>OY756997.1:10075177-13017677 GCA_963580505.1 Ennomos erosarius
TTAAAAAAATACTTATTAAGTCATCTAATCCGGCAGCTGTGAAACCGATAAGCTGGCTACAAATGAGGTAGAAGACTACGTGCCTCAAGACGAGGCCCTCTTACCATCGCGCCACGGCCTGCTTCCCGACCGTATAGCCGAGGAGGGTTCAGAAGATGTTGTTCCTGAGGATATTGTCAAACCGTCCGCTGTGGGAGACCATGCACCCGTTATGAAGTGAGTTACTTTGAATTATTCCTACTCAGCTTCAACCTATCTTTTTGTCCAAAATTTCGTTCAAAATACAGTTATTTTGAATTATTCCGATGCGAGCAGCCGCTTAAAGTGGCGCTCTCTGGGGAAGGCCTATGTTCAGAAGTAGACATCTTGACTGTGGATGACGATGATAATATTTGTTATACACCAGAGTTTACAGATTTTAAAATTGTACTCTTTACCCCAATATGTTGCAGTAGGTACGTATCAGAGGGATAAGTGCGGACTTAAGAGCTGTCACACTTTAGTGCAGTCTGACGGGCATTAAACTATTATCATCATCATCATCATCATCATCATCATCAACAGCCTAAAGACGTCTACTACTGAACATAGGCCTCCCCCAGAGAACGCCACATTGAGCGGCTGCTCGCCTCTTGCACCCATCGGCTCTCCGCGGCTTTTAGACCATCATCACCAGTTTTATTTTTATTTGTTCAGGTACAAATGGCGTATAGACCTATCGAAAACGGAGCGGCATTGGTCGGGTTGGTTCAAAGGGCTATCGGCCGCCTTTCTGTCGGTCTCAGCGCCGCGCATGTTACTGCTCGCTTCTATAGACGGACTGGACAGGGACCTCACTGTGGGACAAATGCAGGGTATGAATATACTTATTGTTTTAAAGATGTCATGTTTGTGTTCATCTCCAAAGGTTGACCGGTATCGCTTTTAGCGATAAGACCGTCCATTGTAACATACTATAAGTTTTCTTGTTTTGCATTTCTTAATGGTCCAATTTTAAAGGCTTTAGTTGACAGATCTAATACTCCTAAATCTGTTGCTGTTCTTGTCAAATAGACGGAAATGTAATGGTTCATGGCTTGCTTCTATAATCCGTAACTGTTCTGGACATGGACTCCACCTGCCATCCTGCTCGCTCTAATTTACAAGTATATGATTGCGAGCAAGAGATACTTACGCCTTGTTGGTCGACCTCATAGCTAGTTGGTAGTCAGGGGCTGGTTTGTGGTCACCACACGAGAACCTTCCTCATTGGTTGTCAGTTCTGCGAGCGATGTGGCCTGCCGATTGCCTTTTCATCCTAGCTAATTCTGATTTTTTTTATGTGTAGGTAAATTCCAAATGCAAGTTCTAGCGCGTTGTGGCCACGCAGTACAAGAGGACTCACCGGCAGAGGTAAGTTTGATTTACCCATCGAAATAATACCCATAGGAAAATAACTCTAAGCAAGATCGCCCAGTTTTGTAACCAAACGAACGTTGTACTATATTTATTTTTATTTATATCTACTTACGTCTGCACACCAATGTAAAAACGACCTTACTCCATTGAGATTAGGTGCATTTCAACCTACAAAGTCAATCACATAAGACTTTACTCTAACCAATACCGCCAGCATAGCGGTCGACCCCTGATTGGATGATCAGTGACTTCTTTTGACGCTCGATAAGAGGGACACAGGTATGTAGATGCATAGCTGCGTCCCTCTCTACATATCGGCATTATAGTTGGGGAGCTAACTGGTTTTAATATAAGATTTCTTCATGTTTAGAAACACCGATACGGATGCGGATATTTCAGATCAGCACAAGTCGATTTGATTCGGTCAACTAAGAGCGCTCTTGCAAATCAACCGTTATTTTTACGTTAAATGGTCAACTTTGGCAGTCTCATTCTGAGAAACTTGAAAATTTCGACAACTTACCTCTTCCCAAGAACAGGGTAAGTAAGGGCATAAAACTAATAAATCCGTGCAAATTTCAAGGTGGGCAGTTAGTATTCAATACAATATTCAATTAGTTTTTAGTTCGTTACATAAAGTTTTGTTTACAAGCAGCGAAACTTACGTACAGACATGAGAAATCAGTTGTACCTAGAGTATGAACCTATAAGAATTTCGACGTCGCGTTCGGAGTGAAAGAAGAAGAAAGAATGAAAGAAAAGAAAGAAAATACATTTATTCAGGACTACTATTGAGTGAATACTATTATTACAGTCTACCATATTAATAAATAATAACAATGGTAATAATAATTATGGTTGAGTGAGATAATAGTGTGATGTGATGTCTGCCATGTAAAGAAATCGCAAAAAAAATCGGCACCTAGCTCCCTAACTATGCCCACAGTGACTGGTGATTTGGGATGGTGTTATGCATTAAAACTACGAGTATGGAAAAGATGTATAATATAAAATAGAAAAATTACTAGAACGAATTTTTGTAATCATATCACACCACAGACAGACATAGAATTTCAAAAGTAATAAATACGAATGTTTATACGTCTGTATGTTCAGGTATAATAATTTCAATGAGTAGGTGTGTTAACCCGACAACCAACAAACTACGTCATGGCAAAATTGATTTGCGTAAAATTCGGTTACAATACATGTTAATTCATCATTTATCTGTTTGTTGTTTTTTATCGCTTATTTAGGGTTCCGTATCCAAAGGGTAAAGGTAAAGCAAACCCTATTACTAAGGCTCTGTCACCACTCACCAGGCTTGTATCTCATGAACCGTGATAGTTATTGAAAATTTCACAGATGATGTATTTATGTTGCCGCTATAACAACAAATACTAAAAAGAAACACAAAATTGAAATTATACCACAGAAAAAACCTTATAAGTAAAAATTACATTAAAAATCCAATATAATACAGCTCACAGCAACTAAAACAAATTTTCAAAGTTTGAAACTTATTTTCACCAAAACGTCGCTTGTGTCGTTATTTCATAACACAGTCCAAGTAAGACTACTTCACAGCGCGGCGGTCGCGATGCGAATGGCGCCGCGCGCGGTTGCAAAATTAAGCCCCACCCACAGCGGTTGCATTTGCGTTTGGCCATTTCGGACCTCGTATTATACTTCTATGGGTATTAAATCGATGGATTTACCTCATATTAAAGAAGCTTATTATAAAATAATGGACATTGGACATTGTGATCTTCAATGATTTTTGCATGTTCCTCTTCTCTTTCTTTAGGTTGACACGTTATACTCGTGAGAAAGAGAAGAAAAACGTAGGCAATGTATTTCGGCGCCACATTTGCTTGCTTCAAAGCGCTGTTGGCGTTATAAAAGCTTCTTGCATCATTTGTAGTCTAATCCACTGCTGAAGATAGGCCTCCCCCAGAGAGCGCCACTTTGAGCGGCTGCCTCACTCCTACATCCACCATATAGTGGGTGGTCTACGCTGCGTCTTCCGGTTCGTGGTCACCACTCAAGAACTTTTCTTTCCCATCGGTTGTCAGCTCTACAAGTGATGTGACCCATTGCCATTTCAACTTGCTAATTCTAAGAGCTATTCGGTCGCTTTAGTTCTTCTGCGGATCTCCTTATTCCAGATCTTATCTCGCAGGGAAAAACCGGGCATCATCAATAGCCTGAAGATTTCCACTGCTGAACATAGGCCTCCGCCAAAGAGTGCCTCGCTTCCTGCTTCCATTGGCTTCCCGCAGTTTTCTCCAGATTGTCGGTCCACCTAGTAGGATGCCTGCCTAAGCTGGTTCGTGGTCGCCACTCGAGAACCTTTCTACACTGGGCATAGCTCTCTCCATAGCTTGTTGAGGGACTTTGAGCTTACTAATAAGAGATAAATAATATAGCATATAGCTGTCTTGCATTTGTGCGCAGGTCGCACGAGTGATAGCAACGTTCGCTTTGCGCCATCGCCTCACTTCGGTCACTGAGAATGGCGAGCTGATGAACTTGGTGTCAGGATTGCCGGGATGCTGAAATTACTTAAAATCGGACCAAGACTGGTAACCAGCATCCATACGTACTTACTAATAATATAAATTCAAACGTAACTTATTTTTCACGGCTGAATCTATCTTGAAACTTATGTTTGTTTTATGTGAGAGAATAACGTGACGTGAGCTGGTGGTTCACCTGATGTTAAGCGTCAGGACCGCCTGCTACACGGAACTCTAAATTATAAAGTTTTACGTGACACTACTGCGCACTTCATGAAACATCAGCACAATGAAGTATTTAATAAGATTTCTAAACAGATCCGGTCACAGTCTTATTTTCCCAGTAATTTTACTAGCCGCAGTGCCCTTCAAACTAGAACATGTGGTCGCACCCTATGCTTAGCGGCATCATCTAGTAGACGCAATAAAATTATAAAAGGAGACTGCATGTGACTGTTGTCTATGGAATTTTATATTCTATTAATTGTCAAATGGTTTTATCGTAAAATCTCTTTCAATGTACATCTCTTTCAACCTACTAAAATTATAAAATACACTGTGTGTAGGTCTGAGCATTAATTCATTTATTCACACATACAATACAAAATTATCACAAATAAAAAAACAACTACCTGATAAAAGTAACTACTAGCAAAATAATACTTAGAAATGTACACAAATCAATCTAACGTAGGCCCAACATGCTGGCGGCATTACTACGTTGAATGGCAATGCTCAACCTTTGGCCCAAGTGGAGGCCAGCATTATGGTGAGCATTAAATGAATGAAACAAAAAAATGTTTTTATAATGTATGTTAATTAAGATTTTGTTGTAAGGATGTTGTTGAGACTACTAAAATAAATGTAATTTGGATGTGTATAATAAATGTGTTTATAATTTAATAAAGATGTGATAAGTACAGTAGGGTTGTCGTTATTTATTTTATCCTTTTATTCAAAAGCAAAAACCTCTAAAGAACCTAAATGACTGAAGCATTTGCTATAAATAATTCAGTTGACCAATTCCCCTCATACGAAGATTAGTGGTGTATTTTAAACGCTAATCCTATGAGAGGAAACGGGACACCCAATGTGTCTTTTGTTCCATCCTGCTCTGTTCTTTGTAATGTCGTATGACTATCTCGTTTTGTTATTTCGCCGCCTGCCCGCGCAAATGAATCGTGTTTGTAGGAGAAATTGTGTTCACGAGTTATCAACGGGCTTTATAATCTTTGGACGGAAGCATTAAATAAATAAAAGCTGTTTACTTATGAGTAAAGGGCCAGTAGAACGAAGCTCAGTCTTCGATGTTTCATTCATAAAATGCTTATTATTATTAAATGAAATCTTCACTTGTCTGAAATTGTTTTATTGTATTTGTTTTGATGTTGTATTTGTTTGTGAATTTTTGAGATTCTTTTTTCCCACTAGTTCAAGGAAATATTTTGATTATACTACTGATACTCGTGTATTCTCAGTTGAACCTGAGCCTTGTAAGTACACTTGTTCAATTTAAAAAAATCTACTACTGATTTCCCATACCTGCTAATTTTTCTGGTTAGATGTTTCTATACCTGGACGGTGTTCCGATTGGGCGTTTTTATATTGGTCATTTTTCTTTTTGGCCATTATTCGTGTAAATCAAATATGTCACCTAGTTTGTGTTTTTAAGTTTTAACTTAATCATCATCAACCCATGATGGACAAGCCTCTCCCAAAGCACACCACTGAGCCTGGTCTTCGGCTCTTATCTTTCCAGAGGTTACCTTGCGTATATCATCGCTCCATCTCGCTGCCGGTTCCAAACTAAGTCTATCGTTTCGCGGTCTACACCAGGACTCCAGACTGACGTCTACCCCAACGGATAACGGTTCTTTGCCAGATATGACCAGCCCATTACTGATTCGCTGAGCTATATGGATAACCTTAGTTTTCTGGCCAATAACTTCGTTTCGTATAAAATTTTAAACTGTCTAAAAAATTATAATAAAAAAAATAAAAAAAAATAAGAAAAAAATGAGAATGATTTTTAAAAGGTACCGGGGACAAACATCTGTGTGATGAACATAGATGTTTGTTCTGCGTCTGGGTGTTATATCCTATGTATGTATTTACAAACAAAAAAGTATATAAGTATTGTATCAGTTATCTAGTTCCCATAGTACAAGCTGTAGCGACACATTTGTGATTATTTAAGCATTTCTGTAGAGCGACTGTCCGTGCACCCCCCCCGGCAGTCGTCTCCATAGCGTACTCGCTAACGCCCGCGCATGTAACCAGTGGTAATTAAACCGATTATTTAGAACACAGTTTTGGTTTTGAGTTTCTTCTCCCAAAAGTAGATCGCGCTGCCCTGGACATACTAGTATTATAGGGTAGGGTCCCACCAGCGCGACATTGGTGACCCAAGACTTTAAAAAGTGAACGCGAATTTACAGTTTTAATAGTGAACAGTGTGAGTGCATCGTTTGGACTTTATTGCTGATTCAAGTTAACATGAATCCGTCGCAACCGCAAGTCCACCCCGCTCCCGCTCCCGCTCCATCAGCTGCTCCTGTATTCGTGCCGGTTGCTGGACCATCGAAAGCAACCATGGATAACGACCTAGCAGCGGTGTCTTTGACGTCCAAGATCCCAGATTTCTGGACTGACCAGCCACGAGTGTGGTTTATCCGGACGGATGCGATTTTGACGCCGCAGAAAATGAGCGACGAGGCCAAATTTAACATCGTGGTGTCAAAGCTAACCAAGGAGGTCATACAACAGGTGACTGACATACTGGTGAAGCCGCCAGACACCAATAAATATGACACTCTACGTTCACGGCTCGTGCAGATATACGAAGAGTCTGAGAACCGCCGCATCCAAAAAGTAATCGGGGAGATGGAACTCGGAGACCAGACGCCATCCCAGCTGTTGCGCCGGATGAAAGATCTTGCAAGAGACAAGATTCCGGACGATACTCTGCGCATCCTGTGGCAAGGTCATATGCCACAGGCGGTGCGAGCTGTACTAGTTGCAACAGATGCTTTGGACAGCGAGAGTTTATCGACAATCGCAGACAAAATTTTGGAGACGACTCGGCCTGCGCACATGCATGAGGTGTCGCAAGTCTCAACCAGCCACTGCGACCGGATAATGGCCGAAATCGCGAAAATTAATATGCGCTTAAATAACATGGACCGGGAAAGGTCCAGGTCGAGACAGCGCAACACCGGTTTTCAGCGCTCTTCTTCGCGTACGCGCAGCAACTCACAGCGGCGTACTCCAAGAAGCCCAGATTGGCAATGTTTCTATCATTTCCGTTTTAAGGACCGTGCCAACAAGTGCGTGAAACCGTGTGCGTGGAAGTCATCACCGGGAAACTAATCCGGGTGCAGCCAAAGGCGGATGTCTGCACAATTACACCGTCCCACCGCCTATGCGTGACCGACTTAAACAGTGGCCAAAGTTTTTTAGTGGACACAGGTGCGAATGTGTCAGTGATACCGGTTAAGAAAAGACTATTTAGTGATAACGTTTGCTCGGACTATAAACTGTATGTAGCAAACGGCACGGAGATACGGACTTACGGTACTCAAACTCTAGTGCTGAACTTTAATGTGCGAAGGCCTTTTCGTTGGACATTTATAATTGCTGACGTTAAGCAGCCAATACTTGGTGCAGATTTTTTAGGACATTATAAACTATTAGTGGACTTGAGTGAACGTAAGCTATTGGACAAAGTGACTACTTTAAGTGTTATCGCGTCGCTAGTGAACTATAGTGAGCCACCGATACACACTGTGGATAGTGAACATCCGTATTTTGAACTATTGCAAAAATACCCGGATATCACCAAACCCGTGTCGTTTAAGGAACCGTCGAAACATTCAGTGTACCACCACATCGAGACTACCGGTCTCCCGGTTTTCGCGCGAGCGAGACCGCTGCAGCCTGACCGATACAACAAGGTGAAGGAGGAATTTCGTGTGATGCAGGAGATGGGCATCTGCAGAACCTCCAAGAGTCCCTGGGCAAGCCCTCTCCATGTCGTCCCGAAGAAGAATGGTGAGTTACGACCTTGTGGGGATTACCGTAGGTTGAACGCCATCACAACCCCGGACCGCTACCCGATACCAAGGTTACAGGACTTTACTTACCTACTTGCTAATAAAAGGGTATACTCACGATTAGACATAAATAGGGCATACCATTTTATTGAGATCGCGCCTGATGACGTTGAGAAGACAGCCATCATTACGCCGTTTGGTTTGTTTGAGTTTCCTCGGATGACGTTCGGATTAAGGAACGCGGCTCAAACATTCCAACACTTTATGAATAACTCGGTACTGCATGATCTGGACTTCATATACTGTTATATTGATGACGTTTTAATAGCATCGAATGACGTCATTGAACATAAGCAGCATCTTGCGAAGGTATTTGAGAGGTTTACAGAATACGGCATTTCAATTAACTTGTCTAAGTGTTGTTTTGGCCAGGAGAAGCTCGAATTTCTAGGTTTCGAAGTCTACTGAAGGGATACGGCCCTTGGAAGATAAAGTTCAGGCGATCAAAGATTTCCCAAAACCGCAGACGGTTGCTGAGTTACGTCGTTTTTTGGGAATGGTAAATTTTTATCGCGCTCATCTTCCAAACGCCGCTTCATATCAGTCAGAGTTGAATAAGTATTTGCATGGTTCCAAGAAGAACGATAAGACTAAGATAGAATGGACAGCGTCATCCGATACTGCATTTGAACAGTGCAAGGAAACCTTGCAAAGCGCTTGTACATTGTTCCACCCGTTATCGGATGCACCGTTAGCATTAATGACCGACGCTTCGGACACGTGTGTTGGTGCAGTATTGCAGCAGTATGTGTGCAATACATGGAAGCCACTTGGTTATTTTTCCAAAGCGTTGTCTGCAGTTCAGCGAAAATACTCAGCTTATGATCGCGAGCTGTTAGCTATTTATATGTCTATCAAACATTTCAGGAAAATGCACGAAGGACGAGTACTAACGATTTATACCGATCATAAACCTTTGGTTTATGCGTTTAAAAAGTTAGACACCGATAAAGAGACATCTAGAAGAACGAGACAGCTAATGTTTATCAGTGAATTTACCACGGACATACGATACATTTCAGGCCAACATAATAAAATTGCGGACGCACTCAGTCGCGTAGAGACTGTACTTTGTCCGACAACCATCGATTATGCAGCGCTTGCAGAAGCGCAGGCCCGCGATGAGTACATTGTTACAAACAACGTATCAGGTAACATTCAACTGAAATGCATTAGCTTACCTAACTGCGATAAGAAGATATATTGTGACATATCTACCAGCAATGTCAGAACGTATGTACCTGAAAGTTTCCGAAAACTTGTTTTCGACAGCATACATGGTCTAAGTCACCCAGGCATACGCACGACACGCACGATGGTGTGTCAAAAATTTTTTTGGCCTGGTATGAATAAAGATATCTAGGGCAGACTGTCCAATTGGGTAGGTCCAACTTCGACAAAGAGGTCGCCCGAAGAATCCAACTCGGCTGGGCAGCGTTCGGGAAGCTTCGACCTATCTTTTCGTCCAAAATACCACAAAGCCTGAAAACAAAAGTTTTCAATCAATGTGTTGCCAGTGATGACTTATGGAACTGAGACGTGGTCTCTAACTGTTGGCCTCATTACTAAGCTCAAAGTCGCGCAACGAGCTATGGAGAGAGCAATGGTCGGTGTTTCCCTGCGAGATAGGATCCGAAATGAGGAGATCAGCAGGAGAACTAAAGTGACCGATGTAGCTCTTAGGATTAGCAAGTTGAAATGGCAATGGGCAGGTCACATCGCTCGTAGAACTGACAACCGATGGGGAAGAAAGGTTCTCGAGTGGCGACCACGAACTGGAAGACGCAGCGTAGGCCGGCCCCCCACAAGGTGGACCGACGACCTGGTGAAAGCCACGGGGAGCCGATGGATGCAGGAGGCGAGCAGCCGCTCTAAGTGGCGTTCCCTGGGGGAGGCCTATGTTCAGCAGTGGACGTCTTCAGGCTGTTGATGATGATGATGATGATGATGAATAAAGATGTTGGAATATGGGCAAAAACATGTGTACAGTGTCAGCGAACTAAGGTTCAGAGACACACGGTGTCACATTTGCAAGAGTTTCCAACGTGTGGCAGATTTGTTCATCTACACGTAGACGTTGTGGGCCCCCTTCCAACATCATCTCAAGGCTATAGGTATCTTGTCACGATGATAGACCGATGTACAAAGTGGCCGGAAGCATATCCGATTACGGATATATCCGCTGATACAGTAGCAAAGGTTGTGTATGGAGGCTGGATAGCTCGGTTTGGTATCCCACACCAAATATCCAGCGACCAAGGAACACAGTTCCAGAGTTCTCTATTTACTCGACTGATGCATTACATGGGCGTAGATAAGATCCGTACTACGGCCTAGCACCCGCAAGCCAATGGCATGGTGGAAAGGTGGCATCGCTCGTTAAAGGTCGCTTTAGCTGCTAGGTTGGAATCTTCGTCATGTGTTGACGAGTTACCTACGGTGATGTTAGGCTTGCGCGCGTCCATAAAAAGAGACAGTGGCGTAAGCCCGGCTGAGATGGTCTATGGACACGTGTTAAGACTGCCGGGAGATTTTTTGACGTCACCAAACAGCCTGTCAGCGATCCTGAGACGCTAGTCGAGCGAATAAGAGATATGATCAGCAAGTACGAACCTATCGCGAGAAGCCACCGTAACTCACGATCAGTATTCGTACATCCAGATCTACAGAACAGCGACTTCGTTTTTGTTAGGCATGATGCAGTACGAAAACCTTTACAACCAACGTACGATGGTCCATACCGTGTCGTACAACGAGGAAATAAAGTTTTCAACATTCTGATCAATGGCAAGCAGTCGCGAATCTCAATAGATAGGTTGAAGCCAGCTTATTTATTACATGACGACGATGATGACGTAACCGTTTCGCAGAGAAGCACGTCGTGCTCCGTACCACTGGACGAACGTACGGATGAACGGTTGCAGGCATCTAAAGATATCGTACCACAGAGAAGCTCATCGAGCCCTGTACAACAGGATAAGAGTACAGTAGGTACCGATATAGATGCACCGAGGGTAACACGATGTGGTCGTGTTGTTAGGAAACCTACGCGTTTTGTAAACGCAACGCGTACTGTTAGGTTTAGTCAATAAACTCATCTATTCTCAACTTTCGGCCCGCACGAAGTTATAAATTATATGAGTTAATCGCATGCGGCCCCTGCTGTAATAAGGTTGAGTATGGAAGAGTTATGCGAGTCATGTTATATTATGTTGTTATAGTTATAAGTATTATGTAGAGTAGCATTTCATTCGTTCAACTATAAGTTTCAATGTATTGCTGTTTGCATAACGTAATTCTATGGATAGTTAATAGTATGTAGGCACGGTATTTAGGTTTATACGACCACGGATTAATTGTAAGATTGTTTACATTAACTTTTATAATATGTCGTGATACTGATAGGTACTTATTGCTATGTCACTGTAAACATACCTACGATGCATGACAGCGGATATGGTGTCATGTTAATGTAATAACATTGGTATTATGTTAAGGTTTTATGCTAAAATAAAATATTGTTTGGGGATAGGCAATATGTACCTGCCTACATGCCTCTATATACCTAGTGTAACAACGTGTAAGTAATTTTAATGTGAGATAGTATTTTACCCTATACTTAATATATAATTTTTTTACGATTGTTATTTGCGATGTGTCGCGTGTAGGTAGAGTACGATAAGTTGATAACATACGGAATTTGTTTATTTGTGTATATTTTGCGATTTTTGACAATAGTTAATTATTTCAATATGTAACGGCTTTGTGTGTGGAATTGTGATAATTTTTTTTTGATAACTTGTTTGATTTTTTTCGAAAAATGATTAATTGTAATATCATTTATTTTCATGTAATAACGAAATACTTAATTATTGTAAACTAGTTTTTTTTGGAAATGTTAAAAATTTTAATAAAAATTGTAACAATATTTTTTTATTTTTTAAAAGGGGAGGAGTATTGTAGCGACACATTTGTGATTATTTAAGCATTTCTGTAGAGCGACTGTCCGTGCACCCCCCCCGGCCGGCAGTCGTTTCCATAGCGTACTCGCTAACGCCCGCGCATGTAACCAGTGGTAATTAAACCGATTATTTAGAACACAGTTTTGGTTTTGAGTTTCTTCTCCCAAAAGTAGATCGCGCTGCCCTGGACATACTAGTATTATAGGGTAGGGTCCAACCAGCGCGACAAAGCTATGCTTAGTTTGGGGCTAGATGGCGCTGTGTGAAGTGTCCACACATATTTATTTATTTATTTATTTATTTCGTACAAGTTTACATTACGCCTCGCACCAGTACCAGTACCTTTACTCTCACAACTCACAACTACTCTCTAGCTTCGTTTCGGATTCGATCTCACCTAACATAACTATTTCAATAGCTCGCTTCATTGACTATAAGTCCAGTTGACCAATGATACAAACCCTCATACGAAAATTAGTGGTGTATTTCAACCACTAAACCTTTGCGAGAAACGAACCCGTTGATGTTTTTTGTTCCATCCTGCTCTGTTTATTGTAATTTCGTATAACTGACTCGTTTTGTTACTTTAAAACTTTTCCTTCTACTGTTGCACCGCCGAATCTCACAAATTCCTTAAACCACTGCAAAAACAGCTCACTTTTTATACAGCCTGACCGCTGCACACTCCCCAAACACCAGGAGCTCCATTTAGCATCAGTTGTTGGTCCATTCGTTTTGTAGTAAATAATCATTGGAGGCATGTAATTTCAGCTGGCGCTAAAACAAATTTTTGATTGTAATAGTTGTCCCTCTTTCAGCGGAAGTTATCGAACTTACTTGCTTTCTGCCTCGTTTAGCAACAATTTTAGATTTAGTTTTGGGTTCGACTGAAATTATAATTTCATCGCAGTTATAATTAATAAATATAATCAATGACAGCATCCACAGCGATTTTCATATTCCACCATTAAAAAGGGCACACAGGTTGTGTGTCATAAAAAGGACACACAATCTGTGTGTGTGTGTTTTAATGGTAGGGGAGAGGTGGTATACTTGATCCCTGTTTTGGTTTTCTTTTAGTAATTTGAACCATTTTCATAAATCTGACTTTCTTTTAAATCACACATGTATTTCCGTTCAATACTACTGATTTAGCACCATTACAGACCTTCTTATTTATTAAAAAAAAACGACAAAAGGGTTTTTTTAAAGTCCGACACAAGGATCAAGTAACCCTCCCTATGGGGATACTTGATCCCGGTGAGTGGGTTGTATGATCCCGGAGGATCAATCATCCCACCCGTCAAAGTTTCAGCCATAGGCCTACCTAAATATGGAAATTAAATAAACTTAGGTCTACTATTAATAAGTTGTAATTAACGATTCGAAAGATGAGTAGGTACAAAATGAAAACAACATAAAAAAATTGAAAACACAGACAAAAAATAAATGGGAAAATTATTCGAGAAGTGGCACGGAATAAATGTCACGTGTTTTTGAAAATTTCGTCGGCTCCGGCTAGTGTCCCAAAATGTCAGCCCCGTTTTCATGTATTTTTGTAATTTTTCCTGGGTATGACAAACCATTGTAAATTGCAACTACAAATTCCCCTACTTCTTTTCTGATGGGCTCAAAAGCTCTATGACCCTCGCCATCACTGCATAACTCTTCTTCCCCCCCTGACGATGATGGAAGTGGAGGACATTCATCAGAATCAGATGAGGTGTCATCGTCAATTTTTTTTAGTGAAAAGATTTGTCTCACTGTTTTCTTGGTAGGCCTATTTTCTTTAATCTTCCTTTTCATTTCTATCTCCGCTATCTTCGCCAACTTTTTATTTGATTGTTCTTCGATGGCTTCTTTTTCCGGAGTATCGGTTAGGATGCGAGTACGTCCTCGCTTTCTCTCGCGCGACGACTGCGAGCGTGGACCTGCCTTGGGGTAGGGCATGATGTCCTGTGGTGAAAAGTGCATCGGCACTGATCCTCCTCAAACAAAGCCGTACAAAGCAGCAGTGTGAGTGAACGCGTTGCGTAGTGCTGCTTTGTACGGGCTCCTCAAGTGTGTTTCAGAGGAAAAAATACTGCTACATCTAAAGGTTGAGCATGGGCATGTGAGTGGTGTTCGGCACCAAGGCTATTACGATAACGCCGTTTTCTCTGCACGTTGAAAAGTGTAAAGTCAGGTGTGACTTATGGCCATCCAAAAATAGTATCACGGGGAATATTGTGTCTTTCTCTTTGAGATGGGGAATGAAAACGTTGCCAATGTATTCATAGAAGCTTTCCGCAGTCATCCACTCTTTATCAGTTTTCCCTATAGACCAGCCATCTGGAGCACTTTGCACAACATCTTTATTCATCCTCTTACATTTATATACTGTCAGTGGTGGAGCATATTCTCCTGCAGCGTTTACTGTGAATAGTGTTGTAACATTCTCCTTGTCACTATTTTTCGATGAGTCATAAACATGTTCCCCTTTTGGTGCTAAAATTAATCCACCTTTAGGTGCCAGGAAAAAGGACGTCTCGTCGCAATTCCATATACGTGTTGGATCTTCTAATATCTTACATTCTTCGGGCCCTAACAAATCAATAACTTCTTCGAACCACTTTCTTATTCGTTCTTCACTTATTATTGCGCGAGCCTTATTAATATATTCGGTATACTTTTTGCTCAAATCTGGGTGTCGCGCCATAAATGACATGAACCAACCCCTTCCTGGACGGTTATTTACGAAAGGAGTTTCAATTTTTCCTGCAATCACAATTTTTTTTACAGAATCCAATAATCCATCTTTATTAATCGGAAATCCAGCCCTGGAACAGTCTTTGATCCATGAGACTAAAGCATCCTCAATTTCTTTGCCAAGAACAGCCTGTGGCCCGACGTGGCCTGATGTTTCAGGTGCTCGTCCAGCAATTTTGTGACGGAGTGTGGAGCGTGGAACTTTGTAAGTCCGGCCAGCTGTAGCAATTTTCATCCCACCACGTATAGCTCCCAAAGCCAAAGCCACTTTAGATGGCGAATAAGCAAAAAGTTTTTTCTTTACCCTATCAACATCATCGGTCTTTTTTTAATTATGTGGGAATTATGTTTTGTCAAGTTTACCTGTAAATAATATAAAACGAGCCTGTAGCAAACTATTAGCTGCCAAACTTAACATCAAACGTGCAATTAAACAAAGTGGTCAAAACTGGTGTTACGTGGTTCTGAACTAGGTTCTTTGACATTCGTTTATTAGCCTTTAATCAAATCTAAAACAAAATACAATAAGATAGAGTGGTTAATTACCGATTTCTTGAGCAAGTCGCTTAAAGTTTTCCTTAACAACCCAACAAATGATTGCATACAATTTTTCAGAAATTCAAAATACTGTTCACGTTCCTTGCCATCCGCTGCAACTGTCACTTACGTCACTTATCAAAACAAATCATAGACGAAGAGTTTTTTCCCACAGAGAATAAAATCAGTATGTTTCCTATTGCTTATTTTTGATAATTAACCGTCTTATCACAAAAATAATTTTAAATATCGTTTAGACACAGGTTTAGTTAGACAGCGTCTAAAAGTTAAGTGCTCCTTAAACGGATGTTTTATTTTTGTCACTACAAAACCATGTTTATACCGTGTTTACTTAAACACTGTCTAACTCGATCCACATTTTTTAAATAAGGTAACATCATACGAAACGTTTCATTCCGCGCAGAACTCATTTTGTAAATCCAATACATAGTAGTAGTACACGTAGTTAGCGTCATAGCTGTGACCATAGAAAAATGGAACGTTATTAGCGTGAAGTTTGACTGTGTGTGTTATGGTGACAGCGCTGGCGTGCGTGGGGTGCTCCAAAAAAGGGCAGGTCAGGTATGCCTCGCTCGCCCCGCCATTAGTATTTCTGTATTGTTCTTTGAGGATGGTCACTGGCAAAGTGCGACGTAGAATAATAATATGTGGGTTCAGTTCAGATTTAGGATTCATTTTTATGCCGAGCTTATCTATAGATCGACCATAAGGATCAAATTGCAGCATAACTTTTACCCAATATAAAGCTATTGTACGAAATCTTTTGTTAACTTGTATAGCTTTTTAAAATGACATTCACGTTATCCCTACATAATATAATAAATGTGTAATTCTGGCGCGCTACAGAACACGCTCATAATGATGTCAAATCTAATTTATCCCATAGGTTCTATTGTTCAAAAAATATCGTAACCGCGATGCAGAACTACAAGGCTTTTTGCCCTTCTCCATACATTTTCTAATTTATCGTATCTCACGCCATCTTTGCATTGTAGCTAGTGAAATTACTGGGCAAATGAGATTTTATAACCTTATTACACAGTGTAGTAATCTGATTACTAGACTGTGTGATGTCTCAGGATGACGTGCGCAGTGCAGTGTCACGCGAACCTTTATTATTTTAAAGTTCCTAGTGACACTGCAACTGTTATGGGCGGCCGTATTGCTTAACATCAGGTGAACGACAAGCTCGTCACGTCATTCATTCTCATAAAAAAAAAAAAAAACTAGGGACATTAATTTGTAGCTGTTTGTTTGTTTGTTTGTTTGTTTGTTATTGAACAAAACCCTAGATACTGAACTGATTTTCATGCGGGTTGCACTAATATGCTTAGAAATAACCGGCGCACAACATAGGATATATTAAAATACAAATATCATCAAAAAATTTTGGTCAAAATTATTAAGATATTATGAAACCGGACGGAATTTTACACAACATGGCCGCTTCATGGTGAATTTTTTTTTGGCTACTGACGGTAAGTTACAGTAATTTTTTTTATGTTGTATTATGGCTCCACACATAGTGTATTTAGCCAGTGTTAAGTATAGTAATTTTTCGTCGTGTTGTTATTGAATATTTCACATGTTTCACGTAAAGTCCATCTGGAGGCACAGATTAAAGAAAAAAAAACGTGTGTAAGGCCATGAACAAAGTTAATGAGTTAATTTCGGTAGTAAATATGCATTAAACAGTGGAATGAAATTTTACAATTTATTAGATTTGATTAACAATTATTAGTTTTTCTATTTAAGCCCTTGCAGGTTGTTTGCGGTTTTTGGAGTAAAATAGATATACCATCTAATAATATGTAAGTAGTATGAATCTGCATTTGCATTCAAGATACAAACATGTTAATTATACTTACATGCCCGCAGATTAGAGAAATAACCGGCCAAGTGCGAGTTGGGCTCGCGCACGAAGGGTTCCGTATCATTATCTATAAAAACTAGCAAAAAACGTTTGTTGTATGAGAGAGAAAAAATACTAAAATACAGAATACAATAAGTATTTAAGGGGTTAAATACTTATTTTATTCTGTATTTTTTGTAATAGCGGCAACAAAAATATATTTATCATCTGTGAAGATTTCAGCTGTCTAACTATCACGGTTCATGAGATACAGCCTGATGGTGGGTGACAGACGGACAGACGGACAGCGGAGCCTTAGTAATAGGGTTCCGTACCCAAAACGGACTGACGACGTCTGTCAGGCTGTCTGTCCTTCTGTCCGTCTGTCACCAGGCTGTATCTCATGAACCGTGATAGTTAGAGCTTTACCCTTGGGAGTATAATATTGACCCTTGCTACGCCTATTTTACATGACGTTTATGTTTGGCCCACAGGTCTGAGGGCCAATGCATACTATTACCACCATAGGCTAATGCAGTGGGCCAATGATACTCTTACGTTACGTAATAAGTTATATACTCTTTGAATGATACAGAAGTATAATAATACTCTTTGGAATGATACGAAGTAGATTTTTTTCTCTAATCTGTGTACGAAACATGTTATGTAAAATGGGGGTCTAGCAAAGATCACAATCACTAACGCTAACGCCTCACGCTAACTCCAAAAATGTATCGAAATGACATTCGCTACGGAAAAGTTAGCGATTTCCGAAACGTCATTTCAGTACATTTTGGAGTTAGCGTTTGGCGTTAGCGTTAGCGGTTGGTATCTTTGCTAGACCCCCAGACTTTGCCCTATTGTAAAAATGTTTTGAAAGCCTAGATTTTAATATAATATAGGTTTTAATTAATCATGAGTTCTTTGATACTTATCGAAATATCATCGAAAACTTTTCTATAGTTAAGTAGCCATGAGTGGAGATTTCATCAAAATTGGTTCAGGAATATCAAGGATAATAATTAGCGTACCTACGCTGTTTTGGAAAATATTATAATTAATTATTTCATCCATGATCAAGACATCTCATTTTTACTTCGTGGAAGTGATTATACGAGCAGAAAACTCAGTGTGGCTAATAGAAAATCAGTTTTAAAAAATAAAGCCATTACCCAAACCAAAACCTGAAAAGTAATGTAATCCACGCGTGGCAACGCCGCGGGCAGTAGCTAGTGTATAATAATAAATATCTTTATTTATTATCCAAAAATTACACGATACTTTTTAAAGTAAGTAGTTATTTTATTCAAAATTAAGGTAAGACGACAATTAAACACCTCTTAAACTAAGGGTTGAGGATGTTTAAATTTTAGCACGTGTTTAACGCCCGTCTATCTTAAAAGAGTGTTAGGAGCGGCTTTGTGGTATGGAATTCATGAAAAAACTGTTCAACAAGTGTTTAAGGCGCGTCTTAATCCTTTGTCGTAAGACGGTAAAATTTACAATACACAACTGGGGCACTGGCCAAAACCCAGGGCTTTCACCTAGGTACCTACAGAACACGCTAAAATGTATAAACGTCACAAGCAGTCATTTGCGCTACATAGGTACGTTTACATGTTGATGTTTCCATGTCATCTGCAGGTATTATAAATAAGGCGTCCTTCGATTTAATTTCTTTTCTTTGGCTCTTTTTTGTCGGCTATTTCATCATTCGTGTACGTTTAAATTACAGCCTGATGATGTTGCCATGTCCGAGTGGTCATTAGAATTATGCTCAGTTGGATGGAGTTTTCGATGATTATGCAGGCATGTAGTTGATTTATTAACTGGTGTGAAGTTGGCAGCTTGTAGCAGCCTATAATCCGACCAAATTAAGATGGTAATTTTGTCAGCAGGTAGAAGCCACAAATTTCATGCCTTTTTTCAATAAGAAGAGCCTTTTTACAGTACTGCTGAATAAATCATAATTTAGTTCATAAGGAACATGTAATTTTTTGGGAGTAGCTTTGGCAGCTGGTGAAATACGACCATTATACCCCGGAATTAAGAAACAAAACCGAATGCTACGTGAAGGCAAAAAATCTAGCTATAATATCTATGCAATGCTAGAGCGGAAGAAAGCCTATCTACAGAAAAAAAATCAAACGTCTTAAGGGACATCAAATTGTTGGGGGTGGCATTGGATACTGGTGAATTACGACCATTTATCCTCTGAATTAAGGATAAAAACTCACTTCAACGTGAAGCCAAATAACCTAGCTATAACATCTATGCAATGCTAGAGCGGAAGAAAGCCTATCTACACATAAAAAAATCAAACTGCTTAAGGGACATCAAATTTTTAGGAGTAACATTGGCTGCTGGTGAATTTCGACCATTTATCCCCTGAATTATGGATTAAAACAGACTGTAACTGAAGGCATATAACCTAGCAATAATATATATGAAACTAGTATTTTGCTCCGTGCGCGGGCCGCGTGCGGCCCGCGAGGACGTTTTCGTGGCTGTTGTATTTATAAAAATGTTATACTTTGTGCTAAACTTTAAATTTTGCAAGTAAAAGTACAAAACGACGGTATTTTTCAAAGAAAATGATAATGCGCTTGACTTTGCATGGCGGCCATCTTGAAAAATGCTGTCAGTCAAGTAAAAGGTCAAAATTTGAAATCAGCATCCTTTAAAACCCCCAAATATAAAATATCAGCTGAATCCGAGTTACTATAAAATCGGGCGCCATTTTGAATCCGCCATCTTTGAATTATTTTAAGACTGTAAGAAAGCCTCCGTTGTTCTCTGTAACATGAGTCCAAACACGCTATGCTTGCCTCTATAAGTTTCGATAGTGTGCGCCTTTTAATTTTGCATGGCGGCCATTTTGTTATGTTTCTTCAAAGAGTGTCTATTTTATTCAAGGTTCCCGAAAATATTCAGTTGTTAGGTAAAAAAAGGTTAGTGGTGTTGAAGTTAGGTTAGATTAGCTAAAGCCAATTAAAAAACGTCGCATTAGTAAAACATTGTAAACGTAGCAATGGGTAGTTTGATCGTCGTCGCGATAGGTAGTTTGAAGCTCCTCCTCGCTTCACTCGTCATCGCAATAGGTAGTTTGTAGCTCCTCCTCGCTTCGCTCGTCGTCGCGATAGGTAGTTTGAAGCTCCTCCTCGCTACGCTCGTCGTCGCGGTAGGTAGTTTGAAGCTCCTCCTCGCTTCGCTCGTCGTCGCGGTAGATAGTTTGAAGCTCCTCCTCGCTTCGCTCGTCGTCGCGGTAGATAGTTTGAAGCTCCTCCTCGCTTCGCTCGTCGTCGCGGTAGGTAGTTTGAAGCTCCTCCTCGCTTCGCTCGTCGTCGCGGTAGGTAGTTTGAAGCTCCTCCTCGCTTCGCTCGTCGTCGCGATGGGTAGTTTGAAGCTCCTCCTCGCTTCGCTCGTCGTCGCATTGGTGGTTTTGAAAATATGTATGGCAGCCATTTTGAAAAACGGTGGATGTCTAAAAGAAGCTAAAGCATGTTAATCAGTATCCTTGGGGACACTCAGATATCAATTTTCATACGGATTGGAGATCCATAAAAAAGTTCTGTAAAATGAATGAAATTTTTCAAAATGGCGGAATCAAAATTTTTCCCCATATTCTTGCTAAGTATCTAGGGGGAGTCTTAGATATCGATTTTCATCCGGATCGGATAACTTTTTCTATAAGTCGATACGTCTCCATCCGCCATCTTGAAAAAATCAATTTCATTTGTGTTCTGTTTTGTTCCTTTATACATCTTTACTCGATCCCCAGAAACAACTTTTCTATTACATTCATATTGGAGGCGTAAAAAAGGAGAGTTCATATTTCGTTAAAATCACCTTTGTATGGCAACCCTATTAAAAAATGGCGCATGTCAAAATTTGATTTTAGAATGTTGATCAGCATCCTTGGGGACCGTCAGATATCGATTTTGATCCGGATCGGAGAATTTTTTTTTTCCGCCATGAACAAAATTTCCGCCATTTTGAAAAAAAAAATTTGGTGTTCTTTTCCCTTTTGGCCTCCAAACAATATTAGTTCGAGCTCTTTATAATAAAGTATCATGGTTTCGACGTCATTTCCGGTTTAAATTTGTATGGAAGATTTTTTTTTCCGCCATTTTGGATTTTTTTTATTTTCTCTAAAATCGTCCCAGGGTTTGCTATGACATTCCTGAGAACGCATATGACCCATCTCACATCGTTTAGCCAGGCCGTTGATGGTCACGATGATGGAAGGTCGGAAGACCAGGTCATCAAATGTTTTGAATTAAGAACGTCTATTTTTATACGAGCTAATAAAAAAAGGATCAAAATTTCTCATAGGTATCGAGAAACAATGAGCCAAAAATGAAAAAAAAAATTTGTATGGCAGCCATCTTTAAAAATGGCGGGATCCAAAATATTTTTTCAAATATCGAATCAGGGACCCCAAAAACCCCCCGATGCAAAAAATCAGCCGGATCGGACCAACTTTCAAAATGGCCGCCATCTTGGATCCGCCATCTTGGATTTTCATGACGACCATCCGAAAGCGCCCATCTTCCTCTATGACATTTGGTCGAACACACTCCACCTACCTCTTACCGTTTCCGATTTATAAGCGTTTCAATTTTGTATGGAATTTTTATTTTTTTGTATGGCAACCCCCATTTTTTTTTATTTCTCTCCAAGCGTCCCAAGGTTTACTACAACTTTAGTTAGAACAGGTCACCCATCCGACTTATAGTTTCCGAGAGCCGTTGACCAGTTCCATCAAGGAGATGACTTTTTGCTGATGTCAGCTTTTTCTGGTGGTCACGTGACCCATCTCTAAACAACCTCATACTCGGTTTTTTTCCACCACTTCCAGGAGCTGAGATCAAAAATGTCAGTCAGTCAGTCAGTGAGTGAGTGAGTGGGTGACGAACTTTATATATTATGACTAGTATTTTGCTCCGTGCGCGGGCCGCGTGCGGCCCGCGAGGACGTTTTCGTGGCTGTTGTATTTATAAAAATGTTATACTTTGTGCTAAACTTTAAATTTTGCAAGTAAAAGTACAAAACGACGGTATTTTTCAAAGAAAATGATAATGCGCTTGACTTTGCATGGCGGCCGTCTTGAAAAATGCTGTCAGTCAAGTAAAAGGTCGAAATTTGAAATCAGCATCCTTTAAAACCCCCAAATATAAAATATCAGCCGAATCCGAGTTACTATAAAATCGGGCGCCATTTTGAATCCGCCATCTTTGAATTATTTTAAGACTGTAAGAAAGCCTCCGTTGTTCTCTGTAACATGAGTCCAAACACGCTATGCTTGCCTCTATTAGTTTCGATAGTGTGCGCCTTTTAATTTTGCATGGCGGCCATTTTGTTATGTTTCTTCAAAGAGTGTCTATTTTATTCAAGGTTCCCGAAAATATTCAGTTGTTAAGTAAAAAAAGGTTAGTGGTGTTGAAGTTAGGTTAGATTAGCTAAAGCCAATTAAAAAACGTCGCATTAGTAAAACATTGTAAACGTAGCAATGGGTAGTTTGATCGTCGTCGCGATAGGTAGATTGAAGCTCCTCCTCGCTTCACTCGTCATCGCAATAGGTAGTTTGTAGCTCCTCCTCGCTTCGCTCGTCGTCGCGATAGGTAGTTTGAAGCTCCTCCTCGCTACGCTCGTCGTCGCGGTAGGTAGTTTGAAGCTCCTCCTCGCTTCACTCGTCGTCGCGGTAGGTAGTTTGTAGCTCCTCCTCGCTTCGCTCGTCGTCGCGATAGGTAGTTTGAAGCTCCTCCTCGCTTCGCTCGTCGTCGCGATAGGTAGTTTGAAGCTCCTCCTCGCTACGCTCGTCGTCGCGGTAGGTAGTTTGAAGCTCCTCCTCGCTTCGCTCGTCGTCGCGATAGGTAGTTTGAAGCTCCTCCTCGCTTCGCTCGTCGTCGCGATAGGTAGTTTGAAGCTCCTCCTCGCTACGCTCGTCGTCGCGGTAGGTAGTTTAAAGCTCCTCCTCGCTTCGCTCGTCGTCGCGGTAGGTAGTTTGAAGCTCCTCCTCGCTTCGCTCGTCGTCGCGGTAGGTAGTTTGAAGCTCCTCCTCGCTTCGCTCGTCGTCGCGGTAGGTAGTTTGAAGCTCCTCCTCGCTTCGCTCGTCGTCGCGATAGGTAGTTTGAAGCTCCTCCTCGCTTCGCTCGTCGTCGCATTGGTGGTTTTGAAAATATGTATGGCAGCCATTTTGAAAAACGGTGGATGTCTAAAAGAAGCTAAAGCATGTTAATCAGTATCCTTAGGGACACTCAGATATCAATTTTCATACGGATTGGAGATCCATAAAAAAGTTCGGTAAAATGAATGAAATTTTTCAATATGGCGGAATCAAAATTTTTTCGCCATATTCTTGCTAAGTATCTAGGGGGAGTCTTAGATATCGATTTTCATCCGGATCGGATATTTTTTTCTATAAGTCGATACGTCTCCATGCGCCATCTTGAAAAAATCAATTTCATTTGTATTTTGTTTTGTTCCTTTATACATCTTTACTTGATCCTCAGAAACAACTTTTCTATTACATTCATATTGGAGGCGTAAAAAAGGAAAGTTCATATTTCGTTAAAATCACCTTTGTATGGCAACCCTATTGAAAAATGGCGCATGTCAAAATTTGATTTTAGAATGTTGATCAGCATTCTTGGGGACCGTCAGATATCGATTTTGATCCGGATCGGAGAATTTTTTTTTTCCGCCATGACCAAAATTTCCGCCATTTTGAAAAAAAAAAATTGGTGTTCTTTTCTCTTTTGGCCTCCAAACAATATTAGTTCGAGCTTTTTATACTAAAGTATCATGGTTTCGACGTCATTTCCGGTTTAAATTTGTATGGAAGTTTTTTTTTTCCGCCATTTTGGATTTTTTTTATTTTCTCTAAAATCGTCCCAGGGTTTTCTATGACATTCCTGAGAACGCATATGACCCATCTCACATCGTTTAGCCAGGCCGTTGATGGTCACTATGATGGAAGGTCGGAAGACCAGGTCATCAAATGTTTTGAATTAAGAACGTCTATTTTTATACGAATCAATAAAAAAAGGATCAAAATTTCCCATAGGTATCGAGAAACAATGAGCCAAAAATGAAAAAAAAAATTTGTATGGCAGCCATCTTTAAAAATGGCGGGATCCAAAATATTTTTTCAAATATCAAATCAGGGACCCCAAAAACCCCCCGATGCAAAAAATCAGCCCGATCGGACCAACTTTCAAAATGGCCGCCATCTTGGATCCGCCATCTTGGATTTTCATGACGACCATCCGAAAGCGCCCATCCTCCTCTATGACATTTGGTCGAACACACCCCATCTACCTCTTACCGTTTCCGATTTATAAGCGTTTCAATTTTGTATGGAATTTTTATTTTTTTGTATGGCAACCCCTATTTTTTTTTATTTCTCTCCAAGCGTCCCAGGGTTTACTACAACTTTAGTTAGAACAGGTCACCCATCCGACTTGTAGTTTCCGAGAGCCGTTGACCGGTTCCGTCAAGGAGACGACTTTTTGCTGATGTCAGATTTTTCTGGTTGTCACGTGACCGATCTCTATACAACCTCATACTCGGTTTTTTTCCACCACTTCCAGGAGCTCGGGAACAAAAATGTCAGTCAGTGAGTGAGTGAGTGAGTGGGTAACGAACTTTATATATTATAATGACTAGTATTTTGCTCCGTGCGCGGGCCGCGTGCGGCCCGCGAGGACGTTTTCGTGGCTGTTGTATTTATAAAAATGTTATACTTTAGTTTACACTTGTAATTTTGCAAGTATTAGTACAAAACAGCAGTATTTTTCAAAGAAAATGATAATTGATCTGACTTTTGCATGGCGGCCATCTTGAAAAATGCTGTCAGTCAAAAAAAGGTCAAAATATGAAATCAGCATCCATTAAAACCCCCAAATATAAAATATCAACCGGATCTGAGTTACTATAAAATCGGACGCCATTTTGAATCTGCCATCTTGGAATTATTTTAAGTCTATGAGAAAGCCTCCGTTGTTCCTTTGTTATTAGTCCAAACACGCCGTGTCGCCTTCTATAAGTTCCGATTGTGTGCGTGTCTTAATTTTGCATGGCGGCCATTTTGTTTTGTTTATCAGTAATATGTCAATTTCAATCAAGGATCCCGAAAATATTTAGATCTTAGGTAAGATAGGTTACTTAGATAAGCTAAAATCAATTAAAAAGGTCGCATTAGTAAAACATTGTAAATGTAGCGATGGGTAGTTTAAAGCTCCTCCTCGCTTCGCTCGTCGTTGCATGGGTAGTTTGAAGCTCCTCCTCGCTTCGCTCGTCGTCGCGATAGGTAGTTTGAAGCTCCTCCTCGCTTCGCTCGTCGTCGCGATAGGTAGTTTGAAGCTCCTCCTCGCTTCGCTCGTCGTCGCCGTAGGTAGTTTGAAGCTCCTCCTCGCTTCGCTCGTCGTCGCGATGGGTAGTTTGAAGCTCCTCCTCGCTGCGCTCGTCGTCGCGGTAGGTAATTTGAAGCTCCTCCTCGCTTCGCTCGTCGTCGCGATGGGTAGTTTGAAGCTCCTCCTCGCTTCGCTCGTCGTCGCGGTAGGTGGTTTGAAGCTCCTCCTCGCTTCGCTCGTCGTCGCGATAGGTAGTTTGAAGCTCCTCCTCGCTTCGCTCGTCGTCGCGATATGTAGTTTGAAGCTCCTCCTCGCTTCGCTCGTCGTCGCGGTAGGTAGTTTGAAGCTCCTCCTCGCTTCGCTCGTCGTCGCGATAGGTAGTTTGAAGCTCCTCCTCGCTTCGCTCGTCGTCGCGTTGGTGGTTTTGACAGTATGTATGGCAGCCATTTTAAAAAACGGAGAATGTCTAAAAAAAGCTTAAGCATGTTAATCAGTATCTTTGGGGACACTCAGATATCAATTTTCATACGGATTGGAGATCCATAAAAAAGTTCGGTAAAATGAATGAAATTTTTCAAAATGGCGGAATCAAAATTTTTTCCCTATATTCTTGCTAAGTATCTAGGGGGAGTCTTAGATATCGATTTTCATCCGGATCGGATAACTTTTTCTATAAGTCGATACGTCTCCATCCGCCATCTTGAAAAAATCAATTTCATTTGTGTTCTGTTTTGTTCCTTTATACATCTTACTCGATCCCCAGAAACAACTTTTCTATTACATTCATATTGGAGGCGTAAAAAAGGAAAGTTCATATTTCGTTAAAATCACCTTTGTATGGCAACCCTATTGAAAAATGGCGCATGTCAAAATTTGATTTTAGAATGTTGATCAGCATCCTTGGGGACCGTCAGATATCGATTTTGATCCGGATCGGAGAATTTTTTTTTTCCGCCATGACCAAAATTTCCGCCATTTTAAAAAAAAAATTTGGTGTTCTTTTCCCTTTTGGCCTCCAAACAATATTAGTTCGAGCTCTTTATACTAAAGTATCATGGTTTCGGCGTCATTTCCGGTTTAAATTTGTATGGGTGATTTTTTTTTCCGCCATTTTGATTTTTTTTTGTTTTCTCTAAAATTGTCCCAGGGTTTGCTATGACATTCCTGAGAACGCATATGACCCATCTCACATCGTTTAGCCAGGCCGTCGATGGTCACGATGATGGAAGGTCGGAAGACCAGGTCATGAAATGTTTTGAATTAAGATTGTCCACTTTCATACAAATTTAAAAAAAAAAGTTCAAAATTTCCCATAGGTATCGAGAAACAATGAGCCAAAAATGAAAAAAAAAAATTGTATGGCAGCCATCTTTAAAAATGGCGGGATCCAAAAATTTTTTCAAATATCGAATCAGGGACCCCAAAAACCCCCCGATGCAAAAAATCAGCCCGATCGGACCAACTTTCAAAATGGCCGCCATCTTGGATCCGCCATCTTGGATTTTCATGACGACCATCCGAAAGCGCCCATCCTCCTCTATGACATTTGGTCGAACACACCCCATCTACCTCTTACCGTTTCCGATTTATAAGCGTTTCAATTTTGTATGGAATTTTTATTTTTTTGTATGGCAACCCCTATTTTTTTTTATTTCTCTCCAAGCGTCCCAGGGTTTACTACAACTTTAGTTAGAACAGGTCACCCATCCGACTTGTAGTTTCCGAGAGCCGTTGACCGGTTCCGTCAAGGAGACGACTTTTTGCTGATGTCAGATTTTTCTGGTTGTCACGTGACCGATCTCTATACAACCTCATACTCGGTTTTTTTCCACCACTTCCAGGAGCTCGGGAACAAAAATGTCAGTCAGTGAGTGAGTGAGTGGGTAACGAACTTTATATATTATAACTAGTATTTTGCTCCGTGCGCGGGCCGCGTGCGGCCCGCGAGGACGTTTTCGTGGCTGTTGTATTTATAAAAATGTTATACTTTAGTTTAAACTTGTAATTTTGCAAGTATTAGTACAAAACAGCGGTATTTTTCAAAGAAAATGATAATGCGCTTGACTTTGCATGGCGGCCATCTTGAAAAATGCTGTCAGTCAAGTAAAAGGTCAAAATTTGAAATCAGCATCCTTTAAAACCCCCAAATATAAAATATCAGCCGAATCCGAGTTACTATAAAATCGGGCGCCATTTTGAATCCGCCATCTTTGAATTATTTTAAGACTGTAAGAAAGCCTTCGTTGTTCTCTGTAACATGAGTCCAAACACGCTATGCTTGCCTCTATTAGTTTCGATAGTGTGCGCCTTTTAATTTTGCATGGCGGCCATTTTGTTATGTTTCTTCAAAGAGTGTCTATTTTATTCCAGGTTCCCGAAAATATTCAGTTGTTAGGTAAAAAAAGGTTAGTGGTGTTGAAGTTAGGTTAGATTAGCTAAAGCCAATTAAAAAACGTCGCATTAGTAAAACATTGTAAACGTAGCAATGGGTAGTTTGATCGTCGTCGCGATAGGTAGTTTGAAGCTCCTCCTCGCTTCACTCGTCATCGCAATAGGTAGTTTGTAGCTCCTCCTCGCTTCGCTCGTCGTCGCGATAGGTAGTTTGAAGCTCCTCCTCGCTACGCTCGTCGTCGCGGTAGGTAGTTTGAAGCTCCTCCTCGCTTCGCTCGTCGTCGCGGTAGGTAGTTTGAAGCTCCTCCTCGCTTCGCTCGTCGTCGCGGTAGGTAGTTTGAAGCTCCTCCTCGCTTCGCTCGTCGTCGCGGTAGGTAGTTTGAAGCTCCTCCTCGCTTCGCTCGTCGTCGCGGTAGGTAGTTTGAAGCTCCTCCTCGCTTCGCTCGTCGTCGCAATAGGTAGTTCGAAGCTCCTCCTCGCTTCGCTCGTCGTCGCATTGGTGGTTTTGAAAATATGTATGGCAGCCATTTTGAAAAACGGTGGATGTCTAAAAGAAGCTAAAGCATGTTAATCAGTATCCTTGGGGACACTCAGATATCAATTTTCATACGGATTGGAGATCCATAAAAAAGTTCGGTAAAATGAATGAAATTTTTCAAAATGGCGGAATCAAAATTTTTTCCCCATATTCTTGCTAAGTATCTAGGGGGAGTCTTAGATATCGATTTTCATCCGGATCAGATAACTTTTTCTATAAGTCGATACGTCTCCATCCGCCATCTTGAAAAAATCAATTTCATTTGTGTTCTGTTTTGTTCCTTTATACATCTTTATTACTCGATCCCCAGAAACAACTTTTCTATTACATTCATATTGGAGGCGTAAAAAAGGAAAGTTCATATTTCGTTAAAATCACCTTTGTATGGCAACCCTATTGAAAAATGGCGCATGTCAAAATTTGATTTTAGAATGTTGATCAGCATCCTTGGGGACCGTCAGATATCGATTTTGATCCGGATCGGAGAATTTTTTTTTTCCGCCATGACTAAATTTCCGCCATTTTGAAAAAAAAAAATTTGTGGTCTTTTCCCTTTTGGCCTCCAAACAATATTAGTTCGAGCTCTTTATACTAAAGTATCATGGTTTCGACGTCATTTCCGGTTTAAATTTGTATGGCGGATTTTTTTTTCCGCCATTTTGGATTTTTTTTATTTTCTCTAAAATCGTCCCAAGGTTTGCTATGACATTCCTGAGAACGCATATGACCCATCTCACACCGTTTAGCCAGGCAGTTGATGGTCACGATGATGGAAGGTCGGAAGACCAGTTCATGAAATATTTTGAATTTCGATTGTCCACTTTCATACAAATTTAAAAAAAAAAGTTCAAAATTTCCCATAGGTTTCGAGAAACAATGAGCCAAAAATGAAAAAAAAAATTTGTATGGCAGCCATCTTTAAAAATGGCGGGATCCAAAATATTTTTTCAAATATCGAATTAGGGTCCCCAAAAACCCCCCGATGCAAAAAATCAGCCGGATCGGACCAACTTTCAAAATGGCCGCTATCTTGGATTTTCATGACGACCATCTAAAATCCATCGAAAGCCCCCATGCCATGGTGCTCTATAACATTTTAGTCGAGCACCCCCCACCTACCTTTTACCGTTTACGATTTATAAGCGTTTAAATTTTTCATGCTTATTATTTTTGTTCATTTCTCTACCACTGTAGTTCGGGTATAAAACGCTTGCGTGTTTTAGAGTCGTACAACGCCATCTAGTTTCTTTTCTTATAAGCTTCAGTTAAAAAATGATAGGTGCATTACAACTTTATATAAAAACCACGTTTTTGTATGAAAGGTACTAATTTTTATGACTGCTTTAGAATACATTTTTTCGTTCCATTAGTTTATTTTTATCTGTTACCGTTTCTGAGATCCCTTGGGGTTCTCCAACTTGGAGACGACTTAGCAATGAAGTTAATTTAATGTTTTTGTTTTTTTCCATTACGCACACCAAAAAAAGAACAATTTGAAAAACAATTATTTTTATCAAAATGAAACGATTTACGGATAATCGATTTTTTTCGTCCAATAAAATTTATTAATTTAATATTAAAAATCGGTTTGCCCTCCCTTAGGTCACATTTAGCGAATAATAGTCTGTAGGTCACATCCCTACCTCAACTCAACTTGTACCCTGTATTCCGATTCACGCTGTAATCGCTATAATCGCTCACAACGCTCACGTTGATAATTCGTTCTGATTCAGATATTACGCTCACGACTTTGTGCGCTGTCAATGACCCGAAACTACCAATCACAGTCGTTGATATCGCAAGATGGTGTCGGTCATGACGTTTGTCAAAGGATATCGTTGTCGCACTCACGGCCATTCAATACGCGTATTTAGCGTGATTATATCGATATTATTACAGCATGAAACGGAATACGGCCTTAATAAGAAGTTTGATATTATCGATTACAGCGTGAATCGGAACACGGGGCAAGAATTGTCATTAAAAGCGTTACATACCACAGAGTACATTGGTAAATACTGAAAGTTACATACTCTTTGGTCATTAAAATAAAAAAAAGTTACTTTACAAATACAAAATAAAATAAATAGAAAAATGGAGTTTTGGCGGGAAAGTGAATAAGTTCACGTCATTGCATTGTATTATTTCTCAAAACTTGTGCTTTTTCCAGTGTTGATGTTTAAAATTGGTGGCGTTTTACGCATTAAGTGCGGAATTACGTGCATGAGTGTGGTCAAGTGTTATAATGTGGTTTTTCGTGTTGCTTCCAAAATTCCATAGAAGCTTCTTGTAAAGTTGCCACCACTTTACTTGAGCATGATTTAGACTGGACTATGACTATGACTAAGATTTGACTACGTAAAATATTCTAAAACTCGATGAAAATATACAATACTTGACACTGGCTTAATACACTATGTTAGGAGCCAACATATAAAAAAAAATGATGTAATGCGTATTACCAATGTACTCTGTGATAAATTCCGTGCTGAATATCTGTTGTGAATCTTGTAAACAACAACACAATAAACAATATTAAGCAATAAATGTACATTTTAATAAAAGGAATCACATAAATAAACACCCAGCAGCAAGATCATGGAAAGCTGTGGTTCATGTGGTGATTTTCTTCACATTTATCTATGCACATATAGGTATAATAATTATAACATTATCTCCATAGAAGAATTCCTTTAAATCACGCCATATTTGTTACACAGGCGAATTCTGTTTATTTGCCATCTCGTCATCTGCTTAGCTTTGTACCTTAATTGCATAGGTCTAGATTCTAAATCTATGTTAATGTGTTAAATATCAACCTAAAACCATTTGAAGTTTGTACGTGGGTAAAGTGTAGCATGTAAAAAAACGAAAGTAATATAAATAAACAGGCAAGTGCAAGTTGAAAAAAATCATGTTTGTTGTATTTGTTGTATTGGCAGCAACAGAAATACACCATCTGTGAAAACTGTGTTTTAACTATCATGGTTCATGAAATACAGCCTGGTGACAGACAAACGAACAGCACAGTCTCAGCTATGTGTCCATTTTACTCTTTGGGAACCTAAAAAGATTTTTGCTTTATCTAAAAATGCATTAGACACTGTAATTTTTTATGATACTAATACAGTGTGGTCTTATCCGGTACAAACGAAAAACAGCCCAAACACTGTCAAAACAATAAATATGTTAGTAGTAATGACTATTAGTATAAAAATTCAGTGAATAAAAGCTATTTTGTAATGTCTGATGGTTGTTGATGCATAATAATGCTTTTATGGAATTAATAGTAAATTTACCTTAAATTATTTTCTTTTGCAGCCCTATTTTTGCTGTAATCAAGAACTTGATCAGATGTATGGATACCAGATATTACAGCAGGCTGCAATGACTGCATGAAACAAATGATTTCAGTTGCAACAGGGTGAACAATTAATTATAGAATCCATTTATTCACAGATGTTCCAAATACAACCTTAGCAAAGTTAATGGTGTTTTATTTACTTTTTTTTCAATGTATGTAGGTAGTTTCAAATGAAGGGAAATAATATTAGTAAATTGCCTGTTAGCTAAAAATACATACATAGATTGTACTTACCTACTGGTCTCATGCAAGGCATATCTTAATTTATGTTTAAACCTGGTACCTAATAGTAATTATTGATCTGGTCAGTACCTACTGCGAGGAGCTGATGGTTCATCATAGTCCATCATCATCATCAACAGTCTGTAGCCGTCCACTGCTGAACATAGGCCTCTCCCAGAAAGTGCCACTTTGAGCAGCTGCTCACCTCCTGCATCCATCGGCTCACCGCGATTTTCACCAGGTCGTCGGTCCACTTAGTGGGGGGTCTGCCTACGCTGTGAATCTTAGATCACACTATTATTATGATTGGTATATTGTGATAGTACTTTCATGGACTCTTGAACATAGTACATCGGTGTTATAAAAATAAATCAAGGGACCAAAGAAACTTTGAGACACCATTTTCTAATTATTATTTTACCACATTAATTCACAAACACTGTTTCAGTCCTTCAGGATATTACATTTACATTCTTCTTAGGATCTTTACCACTATTGGAATCATTTCCTAAGTTCCAGCAGCACAGTTACATGCTTTATGATCACAGGTAGACTGAAAGGGCAGATAGGGTGGTAAAAATCTAGGTTTTGGGCAGTTTTTTTGACTCTTTCCCTTCTTTTGTAACCTGAAAATGATAAAGATAATAATGTTACACAGTTGTATTTGTTATAGGTACTGTACATTTTTGAATTTATTAAACTGAAGGATTACTGTAGTTACTATGCTTTTTATGCTTTCCTGGATTAAATTCCTCTTGTGTAGGGAATGATTCTACAAGCCATATTGGTAACTTTAGTTCTGCACACAGGAAACACCGAGCTAAGCTCTCTCCCTTACTCATGAGGTTTGTGTTATAGTAGTAGTAGTATTATTCATTTTAGGACCTACCAATAAGTTATGAATAGGCATGTCACCAGTCAGATGTCCACAGCTGAACATAGGCATTCCCATTAGAAAGGAGGATTTGATTATAATAAAAACACAGAAGAAAAGGAAGAGGAAAATAAATAAATGTGTGGACATTACACACAGCACCATCTAACCCAGAATTAAGCATAGCTTGTACTATGGGAACCAGATAACTGATATACTCAGATAAACTAACAGTATATAATACCCAGACAGAGGACAAATACCTATTTTCATCACACAAATGTTGGTACCAGGTGGGAATCCAACCCACAGTTTCCTAACTATTCCACTGCAACTCTAGATCCAAAGTAGCATTATTTAAAAAACATTACCAACTTGCAACCCTGCATATTATTCCCAAATACCACCTCAGGGCAATTTACGGGCAACTGGGAATATACCGGTTACATACATAAAGTGTGATTCAAACTCAATGTCCGCTTTGAAGTCGGTGAGAAGTATGAGTGGAGCATGTGGATGGCTTGGAATGCACTTCATAGCCGCCATTGAGTTTGTACCACACTACCAAGAGATAGAAATATATGTATCTGTTACCTGGACTTAACACAATTACCTTACCTATACCACAGAATAAATATATAGTACTTCTATACCAAGACCCAAAAAAAAACACTTTGATACATTGATAAGATAGTTTATATAACAATAGAAAAGAGAAACTGTCTTTATATGACATAAGTAGCACCTCATTATATAATTTTATACACCTACATAACTATTATTATTATATTGAATTGTTTCATTTTGATTTTGCATGCTTTCTTTGAATAAAAACCAATTTGTATCATCATCAACAACATGAAGACAACCAGGCCTCCCCCAAAGAATGCCGCTTTAAGAGACTGCTTGCTTTCTGCATCCATCGGCTCCCCATGGTTATGGTCACCAGGTTAGCGGCCCACCTTTTTTCCCTTCTGTTGTCAGTTCTACGAGTGATGTGGCTTGCCCATTGCCACTTCAACTTGCTGATTCTAAATAAGATAACATAAATTACACCATTATACATACTACAAATAAATATATACATACTTACTTCATAAAATTGCTTTGTTTACCTCAACTATTGGTGAAAATACCCACCCTAAATCTATATTAAGCTATTATTCACAGTTTCCCCATAAGCTTAGAAGATTAAATAATAAAAACTGTATCTATAGTGTGGTAGTAGCATACCACACAGCCACAGAATTAATATATTATATAGGCTAACAAGAAGGTTTACAGTAATAGGTGACCTAATTATTTACCTGATGCTAAACCAAACTCCTGTTTTTCCTCTGTCATAATTAACATCCATCACTGAGCGCTTGTTTTTTGGATCTTTTATAGGTTGGAACTCTGAAAATGAGACAAGGTAGCATTGAGTTAATAAAAAACAAGGTGGATATTAATACTTTAGGTACTAATAAACAAGCATAGAATTTTAGTGTGTTCTGGGTGAAGAGCATAATTTGTTCCTGGTATTGTTATCATTTTATGCTAATGCTTAGAATAAGTACCTAGTCTATGCATTTCTGCAGTATATTTTGAGTCTGCTTTTACTTGCTTATCTTGTATAGTAGTAAATTTCGTTTATCATAAGACTTACTTGTTGCTATACGTGTCAGAACCCACAGCAAATGACACCCACGGGAACAAATAGGCTGGTTCTATTCTCACATCACAGAATTCCCCCTATTACTTGTCTCACATACATAAATAATGTTGTTTTTATTATTACAAACAAAAATTAAACCGCCGCCATCTCTGTGGCCGCCATATCTATCTAGTCAAATGCACAGAGAACTTTGCTATATACGTCAAATGTCAAAACATGAAACTGAAGTTAGCCGTATGCGGCCATCTTATTTCATACGATTAACGACCTTATTTGAGAGCGGATAAAGTTTCTTACTGGATGACAGGACAGGAATATATGACTTTCTGAGTAAGTATTTTTCGGTTTTTGTATGAAAAATATGATTTTTTGTATAAGAGGTACCTTTTTTTATTGTTTATTTAGAATCGTCCCAAGGTTTACTACATTTTCGTTCAATTAGTTTATCTTTATCTCTTACCGTTTCCGAGATCCCATCTGGAACTTCTTCCTGGTACCACTTTCTGATGCTGACATATTTAATTCTTTGCCTCGGGATTTTTCCGCACAAATCTCTCATAGATTGTAAGGTCGTCCGATGGCTCCTTCTTACGAAAACATTCATGTCAATAAATCATCTGTCACCGTTTTTTAGCTTTATATATCTGTTAAGATTAAGATTAAGATAAGATTAAGATTAAGATAATGATGCCAGAGCGGAAGAAAGCCTATCTACAGATGGAAAAAAATCAAACTTCTTACGGGACATAAAATTCTTGGGGGTGTGAAAGACATTCCAGCAGTGGACGTAGAGGGAGAAGCACGTTATTGTTATTATTGCCTGCCATTATGACAGGGGTTGAATTGCAATGCAACAAAGTGTTGTGGGGCGCTTTGCACTCTGTGCATCGGAAATGAAATTTGCACTTGCCTGTGTGCATCCCCAGGCAAGTGTTGCAAAGTTTATTTTCTTTGACAAAATTGAGTCTATCATTAACTGGAGACATTTTAATTTTTTTGCATATATATAATTTGTGTGGACACTTACAATATATGCATGATGCTGCACCTTATTACTTCCATGTGCCTGGGTGTTGCGATTGGGGGAATCCCTGAAAGCTATCAGTTCACCCGACTTAGATGAGATACCCGATGACATACAGACACTAGATGACGTTTCCTCCGCGATCGACGCTCTCACCAGCCACCTCCGCACCGTAGTGGGTGAGTACTCGAAGCAGGTTCCAGTGGTGGACCACCATTGGGATCTGCCCGAGGATGCGAGGAGACTGCTGACAGAAAAGAACGCCGCCACTAGGGCATACGACGCGGCCCCCACCCATGATAACGAATCCACCTTGAATTTCTTCCAGCGTGCTGGGTTAGCATCTTCAATGCGGCTATGAGTAATTGCTCTTTTCCCGCTGCGTGGAAGTCCGCCGACGTCATCGGCATCCACAAGCCAGGCTACCGAGCCCTCTAGCTACCGCCCCATTAGTCTCCTCAGTACTCTGGGGAAGATCTATGAGCGTCTCATTCGGAGGCGTCTCTGGTCCCATGACCACGAACATAAACTCCTTCCAGACGAGCAGTTTGGCTTTAGAGCCAGACACTCTTGCGTCCAACAGGTGCACCGCATCACGGAGCACATTCTCGATGGCTTCAACTCGAAGCCGAAACCTAAAGGGACTCTCGCAGTCTTCTTCAACGTAGCGAAAGCTTTCGATAAAGTCTGGCACGACGGCCTGATATTCAAGCTGTACCACATCGGCGTGCCGGATCGTCTTGTGCACGTCTTGTATGATACAAGACTTCCTCAGGGATCGAAGCTTTCGCTACCGCGTTGAGGCGGAGCGATCCTCTCCCCATCCCATCAGAGCCGGAGTACCCCAGGGCTCCGCGCTCTCCCCTTTGCTATTCTTGCTGTTCACCAGCGACATTCCGCGGTCATTCCATCCAAGTTTGCAGCTTGCACTCTTTGAGGATGACACCGCCATCTACTGCTCCGGATGGCAGAGAGTCCATATGCGCGGTCGCCTCCAACGAGCCCTCACCGAGATAGGTGCATGGTTCAGGAAATGGCGGATCACGGTTAACCCAGACAAAAGTGCAGCGATGTACTTTTCTGACTATTGTAGTGTTGCCTACAATTAAAATGAAAGACTTCTATAGGTTCACAAATTTATTCGAAGCCCGTCCCGGATTCTATACTCTACGATCCTAGGTAAATCGTACTAAACCTACTTACTCTGTTGATCACCTATCCTACCTAGGTACTCTATGGTTGCTTGTTATAAAACCATGATCCTATATTTCTGAATAAGAACAACGCAAAACAAATAGTTTATTATAGTAAGAAACCAGACGTAACTTTCGCTAGATCCGTGGCAAGGTTCGAAGACGTCTGGCGGCGTAGTGCGAGATGTCCGGAGAGGCGGCAGGCCAGTGAAGCGGAGCACCAGCTGCAGCGAATACGATGCTGGATGGCACCGTGGGCACCTTTGCCTGAGACGGGGCCCAGACCGGGCGTAGTGGAGGGGCGCCTGGGTGCGCAGTAGCTCTGCGGCACGATGGGCAGCTGGAGTGCACCTTAGCCGCGGCTTGGCACAGACAGGACGCAGATATAGGGTGCCTGGGCGCGTAGTCGCTTGGCAGCACAAGAGGTAGCCGCTGTGAGCCTCGGTCCACGAGTCAGGCCCAAGGTGGACCCAGCCAAGAGCGAGCCACGGGGTGCCCAGTGGGTGGCTGCGATACTACCGCCCAAGTCAGGCGCAGCGGGCAGCTGGCGCAGAGAGTCACCACTTCAGGCCAGTGGTAAGCAGTGGCCGACCAGGAAGCGGCCACGGAGAGTTCTACGCAGTGCAGGCAGGTCCGGAGTCCGGAGTAAGCAGCACGGTCAAGATTATGCTGTGGGCAGACATGAGATGGCCTCTTGGGGCATCCCAAAGAGGCCAAGATAGCTTTTATAGAGAAATAGATGTAAATAAAAACTTCACCCGTTATTTCACTTTGAAGTCACTGAGTAGCACTTTAGAAAACGCGCGTCGCCGCTTAGGGCTTACTTTCGCGACTCGCGGATACCCAGAGGTAGGGTTCTACGCAACTTGCCGACTGCACAAGATAGGACACTAGATGATACCAGAAGATAGACACTAGATGGTACCAGAGGATCAACTTTAGATGAGACCAGAAGATAGAATGACCATGGGAGTCCCCATGTTCCGTTTATATACCCTGGACCTGTCACCAAGGCATCATTCCAAAAATCTGAAAATAGAAAGGAAAAGTGTTTGAAAACCTGTCCTGATTTTATAGATAGCTAGTATTCAAATAGGTCAAAGCGTGAGGTTTAATATAAAAACCTACACACGCTTGACGAAAACATATAAATCCTCCCAGACAGAATCTCTTTTAGCGATTTGGCAAAGTCAAAATGTGACGTATGTCAAAAAGATAAATAAACCTTTGAAACGATATATCACTGAAACCAATGGAAGAAAATCATATGAAAAGCCCTAATAAAATCGGCTTTACAAACTGTGCAATTTGGGACGAGATCCGTGAGGTAAGTTGAAAAAGTAATTTCATCTAAAAAACACTCGTAAACGAGTAAAAAGCGTAGAGAAACAACACGAAAGGTGATCCTACGATCTGTACCTATCGCTCCACTGCCAAAGTAACCCATATCAAAGCCTTTAACCACAATTTTAGAACGTAAAGTTTATTGAAGAATATAACAACCTAACATGAAAACGTATCTAACGTCTGTAATAGAGTATTACAAGCAAATCATTCCAGGAGCCTGCACGGGTTGTCCGGCGTACTCTTCATGGAGGATGAGGCGACGTCAACAGCCAGATGCCTAAAATACTATGCAAAAGGACTGAGGCGTAGGGGTAACCCTACACTATAAGCGTGGTCCGCCATCGAGACCACTCTCTTTGTTCGACAAGCCCGTTCCTTGGGTTCCGTCTGCTAAATACCTGGGGGTTACCCTAGACTCCAGGCTCAGCTTCAATGACCATATTAAGCGAGTGCGCGATAGGGCTGCCTTCGTCCTAGGCCGCCTCCACCCTCTCCTGTGCAAAGGTAGTAAGATGTCCCTTAGAAATAAGGTGACACTTTACAAAACTTGCGTTCGCCCCATTATGACATACGCATCTGTCGTGTTTGCTCATACACACCCAGTCCACCTGGATCGACTTCAGGTGATCCAAAACCGCTTCATCCGCAAGGTGGTCGGGGCTCGCTGGTACCAGCGAAACGCCGACCTTCATAGCGATCTCGAACTCCCATCAAAAAAAAAAATGGGTGTTGCCCTGCTCGGCATTCTCCAATGCCAGCGCACGCCGCTCGAGGTACTTGAGAAACTCTTCCACATTGGGTGGCGTGTCGCTGGCATGGTCAAGTTGGTATGACCTCGCCGTGAACGCATCTAGTTTACGTGACAAAACACATAATAGTATAGGATCCCATTTATCAACAGAAGGCTCATGATTTCGAATAGCTATTTGCTGCCTAACACATGACACAAAGTCCCTTAAACTACTGGCAGTAGACCTACCTATTGGCTTAAGATCCAAATTCAGAGATATGTGATCATTTACAATTTTGTATTTGTTGTCATACCTGTCTTTGAGCAATTTTAGGGCTTGTACATAAGTTTCATGTGTAAGGGGCAAGTTTTTTACTAAATCTAAAGGTTCGTCCTTAAGAAATGACCTGAGGTAATACAATTTTTGTACCTCATCGAAGGCTTTATCTTGATGTATACTTACCTCTTAAAACATTTATAGAAATAGCTGGTAACTTAACATTGGCATTGAGTGGAGTCGCAGGTTCGATGGGGGACTCGAATTTTTCCCGTTTTTTGATCCCATGACTTAGGGCCAACAAAATTTTGAAATAATTATCTGCACATACGCCAACATTCTCGGTGTCTGTCGAGCACATGTACAGAATTTCTTTGCAATACGTTTCGTAGTCTTCGAAAACACCTATGAGTCGCTCGCGTTTAGCCTACAGATTGTCAAGAGATATTCTTTCTAAATCGGTATTTATAAAGTTAAGCAGCCTCGTGATGATACCTTTAGCGTAAGCACGAGAAGCGATTTTTCATTTAAGTTCGTCCTCCATCTTGAGGCTGCCGCTGCCGTCGCTCGCCGCCTGTGCCATGTTGTTGAAAACGTAATAGTGCACACTAGAAACAAACTGCACGTCAGTGTTTTGTAGTATTTTGTGGATTTTACGAATGGCTATATCGCCGTATCGCGTAAAATTATAACTCTAAATTATAAAGATACTTCGTTTTTATAACTATTTGTCGGAATGGCGGACACCACGCCCGGCGTGATGCTAGTTTTTTTTTTGTTCGGTTTCCGTTTGCTCGAACGAAGCACGCTCGAGGCCGACGCCTTCTCTTTCCCCCCTGCGTATGCGATACGGACGCACGATCGCGCAAAGGAGTTGGCAGCTTGCGTCACGCTCGCTCCAGCGGGGTTCCTGCGGATTTTTGAATTGCGCGGGCGACCCCAGCCCGGCGAAACGACAGCGTGCATGCACTTGCTCGTTGTGGCGCTGGCGAAAATGGTGGCTGATAATGGCGGTGCCTTGCAACCTTAATGAACTCACGTTTACTCTCGTTCTCTTTTCCCAATCTTTACAAAAACCGAAGGACCATGAACAACGTTCCAGCAATGGACGTAACTAAATTGAAGGGCTGGTGGGTGGTGAGGAACGAGAAATAATAAATTAAATACTTGCACGCAAATTAAAGTTGTATTTCGCCAGCAAGGCCAAAAGCACAGAGAGCCACAGATACAAACAAAACATTGCCAGGTTAAAAATAGTAATCATACATTTGGTGTTGGTAATAATTCCAACAGAGTGGCATTGGCTGCTGGTGAATTACGACCATTTATCCCCTGAATTGATGGGGATAACAGAATTGCTGATGTTGAATCCCGAGCAAGCGAAGGATTCTCAGGGGCGGCTCTTTTCTTTTTTTTTTAACCCGGCAAAAATACTATGTATTCCACCTGCCCTGGGTGGGGCAAGGTGGATATGTGGGACTCTCCGCTAATGAGACGGCCTACCCACTAAAAATCCGGGGTTCTCCATCTTTCCGCATGTGGTAGTTTCCAGGAGCACTTTCGCAGTCGTCCGGTCCCTACCTACGGTCAGCCGCATCCGGCTCCGTCTCGTGACGGCGCCGGATGCGGCTGACCTCGAGCGGCATTTCTGCGCACTTTGTTGGCCTGGTGATTCGGACTAGCTCCGCCGGGAGGCATTCTCTCAACTTTTCCGCCAGGATGTCGGCCTTGGGCCCCACTATCAGCACCGGCAACCTCGAGCATACGTGCCCCCGTGACCGAAGCTCGAACACGTATGGGCGGTATGCCATGGTCCGCCAGCTGAATGTGGGACCTCGCCTTAGTCAGCAGGTCGACATAGGTCACCCCTTCTCCGCAGCACCAGGCTGCAGATTGAGAGTGACCACCGTCGACCGTGGCTGGCGCAGCTTCACCGCCGGACTCCTGGTCTGCGGTGCACGTTGCACCGCACCAGCCCCGTTGGTTTTGCCGCGCTTCCCGATGACAGAGATAAAACTGGTTTTTACGTACCTGGTAGAGGAATGTACAGATTCACTGTTATGTCCTTCGGATTGACAAACGCTCCAGCAACTCAACAAAGATTTATGGATAGTTTATTCACTCCAGAGTTTGAGAATAAAGTGTTCTGTTACTTAGATGACATAATAATCATAGGTGCGACATTTGAGGAACATATTTCACTCCTATTTAAAGTTCATCAGAAACTTTATTATGCTGGTCTAACCATTAACTTTGAAAAGAGTCAATTCCTTCGCAAAGAACTGAAATATCTTGGCTACATAGTAGATGAGCTAGGATTGCGGGCTGATCCCAGTAAAATTGAAGCGATTCTAGCTTACGCTGCTCCTACCTCTAAAAAAGAAGTAAGAAAATTTTTAGGTACGTGCAGTTGGTTTCGCCGATTCATACCTAATTTCAGTACTATTGCTTCACCACTCTGTAAATTAACGTCATCTGGAAAAAAATCTCCAAAAAAATTTGTGTGGAATGCTGAGGCTGACTCTGCTTTTTCTAAATTAAAAGAATGCTTGACAACACCAATACTATGTTGCCTTGTCTTTGACTATCCATTTTCCGTTCACTGCGACGCTTCTAACTTTGGGATAGGTGCTATGCTGACTCAGGAAAAAGACAATAAAGAAGTTGTTATTGCATAGATGAGTAGATCTCTAAACAAGCATGAGCAGAATTATTCAACTACAGAACGTGAGACTTTAGCTGTCATTACTGCACTTGAGCATTGTCGTTGTTATCTTGATAACGGTAAACGATTTACAGTATACAATGACCATGCAGCATTAAAGTGGTTCCAAAATTTGTCTAATCCTTCTGGCAGATTGGCACGATGGAGTCTTCGTCTGTCTTGTTTTAACTTCGACCTAAAACATAAAAAAGGAAAAGAAAATGTGGTCCCAGACCTTCTGTCGCGTCATAAAATACCCGATACTGCTATTATTGGTGGTGTTGAACTCATATCTAGAGACAATGCATCTCAATTGGAACTATATAATAGACTTTTTACTAACAGTCGAGATAATCCTGATGCTTATCCAAATTACGAAATTCTCTACAATAAATTATACCGTTTTAATAACTCACCTGATTATCTAAATGAAGATTTTGCTTGGAAAGAAGTTCCACTTCCCTCTGAGAGAATGAATCTCATCAAAACTTGCCATGGTGACTCAGAAAGTAATCCCCATACTGGCATTTTCAAAACATACAAGAAGCTTTCTTTAAGATACTATTGGTCTGGTATGTTTAAAGATGTGGCTAAAATGTGTTCTTCTTGTGAAACATGCCTCTCTTATAAGCATTCGAATCATTCTCCATATGGTCCTATGGGTAAACCAAAAATTAGTTCAAGACCTTTTCATAGCCTCTCATTAGATCTAATGGGCCCTTTTCCACTCACAAGACAACGTAATCAATTCATACTAGTGGTTACATGTTCTTTTTCAAAGTATTGCCTTATTTACCCTATCAAGCGCGCTACATCTTCCAATATCATCATGCATTTGGAAAATAATGTGTTTCTGGTACACGGTGTGCCACAAACCATCATCATGGACAATGGTTCACAATTTCAATCTAATGAGTTTCAAAGTTTTCTGAATAAGTATAAAATTCCTTTTATATTTTATTCACCTCGATACTGCCCTCAAGTAAACCCCACAAAACGGTATAATAGAACAATTATCACCGCACTCTCACAGTTGATCACCGTTCATGGGACAAACATTTGCAGAAAATCCAATATGCACTCAACAGTTCTGTAAATTCTACAACTGGGTTTTCTCCATCTTTTCTGGTCTTTGGACGTGAAACCATACCATGTGGTTCACTATACACTAACTGCTCCAACCTTGATAATGTCATTTTTCTTCCTCCTGACATCTACGCCGCTAATTTAGGATTATTATCTAACATCTTCGATAAAGTACAGGTTGCATTACACACTGCACACACAAAAAATGCTGCTCATTACAACACGAGACACACCTTTAAAGAGTTCAACGTTGGCGACACAGTCTGGCGTAAAAATTACGTCCAGAGTAACGCTGGTGCATATTTCAGTTCAAAGTTGGCTCCCAAATATGTCAAATGCACAGTTGTTGAGAAGCTCTCACCTCTCGTCTTTATTTTAGAGGATCCTAACGGCTTAAGAGGAAAGTGGCATGTAAAAGATTTTAAAGTGTAAATAGTGTAGCGGTTGTATTCTGTTTTTTTCTCTAAATTGTATACTTATTCTGTAAATAGCTTTAGCGTATATTATTTTTGTATTGTACAAGGAAACTAGACCCTTTCGGCTTATTTTTTTTAAATCCATTTTACAAACGTTATTTTTTTTTCACTCTTTTTGTTTTATCCTTTAACACGAGTCGTGTGGGTAAGAAGCCATTGTGTTTACTCATTTTTTTTATACTTTCTTAGTTGCACATGTTGTTACTCTAATCTTAATTTCCTTGCAATTTCTTAAATACAAGGTTCTTGAATATTAATTTCCTTGACGTCTTCAATACCCAAGGGTGTGGGTAATATTCTTAAAGAGCTGTACACAACTCATTAAATAAGCCTTTGTATTGTACATTTTCTTAATTGTAAATACTTATTATCTTTACTCGGGTTTTCAAAAAGGTGCGGGTAACGACACCTAATTAAAAAAATAAGCCTTCGTTATGTATAATGAATGTTGGTTATGACTGATGAATCTACTTCCTAGTAGGTCGACTCGGAATTTTGGAATGAAATCCGGGATACGTGAACCGAATTTATTTGCGCGGGAAAACTCTTTACATAAGCATGACTCCGTACGGGGAGGCGAGGTGACTGAGGCGCGCACGTCGCGAGCGGGGTGTCTATGCTAAAACTGCATGCCATGCATTTGCCTGCGACGTGTGCCTCCACAATCATCCCTCTCTTACAAAAAGAATGAAAATCACATCCTAAAACATTACAATATTATAAGTGCCTAACAAAAGCGCACAAGGCACACAGGAATGTGCCGCGTTGCAGAAAGGGTTGCCTACCTAGGTACATGGTTGCTCGCAGGCATGGATGACGCAATACCTACGCGACCATCTATTATCGAGCTATCACGTTACATCGTTTCCATTGTAACAAAACAAAACAATACAAAACTTTCGGTCGGAAGGCAGAACAATAAACTCCTCGATACCCCAAGGAAGCGTCGTCGGATGTCTTTTATTTTTGATTTACATCAACGACCTTCCCAAAGTCATGGAGGAGGAATCGTGTGTACTGTTCGCTGATGACATATCCTTGCTCACTTCATGTCAAAATAGTAATAATTTGAACGAAAAACTTACCTCCATTCTTGATAAAACCATTACATGGATGCATGAACACAATCTTGAAATAAACTTCACTAAAACTAAACTATTAAACTTTCACCCATATCAAAAAGCACCACTAAATTTTAATTTCATTTATCATGGCATTTCTTTGGAAACAGTTAGCGATTTTACTTTGCTTGGTTTAGTGATTGATAAGTGTGTTAATTGGAAATCACACATTAAGAAAATTAAATCAAAACTTTCGTCGTTTGCGTACGCGCTGCGCGAAATCAAGAAATCTACTGATTTAAAAACTGCCCTGGTAACCTATTATTCTTATGCGCATGCATGGCTAAGTTACGGTGTTATTCTATGGGGGAATAGCACCGCTGCGCCTACCCTTTTTACACTCCAAAAGAAACTGATAAGAATACTAGTGAACATCGACCAGAGAGACAGTTGTAAACCTTATTTTAAAAAACATAAAATCCTAACGCTGACTGGTATATATATTTTAGAAATTTGTAAATTTGTACGTAATTACCCAAACCTATATACAAAGCGAGAAAATCTCCCCAGACACGTAAACCGTTCAGTTCGCCACGGAAACCGATTGGTCTTGCCTACATCCCGGCTCAAACTGCACGCTTCCGGTACACTTGTTATGTCTATCAATATATATAACAAGCTTCCAGAAGCAATGAAGAATGAATTCAATAATTTAATTTTCATTAAACAAGTAAAGAACTTTCTAATTGAAAAAAGTTATTATACAGTCGATGAATATTTAAACGATAAAATGTAAGCATAGTATAAATATAATTAATAATAATAAATCTAATTTTTATAATAATAATGGATAATCAATGACATAGAACGTAAAAGCATTAAATTATAGGGGGGAAAATAAGTATTATTTTGTTATAAAGCAGTAGGAAAATACCAACATGACTGTAAGTAGGTACTTATACATATGCCTACTTACTTTAATATAAATAAATAAATTCGACGTCATCTTAAACATATAGAAGAAAATCATGTATAAATAGTAATGTTGTGATATTTTTAGGTGCATGTTAATGTTGACAAACTAATGTTAATTATCTATCTTCCTCTCTTCTAATGTTGCGTGCCCGACAGGGCCCATGATGAGCTGTTACCACGTAAACGAACATCTTTAAACAACATTGTGGAATGCAAATAAACAATTGAATTGAATTGAATTGAATTGAATTGAAAGTTGAATCTTAAAATGAAATTATGAGATTACGAATGATTTCAGTTAAGTACCCTTATACAATTAACTGTAAATTAATGTTTATTTTTTCACCACAATATGTCAATTCACGTTTACATTGTTCAATAAATTCTGATACACTTACTAATTATTAATCTGTTTGTTTTAGTTACATCCGCGCTATATTATACCTAAATACCTTCCTAATTAATCCCTATTATATCTCCAATTAAACATTAATACACGTTATCTGACGCACTAATTTATCATTCTTATCTACGGCACTATTTTAATCGAACACACTATTTAATTATTCTAACGCCATTATGCAAAATCACTAGTTTAACTAACACTGATAAATCCTAACACGGATTTTGAAAAACGGTCGCGGGGGGCGTAGTAGCTGCAGCCGCTCCCGCGGGTACCGGACACACCGACGCTAGTTCCTTACGGAACCACTTCTTGGTACCTCTGCGGCAATGTTTACCGAAAACACAACATAACAAAATCAGCAGGCATGCGGTCACTGCAATAACCACCATGCCGACAGTTTCCAGCTTCTTCTCCATATCTCCTACTCTATCAACATTGTTAGCACCTCGTTGAGCTATGATTATTTCTTCGTTCTTGGAACCGTTGATACCCATGATTGGCATAAAATGTGTTAAAACTTTTCAATTATTATTATTAAAATTTACAAATATTTTGTAAATATTTGTAAATTATTCGTTTTTGAGTGTGTCTGCAAATAGAATGAATTGAATTTACCAAAATTGACAAACATATTAACAGTGATTTTGCAATAATGTTTACAGTTTCATATTCTACGTAGCCTAATTATGTTACACCTATACCAAAAATCGCACTGGTGGCTTAACTTGCCTGCCGCTACGCGTAGTGCGGGTTAAATTCATTGGTGCCGTTAACAGTATGGGCACTTTGACACTTTTCCTATCAGGTTCATTACGTGTTATATTCTCTGTGCTTTTGTCAGCCTCCTGTAACATATAGGCCGGTTTTAGCCTATCTATAGACACATAATAGACTCAACGCGCGATAACGCGTCTGCCACTGTGTTATCTGAGCCATTGATGTGTTGTATGTCGCTAGTAAATTCGCTGATGTACAACAGTTGACGGGTCCTCCTGGAAATCTCTTTGTCCGTACCTATCTTTGTAAATGCATAGATTAATGGTTTGTGGTCTGTAAAAATTGTTAATTGTCTCCCTTCAATCATGTTCCTAAAATGTATCATAGCCATGTATATTGCACTTAATTCCTTATCGTATGTACTATATTTTTGCTGAGAATCAGATAATTTCTTAGAAAAATATCCTAATGGTAACCATTTTCCATCCAATTTCTGCTGCAGGACGGCGCCGACGCACGTGTCCGACGCGTCAGTCATGAGAGCTAAAGCTGCGTCTACGCTAGGGTGAGACAATGTAGCGGCGCTATTAAGGCTTACCTTACACTGCTCAAAAGCTTCGATGCTTTTCTCGTTCCAGCATATCTGCGTTTTGTCCTTCTTTTTGGAGTTATGCAAGTACCTGTTAAGTTCTTCCTGGTATGTCACGGCGTGTGGGAGATGAGACCTGTAAAAGTTAATCATTCCCAAAAAACGTCGTAGTTGTTCTACTGTTTCTGGCCTCGGATAGTCTGTAATAGCCTTTACTTTTTCCGGTGTAATACCTTGTTCTGATACTAAATAGCCTAAAAATTCTATTTCTGTCTGACCAAAAGCACACTTGCTGATATTGATAGTAATACCTAACTCGTCAAATCTTTTACACAGTTTTCTTACATGTTCTCTATGCACAGTTTCATTTTGGGAAGCTATTAAAATATCATCGATATAGCAAAAGAGTGAAGATTCACCGTTGACGCTGTCTATACGCTCGAGACCTTTTAATACGTGGTCGGGGCACAGAATGCTAACGCAGCTGAAATAGTTCCACGCGGCGACCACGCCGCTCTGGCCTCTTCAGTCGTCTCTCCACCAGTACTGCGTCATGTAGTTTATTTATATTAATAGTTTCTTTTACCAATATGTATTTTTACCGTTTCAATTATACAGGGTTACAGGAAAAATTGTGCTAGATCCGTTAAGGGCGTGGAGTACCCATCATTTCTGATTTATTTCACTATGAAACACCCTAGCCTAAACTTAACCCTTTTCGAGATATTCGACTTTTAATATTTTTATTGAAAATTGCCGATTTTTAGGCTACAAAATTTAATTTTGTTTATTTTGTGTGTCTTATTATTATTATTATTGCATTTTTACATGTGTAATAAGATGCTTTAGGACGTCAATCATTAAAATAGTACAAAAGTTAACTGAATAGACCGTAGTAGACAAGTGAAGTTAAGAACTAAAAAAAATATTAGAAACTGTAATTTTCTCTGAGGGATATCTAAAAAAAATATTATGGCAGTTGTTCGGCAGATGTGTTTTAAAATATCTACGTTTCATCAGCTATCTAATGAGGTACAATAATCTAGGGTTTGTATTACATTTCATGGAAAAAAAATAGTTGGGACGCTCCAGGTAGCAGTTCTAATGGTCTCGCGCCTATTGTCCTTCAAGTTAAGACGCACCGTGCGAGCGAGACAAGTGACGTTTTATGTAGGTGCGAATGAAAGAAAAAATGTGTAGAGACTGGTTAGGGCTGGGAATGCAACAGGGGGTATTGTTTTGGTTGTCAGTCTGCTTTTGTGCTTCGTACATAGTAGATGTGTTATCGTTTTGCTTTATTTCTCGACTTGGCTGTGATTCTGGACTTTTTCTTCTGATTGTTGTGATTACTGTGCTTGTTAACCGGACTCTGATTTGTACCTGTGATACGGAAGTGTTGAAGATGACGTCCTACACACCTGAGGAATATGCTGATATGCTTATTTGTTACGGATACTGCGTTTGTGTGTCTGCGCAAGCTCGCAACGAATACATAACTCGCTACCCCGGTTGTCGAGTGCCGGATGTGGCCGTTTTTGACAGAGCTTATCGAAGACTTCGAGAAACTGGCTCTGTTTTGAGACGAAATACAGACATGGGAAGACCACGAATTGACGACGAAGAACAGGACAATGAGATGGTGCAACGCTTTCGAACGGATCCGACTACTTCCACTAATATTGTTGCCCGTGATCTGGGACTTTCGCATGGAGAGTGTGGTTTACAGTGCATACTGCTGGCCTATACCCGTACCATTACATGCCGGTACACGTTATTGAAGAAGGAGACCCTGCGAGAAGACTAGACTTTTGCAGATTTATGCTAAATGCTGACGTAGAAGACCCAGATTTCCCAAGAAATATCTTGTGGACGGATGAGTCCAAATTTGATAAAGATGGCATAACCAACTATCACAACGCCCATTACTGGGCCCCAAAAGAACTAAGGAATCCCAATAAGAAAAGAGTGAAAGGGTCCCAACGAAGATTCAGCGTGAATGTGTGGATGGGCATTATATCCAATCATTTGATTGGACCTTACTTTCTCCCGGATAATCTAAATGGGGAAAGCTACGAAAATTACCTGAGAGCAGATTTGAGTGATATGCTGGATGATCTGCCACTCAACCTGATCAGGGACATGTGGTTCCAACACGATGGCTGCCCTGCCCATTTCAGAAGAAGTGTCAGAGACTGGCTGGACACAAATTACCAAAACAAATGGATAGGACGAGGTGGGCCGTTGCCATGGCCAGCAAGGAGTCCGGACCTAACCCCCATGGATTTTCATGTGTGGGGGCTCATGAAAAGTCTTAGTGTACAGCGAGCCAAATCCAGTTTCGTCTGTGGAAGACTTAAGAGAAAGGATTGTGAATGCAGCATATAAAATGAGGACCACGTTGACCACTGGAGTAGTGAAGACTGGTCTCCGTAGAAGAATGCGACAATGTATCAGAAATAGAGGCGGCCATGTTGAACATGAACTGTAGAATAAGAAAAAGTTTTGTGAAAACCTTTAAAAAATGACATTGCATGCTTACCTATTGTTTTATTTTGCTTTATAGGGCTAAGTATACATTTTCTTCTCCACTGTCGCCTATGAAACTAAATTATTTTCAATGCATTTGAATAAAATCCTAGATTATTATACCTCGTTAGATAGCTAATGAAACGTAGATATTTTAAAACACATCTGCCGAACAACTGCCATAATATTTTTTTTAGATATCCCTTAGAGAAAAATACAGTTTCTAATATTTATTTTTAATTCTTATCTTTCACTTGTCTACTACGGTCTATTCAGTTAATTTATGTACTATTTTAATGATTGACGTCCTAAAGCATCTTATTACACACGTAAAAATGCAATAATAATAATAATAAGACACACAAAATAAACAAAATTAAATTTTGTAGCCTAAAAATTGGCAATTTTCAATAAAAATATTAAAAGTCGAATATCTCGAAAAGGGTTAAGTTTAGGCTAGGGTGTTTCATAGTGAAATAAGTCAGAAATGATGGGTACTCCACGCCCTTAACGGATCTAGCACAATTTTTCCTGTAACCCTGTATATTGATTTGTTCCTAAATATCGTTGTTTCCTTGGAGTTCACCGCACCATGAATAGGAACACGTATGAGTATGAAGACCTTTTACGCCACAGTAGTGACCACCGACGTGATTATGGTGCGATTCGGAACTCAGGAACGCGTGTGCGTTGAACTTTGTCCCCGGGAGCAGCGCAGTTTTTACAACACGGGTTCACATGACATGGCGAGAGACGATTCCCCGTCGATGATTTGCGACCCTCGACGGGTAAAGAAGATCTACCAGCGCAGATTCAGCATGCTGTCCAGAGCAATTTTTCATGAAGAGGCAGTCAACGCGAAATAATGGAAGGCAGCCAGAATCGACGTATACCTATTATCCTTGGGCTACGTAGCTACTCTGATGACGCGAGTCGCCCACGGTAAGCGTATGCCGTTGATCCACATCATCATTCGCCAGCAGCCGATAGTTTATAGGAAACCAGAGACATCTGAGGTGCCAGGGCTGTCGAGGAATCCAGGCTGGACCTGCAGGTATGTTCACCCGAGGTTGGTCTCACCGTCCGAGGAAGATACCGGAGGTGAAGCAGAGTGTAGACTTGGAGGGATCGCTCAGTCTCGCTTTACCATTGCCGAGTGACTGGTTTCAACGGAAAGAAGCTGCACATCATTGGAACATGTGAGCTTAGTTCCGGCTTACGCTGGTAATGTGGAGAAGTTCCTGATTTGTTTGTGAAAAAATGTCGCCATCGTGTTGTGTTCAGTGTGATAAGTGAATTAGAAAATTTGTACGGATAATTATATTTTTGTTAAACAGTGCTTTGATAGATTTTTGGTAGATCGGTATTTTTATAAAAATTGTTTTGTATGTGATTAATGTGTCTAGATTTTAATGTAAAATGTATTTTGTTGTGATATTTATGATATTTATTGTATTGACATGTTTTAAAAAGTTTTATTTTGTTTGATATTTGTTCGTTTTATGGTTCTATTTTATGTGTTTTCTTGTATTCCGTTTTTGTATTATAATTAAAATGTCTATTTTCAAACTTTGACTGCAACATTCACTGTAAAATTAAAAGGGTTATAATTTGCAAGAAGGTCAGTGAATGTTGCACGATGTGTAACGTGATTCTATGTACGTCGAACTTATACCTAATCTTGTGTCAGCATTTGTATTATCGACTTTGTGTTTTCCATGTTGCGTTATAAAGAGATTATTTTTAGATGACATGATCAAAATTTTTGCAAAAATTTTTTTTGAAGAAGGGGATGACTGTCGGTGTCGGGGCACAGAATGCTAACGCAGCTGAAATAGTTCCACGCGGCGACCACGCCGCTCTGGCCTCTTCAGTCGTCTCTCCACCAGTACTGCGTCATGTAGTTTATTTATATTAATAGTTTCTTTTACCAATATGTATTTTTACCGTTTCAATTATATATTGATTTGTTCCTGAATATCGTTGTTTCCTTGGAGTTCACCGCACCATGAATAGGAACACGTATGAGTATGAAGACCTTTACGCCACAATGAATAGTTCCTTGTGGAGTATGCGTCATCAAATATGTGAACCATATCCCCTAAGTATGTTTGTGAGCGAGTGAAAGAAGAAGTGCAAGATTTAAGTATGAAAGAGCAAGGTTTTATTCCTAACCTTTAAAATTTTCAATGGAGTTAAAAATTTTCTGTGGTCGTGGGGGAAATATGTAATGCTACATGTATGTATATATTATAATATCTTACCTGATTTCTATTATTCATTCACAACTTTCACATCACAGCACTTGGCAGTCCTTTTCACAGTAATTTAAGCACAAAAAAAAACTTACTTTTGCACTAAATTTTATATCACTTTATCGATTTTGCGCGCGGGTCACGGGCCCGATTTCTAGACACGACTGCTTGGATGGCAGTTGTTTTGAAACTGTTTTTATGTTTCGAATTTTGTTTCTCTTCAAATTCATATTTTTCTTTTTCTACCGTCAATTTCAGTGAGGTATTTCATAGTTTGGCCATGATTGTATGTATTTTGACTCTAGATTTATTTTTTTTACTATTCTGTATTCAAAATTTTGAAAACTGCAAAAATCTAGAACCTTGGAATGCTAGCGAGGTTTCTTTAGAAAAGCTGTCGCTATGGAATGGCAGTCTCAATTTACTCCTCGAACGAGAAACACTAAACGATGTTGGATACGGAACACCGTATCCAACATCGTTTAGTGTTCCTCGTATCCAACAGGATAGCCAAAGTGGCGCTCTCTGGGGAAGACCTATGTTCAGCAGTGGACGTCTACGGGCTGATGATGATGATGATGATGATGATGATGATGATGAATACATCCATATACCATCAAAAAGCAACTTGAATGCAGGGAGCAGAAGTTGGGATACATACACCACTATTTTTTAATTACCAAAAATAAAAAAATGGGCAATGCAAACGAGGCAAGGCATTGTACGTATGCAGTCAAAATTTCATGTACCTTTTTTCAGCCATTAGTTTTACGGGGCACTCGATGGAACCAGTGCTATGATTGCTCGGTTTTTTGAAGTGTAGGCAAGTAGCACATTTGGCTTCCTCTGTCTTCTTCGGGCACTCTTTTATTGAGTGTCGATGTTCACCACAGTGGCTGCACGTGGAAGTAGTCCGCCGACATGACTTAGCCGCATGACCATACTGCTGACACTTAAAACATCTAGTAACCAAAGTGAAATCTCTGACGGGGCAAGATGACCAATTAACGAAAACTCTTTCTTTTGTAATTAGTGCTTTACGTACTACTGCAGATACTTTTATTACGTAGTTACAAGTTTCGGCATCTCTTCTGCCTGACTTGTTGGCTTAATTTAATTGAGGTCAAAAATGTCTCAAGGGTAGAATCCTGAAGATTTTCGGCAAGATTTTGATGGTACAAGCAGGTGAAAACTTCCTTTTCCTGCATTGATGTGGGTACTCCAATAATGACCACTCTAGGATTCCGTTTGAGAGGTTCATCAACTATCAGTCCTGAGTTCGTGAGCTGCTCAGATTGTTTTAACTTCACGATGTCGTCTTTCGTGTCAGTGCTGATGGTGACACCACCGTTCCTGGTCTTGCGCAAGCCTCTCACGTGGAGCTTCATTTGTTCTGGGCAAATAATCTTTTGGACAAGTGTTTTAGTTTAATCGCTAGTCTGCAATTTATCATGGGGATAAATGGCTACTGAATTAAGATTTACAGGTTGAATGAAATTGTTGGTACCTTTTTTACCATATCAGCAAAAGAGGCACCTGAGACAGGTTTAGCGGTCTCTTCGATGACTAGTTTCAGATCTTGTAGGCGCTGGGAAAAGTCTTGTTGGTCTTTGAGGGTTTGAATGGAAGAGTGGCTTGAACGGCTTTGAGTTTTAGGGACTGATACTGTACTGCCATCTGCGAAGTACCGTGGCCTACTTTCCGGCATAATGAATTCTTCTTCTTGGTTATTTCTTTATTCTGCACAAAAACCCTAACAAGTTAGTGCTCCCGCTATTTAGTTAGCCCATCGATAAACATAATATTAAGTACATGGGAAGCAGGGTGGAAGATATTAACAGATAAAATACCCTTTGTATAGTAATAATTATTATATTATACCCACACCAAGATACATTTTATGGATTTGGACGGATATGCGGTAATATTCACAAAATCACAGGCATATTTATATGAACGAGCCAATAAGACAGCGCGCTATAAGTATCTATATAAATAGTATGCCATTCTACAGGTGCATGGGTATTGGGTAGGTAAATCACCTACATTGGGGTTTACGTAGATTGCAAATTCAAGTCAAAATGCTTTACAAAAAACTTAGACAATGTATTGTTGTTGTAGTATGGGTCTCACTTGTAGTCAATTTGCAGATTCCAAACTCAATCACATTACAATCAATAATTATTATTGAACAAGGTATTCCATTTTTAATTATATTCAATGATTGAATCCAAAAAAAGCGCTGGTCGTCTGATGTTTTGGTGCGTGCTCCATCCCAAATACCACACCAAGCACATAATATGCGCACAACATCCGATTGTTCTCCTTCCCATAATACAGGAACAGCAATAGTTTTTTATGGAGTTAGTTCCGCTGCTGTTTCCGTCAATCAGTATGTACGAATGATAGATTTTTGTGGACGAGTGTCGGGTTTTCATGTGCACTCTGATTAGTTGGACATTGTTAGAGGGCATACTAAATGATGCCAGATCGCATAACAAGTCATTATGTTTCTGTATAATATATGTGCCACAACGCATGTGCTCGCTGGCATAGCTTGGCGCAAGTTTCAGTTGGTATGTTCCTACAGCATACAACATAATTTCATCTTCGGTTAGAACTGGAAACAATTGAACATTATTTTGGTCAACTAAAATGTCTTCGAAAGAGGCTCTATTTCGGTTGAGCCTTTTTGCATCAACGTAGTCTGCTAAATTGTTAGGTACGTTTAGATTCTCCAATGCGATATTAATGTACTGTCTGCAATGACGATTATCCAAGATGACCGGATGAAAAGCATTTGTCAATGATGCAGCGATTTTGACATCACAAAACAATGATGTGGCGCATTGCTACATTAAAGAAATCTTGCCGTAATATTTTAAAGTCGCGTTTTAATCGCCCATTAACGATCTCTACTGGCCAACGGTAGAGCGTGCACGTTCTTGATTTATTGGCTTGAAATGTAGTAAGTTGAGAGGATCCTCGTGATAATGATTCTGGCATCACTCCTGTGTACCCATGAGCTTCTAACTCTGCTATTGAATCGCAAAATCCTCTATCTAATATAAACACGTCACGGCTCTCTAAAAACCAATTCAAGACACTGTCAGTGCTTTTCAATAATTCATTTAGAATAGCTCCATCTGATTTTCGTGCCGAGTATGGTCCAAAAACGTCTATAATGTATCCATCACAAGTAACGAATAAAAACGGTTTTAATAGATTTCTGTACTTGTGTAGGCTGTACGTTTCTTTTTGGAACGAAAATTGGTACTCTTTTGGATATATATATACGTAGCATCGCATATTATTAAAGCTTTTTCACCTTCGTCGCCGGTTGCATTTACATTCCCAAACAAAGCATTAGGAACGGCAAGATCTAAAATGTGCGTCCGTGGCTTCTTTAGTAATTCAATAATATCGAGGACCTGTGTTGGACAAAAGTCGAAACATCGATGTAAAGGGTTCGGTAAATCTTCCCACGTATTTGTTGAAATGTGCTCTTCACACATGCGCGAGTGTTTTGGTATATAATAATTATGATGTAACATTAATTGAACTTTGAGGCTCGTAGGAATTCGCTGACGGGATGCATTCGTACATTCATGAACCATGCATGCATTAGAAGTGTTTGGAGCTCTGGAGTAACCAGGAAGATTAAATGAGCCTTGTGGTTGTATTTCTACTTGTAGTGTCAGAGAAGGTGGTGGTAAAGGTGGCTGCTCTTGTTGTTGATTTGGTTCTTCAATAAGTTGCGGTGGCAGTGACAACCTTCCTCGCCGAGCTTTTGTTCAACAGCAGTGCAAGCACCGATCTTTCGATCGATATATTTAACGAATTTTCATGTCAAATTTGACATAAAGTTTCGATAAAACGTAATCGGTAGCACGGAATGTATTTTATCGACTTCGATATAAATTCGATAAATCTTAACGATCATGTCATTCTATGTCGACTAAACCACGCATGGATCCATGGATATAATTTTTGACATTTGTCATCGGTTTAATCTTGTCAAACTTATCGAATTTTATCGGGTTTCCATAGTTGCTCGATAACCAATTTATAATATTTTCAAACTGGATTTTGGGTTTATTTTAATATTGTAAGCCGAAAAATGGAAGCGTCGAGATGTCTTGAGAATCAATAGGCGGTGCCTAAGAGATGCCAATAATTCTCTCGACCTACCTAACGAACAGTTTGAGATTCTGTTTAGAATTCATAAAGAAATTGCCCTCGCCGTTATTCAAGTTGTTCAGAGCGATCTATAAGCAGCCGATCAAATGGACTGCCCGTGAATGTTATAGTAATTAGTAAGTACTTCCCAAACCGGAAACTATTTGCTAAAATTATACTTATTCTAATTATTGTTATTTTATCCTACTTATACATGGAAATTCATTGTTGTAGGTCTGTATGGGTGTACGGTACGCTTTTACGCTCGCGTCGTTGCCAGTTACCAAAGGTGTATAGGTCAAGAACACAACTTTGCACTGGTCAAAGGACTACAAGCAAGCTTGTGCAGAATTTGTTGCAAGCAGTTGTTCAAAATCTCACGAGCAGTTACATCAAGGTCCCTAGCACTGCAAGGGATTGGAGAGAAGTTACTGGTGGCCAAATCCATAAAGTAGTTTTTGCATGAATAAATGAAAGAGTATTAAACACCTATTCCAAGTTTCATATGTGTTTACTATCATATTATCAACTAAGCACTACCTACGTATCTAATATAATAATACGGTTGTAAAATATTTGCAACTGAATAATTAGGTAAAGTTCTTTCGGCCAATATTATTATTATGTCGTTCCTCTTAAATAATTAATCGGATTTCACATGAAAATAATAGATTTTCTGTAATATTTCATAAAAATGTAAAGGTACCTATTAGAATAAATTGTTCAAGTAGGTGTTTTTCACGAATGAATGTCTAACCTATTTTCTTTAACCTCCAATTTTTTACCTTACCCCCTGAACTAGTTAGCATATTTAAGTACTGGTACACACACCAGGTCAACGTAGTCTGGTGGATGGGCGCTGTGTCAGAGCCATACCAGTTAGAGTGCGGGGTAAGACAGGGGGGGTTAAGTTCGCCCACGATGTTCAACCTATACATGAACGCGTTAATCGTTGCGCTCAGTACTCACCATGTCGGATGTCATATTGATGAGGTCTGTGTTAATAATTAAAGTTACGCTGATGACATGGTGCTGCTGAGTGTTTCGGTCTGTGGGTTGAGAAAGCTAGTCCGAGTCTGTCAGGAGTATGCGGGTGGGCATGGTCTAATTTACAATGTAACGAAAAGTCAATGCATGGTCTTTGGGGCTGGTGGTGAGCGCACTAGGGACGTACCTCCTGTTCTTCTGAATGGTGTTCCACTAAAAATAGTGGACCAATTTAAATATCTAGGGCACTGGTTGACATCAGATCTCAGGGACCATGCAGACATGGAACGGGAGAGGAGGGCGCTGTCAAGAAGGGCAAATATGATAGCTCGAAGGTTTGCGCGATGTACAGCTGAAGTCAAAATTACACTCTTTAGAGCATACTGCACTTCGCTGTACACGTGCAGCTTGTGGGCTGACTACACAAAAAGAGCCTACAGCGCCCTCCGAGTCCAGTACAATAACGCATTCAAGGCAATGTTGGGGCTGCCGCGCTTCTGCAGTGCCTCGGGCATGTTCGCGGAAGCGCGCACCAGCTGCTTCCACGCGAGCATGCGGGCGCGAGCCGCGTCCCTGGTGCGCAGAGTGCGGGCCAGCTCCAACACGGTCCTGATAATGATCGCGGGGAGGTGGGACTGTCCCTTCATACGGCATTGCTGCGACAGACATGTCACTGCAATGCCGGTTAGATTGTAAGTTTAGTCTAGGGTATTATTTAATTTTATGTAATTAAAATTCAATTTTATTTAATTTTTATTCTATGTTATAATTGTATTTTATTTTATTTATTTATTGATAGTATAAATAACACCCATTTGTTCAATTTGGTTCATTAACACTTCAAACCTGGAACAAGCAACAATACCATGTCGACCGAAACTGAAAATTCTCGCAATTTTGAGCACCGCGCAGTGATTAAATTCCTTGTAAAAAGAGGAAACTCGCCAAAAGATATTTTTGAAGAAATGTCATCGGTTCTTCAGGATTCCGGGCCATCATATAAAATGGTAAAAAAATGGGCTCGACTTTTTAAACAAGGAAGAGAGAGCTGTCTTGACGACCCCCGCCCGGGCCCTGTGACAGTAGTGACCGAAGAAAATGTTAAAAAAGTTGACATATCAGTATTGGCCAATCGAAGAATAAAATTGTGGCAGATTGCTGAAGAGTTACAGATTATTAAAAAGCGAATCAGAGAAATTTTACACCAAAATTTACACATGAAAAAAATTAGTGCGCGGTGGGTACCGCGAATGTTCACACCATTCGACAAACAACGACGACTGGCGACTTGTACGGATTTTTTAGAGTTGTGTCAGAACGATTTAGATGAAATTTGTAACCGCATTGTGACAGTAGACGAAACCTGGATTCGTCAGTATGATCCGGAGTCCAAACAAGAGTCTATGCAGTGGATTAAAAAAGGAGAAAGACCACCAAAGAAGTTTAAAGTGGAAAAGTCGGCCTCTAAGATTATGGCGACTATTTTCTGGGATTGCGAGGGAATTTTACTAATTGATTACTTGCCTAAAGGAACTACTATGAATGGTCAATACTACGTCAAATTATTGGGTCAGGCACGTGAAGCAGTCGTACAGAAGAGACGTGGCAAATTGGCGCGCGGTGTGTTGTTTCTGCAAGGCAACGCGCCCGTTTACACCGCTCGCGTTTAGAGGGATGCTTTAAAAGCCACTGGGTTCGCAGAAATTGACCATCCCCCTATAGTCCGGACCTGGCTCCCAGTGACTTTTACGTTTTTTCGAAACTGAAAAAGGAGTTAAGGGGGCGAAGATTTTCGGATGACAATGAGATGAAGTCAGCCGTGGAGAGTCATTTTCAAGAGAAATCTTCAGAATATTTTTTCAATGGTTTAAAGGCATTGTGTTCACCACAGAGCAAAAAAAAAAACGCTTCCCCTCTACATAGAGGCGCCTTTTCGACACTTCTCATACAATTCAAGCGTGTCAGGTACTACAATGAAACCTCTATGGTTTACCTGCGCAGATGACATATATAGCAATTGTCTTGTCATTAATGCCACTGCTGTCAGCAAAACGTGCTGTGGGTTGAGTCGATATATTTTTATCGATAGTTTGATATGAGTTAAGTACGCGGTAAGGTACCTCTTACCTGATTGTATCATTAGGTACACTTTAGTACCTACCTATATCTTTTGTGCCTTTTGTGCGTATTTCTATGTGTAATAGTGTTATTTTATTCTATTATACTCTATTCTGGGTCGATAATGGCCAGCCGATAAACGTACCGGTATAAATCTAAAATAAATAAAATTGAATGTATTGGTATTGGTAGGTACGTCATGTTCGCGTCACGGCTATACAGTCCACCTCACCTATTTTATGGCAAATGTAATGTGTGTAAGTATAGAGGTAGTTTATCGTCAGTTTATGGTTATAAAGATTAAGTTTATAAGCAAATCCGATAGGCGTCCAAAGTGAGGTTTTATGGGGGAGGCAGTGTTTAGCAGTGGACGTCTGCCGGCTGATGATGTGTGATAGTATAATTACATCTATAAACTAAAGTTTGAAATAGAAGAAACATAACAAGTTATAAAACGAAAAAATATATTAAAACTCCAAATACATGGGTAACACGTTTTGCTGATGATTCATCAGTATTGTTGCGTCATGTTTCTTTTTGATAGAATTCATCTTAAAATACAATTTTTAGATGAGTTTTTAGGAAAAATAATAATAATATTGAGTATCATTGAGGTGTTGTAGGTAAACACTTATTTATTAGAAGGAGGTCCTTAGTTTGGCAGTAAATAAAGGTAATTTTTCGGCTCACCATGCGATGTATATTTTAAGTTACAGCTATTTACAAAATAAAAAGCAAGTGAATTTTTTCATTCAATATCGACTAAGACGTAGATTCTTACGTAGAATCAACGAGATCAGTTGTCCTTAGCAACCAAGAGCAATGGTTTTCTATGAGGCTACCATGGATGAAATAAAAAAAAAGGATCGAGTTTTGATTGACATCGAACTGAAGCCCAAAATGGCGGACATATTACATGTATGTCAGCTGAAAGTAGGGCGACCGGCTGCATATGATGTGAGCGTGTGCGTGTTCCACTCGTACGTACGAAGCGTTCCGGCTTCCTAAGGGAGCTTCAGTTTCGGATCAGACGGGATTCCTTCCTTCTTTTTTTAATAGCTCCATGGAGGCTACATGAAAACTTTCATGGTTGAGCACACCACGTCATTATAATGTCCTCATCAAATAATAAATGCGGATAAGAGAAATTATAGTCATCATCATCATCCTGTAGATGTCCACAGCTGAACATAAGCCTCCCCCAGAAAGCGCCACTTTGAACGGCTGCTCGCCTCCTGCATCCATCGGCTCCCCGCGGTTTTCACCAGGTCATCGGTCCACCTAGTGGGGGGAAATTATAGTACCTCGTTAAAAATAGGATAGAGTTTCAATGTGGGAATAGCGTCAAAATATAAACGTATATGGTTAGACATTTTCATAAAACATTCAGCTTCAAAATGCTGAGAGCAAACCGTATCATGTTTTTGAGGAAAGCAATTGCACTGTCTAGTTGCGAATATCTATTTATCTTTTATATTAGGATCTGTAGGAAACCTAATAAACATAAAAGATATTAAAAGTTTAATTAGTAGAAGTCAATTTAACCACAAAATAAATTGAAAACATTTAAAACTTATTGTAACAAATTTCCGGATGGCATAATAGAAACTATCGATGTATCGATAATTATAAGGTTAACCAACGCATTACATCACTATCGGTACTTCTGCCATAGGGTAAGTTCGCCAGTTTTGCGACCACTTCCTATATCCGACCGTTTAATGTACATTTGATGAAAAAATACAAAAAATAAAAACCTTGCGGTGAACACATCTCCAAAATATATTATGCCTACACAATTATGTCCAAATAGGTTCAGTTTTGTAACAAATATTATACGAGAAATCCCCAATTCTATTTTAAAGCTTTGAAGCTTAAAAGCACATACATTTTAACTGCCAGTTTTCGACCACGTTTATCCACCATTAGCCGACGCGTTGTTGAGACACGTCGTTGCGGCGCAGGGATCCTCGAGTTGGGTGTGGAGAGCAATGAAATGCATACACCGCGATGAATGAGAAGCGAACGTTTATTCCTGGCTTGCCAAACTGAGGTATAAAAACTACAGATACCCAAAATCGCTCGTGGTCGAAAACCAGCTGCAGAAAAATGCTATTCGACCGCAAAAGCAAACTATATCAAAAACATTATAAATACGTATTTATGTACATATAAAAGTACATAAATAGTCGATTACTTTGTAAGTTTAACTAATTAAACCCGACACGATTAAAAAAAAACGATTAATGCTGGTGGTCGCAAAATAGGCGTGACCAACTGATCGAACCATCATTGAATATTTCTCGCCCAGGGTGTAATGTGGGCTGCCTTTATTACAAAAAAAGTAGCGTATTTAGTTTGTAAACATAACTATGTTTATAAACTACGTTAGCCAATATTTTTTTTGTTGTAGCTGAATTTTTCAGCCATATCCTTAAATAATTTTTGGCGGTCTCAGTAAGAAAAAAGGTCATGCTTTTTTATATGAGTAAGTGCCTCAAAGCTGGAGAAATCATGAAAATACAAGACAGAGGATCTAAAGATGCCTTTCTGATCATTGTTTCTATCATTTATTTACCACAGGCAGTCAGGCACCTACGTCTTTCAATTTATAGTGGTAGGAAACTAGCGAAAAAGTGGTCGTAAACATAATTTAGTGATCAAAAACTAGCAAAATAGTTACTATTAGCCTTTGGTTTAGATATTTATAAAAAGGTGGGTTATTATAAAAAATGATTGATAATCTGATAAAAATATAGAGTATAATATTTGAAACGTAGCTTAGTAGCATCAAGTCAAAAAATGATACTGGTACATTTTATTATGCAACCTAAACTTGACAACTCCACTAAGTGGTCGGAAACTAGCGAAATTACCCTATAATGTCAAACTGACACAGAGAAGTACCCCGTACCGAAGTTCGGCAGCAATAATATGATTGATTTCGTCTCTATATATAGGCGAAGTGTCATTTGTTTCATAGCTCTGTGGTGTTCACGATGTGAGAAGTGTATTTCACTTGAGGGTGATTATATTGAAAAATAAAAATTAAAGAACTAAACTTTTTTTTCATTAAGTAACCTAGGCCCCGAACTTATCAGCCGCCCTGGTAGGTACTCCCATCTCTGGGCAATTTTGGACCTGATCCTGTCAATGTCCTTTGGAATATTGTTTTTTATCTAAGTTTTCGACCCACTGTTGGTTTTCATTCTTGGATAATAGCGTGCAAACGCGACATTCAAAAATTCCAGTCGTAGGAATATTATTTTCTTAACTACATGCACGATGAGCCCACCGATCACACGTATCGCACTGGATCCATTCTGTTATAATGTCAATAAGTGACGAACCGTGGCCACAGTACGCGCACTGTGATAAATTATCGTTTGCCTCCTTATCAAAAGAAACATTTTTCCTTTTCAAATATCTGCCATTAAAATGGCTAAATTCATTTCTAATTTTTTTTCCATTGTTCTTCTTCACAAGCATTCAATTGCTTTGTCAGTCTACTCTTTGGTATTTTATTTAAATTTTCTTTATAGATGGCCAATACGTCAGATCTAACTTTTCTCATAAACTGCGTGGTTTCAAGATTCTTTTGTCCGTTAAGAGTTAACGTTTTTATATGTCCGAAATGATTTTCTACCATTGAATTACTCGTTCTTTATTCTTTCATTAAGTTTGTACAAAGTGGTGCCATATTCCAAATTTCAGGATTGTAAAACACATTTTGTTCTAAGTCACATTCAAATATTTTAATGGATTCCCATATTTTCTTTGACCTTTCAAAATAGGCTGCTTTGATACTGAGATAGATTTTCTGTTTCACCTATTTCAAACTCTTCCAAATTTTCCTGTAACGGTCGTATGAGTTTAGCTGCTTGTTATCGATGGAAACATTAGCTAGTTGTATTTCATCCGAACCTTGTAGTACAAAGTTCTCTAGGTGTTTTAGGAAAAGACCAAAAGCCCTCCAGAAATCCATGCCAAGAATCAAGTCGTTTTGAACTTCTGGTACTATATGAACTGTTATGGTGTGTTGTTGCCCTTGGAATGAGAATGGCAAGTGCATTACACCTAAAGTTTTCATCTTCTGACCTCCGGCTGCGAGGAGCCGTATCGATCTACTATCATGCGGTTCATGACCGAGCTGAAGGAATTTCTTGTGGGAGTTTTTCCCAAAGATAGTGATACTCGACCCAGTGTTTAACACTGAAATTCATAGTCAAGGCGGGGGGCTCCTCTAGTGGAGGAATCCGGCGCTGTGCGGCAAATTCTAGCTTTATGCATTTCATAAACAAAAGCAGCCCCCAATCTGGCATGATCTAAGGCTGGATGCTGATTGTCCGAATTTCGTCAACCAAACGGTCTCCTTGCGTTCAAATCGTGTTATTTTATTATTTTATGAAGTGTCGTAAACTGAACTTTTCCGAGTTCCCGCCAAAACTCTCGACAGAATTTTCAAGGACAACTTGATTGAAATCGTAGAGTATTTAACTAAAATGCTTTTCAGTTAGGGGTTTCTCCAGCGATTGTTTATCAGTGGCATAAACAAAAGTTGAACAAACCCCGAAAATCTATCATTCCACTTTTACCCAGAGGTTAAATGTGTAATCATTCTTCTTTCACTGTCATAAACAATCACTGGAAAAACCCCTAATGGAACTGCATTTTAATTAAACACTCTAAGATTTCAAACAAGTTGTCTATGAAAATTCTGTCGAGTGTCATTTTGACGTGACTTTTAAACTTCAAAAGTCGCGCCAAAATGTCACCCATCATGCCAGATTGGGGGCTGCTTTTTGTTATGAAATGCATAAAGCTAGAATTTGCCGCACAGCGCCTGATTCTTCCTCTAGAGGAGCCCCCGCCTCGACTATGAATTCCAGTGTATGAAAGTGAAAGATGAATGATTCAGCTTCAGCATTTCACCTCTAGATAAAAGTGGAATCATAGATTTTCGGGGTTTTTTCAACATTTGTTTATGAATACCACTGTAAGAGACCTATAAAAGGCTGGGACAGTATGCTAACAGGCACATAAGGACGCGCAGTGTTAGATTTAGAATTCAGGATTGAAGAGATAGCTTGTTGCGGTTCTCCGCAATCCTGCTCGATTAGTTTTTTGGAGGTTTTTGAACATTATGGTTGCAAACGGGACATTCTGGATAACGGACATCCTTCTTCCCACACATGAAGCAAACAATGTTCCTTGGTTGATTGCAAAACTTTAGTTCATGGGAGTTCGTTCTGCATCGAGGGCAAGAAAACGGAAACCTGCCTACTCTACTTTGAGCGTTGACAGCCGATACTCTATTAAAGTTCCTATAATTGTTATTATATCTGTTACCTTGGTTACCGTTTTGGTTACCAGTTTTGTTAGCACTTTGGTTACCAACATGGTTACCACTTCGGTTCGGTTGCGGGTTCGAACCGCTAGCCTTAGTATAAGCAAACTCAGGAGCTAAAGTTCGAAAAGTTACTGGAGGCGGCTCATGAAATTGTGTCATCTGAGACTGAATATTTTCATAGTCCCTGCAGATAGCCTTAAGATTATCTATGGTGCCGATATGTGGTAATGCTGCCAAGGTACTGGCGTAAATGGGCCTTACATTATGAAGGTATTTCCAATTTATTTCTTTCTGGAAGAGGTTGGCCTAGCCTAGAGAACATGCCGTGCATAATTGAAATATAAATGGAGATATTCTCCTGTTCGCCTTGCGCGAGCAATGAATTGGTTCATCAACCTGTAATCATAGTCACTATGGCTGAAGTCCGACTTCAGTAACTCTATTAATTCCAATTACTGACACTCTCCCTGACACACCGATACCAATGCAAAGCTTCGTCAGTGAAAATCTCATATGAGCATGATAAGACTTTTTCGAATGTTATGTTACGTGACTTTACAAATTCCTCAACCTTCTGGATAAAGGCACGGACACAAGTTATTCCGTTGTGTTTAAGTTTGTAAATTTCAGTATGTATGTTTTTTTCGCATGACACCGATACTACTGTCGGCTCGGCTGATGGCTCGCTCCTATTAGAAGGGGTAACTTGTGGTACTAATTCTGAAGGTTGTAGACGTAGCATGTCTTTTTGCTGTGCGTTAAGAGTTGCGAAACAATTCCTTGTCATCAACCGTGCGTGACTGCTTCGATTCTGTTAAGTCGGTGGTAAATGTGGTTTAGCAAAATATCATTTCTAAGGAATAAGTTCCTATCGAATTTTGACTTAAGAATTATGATATTGTTACAACTTTTTTGAAGGGAGTTCCGTGACTCGTTTAAGTCCTCATCAGGATCTAGGTGAGATTCCAGGATGGCATCTGTACGTGATAAAGTTTCATAATAGATAAAATTAGTACCACTGCCCGGCTAGCTCAGTCGGTAGAGCATGAGACTTAATCTCAGGGTCGTGGGTTCGGGCCCCACGTTGGGCGCCACTGTAATGCTTTTAAAAGTGGAGTCCTATCCCTATATGGGGAGAGGAAAGGAAACACTGCAATCACTCGTTAGTTTCTTTATTATTAAATCTCCGATACTACAACCTGTATTGCATGGGTTATTTACTAGTTCAAGATAGACATATATATATAGAATTGGGCGCCTTAAAACGAGTGATAAAGTGTCAGCCGGCTAATGTGAGACCCCAGTGGGCGTGTGGTACGAGCTAGTAGTACATTCCTACCTTGCAACCAGATAGCTGTGTTAATGGGTGAAAGGACGTTTACAGATATGTGAAGTGAAGCGATCAGCGAGCTAAGCTGCTTGCTGACCGTGGTACCGTGAGTAGCATGATGGCGTGGAGGGCTGAGCTAGTTCCGGGGGAACGCAGACGGTGGGTGTAGACCCGTAGAGATTAGGCCGTCCACTCCTGGAGCCTACTAGGTCAGCGCAGACCGAAGGTGCCCTCAGGGAGACACATACACAGATGGCACGACCAGGGTAGCAGCGTAGCAGGAATATAGAGGGAAAGGAAAAAAAAACCCCTGTATAGGGGTTTTTCCTTTATCAGAGGTGGCCTTCAGGCTCACGTTGGGCGAGGTGGAGCTTAGCACCAGCCTATTGCAAGGGTGGCGCGGCAGCGGCCAAATGGAGGCAGCGACTAGCCACGACCACAAATTTGACACAGGGCGCAACCGCCTGCAGTAAAATAAGCAGTTAGCTTGGCAGCTGTGGAGACAGGCTCAACGGTCAGCTAATTCGGTGGCTTTAAAGCCTCCTCTTTTTTTTGGTTTCTAACGGTCGTTTCTCACTCCAACTGCTTGGCTGATTTCCGTCAGACCGTGAGCTACTCTCCAAGACGCTTGCCCGCGTCCCTGCTCACAGAAGTCACCAGTTTGCTATCGCCAAAAGCGAAACTCAAGCTGCGGTGACGAGGACTGACTTCCGAACCATAGCCTTCCTCACAGTGTTTGGGATATAGTGATTTTCGTCTTGATGTCCGCGTAGGACGTATCCCAATCACTCGATGTTTTAGTTCATCGTTAACAAATTAAATATTATAATTTCTTCCTAGTTTGTGTATTACTCCTTCGATGAGGTTACCCAACGAGGACGTCATTTGTCAACTTCCTTTTGACAGCTGACATTGACGGTTCCCTCGGTGTCGATGATATAAATTATCACAGAGTAACAGTCGTAACTTTTTCTAGATTTTGGCTTACGCCCGACTCATTTAGCCAACCCATCAATGGTTAAAGAAAATCGATTGACTGTGATTGTGATCCAACCACAATTAAAATTATGCAGAAGCGCAAAACAAACCGTTACATTCTTTAGACAATTTAACAATTGACCTACGCAAGTCCTGGACCTAGTCCGTGGAGGACCCACCTCGGAGCTCAACCTCGTAGCCTAGCTCTGCCTTTTGAAGGGATTAAAAATTGATAGGGCGAGACATTATGACCCTAGTAGGTACGCAAGCTGCTTCGATCAATTTAGAAGAGTGTTCCGATTCTGAGTTGGAATTGGCAAAAAATTATTATTATTATTTGTTATTATTTTTAATAAAGTAGGAAGAAAAGGTGCATTGTTACAAAGAAGCGAGCAGCCGCTCAAAGTAGCGCTCTCTGGAGAGGTTTAAGAACAGCACAGCAGTAGATGATGAAACAATCAGAACATCTCACGCACCTCAGAATTAGGGAACACATTGAGCTTGCGTTTCTTCGTAGCTGCAGAGGTTGAGGCGGCAGGCGCGGGCGCTTGATCGGCTTCAGACTCCCGACTCGCTGCCGAATAACTCCTTGTAAGCCGACTTCTTGTTTACTTTCGGCCTAGACTTCGTTTTGGCGCCGACTGCTTGCTTGACGATTTCTTTTTTTTGGAAATAGGAATCTCAACCTGTAAACAAACAAAATACAGATTACTAAATCACAAAAAATTCATCATCATCATCATCATTAACAGCCTGAAGACGTCCACTGCTGAACATAGGCCTCCCCCCGGGAGCGCCACTCAGAGCGGCTGCTCGCCTCCTGCATCCATCGGTCCCCGCGGCTTTCACCAGGTCGTCGGTCCACCTCCACAAAAAAATTAATTAAATGTTTTTTCCAAGAGATTGCACTAAGCGATAAGACTGATCATAAACGCATGCTCTTTTTGCTATTTTTATTTGTATCTACATAAATGAAACACTCTAATTCAAAAGTTAATCAGCGTGCTTCCGCATCGCGTTTTCGCGCTCGCACTGCGTCACCAGCTCCTCATTGACTTCGCGCAGCAACCCAACCTCCTCTACAACATTACTCAACAGTGACATTAGCTTCTTCATGACGTCCTAGTCCTGGCCTATTATCTGCTTAAATTCCTCGAAAATATAGGCGCCAGCATTTCAACCATTTCTGCCATGGTGATTGGTGATCAAAGAATAAATTAGATAGATAGATAGATAAACTCTTTATTGGAACACACAAATTATAAACAAAAGTACAAATTTAGCGGAAGTGTTACAATTAAGGTACGTCACGGGAAGGGAAGGGAAGATAAAAGTAAAAGGGAAAAATAAGGTGAAAAGAATGCATGGATGCGATGGCGAAGGAAGTCAGGGGTAGATGCCATGGTAGCCCATTCTTTATTTATTTCAAAAACAGCCATCTCTATCACTTTCTTTTTGGCCAGTTCGGCTGCCACTTTGTCTAAAAAAAAAATCTGTTTTAAAGCGCGGGTCGAGAAATGTGGCTATGCTGAAAGTGCCGCTCATTTCTATATTAGTCAGTCTTGTCTGCATACCTCTTAATATCCTTTTGCTCACGTCTATAGCACTCGAATGGAGCGTTCCATCATTAGATGTTTTGTCTGAATAAGACTTCAGTAACAGTCTGTTGAAAACTATGACAACACTTCCTGTTAGGTATTTTTCTCCACTTATCTGGACGGTAACTTGCTCTAAAGGTTTTAAGACCGTGCACAGCTTCCATCTATCAGCAGTTATACATATTTTCCAGAGATGAACTGCTAGAGGAGTCCAAAATTGCCAGTGTACTTGTTACTGCTTCTTTTAGTAGCAAAGCTCTTTCCAACATATAAAAGGTGGAGTTCCACCTAGTTGCGACATCTATTATCTTTTTTTTTGGTTGATGCACGCCGTTGTTGATTTGATATTTTAATAGCTTTTCTACAGCTGTGTTACTCCGCCTGAAGGGGGGTCACGATGGCCCTTAATTTGGCTAAAAAACATTCAACCTCCGGCAAATTTAAGCTATTTTTAGCTATTACATTAATCGTATGCGCAGAGCATCCAAAGTTTTTCATCTGGAGCTCTTTGATACAATTTTGGACGTTTGGAGCGTTATCAGATACAACTAGTCTTATTTTGTTCATCAGGTTCCAATCATTTATGATCTCATTCAACTCTCTACTCAGGTTAACAGCGGTATGTGGCCCCGTTAGAGTACAACATTGCAAAAGATACGTCTCCAAATTAAAATCATCATTGATGTAGTGCGCGGTTGCTGCTAGATAGCCCTCTTGTGCCTGTGATGTCCAGCAATCTATTGTAAGGCAAATCGAATTGTCATTTTTTAGGTTTTCCCTGACTTTATATTCTAATAATCATCTAATAATGTCTTGGATACGTGCTTACGACTCCGAAGTTGGTAAGCCGGATTCAATTTTTCAACCAATTTTTTAAAATGTTTATCCTTAACAATAGAAAAGGGAAAAAAAAAACTTTATATAAGAAAATAGCAGCATTAAGGCATCATCATTTTCTTTTCTTTGCTTTACGGATATTTTTTTTGTGTTGCTGTACATTTTTATGGATGCCTGCACCGTATTGAGTGGACGAGCTGATTCAGCAGTGTGCCTAGTCTGTAAGCTGGCATAACAACATCATTTGTTGCTGTGGATGTACTGGGTCGAGCAAGAGCGTCAGATTCAATAACTGTAGAAGCAGTAGTTTGCAGCATTGCATCTTGTTCCATGTTGTTGTTTTATTTGGTGGCACAGTAATTAAATGTATCATTTTTAAATGTTTCTTTAAATTAGATACTGTTGCTTTAAAACTAATTTTTGATTAGCAATGGCAAACAGTAGGGGAAGTACGTCCAAAATGACATAGGGTTTTGTTTTTCAGTCATAACTTTTTTATTTATTTAGTTACAATCAGTAATATAAGGAATAATCTTCTTTGGCTAATTGACTTATACCTAATATATTTGAGAATCAAATAGGAACCATTGAATAAAACTTATTGAGATCAACCTTAACTACTAGAAAAATCCGTTTTGTCCATACTATATAGACAAAATGACATATAGGTTACGGGCATAATGTCATGCAGCCTAATCAAAGGCACAGTTCACAAACAAAGTTTTTTGTCTTCTTAGGGACGTCAGCACATGACGCATGAGCCCAAAGAGAACGCGTGGTACACTTTAACCAGCATTCTCGAGGCTTGGAACGTGAAAAAAGGTCATTACAATAAATGCACGCACAGTCTTCTTTATCGTCTGTGGTATCGGTGGGAAAATCTGCAACCTACTCTACTACTAATATAGAGAACGAAGGCCTAAGGCCGGGGGTCGTTCTCTATATTCGAGTAAAGTTCCGAGTTGGCTAGCCACCACGTAATGTCACTTGTAACTGCAGTAACGAATTTCAGAATGTCTGAGTAGCGCTAGCCGACCCGTAAATCAGGCTGCTACTTACAGGACACATCAGCTGCCGATTAGTATGGTTAACCGACGGCTTGTAATTTATTATTATAGTTTGCATGCCACAAAAACTAACTGTAAACTACCAACGCTGTTGATTACGCTACTGCTATAAAAACTTCGACTATTCCTATTTCTATTTCGAGATCAGATAGTTATGAATATAGAAATCATTGTATTTAATTAGTAAAACAGTCCGCTCAGAACCGTGGAAAGCCGATGGATACTGGAGGCTAGCAGCCGCTCAAAGTGGTGCTCTTTGGAGGAGGCCTATGTTCAGCAGTGGACGTCTTCAGGCTGATGATTATGATGAAGATGACTACTAAAAAGTTTTTGTTCAATTATAATATGTTAAATACTTATATAATATTATGATATTTTTGTTTTGTGTTGTTTTAATTATTATTATTGCGTCAAGATTAAACCATATTTCAGGTACCTATAGGTATTACTTATTACATTTCCCGTTGAACTAAACAATGTAATCTAAATTCGTATTACATTCCTCATTACATTAATTTAATTAGTTGATACCCTTTTTTGTAAAGGTAAATCCTTACCTACTTACTGTTTTTAGGTAGGGAATAAATACTCTTTGAAGGGCATCTACCGCACCGCAGCATATAGCTGGCACATAAACATGTCAAAAAAAACAAAAAACGAACCCAAAATGGCGTCACTGACAGCAGTCAGGGTGACTATTAAACGAACGAAATGAACAGTTGACGTTGCTACAGATCATCCTAAATTTTTACCCACTGAGTAGCTGATCGAAACTCTGTTTTCGTTCGTGAAACTGGGAAGAACTACTCGACGCCTTTACGTCCCGATCAGTGTTACTCACTGGCCAGCCAACTCGGAACTTTACTCGGATATAGAGAACATAGGCCATAGACAAACAAATTTCATACTTATACTTGGATAGTGTTTTATCTCGTAAAGAGTAGAGAGCCAGATTTCAAAAACTCGCGCCCTACGAACGTTTTAGCTCTCTTCGACTGTAGGTAGAAGTTAACTGTAAACTATGCATCTCATTCGTACATAAGCATTTGTATGGCCCTAAGAGTGAAACGGATGCACACAGAAACAAATAATAAGATCGTTTTTGGTCAACGATCTCTTCTCGAATCCAATGTACGCCACCCGCAATAGTGGCGCCGCCGAGCCGAATCCACGGAACTATCACCTACTCTAATACCCGACTGACCCCGAATGATATCACCCGACTTGTTTTGAATGGTCATTACAGAGATTATATGAGTATGAAATATTAGCATATCAGAGTTTGTCAGATTACTAATCCGTAGATTCATTCAATATTACTAATACCTTAGTGTATACTAATATATCAGCCACACCACCAATTATTTATTGGTGTAAGAGAAAAATCGGGCTTCAGGAGCAGTAAGAAATCAAGTCGAAAACCTGGAAAGAAAAACAAGTGAATGTTAGAAAGTAAGTTTAAAGAAAACTAAAAATATAGGAGCAAGACAAGATCTAAAGAAGTTAATTGTAGAAGGATGCATGATTTCGGTATACGGCCGGAAGGTAAGGATTATTGTTTTGGAATAATTGAATATAAATTTATATTGACAAAGAATATTCTATCAACTAATATTCCCTAAATAAATCAAAACAAATAAAATACAATTGATGAATATAAAAAAGATATTAAGTGCTGTCGTGATACATTGTAACTCCATGAACAATATCCTAAATCAACCCTTAATAAAAACGTTGTTCGAATAAAATGTTGGCTCGCAGCTTTCAAAAATCTTGTGAGCTTATCGCACTAAAGCTTGAAGCTTCACCCACTGAGGTGAGTCTTCGCCGACCCTGAACGTTGTCCGAACTAAGGCTTTTTTCCACCTATCTTCCGGCACGGTGGACTCCACATCCACAGTGTTATATACCTTCAGGTCCACGTACAATTCACCTCCAGTATCAGCGACCCAACGCTGAGATCCACTGGCCTCGCGATTCACGAATGTTGACTTCAATGCATTCTTCACGGTCACTAGCCCCAAAACCTTCTCTACATCCGTATCGCACAGTCCAAATAAGTCCACACAGGCTGGCTGCGCCTTTTCGCGACCACTGCAAAATCATAATAAAGTTACAACATGACTACTTACATACTGAATAAATTTAGCTAGGAACATTAAAGTATTATTAGGATAGATACCTATCCAAAGAATAAATTACTTATACACTAGAAAAATCACTAATTGGGTCATATCACAATAACAGTGGTATTCATAAACAAAGGTTGAACAAACCCCGAAAATCTATCATTCCACTTTTGCCTAGAGATTAAATGCGTAATCATTCTTCTTTCACTTTCATAAACAATCCCTGGAGAAACCCCTAACGGAACTGCATTTTAATTAAATACTCTACGATTTCAATCAAGCTGTCTATGAAAATTTTGTCGAGTGTCATATTGACGCGACTTTTAAACTATCAAAAGTCGCGCCAAAATGTCACCCGTCACTCACTCACAAAAAAGTTAAAAGAAATATTATTTTTGTATATTTTGCGTGCCTATTTTATGTTAAATATATTATTTTAACTGGTAAATGTTGAAGAAACGGTACCGATATACCTTATTCGTATTTTAAATGTCACGACACTTCACAAAATAATAAAATAATACGAAATGAAAGCAAGTGGACCAATTGGTTGATGAAATTCGGACAATCAGCATGCAGCCTCGGATCATGCTAGATTGGGGGCTGCTTTTGTTTATGAAATGCATAAAGCTAGAATTTGCCGCACAGCGCCTGAATCATCCTGTAGAGGAGCCCCCACCTTGACTATGAATTCCAGTGTAAATGAAGTAAAATTTCAACCGTTCACACAAGTAGGTAATGCTAAACAAAATAAATAATAGTTTTATTAGACTGAATATCTTAATACAGTAAACTACTTTTGCGTGCTTGCAGCTTTCTTATTCTTTGCTGCAGTGCTGCTGGCGCTGGCGCTAGCAGAGCTCGATTTTTTTTCTTTTTCTTGTCCGCACTCACGATCACCCTCTCTGATTCCGAGTCAGACCTGTAATTATTAAACATGATTGTAAGTAAATAAATGAATCATATAGGGCGAATTTTGGAGTTATAAATTATAAAACTTGTCGGCTATACTCACTTACATGTTAAATTTTATCGGTGATTTTGCTGTAGAGATGTAGGCAGTAGCGTGACAGCAGCGTTTTTTGGTAGAGATGATGGTTTACTATGTCGCACTGAAGAACTCGGAATAATAGTAGGGGACCGACGATGCTAAACGGGGCTTTACTCGAGCGTCATAGAGATCTATTGGGTTGCAAAGCTTAGATGATAAGAAGAAAAAAATGTTATATGATTTATACCTTTTCATCGGTGGGGGAAGCGGCTATAGATTTTTAAATATGTAAAAAAATACTGTTAAAATACATTCTCGAGCGCTTCAGATATTGATAGCATCAATGCACTACGTATTTTTAATAATGTACGTATGTTAATCTGATCGTTTGCATAATGCGGTTGTATGTAAGTGTTGAAAAGAAAAAAAAAAAATTAATCGAGTGCGTCAGATTTTCTGAGGGAGTGTTAAGTGCACCAAAAAAAGCTCTCATTTACTAATCTGACGATTTCGATGTGACGATAACTCGAGGCCGCGCCGTGGCGGTGTTTTATAATGCGCAAAAAAAATTCCCCATTCTGAAATACTTGTGTATTTCAAGCGCGTCAGGTTCATCTTTATGTTCTAAACGTGCTGTCTCATAACGATTATCAATTCTAGAGGGATTCGCCTAAGCTGACAAAAAATATTTTTTTTTTATTTTTTGAATCATTGAACGTAATTAATTGAAAAGCTCAGGAAATAGCATGCAAATAAATAAGTGTATACTTTTTAAGTAGAATACTTGTACTTATAAAAAAATAATTTAAAAAAAAATGCTTCTAATAATGTAATGTTTTTAGAAGCATTTTATCATCTCCCCGCAAGATCTTCAGTTCGTCCGTGATCATGGTGCTTGCAACAGCACCGAAATATCGGCAACTCGAAACAAATAAATTACATGGTAAGTATCCCGTTAATAAACAATATGTGAGTAATATTCCCAGTTTGGCTTCTTGATGATGACCCGGCTTGTATAGATCGTTGAGAGCAACAACTCCGCCACCGCCACCGTATCTGAATACTCCGTTGGATGCTTGTTATCTGAATACTTATATGATTGAGCACTTTTTGTTAGCTAGTACTTTCCAATATTGCGTCACTAAAAACGCAGCCAGAGAAAAATTGCTTTTAAAGTGGGCGTAGACGGCCGATACTGAAACTATGAGGAATAGCTAAGATTACTCAAAAAAATCACGGGACCGACTTTAATTTAAAATAAAACCGCATATTGGGTTTTTGAAAAACCCAAGATGCGTCTGCTTCCTAGCCATGAATGGAATCCGTAGATTTAGAAAATAAACAAAAGCTTTATTATTAAAACACCATTCATTAACGTCGCTTATAAGCATCGGTTTTTTTTTTATATTACATGTGTGACATTTCACACAGCGCCACCTAGCCCCCAACTAAGCAAACTTTGTATGTACTATGGGAACCAGATAACGAATATAATACTTAGATACTTTTTTGTTTGTAAATACATACATAGAATACAATATAACACCCAGACACAGAACGAACATCTATGTTCATCACAAATATTTGTACTCGGTAGGAATCGAATCGAACCCATAGCCCTCAGTTCAGAAGGCAGGGATACTACCAACTGAGCTCTCGGGCTCGTCAATTTGGCCCGGATTCTGGGAAGTAATGATGACATACCATACGGCAAAGTTAAGGAAAGTGTTGGATTTTAATTGTGACACACAATTTAGTCCTGGATTCGTCCGAAATTCAAATAAAGGGTTTGTAACACAGCCAGGCTCCATGCAATGGATTACCCATCCTCCAAAATCTTTGGTCATCTACTGCCTGTTCATTCTCGACACCAACTTGGTCTTCGGTGTATTCTGTTGCATCTACAGTGCGATCCATTTGGCACCTCATCATCTCCATGAAAACCTTCGATCGTACCATCACATTCTCCTTGTAATATAAGTTCTGTATCGGAAATGGGGTAATTTTTTATAACGACCTCTTCGTCATCCATACCGAATGCAGTAGACGTCGAATATATAGGTAGGTCTTCAAATGGGTTCATATAATTACTCTGGAATAACAGGACACGTGTGTGCATTTTGCATCCTAAGGGGTACCTACTTCTTAAGCCCATCAAGTATTAGTTTGTCTTTGGTAGGCTTGCATTAAGTTTGATTACTGTTGTTTCACTCATAAGTGCGCCACGTGGAATCACGCCTCGCTGACTGGATAAGATCGATCGATATAACCAACCCGTCGCCAACCACGAAAAAGAAATCTTCAGCTTTCAGCTGCGGGCGACCGGTGAATAGGTCGATCAAGCAACTGTTGATCTCGCGTGTCGGGAAGGAAGGTTCCAGAGCCCTCCGCTTCAAGTCGCCTCTCCAAAACGCTGTATCCCAGCGAGGACCCATTAGAAGGTAAATCCCTGAGGATTCGTTTAGGTGTCAAAGCACTCTGGGTATCAGAGGTGAAGGAGGGAAAACTCATGCTAGACTGTAATGGCAAGAGCGGATGATTGCGTTGATGAACAATGCCTGTGAATCCCACGCCTCTGTTGAAGCATACGCTGCTGAAGTTTTAGACCGGCCATTTGAATATTTCTGGTGTGCAAGCGTCCTAAAGGCTGGACAAGGGCTGCGAATCCTAGTCGACCTATGAGTGAAGTTCCTAACCTACCCGACCATCGACCTTTCTGCTTTCTGTCTAAATCTGCCAGTAATTGAGCGAACTTCTCTTCTGGAAGCCTCTTCTCTTTTTTGCTTTAGGGATCCCGTTAATTTCTCGTACCAACCTGTTCATAGGTGCGTTCTGGCCAAGATTAGATCTGAATTTGGTGTCTCAGACACCCTTCTCTTCTTTTAGACTGAGATAAGGCGTAAAACTAATAGACCCGTGCGAAGCTAGGGCGGGTTATTATTAAAATAATAATATAAAACACAATGCATATATTTTAAAATAGAAAACTATAACTTGCAACTGCGCACCAACTTGGGCCAAAAGTACCCGACACACTGGCGGCATTATCGCGCTGAATCGCCAGAGAAATTTTCATTACAAGGTACCACCAGACCGGGGATCGCGCCCTTTCTCCCGTAGATTAGCTCCTCAGGTCCTGAACGAAATTCCTGGCTTCAGAGCCCTACGGCCGCGCCATTTCAATGGCAACGGGCACGAAATCGTACGCTGCCTCCAGGCAAGCATACTTGAGTTTGCCTTGAACAGCAGCCTCAGCCCCGGAACCGGCGTACTGCTGGGTAGCGGGGAGGTGGCAATACGCAAATGTGCTTACACACGTTGCATTGCGGTTGCGGCCCATACGAGACACTTGCCCTCTCAAAGAACCAGCGTTAATACATCCGGCCGTTTGCCGCCTGAACGGGACAGACCGGGAGCGCCAAAACACGGGACTTCTTCAGAAACTCGCCTGATGACCTTGTTTATGACGTGATGGCGAAGTCGATTAAAATATACCTACTTACTATTCAATTATTTAGACGGGCCTGATAGCTCAGTTGGTAATATCCCTGCCTTCTGAACTGAGGGATGTGGGTTCGATTTCTACCTAGGACAAACATGTCTGTGTTCTGCGTCTGGATGTTATATTGTATTCTATGTATGTCTGAACTGAGGGATGTGGGTTCGATTTCTACCTAGGACAAACATGTCTGTGTTCTGCGTCTGGATGTTATATTGTATTCTATGTATGTATTTACAAATGAAAAAGTATATAAGTATTGTATCAGTTATCTGCTTCCCATAGTGGTTAAAAAGAAGAATTACTGGAATTCTCATGACTAGTTACGACATTCAGGAATACAGCACATTTATTTTTTTCCATTTTGGTACCTGCTTAAGCTTTTTTGTATTTTTGTGTAATGGTTACAACATTTTGAATTTTGGAGTCAGCTGTTATATTGTATTCTATGTATGTATAGGTAGATGGAGAGAGGCTAGTGGTGACCATAAAATAATATTAGCATCAATAGCACATATTTAGTTTATTAAATTTTTGGAATAGATACAGCGTGCGTAAGCTGACGACTGACTGTCGTCTCGATATTATTATACCAGTATTACAAATATGGGAAGTGCATACGTAAATATGGGTACATCTTGTTTACCTACTTTAATCCTTGATCTCTGATACCTCAACTCTGTTAATGTTACGATGGAGTTTTATAATCATTCATAAGGCTTCACGCGATTATCATACTTAGCCAATATTGAAGCTTACTTAATTAACATTTTTATTCAAGTTTTCGATTTATAGGGTTTTGGCTGGAGCAATGTTCTTTATTAGCGATCTGGTCAAATGTATTATTTACATAAACTTACTATACGTTACCCTTCTAATTAGGTAGATAAAATTATTTTTGAGCTACTGCTACATTCTTGATCGACCCCAAGGAAGTTTTAAGGTACCTGGGGGTCTAGCAAAGATACCAACCACTAACGCTAACGCCATACGCTAACTCCAAAATGTACTAGGATGACATTTCGAAAATCGCTTACTTTTCCACAGCTAATGCCATTTCAATACAGTTTTGGAGTTAGTGTTTGGCGTTAGCGTTAGTAGTTGGTATCTTTGCTAGATCCCCTGTAGTACTTATAGCTACTTACGTTATAGGTACCCTTACTATTGCTACGCATTTTAAAACCTTTTTTTATTTTGGCATTAAGGTAAGCCGGAGTGCGATATTTGTATTTAGCCAGTGATACGAAATATATTATGAAAAATGTTTAAAAAGGGTAGGTACTTAGATAATTATAATAATATGTACAATATGTATTCATTATGGCAATTGTATCCTCGAATTAACAACATGAAGCGTAACGTTCGTTTTTGACTGTTTTTTTTTTATTTGTTCTTCTTCTATCATGTTGAAATAAGTTTTTAATAGTTAAAATATTTTTTGAGCTTTTAAATAAACCACGGCTAGTGCAAAAGATTTTTTTATTATAAATATATTTACCTATTCTATACAGTAAATAACAAACTAAAACTTTGACAATTGACAACAATATAAACAAAATATGCATTTTTCGTTATTTTCTCATATATAGATTCATTTTCTATTTTAGACATTATTTCGTCAATCTTATCTATCTTATGACTCGCTAGGTTTAAACTGTCAAGATCTAATTTATTGTGTATTCTCAACGGAATAAATTAAATTTTGGATACATTCTTATTTTTTATTTTCTTACAACAATCGTCGTTTATAATATCTATCGATGGTAGGAACGAGTTGTGTTCGCTTATTAATACTTTAATCTCTGTATGTAACATGATATCTACAGTATATAATTTACAGCTATCTGTAATGGAAAGAATCCCAGTGTCTATTAAATCAAAATCTATAGGACCTTTATTCCTACAACAAATGTTTGTTCTGCGTCTGGGTGTTATATTGTATTCTATGTATTTACAAACAAAAAAGTATATAAGTATTGTATCAGTTATCTGGTTCCCATAGTACAAGCTATGCTTAGTTTGGGGGTAGATGGCGCTGAGTGAAATGTCCACACATATTTATTTATATTTATATATTTAACTTAAAGTTGCAACAGTTTTGTGTGGCATAACAAATAACCAATTATTTGGATTGTTCATTTTATACCATTGTTCGTTAATAATAATAGGCTAATCTTGTATCACATTCTTTTGGTATTAAACTAAACATTAATTCTGTTTCACAAGTTGAACTTCCATGAACTGAATATAAAGGTGAATCAATCTTACAAATATGGTTCTGAGTTAATTACCCTCATTGGTTCAATGTTTCAAGATAAGTGTAATGCAACTTATTATTCGAAATAAGAAAATATTTTTCTTTGGGTAGCATAAACATAAAAGTATTATCTTTATTTCTAATTGGTACTGGCATAATGTTGTATAATTCATAATTAGTTTGAGTTATCAGTGGAGTTTTAATCAAATATACAAGTTTGTCATTCATATAATATGATTGTTAGTTAATTAATGATAGTAACTCTGATGCTTCACTAATCGAAAGACTCAATGAATCATCAACATAGAATCATATGGACGGCGGACATTCACAAAATGCCTGTCCATTTTCTGTTGGTGTGAGTATTTAAATATGCATTAGTATGCGTGAGTAGGGAAGTGACCCTTATTACACAATATATCGATATATAATAAACCTAACCAAACAGTGCTGCAGAATTTCGATACTTTTTAGTTTTAATACAATAAATAAAATTAGATATTCGTAGAACCAGAAGACGCAGCTTAGGCCGGCCCCCACTTGGTGGACCGACGATCTGGTGAAAACCACGGGGAGCTGATGGATGCAGGAGGCGAGTGGCCGCTCAAGGTGGCACTCTATGGGGAAGGCCTATGTTCAGCAGTTGACGTCTTCGGGCTGTTAATGATGATGATGAGGATGACCCGTGACTTATGGAACTGAGACGTGGTCTCTAACTGTTGGCCTCATTACTAAGCTCAAAGTCGCGCAACGAGCTATGGAGAGAGCAATGCTCGGTGTTTCCCTGCGAGATAAGATCCGAAATGAGGAGATCCGCAGGAGAACTAAAGTGACCGATGTAGCTCTTAGGATTAACAAGTTGAAATGGCAATGGGCAGGCTAGTAGAACTGACAACCAATGGGGAAGAAGGCTGTTCAAATAACATTGTTCCATAATAGTTAGTTTTTATTTTACATTCGCCTTTTCTTATTCTATTCATTAAAATAATGGTTAAATTTGTAAAAAGTGTTCCGTACAATTATCTATACAAACGAACAAAAAATCATGTTTGTTGTAATGAAGCCCCTATATTTATTTTAGGGAAAAATATAGGGGAAAAGGATGAATGGATGGGACGGCTGCGCCTGTCTCCCTTCGCCGTCCCATCTATTCATCCTTTTCCCCTATATTTTTCACTTTTGCTTCTCTCTTACCCATAAACAGGGTAAGGGCATAAAACTAATAAGCCCGTGCGAAACCGGGGCGGGTCAGCTAGTTTATTATAAATTTCATAACTCATATTGAAGCCAGACGACACTGGCCTACCTACTGTATTTTATAAAAGTAGGTTAGGTGCCTATTTTTAAATTGCCAGATTTGCACCTACTTTTTCATTCTGTTTGCACTTTGATCTAAATTCATTCAGCCACTTTTAGGGAAAGAAATTTTCTACTTTTTAATCTCCCCAAAACCAAAGTAATTTTGTGCAAATGTATGGAGATTTACGAATATCGACATATTGTAATGGACAGTGTAGGTACATCACTATTCGAGAGGCGTAAAATCGCCCATCCCAAAAATATCAATTAAAGCATTAAATCTTTCAGTAATTGCAATCCCATGGTAATTATACGGTGGAAAAAACGTATATTCTTAATGTGAAATGCATATTTACTTCGAAACTTCGATGTTTAACATAAAAATAGCCAGTAAACTTTAACGTATAAAATGATGATTCTGGTTTTCGTTCGACTTCTCGGGTTACTCTTGATGCTCAAAACACAGCACAATACGACACAATTTCACTATTGACACAATATTTAGCCCTAATAACAATATAATCACTAAATTTTCACGTTTTATGCTCTCGCATTTAATTTCTTGACACACCAAACTGTCAGAACATGACACGCGGTGCGAGGTAAGGCGACGTTGCCGTACCGACAGTCGCTTTCTCGCATACTCTATGCGACGATTCATGTATTAGACAGAGATACAAGATAGTATGTTTACACGAAGGATGCGAAGCGGCAACGCCGCATTGGCAGATTTTGGCTCTCTCCATAGACCTCCATGCAATGAATACTTCATTTGAAAAGGCAAATGTGGCACTGTTTTTCTCAGTTCAGTTACATATTGTTCAGGCGTAATAATCATAGGGTGCAAAGCATTATTTTTAGCATACAGAATCGCATTTATTATATTCGAGATCACAGAGTAAGTACATTGGTAAAGACTGGTCGAGATTTCATTATTTACTTCTGACGTAATCAAGGTCAAAAGTGACAAATGTTTGTCAAAATCTTGTTTCAAATTCACATCGAATAAAATAGTATTAACTCGTTTAGTATAATTGGAAAGAACGTCTAAATTTTTATTAAATATTCGTTCATTGCTGGTGAGTGTGATAATACTACGTGGTAGGACTTTTCTGCCAAGTTCGTCTAGGTAGGTACCACCGCTTTGCCAGTTATTCTGCCGCCAAGCAGTAGTGTGCAAACACTAATGTGTTCCGGTTTGAAGGGCATTGTAGCTAGTGAAATTACTGGGTAAATGAGACTTTATGACCTGACACACAGTGTAGTAATCTGATTACTAGACTGTGTGATGTCTCAGGATGACGTGCGCAGTGCAGTGTCACGCGACACATTATTATTTTAAAGTTCCGAGTGACACTGCAACTGTTATGGGCGGCCGTATTGCTTAACATCAGGTGAACGACCAGCTCGTCACGTCATTCATTCTCATAAAAAAAAAATACTATTGAAATTTGAAATCGTACTTTTAATAACATTTGTTTGTACTTTTTACAACGATAAAATACCGTATTCATGAGAATGAGTTATTAAATGCTGTATCGTAACGTTTCGCATCTTCGGCATCCAAGGTACGAAACAAAAGCTTAAATAAAATTCCGACTCCGTCCAAATATGATCGCGTTACTCTACGAACGTTATTGACTCTACCTGTCAATTCTTTTAGGACATTTTCTTGATTGTATAGTTGCGGAACTATTTGATCAAGTATGACAAATGATGTATCACACAAGGAAAAGTTACTAAACTTTTCATGTTGACATATTTCCTTAGTTTTACTATATATGTTGTCTATAACATCAATCTTCCTACGAGGGGCGGCTGATAAGTTCGCGCCCTAAGGTACTTAGCGAAAAGGTATCATCTCGTTACTGATAGCACAACTTGCGGCACTTATTAATAGTATAAATAACACCCATTTGTTCAATTTGGTTCATTAACACTTCAAACCTGGAACAAGCAACAATACCATGTCGACCGAAACTGAAAATTCTCGCAATTTTGAGCACCGCGCAGTGATTAAATTCCTTGTATAAAGAGGAAACTCGCCGAAAGACATTTTTGAAGAAATGTCATCGGTTCTTCAGGATTCCGGGCCATCATATACAGTGGTAAAAAATGGGCTCGACTTTTTAAACAAGGAAGAGAGAGCTGTCTATACGACCCCCGCCCGGGCCGCCCTGTGACAGTAGTGACCGAAGAAAATGTTAAAAAAGTTGAAAAATTAGTATTGGCTAATATCGAAGAATAAAATTATGGCAGATAGCTGAAGAGTTACAGATTAGTAAAGAGCGAATCGGAGAAATTTTACACCAAAATTTACACATGAAAAAAATTTGTGCGCGGTGGGTACCGCGAATGCTCACACCATTCGACAAACAACGACGACTGGCGACTTGCACGGATTTTTTGGAGTTGTGTCAGAACGATTTGGATGGTGTAACCGCATTGTGACAGTAGACGAAACCTGGATTCGTCAGTATGATCCGGAGTCCAAACAAGAGTCTATGCAGTGGATTAAAAAAGGAGAAAGACCACCAAAGAAGTTTAAAGTGGAAAAGTCGGCCTCTAAGATTATGGCGACTATTTTCTGGGATTGCGAGGGAATTTTACTAATTGATTACTTGCCTAAAGGAACTACTATGAATAGTCAATACTACGCCAATTTACTGGGTCAGGCACGTGAAGCAGTCGTACAGAAGAGACGTGGCAAATTGGCGCGCGGTGTGTTGTTTCTGCAAGACAACGCGTCCGTTCACACCGCTCGCGTTTCGAGGGATGCTTTAAAAGCCACTGGGTTCGCAGAAATTGACCATCCCCCCTATAGTCCGGACCTGGCTCCCAGTGACTTTTTTCTTTTTCCGAAACTGAAAAAGAAGTTAAGGGTCGAAGATTTTCGGATGACAACGAAATGAAGTCAGCCGCGGAGAGTCATTTTCAAGAGAAATCTTCAGAATATTTTTTGAATGGTTTAAAGGCATTGTATTCACGATGTGAGAAGTGTATTTCACTTGAGGGTGATTATATTGAAAAATAAAAATTAATAAACTAAACTTTTCTTTCATTAAGTAACCTAGGCCGCGAACTTATCAGCCGCTCTGGTATGTATTTCAGATATATCTAAATAGCTTACCATAGTCCACTTGCTATCATAATTATTAACTTTACCTAAATGTTCAAAGTAAATACCTCCCTTATCTATTCTAGTTATATTATATGCAACTAAACTACTTGCTTCTATTCCATATATGAAGATGAGCAGCTTCAATATTCCAACTGCAAAGGTCATTCTGAAACAAACGCATGTTTTAGTCTGTTAGTATGAATTCTCATCTTTTTATTTTTCTTCGTTCTTATGGTGACGTTTACTGGAGAATTAACCTCAATAACTTCATAAGGTCCCAAGCAATAAGGTGATAATTTCTTTGATTTACCTACCTTTACTTGCTCATTACTTAAATATAGTGAATCTCCTACTTTATATTTGAACATTTTTGCTTTTCTTATCATATATTTCTTTATTAGTCAAATTTGAGTTAATTAATTTTTCTCTTGCTAACTCTCGAGATTTTCTAAGTTTCAAAGTAAGTTCATCTAAATAATTGTTGTAGTAATATTTAAATTCACGCTTTTTTATTATAGAAGATGGAAGCTTTGCTTTGTTTCCGAAAATAAGCTCAAAAGGTTGTGTACTGTGTAGAAGTGTGCACACTAGAATTATATGCGAACATTGCAAAATCTATCCATTTGTCCCAATTTGATTGATCTTCATTCACATAGTGTTTTAGATAATCTGCTAATGTAGAATGGCTTCTTTCTAATACTCTATAACTTTGTGGATGATATGCTGTAGTATTAATTTTCTTCATATTCAATAATTTTGAAACTTCTTTAATTAATATAGAAGTGAAATCTGCGCCTTTATCTGACAATAAAATATCAGGTATACCAAATTTACATATAAAAATTTCTTACAAAACAATCTGCTATTGTTTCAGTATCACGTTGTTGTAGAGGAAAAGCTTGAAAAAATTTAATTAAATTGTTTTGTAGTGTAAGGATATATTTATTTCCATTTTCAGTTACTGGTAGAGGTCCTACTATGTCTAAAGAAACTTTTTCAAATGCTTCTGTCGAAGTTGTTGTTATTTCCAAAGATTGTTTAATCTTTTTCCTATTTAATTTGTATTCTTGGCAAGACTTGCAGTTTTTGATAAATTCTTTAATATCTTTTTTCATAGATTCCCAACGATGATGTAATTTTATCTTCTTGTATGTTTTATGAAAACCTATATGACCTGAAATAGAGTTTGAATGATTTTCTTCTAATATACGTGGTATATCTTCTTTCTTCGTTCATGTGATTGTATCATGGAATATGTTAATCATAATGTCCGTATCCTTGAATAAATATCTAAGGATTGTTCTTATTTTATGCCATTTTAATTGAAATTTTATATTAGACGACCAAAAAAATACATGTAATCAAGAATATTTCCAAAATATTTGAACTATTTTATTTTCTGGGTATCTAATATTAACTATATCAATAAAAATTTCTACTATAGGAACATATAAAATCCCAGTTCAGCGCCCACTAGCGGCAACTACTATACGTAACAGGACCACAGAAAAAATAAATCAAAAATCATTTATTTATGCAATAAAAAAAATTGTAGTCATAGTCATCATGCCTATTATTAACGTACATTCGAGTAACTCTTAGTAAAAGTGGACTAATAATAATGGAAATCTCGACTACGACAGCGTTATTCTGTGATACAAACCTTAGAAAATATTCAAGGTTATCTTTTTAACAATTACTTCGCTTACATGAAAAACCTTTGAGTAAGTTGAGCATGTTGAGGCTATGGGTCAGGTTTGACATTTAATATAAACGATGGATACGGATAACTTTGTGGATGATATGCTGTAGTATTAATTTTCTTCATATTCAATAATTTTGAAACTTCTTTAATTAATATAGAAGTGAAATCTGCGCCTTTATCTGACAATAAAATATCAGGTATACCAAATTTACATATAAAAATTTCTTACAAAACAATCTGCTATTGTTTCAGTATCACGTTGTTGTAGAGGAAAAGCTTGAAAAAATTTAATTAAATTGTTTTGTAGTGTAAGGATATATTTATTTCCATTTTCAGTTACTGGTAGAGGTCCTACTATGTCTAAAGAAACTTTTTCAAATGCTTCTGTCGAAGTTGTTGTTATTTCCAAAGATTGTTTAATCTTTTTCCTATTTAATTTGTATTCTTGGCAAGACTTGCAGTTTTTGATAAATTCTTTAATATCTTTTTTCATAGATTCCCAACGATGATGTAATTTTATCTTCTTGTATGTTTTATGAAAACCTATATGACCTGAAATAGAGTTTGAATGATTTTCTTCTAATATACGTGGTATATCTTCTTTCTTCGTTCATGTGATTGTATCATGGAATATGTTAATCATAATGTCCGTATCCTTGAATAAATATCTAAGGATTGTTCTTATTTTATGCCATTTTAATTGAAATTTTATATTAGACAACCAAAAAAATACATGTAATCAAGAATATTTCCAAAATATTTGAACTATTTTATTTTCTGGGTATCTAATATTAACTATATCAATAAAAATTTCTACTATAGGAACATATAAAATCCCAGTTCAGCGCCCACTAGCGGCAACTACTATACGTAACAGGACCACAGAAAAAATAAATCAAAAATCATTTATTTATGCAATAAAAAAAATTGTAGTCATAGTCATCATGCCTATTATTAACGTACATTCGAGTAACTCTTAGTAAAAGTGGACTAATAATAATGGAAATCTCGACTACGACAGCGTTATTCTGTGATACAAACCTTAGAAAATATTCAAGGTTATCTTTTTAACAATTACTTCGCTTACATGAAAAACCTTTGAGTAAGTTGAGCATGTTGAGGCTATGGGTCAGGTTTGACATTTAATATAAACGATGGATACGGATTAAAGTAAGTTTATTTGTAAACATTCACACATTTACAACAGAGCACACAAATATACAGGGTTACAGGAAAAATTGTGCTAGATCCGTTAAGAGCGTGGAGTACCCATGATTTCTGACTTATTTCACTATGAAACACCCTAGGCTAAACTAATAATATTTTTGTAGATATCCCTTAGAAAACAATACAGTTTCTAATATTTTTTTTATATCTTAACTTTCACTTGTCTACTACGGTCTATTCAATTAACTTATGTACTATTTTAATGATTGACGTCCTAAAGCATCTTATTACACATGTAAAAATGCAATAATAATAATAATAAGAAGACACAAAATATTTCAATGAAAAAATTAAAAATTGAATATCTCGAAAAGGGTAAAGTTTAGCCTAGGGTGTTTCATAGTGAAATAAGTCAGAAGTGATGGGTACCTTACGCTCTTAACGGATCTAGCACGATTTTTCCTGTAACCCTGTATACAAAAATACTGCTATCCCTCTTATTCATAAAGCCTATGCTAATTACCAAAATAAATAACATGAGGACATAATACAAGCTGTGGTTAAAAACAGGTTCGATACTTTTTGTACTGTAAGTTTTAAACTACACAAGGGCGGCGGTTGACAAATAAATACGAATATTTTTACTAATTTAAGTTAATTAGAATGCAAATAAATTATACAGTACGTAGATAAATACTTGTACGACAAGATTATAAGTTTTATGTGTAAAAATATATAAATACCAATGCAGATTAGGGGGAAAACTAAACAATGTAATTACGTCGCAGCGATAATTAAATAAGAGGTGTTCTGACACGGTCAGAGAAATATAGCTACAGAACGTCTGTATAAATTAGGTACCTACGAATTACGAATTCACTAGATATCTATACATATAATAAAACTGTAGAGATAAAAAAATCTGTAAATGCAAGATATCGAAAAGAAAATGACACAGGTTGGCTTGAAATTTTTCGCTGATCACGTCAAGCTACTTTTTAGACATTTTGTCTGTTTGTTTGTTTGTTTGTTTGTTACGGCACAAGTCCGAAAATACTGAACGGATTTTCATGCGGTTTTCACTAATAAGCTTAGAAAAACCCGGCGCAAAACATAGGATATATTAAATTTTGTATATCGTTAATTTTTTTTTGGTGAAAATGATTAAGATTTCATTATGAAACGGAACTGGATTTTAACAAGATGGCCGCTTCAAGGCCTCAAGGTAAGTTTTGTAGGTATTTAGCCAGTGTCAAAAGGTAAGTTATATTTTGGCTACTAACCATAGATGAAAGAAAAAAAAAATTTACTCTGCTACACTGCTACTGACGGTAATTTTATCTCGGGTTTATCCGGATGCACAGATTAAAAAAAAAACTCTGTTACTATTATGGCACTGCTTCATATACGCCCGAACCTTCGCTGTTGAGTTGGCGCGCAAAAACATCTCTGTTGACTATCCTCGATGTTTTTGTAGCGCCCCAACCTGGACACACAGTCAATTTGTTTGCCTGCTGCGCGACCGACGTGGGCTAAATAAAATGGAGGAAGCAGTAGCGTTATATTGCATGTCGGCGAATAAATATGTTTTACAAACTGTGAGAGTGTTATTTGTGATTACAAAAATAAATTGTAATAGTTTTAATTTATAATTCCTTATCAATATGAAGTAAAACAATTTTTTTTATTTATCTGTTTATCTGTCCCTTTGAATACGGACCACGGTTATTATGGTGGCAACAGAAATATATCATCTGGGAAAAATTCAACAGTCTAACTATCACGATTCATGAGTACATCCTGGTGGACAGACCGACAGACAGACGGGCAGCGGAGGTTTAGTAATAAGGATTTACTCTTTGAGTACGGAACTCCTATATTTTTGTATTTCATTCTGAACAATCCCCACTGCACTAAGCAATAAGGAAGTAATTTAATGCATGTTTTACAACAGTAAATAACAATTGGTGCGCCTGCATTACCGGCAGTGTATCACACATTTCGGGCTACGGCGAAATACAACGCGCGATAACTTCGTCTGCGCTCGATGCAATGCAGATTAGAGAAAAACAATGTGTTCATTATGTAAGCACCTATACCCAAAAAATCATATGTATTTACATATAGATAAGTTTTTTCGTTAATCTGTGGTCTAAACTAAAAAAAGAGGATAGGTATGAGAACCTTCTTGAATATGAGCGCGACACAGAGAACAAAGAATTTAGAAAACTAAAAACTTCTTAGACTTTTTTTATAAGTTTTAAGGCTTCACGCGATATCATATTTAGCCAATATTGAAACATAACTACATTATTATTCATGTTTTCGATTTATTGGGTTCTGGAGAGGGCAAAATTCTTTATTGGCGATCCGGTATTACGTATTAGTTTTAAAAAATCTACTACGCGTTACCATTCGAAATAAGTATTTAAAATTGTATTTATAGTACCTATAGCTTAACCTTTAGTAGTAAAATATTCAGTAATCTGTGCCTATTGACCCATGCTTTGCTACGCATTGTAAACCCTTTTTTATTTTGGCATTAGACAAAATTATCTGTTGTTAACCAATGATAGGAAGTATTTTATGAAAACTGTTTAAAAGGGTAGGTACTTAGACTTTTTATAATTATTCATAAGGCTTCACACGATTATCATTCTTAGTCAATATTGAAGCTTACATTTTTATTCAAGTTTTCGATTTATAGGGTTTTGGCGGGAGTAATGTTCTTACTATTGTTGTTATTATTTACATGAACTTACTACACGTTACCATTCTAATTAGGTAGATAAAATTATTTTTGCGCTACTGCTACATTCTTGATCAACCCCAAGGAAATTTTAAGGTACCTGGGGGTCTAGCAAAGAAACCAACCACTAACGCTAATGCCAAACGCTAACTCCAAAATGTACTAGGATGACATTTCGGAAATTGCTTACTTTTCCACAGCTAATGTCATTTCAATACAGTTTTGGAGTTAGCGTTTGGCGTTAGCGTTAGTGGTTGGTATCTTTGCTAGACCCCCTGTAGTACTTATAGCTACTTAAGTTATATACCCTTATCATTGCTACGCATTTTAATCCTTTTTTATTTTGGCATTAAAGTAAGCCGGAGGCTATTATTTGTATTTAGCCAATGATACGAAATATTTGATGAAAAATGTTTAAAAAGGGTAGGCACTTAGATATAATAATTAATATGTAGGTATTCATTATGGCAATAAAATTGTATCCTCGAATTAACAACATGGCGCGTAATGTTCATTCGTTTTTGATTTGTTCTTCTTCTTCTTCTTCTTCTTGCATGTTGAAATAAGTTTTTAATAGTTAAAATATTTTAGATCTGTGGGCTTTTAAATAAACCACGGGTGCAGAAAATGATTGATTACTCGGTTTCTTCAAGAAGGTTATAGTTATAGTAGGTAAGTAACTTTGTTACCTAATAATTATGTAATGACGATTTAACCTACTTCCTCACTTTCATCACTAGGTAGGTATGTTGGGAATGAGACAGCGTGGAGAATAGTGGAGATAATAATAATTATAACTGTCGATTCTTTAAGGAGTGGTGGTTTAGTATTTGTAATTCCTAATTAGTATTAAGAAAATTAATTATGTACGCGTCGTACAGGTAAATGCATATCTCCAGCAATTTATAAACTTATTATTGACACTGTCTATGTGTAGGTAGTTAGGTACTCAATTCGTATGGAACCAAACTTAAGAAGGTAAAAAAAATGTGGTAAATGGAACAAAAAGCGCGCGGATAATAATTATGTAAAACTGAGCAAAACAGGATCATCGTGTGGGATCTTCCATATTTTTCTAAACTGTACCTGCCTGTTTAGGTAACTACTACCTAAACAAAACTTACTGAAACTTCTGTTAAAGACCTGAGTGAAGTGATGATGATTTCTTTTGGTTGTAATATGAAGAGGTACTTATAAAATTGTAGTTTTTCGTTTGAAACTTCTTTCACTGTTATAAATCTATATTAGACTCAAAACATTTAATTTTAGGTAATGGCTTAAATAGCTTCCACTCACGGCTATGCTTGCGTTATACCTATACCTATGCTAATACAGGTTACTGTGCTCAGCTGCGAAAAGATTTAGTGGATTCTGTTGTTTGGTATGAAATGCATGATCTATTATTAGACTATAACGTAAAAATAACATAACAAGCGTGCGAAGCCGCGGGCAAAAGCTAGTCGAAGATAAGATAATATGGTTCACATAACCATACGGCTCGACTGGGCCAAAAAAAGATTGTTTGGTACAGACACAATCTCAGAGGGTGGTATTCGAATGGACTGTATAAGGTGCGTCTTGAGAGTTTGGTGAGGAACTGATGATCTACACTTGCAAGCTTTAGAGCGAATTTAGTCTACTCCACCAACCTTTGATCCAGGTCCGCCTAGGGCAGCAGCTTCGGTCACAATCCAGGCACGGCCCGCACTGCGCAGTCGGTATCACTAAACTCCAAAATTTAAACTTCAAGAAAGGGTAGTTCCAATGGTCTCGTAACGATGATTGGCCAAGGAAATTGGGCAGGTAATCGTGCAACGTGCACTAGCGCGACTCGCATTGACACAATGACTACCACAGGTCGACGGTAGTAGAAACAAAAATTAATGGGGTTTATTTCCTAAATACCCTTCAATTGCTTGCAAAGATCGAACACACATAGATTCATAACAACATTACTGGGAGTTGTGTTCATTGTTCACTAACTCGTTATTTTTACCCGCATATAACTGTAACTTGCAAGTATAGCCGGGAAATGTGCGTAGCTTAAATAATTTCATTCCGGATTTATGACGTTTACTTTTGTTGTATTGACGGAAAATACATTTTATAACGCGGGAACGAGCCTTTGTTATGGCAACGCATCGTCCCAACTTGCATCGCGCCGCGTCGCGAGCGCCACTCGCCCCGCGCCCCTCACCCGCATTTCTTACGTTAACCAGTCGGCCGCTGGACACCATCCGTGCGCGCGTCTAGGCACTATACACGCATCCTCCGCGAACCGCGTCACCCCATTGTTTTCTAACCGTGTTTAATTTGGTTATTTTATTGCCGGCGGCAATAGCGGCACTTTCCGGACATCCAGCCCGTTCAACACGCCATCGACCAGCACGGCCAGCAGCAGCAGCAGCGCCGCGGCCGGTGGCAACTTCAGCAGGTGCACGGCACGGTTCAACGGTGCGGCGCACGACGGCGAGGTCTTAGAGGCGTTCTTAGATTCCGTTGAAATCTATAAAGAATGCTTCGCCGTCAGTGATGAGCACGCACTACGTGGCCTGCCGATACTACTGGAAGGAGAAGCAGCGGTATGGTGGAGAGGCGTCAAGGCGTCCGTGACGTCATGGACGGACGCGATCAGCCGGCTCCGCGCAGTGTACGGCGTGACGCAGTCGGCGCACAAAATATTTCGGCAGATCTTCGCTACGGAGCAAAGTGATAATGAACGTGGTGAAGTGTTTATATGTCGAGTGAGGGCCTTAATGGCAAAGTTACCGTATAAGTTACCCGAAACCGCGCTTATCGATATAGTGTACGGCTTATTGCACCGTCGCGTAAAAAAACGAGTGCAACGGGAGTGCGTAACTAGTTTAGATGAGCTATTGTACAAAGTGCGGATTGCGGAGGATGCAGTAAAGGAAACCGAGGTATCAAAACCTATCCAGGCAAGTGCACAAAACAGTTTTAAACCCGATCGTAAAATGTCCCCTACCACGAGTGCGATTAAGTGTTCGAGTTCGAGCGCTAACTCGAATATGACTTCTACTTCGAGTTTTGGTCACAGTAAAAATCGCTCTCGTTGTAGCTTTTGCCGTATTTTTGGACATAACGCTAGCGAATGCAGGAATCGTGAGAGGGCGGGGGCCGCCGACGCGAAAACGAGTAAGTCGAACGGGGACAGTAGTAGCGGCCCGCATCACGGTATTCGTTGTTATGGTTGCGGGAAAACGGGAGTCGTGAGGTCGAAATGTGATGTTTGTAATTCGGTAAAATCCGCGGATTTTAACACGGTGACCGTAGATAATGTTGTACCGTCGCGATCGAAAGCGGCCAACATCGATGGTACTAGGTCCGATGTTGATCGCAGATCCGACATTAAAATTAAGTGCGATGTCGAGAGTGGGTCCGACATCAATGGTAAATCTGACGCCAATGGTAAGTCTGACGTTATCGGTGAATCTGACGTCTACAGTTATTCTGACGTCGACAGTAATCCTGACGTCGACATTAATTCTGACGTTGACAGTAAAACTGACGTCAAGCGTAGGTCTGATACAGGATGTGCGTTAGCGAAATCTTTGCCCACGCGTAGTACAGTTACGCGCACAAGTGCTTCGCATCCGTTAGTTAATATTAAAATTATGGGTCGTAGCGGTGTAGCAATAATTGACACGGGGGCCACACACAGTATCGCAAGTCCGATGTTGCATAGGATTTTGGTGGACTCGGGCGTTAAATTTATTGAGAAGCAACGTAATATACGTTTGGCGGATGGTTCCTGCATATCAAAAAAAATATTATCTCCTCAGGTACCAGTATCTATAGAAGGACGTGACTTACCAGCTGAGTTTTTTGGTATTTCCTGGTGACGAAACGAAGACGCTTCTGGGTATTCAGTTCTTGACCCGAGCCGGTATGGTGGTTGATGTTGCATGCAGTAAGTGGACGTTTGCGGACGCCCCCGAACAGGCGTATTATTGCTGGAAGCTGTCTTCGACCGCCTTGAGATGTTTAATCTCAGGGTGAACAGAGAGAAAAGCCATTTCGCACGGGATTCCGTTAAGTTTCTCGGCTACGTCATTGCCCCGGGAGGTATCCAGGTGGACCCTGACAAGACCGCGGCAGTAGCAGGTATGGCTGTTCCACAAAACATAAAACATCTTAAGTGTTTCCTACAGACGTCGAGTTGGTTCCGACGTTTTATCCCTAACTATGCGGAAGTTGCGAGACCGCTGACGCAACTCCTAAAAAAGGAGAGTGCATGGCAGTGGCAGTGTGAGCAGCAGACGGCGTTCGAACGGATAAAAGCTCTACTTGTATCCGCTCCTATACTGCGCCAAGCGGACGAAACGAAGCCGTTTATCCTCCGCACGGACAGCAGCGGATACTGCCTTGGGGCCGTTCTAATGCAGGGGGAGGGCCCCGACGAGAGGCCGATCGAATACGCAAGTCGGCTTCTCACCAGTGCCGAAAGGAATTATTCGACGACGGAGCGAGAGGCTCTCGCCGTCATTTGGGCCGTGGGTAAGTTTCGCGGCTATATAGAGGGAGCCAAGGTGGTGGTGAGGACTGACCACCAACCTTTGAGGTGGCTCATGAGCCAAAGGTCTCCGAGCGGTCGGTTGGCTCGATGGGCGCTTACAATACAGGAGTATGACCTTAGCATCGAGTACACCCCAGGGCGCTCTAACGTCGTTGCAGATACTATGTCCAGACCAGTTTGCTCGCAGGATCCGGACTGTGATATATGTTTCACAGTCGTCGACATGCCTAAAAGGAGCAGTGGCGATATAAGAGAGAACCAGCGGAAGGACCCCGAGGTATGTAAGGTCATTGATGATTTGGAATCTGACGAACCCTCTAGGGGGAGACCGTGGTCCGACCGAGGTTATACCTTATCCGATGGCGTTTTGTACCGGTACAGCTTGGAGTCCGACGAAGGTGAGGAAGCATGCTTAGTGGTGCCCGAACATGAACGTAGTAAGATCTTAGCGGATCTTCACGACGCACCTACTGCAGGTCACTTCGGCGTGGAGCGGACACTGAGCCGAATCCGTATGCGTTACTTCTGGCCCGGCATGCGCGCTTTCGTGACCAGCTACATCATGCCCGTAGCTCACCTCCGCTGCGAAACCATAACAGCGGAACCGCATTAATTTCGCTGTGTTTTGTCCGTATGTAGGAGAAGCGGAACTGCCTGTTCTAACGCATAGATTTAACTATATTCTATCTCTTTCCCCGCGCGGTTTCGTCGATAATACTCCGACGCCAGCCACACTACCGCGCTCCGGCCGCCATTTTGTTGCGGTGCCGCGTTGTTTTCGCACGTGTTTGTGGAAATCGACAAAAATTAAAAGCGAAACTACATTTTTTTCATAAAATGGACGTCGATTTCACAGAAAAACTAATTCAAGAGGTCAGAAATAGACCTATTCTTTATTTATTAAATCATCCGGATTATAAAAATAATATGAAAAACTGCAGGCATGGAGAGAAATCCAGAGGGAATTAAATGAGGAAGGTATGTAGTCTTTTTATAATAATAATAGACTGTATTTGTAATGTATTTGTTTATTTTGCTTATAAGATAACATTATGTATTATATGTATAATTATTTATTTGTACTTATTATAGATAATATTATGATAACGTTAAGTTCTCTGCGTTTGTGTAAAATATTGAACGAATTTATCTCTGACCTCAAACGCTGCCGCCGATGCTCTCTGTCGGTTGCCAGGTCTATTTTGTGGTAGAAAGGCACCTAGCTGTTCTATTTCAAAGCTGGAACTGGTATGTACGGCTGACTCTTTCGTCTGTATAAAGTTGTGCAAACAACAAGCTGCTTTTACAATTTTTATTGTGTTTGTCAAATTTGTTTCGAAAGGTCTTAGGAAAATCCTAAACTTCTGTGCCATTATTCCAAAAGCACATTCCACAACTACACGTGCTCGACTGAGCGCCTGATTAAATCTCTTTTTATCTCTATCTTGCATAGCCGCTTCTCTTACAAAAGGTCTCATCAAAAACGTTTCCAGCTTAAAGGCACCATCCCCTATTAAAACATAAGGCAAAGGATCTGTGCTTTGTTGTAATGGTTGGGCATTTGGTACATTAAGTTGACCAGTTCGCAATAGTTGTAAAAAAGGTGTTTTTTCAAATATAGTACTATCAGAATCTTTTCCAAACGATCCAATGTCAACATATATGAATTTGTAATTAGCGTCTACAACAGCCAATAACACAATAGAAAATTTACTTTTGTAACAGTAAAACATTGAGCCGCTATCTGGAGGGCATTTAATGGTAATATGCTTTCCATCCACGCTACCCAGGCAATGAGGAAATCCCCATTTCCCAAAAAAGTCTTCTGCGATATTGAGCCACATTTCTTGTGAAGGTTGTGGAATGGCTAATGGTTGTAAAACATTCCATATTTCCTGACATACTTCGGTCACTATTTTTGAAACTGTTGAATTTCCTATACGATATGAAAACGATAATGTCTTATAGCAATCTCCAGTAGTTAGGAATCTGCAATGAAAATAATATTAATTTTATAAGTTTAGATAGTTTTAGTTTTAGATAAGTACCTACATAGTTTAGATTTAATTTAGTTTTTAGTAATTGTATTTTGTATTTAGTTATTAAATTTGTAGTTAGTTATTATATTAATAAAAACTCTTAGTAAATAAAGTGAATGAAAAAAAAAAAAAAAAAAAAAAATTTGTCTTATTTTGTTATTTTTCAGTCGTAACTTTGAAAGCGAAGTGGAAGAATTTAAAAGACTCCTACAAAAAGTACAAATTATCTAAAAAGAGTACAAGTGGCCAAGCTGCAAAAAAGCTTCAAAATTGGACTTGGGCAGATCAAATGAATTTCATTGATCCAGCAATTACATTGAATGAGACTCAAGGTAGTATGGCATCTCTGAATGTTGAAGAAGTTAATTCTACTAACTCTCAATCTACGGGAGACGTAACTACACAAGACGTTGCACAAGATACCCGCTCGCAAGAAACTCAAAACGCCCAACAAATTTATAGAAGGCATAGGAGAAGTAATCCGGATCCGGATCCAACAGATAGAATGATCCAGTACTTACAAAATAGAAGAGATCGCAACAGAAGTGAAGATAAAGTTGATGTAAAATGTGATGGAGTAGATTTATTATTTTTGGGATAGGCTGATACTTTCAAAAAACTATCAAAGCGAACACAAATAAAAGCAAAATTGGATATCGCCCGAATTTTGATGGAGGCTGAATTAAGTGATCTGGAGGCTGTAACTTCTAACAGCAACTCTACTGCAACGGGTAGTTTCAACTACTCTGTTCTAAGTGATACCACGCATTCTCCTGCTACTCCAGGAAATTACTCCATGATCAGTGACGCAACAGTTACTGACAATGCTAATTATTATATTCTTCCACAAGAGGGCAATACGGCTATACCTACTGATTTAACAACTTCAAATCATAATGATCATGAACAAATCAACATGTTTCACTTATCGTAGAGTTAGTAACATGCCGAATATTTTTTTTGATTAATAAATAAATAATTTACTTACCTCAAAGTTAAGGCTAATCTTTCTCTGCTAGAAATAGCTTCCCTAAACCTTGTATTTTGTTTAGTAATATGTGGCTTCAAAAGATTATGTAGATCTTCAAAACTCCCTGGGCTCATTCTAAAATATGTATAAAAACGATCTTCATGTGACTCTAGTTCTTTACATAATAGGTTTTCTCCTAATTTCTTTCTTTTTTCATTAATCTCGTGCACCCAAATTCTACGAGATTTACGCCTTTTCAAAGTTAAAGTCCACAATAATATTTCCTCCTCCTCTGACTCTGATAACGACGACATTTCGCTCCGATGGCTGACTGATGACTAGCAGGTTCCGACGCCCGTTCCGCAACTACACAACTACACTTTATCGCAGCGGAGTTCCTACAGCGGTTTCGCAACTGAAGTTTCGCAGCGGAGGTGTGAGAAGGGCGTAAGAAATTAACCGCCTGGCGGAACTTGCTTTTTCAGTTGGCGGCCGTCAACCACAAAGAACTTTGCTATATACTGACACCGTCAACCCTGCATGTTCTACGTACACGTAACGCCGCGATAACAATAATATACAGTCCCCCGTATGAAATTATTTTAGTTAAGGGCCCAGATGTGAAACGCGTGTCACAAAGTACCAACAAACTTTCAGAATGGTGATGCTGTCTTAGAATTTATGGAGTTTGGCGAAGGAGTACGCCCACTGCTCTTTTTAAAGCGAGGCCTTCTTAAATATATCTGACGAAACCGCGACGATTACATTTGCGGAACCATTTGACGTAACATTCGCAGTAGATGAGTGCCAGTTAAATTTTGTAACTGATGATTGTGAGAGTCGAAGCATTGCGAGAAAACTTGTCAAAATTAAGGCTAGGGCACACAAATGAAGGGGAACGCAAAAGTATTTCTAAGTGATGTCATGAATATCGCGAAATATATTTTATTGCGACAAGATTCCCTTGTCGTTCACGAATCAGGGGCCCAATTCTCGGAAGTTCGATATTTATCGAATGCGATATTTATCTACTCGATATTATATCTAATCCTATATCTATGACATGTCTACTACAAGCCAAAATCTGTATTCTCGAGCACAGTCGATATTTCGGTAGTAGATATGGCCGTCAAGGTGTTCATTCAAATGGGGTGCACAGATTACATAGGTTTTTATCTTGCTTCAGAGACGTTTCGTTTTACCGACTGCGTTTAATCAAAATTGATTAAATTTATAACTTCATATACTCAGCTTTTGCTTCTAAATTAACAACATGCTGATAGTTTTGATGATTAATTTGTTTATTTATTGGCATTTTATAATTTTATCTGTACATGATGATATCTAAATTATTGAATTATAAATATATAAACAAAGAATCAAGTTTATGCACTTTAATTTTTTTAAACGGAACGGATTCGATTCGGCATTTTAAAATATTAAATACTTTTTGATCTAATATAGCAAAGTTCTCTGTGATCTATTCATCCATTACACAGTCCACAGAGTACATTGGTAAAGTGACACAGTCAAAGAAAGTCCACTGCTGAACAAAGGTAAATATCACAGAGCATATAATAAAAAAAATAATAAGAAAGCCCTATCCCAGCGCAGCGCAAAGAACGCGCTTAATAGAATTGTTGGAGGCTGACGCGGAGCTCCGTGGAGGAAAATTTTCTTCCACATTCACAACTAAAACCGCAGCCATGCGTTGGCAAAAAATAGCGCAAGATCTAAACTCCATCACGGGAGCAAAGAAAACGTGGGAGGAATGGCGCAAAGTAAGTTTAAATTGTTATGTAGCTATTGACAGCCTCCGTGGTGTGGTGTGGCGGGTTCAATTCCCGCGACAGGACAAGTATTTGTGCCCGAAAGCACAAATACTTGTTCTGTGCCTGGGTGTTGTGGGACCATGGTCCTCGTAGTTCCTGGGTCCCTAGATACAGGGAATCCTAGTTAGGGTCCAGGATCTATGTATGTGATCGTTGGGCGGTATTTATTTATTTATTGCATGTTTGTTTTCATTTTTTACGTATTTCGGAAGGCACGTAGAAATAAGTTTCTAACCAGAAATTTTTGAGGTGAAGTATGAAAAATATGAATAAGCAGTCATGGGGTGTGATCTCATGCCATAGTGAAAGTTCTGAATTTATGTTCCCTTTTCATTTCAGATTTGGGCTTACTATGTGTACCTGTAAAAAAAAGCTGGTAAAACTCACAAGGAAACCTAGGGCCTTATCGAATCAAGAAAGTTCATCTTATAATCCCATTTACATAAATATATATTTTGCAGACATGGCAGGATATGAAAGCCAAAGTAAAGAAAAAGCAGGCATTGGTCAGGAGGTCTGCTAAACTTACAGGCGGTGGATCTCCTCCCCCACCACTTTCTGTGGAGGAGGAGCAGATACTTAACACAATTAGTGAGTCAAGCCTAGTAGGGCACAGTGACTCCCTAGAGTCGCAAGTATTTTTTATGGTAAGTTATATTATTTCGTGAGTTGAATGAAAAATATTTTAACACATATTTTTTCAGTAAATAATCAACTTGCTTTGTTATTTAAGGTTCACACAACACTGCCAGTACTTCCCAGTGTATGCCCCTTCCTGCGCAGAAGCAAATCAATAAGATAGGTGGGTGATGGATGACTCAAAATTAATTATAATCTTAATTGGCAGTTTCAGTACCTTTATGCTACTTGCAAATATAAATAATAAAAGAATGAATAAATTGTCACCTACTTATATTATGGTTTTAGGATAAATGGCTAATAATTATTCTTTATTATTTCAGATGCCTACAACGCTGGCAGTACTTCAAAATATGTGCTCCCTCAAGCACAAGAGCCAATCAATAAGATAGGTAGGTGATTAAAAATATTTATTTCTACATCATTATAATAATAATTGGCAGTTTCAGTACCTTTATGTTACTTGCAAATATAAATAACAAAAGAATTAATAAATTGTCACCTACTTATATTATGGTTTTAGAATAAATGGCTAATAATTATTCTTTATTATTTCAGATGCCTACAACGCTGGCAGTACTTCAAAATATGTGCCCCCTCAAGCACAAGAGCCAATCAATAAGATAGGTAGGTGATTAAAAATATTTATTTCTACATCATTATAATAATAATTGGCAGTTTCAGTACCTTTATGCTACTCGCAAATATAAATAACAAAAGAATTAATATATTGTCACCTACTTATATTATGGTTTTAGGATAAATGGCTAATAATTATTCTTTATTATTTCAGATGCCTACAATGCTGGCAGTACTTCAAAATTTGTGCCCCCTCCCGCACAAGGACAAATAATTATGATCGACCATTCATACACAGCTACCCATGCCCTTAGGATCAGCCGAACACCAAATAATAACACTGTTGAAACCGGTATCATCTAAATTATGGAGGATAGATTATTAGCCCAGTCAACAAACTCAAAAAAGCCGATAGATGGAAATAATTCGTGAAAAGGCGAATTTGGTACAGTTGTAGAGAAAGGTGTTCTGAAACATATTAAAAATTCTGGGGAGTGGGGGTGCCGCAAAGGGATGGAGAGGGGTTTAAACTGGGGACTGCAAAAAAGCCTTGATGCGGCAACAACACTGAATAAATCAATAGGTGATAAAATTTTAATAAAACAAAAATTTTATGGAGAGTTTATGGAACAAATGCGCAGAGGAACACAGATGTACTGTCGAGGCAGGCAGATGCTATGTCCAGGCAAGCAGATGCCATGTCTAGGCAGGCAGATACCATGTCTAAGCAGGCAGATGCCCTTGCATGTCTTGCAAAGTGTTATGGTGCTTCGCAGTACACATAATCAGCATAAAATAGAAATTAATTCATTATAAGCTTCCATGATCACTGATTTTATTTAAATAATGTTTATTCACAGGATATTCCACAACAACTCGAAAGAAATAAATTACATGGTAAATATCCTGTTAAGAAACAATATTTTATTAATTAATTAATAATACATTTTACAAATGAGGCTGATTTGTTTGTTAAAATGTTATTATCCTTTATGACTGTTTTGTCTATTTGTTATAAAATTCTATTATGATGGTTAATAATTGTTTGTAGGCATTAATTTTATTGTAATATGTATGACTGAAAAAGATAATTTAGGTACTTACTAGTTTAGGATTAGGAAGCCCAAGGGCCAAAGATTGCCATAAGCATATAACAATAATGGATATTACTAATGAGACTGATTAGTTGGTTAAAATGTTATTATCCTTTACGACTGTTGTCTATTTGTTTTAAAATTCTTTTATGAGGGTTAATTGTTTATTAATTTAATGTTATTGTGCACTTATTAATTTAGGATTAAGAACCCAAGGGCCAAAGATTGCCATAAGCATATACTGTATATAACAATAATGGATATTACTAATGACTGCTAAAATGTAATTATCCTTTATGACTCTTTTGCCTATTTGTTGTGAAATTCTATTACGGTTAATAATTTAATTTTGTTGAATAATTTTACAGGTGTGTATTAAACATACAAGTAAAAATAATCCATAGGTTATATCCATTGAGGTATTATATCACATCTTATATTTGGACTATTAAACTGAGAGTTGAATACAAACAGTTTTTTATATTGTGCAGCATGGTCTGTAATATAGATTTTAGTAGGATGGAAGTTACATCATCACATTGTTTTTTCAGTAGTTACCGAGGTAGAAAGTAACAAAACATTCACACGCACAAACTTTCGCATTTATAATAAAACAGCCTCCGTGGTGTGGTGGTTGAGCAGGTCGGCTCATAACTCAGAGGCGGCGGGTTCGATTCCCGCAACAGGACAAGTATTTGTGCACAGAAAAAGGAAGCGCAAATACTTGTTCAATGTGTGGGTGTTGTGGGACCATGGTTCTCGTAGTTCCAGCCCTAGATACAGGGAATCCTAGTTAGGGTCTAGGACCATGTGTAAGGGTACATAATAAATAAATAAATAAATAAATAAATAAATATGTGTGGACATTACACACAGCGCCATCTAGCCCCAAACTAAGCAAAGCTTGTACTATGGGAACCAGATAACTGATACAATACTTACATACTTTTTTATTGGTAAATACATACATAGAATACAATATAACACCCAGACGCAGAACAAACATCTATGTTCATCACACAAATGTTTGTCCTCGGTAGGAATCGAACCCACAGCCCTCAGTTCAGAAGGCAGGGCTACTACCAACTGAGCTATGGAATGTCTGTAGTAAATAATGAAAATACATGTAACTTTAAGCATTGTCACGTTACATCCGTTCCTTTCGTGAAAAAGGTAGAATGGAACGCTACAAGTTAATGAGCAGCTCCTCCCCTACCTAAACAGTGCCTAGGTTGACAGGATCCTAAGAGCTGAAGAGAAAAAAAGGAATTTGTAACAGATATTTATTTTCGTAAATTTTACAAGCTTTGTAGAAAGCAAAAAAAAAGAGTCTCTAGATGATGCGGAAGACTGCGAAATTTAAGTTGTTTACGGCCTACAAGTTATCACGGTAGAATTAGAATGTTATTGGATCCAAACAAGGCCCACTTCCGGGTCTTCAGATAAACAAAGCCCGCTTCCCGTCTTCAACGAGGCCCACTTCCGGGTCTTCAAACAAACAAGGCCCACTTCCGGGTCTTTATTCAAACAAGGCCCACTGTCGTTAAAGAGACTGAGGAATTCGTTGCCTTTAGTTTGTCCGACTTCCAGAGTTCAGCGGCTAGCTCATTCAGTTATTAGCTTCTGGATCCAGAAGAAGATTCTCGTCCTTCCACCGTCGATGAAGTATTATTACGCAGCTCAGATTCAAGATGCAGGAGCAGGAGACACGCAGGTATTAGTCGTCAAAGCTTTGACGGACGACGGGCCGGAACATGGTGATGAAGTTATATTGCCACTCAATGTTTGAAAAAGGCAAGCCGGTCGTCTCACTGGTTGACGCTCGGCGATAGATTCGTCGTGGTAGATACGGCGGCCGACGGTGACAACAGATGTAGTTTCGGCGATCAGCTCTCGGCGATAGATTCGTCGTAGTTTCGCGACTGACTGTAGCGGATGTAGCTCGGCGATCGGCGATTTGACAATGGATATGTCGTGGCGCAGCGATTGACGTAGATGGAGATTCACTTCACAATTTTGGTGTTGGATAGCCAAAGATGGTTTTTGAAGGCGTTCTTGAGTTCCCGGGCCTTGCCTGGCCCGGGAATGGCCTTATATCAATTTAGTGTTCCTCGTTCGAGGAGTAAATTGAGACTGCCATTCCATAGCGACAGCTTTTCTAAAAAAACCTCGCTAGCATTCCAAGGTTCTAGATTTTTGCAGTTTTCAAAATTTTGAATACAGAATAGTAAAAAAATAAATCTAGAGTCAAAATACATACAATCATGGCCAAACTATAAAATACCTCACTTAAATTGACAGTAGAAAAAGAAAAATATGAATTTGAAGAGAAACTAAATTCGAAACAAAAAAAACAGTTTCAAAACAACTGCCATCCGAGCAGTCGTGTCTAGAAATCGGGCCCGTGACCCGCGCGCAAAATCGATAAAGTGATGTAAAATTTTGAGAAAAATCAAGTTTTTTTGTGCTTAAATTACTGTGAAAAGGACTGTCAAGTGCTGTGATGTGAAAGTTGTGAATGAATAATAGAAACCAGGTAATATATTATGATATATACATACATGTAGCATTACATATTTCCCCCACGACCCCAGAAAATTTTCAACTCCATTGAAAATTTTGAAGGTTAGGAATAAAACCTTGCTCTTTCATACTTAAATCTTGCACTTCTTCTTTTACTCGCTCACAAACATACTTAGGGGATATGGTTCACATATTTGATGACGCATACTCCACAAGGAACTATTCATTATACATAACGAAGGCTTATTTTTTTTAATTAGGTGTCGTTATCCGCACCTTTTTGAAAACCCGAGTAAAGATAATAAGTATTTACAATTAAGAAAATGTACAACACAAAGGCTTATTTAACGAGTTGTGTACCGCTCTTTAAGAATATTACACATACCTTTGGGTATTGAAGACGTCAAGGAAATTAATATTCAAGAACCTTGTATTTAAGAAATTGCAAGGAAATTAAGATTAGAGTAACAACATGTGCAACTAAGAAAGTATAAAAAAAATGAGTAAACACAATGGCTTCTTACCCACACGACTCGTGTTAAAGGATAAAACAAAAAGAGTGAAAAAAAAATAACGTTTGTAAAATGGATTTAAAAAAAATAAGCCGAAAGGGTCTAGTTTCCTTGTACAATACAAAAATAATATACGCTAAAGCTATTTACAGAATAAGTATACAATTTAGAGAAAAAAACAGAATACAACCGCTACACTATTTACACTTTAAAATCTTTTACATGCCACTTTCCTCTTGAGCCGTTAGGATCCTCTAAAATAAAGACGAGAGGTGAGAGCTTCTCAACAACTGTGCATTTGACATATTTGGGAGCCAACTTTGAACTGAAATATGCACCAGCGTTACTCTGGACGTAATTTTTACGCCAGACTGTGTCGCCAACGTTGAACTCTTTAAAGGTGTGTCTCGTGTTGTAATGAGCAGCATTTTTTGTGTGTGCAGTGTGTAATGCAACCTGTACTTTATCGAAGATGTTAGATAATAATCCTAAATTAGCGGCGTAGATGTCAGGAGAGATTTTTGGTTTACCCATAGGACCATATGGAGAATGATTCGAATGCTTATAAGAGAGGCATGTTTCACAAGAAGAACACATTTTAGCCACATCTTTAAACATACCAGACCAATAGTATCTTAAAGAAAGCTTCTTGTATGTTTTGAAAATGCCAGTATGGGGATTACTTTCTGAGTCACCATGGCAAGTTTTGATGAGATTCATTCTCTCAGAGGGAAGTGGAACTTCTTTCCAAGCAAAACATTCATTTAGGTAATCAGGTGAGTTATTAAAACGGTATAAATTATTGTTGAGAATTTTGTAATTTGGATAAGCATCAGGATTAGATGCCAAAATAGAAAAAAATATTGAGAAATTATTGAGTGGTCAATTAGATGTGATCAAGTGTTTAAAACAGTTGTGCTGGCTATAAATTCTATGTAAATACATATGAAATGAATAAATGAGTAGTAAAAAAATCCATGAGGCACTTTCATTTTTACAGTTGGTTGTACATAGATTACTTGACCAATGGCGTATTTGGCAAATTTCATAATTTGACGAATTGCCGATTCGTCGAACTACCAATTTGCCCAATATCAAATTTGACGAATTGCCGATTTGACGAATATATAATTTGACCAATGTCGTTCAACCCGAATAGACAACTTCAATCTATAGCTTCGATTACACCTGTAAAGAAGCTACAAGAAACTTCACAGTGACGTCCTATGACGAGCGACTCGCGGGATTACATATTACAAATGGAACGAATGGCACTTTTCTGTAGGACAAAAATGGAAGCAACTAAAGTATACTAGTCTTGCAGTGGCTTCATCGGTAAACTGTCTGATTTTACACACAGCATATGCTGCAGAGATTAATCTGCCTGCAATGGTGGATATGTGAGGACCCCACTGTAATGTTGAGTCTATTGTTATGCCAAGGAACGTGGCAGATTGTACTAAACCCAATGGCTCACCATTCAGTTCTATATTTTTAGGAGACCCTTTAACATTGGGTAGCGTAAATTTTATACATTTTGTTTTCTTAGCATTTAAAAGTAAATTGTTTTTAGTAAACCAGTTCAGAAGCAGTGTAATTACCCTGTTAACGTCGTCAAAATCTTTAATAGATCGGTCAACCTTAAAAATAAGCATCTGCAAACAGAACAATATCACATAGGTTCTTTACAAAAAATGGAAGATCGTTATTCTATCAGCTATCAGCTAAAAATAATTTTGAATTATGTTTGCCTGCTTTTGTCGTGCACATTGCAGCGTGCATTAGTTCTTCGGCCAACATTGGCAGTATAGGGAACCAGCTCCTATGGAATAACACCTCTGCAACACCTCACAATTGCTCTGCATCCATGACAATCTCTTGATTTTCTATATTAATGCCATTCTGTATGCACATATTGTGCAATACTGTGCAAGCAATTATAATTTTTGAGGCCTTATTGGGATTATAATGCAAAACCCTAAAAAATCTTAATATTTGGTTAGTAAGGTCAATCTCAGAGGAATTAAAAATAATATTTTGAAATTGAATAATATTTAGGGTATTATAAACCACTAAATATTTAGTTACCTATCTTTCAAAAGGCAGCGAAACCGTGATTTCAGAACACCATTACAACGTTCTATGGTAGCCCTTGTTTTTTTTGAGCCTCATTGTATTGGTAGTCAGCGCTTCCTTCATCAGGTGCTGCCAATGGTGTAAGGCACCATGGACGTATCGCTTAACCACTGTCACCTAAAATGACATGGAACCATTAAGTAATATGACACTTGCACAGTATTACTTGCACATATATCTCGTCTCTTTCACCTCTGCGTCTTCCCGCTTCCGCCACTCTCTAGCGCCATTACGCGTTTTTGTGTTGTCAGAGTCACATCGATTACTTCGTGTTTTTAGATTTATTTCAGATATACTTATTTAAACCATAATTTACCGCAATGCGTAATAAAATAAAACGTTCCAGGGATAGTGAATATGATAAAATAGCCTGTATCGTAATCGTATATTCGATACTATTCAAATCGATATTATTTTTCCTCTGTTACATTTCTTAGCGATTGCAAATTAAACACGCTCTGTTCGTTAAGTAATGGAAAGAACGACAAGCGCAATGAAAGACTTGTGCTAGCAGGCTTCCTGGGGTGAGCTTAGGGACCTCAAGAAACCACTGATGAGGAATCTTCATCACCAAACACTAATCGATTGCCCGCCAATAATCGATTCGCGCCAACATCGTGTCGCGCGCCTAGTCTGTGCGCGGACGCATCTCAGTCACTACTAGTCTGTGGCTGTACAATAACAACTGTGCCGGTGCTGTTCCAAAAATCATTTATAATCGAATTAGCTAGAAAATACATTAGAAAAGTGTTTGAACTCTTTGCGTGGTGTTAGCTACGCATCCATCGTTGCTGGGACCTATTTAGGTAAGTCTGCTTGTGTTGTCTAATTTCTTTTATTCGACGAACAAGTGTGGGCTCTGCAATCGCTTTGAAATCACAGATTTTGATTTCATCCCTCGTGTTACAAGGGAACTAACCCTTCCCCTAACATTTTTATGGTGCCGAAACCAGGGAATTTAGATTTCTCTCAAGTATATGAACAATCCGTTAGTATTCATCATCTAGCTTACATTTGTATATTAACTTTTGTTCCAAACGTAATTTTTATGAAGAAACTTATAAACATTCCAATCCGTTCACCTAAGATAATTTCCATAACTACCGGCCATTTTTTCTTAGATATTCATACGTTGTTTATTACTGCATGTGAACAGCCCGCGCATATTTATTGTCAGTTCTATTCATATTCAGTGATTTGTATTATTCTATTCAGAATTGTTGTTCCGTACGTTGTTAGTACATGCAAATTATCATATTATTCAGTGCGTGTATTAACGAGTACAATTTAACGTCACAACAATTAAAGTTGTAGGTAACTACCTATTCATCCGTATTCGTGTAGGTACAAATCAATTCAATTCGTTATCTCTTAACATTTTTATCAAGCGTAACTTTGTTTAGAGTTTTAATAATCGTAACGTAACTTTTAGGGTACCGTAAACAAAACAGTACGATTCAGTCGGTAATTTTTATTTTTGATATCGATTTTTATTGTTTTTATATAGATTCTAAACATGTCGTTCGTACCTAAACGTGGTCTTCTTTCCAAGAAAACTAAGACAAAATCTATTGAGACTAGTGGTCTATCGGATACCGACTTGCCGGTTTTACGCCGTAAGCGAACTTTAGCACTAAACCGACTTCGTAAAACATTGGAAGTTGCTCGAAAGGCGGAAGCGGATACTTCTTGCGTAGACGAGTTTCTTGCTTATCATTCGACGCTAAAGAAAAATACGGATAATTTTGAAAAAGCGCATCTAGATATTTTATCTATTATCGACGCGGACTCTGACGCGGATGACGAAGATTCTATTCGTTGTACTTTCGATGATATTCTATTTAAAATAATCGCTATTCATCGAACGCTTGTTCCGTCTTCGTCTAGCCATGCGGCTTCCTCCACGATGCAGCCAGCGTCAGTAGCGTCAACTATCCAACTACCGAAAATCGATCCGCCGAAGTTTTCCGGCAATATTAAAGAGTGGCCTATGTTTTACGACGCGTTCAATTCGCTCATTCATTTGAATGAATCTCTCTCGGACTCGGATCGGATGCACTATCTTCGAGCGAGTTTATTCGGGGACGCGTTGGGACTTATTCGCACTTTTCCGATTCAAGGCGAGTATTATCAGGAAGCGTATAAGACACTAGTAGCTCGTTATCAAGATAAACGTGAACTCGCCTTCACTTGTTGGCGAGAAATGCTAAACATTAACTTGAAGGTGAACTCACCTACCGAATTTAGACGCGTTTTAGATCTTTTTAATGAAAACTTAATTATTCTTAAAGGTCTTAACTTACCGACTGACCACTGGGACTTTGTACTCTGTTACCATTTGTTATCGAAACTAGATGCGAAGACGCGCTGTGCTTTCGAACAAGCGCATTCGTCATCGGAATTACCTCGCTACAAAGACCTAAAAGTTTTTCTGGAATCGCAATGTGATGCACTCGTACGAGATACCCACTTTTCGGGTAATCGTGATACGCGACCGTGTACTACTAGTCATAGTAATCAAAATCAGTATGTCAAGTCAAACAATAACAATAACAAAAAAGTTACGTCGTCGTTGTTATCGAACTCGGAGAAGACAACCACTCAACCGGAAGTGAAGAAATCGTCTTCGACTTCAAACGCTGTGCCAGGTGTGGCTACTAAGTGCCCTTTCTGTTCAGAAGTTCAGTCGATTTCGCATTGCGGTTCTTTTGCGGCCAAGTCTGTTCAGGAAAGACATGATTTCGCTAAGAGAAACCGTTGGTGTTTTAACTGCTTGAAACCTTCGCATATTCTTCGCGATTGTAAATCGGTCTTCACTTGTCAGAAGTGCCGTCAGAAACATCATACGCTCCTTCATCAGGACAACGAAGCGAACCCTTCGGAACAAAAACCTCCGGTCAATGAATCCGTCCGTGTTTTGACAAACATTGGTGATAACTCGGTTGTTCTTTTCTCTACTGCCGTTATAAATATTCGTGACTCGTCGGGCAACTACCAGCCCTTCCGTGCTGTTATCGATACTGGTAGTCAAGCTCATTTCATTTCAGAACGTGCAGTAAACCGACTAGGACTTGACAAACGTGTGACTTCTCGCCAAGTGCGTGGCGTAGGTCAATCGTCAGCCTCCATTTCTGGAGCTGTTCAACTTCAGATAGGTATTAAAGGTCAAGTGGCTTTCAAGGTTGAAGCATTGACAATACCTAACATTTGCGGAAACATGCCGAGCGTAAGGCTCAACAAATCATCTTGGATTCATATTCGTGGTCTCAATTTGGCTGATCCAGATTGTGATAAACCTGGTCCGATCGATATCCTTCTCGGTGCTGAGATTATCCCCTCTCTTATTCTACCCGGAAGTGTGAGTGGAGGCCCGCAGCAACCGTCGGCGTTGAACTCTGTGTTCGGCTGGCTTCTCTTAGGAAGTGTTGGCGAGAACCAGGCAGAGGACAACATAAATTCGTTATCCGTCTCAAATGATCAGCTTTTTCAAGAAGTCAAGAAGCTCTGGGAGTTAGATGATCTTCCGTGCGTCAATAAAATGACTGCAGCGGATAACCGATGCGAACAAATTTATTGTGATACTACGACTCGTGATTCCACCGGACGTTACAGCGTCGCTTTGCCGTTCAAGGAAGACAAAGAGCCTGTATTGTTAGGATCGCGAGATACGGCCTTACGGCGTTTTCATTCGTTAGAGCGTAAACTTTCCACCGATTCGGTTCTTCAAGAACAATACTCGAGCTTCATGGCCGAGTATCTTCAGCGTGGTCACATGAGTCCTGTGCCCACAAAGGATTTACACAACGGAAAGTATTACATCCCACATCATTGTGTTCTTCGACCTGACAGCGTAAGCACGAAACTACGTGTAGTGTTCGACGCATCGCACAAGGATACCCTCACTGGTGAATCCTTGAACGAGACTTTACTAATCGGTCCAAAGTTGCAGGCCAACATTTTAGAAATTCTGTTAAGGTTTCGTGTTCATGCGGTGGTGTTTTCAGCTGACGTTTGCAAAATGTATCGTCAGATTTTGGTGAACTAAGAACATCGTGACTATCAGAGAATTTTCTGGAGATTTCATCCATCGCAACCGATTCTAGAATACCGACTGAACACGGTCACCTACGGTATCTCATCCGCTCCTTTCCTCGCATGTCGTACCGTCAAACAACTCGCTGATGACGAAGGCAGTGATCTACCTCTCGCCAAATCCGTTTTAACGACTGATGTGTACATCTAGCAGATTAAATAATTCATTAAAAATTTCTAGTCTTCTAATAAATTATAAAAATCTGAGCACCCTGCTATAATATTTATTATATTTATTGTAGTACAACGCCATCTAACAAAATTTACATGCATCTTTTCGCGCCGCGCTGACTGCTTCTCGGTCTAACATTTATTATTTAATATAACGCCATCTAACAAAATCTACATGCAACTTTTCGCGCCGCACACAATAACATTATAGATTATAGTTTTACTAGTTCGTTAGTTATAGTTACCTGTTACCTGACGTCCGTCGGGCGTCGATAGGTTATTGACCTGTTGTTTGTTGGATGTGGCGTACTTCGTTATAATGACGCATTTTGCTGACATGAATATGAACGCTAACGCTTTAACTTTAAAGATTAATCTTATCTACACTAAAATACAACAATTTGACCGTTATATTTTTTGGTCATTTGGATTTTGAGCTGGCAAATATGAACTCTCACGCGAATAACTATAAGGTCTAATTTTATCTCCATTAAAATATAATGATTTTTAAATATATTTTACGTTTAAACGTAAAACATTCAGGTGAAGTTTGACTAATATAATTATAATCTTTCATCCGATAACTTCATGGACTAATATTTTTTTCTATGCTAAAATATAACGATCATAAATTATAATGTATTTGTAAGTATTACGTACGATACGATCGAGTGAAGTTCGTTCGTTTTGAGATTTGCGAGATCAAATGGTGTGGCGTGTAAATAGCCAAACCGTATGTACTTGCGTACGGAGAAAAAAACTATTGGAACCCTACTATGGAAAACACGAATATCGACACAGTGCAATAAGAGATTTGCCCACTCACCAGTTCCACCATCCGCGAACCTCGTCCACTCTTGAGCAGCGGATTACAGCAGATCCAACTCCCTTCAAGATATGACAATCAGGGCTGCTGTTCTTCCGTCCAAGCCGGCCGGCGGTCACGGGATCTTACTAATGGCGAGTTTGAAACAGTTCCACGAGAAGATCACTATTCCTTATGCACCGTATAGTCTTACACGATTTTCGCAGTAGAAATTTCAGCTTTTTTATATTAAAATTGGAATAAATCCGAGCGACGTTACTTCGTCACACACGGAAATTCTAGTATCTCAGCCATATTGGCTTGCGCCTGCGTATGTCCAATCACAGGCTTGTTCTAATTTGATGGAATCGTTACTGCTGACGCCATCTCTGGAGCTTCGAAGGAAACACGGAGGATTTCCCTGATAGAGGGCGCCTGCACTTAATGCCAGTATAGATATAAGTGCTTTCCATAATAAGTAGATTATATTTTGGAATATTTAAATAAATTAATAATAATAATTATACGCAATTGATGCTACGTGAAAGTCGCTTCACCAGTTTTGACTTTTGATTTTAGTTTGACTATTGTTGTTGTTATTGTGTAGATATTTTAATTGTGTTTAATGTGGGCTTATGTTATTGAAGTTATATTGTTTAATGTAGTCTCATTTTGTATTTAAATTAGTGTTAGTTACAGAGTGTATTAATAATATTGTCAAGCAACAGCGCCAACTCACAGTTACAATAATAGCTTACCAAAAAGAAACTAGATGGCGCTGTTCAGTGTTAAAACACGCAAGCGTTGTGTTCGCAAACTACAGTGGCAGAGAAACACGATGATTAAAGTTTGTCTATCAAGCGATATTTGAGTTTGATTTCCCCCGTTTGGGATAGGCGCGCGACTCTAGGCCAACGTTGGAAAACGTAATTTCCATGGTCCTAACGAGTCGGACAGACCGCGAATCTGTCGAAGACAAGCACTAGTAAGAAGCAGTGGATCGCTGTTGAAAGTGCTCATCGTGTAGACTTGCACTCAGGTCTACACGAGTGGTTGGTAGAGGGAGTGTCCGTGCACTCTCACCAACCGAGGAAGAAAGAAGAGGGGAGTCCACTTCAGCATAAGTGGAGCGACGGCAACGGAAGAGGTGCCGACGACGAAGTCTGGATGAGGACGACGGAGCAGTGACGTGACGCCTGCTCAACGACGAAACTCGACGCGGTGGCAGCAGCCACAAAGAATCCCAGTATCGGCGCCAGGGGGCGCCACTGGTATCAACAACGTCGAGTCAAAGTGCAGCGAGCAGCAACGTCAAAGTGAAGTTGGGCGAAGTTTCCGACTTCGTAATCGTGGACATCGAGCTGTCATTGTCAGCGTGACATCACCAACTATCAGCGGGTTCATCACATCACTGCAATCATCGTGACATCACCAACTATCAACAGGTTCGTCACAACAACCGGAAGCAGCCATCTTCGGTAATAGGTTTGCCAGTGAAAAACTGTAAGTACATTTCAAGTGATCATTATTATCAGTTGTGCTATCTCCACCAGAAAGAATATCATCACAAATAATCCAATTCAATTAACGAGAAATTGGTCTGGAACTTTACTTTAATTGGACTTTAATTATTTACAACAACTTTAGTTAAGATTTCACAAGTTATTGAACTTCTATAATTATAAATTGTGTGTTTATAGTTTAACCGTTTAGTTTATTTGCAATATTTTCGTATTTGTTTTGCTTTAGTGTCTTGAAGTAAACTTTATTCGATATGGCATCCATAATGAAAAGTCAGTTAAGTTATAAGAGTACTATTGAAAGAGCTTATAACAATTTCAAGAAGTCACCAAAAGATAGACTTGCTAAGCAGTCTTATTTACAAACTAAACTAGAGACTTTAGAAGAGCAATGGAAGGTTATTACCGAAAATCACAGAAAGTTATCGGAGTTATCAGATGCTACAATCGAGTCAAATTACTTCAAAGACAATGTGTATGAGGACATAGAAGAAACTTACGTAACTTATAAGTCTGACTTAAAAGACGCATTGTCGGTACTTACCTCCTCTAACACAACTGTTCATGTGCCATCGGGGCAATCGTTCAAAAGCGAAAGCAATGTTATGTTACCTAAAATATCAATACCGGTATTTTCCGGTTTGTATTCGGAATGGCCAACGTTCAGGGACTTATATCTGTCGTTGATTCATAAAAACAATTCAATAGATGACGTTCAAAAGTTCCACTATTTAAAAGGTCATCTCTCAGGAGAAGCTGAACAACTTCTGAGACATGTTCCCATAACTTCAGCAAACTACACTGAATCGTGGACAATTCTAAACAACAGGTTCAATAATAAGAAGTATTTAGCCAATTGTCTATTGGGGCGTTTTATGAATCAACCAAACATAGGATCCGAGTCGTGCAGTGCGATAAAAAATATGTTAGACACTACGAACGATACTTTGAATGGGTTGAGAAATTTGGGAATACAGGTTGAGTCTTGGGATGCGATCGTTATTCATATCATAAGCTCAAAATTAGATGCTGAATCTCGTAAGCAGTGGGAAGCCAAGATTAGCACATCCGACGACTTACCTACCTTGCAACAATTGCAAGAATTTTTAGAGTCGCGATTCAGGTCACTCGAATTTTTAGACACCAAGTAACCTAAACCAAGTTTTTCAAACCAGAAACCCAAAGTTATGCACGCACTTGCAACCGGTTCCAACACTGCAACAAATTCCTGTCCGTTTTGCAAAAAAAATGATCACAGAATTTCAAACTGTAAAGAATTTGCCAAGAATGAGTACGACGCCCGTCATAGTTTTGTCCAATCCAATGGACTATGTTTCAATTGCTTAGGTCGAAACCATTCAGCCAACGCATGTCGCTCTTCCACTAAATGTCGCGTATGCAAACACAACCATCATTCACTATTACATCCCAAGCAAGCCTTGGAGTCGCGTACTTCAACCAACAAACGGGAAACCGCGGCGGTAGAAACTAATGCAATGGTACCAACCGTTAAAACGCCGTTAGAAAGTCCTGCATCAACTTCGAATGTCGTTGCACATTTTTCGAAGCAGACCACACCCAATCAGATTCTGCTAGCTACTGCTATAGTAAAGGTGCAAGCGAGAGACGGTAACGCCCATCTGCTAAGAGCACTACTCGACCAGGGCTCGCAAGCGTCGTTTATCACAGAATCTGCTGTTCAACTGCTCGGTCTCAGAAAGTCGCCCAACAAGAGCGTCATCTCTGGATTAGGTGGTGAAAGGGGTGTCTTAGCCTCAAAGCATATAGTCGAGCTCTCGATTCAATCACGCCACGATCCTGATTTCCGGATGGAAGTACAAGCGCACGTGCTTGGTGCCATAACCAGTTTGCTTCCCTCTGAGAAGATCGCGAGCATTGATTGGCCAGAGTTAGTAGAGATCAGCTTAGCTGATCCACATTTCAGCACACCAAATAAAATAGATATTTTATTGGGTGCAGATGTGTACGGTCACGTCATGAGAAATGGTTTGATCAAGGGTCCTAATGGTGGGCTGACTGCTCAGTGCACAGCATTAGGATGGATCCTGTCGGGTCCCACACATCCGTACAATGATGATCAATCCAATTCAACGCATTGCCATCACAAAGTTATCGTAAGTATGCACGCTCATGTAGATGACAACGAGTTATTAAAGCAATTTTGGCAAATTGAATCAGATTCCTTTAAAACAAAAATGCTCACTCAAGAGGAGCAATTGTGTGAGGAGTTTTATGCAAGTACAACACAGAGGGATTCGACAGGACGTTATGTTGTTCGTCTTCCTTTCCGCGATGACGACCCTCAATGTAAATACGGGAATTCGAGAGAAATCGCAACCAAAAGGTTCCATCTTCTTGAACAGCGATTCAGGAAGAATCCCGAAATAAAAAAGCGTTATTCCGAAGTAATGCACGAATACTTAGACCTTGGCCATATGGAGCGTGTAGTTACACAATGCAAAAGTCCATCAGAGAGCGTATACCTGCCGCATCACGCTGTCATACGTGAGGATAAGACCACGACTAAGGTCCGAGTTGTATTCGATGCTTCATGCAAGGGAACAAACGGAATATCCCTCAATCAAACATTGATGGTCGGTCCAACGCTCCAACAGGACTTGCGACATATTATAATGAGATGGCGCATGCATCCGATCTGTCTAAGCGCGGACATCGTCAAGATGTACCGGCAGGTCGCAGTTGCTGATCCAGATGCAGATTTCCAACGGCTCGTGTGGCGTGATGATGAAGAATCTGAAACAGAAGAATATCGGTTAGTCAGAGTAACATTTGGGACAGCTTCTGCTCCTTACCTGGCCGTGAAGACTCTGCAGCAACTGGCGATCGACGAAGGCGACGAGTGTCCTGAAACAGCGGAAAAAGTTAAGACTGATTTCTATGTAGATGACTTGTTAACAGGCTGTGAAACAGTAGATGAAGGAATAAAGCTTTACACAGAAATGAACAAGTTACTAAGCAAAGGACAATTTGAACTGCAGAAATGGGTAACAAACAACAAGGATTTAGCAGAGGTAGTAATGGATAGAAAAGAAAACCAGGAAGAGAAAATAGACATAAAAATAGATGAAGTAGTAAAAATATTAGGGCTCTCTTGGGACAAGAAATCAGATTCCTTCCATTATTCTGTGCAACTTCCCATTCTGCATGACCCCATCACGAAGCGTAAGGTTATTTCAGATATCGCCCGTCTATTTGACCCATTAGGATGGCTCGCACCTTGCGTTATTGTCGCGAAGGTGATGATCCAAAAGTTGTGGTTGGCCGGAATAGACTGGGACGAAGAACTACCTGACGATTTACTGAAAGAATGGAATTGTTATCGATCAGAATTAATGCAAGTCAGTGAGTTCACTTTACCAAGATGGATAGATGCCAGAAGTGACGATGTCAGTAAGGAAATTCACGGGTTTTGTGACGCATCAAATACAGCTTACGGAGCAGTAGCGTATTTGAGAACTATAGATTCAGCTGGAGTCATACACGTCAATCTTGTTGCTGCGAAAACAAAGGTAGCCCCAACAATGCAGGTTTCTATACCTCGTCTGGAATTAATGGGCGCTGTCTTACTGGCCAGACTAATCACTGAAGTTGCTAAAGTATTAGAAATAGACAGCAGTAAAATTCACGGATGGACGGACTCAACGGTTGTATTAGCGTGGCTCAGTAGTCACCCAAGTCGATGGACAACATTCATAGGCAACAGAACTTCTGAAATTCTTTTGAAATTGGACAACACCCAATGGGCTCATGTGCAATCTGCCCAAAATCCTGCAGATATAGCATCCAGAGGTTGTACGCCTTCGGAACTAGCTGAAAATAGCTTGTGGCTGCAAGGTCCATCGTGGTTACATGACGCCAACATTGAGTACACCAGGCCGAAATCTATTTCTACTGATTTAGAGCAAAGAAGGATAAAGACTCACATGACGATCGACGAGACAAGTGATGATCCAATATGGGCACGATTTTCATCGTTGCAGAAGTTAGTTCGAGTAGTGGCATACTGTCGAAGATTCCTGAAGTTAAAACATGTGAAACAGGATCTGCACAAATTTGAACCTTACCTGACAAGTACAGAGCTTAGCGAAGCTCTAGAGGCTTGTATTAAAGTATGCCAGCACAGGGAGCTAGAGAATGATAAGGGGAAGTTAAAATCACTGAACCCATATCACGACGCAAATGGAGTTTTGAGAGCTCAAGGCAGAATCCAACATGCGAATCTTCCGGAGCATGCTAAACACCCTATCATTCTCCCCCACAAAAGTCATCTTACTGATCTGATCATAGACGACGCACACCAACGAACGCTGCATGGTGGCCCACTATTGATGCTGAACGTTTTAAAAACAAAGTATTGGATAGTGGCAGTCAAAGGTTTGGTTAAGAAACACGTACACAAGTGTGTCACTTGTGTTCGACATTCAGCAACGACAAAAACCCAATTAATGGGCCAACTACCATCTGCTAGGGTAACACCAGCACGAGCCTTTCTTCACAGTGGTGTAGATTTTGCTGGCCCCATCAATATAAGAGTATCCAAAGGACGTGGCAACTCCAGCTATAAAGGCTATATAAGTCTTTTTGTATGTATGGTCACCAAGGCCATCCACTTAGAAGCCGTGAGTGATCTCACTGCTGACGGCTTCATAGCAGCCTTTAAGCGGTTCGTAGCTCGCAGAGGCCATGTAAGTGATGTCTGGAGTCACAACGGGACAAATTTTGTGGGTGCTTCCAAGGAGCTCCAGAAGATTGTTAACGCTGAAAGATCATCCGTAGCAGTAGAAATTCGAGAGTGGCTGAGCAATCGAAGCGTGACGTGGCGTTTCATACCCCCTCACGCACCAGACTTTGGCGGTTTGTGGGAAGCGGGCGTGAAGTCTACGAAGTTTCACCTTAAACGCATAATAGGTAATTCAACTCTCACTTTCGAAGAAATCAGCACGGTCCTATCGCAAATTGAGGCTTGCCTCAATTCAAGGCCTTTGTCATTCCTACCTGGCGATCACACCGACCCCTCACCACTCACTCCAGGGCATTTCCTTGTGGGAGAACCACTAATTGTAGTTCCTGAGCGCAATTATGAGCAGAGCAACATCGGCACTTTGAGACGCTGGCAATTGACTCAGAGAATGATGCAAGATTTTTGGCGTAGGTGGTCAAACGAATATTTAGTTTATTGTTTGCAACGTTACAAGTGGTCGAAGAGAAACCCGGAACCACAAGTAGGTGATGTAGTCCTCGTCAAGGAAGATAATCTTCCTCCAGCACGATGGTTACTAGGCAAGGTAGTAGACAAGCATCCAGGGTTGGACCAAATTACTCGGGTTGTAACGTTGAAATGTAACGGATCTCATATTAAGAGACCGACTTCAAAACTTTGTGTATTGCCAGTAACAGATTGATTTGTTTATCTTTAGTATTTAGTTTAAAGCTGTTATAGTTATCAAAATGTTTACAATAGTATTTGTGTTCGCTGCTGTAGTTCAGTCCAAGAGTTTGGAAAAATTTAGGAAGAACGTTGAAATAACGTCCTTGGTGGGCGGAATGTTTAATGTGGGCTTATGTTATTGAAGTTATATTGTTTAATGTAGTCTCATTTTGTATTTAAATTAGTGTTAGTTACAGAGTGTATTAATAATATTGTCAAACAACAGCGCCAACTCACAGTTACAATAATAGCTTACCAAAAAGAAACTAGATGGCGCTGTTCAGTGTTAAAACACGCAAGCGTTGTGTTCGCAAACTACAGTGGCAGAGAAACACGATGATTAAAGTTTGTCTATCAAGCGATATTTGAGTTTGATTTCCCCCGTTTGGGATAGGCGCGCGACTCTAGGCCAACGTTGGAAAACGTAATTTCCAAATTGTGAAAACCGAGTTACTTCGTTCGTTGTTGTCGCTAAGTTTAATAGTGAATTGGAGTGATTGTCAATAAGTTATTACTTTATTAGTGTAAATTAAATAGGTTGTACATGTTTTTTGTTGGTTATTAATAATTAGTTTTGTGTAAATAATGACGCGCCCCCGTAGCGCTGCCATTTGGAACTATTTCACAGTGGAAAGTGTTAACAATAAAAAAGCAGTATGCAATTATTGCAAGAAGACATTGTCTTACAAAAGTACCATCACAAATTTAAAGTTCCACTTAAAGCAAAAACACATAGGACTGCATGAAGAGTTTTACAAGTCTGGATCGGAACGGATACCTGGTAATGTAAATAAAAACATAATTTTGCATGGCGAACGTGGTGATAGTAATGGACATAGCATACATGGTGGCGGTAGTGGTGATGGGAACCTTACGTCATTGCCACCTGGGCTTCCTACAATTGTTTTAGTGGACTCGACAGATACTCCTTCGACCTCGTCTTTGGTACCGGTGGCGGTAGCTGATGGGACTAACCATCATGACCAATCTATGTCAAATGGCCCACCTAGAAAAACTCAAAGGATGGTGTCCTCTTATATACCGAGCAAACTGAGATCGAGTGAAAAATCTAAAATAGATAATTGTTTGCTAAAAATGATTACAAAGGACTTTCAACCGTTAGACATAGTAAACGACGAAGGATTCCGGGCATACAGTCAAGCACTGAATCCAAGTTATGAGATTCCGAGTCGTAAAATGTTATCCACCAGATTGTTGGCTGCAGAATATGAAAGTAAATTATTTGAGATTCAAAACAAGATGAAAAATGTCTGTCAAACTATTTGCTTAACTGTAGATTGTTGGACATCAAGGACGATGGACGCTTATATAGCTGTTACGGGTCATTTTATAAATAGTGAGACTTTAGAATTCACGTCCCTATTGATACAGTGCAGTACTCTAGAAGGATCCCATACCAGTACAAACATATCAGACGAATTAAATAATATTACCGAGTCATGGGGCATAAAAGAAAAAGTAAACTTTTTAGTCACTGATAATGCCACAAATATGGTAAACGCTGCTAGCATACTAAGGTGGGACCAATTTGGATGCTACGTCCATAAATTGAACTTAATTGTCCAAGAAGGCTTAAACGTACCTGAAATAGCATCCACGATAAAAAAAGGTCCAAAGAACAGTTGCTCATTTTAAAAGAAGTTCACAAGCCAAGAAAAAACTACTGAAGTACCAAATAAATGCACAAAATATTCCTCAAGGTAGGGCCAAGACAGTGGTGATATCAGTTCCCACTCGATGGAACTCGATTTATTTAATGCTGCAACGTTTCGTCGAGCTTCAAGAAGCGCTAAGGGCGACAATGCCCAATTTAGCTGCACAACTCCCTGTAATACCAATTGAAGAGTGGCGATGTATAGAACAACTTTTAGAGGTTTTAAAACCCTTTTATGAAGTTACTGTGATGATGAGTGCGGAAAAATATCTCACTGCTAGTAAAGCGCTCGTTGTTACACAGGGATTGATGTCAATAAATGGCCTTCTCTTAAGCAAAGAGTTCTATGCGCCGGTCAAAAAATGTATTACTACATTATATACAAGCCTGGGTTCTCGCTTTAAAGATATTGAACACAATCAAGCTATTGCATTATGCACATATTTGGATCCACGATTCAAAGAGCACGCGTTCAAGGACAAGGACGCCTTAGCTACAGTAAAATGCATTTTAATGGACAAAGCTTCTGAACTAGCTCAAGGTAATGACGACGCGCAGACACCACAGAATGTAGATCATCCAGCAAGTGGAAGAAGACCCACTATCTATTTGGTTTGAATTCGACAGAAAGGTCCAATCCATAAAAACACCAAAATCAGCCAGCACCAAAATAATGGAAGAAATAGAAATGTATACAAAAGAAGGCTTAATTATCCGCACAGATTGCCCTTTAAATTGGTGGCGTAAACGTAAAGCTCTATATCCTACTTTATACCAGCTTTTTATCAGAACATGCAATATTGTGGTTACGTCTGTGCCTTGTGAGAGAGCTTTTTCCAAAAGCGGATATTTGATATCGGATAGACGGACAAGGCTTACATCTTCCAAAGTAAGCCAAATAATGTTCCTAAATAGTAATTAAGGGAATGTAAATAATTATGTAAACAAAAAAAATGTACATATATGTGAATATTGTCTAAATGTAAATAGAAGAAAGAAAATGTACATAAAATCAATGAACTTCTAACTACGCCTGAATGAGTAGAAGCGTATTGTCTATAAAGATTTAGCTTACTGTTTGGGCCTATCGTCGTTGACGGTAGCCCGTTGGTAGTAGTAAATAAAATAGTCCAAATCATTTCACTGTTAATTGTGTAATTTGTTGTAAGTAAGTAAAAAGTCTACGCGTAATTTGGTGTCTGAGCCGCACCGTAGGTAAGTAAGTAGTTTATTGACACATTAGCGCGCGACGGTGGTTTAGTGACGACTCGTTTAAGTAAAGTAGGTGCCGATTATTATAGGCTACCAAAACTGCTGTACGTGCTGTATTGGCTCGTACATACTCCCGAGGGAAAGTGCGTGCTAAGATCACCAAATTTGCGTTACAAGAAAAGTATAAAAAAGTATAAAAGTAAAAGTATAAAACAAAGCAACCACAATAAGCAAAATACAAAGTAATCGTAAAAAGTAAAAGGTAAGTATAAAGATAAATCAAAGTTTAAATCTTGTTCCGTGTTCTGATGCTGGTTTCGTGTGAGGAATGTTCTCTGTCTGTCGATCTTCAATTTCTGCATATGCGGGGGTGGCTATCTCTTCTAGTTCTATGTTTTCTGCTCCTTCTTGAGTCTTCGTTAGTGTTGTGTTTGTTGTATTGCCCCTTTTGCATGCAGGAAGATGTTTTTTCAGTTTCCATATTATGATAGTGACAACGATCCCTCCCACCAGCAAGCTGCTTAGTGCGTAGTTGCCGATGTTATGTGTCGTTATGGTGTTAGGCAGGCTCTCACGTCCTTTTTGTTCAGCTATCTGACGATCTAACAATCTGTGTTCTTTAGATAAGTCCAGTTTAGATAGCTTTATTTTTGTAGTTTTGTAGGCCTTTACCATGTCATTCGGCGATTCAATGGAAGGTACTTCCAGGTTTCCTCCAATAGTCGTTTTACTACTGAAGACATTATGTGCATACAACGTCGCTTCCTTGTACTTCATTACACAGCCCTGACCTAGGGCAAAAAGACCAGCCGTAGTTATTTTTGTCGTTGTAATTTGATTCTCGCATATGATCCGAGGCGAGCATTCATCGATACAGTTATACAGCCATATGTTTGGTCTCTGTAGTTTAACCCATTGGTTGTTACATTGTTGCGGTATCCAGTCACAGGTTATGTTTATATTTTGACTCAGCATTTTTGCTTCGCAGGATGCTATAGCTCCATGTAAGTTGTTAATCGGAGTGTAGGCGTGGCAAATGTAGGCGTCTTCTATCATAGTACATTGTTGAAGATCAGCTTCCTCCATCTGTATATAGGTATTCTTTACGAAGCTCACTCCTATGTACTTAGTTGTTGTTACGATCATCTGACACTGGGTAGGCACGTGCTGTTGAAGTATAGGTATAGTTTGATACAATGCATATTCGTCATCGCCTAGTAGCGGTATATGTAATTCGAATAGTAGGTATTGTTCGGTGAGCCGGGCTTTAACATAAATAAGTTTGTATATGTTTAGAATGTTTGCTCCATCATTGTTTTTAATAGGGAGCGTTAAATGTTTGGACATAATGCCGGCTATGTGATGTAGTTGTTCCGACAGCTGTTCCGGGGTGAATAGATTTGTATCGAGATGTCCTCTGTGGATGTCGGTCAGTGCATCCAGGAGCATCTGTTGGTTTCTTCTTAAAACTGAAATCAGCAAGCTGGCAGTAAGTGCTCCTGCGTTGACGTCATTCATTGTCTTCATAATTTGAAACCGGTTCTGTAGTACGATCATATCATCTTTCGTTTCATTAATGTAGGTTTGAATCGTCGTCAGCTGCGTTTTTACAAACTCTTCATTTTCCTTCATTATGTTGTTTTGTGCCTCGATGATAAGTGTTTGATTTCTAATCAGCTGTAGTAAATATTGTTCGTTAGCTTTGATTTTATGTATGTCCTGACTGTATTTTTCGGCGAAATCGCTGTCAAGGACACCAAACAAGGCTCGTGCGAGGTTTCCGACACCGTTGACGTAGCCGCGGCGTCTTCGTTGTTTATGCTGGGACAGTAGTAGTTGATTGTAGGCCTCCAGCTGGTTCATTTCAAATTTTAATTGTTGTATCGTGGCATGACACGTCTCGTTAGGCATCGTATCACATACTTGAGCCAAATGGTTGACGAACTCTCCGACTTTTGTAGTACTTTGCCAGTAACTTGTTAGGTTGTAGTATACCAGAAGTTTCCATTCATCGTGGATAAGTTGTGTATTTCCGATGTAGTCAAAGTAAATAGGAAGAGTGTCGGTTAATTTCGTAGTTTTAAAGTTCTGCCGGGATTCCGCTTGTCCACTCGATAGCGTCGTAAATGCCACAAGTAACAGCATTAGCCAAGTGGTAACCTTCTTGGTTTTAATAGTTTTTGTATGGTATTTGGGAGTCTGTGGTTCAGGACTCTGTTTTGATGATTTGATGTTCTCGTAAGTGTTCACGTTTTCTTTGGTTTGTTGCCATTTGTTTCGGCTGAGTAGTAAATGGAGATACTTTTTTAACCAGCGGTCCCAGTAGTCTCGGCGCATGATTTCAATAAGTATCCAGTGGTTCCTGAAGTCTAATATATGTCTTCGATCATCAGGTTCGTTGCGGTTCAGACTAGTATTCCCGTTGGGTAGTTTTTTAGTTTTGATGGATTTTGTACGTTTTTCAATATAAATTCCTTGTGTGGATTTCATAATGTGCTGCGTTGCAATTCTGATTTCAGTCGAAGTGAGTTCATTGCCTTCGTTTGACCTTATGTTTCGTAATACATCGGTGAAACGTAAGACCCAGGTGAGTATTCTCGTAATACGAGCTATGTCGCTATGCCGCTCGAGTAATGACTCAATTAATTCATATTTGTTCGTCGTGGGTTCCGTCGTATTAATTATGTAGCAGTTTGTTTGAATGCCTTCGTTAGTAGTATGAGCTTCTGTTATTAAGAGAGCTTGTTCTCCATGTTCACCGAGTCCTCGAAGTCCTTCCCACCACAAAGAAAAGTTGATTTTGGATGGTGGAAGTCCTCTTGAAGCAAAGTCGACTGGGTTTTTATTACTCTTTGCGTAACCCCAGTTTATCGCCGGCATGATGTTTGTTGTTATTCGTTTAGTGGTAGTTATGTATATTTTATATGTTGTGTGACTATCCAGATGCCATGCTACCTTCGAGTCTGTCCTACAGGACATCCGTGGATCGTAATCTGCAAGGATCTTAGTTATCCGTTCCAGGACTTCAGGTAGCCAAACAACTGTGCATAGCTCCGACCGTGGTATGATGGTGTTATTTTTCAGTGGTGCCACCTTAGTGTTTGCAGCGAGTAGAGCTGTGTCGTAAGCGCCGCTCGGTGACGTAGTTTTGTTGTAGATGACGCATGCGTAGGCATGTTGGCTCGCGTCACAGAAGGCTTGTGACTCGATCGTTTCATTGTTTACGGTCTTCAAGTATCTTGGTAAGTTGTTTATGTTAGGAAGATTGGAGCTTAAGTGATTCCGCTCTTCTGTTAAGTTGACGGGTACTGTTTCGCCCCAGCCAATGTTTTGGCCGTTTTCATCCCAGCGTTTTTGGAAGATAAGTTTTCCTTGAACAGTCAGCCATCCAAGGGAATCAGGTAGCCGATTTATCTCTGGTGGTAATGTGCGTTTAGTGAATGGCACTTTGTTCTTGTAAGTAGGTGCTCTTTCCATCAGGTTGTTTAGGTGTAATTCGGTTTTCTGTAATTTCATCGACGCATTGAAAACAGCCCTCAGTTTGGTGGTCAATGAGCTTTCTCTTAACACGCCATGGTGTGATTGGTAGGCTTGCACTTGACGCTCGGCTTCTGTCACTGGTTTCATGTGACTTAAGTCGATGTAGTCACGCATAATATTTGTATAGTCTGGCGAAGTGTTCTTGTCTCGACACTTTCTTTTCCAAATGAAGAATTTGTACGATGGCTTGAGGTTTCGAATTGCCAAGATTTTGTTCATAGTTTTCTTCCATTGGCTTCTTCACCATATAACGCCAGTTTTCTAGTCGTTGTGTTGTTTCTGTGTAATGGGTTTCGCAGTATTCATCGTTTGTTGTACATTCGAGTTCCTTAGGGATTTCTTCTGCCTCCCAGAACTTCGATACGTTGTCTAGGTCAGTTAGGGTGACTAGACAGTTAAATTGTTTTGTAGCGCCGCACAGTATCCAGCCCAGTTTTGTCTGTTGTGCTACTGGCAAGTTGTTGCTGTGTTTGAGTATCCCTTCTAGAATTACTTCGGAGTAAATATCCGCTCCTAGCAGGAGATCAATGGGCCCGGAGATGTTAAAGTCTGGATCGGTTTTCAGCTTGATGTTGTCGAGGTGCGTCCATCTCTCCGTATTAATCGTTGAGTTCGGCAGGTTGTTGACTAGTTTACGCATCACTAATGCTTCCGTTTCGAATGTATAATCAGAGTGGATCGATTTACATTCCAGTTTAGTCATCCCTTTGCTCGTGCCCATTATAGTGCCAACTCCAGTGACAGCGGCGTTCATCTTGCTTCGCGGTAAGTTTAATCGTTGGGCAGCGTTTTCTGATATCAAGGTTATTTGTGATCCCTGATCCAGAAGCGCCCGAAGGATGACATAGTCTCCATCCTTGTTTTTGACTCTAAGTTGAAGAGTTGTTAGGAGTATCTCTCGTTCACCATTGATGTGGTTCGCTGTTCGTTCAGCTACCACCGAGAGAGACGGCCTTGATTGTTGTCCCTTCATCAAGTTGTCATCATGAAGAAGGGAATGATGTTGTAGGTTACACGTGTGACACCGTTTCGTCGAGTTGCATTTGCTTTCGCCATGGCTGTATAAGCAGTTTTTGCAAATGTTCAATTTGTTTGTTATTAAGTTTCGCGTTGCGACATCCATGTTTAAAAATAATGAACATTGCCTTAGCGCATGATTGTTTTTGCAATGCGGGCAGATTCGGAGTACAGCATGGTAGGTTTTTGTCCACTTTTCTGCGTTATTATAGTTTGTTGACCTCGTGTTGTTGTAATTATTGTTATGTTGAATATTGTTGTTTGTAGAAGAAATCTGTTTTTGACCGCCTTTTCTGTTTCTGGAGGTTTCTAATGAGATGAATTTTAGCTCCAGGAACTTAACAAACTCGTCTAAGTCTGGTAGCTCTCGGGGATGTTTCATCTGTTGGATATATTCCCCGTAGGTGGTGTCATCCAGTTTCGAACACAGCAAATGCACGATGAGTGGACCCCATACCGGGACGTCGATTTTGATGTTCTCCAATGCATTCAAGCACTCTTTAGTAGTGTCGTGTAGCCTTTTTAAATTCGCTGAGGTCTGCTTATCAATCGCCGGTTGATTGAGAAGATTTTCTACGTGTGAGGTGAAAAGCAAACGCTTGTTATCGTAGCGATGCTGGATTATGCCCAGGCATGAGTCATAGTTTTCAGCGCTCACTGGAAGATGTTTAATGAGCTTTTCCGCTTCCCCCCTCAACTTAGATTTCAGGAACTTCATTTTCTGTGTTTTGTTTAATGTTGGATTGTTATGAATCATCTCGAAGAACAAATCTCTAAATGGGATCCAGTTGTTGTAAGCTCCATTGAACTCTGGTAACTCTATTGTTGGTGTTGTTTTTTCGTAATGAGATGTTTCGAAGATTTTCCTGTTCAGATCTTCCTTGAGGCCGTCGTAGACTTGCTCCCAATGATCGAATTTTTCTTCGTAATCCCTGTCGCTACCTTGTAGTAAGTAGCTCAGTTCCCAGTGGATCTTGTCGATGGATTCCCACTTTGATTTTAGGGTGTTACGTTGGTCTTGAAGCTGCCACTTTCCTTCAGGTCATCTAGATTTATTTTGGAGACTGCTCGCATCAAGGCGTTGAAGTTACACATCTGGTTGCGGAATAGGTTTGCTAAGTTTTTATCCGTATCACCTGCCGTTGGCTGGTGTACTTCCGTAATTGTCTGCAGTGATTGTTGTCGTGGTGTTCCACGGGGTTCGGGTATTCTCGGGTTAGTGATTCCCGAAAATCCCGGTTTGTTTATCAACTCATCTTTCAGTTGAGTCATAGATTTTATTGTTTCGTCGTGAATTCTTTTCGTGGTGTTGTAGGTGTTCTCCTGAAAATATTCATTGTCTTTCTTCGTTGCCTCATACTTCTTCAGGATTTCGTGGTTCGCTTGAAACTCCTCCCAGTGCGATTGTAAAGCTTCGATACGAGTGTTGAGGTATTCTATGGTTTTTCTACTCACAGAATCCTTTTTGTAGTTGTTTTGCAGTGTTTTTATTTTGTCGTAGGCCGTTTGTTGTTCCTTTATTAGTTCAAAGAACAAGTAGCTGTCTTCTGTAGACATTGTTAATAGAACAGTGTAAGATTTGGAGCGATAAGTATTTGCTGCAGCAGTAGTAGACGTAATCTCCGCTGGTAAGTTGATAGTTGTAGCAGTGGACGTAATCCACCGCTGGTAAGTTTACTGTTGTACCGGTAGACGTAATCCCCGGCTGGTAGGTTTATGTTGAGACAGTGGACGTTGTCCCTGCCCGTTCGTTAATAGTATTGTAGTTGTAGATAGATGCAGTAGACGTTATCTCCGCTCTGGTTCGTTGTTTGATGGCACTCAGTGCGGCACTCTCTTTACGCTATATGCACCTTCTCAATGCTGCTGGTGAGACCCGCTTGTGGGAGGCCAACAGTACCGATTTGCTAACGTAACTTAGATGTATCCCACACCAAGCACTGTCGTTAAACTCGAAGGACCACAAGGCTCGCATCAAGGCGTTGAAGGTAGCCCGTTGGTAGTAGTAAATAAAATAGTCCAAATCACTTCACTGTTAATTGTGTAATTTGTTGTAAGTAAGTAAAAAGTCTACGCGTAATTTGGTGTCTGAGCCGCACCGTAGGTAAGTAAGTAGTTTATTGACACATTAGCGCGCGACGGTGGTTTAGTGACGACTCGTTTAAGTAAAGTAGGTGCCGATTATTATAGGCTACCAAAACTGCTGTACGTGCTGTATTGGCTCGTACACTTACATAAAACAAAGTTTTCAGTATTCAGTAATAATATTAAAATTAGTAACAATTACCTTCAGCTTGATATTATTATGCATTCAGACAGTCCTAAGCCTGTAAAAAGTTAGGAAGGGAAGTTCATTGAAATAGCCATAGCTTTATTCATTTTCAATTTTACATTATAACATAATATTATGATGTCTAACTCATAGATTTAAGATTAGAATAAACAATTTACTATATGCTCAAACTGCATAATATTAATAATTAGAGTTGAGTTAATAATGGTTAATGATCGAACTATATAAAATATTGCATTATCACCCAACTTAAATAATCATTACAAAAAAATTACGACACGGTCGACAACTACACTGAAAGGATGTACCTACAATATTTATAATATAATTTATATAATAGCACTTTAAAATAACTGTTAGAAAAATAAAATATAATGAATAACGAATTATTTAAATATAACAGTATCACCCATCTATAATAGAGGGTAGACAACGACCACAGCAGCTACCCGCTCCGGTCGCAGCCGCCCCGCACCGCCGCCACCTTCTGCCCGCCAGCCTGGCGCCACCCGGCCGCGGTATATCCGCGCTTGCTGAAATGTACCTAAATACATGGCATTGTATGTGTGCAGAGTTCCACGTATATCGTGTAGAACGGCTGCAAGTATTCTATATGAATACAAAAATAAAGGCATTCTATATGAATTGCTGACTATATATCTTCACGTATATCGTGTTCGAGTTTATGGCGTTACCTACCTATATGACCTCCCTTATAATACAATTAAATAAATACATGCACAATATATTATTGAATCATTGCTCTTTTTACCTATATGGTAAAATAAAATAGCTCTTATTTTATGAAAAATCCTATACGGTTTTACTGCTTTCTAGCTCCTATTACCTACATATTATAATCTAGTAAGAGTTGCTTATTTTTTACAATAATTGCAAATGAAATCCCAGAATCCAATCATTCAAAATGTTATTGAACCTCCAGCATTAATGTTTGGATTTAAAACAAGATATTTCAAGAAATTTTAGAATGGATCCCAGTTCCGAACTATAGTATGGAGGATCCTCTGGCCCCTAGATTAAACCTATAAATTAAAGCTGCGCTTTCCGAAGTCCACTTATTAGCAAGACATTGTTAAACTTATAAAATGATGCCTGTAAAATCTTTTGTGACCTGTACTATAGAGAATCGCAATCGTGACGATATGCTATGATCAATACGGTCAATAAAAATACAAAAAAAACGGTAAAAACTACAAAAATTGATAAACATCTTTTTGGTGCTGACTTGGCAGAGCAATCAAAATCATTAAAAGCTATTTACAAGACAAGTCTGGTATGGAATTACGACCAGCATTCGACAGAAATACGTCAAAGCAACCAGTTACGGCTCAGCCGACTAACATGAAATGCGGAGATTTAAACGCGAGGGGGTGATGTGGCAAGCAGCTGCCGAATCGCAAGCGTACCCCAACCAACAGGGGCAGCCACGAGCGCGGCAGCACGAGTCGGTGACTTCGAGGACCAGCACGAAGACTAGTACGAGAGGCAGCGCAGCGTATCGCCAGCCGTTGAGGAAACAACGCTACTTCGTAAATAGAGGTAGATAGCATTCCTATTACTGGCCGCCTACTAGTGATGGATTAATTAGCATTCGTATTAACTTTTAGCATGTTAAAACTCAATTAACATTTCGCAAATGAAGTGTGGTTGCGAAATTCTGTGAAATATGAAATTCATTTCAATTAATTTAGTTCATTTTGAATTTAATTTTTAAAATAAAGTTTTATTTCATGTTTCATTTCATTTTTCATATAATTTTTCATTTCATTTTTTCATTTCAATTTTAATTTCATTTTTCATTTCCATTTTCATTTTAATTTTATTTTTCAGTTCCATTTCATTTCATTTTAGCAATTAGCATGTTTATGAAATTTACGCAAAAAAGCATTAATTACCATCGCTACCGCCTAGCCGCCTACAATATTTTTATAATGAATGGCTTAGTTTACCAATGTTCCTGTGATTTATCATGAACCAAAGGTCATTGAATGCCTTTTATGAAGACTCCGATACAAAGTCGTGTACCTAGGAATGCATGTCGTTCATAGGCAGGAGTTAGTATAATCGATGGTTGCATTGCTGATCTATTAGGTTCTCAGCTTATTTCTCAGTGTAATCTTTATTGGCGAAGGGCAGTTTATCTTGCCAATATTTTACTGAACCTAAACCTGACGAAAAACAAAGCTTTATTTAAAGACAAAAAAAACGCTAACAATGAAATTCTGAAAAGCGGGTTTCGCAATTATTTGAATTTAATGTTCTACAGTTTGGACAATGCACGACACCATAATTATGTAATACTAGCTTTTGCCCGCGGCTTCGCACGCTTGTGTTATGTCATATTTACGTTATAGTCTAATAATAGATCATGCATTTCGTACCAAACAACAAAATCCACTAAATCTTTACAGTAACCTGTATTAGCATAGGTATAGGTATAATATAACGCAAGCATAGCCGTGAGTGGAAACTATTTAAGCCATTACCTACATTTAAATGGTTTGAGTCTATTATAGATTTATAACAGTAAAAGAAGTTTAACTAAACCACCACTCCTTAAAGAATCGACAGTTGTAAATCTGTGGCCTGGTGCTAAAAGGGCCAAAGTACGTTTTTGTAAGAAACGAGATTGTAATGCCAGTTTATTGTAAAAGTATGATATTTTTTGTGCTAAAAGGGCGTTAGTGTATTAATAATCTTTCAAAAGTTACTATGTAAAAAAGGCCAATGTAGTGTCGCTTTCATACAGTTAAGTAAAAAAAAAAAAGTTAAATGGGCTGCAGTATACTTAAGCCGATAAATTATTATTATTATTTTTCACTTTCCTAGTAATACAGTAAGAACTAAAACGATCAAAGTTAACATTAGCCCTTTTTGTGATATAATTATTTTAGTTTACTGCTTTATTTATATTACCGTGCCAAGTACGGGCACGGCTAAAGACGCAAGTACCAATTAAGATCCGCTTCGTAACATGGAATATTGGCTCTCTAACAGGGCGGTGCAGAGAACTCGCAGATGTCCTCGCCAGGCGCCGAGTCCAGGTTGCGTTTCTACAGGAAACGCAATGGAAGGGCAACAAGTCACGTAATATCGGGCAGGGATTTAAACTGATTTACACTGGGTCACAGTCGGGGAAAAATGGTGTAGCTGTAGTTCTGTCTCAGGAACTCCAGAAAGGCCTTCTTGAGGTCGATAGGGTCAGCGATAGGCTTATGCGAGTGAAGGTGCTGGTTGAGGGTGGAATTACCAACCTTATAAGCGCGTACACTCCGCAGGCTGGGTGCGCAGATTCGGAGAAGGATTCATTCTGGTCTAACCTTGAGGACGTCCTACACGCGATACCACCAAGTGAAGGCATTATTGTAGGCGGAGATCTTAATGGTCACGTGGGTCAGGCTCAGCAGGAGTATGAACGTGTGCACGGTGGTTTTGGGTATGGCAGGCCTAACGCAGAAGGAGATTCAATTCTTAGGACGTGTTTAGTAGCCGACCTAGCTATAGTAAACACGTTTTTCCAGAAGAAGCCTGAGCATCTTATCACATACAAAAGTGGACCCTATGCATCACAAATTGACTACCTGCTGATTAGACGGTGCCAAATCAGGAAAGTAACGAACTGCAAGGTTATACCTGGGGAGAGCCTCACGGCTCAACACCGCATCCTTGTGATGGACCTGAGAATATTCCCTAAGAAAAAAGTCGCCGAAACCTGCACACCCAGAACTAAGTGGTGGCTGCTGAATGGCCCAAAGCGCCAGGAATTCATCGATGGTGCTGAAGGACAAAGCCTGAAAGCACTAGATGACGAGTCTCCTAATGAGCAGTGGGTGAAGATAGAGTCAGCAATCACCACTTTGGGTAAACAGGTTTTGGGCACCGCAAAGGGTGGTCGGGTTATTGACAAGGAAACGTGGTGGTGGAACAAAAAGGTTCAGGAGGCAACTCGAAATAAAAAGACGCTATTCAAGAGGTGGCAAGAAACAAAATCTCACGAAGACCATGCTGAGTACATCACGGCCAAGCAGAAAACAAAGAGAGAGGTCGCAAAAGCCCGCAGTGAACAACTGGCTCCACTCTACGACAAGCTTGAGACGGAAGAAGGCCGCAAGCTTATATTTCGTCTATCAAAAGCACGAGAGAAAGCGACGCAAGACATAACAAAATGTCTTTGCGTGAAAGATGCCTCTGGCTTTCTACTACATGATGCGACTAAAGTGAAAGAGCGCTGGCGTACCTACTTCTGTGAATTGCTCAATAGACAACATATTACCACCTGAGTTGCCATCCAATCTTGGTCTGGTTGCCCCCATAGAACCTGATGAGGTTGCAAGAAGTCTACGCTACATGAAGAATCGGAAAGCGGTTGGGCCAGACGACATTCCGATAGAATCCTGGAAGGCTTTGGGCATCCGCGGTGTGCTGTTACTTACTGACCTGTTTAACCGCATTCTTGTCAACAAGAAGATGCCTAACATTTGGAGGCAAAGCATCATTACGCCCGTATACAAAGGGAAGGGTAGCGTTCAGGAATGCGGGAACTACCGTGGTATTAAGGTCATGTGTCACACCATGAAGCTCTTCGAGCGCGTTATCGATGCCCGTATTCGCAAGGAATGTCATGTTTCGGAATGTCAGTTCGGTTTTCGCCCCGGGTATGGGACATCAGATCCAATTTTTGCCCTTCGATTGCTTGTTGAGACATACAGGGAGAGAAGTAAGCCCCTGCACCTAGCTTTCTTAGACCTGCAAAAGGCCTTCGACTGTGTGCCTCGAGACGTAATATGGTGGGCACTGCGATCTAAAGGCGTCCCGGAGGCGTACATTGACCTGATAAGAGACATGTACTTCAACTCTGCTTCCATAGTTAGGACTGCCGTTGGCGATACGCAACCTTTCCTTGTTTCTGCGGGAGTCCACCAAGGCTCCGTCTTAAGTCCTTTTCTGTTCAGTGTTGTTCTTGATGTCGTTACAGCAGACATTGAAAAGTCGGCACTAGCGACAACGATATATGCTGATGATATTGCACTGATAGATGAGGACAGACAAATGCTAGAGCAAAAGGTCAATCGGTGGAAGGGCTCGCTTGAAAATGGCGGTCTCAAACTAAATGTAGCGAAGACTGAGTATATGGCATGTGGCAGCATAGACACCAGCTCTATCCATATAGGGAATGAACTGGTTACAAGAGCCGAAAAGTTTAAGTATCTCGGAAGCGTACTGCACGTCTCTGGCGACATCGATCACGACGTTAACGCCCGAATTAGCGCTGCTTGGGCCAAATGGCGGGAAGTTACGGGTGTACTTTGCGACAAAAAGATTCCACCAAAGCTCAAAGGTCTAGTGTACAAGAGCATCATCCGACCAGTACTTCTTTATGGTAGTGAAGCGTGGCCTACACTACAACGACATGTCCGTCAGCTTCACGTCACCGAAATGAAAATGCTGCGGTGGATGTGCGACGTTACGCGTATGGATCGCATACGCAACGAGCATATCCGCGGCAGCCTTGGAGTTCGGGACGTAGCGGATAAGCTGCAGGAAGGTCGGTTAAGATGGTTGGGCCATGTTCTCCGCAGACCACCGGAGTACATCGGTAAGCAGTGCCTAGGCCTTAATGTCTCCGGAGCTAGACCCCGTGGCCGGCCCAAGCGGCGATGGCTTGACGTTGTGAAGGAGGATATGAGAGCCAATGGACTTACCACTGAAGATGCCAATGACCGTGCGAAGTGGAGGCATAAGAGTAGGAAAGCGGACCCTGGCTGAAGCCGGGAAATCGCTAGGCAGAAGAAGAAGACTGCTTTATTTATATTAAAGCAAAATAGACCAATGTATAGATTGGTCCATTTTGCACTAAGTCAGTAATATTTTACTATAATATCCAAATGTTAAAAAGAACAAAGATAACTTTGGTCATATTTGCAACCAAGTGATGAATAAAAAAATAAAATGTGATCTCTGTAAATAGGCATCAGATTACATTGGTCTTTTTTACGTGAAACGAAACGGCGGCTTGGCTGTTTATTCTGTGGTGCTGCGTGTCAAACGCCAATGTTTATTTGTCAAACAAGCCGCGTTAATTTGACGTTTAGTGTTTAAAAATATTGCTTTCTTTCTATCTAAGATTGAATAAGGTATAATCTTTTCTTTTGTTGTAACTGTGTACTTGATAATAATTGCTTCTTACCATGAATCAACCGAAAAGATTGTTTAAAGATAACCGAAGTGCGAAAATGTTGCAATTACTTACTCGTGTTGAAGCTACTGATGAAAAAGAATCTGATGATAACGGTAAGATTTGTGCTGATAAGTTTCCTAAATTCCTGAGTCAAAAGATATTTGACGAGTTCTATGACTTAACTGCAGATAGCCAATCACAGTATATAGCAAGCTTGATGGAAGAATTTCCAAAAAATTCGACTTAGGTTGTCAATGGGTTGAGTAGACGCCAATGGACCCGAAAATACTTCTTCACTAATCAAAGTGAAACTAGAACTGAAGTATGTCAAACTATGTTCCTTAGTACATTATCATTATCATTGAAAAAAGTAAGAGTAATTGTTGAGAAAGGTCGTTGAAGAAAATCCGACAATGGCGGTTGTGGATTTTGAATTTATTTTTCAAAACTAGTGTATCTTGAACTTTAATGTGTAATAAGGGTGGATTATTTTCCGTTAAGTGTTCGTGAATGTGCACGAGTGTTGGCAAATGGTTTCAAGATCATAAAACCATTCATTTTCGTTTTTGCTTCAACGGCCTTTTTTAGAGCCTTCAGTAAAATATCCACCATTTTACTGTTGGCGTTTTAACTGACAAAATATGACTGACTTGACATAACCGTACAAATTTTACTCACTTGACATTGGCAGAATTATGCAAAACAGCGATAGAAAGCCATTAAAGAAGAAGAAGAATTGGTGAGAAAAAAAGGAACTCAGAGGTAGGAATACTTTCTGAAGATCAGCGAGGAAGGCACCAAAAACAGAAAAGAATTAGCGAGGCCAGTAAGATGGAAGTAAAAGTTTCCAGCTTATGAAAGCCACTATTCTAGGTCTCATACCCAAGAAAAAATATTTAAATGGTGATCTTTCTATTGCATTGATGTATCGCTTGTATGTCACACATTGTAATGAAAATGGACAAACCCCCGTTAAAGAGAGCTACTACAGGAAAGTTTTTGTAGAAGAGTTTAATTTGACATTTAAAAAACCGAAAATTTACACTTGTGGAAAATGTGACAAATTTAAATTGCAGTTGGAAGTGGAGCCTAACTTAGAAAAGAAACAAGAAATTGAGGCAGAAAGATATGAACATGAAAAGCTGTATGAGTCTTCATATGCTGAGAAAAGAAGAGACAATGAAAAAGCTAAAGTAAATGACAAAGTTATAACACTGGTTTTTGACTTACAGAAGTGTCTTCCAACACCTTATTTAACAGCAGGGTTCAGTTTTTACAAGCGACAATTATGGACCCTGAACTTAACAATTTGTAGAGTATCACAATCATCAGCTGATGCATATTGTTTATTATGGGATGAAACAATTACTGGTAGAGGAGGCCAAGAAATAGCTTCTTGTTTATATCACCATCTGAACAACCTAATAACCTAGACGAAATTAACATGTATAGTGACAGCTGCCCAGGTCAGAATCGAAATATTTATGTTGCTATTATGATCATGTATTTTTTAGAAAACTCTATCAACTCGCACATAATTTTAAGACAAAGCTAGGTAAATTGTCAGGTCCTGAAGAACTACCTAACTTAAATTTACTAAGACCACGTTCAATATCCTGCGGTAACCTTTTAAACCTTGCTCACAACATGCATTAGGATTAAGTTTTTGCATTTCATCAAGGAACACACTAGAAAAATAGCTAGCGAATGCCTCAGCAGCCTCGATGCCTGTACAAGGTATCCCTTTGTACGAGACACAGGGGTTCGAAACCACCTTTGGATCTAAGTTTATGCACATGGCTCCAAAACTGCTGAGGTCGTAACTGCAGGTTTTTTTCAATGCGAGCCAAATATAATTTATACGCTTGAGATATGCGCACCTTTAAACTGGCACGTAAATTTGAAAATACGTTGTATGACGTAGCACAGTTAGACGACAACCAAGCCTTATGCAGTCGGGTTTTCCGCTTAATACCATTTATAATATCGGCGTCGAACCACACCGGGTATCTACTGCACTTTGATCCATGCCTGTTCTTTTTAGGTACTGTCAAGTCAAATAATTGATAGATTATATCATAGAAAGCGTCCGTGGCAACAGACATCACAACACTCGAGGACAGGCTCCCAGGAGATTTCAGCGAGCAGCGATTGAAAAAGAATAATGTCCATCTTTCCAAAATTCCAATCGCGCGACTCGTCAATATTGCTAGGCTGCAGTCGATCACATCTGTTATTATGCAATCTGAGACTCACCGTTATCTCAAGCGGAGGGTGGTACAACCTATCGGAGGGAACGAATCCTGCACTAGCCTCGCTCACACAAACATGCGGCGACTGCAACTCATTGCACTCCCGCGCCAACACTACGTCAAGAATACTTCCGTGAGGATTGATTATGTCATTGTGGTCAGTTAAATTACAGTATGTCTTACAGTAGGCCTGGCCCAACTATACTCGAACGTGGTTCGTCTTCAACGCCAAACCGTGATTTTGCCGTATAGTTACATTAGGATCCCGCTGTTTTTTAGACTGCCCTACAGGGGTCGAGCTGTTATCCCCACCTTTCCTGGCAGCACAGCAACACGCGGGACAGGCCCAGGTTTTAAGTTTATCGGTAACTGGCTTTTTACCCCCGATACATATGAAGTGATAGCTTTTGCAGCAATTCAGCATTGTGCAGCGCATGCAATCTTCCTCGCCTACGATCATATTACAGTACGCAGAACAATTCATGGCGGCAAAAGGTATTAATGCGCTGCAGTTATCAAGTTTGCATAAAACAAACAAAATGGGGTAAACAGCGGCAATGAGCGAACGAAGTGCAGTGGTCGGTGAATCCCTCGCAGAGATGCGCGCGGTTGGTCAGTCGTTCGGCGCGATGACTCAGCGCCGACGGGTGCTCGACCGGTTCCGATCGGTGCAAGCGGCCGGCACGGTAGGGGCGTAGGTAAAAATTTGAAAGATTTCTCACTTGTATCCTCCAAACCTCTCATCCGATTTGCACAGGATTACCACCACTGATAGCGCTATGCTTTTAGCTATACAACAGTATAAGTTTAACCGATGTAGCTTCACTTTTTTAAGCATAAAATAATAATAAATTGCAGAGCAAAATACACGGGATGTCACCCACAAGACGCGCGGATGCGTATGCCGTAAGGACATAAAACTAATAAATCCGAGCAAATTTCAAGGTGGGTCAGGTCAGTTAGTAATCAATACAATATTCGATTGGTTTGTTACATAAACTTTTGTTTACACGCAGCTAAACTTACGTACAAACATGAGAAATCAGTTGCACCTAGAGTACGAACCTATAAGAATTTCGAAGTCGCGTTCGGAGTGAAGACAATTATCACAGTCTACCATAATAATAAATAATAAAAATGGTAATAATAATTATGGTTGAATGAGATAATAGTGTGATGTGATGTCTGCCATATAAAGAAATCGCAAAAAAATTCAGCTCCCTAACTATGCCCACAGTGACTGGTGATTTGGGATGGTGTTATGCATTAAAACTACGAGTATGGAAAACATGTATAATATAAAATAGAAAAATTACTAGAACGAATTTTTGAAATCATATCACACCACAGACCTAGAATTTCAATAGTAATAAATACGAATGTTTATACGTCTGTAAATTAAGGTATAATCATTTCAATGAGTAGGTGTGTTAACCCAACAATCAACAAACTACGTCACGGCAAAATGGATACATGTTAATTCATCATTTATCTGTTTTTTATCGCTTATTTAGGGTTCCGTATCCAAAGGTTAAAGCAAACCCTATTACTAAGGCTCCGCTGTCCGTCTGTCACCATTCACCAGGCTTGTATCTCATGAACTGTGATAGTTATTGAAAATTTCACAGATGATGTATTTATGTTGCCGCTATAACACCAAATACTAAAAAGTAATACAAAATTAAAATTATACCACAGAAAAAACCGTATAAGTAAAAATTACATTAAAAATCCAATATAATACAGCTCACAGCAACTAAAACAAATTTTAAAAGTTTGAAACTCATTTTCATCAAAACGTCGCTTTTCATATATATATTTCATAACACAGTCCAAGTAAGACTACTTCACAGCGCGGCGGTCGCGATGCGAATGGCGCCACGCGCGGTTGCAAAATTAAGCCCCACCCACAGCGGTTGCATTTGCGTTTTGCCATTTCGGACCTCGTATTATACTTCTATGGGTATTATTTCGATGATTATTACATAGTTTAATCTCATAATTGCACCTTCAGAAAACAAGTTTCTGCAAAGTTCAGGCACATAGATAACTTCAGCTAAAATGTTTTCCTCCCATTGTCAATTTAAGCAATTTTTAATTAGAACTGTTCCTATTCCACACACTTTTAAATTTTGTTGATTACCTAACTTCACTAATCTGTTATTTTCATCACTGAATAGTTACAAATCCAAAAAATAATCTTTTCTGAATGTCATATGCACTGAGGCTCCGCTATCCAGCAGCCACACATCATCATATGATTCCACAATATTTGTCCTCTCTTCAACATGGAATGCCAACATATTTTTGTTCTAATTTTGGCTATTCTTATTGTATTTCTTAGCCCGACATCCGCGAGCAAAGTGCCGCTTGCCGCAATTATAACAGACAAAACGGTGCCTTTGACCCTTATCACTCTCCACACTAGGAGCCTTTCTTTTTTCTTGAGTGGCCACCAGAGCTATCTCACTTTGTTCATCTAACGTCGGACTTGCCTCCTCATCCATCAGTCTTGCAGTAAGATTTTGAATAGTTTAACGAGCAGAATCAAGTGACAACCAGGCTTGACGTACTGATCGGTACTTTGTAGGCAATGTACTGATAATTTTGGTGATACAGCCATGTCACTTATATCTTCACCACTGTCTCTCAACTGTTGAGCTAAGCTCTCCACTTTGGAAATATGTTGAGCCACACTGTCAGATGGATTCATTTTATATTGATACAACTTCTCATGTATTAACATTTTATTGAATTCAGACTTCTGCTCATAAATTGGCTCGAGCTTCTCCATTATCTTGGCTGCACTTTCACAGTTTTCTACCAAGGCAATCTGTCTGTAATCCACTGACGACGTAGTTATGAACATGGCCATCCCGTCATTTTTCAACCATCCGGCACTGTCGACGACTGGTTTTGGCGTGCCTAGGTCGATGCCTTTTGCTCTTAGCGCACATTTTATTTGGAACTTCCACTGACGGAAATAATTTCCGTCAGTGGAAGAGGACGGACGCTCCACATTCATTTTTACTCCACCGAAAGCCATTTTGATGTTAGGGTTATGCCGATCGCACCAACGGGGCGCGTGGTTCGGCGAAACACAAAACTCAACATTCACTGTTATACCGAGTTTTCTGCTTTTTACAAGTTTATTGACATGCTGAGCCCATAACCTAATGAGATTAGTGGGACAAGAAACTCATAAAAGTCTTTTATTTCCACTGGTATTTCACAATATCGCAAAACTAAAAGGGATACGTGACGATGTTAACCCGGTATTCTCGGAAATATATAACGCATGCTGCAAAATAGCGGAAGATGTCTTGCAAGTAGAAATTTAGCGTCCTCGAGTTACTGTCCACCAAACTGCCAACCCTCCCAACGATACTCCTGAAGAATACTTCAGAAGAACTATTTTTATACCGTGCTTGGACAATTTGATATCTGACATGAAAGATAGATTTGCGAATCAAGGAGAGCTGCTATCTTCTTTAGAAATTATTCTTCCGAAAAATGTGGATGAAAGAAAGAAAGAAAAAATTCATCACTCACAAATAATAATAAGAACACAAAATAAAAATTAAATAAATTTATAGGTACAGTGGTGTGAAAAGGGCTTAACTCAGCATTCATGCCGGTGCACTCAACACCTGGCGCTGGTTTTCAGTTAAACCCTTTGGTTGACGGGTAAGTAACAATTAGTTGTCAGGTGACTATGATAAAAACAAATACGAAATACCTAATAAAAAAAAAATATACATATATACACAACACAGTATACAACAAAATTATTAATATATATTAATGCACACAATACCATAAATAAATAGAAAACAATAATAATAAACATACACTTGAAAGAATAGATAAATGGTTACCTATGCGATGAATTAAATAAACCATAAATAAATAATGTGGAGAAGAATGATGACAATGAATAGAAGCAAAAAAGTAAAGGCAAGTAGACTAAACTATAAGCTAACTATATAAAAGACATGTCTATATTGACGTCAGCATGCTGTCTGCTCGTCCAGAAGATGTTTTTTAACATGTACATGTGCTTCGCACGTACGTTAGCTAATGACGTTGTGGTAGTTGTGGGAATAATTCAAGTTACGGATTAGTTTAAAGCGAAGAGCCGTACAAGCTGGACGTGTTACTAAAATACGAGTTTGTAGTTAACAAATACGATAAAAAAATGAACACAAAAGATCTAAACGACAAAGTGCCCGGTGGAAGAAACTGGCAGGAAAAGCCTTCGACTTCAAAAAGTTGCCAAAAGGTAATTTCTGTCTCCGAGGAAGTCTTAAGCGACGAAGAATTATCTCTGAGTACATTAAAACAACGAACTTGTCAAGAGGAGATGGTGGAGTGTACTCAAGCAATTTTGGAGGTATCAGCAGCGACAGCGACAACGAATCCGAACATAGAATCATTTCGGCAAATGAGGGAGACACTGAATCATCCATTAATAAAGTGTTTGATCGAATTCTGGCAGCCTCAAATGATAGAGATCAGTTTAGAATTATTGAACAGAATGAAAACGACAATTATGAAGAAAAAGAATCGTCAGGAGTATTGGACCTCTCAAAGAAGTGTTAAAGAACTATGTCAACTTCTTGAAAAACGAAAAGCAAAACTTAGACAATGTCTCAGTAACGCTTTTAAAGGATTGGCTATCAAGAGGAGAATATTACATGACATCTGGGAAAGACCACCAGGAGGGTTTTCCACCAAATTTCGAGAACATATTCTTCGACACGCTCTCGGAAATAATTCAAGAAAGGGAGTCCTTATTATCGCGGATCACAATAAACATCTCCACATAGTGCACGACTGCGCATATTCAGGAAGTACATGCAGATGTCGACACATTCGATGTTTTGAAGAATACCAAATCCCAATAGATACTAAAGAGGAAGAAGGAAGCACCTGTGTCAGAAGAGGAAATACCAAAAAAGGTGAAAAAATCGAAGACGACTCAGAAGAAAGTGACGACAACATCCGATACAGAAACGGAAAATACGACAGAGACAACGAGCGATTCAGAAGAAGAAAAGAGGAAGAGAAAGAAACTGAAGAAAGACAAGAGGAGGGAAATGTCAAAAATAAATTCGAAAAAATCAAAGAAAGTGTCATTCAAAAAAAGTATAGAGACGGATCTGGAAAACGATTTAGAAACAACAAAAAACTTTAGAAATATTCGACTTTCACGAGTGCATGAGATCGAAGCCACAGAAATGGTGGAAAAAGGCAGAATGGAGAAGCAAAACATTGATAGTATCAGAGAATTCGCGTCTGATCAAGGCAGTAATAAAATTACAGACACAAATAATGGAGGAAATAGAGAAAATCAAAGGAATAAAGGTGGTCAAAAAACAGCGGAACTAGAGCAATATATAAATTCGTTCATAATTACTCCGCCACAAAATATTATATTTACAAAATATTGGACAGAATCGAAGTACAAGTATTGGAACAAAATGATTCCTTTATAAAAAAATGTTTTCATAACTACCAACAAAAAATAGTGGACATGTCCATTAGAGAACTGTTTTTTAAAACTCGAATGGTACACATAGACAGGATGATCTACATGGCTCGCTGGAATAGAGTCTATGAATACTATTAGGACATACCTACATCTGTAAAAGTTCTAGAACGATTAATATTTTATCAGAACTACGATTGTCCAAATAGTACTTTTCAATTTTTATCTGATTTATATAAATGACGAAATTCAATTAAAATATGTATCATTTACTATTTTTATTAGGACTACAGGTATAAAAATTGTAACAATTTAAAGGATATGTACGCTCCAGCTCCACTCAGAAGTGCAACGCCCTCACAGGGCTCATACAATGAAATATTTAGGACTAGGTATTTAGTTTTAGTTACACTAAATGACATTGTATGAAAGCATGTAATAAATAAATAAAAACATTAAACTGATTTAATTTATATGAAGTTTTTTTTTATATCCCAAAAACAAAATGGTATTCCATATTTGGTGACTTTCCTTAATACTTACGGGACAGACTACTGAAATTTTTGTACCCACTAAACGGTGCTATATAGGACATTTTACTTCGACTATTTTATGATCATTGGTAATGCCACCAGGCTTCGTCCCCAAAAACGTGTATTTATCATCGATGAATAAACAACATTTTTCGAATTGACATTTTCCACTATCGATAATTGTTCGATTGCGATTTTTTTCATTCGTTCTTCCATAACTTATGATAGAATTGCCTTTGCAGATCGACGAGAAAGCCACTTGAAGCGATTAGATATTTCCCAAATCATTCTGCGGGAGGATTGGATGGCATAACCCCGCAGCACCTTGAAGAGTCTAACCGACCCCTTCGTCGTTAAAACCGGAAAAGTCTCTCCTACCAAAGAGTATATAATTTACTACGTAAATCTCCTACGTGAGTTGACAGCACTGGCAAATCTAATTCTCGACAGTCGAGATGCAGCTGAGGTATTACCCATCCTATACGGTTTGGTGGTGGAACCGAAGCAGGCGTTGCTGGAGGTGCCGAGACAGGCGCTGACACGGGAGGCGTCGGTAGTGGTGGTGGTAGCGGCGGCCCAAGCGCAAGCGGTACCGCCTTTGCATTCCCAACTTAAAATTGAAAAGAAACAGATTAATAGATTATCAAATAGAAATGGTAAAACAAAAATAAATTTGAAAAACACACACTTTCAGCATCACGTTGACCCACTTAACTGAAGAGCAGCTTAATAAGCTTGAACGCCTACAAAATTATTGTATAAGGTTCATATATGGCCTCCGCAAATATGACCACATCTCTGAATTTCGAAAAAAGCTGCTTTGGTTACCTATTCGCTGTCGCCGGAATACTCGCATTCTCTCTCTCTTATATAATATACTTTTCAATCCTTCCACTCCTATCTACTTAAAAGAACGCTTTAAGTTCTTGTACCTCACCCAATCCCGATACTTCCGCTCCTCTGAAACCCTGCAACTTCGGATGCCTGTCCACACCACTAGTTTTTATGATAAGTCGTTCACTGTAGAAGCTGTCCGACTTTGGAATGCGCTGCCAGAAGAAGTAAGACGCGCAAAATCCTTACTAATTTTTAATCGGATGGTAAAGCTCCATTATCTGTCTTCCATCTAATACTGCTATTTATATTTATTTATATTTATTTTATGTTTAACAGGTATTTATTTTATTTTATTTATTTATTATTTATATATGATTATGTATAATTAGTAGTTATAATGTGTATGTTTATGGATCATAAATAGTATTATGAATGCATTATTACTATTACTGTTGTTTTTCTATGTTTGTGTCATTAATTTATATTAATAATTATTTTATATCAAATCTGTCTCAAACATACTTATAAAAACTTAATTAATGTATATGTTCTTATTGTACACCACCGTCCACTCCTACTTCATCCAATACTGTCCATCCAAAGGTTGCCTGGAAGAGATCGCTTTTAGTGATAAGGCCGCCGATTGTAATACCTACTATAAGCTGTTATGTATCATTGATTGATTCTGTGGTATACAATAAAGAGTTTTTGTATTGTATTGTATTGTATTGTATTGTATTGTATTGTTGACCGTCATGTAACCAATTAGCTCGGTCACCACCACCACCACCGTGCCCTCGTCCGTGTCCGCGCCCACGCCCGTTTCCGCGTCCTCGGCCAGCACATCCTCGGCCTCCACGGCGCTTATCTTCATAGTAGGTAAAATAAAAAGAAATATACAATAAACCAATCATTTTTAGGGTCCTGTTAAAGCGAACCCTATTACTCGTCGTAATGGGGTTTACTTTACTCGCGTCTCTCCGTCTGTCACCAGGCTGTATCTCATGAACCGTGATAGAAAGTTAAAATTTTCACAGCTGTTGCCCCTATAACAACAAATACTAAAAAGCATAATAAAATAAATATTGAAGGGGGCTCCCATACAACAAACGTAATTTTTTGCCCATTATTATAGCTAATGGTTCGAAAGCTTTCGTGCGCGAGTCCGACTCGCACTTAGCCGGTTATTTAATATTATAAGTTACCTACCTAAATAAATAATCTTTAATTAAGTAATGAATTAGGTACATTTCGCACGGGAATTAGTTTTACGCCTTATCCCAGTCTCAAGGAGAGAAAGGAGGGGCAAAAGAAGGAAGGCAGGCCTAACCCTCCCTATCCTTATGCTTGAAAGACATGTAATCCATGTTTAAATTGATATACGTGTTATTATGAAATACAGAACGGCAACCAAAAGATTTTTCGCGCTCGCTCGCGTTTTAGTTATTTCTACTCACTGACATGTAATTCATGTTTGAATTGCCATACGTGCAGAATTGGATGACGATGAATAATAGTTTAAACACTGGATTAACATTGTATTAAACCGATTGTATTTTATGATTTTTTTAAAACCCTAATCTGAACCCGTAGGAGAGCAATAATTATTACTCAACTTCGTTATGGTCAATATATTTTGTCAAAATTTGTCAGGTTTGTAGGTAGGCGCTGCAGGCTGCTTGAGGTTCGGTGGCACCGCCGCCGCCGCCGGTAGTGCGGAACTAAATCTATAATGACACACTCCACACACTTTCGCACCACACACATACCAAACACTCGCATACGTAATACATTAACGCGCTTTCTAGCATACGCCATACACGCATACACACACTCCATACAAGAACACACAGTCTCACACCCCATACAATAACACACCCTGCCTCACCTCCATTCACCATCATTTTCACAACATCGTATCACATCTACTCACACTTAATTAGATTATATTACTTATAATTTTTTTGCAGTTTATATTACTAACATTTTATTATAATATGTATAACTTTTCAAATAGGCGTTTAAAAGTGTATCTCCGACGAAAGAGTCTGGTTCCCACAGCACGGGTTTCAAGCCTAGTGTGGGAGCCAGGTGTTCCAACCCCATAATGTACCTTTTGCCTGTTATCTAATGAATGTTTTTTCATTTTTCATTTTCAGGTAGTCTGCGCTAGTGGCTGTGGCGGCGCGCGGTAGTTCTGACTCGGTTGAAAGGGAGCGCGGCAGCGACATTGCTGGTACTGGGAGGCCCGCGTCTCGCTGCCGGCTCGGTGAGCTTGTCGCGACGGCCGCTGTTGTTTCTGGCGAGATGCGGGGCCCTTGTAGTTTAAATTACTTGGAGTAGGAGTCATTGTCGGTTGCATCAACTTGCCAGTTTTCTGCATGCCTCGGTAAGTCTTATGAACTCCCCAACCTTGCCTCCGAACAAATGGCCGGCCCGCTTTCGATATTTAAACGGTTCGATAAACGTCTTATCCACCATTGGTGTTATCAGAGAACGTCTCGTTTCCGTCTCAGATTGCGTGCATCAGCCAAAATTTTTGCCATATCAGATAGATTTTCGAGAACATCAGGCGTATTAATGGACTTGGTTAGAATATCCGACATCGTTCGTTCTGCCTAGTATGGTAAAGGCAAAACCCAGCTGGGCCTGTTTCTTCTTCAACCTACCGTCGTGATTTTTCGCCGATTCATTCAATACTGGCGATATTTCAGGGTTAAGGGTGGGCGGCTTCAAAAAGGGACAGTTTTTGGAAAAGGATATTTTTTAACTATTTCTTCCTTCTCGTCCTTTTTGAGCCCGTCCTTAAGGATGGGTTGCCACCTTTTAGCTAACTCTTCTACAATATTTGGCCCCCACTCTCACGTCTCTTTCCACCTCAAATATCCCTAGCGCCTTTAAGAGCTCAGAAGGTCTACTCTGTTTCTCCGAAACGGAACTTCGCATTCGAACGAAATTTAAACGATGTTTCGATACCGACCCTACTCTATTTCATTTGCGGACTCGCATATGAAGTTCGGATCCATCGGCAATTTTCGTGAACGAATGGAATGAACAATACTGTGTGAGTCTTTTTTGATGTCATCTATCGCAAATTTACGGTTCTTAGATAAACTTAAAATAAAGTGACTGTTTTGCTTTCTTTTAAAGTTTTACATTTATCATGTACTTTATTAAGCATTTCTTGTAATATTCATCATAAAATATACATACTAAACAAAATATATTCTATTTTCGACGAAATTCCCCGTGGCACTATAAAGAACCATTTCGGGATATTGTTATCCAATAAATTTGAAGAGTACTGCATGCAAACGCTGGGTATTAACGTATGACCACCAAAAATATCCTTGTTTTCATCAACAAGTCTTTAACATCTACGACATTAATGTCACCACATATCACATATAAATTAATCTGGGAACTAATTTCGCCATTTTTACCAGCTTAAGTAGCCTAAAGTAGCCTAAAAAAGTAGCCTAAGCCTGAAACGTTAAAATATCGTGTTATAATGTTAAAATGAAGTAAAATAGTAGTTTTGGACGAACTTTCTTTTTTAATAGCTGGGCGGATCAGTCTTGGCACGGGTTTATTAGTTTTACGCCTTATCTCAGTATAATAGGAAGAAAGAAGGAAGAGGGGAAAAGGATGAATCGATGAATTCGCCTTCATCTTCACCCATTCATCCTATTCCCATATCTATCCCCTCCCTTCTTTCTCGAACGCGAATGTTCTGCATTTCCACAATTTTATTATGAATGTTTGGTCCATTTTTGTTAAGTTTCAGTAATTTCATCCTGAAATTCGTTTGTTAAATGGATCCTCAGCCAGTCTGTCAACCTCAAGGGTCTTGTCGTTGTCAAGAACAGAAAATCTGTCGCCAGCCAAAAAGCGGCCGTGGGAAGTCTTTGAATAAACATAAACATAAAATAACTGTACAAACCAACAACTGAGTTGTTAAGAATCTAAATAAATAATATTTTTCACAAGGGAATAATGTTTTATACAACTGGCATGTCACTTGTAACTTTTCGAGATATTTATTTTTTACATAAAATAATATCAAGATTCTGGAATGGGGTATTATAGTTCAATAATGTTTCGTCCACCAGCTATCTATAACAAGACAAGGCTTTTCGTCGATGTTATTTAATTTTGTGTTAGTGGAAAATGGCAAATTTTGGTTGATTTTCTTTAATTCGTTGCCAATTTTGGCCAGTTTTTTACTAAAGATTTTACACTACAGATACATATATGTAATAGGTAGGCTAAGGCGATATGTTTTATTCTGTTAATTATGTTGACAGAACGACTAATTGCCAGTCGTTCAAGTTACTTTTACACAAAATTCGCCTTATTTACATAGCTATTACAATACAAAATCAATAAAATTATTATTTGTGAATTTTTTAGTCGTGTTCACGTCATAACATCAACATTCTATCTTAATTTTTTTCTATTTTATTGTTATTTCAGACCTTAAGGTGGCTATAATTTTTATGAAAGGTGTTTAATTACGATTTGGCTAATATAAATGACTTGTTCCTGGGGTAGCCTAAAAGGCGACCAGTCGCCAATCAGATTTTTACGTCGTCGGTTCCTAGTCCTGAGTAGCCTAAATGGCGATATATCGCCTACGTTGACCACACTGACTGAGACGCTTCTCAATTTCTTAGATGAGCACAAAGGTCTAGCACGTGGGAGGCTGAGAAGCGTCGAAAGCAAAGTCCAGGCAAAGAGGCTGTGGGAAGAGTTGTGCAACATACTCAATTCTATGGGTGGGTGCACTTTCAAACAAACAATTCAGCAGTGGCAAAAGGTACCTACTACCTAGTCCATTAATTTGTTGTGACACTGGTTTTTTCTTAGCCACTCAGCGTTTCAGACCATGACAGTGCTCTAATAAAATTCAATTACAATTATTAGTATTTATAAGTACAAACAGACACAGACGCAGCGTAGGCCGGCCCCCTACTAGGTGGACCGACGACCTGGTGAAAGCCGCGGGGAGCCGATGGATGCAGGAGGCGAGCAGCCCGTCTAAGTGGCGCTCCCGGGGGAAGGCCTATGTTCAGCAGTGGATGTCTTCAGGCTGTTAATGATGATAAGTACAAAAAATGTCATGCTTTTGTTTTATATTTTGTAGGTTTGGTTTGACAAAAAACACTTAACCAAGAAAGCTGCTGCTGACTCTCGGAGGTCTGCTTCAGGAACTGGAGGTGGTCCATCAATGACACCCCCACTCACCCAATGGGAGTTAAAGGTGTTATAGGTCGTCGGCCTACGCTGCGTCTTCCAGTTCGTGGTCGCCACTCGAGAACCTTTCTTCCCTATCGGTTGTCAGTTCTACAAGCGATGTGGCCTGCCCATTGCCATTTCAACTTGCTAATCCTAAGAGCTACATCGGTCACTTTAGTTCTCCTGCGGATCTCCTCATTACGGATCTTATCTCGCAGGGAAACACCGAGCATTGCTCTCTCCATAGCCCTTTGTGCGACCCTGAGCAATGAGGCCAACAGTTAGAGACCACGTTTCAGTTCCATAAGTCATCACTGGCAACACACATTGATTGAAAACTTTTGTTTTCAGGCTTTGTGGTATTTTGGACGAAAAGATAGGTGATATTATTAGGTATTAAATCTAATTTATTTTCAGACCAATGAACCAATTGCATCCACCTCTAGTCAAGTAAGCCAACCACCAAGATTTTCACAGCCTCCTTGCTTGGATTTGCCTGAGGAAGTTGCCGAACCTGACTTACCCCCGTATTCTAAAACATTTTTACAAAAATCCTTCACTCAACTTCCACTCAACTTCGACTGAAGGCGCCTCGGTATCTCTTCCAAAACTTCCTCGGAAACAGTATTTTTAGTTGAATGTTCGACGTCCCTTGGAATGAGTGGAGTGTAATTAGAGTAGATCGGAGTTGAGGTATTACGTCACTATACGTCATCAGTCCGAGGCAATTTTCATCAAGCTCAAGGAAGTTTTATAGTCTATGGACTTTGCAAATGTTTTATTTTCTTAAATGTCAATGTCAAAATGTCAGTCTTCAAAGATAGCTTTTAGTAGTGATACCAACTTGTCACTAAGGTTGCTAGACCAAGCACTATTCTAACATGTTAGATGAGATTGCTCACGAGAATCTGTAATATTAATAATTTCGTCGAGAGGTACGTACGAAAAAGCCCTCTATTTAAACTTACATCAAACTGCCGCGCAAAAAATAATAACCGGCTAAGTGCTATTCGGACTCGCACCCGGAGGGTTCCGTGCTATTATCTATAAAAACGACCAAAAAAAAACTAGTTTGTTATGTGGGTCCATAAATATTCATTTTATTCTGCTGTTTAGTATTTTTAGTTATAGCGGCAACAGAAATACATAATCTGTGAAAATTTCCACTTTCTAACTATCATGGTTCATAAGATACAAACGGACAGCGGAGCCTCAGTAATAGGGTTCGCTTTACCCTTGGGGTGCGGAACCCTAAAAAGAAGACCTTTTACCGAGTGAAGAACTTTATGCATAAAATTCGTAAAACCGTGTAATCATGGTAATCTAATTACTATAAATAATTTTATTTTTATTTTTCACAATTAGCGTGATCGATATAAAGTTCATTTTATTTTTTACAATAAACAGGATGTAATTTAATTCATTAGCATAAATTGAGCCCATGATAGTATTTAGCGATTTATAGATGATTATTAAAGAGTAAAGAGTGTAAATGAAAATATTTTTATTGAAAATTATGAAGATTGCCGCGGCGCCTAACGCAGTAGGCACGGATGATTTTGATACATTTAAACGTTTTTATACTAGTATGCACTAATTAAAAACAGTACTTCATTATTTTAATTAAATTTTGTATTGTAGCATTTGATTGAGTCAGTTATTCCATTTTTTGGAGTTATTATCATTACCAATGTGTTAGAATTCAAAAATTTTGGTCCACACGTGTTCGGTATCAGGAGTAGATACCTAGTTTCAAAGGATGCTAATGAATTCAATTACATCCAGTATATACATAATTAAGGTCATGAGCAATCGTGAAGTCGTGAAACCACTATGACGTGAATATTCAATATTGCTCAGTTGTGTTCCATGCAACGCAGCGAAAATCGTGGCTTATCACGAGTAAACTAAGTAATCACTAATCGCGGACAAACGTCTATTCCTCAGTGAAGATTGTCAATGAGACGTTTTATTTTTAAAAAAACTAGTTCCGTTTTTGTTACTAGATGGCGTAGTAACGACCTATTTATGTATTTCGAACATAGTCGTAGTTTCAAACCACAGAGTACAAGGAAATGTCAAATTCAGTTGCGTGGATCACAGAGTACGTAGTCCATTTGTCAAGAGAAAGCCATTAGAGTATGCCTTCCATAATATAAGGATAGGATACTAAACTCGATACATAATTATCTTAACAATGACAGAACGTGAAACCCCCATTTTAACGTCATCTATCGGGTCTTTATAAAATTACAGTATTTTTTTAATAAAACGTCTCTTTGTTTCGTTGTGTACACAACGAACAGTTGACCATGGTGTGTGGCATAGCAATGGCAATTAATGCGATTTTGCGTAAATTTCATAAACATGCTAATGCTATTGCTATGCTATTTGCTAAAACGAAATTAAACTGAAATGAAAAATGAAATTAAAATGAAATGAAAATTGAAATTAAAATGAAATGAAAAGTGAAATGAAAAAATAAAAAAATAAAAAATTATAAACGGAAACTGAAATGAAAAAGAAATGAAAAATTAAATGAAACATGAAATGAACCTTTATATTAAAAATTAAATTCAAAATGAACTAAATTAATTGAAATGAAATTTCATATTTCGCAGAATTTTGCAACTACATTTCATTTGCGAAATGCTGATTTCACATGCTAAAAATGCTAATTAATCCATCACTAGTGGCTTATAATAACGGCTTCGCTTTAATCATTTCAGCAATTTTTCGTACTGGCTGCCACTGGCAGCCCCAGCACGTAGTAATTTATATTTTTACCAATGTTCTATGTGAATTATATACTCTTTGGCTCCAGTAGACAAGGCGTTAGGATTTTAAAATTTTGTTATTTGTGGAGATTTTTAATTAGTAATATTTCGAAGACCGAACAACCTCCTTCGTTTGATGGTCTATCGGGAAAAACGTGACATTGGCGAAATTGTGGTGGCACCTCCACAAAAGCCACGAAACAAGAGTTGAAGTTGAAGTTGACACCATCCTATGCGATACTTAATAATACTTATGCGCTCTGAATACGTACCGTGCTTGCTATTTCCGAATTAATGTAATTCAAGTACCATTTTTTTCTTCTAATCCAAAACATGTCCACCAGACAAATTTTTACCGATGCCGAAAAAATGTGTCTTCAGGAATTGATTTTAAAATATAAGCTCAATAAAAGTGGTACTTCAACAGTAAGCCAAAGTAGCAAGAAATTGGCGTGGAGTCGCTTAGTAGAAGAGTTTAATTCAATTGAAACAAACTCGAAGGTATGATCTTTATTTTAGGATCCTAATTATGCGTGGAAGACACCATATTCCTTTCTTTTAAATAAAACACTTTATTTTCGTTTAGCTGCATCACTGCTTAAATATTGAAGTAACCGTTTTTCCTAGTAACCATAGAAACAACCACAGACTAAACAGACAAAATATTACAAACTCTTCATCCCTCCGCAATTTTTATTTTCCGCTAAAATAAGAATTGGACTTATCAACAACTTCTACAGTAGATACCTATCTACTCAATAATCAACCGTTGTTAATCAACTATTATGAAAAAGGTCAACATTCAACATTCATGAATGTTCATGGTTATATAACTTAACACTTCAAGTATCTATATGCTCGATGACTTGCCAAAACAAAAATAAAACTCACGACTTCATAAAGCAGAACCAAACTTATTAAGAATTATATGAGTATTATACAAAAAAATAGAAATATAACAAAAGATAACAATATTCTAATCATAAGAAATATCAACTACTATTCTATCCAATACCACAGATAAATACAAAAAAAATTATCACTTCCCCCCCCAAAATCAATAATATAAATTATAGAGCAAAAGATACGTCTATTAAACATTTTTCCTACATTTATATTGCTAACAATGTTGTTTATTAGATGCAATAATACAAGATTATATTCTTGAAATTGAATAATTGGCACCAATGCAGCACCTCTAAAACAAACATTTACCTACTTGCCGTATTATAACAAAATAACAACTACCCATAGCAAAATAACTGTAATTATCTTAATTAAACCCTAGTCTGTGTACAAAATAATTATGTTTTAGTTTCGCTAAAGCCTTTGTCAAAATGTCCGCTACATTTTCATTAGTACTCACATATTCAACAATCATTTCTTGTTTGTTAATTAAATATTTTATATAATGATATTTAATATCAATATGCTTTGATCTTTTACTATTTTCGTTCGATTCTATCAATTTAATTGCACTTTGGTTATCAATGTTTAAAAATGCACTTGAGAGACAATCAAAATCATGCAGCAAACCCTTCAAAAATACTAATTCTGCAGATGCTAGAGCTGCAGCTATATATTCAGCCTCAGCAGTTGATAACGCAACAACACTTTGTTTCTTGCAGAACCATGCCAATAAATTCTTAGCATGATATACAGGGTTACAGGAAAAATCGTGCTAGATTCGTTAAGGGCGTGGAGTACCCATCACTTCTGACTTATTTCACTATGAAACACCCTAGGCTAAACTTTACCCTTTTCGAGATATTCAATTTTTAATTTTTTTATTGAAATATTTTGTGTCTTCTTATTATTATTATTATTGCATTTTTAAATGTGTAATAAGATGCTTTAGGACGTCAATCATTAAAATAGTACATAAGTTAATTGAATAGACCGTAGTAGACAAGTGAAAGTTAAGATAGAAAAAAAATATTAGAAACTGTATTGTTTTCTAAGGGATATCTACAAAAATATTATTAGTTTAGCCTAGGGTGTTTCATAGTGAAATAAGTCAGAAATCATGGGTACTCCACGCTCTTAACGGATCTAGCACAATTTTTCCTGTAACCCTGTATAACGCATCCACTGACGCTTTTCCTATCGGTTCTGTCACCTGCCCAGTCAGCATCAGAATAACCAATTAAACAACCACTATTATCCCGCTTATATATTAAGGATTTACCCTTGGTTTATTTTAGGTAACGTAAAACGCGCTTGGCTGCTTTCCACAGTGATATAGTAGGCTTATCCAAAAACCTACTCAAAAAGGATACCGCAAAACAGATATCTGTAGAGCGATTATGTAAGGCTGTTACTAACACTGGGTTGATCGAAACACATGTGAAATAGCTACATGTGTGTATCGATAATTTGCGATTACGTAAGGGTTTTTATTTCTACTTCAATCGGTTTATATCGATAACAAACAAAGTGAAGTTGCAGCCAACCCGACCAATTTAAAAAGCAAGGTTTATATAGAAAAGGTGTTGAAATGACTAACCATTTTTATATGGCTGCATTATACGGCTTTTTTGCCTATGGTTTTGATTGAAATAGATGTCATGTCAATGTCAAGGTCAACGGGCGCGTGTTGAATCAAGAAGTCAAGTCGATTTAAATAATATTAATTGTGGAAGATTGTTAAAATAAATTGATAATAAAAGGGTAAGTACAATTCATTTGTACACTGTAATTTCTCGTATTGTAGAAATTGGTAAAATTGTAGTGTAAAGTTCATTGTGAATTTCGTTGTTACTTCCACAGAATTCTTCCTATTACATAGATACAAAGTCTTTGGTTACTTCATGTAAGTATCTACAAAGATGTGCAATCAAAAGGCTTGTATTTTTGTTTCATAGAAATGGCACCAATGAGGAAAGTGGCATTGCGGCAACTCGAGCTCCTTGTCGAGTTCGCCGAGCAGAACCGCGGTGTCGTCACCAACAGCTGCCGCACTGGTCCTCTCGCCCACCAACAAGCATTGAAGGCATGGGAAACTGTGTCTCGCATGCTAAATGCTTGTGGCGAAGGGACTACAAAAACTGCGGATCAGTGGAAACGGGTAATTTCATTGGATTTTTATCACATACGGGCATGTAAATGACAATTCATAAAAGCTTGTTTCATAGTCTTTTTTCACTGTGCTGGATATTCAACCACTAATACGAGGAATGGTGTGGCCAAAGATGAAGCACAAACTTACAGCATTATGCACACATCTACCGTTTATTTTGCACTGCTACTATGCACTGAAGCTTGTTTGGTAGTCATTTTTTTTCAATCTGTGATGGATATTCAACCGCTAATACCTTTCTGAACAGTGTGGCTTAAGATGAAGCTCATAAATTTAGAAGGTACTTATTCACTCAATACTTGAAGAATCCTTGCTAACAAGAAATATGGCAGCACATTAGAACCATTTAGCAATACACCATGATATGTGGAAAGAGGGTAGGGGAGGCCTTTGCCCAGTTGTGGGACAGGACTGGCTAAATAATAATAACATTAGATTATACTAAAAAGGGAAAACAAATTGATATACGAGTCCATTTTACTAACCATGGCTTTGTATGTTTTTTTTTTAATTTTGTGCTAGTACTGGCATCTATTAAAGTGCCGCACCAAAGCCAAGGCAGCTGATAACAGGCGCAGCCAAGGTGGAACTGGAGGTGGACCCAATACCATGGTTCCACTCACAGATTTGGAGCAGCGCATTATCAGTGTGATAGGGAAGGTGGCAGTGGAGGGAAATCCTGAAGTCAGGATACCAGTTGATGTTGGTTTGCCTTGCATGTTTTTAACTGCATGTTTTTAACTGCATTTTTTCCATAACTCTATTATGATTTGAATTATAATTTGTAAACAAATGTTATTATTTTTACTAATATACTTATATAACAATTTTCAGCTTTATGAAGAGGATGGGCCCCACTGCTCCTACTCCTACACAATATGTAAGTAATTATTTTGTGTACAATTTGGTCATGTTGCGTCCTAGTCCAGATCACAACACTTTCAGTAAAAGTTAAGTTAAAAGTTTTAGTAAGTAAGTTTATTTAGATACAAAGAATACAGCTTTAAGTTAGCCGATTCTCCCACTCGCGCGTGTATCTGTCGCGGCGTGTAAAAGCGCACTGTTGGATAAAGCAAAGCACCGACGCATGGTCAATTGCACAAAGTATTGTACTTCGTACATATTACCAACCCCAAAAAATAGGGTGACAACATAGGAGAGAGAGAATCAGCTGTACAAAGTCAAAGTTAAACAAAGTAAAAAGTAAAAATGTAAATAAGTAAATGTTCTTAAAAATGTATAGGTACTTAGCATAGTAATAAAAATGTATAAGTAAAAGTAAAAATATTAATCAAAAGTAAATTCAACATCATCGACGTGTTTCCGCTGAGATTGTGGACGCGCCCGTTCGCGCTGTGCGGTAGCTGAAACCGCTGCCGCTCGTGAGTCATCGATGCGCGGGAGTGGCCGCTCCGTGAACGAAGATGATATACCAAGTTGGCGCGATTTCTTAGTTGTAGTAGAGTTGCGGGGCTGCAGTTCCAGCGTGACAGTTTTCGGAGGTTCTGCTGTCGTGGCATAAATAGCCCTTTTGTTGCATAAACCTCGCTTCTTCGCCACCCATACCATGGTCGCAGTAACCGCGACTGCTAATAGTGTGTAGCAGATCGTATATTGATGAATGTCGTGAGTAGTTATAGTAGCTGGGAGATGAAGCTCGTTTAGTTTCTGCTGCTCCAGTTGTTTCTCAACCTTTTCTAGGTTTTCGTTTTCAGACATTGGTTGTAGTTGTGGTATGTGCTCAAAGTTGACGATGCTGTTTATCGATTTGTCTAGTTTCGGCGGTTTCGATAAGTGCATGTCTAGTCGCGCGTCGCTGTGGTACAGATTATGAGCGTAGATGTTCAAGTCCTTATTCTGCATCGTACATCCTTGCTTCAAAGTTATGAGCGCGGATGTATTTATCTGATGAGATGTGACGTCATTGCCACAGATAGTTCGTAGTACGCACGTGTCACAACACACCGCCAGCCAGGTGTTTGTTGAATGTAATTCGATCCAGGCAGCTTTGCATGATGTTTTCTTTACGATGCATGGTGAGGTCGTATAATGACCTAATAGTTTGGCTTCACAAGGTGCGTCTTTACTTTCCAAATTTATAATAGGTAGGTGTAGACTGCACACAAATTTGTTTGTACTTCGTTGGATGCATTGCTTCATTCGGTTCTCATTCCAGCTTAAGTAAGTATTCTGTCTAAAGTTAACAGCAATGTATTCGGCTGATACAAGTACATATTTTGTAGTTTCAGGTTCATCTTTGGTTTTCGGAGGCAGAGGGATGACTCGATAGAGAGTAAAATCTTCGTCACTCGTCAGTGGAATGTAAATCTCAAACATAAAGTACTCGTTTGTAACTCGAGCCTTCACGTACAGCAGTTTGTAAACATCCTTTATTTCTGCTTGAATATTTTCTACAGGAAAAGTTAGAGTTTTCGGCAGTTTCCCGGAGATCTCGTTCAGTTGTTTGATCAGGTTGGCTGGAGAGAGGAGATGCACATATATCCGGCCATTGTAGACGTCAAGAAGTGCATTAAACAGCATCTCCTGAACATTCTTCAAGTTCGTCAGTAGTAAGTATGCATTAAGCGATACTGAGCTGAAGTAGTTAGTTGCCATGACAGTTCCGATGTTCGACTCAAGTTTCGATAACCTCATGTCGGTGTCATTCATGAACTTATTCATGAGGGCGAATTGTTGGCGAATGTTTTCTTCGTTTTTCTTCATAATCTCGTTTTCAAGTTCGATAATAGTAGTTTGGTTTTTCATGAGTTCAAGTAGGTATTTCTCGTTGTTCTGTATGGCTTGAATATCTTGTTGGTACTTCTCGGCGAAGTGTTGGTCCAAGACTCCAAACAAGCTGTTCGCAAGGTATCCCACACCATCGATCAGAGAGCGTCTTCTACGATCAGATAAATGCTTGTGCGGGGCCAGTAGAATATTGTTGTAGTAGTTCAGTTTTTCCATCTCATGCCAAAGTTGTCGCGTAGTACTTTCACAGTATCTCGGATCCAGTTTTTGACACAGGAGTTGCACGTCTTTTAAGTAGTTTTCCCTTTCTTGAGTAGCTAGCCAGTAAGTAGTTAAATTGTAGTATGTAAGTAGGATCCATTCTTCGTGAATTAGTTGTATTTTACCGATTGTGTCGTAATAAATCGGACGCTCGCGGCCAAGGTCGGTAATTTGAGTGCTCGACGGTATGCCTTCAGTGACGTCCGTCGTTGCACAATGCGATCCAATTATCAGTGCAAATAACGTAAGGAATGAAATAATCATGGTGATGAAACTATTTCTTCCAGTACGTCCACACCTGCTGCGCCTTGGCTTTGAATGCGTATTTGAAGCGTTGTTGCTGTTCTGCTGATCTGAGTTTTCAGTTTTAGCTTCAGCGTCATACGGCAATATTTTTGCAAGTTTGGTAATCGGTCTCTTGAGTAAACCAGTCTGGGTTTTTAAAGTGGTTACCCTGACGTGTCCGTCTTGTCCTGGGTGTAACTCGACTATTTTTCCCATGGCCCATTTTCCTGGTGGTAGGTTGTTTTCCTTCACCAAGACAATGTCGCCTTTTTCGAGACTCTTAGTAGGTTTTTGCCATTTGCTTCGTGCCTGTAGTTGTGATAGATAGTCGCTCGACCACGACTTCCAAAATTGATGCAGCATGTGCTCATTTAGTTGCCATCTTTGGCGTAAGTCGATGCTCCGTTCGTCTTCGTAGTTCGATAGCGGGAGTGTCATCGTAGGGCTTCCAGTTAAGAAGTGCCCAGGAGTTAAATAGTTGTAAAAGTCTTCTGGGTCCTCAGTAAGTGGACATAGAGGCCGCGAGTTCATGCAGGCTTCTATTTTCGTTAGTAGTGTGGTGAATTCCTCGTATGTGAGTTTTTGGTCTCCCAGGACCCGGCGTAAGTGGTACTTCATGGAGCGTACAGATGCTTCCCAGAGCCCTCCTGCCGTTGGCCAAGCTGGAGCATTGAAATGCCACTCTACTTCCAACTTGGCGATCTCGTTGAAGAACTCCGGTGATAGTTCAGTTTTGAAAAGTTCATACTCGCTTTTCAGAAATTTCGAAGCTCCAATGAAGTTGGTACCGCAGTCTGAGTACATGTGTTTGGGAGTTCCACGTCTTGCGCATAGCCTTTGGAAGGCGGCGATAAAGTTCTGAGTGCTCAAGTCAGAGACGAGTTCAATGGTCACCGCCTTGGTGGCCATGCATACAAAAATAGCAATGTAGCCTTTCGAAGTTTTCACCCCCCTCCCCTTGTTTAGTTTGACATCCACATGCCCAGTAAAATCCACCCGCGTATGAGTGAAGGGGCGGGAAGGGGTTGCTCGTTGACGTGGTAGGTCGGCCATGATCTGATAGTTATCAGTCGGTTTAAATCGGAGGCAGCGCACGCAGCGACGTAGTTGAGTTTTCACCACTCGATTTCCTCCAACGATCCAGTATCGCTGTCGAATGTAGGCAAGCGTAAGTCGCGCCCCACCGTGGAGGGTTGCAGCGTGAGCCTCTTCAATGACCAGTTGAGTCAATCTTCCGTCCCGTGGTAAGATGACGGGATTCTTCATGCCCAATGGCAAGTTAGTTTTGTTCAGACGGCCGCCAACGCGCATAATTCCTTCTTCATCCACGTAAGGATTTAGTTTGAAGATAGGACTCTTGTTGTTAACATATTGTTTTTTAATCAGTAAGTTGTATTCTGGTTGTAAATCGCTTCTTTGCATGTATCGTATTATTAATTTGTTTGCACTGAATAGCTCGCTTGTTGTCAGGTAGGTAGATAGCGCGTTATCGGAACGAGCGGTGTCAAGTTTCGCCGCTGTTGTCCGGGCCTTTGTAATAAAGCGCATGATCCAAGCAACAATGCGCTTAGCTCGTGCTAATGAGCTGCATTTGTGTAGTAAGTCGGTAATAAAGTTATCATTATTTGACTCTTGTAGGGTTGTCACTTTCTGTTTCTCTTCAATGTTAGTTGTAAATAAGCAGTTCATCGTTTGTTTGTGAGATGGTCCCGTAGTAATCTTTTCTTGTTTTGGGCCATTCCACCATAGGTCAAAATGTTTTAGTGTCTTTGGCTCAACGCCTCTTGTTGCACAGTCTGCAGGGTTGCTCTTTGATTCAATGTAAGACCATTTCTCAGTTGGAATTACTTCTTTGATCTTCTTCACTCTGTTTTCGACGTATCTATCCCATTTAGTACTTTCTCCCTGCAGCCATGCCAAGACAACCTTTGAGTCACTCCAAGCCCACATAGTTAAGTTGTGTTCATTTAGCGAGTTCATCGCTTTGTCCATCAGTTGGGACAGTAGTAAGGCGCCGCATAGTTCCAGTCGTGGCAAAGTAAGTTTTTGAGCGAGCGGGGCAACCCTAGTTTTCGCAGTTAGTAAGTTAAGTGAGGGTTGCCTGTTTTCGTCAGTGACGCGCATGTATATAACACACGAGTAGGCCTTCTCGCTTGCGTCACAGAATCCGAGTAGTTCGATGTCTTTGGCAGTACTTCCAATCCATCTTTGAATTTTTATAGTTTTAAGTTCAGGGATTTCAGCTCTTAGTTTCAGCCAGTCTTCTTGGATTTTAGTAGGTAGTAGCTGATCCCATTCCAGTGAAGAGTGTTCTTCCCAGACTCGTTGAAAAATCAATTTTGCAGTTACAGTGACGGGGGAAAACCATCCCAACGGGTCGTAGCACTGTGATAGTTCGGACAAAAGAGTTCGTTTAGTTAGTGGCTTTGATTGCTCTTCTATGTTCCAGTTAAAGGTGAATGTGTCCAAGTTAGGATCCCATCCAAGTCCGAGCGTTTTCTGAGAATTTTCATGTTTGAAGTCAAAATTGCAGTTTGAAATCTGATCTTCGGTTAAATTCTTCAGTAGTTCGGGGCAGTTAGCTGACCATTTTCGTAGGTTCATGCCGCCTCCGTTCAATAGTTTAATTAGTGTTGTTTGTAGCTCTATCGCGCCTTCAAGCGTGCTATGTCCACTCGTAAGGTCATCGACATAGAACTCATTTTGCAGTATTTTAGCAGCAGCTGGATACTTGTGGCCATCGTCTAATGCCAGCTGTTTTAAAGTTCGCAATCCATGGAGCGCATTTCGTGCCGTATGTCAAAGTGCATAAGGTGTATTCTTTCAATGCGTCATGCATAGAGGGACGCCATATGATCTTTTGTAGTTGTTGTTGATCTTCGGAAATCCAAATGCATCTATACATCTTTTCAATATCGGCCGTAAATGCGTATCTGTACGATCTCCATTTTAAAATCAAGGCTTGGATGTCTTTTTGTAGGTTAGGGCCCTTTTCCATCATTGAATTCAAGCTCTTTCCAGTTGAGGTCTTGTTTGAGGCATTAAAAACTACTCTGAGTTTAGTAGTAGTTGAGTTTTCTCGAAGGACACCGTGATGAGGGAGGTAGCATACTGGACCTTCCCTCGTGGGTGTAGTTTGAGACGATGGCTTCATGTGTTCCAGTTCGGAGTACTCGTTTATAAAGTTTTTATACATAGTTAGTAGTTTTTCGTGTTTAGAAAGTCGTTTTTCTAGTTGTAAAAATTGTGAGACCGCTGTAGGCCTAGATTTTCCGAGTTCGGATTCAAAGTTTGGTTTCATTGGCATCTTCACGACATATTTTCCGTCGGAGCCTCGTGTAGTAGTTTGTTGGTAGTGAGTTTCACAGTAGTCATCTTTGTCCATGTCCTCAGTTCCAGTAATAATGTCCTCGTTCTCCCAGTATTTAGATATTTCAGTGAGATCTACGATAGCGACATGGCAGTTAAAAGTTTGCAGCTTCCCGCACAGAATCCAGCCCAGCTGAGTTTGCTGTGCTACTGGCGAGTTCTGATCTCCTTTCAGGACTCCGTCCATGATGATTTGTGCGTAGACATCAGCTGCTAGTAGTAAGTCGATGGAGCCTCTTAAATTGTAGTCTGGGTCTCCAAGTTTTAAGTTTTGCAAGTGCGGCCAGTTAGCCTTCTTGAAAGTTGAGTTAGGTAAGTTATTGGTAAGCTTCTTTAGTATCAGAGCCTCCATGTTAAAAGTGTAGTCGTTGTGTATCGACTTGCAGGTAAGTTGTACACGGCCCTTGCAGTCTCCAGATACGGATCCCACACCAGACACCGTGGCATTGAGTTTAGTACGTGGCAGCCGCAGTAGCTGAGCAGCGTTCTCAGTGATCAAGTTCACTTGAGAGCCTTGATCCAGTAAAGCTCGAAGCGTGACGTAAGTGCCATCAACGGCTTGGACCTTTAATTTGACAGTAGTCAGAAGTATCTCCATGTTCAAAGTAGTTAGGTGATGAGAGCTTTGTTGCTGGGAAGTTGATGGTTGAGGACGAGAGTTCATTTTTTCCGTTTTAGTTGGCTCATGTGCCCTTTTTGCCAAGTGCAATAACGTGTGATGTCTCATATTACATTCCTTGCAAGTCTTAGTCGACTTACAATCGGTGTTTCCGTGACTGTATAAACAGTTTTTGCAGAGTTTCATTTTCGTAACAGTGTGGATTCGCAGTGGAATTCCCATGTCAACAAATTTTGTACACTGCATGAGTACATGTTCACCGTCACACAAAGGGCATTTTCCGAATGCAGTGTAAAATGCACCTGAGTAGTCTTTATAATCTCGGAATAAGGTTGATTTTTTCGCAAAGTTCTGTTTGTTGACTAAGTTTCTGTTGTTGTAAGTTTGATGAAAGTTGTTTGCCGGTCTGTTGAAGTTCATATTACAGTTCTGTTTTTGAATACTGGTAGCATCTTTTTGGCGATTTTTAACAGTTTCAAATGCCATGAATTTGCTTTCTAAAAACGATAGAAATTCGGTAAGGTCCGGCAGTTCTCTGTTGTTCTGAATCTCTTTGGTGTAGTCATTGAAGGTTACGGAGTCCAATTTCTGTGACATGTAGTACACGATAACTGGGCCCCAGCTGGTTGCATCTACTCCCATGTTAGTGAGCCCGTTGAGACTTTCGGTGATGACGTCATGAATCTTCTTGAGATTTTCCGTGTCTGGGTATCGGATGACAGGCAGGTGTTGCATCGCATTCATAAAAGATGTGAATTGAAGGCGGCGGTTGTCATATCGATGTGTAAGTATGTCCCAGCATGAGTCATAATTTTCGGCACTAACGGTGAGATGTTGCACCAAGCGTTCGGCTTCACCTTTCAGTTTCGTTTTGAGGTGTTGCATTTTCTGTGACTTCGAGATAGTAGGATTCTTGTGAATAGTTTCAATAAATAGATCTTTGAATGAAATCCAGTTGATGTAGTCCCCAAAAAATTCTGGTATTTCGATCTTTGGAGCTGACTTTTCGTAGTGAATGTTTGACCATAATTTGCTGTTAAGTTTTCTTCTTAAGTTGTCGTATTTAAGTTCTATGCTCTCAAATTTAGCGGTATAGTTTACGTTCAAGTTAGAACTTTTGAGAGCATCTTCCAGTTGCCAGTGAAGCTTGTCGATAGCATCCCACTTTATCTTCAAAGTCGATAAGTGATCTTCGATTTCCCATTTTTCAGTTAAAAGTTCCAGTTTGATCTTCGACATAGCTCGTTCTATTGCATTGAAGTTGCATCTCTGGCGGCTGTCCAGCTGTTTGATGTGATCATCAAGTGGCTTGGTTTGATCATTAGCAGAAAGCATTGTAGTGTCACGGGGCTCCTCCTCAGAAATCCCGGACAAGTCGAAGTCGATGCTAGTTAGCTTCTCTTCTTCCTCCTTCTTGTCTTTCTGTCTGCGAGAAATCATGAGTTCCATGATGTTATCCTTAGTAGCTTGGTAAAGTTCTTTAGTTTTGCCGTAGACGTTTGTCGTGAAGTAGCTGACCTCGGCCTTATCTTCTATTTTCTGTACTAGAATTTCATGTCTCTCGTGGAAGTCCACCCATTGTTTTTCTAGGGAGGAAAGACGTGACTCTAAGTACTCGACAGTTTTTCTAGTTGCACTGTCCTTTTTGTAGTTGGCGCACAAAGATTTTATGCTTTCGAAAACACAATTACTTGTTTGGTAAGTAATTCCATTTTGAAAGTTGACGTTAGTTATGTAGTTAGCTAGTAGTTAGGAGTGCCGAGTGGAGTGTATAGTTGAGTTGTAGTTAGTAGTTATGTTCCAGTTCCAGTAGGTGATGATTCAGGACACGAAGACCAGGCAGTAGTTTCCTTGGGCTTCTTCTTCAAGCGTGATTATTCTTCGCAGTTTACGATAGAATTCCGTTGAAGGTCCTTTTAGCATTCAGCGTATCCTGCAACCCGCTGTTACGAAATTATGCGCCTTCTCAATAGCCTGGTGAGACCCGCTTGTGGGAGGCCAGGTACCGATTCGCTTTCGCAACTTGTGGTCACAAACACACACTAAATGCACAAAAACTCGAAGGACCAAAAAATGTTGCGTCCTAGTCCAGATCACAACACTTTCAGTAAAAGTTAAGTTAAAAGTTTTAGTAAGTAAGTTTATTTAGATACAAAGAATACAGCTTTAAGTTAGCCGATTCTCCCACTCGCGCGTGTATCTGTCGCGGCGTGTAAAAGCGCACTGTTGGATAAAGCAAAGCACCGACGCATGGTCAATTGCACAAAGTATTGTACACTCATAATGTTATCTACCCCACTGTACTGACTACTGGTCTTGATGCTGGGTCATAATTATAAAAAAGAAAAGCTGCAGCCCATCATCGGTAATCACTGGGCCCAATGGCAAAGGAAAAGTATACACTTCCAGTATGATAAGATCGAATTTATTCAAGTACCCTATATTATGTTCAATATACGAATTTTTATCAAGATTGGTTCAGCCATGAAGAGTTATTTTAGTATTATATTATATGGTATTACTATTCAATTTTTTATTCATGTCACTCAAATTTGTATTTCAGTACAAACAGCTGAAGAGGGGGGCAGGAGGTTCAGGCAGTGCAGGAGATTATAGTACCAACAACCCTATTAGAAGGTAACTAATATCAATTAAGTTATGTTATAGTATCCTTCTTATACAGATTAGGCCCAGCTACAGTTTTATTATAATAAATAATGACATTGATTTGACTTTCAACTTATTAACCCTGCGATATTTTGGACGAAAAGATAGGTCGATACCTAATATAACAAAATTGTAATAATTATATTTCTTGTTTTAGTTACATCGGAAGAGGTGTTGGGGGAGGCATATACTGAACCTGAGCCATCACAAGGTAAGTGGTATAATGCAATTCATCATTATTTTACCTAATATAACATAATTGTAATAATTATATTTCGTGTTTTAGTTACATCGGAAGAGGTGTTGGAGGAGGCATTCACACAGAATCCCGAGCCTGAACCTGAGCCATCACAAAGTAAGTGGTATAATGTATATACATGGTGAATATTTCAAGTGGCGAGGTAGGCCAAATCGGAAACTATAAGTAGAGTAAAAAAAATCTAGCCTCCTTTTAGTACATTTTGCTATTTGTATAGTTTTGACTTACCACATCCACAGAAACTCACACTGCAAGCATACTAAAAGTTTACAGTATTTAGTAAATTTTGAATAACTCCAACCATCCAGCTGTTTGGTCTGTAGTTTGTCAGTCAAACACAATTCACTCAAAAGCCTTTTATTAATTTATGTATAGATAAATAATTGCATGTCTGGAGAAAAGCATTGATTAATTTACCATAAAGAATAAATATGGCATCATTAGCCTGCACAGTTATGTTGAAAAGTAATACCTACATAATTTGAATGTTTACTTTCCAGTGTCATCCCATGACCACCGGAGCCGGTCGGGAGCTGGCAGAGCCGGAAACCGAATAAGTTAGTGCTGGTGTTTATGAAACACATAGAAAAACCACTTTACAGTTTTTAATGAGGTCTAATCGAATCTATTTCCTTTACAGATCGTGATGAGAACGTGCCTCGGTGGGCATATGAGCTGGAGGCTAGGCGCATCGAAGTGGAACAGCAGACCGCGGATGCCCTAGCTACGATTTCCAGCTCATTGCAGCAGTTGGTGGCAATGCAAACTGAGTCTGCACGGCAGCAAGCACAGTTCGCTGCCGAGCGTGCTCAGCAGCAAGCCCAGTTTGTGGAGGTGCTTTCCCAACTGCTGCAGCACTTGGTATCCCAAAGCAAGAATTAAATTCATCATTAACAGCCTGAAGACGTCCACTGCTGAACATAGGCCTCCCCCAGGGAGCGCCACTTAGAGCGGCTGCTCGCCCCCTGCATCCATCGGCTCCCCGCGGCTTTCACCAGGTCGTCGGTCCACCTAGTGGGGGGGTCTGCCTACTCTGCACCTTTCGGTTCGTGGTCGCCACTCGAGAACCTTTCTTCCCCATCGGTTGTCAGTTCTGCGAGCGATGTGACCTGCCCATTGCCATTTCAACTTGCTAATTCTAAGGGCTATATCAGTTACTTTAGGCCTTCTGCGTGTTTCCTCATTTAGAATTAAATTACTGCACCAAATTATGTACCTACCTATACAAATACAAATAGTTTATTGTAAAACAGTAATTATGTTACATAATAAAAGTGAGGTCTGCCTTTTGCTTTAGTTATTAAACTGTGTTGTAAAAGGCAGGGCCTTCCCATAATTGATCTAGAACTGGTTTTACAATAGTTGACTGTATTATAGCTATAAATTAATTAATTCAGCAAGCACAGTTTGTGCTTGCTGAATTAATTAATTTATATTGAGGTGCTTTCCCAACTGCTGCTATTAGTGAGTTATGTATGTATTGCATATCGGTAGGTACTGAGTAGTTTTCACAATTCTATGTACATGAAATTGATTCGTATGACATTATTTATTCAGTATTATATAAGTTATACAACCTTATCAAAAAGTTTTTCCACATCATTATAATGTAAGTTAGCCAACCATTCAAAAATTTAGGTTGTCAGTGTATGCGACAAAAGTGCAATAGCCAATTGTACATTCCGCCAAAGCTTTATAAGTCTGAAAGAGCAATTCCTTGTCAGCAACCAATCTTAGTGTTTTAAATATATAAAGTAACTTTCTAGTACGTTTTGTAACTGTATCTATATGGGAGCGCCAATTTAGTTTCTCAACCAAAATGACACCTAGATACCTTATAGAGTTAGCATGGTCTAGGATGCTGCAACCACAGCTATAACTTGAACTAATTCGGTTACGATCTCTATAATTATTAATAAGTTGTATATTAAATTATTTTTTATTTCTACTATGAGTATTTTTTATTTCATCTTCGGTGCGGCTAGAATTTTGAAGATGTACAATGACAATGTTTGAAAGTTATGAGCAAACAAGATACGAGTCCAAAAACTAAAACCCGACTACCTAATTATTTATGATAGCATTTTTACCCTCGCCCAAATGAAGGGGTGTTGTAACTTTTGTGCAAAGATAAGTAATTTAGGAGATATGAGGGAATATATACATACATACATACATAGTCAAACTAATAACCCTCCTTTTTGGTAGTCGGGTAAATAAGGAACGAGGATGTTTCATTGGTTTTAACCTTATAAGGGTTCAAGACTGCGTAAGGCAATGATGAAAAATGAAACCATAAATTGAAAGAAAAAGATAGTTTATTGAAGTTCTAAGTAAATTGATAGTACAAACCGTTTCTAATATATCATAATTATTTCCAACATAGTTATTTATGGCTTAGAATTAGGCATTTACATACACCGTCTGGGCGTTTTTCATAAAAGTCGTAGGTACACGTGACTATCCGGAGTTCTTTTAAAAATCAATAAAAGAGTATTATGACTAACTGGAATGGCATGTTTCAGTGATGGTCCCGTAGTAAAAGTCTCTTTGGTAAAAGTAGTAGTACGGTGCGTCACAAAATGATTCCGGATATACAATATGTGACGAACGAACTTCTTATAACTCATCTTACAGCTTAGCATTATATACTCTTTGATTTGACTTGTAGTCTTAAAAATTCAAAAGTCAAATCAAACTAGTGATGGCAATTAATGCGATTTTGCGATTATTTTTTTGGCCCGATAGCTCAGTTGGTAGTATCCCTGCCTTCTGGACTGAGGGCTGTGAGTTCGATTCCTGCCGGGGACAAACATTTGTGTGATGAACATAGATGTTTGTTCTGCGTCTGGGTGTTATAGTTTTCTATGTATGTATTTACAAACAATATATAAGTATTGTATCAGTTATCTAGTTCCCATAGTACAAGCTATGCTTAGTTTTGGGCTAGATGGCGCTGTGTGAAATGTCTAAAATAATATATATTAATATATATATATTTTTGCATAAATTTCATAAACATGCTATTTCATGAGTCTTAGCATGCTAATTGCTATTGCTATGCTATTTAATAATAAGACGGTAAATTGATAACAATATTCAGTATTTATTATGATTACAGTTAATATGCAAATTTAAGAACGCGTTTACTTAAAGGCTTATTAAATTGCACTAAATTCAGTCGCCTAAATGGTTCAGCCAGACAGCCACTGTCGATCTAAAAATACGCATTTAGACTTAGTACCTACAGGCAGACTTTAGACTAGGTAGCCGTAATTTAATTTGCTATACTTAAAATACCTATTCAATGACTGAATTTAGGAAGTTATATTAATATCTAAATATCATTAGAAAGAACAACGGATTATTTTGTTGGGTAATGGAAAATAAACGTTAAATTTGCGTGCTACTTTTGGCACATCACTACAAAAATAAACTGTTCATATAGCCTTGTAACAGCGTAGTGTAGTAATTAATTAATTTTGCAATTAAACTAAAGTTTACCGCTAAATCACAACATTTCATGATAAATTATCAGTAAGTACTGCAAATTCAACAAACAATTTTTTTAATGAAGCAACGTTTTGTCAATGTAATAGCAATAATAACATAAATAATATGGTCATTAATAGTACCAGAGGAAATAACGGGCACTCTGTCGAGCCCAAAGTTAAATGGGATTTTCTGTTTTTTCCCATACATTTTTATTTTCAAAAAAATAATTAAGCCTCAGAAACGCCCCAGGAGCGAAAATATGGTAATAGTGAAGCTTCTATAACGAATTAGCGTTGATTTTTATCACGAAAAAGAATATATTTTTTTCAAGATCGCTAAGTCTATGGAACTATGATTTTCGACCTACAGTGCGGCGCCACCACGGCGGCACCGACCCGCTTAGCTGCTAAAATTTTAGACAAATTAATCACACGCATGAAATTCTTTGGAATTCATTCATAATACGCCCCATTTTTCATATCACTTGTGAAATCTGCTAAAATTCACGTGAAAGACAAAGATAGGTAGATTTAGTGTCCCCGTGGTTGCGAGGGAGCGCGCACGATGCTCATTTTGCATATCACTTGTGAAATCTGCTAAAATTCACGTGAAAGACAAAGATAGGTAGATTTAGTATCCGCGTGGTTGCGAGGGAGCGCGCACGATGCCCATTTTTCATATCACTTGTGAAATCTGCTAAAATTCACGTGAAAGACAAAGATAGGTAGATTTAGTATCCGCGTGGTTGCGAGGGAGCGCGCACGATGCCCATTTTTCATATCACTTGTGAAATCTGCTAAAATTCACGTGAAAGACAAAAATAGGTAGATTTAGTATCCCCGTGGTTGCGAGGAAGCGCACATGATGCCGGCCCGCGCTCAGCTCCTGCGTGAAGCGACTAGCGAGCAAGTATTCGAGTAATGAATTCATGAGATATCTTCATTTCATACTTCACAGAATTTCACGACTACATTTCATTTGTGAATTGTTAATGAAGTTTTAGCATGCTACGAATTAATGTTTATGCTAATTAATCCACCACTAAATCAAACTGTTTTATAACGTAGTGATTATATTCTATTTGTTTTATTGCAAATAGGCTATATTCATAGCACTTTTCCAAGTCAAATTAAATTATTATAAACACTAAGCAGATAAAATCACAAAGCGCACAATGTGAATTATTATGACTATATAATAAATAGCAATCGTATTACAATAATTAGCTAGGCCTTGCCGCCCACAACCTCTGCACCAGCAACGTCCTCTCATCCGCATTGCTGTCTGGGGTGGCTGTGATGAGCGATGCCTGGCTGCGCTGCAGCGCCTGCATGTCATCATCTGTCATCGTCGGTACTGGCACATTGTGCGCATTGGCTATGTTGTGAAGCACAGCACATGCATTCACTATCTTTCCTGCTTTTTGAGGAGTGTAATTTTAGTAAGAAATAAGCCTGTAACTGTATTATTTAGGCTTTATTCAACAAAATTAAACGTATAAAACATATTGGCACAAACAACCGTCACATGTAATTATCTTCCTTTTTATGACATCGAGTATTCACAACGGAAGGAGGCTATAATACCACATTCTCCTGGGCTTTATTGTGTCAACACATAGTCAGCCAAGTGGGCGGGCTGGTGGCGTACTCTTTCAGAGCGCCGCTGTGGCTGAGCATGTTGAGTATCTTCTTGACGCTCTGTAGTTACAGCGGTTTCATCCCCTCCATCCATTGCATCAGTGAAGTCATCATCTTCATTTGAATCGGCTTCATCAGTATCAGAAGGGCGCTCCCCAGCAGGAGCTAAATGCCGATTGGAGACCACAACTTCTCTCCCACTGCTCAAACGCACGCGTGAAAGTTGAGGGTTACTCTCCAGGATATCAACTTCTTCAACCAATGGTTCATATTTGCTAGACCGGTTATGATTACGCATCAATACTTTTCCGGGATTGGCTAGCCACGTGGGCATCGACTGGCCGTTTGAGGACCTCCTAGCGTGGGAAAACATGCGTTCATGGGGCGTGCTGTTGGTGGCCGTACAAAGCAGTGATCTCACAGAATGTAAAGCCTGAGTTAGAACTGACTCCCATTTTGTTATAGGCAAATTTTGACTTTTTAGAGCCAATTGTACCGTCCGCCAAATTATTCCGTTGTATCTCTCTGTCTGACCGTTGCCTTGAGGGTTATAAGGCGTTGTATAGCTCGTAGCAATACCCTTCTGGTGAAGAAAGTCTTTCAATTCTTTTGATAAAAAGGACGTGCCACGGTCAGAGTGGATGTACGTTGGCATACCGAAAATAGAGAACAAATCTATAAGTTTGTTAATCACGGTTTTTGTGCTTAAATCTGGACATGGATATGCCCAGGGGAAACGAGAATATTCATCCACTATTGTTAGAATATATCGATTGTTCCCAGAGCCATCGGAAGGTAGCGGCCCTTTAAAATCTAGCGATATTCTTTCGAAAGGAGCCATCGCTTTCACTAATATCCCAACATTTGGTTGAAAACGAGGTTTTACCTCAGCGCAAATCGCGCAATTTGAAGTAATGCGTTTTACTTCTTCTGTGGAGTATGCTAGATTTTTACTTCGAATCCAGTGCAGCATTCTTATCACACCAGGGTGACACAGTGTCTCATGCAATGTTTTTAGAGTATTTTCTGAATTGTTTGTAGAAGCAACTAATACAGCATTGGCTCTCGATAAAGCATCAGCTACTAAATTGTCTTTTCCGGGGCGATAAACAATATCAAAATTATATGCAGAGAGTTCTAGTCGCCACCGTTGTATTTTGTCATTCTTTATTCTTGTTGAATGTTGCTGGTTAAACATAAATGCAACCGATTTTTGGTCTGTGATTAATTTAAGAGGTCTCCCACTGAGAAATTGTTTCCATTTACGAAGACACTCAACTATAGCTGCAGCTTCCTTTTCTATAGCTGGATGATTCCGCTCGCTACTGTGAAGACTTCTTGTGAAGAAAGCTACGGGTCTGCCTTCTTGCGACAGAGTTCCTGCGATCGTGTTATCTGAGGCATCGGTTTCAACAACGAATTGTATCTTGTCATCAATAGCGTTAACAGCCGACTTCGCTATTTCTTGTTTCAAGGCTTCAAAAGCGCTTGCTGCCTCCGAACCCAATGGGAATATTCCTTGTGAAATTAGGGGCTGAATCTTAGCGGAAAATCTTGGTACCCATTTAGAGTAGTGGGCGAATAATCCTAATGCTCGGCGAAGTGATGCAGTCTGAAGGTAGAGGAAGATCTAATAGGGGACGCATACGCTCCGCGTCAGGTTTGATAACTCCTTCACATATGGTATAGCCCAGAATACTTACTTCCTTCAATGAAAACTCACTCTTATTATGGTTCAATGTCAGATTGTACCGATTGGCAACGTCAAGAAAGCGTTGTAGTTTTTGATCTTGATCAATTCCACATACGGTTATGTCATCTAAGTACGCATGTACTCCTTGTAAATCCTCTTTGGCAATGATATTATTGACAGCTCGTTGGAAAGCTGCTACCCCATTTGTAACTCCAAAGGGTATCCTGTTAAATTGGTATAAATTTCCTTTAGCTTCGAATGCCGTATATGGTTTTTCAGCCTCCAAAATTGGAAATTGGTGATAGGCGCTTTTCAAATCGATTTTACTATAAACTCGGTATTTGGCTATTTTAGAGACTAGGTTTTCAATACTTGGTAAAGGATAAGCATCCAGCTGTGTATATCTGTTTACAGTCTGCGAGTAGTCTATACACATCCTTCTTTTGTGGTTTTCACTTATTGTTACGAGTACTTGCGCTCTCCATGGCGACAAACTGGGTTCGATTATCCCTTCAGCTAATAGCTTCTTTACCTCAGAACTGATGAACTGCGTGTCACTTTCTGAAAATCTTCGTGATTTTATAGCAATTGGTTTGCAGCCTTGCAGTAGGTTTGGAAATAAACAGACTGGATCAATATTAGCACAAGGCAGAGCACATAATTTCAATGGAGCCTCTGGTCCGCCGAAGTGCATTTCTAATGTTTTGTGCTTCGTAAGAATATCATGACCTATTATTATGTCTGTACACAAATCTTCAATAACTAATAATTCTGCTGCAAATGAATGGCCTTGTAGTTCAATATTGACGGAGCACAATGTGTGTACCTTTGTCTTTAGGTTTGAAGCAGCCATGCTTACATTTTGATTGCATGAACGCAGCCTAAGTTTGTGTAGGTGAGTTAATCGACTGTCTATAAAACTCGCAGTACTCCCTGTATCGATCAACGCTTTGGCTGTAAATAATCCGTTTACTGTGATAGGTACCATGGCTTTATTTAATTCCGTTGTAGCGGCAACAATACAGGATAGCCGTTGTTGTAGAGATTCTCTATTTTCAAACTCTTTGTTTTGTTCACTTTGAGCCGCAAAAGCACCATGTTGAGGTGCTGCCGCACCCTTGCAGACTTTCGCAAAATGTCCTCTTTTTCCGCACTTGAGACAAGTAGTACTTGCAGCAGGACAGTTTCGTCGTGGGTGTCTTTTATTTCCGCAAAAATAGCACAGTTCTTGGGTATTATATTTCTGATTATTAGTAGATGCAGCGTTTACGAATGGACTAGACGTAGAAGCTGCTTGTTGATAATCATCATTGTGTAGCCGGGCCAATTCGAGAGCACGGGCCTGTTTAAATGCATCGTCCAAAGTGAGAGTGCTGTTTTCAAGCAATCTTTGTCGTACCAATGCCGACGACAGTCCCGCAATGAATGCGTCTCTAATAAATTCGCATTCATTTTGCTCGGCAGTAACTTGCTTGAAATTGCATTCCTTTGAGAGGACTTTTAATGCCTGCAGATACTGGTCGATTGACTCACCCGGTTGTTGCGACCGTTTTGCTAATCGGTGCCTGGAGTATATTTCGTTAGGTGGTTTCAAAAATATTGCGTCGAGTTTTAGTATGGCTATATTATATTCAGTGCAGTCCTGTATATGAGCATATATAGTAGGTGCCAGATGGTTTGTCAGAATTTGCAATTTAGCTTCCTTTGCAATCGGTTTTTCTTTGGTAGAGATAGCTGACAGAAAATTTTCAAAGGTATTTTTCCAATGTGTCCACTGAGGGGACAGATCGTGGCTCGAGGACGAGTCTCCGTCGAAGCGTTCAGGGCGTAGATATTTTTCCATTTTGTTGAATAAATTGTAGTAAGAAATAAGCCTGTAACTGTATTATTTAGGCTTTATTCAACAAAATTAAACGTATAAAACATATTGGCACAAACAACCGTCACATGTAATTATCTTCCTTTTTATGACATCGAGTATTCACAACGGAAGGAGGCTATAATACCACAGTAATGAAGCACGCGATGTGCCAACAAACACCGCCAACGCGCTTTCAATACGCCGAAGCACCTCTCAATGACATTACGGACGCTGCAGTGCATTTTTGTGTAGTGTTCCTCAGGAGACCCTTCAGCTGCTCTTACAATTGGCGTCATCAGGTAAGACCTTTGGGCAAATCCAGAGTCTCCTGAAAATAACATGAGTTTTATTAACTTTGCCTGTCTTGGTCACTTAAATTTGCCCAAATACTACTACATAACAATAAGATAAACTTACCTAAGAGCCAGCACCTTTCTCCGGCTGAGTGGAGCTGCTCCATGTAGCTTTTAATTGGGCTTTGAGTCCAAATAAAACTATCATGGGCAGCACCACCATAAGATGCATCAACATGCAGAATATTGAGATGCATATCACATATCTGAAAGACAATTTTTATTATCAGTATCCTATTTGGCTATATACTTGTTTACCATAATTTAAAATATATTTTTGGGGGGGGGGGGGAAGTATCCATTTATGTTGTTTTGTATCCAGTAATTTAAGCTTTCAATGAGAAAATGTCATCCAAATCGGTTCAGCTGTTTTGGTGTGAAAGCCAGAGAAGATAAGACATGTTTCAAGTTTATAAGCAGAGGGGTACTAGCTGCTCCTTGCTAGTTTGTCTGTGTGGAATTAGAGTTACAGTGGCTACACTCTCTGCCCTCAGTTAATATTTTGGACATGTAAAATCACAACTTACTGTCAACACATTAATAGAGTGGTATCCTTTTCTATTAAAAAATGTCTCCTCATGATCAACCGGGCGGACGATGGCGATGTGGCTGGCATCAATAACCCCGGTTACTCCGGGAAACCCATGTTTGTCCATAAAACTAGAACAAATTAAACTTTTAATTAGTTTTCACACTTATTCACCACAATAACCCCGGTTACTCCGGGAAACCCATGTTTGTCCATAAAACTAGAACAAGTGTAACTTTTTAACTGATTAATTTTTACAGTTATTCACCAATCATTTTAAGGGTTCTATACCCAACGGGGAAAGGCTCCGCTGTCCATCTGTCTGTCCGTCCGTTTGTCACGGCTGTATCTCAAGAACCATGATAATTAGACTGCGATAGTGTCTACTTATTGAAAGCAACTTATAGATTGCATACTTACTCTGCCATTATGCATTCCCTTCTTTCTCTCTGAGATGGGAATTTTATGTACTTCAACAGGATTTCCCGCGAGTTCATGGCATTGGTGACCTCTTCCAAACAATTCGACAATGTCGGTTGAGACATGTTATGAAGGTAAGAGGTACCAATGCCTCGCTGGTAGGAACCATAACCGTAAAACGCCAAAGCCGCCAGAATCTACAATTAGTAATATTATTAAATTATAATATAATTTAGGATGAAGGAAACCTATGGGTAGGTACTCTATGTAGTGTAGTGGCACACATTACTTAGACATCCCTATTTCAATGATTGGACATGGGAGTTGATTCAGTTGTTGGGGTTGTTCACTTTTGATATCTACTAATCTATCTAACGTAGTAAATTTCTACCTCTATTTACTATAATTGTTATTCATTGCTCTAGGTGCATTTTTATAACCTTACTTTGAGCTCGTCTCGTACTGCTGTGGCTCGTGACCTGTGTGGAAGATGTGGTATCACATCTCCACATAGTTGATGGAATGCGATTTTGGTCAGCCGAAACTGACGGACAAATTCATTGTCGGGTAGCAGCAACGGGTTGCTGTTATCCCTTAATGTCCGTCTCGTCAGTTTCAGCTGCTTCTTTCGCCGCTCCTACTCCGCATTTGCCAACAGCATTGCCCGCGACATTTCTAACTGAAAGAACGCAGTGTTGAGTTATACTGTAAACTTGGTAACCTACACAATACGTTTTTCACATGGTGACAAGCTCGATATATTATCGCTTACATTTTACAGTTTCGCGATGTAGGTAGGTACTTACTTATTTTGTTGGTATTATTTTGGTGTAAGGACTATGGATTATTATTTCACTATTATGTAGTTTGAGGCACTTAATAAAATCCGAGACGTTAACTTAGGCGCAAGAAACAACCTCTACCCTGTTTCTATGGAGAATGTAATCCCTGCCGTCATTTCGGCTGAAATCTATGTACGTAATCGCAAATGTTCATATCGATGAAATTTTTGTTCTGTCAAATCCTTTTCTGTAGCAAACTTGTTGCAATCGAACTTTTAATGACTTTGATTGATACAGAATGTCGTACATAATCGCAAAACTATAATAAATACATATTTCTTAATGAAACTGATTGAAATAAAAGTTACATAATCGCCCTACTGGTCTACTAGAGGTTGATAAATAAAGAAGACATCCTATTAACTCACGATACGGCATATCTAAGACAATCGCTTTACTGTCACCTATATCCAAGTTTATTTCCATAGGCGTTTCCGCTCCCTTGCAATCAGTCATGTTAAATTTTTCAAGTATCCTATCTATTGCAGGTTCTTGATTGATAGAAATCACTTCAGGTGTTCTAACGATATTTAATCCCAAGTATGTGTTTACCTCGCCGAGGTCTTTAACATTGAACTCAATTTTCAATAATTCGTATGCTTTATTTAAACTTATCTCACATTTTGACATTAAATCATGTCATCAACGTATACTAGTAAAAATAGATTATCCAAAACATATAAACAAAAATCATATTTTGATTGAATAAATCCATTACCCGTTAAAAAACAATGCAACCTTTCATTCCAGCACTTGGGCGCTTGTTTTAAGCCATACAGTGATCTTTTTAATTTTAACACTACACCTTTTTTGACTTTGACTCCCAAAGGAGGTTTTATATAGACATCTTCTTTCAACAAACCGTTCAAAAACGCTGTTGGAACATCCAGTTGTTTCATAAACATATTGTTCTGAACAGCTTGGCTCAACATCATACGAATAGTTGGCATACGTGCGACTGGTGAATATACATTAAATAGTGTTTCTTCTTGAAATCCTTTTGCCACTAATCTGGCCTTTTTCGTACCGTCCTTCTTAGTAGTGAAAACCCATTTAGTATCAATCGCTCTTTTGTTTTCAGGTAGTTCCGATTCTTCCCAAGTTTCTAAGTTTTTAAGAGAATTTTGTTCTTTATTTATCGCCTCTTGCCATTCTTGTCCTCTTTCTATCGCCTCTCTATATGAACTTGGATCACCCGTGCATAAACAGTATGCTACATGTGTTTCATAATCTTCGAATCGCTTCGGAGGCTTGATAATTCTACCACTTCTTGTTTTAGTCACATTTTCACTTCCATTGATAATATTATCTGTCGTATCAATTATATTTTCTTCAACGCAATCCTCAAAAACTTCTTCCAAGTCATTTCCTCTTGTTTCTTCATTATCAACAACATCTTCTCTGACTTCATCATTATTGTCTTCTTGACCAACAACTTGCTCATAATTTCCTTGATAAACCTCAGGTGTAATTACTCTTTGCTCACACTCATTTTCATTAATCATATTATTTTGATTGTAAACGATATTATTTTCATCAAATCTTACATCTCTTGATACAATAATTTTATTCTCTTTGGGATCCCATAAGTTATACCCAGTCCTGCTATATCCGACCATTCTAGTTTCACGTGCTCTTTCTGAAAACTTATCTAGTTTTGGTAAAATACATGCCCACGCTTTGGCACCAAAGGCACGAAGTTTATTTAAATCTCTTGTCCCATATAAGACTTCACACGGTGTTTTATAATTAATAGCCGCTGATGTACACCGGTTCAATTGATAGGCTGCACATTTTATGGCTTCACCCCACAAGTTCTTTTGTAGATTGGTTTCAATGAGCATAGTTCTTGCTTTATTATACAAACTACGATTCATTCTTTCTGCAACGCCATTGCTGGCTGGCGAATATGGTAAACTATATTCCAAAACTATACCCTTTTCATTACAAAATTGGCGTAACTTAATGCAAGTATTTTCTCCTGCATTATCACATCTTATTCTCTGAACTGATTTTTCGAACTCGTTTTCATATCTATTAATATAACTAATAAAGTTATCTGAAGCTTCAGCTTTCCGCTTGAGTAGAAAAACTACACAGAAGTGGGAGTAATCATCTATAATTGTTTGGAAATAAATTTCCCCCTGAATGGTTGGAATGTTGAATGGGCCTGCTATATCACTGTGTATTAGCTCTAAGACCTGTTGTGACCTTGGTTGCTCTAACTTTTTAAATGGTAACCTAGTTGCCTTACCTTTCATGCAAGCGTTACTAACTTTGTTGTTAATTGGTAATTCTAACCTACGCAAAGTTTTGGAGCTAGTATGCCCTAAACGTCTATGCCATAACATGCCATTGGCTGATTGTATAGCTGCGGCTCCATTTTCTGCTAATATTTCACCCTGTAAAATATAAAGTTTGCCATTATTATGAGCACATATACTAGAACCATTATAAAAATTAACCTTTGCATATTCGCTTTTAAAAATTATTTCATTGGGTTTTTCAAGAAGTTTCCTAACAGACAGTAAATTATATGCCAAATTTGCTACAATAAAACCTTCTATTGTAATTTTAATATTGTCACATTTTATAGATAAATTTCCTCCATAGTAAGAAATTACTTTTTCGCCATTTGCCATGTTTATAATAATGGGATTCTCCAATTGTTTAATATTAGTCATGTACGGTTCATAATAATCAGATATAAAATTTTGTGATGCACCAGAATCTATTACAAATGAAACTACTTCATTAATCTCCTTACATGTTAAGTTGAATTCTCCATTTCCATCCATAATACAGCCCATGTCATTGTTAGCATCATCATTTCCAATATAAGCACCGTCCCTCGAAGTGGTCGCTCTACCGGCACCACCTCGGCTTTGCATACCACGACTCGGTCTAGCAAACCCAACACCCCGTATTGGGACACTGCGTTGGAAAGTATGTTGTGCCTGTCGTATATTTTTCCTGCAATATAATGCCTTATGGCCTTTTTCGCGACAATTCCAGCATTCAGCATTAGATGCATTATCTATGTTTGATGACCCTGAATCTATGTCACGCAATCTTATTTCGGCATCCAATAAAGTTGCTTTAGTTTTATCTAAAGTTAAACTCTCATTCATAGCTTCTAGCGCTGTTGTAATATTATTATATTTTTCTGGTAAAGCTAACAATAAATGTATAACTTTGTCAGTTTCTTCCATTTTTGATATAATTTCATTATCACTGATTAGCTTGTCAAACTTTAAGAAAAAGTCTTAAAGTTTTTCGTTTTTGTCACATTTCAAGTCTATCAACTTTTTCTGAAATTTATTCATGACACTCTTCCTTGCAAAAAAATTTTCTAATGATGCCATCATATCCTTGGAACTATTACATCCTTTAATAATTTCTAGAAAATTATCTCCCAAATTTTGCACGATCAATGACCTTGCTTCCGCATCTCTCTTTTTATGTTCATCTTTTATTAATGTACATCGCACAACCTCACCAAGACCCCTCTCTTCTAACAGTAAGTCTAGTCTAAACTTCCAGCTGTGATAATGACTACCATCTTCCAACCGACGAATCACCTCTTGTGTTCTAGTAGCCATGACTTTTTTCTTCTAGGAATTTTCACAACAATTTTCTTTTACTTCTAGGCTTATTTACCTGAAAATCACTTTATGGAATATGGGGTGGCCCCATGACCTTTTAGGATCCTAATTATGCGTGGAAGACACGCTGACATATTCCTTTCTTTTAAATAAAACACTTTATTTTCGTTTAGCTGCATCACTGCTTATATATTGAAGTAACCGTTTTTCCTAGTAACCATAGAAACAACCACAGACTAAACAAACAAAATATTACAAACTCTTCAGCATTAGCCGCGATAAGCCACAGGATCAATAAATACGCTAATAACAAGCTCACCTGTGCAGTCTAAATTTATGTAGGATGACACTCTTCCTTGCAAAAAAATTTTCTAATGATGCCATCATATCCTTGGAACTATTACATCCTTTAATAATTTCTAGAAAATTATCTCCCAAATTTTGCACGATCAATGACCTTGCTTCCGCATCTCTCTTTTTATGTTCATCTTTTATTAATGTACATCGCACAACCTCACCAAGACCCCTCTCTTCTAACAGTAACTCTAGTCTAAACTTCCAGCTGTGATAATGACTACCATCTTCCAACCGACGAATCACCTCTTGTGTTCTAGTAGCCATGACTTTTTTCTTCTAGGAATTTTCACAACAATTTTATTTCTTTTACTTCTAGGCTTATTTACCTGAAAATCACTTTATGGAATATGGGGTGGCCCCATGACCTTTTAGGATCCTAATTATGCGTGGAAGACACGCTGACATATTCCTTCCTTTTAAATAAAACACTTTATTTTCGTTTAGCTGCATCACTGCTTATATATTGAAGTAACCGTTTTTCCTAGTAACCATAGAAACAACCACAGACTAAACAGACAAAATATTACAAACTCTTCAGCATTAGCCGCGATAAGCCACAGGATCAATAAATACGCTAATAACAAGCTCACCTATGCAGTCTAAATTTATGTAGGTATACTTATATTTCAGCGCACTGAACCCCAGTTGAAAAAATTGTGGGATAACTTGAAAACGAGGCAAAAGGCCCTTTTAACATTTGAAAAGCGCCAGCGTATGCGCACAGGTGGAGGATCTATTGACCCGAATGAGGTACAATCACAACCGGGTACTAGCCAAGAGATTCTAACTCCAGAAGCTCTTTTAGAACCGACGGATATTGAAATCCGATGTGTCATCGACAGTGACACTGCTTTTACAGCTGAAGGTATAATATTTTTTTTCCGTTGTTCCTTTTATCTAATTCCTTAAAAGTATTTACATTTCCCAAAATGATTCTTATCAAACACCCCTGCCTGGTGCCGCACACTTGGCTATAGTTGCCCCATTATCTCATGTTAAGTCAAGCCAGCAGTCAGAGAAAAATAATGATGATGATAATGATGATGATGATGTTGATGAGTGACAAATGGGTTTTAGCCAAGCCTCTAAATTTTTACCTTTCTCTTCTCTCTTCCATTCAACAGGATGAGTATATTACAGAGATATTACATTAGATATTACATTGTTTCTGACCAAAATTTGGACACTGCTCCTTGTCATTCAGGGTCCCGTTTTACCGATTATGGTGAAGCTACAACATCTCAAGGTAAAACATTGTGTATTTTTTATAGATAATGGTATGGAACTTTGCCGCCTGCAGGCTATAGATGCGTGTTCACTAACGTAACTAGCCTGCCTGACGTGGTATAAGGGTCCAACCTGCACCGGGAGTCACTGGCACTGGCGTAAAAATAAAACAATTAATTCCCCAATTTAAACTACCGAATTTATTTGCGCACAAACCCCCAGAAGCTAAAACGTTTACCCCGGTCGGCCAGTGCGCAGTAACTGGACGACCGCCTATCATACATCTCGCTCGCACACCAAACTGCTGACATACGATCCGTTCACTCTACATGTGTCCCTACAGTACACCCCCCCAAATTTTTCCAAAATTTTCTTAAAATACTTAACCTTACACTTATATTAATTACCCTACGCGCTACCGTACATTATTTCCTATCACTGCATTTTTTTTAGTGTTTATATTATAGGCGCCCGTTCTCATAACAATCGTAGGTGTCCGGTTACGTCTGGCTGGCCGCAGCCGCGTATCTGGTAGCGAGCCAGACTGCCCCTATATACTACACAAGACAAGACAAACAAACCATTCTGCACATAATAATTTTTTACAATCACCGATACATTAGAATTTAAATTTTTAGCACATACACACTTGACACTTCACTACAAAATTTTGGTTTATACTTGTTGCACTTGTTGCACTTGCGTATTTTGGAATTTTAGGATTGCATTTTCCATTTGTTTTTGTAGCCAACCGCCGATGGTGGCATGGCATTTTCCACAGCATTGACACAATATAATGGCGAAAAGTAGCAACCCGATGATCCCCAATATTATCCCATAATTATAAATATGATTTTCCATGCTAGTAAAATCAGCCTGGTTCGCACCATTCTGGGCTATTATAATTTCTTCATTTTTACTGTAAGACTTGCCCATGGTTAAAATAATTTTGAAAATGTATGTATTAAAATTTTTTTAATGAATTACTACTCTCTGTGCTTGATTGAGACAAGATGATGGAATGAATTTATAATGACCAACTTGGCTCCAAAAACAGATCTCTATTAATGCAACTTTTACAATTTATATATGTACTGACCTCAATAATAAACTGTTACCTACTTAGAATTATACAAATCGGCAAAACAACTTCCTATGCTAGAAATAGCAATTATGCTCATGTCATAGTTTGACCTACTAACTATTACTACTACATGTTACACATGTTGAGTTAAGACCCGTATTTATAGTGCGTCCTATTCACAGTTATTTCAATTATTACAATTTAACAACATGGTATGTTTTCACCATACTTAAACCGCCGAATAAATTGTTATTACTATTACATTATACAATACCGTACATTAGCCTATTACTATATGCCTAACTAACTATTATCTCACTAATATTAAATCTAACTGGTGGCTTAACTATTCGGCCACTTCTAGTTACCCTATTACTTAAACCTATGTCTTTTTTATTCTTATTTTCTACGGACACATGTTTATCACGGTTGGCATCATAACTACTGTCAGAATTTATGTCGTCATTCAACACAAATGCTGGCTTTAACCGGTCAATTGAAATACTCACCGTTCTGTTGGGCAGTTGGACTGCATAAACTTTATTATTCCTGCTAATGACACGATAAGGACCATCGTAGGGTGGAACCAAAGGTTTCCTTACTGCGTCATTACGAATAAACACATGTTCGCACTTACTTAACTCGTTATGGACAAATAGGGCGCGTGAGTCTCGCGCTTGTCTTGATACTGGTTTCAATTTCCTAATACTTTCTCTCAACTGCTCTAAAAATGTATTACCTTCGCTCATTCGTTTATCTGAGACGTCATAAAAGTCTCCAGGTAAACGGATTGTTTGGCCATACAGATATTCCGCGGGGCTCACACCATTATCGCTTCTGCCCACTGTGCGTAAACCTAACAAGACTGTCGGCAACTCGTCACACCATGACCTATTCTCTGACAACCGTGCCATTAAAGATTGTTTCATACATCTGTGCCAACGTTCTAACATTCCGTTACTTTGGGGATGATACGGGGTAGTACGCACCCTTTTAATGCCCATTAACTTTAGTAACTGTTCAAATAAATTACTTTCGAATTGCCTACCTTGGTCCGTTGTCACTGTGTAAAAATTGCCAAATCTGCAGATCCATGAGTCATAAAATGCTTTCGCGATCACCTCTGCTGTTATTTCTGCAACCGGAATGGCTTCCGGCCATCGCGTAAATCTATCTATCATCGTAACCAAATATCTATGACCATCCTTGCACGGTGGTAAAGGCCCTACAATATCCAAATGAACGTGTGATAGTCGTTCCGCATTTGGAAACTGCTGCAATTCTGATACCGTGTGCCTACCTACTTTTGCTTTTTGGCATTGTATGCACGTTTTTGCCCACTGACCAGCGTCACGATTTAGACCAGGCCAGAAAAATCTTTTCGCCACCAACTTTCGTGTTGCTCTAACCCCTGGGTGGCTAACATCATGGACCGATTGAAAAGCTGCTTGTCTAAAACTCTCAGTTAAATACGGCCTACACGTTTTTGATGAAGTTTCGCAGTAAATTGGCTTAACACTACTCGGCATGAAAATTTTCTGTAAAGAAATATTATCGTGACTTTCGGCTAATAACTGTGCTAGCTCTGCATCCCGTTCCTGTGTTGATGCCAACTCAGCGTAATCAATTACCGTTGGACTGTGTATAGTTTCAATTCTCGAGAATGCGTCAGCAATTGCATTATCGTCTGCCTTGACATACCTAATGTCCGTCGTGAACTCGCTAATAAACAATAACTGCCTTGCACGTCTAGGTGTTTCGCAATTGGTTTCAATTCGATTGAATGCAAACGTTAACGGTTTGTGATCGGTGAAAATTGTCAACTCTCTTCCTTCATACATAAATCTGAAATGTTTCATAGCTAAAAATATTGCCGTAAGCTCCCTATCATACGTGGAATACTTTTGTTGAGCTGTAGTAAACTTCTTCGAAAAATACCCTAGAGGCAACCACTTACCTTCTACCCACTGCTGTAATACTGCTCCGGCACACGTGTCTGACGCATCCGTCATAAGCGATAATGGTACCTCGCCAACTGGGTGTGACAACATGACCGCATCTTTTAATCTGTTTTTACATTGTTTAAATGCTTCATCTGACTCGATGTTCCACACGATTTTAGTCTTGTCCTTTTTCTTTGCATTACTAAGAAATCTGTTCAGAAGAGACTGATGATTCGCTGCGTGTGGAACACTGGCTCGATAGAAATTTATCATACCTAAAAATCTCCGTAACTGTTCTACCGTTTCTGGTCGAGGATATTCCACTATGGCCTTGACCTTGTGTTCAAGTGGTTGTATACCGTCGGTCGAAATCTGGTAGCCCAAAAATTCAATAGTTTCTTTACCAAACTCACATTTTGACAAATTTATAGTTATGCCGAAATAAGCAAAACGCTCAAATACTTTACGTAAGTGCTCTTTATGACTCTCTAATGAGTCACTTGCAATTATGACGTCATCGATGAAACTAAATAAGAAATCTAATCCCTCAAGCACTGTATTGTTCATATACCTCTGAAAGGTTTGACTAGCTGTCCTCAAACCAAAATTTAGCCTCAAAAATTCATAAAGCCCAAATGGCGTTATCACGGCGGTTTTTTTTACATCCTCTGGCGCGATTTTGACAAAATGATAGGCCTTATTTATATCTAGCTTCGAAAAAATTTTCTTACCTGCCAGTATATAGGTGAAATCGTGCAGTCTTGGAACAGGGTAGCGGTCCGGTTTGGTGATTGCATTCAAACGCCTGTAGTCACCAACAGGTCTGATGTCCCCATTTTTCTTCGCGACGACATGCAGCGGACTGGCCCACTCGCTCTTTGACGGCCTGCATATCCCCATTTCCTGCATTAACTTAAATTCTTGTTTAACCTTATGATACCTGTCTGGCGGCAATGGCCGCGCTTTCGCATGCACTGGTGGACCCGTGGTTTCAATGTGATGGTAAACATCACGATCTGAATCACGGTCCATATTTTTGAATGAAACCGGTTTAGTTATATCTGGAAACTCTGCCAACAGATCAACGAACGGATGGTTACAATCCACTGTGGTGATTGACGACTCATCGTAAGTAGTTATGCTGCCAAGCGTCATCAAATTTGTTTCCTTATCTATAAGTTTCCGCGCACTTAAATCTACCACTAGCATGTGATGTTCCAAGAAATCCGCCCCTAATATCGGTTGAGTGACGTCCGCTATTACAAAGGTCCATCGATATGGACGCCGCAAACCTAAATTTAAATTTAATGTCCTAACACCAAATGTCTTTATTTCACTACTATTTGCCGCGAACAATTTATAGTCTGTGCACCTACTAGATAATTTTTGCTTCTGAGTAGCAGGGACAACCGAGATATTTGCTCCAGTGTCTACCAAAAACTTCAGCCCATTTTCCCTGTCATACACTGTGAGGCGGTGATTGTTAGCCGGCACAAAACGCCCCCCCGTCGATTGCACCGCACCTAGTTTCCCGAGCGTGGTTTCCATGCGCAGGGCTCCTCGCATCTCGTTGCCCTGCTTCGGTACCGGAAATGCCATCTACAGAGCCAGTCTGGATCGTTCGGCGTCCTGGATTGTGACCTGGAACGCCCTCTGTAGCCTCCCTGTCCACGCTCACGCCCTCTAAAGGTACTGCGACGATGCTCACTCACCTCCGCCCGCAGCGATGCAACTTCCAGATTTAATTTATGCATTTGCGCCAACACCTCCCCATACGGAAACTGGCCACAGGTCGCCGGTGAGCTGCTGACTTGTGCTATTTCACCTCCACGCATACTTTCCATAATTTTGTCTGCAATGTTTGCCAAGTTTTCGAGGGTCTGGTCTTGGCTCACTGCTAGAACTGCTCGAACTGACGTGGGCATGCGCGCCACCCATAGCTGGTGTAAGGTCTGTTCTGATATCTCCGCGTTGCGCCCCACATCTCGCATACGCCGCAGGAGCTGTGATGGTTTCTGCGCCCCAAGCTCCATTTCACTCACTAGCTTCTGAAATTGACGCTCAGCACTCTCCTCATACACTTGCAACAATCTTTCTTTCAAGGCCTTAAATTTATTCGTCTCCGGTGGCTTCAACAAAATATCGCTGACCTGTTGCAAGGCATCACGATGCAACTTAGCCACCACTATGTTAAACTTTGCCTCATCGCTTTGTTTCTGCGGCCCAAGGATACTTTCCACCTGCGCAAACCATAACCTTGGCATTTCGGCCCAAAACTCAGGCAACCGCGATTGCAGCGTAATCGCCGCTACCTCCGAACTCAAGTCATTCGATAAAGACATACCCGTTTTTTGTACTGCCTCACTACACACACTGTCCGAAGATTTATTTGGCGTTTGGAACATCACTGCACTGTTTATCTTTGTCCGAGTCCACACTTAACAAACGATTCCGCACTACACTTATCTAACCGGTGAAGTTGACCTTTGAACCCTTACACGGCCAGGCACGGCGTAAACGAGGGAGTCACCACTTTGCCGCCTGCAGGCTATAGATGCGTGTTCACTAACGTAACTAGCCTGCCTGACGTGGTATAAGGGTCCAACCTGCACCGGGAGTCACTGGCACTGGCGTAAAAATAAAACAATTAATTCCCCAATTTAAACTACCGAATTTATTTGCGCACAAACCCCAGAAGCTAAAACGTTTACCCCGGTCGGCCAGTGCGCAGTAACTGGACGACCGCCTATCATACATCTCGCTCGCACACCAAACTGCTGACATACGATCCGTTCACTCTACATGTGTCCCTACAGAACCCTTCATGCGCGAGTCAGACTCACAGTTGGTTGATTATTTTATTTTCACTGATTATCTAAAGTTTGGGAGTCAACAAATTACTAATAATATCCTCTATAAAATAGTGTTTGTCTGTCACTAAAGTTAAAACGATAATTTGTTTCAGACCAAATTGTGGACACTGCTACTCATCGTTCAGAGTCCTGTTTTACCGATTATGGTGAAGCTAGAAGATCTCAAGGTAAAACATTTGAAAATATTAAGTTTTAATAACTATAAATTAGTGTGTCTGTCACCAAAACTAAAATGATAAATTTGTTTCAGACCAAAATGTGGACACTCCTCTACGTCATTCAGGACCTCGTTTTACCAGCGATGGTGGAGCTACATGTCAAAGTAGGTATTGTTACAATACACCAAATTCATTAAGTATACTTTATTAATCAAGGTTTGTTTAAAAATGCTTAATTATTCCTACTTTTACTAATTAAGTTACTAAATCGCATCACAACACCACCACCTATTTTATTTGTCTTTTTTGTCAGAATTTATTAATTATACCTACTTCATGCCATAAGTGAACATTTAAAACTAAAATAAAAAACCTAATTATGTTAGACATAACAATAATTTATTTTTATAAGTTCCCTAAAAATGTTGTACTTGTAATTGTAAAGGTTTGAAACTCATATTTTTTTTATTCATTCATTGATTTCAGGACCAAAAAATGTACGGACCAGGGTTATTGAGGACGAATTTACTTTAAGAAAAGAAAAATATTATAAATACCAAGAGAGAGAGGATGCCCTGCACAAATTAAAAATCACAGAACAAAAATGGCTGGTGAAGGCAGCGGAAGAGATTTACTACAAATCTAAATCAGAAAGAGATGCTGCTGATGAGTTGCTGCTCTATAGGTACCTACTACGAAAGGGTTCTTAAACCATCTTTGTGCCAATTATAACTAAGATCATGACAAAAGTTATATAGCTATCTGTTTAATTGCCTTAACTACGTACCTGAAAATTTCCTGTTGCATAGAATCTGAGTGCAATCAGAATCTGCAATACTGGCGTTAGATGTAATCCACGGTTGTTGACGCTATTGTTTAACAACAATAACGGAAGCAAAACATGAACAACTGTGTCCTTACTGAAGCGGTAGCATCTCGGAAACTCAACATCGTCATAAAATTCTAAAGGATTTTCCGCATCTCTTAAATATCGTCGTGCGGGGTATTCGTACAAGTCGTCGTATGTATATCGTATGTAATCAATAAAATCTTCGAAACTGTTATCAAACGCCATTGTGATGGAAATAATTATAACCGTTGACATAAGATACGGCTTCGAGGGAAACTCAAAGTAGATCGCGACGTACCTTGAGTTGACAGTTACTTCGCTTTCCTCGTTTGAGGAGAATTTTTGAGGAACATTAGAGTGGAATGAATTTTATCGTTTAAAAATACAAAAAATCGAAAATGAGGTTAAGTCGAAGTTGAGTCTAGTTGAGTAATCTCGGGGTAACGTCTTAGAATATGGGGGCAAGACTCGGATCAGCTCACAAGTCAGCCAATTGCTGGTATCACAAGAACCCTCAACTTTCAGACATTGTAAGTTTAGTGTTTGTTACCTATATGTTAATTTTACTTTGTGTTCATTTACAAAATTATTTTCTGGAACCCATTCAAGTATCTATACTTTTTTACTGTACTATTTAAATTGGAATGTTTTTTGCAGCCTCAGAATCTACACATCTCAGGAGGAGACAATCTGCTCAAGGCTCTGACGTTAGAAGCAGATTGTTTCAGGTAGAAGAGGACCGTGCAGAGAGAGAAACAACTAGGAACACTGAGTTTGCAGGCATTAGGGCCGCTCTCTTGCAGCTGTGTGAGCTGATAAGAGAATTTTTAGATAGATAGGTAGCTAGCTATAAGTGGCCCACAATAATGCTCACCAAAGTTCACCAAATAAATGTAGAAACCAGAAACCTAGATGTAATAAATTCTTACTAATAATATTAATCTTACAAACTGTGTAAGGTTTGACTTATCTTTTTTACTTATAAAATAAACCCAAATTTTGTTCTTTCAATAGGCAGTTTTTTTAAACTATAATATAATACTTCGCTCAATAAGAAATTAAAAAGCATGTGCCTATTTATTATTATTATTATACATCGCATCTTTCAGAAGATGATTACCGATTACATGCAGCAGCACGCGAGATGATGCTGTCCTTATCACACATTTAGAGTTATTTTTATGATCTTAAAATTTTTGCATTTTGACAATAACTTCACACCGCCATGTTGGTTCCCGTCAGTTCTCATTACGTGATTTTGTGTTGTCCGAGTCACACGTAAGTTTGCTCCTCTCCAAAAACAAAAATAAAATGGGCAAAAGGAAGCGAACAGATAAGGATGAAGATCATATCGTGGATAGAGTATTAAAGAAGATGAAAAACCTATTACCTAGTGAAAACAAAAAGAAGAAGAATCATCTCATCATCGTCTGAAGATTCATCTAATGAGGACAGGTCGTTATCTTCCGCGCAATCAAACCACCACTACTTAGACGCCCAAGCCAGTGATCAAGAAATTCAAGGTTAGTTTCGACGGTTTCGTAAAGATTTTTCGTTCAATCAATGCGCCTACCCTCTATTTGATATAATTATTATCATATTCCCGATGTAAAACGTGTGTGGAAAATGGATCCCGACGTATATCGTGTGTGGATACCCACTGAATTAATTAACTACATAATAAAACTAGTAATAAAATGACGTATACTGATCCCGACATATACTGTGTGTGGATCAACTACCTACTTTCTTAATTTTAGTAACGAGTTCTTACTAAATTATTTCTCACGTTTCTATAATGTATAAACAGCTCAGAAGTAGAATAATTAAATAAGTCAGCAATTGGTCATTTCATGACGTGACAGTTTAAATTTAGCAACGAGGATAATACAACAGATACTTCAGAGTACTTGCCGTGAGCGTCGCCGAGAACAGAATGCCCGTCTTCGAATCGAATCGGGTCTTCTTCTCACTACCCCCGCAGGGGCGTGAGGGAGCCGGTATTGGGGCATTGCCCCCTGACCGGAGTTTCAGTTTCGCCGCGTATAACTATACGCGGGTCCTTAGGGTGCCATTTAGACGATGGAAATCCTTGTTTGATTGATTTTTTGTTTTTCCCCCGTAAAAGAGGAAAGGCTTCTTTTCTGTTGGTGGTTATTCTTACGGATGGCGGGAATCGCCACAAGGCCACGTGAGCCGGGCGAGTCGTCCATGTCAGGTGAGACCCCCGGCGAGACCGGGGGAGGCCCAACTAAACGACCCAGCGACCAGGCTCGGCCCTATGACGATGACGACCCGTCATCCGTGTCGTCGCTACTAGTAGCAACGAGGTCGCGTGGGAAGCCTTTCTTGTCCGGTGGCCTGCGGTGATACGGGGCTATGTCTTTGATGTGTGACCAGCCCGAGGCGTCTGCTCTTTTGAAGAGGTTTGCTGCTTGGCAGCAGATGAAGTCTTCGACGTCCTCCATCCGGAGGTCGCGCTTGATGGTGGTGTTTCTGACGTAGCGCGGTGCTCCAGCTGCTCTCCGGAGGGCCTTCGTCTGGCATCTTTCCATCTTCTTTTTTGATGTGTCGCTGGTTAGCACGTACCAGGCGGGTGCGGCGTAAGTGAGGCGGCTCCTTACGTAGATTTTGTATATCCCCACCTTGGCCTTGGTGGGGAGGCTTGAGTCCAGGATATGTTTCAGCTGCATTGCTGCCGCATTGGCGTGTTGGACTGCCGTTTTGGTGTGGCTGCTCATACTAAGGCGGCTGTCAATTGTGACGCCCAGGTATTTCACCGTTCTCTTCCACGGGACTTCCACGTCCTGTACCTTCAGTGGTGGGACTTTCTTTGAGGGTATATAGGTGGTGAGCAGAAGCTGCGTTTTCTGCGCGTTCACCGACAGCCGCCATTTCTTCAGCCAGTCGGGGAGGAGATCCAGTGTTTTCTGCAGCTTTTTCGCTGCGTGTCCGGCGCTCATTGATATCGATATATACGCTGCGTCGTCTGCGTATAGTGCGAGCTGGACCCCCGCACCGACCGGGATGTCGTCCGTATATCTGCAGTACAGCACAGGTGATAGGCAGCTACCCTGGGGAACTCCCGCCTTGATGGGGTGAAATCTGGAAAGCGCACTCTGGACGCGCACTTGGAAGGTTCTTCCTTCGAGGAAAGAAGCGATTATTCTGGTGACCTTCTTCGGCGTTTGGGTCGTGGAGAGTTTGTGAATCAGGCCTGGATGCCAGACCCGATCAAACGCCTTCTCCATGTCCAGAAGGGCAAGGGCTGTCTTCTCCTTTTTGTTTCTAGCGTTGATCATCATGTGGAGGACTCTCGTTAGTTGGAGTGTGGTGCTGTGTTCCTGGCGAAACCCAAACTGCTCTTCTCTGGGCGTGATATGAGGTACCAGATGCCGCAGCAGGAGCCTGAATGCCCGTCTTACTCAAATGGAGCTGTATTTATACTGAATCACCGGAGGCATTCCGTCAGAATGACGCAGTGGGATTGGTATAGTCGTTATGTAGCCGACGCGTTGTTGAGACACGTCGTTACGGCGCAGGGTTCCTCTAGTGGGGTGTGGAGAGTAATGAAATGCATACACCGCGATGAATGAGAAGCGAACGTTTATTCCTGGCTTGCGCAAACAGTCATATCAGTTTGGCAGCTCGTCAAAGACTAATCTACTTAATAATAACAAACTAAAACTACAGAGATACATACGGTCAGTCAGCCCCAAGCAAAAGGGTGCCTACCTGCTTACACGAGACAAAGGCCGCCTCGTCTTCCCGTTACGGGTTCCATGAATAGAGTACAGTTATTGGATTGCGTCAGTTGCGTGGTATTTAAAGAGATTATTATCACTACATATTATCACTAACAAATGAACACATTGAAAATCCTTTAAACCATATATCATAATAATCATACGCAAATACAATTAATCCACGCAACTGCCCACATACTGTACCACCCAATACAAATTAACCATAATATAAACACTTACATCTAATTATATTTATGGTATGCGTAAAGCTCGTTGTGCGTCCGTAACACGTTAAACAACTATTTATTGGATTTAATTTGAAAATAATTTAGAAGAAGTGTAAAAATATGACAGTCTCCCAAAATATAGCTAACAAATGGAACTACCTACCCACTTGATGACATATAGCTTATCAGTAAATTACATTACGTACAAAAAAACATGGAGTTACCCAAGTCTACGTCTTTACAGACGAGATCCCACCAGAGGCACCAGTAGAGGAACCATTGATAGAAGAATATGACGACTTAGATCCAGAAATACTTCAGCTGTTAGGGTCAAACTTCAGACCCAACACAAGACAAAACTTTCGGAGATAATTTACACAAAGATTTGGCCACGCGATGGAAACACATTTTAACTACCGGGCTCCCAAAAGAAGAAAAGGTCGAGCTTCTAAAACAATATTTGCCAGCGGAAAATTGTGCATATATGAAAGCACCCATACTTAACCCAGAGATCAAGTCTGCATTATCTGAGATCAACGTTAAAAGGGACTCGTATAGTGAACAAAAGCAAAATCAAATGTCCAGCTGTATCTCGGCAATAGGCAAAGTACTAAACTTGGCTTTAACACAGACTGATAATATTCCACTGGAACTCATAAAAAAATTAAGTGACGCAGGGCGGTTATTATGCGATACTTACTACAGGGAGTCACTTTCAAGACGATTTGCCATTGTAAACTCAATTACCAACGAGATAAAAACGAGATGTTATAAAAAATACCAAAATAGATGAGCATCTGTTTGGTACTGTAACGATCCGGGGTGTCTCGTGACGTCACAAATATAAGAAATGTTTTCTCTATTATAAAAATATTTAAATCAAATCATTTCACATGTAAATAATAAAGCCAATATTCGTTCAATACTGCATTAACTGTAATAGAACATAGAGATAGGTGTAAAAGTAGGTATCTAAAGGTAAAATGAGGCAATAGTGGAAAGAATAAAAACTCTTTAATGATATTTCACACTAATAAGGTTCATACTTAAAATCGCGAGCTAGCAGTCTAAGGCATTGTCCTAATAGAACGCGAATGCGAGATCATCGTAAGTTCGCGCGAATTTTACTCGTACGAACGCGCGATCAAACATATTGAACTCTAATGCCCGCCTTCCACTGCGAGCGGAGCGGGCTCCGTACGGACTCCGTTTAACTCGCAACGGCTTTTTTCATAGAAGTGCTTCCACTGTAAATGAGCGGACTGAGCGGATCAAAAGAGTACAAAGAGTCACAAAATTGGTCGCAGAGTTGAGCGGATTTCCAACGGACTCCGTACGGATCCAGTTCAACTCGCAACGCAAAATTTCATACAAGTGCTTCCACTGCGAGCGAGTAAAGCGGAACGGATTGAGCGAGTTAAAATGGGTCCGCTGCGTCATGGCGTCGCACGCGAGTTTTGAACGGACTCAGCTCACCTCCGCCCCCCGTCGCCTCCCCTTCCCCTTTACTTGCCCGCTTTCGTCTGTCAGTTCAGAACGCGCAACGTGTCGGCATGGAGCTGTTCATTGAATCAGTGCGGCAGTACCCGTTGTTGTGGGACACCAACCACAAAGACTATCGTCATGCTGACAAAAAAGATATGAAATGGAAAAAGATTGTGGATATCGGGATACCCGGAATAACAGACAGTAAGTAAATAATCATATTATTTATTACATTTCAAACGTTGAGGCCTGGGAGTGCACCAGTAGTATTAAAAAAAATCACAGAATACATTCCTCACATAAAAAGCCTCTCTTGTGGCCCGTAATCGGTCATTATTTATCGACAAAAAAATATTTATATTGTTTTCGTCTTCATAAGTTGTTGGAGATGGCGATGACATCAAATAGTTGTGCAATATACATGTTGCTTGAATTATTTTGTCAACCAGTTCAAGTTTACACTCAAATGGTCGACGGTAAGCTCGCCATCTACTGGACAATATGCCAAAGGCGTTCTCAACAACATTGCGTGCTCTACAGAGACGATAGTTAAAATGTCTTTTTGCTCGATTTTCAATGGTAGTTGGTGTCGGATATGGCCGAAGTAAATTTTTACGTAGTGCAAAAGCTTGATCTCCTATAAATACATAAGGCACACTTGGCCCATTATCGTCTAAAGGTCGATCAATAGGTAAATCTAACTCATTTTTATACAATTTCCTACCAAATAGACTATCGCTGAGTATACCGCCATCGCTAAAACGGCCCATGGATCCAACATCAATTACTATGAATTTTTTGTCCGCATCAACAACTGCTAATAACACGATGGAATAGAATTTTTTATAGTTAAAATAAGAACTTCCTGAATGAGGAGGACATTTGATCGAAACATGTTTTCCGTCAATGGCCCCGATGCAATTTTTAAATTGTCACTTTAATTCAAAATCTTCTGCTATTTTTTCCCAATCTTTCCTCATTGGTGTTTTCATAAACAGAGGTTGCAATCTATCCCATAGAGCAGTACATGTATCATTTACTGCCCTTGAAATGGTAATTTCGCTTATTCGATAATTGTAACCTAGACTTCTAAATGAGTCGCCCGTTGCCAAATATCTGAAAAAGAAAAAAGTACCTATATTAATTTAAAAATCAAAAACCTCGAAGGACTACCTACATCATAGGTGCTAATACTTCTCAAGGTTCAACTTGAAACAACATTCAAGTTGAACCTTGAGAAGTATTCTGCCGTCATAAGGAAAAAAAAAGACGTAGGTATTTAATTTTTTTTCTTCAAAATTAAGGTTTATATATATTTTGAAGCCTACAAGGCAAATTTGCACGCAGATACCTACTCACTTTTTATCTAACAAAATTTTATTTGTTTTAGTCAAGACCGCAAAATCTAAGTGGAAGAAACTGCGAGACAATCACCGAGATAGCCTGAAAAGGCAAAAGTGTGGCAAAACAGGCCAAGCAGCACCAGCTATAAATAATTGGAAATATGCCCAAATCATGGATTTTTTGCTACCATTTATGAAAAATAGAAAAGTTTCCACAAATTTAACAAACTCTCAATGCACACAAGAGATCATCGATCAAAATTCCACCCAAGACAGTGAATTATGCACTCAACAGTCGACACAAGAAGTAGAAGAATCTATCATGTTGATTCCATTGGCAAACAATGAAGGTCCAGAATGTACACAAGAAACACAAACAACACGAAAAAGAAAGAATGATGTTGATATCATAGATATTATCAAAGATATAGAAGAAAATCATAACAGACGTCAGGAAGAAAGAGACAATATTAGAAAAAAACAACAAGAAAAACATCCCATGGATTTATTTTTCGAAAGTATGGCCCAAACAGCCAAAAATATGCCAATTTATTTCCAAAATAAAATTAAGAAAAAGGTTTTACAAATTGTGTGTGACACTGAAGAAGAAATGGAATCTTATAACACAGGTTATGGTTACTCTACCGCATCTACATCATCAGTATCTGCACAATCGCCTCCGACGACGAGTTATGAACAACTTCCTTAAAATAAACTGTTTTGATTTAAGAAAATGATACGTTTGATTAAAGAAAAGAATATCAACACATAGTACTAGTTGTAAGTTTCTTTCTATTAATAAAGTCATAAAAAATAGGGGTTTTTATTTCTTACCTTAGAGTGATCGCAAGTTTTTCTCTTGGTGAAACAGCTTTTCTAAAGTTTGTGTCTTGTTTTGTAATATCTTCATTTATGAGTGATAATAATTCTTCAAACTGTTTTCTATCGACTCGAAAATAGTTTTTGAAATATTCGTCTTGTAAATCGTAGAACATCCGCATCAATTCACCCTTGATAGGTCTCTCTCTAATATGGTCGCTTATCCAGAATCTTGGTTTGTTACGCTTCTTTTTTTTGTTATAATGGTAGAGTAGCAAGCATTTATTTATAGTATTTACGTAGTCCTCTTCACTGGAATCGTCAGACATCGTTATCGCAAAATATACCGCGCGACTTGCTTCCTCTGTGGATCGCCTGGCACTGAGATATTTCTGCGCCTCCTCCGCTGGCAATGGAAGGCCAACAACTCGCTCATCCGACCCCGCTCATTTCCCACCTCACTCGCTCCGCAAAGCCCTCTGGCAGTGGAAGGCAAAATCTGAAACTCTTTCTTAGTGGAAGTGTACAACTATTTTTACTCCGGTCCGCTCAGATCATCAGCTCAGTTTCCGCTCATTACCCTTTCGCAGTGGAAGGCGGGCATAATAGGTGTCCTAACTGACAATCGCACGACGCGCGATCAAACATATTGAATTTGAATAGGTGTCCTCATTGAAATTCGTGCGAAAACGTCGGAGTGGTACCGCGCCCGCGCCCCTCTCGCCTCTCGCCTTGCCGGCCCAGCCATCCGGCCGGCCGCCATTTTGTAAACTTGACGTCAACGCAACGCACGTGTTTGATTGCGAGAATTGTTTAAAATGTCATTTGAAGATAAATTGATAATTGAGGTGCGTAATCGACCAATTCTTTGGGACAAACGCATAGATGACTACAAAAACCGTCTGAGTGACAGAGAGTGGAGTATGGTTGCGAGAAGTCTAAATAAAACAAGTGAGTATATTTTTTATTTATTACTTATTTTCTTTACTACATTATTTACGACGAATTTGAGAAATAATTAGTAAAATTCTGTCTTGCAATAATCGCAGCTCTGGAAGTGTTATTATTACGCCTGGTTCTGTTTAATGTCGTCAATGTGTTGTGCCGTCGACGATTTATAAGGTGTTGTCGATCGCTATAATATGTTTTGTCTATATCTATTAAAATATTGTGCAAGAGACAGATTGACATTACAATTTTAATAGCGTTTTCAACCGAGGTCTCTATAGGTTTATAAAGTATTCGAAATTTCGAGGCCATCATTCCAAATGTGCATTCTACGCCAACTCTCGTAGCAGATAATCTTTTATTGAATCTTATTTTTGTGACATCTGTCGCTTGCCTTCTTGGATAAGGTCGCATTATAAATGTTTTTAGTGGGAATGCCTCGTCTCCTAAAAACACATAAGGTGCCATAATGTTAGAGTTCGGTAATGATTCTGCGGGAGGAAGTTGAATATCTCCGTTTTCCAGCTTTTGATAGAAACTTGAATTACTGAGTACACTGCCATCACTGTCTTTTCCATATGCACCTACGTCAATAATTATAAACTTATTTTTTGAATCCGTGACAGCTAACAGTACAATGGAGTTGTACATTTTATAATTGTAGTACATGCTGTCACACTTCGCCGGCTTGTTGACACGAATGTGTTTGCCGTCCAAATTGCCACAACAATGTGGGAATTTATTTTTCATTGAAAAAGATTCTGCTATAGTTTTAAATTCTTCAGTACTGGGAAATTTCATGTGTTTTGTTATGCATATTTTTCCAAATAGCAGTACAAACTTCCAACACAATGCTTGCTATGGCTGTTTTTGAAATACGGAAAGGTACTGATAATTTCCGGAATGATGTTCCTGTTGTTAGGTACCTGTAAAAAGAGAAATATTTTTATTTTATTATAATGTAATATTTTAAAATTTATTTTGTATTCAACTTAGGTTGCTTATATAGAGAAAAATTATTTGTATATTCTTATCACATTAATATTTTTATGATTGTTATAGAAGCCGACGTCAAAAAGAAGTGGAAAAATTTGAGAGACGTCTTCATGAAGGAAGCCAAGAAAGTACGTCGTCCTCGATCGGGTGACCCAGGCAGTCCTAATAGCGATGAGACTTATACAGGCAAATGGTGTTTGTTTAAGGAACTATCTTTTTTAAAATATATAGTGAAACCTAGGCACACCCAAAGCAACTTTCAGGATTTAAATGCGGGATCTGATAACAATGAAACTCAAAATTCAGACACGGTTGAGATTCTAGAAATAGATCAAGTTGAAACTTCAGAAATGGATCAAGTTGAGACTCCAGAAATGGATCAAATTGAAGAAGTGGTGGAAAATCAAGAACCTGTTTCGGAATCTGTTAACGCAAGTTCTCTAGCTAGTGGTAATTTGATCCCCCGAAATAGATTCCCTACGACGACAGACGACAGCGAGTCTGGTTCATCTAGAGCAAGCGAGTTCAGCCAAAGGCAGACAGGCACAAAAACCAGAACTGACGCTTTTTCAACTAAAAATGATTGAAGTGGAAAAACAAAAAATACAAGCTTTTAATGAGAAAAACAAAGAACAAGACGATGAAGACATGTTGTTCTTATAATCATTGGCGCCATATTTCAAGTATTTAACGCCAGTACAAAAACTAAGACTGAAAAGTAAAATTCAAACTTTTATTGCTGATGAAATTAGTCTCACTACCTCTTCAACATCATCTACGCCAATATCGCAATCTATATTACCCTCTCCGGTAAACGCGTCACATCATTCAATGTCGTCGGTGCGGAACTACTACGAAAATGATCCCCTAGGTCTACACGAGTACGATACTGAGCTATCCGTAAATGATTACTAACTTTGCAGTTTGTTTGTTTTTTTTTTACTTTGAACTTAAATAAACCTTCATTTTAATTTATACCTACGTAATTTGTTTTCCTTTCCTTCAATAAATTAAATTAGTCAGCGAAATTCAAATCCAAAAGACTTGAAATCTCAAATATAATTTATACAAAGTGCGTAGTTCCCAAATGTTCTGCAGAAATTGGCTGACTGATTTAATTAAAAAAAAAAAACAATAAAATCGAAAAGGTACATAGTCAACAGTACATCAAGCGTAACACATTGTGTGACTTTTATACGCATGATGTAGTGTTAACTGTTCAAGTTTTATCAACTTCATCAAATAAAGAGGATTGATTCACATACAATCACTCTGAGGATTTTTTTTTGTTTTGATTTAATTTTTTTTTCTTGGATTTCTTTTTCCTTGATTCCTTTATCGATACTGAGTCTACCCCTAAGCTATTGCACGCAATTACTTTAACAACCTGTATATTTGAACAAGTACCTAGTAAATTATTATAGAAATTACACTCACCTAATCGTCAGCACCAATCTTTCCTCCACACTTATAGGTCTTCTGTAGTTGGTAACAACATGTTTGCAATCGTCTCTGATCATATTGCATAGGTAGTCAAATGCTTCTGGTGACATAGACATATAATCATAAAATGCAGAAATATTTCCCGACAGCAAAAATTTTGCGTGTCTGACGTCCATGGTTATTGGTATCGACCGTGCCACTGCCCGGTCACGCTCGCTCCCGTCGTCAAATCGCGCGAGCAAGATTCGCGTAATCGCTTATTCGCGTTCTATTCTATATATCTATGGGTGTCCTACCCAGTTTTTGACGTCGCGCGAACACGCGATGGTCGCATCGCTCGCATCGCGCATTCGCGTTCTATTAGGACAATGCCTAAAATGTGTCAAAAATTTTTCAAATAATTTCAGGTTGGGAGATGTCAGAGTGGGAGTTGTGATTAGAAAATGAAAAAGAAAGATGGCAAAATATAGTTTTATCCAGGTTTTATTTTTCAGGAAATGTGTGATTTGTGCTGCGAATGGAATAGAGAGGAAAAACGGGGGATTTTCTTTTCATATTAGAAATTACCAAAGGGGTTTGGGTGATTTTGTATGGGCAGTGGCGTCTTTTTTATTTTAAGCAGCCACTCAAGCAACCGTTATTCCGTCTCTGCGCATCTGTATAGTCTCTGCACGGTGACCACATATAAGTTGCAGCATATCAGAAGGCTCCTTATGGAATTCCGCTCTTTCAGAAAACAGCTCAATCACCTTTTCGCGCAGTAGGACCGGTGTTACACTACCTTTGTCTTGGGCCCAAGCTATCAGGTCCGTCATAGTACTTTGTAATACCTCACGCTGTTTTAGAACATTAAAAGTCAAAGCACCGTAAGCTTTATCAGCATAAGCCAAGTGTCGTTGCGAATCATAAGGTCTGATTTCTTCGTTAATCTCTAATACTGTAAACCCAGGGCTGGGGTTATACAATTTCTGCACTTCAGAGTACCTAACCTCACACCACTCACTTTTGTCAAAGTGTTGGACCTCGTTTAACACTTTAAGGTAACTAGTAGGAGTCTTAGGGACAGAGGGTTCTTTTAACTTCACCTGGATATCGAAATTAAATTTCTGGGAATGGTCAAACTGTTCATTTTGTTCACTCTCATCGTCACAAAACGACAAACGTTCATGATTATCTAACAAAGAAATTTCATCATCATTATCTACAAACTGTACTTCCGTATTCGCAGGGTCTTTTGAGTGACCTGCATCGTTCCCGCCATTATAAAAACGATCACGAAGTTCGCTTAGTTCACAAGATAATTTGTGTAACAAATCGTTCTTGTTTTTACGTCGGCCTCCCCTTTTTTTATGACGGCGGTGGCGATGTCATTTCTTTTTACGATCCGACTGAGCGGTTGACGAAGATGAAGAAGACTTTGAAATACTACCTTCACTAGATGAAGACGAGCTGGTGCACGACCGTGGCTCGCGTTGGGTTGTAGATCCCTTGGTTTGCAGACCCAATGGCCCCGGAACCGGAAGCGTAACATCACTTGGATCCATCCTAAGAACAAAGTCTATTAAATTGTTGCAAAAAACTACGAAAATTGTTGAGCTAACCCTTAGATTACTTTAGTTCACTATTAATTGCAAAGAAAAAGTTTGGCAGTAATCATAGTTCACGGAAAAAAAATTGTCGGTAGTGACAAAACATTTTTCTAAAAATAGATTGAAGAACGTCTCGAACAAAGAGTAAAAGAGGCATGCAATGATTTTCTATTAAGGTAAAGTCGAACGGTAACACCGTTAATATCATTTACTTTACCGCTTTTTATTACAGGATGTTCAACATTTACTTACAGCTTTTTTGATGAAAAGCAGTTTTTAAAGTAAAGCGCACGTGGTCTTGACGACGCGACTACTGCACTCGCTGGAAAACTTGACGCCAATGAGCATAAAATCCGAACCAAAACCAAACTCAGCTCGGAGTCGGTCGGGCACCTGGGCGGTTATTCTCTATGCAAACACAGATTCTACACGATACGAAACCACGTCGTTATCGTGTCTTGTTCAAATCGTGTCACAGCGTCAGATATACCTTCACTTTACATTAAAGTTATCTTTATTTTGAATAAAATATATTGATATAATTGGTCATATCTTTTGATGTGTTGATGTTTCGGAACGCGTCTCGGTAAAACATACGATTTTTGACAGTTCAAATCGCGCCAATTCCAAATTCATTTCGCGCGGTTTTGTTTTCGTTTCATAGAGAATACAGTTTCGCAGATTTCTTATGTAAGACAAGGAATTCGCGTGGTTTTGAAGTAAGGAATCGATACGGAATAATGGCCCTGGTGGGAGATCGGGTGTGCGAGAGAGATAGGTAGCTATGAGTAAAAGAGAGGGAAGATGTTAATCGGAAAACTAGCTACGCTATTCTCATATAAGTAAGCTTCAAATAACGGTCAAGTGTTTAATTGTGGTTTAATTAAGCTATCAGTTGTTTCAGAGAGGTAAGTAGGTGGGTAGGTATTGCTTGTATTTCGATGTTTCATTTTAACGTAACACAGAAATATTTAGGTGGCTAATTTATATTCTTGACACCGGTCACGTGTAGACCAACATTTATGAAATCAAACGTATTGACTTTGGTATTAATTATAACACCAGAGAATAAGATAACCAACTTAATCAACTACTGTAGTATACAAATAACAAAAAAAAAATTATGCACTGTTTTTAATCCTTGCATTCATTTTAACAAAAAAATGTAAAAGTATCAAAATCATTTGCGCCAACTACGTTAGACTCCGGCAGCATTCATGAGATAATTTATGAGTTTCGGAAGTCACTATTCTAATATGCCGCAAGTGTCTACTAAAAACAATCTACTACCTTAGCGCAACGTAATAAGAGTGAGAACTGCGTAACGTCGCAACCTTCGCCAAGCCTCCCGACCTTCCTGGCCATCTTGCGTCTCAGTCCAACCAAACAATCGGCACCGGCCCCCCCGCCCGGCTGTGGTCTCAGTCGTCACTCGCCGGCGCAGCAATACGGTTGCCGCGATAATTCATTGCAGATGCGATCGTATTGAATTTCAAGTACCTACCTTCTTCTAATGTTTTATTTGATACCTACTTTTAATTTTATTATAATACGGACAATTTAGTGCTAACGCAAGTAATGTTGTACCAATCGTTTAAATACGCTGTAACCATGTTAGGTGGTGACTGGTGATTAAATTGTGTGTCTTATCATTTATCAACTTAATTAACGAGTATTTTTCTAGGCATGTATTATCCATTTTTTAATTTCAAATAACTTCCTAAAGTCACAAATTATGTTGTCAGCAGGTACCATCATTTTGACTGTCCTAATATCAATTCGCCGGTCAATGTAACTATTAAGAAATAGCTTGTAGATTAGGTACACAATTGATTGGGTACCTACTTACTTGAGGTCTTAAGGTTTTAACTAGTGCAAATACCGTAAAACATTAGATCCTAGGATAACTGCGTCAGTTAGGTAGAGTCGAGTGTGATGGCGCGGGGCGCGGGACGGGCGGCCGACAGGACACGCGGGCGGAGCGCGCGCGTTCTTCTATTATTACTTTGTGGCCGTCGAGCGCCGTTTCTATGCATACTTGTCATTGTAGTAGGTACGTATTGCGCGTTTACGCGCCGCAGTTTTTTGGTAGTAATCTTATTTTTTAATAGCAGTTTCAAATTTATTTTTATTTTTCATGCGGTCTCTTTTCTCTATAAAATCCATCAAAAATTTATGTACAACTACATACTCAATTTATGCCTGTTGCGTAAATAAAATCGATTGCTCAGTATGGAAAATGTATAGAAATCACTTACCCAGTACCGCGTTACTCCTAATCCCGGGCCCGGGTTGATTCCTGGATTATTTCGCTGGATATGGCGACTCGTGTATTGCTTTTCACTAATACTAATTCACTGGTAATGTTTAGATTTAGTCCTAAGTTGATTTCACTGCAGGTTTTTGTCACACGCGAAAAACAAATTGCAACGAGATGTTGCTCTTACGACGACGGCGCATGTAGTGTTTCTTCTTAGTTTTAATGTCATAGGTGGCAGCACTTTGTATGCGAGGAGCGTGTATCGCCCAATAAAGTGCGGATGCTTCAGGCTTGTGACCCCACACATTTCCATTTGAATTAAAATTTAGAATACTACTTAGTTTTATATTGTTTGTGCTAATAATGAGCTAATAGAAGCCAGATGCTTACAAGTAGGTACTTAGAACTTGAAATGCAAACATAAATACGGAACATGCCGCCGACCTTAAAATAACTAGGTATTTTAATGAAATACTAAACTAAACTATAACTAAAATAAGAAAATCCATCGTAAATGGAAAAAGGGTCTACCTATACAATAGGTAGAGGACAGACCTTCACGACAGGTCTCTTTGTAAGAGAATTACCCATGCGCACTGTGACGACACGAGTAACACCGTCGGCTCCTGGGTGTAGTTTGTGTACACGCGCCAGGCGCCACTGCAAGGGCGGCAGCGAGTTATCTACCAACACTACTACTGAACCCTCGATGAGGGGTGTGTGCGGTGTTTCGCGGAACCATTTACTTCGCTGGGAAAGCTGATGTAGGTATTCTATGCTCCAGCGCTTCCAAAAATGCTGCACTGCTTGTTGTATAACTTGCCATCGAGCAAGACGCGATACATTCTCGGATTCGTAGTTAACTTCGGGAAGAGAAGTTAATGGTTCCCCGATAAGGAAATGTCCGGGTGTAAGCGGCAACGGATCAGTGGGATCGTTACTTTGAAGAGTTATGGGTCTGGAGTTCAATACTGCTTCAATTTGGCATAACAGTGTATTAAACTCGTCGTAGTTTAGAGTTAAGTTGCCTGCGACGCGGTATAAATGAGTTTTCATACTTTTAACTCCGGCTTCGAAAATTGAACCGAAGTGGCTGGCGTATGGTGGATTAAAATGCCACGTAATCGCAAGTCTATTTAGGTTATTGGTAAGTTCCGTTTGGTTGGATTCATTGCTAAGAAAAGTATATAGCTCTTTGAGATATCTGTTGCATCCAACGAAATTGCGACCACAGTCGGAGTAGTGCATAACCCACGTCGGGATACGAGGCGACGAAAGGCATTGAGAAATGACTCTGTGGATAGGTCCGGCACGAGTTCCAAATGGATTGCCTTGGTAGACATACAAACACAGACACAGACATATGCTTTAATGATTTTAGCATTACGTTGTGGGCCAGATTTAAGGTAAAAATGACCAGCAAAGTCAACGGCGACGTGCAAGAATGGCCTAAGAGCGCGTACTCTGGCCGCGGGAAGAGAAGCCATTATAGGCTGCGGTGCCGTAGGGCGAGTGCGGAAACATCGCACGCACTTTCGGGTATGCGAGCGAATAGCGCGGCGCGCTGATAAGATCCAGTATTTCTGGGAAATCAAAAACTGCAGCGTTTGCGGACCTATATGCAAGTGAGTCACGTGGTAATAATTAATTAAAACTTTTGTTATCGCATGTCGCTGAGGTAAAATAATTTGATGCTTAGCATCGTAAGAAAGGTACGAGTTTTGTACTCGGCCGCCGACCCTGAGAAGACCGGCTTCGTCTATGAAAGGTCGGAGCTTTTGCAGACGATTAGAACAGTTATCGCCATTTTTGATGCGCGATATGTCATCTGCGAATTCTTGTTGCTGAACAAGGAAAATTAATTTATTGAGCGCTGAGTTAGTTTCGTGGACTGTAATTTGTGAATCTAATGATGTTGGAATCTTATGACATTTTTGAATTAATCGCATAATGCGGGAAATTACCCGTAGAAGTTTAGGTAGTGAAGAAAATCGCTCGATGAGAGTGGTTATAAATTCAGGGTCGTAATCTGTTTTAGAAACCGATACGAGTACGTGTTTACGACGTTCTTCATCCGTATTTAAGTCAACTTTTGAAACTGGCCAATTTGCTTGGTCATCAGATAGCCAAGCAGGGCCGTGGAACCATTGTTATTGGTTTAATTGCGAAGGTAGGACACCACGGGATGCTACGTCCGCTGGGTTGTCCTCGGACCTCACGTGTCCCCAGTGTGCAGCGGGAACGCGCGATGTTGTCTCTGTTATGCGGTTAGAAACGTAGGTACGCCATTCATGAGGTGGCGAGCGAAGCCATGCTAAAGTGACTGCTGAGTCACTCCAGGCGTAAACATACTTAATCGATACGATATCACTGTAAGTGATAAGAATTTTCTCAATCAGTTTTGAGAGAAGAAGAGCGCCTGCTAGCTCGAGGCGCGGCAGACTGACTCATCGTAAAGGGGCGAGTTTAGTTTTGGCGAGTAGTAAATGTACATATATTGTACCACTTGAGTCTACGACGCGCAGGTATACGCATCCAGAAAAGGCCTTTTCAGAGGCGTCGGAGTAGCCATGGATTTGTACTTCAGTATTGACTGGAAGTACGTGTCGCGGTATTGAAATTGATTTTAATAAATGCAGTTCAGAGATGAACTTGAGCTAAAGTTCGCTGATACCTTGGGGTGGTACTTCGTCCCAGCCTGTACCAGCAACCCATAAGAGTTGAATTATATGTTTTACGAGCAATATAATTGGACTTAGAAATCCCAAGAGATCGTATATTTTGGAAATTTCGGAAAGCATTATGCGTTTTGTACATGTTTGATTTGAAGATTGAACCTTGTAGGAAAAGCAATCTGAATTGGGATTCCATTGGAGACCGAGTACCTTCACGGAAGAGTCAGAATCGAGTGCAGAGAGAATATGCGCATTATCTTTGTTACATTCATCGTTCTGAATAGCAGATAAAAATTCAGAGCTATTGCTCGTCCACTTTCGTAACTCAAAAGATCCCGCTTTGCATATAGCAGTGAGTTCGCGTTGGAGTGAAAGAGCATCTTCTAGAGTCTGTGCCCCCGTCACACAATCGTCAACAAAGACTGAGTTTAGCAGTACTTGCGAAGCAAGTGGGTAAGACACAGCCTCATCCATGGCTAATTGGCGTAGAACGCGCAACGCAAGGTAAGGTGAACTGGCAACCCCGAACGTCACGGTGCACAGTCGGTATTCTTCTACAAGATCCGTAGGATTTTGTCGCCAAAGAATAAGTTGAAAATCGCGGTCTTGAATGCGTAGGTTAATGAAGCGATACATCATTTTGATGTCTGCTGTAAAAACAATATTGTTTAATCGGAATTTTAACAGAACTTCAGTAATGTCTTGATGAAGCTTTTCTCCAATTAATAAATTGTCATTAAGTGAGCGGCCAGACGTAGTCTTGCATGACGCATCAAAAACTACCCTTAGTTTTGTGGTAGCTGCGTCTTGTCTCACGATACAATGGTGAGGTATAAAGTAAGGCATTTTGACACAGCTTGTCTGATCTGTGACCTTCTCCATATGCCCCATATCCAGGTATTCTTGAAGACACTGGTTATACTCTGCATGTAATGCAGGGTCACGTTCCAGTCGTTTTTCAAGCTTGTGTAAGCGAGATAGTGCCATCTCGCGAGAGTCCCCAAGAGGGGGAGCATCCCTTTTAAATGGTGTCGGTGAAAATCTTTCCACACAGTTCTTCTTCTTTAGTCAGTAACTTAGCTTCTGAAACTGACTCGAGTTCCCAGAACTTCATAAGCTGAAGATCCAGCTGACAGGTGCTTAAATTGGTATGCAATTGAACAGGCAATGAATGTGCAATTTTGCCATTTAATAAATAGCCAAACACGCTATTGATTGCTACGGGAGTGTTAAGTGGGCCCTTTATATTGTCATGCAGTAAAATGCGATCCGTGTAGTCAGAACCGATCAGTAGCTCCACGGGACGCGCCGATCGTAATTCGGGATCCGCTAGGGGTAAATTTTTTAAATGTGATATTTGCTCGAAAGAGCTTGGAATGGATGGGATATAGGATGTAATCCGTGGTAGGATAAGTGCTTCAATTAGAAGCTTCGGGTCGTTACGATTATGAGGCGTAACTTCCACAATTACAAACCCACGCGGCTGCTCGTTCCTATCCCCGATTCCCGACACTGTTGTGCTAGTTCGTGTGTGAAATCGCGGCAGGCCTAGGCGCTGTACACACGATTCCGCGATAAGAGTAGCCTGCGAACCTTGATCTACCAAAGCACGCACGGGGCGGGGGGTGTAGGTGTCAGTATCCGAAGGACGGACGTTAACGAGCGCGGTGGTAAGCAACACCGTACAGTTGTTGTGGTGCTCCGAAGCACTGCGCGAGCATGGCGTCGCTTGAGCTGTGTTAGATACCAAGGTGGCATACTCAGGAGCAAATTCCGCTTCTAAACCGGTTGAAGGTTTAGGGGAAGAAAAGTCAGTGACTTGGCCGGAAGTAGGCTTCAAGGGAGAAGTTTTCACGGGCAAGTCGTTATGTTTGGGGGAGTAGGTATCCGCTACCAAACTAGTGAACTCGGGACAAAATGAGTGTTGGTTCGAAAAGGTTACATTCGATACGTTATCGTCATGTAAAAAGGTGTGATGCCGCTGTGAGCAAACACGACAATTGTGTTTCGATTTACAATCGTTTAGATTGTGTCCGGAACATAAACAATTCATGCATATATTGTTTAGAGAAATAAAATGTTTTCTTTCATATAAAGTCAGTTTAATAAAACGTTCGCATCGATCGATCATATAAAGTGTGAGATGAGTCCTTGCAAAACGTACATTTTATTTTTGGCGTGCTTTGATTATTAGAAAAAGTCGCCGCATGAATACTCATGGAGTTGCCTTGGCGCGCTGGTGTGGCCGAGCGCGGCTGGTCGTAGTGGGAGCGCGCGACAACAGAGCGCGCGGCGGCGGCGGCCGTGGAGCCCGCAGCAGGGGCGCCCGCGGGCCGCGCGGTATATGCGGGTCGCATGGCGCTCAACGCACGATTCTGTGTCGAGGATGACATCACCTCGGAAGCCGATAACTCCCTATCGAGAAATTCCAGTAAAATATCCACGGAAGGTATTTCACTTGATGACGTCAGAGAAATTTCAAAACGTTTGCGTATTTCAGGACTTATTTTGCGTAGCAAAATGTTCAAAAGCATAAAGCTCCAATGTTGCACCGGTAGGCCTAAAGATTCTAATGCCGTTAGATTCTCATGATACACATTGAGAATATTACGTAAGCTTTGTTCTGTAGTTCTTTCGTTCATAGGTAAAACGTCTATTATTTTATCTAAGTGTTTAGTAGCAATGATGCGCTTGTTTTCGTAACGATTGAGTAATACTTGTAAAGCATTGCCGTAGTTAGCTTCCGTTATAGGTATAGATTTAATTAAGTTGTGTGGTTCGCCGCGTAACGACAACAATAAGTATCGAAAACGCTCAACGTTCGATAAACTTTGATTATCATGCACTAATGATTTGTACAAATCATAAAACGCATTCCATTCAGTAAGACTGCCGCTGAAGGTGGGCAAAGATAACACAGGTAGCCGATGCTGAACCTGTTGGAGTGGCGATGTGTGCGTGCAAACAGCTGATGTATTTGCAATGCTTTGTTTACGTTTAATTTCTTTTGTTTGGTCAAGAACGACTTGAATTTTGTAATACAGGCTATCAAATTGTTCACGGATAGCCAAATGTTCTCTGTAACGGCGAGTCGACGCGCCGTACCCGGGGCTCCCTACACAGAACTCCTGTTTTCCCACTCTCGCTTAATTTAAACTTTACTTACCCCTTCGAGTAATTTGAAACTACCTACCTACCGCGGCATAAGCGAAGGATAAGCGGCATTTATTCTACCCCACCAGCGGCTATTGTGTATCGTTTTGTATTATTTTAGTTATAAATATAAGACCGTAATTATTTGATAAATTGTTTCAATTATCAGCCAAACGTGCCAACAGCCCATCCCTTCCTACTTTTACTGTTATATATATAATCGGCCGCTATGCCTAGCGTTTGTGGACTATGAGAAAGCCTTCGATTCAATCGAGACTTGAGACGGGCGGTGCTGCAGTCCTTAAAGCGATGCCAAATTGACTAGGTATATCGAAGTGTTGAAGTGTTTGTACAGTAAGGCCACTATGTCAGTCCGACTACAGGACCAGAGCATGGAACAGATCCCATTGCAGAGGCGTGAGACAGGCAGACGTTATTGTTATTTCTCCGAAACTGTTCACAAACGCATTGGAGGATTATTTCAAGCTCTTGGAGTGGAAAAGATTTGGCATCAACATAAATGGCGAGTATATCACTAACCTTCGTTTTGCCGATGATATAGTCATAATGGCGGAGTCGCTCGATAATCTCAACACCATGCTCAACGACCTCAGTAGTCTCCCGACAGGTTGGTCTTAAGATGAACATGGACAAGACGAAAATCATGTCAAATGCCCATTTTCCACCTATACCGGTAATTGTTGGGAACGATACTCTCGAAGTTATCGACAAATATGTCTATCTAGGGCAGACTGTCCAATTGGGTAGGTCCAACTTCGACAAAGAGGTCGCCCGAAGAATTCAACTCGGTTGGGCAGCGTTCGGGAAGCTTCGACCTATCTTTTCGTCCAAAATACCACAAAGCCTGAAAACAAAAGTTTTCAATCAATGTGTGTTGCCAGTGATGACTTATGGAACTGAGACGTGGCCTATAACTGTTGGCCTCATTACTAAGCTCAAAGTCGCTCAACGAGCTATGGAGAGAGCAATGCTCGGTGTTTCCCTGCAAGATAAGATCCGAAATGAGGAGATCCGCAGGAGAACTAAAGTGACCGATGTAGCTCTTAGGATTAGCAAGTTGAAATGGCAATGGACAGGCCACATCGCTCGTAGAACTGACAACCGATGGAGAAGAAAGGTTTTCGAGTGGCGACCACGAACTGGAAGACGCAGCGTAGGCCGGCCCCCCACTAGGTGGACCGACGACCTGGTGAAAGCCGCGGGGAGCCGATGGATGCAGGACGCGAGCAGCCGCTCTATGTGGCGCTCCCTGTGTGAGGCCTATGTTCAGTAGTGGACGTCTTGAGGCAGTTAATGATGATGATGATGAGCTTCTTAGTAATCGTATTATTTTTCCAACTCTTTGTCGTTTGCTTCTTCTTGTAATAGATTTGTTTGTACCAAACTGTCGAAGTTCGTCATTTTCTCGCACAAATCGGAAGAAGCGAGCATTAGTGCTTGAGAATGCAGAACCAGAATATCAAAGGGCAAGGTAGCTGCGGTAAATCAGCAGCTGTTGTGAAGGATGCAGCAGTAACGAACGTGATAAAGATAAAGGAATGCATCGATATACTGAAACAAGCATCAACTACGACGGTGCTATCAGTACACGACGTGCACCAATACTCTCTCTTATATATCATTTTGACGGTGGGAGTAGTCACAAGAGTGACCTTCCTCTGGCAGTATCTTCGTAGATGTTGTTCGGCAGCAGTGGCGCCTAGTGTTGAGTAGGACATACGTGATGTACTTTATTTGCCACATTTATTAACTCAAAAATGTCCCGATCCTCATGTTCAATCCATGGCACACCTCAAAATTTTTGTCACACTCCCCTGTCGTCACATTCAAAGAACGAAGTGAGTGAGCGAGGCGAGGTGACTAGAGTAGAGGTATGGTAGAGGTGTATTATGAGCTGTAGGTTGGTAGTGAGGCGAAAAGAACAACTTGACATTGAGACTGAAAATAATCCATACAAGGCGGAAGTGAGTTTCGATTTTTTTTTATATATTTATTAACTGTTCGTAATTATGAGCACGAGTGCATGCAAATGCTCCCAAGCTTATAAATCCATGCCTTCTTGTTTTCTCTGCAAATGCGTTTTAGAGCCTTCAGTAAAATGGGTATCCACCACTTGACATTTGCAGAATTAGTTATAGAAAACCATTAAACGAATAAGAAGACATAAAATTGAAGTTTAATTATTTGCACGCAGATTATTTAAATAACCAAGAGCAACAATCATCATCATCATCATTAACAGCCTGAAGACATCCACTGAACATAGGCCTCCACCAAGGAGCGCCACTTTGTCCTGGATCCATCGGCTCCCCGCGGTTTTCACCAGATCGTCGGTCCACCTAGAGGGGGGGGGAGGGCTACGCTATGTATAGTTTTGATTTCGAAACAAAAACCTCTCACGAAGCATATTTTATTTTGTGCGACCACCGCCTATTGCCTCTACCTGTTCCATCTAGTGTACGATAGCGGTTGACAAGTGTTCGTCCCCCATATTTTCAAAATAAGAAGTGTGTGTGTATGTTTTTATATATACTTACGATACACTATTATCTTTTATCAGTGTTTTATTAGAATACGGACTCGCATCATTTAGATAATAAGTAAACAAAAAATGGCATCACCTTGTTAATCATATTCATCTTATTTTCTCTCAGTTCGGGAGCATGTACGAGTTATCGTACATTTTTGTAAAATTAGCAATTTTCAACTTTTACCTTATAAGCATTTTCATCAACTATCGCGCCCGTGACCCGCGGATGGTGAGTTCGTTCGCAATCGCATCGCCGATAGATCGTGCTTATCAATAATCATATATCATAAATCATATAGCGTAGAAGAAATCTTACTAGTTTAGTCTTACAAATCAGTCTTAATTAATTATTTTAACGGAAATGCATTGGTGTTTAATTTAATCGACTATCACTAAATCTAAATCGTACATTAAAAGTAGCAAGCACTGGAAGATGCCGACACTGTACAGGTCATCATAAATTATTTTTTTGAAAATCGTTCATGCTCTTAGCTACAAAAGAAGGTTTTTTGTAAGGAATAATAAGTTGTGTGACATTTAGGAAAGTGCAAGTTTCACTTTAGATGTGGCCATTGCATTCAATCCTACAATACTTTGGTCCATCTCAGTAGTGTATTATTGGGCATTCTACCCCACTTCACGTTCGCTACGCTCACTGTGGGGTAGAATGCCCAATCGTGTTTTTGAATATAGTTATCGCGTTTCCGATGTTGGCGAACAAGTTGGCGAACACCTCTATTCAGTGTTCCGATGTTGGCGAACGTCTGTTCAGTGAAATCAATTTGCTTGCAAAACCAATACGCAAAACAACATTAAACACTTACCTGCGTGAATGCAGTCGTCGCATGCACCTAATAAGCGTTCGTAATGTGATAAAATATCTAACTAGCAAATAGAACAGACGTTTACAATACCTACGTTATAGACTAAAATGTAGGTATCATTTGTCATTGGTAATAAATGCATATTAGATAACATGTCTAAACATGTCTGTGGATATTTTTTATAAAATTTGTGTTCGGTGTCGCAAGCTATTCAAAGTTAGCTTGAACATAAGCGCTATCATACGCAGCTTTGAGTCAACCTGTATTTTCACATCTAAAAAATAAATTGCAGTTATATTAATGGAGTTTCCTGTGCCTAAGCATTCTCGATATGCGGCTGTAAACATACGTTTAAATAGTTTCAATAGCTGGCCTATTGGCTTAGCTCAAAAACCACAAGATATGTCAGATGCTGGATTTTTTTACACTGGAGAAGGCGACAAAGTGATATGTTATTTCTGTGGTGCAGGACTGAAAGATTGGAGCCCTGAAGATCTGCCTTTACCAGAGCATTCTTACTGGTTCCCAACTTGTCCTTATGTTTTACTTTTAAAAGGAAAAAAATTCGTCGCTACTATTCGTGTGAAGAGAAAAAAAATAAGCAGTGTGAACAATATCTGAATAGCAGAAAAAAAAGTGAGAGTGAATGTAATATAATAAAAACAAGTACAGATTATATGCCTGTGATATATGTAGAAACTTTGTGGTTTAGTAACTGACATCTCTGTTTTTGCTTTGTCTTTGATTGGCCGCCCATTACACGTTTCCATTTCAATGTGCTGGTTTTATTTATAAAATATCCTACATACAGGATATTTTGGCGACCAGTAGTCAATTCACGTGTGTAACGCAGTAATAATTTATATGTTGTTGAAATTTGTCGCAACATAAAAGCATGAAGTGGAAAACGGGCAGTGCAATTTTTCCTTGTGTTGCTGTTGCTGAATAGTCGCAATATTTGCAATAATTGGATTTTATGGATAAAATGAGCAGTGCAATGATGTTTGGTAGTAACCTTATATAAATAGACGTGCGTTCATCCAGCGTCGCGGTTCGCGGAGAGTGTGTGTCGGCCGCGGTGGTGGTGTCAGCTGGTCAGCCCTACCGCGTAAGCATTCTGGTAATGAACATCGCCTGCCATCCTGCTTGCGCCAATGTACAAGCCCTTGAGTGCGAGCAAGAGAGCACACGATTACGATTGCCACCGGGCTTACGCGGTAAGGCCACCATGGTCTGGTCTGCGCGTAGACAATGACTATGACTTGGACTTTTCGTAAAATATTCTATTAACATGATGAAAAATTACAATACTTGTCACTGGCTAAATACACTATGTGTGGAGCCAAAATATAATAAAGTAAAAAAATATACAATCACGACAACCAAAACGAAGTGATTATATCCTCTTTGACAACATGAGTTCAAAATTACAGAGAACTTTGCTATATACTTTACCAATGTTTTCTGTGCTAGATACTGAAATCAGAAAAATGTTTAATTATAATATTACAACTGCAAATACATACTGCAATTTTTCTCTTTGTTCTAGATGTGCATAAATAATAGAAGACATTCAAGTTACGCGTGCTAGAAAATATATAAGTTGTAAATCTTTTGTGTTCTTCTATTGGTTTCAGAACTCAAGATGATGGCTTATCGTAAAGTAAATATATTGTGGTGATAGTATAGTGACCATAAAGTAAAGCATGCATAAAGCCTACGTTAGCTGTGTAGTCCAATAATGTGAAAATTTGGTGAGAATAGGCCCCATCCATCTTTTTCCATGGTACTAAGATCTGGCTAGGGGAATATCTAAAGAAAAATGGGCTGCATAATTCTCTTCCGTTGGTACTTTAAAATATGCGATCACCAAGCCACTTGCGCGTATATACTCGTGCTAGGCCTACATGTTAGGGGATTGTCTGCGAATGTGGTCTGGACGAAGGAGATGTAGACCATAAACAGAATTTTCAGTGTGAACTTTATTTTTCAGGTGAAAAATGTCAGACAATCTAAACAAACAAAATTATTTTATTACACGGTTCTCCTTTAGAATATTATGATATTAGGTCCATGTAAAAATGAATTTGCAAATAAAATAAAATTCAATAAATAAAGATATTTTAGTCCTTAAAATTTTACCAACCAGCAGGGCGGGTCCTAAAATTTTAAGGACTATAATATCTTTATATATATATATATATATGTGTGGACATTTCACACAGTGCCATCTAGCCCCAAACTAAGCATAGCTTGTACTATGGGAACCAGATAACTGATACAATACTTAGATACTTTTTGTTTGTAAATAGATACATAGAATACAAAATAACACCCAGAGGCAGAACAAACATCTATTGTTCATCACACATTGGGCCCGTCAAATTGTTATGTAGGTAGATACATAATTATTATACCGAACTAAAACCATGCTTTTTTTCAGACACGGAGATTTGTCAAAACCTTCCGGGGTCCTCGTGGTCGTCACTTTACCAAAGAGAAGTGGCAGGATTTAACAATAAAGTTAAACAGTGATGGCAGCGGGGATTCTAGGCCGGAGGAAAAATGGCACAAAGTATGTAAATAAGTGATTTTATAAGTAGGTACTGCTTAAACACCACAATTTGATTTGATTTGAAACACCACAATAAGTACCCAATTTACATGAGTTTAATGACTTTGCACGTTTACCTACCAAAATTCAACTTGTTTACTTCTGCTTTACAATTCCATCGCACAATACACCTTTACAAACTGTCATATCACTTGTTCAGCCTAACTTACCGGTTTCCCCATGGTCATGACTTGTTTTTCTTCACCAATGTAAGGGTGAGTTCAAAAGTACCAATTTAGTTACAATCATGTCAAAAATCAACAAAAAATATAATCTTAATTCTATGAATCAATATGCACATTCATCTGACAAATGACCTTAGATTTATGCTGGCTTTTTGATTTTCGCATTTGCTTGACACTTGTTTTTGTTTATATGGGTTAAGGTATGGAGTGACTAGAAGAATGTTGAAAACAGCTCTGCTAAAGCCAATTCACAAGAAATCGTCCAAATTAGATCCCAGTAATTACCGACCTATAGCGCTCTTACCCACCTCATCAAAAATCTTTGAAAAGTTAATGCAAGTTAGACTCAATTCATTTTGTGAAAAGTTCAATATTTTTGATGATTGCCAAAACGGATTTCGAAAAAACCGTTCTACTATTTTGGCAGTGTATAAGTTCATTAACGAAATCCTAAATACATTAAATGATAAAAAATACGCGATCGGCATTTTATTGGACATGAGTAAAGCCTACGACAAAGTTCAATATGACATATTACTCGATAAACTTAAAGGCATTGGAATACGCGGCATAGCTCACGAATGGTTTTGTTCATACTTAGAAAACCGAGAACAGTACGTGGAAATCGAAAATTTTGACTCAAACACGGGTATTATTAGTTTAGCCAAATCTACTACTATGAAAATAAATAATTCAATTCCACAAGGCAGCGTGATCGGATGTATCCTTTTTCTAATTTATATTAATGAACTCCCTAAAACAATTAACGAATCCTGCGTACTTTTTGCGGACGATATCTCCATTTTGACATCTTGTAGAAATAATATAAATTTAAATATAAAATTGACTGATATTTTTAATAAAATTACTAATTGGATGACTGACCATAATCTTGACTTAAATTTATCGAAAACCACAATAATGCAATTTAGACCCCATCAAAAAGTTCCCCTTGACATTAATTTTAAATATAATAATAATAAATTGGAATGTGTTGACGCGGCTACACTACTAGGCATAGACATTGATACGCATATTAATTGGAAAAGCCACATTAAAAAACTAAAAACTAAATTGTCGAGTTTTACATACGCACTTAGAGAACTACGACGAGCAACTGACCTAAATACAGCTCTAACAGCGTATTATGCTTATGCACACTCGTGGCTAAACTACGGCATAATACTCTGGGGAAATAGTACAGATGCTAAAGATCTCTTTGTAGCCCAAAAAAAATGTATCCGTATTCTCGCAAATATTAAACCGGACATCAGCATACAACATTTTCATAGACCTTACTTCATAAAATTCAAAATTCTAACAATAGTCTCTTTGTACATCCTAGAAATCTGCAAATTCGTAAAGAAATACCCTCAATTTTTCAAAAAACTGGCTGATTGCAATCGAGACTACGTACTACGATCAAACTACAAATATGATTTAGTTATACCAACATCAAAATTAGCAATGCAAAGTTCCGGCCCGCGTTCAATAGCCATAAAAATATTTAACAAATTACCACTCCATCTAAAAGAAATAGAAGAAGAGAAAAAATTTACCGTAGCCCTAAAAAATGTACTACTGACTAAAAGTTACTATACGCTAGACGAATTCCTTTCGGACAAATTAACTATTTAATTATAGACTAGATCGATTCGCTCCGCACAATATTGCTATACCCAAGCTGGGTCATTATGTAACATACTTAAATATGCTATTTAAAACCTGCATGTAACCAATAATGTTTGCAATAAATGATTGACTATTGAGTATTGAGTATTGAATAACACAAAAAAAACGCTGCTAAGATTGCGAAGCATGCGAGAGGGACTGGCGGTGGGCCTGCTCTCCAGTTATTGATGACTGACCTGGAAAACAGGGTTTTGCGCTTAACTGGTGTGGAGGCTGCTGTTCGCATGCCTATAGAGGAAGCAGGGTTTCAGCAGGTTTACTTATTTATTTCTGATCTGAATAATCTTTATCTAGCAGTAACTAGACCATTTTATTTACCTGGCACTACAATATTATTTTGCTACTCACTGAAAAGCTTGGCTCCACATGTGGTAGCAGATGTCCACCTATGTCTAACTACAATATTTAAAACTTTGCTGAAACCTATGATCAAAACTTTGACTATCAGTTGGATTGTCAAAGAATTAAAAGATTAACTTCTCGTCTAATGTCAATATTAATGAATTTGTATTGTAATTTTAGTGTATTCTCAGTTTAGACATATGTGTAGTAAATACTAATATTACACATATGGTTTAAGTTAAGCAGGTCATAAAAACAGCACACTACTACACTACTACTACCATTCCAATTTTTTTTTCTTTTTTAAATCTGTTGGTGTAAAGATGAAACAACACAAGACTATCTAAAGATAAATGTAAATGTTTGTGAGAAAATCTACTTAATGACATTAATACCTAAGTATGATATCTTATTGCTTTATAATTTAAATAAAAAAAATTTTATTTTGTTGTGTCAACAGGTTGGTGAAGAAGCCCCATTAGAGGAATAGGTCCCATTAGAAAAAGAGGCCCTATCAGACACAGAAATTACAGAAGATATTACTATAGGTAAGATTTGTATAATATGCCTACACATTTTATGTAAGATTTGACAAACCTCTATGATGTGGTGGTTGAACAGGTTGGCTCATAGCTCGAAGTCGATGGGTTCGATTCCCGCGACAGGACGAGTATTTGTGCACAGAAAAAAAAGCGCAAATACTTGTTCGGTGTCTGTGTTGTTCTGGTGTTGTGGGACCATGGTTTTTAAAGTTCCTGGGTTCCTAGACACTAATTAGTAACGTTCACGACACGATCACTACATTTTTTCACGTTCGGGCTATAAATTATTACATCTACAGCTGGGCAAAAAAGAGTAGAAAATAATAGGAGCGCCACTGTGCCATTCATATGGTAATGGTAACCCGTTATAGAACACAACAAGTGGGTATTCACTATCCACTTTGCCCGCAATTTCTCATTGCCCTATTATCTAAAAATGTCTTTTAGATAATCTTCTGCCTGTATATATAAAAATCAAAGTCCTGACTGATTGACTGACTGACTGATTGACTTATATATCAACGTACAGCCTAAACCGCTGGTCGTAGAGATTTGAAATTTGGAGGGTATGTTCGTCGTAAAGTGTAGACGTCCACTAAGAAAGGGTATTTCAAAATTCCACCCCTAAGGGGGTGAAACGGGTTTATGTTTGTAAGAGAGTTTTTATTCTGCGGATCAATTAATTTGAAATTTGGTGTGTATACTCTTCAGTTAAAATGAAAATAGACGTGTGTCACGGTTTTCTGAAAATCATCTTCCATCAGGTTCAAAAGGAGCCTCAAAGTTTTTTCTTTTGAAATCCATAAATCAACGCATAGCCTACACCGCTAGCCGTAGATACTTTAAATTTGAAGGGTGTGTTCTTCGTAAAGTGTAGATGACCACTAACAAAAGAGTTTTTTGAAATTCCGCCGCTAAAAGAATACGTCACAAAAAATTTTTTGCGCTCGCTGTCGCTCGCGCTTTTTGTATTTCTACAGTGTTTTGTAATATGGCAAGCGCGTTTGTACCTTCATACTGACATGCAATTCATGTTTACAAACATCATTTTTTTACGCTCGCTGGCACTCGCGCTTTTCTTTCTCTACATGACAAAAATAACAACATAGCCAAATTATAGATAAAAATCAAAAAATAATATAATAATTATTAAGGTGAAAAGTAAAGTGCTTATAAAGAAAAAATAATTATAAGCTAAGACCACAACAACGTTTTCATACATTCATCTCACAATACTCCAAACAATCCGACAAAACCACCTTTCATTTATCAATATGTAAGCATTATCTAAACTTGTATGTACCCACCACAGATTAATATGTTTTACTTGCATATTTTTAAATAGGTACTTACTATAAATACCTCAGAGGACAAGTGAACGGTCTGTAGTAATAGGGTTCGCTATACCCTTTGAGTACACAACCCTAAAAAGTTAAAACGAGCAAAATAAAACACGTTTGTTGTATCTGAAATCGGAGCCCCTTAAATATTTATTTTATTCAGTTTTAAATTTCTGTTTGTTTTCATAGCCGCAACAAAAATACCTACCTACATCATTCGTGAAGTCTATCACGATTAGTAGGGTTCGCTTAATTTTTTGGGTACGGAACCTTAAAAATTATTTAGGCTAATACGTAGGTACTGTATTACTTTACGCACTAAGATCTAATCAGTTAGTAATTAATGACAAAGTTCTTCGCAGCGTCGCGGAGGCCGAGAGTATAAATAGGAGCAGCGAAGCGCGCATGCGCTCATTGTACTTTCCATAGGGTCTACTCCTCCAGCGGACGTAGCCTTCTCGATCCTCTTATCCCGGCAACAGCCCAAGCCGAGGCTCGCACCCCAGGGGTGCCCTTGAGCTAGTTGCCCCCCACTTTTGTCGGCTGGGTGCCTTAAGCGCCTGCCTTCCCGCCCGGTGTCGCTGTAAAGGTCGTTACAACAGCATTAGCCCGTTCAAAAAAAAAAGCGCACGCGCTCATTGATCTATGCACCTCTGTCTCGCTAACAAGTTTACTCAGTCAATACTTGTCTTTTTTGCGCTTATATTATCTTTCTCTTTTTATTAGGTTAGTATTTTTTGAATTTCGGTAAACTTATTATTATTGTATTTTGTTTGGTAATATTCATTTTGTTAAGTTTTGATTAATGACTATTATTAGTTACGTAAGTTAAGTATATTTGGGTATAGTATTAGGTTATAACTTATAAGGTAGTATACAGTAAGATAGGTTAGTTTTATTTAGTTAAATTATTTGTTTACTTCGGTATTTAGTAAATTTTTTTTTTATTTGGTATATTTTTGTTACGCTTTTGTTAAAATTTAAATTTACAATGATGACTAAAGAACTACTTAAGATTAATGGAGCTTTGATTAGTCATACAATTATTCCAATCGTAGGCGATAGAGCATGTCTGTTTCGATCGCTTTCTTATTTGATGTACGGAACTCAAGAAAGAGCAATGGAAGTACGCAAACAAATTGTTAGTTACGTGGTAGATAATTGGCAAGAATTTGCTATTATGTCTCATGACATGAGAGGGGATAATTATAGATCTGAGGTGGAGTATTCTGCAGATATGTTAAAACACTCGACTTATGGTAGTTTGTGCGAAATAGCGGCGGCAGGAAAGTTATACAGTTTTGTGTTTGAAAAAAATTACCAAGCGATGGTCCCACGTAGTATCTCCATCTCCACGGTGTATCCTCGGAGAAACTGTTGTTGAGTCACCAACACCATTAATGTTTAATTTTGGTTTTATTGAAAAAAATAATATGAATACTTGTGAAGACTCGCCCACTTTTACTTTCCAGCAATCTGATTTGGATTTAACCTTAGTTTCGCCCTCGCCCATACTTTTAAATAAATCTCAAGGGCAAACTCTCAATTTAGCTGGGGTAGACTTAAGGGAAAACTGCTTTTCACACGGTCAGTTATATGTAGCCTGCTCCAGAGTAAGCTCACAAAGCAGCCTGGTAATACTAGCACCTGAAAAAAAAAAAACAAGAAATATTGTTTACAAAAAAATACTGCGGTAGGTAGGCAAACAGCATTTCGTTGTGAACAAGATTAATTGTTAATTATCCACTTCTGGTTGTCTCCTAAATAAATCTTCACATACACGTGTACTCTCATCCCAGAGATCAAGTTATATAAGTATTAGTATTAGTGTGTGTTGGGGGTGGTGTGTGGGGTGTTGTTATGGGTGGAAGTCGAAACCACAACCTACAGTTCAGAAGGCAGAGCTACTGCCAACTTACTTATCAGGCCACATATTAGATCTAGAGAAAGTGAGTGCTTATGTTTGTTTAGGCAGAAAAATGTGCATTCATTTCTTACAAGCCACGCGGGCGAAGCCGCGGGCATAAGCTAGTATTATTATTAAGTAAGCAAGGGCGGATGCTAATGCTATACAAACGGCTAATTTGTGCAAGCTGGAAAAGCAATAAAAAGCACGGCTAAAAAAAGTAAGGTTTAGCTTATACAACCTTGTATAGGCATGTAAAAACCGGCATAGCTATTCCGTCCTGTTTTCACTTAAGATCCGGAAACAGAGTAGGTGACATAAGATATGGATTCTGTATTTTTTGGCTTGACTAGAGATGTATTCAAAACTTTGAATTACCCGAATAACTGGGACAAGTACGAAAAATCTGAAAGCGATTTGGCGTAATTTTTGTCTCTTCAACTCCTTCGCCTTCACTTCTTCAAAAATAGATTCCTTTAAATTCAGTAGATCCTTTCAAGATGTTGCGCCCATTGTTAACACGCTTGAAAAGATTTCTAGCGACGGATGTACACCTGAACCGAACTTGGATGTTCCCGAATCGTTTCCGCTTTTGGGCCAGCCAGTTATAGCTGCTAGAGAGGTGACACAGTGGTGCCAGAGACTGAAGTAAAGTACCCGGCCCGGGGTACCGGGCAAAGCAAATACTACCATAATTTATTATTATAACCTATAAAACTAATTAGTCCGGTCAATTTAGACATTCAAAGTTACATAAAGTCCCAACAAGCTGAATTTCTGTGAAATTGTTCAAAACATAATTATAAACAATGTCTAGAAGTTCCCCATCATTCTCCTGTAAGGAAAAAAATTTATTCAAGGTCAAAGGTCAAAAAAATTAGTTTTTCGGGATTTTCAGCAAAACGGTAAGTTTTATCATAAAAGTACCTCAGACAAAAATTGTAGATCATAAAATTATCTATAAAAAATGTATCAATACTTTTTTTCTTACGAGCCACCGTTTCTGAGATATAACGATTCTAAAAGTTATAAAAGTTGTTATCTTCATAATATGCACACGTTTCCACGCCACCTATGAGGTAGTGTACTTAGCGCGTTTTTTTAACGTGGTTTCCCCAGTATGCCTACTCCACGGGTCAGTTGTTATCCTGTTTAATGTAAAACTATTGCATAATAACGGAAATTTTCAAAGATTGGGAAATTGTTTATTTGATTTCTTACATCACATTATTATGTCAGTTCTACGAGCGATGTGGCCTGCCCATTGCCATTTCAACTTGCCAATCCTAAGAGCTACATCGGTCACTTTAGTTCTCCTGCGGATCTCCTCATTTCGGATCCTATCTCGCAGGGAAACACCGAGCATTGCTCTCTCCATAGCTCCATAGCCGATGGGGAAGAAAGGTTCTCGAGTGGCGACCACGAACTGGAAGACGCAGCGTAGGCCGGCCCCCCACTAGGTGGACCGACGACCTGGTGAAAGCCGCGGGGAGCCGATGGATGCAGGAGGCGAGCAGCCGCTCTAAGTGGCGCTCCCTGGGGGAGGCCTATGTTCAGCAGTGGACGTCTTCAGGCTGTTAATGATGATGATGATGATGATTATTATGTTATAAACGAGTGTATAATCAATTATACTGAAACAAAAACTTAAATGTGGCAAGAAATGCATTTTATAACGGTGGTCCATGCAAAATGAATTATATGTGTTGCAGTTGTGTAAGTAAGTAGCTAGCTATTTTTGTGTATCTATTGTTTGTATTCCTTATCTTTAAGTATAGTATGTATATATGTAAGTAGTAGTATGCATTTATTTTTATTTGAAGGATTCTCCCTTTTTTAAGGCATGATGTGGCCATTCTGTAATTAGGGCTACATGTAATTCAAAACCTGTCATGTAATCCATGTAAGCTGTCACTATTATTTTCAAAAACATGTAGAACTGTTGAAGGTCCATAAATAAATAAATAAATAAATAAATAAATAAATAAATAAATAAATAAATAAAGATAAAAGCGATGTAAATTAAAAAAAAGTGTTGAAGTTTATTCGTCTTATTCGTAAGTTTCAAATTCTTGTTCTTCTTCTCCTGCTTCTTCTTCATCTTCATTTTGCATGCAAGTAAATTGCGTCAATAGCGATGTATCGCATGTACTTATTACAATAACATTTTGAAAATTCAGAGCGATGGATCCGCGTTCATGTAGTACTGCTGGAAATGTATATTATTATAAAAATCAGTAAAGAAACAAAATGGAAATAATGTAAATGTTTGGTGAAGTACCTTAATGAATTTTAACAGATTGTATGCAAATAAAAAATAAAATTTTATTACTAGATCCTATTGTTGTTGATGGTAAAATATCAAAATACACTTACCGTCACTAGCAGTCACTCTGATAATAATCATAGGTAAATAATAGGTACTGGTAAAAATTGGCGCAACAACTGTTCACTAACCGCAGAAACAATGCAGAGTTTAGCTCCGTCTTTAAACCTCATGTACAAATTGTACTTGAATAAGATAATACCTGCCAAGGGCGCCAGCAACCAATTGCAGAGCTCGTGACAATTTGTGGGCTCTGATTGGCTCATTTGAATCGAATCAACTAGTGCTCAAACGCAAAAAAGGTGGATTTGTATAAAAAACACGTAATTATTATTATTATTACTGTCGATGGCATTTGTGGCTCCAATCGGAGCCACGTACTGACGGTGATGCGGTATTGGATCAACAAATACCACCCGGATCAACAAGTGAAATCGGATCAAAAAATTACTACCTATATGGCACGTCTGATCAACAAATGGGGATGTCTATATATATATATATATATATATATATTATATAAAATATAACAACTCTAGATGTATATGTATACGTGGCGTACTCATGCATATTATGAAGATAACAACTTTTATAACTTTTTGAATCGTTATATATCAGAAACGGTGGCTCGTAAGAAAAAAAAAATTGATACATTTTTTATAGATAATTTTATGATCTACAATTTTTGTCTGAGGTACTTTTATGATAAAACTTACCGTTTTGCTGAAAATCGCGAAAAACTCATTTTTTTGACCTTTGACCTTGAATAAAATTTTTTCCTTACAGGGGAATGATGGGGAACTTCTAGACATTGTTTATAATTATATTTTGAACAATTTCACTGAAATTCAGCTTGTTCGGACTTTATGTAACTTCACTCTAATTTTTTGGTCTAAATTGACCGGACTATAATGTCATAAATATATTTTATGTTTTATTTCTATGTTAGTTCTGTAAAGTAATGTAGTGTAGTGTTATGTGGTGTCCTGAATAAATGTAGTACCTACAAAACTTAATCGCGCAAAAAAAGTAAAAACATATATTAGGTATTTACACACGATTGGCAATTTTCTAATAATTATTAAACATATATACCCCTAGACAACTCTTATAGCTATCATTTTAGGAGTTCTTTTTATCATGAGTCCTACCAATAAGACCTTGAAGCATCACAATTAACAATTAAAGTCAATTATATTAATTTTTCTGTTTTAATATTTCAGGTCGTCCGTAAATCCTTTCGAAATTGACCGGACTATAATGTCATAAATATATTTTATGTTTTATTTCTATGTTAGTTCTGTAAAGTAATGTAGTGTAGTGTTATGTGGTGTCCTGAATAAATGTAGTACCTACAAAACTTAATCGCGCAAAAAAAGTAAAAACATATATTAGGTATTTACACACGATTGGCAATTTTCTAATAATTATTAAACATATATACCCCTAGACAACTCTTATAGCTATCATTTTAGGAGTTCTTTTTATCATGAGTCCTACCAATAAGACCTTGAAGCATCACAATTAACAATTAAAGTCAATTATATTAATTTTTCTGTTTTAATATTTCAGGTCGTCCGTAAATCCTTTCGATTCTGACAAAGAGACACCGAGCGCAACTCTAAGTAGAAAGGAAAAAAAAACCGGCTAAAAAGGCTATTAGCAAATCTACGAAAGGCTACAGCAGCCGGTATAAGAAGACTCCAGTGCTGCTGCAATCGTCTGAATCCCGATACACCGATATCGCCGCCAAAGAGAAAGAAAACGATTGCAGCTTTTCATGATTCCGAGGTTTGTTTTCATAATAAGTACTTATATTTTTTTATTATGCCTAAACTAAATCTAAAATTAAAAAACAACAAAGTAGTTAAACGTAATCTAAGAAGCTATCTATCTTTAGATAACTACACTTGGGTGCAAAAAATTCGCACGTATGCAACATTTTGACTTTCGCTGCATTTTTAATTTTGTGATTTTAACGGTACTGCAATATGTTACTACCTTTAAAACAAAATGCACACGTAGGCTTTTGAGTGACACATCGAGTGACCATCAACCTCTATAAACAATACAATAACAACAATACAATAGCATAACCCGAAATCGCTCGTTACAGGTAGAGACGCTCGCACTACTTGTCACAGGTATAAAATGGTGCATTTTAAGGGTAGTGACCTCATTCGCACATCAACCTTTTCTTTGAACAGTCGTCAATTGATAACATCGTAACCCAAAATTAAAAAATGAGTACCACACCAGAAATAGCCGCTCAAGTGGTGGCCCTACTTCAAGCAGGGAAAAACCAAATTGAAGTGGCAAGACAACTGAATCTAAGCCGGTTCTCTGTACGTCGAGTATGGCAGAGGTTTCAAGAGACTGGCGGCTTCAAACGGCGCCAAGGATCTGGCCGACTCCGTGCCACAACAAGGCCTGACGACCGCTTTATTGTGACGACTGCATTGCGCAATCGGCGTTTGAATGCAGTTCAATTGGGACAGCGTCTCCAAGAAACACGGGAAGTCGATGTCAGCCGATGGACAGTTAGAAGACGACTACGGGAAGGGAATCTGACTGCGCACAGACCAGCAAATGGACCGAAACTGACCCCAGCCCACCGACAAACCCGCCTTCAATTCGCTCGAGAGCATTTGGAATGGACTGAAGACCAATGGAGCGCAGTTCTGTTCTCTGACGAGTGCAGGATGTGCTAACATGGCAACGATGGAAGAGGAAGAGTCTACCGAAGGCCAGGCGAGCGATTTCAACAATGCTGCATCGAAGAACGAGTCTCTTACGGCGGTGGATCATGCATGTTCTGAGCAGGCATATCACTGGAGGCAAAGACTGAACTTATTTTCATCTCCGGAGCGAATCCTGGCCGCCGATCAAGGGGATTCACTTCTCAAAGGTACATTGAGGAAGTACTCCAGGACCACGTTGTACCATTTGCGGGATATATTGGAGAACACTTCATCTTCATGCAAGATAATGCAAGACCGCATACGGCTCGTATTGTGTACCTTGAAGAGGTTGCGGTGCCTGTCATGGAGTGGCCAGCTCGCAGCCCGGACCTCAATCCGATTGAACATTTATGGGACGAGCTAAAAAAACGAGTTCGGGCCAGAGACACTGCCCCAACGAGTCTCCAGGAGCTGCAACATGCGATTGAAGAAGAATGGGAGGCCATACCGCAAGATTTTATAAAAACTTTAGTTCAGTCAATGAAAAAACGCATGGAAGCAGTCATTCGGGCTAGGGGAGGGAACACCCCTTATTAATAAAAAAGTTTTTATGCTGATTTTCATGTTTTTAATTTAATTTCAACCCCTAACTTTTATGTTATAAATACACAAAAAACAGGTACTTCAGACATTTACCCAAAACTCACTAAGTAGACGTAGTATAAAGACAAAAAAGGTACTGCTGGATAGGTTTTGAAATAAACTTTAATATTAGATACCAAAAAAATAAAAACAAACATGTTTTTTTTTTATTATTGAATATTTGATGAAAATTTATACATGTGCGAATTTTTTGCACCCAAGTGTATATAGCTATCTTCTTTTTAATATGAATATAGGTATTATAGGAAACAGCGAGGCATCTTTCATTATTTTATATATTTTTAATTATGATATTACTCATAAATAAAACAGCAGTGTTGTATTTAAAAATACATTTTAAAAACAACGTTGTGTTGGGATGTTATAGTTTATGTATACCTTGTACCAATTAAAAATATTAATTTTGGATTTCTTATTAGTTTACAATAGCGACATCTATCGCACTTACTACGAGGCTTTAGGAAGAGAGCAGTACTTCAGCTTGGCGCGAATGATTCATAGCAGCTCAATCGAAACTCGTGTCCAGCTGACTAATTAGTACTACCTAGCCTCACAGATGTCGCTACTTGTATTTCAAATCATTATTGGAACACAATATTGGGCACGACATAGAGATTGGCCATTTTGACTCAATCCTCACAGACGGCTACAAGGGCCGAGGAAAACTTAGTAACAAAGAGCGTATACCCCAGTTAAATGAACAAGAAGGTCAGGGGGAACTGTCCCAAGATGAAGGACCATAGAAATATGTAAGTAATTAAACATAAAAGTTGATTTTAGGGAAAACTGATTAGAGACCGCATTGCACACATAACCTCAACACGAACTTCTGTCAATGACGATCGGCCGCACAACTACTTAGCTCGCTGCCAAGAGTGCAGGTTGCACAGCAGCGTGGCGTAGCATACCTAACCAGGATCCATCTCTCGCACGGTTCCGAGTACAGTACATGACCAGTCAGGCATCATCCACTGTCGGACCACCTGGCTGTTGATGCTGCTGCGAAGTGGCTCGGAGTATGGTATCTTTGTGTGCTATTTAATGGAGTAAGTTCCTTAATCATTTAATAAGCAGTGCTTCACCTCCAGGTATCAGTGTGTGCGTGTAGCGTCTTCATTGACAAAATATACGGTGTTAAGTGGAAAAAACGGTTGTTTAATTCATAAATTATCTAGGCATAATAATACCCTGGTTCTCATGCAAACCGCGAGTGAATCGGTGAGCAAGGTTGACAGCAAATCAACGTTCCAACCTATCGCGGCGTCCGACCTTTTTAAGATGACCACCGACAACGACTGACGCAAACAGACGAGACATTGAATTGACGAAAAGGACTTGAGAAAAAAGACAAAGAACAGACGACGACTTGGACATTTTTTTACGTTTTTATAATATTTTAGAGTTTTATTTTGCATCCCTTGTTCCTCACGACGACGACCAGCCGACTCGACTCCTTGATCGTCTTTTCAAGGTGGTCCTTCGATCTATTTTTACGAATCAGACCTACAGAGAACCATTCTACTGCGACCAAAAAAGATCAAAATAGAGGAAGATGCACTCGGCGACTTTGAATCCAGTGCGGCTCTCAATACTACGACAATGAGGAAAGTGCCGGAGGACAGAAGCCGGAACGCAGCCGTCACCGCTGACTGTAATATATATGTAAATAGCTTTCAATATGAACAAGCCACAAGACGACAAAGTGGCATAGACGACTTGTCCACGTTTTTAGCCCGACAAGCATCGGAAAAAGAACTTCCTTTGTTCTTTGGAGATCCAGAAGATTGGCCTTTATTTTATTCGACTTTTGTAAATACGACGAGACTATGTAAATACACGGAGGGTGAGAATATCGCTCGACTTGTCAAGTGTTTGAGAGGGAAAGCACGAGACTCTGTTTCGGCGTTATTGGTGAGTGCGATTTAACAAAATAATCGACACGCTCAGACTACGCTTCGGTCGACCAGACTTAATTATCGAGGTGATGCTGAAGAAAATCAGAGCAATGAAGGAGGCGCGACACGACGATATCAACCATTTCATCGAGTTTGCTACCAGCGTACAAAATGTAGTGGCCGCCATGACATCAACCGATGAAACGGGACATCTGACTAACCCAATGCTCATAACAGAGGTGATTGGTAAGCTGCCTTCATTTTTAAAATACCAATGGAGTCTGCACCTGTACGAGGCTAATATAAGACCCGTTATGGTAGGTTCACACGCGCGCGTTTAACTCTACATTCAACGTGCACATTCACATTCACGAGCGTGTAAACGGTACCCCCGAGCCCGTGACCGCGCCTGTGAACGTGAATGCCGCGAATCGGGCAAGTGTCGGTTTTTTACAACTATAGCATTTAACACCGCTGCTTGAATTGCTGTGCTCGCGTTTCCGCAAGTTTGGTTGCGCAGAATCATCTTTATGGAAAACATCACGAGTTCGCACGGGTTTAATTTGAGCAGGTTTCATATAAATGGACAGAAAACTTACTAAATCGTCTGGCGATATCTTGGCGTTCGTAGCCGCAGCACGAATTTGAGGGTCAGTAATACCGCGTACAATTATTGCGACAATTAACTCGTCACTCAAACCGTTAACGATACGTAACCGTAACAACGAACGTCTAGCATACTCCGCATATGTGGGGTAGTTATCTGAATCGGCTTTCATAACATCAAATAAAATGTTCGCAATATCAACGCGCTGCGGGCACAAGGATTTAAACTCGCGCTTGAAATTTGACCAACTGCGATCACTGCTAACCCACTCGTTGAGCCACGATCGCGCGTCACCCTTGAGACAATTACCTATGCGCGCTAAACACTCACGGTAGTAGGGGGTATTCGCCAGTTCTGTCTCAATTCTTTCAATTTTTCCATAGGTTTTGGTCCGTCTGCTCGCCAGACAGTCTAAAAAAAAAAAAAGTTTAGACTCTTTTCCTAGGTTTCCGGGCACGCCCGATCGATCTATGCTATCCTCGTTTTGATATCTCTTACGGATCAAAAGATAGGTTTCACGATTCTACACCATTCAGATAAAATCGATTAGGGACGTTTTTTCTGACGACTAGCATACAAATAGCCTACTGTATATGCATCGCCGATTCTAGATCATGGCGGTGGGTTAATTGATTTTTATTATGCATCGCCGATTCTAGCTCATGGCGGCGGGTTAATTCCTTATTATTATTTATTAATTCTTTAATAAAACAGGATTCAAAAGGCGGCAGGTTGTTGTTTGTTGATTTATATTTATTAATTAATCAATAAAACAGGATTTAAACATATTATATAGTAATATATCATTAAATAGTGTATTGGTATCAAATATTCTTATAAAATTAGACATTGTATTGCCATTGAATTTGTGGTTTAAAAACAATAGACAATATTCGCCGCATACTGATGTGAAATCATTTTGTATCCTATGAATATTATAACTCCATCGTCTTGCATTCCGCTTTAAAAATGCGAGGTGGTAACCCTTTGGCGGTCGACCATAGGTATCAAAATATTGCCCAAGCCCGCTATCGTCAATGTGTATGGCTATCCAGTGAGATCCCGGCTTTGTATCTGGGTCTAAATTGCTTATTATGTATGTTGGAGTTTGAACATATATTGGCAATCGGTTAGCAGCAAACATATTAAATTGTAAGCTTGGATGAATTTTACATAAATGTTTCTGTATCTCTATTGTGTTCATAATGGACACAGAATCACTGCCAGCTCTTATTTATTCAGCTGTGTAAATTTAAGATACTAACTTGGTATTTAAAGCCTAATGGAATCGTGGAAATAATACAAGGTAAGTATATGTTGGAAATTATGTTTTATTCAAATTATATAATAAGCACTTAAAACTATTAGGTACAATGAATACTTAGCTACTATAGTCTACGAACACATTACGGTTTTTATCAATTTCAATAATATTATCGAACTCGGCATAAACAATACAGTTGATTGTTTGCGTAAGAGCTGATTCAAAACGAACTTCCAATCTTACGCTACCATGTTTTATAAGGTTCCAGTGACTCGAAGAGTTAGCTGATAAATCAGGTGTTAAGTCGAAAGCTAATAGACAATAACCGCTAGCATATTTCTCCCTAGATATACCATTACCTTCGTTAAGAAAATGTATTCCCGTTCCTGAGAATAATGTATGATAGGTTAAAGTGAAAACATTATTCGCGAATGATGGTTGAAATCTTCTGCTATTTTTTCCCAATCTTTCCTCATTGGTGTTTTCATAAACAGAGGTTGCAATCTATCCCATAGAGCAGTACATGTATCATTTACTGCCCTTGAAATGGTAATTTCGCTTATTCGATAATTGTAACCTAGACTTCTAAATGAGTCGCCCGTTGCCAAATATCTGAAAAAGAAAAAAGTACCTATATTAATTTAAAAATCAAAAACCTCGAAGGACTACCTACATCATAGGTGCTAATACTTCTCAAGGTTCAACTTGAAACAACATTCAAGTTGAACCTTGAGAAGTATTCTGCCGTCATAAGGAAAAAAAGACGTAGGTATTTTATTTTTTTTCTTCAAAATTAAGGTTTATATATATTTTGAAGCCTACAAGGCAAATTTGCACGCAGATACCTACTCACTTTTTATCTAACAAAATTTTATTTGTTTTAGTCAAGACCGCAAAACCTGAGTGGAAGAAACTGCGAGACAATCACCGAGATAGCCTGAAAAGGCAAAAGTGTGGCAAAACAGGCCAAGCAGCACCAGCTATAAATAATTGGAAATATGCCCAAATCATGGATTTTTTGCTACCATTTATGAAAAATAGAAAAGTTTCCACAAATTTAACAAACTCTCAATGCACACAAGAGATCATCGATCAAAATTCCACCCAAGACAGTGAATTATGCACTCAACAGTCGACACAAGAAGTAGAAGAATCTATTATGTTGATTCCATTGGCAAACAATGAAGGTCCAGAATGTACACAAGAAACACAAACAACACGAAAAAGAAAGAATGATGTTGATATCATAGATATTATCAAAGATATAGAAGAAAATCATAACAGACGTCAGGAAGAAAGAGACAATATTAGAAAAAAACAACAAGAAAAACATCCCATGGATTTATTTTTCGAAAGTATGGCCCAAACAGCCAAAAATATGCCAATTTATTTCCAAAATAAAATTAAGAAAAAGGTTTTACAAATTGTGTGTGACACTGAAGAAGAAATGGAATCTTATAACACAGGTTATGGTTACTCTACCGCATCTACATCATCAGTCTCTGCACAATCGCCTCCGACGACGAGTTATGAACAACTTCCTTAAAATAAACTGTTTTGATTTAAGAAAATGATACGTTTGATTAAAGAAAAGAATATCAACACATAGTACTAGTTGTAAGTTTCTTTCTATTAATAAAGTCATAAAAAATAGGGGTTTTTATTTCTTACCTTAGAGTGATCGCAAGATTTTCTCTTGGTGAAACAGCTTTTCTAAAGTTTGTGTCTTGTTTCGTAATATCTTCATTTATGAGTGATAATAATTCTTCAAACTGTTTTCTATCGACTCGAAAATAGTTTTTGAAATATTCGTCTTGTAAATCGTAGAACATCCGCATCAATTCACCCTTGATAGGTCTCTCTCTAATATGGTCGCTTATCCAGAATCTTGGTTTGTTACGCTTCTTTTTTTTGTTATAATGGTAGAGTAGCAAGCATTTATTTATAGTATTTACGTAGTCCTCTTCACTGGAATCGTCAGACATCGTTATCGCAAAATATACCGCGCGACTTGCTTCCTCTGTGGATCGCCTGGCACTGAGATATTTCTGCGCCTCCTCCGCTGGCAATGGAAGGCCAACAACTCGCTCATCCGACCCCGCTCATTTCCCACCTCACTCGCTCCGCAAAGCCCTCTGGCAGTGGAAGGCAAAATCTGAAACTCTTTCTTAGTGGAAGTGTACAACTATTTTTACTCCGGTCCGCTCAGATCATCAGCTCAGTTTCCGCTCATTACCCTTTCGCAGTGGAAGGCGGGCATTAAGCTCGGAGTCATTTTATAACCACCCAGCTTTCGAAAAAAGACCGCGTGCATACAATAATCTGTTTGCCTTTTCGGCTTTAGGAGTTAGTCATGGCTTCCAACAACCTCAAGGCCTGGCGTTTTTAAAAATTCAAGGTCGAGTGTATCATCGCGTTTTTGATCTAGGGTACAATCAAACAATGAACAATATCGGTTTATACATCAACGATGGCTCAGAACAAGAATGTTTAGCTGTCGGACAAGGTTTAGACATGCAAGTGATAAGATCAATCACTCACTTTTTACATAACGTCAACCCGTACATAGAGTGTTTTAAAAGATTGAGTTTGGCACCTTCTTCAGAAGCTTTCATCCAATTTGAAAAAACTTCACGTGCCACCCACGGGAACATTTTAGGCGATCAACCCATCGGCCAAGAAATTTCGGCTGTGATTTCTACAGAGCGTGAGCAGTACAGTCCACGTTCTATAGCAATTTGGAAAATTGGTAATCGCAAACCGCACACGGTGGACATTATGCATCCCCTATATGAAGCATTTCAATTCCCGCTCTTATATCCGGAGGGCAATCCGGGGTGGTTTCCTGGGAAACTCGACAACAATGGCAACAAACTCACGCAGGCTAAGTACGTTAGATGTCTTTTGCTCTCAGAAAAAAGATTTAGTATGCTTGGACGTTTGTCAGAGGAGTGGTTAGTCGACATGTACTGCAGAATAAGCGAAGAACGGTTGCGGTACTTGGCGCACAGGCAAACGCAAAACCGAAATAACGACATGAGAGTCGCACCACTCCAAGAACTTCTTAACGATGAAACAATCGACGACGCGAATAATAATGATAATAGCCTCGGACGTATATTTTTGCCTTGCACTTATACGGGGTCACCGCGTTACATGAAAGTTAAATATTTAGATAGCATTGCATTAGTCAATAGATTAGGACCTCCATCTTATTTTATAACAGTTACTTGCAATCCGAATTGGCCGGAAATCAAACAATCACTTGAGCCTGGGCAACGTGCAAATCCTCTTATTTGTGCTCGCATCTTCAACTTGCGCCTAACAGCACTATTACGCTCCGGACTATGGTTCGGCAAAGTCGAGTATATGACTTATGTAATCGAGTTTCAAAAGCGAGGACTGCCGCATGCCCACATTTGCTTCAGGGTTGAAGGTGGAGGTCCCATGCAAAATGTTGATATTGATAAAGTTTGTCGTGCTGATATACCTGATGCACTAGAAGCTGACGGCAGGTTGCGTAAAGCTGTTCTCGATCACATGATCCATGGCCCATGTGGACCAGAGAGAGATAGTCTCCCGTGTTACGACAAGGAAAAACGAAAATGCACAAAACGTTTTCCGAAACGAGAAACTGACGTCACTTTCTGGGATGAAAAAGGATTTATTCATTTGCGCCGAGACAGTAAAAACGAAGCGACGATTAAATACCGCAACAGAGAAATAAAAGTTAGCGATTTGTGGGTCGTCCCGTATAATGTGCACTTCTATTGAAATATGACGCACACATTAATGTCGAAGTTTCATCGAAAAGAAGTATAATTAAATATCTATTTAAATACATGGCCAGAGGTCCTGACGAGGCGCGTGTTGCTGTTGTTGCCGAACCAAACGATGAAATTGAGGACTACGTCACGAAAAGATATATTGGGTCGAGCGATGCTGCTTGGAGAGTTTTGGAATTTGATGTTACCGCACGAGAACCTAATGTGAAACAACTGTCAGTCCATCTTAACAACCAGCAAACAATCTTTTTTAAAGCAAACAATATTAATGAGGCTGTCAGTCGCAGTAGTTCCGACTTGATTACATACTTTAACCGACCGTCTGGTGAAAATTTCGACAATCTGAAGTATGTAGACTTTTATGAAAAATATATAGTGCATACAAAACGACCTACCACTAAAAATGCGCATATTTACGAAACGACAAACGGTAAATTTGTCACGGCGCGCCAGAGAGGCGAACTCGTTGGATGTCTGTTTTGGGTTGCACCGAACAGAGATGAACAATTCTATTTACGAATACTACTAATTTCTTATGCGTGTCGTAGTTATGCAGATCTGTACAATCTTGGAGGACCCGATTGTACCACTTTTCAAGAAGCTGCTAAAGCTGTAGGGCTTGCAGACGATGAAATGGAATATGAAAGAGCAATGTCAGAAGCATCGACATTTTTCACAGGATCTCGTCTTCGTAAATTCTTCGTTATGTTAGCGGTCAATGGTATCGCAGTCGCATCATTGTGGCACACATTTAAAACACAACTTAGCGAAGATATTTTACATAGAATGCCCGACGCAGAAGAGCAGGCATACAGTTTGTGTTTAACAATTATTAATAGGTTGTTGAGAAAACACGGTTTAAATTTGGAACTGGAACAGTGTGGCTTACCTATCGTAGAAGATTCAACCTCGGAATTGAGCAGGGAACGTGCAGAAGTTAACGTAGATTCATTGCAATCTTTTGTTGATAATTGGTTATTAAAATTTCTCCAACACAACGTGAAATCTTCAATTATATAGATCGCCTTCATAGTGATACACAATTTAGAAATTCAAACCCATCGAGCATTTTTGTACAAGGGTTTGGCGGCAGTGGAAAAAGCCTCCTTCTTAACGTTATCACTGCGTATATACGGTCAAAACGCGGTGTAGTCTTGTGTGTGGCCAGCTCAGCAATTGCAGCGCAAAATCTCGAACGTGGAGCGACTGCGCACTCAACCTTTCGGTTTCCATTAGACTTATATGATGACGCCGGATTCTGGCAAGTTACAAACGGCTCAGAAAGAGGCGAATTGATTTTCCATGCTGATGTGATAATATATGATGAAGCACCAATGGCTCACAAATTTTTAATTCACATGTTAGATAGATCATTGCGCGATATGATGAATTCCAGCAAGATGTTTGGGGGAAAAATTATAATTTTTGCTGGTGCTTTTCGACAAATTCCTCCGGTTGTTCCAAACGCCAGATCAAATTCTGATATAATAAACAGTTCAGTTAAAACTTCCCTCCTGTGGCAAACATTGAAAACGTTTTCATTGCAAAATTCACAACGTTGTAGAGATGATCCTGAATATGCCGATTTTGTATTAAAGCTAGGATCCAACGAGTTGCCTTTGGTACCAATGCCAGCAGCGAACGGAAAAATTCAACGGCTTGTGTCATTAGAGTCGATAGAGCATGTAACGGAGTTGGATGAACTGATCGATTTCGTTTTTCCTTTTGCTGTGCACGAAGAACCCGATATATGTGCACGCAGAGCTATTCTATGCACACGAAATGATGCCGCACGCCAAATAAACTCTTTAATATTAGAACGTTTACCAGGAGACACATTACATTTTTACAGTGTCGATAGAGCAGATAGCGAAAATGCAGATCAGCTGTATTTGGGATCCGATGCATTAAATCGAATACAACCACAAGGCGTTCCAGAATTTGACCTCAAACTAAAAATAGGATGTGTGTGCATGATCATTAGAAATATCTCATTTAACGATAACCTTGTAAACGGGACGAGAGTTATTGTTACTAACACATCGCCCCGTTTAATTACTGTGCGAAAACCGGGAGAGCACGAAGAGTATCTAATACCTCGTATTCTATTTAAAGCACCGGTAGATAAAAACTCTCCTTTTGAAATGATTCGCAGACAATTCCCGTTGGTTTTGAGTTATTGTATTACACTTCATAAAGCACAAGGCCAAACGATTAATCGTGTTGGGGTCGATCTTAGATCAGATGTTTTTAGCCACGGACAGTTATACGTAGCGTTAAGTCGCGTACGTGAACGTAATGACATAAAAATATTAGTACACAAAGATCGCATTATAAACGGCAAGCCCTACGCTAATAACGTAGTCATACCTGAACTTATATCGTAAAAGAAAATGATATAATTTAATTATAATATAATCTGAATTTGTTCGCCTCTTTATCGGATTGAATGCCTGCTAATATGCTATTATGACTGTACTTGTATCCCTGTTTAATTTTATCTTGTAGTTTTTTAATGTGTTGTTAGTGTTTAATTTTTACGTTTGGGAAGATAGAGTTCCATATTTTGTTTGTAGTGTAACATTTTTGGTCAAGTATCAGGTAGAGTTTGATTTTATTGTTTGAAGTAGTATAGTAAAGTTAATTTAAGTTTCAAAAATTAGTGTAGTGTATTATTTATTTTGTAAAGTAGGTGGATGCAAGGCCAATATTCGGTTGACATACCCGGTTTAAATTGAGCTTTTCAAATTCTAACGCGAAGTGTACCAATCTATACCAAATACCATTTTTAAATAATAAGCTTGCATCGCGTATAATTATTTATGTCCTCCAAATATTGGGTACCACGTTAAAAAACACGCGCCTTCGGCTGAACCTCTAAGACCTATTGCACATACATAAGTAGTAGATAGTAGTTATGTACGTGAAACGGGCCTTTGGGTGGTGAGGAATACGGCTCCATAGACAAAACTAGAATTAACTAATTCATAGTAAAATTAGCTAATCGTTGATAAAAATTAAAAATTATTAATTATGAATTATTTTTACAAGTATTCGCTGATGTTTGTTACACTCCTGTATCTACGGGGGAAGCAACGAGGTAGTGACAAAACGAGCTGGGAGAAATTCCAGTAAGAAGAACCACTGCATCTGCAAGACGATGTCTTATTTACTAGGTGTAATAAAGTATTTGGTACCTATTAGGAAGATTTATTAATGGATATAAATATTATATTTTAAATAAATTATGCTGCTATATTGTATGTCAAATCCAATGTTCTATTTATCAAGGGAAAAGTTCAAAACATGAACATGATAGGGAAAATTCTGTTTCAGGTGCCAAAGAGTAAGAACACTAATAAAGTCAGCGGGTGTAAGTATTTTCATTACAAGTATTCTCTACAGGTGGAACTGTGCAGCCACAAGGTGTGGCCGGCATGAAACCACATAGCAACAGCCCGCGAAAGTGGTCGCCCCACCCGCACTGGCGCGCGACGCATCACGCAGAGGTCATCATCAGCTGCCGGCCGGCGTTGTGACGAGAGTAGCTCACGAAAATAACAGTTGCGTAATGAAGATTATTCCAATTAAAGTAACGGAATCCCATGGTGAGATAGACGCTTTTGCATTATTTTACAACCACATAGACGCAAATCACTAACATTGAATGTTTGTGGCAAGTAGGTACCTATAGCACAACAAGAGCATGGCGCACGATTGACACAATTATTCTAAGCTATATAGCTTGCTTTGTTGGTTTCAGTGTCAGATCTGGACGGCAGCGCAAACATCTGGAGGCAGTAGCAAATCTAATAGGTCAGGTCAGGTCAGGACAGTTGAAACAAACCCATGGCCTCAGTTGTATATGTAACATTTGTGTGATGAACATAGATGTTTGTTCTGTGTCTGGGTCTTGTATTGTATTTTCTATATATGTATTTACAAACAAAAAGTATCTAAGTATTGTAAGAAAACCAACCAACCAAAGAACGACTTTAACAGGGTTTATTCAATGAATTCCATTCGACAATCACTATAAATTAGGTATTTAATATTTATTTTAAAATGCTTGATTAACTCATGCTTACCCTTTTTCTTTATTTCTAGGACACCTGGTCTGTAGAACATTGCTGCAAACTTCTGTGGGACATTGCTACAAACTCCTTTATAGAAGATAAATAAGTAGAACAAATATAATTAATAATTCAATTGAATATGTAATTGTAGACATAGTTAATTATTCGTGTTATTTTATGATTTCGTCATCATCAATGGTTATAACAATAAAATAAATATTTATTTATTTCTCATTAAAGAATTTTATTTTCTAAAGTAATTATTTTCCATTGTAAGGGGACCGTTATAGATTTTTACTATTAGATAGGAAATAAATAAACCTATATAAGCTTGAGTGATCAGTTGGCAGGTAAGCGTAGTGCAGCTTTCTAAAATGGTTGAAAATGAGTAGATCCATGGACCAGATTCATGCTAAATATTAGGTAGGTACTGAGATTTTATTTTCTCAATGGATCAACATGTACATAATAAAATAATTATTCTCAATAGTTCCGTATTTAAAAATGCATGAATTGCATATTATATATTCTTTAAAAATTAGGATCTATTGAGAGCATTCATCTTCAGTAGGCATATATATATTTTTATTCATTAAGAATATATGTACCTCTACCTACCTATAAGTAAAGCTTGTTGTACATTTTGTTCCGAAGCGAACTATATGGTCTATATTCTATATACTGTAAAAGCAGAACTAATAGGTATTGTTAACTAAATAGGACCAACCAATTGACAGACGCATGGTAAAAGCCACGGGGAGCAGTCGCTCAAAGTGGCGCTCTCGGGGAGGGCTGTGTTCAGCAGTGGCACGTTTTCAGGTTGTTGTTGCTAATAATGATTCTTTAAAAATACGCTAGCAGTTGTATTACAATTTATTTATTAATTATAAAAAATATGGGCTCGGTGGCGGTTTATTGTGCGGCGGGGGCGTGGAGAGAGCCACCACTTCCATCGCCTCAGTTGCCGCTGCAACCTCATCTGACGCGATTAGGGATGGATATTATATCAATTCAATTCAAAAAGTGAATAATGGAAAAAAAATTAGTTGTTGACGTAACGAATGCTTTTTGTTTCAATAATTGACCATTTGACTCAGGCCTTGCCAGCAAATTTGAAGATAATCTGAAAAATCCAAATAAAGATATAATGCCAAAAATAGTAAGTAAAATTTTCTTATTTGGATTGTGGTACATAAAAAGACGCGCTTAGATTTCTATGTGATGAAATATCAATGCAACATTTTCAAGTGATTTTTATTAATTCCAGGACGCTACTGCTATAATGGGCCGGCATTGCCACAATTGTGGCATATTTATGGCGAGGCGAGCCCTGCAGAAAAATGGTAATTTTTTAGACGAATGAAAATAGATTTTAGTTCTGTACTTAGGTGTTGTTATTTATTAACAAACGAAGAAAAATATTGTAAAATAATGTCTCTGGTTCTTATATAATACGAGCTTTGCATGGGCAATACAAATTATTGATTTGTATTATATTTTTTTGTTATGTTATTATATAGGATTGAAAAATTAATTTAATGATCTTTTTTTCAGAGGTTTGCGATAGCTGTAAAGCTAAGATAATGATAGGCGGAAGGAGTGGTTTATATAAGAGAGTTCGTAGATGCATTGAATGCGATTCAATCATATTGGGTTAGTTAACAAAATTGATAAATACATATAAGAAATGAACAGTTTTATCTCTTACAATTTATGTATAACTTACTTTTAATATGATTTCAGAAGATTTTTTCATTGTGAAACGTGTGGAGTGGATACGCCGACTGGACTCAGGGTGAAGGAGGCAAGATTGAAACGTGCCAATTCACTGTCTGCGGCGGCAAAAGAGTCGCAACGTCCGAAGTCACCGGACGTGTTTAAAGATTTAGAAGTGAGTTATAGTTATTGGTGTTACCGACTTTAATTTCTTTTTTGTTCAGTTGGTCGAAATTATTGAATAGGTAGGTACTTATCATAACAATGAGCTAGGGTTTCATCAACAACCATGAAAGTGGCGCTCCATCGGACGACCAATATTCAGCAGTGGATGTCTTCAGGCTGTTAATGATGATGATGCAGTATACAAGTAGAATACACTGGGCTATTTACGTTTTTTTTTCACCTCCATCCTTTTCTATGATCACTAAAGTATACCTACACCCCTCTGAAGTGTTGACTTAGGTTTATAAAGTGTTTATATAATTGTATGTATTCAGTTTGGTATTTACCTACTTAATTTGTTAATGTTTAATTTGCAGAATGATTCTTATCTCCTGGAGGCAACCTTAGAGGTTGAAAGGACTGCTCCAGGTACATATATATTACATAGCTTAGTAATTTTAAATAGTAGTTCAGCGAACGGTAAAGCTCGCGAGTACAAACGTTTTAGCAACACATTATCACATGACCAGCCATAAGATGACCATTGCTGAACATAGGCCTACCCCGCATAAAATAACTTTAAATCACACTGTACTCTGTAGGTACACTGTACATACTTTGATACTATGATGCTTATTACTTTTATCGTCCATAATCAACAGTCAACACGGATAGCACTGTCATGCGTAGGTAATGCCAAGATAGCAGGCAGCTTGGTGATCGCAGAAGAGAAATGCAACCTGGGACCAGTTTTATAAAGCTACATACATACAAGTCTGTGTGTCGTTTTATAATGCTACAAGACAACAAAGCAGCATTTTGTTGTTTTATAGCATTATAAACGTCACACTCAATTTCTTTTTGAGATGTTGACAACTTTTTAGTACAAGAAGGTGCTTACTTATGCAAGACTTGTAACTATGTAAAACGGGGTGCGGTATACGCGAGAACTTATAGGTACTCGCGCACAGCACAGACGAAAGAAATAATCGCGAGTTATAGCAGACTATACTTGCTTCGCTCGGTCAAAAATATGGTGGAATATCTGTAAGTGTATTTATATCAATAGTAAGGAAAATTAAATTTTTGTTTCAGGAGATGAGAACGTTGATGTCCAAAATGACATGGACTTGGCTACTGGAAGTAGAGACTGAAAAAGCACGGAAAATTTAAAAAATATCGGCTAGGCAGCCCAAACTAAGAAGAAAACTTGGAACATTTATGTTTAACATAAATATTTTCAAGTTATCTTCTTAGTATGGGGCTGCCATGCGGCTGTTTTTAAATTTGGCGCGAATTTTTCTGTCTCTACTTTCATTAGCCAGACATTAACGAAATCTTTAAACAAGTTTGGTGACTTCGGACGCTCAGTGATTGGCACGTTTCCCGCCTCCTTTACCTGTGGCCAACACACACCACACGTTTCTCAATGTAGGGATTCAATATGATTGAATCGCGTCCAAAATGTATATATGTACATAAAAATTAAGTTTTTGTATATATATTTTTGTTATATATAAAATTGTAAATAAATTGTTGTTTGTGCCCAACCTGCTGGAGTTTTACTTAACATCTAGGAGCTACATCCTGATCTATAATAATTATCGTGCCTAATTGCGCTCATTGTCAAGTGGTTCTGTGGTGGAATTATTATTAATAGTTTCGCTACAGAACATGGTTATCTGGTTCATTCTCAGTAGATCCATGGGCCATATCTGAGATTATGTTTTCACTACTTCGCCACTGCTCAACTAAATTTGCTTAACTGCATCAATTTCTCATTAGATCTATTTTCAAAGACTTGGACACAACATGATTATATCTAATGGGATTTCTGTACTTTATGATAAAAAAAAGGTATATGGTGGATACCTATAGGGGTCGAACCAGTGAGATGAAAAATCAGTGATAAACTTAATTAGACCACGGGCAAGAAAAGGTGCTTGTGGTTAACCCAGTAGGTGGATCACGACCAATGCCTGATAATAGAAAGGTACCTATAACTGCACTTACGGTCAACATATGTACATCGAGTTAGTTAGTGCAGAAAGTAACCTATGATTATCTATAGGTACTCCCTACTACTACTCCTACTCCCCCTACCACCTACTCCCGACTAGGTACTATAGGGAACCTATAGGTAATCATCATACATTACCGGCAGTTTCGATTTAGGTTGGATTTCACTAGAATTTATCGCTAGAATGTGTAGTTTTAAATGAGGAGGAGCTTCAAACTACCTACCGCGACGACGAGCAAAGTTTAAAATTTTTGACAGATATCAAATGTCAAATTTTTCCAACCTTCAAAATGTGACTACGGGCGTAGCGAATTACCATTGGTATAAGTGGTCGGTCACGATCAACACTTGCAACTGCACACTTGTACCGTGTGCGGGCCGCTGGCGGACCGCGCACGGTGCAAGTGTGCCACTTTCGGCCTGCGCACGGTGCAAATGATACTGTCAAGTCAAAGAAGATGGCCGCCATGCTAAAGTCAGTTCTATTATAATTTTCTATGAAAAATACCGCCGTTCTTACTTGTACTTGCAAAATTACAAGTTTAAACTTAAGTATAAAATTTTTAAAAATAGAACAGTCACGAAAACAACCACGCGGGCCGCTCGCGGCCCGCGCACAGAATGTCAAATGTGATGTCAGATGTCAAATGTCAAATTTTTGACAGGTGTCTAATATCACATTTTTGACAGATGTCAAATATCAAATTTTTGACAAGTGTCAAATGTCAAAAAAATTTTGACTGATGTTAAATGTCACATATTTGACAGACGTCAAATGTCAAAAAAAAATATTCAAATGTCAAATTTTTGTTAGATGTCAAATGTCAAATTTTTTTTTTTCAGCCGACAAAATGTGACGACGGTCTTAGTGAATTGTCGTTAGTATAAGTGGTCGGTCACGATCAACACTTGCAACTATACACTTGTACCGTATGCGGGCCGCTTGCGGGCCGCGCACGGTGCAAGTGTATAGCTTTCATTCTTCGCGCGGTTCTAACACCACTATCAAGATTAAATGTCAAGTTTTTGAAAGAAGTCAAATGTCAAATGTCAAATTTTCGACAGATGTCAAATGTCAAATTTTCGACAGATGTCAAATGACAAATTTTTTTCAACCTTCAAAATGTGATGTCGTTCGTACCGAATTGTCATTGGTAGTTGTCGGTCATGCACAGCACTTGCAACTGCACACTTGTACCGTGTGCGGGCCGCTTGCGGCCCGCGCACGGTGCAAGTGTGCCACTTTCATCCTGCGCACGGTGCAAATGATACTGTCAAGTCGAAGAAGATGGCCGCCATGCTAAAGTCAGTTCTATTATCATTTTCTATGAAAAATACCGCCGTTTTGTACTTGTACTTGCAAAATTTTAAGTTTAGCACAAAGTATAAGACTTTTATAAATACAAAACAGCCACGAAAACACCCACGCGGGCCGCTCGCGGCCCGCGCACAGAGCAAAATACTAGTCATAACATATAAAATTAAAAGTAAAAGTGATCCCTCATCTGAATTAATATTTGAAACACCAGAATTATTTTTAAAATCTATAAAAAATGATATATTACTTTTAATTGAAGAATCTATTCAACAACATACTGTTTTTAAAGTAAACTTTATTTTAAATGCTGATTTTGTACAACAAACTAAAAATATTTCAAATTCATTTGATTTTCAAACCTGTAATTACATCATTTTTCGAGGAGACGACTTAAATATATTTTTTTCTTCTTTACGTGACACTTTAACGAATAAAATAAGTACTTTCGAAAAAAAAAGTGGATGGAGTCTTAAACAAATTAAATGTATTGATATGAATATAAACAAATTCAATCCTCTACGTGGAACTTCATTTATTGATTTACCTCCAGACATTAAAGTTAAAAAAGCCATAATAAATGTTAAAAATGCGGATAATTTATGTTTCAAATGGGCATTGCTCTCAGCGTTATACCCTGCCGTTAAAAACTCAGATCGCGTATCATCTTACAGCATTCATTCCAATAAAATTAAATTCGATGGTATTTCTTTCCCAGTTAAGCTGGGTGACATACAGAAAGTTGAAAAATTAAATGATATCAGTATAAATGTTTTTGGTTTGGAATTAAACAAAAAAACAAAGAAACATAGTGTGGTAGGTCCACTGTTCATATCTAAATCTCGAAAAACCCGTCACATTAATCTATTGTATTTACACAATGGTATAAATAACCACTACTGCTTTATTAAAAACTTGTCACGATTAGTCAGTAAACAAATTTCAAACCATGAACATGCAGTTTATATCTGTGATGGATGTTTACTACACTTTCCCACAGAAGAGAGGTTGACTAGCCACCAACAACATGATTGCTCTCACATTTCCACTGAACTTCCAAGTAATAAAAAAACATCGAAAAATTGGTTTGGTCAGCTGGTATCTAACGATAAATTAATGTTTGATAAATTCGAAAAAAAGTTAAAAATACCATTTGTCGTGTACGCTGATTTTGAAGCATTGCTAAACCCAATAAAATCATGTCCTAATGATCCATCGAAGTCGTATACTAATAACGTTAATAAACATGAAGTTTATAGTTTTGGATATTACATAAAGTGTTCCTATGATGATAACTTATCAAAATATGAAATATACAGTGGACCAAACTGTGCACAAGTATTTATGGAACGTTTATATGAAGATCTAAAAATAATTTGTAATAAAAATAGTTTTCAAAAATGTCCTAAACCACTGTCAAACGAAGACGAACATAAAATTAACAATTCGAAATGTTGTTACATTTGTGAGACTGATTTGAAAGGAGAAAACGTTCCCAGCTTTGACTGGCACACAGGTGATTTCAGAGGAGTTGCGCACGAAGTATGTATAGCAAAGTTTCGAACACCGCCACACATTCCAGTATTTCTTCATAATCTGTCATTATGATGCACATTTCATTGTTCATGCATTAAATTTCATAGATGGCAACGTGGAAGTCATTCCCCAAAACAAAGAAAGATACATATCATTTTCAAAAATACTAATTATAAACAACCAAAGAGTCAAGTTAAGATTCGTAGATTCTTTTAAATTTGTACCATGCAGTCTTGATCAATTAGCTAAAAATCTCAACGATGAACAATTTCATACGCTTAAAAAAAACTTCCCTAGGGATGAAGACTTTAGTCGTCTAAGAAAAAAACAAAGAGGTCGCCCGAAGAATCCAACTCGGCTGGGCAGCGTTCGGGAGGCTTCGACCTATCTTTTCATCAAAATACCACAAAGCCTGAAAACAAAAGTTTTCAATCAATGTGTGTTGCCAGTGATGACTTATGGAACTGAGACGTGGTCTCTAACTGTTGGCCTCATTACTAAGCTCAAAGTCGCGCAACGAGCTATGGAGAGAGCAATGCTCGGTGTTTCCCTGCGAGATAGGATCCGAAATGAGGAGATCCGCAGGAGAACTAAAGTGACCGATGTAGCTCTTAGGATTGGCAAGTTGAAATGGCAATGGGCAGGCCACATCGCTCGTAGAACTGACAACCGATGGGGAAGAAAGGTTCTCGAGTGGCGACCACGAACTGGAAGACGCAGCGTAGGCCGGCCCCCCACTAGGTGGACCGACGACCTGGTGAAAGCCGCGGGGAGCCGATGGATGCAGGAGGCGAGCAGCCGCTCTAAGTGGCGCTCCCTGGGGGAGGCCTATGTTCAGCAGTGGACGTCTTCAGGCTGTTAATGATGATGATGATGAACTTACGATTTAGATCCTGCACATTATTATACAACACCGGGATTGAGCTGGGACGCTATGTTAAAATACACTAAAATTGAACTAGAATTGTTAACAGATTTTGATAAAGTGGCTTTCATTAGAGCAGGTATAAGAGGAGGCGTGTCTCAATGTAGCAACCGGTATGCAAAGGGCAATAACAGGTTCATGGAAGATTTTGATGAGAATAAACCTAAGTCATATCTTGCATATTTTGATGCTAACAATCTGTATGGTTGGGCCATGTCTCAGTTTCTTCCAGAAAGTGGTTTTGAATGGGTTAGTCCAGATACAAATTTTGCGGTGTCTGATACATCTGAATATGGTTTTATATTAGAAGTTGATTTAGAGTACCCCGGGGAACTTCATGATTTACATTCGGACTTACCGCTGTGCCCAGAAAATATCTGTGTAGGTAATTCTACAGAAAAAAAACTTATTCCAAATCTGAATAATAAAAGCAAATATAAAATTCATTACCGAAATCTCAAACAATGTCTTGAAATGGGTATAAAATTGATTAAAATTCATAGGATTTTAAAGTTTCATCAAAGTCCTTGGTTAGAAAGATACATAGATCTGAATACAAAATTAAGAACAAAAGCGACATCAGATTTCGAGAAAGACTTTTATAAATTAATGAACAACTCCGTCTTCGGTAAAACAATGGAGAACATTGAAAAAAGAGTTAATGTTAAATTATTAACGCACTGGGAAAATCGGGGTAAAGCTTTAGGTGTGCAAGATTTAATTGCTAAACCAGAATTTCACAGTTTATCAATTTTTGCGGAAAACTTAGTTGCAGTACAATTGAAAAAAATTAAATTGATTTATAACAAACCTATCTATTTAGGATTTTGTATATTAGATATTTCAAAGACTCTGATGTATGATTTTCATTACAACTACATGCTAAATAAATTCAACAATAAAACAAAATTATTATACACCGATACTGACAGTCTAATATACCAAATTTTTACAGACAATTTTTATGAAGATATTAAACCCGATCTTGCCACACGATTTGATACATCTGATTATCCTTCTGACAATATATTTGGATATAGAAAAATAAATAAATAAAAGATAGGTTTCTTCAAAGATGAAAATAATGGAAAAATTATGAAAGAATTCGTAGGCCTTCGATCTAAAATGTATGCGTTTGAAATCGAAAATAAAGTGACGGCCAAAGCAAAAGGTGTGAATAAAAGTATTACAAAAAAAATGAACATTGAAAATTATAAATCGTGTCTTTCCCAAAAACAAAAACTATTTTGTAGTATGTACAGATTCAAATCAATTAAACATACAATCTTTACTCAACAAATTAACAAAATCTGTTTATCCTATAATGATACAAATACGACATATTTTACCAAATCATGACACATTAGCGTGGGGTCATTTTAGGTTAAGTTAAGTAATGTACTTTTTAGTTTTAAATATAGAATTACTTAGTTTATTGTATAATATCTTGTGTGATGATACATTTGTAGTTTATTTTAGTATTACTAGTTAAAACGTGTAATGTCGGCAACAATGGATTTCTTTGGTTAAATTATCTTGTGTGAATATAATAATTTTAAAATATGTTTCAATATTGTCTAAAAATATTAAATTGGCGTAGGATATTGTGTAAATTTTAAGGTTTTTTAATAATTTGTTAATAATCCTATCGAAATAAATTAAATTTCTGTACCTACGGTTATAACTTTTGATACATTGTGTTAAGTGTATTTTTATGTATTAAAATATAAATTTGACTATCCATCAAAACAAGTCTTATTCATTTCAATACCCTCTAAGTATCTGCACGTGTATTAAAAATGTTTCACTTTATTCATCCGTTTACTGCCATAGTTGCAGGTCCAAGTGGTTGTGGAAAATCTATATTCGTTACAAATTTCATTAAATATATTAATGAAATAAGTAGTAAACAGTTTAGTCAAATTACTTGGTGCTTCGACGAAATGCAACCTTTATACAATTTACCAAATGTAACCTACAATCAAGGCATACCAGATCTAAGTATGTTTGATGGAAAGGATGCAAACCTTGTAATTATAGATGATCTTATGAGAGTATCTGATGGTAGAATTGTTGATATTTTCACTAAAGGTAGTCATCATAGAAACTTAAGTTCCACCAAGGTAAAGGTAATTCAAACTATATTATTTATTTCAAAAACCCACGTGATAAAACACAAATTCGATACCTAGCACGTCAAGTATCACCAGAAAATACAAAATTTATTGAAGATGCCTACAGGGATGCCACTAAAGAAGCACATGGGTATTTAATGGTTGATCTTAAACAAGACACTATTGATGCGTGTCGGCTTAAAACGAAAATATTTCCCTCGGGTGGATATTGCACGGTATATGTCCCTACAAAAGGGTTTAAATATGCCAATAACCAACAAATTCCTATCATTTACAAATGATGTCTCAGAGAATTAAGACGCACAAAAGTTTACTAAGTGCACTTCATACTCTTAAACCAAAATATCAACGAGTCCTACTAAAAACGTGTAATAAACAAGAAATAAATTGCATTTGTGAATGTATTTATAACGTTCTCCAAGGTAAAGTACCACTTCAAGATAAAGAAAAGAAAAAACTTAATAAATTTAAAACTTTACTTCGTAAGTTGGTACGTAAGGGGACAAATAAAATAAGAAAGAAAATAATAGTTCAAAAAGGTGGCGCATTCCTACCAATTATATTAGGTTCCATTTTGAGTGCATTAGTTAGTTCACTTATTTAAAATGGACCATGCTAAAAAGATGTTACTTATTGAACCAAGCTTATTAGAAAAACTAAATAAAAACAACCATGAACACAAAAGTGAAAATCCTACCTCAAGGTTAGACACTGACATGCAAAAGATTTTGAATAGTAATATGGATGACAGAAAAAAATGGATTTTATACTTACAAATTTTACAAAGACACTTCACCGAAGAAGAACGTCAACCTTTAGAATTACCAATAATTACTTCCAATGTTGATACTGTCGGAGCCATTGCAAATAATAAAGTTTCTAATATAAATAACGATACCGTTGAGTACAAACAAAATTCATTGGAACGACAACGGTACAGTTGTTATAGATAACGAAGAGATTCCTGGAAGTAATATTATAGATTTGGTTAACGACTCACTTAGACCATTGAAAAAAAGTGACCCAATAGGTTGGGAAAATTTTGCTAAAGCATTGAAAGATATTAAAATACCCCTAACATACATTGGGAATCCCAATAGAAGTCATTATATAAATAAACTTCAATCGAAAGATCGTGGACAATATTCATCGAACGAAGATATCTATACTACACCAACTAGTGCTGATAAGTATCATAAGAAACTAAAGAAAAAGATTGACTGGGAAAAATGGACTCCTTACTAGAGCTTAATAAAATGTATTATGATGTGTCACACCCTGCTGGATATGGTAGTGTCGTGAATTTTATAATTTATTCTCACTTTTTAATATTAAGAGGTTGGTAGACTGTTTAAAAATACCATTTTGGTTGGCCACACTGGCGGAAGGAGCGTCCGCTGAGCCATCAGCCAATTACGATGGCTGCCTTGGTAGTTCCGGTAAAATAATATTGTGGTTTAGGAGGGAAGTTTTGGAGGGACGACAAGGTCCAAAAAGCAGTCAATTCTGATTGAGCAGCCGAAGCGTCAAGATGTATGAATGCTCCTGTTCGTTTATTGTGTACTGAATGTGTACTGAATATACACGATTTGAAGAGGTTCTCGGTGTTTTTACTTCAATTCAGAAGAGGAGATGAACCCACATGAAACAAGGTACCGTAATTTTTCTCTGAGAACCTGTGAATTTATGACCATGCCCACGATTGATTTTGATTTGTAACTGTAATTTTTACCAACGCCCGTAATTTGAGCTATACTGCAATATTGATAAAATAGTGAGATTATGTCAGCGCGGCCGGTCAGCTAGACTGAGACAATCCGGTTGTGTTAACTTAATCGAAACATAAACTTGATTTTATTTATTGAGATTGTGCAATTATGAAACACTGGATAACATATATCATCATTTGAATTTGACACTTGAAGTTTGAGAAGCATGGGCGGTCTGCATTGACGGAGACTTCCCGCCCGTGCTAATTGAACCTGATAAAGTGTACTGTGTCGTGTCAGGAGTTTCATACTCGTTTGGTCAGGGCCACACTCTGACAACGATGAGGGAACTGCTGACTGGGCACAGCTGTTAAATTGCATTGATGGTAATGGTTGTGAAATGGTGCTTAGACTGTAAAATATTGTCTTTTTCCAATACGATTGGGCTTGCATTTAAGATTTTAATTTTAATGCCTACACGATTAATCTCAATTGAGGGTACCCGAAGATTATTAAAAAAATATATTTATTAGTGAGTATTAAGTAGAAATTCCTGAGAAGTAAGAATAATAGACGAATATTTTAATCATTGACTTGTTGACATGGCCTTTCTCAGCGTAGTGAGTTTTACCAGCAGGTAATTTAACGTAGACAGTTTAATGGTGATGACGACGATGATAACTGTGTTTTTCTTGTCGGCTGTTGACAACGGCGACCATTCCAATTACTTTCTACCAGATGGACTAATGTAGTGTCTATAGGATTTTGATTTCAAATGTAGGTATCTATATCACACACACACAACAGGTATACTGAGTCAAAAGAATTCGTTTACGAAAGCACAAAATAGAAAAGTGACGATAGTGTCTCAGGAGTCTAATATTTTAGTGTACTTAAACCAATAATAGTTAGCATCTTTGGAGTGAATTTGGTGTAATGACGGGTGGTCAGCATTGTTTTAAATAATTTTGTGTATGGTCTACTAGCATTGTAACATGGCCCCCGTAATATCGCTCGCACACAATACACAACACACCATCCACACATACAATTATTACACAATTAAGTATTGTTATTCTCAAAAGTTATTTGAGCATTGTAGAAAGAGAGAGCGATAGATATGATTTATGGTTATTGCATTATTTTAAAATGAAATAAACCTGTTGTCCAGTGGTCTATTCGTTTGTAGATTTATAAGCCTCAGAATCACTGGGAGGAAACTTGTATGTTCAAAAAAATATTAGTGAACGAAGTTTACCTAACAGTTACCAAATTGGAGTATTTTGTTTTAAACTTTTATTTTATTTCATATGAGTAGTTATTTTATTTTACCCAGGTAGATAGGCATCAATAATTTGTTGCTATTTTTAATTTAGTTTATTAGCATTTAACATTGTTCTGTCCATTTTATTGAGAAGGTATTGATAAATATTTTTAATTTTCATATTTGTCAATTTTAAATTATACAACTAAAATGATAGAAAGTTCCGTGTTGAGTTTGACTTGATTACATTATCTTGAATTACATTTTTATATTTACGGAATCCATACCGCGATTAGAATCATTTCAGTTCCCGATGTTCCAGTATTTGGTATATTATGATAATGCAATGAACAACCGTAAATGATTAAAACAACGATACTGTTTTTTTTTTAAATCTGATCATCCTAAGTCTTAGTCGCTGTTCTGTAGAAGTTATGATTGCGTTTATTTCAAGTGGCTGTAAAACAATTAACTATTCACGAAATCCTGGCTCCAACGCCATCATCAGACCAGTTAGTAGAAGGTGCTAGCGGTTAAGCGTATAAAAAGGTAGTGCTAACACCAATAAGAAGTGCGCCATGCCACTTTCCCACTACTTGTTTTGCCAGTGTAAAGTTACACTGTATGAAATGTTTTAGTGCGAGTATTATTTCCTATTTATATTCATTTATTTGTATTTATGTGCCAAAAATATGTGAAGTCTACCCGTTGACTAATTCACTACCTATTTCGAAATGGAGTAAACTCACACTAGTGCCACAATTTTAACGTGCCAGTTACCACCTACTCCAATCAGATATAGCTTAATTATTATGTCATAGATAATATAATACTTACAAAAGGTACTTATGTTAACAGTAGATCAGGTTTGCAATCCTATGTATATTATAATAGCGCTCATGGTTTAACAGAAAAATCATATTTGATATTTACGCCACTACGTTGTTTGCCTTGTAAAACTTGTCACAGATTTAAATTAAAGACTAGTATTTCAATATAGTACCCAGGTTTAATACAGATTATTTTATGACAATCAGAATGCGCCTACTGGTTGATTACCGAGGTGTCGGGTGCAGTTTCATTTCCAGTGATATGCAGTGTGCCGACATTCCATGGGTAGGACCGTATTAGATGAAAGGAAAAGTGAGGGGATAGGCAAGTTAATAATTTGATACTATCTTGACACAGCTCTTGACACAGCTCTTGACACAGCTCTTGACACAGCTCTTGACACAGCTTTTGACACAGCTCTTGACACAGCTCTTGACACAGCTCATGATACAGCTCTTGATACAGCTTTTAACGGATTTATGAGGTTTCCAAAAGATTCTATGTACGGCTTTTGAATATGGTTTGCAATTTTTATACACCTAAGGTGCAGTTTATGATCAAGTTGTGACCCAACACCACCATATCACCACTATCACACCTACACACCATCACCACATTCGCCTACTAAATTTAAATAGTTACAAACTGAGCTGATTACCTTCACCTTGGATTATAGTTTAAAGATTTTAGTCGTGAAAGTTTTGCACACATTGAGGCTATCGTTTCAAATAATTTGTACTGCTATAGAGATATAGTATGGGCTTCAATTCGATATTATAGTTTGGACTATAGTTAGACTATACGGTTTAAGATGCAGCTGGGCTTCGAGCTGGGTTACTCTGTAAAATTCGGTTTAGAATGTGAAATTTGATCAGTTTAATATAAAGTTATTGATATACAGCTAATTATTAACCTATTTGAGGTACAGCTATCTGGAATAAGCTGCTATTTGATATGAAGATTTTTAATGCACTGATTTATGTACGGGTATTTGAAATGTATGGTTTGATATATAGGTTTTGTTTAATGTATTGCGCTATCACCATACTTATCCGTCGTTTAGTAAGTATATATGACAACTTGGTATTTAGACTTGGATTAATTTCGATATAATTATAAAATATGAACAGCTATTTTGTAGACGGATATTTAAGGCACGTGATAGTTTAGTTTGATACAGTCGATGGTTTGATTTGGTTTCGTAGTTCCAGAGATATAATGGGTGTTATATTGTGTAACGTGGCGTCCTTTGGGCTAGCTCGCCTGGACGTCGCGTTATGGTGGGATTCAGCCCTTTTGCGGCGGTAGTCGCCGAGGAGGGTTGGATTCCCTAAAGTCGCTGACCTATGAGGGGGTTTGTCCAGAGAAACACACGGTACGGGTTTTAACGATAGACAGGTTTATTAACGTTCTTATACTATGCGGCGCTTAGGGCGTCTAAACGGGTTACATTCCTAGCCTTATTCTAAGATGACGAGGGCGGGACGGACCCCGGAGCGAGACGGCGAAAGCGTGGTACGTACGGCGGATGACGGTGCGGGTCGGGGGGACGGCTCGGCGTCGTCACGCGGGTGCGACGCGCGAGGAGGGGGGGCGATGAGACGTGCGGTCGTGTTGGGTGGTGGTACGGGCGTTCCGCCTCCTGAGGCCGTGCTGCCTACGGCCCTTGGGCGTGGCGCAGGGTTACCCCCAAGATTGGGAAAGCTTCGGGTACCCGCAGCGCGTTCTGCCTCTGGAGGCCCTGCTGCCCACAACGTTCGGATGCGGCGCAGGGTTACCCTCCGGATTCGGAATGCGACGGTGCGTGGAGCGCGTTCGGCGTCCTGAGGCCCTGCTGCCCACGGCACCCGGGGCGCGGCGCAGGGTTACCCTCAGAATTGGGAACGCGTGGCTTCGCGAAAACGAGGCGCGCGGGGGGAGACTACGACCGTGGTGCGGTCGGGGGGAACGGGCGTTCCGCCTCCTGAGGCCGTGCTGCCTACGGCCCTAGGGCGTGGCGCAGGGTTACCCTCAAGATTGGGAAGGCTGCGCGGCGGGTGTTAGTGCATGCGAGGGGGGATACAAGGCCCTGCTGCCAACGGCCACGGGGCGCGGCGCAGGGTTACCCTTGGCGGGTTGGGAGGGGGGTCGGTTTGGTGAGGCCGTGCGGCCAACGGCCCGGAGGCGCGGCGCAGGGTTACCCTCGTTAGCGGGGAACGGGGGGGACAGGCTCTTCGCTAGAGGCTCTGCGGGCGGTGAGACTGGTTGGTGTTCCGGAACACGTCCGTCTACCGCGGGAGCCCCGAGCGAATGCTCTCTTGTACGTGGATCGGGTCGGCTTTTATACTGTTTGGCGCGCTCGCCCGTATCGGTGTTATCGCGACGTCTGCATGTATGCGTGCGGTCGCGGCGGGAAGGCGAGCGCGGCGGTCGGTTGGTGTACGGGGGTCAGGGATCATCGTGGGTGGTCCGTCACACCCTCCTTCCTTTTTTGGAGATTTTTACCTGTGGTAAAAATCACCGGTCTAAAAACTGCTGTCAAGTTTTCTGGTATTACAATCGGTGGTGCATTTCGATATACATTTGTTCGGGTATTTAAAGTATCAATAGTACTAGTAATAGTAGTCACAAGCGGAAAGGGTTTCGTTTACACAGGTATATAATTTCAAGGGTATTACAACTTACAACAAATTATGGCGGGTTAACGTTTTGGCATGTTAAGCAAAACAATACATTTGTGTCTGGTATCGGCCATTGAATAGCTATCTGGTTATTTACACATAATATAAAATAAAATCTTACTCGGATACGGCTACGGGCGGACGTACAAGTACATGTATACATACTTTCGTAAAGTTTCTTAAATTACTACAACTATAAACTAGGTAATATTCTAGTGCGGGTAGAAAAATAACAATCTTGAATAGGACCTGAATTACATTATTTAGTACTATTGTACTATCACGAAATAATATTCTGTAAATAGAAGTAATTAGTTTTGATAATAAGGAACCTATTTACAATGTTACGTAAGAATATGTTAGTTACTGGGCCTTTTTCCGGTGTCGAATGTGACGATATCCTCCTCTTCGCCCTCTTTTGGTCTTTCCCTTCCTTCTTTGTTTCGGGTTAGTCTGCGGGTCCTGGGATTCCGGGTTTTCGTTATATTGTACGGTTTGTTGGGGGTAAACGTGATTTAATTTTTCTGGAGTACTTATTGATTTATTCGGGTTTGCTAAACAGGTTGTGCATTGCTTAACATATTTATGCACTTCTCTATGCATACCCGGCCAGTAGTATCTTTCTGATACTTTTTTAAGTGTTTTTGATGTACTTAAGTGACCGGCTTTTGGTATGTCATGGTAGTTTTTTAATATCTTTTCCTTGTCGTGATGTGGTACGCATAGCTTCCATTCTACTAATAGTTCTTGTGTTGTTTTACGTGAACGGGTTGTTATTTTATGGAGTAATTTTCCATTTTCTATTTTAAAATCGGGGATTTCTTGGGTTTTTACTTCATCTATTTTTCTCTGGTACCAATCTTTTTTGTGCTGTTCCATCGAAAAGATTGGTTTTGCGGGTATCTGGTCGGATGTTTTATTCTGGCTCGGTGTCCACTCTATTTTTGCTCCCAACTTTGTCAGTATATCCATACCTATTAATACTTTTGTTATCTTGGAGTTATATAGCATCTGGTGATTTATTTTATTGTTTTCTATGTTTATTTCTACGGGTAAGGCTTCTTTTACTTCCATTCTTTCTCCATTTGCGAGTATGGCGGTTTCGGCTATCTGTATTGGTTGCAGGTGTTTGTTTATAAAATCGTCGTATATTTCTCGGGTTACGTAGGATCTCATTGCGCCTGTATCTAGCAGTGCTTCGTATTCTTTTCCCAGTATTAATATTTTTATAAACGGTCGGTTGTCTTCTTGTTGGGAAGGCGTGTCTATTTCGAGCGATTCTACCTTGTGGCTTGGTACATATTTTGGTGTCTCCTCAGGTCGGGTGCGGTCTTTGGGTGACCATTTTTGTCGGGTATCTACGGAATTCCGTTTCTGGTTATCGCGGGTATATTGGGGTTTTTTAACTCCCTCAAAATCAGTACGGTCGCTGAGTGATATGCTTTCATAGTCATTGGCTAGTTGTATTAACTGGCTTATGGTGGTGACTTCGGAGCGTTTTACATAGTACTTATATTTCGCAGACATATTTTCGTAAATAATATCAAATTCTTCGTCTTTGGACATTTTGCCGTAACGGCGCATCAACGTTTGTATTTCAATTAAATAGTCTGTAAATATCTGATGGTTATTTTGTGTTTTTGTAACTATTTTTCTTAACAGTTGACTTTCATGATTGCGGGTAAAGAACGTGAGTTTAAACAACGTGATAAACTCACCCCAAGTTTTAAATTCTTTCTTATTGTTTCGATACCACAACACGGCATTTCCCTTTAGGAATCTGGGTAACACTCTAAGCACTATATCATGTTTTACTCCACTTGATTCTATGTAATCTTCTAAGTCCTCTAAGAACTCTACTGGGTTATCAGATGTGTCAAAATGCAAGTTCCATGTTTCTATAATGCGTTCATAGGATTCGGGATACTTTGACATATTTGATTTTTTGGTCTCTTTATCTGGTGGTGACATTGTATCCTCGTAGTCGGGTTCTGACTCGCTGGTTTCAGCGCAATCTACGGGCATCACCGTCGGGGCGGGTATGTAAAGGGGCGGGTCTGGTAATTCGCGGGTCGGGTCTGGTCTATCACGGGTTAGTTGGACATTTAATTTACAACCGTTTACTATTTATTTATTCTACGGTTTTTGCATCTGTCTGGACAAACTTACGTATCCCTTAGGTTATGTTCGCGGGTTATTGAGTTGGGCGCCAATGTAACGTGGCGTCCTTTGGGCTAGCTCGCCTGGACGTCGCGTTATGGTGGGATTCAGCCCTTTTGCGGCGGTAGTCGCCGAGGAGGGTTGGATTCCCTAAAGTCGCTGACCTATGAGGGGGTTTGTCCAGAGAAACACACGGTACGGGTTTTAACGATAGACAGGTTTATTAACGTTCTTATACTATGCGGCGCTTAGGGCGTCTAAACGGGTTACATTCCTAGCCTTATTCTAAGATGACGAGGGCGGGACGGACCCCGGAGCGAGACGGCGAAAGCGTGGTACGTACGGCGGATGACGGTGCGGGTCGGGGGGACGGCTCGGCGTCGTCACGCGGGTGCGACGCGCGAGGAGGGGGGGCGATGAGACGTGCGGTCGTGTTGGGTGGTGGTACGGGCGTTCCGCCTCCTGAGGCCGTGCTGCCTACGGCCCTTGGGCGTGGCGCAGGGTTACCCCCAAGATTGGGAAAGCTTCGGGTACCCGCAGCGCGTTCTGCCTCTGGAGGCCCTGCTGCCCACAACGTTCGGATGCGGCGCAGGGTTACCCTCCGGATCCGGAATGCGACGGTGCGTGGAGCGCGTTCGGCGTCCTGAGGCCCTGCTGCCCACGGCACCCGGGGCGCGGCGCAGGGTTACCCTCAGAATTGGGAACGCGTGGCTTCGCGAAAACGAGGCGCGCGGGGGGGAGACTACGACCGTGGTGCGGTCGGGGGGAACGGGCGTTCCGCCTCCTGAGGCCGTGCTGCCTACGGCCCTAGGGCGTGGCGCAGGGTTACCCTCAAGATTGGGAAGGCTGCGCGGCGGGTGTTAGTGCATGCGAGGGGGGATACAAGGCCCTGCTGCCAACGGCCACGGGGCGCGGCGCAGGGTTACCCTTGGCGGGTTGGGAGGGGGGTCGGTTTGGTGAGGCCGTGCGGCCAACGGCCCGGAGGCGCGGCGCAGGGTTACCCTCGTTAGCGGGGAACGGGGGGGACAGGCTCTTCGCTAGAGGCTCTGCGGGCGGTGAGACTGGTTGGTGTTCCGAAACACGTCCGTCTACCGCGGGAGCCCCGAGCGAATGCTCTCTTGTACGTGGATCGGGTCGGCTTTTATACTGTTTGGCGCGCTCGCCCGTATCGGTGTTATCGCGACGTCTGCATGTATGCGTGCGGTCGCGGCGGGAAGGCGAGCGCGGCGGTCGGTTGGTGTACGGGGGTCAGGGATCATCGTGGGTGGTCCGTCACAATTGTATTCTATGTATGTATTTACAAACAAAAAAGTATATAAGTATTGTATCAGTTATCTGGTTCCCATAGTACAAGCTATGCTTAGTTTGGGGCTAGATGGCGATGTGTGAAATGTCCACACATATTTATTATTATTATTATTATAAGGTATTAGTGTGATTTGGTTTTGGTACAGTATAATTTATGGTTGGATACAGTTCGTTTTGATACAGTCTAAAGTTTGATACAGCTTAAGGATTTGATAGAATTTGAGATTGAAATAGTTTATGGTTTGATAGTTTTTTGTTAGATAGATTTTATGGTTTGTAACGGACCTACAAGCCCGTCTCCACTTGCACACAAGCATGCGCCGCGCCACGCCGATACTTTATAAGGCCGCGCTGCCCGCTGCAACGAGAGCATTTGCTCGGGGCTCCCGCGGTGAACAGACGAGTCCTCCGCTCTGCAGAGTCTCTAGCAAATCGCTCCTAACCCGTGTTCCCTACTAACACGGTGAGAGGCGGCCATCTGTCGCGCGTGGCTCTGAGCTTATGCGCACGACCATCTCTCTCCGCTACCCGCACCCTTCCCCGCTCCGAGGGCCATCTGTTGTCGCGTGGCTCTGAGCTGATGCGCACGATCCTCACTCCTGGAAACCTGTATCAGCCCCATCCGCTTTCAAGGGCTATCTGTTGTCGCGTGGCTTTTGCGCACGACCCTTGGACCCTGCATGCACTAACCGTACTCGCCGCGTCATATCGCGTCCCGTTGGCCGACACGACCCCGCCGCGTACCGTAGTTCTCGCAGGCTGCCGTTTGACTGCTCGAGAACACTCCGCGACCGTGCCGTCACTTCCGTTAGTCCAGACTCCTGTTGAGTTTCTGGTGCATAGATTATAGTGCTCATAGATAGTGCTCATAGAAAATAATTGTTATTATAAGGAACCCGTTGTAGAAACAGAAATACAGAACTATTTATTGTAACCCGTGTATATTCGTGTTTCTCTGGATCCAACCCTCATCGCGCGTTTCGTAGGCCAAGGGCTCGATCACCATTATAATGAGGTGCCCAGGTGAGCTAGCCGAAAGGGCACCCCGTTACAGGTTTAATACAGTTTGTTTTAATATAATAGTCTATGGTTTGATAAGTTGATGGAGGTAATAAAGGCTGAGTCAAATCATTTGATACAACTGAAACCGTTGATACAGTCTAAACAGTTGAAACCATCGAAACAGTTGAGACAGTCCAAACTGTTGTCAGTCGAGTAAGTCGGGATAGTCGAAGCGGTCGAGACGGTTAAGACGGGACAGTTGAGATAGTTGAAACAGTAACAACAGTTGAGACTGGCGATACAGTTGAGACAGTTGAAATAGTCTGTGATAGTTAAAACAGTTAGATGGTTGAAACAATTTGTGACAGTAGAAACAGTTTGGGATAGTTGAAGCAGTTGAGGTAGTTGAAACAGTTATAGTGGTCATGTGTACCGCCGGCTATGTATGCCGAGGAATAGTGGTTATGTGTGCCACCGGCTATGTATGCCGAGGAATAGTGGTTATGTGTGCCACCGGCTATGTGCCGAGGAATAGTGGTGTGCCACAGGGTAAATGCGCTAATGTATAGTGGTTATGTGTGCCACAGGGTAAATGTGCTAATGTATAGTGGTTATGTGTGCCACAGGCTAAGTAGGTTGATTAGTAATGGTGGGATGCACTTATCAAGGTGTATTGACTAATTTTGCTATGAAAGTATTATAAAATATAAATGCTGGTGGGCAAGTGCGCCGTTTTAACTAATGCTGTTTTTAGTCTGCATAGCAGTTTAAATGTTGTTATCTGTTGATGTTGTTTGTATTGTATTGTCATAGTAATCTTATCTTGAAACAACTTTAAATAAATCGTATTTTAAAATGTCGACTCAAGACGCGATGACTGCCAGCAACTAAACTGGCTTGTCTGATATTTAGTAACTGATATACCGAGAGCTACTCAGCTAGTGTTATGTTCACTTACGTAAATTATGATTGTGCTAATGCAAGTTTTATTTTTGCGAGGACATGAACTCTGATGAAGCTGGAAGTCGCCTCTACCAAGGACCCAAAACATTTAAAGGTGCACGAAGCGTATCCTGCATCCAGCAGCACTATGAAAAATTTACTGAAGGAATGCTACTAGAGAAAAGAATTCGTGTACATCGCGTTTCCTACAGCGACACCACGAAGAACATAATGAAGGGTTGATTGCAGACTGAGGCAAGAAACGAAGATTCATTTTGGCGATTAGCTGACAGGTTACGATCATGCGTAAATTTACAGTAACTTTGACTACGAATACTTAAGACTTTTAATTCTTGAGTATTATGTAAATATCGTTAATATCCTGCAGTAATATAAAACGCAATAGGTTAATTCCATGAAATATCTTAAAGAATTTGTAGTGTTTAAGTGTAAGTAAACCGAATGTCGTGAAGTTGAGTTACAAAAGTAAACTAGAATAGGACTGTTAAGAATAATATAAGTTAGTCATTACATTATAACTGATGAATAACAATACCTGCTATTATTCAAGGAATTGCAGATATATTTAATATTTTATATTATAAATAGCTTTGTTTAATTCATATTTTTATAGTATTGGTACGCGTGCTGGTTATACGCGGTTGACATCAAAGTTATTGACTTTATATGTAGTTAGGTATTTAATTACTATGACTTGTTTGATTTTTAGTGTTGACTTAGATTGTGCAGGCCTGTAATTATAGTTGTGCTCGAATATTGTAGTTATTTATGTTGTGATCACAGTCAATATCTACTTATATTACGCAATGGATTTTAGTTTTGCTTTAGCTACGTGTACATGTAGTATAAAATAATGATGTATAAAATATAATGATTCTTAGCTATACTAATGAAATATGTGCTTAAATAAGAAATTGTATAGCTACAATGAGAACTGACTGCTAAGTGGACGAGCGCCAGGAGGCAGCTCTGTGTCGGATGGCCGAATGTCGTGAATTTTATAATTTATTCTCACTTTTTAATATTAAGAGGTTGGTAGACTGTTTAAAAATACCATTTTGGTTGGCCACACTGGCGGAAGGAGCGTCCGCTGAGCCATCAGCCAATTACGATGGCTGCCTTGGTAGTTCCGGTAAAATAATATTGTGGTTTAGGAGGGAAGTTTTGGAGGGACGACAAGGTCCAAAAAGCAGTCAATTCTGATTGAGCAGCCGAAGCGTCAAGATGTATGAATGCTCCTGTTCGTTTATTGTGTACTGAATGTGTACTGAATATACACGATTTGAAGAGGTTCTCGGTGTTTTTACTTCAGTAGCATAGGCAAACTAGCAAAAGCTATGAAAGGTAAAATGACTAGAGGTGATATTATAAAATGGTTGCAAGTCCAAGAAACATACACACTTCATAAGCCAGTGCATAGAAAGTTCCCTCGGAATAAATATATTTTATCTAATCTAAATGAACTATGGCAAGCTGATTTAAGTGACATGAGAACTTATTCTAAGTATAATGATGGTTTTAATTACATTCTTTGTGTTATTGATGTATTTACTAAATATGCTTATGCTATACCAATGAAAAATAAAAACTCTGAAACTATTAAAAAATGTTTTGAAATTATATTTAATGAAGCCACTACCACTCCAACACATATACAATCTGATAAAGGAACTGAATTTGTTTCAAAGGATGTGCAAAAGTATTTTAGAAGCAAAAATATAAACTATTATACAACAAATAATCCTGATATTAAAGCAAGCATCGTAGAAAGATTTCAAAGAACACTCGAGATGAAAATGTGGCGTTATTTTACTCATAAAAATACATATAGGTATATAGATATTTTACAAGACTTGCTATATGCATATAACCATGGTTACCATTCCAGCATTAAAATGTGCCCTTGTGATGTAAATTCAAACAATATAATGACTGTTTGGAATAATTTGTATGAAAAGGGTAACATAAAACAAACTTCCGATATCCGACCACCAACATTTCGTGTTGGTGATCATGTAAGAATTACAAAATTTAAACACATATTTCAAAAAGGATATGAATCCAATTGGAGTGATGAAATTTTTATTATATCTTCAATAATAGATAGGTCACCCTGGGTAGTATATACATTGAAAGATTTGCAAAATGAACCGATAGCAGGCACTTTTTATGAAAGAGAATTACAAAAAATAGATTATGACCCCACTTCCAGTTATAAAATAGATAAAATAATTAGCACTCGCTACTTTGGTAACAGAAAGCAAGTGTTAGTGAAGTGGAAAGGTTATCCAGATAAATTTAACTCTTGGATTTTGGCTTCTAGTTTAAAACAACCATGATAAAAGAAAGTTTTTATTTAACATTGCTTAGTAATAGTTCTATGGAATACTTTCCAGAAAACACAACCACTCTATTTTCAACAAAATTACCTAAACCCATCATATTGGAAGGTTCGTGGTCAGTTGGTGTTGTTGAATTCCAATATCCATGTACAATGTTTACTGTTCAAGAACGTGAAAATGTCGTTTACATAACTAAATGGATGCAAATACCTAACGAAAAAACTCGCTCCCTAGTGTACTACAAAACTCATATACCTGCCACAAACTACGATAATATTAACGATATTTTATCAGCATTAAACATTGTGAAGGAGAAACTTAACTTTCGTTATGATGACTTATCAAAGTTTGTATCTGTTTCTGTAACGGATGAATCAATAACGTCAGTAATGTTATCACCTAAATTATGTCTTCAGCTTGGATTTGAACCTAATAAAAACCTTGTATCGAGTGGTCTAGGAAAGTGTCCAGCCAATTTGCATTTAGGTTTACCATCTCAGGTATTTGTTTATTGTGATATAATCGAACCACAGACTGTCGGAGATGTAATGACTCCTCTTCTCAGAATAATACCTTTAGACCCTTCAAAATATATTTACGGAGCAAATAAAATGCATGTTTTCTCACCACCTCACTACTTGCCGGTCATGCGTAGGGAGTTTGATACCATTGAAATAGATATAAGATCAAGTACAGGACAAAAAATACCATTCCAGTTCGGAACCGTGGCGATTAAACTACATTTTAGAAAATTATAATGTATCCAACGCGATAGTACAACTTGTCCCTACGAACATTATTACTCACATCAAGCTGGATCGGGTATTGGAGTAATTTATAGAGGAGCACCATATCAACGTGGTCATGGAATCGGTAGCTTTCTAGGAGGTTTATTCAGATCTGTTTTGCCATTACTCTCTAGTGGAGCTCGAGTGATTGGTAAAGAGGCTTTAAATGCTGGCGTAGGTCTTTTATCAGATATGGCTAATGCACGTCCTATGGAAGATTCTATTAAGGCTCGATTAAAAGCGGTTGGGTCAAATTTGAAGAGAAAAGCTGATGAAAAAATTGATCGAATTAATATGTCTGGATCAGGATATATAACTAAGAAGAAACATCTGCATTCGTTCATTCCACAGCTACGTGTTAAAGCGAAAGGTGCGAAGAAAAATTAAAGTTGAAACCTAATAATATAAAAGATATATTTTCTTAAATAATAATAATAATAATAATACTAAAATGTCTTTTCTACACGGTCATTCTTGTGAGTGTATAAAGTCAGAGTTAGATTTATTTGCTTTACCTTCTACACAAACAAGTATAGAAAATGGAATGTGGATACATTACAAACCTATTTCATCTCTTGCCGACGATGGCCCCATCGAATTTCAAGTACCCGGAACTGGTGATGACTACATAGATTTGTCACATACTTTGATTCATATTAAAGCTAAGATACTAAACCAAGACTCAACAAAACTGTTAGCAGCGACGACAGTGGCACCAGCAAACAATTGGCTACATACATTATTTAGTCAGCTTGATGTTTATTTGAATCATAAACTTATATCACCACCAAATAATACATATGCCTATCGTGCTTACGTGGAAACTTTGTTGAATTATGCTCCTGCATCAAAAGAATCTCACCTAACATGTAGTCTTTGGTATGAAGATAAAGCTGGGAAAATGGATTCAACCGATGAAAAAAATGAAGGCTTCACTAAAAGACGAGGATTAACATCGGAAAGTAAAGAAATTGAAATGATTGGACATTTACATGGTGACATATTCAACCAAGAAAAATTTCTAATTAATGGTGTTGAAATGTCTGTAAAATTAGTTCGTTCCAGAGAAACATTCAACCTAATGGCTTCTTCAAATGATTTAAAATTGAAAGTTAGCATTACTGATGCAACGCTCATTGTTCGTAGAGCGCGAATTAATCCAACAGTTTTGCTTGCACATCAAAAAGTATTGGCCTCTACTACAGCTAAATATCCTATTACGCGTGCTGAAGTTAAAGTTTTAACAATCCCATCAGGGGTTCAGGGAAAAACACTTGATAACATTTTTCTGGGACAAGTACCTAAAAGATGCATAATCGGATTTGTTAATAACGCAGCCTTTAACGGTAAACTCACTAAAAATCCATTCAATTTTGAAAATTACGATTTTAACACATTTTGCTTATATATTGATGGTCATCAAATACCTTCCAAAGCTTTACAACCATCATTCGCGAATAATGTTTTCACTTCAACCTATCATACATTATTCTCAGGAACGGGAATACATTTTCTTAACGAAGTGTTATCAACTACGACTGTAGCTAGTTATATTAAATAAATAAAATATAAGCGTTACAACAAAAACTGTACTTTAAGGATTCAACAAATTATTATGACCTACAACGACCGTCTATTCCTGGGGCTCGAGCCAAAAAGTGAATCATTAAACAAAGAGAATAAAATAAATTGACCAAGGAGCCACAGACTATACAGACTCGAGACTGTTCAAAAACGTCAGCTGTCAACCGCCCGATGTAACATAGACTGCGATTTGTCTTGGTGTTGCTGACACGGCCCTCCTGCGCCGTGCATGTCCTCAAGCACACCTCAATCAGGCCGATATCAGCCCCAGTTCTACAAATGAGTCACGCATCTAAAAACGCACATACATAAGTTTAGAATGGTTTGTTAAAACTGCTAAAGCTCGGCCTATCATGACTCACGAAATTTCTCTAAACATGACCCCAGCTGCAAGCATTTCATCGTTTTATTCCTTTTAGGAATTTCAGTTACTCGGCAATTAAAAGTCCTGACCAATGGATCTTTAACATCAGCTGTATTAAAGAACTTGTCGCGATTATTTTAGGCTACGAAGATTTACAAATACTTTTGCAACCTTATATTATGCTTCATTTACCAAAACTATACTTGACTACCCGACTAGAGCTGTTCCTTTAGGCTTAGAAATTTTTGCACGAACATTATCTTAGCTCACCTAACACCCTTAGTCCGAGTTAGTGCCTGGTCCAGTTCATTCCTTTAGTCTTAGGAAATGACTGCTTCAGCTCACTACCACTGTTATTTTAGCTCACTCCCTTAATGCCTGATCTAGTTTATTCCTTTAGTCTTAGGAAATTACTGCTCCAACACACTACCGTTACTATTTTAGCTTACCTACTACTACCTTAACCAAAGTTAGTGCCTGGTCCAGATCATTCCTTTAGTCTTAGGAAATTGCTGCTTCGGCTCACTAACACTATTATTTCAGCTCACCACCTTAATACAAGTTAGTGGTCCAGTTCATTCCTTTAGTCTTAGGAAATGACTGCTTCATTTCACTACCACTGTTATTTTAGTTCACTCCCTTAATGCGTGATCTATTTTATTCCTTTAGAAAATGACTGCTCCAACACACTACCGCTACTATTTTAGCTTACCTACTACCTTAACCAAAGTTAGTGCCTGGTCCAGTTCATTCCTTTAGTGTTAGGAAATTACTGCTTCAGCTCACTAACACTATTATTTCATCTCACCACGTTAATTCAAGTTAATGCCTCGTCCAGATCATTCCTTTAGTCTTAGGAAATGACTGCTTCAGCTCACTAACACCATCATTTTAGCTCACTAAGTACCATAATCCAAGTTAGTGCCTGGTCCAGTTTATTCCTTTAGTCTTAGGAAATGACTGCTTCAGCTCACTAACACCATTATTTTACCTCACTAAGTACCTTAATCCAAGTTAGTGCCTGGTCCAGTTCATTCCTTTAGTCTTAGGAAATTACTGCTTCAGCTCACTAATACCGTTATTTTAGCTCACTAAGTACCTTGATCCAAGATAGTGCCTGGTCCAGTTCATTCCTTTAGTCTTAGGAAATGACTGCTTCAGCTCACTACCTCAACTCTGGCCAGTACCCATAACCATCTTTTTACGACTGAATGAACCATATTATGCAAAGTTACACTATTTTTACTCATAGTTCCGTTCCGGCATTTATCATTCTCACCTTCACGTGTTTTTTATTTCTTCCTAACTCATTTGTTTACTTAAATATCAAATAGGTACAAATCTACCTCTTGACTACCTATTATACCATGTAAAAATCAAAAACATGGCGTCTGAAGCTGACATCATCAAAAATGGTTACCGACAGACTTAGTATAATAGTTGAACTGCTTATCTGTCACAGTGCCAAGTTGCCAACGTTATAGGGACGCCACGAAAGCCCTGGATCACCGCAGTTCTCAATCATTTCATCAACGTCATCCTCCTGTTTCTCCACAGAAATTATAGCTACATAATCAGTATTATCACCACCTTTTAAAAAAATCACTACAAGGTTGAACTGGTGATCACGAGTTTGAAAATCAATCAAACATACCTCTTATAATTATGACAACAATTAACTCTTAACTTTAATGTAACCGAAACAAAGAACGTGTAGCATACCTGCTCTGCGTAACAATAAAATTGTAGGGTAGAAATATGAATCAGTTTTCATAACGAAATATTTGCACTATCAGCGTGAGGTGGACACAAAGACTTAAATTCACGCTTGAAATTCGACCAGCTACGATCCTTGCCAACCCACTTGTTAAGCTACGATCGCATATCACCCTTGAGACCTTTATTGCCTGTGCGTGCTAAAAACTCACGCACGATCGTCCCATCATTACGATGACGCACAATATGATCATTCTCACTACACCACTTTTCTATTTTGTGACCACAAATCATAAATAATCATGCACAGATGGATCTAAATTCAAAATCAATACATGGTTCAATCTTACCGGCACGGCAGCATGGCATCAAGTACAAAATATAACTCTATGGCACGGCGCTCGGCGGCTCGCCGGCGCAGCTGTTGATGGTCGTTTGAAGCTGACCTTAGGAATAGGCGATCAATCTTGCTTAATATTTTTACGCATTGAAATAATACCCATATTTCGATGCTTTTACGTTTGCTACCCCCAGACACAGCTACATAACTTTACAGCCCAAAACCACAGAATTAACAATAGTAAAAATCAAGCACTATCAGGAAAGCAGAGTCAGAGTGGAATAGGATCCAACTTCTGATGTTATCAACTACGACTGTAGCTAGTTATATTAAATAAATAAAATATAAGCGTTACAACAAAAACTGTACTTTAAGGATTCAACAAATTATTATGACCTACAACGACCGTCTATTCCTGGGGCTCGAGCCAAAAAGTGAATCATTAAACAAAGAGAATAAAATAAATTGACCAAGGAGCCACAGACTATACAGACTCGAGACTGTTCAAAAACGTCAGCTGTCAACCGCCCGATGTAACATAGACTGCGATTTGTCTTGGTGTTGCTGACAGAAGGTAATGGTATATCTAGGGAGAAATATGCTAGCGGTTATTGTCTATTAGCTTTCGACTTAACACCTGATTTATCAGCTAACTCTTCGAGTCACTGGAACCTTATAAAACATGGTAGCGTAAGATTGGAAGTTCGTTTTGAATCAGCTCTTACGCAAACAATCAACAGTATTGTTTATGCCGAGTTCGATAATATTATTGAAATTGATAAAAACCGTAATGTGTTCGTAGACTATAGTAGCTAAGTATTCATTGTACCTAATAGTTTTAAGTGCTTATTATATAATTTGGTTAAAACATAATTTCCAACCTTGTATTATTTCCACGATTCCATTAGGCTTTAAATACCAAGTTAGTATCTTAAATTTACACTAGCATCTGACCAGCTGAATAAATAAGAGCTGGCAGTGATTCTGTGTCCATTATGAACACAATAGAGATACAGAAACATTTATGTAAAATTCATCCAAGCTTACAATTTAATGTGTTTGCTGCTAACCGATTGCCAATATATGTTCAAACTCCAACATACATAATAAGCAATTTAGACCCAGATACAAAGCCGGGATCTCACTGGATAGCCATACACATTGACGATAGCGGGCTTGGGCAATATTTTGATACCTATGGTCGACCGCCAAAGGGTTACCACCTCGCATTTTTAAAGCGGAATGCAAGACGATGGAGTTATAATATTCATAGGATACAAAATGATTTCACATCAGTATGCGGCGAATATTGTCTATTGTTTTTAAACCACAAATTCAATGGCAATACAATGTCTAATTTTATAAGAATATTTGATACCAATACACTATTTAATGATATATTACTATATAATATGTTTAAATCCTGTTTTATTGATTAATTAATAAATATAAATCAACAAACAACAACCTGCCGCCTTTTTAATCCTGTTTTATTAAAGAATTAATAAATAATAATAAGGAATTAACCCGCCGCCATGAGCTAGAATCGGCGATGCATAATAAAAATCAATTAACCCACCGCCATGATCTAGAATCGGCGATGCATATACAGTAGGCTATTTGTATGCTAGTCGTCAGAAAAAACGTTCCTAATCGATTTTATCTGAATGGTGTAGAATCGTGAAACCTATCTTTTGAGCCGTAAGAGATATCAAAACGAGGATAGCATAGAACGATCGGGCGTGCCCGGAAACCTAGGAAAAGTCTAAACTTTTTTTTTTTTTTTAGACTGTCTGGCGTGCAGACGGACCAAAACTTATGGAAAAATTGAAAGAATTGAGACAGAACCGGCGAATACCCCCTACTCACGGTCATCCCATCTATTCAACCTACGCACATGATCAATTTCACTACACCACGCGTCAAAATCATGCAAAGACGGATCGAAATTAGAAATAAATACGTGGTTCGATCTTACCGGCATGGCATCAATAGCACTAACGATTTTCTCGGTTACTTCACTGATAACGCTGTCCGCAGTAGATTGCGTTCTGCCCGAACACGGCACAGACAGGTCCAGACTCGCACCGCACGACTCGACGGCGCTCGGCGGCTCGCTCGGCGTGGCTGGTGCCGGGACATCCGGTGCAGGCGCCGGCAAGGCGCGCGATGTACTCGCACCAACACTTGCACTGCGTTTTCTGGAATCATCTTCCAAAGCACTTAAGCGATTTATGATTGTATGAAGCTGGGCTTCTAAACCAGGAGTAGGCGTACGATCTCGTTTACGGCTTTTACGTTTGCTACCTTCAGACATGGCGACAAAACTTTAAAAGCACAAATGCACTAAATTACTAAAAGCAAAAATTAAGTACTTTACAAATTAGGAAAGCAAAGTCAGAGAGCGGAATAGGATCCCACTTCTGAAGTTATAAACTACGACTGTAGTTATTAAAAAAAATATAAAACGTTACAAATGAAAACTGAACTTTAATAGTTTTAACAGGAATTAACAACTCAATAAAATTAATGATTAAAAATGACAAAATTAACACGCTATGGTACAACGTCCGTCTGTTCCTGGGGCTGGAGCAAAAGTGACCTTGAAATGGCCGCCGCACCGCTGCTGAGTTCGGCGCGCCCTTCCACGCTAGCCTCTACCACTCTGACGTTGCTGGCCACGCCCACTATCTTGAAATTTTGACCTTATTATATTTATTATATGTTGCTTGGGGACCTATAAAAAGATGTTACCTCAATAGCCGGACAGTTTTTGTGGTTTTTACATCTTGCCAGACACATCGAAAGTCCACTGTAGGTGCGAGCGCGAATACTTAGTCGATTACTATTTTTTAAGATATCTAATAAAAAATAATTTTATTACGTTCATTAAGGCTTACAGCTCCACCTTTGCCGGAATATATCCTCAGAGATTTTCTATGCCATGTTTATTCAGCTGCTATGAGCTCAAACGAACAGCACGTAAACCTAGATATGTTTTGAACAAGTTAATGGCAGAAATAAAGTAAATACATTTATTCAGGATATCACACAGCATTATCTTCTTATTATGAATTCATTAGTGCTCTTGGTCTCTACCAACTTTTAGAGCCTCACCCATGAATAAGGCACCCCGCCGTCAAGTAGGAGGCAGCTAGTTCAAGGGCAAGCCTCGGTTTGTGGGTTTGCCAGGAAAAGAGGATTAAGAAGACTGCATCTGCTCGGTCAATAAAGTTTGTTCAATTATTCTCTCGTGTTGTTTCAGATAGTACTGCTCACATAACTACCTCAGTTGAGAAGATTAATGAAGTGCGGATATTTTCGTTATAGTGTAGAACTAACTGGTCTCTTGAGTTTTGTTTGTAGTAGGTTCACGGGTCGAGGTTTACGTACTTACGAGCTGTCCACACTCCACATAGACTTGCGAATACTTGAGCCCGCTCGATTGCGGTCATGAAGTATCAAAGGCACGCGCAAATCGTGTCTCTAGAACTTCAGCCCCCCTATTACGAAGGAGTTAGCAGCGCTGCTGACGCGCGTCTGCCGCTCAACTGGTGTCAAAATTGAATGAAAATTTACAGCAGTTGAGCGGCAGACGCTCGTCAGCAGCGTTGCTAGCTCGTTCATAATAGGGGGGCTGATCTATCTAATAAGAAGGCTTGGAGTGTAATTCTATAATAATCCAAACTATTCGTAATATTCGAATTATTCGAATACAAAATAAAGAATATTCGATAATCTAAAATGTTCGAATATTCACAAGCCCTAGTCGTAAGTCGCCATTGTTTAATTTTTTCAGAAATCTAATGATGTGTTTGTTAAACCCCTTCACTGAATAAAACATTTCTTATACCTTAAATATTTTTTATTTAATCCCAATCTGAAACAGAACCAACTTTGATAGCAAAACGAACAATACCTATAATAACAATAATATTTTGGTTCAGTTTCAGATAACTGTAATTATTTTTATACTTCAAAATTATTCAATGGATTGCAGTTACGTAAAAATGTCGATATCGATAAAATATCAGGGTACAGCACTATTTTATTTTTATTAGGGTGGTAGTCTTGTACAATCCAATTCAATTTTTTTTTAAGGCGTTGTATTCTTGTCCTTTAGCCATGTCTTATTGAGTTCACTTCTTGGTTCACTTTGTTCTTGATTACGCTTTGTTCACATTCACTACTTTATTGTTGTTTTCACATTGGCTTGGGGCATTTACATTCATTCTATATTTTGACCCTTGACAGTACATCTGACAGTTTTTGTTTTGATAGACGGTTTTCGCGTTCGCGACCGCGTTTGTTTACAACTTTTCAATTGTAGCAGTCACATAATTATAAATTGCACTGAATGTTTCACTGTTTGCTAACATATCTTGAAGAAGGCGGGGAACAACTTTGGTTTTAGTATTGTCCATGAGATCTGCTACTAAAACTAATCTTTGTAAGCCAAATTGTTGGCATTCTAAAATCAAATGCTGAAGATCAGCTTCCTCATATCCACAGTATGAGCACTCTTTGGTAGGTACAACTTTAATTCTGTGCAGGTGCACTGGTGTTAAGCAGTGACCGAATCTCATTCTGTTCAGAGTAATAATAAATTTTCTTTCATTCACTGCTTATGCTTATGTATATGATAATGAACTTATTACATGTTTCAATACTTAGAATATAGATCAATGCTTTATATATAGCATATGCTTCAGCAGTGAATATGCTGCAATTTATATCTATTTGGAATGTTCTGGAGATATTTAATTGGGGATCATAATATGCACTTTTGACAGCTAACATTGATTTAGATCCATCTGTATATACTTTATAAAAATCAAATTTATCAGCCATCTGTTCTTTAAATTCATATTTATTGTCTACTTTACAACTATCTACATTTAGACAGCTATATACAAGAGCATTAAATGCACAGAAATATTGTGGCCATTTATCGGATTTGTGTATATTAACAACATCTATTTTAATTTTGTTAATTAATGTGCTTATTGCAGGAAGCCTGTTTGATTTGATATCTGAAGGCCCAGCTAACAAATCAGGAAGAGAGCTACATAACTCTTCAGGTAACTTTAAATTCTGCATTAACATAGAATCATTTTGTGATAACATTTTTAAGCAAAATCTTTGAGCCATATTGAGCCTTCTGATTCCAAGAGGTTCTATACATGTCTCTGCTTCCATTGCATTTATAGGAATGGTTTTCATGGCACCACTTATTATCCTAAGTGCAGTATTTTGAGTTACATCTAACTTTTTAAGAAGAGTAGGACCCGAGTTATAGTAGGCAAGACAACTATAATCAAAATGTCTTCTTACTATACTTTTATAAATCATACTTAAGACTTTGGTGTCTGAGCCCCAAAATACACCAGCCAAACATCTCATTATGTTAATGCCTTTAAGTGCATTTTGATTAATATAATTTATGTGTTTATCAAACTTTAATTTGTCATCTAGAACAATGTCTAAGAACTTTTGGATCAAACCGGAACACAGTAGTGCTTGCACACTACTACTTGGCGGAACATAAGAACATTTTAACCAGTAATAAAGCAACTATGGCGTTGAAAAGCCTTCAAACTACCCAATACGGTCATCAAATGGCGACCCCGCCATGCGAGATAACGCGAACGCATCGTGGCGCATCAAATAACACATTACGTGACTCGTGGGACTTTATTAAAATGAACAATAAAAAGTGAAGTTATTACGATAAAAATTCAATTCAACCAGCGATTCAATATTAAAAATGTGTAGTAAAAAGTAATAGAATAAAGTAGTAGAAAGTGAAGAAGAGGAGGATACAACATGTATGTATTTTGAGGAAGAATATTCCGTTTCCATTGGATGGTTGATATCATGCTCATTATGTGGAAGATGGGCTCATAATAGCTGCGCAGGAATAGATGATGATGATGATGATGACGAAGCCTTGGAAGATTATAGTCTGCGAATTCTGCCAAGTCAAATAATCATCTTTCTCTATGACCATTCTAATTCGAATTTTGTGAATGCATATTACAGTTTGGTAATTATTAGGACTTATTGTATATGTATATGTCTGTAACGATGCCTCCTCCAAAAACTACCATTTCTCTTTAGCCTTAGGCAGTTACTGCGAATGGAGGCCCACTGTCTTCTTTATTACATCTTCCCAACATATTATGTAGGGTCTACCTATACATCTGTTACCATAGATTAACTTATACTTATGACTTTTTCAGTGTGATCACGCAAGCCAATACCAGCGTCAACCTCAACCATGTATGTCTTCGAATCTAAATAGTAAGTGCGATATTGATAGCTACATAGCATGCAGTAAAAACTTGACAGCGTTCCCCCGAAAGTCTTTTTGATGGAGGTGGATTACGCCGCCGCCATTGAAAAAGACAATTAGTGCAAAAATAAAAAACTAACGGATATTCTATTCCAACACCAAAACCCAAAACCACGAACTTTTGAGCTATCACTTTTTGAGCACGGAGCGGATACAATTTATTTACTTGTTGCGTATAAAGGCGACCACGACTTAAAATCACTAGTGATACAATGTTTGAACACTGCCGTTCAGCATTCTAAGGAAACGATAATAAAATGCGGCCCAACCATAGATTGGGAATGCAGAAAAGTTCCATTCTATGGTTGGGATACATTCGCTGATATTTTTGAAAAAACAATAGCAAAAAAAAAACATCAAAATGCACTGACCTGGAAATATTTTATTTCTTTTCTGTCCTAAAGTTACTCGATGTTATGTTGTATGGATACTATGACAATACGATCGAAGGTTACCTTGAATTAGTATGTTATCCCGAAAGGAGGTTAATCTACACCCCAAGGTCAACAACGTTTCTTCTACGGCTTTACTAAATAAATAGTTTTTCATTGAAGAAATGCCATGTAGTCCCCCCATTTCGGGATAAAATACCAATTCAAAGGTCACCTTGTATAATGAAATTGTATTTTTCTCTTGCTTTTACTATTTCCCTTTTCATTTTCATTCATATGTTACTCTTCAAACGCAACAGTAAAGCACTTTTTTATGTGCAAAAGGTACTCGATGTTATGTTGTATGGATATTAAATTTTCTTCACAATTTTTATTAATTATTATTATAATTATTTTATTTCATTTTAATTTACGCATATTCAAACGCAACAGTAAAACATTTTTTTTGTGTCCTAAAGGTACTCGATGTTATGTTGTATGGATACTATGGCAATACGATCGAAACCGGCAATAACACAAAGTTGGAGTCAAACGGCTGGGTTCGATCGTAGCCATAGAGCGTCATCGAGTACCTTAAATTTTCCTCACAATTTTTTTTTATTATAATAATATTTTATTTGAAAAGAAATAAAATATTTCCAGGTCAGTGCATTTTGATGTTTTTTTTGCTATTGTTTTTTCAAAAATATCAGCGAATGTATCCCAACCATAGAATGGAACTTTTCTGCATTCCCAATCTATGGTTGGGCCGCATTTTATTATCGTTTCCTCAGAATGCTGAACGGCAGTGTTCAAACATTGTATCACTAGTGATTTTAAGTCGTGGTCGCCTTTATACGCAACAAGTAAATAAATTGTATCCGCTCCGTGCCCAAATAGGGATAGCTCAAAAGTTCGTGGTTTTGGGTTTTGGTGTTGGAATAGAATATCCGTTAGTTTTTTATTTTTGCACCAATTGTCTTTTTCAATGGCGGCGGAACGCTGTCAAGTTTTTACTGCATGCTATGTAGCTATCAATATCGCACTTACTATTTAGATTCGAAGACATGGTTGAGGTTGACGCTGGTATTGGTTTGCATGATCACACTGAAAAAGTCATAAGTATAAGTTAATCTATGGTAACAGACGTATAGGTAGACCCTACATAATATGTTGGGAAGATGTAATAAAGAAGACAGTGGGCCTCCATTCGCAGTAACTGCCTAAGGCTAAAGAGAAATGGTAGTTTTTAGAGGAGGCCTCGTTACAGACATATACATATACAATAAGTCCTAATAATTACCAAACTGTAATATGCATTCACAAAATTCGAATTAGAATGATCATAGAGAAAGATGATTATTTGACCTGGCAGAATTCGCAGACTATAATCTTCCAAGGCTTCGTCATCATCATCATGATCATCTATTCCTGCGCAGCTATTATGAGCCCATCTTCCACATAATGAGCATGATATCAACCATCCAATGGAAACGGAATATTCTTCCTCAAAATACATACATGTTGTATCCTCCTCTTCTTCACTTTCTACTACTTTATTCTATTACTTTTTACTACATTTTTAATATTGAATCGCTGGTTGAATTGAATTTTTATCGTAATAACTTCACTTTTTATGGTTCATTTTAATAAAGTCCCACGAGTCACGTAATGTGTTATTTGATGCGCCACGATGCGTTCGCGTTATCTCGCATGGCGGGGTCGCCATTTGATGACCGTATTGGGTAGTTTGAAGGCCTTTCTACGCCATAGTTGCTTTATTACTGGTTAAAATGTTCTTATACTATTATCAAGTATAGTATGTATCTAACGGTTTAGCATCTAAGGCCATACCTACACCACAAATTGGTTTACCCGGATTATTATTCCTTCCAGCCACATCTTGGGCTATAATGACCTCTCCTTTTGCCTGTGATTGTTAAGAACCCTTTTTCCCGTAAAATTGAACACAATCAAGAACAAAAAAAATTTCACGATGATATCGACATTCTATCGGGAATGATAAAGCAAGATGAGTGAGCTCGCAAACTCACCAAAAGTTGTTATAGTTTTTGTTTAGTTCATTTAACTTAAGAGAAATACTCCGAAATCCATGGAAAAGTTAAAGTGTATAAGAATTACTATCCCATTAATAAAGTTCCATCTTAATACCTAACCCCAATCATAATCAAAATCTTTAATAATTATTTACAAGTGGCACCCAAAGTTGACTGGATGTTGGATTTCGATTGGACTGTATATAAATATTTCTATGAATGGATAGGTTTTGTTTGGTTTGCGAGGGGAAAGGAAGAAAGATGGGACTCACTGAACCACGTTCTCGTATGGGGCTGATGCCTATCGATGTTTGGAAGGCTTCTTGGGGGCCCCCCTGTTCACTTGGATGTTAGCGCACGATGTGTAACCCCTTTGGAGAAGGTTGTTTGCAAGTATTGCACAGTTTGACACCTTTTAATGTATTTTTTATGTTTTTCACACACGCATTGTTTTGGAGTAATGGCGGAACTGAAGAGTGAGTGAAGGGAAGGGAATGAACGGGAGAAAAGGAACGATATAGTCCATTGACCCCGTAGGCGCGAAATTTAAATGCTTTAGGGAAGACATTGTATCGCCGAGACTCTTTGTTGATTGTTATCTTCTTGCGATGTGGATGGGATCATTCTGTCTATAGCACCTGGAGTTTCTACAGCTGTAATGTCTGTTTCAACCTGAGAAGTTTAGGGCGCGCTAAGTTAGTTTCTACAGTTGGCGTGTTTTCTTCAGCTTGAGATGTTAAAGCTTCGCCATGCTCTGCGAAATCTTGCTGTAGAAGAATGTTCGTTGTTTCGGCTGGCTCAAATAAATGTTCAGAGAACACATTCGAATCAACTGGCCATAGTCCCGTTTTTTGAAATCCATTGGCAGCATTCTGTAAGTTGCAGCTCTAACATAGGCTTTGTTAAATATTAAGCCTATCTAGAAATGGGTGATGATCCTACCTGGGTGATTATTCAACTTGGAACTTCTTGGTTGTAATACGTTTTTAGAGGTCCATAAAAGGACACAACTAAAGGCTGCATGAGTGCAGTGTAGTGGCAGGCACATTATAATAAGCCCATTTTCTTTGGCAAACGTTAAACTCTCGATTCCTTTATGTCTTATGTGCCCGTCAACAATCAAGAGTTTTATCATCAGGACTTGCTTTCACATAAGTCTGAAAATGCACCTACCCCTCCCGCACGCCTTGCATCTACCCCTGCCCTGACTTGTTCACTACTTCATACAAATAGCCTGCGGTCGCTTTTCTAGTATTTATGTAATAAAAATAATAGGCAAACAAAATACAATTTTTCAAAATAAATACGTCGCTAACAGTAGGTACCAATCTTTTCCGCCCATCAGCTTAGCTCGGTCAAAGAAGCTTATTCTTCTCTGCATATTTTCCCACCTTAAATTTTCCTTACAATTTTTTTATTATTATTATTCATTCATTTATTTGACTTTCTTAAGTTTTTGTTTTTTTATAATACTTATATAAAAATACATTACAAAAATACTATAAAAAAACCGAAACCTAGAGTGCCGCTGGCAGCGGGGCAGGGCCCAAGCTACCGGTGGTCAGGGCTGCAGAGTGAGGAACCTCCTGACAATACGTGCCGTGTCAAGGAGTACCGCCTTCTGAATCTGACCCTTGATCCAGCCGTCTAGCGCGAGCCTCTCGAGGTGTTGGTCGAGGCTCTTCGCTATAAGACCGTTCGCTGAAACGACTATCGGGACAATGCTTGTTGAGTCAACATTCCACATGGCGGTAACCTCGTGAGCCAAGTCAAGGTACTTGCTGAGTTTGTCCTTCTCAGCCTTCACGAGGTTCTCGTCATGCGGAATGGTGACGTCAACGAGCACTGCCCGGCGTTGGGACCGGTCTACCAGCACGATATCAGGCTTATTGGCTACAATAGTCCTGTCCGTGATGATAGAGCGGTCCCAATAGAGCAACGCACGGCCATTTTCAAGAACCGGCCCCGGTGTGTACTTGTAGTACGGCACCTCAGACTCGACAAGGCCGTATTGAAGGGCAAGTTGCTGATGAATGATCCTGGCCACTAGGTTGTGTCTGTGCAAGTACTCTCCGTTAGCAAGATGAGAACAACCGGAAATAATATGTCGGAGAGATTCTCCGGGACGGCGGCATGCCCGACAGATGTCGACCGTACCGTCCTTCATGATATATTTCCGGTAGTTATTCGTCTTGATAACTTCGTCCGCAATTGCACAGACAAAACCCTCGGTTTCCCCAAAGAGGTCGCCGAATCGCAGCCAGTTCACCGACGCATGCAGGTCCACATCGGGCCCCGTCAGGGCCCGATAGAACCGCCCGTGCAGCTCCTTGCCTTTCCATACGTCCCTACGGTCTTCGGTACTAAGTACCACCGGTTTACGCCAGTTCTCTTTTGCCAAGGAGAGCGGCGTGAGGCCCTTGTCAACTGCCACCACATCGCGATGCATCCCGCACTCGTTGTTGAGGAAATACTCCCGGAGACTGCACACTTCACGGTTATGGAGGGTTTTGGCGTTTAAAAAGCCTCGACCTCCCCATTTCCGCGGAATGTACAGTCTCATAACAGACGAGCGCGGGTGCAGCATACGATGCGATGTAAGCAGTTGACGGACCTTTCTATCCAGGGCGTCCAGCTCAGTCTGAGTCCATCTCAGTATGCCAAAGGAGTACATCAATAAGGGCATCACCCAGCCGTTGAAGGCGCGCACCTTGTTGCCACCCGACAAAAGACTGTTGAGTACTTTTGTCAGACGGCAGAAGAAGCGCTCCTTCACCGTCCGCTTAACGTCCCCTACTGAAACACCCAACGACTCTGACATACCAAGATACCTGTAGGTTTCGGATTCGGAGAGGGACCTGAGAGTCATTGTCTCGGAAAATTGCAAATTCGTGGAATTTACAACTTTCCCCACCCGTACATGCATAACCGCACACTTATCCACACCGAACTCCATCTTGATAGAGTTGCTAAAATTCTCTGTGATTTTTAACAACTCTATCAATTGTGGACGTTGCGGTGAGAACAGCTTGAGGTCATCCATGTACAGTAGATGAGATATGATCTCACCCCCTCTCCGAAGCCGACAGCCTAGCCTTGAATCTCCCAGCAAGGTACTGAGAGGATTCAACGCCAAGCAAAACCACAAGGGGCTCAGACTGTCACCCTGGAATATGCCTCGCTCAATCCTTATTAAGTCCTGCGGACCAGAGACGCTGTCCCCCCTACCTGGTTGACGAAGGACCGTGGTCCACTGCCCCATGCATGACCTTAAAAAGGATCTTAGAGTTGCATCTATTTTATACAGCTCCAAGATCCTCACCAGCCATGAGTGAGGTACCGAATCATAGGCCTTTTTATAGTCAATCCAGGCAGTAGAGAGAGCCCCTCTGTCCCGCCGGACCTGTTGGCAGATGGCCGTGTCGATGAGGAGGAGCTCCTTAGTACCACGGGACCCAATCCTACATCCATTCTGAGCGGGGGCCAAAATATTGTTCGCAACAATGTGCGAGTTAATTTTTGTTCTCAGAATGGATGTAAGGAGCTTGTACAGCGTAGGCAAGCACGTGATGGGTCTGTAATTTTTCGCTTCCGTGGTACTACCGGACTTATGGAGCAGGAAGGTGACACCAGTTGTCATGAAACTTGGGAGTGAACCAGCCTCGAGGGCTTCTTGAAATTGTATCGCCAAGCATGGGTATGAGCATCGAATCCATTTAATCCAGAAGTTGTGCAATCCATCCGGTCCAGGACTTTTCCAGTTCTGGGCCGTACGGATCGCACAACTTACGTCTTCGGGGTCTATAGTAATAGACCCCATGGACTCGATCGACTCACACCCACGCTCGACAACTCGCATCCAATCACCCTCCGTGTGCTCGACGGGCACCGACCAGATGCTACGCCAGAACTCGTTCATGGCGTTTGCATCCGGCAGCTGCCCGTCGACCACACGTTGGCCGGTTCTCTCCCAGTTCCGGTACACCTTCCTTTGGTCACTTTGGAAAAGGCGATTCTGCTGGTACCTATCCACACGCTCTCTGTAGCGGCGAATACGACTTGCCCATGCATAGACTTTCTGCTTCAGGTAGTCAATGCGCTCCGTAACACAAGCCATGTAATCCTGGGGCCTAGTATCGGTCCCAGCAAAGGCCTGGGTCACAAAACGCATGACTCGGGGGCGATGATTGCCCCGGCTGAAGCAGACCAGCTTCGCTATGAGAGTCCTAAATGTAGTGATACGCCTCTCGATCCGTACCTGCCACGCGGGAGCACCGTCGGCGGGTCGCGGTGCTCGGTCAGTGTCCGGAAACTTGACACGAGCCACGCGACACGCCGCGATGGCCCCACAATACAAGATCGAGTGCGTATCAACTAAGTCTTCGCTAGTCCGTAAGTATGGAGCTAGCAAAGTGTTCAGGGCTCCCATTAGCACTAGGTTTCGCCTATTCGTGGGCAAACGTGGTAGTCGCGGCCTAGAGGTAGGTGTGGACCGATACCGCCCAATCGCGTCCTCCAAAGCGCTCCTCAATTGCTCATTCGCCTGGGTACTTACGCTGTCACTCACACCTTCCTCCCCATCGATCGCGGGATCACCCCGCGGCGTCACCGGTGGCGGGCCCATAATTGGTCCCGGATCCGGTAGCGCGGCAGGCAGGACCCGCAGCGAAGGAGAAGTAGTGCGAATAGGCAGCGCCTCCAGGCGCAACCGATCAAGCGTAGGCTGGTCCAGCAGCTTGCACCGATGGATAGCCCGCACCTGATCCGACAGTCGTTGTGCGGATACGGCGACGGCTGGCTCAAGGCCCTGAAACAGTGACAGCATCCTATCTCGGTACGCAGTCAGGCTGCTTCCCCCCTCTGTAGCCCCATAATAGGCGCGCATGCAGTTCTCGTTCATTGTTTGAGACCATCGCATGCGGCGCACTATACCACCGGTAGCGGGGGCCGGTCGCGGAGCAGGTTGCCCCGCAGGCCCCAAGCGTGCCGGCAGCGGTGGTCGCCCACGTCGCGCAGGTGGTGGCGGCGGCGGAGGTGACGGTGGCCCGTCCTCGTCGCTCGACGCAGCGGTGTCGGGAGGAGTACCATACTCATCCCCCGACGACGAACTCGGAGATGACGGGGCGGGCGTTGGTGGAGGTCGTGCGCTTTGTTGTAGTTCCGCTGTTATTCTTGTCTTCGATCTCGTTATCATAATAAAAGCCTTGTTTGGTAGCACGGGGTCTCTGGTTTGTCAACCATGACAACGTCAGTCAGAAAAATTCTCATTGTAAAACGGATTCTTGGTATAAAATGTTATTTGCTGTAAATTATTTGTTGTGTTTTGTAAAACGGCGTAGAAAATAAACTATTGCACTTCAATGTAACCAAAACTTGTGTACTAAAACATTTCAAAATATTTTTATAAAATTACAAAGATCAAAAGACGTGTTTAGTTGACAGCGGTTTTTTTTTTTTTTTTTATTATTATTATTATTATTAATATTATATTTCATTTTATTTTATTTTAATTTACGCCTATTCAAATGCAACAGTAAAGCATTTTCTTTTCTGTCCTAAAGTTACTCGATGTTATGTTGTATGGATACTATGGCAATACGATCGAACCCGGCAATTACACAAAGTTAGAGTCAAACGGCTGGGTTTGATCGTAGCCATAGCGTCATACAACATAACATCGAGTACCTTAAATTTTCCTCACAATTTTTATTTATTATTATTATTTTATTTTATTTAATTTACGCATATTCAAACGCAACAGTAAAACATTTTTTTTTTTGTGTGCAAATAGTGCTCGATGTTATGTTGTATGGCGCTATGGCTACGGTCAAACCCAGCCGTTTATAATACCTAACTTTGGCTTATTGCCGGGTTCGATCGTAGCCATAGCGTCATACAATATAACCGAATACCTTGTGAAAACAATACAAGAAAATTGTAGTTGTCATTGTTTGTTGTACTACTCGGTGTTATATTGGTATGACACTAGGGCAATACGATCGAACCCAACATAATGTCACACAACATAACATCAAGTACCTTAAATTTTTCTTTCCATCTTTAATTTTTAATATTATTTCATTACACTTTTTTCTTTTATTATCCCCAAACACAACTACAAATACTACTACTACTTACTAATACTTTTATATATAAAGTATACTTGGTGTTACAGTAACTCAAAATTTATCTCACAATCAAACTATCGTTATTTCAGTTTATTATAATTAATTAAAGACACCCTCGATGGTGTGGTGGTTGAGCAGGTCGGCTCGTAACCCGGAGGCGTCGGGTTTGATTCCCGCGACAGGACAAATATTTGTACACAGAAAAAAAAGCGCAAATACTTGTTCTGAGTCTGGGTGTTGTGGGACCATGGTCCTCGTAGTTTCTGGGTCCCTAGATACAGGGAACCCTAGTTAGGGCCCAGGATCTATGTATGTGATCGTTGGGCGTTATTATTATATTAATCGCCATCAGTTCGTTTTTTCGTAACTGTTTACTTCTAGTGTGGTCAAAACTAACCTAACACTCCTCCTCGCTTCGCTCGTCGTCGTAACCTACTGGTTACCGACAAGTGACTGCCTTAAAAACTATACATGGCAAAAATATACTTTCCATACATTTCTTTTTTTGGGATAGTGTAACTTTTAGTATCTTAAAAACTAACCTAACACTCCTCCTCGCTTCGCTCGTCGTCGTAACCTACTGGTTACCGACAAGTGACTCTGTGTTAAACGATATTACAGCAATAACATCATTTTTTCCAATCGTTCTGCGGAAGGTAGTAGTAAATACTTGACTGTTGCATTTACTTTTGCTCATTTTCTTTAAAAAAAAAGCTTGAAACAATATCAACTACCTTTTGGACACAAAAAAAAACTTTATTATTGCATTTGAATAGAAAGAATATAATGTCCCAAAATACAAAGAAATATTGTTGCTGTTCGCTTTTCAATAGATCTTTATATCTTTCTACTCTCGTTACATTATTTTTCCCAATTGTTCTGCGGAAGATAGTAGTTACTACCATAAAAAAAGGAAAATGCTTGACTGTTGCATTTGGCACAGTGTGAAAATTAGTGAAAAGTGATGACATACTAGACATAATTTCCTGGTTAAATTGCGTTTGCAATTAACTTTTGCTCCATTCTTTTATAAAAAAAAATGCTGTGCGATTGTTTTTTCTGTAGGTATTTATACCTTTCTCAATTACATTATTTTTTTCCCTATCGTTCTGCGGAAGGTAGTACTACTTTATTTCGCTGGTAATTGATAACACAGTTACCTATCATTCTGCAGAAGGTAGTAATCACCATATAAAAATAAAATACTTATTAAATCGAAAACATGATTTTGTTATTTAACTTTTCCTCCTTTCCATTAAAAAAAAAATAATCCAGAAACTACATCGAGTACCTTTTGGACACGAAAAAAACTTTACTGTTCTCCAGTCTTCTCGTGACCACGGCCAATGAAACTTGGCCGAAACGTCGAGGTAAATAAATAATGTTTTATTTATTTACCTCAAAATACATTCATTAGCCCTAAAAAACCACACAAGTTACCTAACGATAGTTTTAACCTGTAGGTAGATCCTAATTAGAATGACTAACACTTAAATGAAGAAAAAAAACTAAGTACTTAGGCAAATCTTACTTTATAGTTGTAACGGTTCGTTACTTTAAGGATAAAGGAACGTAACGCCATCTAGTAGTTTTATCTATCTACAATTATATTTAAAGATTTAATTACAATTTAATTGCTAATTCGATATTAATAATATTTATTTTTATGATCCAAATGTATAATTTAAAATAATAACTAATTTCTATCAGGTTGAATTAATGCATTTAAAACAGCTTCATTCACTCACAAGTGACCGTTATCTAGTGAACAAGTAGCGTGATCTCCCACCGCGTATGATTGGCCGGCGTCAATTCGGCCCAGAGCATTAGGGCCTTTACGCACTGTCGACTTGTCGCCGGCGACTCGGTCGCTGGCGACTGTGACTTACTACAGTTTAAATAGGTGTTTACGCACTTGGTCGTCGATCGCCCAAGCGACTAGGCGACTCGCCGCGACGTGGCGACACACAAGCGACTGCCGGTCCCCAGCGACCAATAGGAGCACGGCTTCAAATGGAAGCATTCACACTGCGAGCAACTGTCGTAACGACCGGACGTCGCGCACAAAAATGGCTCAGGCTTTCGATACCGAGAAATTTATAATGGAAATACAATCCCGAAAAACTATTTGGGACTTACTGAGTGACGATTATTCTAATCGGGATAAGAAGAAAAAGCAGTGGGAAGAAATAGTGGAGTTATTTGGAGGTGAAGGTTTACCAGAAGAAGAAAAAAAGATATAGGTAAGTTAAAATGTCATTTATATTTTAATGAATTCTGCTCATCTGCCAAGGCAATTGACCCTCAGTCATAAAATAATCAGCAAACATATCTTTGTTTGACATACCACGTCGCGTAGCTCTTTGAATACCTGTTGGCACTTCTTCTAAGCCAGGAATGCACAGGGTATCTTCGAATTTATATCCGTCTCTTTCTCGAACATAGTTATGAAGAACACAACATGTTTTGGTGATGCTTGTTACTAGATCTAAATTCACATTAATAGGTCTGTGAAAAATCTGCCACTTATTTGCTAATATGCCGAATGAACATTCGATATAGCGTCGAGCACGAGAAAGCCTATAATTAAATATTTTTTTCTTTGTTGTTAAATTTGATCCACCAAACGGTCGCATAACTTTATCAGATTGACCAAATGCTTCGTCACCAACAATGACAAACGGTACTGGTATAGTATTTATGGATGAAATAGGCTGATGTTCCGGAACTTGTAAATCGTTATTCATTAGCTTTTGATAAAATGTTGAATGTGTAAATATAGTAGAATCGCTATCCTTTCCATAGGAACCAACATCTATGTATACGAACTTGTAGTCAGCGTCACAAATGGCAAGCAAAATTATAGAAAAGAAGTGTTTATAGTTATAACACTGATCCACTATCGTAAGGTTTTATAGTTCTTATATGTTTACCATCTATGGCACCTATACAATTTGGGAAATTGGCTCTTAAATGAAAATCTTTTGCGATTTTTAACCAATTTTCTGTTGTAGGTTGTGGTAAACACATGTGTTTCAGTAAAACCCATATAAAATGACAAACTTCTCTTATTATCTCAGCAATAGTTGAAATCCCAAGTCTATATGAGTAATGTAGATCTACAAATTTGCAGCCACTTCCAAGATATCTGAAATAAAAAATACATGTTACATATAATTTACTTACAGGTCAATCACTTCAGAAAAAATGGAAAAATATAAGAAGCTGCTTCGCTCGAGAAATACGAAGAATGAAAAATACCAAAAGTGGGTCTGCTGTTTCTCATAAAACTCCCTATATTTATTCTAAACAGCTGTTATTTTTGAAGAATACTGTTGGTAATTTAAACACAGAGAGTAGCATTACGGAAGAAGAAAAGTCGACAACCTTTACGGCCGTACTCTAGGGAAAATATAGTGGGAAGAAAGAAGAAAAAACCTTCAGATGATGGCACAAGAGAATTATTGGAAACTTTAAACTAATGTATTTATACTCGTAAAAATAACGCGAATGTTTTGGAACGAGACGAGGACAAAATGTTTCTGCTGTCCCTTTTATCCGTCTTTTAGGAAAATTCCCGAACACAAAAAACCAGCAGCTTTCGCTGCTTTCAATTAATCACAATGATCGATTCATTCGGAACCAATACGCCAAATAACGTATATACTCATAATTAGCCTTAAGTTATGTATAAATATACATGATGTGTTTTAGTTAGCTGTAAGTTTTCCGAAGATAATAAAATAAAATAAAATAAAATAAATATCCAAACTCCGTTTGGCGTAATTATTGTAATGAATTCTAGTATGAGCGTGGCTATTTCACACCGGAGGCCGGGTTTTCAACAGCACCAAGTCAACAATTAAGTCAAACAGCGCGGTTACGCTCTGAAGCACCAACACAACAGAATTATTATACTCTACCAACTTCAGTTCCTTCTCCGCAAGAACGCTCAGAGTCGCGAGTTTCTACTGCCACTTCAAGTGCCTCGCAAGATTCTGATTATTTGGACTTATTTTGAATTTTTATTTTATGTTTTTGTTTCTTTCAATTTAAAATTAGTTTATATAGTAATGATTTAGTTAAACAATAAACACATGATGTCAAATTATTTTATTTTATTTATTTATTGAAATTACAGCATGAATGTTACAAAATTTACATTTTATTTATAAACTAGCTGACCCATGACAGTGAAATGTCAGTGACACTGACATAGGCACAGTAGTGCCACTGCAAGTCGAGCAAGCACTGTCACTTAAACACTCTGGTTTTAAAATAATGAAGTTTTCACTTACCTTAGTGTTATAAATAATGTTTCTTCCGGAGAAACACATGATCGCATATTTGTATCTGTGCCAGTTATATGTGGTTTCAGAAGACACAATAGCTCATCAAACGAACGCACAGACATTCTTGCGTAGTTGAAAAATTTACGAGGGTATTTTCTCACGTCTTCATAAAATATTTTAAACATTCCATTTGATCTCCGTTCTTGTAACAAAGGATGTATCCAATACTCTCTTTTCTTTTTTTTTTTATTAGTAACGCTACTATAGCAGCTTCTTCGACGTCCATTCTGCACGAATGTACTTGGAATACTGTCGCTCGGCTTGGTCTCCTGGGCCTAGTTGCTTATGTTTTGGTCGCCGAGAAACCGAGTCGCCGGCGACAAGTCGACAGTGCGTAATAGCTCTTACTGAGCACGAAAGTAATAACTTTTATCGCGAGAACGTTAATTCAAATGATCGGTCCGTGAAACTTCTAATATTTTAAATAAAGTGTAGTGTATTGTGTTTCCCCGTTTGGGAGAGTTGTACTTTTATTGTGTGCTTGTATCGCTATTTTTGCCCTCGGTACGATCATTCAAAATTGCAATGTCATTGCGCGGACGCTTCATTATTTTACAAATCTGCTACAATTCTATTATCCCGACATTAGTTTGAATGATCTTATTGCGTATGTAGAATTAGAACGTAGAAATCATGTACTTGTGGTCGTGAATATTTTATCAAAATTAATTATATTATTGTAATAATTATCACTTTAATTATAAATTCACTACTTTTTGATAAACATTCGAATTGTTAATATAATTAACAATTCGAATTATAATTGCGTGTAACGACCATGAATATCATAAAGTCAATTTCATTTTCTGAGACCGGAACGGTATAACGTAAGTATACCGGAACTTCCGGTATTCTCAAAATTAAATAATAATAAATAATTGTTGTTATCGTCTTCTAAAATAATGGTAAAAATGATGGTGTGTGTGTTCACTAATTTTTAGTCTACACTCCCAAGTGAAATTCCGTACCGGTCTGTACCTACATTCCAGTCATTACCATACCTAATTATTATTATCATTCATGTACCTCGCTTGATTATCTTGATTGTTAGCTTGTTCGCCTCATCATCGATCACTATTCTCATTGCACAAACATTTCACTCTGCCTCTGTTGATTGGTGATGTAGCGGACAAACTGGGGATTTAGACATTTCTCAAAATGTCCGACGTGGATTCCAGGGTTCACCCGTGCGGCAAGAAAGCTGCAAAACGCTGCTACAGCTGTGGGGTGATCCTAACCACGCACTGGTGCCTACTACCTACAACGGTCATCGCCGGCGGTCAGTAACCTACCTCACCGCTTCCTCTCCAGCCAGATCGCTAAGGCCAGTGTTTGTTTTAAGACCTTGTAACGCCAACGCTCGTGATAGTAACCCCGACCCTGAGTCTACCTTTAGTAAATAAATTGTGTAACTTTAACTGTCGTCTAAATTACAGCCCCCTAGGAACCTCTAGGTCTTTAAGGTTGGGCTAGGCAGGAAAGAACGTTTCATAGTTTTTAATTTTAGTTTAAAATATAAAATTTGAGACTTTTAATAACCCGTCGCGATTAGCTACAATTTTGACCGAAATTAAAGTATACCTAGTGGCTGTAGGTACTTAACTGTTTCGGCTTATGTTCATAATCCTGAATCACAGCACGCAACGCAAGATTCCATCACTGCCACTAAACTTTACTTAAGTCTTGTAGATTATAAACCAGTTACAGATACTGATAAGCTGAAACGTAGCGCCGAGGTTTACAGAAAAATTAATAAAACAGCTGTAAAGTAAAAGCTATTTTCGTGAGCACAATTACGCGCGAAAATCGTAAAACATCTCCCAAACTCGATAACCATAATCGATAATAACTGATTATGAATTATTTTAAATTGTATGTAACTGGTGTTTATACAGGTGTAATTTAATTCATTAGCATAAATTGAGCCCATGATAGTACATCATTTATAGATGATTATTAAAGAGTAAAGAGTGTAAATCAAATATTTTTTATTGAAAATTATGAAGATTACCGCGGCGCCTAACACAGTTGGCGCGGATGATTTTGATACATTTAAACGTTTTTATAACTTGTATGTACTAATTAAAAACAGTAATTCATTATTTTAATTAAATTTTGTATTCTAGCATTTGATAAAGTAAGTTATTCCAATTTTTGGAGTTATTATTATTACCAAACCAATGTGTTAGGATTCAAAAATTTTGGTCCACACGTGACTGGTAAGAATAAGAATAAGAATAAGAATAATTTTTATTGCCAGAAAAAAAAAATAATAGTGTTAATCATCATTACAAATAATACAAAATCAGACTTTATTAATTATAGTACAGGTAAAAAGAAAGTATCCCACGGGCCCCAGACTAGGCAACAGCCTGTATCTTGGGTGCCCTAGTTAATGCATTCCCTGAACTATTGATGCGTACATATATAATAATAATAATTCAACCCACCGTACATAATTCACGCTTCGGTACATTGGTGCATCATATATATATTATTACATTAAATATATATATTACATTAAATAATCCAACGGTATAACTTTAGGAATGTATATATTCAAGCTAGATAAAAACTGAATAATGATTTTAATTTAACTTGTAATTAGAAATTTATATATTATTTGCTAACATTCAGTTAACTTACTTAAGGCCCGTTTGATACAGTATCAGGAGTAGGTATCTAGTTTCAAAGGATGCTAATGATTTCAATTACACCCAGTATAAACGTGATGCACAGAATACTATTACTCCTAGCGGAGAAGAATGGCATCTTCATACAAAAAAAGTGGTTATGAAATTCAGTACTAGCGCCTTTAGTGGGACCCTTTGGAAACTTAAAAAAGGCGGAAAATTCAAATGTTCTATTCGTATAGATTTGAATTGATAAAAGGAGCTGTTCCAAAATTAATTACTATTGACATTAATAAATTAATGTCAATAGTAATTAATTGTAGAGCAGCCCCATTGTATTATCAGATAAACTATCTTATAATAGGGACAAAACTACATCAATTCGCAAAAATAAAAGCATAGGATTTTATAATTTTTATATTTATTGCATACATGACATTGTGAATAATAGATCGAGAGCGATTTTATTTAAAAAAATAACATAATTCTATAATACAAAATACATAATACAAAACTTTGCCCATGATAGCATTCTGCAAAACATAATTAACATGTTTAATTCGAAATCCACAATGAACTCAATAATAAGTACATAACCTCATATTATATTGTATGAGTTTTGTGTAATTTACCGTTGAACAGACTCGGCTCTTTCGCTGATGATGCATTGCATTTAGCACATTTACGGCTATTGTCCTTCATTATTTTTAACACGACATCACAATACACAAACACAAAAAGAGTATCTAGGCTAAATAAAAAAGCACTGAAAATTCACGAAAAGAAAACAACACGAGACCGGTGGCAATTATAACCTCAAAATCATTTTGTTGCCATATCTAAAATAAAATAAAAAATATTTTTGTTATACTGGGATCCCTATAGCATGCCCACCTACTATTACCATCCAATGTATGACGAGTTGAATGGGCCTGACGTGATGGCTCAAGCTCGACCTCGACATCCTTATATACAGTCAAAGAGGTATATGATACAAACTCAAAATAAGTAAGCTTGACGCATTGAGACCTAATAGAAAAACTAGTGATCCTGTGTCACCAACATTGGCGGATAGAGCATAGTACTATTATCTTAACTTCTTTAAATATTTCTTGAGAGGAGATAAACTTAATTGAGGGTAGTTACATACAATATTGCTATAATTTTTCTCGTAAACGATTCTGTATACTATTGTATCGTTACTGGCTGCGAAAAATGTCAACCGTTAATGAGACGCATTATTGGGCGTTTAGCAAAAACAGTGCTAAATGTGGTGCGCTTATTATAACCAGTTATGATGACGCTGGTAATTATCAGATGTTGAAGAAAAACTGCAATCACAGCCACGGTCCTGATTCGGAAAAAGTAGTTAACTTAATACTAATTGAAAAACTTAAATCAAAAGCGGTGAGTGAGTAGCATTATAGCCCGTTACAAGTAATACAGAAGTTACAAAATGTACCCAACTGCAGTGGTTCCTTACATACCCAGCACGAGTGTAGGTACAGATGATACGGAACAAAAAGCTGTCGTCTATGGCGAGATGTCATCGAAAATAGAGAAACTGAACTCAATTCCGGATAGTGTTTAAAAACGTTTTTTGCTGATTGGTTTATTCGTTGGCGTAAGTGAATCGTTTCTGATGGAACATACTTTGAAAGTGATAAAATAAATTTGGATGAATAACATTTTGTGTATTATTTGATATTTTCCTGGTACTTTCTTGACGGAGTAGTTTACCATTTGTATGAAGCCACCAAGTCAGACGCGACTATTATTATTTGATATTTTCCTGGTACTTTCTTGACGGAGTAGTTTACCATTTGTATGAAGCCACCAAGTCAGACGCGACTATTATTATTTGATATTTTCCTGGTACTTTCTTGACGGAGTAGTTTACCATTTGTATGAAGCCACCAAGTCAGACGCGACTATTATTATTTGATATTTTCCTGGTACTTTCTTGACGGAGTAGTTTACCATTTGTATGAAGCCACCAAGTCAGACGCGACTATTATTATTTGATATTTTCCTGGTACTTTCTTGACGGAGTAGTGTACCATTTGTATGAAGCCACCAAGTCAGACGCGACTATTATTATTTGATATTTTCCTGGTACTTTCTTGACGGAGAAATTAAAAATTGCTGGAGCATTGTTAAATGCATTCGGGGCAACTTTGATAGACCACAGGTTAGTAAAATAGTTAGTAAAGTACTCAATATAATAGATGGGAAAAAATATGCGGTAGGTGTCTTGCTTGATATGACAAAAGCATATGATAAAGTGCAGTTCGGGATTTTGTTAGATAAATTATATCGTGTAGGTATCCGCGGTGTAGCTTACGAGTGGTTCAAATCATATCTAAAAAACAGAGAACAGCTTGTAGAAATCGTGTATTACAATCATAAAACAAAAGCCATAGAAAGTGTTCGCTCTGAAACTACGGTTATGAATGATTCGATTCCCCAGGGAAGCGTCCTAGGGTGTCTCCTGTTTTTAATTTACATAAATGATCTCCCGAAAGGTCATAACAGAACCATGTGTTTGTTTCGCAGACGACATTTCCCTACTCACCTCTGTAAAAAATAGCTCGAGCGTAGAACAAAAACTCACGGCGATGCTTGAACAGACAACTGACTGGATGTATAAGCACAACCTTGAACTTAATTTAACTAAAACCAAAATCATCACTTTTCATCCTTATCAAAAACCACCACTTCAATTCGACTATACTTTCCACGGAACAAAAATAGAAATTGTAAATGAATTCATTTTGCTAGGTATTGTAATTGACACGCACATAAATTGGCAATCTCACGTTAGGAAAACAAAGTCTAAACTTTCATCTCTTACGTACGCACTGCGGGAAGTCAAAAAGACAACTGATCTAAGAACTGCAATCTCGACATATTATGCGAATGCACATTCAAGGTTAAGCTACGGAATAATTTTATGGGGAAATAGCAGCGCTGCACCCGATCTATTCATAATACAAAAAAAAATTATTCGTATATTAGCAAATATAGAACAAACTGATAGTTGTAAACCTTATTTTATAACGTACAAAATTTTAACTTTGCCATCTGTATACATTTTGGAAGTATGCAAATTCGTAAGAAACTTTTTATTTATATAACATACGAACGAAACAATTCAGCAAAAAAACCAGTTAGTGCTACCAATACCCAAGTCCAGGTTAAAAATGCTCATCTAGTGCATTACCTACTGCTATAAGAATATATAATCAGCTATCAGGCGATTTAAAGAACATAGACAACTATAACATTTTTATACGAACTTTGAAACGGCTCCTGACGGAAAAGGCCTATTATAGTATTGACGAGTATACAGGGTTACAGGAAAAATTGTGCTAGATCCGTTAAGGGCGTGGAGTACCCATCATTTCTGACTTATTTCACTATGAAACAACCTAGCCTCAACTTAATATTTTATTTAGATATTCCTTAGAGAAAAATACAGTTTCTAATATTTTTTGTATTTCTTAACTTTCACTTGTCTACTACGGTCTATTCAATTAACTTATGTAAGTGCTATTTTAATGATTGACGTCCTAAAACATCTTAATACACATGTAAAAATGCAATAATCATAATAATAAGACACACAAAATAAACAAAATTAAATTTTGTAGCCTAAAAATCGGCAATTTTCACAAAAAATATTAAAAGTCGAATATCTCGAAAAGGGTTAAGTTTAGGCTAGGGTGTTACATAGTGAAATAAGTCAGAAATGATGGGTACTCCACGCCCTAAACGGATCTAGCACGATTTTCCCTGTAACCCTGTATAAATGACAATAAAATATTATGTACTGATGAAAATTTATGATCACGAATGGTATGTAAGTGTGTAGGTGTACTTTTTGACATCAATAATTGTAAGAATAATATGTGGTATTTAGAATGAATAAGTGTGACATTGAATAGGTAATCTAATTTATTTTATACTAGCTTTTGCCCGCGGCTTCGCACGCTTGTGTTATGTTATTTTTACGTTATAGTCTAATAATAGATCATGGATTTCGTACCAAACAACAAAATCCACTAAACCTTTTCGAAGCTGAGCACAGTAACCTGTATTAGCATAGGTATAGGTATAACGCAAGCATAGCCGTGAGTGGAAGCTATTTAAGCCATTACCTAAAATTAAATGTTTTGAGTCTAATATAGATTTATAACAGTAAAAAGAAGTTTCAAACAAAATACTACAATTTTATAAGTACCTCTTCATATTACAACAAAAAGAAATCATCATCACTTCACTCAGGTCTTTAACAGAAGTTTCAGTAAGTTTTGTTTAGGTAGTAGTTACCTAAGCAGGCAGGTACTGTTTAGAAAAATATGGAAGAATCACACACGATGATCCTGTTTTGCTCAGTTTTACATATTATCCGCGCGCTTTTTGTTCCATTTACCACATTTTTTTACCTTCCTAAGTTTGGTTCCATACGAATTGAGTACCTAACTACCTACACATAGCCAGTGTCAATAATAAGTTTATAAATTGCTGGAGATATGCATTTACCTGTACGACGCGTACATAATTAATTTTCTTAATACTAATTAGGAATCACTAATACTAAACCACCACTTCTTAAAGAATCGACAGTTATATTTATTATTATGTCCACTATTTTCCACGCTGTCTCATTCCCAACATACCTACCTAGTGATGAAAGTGAGGAAGTAGGTTAAATCATCATTACATAATTATTACTAACACCCAAAGTTACTTATCTACCATAACTCCTTCTTGAAGTAACCGAGTAATCAATCATTTTCTGCTCCCGTGGTTTATTTAAAAGCCCACAGATCTAAAATATTTTAACTATTAAAAACTTATTTCAACATGCAAGAAGAAGAAGAACAAATAAAAATCGAACGAACGTTACGCGCCATGTCGTTAATTCGAGGATACAATTTTATTGCCATAATGAATACCTACATATTAATTATTATATCTAAGTACCTACCCTTTTTAAACATTTTTCATCAAATATTTCGTATCATTGGTTAAATACAAATAATAGCACCTCCGGCTTACTTTAATGCCAAAATAAAAAAGGTTTAAAATGCGTAGCAATGATAAGGGTATATATATAACTTAAGTAGCTATAAGTACTACAGGGGGTCTAGCAAAGATACCAACCACTAACGCTAACGTCAAACGCTAACTTCGAAACTGTATTGAAATGACATTCGCTGTGGAAAAGTTAGCGATTTCCGAAATGTCATCCTAGTACATTTTGGAGTTAGCGTTTGGCGTTAGCGTTAGTGGTTGGTTTCTTTGCTAGACCCCCAGGTACCTTAAAACTTCCTTGGGGTTGATCAAGAATGTAGCAGTAGCGCAAAAAAAATTTTATCTACCTAATTAGAATGATAACGTGTAGTAAGTTCATGTAAATAATACATTTTACCAGATCGCCAATAAAGAACATTACTCCCGCCAAAACCCTATAAATCGAAAACGATTACTGAATATGTTACTACTAAAGGTTAAGCTATAGGTAATATAAATACAATTTTAAATACTTATTTCCGAATGGTAACGCGTAGTAAAATTTTAAAAACTAATACATATTACCAGATCGCCAATAAAGAATTGTGCCCTCCAGAACCCAATAAACCGTAAACATGAATAATAATTTAGTTATGTTTCAATATTGGCTAAATATGATATCGCGTGAAGCCTTAAAACTTATAAAAAAAGTCTAAGAAGTTTTTAGTTTTCTAAATTCCTTGTTCTCTGTGTCGTGCTCATATTCAAGAAGGTTCTCATACCTATCCTCTTTTTTTAGTTTGGACCACAGATTAACGAAAAACTTATCTATATGTAAATACATATGATTTTTTTGGGTATAGATACTTACATAATGAACACATTGTTTTTCTCTAATCTGCATTGCATCGAGCGCAGACGAAGTTATCGCGCGTTGTATTTCGCCGTAGCCCGAAAAGTGTGATACACTGTTGGTAATGCAGGCGCACCAATTGTTATTTACTGTTGTAAAACATGCAACAAAAATATAGGACTTCCGTACTCAAAGAGTAAATCCTTATTACTAAACCTCCGCTGTCCGTCTGTCTGCCGGTCTGTCCACCAGGATGTACTCATGAATCGTGATAGTTAGACAGTTGAATTTTTCACAGATGATATATCTGTTGCCACTATAATAACCGTGGTCCGTATTCAAAGGGACAGATAAACAGACAAATAAAAAAAAATGGTTTTACTTCATATTGATAAGGAATTATAAATTAAAACTATTACAATTTATTTTTGTAATCACAAATAATACTCTCACAGTTTGTAAAACATATTTATTCACCGACATGCAATATAACGCTACTGCTTCCTCCATTTTATTTAGCCCACGTCGGTCGTGCAGCAGGCAAACAAATTGACTGTGTGTCCAGGTTGGGGCGCTACAAAAACATCGAGGATAGTCAACAAAGATGTTTTTGCGCGCCAACTCAACAGCGAAGTTTCGGGCGTATATGAAGCCGTGCCATAATAGTAACAGAGTTTTTTTCTTTAATCTGTGCATCCGGATAAACCCGAGATAAAATTACCGTCACTAGCAGTGTAGCAGAGTAAATTTTTTTTTCTTTCATCTATGGTTAGTAGCCAAAATATGTCTTACCTTTTGACACTGGCTAAATACCTACACTATGTGTGGAGCCAAAATATAAGACAAAAACTTACCTTGAGGCCTTGAAGCGGCCATCTTGTTAATATGCCGTTCCGTTTCATAATGAAATCTTAATCATTTTCACCAAAAAAAAAAAATTAACGATTTATAAAATTTAATATATCCTATGTTTTGCGCCGGGTTTTTCTAAGCTTATTAGTGAAAACCGCATGAAAATCCGTTCAGTATTTTCGGACTTGTGCCGTAACAAACAAACAAACAGACAAAATGTCTAAAAAGTAGCTTAACGTGATCAGCGAAAAATTTCAAGCCAACCTGTGTAATTTTTTTTCCGATATCTTGCATTTACAGATTTTTTTATCTCTACAGTTTTATTATATGTATAGAAGATGTATAGATTGTACAAAACTGACATTAAATTTTTACTAATATTACTAATAATAATAATAGATAAAATTGGATTGACATTTTATTATAGCTAATCAAACTAATATTAATTTCTATGTAGTGTACCTATTTTGTTTGATCACTTTGATTCTTTTGCTAAGACGCTCTCCTCTCTCCTAATTTGCTGCGCCCGACGGGGTCCATATGAAACTAGACTTAATTTTATATTCCACCTATGTTATGTATACTATGGAAGCAATAAAAATCTGAATCTGAATCTGATAAATAATAAACGAAACAGCTCCAAGATATAGCTCTGTGAATCGTTTAGCTGTGTTTGCGATTTCAAAGCCACCACTAACCAAATCAATAGATTCCACCACCATTTCGAACTGTATTGATAATCCGACGTTAATAAAAGATCAAATCTTGTGGAAAATCGGGAATTTTCCTTGCCACACTCAAGCAACAGAGAGGTGTGTAAAAGTTGTCACAGAGCTTCAGCTGCAGTGTGTGGTCCTGAAAGACGTGATGGGTTCATTAGAACTCGCCTAGAATCTAGAAAAATAATGCCTGTCTTTGAAACAAAAAACACAGTTTCGTCTGTCGAAAACCCTGTAATGAAACTTTTTCGAAATCTTAATTATAAATTATTAGTATTGTAAATGCAGTGTGTGTGAATTTAATATAAAAACTCTTGATCTCTAGCCAATAAATGCCTTAAAACATTCTATTTCGAATGATTTTTATGCATTTTAGGGACTTTTGTTATACAACATTTTTTCGCATAATTTTTAAAACTTTGAGATCTTTGGGGCAGTATTAAATAAGAAAATCAGTTGAATATCTTTTTTTGCACGTAATTGTAGCCCTACATAGCAACTTTTCCGCAGTGGCCAAACTTAAAATTCCGAAAAAAAAAAATTCGCTCCTCCAATAATGTATATTAAGAGTTAACTATCAACAAGGTCCTAAAAATCGCTTTTAAATATGCAGAGAAGAATAAGCTTCTTGACCGAGCTAAGCTGATGGGCGGAAAAGATTGGTACCTACTGTTAGCGACGTATTTATTTTGTAAAACTGTATTTTGTTTGCCTTTTATTATTATTAATAAATACAAGAAAAGCGACCGCAGGCTATTTCTATGAAGTAGTGAACAAGTCAGGGCAGGGGTAGATGCAAGGGGCGCGGGAGGGGTAGGTGCATTTTCAGACTTATGTCCTGATGATAAAGATAAAGTACTCTTGATTGTTGACGGGCACATAAGACAAAGGAATCGAGAGTTTAACGTTTGCTAATGAAAATGGGCTTATTATTATGTGCCTGCCACTCACTACACTGTACTCATCGGATGCAGCCTTTAGTTGTGTCCTTTTATGGACCTCTAAAAACGTATTACAACCAAGAAGTTACAAGTTAGTTGAAGAATCACCCAGGTAGGATCCTCACCCATTTCTAGATAGGCTTAATATTTAACAAAGCCTATGTTAGAGCTGCGACTTACAGAATGCTGTCAATGGATTTAAAAAAAACGGGAATATGGCCAGTTGGTTCGAATGTGTTCTCTGAACATTTATTTGAGCCAGCCGAAACAACGAACATTCTTCTACAGCAAGATTTCGCAGGGCATGGCGAAGCTTTAACATCTCAAGCTGAAGAAAACACGCCTACTGTAGAAACTAACTTAGCGCGCCCTAAACTTCCCAGGTTGAAGGAGACATTACAGCTGTAGAAACTCCAGGTGCAATAGACAGAATGATCCCATCCACATCGCAAGAAGATAACAATCAACAAAGAGTCTCGGCGATACAATGTCTTCCCTCAAAGATTATCACAGTCCCAGTCAATGCTCTTTCACCTGTGCCGAAAGAAACCTGTGTGGCCGGCCAAGGAAAGAGATATTTTAAGTGTGATATTTTACAAAACTGTGTTTAAGTATTTTGTTGTAAGTATGAACTTAGCCTGCTCTACCCTACGATGTCAGCCGATACTGTTCCTTGGTATTAATTCCAGATGAAATCATTAAAGTTATTCCGCTTTTTAACGGCGATAAAGCACAACTGAAATTATTTCTCAAAAGATGCGAATACGTCATAGAGCGGCTTAGTCGTACCTACCCCAGATAATATAATACCCACAGTACAGATGCCTCATCCCATACAACGGAATAACGCGGGCTATTATACGAATTATTTTATTTCTGCTTAACGCAAGATTATCAAGCGACCTTTATTGGCGAAGTATTGGGCCAAATGAATATGGTTAGTACGACCCCATGGTCGTACTAACAGTGCAGAACAAAATTTGAAAGTTTTTCACTCCAGTAGACTTGTATTGAAATTCATCCTTCCCTTCAGTACCTACCTCATGCTTATGAAAAGCAGGATTTTCAGCTATGATTAATGTTAAACGTAAACACCTAAATAAATAGGATGCATCCAACTCCTTGCGATAGATGCTAAGGCTATAATGGCAAAAAAACAGAAACAAATGCATCCTTCTCATTAAAAAATAGCACTTCTTGTAAATAGATATAAATACTTCGAATCAGAACCGAATGTTTTTTTTGTTCTTTATTTATAAATGGTTATTTATGTCTCTTTCTCTCTTTTGAAAACCAATAGGTGAGTCCCGCATTTGGATCTTTTTGTTAGATCCAGTGTTAAAGCATAAAGCATTTAAATTTCGCGCCTACGGGGTCAATGGACTATATCGTTCCTTTACTCCCGTTCATTCCCTTCCCTTCACTCACTCTTCAGTTCCGTCATTACTCCAAAACAACGAGTGTGTGAAAAACATAAAAAATACATTAAAAGGTGACAAACTGTGCAATACTCGCAAACAACCTTCTCCAAAGGGGTTACACATCGTGCGCTAACATCAAGTGAACAGGGGGGCCCCCAAGAAGCCTTCCAAACATCGATAGGCATCAGCCCCATACGAGAACGTGGTTCGGTGAGTCCCATCTTTCTTCCTTTCCCCTCGCTAACCAAACAAAACCTATCCATTCATAGAAATATTTATATACAGTCCACTCGAAATCTAACATCCAGTCAACTTTGGATGCCACTTGTAGATAATTATTAAAGATTTTGATTATGATTGGGATTAGGTATTAATATAGAACTTTATTAATGGGATAGTAATTCTGATCCCCTAAGTTGTTGAACACTGTTTTTTATGAAGTACCTAATTTTAAGTGAAGTAAGTAATTTGGTAATTCACACGGATACACATTAACTTTTCATGGATTTCGGAGTATTTCTCCCGATAGAATGTCGATATCATCGTGAAATTTTTTTTGTTCCTGATTGTGTTCAATTTTCCGGGAAAATGGGTTCTTAACAATCACAGGCAAAAGGAGAGGTCATTTTAGCCCAAGATGTGGCTGGAAGGAATAATAATCCGGGTAAACCAATTTGTGGTATAGGTATGGCCTTAGATGCTAAACCGTTAGATACATACTATACTTGATAATAGTATAAGAACATTTTAACCAGTAATAAAGCAACTATGGCGTAGAAAGGCCTTCAAACTACCCAATACGGTCATCAAATGGCGACCCCGCCATGCGAGATAACGCGAACGCATCGTGGCTTATCAAATTACACATTACGTGACTCGCGGGACTTTATTAAAATGAACAATAAAAAGTGAAGTTATTACGATAAAAATTAAATCAACCAGCGATTCAATATTAAAAATTTGTAGTAAAAAGTAATAGAATAAAGTAGTAGAAAGTGAAGAAGAGGAGGATATATCATGTATGTATTGTTAGGAAGTATATTCCGTTTCCATTGAAGGGTGGATATCATGCTCATTATGTGGAAGATGGGCTCATAATAGCTGCGCAGGAATAGATGATGATGATGATGATGACGAAGCCTTGGAAGATTATAGTCTGCGAATTCTGCCAGGTCAAATAATCATCTTTCTCTATGATCATTCTAAATCGAATTTTGTGAATGCATATTACAGTTTGGTAATTATTAGGACTTATTGTATATGTATATGTCTGTAACGATGCCTCCTCCAAAAACTACTATTTCTCTTTAGCCATAGGCAGTTACTGCGAATGGAGGCCCACTGTCTTCTTTATTACATCTTCCCAACATATTATGTAGGGTCTACCTAAACATCTGTTACCATAGATTAACTTATACTTATGACTTTTTCAGTGTGATCACGCAAGCCAATACCAGCGTCAACCTCAACCATGTCTTCGAATCTAAATAGTAATTGCGATATTGTTAGCTACATAGCATGCAGTAAAAACTTGACAGCGTTCCCCCGAAGGTCTTTTTGATGGAGGTGGATTACGCAGCCGCCATTGAAAAAGACAATTGGTGCAAAAATAAAAAACTAACGGATATTCTATTCCAACACCAAAACCCAAAACCACGAACTTTTGAGCTATCACTTTTTGGGCACAGAGCGGATACAATTTATTTACTTGTTGCGTATAAAGGCGACCATGACTTAAAATCACTAGTGATACAATGTTTGAACACTGCCGTTCAGCATTCTGAGGAAACGATAATAAAATGCGGCCCAACCATCTTTCTCTATGATCATTCTAATTCTAATTTTGTGAATGCACGTGAATACGCTCACTGCCCAATAAAAGAAAGAGAAAACAAATGGCATCAGAAGATCGATCGGCTAGCATATTATTTGAGAGTATTATTCAGTCACAGGATAAAATACAGAGAGAATTAAATGAAAATATTTCTAATCAAGATGATGGTAAGCTTTTTTGTTTATAGCTGTAAAAATAATTAAAAAAAGTTCCAGAAAACAAGCGTTTGGCTAATAAAATTGAATTGCTCAAGGTAATAGAGAAGGGGCAGACATTACCGTCGCCCGTTCGTATCATAAATCAGCAAAGCACGCCATATTCAGGATTTTGGCAGAGCCAGTAGTACTCGAACCTACGAGGATATTTTACTGGATATTCTACAATCGCACCAGCAGATCGTCTTCATCATGAATTAGCACTGACGACTCACAGAATCAGTGATATTATTTTATGCGGCGACAAAATTTGGAAACGAAGATGGACAATGATGAACTTTGGACAACTTTATAAACAAGGAGGATGATTTTATGTAAGTACTTCATCATTCAGGCTTTGTGGTATTTTGGACGAAAAGATAGGTCGAAGCTTCCCGAACGCTGCCCAGCCGAGTTGGATTCTTCGGGCGACCTCTTTGTCGAAGTTGTACCTACCCAATTGGACAGTCTGCCCTAGATAGACGTATTTGTCGACAACTTCGAGAGTGTCGTTCCCAACAATTACCGGTATAGGTGGAACATGGGCATTTGACATGTTGGCCTCATTACTAAGCTCAGAGTCGCGCAACGAGCTATGGAGAGAGCAATGCTCGGTGTTTCCCTGCGAGATAGGATCCGTAATGAGGAGATCCGCAGGAGAACTAAAGTGACCGATGTAGCTCTTAGGATTAGCAAGTTGAAATGGCAATGGGCAGGCCACATCGCTCGTAGAACTGACAACCGATGGGGAAGAAAGGTTCTCGAGTGGCGACCACGAACTGGAAGACGCAGCGTAGGCCGGCCCCCCACTAGGTGGACCGACGACCTGGTGAAAGCCGCGGGGAGCCGATGGATGCAGGAGGCGAGCAGCCGCTCTGAGTGGCGCTCCCGGGGGGAGGCCTATATTCAGCAGTGGACGTCTTCAGGCTGTTAATGATGATGATGATGATGATGATGATAACTTCATCATTAACAGCCCGACGACGTCCACTGCTGAACATAGGCCTACCCCAAAGAGCGCCACCTTGAGCGGCCATTCGCCTCCTGCATCCATCGGCTCCCAGCGGTTTTCACCGAGTGGGGGGCCAGCCTACGCAGCGTCTTCCGGTTCGTGGTCGCCACTCGAGAACCTTTCTTCCCCATCAGTTGTAAGTAGGTACTTAGGTTAATTAAATAACATATACACTTGAATAATTATATAAAGGATTATATAAGAAATATAGTGAGTCAAGTAGTATTAATTGAAAGAGTATTATAGAAGATTTAATTGCAAACATAATAAGGATATTTTAGAGCTTTGTTCTTAGCAAGAACAACATACAGAAGATAGTACAGATTCTGAGTCATCTGATAGTTTTAATTCAGTAGGAGAAGTTATAGACGTAAAGATGGAGACGTTCGACCTTCTAACCGCTACTTCTCTCTTGCCAGAGATGAAAGAAGGTGATGCGTCCACCATTAAAAAGTTAATTGGCAATATTGAGCTGTACAGTTCTATGATAGATGCCAATGAAGAACAAAAATTAGTGAATTTTTTTTTGAAAGCACGTATTACTGAAAATGCAAATAGCATACGTTTAGATAAGACATAAGCAACATGTTCTCTGTTACTTGCAGACATGAGGTATCATTTATTGACAAAAATGTCTAGTTCAACATTAATGAACACCACGCAAAACACAACCACAATATAGAAAAATATTGTCAAAAAATTACAAATTAAACAGCTACTCGTTAATTTGTTGTTGCTCAAGCTAGAAGCTTATCAAATGTTACAACCTGTTAATGAAAAACTTGCTATTCAGCGCTTTATCACCGGCGTGCGTAACAAAAGTTTATGTACTATTTTGGCAGTTTGTAATTACAGCACAATGAAGGACGTCATCCGAGCCGCAAAAGATGAAGAGCTAACAGCGCTCTGCAGACAGTTACAGGAGTCATGTTCGTCCTCCGAACCAAAGAGGTTAATCATTTAGACCTTATTAATAATTATAGGTCCCAAGGACATCGAGGCCGCCAGGCTTACGCTATGAGAGGACAAGACCGTGATGGACCCCGCGTACAGTACAATTTGCAGTTGACCTATAATAATAGCACAAATCACAATCACAGGCAAAAAAAGAGGTAATTATAGCCCAAAATGTGTCTGGAAGGAATAATGATCCGGGTAAACCAATTGATCAGCCACGCCTATACTTCGAATATTATTCTAGGAGTTATTTGTGGTCAAACAGTACGTAGTACATTATCTCTATGTTTGTGGTATCCTATTTCTCGAAGGTACCTACTTGTACTTGTTCCTGAGAGATTAGAAAAATGTGCATAAACCGTGGATTCAGCGGGAACAAAATAATTTCGCTCTACGTCGTTCGGCGAGATTGAATCAAGTTTCAGGACCACGTGGTCCGTTTTACCTTCAATGCAGTTTGTGATTATACTGATAACGGGTGTCCGCCGGGAAATTTTCCGGTTCAAACTAGCTTTGTACATGAACGAAACGTATGAGGGGGTGCGGGGGGCACCGATCGGTGCGTGAGCATTGAGGGCGTGTTAGTAATAATGAGTCAATGGAAGGGACCGCATCGCGCGTTCGCTGTGGAAGCATACTTTAAGATTGGCGATTCTTTACTTAGTGCAAGGCAGCGTCGTGTAAGTGACGGGCCGTCCACCCAATTAATTTTATCGTGGGTACAGAAGTTCAGGAAAACGGGCACGACATTAAATAGTCATCCTCCGGGTCCATCAACTTCTGTGGCGACACCTGAAAACGTGAACACCGTCAGAGAAATTCTCAAAAATCCACGGAAGTCCGTTAGGAAGGTGGCAGCTTCTACTGGCTTAAAAAAAACCACTGCATAAAATATTGAAGCATCAACTTAACTTCCACTTCCACCCATAAAAACTGCAAATTGTGCAAGAATTGAAAGAAGGGTGGTTGCGCTGATTCAATGTAAATTTCTTAGTAAAACGTAACGTTTTTGGTTGTTGCAATTATTCCCTATCTCTATCCCATTCCTGCACATACCTACCTGCATATGTGCGAGCGAGACCGCTACACGTGTCTCGCGACAGAGGCGCACCCTACCGCGAGTGCGCAGTTCGTTGTGGTTCGTGTTCGAAAATGTCGCATGGCCGACCGACCTCCGCCCTTGTTGTGAAAAATTAAACTTCTCTTGGTGAAATTGTGGTGAATTTGGATGCTCTCGCATGTGGAAGGACTCCTACAAAGCCAGCAGCATTGGACTATCCAGGTACTGTGCTCCTTCCTTATTGTGAACTGTGTTTTTCTCTATCCGAACTCCTACGCAGTTCAATCGCATCGTCCATTCTTTGCAGCAACCTACTTTCGTTTCATTTTCGCATATTTCGCTTTTCCCGCGCAAACATTTTGTGGTCCTATCGACCCGCATATTGAATCAGCCCTAGCCATCTATATATTTGTCCAAATTATAGTAATTGTCGTAATAAATCGCATAAATTCGCGTCGGTCGGTACGGTTTCAAACACCTACCTCCATTTTTCGTTTTTCCCTCTCGCTCGAAGGGAATCGTAACTTTCGTAATCGTTATTCATTCGCTTTACTTGTTATAATTTAGATACATAACTAACTCGTAGGTACTTATTTCGCTCATCCCGCATCAAGTAGGTAAACAGTAGGTACAGTTGAAAGGTACCGTAACTTTTACCTACCTACTTCATAACTCATAACTATTTACTGCGTAGTTCATTTTGCATTAAATATAATTCGTAATTTTCGCTGTCGATTCGCATTAAATATTTTATTTACCTACTTATTTCGTTCGCCCCGCTTAGGTAAATAATTTATTTGCATAAATACAGTCCACATAGTATTCGTCATATAGTATTCGTTTCGTAAATAAATTCGCATAATTTCGCTTTGGTTAATAACTGCATCTTGCATTAAATACGTACGCTTACGATTACATCATATCGGTATCGTAGGTATCTTTCACGTCGTCACGTCGGTGTGTAGGTAATAACGGTTCTCCGCCGCTTATCTACGTTTATTGTTCGATATTAATTTGTTGTGATTTTGATTAGAATGGCACCTGCTAATGATTTAACTAAGTTGAGAGTGTTATATGCTAAAAGAGATAGAATATTTGCTCGTATGCAATGTATTTGTAATCGCGTAAACAGTCTAGATTTGGAGTCGGCCAAGGAAGCGTTTCTGTGTGAAATGGAAACCGTAGATTCCATGCATCATGATTTCGAAAGTGTGCTGGACCAAATTGTTGACCTTGAGATAAAAGCCAACCCCGATTATGTTATCAGTTATCAGGCGCTTTCATCATTCGAGGATTTGCTAGGTTGTGTTAAGCACGCCGCCAAGGCGTACGAGTTGCCAACGGGAGTCAAACCGGCACCATCAAGTCAGCATAGAGCGCCTAGGCTTCCGCCGATTGAAATCCCCGAATTCAATGGTGATATAAAAAACTGGTCGTTGTTTTTCGCTAGTTTCAAAAATGCCGTACATGATAATACATCTTTAACCGAGTCGGAAAAATTGTATTATTTAATCGGAAGGTTAACCGGCAAGGCTCGCTCGGTATGCGCCGGCATAACGCCGTGCGCCGAGAATTATTCTTTGATTTTCGATTTGCTTAAAAAGAAGTACGAAGATAAACGATTGGTAGCCACTACGTACTTAGATCAAATGTTCGATTTTAAATCTATTTCGTCCGCATCTCCTTTGAATCTAGAACAGTTTCTAGATAAATTCGCTTCATCAGTCGCCGCTTTGAAAAACCTGAAGGTCAATGACCTTTCAGACTTCGTATTCTTGTACATCGCTCTAAAGAAACTGGATCCAGAAACCGCACGTTCATTTGAGTCGTTTAATCGTTCTCGTGAAATGCCATCCTTTGATGAATTGTCATCATTTGTTCGCGATCAAATTAAAATATTGCAACGCACTTCCCCCGTAAAGCCGGAAGTAACAAAGAAGTACGTTGATCGTAGAGTGGAGACGGCATCTAAATACAATAAATCGCCTACTACGCTTGCATATGTAAATGCCGCATCCAGTTCTCAGTCATCTTCGTGCTCGTTGTGCAATAGTCAACATGATTATTTATACCAATGTTCCGTGTTTCACAACTATAACCCAAATGAACGCTTTAAATTCGTTAAGGCAAATAATTTGTGTATCAACTGTTTGAGTGGTGGACATCGTGTGTCATCGTGTGGATCCAAATCTTTGTGTAAAAAATGCAATGCGAAACATCACACTTTGTTGTGTTTCCGAGATGCATCCGCCGTTAGTTATTCGCTCGTATCGGGCGCATCCGCGCCGCCTGCGCAGCCTGTGGAGTCCGACGGCGCGACCGTCGCACTTGCTCGCGCGGTTCGAAATGATGACGTCACTCTATGTTCGTTATCAAATGACAACAAAACCAACCTTGTCTCTCGCGGCCCTACTACGATATTACTCGCGACCGCGCGTGTAATTATTGTCGATTCTCGTGGTAAGGAACATTGCGTACGCGCTATGTTGGACAGCGCGTCCCAAAGTAATTTTATTAGTCGTGATTGTTGTCAACGCTTAGGATTAAATGTAAATCGGAACCCTTCTTGTTCCGTAGTAAAGGGAATAGGAGGTTCAACTAAAACGGTCCAAGGTTCGGTAAACATTAAGTTTTTCTCGCGCTTTGATCGTAATATTAATTACGAAATGGAATCGCTGGTGGTAGATAAAATTACTGAGCGCTTGCCGACTGTCGCGGTCGACATTTCGCGTCTGTCGAACTTTAAAAATCTACCATTAGCGGATGATACTTACTCCGTATCTGGTCCTATTGATGTTCTGGTCGGAGCTTCGATTTTCCCGCATCTTCTCTTGTCGCACAAGGTTCAAGGACAATCATCGCATCATTCTCCCCTCGCTTTAGAAACTGTCCTTGGATACGTAATCGTTGGTGAAGCTCCGGTCCACGTTAGTAGTTACGCAACCGCTTCTTATTGTTGTGTCGATGATTCCCTCAACTCCGCCGTTCGTAAATTCTGGGAAATTGAAGAGGTGAACGTCCCACCTATACTCAGCCCAGACGATAAAATCTGTGAAGAAATATATAGCAGCACGACCTCTCGCGATGATGATGGCCGCTACGTAGTGGCGCTGCCCTTCAAGGGAAATATTCATTCTCTTGGCGACTCTCGGCAAGCAAGCGAGCGGCGATTTTTCTGCTTAGAGAAAAAACTGCAAGCTTCTCCTAAGCTGAAGGCCGCCTATGATAGTGTTGTGAATGAATATTTAGATAAAGGCTATATATCTCCTGTACCTACAGACGTGCATTCATCGGAATCTCAGTCGTATATTATTCCTCATCACGGAGTTATTAGAGAGGACAAGGTGACATCTAAACTTCGTGTAGTACTGGACGGTAGTTCCAAGACTAGTACTCAAGTATCTCTGAATGATCTACTCTATAGTGGTCAAAACCTTCAGGGTAACTTATTTGACATTATCGTTAATTTTCGCTTGTTTTTGATCGCACTTTCGGCTGACATTCGTCAAATGTTTCTCAGCATCGGCGTTCGCGATTGTGACCGTCGGTTCCAACGCATTCTATATCGCTTCTCCCCGCAAGAACCGTTACAGGTTTATGAGTTTAATCGAGTCGTATTTGGATTGAAGTCGAGCCCCTATCATGCGCTGCGCACAATCAGACAGCTCGCTATTGATGAGGGCGACTCTTACCCCAAAGCTAGAGAGGTTATAGACTCTGGTCTTTACATGGATGACGTTGTCTATTCTGTCCAAAACGACGAAGAGGGCATATCTACTGCCTCCGAAATGATAGATTTTATGCAATCTGGTCAGTTTGAACTCGTAAAATGGACGAGTAATTCACAATCGGTTGTAGATTCGATACCGCTTTCGCATCGTCTTTCATCGGTTAAGGAATTCGATGAATCTGAGCAACATAAGATACTCGGCTTATGTTGGTCACCCGAAACAGACCAGTTTAGTCTTAAAATAAATACCCCCGCTGAAACTTGTACCAAACGCACCATATTGTCATGTGTCGCGAAAATATGGGACGTTATGGGATTTGTCGCACCTGTCGTTTTATACGCAAAGCTGATAATAAAACAGCTTTGGTTATTCGAATGTGATTGGGATGATACACCTCCCGACGATATCGTTCGTGTATGGTCTCGCTTTAGAGAAGAGCTTTGTACGCTCTCTGAGCTTAAAATTCCTCGCTATGTAGGAATCACCGCTAATAGTGTCGTTACAATTCTCGGATTCGCAGACGCTAGTGAGAAAGCGTACGGGGCAGTTGTCTACTTCCACGTTCAACACGATGATAAGACTACCTTAAGTCTTATTAGTGCGAAGTCAAGGGTCTCCCCTCGTAAAGTCGTTTCACTCGCACGTCTGGAACTTTGCGCTATACTTGTTCTTGCTCAGCTAATGAAGAGCATAGTAGATGCCTGCAAAAACCGTTTCGAAATTCGAAACGTATTCGCATTTTCGGATTCGACCGTCGCTCTTTGTTGGGCGCACTCGTCACCACATCGGTGGGATACGTTTGTGGCCAACAGAGTGGCAAAGATACAAAATGATTTGTCACCAGAACATTTGTATCACATATCCGGTACGGATAATCCTGCAGATTGTCTGTCCCGCGGACTCACTCCTTCGCAAATAATTGACCATCCGCTTTGGTTTGACGGCCCGCCTTGGGTCCGTTCAGACATTTCGCAGTGGCCTGTCGTTCCCTTCAATCCTTCCACAGTGACAGAAGTGTTTGAAGAAAAGAAACATTCGCTTGTAGCGTCTGCGCCACCTGTGGAATCTTTCATAATTTCGTTGGCTAGTCGCTTATCGTCGTGGTCAAAATTATTGCGTTGTGTAGTTTACATCTGCAGATTTGCTAAACTCTTGCCGCCACGAGATCGTATATCGTCTTCGGATCTAGACTTCGCAGAAGTACTGATCCTTCGTGAAATTCAACGCTCGCATTTCGCTGTTGAAATTTCTAAACTGCAAGCAGGTCAAGCTTGCAGCCGCTCCTTTCAGCACCTCAAACCTTTCCTTGAGGACGGTTTGATTAGAGTCGGTGGTCGTTTGAATAATTCAAATTTGAATTATTGTCAAAAACATCCTGTCGTACTTCCGCGAAAGCACCACATACTGGATTTGCTTGTCGATTATCATCACAAGGTACATTGCCACGCAGGTCCAGACTTGTTGATGTCGATATTACGTCAGAAGTATTGGATACTCTCTGCACGTAACTTAATAAGAAATAGAGTACAGGAATCATTTATATCGCGTGATAGGTGAACAAATTCTGTCGTTTGAAGAGCTCAATACTGTGCTCGCTCAAGTCGAATCGGTTATGAACAGTCGACCTCTTTGTAGAACGCTCTCTAATGACCCTTCGGAACCTCTCGCGTTGACTCCAGCACATTTTCTGAATCATACGCCGCTGAAGAGTTTACCTGTCGTAGAAATTGATGATAAAATGCATACTCTTTCGCGTCATGACCTGCTTGATAAATTAGTTCAATCATTTTGGAAGCGCTGGAGAACTGACTACCTTCATACTCTACAGTCGCGTCAAAAATGGAATACACCAGTTAACCCAATCGCGGTCGGGACTGTTGTTATTCTCATAACGGAAAACTCGCCTCCTCTTCACTGGCCTTTAGGTATTGTAGAGGAAGTTTTTCCCGGTTCAAATGGAGTTACTCGAATAGTACGTGTTAGGACCGCGACTGGATCTTATTTACGTCCAGTTGTACGTCTCTGCCCTATACCTAATCAATAGTTCAGAGATAGCTTATTTTAGGTTGTAGGGAATTAGCTTTAGTTTCAGTTAGATTAGCATCATAGTTCATACTTTTGCGTGCATTTAGGACTCATTTTGAAGGCGTTCCTTCAAGTCCGGGGGAATGGTTGCGCTGATTCAATGTAAATTTCTTAGTAAAACGTAACGTTTTTGGTTGTTGCAATTATTCCCTATCTCTATCCCATTCCTGCACATACCTACCTGCATATGTGCGAGCGAGACCGCTACACGTGTCTCGCGACAGAGGCGCACCCTACCGCGAGTGCGCAGTTCGTTGTGGTTCGTGTTCGAAAATGTCGCATGGCCGACCGACCTCCGCCCTTGTTGTGAAAAATTAAACTTCTCTTGGTGAAATTGTGGTGAATTTGGATGCTCTCGCATGTGGAAGGACTCCTACAAAGCCAGCAGCATTGGACTATCCAGGTACTGTGCTCCTTCCTTATTGTGAACTGTGTTTTTCTCTATCCGAACTCCTACGCAGTTCAATCGCATCGTCCATTCTTTGCAGCAACCTACTTTCGTTTCATTTTCGCATATTTCGCTTTTCCCGCGCAAACAGGGGACTACTTGGCGAGATTTATGCCAAGACGATTCTTGACCGATTTGGGACCCCTACGAGATTGGGCAATATTTTTTTTTAGTGACGAAGCCCATTTTCATCTGGAAGGTTACGTAAACAAACAAAACCTGAGATACTGGGCAGAATCAAATCCAAACAAACTTCACCAGAAGTCATTGCACAGCCCTAAAACCACGGTGTGGTGCGCAATTTCCGCAAGGGGAATAATTGGACCCTTTTTCTTTGACGCCGGCCAAATCGTGACATCTGAAAAATATTGTGCGATGATAGACCACTTTTTTGTCCCGGCCCTGCAAAATTTCGATGGGTACAACAGGCAGACCAACTTTCAACAAGATGGCGCCACTGCGCATACAGCTAGAGCAAAGTGTTCCAGGAAAAGTGATCAGTAGGTTTGGGGACATATCCTGGCCCTCCAGATCGCCTGATCTAACTCCATGTGATTTTTTCTTGTGGGGTTATCTAAAGGCTAGAGTGTACAAGAGCTCCCCAAAGAACATTGAAGCTCTTCAAAAAATATTCGGCAAGAAGTGCAAGAAATTTCGAGAGAGCTCTGCCAGCGTGTTTTTACCGACATGCGGTATAGACTTGAGGAGTGCTTGCGACAGAACGGTCGCCATTTGGAAGGTGTTATTTTTAAGAAATAATGTCCGCAGCATTCTAGTTTCCGGGAAATAAACATTTTTTACCAAATTAATATTTGTTTAATTTATTTTATTTTTTAATGGGGAAAATCTGCCGGCGGACACACTGTATAATTTGATATTTAATTAGGTATTTTAATTTCAGATGGTTAAAAGAAAGTCAGACCGTATTTTGGCATGAGGAAGACATAAAAAATGCCATTGAAAAAGTAGCTACACGCAAAATGGTGCTTAACAAAGCGGCCGCTACATTTAATGTTCTAAAGACTACATTAATACAAAGACTAACCAAATATGAAAGCCCCGAAGACTTACTATAGCTACGGAAAAGAAAAGGGGCAGATATGAAAAGATTTTTAATATTGATCAGCCGGGCTAGCAAGCGCACAGCGACAAAATTACCAACACCAACTTTTCATGAAATTAACAAGAACGGGGGTCAGGGCATTACTGGAGTTATTCTAATGTTTTCATCGTTTCTTTATTGGCTGTAATATTATTTATAGGACCCTACCATTTTTTACAAGAACATATTTTTACTTTTCGAATTTAACAGCCACTTGTATGTTGTTCTTTTCACGCCCCACCATTTGTGCGATCTAACCCTTCCAGATAAGACCCTTGGCGAACCATGGAGGCCTAGTACATGCGATCGGACACTCAGGCGACTTTGCCAGCAGAAAAGTAACCTGTAAGTAAAAGAGGTAAGTACCTAAAATGTTCTTTGGTTGGGTGTTTATAAAAGCCTCACGAAAAGTCCAAATATAATAATATATGCAATACACATAGCTTCATAATAGAACAAAATTTTGAATGCTATATCAACAAGAAATAGGTAATCGAAAAGACGAACAAAATATTTCACCTAAACACGAATATGAATTTTCTCATAACCAACAAAATGAAACTTGTGTGTTCCATAACATTCTCAGTGAATAGAAAGAATCGTGAGAATTCGACGAAAAAAATAAGCACAAAAGCAAAAAATTACAATAAAATTTCGAGAATTTAATGTCTATCTGGCTATCATCAGTAACTGATCTTCAGAATTACTGTTCTTCACTTCATACAACTACAAAATTGATGGAATTATTCCAATGATTTCATTGTTTCTTTATTGGCCAAAATGATCTTTATACAGGCTTATACAAACAACCATTATTTACTTTCCAATTTTGCTAACACTTACACGTATTTGTTTTGTTCACGCCGTTCTTACGCTAGCAGGTAAGAGAGACATTTGGCGAAACAGGGGATGCCCAGCAAAGCGATCAGACACGTTACGGCGATTTAACTAGCTGAAGTAGGGACCCATGATATGTAGGTAATCTTAGATTAAGCGTTTTCGATTAACTTATAATGATAATAATTATAATATTTATGATGATTTAAGATTTGTATACTAGGTTCAAAAGCCTCACAGACCATTCAAATATGTAGTATAGGTAGGTACTTACATAGTTTAATATCAGAAACAAAACTATGTTTGACGCTATTTCAACAAAAAATTAGTAGGTACCTAATCAAAAAAGACGAATAAAGAATGAGAAGTAAAAAAAAATATGAATTCTGCTGTGAACCAACAAAATCAAACTTGTGACTTGATGTTGTCCCAAAACATTCCGTGAATGAATCATGAAAATTCGACGAAAACAATAGTCACTTTGGCTTAAAAGGTTTAAAAATAGACACGACACGATGACTGACCGACACAAAATTCAAAGTAAACTTTATATCTGGTTATTTTCAGTCCTTCACTTCATATACACAGCAACAAAATTAATGGAGATTTTTTTATTTATTCTAATTATTTTATCGTTTTTTCATCGGCAGAAATATTCTTCATACAGGCACACAAACAAATATTCTTCCTTATTCTTTCTTTTATATTTTTAATATTGTTTCACTGTTTTTAATTCTTCTTCTTCTTCTTTAGTTAAATATTCGTTATTTTTTATTTCTTTCCAATTCCGCTGCCACTTGTATTTGTTTTCTTCACGCCGTTGGTGCGATCTAACCCTGCCAGGTGAGACCCTTGGCGAACCAAAGGAGGCCCAGCAAAGCGATCAGCAAACACAACGGCGACTTTCACAGCTGAAGCTGAAGTAGTTAAACATGATAGATTTCCGTTTTTCCTCGGGCGTTGAAGATTTTCAAAATTCTTTATAGTATTTATGGCCACTTCAGAATAATAAGTGTCATTATTTTCAAGCTTGCGTATTCTCCAATAAATCAATGGTATAATAAACACCGAGGACTGTTGTGTTTAGTTCTATGAGACTGCCCAATCAAATATTGAAAACAAAATAGCAACATAGAAAACAAACTCAAAAATGAACGACACCGATGCCGATGTTCGGCTAAAGAACGCATCTGTACCAAGAATCCACTAAAACCAAGAAATAATAGGTAAGTAGGTACCTACAGTTTGAACCAAAAATAAGGTCCGCAGCAACAGCATAGATTTTCAACTAGACGATTCGTAATGGGCATTTATCCAAAACTTAAACTCCCAACCATCGAAACGAAAAGCTCGAACAAATGCCATTTCCCCTCGAAATGTTACCATATAAGATAATTTAAGTTTCCCTATTTCTTGACTTGTAATTAGCCTAAAATATATGCACATATTTGCAATATTAATTCGTTTCAGCTTTTTTTTATTATTATTTTTTATTTAATTCATTCTTTAAAACCAGTACCACTATTTTGTATTTGTATATTCTAAAATAAATATTAAAATTAACAACATTTATCTAGGACAATCAATAGTTTAATACAAAAAAATTAGAGATGTGTTCAACAAGCTTTTTTTGTACAATAAATAAACACACATTCATATCACAAAATTTGGTTATTTGATAAGACAAAACAGTAACTAATTAATAGCCGCACACCCACATTTGTCTTACACGACCTGGAGGACTGGTAGATAATGCTATTTAGCATTAAGATTATCCATATTAAACATACAAAAAAATTAGAGATGTGTTCAACAAGCTTTTTTTGTACAATAAATAAACACACATTCATATCACAAAATTTGGTTATTTGATAAGACAAAACAGTAACTAATTAATAGCCGCACACCCACATTTGTCTTACACGACCTGGAGGACTGGTAGATAATGCTATTTAGCATTAAGATTATCCATATACACATTTTGTGCAAAACCATTAAATAAATAAATAAAAAACCCTATTATTCATAAACGGTTATTCAATACTATACAATGACGTGTCAGCATCTACTCGAGGGCCTAGTCCGCCTGGTCAGTTTGCTCTCGAAAAGTTTCGATACTCACGACCGAGCTGCTCACCGGATGCTGTGTCATTTGTGTCGGTTTTTTGCAAAGAATATATAAATATTCTGTGATTCTCAATTCACTCGACGACAAAAACGTCAGAATATTGATATACTTTTAGCGAACTGACACAAATCACACAGCATCCGGTGAGCAAACGGCCGTGAGTATCGAGACTTTTCGAGAGCAAACATGTGCAAAACTCGGACTAGGCCCTCTGACAACAACAGTCACATGTAAGAGCTAGAAAAAAAGTTTATGAATAAAAGGGTAAGACAATATAATGTAATAGACAATAAATCCACCTTATTATTTTAAATGCAATGACTATGCAATGGTAACTTTTAATAGGTTATATACTTACCTATACACCTATATTTATGTGCAAATGACTAGTAAACATTAAGTAATTTAAAACATTGTTTATAATAACAATAAATATTATCACTGGGGTTTGAACATTACAATAGTTATATAGGTGTAGGTTTATAGTTGATAAAAAACTTATTAATGTAATTAAAAATATAAACGTAAGTACGTACTTATTACTTATAACAAGCTTTTTTATCATCGATCGCATTTGACCACGTTCTCACCTGATGGTAAGTGATGATAAGCTTTGATGGAGAAGATGAGTGAGGCGCATGCTCATTGCTCACACATCTTCGTTAAAGCTATCTCTTTCTATCGCACGGCAAATTGTGTGCATTGCACTTCAATTCAGTGGACCAATGTAGATAAGCTATCTACCTTATATTTAAGCGTTATATATATTTATGAGTAAACACTAAAAAAAACACAATGACAATTTTTTGCTATTAAAACCAATTTCTAATATTTAGTAAAAGCTAATAGTTAACTTGGTTATTATAACAAGAGGTTTTCACAACTAAATTTCTTGGGACTTCTTGACCCACCTTCAAATTGTCATTGTTGGTCTTGTACATAGGTCTATGGGCTGAACTGACTAGATACGTCAAATGCAACTTTTATTTCACTACTACACTGTTAGTAAATGCGAAAAACAGACAAAAATCAACACTTAGTTAATTAAAAATAAATTAGTAAAAGCTTAATGAAATCTCACTTTTTTTTAATAACAACCACTTTTTTCCTAGATCTTATATTTAGGGCCTTATCACACACGAGCTGTATAACTAATGTATGGTACTGGCAGCTATGTACTGGCACAAAGGCCGTCGCACGAGGTACCATCTCAACACGGACTCAACTCAAATTAATAATATCCGTATATAAAGGAGATCTGGTGAAAAACCGCAGAGCCGATGGATGCAGGAAGCGAGCAGCCGTTCGAGGTGGCGCTCTCTGGGGGAGACCTGTGTTCAGTAGTGGCCGTCTTCAGGCTGTTGATGATGATGATAATAAAGGAGATATACCGACTTGCAATCGCTTTGCTTTGCCAGCTCAGAGGCGGTGGGTTTCAGATCTAGGGGGGTGCATTGGAGAACACTATAATAATTTTTGAGCGCACTTTAGGACCGCTCCTAGTCATATTTGCAGTTGACGCCGACTCTCGTGTCTCTGTGCGCCTACGTCATTCGTAGATATTAAACTAGATAATACGTAACAATGTTATAAATATAAGACAAGCATGAGAAATGTGTTATATAACACATACTTACAATTATTCATCGTTATGCCAACAAAGAGTTACGGAAATAATTCTCATAAGTAGTTGTGTTATTTTTCGTATCACTTTGTTGACGTACCACATTCTGGTTGTCCACGCTAACCTAACGTGGGGAGAAAAGGCATTTACTTTCTATTTTTCCTTTTCTCCCCACTGGTGGGACAGAGCTGGTAGGAAAAAAAGGAATAACCCACCAGAAATATAGAATAATACGAAGTTGTTTTGAGTATTCATTTTCCTACTTTTTCATTACATAATTTATGATCTAAAGTGATTACAATCAAATCACACCATCGTTCGTAGTGTTTGTAAGAGAAAAAACCTTCTCAAACGTCTCGTTCCAAATTGACTTAGAACTAAATTGAAGGTATAAAGTAGCTCATTGACCCTAAAAATACTGTTTTTTTATTCATCTAGCGAGTAGGTGTAAGCGCTTGTAATCCTGTGTCGACAGAACGAAAAATTCTAGGTCTGTGGTCGACACAGTATCGACTTGGAGGCTACTATGATACTATGCCAATATAGTAAGTAAGTAAATAATATAAGATATTTGGGTGTAATAATGAGTAAAGATAGGTAGGTCTTTCCGGTTGCACATTTATATATGTGCGCTGTTATTCCAAACCCTCGAATATGAGACAAGCAGCGAGACACAACAATAGCATACCTAGGGGTCTAGCAAAGATCACTTTCCATTAGCGCTAATGCCAACCGTTAACGCCAACATGTATGAGAATTACATTGTCTGTGACCACAGAACGCCAAAATATATGGTATCTGTGACCGCATATTGTTATTCTCATACATTTTGGGGTTAACGCTTGACGATAACGCAAAAAAGAAAAGGATCTTTGCTTTGAAAGCGTTGTATATTGTATAATGCTTTTGTTAAGAGTAGGTAATGGATCTGTGCGTTTCGTGTCCGTTTTAGGCAATATATTCAAAAGGACTTACACACTGCTTCAGCGCAATGTATTGGCCCAATAGAAAGCCCACTATTGCAAACGTACGCACACGCAATGCCGTGCGACATCCAGACAATCCAATCAATCACCCCTCCCTCTAGTGATCGCCGAGCTGCGCCGTCGCATTGTCCTGCTACTCACACCACGTGCCACGTAAATTATGTTTTTTTCGAACGACCGTTATGAGCCATATAGACCATCGGGACCAACCACGGACCAAGGTCACAATTGTCTCACCTTGGTCGGGTTGGTGTAAAAACCGACCGGTGTTAGTCGGTGGTTGGTCCCGATCGTCTGTCGTTTTTTTATAAATATTGTCATGGCCAGTTACTAATTATTTGATCATCGTCATCCACAGTCTGAAGACGTCCACTGCTGAACATGTGCCTCTCCCAGAGAGCGCCACCTCGCGCGGCTCCTGCATCCATTGATACAAAACGCTTAACGTACCTTCAAAATACTTTGACAATGTAGATTAATAATTGACCTTTATTTAGAAACTAACAGTACTAGGTCATGATCTACTGTACCATATTGAACAGGAATCACCACACTGTTTAGTTGTATTGGTTTACATACTGCAGACCAGTACCCCTAGTACGAGTTTACCGATACGTGAATAAGCGCGAATCCATTTGAAATTTGTGGTGCCATTTTTAGTTCATCAACGTGTCCGCTAGGGGCGCTGCATAGAAATGTATGGGAGAAAAGGGAGAAAACGTACACAAATCAAGTTTTAGTAAACTATCCAAACTCCTACTAGGGGTACTGACGAAAAAAGCAATTGATGGAATATTAGAATAATAATAAATAAGAGAAAAAGTCAGGATGAAGCCAAATTATGAGTTGCAGTTTAAGCACAGCTACTTCATGCTCGGCGTTTCTTTGTAGAAGCAAGGTCAACGACAGCTCAAAGGATTAGTTAGCTGAAATGGCAATGGCCTAGTCACATTATCTAGAAGGATGGATGACTGATGTTGGGATAAACATTTCCCTGAGTGGAGATCACGACTCGGCAAGCGTAGTGTAGGACGACGGCCCGGTGAAGAGTTGCAAGCAGAAGTTGGATGGGGTCCAGAAGTGGACTGATAAAGGCTAATACAGGTTGATGACGATGATAATTAGGTATATGTGACCCGGAGAGCGAATTAAATACAGAACTGTAAACAACTTTTTTGTGACAATCCTGGAGATTTAGCTTCAATTTAGTCCTAAGTCAATTTACCAGTGTAACATTAAAAGCGAATCTTGGAAAAGTGACGCATGAGAAAAAAATGTCCAATACAAACATTGTTGTATTAGTGTCAGCTATTAAATCTTCTATGGGGCCCATAGATACCTCTATGATGGGGCAGCTATTTAGAAGAAGAACATATATGATGACCAAAAATTTTAGTCATTAATATCACCGGTGCGTGCACTCGTGCCATTTGCTCGGCACATACATTGTTATAACTTTCACTTCTATTAGAGCGCAAGCGTGGTGTTTTCCTGCTCTGTGGTACTGACATTTTTGTTAATTTTATTTATGCTTAGAATTACGATTTATAAACGGCTAAGGGTTGAGTCACATCTGTTTGCACGGAATCGCACTTCTCAATGCTATACCCTTTTTTATCGCTCAAGATAGCTACTCAAAGGCTAGATAGAGCACGAAATTACTATTGCGTACTGACAGGTGTGGCTCAATCAATGCGAGAAGTAAAACCTTTTAATATGAATAAAACTCGACATATTATGTTAAAATACTAAATCTACCCAAAATAAAAGCTTGTAGAGTACTATTCAAACAGAATCGCGGCTGTGAAGTCGGCGCGAAACGCTGCGCAGTTGCAAAATGTAATAAGCGCAGGCAGGTAAGCACTTACGTACTGGTGTGCACTTGTAGCGCATTTCACAGCCGCCATTGAGTTTGAACCACAACATTTTTTAGGCTGTGATTATTTACAATACAATAAACACAAATATTTTAAAAGTTGTGTTTTTTTTAGTCTAGGCAACCACGTAACTGATTCTGATGAGATTTCAACTGATTTAACCATTGGACTCCCAGAGGCTTGATATCAAGCCGCCATTGTTATTCTATTGTTATGGAAAAGGCCAAGACAGACATTAAACTAAAAATTGCATGCATTTTTTAAATCTACAGTCCATAAAATGGACGACTGCATTTTACCGCAGTGCTATGTGTATTCTGTACCGTAAGGTCGTATTACTTTAGCCCTGGGGAATATCTACGGCCCATATTTGGATAAAGATTAAACTGCCCGCATGTTGTCTATTTGATATATTATGTTGATTTGTGATTAACTACACACAAATCAACATAATATATGACTATACAAAGTAATACGACATTACGGTATATGCATAGAAAAAATTGTAAAATTTGAATTAACATAAATTTAGCCTGCGGCATTGCTATCAGTTACGTGACCACCCCTAATGTTTAACTTTCGATGACTAGGGTATTTAGTAAAATACTGTTAGTTATTTATTAGTGATGAAATATGGTATAGTTCGGCAAACTATAATTATGTGGTAAGCATGTGCAAAATATTACACGGCACTCTTCATTTCTTGCTTCACGCAGGACTTGAATGCCTCCCATCCCTCGTTTTTAGCGTACGACTGCAAAACAAAAGAAATGCTTACATTAATTATTATTGTTTTTTTTATATTTGTAGAGAGAGATAACTCATCGCCATCTTTTGCCCTAGCTAGTTTGTCATGGATGGAAATCGAACCCACAACCTAAGCAGAGCTTCTATACTATTCAACTGAACAAGTAAGAGCAAAGACATAATTATGTTGGATCCCGCGCTCGATGGGACGCGGCGCGCCCAGCCAGGCGGGCTGTATAGTATTTGTTCAACATTTGACAAAAATGCTTCCTAATCAGTAAATACCTGCATTTTTACTACGAACCTAATCATTTAGGTAGGCTTCCTTTACTATCTAATGTGTAGTAGTGCCGCCTAAAGACAAACGTAACTAAATTGAGAATAGAAAACAACATTAAAATGAACTATAAACAAAGTAAACTCTACTTCGGCTTAATAGACTATTATGATCTTAAAGCCTAAGTTAAACACCCTCATTAAATTTAGTTGCGATTATCATAAACGGCATGAAGACGTCCACTGCTGAACATAGACCTCCTCCAGAGAGCGCCACTTCGAGCGGCTGCTCGCCTCTTACATCCATCGGCTCTCCGCGGGCACCAGAACATCGGTCCACCTAGTGGGGAGTCTACGCTACGTGTACCGGTTAATGATCGCCAGCCGAGAACCATTCTTCCCCATCGGTTGTCAGTTCAGCGATCATTGCCATTTCAACTTGACTTTTGATTTTTTAGTTGCCTTCGATTTGGCAGTCGCGTAAAAACCAGGGTGTAGAGATATAAGTGCGAACCTAGGAGCTATAAAGTATAATGCAGACGGGTTATGGATGTAGGTAGGTGTACCATGTACCAGGGTGTAGAAATATAAGTTCAAACTTTTTTGTTTTTCTTTTTTTTTAATCTGCTTTACCACAGACACCTGGGTCCGTGCCCTTTGTTAATTTATCATTTATTGTTATTTATTTTTTATTTTATTGAACAAATATACACGCGAGCACAATTAAATACTTAACCATTTTTTTTTTTTTGTTTTTTTTTTTTTTTTTTTTTCGATTTGTGCATACGCCGCGCGCAGACCAGCTCCCGCAAGCAGCGTCCGTTCACGAGCTTGACGCATGCGCCAGCCATCGCCCTCCTCAACCATTTTTGAGGGAAGAGGACGACCCCACGCACGACGCCGCCGCAAGAAAAAGCTTTTTAGTGAGCGTGAGTGCTCCCGGTGTACACACAATAATCATTTACATTCTAGTACTATTTTGTTCATACGAGCGGGATAATTGACAGGCTCTTTTGAGTCCGTCAATGATCCAAACATAGAAGCTATAAACTATAGTGTAGATGGGGTATGGACATAGGATAGTGTACCTTGAACCCGCGGTGCAAGCGGTCCTTCATGATGGCGATGAACTCGCGGTAGCTGAGCAGCCCGTCGCCGTCCGCGTCGAAGATCGCGAACACCGTGCTCACCAGGTGCGCCGACTGCGACACGCCGGTGCAGATGCGAACCGCGCGGTGGAACTCGTCTACAGGACAAATTAACCAATCAAAAAACAATCTTTGTCTCCATCACTGGAACAGTTAGGTATGTCAGCGACCCAAGGCTGTGCTCCGATATTTCAAGGAGTTACGTTGGCTAGGCAGCGGGAAATGCACAAAACACCCCAAGCGGGACGTCAGTGCAGGCCTTTATCACCTCCATTCAGAATAAGAATCTTTATCACATTATCGTAAATGGGAGTAAAATCGCTCTTTAATCCTTAGAGACTGAGTAATTTCAATTGGGATTGTAGATATTGTTAGTAACAGTTCCATCACCACACGAACTTGTATGAACGAGTAAGCCGTATTGATAAACACAGCCAATATAATACAATATACCTCACGAGAAACAAATAAAAACGTTTGTGAAAAAAATTCGGGCGACAAACATCCCGCCTTAGTTTACAACTAACGACAAGGCTTTGGTTTGAGCCCTCAAGCCTTTACAGCTCGCGTACATTGCCACTGCCATTGCCATAGCATAGGTAGAGTGTACATTATTGTGGTGATGTGATCCAGCTGCTTACCACATAGAAGCTTGCTATCCAACCATGCTTCCAGAAGCTTTACTTTCTTGCCTTGCTAAGGGATAGTTTTGACCCGAATGGCAAGAAAAGTTTTAGGTTGACTTTCTTTATTTTCCGGGTAAATAGTTACCACAGTAAGTTGACCGTTAGATTGTACTACCATCGACTCAACTATCCGAAGCGCCTTTTGCATCTTTTCGCACAAGGTCTCCTCAGCCCCGACACCATGATTGCTAGGTCATTTGCATACCCGATAGCGACGATACCACGTTTAGGAGTTCGAGACGTTCGTTAGCGACTACTATTCAAACCACGGAGACAACACGCCTCCTGGCTTGTAGGCTCTGGTCACTGCACAACGTGACATTCACGAAATCTTTCTGTATTTTTGCCAGTGTATGTCTTGATCAGTATTCATGGCTCTATTGAAGTGGTGTCGTGTCAGCTCCTTAAGTTTACAAAGCTGTTTGTTCCACCATTTATCTTTTTTATGCGTTTGTCTTTAGCGTACACGCTTCCTCATAACTCCCTACTATAGACTCGATGTTGTCTTCTATTTCCAAGGGAGCGAGCACATCTGTTGCTTGAAGGTATTTCCGTAATTGCTTTGCCGAGAGTAGTTGCAAAAAGAAATTTGCAAGTTTTTTTTTGGGATTCGGTAGGTTTGCTGTTTCTGCTCACTAACATCTACTGACCTTGATCATCCCGTGGCCTAAGCAGGATATCGAATCTGTTGCCACACGCCAATTGCTAATCGCTTCACCTATTTCACTGTTGACTATAGTTATGTCTATTATTGCCTTTGCCCACGACGTTACAAATATTGACTCAGCATCATGATTTGGAATACTGAGCTTGTGTATCAACATCTCCTATTTGTGTCCGGACGTCTCCAGACAGTGCAGTGGCCATTTGCATCTACTCCCATGACACACTCCTTGTTGTACAAACAGCATCCATATTTTATAAACAACACCCATATTGTGTAAGCAAGTTCATTATGCCATAATATTATCACCCACTTCCAGCAGATGGTCCACTTAATTTTGCGCCTATACCATGTCTTCGGTGGGCACTGGCTTAACATCCACATTGGTAGTCGATGGTCCTCTAGCTCCACTTGGTAGTGGTGCTAGCAGGTTCCGCCTTCATCGTCTGAGCCACGTTTCTTTCCACTGTTCTCATCCCTTTGATCTTTACGTAAATCGACCCCAGTATTGCGGTAGTATACTCACCACTAGGACATGATTATAACATTCACCCTTCTGGCATGCACATGGGAAAAATTGGGCGAGTTTAAAATGTTTATCTATGGCCCCTATTAAGCTCTGCGAGAAATTATCTTCTCTCAGGATATAGAGCCACTGTGCACTGTGCTTCTTGGAAGTCTGGGCCATAACAGTGTGGTATCTGGTAACTCGCTCTTTTGAATGATCTTGTATCCTCCTGACCTTCCCAAAGGCCGGGCAACTGCTTGTGCTCAACCGTCCCGAAGAGCCAGGCGACTGTGAAGTCATTTGACATCCGCGAGTGGCATAGGCAACTGCCAGAACATTGGCCATCTCCTCTCTTCAGTGGGTTTGGTGGTATTACTTTTAATGAGCTGGAATTGCACTTTACACTGTCTGTAAACCGCCCTTGTCAACAATAGCCAAACGAAGATCTTGGCAGCGGCAGCGTAGATACGAGACCAGTTTCCATGCTCTTTCATCTGCTACCTTCTTATCTGGGTCCGGGAGTATTCTCGTCTAGACTCTTATGTATTAAACTTTTATTGTTAAAATAATATTATCGTATTAGATTATTCTATTTATTTAGGTTACAACTCATTTTTTTAATTTCTTAGGAGTTTAACGAATCAGCGTGGTTTCGAAGCATATAATTGTAAAGTGATCATAGGAAATTAGCCCCTTGAGGCCCTACGTGGGTCTGTCGCCCCGCGCGACCCCTTCCTCGTTCTCAGGGGAGATCGCTGCTGGTTGGACCAGCTTCGAGCAGGAATTCACCGCCGTGCTCACACGGCCCCACACGTCTGGTGGGTAACTGAAGTGTAAAGTTACCCACTCTAAACGCAGAGGCCCGAAAAGGCCAACCGCCGGGGCGAGATAGTGAATGCTAGCGCGACTACGTCGCCCCATCCCGGCGGCGCACGGATCACGGAGTTTTAGTGGGTTCGAGTCCCACATACCCCCATGGTGGCAGGGAAGCCTGAGGGTATTTCCCCCTACAAAAAATGAAATTTACTTCAGCAATCTGCGGGTAGACGCGCTTGTGCAAGCGCCATCTTGATACGTAGCTGAAGCACGCGTTTCCGCTCCTAACGGAAGACAGCGTCTACCCGCTCAGCCTCGCGCCTCATAATAACATGATTTCTTATTTTTTCAGCAGTTCACACCATATACGCTTTAGTTTGGCGAGGCAACGTTCGGCTTGTTTGGCTTCCCGTTGCCTCACCCGGTACCTTCTTCCAACACAGCTTCGATCACCATCTTGCGTTTCTGTATCCGCTTCTGCTGTCATCTCTAGTGCGTGTTGAAACGTGGCTTCGTCTTCTGTACTGGTTCGCCATCTCTTCTGTCTTCATTGCAGTCGTCGCCGCCAGCCCAATAGTATGAGCAGCGGACGACCGACGTCACCCTGCCTTCGTCTTCGGTCGCCAACTTCCCACCGTCCGGCCCGGAAACCGAAGAGGGCCGGATCGCATGGCATCGTATTTTCACTATTCAGACTTTACTTTCCTTTTTATAAGATTTCTGTGAAACAGAGATGGTTAGTGGGCGCAAAGCATTTATAAGTGAAAGTGGTTGCCCAAGCCACTTCCCTCCAGTATTTCGCACGTTATTGGTAAGGGAGCCAGCCCAAAAAAAAAGCTATGGCCCCCTCTCATAACACCTCGGCCACGGGCTGCCGAGAGGGAGTGCAAAGATCGACACTTCAATAGATGGTTGCTATTGAAATATCTACTTCTCCGCCCCCTCAAGTGCCCTCGCTCTTTATCCGGGCTTGGGACCGGCACCAAGGACCCAGCTAATTGTGCTATAGCAAAAGCAGATGATTTATGCAAAGTCTAATGGTGGCACTTCACATTGCTATTCGTGTTCGCGTAGTCTTTTTTTTTTTATTCTTTATAGGCAAAGCATTTGACTACTGTCTCACCTGAAGGAAAGCGATGACGTATTTGCCCAAATACGACGACGTAAAGGTACTATATTCGCATAATTAAACGTACTGGCTTATTTTTTACGGATAAGACGAATACACAATGTCTCAGTGGATACAATCGTAGGAACCGGGTTGCCAGTTTTTGGTCAGATATCTAAAGATATTAACCGTATAAGTTCTCTAAAGATATTATTAGCCGTCCAGTTGGTACACGTCACATACCGTACTAGTACAGTGCGAAATGCGACAGCGACGGGCGTTGTTGGGGCATGTATTGGTAATTAACGAAGAGAAAATAAGTCACGGCTGCCGTCAACTTGCTTTCAAATTAGCAAAAAGATAGCTGAGAGCTGAGCTGATAGCTGATTTTGAGACTTGTGGATTTTGTTAAAGAAATAAATAAATAAAAAAGTCTAAGAGTAATTGGGCATACTTGTTCACGATTTGTGATTTGTGAATGAGGGTTCGAGTTACAACAACTTCGACGCGAATGCCAAATAGCGCTGTGAAGTGTCAACATAACAGCGGGAGAAGATATGGTGGCGAGGTTTTAGTTATTGTTAAATCATTGAAATAACATTGCATATTTAAAAACTTTGTCCAAGGATCAAGAATGAAACTTAGCCTTATTTAAGTCAGGTAAGGAAAACAAAATGAAATATTTACAATAATGAATTGAGATATCACACTCTGGACATAAGTATACTGTGTTCAGGTTCGAAAGGCATTGCAGCTAGTGTAATCACTGCAATTGATACTTTATTATATGATCTCACAGTATAGAAATCTTATTACAAGACTGTGTGATGTCTCAGGATGAAGTGCACAGTGCAGTGTCATGAGGAACTTTACATTTTAGAATTTCAAGTTATACTGCAATCAGTAATGAGTGGCCATGCTGCTGAACATCAAAGCTAGGCGAAAGCAGCAGGCAAGCACTGCTGTATTCCCGTTTGAAGGGCACTGTAACCAGTGAAATTACTGGGCAAATGAGACTATATTATTTGATCTCACAGCATGTATCTAGACTGTGTTGATGCCTTAAGATCATGTGCGCAGTGCAGTGTCATGCAGAGCTTTAAATAGAGTTCCGAGTGGCACTGCAGTTGTTTGGGCAGCCGTTATGCTTAACATCAAGTGAATAAATAGGTTTTCACAACATTCATTAGCATTAAAAAAAGACTAGATCATCATGTGATTTGTTTAAACAAAAAGAAAGGTATTTGGTTCGAAACAATTTTGAGACAAATAAAGTCCATTTTTACATACCTTTAGATATAGGATGATCTGCAAGAGTATACATCCGCATAGCGATGGTGAAGTCCTCCAAATTGTTCAGGAACTGGCAGAAGGTCTTGAACTCCTCAAACGTGATGCCATGCTCGTCCTTCACACGGTCCAACAAACGATCCAGGTACATGTCATACTCATCGGTATCAAGGTATGTATAGCGAAGGAGTATCTTCGCAAAGTCCACCTCTGATATTGTTTCATGTCCTGTTAATAAATAACTGCATTGGTGATAGTTTACAAACCACACCACTTTTTTACTAGGTGGTAGAACTTTTCTGCAAAGTTCGTCTAGGTAGGTACCACCGCTCTGCCAGTTATTCTGCCGCCAAGCAGTAGTGTGCAAGCACTACTGTGTTCCGGTTTGAAGGGCATTGTAGCTAGTGAAATTACTGGGCAAATGAGGCTTTATGACCTGATTACACAGTGTAGTAATCTGATTACTAGACTGTGTGATGTCTCAGGATGACGTGCGCAATGCAGTGTCACGCAAAACTTTATTATTTTAAAGTTCCGAGTGACACTGCAACTGTTATGGGCGGCCGTATTGCTTAACATCAGGTGAACGACCAGCTCGTCACGTCAATCATTCAAAACAAAAACATCCAGCATCCTACCCTAGAAACCCAAAATCCTACTATATGAATCAATAATGCCTCATCATCATCATTCCGGGCCCGATAACTCAGTTGGTAGTATCCCTGCCTTCTGAACTGAGGGTTGTGGGTTCGATTCCTACCCAGGACAAACATTTGTGTGATGAACATAGATGTTTGTTCTGGGTCTGGGTGTTATATTGTATTCTATGTATGTATTTACAAACAAAAAAGTATATAAGTATTGTATCAAATATCTGGTTCCTATAGTACAAGCTATGCTTAGTTTGGGGCTAAATGGCGCTGTATGAAATGTCCACCCACACATATTCATATTTATTTTATATTTATTCCTATTCACAATACCAGTGCCACTGCCAGCAACTCGTAGCTAAACTTTTTTAATGCTAGCACTAATTACTAGCACAGTTAAATAAGTTACTATGTAACTATGTATTCACCTAATAGTCACAATACAAAAAAACAGTTATCTGCTCACCTTTAGAAAACTCATGAAACTCCAGTTCAAGCACTTCAGTCTGCAGGTTCTCCATGAACCCGCGGAACCCATCAAACTTCAGATCATTTGTGCCTTTCTTGCCAAAGAAATGGACCTAGAACCACAGTAAAAATACTGATAAACCAGGAATTTTAAAGCATCATAATAAGGAAGAGGACCGCATCGCTGTTGAGCGGGGTGCGGGGCAGCCCTAACAGTATACTGCAAGTACTTGCCGGGAGATTTGATAGCCCGATAAATAGAGCCCTGGTTAACCATACTAACCTTTGGGCCTTGATGCCAAAATAAACAAATTATTATTATTATTATAATCATGGTTATTGTTTCTTTTTTCGGCCACTGTAACCAGCAAACTGCATGCAGTTAAATAAATTGTAATGCTACTGACTTTATCAATCCTTTAATTATAACTGTTATAAAATTTATAAATGTATTATGTATAATTGCTGAATCACAACTTTAAGAAATATTTATGAGCCAGTGGATTTTATTCGAGTGTGCCTGGTTGATGCAAAGTGTGACCAAAACGCTGGCACTTTGGGTTAGTGAATCAGTATTGCAATTCAACAAGGCAATGCTGCCAGCATGTTGGGTATCTACCTATCTGTAGAGGGCTGGAGCGTTTGGTCTGTCTATAGATCATTGTGGCTAGTATACAGTCCAAATGTTCTTTGTAGTAGGTAGTGTGGTTAGTAGCTTATAGTACATAGATAAAATAGTTTTTATTATTGTAGTAGTTAGCTTAAGGAATAAAGCCCACTTTTCCCTATAAGAGATAAGACAAATGTAACAACTAAATTTAGAAAAAAACGTGAAAATTTAGAGAGGTGATTGGATGAGTCCATAAAAAATTGTTTTCGAAACGATTTATTATGGGAAACAAATAAACACCATGAACAAGTAGGTACCTACCTGATGATAGCCGACATTGAACATAAGCGACCTTTCTTTGCACTTTGAAACATTTTATGTAGTATATAACTTTTCGTAACTGACTAATTTTATTTTCTGATACAGTGAGTGATACTTTTATAGTATTCATAGCTTATCAAAGAAATTAAACACGATAAATTAACAACACCCCAAACCACAACACAAAGCAGTATTTATTAATTTATTATAACCAAGTCTACGACATTGACACCAGTCTAGTCTGCTGTCAATGTTACGCAAAAAGCAACTAATCAAAAATGAAGAAGAATAATGATATCCAAGGATCTTGGCGTGCATCGGTGTTGCCACTTTCATTAATTTCATTTTGAGAATAAAACAATTTAAAAATGTTGCGGGAATACTTAAAAATGTTTTATAATCGGCCAATAACTTCCACAAAGCGTGAAGTGGATCAAACTTAATGGTGGCTATGAAATCGGTGCGAAACGCTGCACAGTATCAAACAATTGATGTACGCGGGCAGCGAAAAGCGAAGATCGCAGCATGCGTGCAGTGCATTTCAGAGCCGCCATTAAGTTTTTTTTTTCAAAACGATCACATACATATATCCTGGACCCTAACTAGGATTCCCTGTATCTAGGGACCCAGGAACTACGAGGACCATGGTCCCACAACACCCAGACACAGAACAAGTATTTGCGCTTTTTTTTCGGGCATAAATACTTGTCTTGTTGCGGGAATCGAACCCGCCACCTCCGGGTTATGAGCCGACCTGCTCAACCACCACACTACGGAGGCTGTCAAAGGCTGTCAAGTTTGAATCACTATATTTGAGGTCAATACCTGCAAGAAAGTGTCAACATTGTGCCGACGCTGCAGCCCCTGGTCATCGTTCACGTAGTTGTCGTGAGGCTTCTCGCCGTCTCTTCCGTCCTCCGAGATGCCACGCTTGCCGCGCCACGCGTAACTGAAGATCTTTTCCATCTGCAAGCGGTTGTGAGTTTTGTATACGCGTTTTTAATAAGAGCATAGATTATTTTATCGGACTTTAATTATAATGATTAAAAATGTAATCGTGAAATGGGAGTTTAAAACCAATAGTTCTTCACCTAGGTGGTTTCTGCCCAATCTCTTTATGTTAATTTTAATTTTTCCTGTGATGTGATGTGTGTAATGTGTATCCAATTTTTGCCTTTTACCACTGAGGGCCACATTAGTTTTCTGTGCTTGTCATGAGTGGGGGGAAAGGCTTGCCATAATCACCATGCTTGGCAGGCAGCTTGGTGATTGCGGTACTTAGATCTTCATGAAAACCAAAAAGAATGCGTCCTATTCCCTGGATATTCCTTAGCCACCTTCTATGGCACCCACGGGAAGTGATAGGGGTGCTCCTATCGTAACCAGGCCACACAGCAAAATACTTGTTAACCATTCCATTAATTAGAATAAGCACCTATTACGAAAAATATGATATTTCTATGACCAACATTATTATTTGCTTAATTTTAATATTATAGGTGTAGATGATAATTTACATTATTTTGTTAAATGGCAGTCGCATGCTTTCTTATTTAAAGCTTTTTTCGGGATAAACAAGGCAGATGACGGAGCGCTTCAATTTAAATTAAATTGGTAACCTACTAACCGATTAACATAACAATACGTCACAATGTTTAAATAATATGTCAGAAGTGAATGAGTGTACAATATTAGCTAAAATTATAAAACAGAAAGTAAACACAAATAAAGGAATATAGTCTATGTTATTATGTCACACTGAACATAAGAGGCACTAAGGGTTGTTTTTTGATCCTTACAAAATGCTAACAAGTTCTAACCAATGGTCAAAAGTTAGTCTTTCTTTAACCATTGGTTACCTTAACGACGGATCGAAAAACCAACCCAAGAGGCAAGGCGACACACTGACATTCTGATATGAAAAATTGGACGAAAAACGAAAGGCGATAAGCGCATCGTAATGTGAACTTACTAGAGACGGCTTAGAGACTACTTCTGTTCGACCCATTCTGTTCTTGTTCGCGCTTGAAGACACTAAGGAAAGCAGCTACATAGCCAGGCGGTGAGCACAACATATTACACACATAAATATATTATTTACACCTTAGATATAATAAAATATAAATTATAAAGCAAAAATAAATAATAAATCAGTACAGTATTAAGCAATAAGTACCTAACCTATCATACAAATGTCGGGAATTGAGAAGGACCTATAGATCAGTAGTCAAGAAATATCATCTGGAAGAACTAAACTTTGTATCTGTGCTTAAAACTGCATCATTTACACAGAAGTAGAATGTTTACGTAATATTCGATAACGATTCAAAACCTAGTCTTTCTTTATGATTTACTAACATAAATAGGAAATCATGCCCCTGTTCGGAATTAGTCTAGGACGTAGATTGAGAGTAAACAATAATTAACGCTATCAAACAATTAACACCCTAAAAAAAAATCTACTTTGAAACAATAATTTACTAAAGGAGGATCGTTTTAATTATGAGTACTTTAGTAATAATCAAATTGTAAATAAATCCCAGTTTTCAGGCATATCAGTTCAGTAGTTAGCAAGTTACTCTATCTTAGGTAGCGGATTCGAGCCCTAGTTTACACCTAAGCTTTGCCTATTGCGTTGGGTAAAATTTTCTATTATTGTTTATTCAGTAGTCAGGCGAGCAACACTTCAATCAACAACCATTGAAGCTCGTCCATAGAAAAGCTGTTAATCACTTTATCATTTTGTGAGTAACTTTCACAAATACACTCACAGCCTCTTCACTCTTCGGATCCAAATCTTTTCTTTCCTTAAAAGTGCCACCCAGCAGACGTTGTATCTAAATACATATTAAACAAAACAAAAGTAGAAATGAAGAATAAAATATAATTAAATATATAATAAAAATAAATAACAAAACAATGGGAGAATATTTAAAATAAAAGGGTAATAAATGTAATAATGCTACGTGACTCCTTGTCCCATGAAGATGTTTATTTGTGAGATGTGTGCAAAAGTTTTTCAGTCTCACATGATTTTGGTGCATATTTGTGTTGTGACTAATACTTGCTACCGTATTATTTTCTGAAGCAAAATATTATGTACTCAACATAATGTAGACAGGACATAATAGCATTATGTATTCGCACTCGAATTACATCTGTATATTCTGTAATATACATTTGAGTAGTATAATGAAAACTGTTATTGCATATCTTTAATTAATTTTCTTCAGAAAAATTGTTCTACTTCTACATCAAACCATTGATATCAACAATACAATTCAATCTACCATATTGATCATTTGTGCTTTAACATCCGCCTAGTCACCACTAAATTAGGTGCAAGCTCTTAGTTGATTTTGCAATATCATACATGTGAGATTTTATAACATGACCGTCTATATTTACCAATGAGTGTATCTCTTCCCGCATCCTACTACAATATATATACAGACAGCCTCCGTGGTGTGGTGGTTGAGCAGGTCGGCTTATAACCCGGAGGCGGCGGGTTCGATTCCCGCGACTAGACAAGTATTTGTGCACAGAAAAAAAAGGTGCAAATATTTGTTCTGTGCCTCGGTGTTGTGGGAGCATGGTCCTCGTAGTTCCTGGGTCCCTAGATACAGGGTATCCTAGTTAGGGGTCCAGGATCTATTTATGTGATCGTGGGGCGTTATTATTATTATATTATTATATAATATAATACAAAAAGTGAAATGTTTTCTGTTTGTTGGCTTTCACACCGAAACGGCTGGTCTGATTTGCATACAACTTTGACCACAGATTGCTTATCCTACCGAGAACAATATAGGGTACTTTGTATCCCAGAAAATTAAAAGTAACTTTAGGGGAAAAAAGGTTTTCGGATGAAACTGCGAAGTGTATTGTAACTCTGTTGTTCAGCATGTTGGCTCATATCACAGACATAGTACCTACCATTGAACATACTTCGAACATTTTACGTTTGACATGCTTGCATTTGACCACTGCCATACCTGATGGTAAGAGATGACGCGGTCGACGACGGAACATGCTTGCCTAGATGATACCGGTTCACACTTGCTTTGAAAATTCCCAGAATATGTTTATCCAGTGAGACAGTGGTGGCTTGCATTTGACGACGGTGGCAATGCGTATGGTTTTCCTTATCCTATCATAGTAGATGATATTGCATAATCTTTTTTAATGGTCCTTGTATGGTCCAGTCCCATACTGTAGTCTACGTGAATTAAGACACAGAACATGATACTCACGACTAGAAATTCGTTTTTATCTACTCGTTGGTTTCCGTCTGTGTCGAACATGTTGAACGCGATGCGGAACCCTGATGCCGGTTCTGAAATGCATAACAAAAATTGTTAATATTATAGTTCTCAATACCAATATCTACCTAGTCAACAAGCAGCAAGCAAGTCTGTCGAAGAACGTCGGTATGTTTCCATCAGTAAATAGTACAAAGCGAGTCACACATCAACTGCCGGCAGACGTCCACTGCTGAACATAGGCCTCCCCCATTAACCGCCACTGGACGCTTACCATAGTGGGCGTTTGCAATCATTACCAGGCTTGGCAGGTAGCTTGGTAATCGCAGAGAATGATGCTGCCCATTCTCTTGATATTCTCTTAGCCGGGTCTTACGGCATCCACGTGAAGAAATTCCCTGGATCTATTCTCAAACCAGGATTCCACGGGCGATAGTAGTATAAAGCTGATGAAGATGATCAAAATATTGTATCTTAACTGTGTTTGTAATACTTACTTGTTAATATCGATAGGAGAAACAGGTACTCCGTATATGAGATAATACCTGAACAAAATAAAACACAATTAGTTCTTCAGGGAAATTCTTAACTACGAGAGAACGATTACATGACTCTTCTTGTAGGCCGAGGATTCAATCAATTTGTAGATGCGACATTAAAAAAATATTTTTACTGTGACAAAATTGTTGGAAATGTTGGAATACATTCGTATCGTAAGCTGCGGTAGTTAAAGTGGACTCTATAAGCAATAACGCATTGGGTTTCCGTACATCGAGCCAACTGCTCGAATTATGCTTACACACATACACACACAGATCAACAGCCAGAAGACGTCCACTGCTGAACATAGGCCCTAACCCACAGAGCGCCACCTTGAGCGGCTGCTTGCCTCCTGCAACCATCGGCTCCCCATGGTTTTTACCAGGTCGGTCCACCTAGTGAGGGGCCTGCCTACGCTGCGTCTATCGGTTCGTAGTCGCCACTCGAGAATCTTTCTTCCCCATCGGTTCTCAGTTCTAGAAAGCGATGTGGCCTGCTCATTGCCATTTCAACTTGCTAATTTTAATAGCTATATCGGTCACTTTAGTTCTCCTGTGGATCTCCTCATACTATAAATACTTATGAATACGAACCCTGATCTCTCATTTTGCGGAACATTTGTGAAGATCCCTTCTTCAATGGTGGTGTGTGATCCCTGAGGTATTCAATTTCTTTGGTAGTCAGCACACGTCGCTTCAACCGTGCTGGAACAGAAACACCGTTCATTTTAGACACATGTTGTGAAATTTGTTAAAAGATTGATGTTTTATGGGTACAAAAGCATAGATCGCTATAATATTCCCCAGATCTGTGTAAAAGAGTGAGCCCTTGTAGATCAATGTATTTTTTTTAGATTTACAAGTCAAAATTTTAGGTGATGGTTGTGTGTAAAGCCCTTCTGAGCCATATTAGGCATGTCGATCTAAAGTCAATTAATCAAAAATCGATTATTTTGAGTAACTAATAAAATAACGTCCAGCGATCACATACATAGATCCTTACTAAGATTCCCTGTATCTAGGGACCTAGGAACTACGAGACCATGCTCCCACAACACAAGACAAGACTCAGAACAAATATTTGTGCATTCTTTTCTGTTTACAACTACGTCTTATCCTGTCGCGGGAATCGACCCCTCCACGTCCGCGTTATGAGCCCACTTGCTCAACCACCACACCACAGAGGGTGTCAAGAGTAGATTTGGAACACTACGTCGATTCGATGAATCGATCCATAAACCTCTCGAATCGGACCGAATCAAGCACTAGCGATTAATTTCGTTGTCGGGCGCTAAAACAGCTGGTTGTACTTAATTTATAATTCAACCGCTTAAATAAATATTCATGAACGCATCCAAAGCAAAGATGGCGATACTTACTTGTTAGTGCCATTTCTAATCTAGTGGTCACAAGCACGACTGCTGTGCAATAGGTTCTGGGTTCGATCACCGGGTCAGCCAAAGTATTGTTGAGTTTTTCAAACTTGAAATTCTCAGTAGTAGCACGAGGTCTGGAATCGTGCCCGTTGTATGGCAATGGGCTCACTCCCCATTACATGGGACGTATATCATAACTGGTGACAATTAGGAGTTACTACACACCTCTGCCTACTCTTTCGGGGAAATATAGGAGTCATTATTTACGGTCACTTATCGTCAATAATGTTCTGTGACTACATTGAGCACGGCAGAAATTTTGCGATTAATTGAAAATCGATTTTTCAAAAGCTTGACTAAATTGAGAATCGATTCTAGTATGTCTGATTTGAATCGATTCGAGAGTGTATCAACATGCCTATTCCATATGTAAAAACCTATCTTAGTTCTGGTTCTGAGAGATCTTGAGATTATAGAATAAAATGTACCTACCTACACTTATGAATTCTAACTAAAATAATGTAAAAACCTGTACCTATTACACCTGTAGTACATCATAGGTTCGAAATTTCGAATCCTGCAATGACCTTCAGCATCATTTAGCTTTAAACTGATGAGATCCGAACTGCGGTTCCATTATTATAGTGGAACCGCAACTTTGTGGTATACTATAGTGATTTTCCTCTTCCTAGCTCGGATCTCAAGATCCGGTCGCCAAGCCCTTGGCAGCTACACATGAGACCTTAGTGATCCAGCGTGGCGCTACCTTCAGCCATATATGTATCGTCATGTATATTATACACCATGTGGTCAAAATTCTACCCTGTGTATGAGTAAAGAAAACAAAAATATGATGTTGATGGTTGGGTACTCACGCCTCGGCTCCTGCTCCACCACCGACTCGAGGAAGTCCTGGGGAGTCATGTACAGCTGTCCTCCATACTCGACGCTGGCGAACTTTATGAACCTGCGCTCCCGTGATGTTAGCTTCACCGATTTCGCCAGTTCATCCGGCTGAAAAGAAGGAGAGGAGCAATTTAGTGTATAATAAGTAAATTTTTGTGAAAATTTCACACAGCCCCAAACTAAGTAAAGCTTGTACTATGGGAATATAACACCAATTACAAAATGGATCACCGAAAGACTACGTCTAAAGTTATGTTTCTTTGCTAATAAATTGTAATTTGTTCGTCAACCCCCAGTGAGAATGTGGGTCCCACAGACTAGGTAGGGGATTTTATTGATGTTGTCATTTTAGGTAAAGCTCAAAAAGTAATAAACGTTAGGGAATCATAGAGTAGGTATTTATAGGTAGGTGGCATACCTAAGAACAAGTAGGTCATAACTCATAGGTATGGTATGATAAGGCTAGGTAGGACGCACTTATTAATACATAATAATATAATGAAACTGTAACCACCACTGCTCCACTGCTGAACGTAGGCCTCCCCCATAGAGGGCCACCTTGAGCGGCCACTCGCCTCCTGCATCCATCGGCTCCCCCTGGTTTTCACCAGATCGTCGGTCCACCGAGTGGGGCTGGCCTACGCTGCGTCTTCTGGTTCTACTAATATCTAATTTTCTTTATTTTATTAACAGTAAAAAGTATCGATATTCTGCAGCACTGTTTGGTTAGGTTTACTATATATCGATACATGTGTAATAGGGGTCACTTCCCTACTCACGCATACTAATGCATATTTAGATACTCACACCAACAGAAAATGGACAGGCATTTTGTGAATGTCCGCCGTCCATATGATTCTATGTTGATGGTAAAACCAAACAGGGTTATGTCACTGACATAAATACAGAACTGTCGTACTGTCGTGTGTGTCGTAATATATAGTTGTATTGTCAAATTTGCTAAAGAGCACTTAAGCAGTTACTAACTTACAAATTATAACTATCAAAAGTTTTGCCTAATAAGGGATGACCTGTAACTTTTACGTTATCACGAAATAAATGAATACAGCTAACGGTCATTTTTGTTCGAACGTTTGTTGCGTAGAATTCCTTACGAGACAAGAGCCGAAATGAGGAGGTCCGCAAGAGAACTGAAGTCACCGATATAGCTTATAAACTTAGCAAATTGCAGTCGCAGTGGGCGAGCCACATCGCTCATAGAAGTGAGAAGACAACCGACGGGGAACAAAGGTTCTCGAGTGGCGACCACGAATCAGACGGAAGACGCAGCGTAGCCCCCCACTAGGTTAACCGACGCGATGACCTACCAGCCCCCCCTATTAAGAACGAGCTAGCAGCGCTGCTGACGAGCGTCTGCCACTCAACTGCTGTCAATTTTCATACAATTTTGTAATAAGGGGGCTGGTCAGAACTGCGGCGAGCTGATGGATACAGGAGGCAAGTAGATGGTCGCTCTTTGGGGGAGGCCTATGTTCAGCAGTGGACTTCAGGCCGAAGATGATAATGATAATAACTATACCACAACATGATTACTATAGACTAGCTATAGTCAGGCCTGCACTAGACAAGGAGTCAAGTCATTCTCTACTACCATGGTAGTCCTATATTTTCATCACGATTTTTTTGCACATGGCTGAACAAAATTAAGTACAAAATACATAAGTGTTATATTTTTATCTTGGTATGCCTACAATAAACACTGAACCGATTAATGTAGTGAGCGACTGATAATCACCGCAGCGCAGCCCCATTTTCAAGCTACGTTTGCCCAACACACGATGGTGGATATAATCAAACAGGGAAAGTAGGAATTTCTTCTCAAAATAAATAATCATTGGGAATAAGATACCCGGAACAGTTTGCCTCGTTCCGCTTAAAATAATACTTTTCGGATGGGATTAGAGTGACCATCTTTAAATGTATTCATTGATGGTGATGGTATTCTGACGAATGTTTTGTTATTTCAAACGACTATTCTAACTAATTCTAATACAAGTGTAGTAGGGTGAAAATCGATATGATGAACAAATAAAACTAACAGGTCACTAAATGATTAATTACAAGGTGAAGTTAAAAATGAACACCCGACCACGATAATTAAGTACAATATGAAGCATAGTTTATATTATTTAATTTTGCACTAATTGACAAATTAGTGCAAAATTCGGAAAGTTTATGTCGGAATATTTATGTACTGTATCAAGGGCTCAAATTGTATTTATTATATTTATGTGTGATGATAATTATAAGATAATCAAGGAATGTAAGCTCGGTAAAACATAATAGCTGAAACCACGGACGGTAGACAAAATGGTCTTCCCCTGTTTTACTCCACTTGACAAGTAAGCAAGTATGAAGAAAGTGACAAAACTGGGTAAGAACATTTCCTCTACCGTCCAGGCTAACCCAGCTGCTGAAAATTAATTTGTTATCTAAATCCCTAAATACTGGTCACCTAAACTGGGAAGCGCGGAAGAATAGCAAACAAAGTAGTCTGCCAAAGCGTGTGTGACTATTTTTAGTGTTACACTTATTTGTGTGTTCTTTCTATTCTTAGACAAGAATAGAAGAGACTTATGTAAGGAGGAAGTGTCATGAAATATTATATTTATTTTCTTTTTTTAAATTTCGGATATCGCTGCCGAGGCCGAATTGCGGCAGAATGACATTATGTTAATTTGTTTCCCCAATGACAATTCCACAGAGTGCATTGGTAAAAACTGAAAGTGTATTCTATCAGAGAACATAGTCCGAGTTTGCTCTCGAACATAGACTAGTATGTATAATCTAAACTCTAATGAGTCGATTTTGTCTCACGACCGAGCTGCTCACCGGATCTGTGTCATTTGCGTCAGTTTTTTTTGCAAAGAATGTATAAATATTATAAGCATAGGCCGGCGGAGTGGGGATTTAGTGGACCGACGATCTGGTGAAAACCGCGGGGAACCTATGGATGCAGGAGGCGAGTGCCCGCTTTAGGTGGCGCTCTTTGGGGGAGGCCTATGTTCAGCAGTGGACGTCTTCGGGCTGCTAATGATGATGATGATGATGATGATGTATAAATATTCCGTGATTCTCAATACGCTCACTTTTTGTGAAACCATAGAAAAACCTCAGAATATTTATATTATACTTACTTATTGCGAAAACTGACGTAAATTACGCAACATCCGGGAGCAGCTCGGTCGTGAGTATCGACACTTTTCGAGAGCCAACATGTGCAAAACTCGTACTACGATCTCTGGTTGTAATTGAATTCATTGGCATCCTTTGAAACCACACACTGTATTACTGATACTCCTGATATCGCAGTATATATCCAAACAATTTATTCGCCTCAAATAAAAAAAGATGTATGCAGGCGGCCAAAGCACCAAATACAAATGCGTTTATGTCTTTGGTTAATTTGTGGCATTTTACCCTTAACGGGTAGATTTATAACTCCTTTTAGGGGTGGCACTTGGTGGTTTTATTTATCGCTATATTTGTGAAGGCGGCTATTAAACGAGATGGGTGATGGGTCGCGACAGCTATTTTATTACTAGGATTTATTGATCAGATTACGTTTTTTGTTTCAGAATATTGGTTTGATGAGCTCGGATGGAAGCGAATAGCGCTATCGCCAGCGTAAAGCATTGTCAATAGCGATATGGCATAGACTTACTAGTCTCTAGTAACTAGAGCATAGAGTCGTAGACGGTTATGGATGGCACAACTAGCCGAGACAAAAAGGATGAAAATTAAAAAGTTTTTGCGAGTTATTGTTATATTAGGTACCTACTCTCATGTATAGTTTTCTTTTATGTTGGAATGCGCAATAAAGAATTTTCTATTTTATTTTTTATTCTATTCTATATCATTAAAAAGATATACTTTGTATATCACCATGAAACTTTAACACTTATTTTACGGTATTTATAAGACAGCATTTTTCGAGTATATCTCATTGGTAGTCTTATCCCATCAAAGAAATGAGTGCTTTCGAAGTTGTTTACAAAGTAGTCGTCAATATATCACTTTTATCTAACACTGATAAACACTGGCCGTTACAGTGGTATTACATCGATTATGGTATTAGTAACAATTAACTTCAATTTAAAACGAGTATCTTTGATTTATTTCTAAAACTATTACAAGCAACGTAGCTATTGCCATTGGGCTTTTAGATTTTTTGGTATTAAATATCGATTTAACTAAATAAGAATTCATTGATTAGTTAATATTCTTTCATTAATTTTTTTTTGGTTCTAAAGTATAAATAGATTGTCTTTTTACAGAAACACCACAGTTACAATGCGGGTTTTTATCGCACCAAGCAAATTTCTTCTCGGCTACGGTCGAACAATAACCTCGCTCCTAACCTCCTATTTTTTTTTATATAATACTTGTAGCAGTAGAGCTAGAGACCACTTGGACATTTTGATTACATATTTTAATCGGCAGTCTAATTCTTATTAGTTCCTTACAGCGTTTCTAATTTTAAATATTATTTAGGTAAATGGCAACTACCTTATACTAAAATTAACTTAGAAAACGAAAACTATAAACTGCATAATACACACTATGTTATGCGCAGCCGTGTCTCTTAACATCAGGTGAACGACTAAACTTTTTTTTCATATTTTAAACCCTGTAACAATTATTCAGAAGCTTTAAGATGGATTCTACCGATTTTTCCAACCAAATTGATGGTTCTACCTTTACCCGTATGTACGATTTTACGTGACTAAATCACACATCACGTGTGCGTACTAAGGTAATATATCTGTTAAAACTGGTAGCCATTACGATAGTTAATAGTATAATTTGAGTGTTTTATGAGTAAATTGTTTATTTTATTACTTTATTTTATTATACATCGCGGCACCTGCAAGTATTTTTAATAATAATAATAATACATAAATAAATAAATATGTGTGGACATTTCACACAGCGCTATCTAGCCCCAAATTAAGCATAGCTTGTACTATGGGAACCAGATAACGGATACAATACTTATATACTTTTTTTTTGTTTGTAAATAAATACATAGAATACAATATAACACCCAGACGCAGAACAAACATCTATGTTCATCACACAAATGTTTGTCCTGGGTAGGAATCGAACCCACAGCCCTCAGTTCAGAAGGCAGGGATACTACCAACTGAGCTATCGAGCCCGTCGTTTTGTACTTTTAATGTTGACGTCATGGGGAGCCGATGGATGCAAGAGGCAAGAAGCCGCTCAAAGTGGCGCTCTTTGGGGGAGGCTTATTTTCAGCAGTGGGCGCCTTCAGGCTGATGATGATAATGATTATGATGATGAACGTCGAAGTCGAGAAATTATTTTGAAGTGTAAAATTTAAAAGAAGTTTGTGAAGTTTCCTATGGATTAATCTGAAAAACCGCCAACTTTTTTTCCCATACTTTCCTGTTCTGATGCTTATCGTCATAGGATACGCGGCGATGCTTACGGAAGCTCTCCAAAGATAAGCTATCTCTAGAAATATTATGATACAATGTAAAGCTTTTCAAGGCGATTGACATTCTAATCAAAACAATATTTTATTGACACTCAAACCATAGCCACATCTATACCTATAACTAAGACAGACTATACAGACTTACACAGAGTCGTGTATCTTTTAATATCTGTGTTGATTTTTTTAGAGGTTTATCATTGATATTGCCGCGAAACTACTATTGAAACTCCCACAATACAGTATTATAGTTCTAAAAAAAAATCATTTATATCATATTGGACTTTAACATTGGTGGCAGGCTATGCACAAGCACATCAATGAACGTCTTCCGGCTGATGATAATAATGATGATGAGTCAACTCTGATTGAAGAGTTGTATGTCAAAAACTTTAAAAACCTCTAAACTTTGCTGTACTACCACCTCGTTAGTTTTGCATCCTCGTATAATTAATTATATTTACTTACAGTATGAAATATGATCATACAATGTTACGTAGCGGAACAGCGTCATATTATAGCAAAGTTCGAACCGTTCTTCACCAAACGGAAAAGCAACGTTTAAATCGTTTCACGGAAATTTTATATCACAAGGAAAAACATTGAACTTTTTAGTGGAATGTCCACCACCAGCAAATGCTTTCCAGTCCTCGGTGAAATACAATTTACTTACACATTACCTATTTACTTGCCGTGAAAGCAGCATCAACACTTCCACTTTCATTTATTAGATTTACAGATAAATTGCAGCCAGCGATGCGGCAAGTATCGATAGCACCCGACGGGTCCATTAGGTGGGAACGCCGGAATGGAGGCGCCTCGCAATCTCACTGATACGGATTTAACATTTATCATACATTTAATGCGCGGAAGACGTTAGATCTTCGGATATGATTCAGGATTCCGCTGCAAATGGAAGGTGCAAAATAATGATGTATGGGTGAAAATTAGAGAGAGTAAATCACATTGATCCTGAGATCAATATTGGTTGTTTTGTTCGGTGGTGTTTCTCTGCGAGAACGTTAGTAACACATTTATCAAAGGACTATAGTTTAGTAACTAATAGATACTATCATTTTAACACGAAAACACCATTTGACGTATGCTATACCTATGGTACCTATGTCACCAGCAAGTGGATGAGTAGAGTCAAAGATAGATGAATTACTTATACTAATTTTTAATCTGTGCTAATACAGGCTGATGATGTAAAAAAAACTAGCAGAAAAATCTACTTCGCCTTCTACAATTTATTGCATTGAATAAAATCAATGCTATTTAAATAGATAGGTTCACACAGAAGCCAAAGCCGTGAGGTCTTTCAAACAAAAATCAAACAGATTTACTATTTAACTTCATATTGAACGTACGTGCGATATTTATTTATGACACAGCACGCCTGATAGTATAAATATTATGATAACAACACACGCTTTAATGTCTTAAAATTGTGTAAAATTACAAAATAACGAATAAAATGACTCGTGAATCGTGAACCGAAATGGTCAAAAACGGGGTAATAAAGACCAGTACAATGTTGAGTATTTCCATGAAAATAGTGACCGAGAACTTCTCGACATGTATTACTAAACAGCCGATAACATTTTGTTAGTAAACGTTTCTTTATGACCCCACATTGACAGCATGCATGCGTGCGTTGGTTGATACTGGAGTTATATTATACGCATGGATTTTCGTAATACTGGCTTATATTGCGATAGCAACAATGTTGTAAGTACGGAAACTCCAGGTACTTCTTCTTTATGTTTATAGAATCAGTTTGTTTTGTTTGTTACATGACATTACTACTGCTAACATCGTATTTTAAATCTTAATGCCAATCAACCTAATGTCAATTAACCTAAAGTCAATCTGAATGAACTCTATATTCTTGAAATCTTGGCCTGGAAACACAAATATGTAGTAAACGTTTTAAATCACTCATATAGCTTCATCACTTACCATCAGGTGAGTTGTTGTCAAACGTATGCCTCATCATCATCATCATCAACAGCCTTTAGACGTCTACTGCTGAACGTAGGCCTCCCCAAGAGAGCGCTACTTTGAGCGGCTGCTCGCCTCCTGCATCCATCGGCTCCCCGCGGTTTTCACCAGGTCGTCGGTCCACCTAGTGGGAGGTCTGCCTACGCTGCGTCTTCCGGTTCGTATGCCTATTTTAAAATAAATAAATCCGGGATATTGAATAACTCCAGAATAATCATGACAGTGCTCGGTATTAACGAGTAAACCTGCGGAGCGCTAGTTAGTACTGACATTATTTATTTTATTATTCCCCCTGCCATCACACCACCTTAAAACACTGCTAGACAACAACACATTCCGTCTAGCCATATCACTGCGCATCGGTGCTCCCTGTGTTGCTCCCCATCGATGCAAATGCGGTGAAAGGGTCAATAGTCTCGGCCGCCATGGTCTATCATGCAGTAGGAGTGCTGGCCGTATACCTCGCCATAGTGCTCTGAATGACGTCATACGTCGGGCCTTCGGAAACATCAACGTCGCAGCTGTCTTAGAGCCCAATGGCCTTATTCGCGACGACGGTAAAAGGCCCGATGGTATGACGCTCATCCCCTGGAAGATGGGCCGTCCTTTAGTGTGGGACGACACCTGTGTTGATACACTGGCACCGTCCCATCTTCCGGACACATCACACCAGGTAGGCGGCGCTGCTACGGCTGCGGAATCCGCCAAGCGGCGCAAATATTCTAGCCATGACAGAGGCTTCATATTTGTGCCGTTTGGCGTAGAGACACTGGGGCCGTGGGGACCGGGTGCCTTCGATATTTACAAGGAGTTAGCGGGGCGTTTGGTTGAAGGCACGTGACCACAATGCTGGCATCTACTTCGGTAAAAGGATCAGCCTCGCTATATAGCGGGGCAACGCTGCCAGCATTATGGGCACGTTGCCCGATTCCATGGATTGCTTGAACTATCTATAGACCTTTTACAGTCTATAGTTAGTTCAAGTATTGACACATTCAAGTATTTTTTAGACATTTCTTTTCATTTTTAAGTAGATATACTACACTTTTAAAATGAAATATTATTATACTCAAGTCAGTACCTTTATTCCCCCTTAAATGCATCGTTCTATGGTCGACATAAAAGGTATGAAAAAAACAGTATTCCTAACATTTTCTCTTCGCTGAAATAATAATATTATATATCGATCATCATATAAATAAAACTGTAACTGGGTCAAATCTGTACTATGAATATTTTGGAAAATTTTGACTGCATTATGCTTCTTAATCGATATAGAAATAGAAACAATATTTTTGAATTTTTTGTCTGTCTGTCCCTTTGAACACGCATCACGCTGCACTCACTAAACGGATTTTGCTAAAATATGGTATGGTAACAGCTAATTATGCAGAAAATAACATTTAGGATACTTTTTGTTTTCTAAAACGACCAAGTGCGGGTTGCCCAAGCAATAAGGATGTAATTTTTATTCAAGATTTTTTTTCGCATATTATTATTATATTTGGATACCAATTTTAATTTCAATAAAAAAATAAAAAAAACAAAAGCAAAAAATTTTAAATATATAAAATATACTCGCCCTGTCGAAGGGAAGATAGAAGAGAAAAGTAAAAAAAATAGGAGAAAAGGATGAATGGATGCAGAGGCAGGCGCAGCCTGCCTCCTTTCTCACTTACCCATAAACAGGGTTAGGAAAACTAATAACCCGTGCGAAGCCGGGGCGGGTCAACTAGTATCATAATATAATATCAATCATAACAGAAAACTTCACTCTGATTAAATACAATTTGAATTGAACGCTGAAAGTAGTCATTGAGAATAACCACCGTTAATTTGAGTTTAATCTCCCAGGATCTGCAATTTCCCATTGACCTCAATACAAGGCGCTAAGACCAGGTTCTCGTCCATACTGGACCACCATCAGCGTTAACCAGCACCTTGTTAGTAAGACAAATCTGAGCAACACTTGTACCGGTTCTAAATGGGAATCTTGTAAATGAACGAATTAGTTGGTACATGGTTAACAGCTGGTTTATAGAGTGGTGTAATCAGTAACGATCACGCAGATCAAATTTGCAGTGATATATATAATGCGAAACGATATCTCAACCACTTTTCAACGTACAGTTGCAACTTTTTAGAAGATGCAAGGGAAACTTACTCCGTGATGAGATAACCCATGGATGATAGTCTCCATGAAGGCTCACATTCTGTCCTGAAATGCCTAGCAAGTGTAATAATAGCTGTTCAGGTTCTGAATTTAAATTGAGCAGCCTAATCTAATGGTAAGCACTTAGCAGAAGCCAGAAGTATACGAAATCGTCTGAATTTAGTTAGTTTTAACAACGGGTGTGCTGTCGCGAAGCACTAATAATTAGCTCTGTGTAGCCTGTAGCAACTAACAAATGTGATGATCCCTTAAGACTTAGAAATCAATGCAATGGCTGCCAGGGGGCTACGGATATGAAATGCTCCAAAGTCTAGAAGACTTGTGTTTTATTGTCGGTGTCCTGACAAGAACACAATGTCAGCAGAAAATGCTATCTATAATCAACAATGCATCAGTTCAAGTTGCCCAGGATGAGGAGCAGAGATAAACTGATCTATTGGTGGATAAGAATCTGGAGAACCCCATGTCCAAATTTCCATGTCTTCACAAAACAATACGAAAAAGATTATAAGATTATCACAAATATCCACACCTTTTTAGAAAAAAAAAAACTAACCGCTTAGTTTTAGCAGCAAACCGATCTCGCACTCGATTGAGGAAGTCAAAATGAGCTGCCCGCGTCGAATCGAAGCGAGAAGGGTAAAGGGTATTTTTGGACGCCAATGGTTAAGGTAAGTCATTTGTATTGTAAATCGTAATATTATGTGCTCTTATGCTAAGTTTAGCATAAACACTGAGGTAATAGCATATCCAAATCCTTTATCGCCTTGCAGTCGTAACGTATTAACACAAATTACGGTGCTAGTGGCGGTGGCGTCGCTGCCCGTAAAGTCCGTGAACCAGGCGCCGCCGAATGACGCTGTTACGGAGATGGATTTGTGTGAATCGCCCGACGATTCTTACGACTGAGCAGGGATGTACTCTGTCCAACGATACGTGACGAGTCATCGATATTTCGAATTTTAAGTAAATTATTCTCTATACCGGGATAATATTTTATGTTCCGCGTGGCTGACTGATGGAAAACGAACAGCCTCTGATTGGTGACCGCTACAAAAAGTGATATTTACAACTGAGCGCTACCGTGCTTCGGAGGGCATTATAAGTCGTTGGTCCTGGCAGTTACTGCCTGCCTACACGAGAAGAAGAACAAACCGTCCAAGTCGCTGGGCGTAGTTTTCCAACACAGAATTCACCCTATTTCACATATTACTAAGTCTATGGTTTCAAATTATGCTCGTTTGGACACAGACTTGTTAATAAGCAGCATTTTAAAATAAACAGTTCGTCCCTGTTCAACTTAACCAGCGTACCACCCATAAATCTACACGAGACAGTTTTAAACACTCGTCCATTGTACAAATATTTGTATCGTATTAGGCGAACACGTCTGGATATGGTTAATGGGGAGCTAGCTTGCGTGATTTACCGCCCATGTGTCCCCGCTACCTATGACATGTTTGTGGACGTCACAGCCAGCATTTTGCACACGCGGCGACTGTGTTGCAGTTTGTATTGTACAAACTAGAGGTTCCTCGCGGATTCATTAGCCATCTACCCGTTTTCTCGCCGGAACTCATCAGGATAAAAAGTTGCTGAATGTTGACATTGGCTCGGTCAGCAATCTGTGTGTTAAGTTTCAACCACAAACCAAACAGACAACATTTCACGTCATTATATTAGTAGGAAAGGATTACAATTTGTGTGTTGGTCTGACTTGCATGTACCATGGATAGAACACGGTTGTATGAGGTAAGTGCTGTAAATAGGAACAAAAATGTGAAGAGAACTGGCTCCTCAACGAATGTTAAGCGTACCACTGGCACTCGTCGCTTTTTAATTGTTCGTCTACTATTATTAATTAAAACATCATGTAGAAACGATATTTTCCTTGACAGCTCAGGCTCTCGCTCACTGGAGGATTTGAACCCCCGATCAACCGTTCGCAAAGCGACGTAACTACCAACGTACGAACTGAGCCAATAGCATTCAAAATAGGTAAGTATACTTACCAAATATTTCTGTGCAGCGGTGTTCACAATTGACTGACCCAGTAAATAACGGCAAGTGAAAATCGATCTGCATAAATTTTAATGCAAGGGCGTGTAATGCTATTATTTAAAATTAAGCCTGTATTAGACCACATACTCGTACATGCGGATTCAAGTCGTAAGGGAGCTTTCTATTTAGCGCAGCAACACACCTCGGGGCCGCAGCGGGTGTCCTTTAGATATATTAAATGACACAGGAACCTAAGACAGACGTTAATATCATATCGTAAATATAGAAATACAAGGCGTTTTAAATACAATTGGTCATCGTGGGTAATATTTTTATAAACGATCGACTTGATATTAATATGAGAAATGCATGTATGAGAAGTTTACTAAAAAATAAAAATGTATCATACACGTTTACGAACACTTCACGGATAATAATAATCCACAAATATTAAAGTTAAAGTATAAAAAAACAGGTGTTTCCGGATTATTTTCAAGACCAACACGTGCATTGAAAATTGCTTATTATTACTTCAACTACTTAGCATAGTTTTCAAGAATACACTCGAATATTTTGAATCATTGTATGTATCATAAGCCTTAATGACTTCACTGGACTCTTGTTTTAGATTCCGTTATTGTCAATAGTGGATTATACGAACTCAGAAGGTTCCATACTGTGTTTAGAACCTTGGCAACTAGTGTTGTTGTATTTTGATAAATCTTTACAAGGCTTAATCCCAGTGTTCCAACGGTTCATCTTCAACTAGCTTCACTTGTATTATGTAGTACTAACTTATTGATAAACATTATAAGGCAGTACGGACAAAACTGCTCAATTGTAGATGAAAGAAAGAAGTTTTCTCGACTTATCAGAGCATAATTTGCACAAGTAACTGATAGGATAAATTATTTTAAAAAATATAGAAACACATTAGTCCAGTAACAGTAGGGTGTATTTTGGTACCTATAAAATAATTAAAGTCGTTCATTTTTTCTCAGATGATTAGGAAGATTAGATTGAAAAGTTAGAAAATAGTGACAGTAGCTAATTAAGTTAATTAAGATTTCGCGATAATTCTATAAAAAAAACCTGAATAAGAAAACTACAGCTCAGCGTTTCCAAATTTTTCACAGTAGGTGACGATAAGAAATACAAAGTCAACAATTTCCTATGTTCCGAGTTCTACTTTTTTCCAACAAATTAATTATAATAGGATAATGTCAGAAGTCATATACCGCCAGCATTTTTAACTTAAATTTTTCATTTATGTTTTTACATGAAATAGATATAAAAATTAATTAGCGACGGTAAAAATTTTCTAATTTTTTATATAAGCTTTCTAAACGTGCACCTTATCGTGTGACAAAAAATGAACGACTTTAATTATTTCATAAGTTGCCAAGTTACTGTTCTGGACTAAATGGCGAGATTGTAGTTGTTTAGATGATCTAACAGTCGCCGGCGATAATATTGAAGAGAATCAAGATTTACGTATTGCTTTAATTGGTATTTGGAGAAAAGAGACGCCCACTTAAAAATCAACTACTACTAATCGATATATTACTAAAGTCCATTCCACCCTTACTGTATTATGTTATTGCGATGACGACTTCAAACATCAATAAGCAGATGATAAACCAGGCTTGTTGCAATGCATAGCACTTTGATCTGGAAAGCCGAACACGTCAGCCCATGTAATATGAAGCCGTTAGTATTCCGTAATTATTAATAAACTGTTACTGAATAACTGTTATTTTGCGATAGCAGTTTATAAGCATCAAGTAACCTTTTTATCTTAACGTGAGACGATGTAAAATTACGAAAGTAATGATTTTTATCTGAATTTCGTAGTCTTTGACTTGTCTTCTATGTAGAAGCTGTAGAATACACTCGTGCAAGCAACACCATCTTCTATTGCCAACATGGCCCACCATCAGCCTTGGGGGTACCTACCAGCTCACTCAAGAACCTGCCACCTTCACCTGGCGATCATGCTACGTTATTACAAAGATGTTTGTTGACAGTGATATTATGGTAGAGGCAGAATAGAATTTTCAACAACCCTTTCATAGTTCATTTTTAGGCCAAAATAAGAGGAAAACATTCTCCAGTCTCTAGCTGCAACAGTTTCGGTGTGTCAGTCAGTCAGTAAAATTCCTTCAGGATAAATCCTTGTATTATCATCATACCTTGAGAGATAGACAAAAAAACCATTCATAATAAGTTCAAAACGCATTAAATACCTACAACAAAAGAGCAGGAAAATTACATTATATCCATCAGTAAACAAGTTAAGCTATAATAAACTAAGTGTAAGTACAATTTGTTCAGTAACCTCGTCCCACTCGTAACAAACAGCTCATTGTTTCATAGTGCTTTAGCGAAATCCTATTTATTTATCTAATTCACAGAGCAAGTTGCCTGTATAGGTATAGTGAAGGTCAACGTTAAAATGATGCCTGATTTACGTGGTATCCTTGTTATTGTCAATGTCTGTTGATCACGTCGCTTCAATTCACATAATTTGATAGAGATACATGTAGTTAACTAGTTACTATTATAGACCAAAGTGTAACAAAAAAAAATTTAAGGGCTGTCGCCATCGCTGACCACATCGCTCATGTAAGAAGACGAAAATCACAAGATAATAAAATTTAACCTTAATTCCGCTTATACAAAGCCATGGTGTAAAAATGTTACAAACATGATTATTTTATCAGCATTCTTAATTAAATATTTAATTTTTAAAAAAACGCAAAACATCAGTGACATAAGATACTTGCATTATTTTGTGCAAAAACATACCTTTTGGCCCGGCTGCCTCTGAGAAAACGCATTTGATATCTAGAATCAATAACATATTCAAAAGCTGAATCATCATCATCATCATCATCATCATCATCATCAATATCATCATCATCATCAACAGCCTGAAGACGTCCACTGCTGCATAGGCCAATAGCAAAATCTGAATGAAACCCATTAATTCTGATTACTTGTGCTAGTTTCTTTAAGGCTAGTATCAGCTATTTAGAACGTTACGGCTGTCAAACCCATTCTCTCAGCAGCCGGACTTTACACAAAGGATTGAAAAACCATGTGTAAATAACTTATCCAGTTCATTTTATGCATTCCCGCAAAGTCAAACATTGCATTGTTTAATTACTAGGACTTGGATTAATAACCTTGTTTGAGAACTAAATCACTCAGATGTCACCACAGCAGACATGCAGATCTTAAATGAAAATGTGTATACCTATTTTAGTTTCAAACTCATTACACACTGAACTTTTGACGGTGCGATGGCTTGTATTCGTAGACTAAATTAGATTTACTTAGCTGGTAAGGAATTTAATAGTTTTATTAACTCTTAAACTCCCAGCGACCCGATATCGAACCCGCATGCACTTTTATTCAATTGTCATCTCAATGCTGGGATTTCAGACGTAAGTCGGAAGCTTTCAGTAGATCGGGATAAAATATAAATGATGAAAGCAAAGAATTAATATTACATCATGTTACCTACTATGTTGTAGGACTTTTCTGCAGAGTTGGTCTAGGTAGGATTTTCCACCATCCTCCATCACACCGCTTTGCCAGTTATTCTGTCGCTAAGCAAGTGATTCGGATTGATGGACACTGAAGCTAGTGAAATTACTGGGTAAATGAGACTTTATGATCGATCTCACAGCTTAATAGTGATTTTATGTTTAGACTGTGGTGATGTCTCTGGATGACGTAAGCATTGGAGTGTCACGTGAAAACTTATTTCCGGGTGGCATTGCCACTGTTATGAGCGGCCGTGACGCTTTACATCAAGCGAACGACAAGCTCGTCACGTTTATTTAACGTAAAAATGCACCACTACTTAAAACTAAGTAATAAAACTAAAAACTATGAGAAACTATACAACCATTGGGATCAACCTTGCAGGAGAATAAAATTAGGTAATTGATTTGATAGAGATATCGCTTTCACCTTCAATTAATCGTAAGCAGAAGCTATTCTCTCCATAATTGTGATTTACTGCCGCCCACAATTCGGTCAAATTACTTAAACTACCTGTTATGTTACAACACGGAGAACCAAGACAGTGGGCTATCAAATGTTGCATCATTAAATGAATGATCGATAAATCAACGTAGGAACATAGGAAGTGAATATGAAGCATAAAAGCACTTCGATGCGTGAGATTTTAAAGCAGCAGGCTGTACTGAGTATGCATTACTAACTAGTAACTACCGAAATAGGGAGTTCTATATAGACCCTGTTGTTTAAAAGCGCTAATACAGTACTCATTTCTTCTGTTGTGGCTGTGATTCTGTGAACCTAGTTCATCTTATGAACGTGCTAAATCAATGTATTTTAAAAAAAGGTATTTAAACATAGTATGTAATAAACATAAAATAATAAAGAGGTACTGTGTCACGAATGTCCAATTTTTAGAATGGAACTTATGAATGCACACGCACGAGGGTATCGAGGTGACTAACTCTAATCAAAATTCCTGCATTCTATTGCCTGCGCCTCCTAGCATAAAGTCTATCTGCCGAGTGTCAATTAAAGGTCTACCAAAAATACAATTTGGATGACATAAAATAATAAAAAAATAACACTAAAATAAATTACTATTTGAATGACAATTTAAAACAATCTATAGGCTTCTATAGATAGCAACTAAGTGCGAAATTCAAAATCAATGCGGCATTCCTCATTATAATATGACTAGAGTATTACTAACTAAAATTGCTGTGGAATCCTAAACCTACGGCAATATGAATCGGGAATTTAAATAACAATTAGAAATAAGAATGAAAAAGGATGTCTGTAAATACGACACCTTTTTGATTGAATAAGACTTCAACATAGTAACTGTTTATGATGATAAAGCATTTCGTATTGAATCCCTCCCTATCACATCACACAGTCATAAGAGTTGTGAGGCGTCAGGAGTAACGGACGAGGACCACGGGTGGTCAATTAACAGTAACGCCTAGCCAGTGACCGTGGCAGATAAACAACCTGTTATCCTGTGCTAGAATGAATACGTCATGACTCGTGTTTATTATTTTGATCACACAGATTACTTCATGATTCAAAATTATTTCCTTACGTCATTTAGATAAGTATTTGTATTCGAATTCTGCATTGGGTTAGCAGCACTGCTTTATAAAGGAGAAGGTACAGATTTCGTCTTTGATAGATGTGGATAGAATAGTGATTTTAGACTGATGTCGTGATGTAATAGACATGGTGTCGTGGTGTGTGTGGAAGAGGCGATCCTCAAAACCCTAAAGTGCCCAATGCTAAAGGCTTATAATATCCTATCTGTCACCTATTACAGTAAGTAATCTGATGTATAATCGAGTGGATATTCAACCCGTTGTTTCAGTTGTTTGTCATCCAACTCTCTCGGTGAGTCAAAGTTTACAAAGAAAATCAGTTGATTACCGATTCCAAAGATAAGTTCACGGTGTTGCTTTAGTGACAAACAGTTGTTTATCTTACAACAAAGGACTAATTCTCATTTTTTAAGCAAGTTTAATTAAACTATAGGACTGTAGTAATAGAATATAGATGTACCTTTATGGAGAGTTTAAATGTGCTGTATAAATAAATAAATAAATAAATATGTGTGAACATTTCACACAGCGCCATCTAGCCCCAAACTAAGCAAAGCTTGTACTATGGGAACCAGGTAACTGATATAATACTTAGATACTTTTTTGTTTGTAAATACATACATAGAATACAATATAACAGCTGTATCCCGAAATTCAAAATGTTGAAACCATTACACGAAAATACAAAAAAGCTTAAGCAGGTACCAAAAAGGAAAAAAAATGTGCTGTATTCCTGAATGTTGTAACTAGTCATGAGTAATTCTTCTTTTTAACCAGAAATTATAGATTTATAAGTATCGATCCAAACGAAAGGCAAAAAGTGTTCAGTAAGGACAGAACAACTTAAAAATATAATTCTCTACGCTATTTTATTTTGTTGTAAGTAATTCAAGTTTTGATTTTTATTCTAATTTATTTTGATACTTATTCTATTTTATTTATTTATTTTATTTTATTTGGCACACAAAACAGAATATAACCAAATACAAGAACAAGAAAAATAAATTACATACATTTTGAGCTAGATTATACCCCAAAACATGTGTACACATCATGATTAACGATTAACAATACTGTGTTTATTTCATTTATTGTAAGCTCAATGTGTATTATGGACCCAATAATCTCTGAAATAAATAAATATTTAATTTAATTTACAATTAAGTTACCATGATATTAAGGTTAATGTTAAAATTGGCCTAGTTATGATACTGTACGTGTACATCTATAGTCATACTGGATTGGTATGGTTGATAAAGTACCTGCCAAGCAGACGTACTTTCACTTTAGTTAAAGGGTGACATTATCAGTTGAGAGAAAGATAAGCCTCGGATGGTCAGATGACGCCAAATTTCTCACGAGTTATAATTATTAACGTTGACTTCATTTCCTGTTTCGATTAATCTAGGTGAAAAAGATGTGTCGGACGACACAGTGGTTATGAAATAGCATTTTACAAATATTTAAGCCATAGTGAAACCGATAATTACTTTAAATGTTTTGTAGAATATAATGCCACACCAAGCCAGACAAATTAGACGTCGCGTTAACGAATATATTCGAAAACTATGAGCTTCAATTGGATTTTATTTTCAGTCTACTCGTGAACTTGGTGGATGTAACTGTGCCTTAATATCGGGATCTTGGAAATGATTCTAATCACGGTAAAGGTTCTGTAAGTACTATTAAAAATGTAGTAAACAACCATGAAAGTTTAAAACAGTGTTTTAGCAAATTCAAAGTCCCATATAAACCTAAGAACTACAAATTTCCGAACGATTGTCATGTTCACGGCTCAATCCTGGCGCCTGCAACATCAGCACCTCTGCTCGCCTCCCACGCGCCGAGTGTGATGGTATCATGCGAGTTACGAGCTCGATCGTCGTGTCGCACCGTGTTCACTATGTATGGAAACTGAAAGACGCGAGAGCAGCCCAAGCGATGTGGTAAAAACATTACAAAAAGCGTAGCGTAAAACTTGAAAGCTTAAGCTTTCTAGTTTCATGTACAGTAACACGAACGTTTCAAAAAGTCTCCTTCAAGCCTATGAGTAGCAATCAGTTTATCACAAGCCAAATTTTCTCCTAATCTAGCCATCTATCTTTTAATACAACTTTCACTGCAGATTAAGATTGACTAAACGTGGTGTCAAAAGTAAGCAAGTGAAAAATAAGGAAAAAATGGCACATCCATTTTAGTAATAGATAGATCCGCGTTTCGATAGCCGAAGTGAGACATTCGTGTTGGAATAGTTGAATATTAGACACAAGATTTTACTTGGTTGAAAGGAAATCTCTACAATATTCATACATTTTGTGCTAAATGATTTGATGAATTTCAGAAAGATGAAACAAATGATTTATTCGTAGTACTTTTAAGTTGTAGCTTAATTTTACAGATATGAATCATCAGATTAAACATCGAATACTAAAAACTAATGAAAATATCTATTGGTACTTCCAAACTTAACACTATTCCTCAAGGGCAAAAAACAACCCGAGCAACTAACACTAACACGCCGAACCTTAATAGGTATTTTAGGAAAATTAATTTCATTATAATAATTTAGATTTAAGAAAAGTCTGAAACATCTACAACATAGAATAACTATTAAGTATTTTATCATAATAGGGTCTCTACGGCTATAATATATGAACACCAAGTGATCCACGATTTGACACGTTCCCGGGCCCTGTCCTCTAGTTCCGGTGACAAGAACACGATCACAACAACTTACGATGGACTGGAGCAGTAAATATCCGGGTTGCCGTGGTATTAAGATAAGAGATTGTGGAAGTGAGCTTTTGGGTTTATATTGGTTTTGATGGAATTTATTCAATTATTGGAAAGCTACTTTGCCGTGTGGAGCGTGTTTCCTATATGGAACATACGAGACATTTTTATCTAAATCCATTAACTCTATAAATTCACAACGTATCACGTTTTCTGCACAATAATTATTATAATAGCTATAGCTAATAGCGCCGCCATTGTACGTCTGGAAAACTTCTCTTAAAATCTATTTTGTATCTACTACCATGAGAAAATTACCCTTAACACTTCCATGTCCACGAGCAATGTATCACATAACACTCGAACTGAATTGTGTCTTTATTGTTGCAAATCCTTCCAACATTATGCTTGGATAATATAAAATAAACAGTTTTCATTGCCGTACGCGTAGGTAGAATCCATCGAGTCACACAAGACTGGAAAACTTTAGGACCATATCACAATGCGAAAAGAAGCATTATCATTTGGGTGATATTGGAGACACCGGAGCACAGAATAAATAATAGCCAGAGCTTTCGCTGCGACAAAATACTAAAGAAAACCAAAATGTTTGCCAAGTTTTAGGTCGCATCAACCGAGCGGAAGGTGATAATGATAAAGCGAACGGCGCTTAGGCTTCATTAACTTACAACTACGAGCATCAAAGTGCTTATGTGTTAGGGCAAGAGCATAAAGGAATAGGAATTTTACTGTTAATTTAACGTTACTTATGCACGACTACACTTCTGAACGACATTTAATGCCACTGAATAAATAGATCGTTGCTCGAGTGACTGTAAGTTTGGTACCATTAAGGCCCATTTAGATGGAGAGTTTCTCGTACGTTTCTGGAGAAAAATCTTACAGTATTATCGCATGCAATAATCGCCATACGGTATCGTACTATACCTAATGTTTAAATAGATGCAGGAGTGAAGTTCTCACGTACGATTGTCACACGAGATTCGCAATCACGGTGATGGGGATTACATGGTGGAATATGTAGTAAGAAGATTTTAGCTTACGAGTTTTCACTATGTATAAACACGATCTCGTATAAAATTCAAGTTTATACGAGTATCGTACAAATCGGTTGGAATCGATTTGAGTGCGAGAATTGCCTTTCGAGTTGCGTAATCAATACGGCCTTTTGCTTAAAAAACATTGGGCTTTGGAACAGCTGATAATGTAATTTTCATTGAACTTTATAGAAGTTACGAGTGTTAGTGGAATACAGAGAATGAACTATATAAAAATCGAGATGCAAGAAATGCAGCCCTAAATGCATTTTCAAGAGAATTGGGAGTTGAGGGATTTGTGCCAAAGGAAATAACAGCAAAAATTAAAAATATGAGAAGTCAATATTTGCAAGACGAAAAAAATGAGTCTCCTTTGGGGACTGAAGAAGAAGGTGCTCGAAGAGTTTTTCCTCGATATTCAGTTTTTAACTCAACATCTGTTTTTACGTTTTCGTCAAAGACTTCTATATACCTCTTTGGTTTTCGTTTAATAATTCTTGTCTCAGAAGAGCAGATACTAGCAATGTTGGCACTCCTATTTTGGCGAAATAAAAGCAGGCGGATAACAGAAACGAGTTACTAAAACACTCTCGCAGAGCGAAGATGCACCAACCTGTGCAAACCTTTAATCTACATTAAAGCACGAGGCACACGGAACCGAAGCGGACGGCTCGCTATTTACATTCATGGAAATGGCGTATCAGAGCGGCGTGGGGTTATCATCTGCCCCCTTTAAGATGTAAGAAATGGTGCGCCATTGAAACGGTACCTTAACTCCTTGAGATAGGGGGTCCTGTATATTAAGTAGTTGAATTACTACGGAAACCGTCACGGTTCTTGTATGAAAATAAATTTGGCATCGAGTCTGTTGCGTGGTTTGAAGAATTTGCCCTATAAATTACAGTTTTTTTTATTGAAGTACAAGGTAATAAAATTGTACATTGGATGTTTAGGTTAAAAGTGTGAGATGAGAACTTATTAGCCAACACGGAAACTAGATTGTTTTTTTTATGAGAGCGAATGACGTGACGAGCTAGTCGTTCGCCTGATGTTAAGCGTCACGGCCGCCCATAACAGTGGCAGTTGCAGATGTTGCAATTAAAATAGTTTTTGAAATGCAACTCTAGGAGAGGGCAACAGATACCATGTTACAATAAGTTTATCTGCCCATTACCTAGAACATACCAAAAATTTGCAGCAACTTATTGCTTTTTTACAAGTCAAAGGCATTTTTTTTTTTCAAATAAATAACTGTATTTCTTTCATCATTTAATTATTCGCCTTCAGGCGGTTTCAATCATGTCTACACGACTCGAGGGTTATATATTTAAGCATTGTAATTAATTAATTATGACAAAAAATCCTAAAATTAGAACATACGGAGGTAAGTATGATAAAGTTCCTAAAGTTTGTGTTAAAAATTAACCTACCAACTTTTTAATAATAATAAAGACAGGAGTAGGGGATACTGTGATTCCAAGGAAGCTTACATTATAATATTACAGGGAAGCGGGAAGAATTGTTTTCTCGGGCTAGATTATTGTAAGTTGGTTTCAACTTTCACTGATAAATGGGTATAGCATCCTTCGTAGTTGCGTTCAGCAACACTTTCTTTGTTTATTATTTACTAAATTTTTATGCTGACTCACTACAAATAACATTTTTGGTTCACGTTGGATTAAGAATATGTACAGGGAACTCGTTTATCTAAGCTAAGTAAGATAAGACCAAGAGATTATATAAACAGAACCACATTTCTCTACCAAATAACATTTTTAGGGGGTCGGAGGCGAGTTACAGAACACCCTGTAATAGGACACATCGTAATGGTACCAATAAAAAAAATTAAACTTAAATATTTATTCCTGTAATAATTTGTTATTACAGTAATAAATAAACCAAAAGACAATACAATATGTCAGCAACTCAGCACCAATGGTAACACAACTCTTAAATGATTGTGACTATAACTCAACGTTTCGTAACTGATGTAGATGTGTCTATTCGACACACTAGTTGCTGCATTTAATTTAAAATGCATTGCATAATAATAATTTCTAATTTTGATATGAATAAAATATACAATTACAAAAAATATTTAAGTTTTGCTCAAAAATGAGAGAAAGTAGTGCCTAAAGACTTATCGATAAAATGACCCCAACCCTATTTTATAATAACCGTCAATCGATCATGCACAGAACTAGAGCAAGGCGGCAAAAAGTGCGAAATTACACGCTAGGGGCGTCGTTTTACACCGATGTTTATCGATAATATCGATTGTCGATAAATCGATAACCACTAGTGGTCAATTAGCGAGAGTTTATCGCAAAACGTCTCAATTAGAGACCTCTGTGTATGGTCCTGGTCAGAAGACACGTATGGTAGTAAATTACAAAGTCTCAAGTTGATATATGGGACGAGTCGAGAAGTTTTTGCGTAGTTTTCACGCGAGTTTCGTATAAATGCAGTTTTGACGAATAACAGTGTATTAAGTATAATAATATTTTAATCAAGGCTACAGATTAGTTGATATTTATTTTTATTAGGTTTATTGGAACAAAAGCTATTATGAATCTATAACACATTTTTTATGTAGCATTCAAAGGAGAATACCTTTGAATTCTTTCGCAGATTGAAGTCATCTGCTCCCATTACACAGAGCCTCGTAGATTGTATGTACCGTAACAAGGTTCACGCCTACGTCGAACTTTCGACATTTTAATATCGATTATCGATAGAACAATTTATGTATCTCTATTCGAATAACATCGCTTGACCGTAACGATGCTATAATGACAATTTTAATTTAGACTTAATGTATGAATTCGATTTTCAAACTTCATTTATAAAGTATCGGCCATAGAAGAATATGGTATCGTCTACAAAACTGAGCGGTTTAATGGCGGCATAGGTTAACGATAGAGACACTATAAAGTTATAAACTACATTCATCTTACTTAATTAATAATTAATCATTTTTTAGCATAATTAATTAAGAATAAATTAACAAAGAAAAATTTGAAATTAGTAAGTTTAGCTTGCGGCTCTGAACGCGTGGTGTCTAAATAAATAATAGTGTTTGTCTTACATAATTTAATAATAAATAATTATTTTTATTGCAATTCATATTCCACCAACATCAATAACGCGAGTGTTCCTCCATAGGTGGAAGCGGAAAGTACGTAATAGGAAATTACACTGAACCGAAAACACTACCTATTCCACCATCCGACGGTTCCAGAGATGCCAACATGCAGAATTGCAGACAAACAATATGTTACTGTTTATAAAATATAGATAGAATAGTACGCAAAAAATGCGAAATCATTCCACCATGTCTATATTACACTAATATGATCATATTACTAGTTATAATATTATGCAAGTTACAATTGAAAAGAAATTACATATGACAAATAGCTATTCCTTTTTAAATCACATGCATTACGTAGGCCTTCTACTGGTCCTGACAAAATGGTAACAAGCTAGTAAGTCCAGACATACGATATAACACAAAAAGCATACAAACGACAATATTATACGAAGATGGTAGTGGAACGTAGATGACATTGACACCGCCGCGGGCTCAGGTGATTATCATAATAGAAACAATAATAGTGAAAGTAATTTAATGAAGAACAGAAAATCCGAGGAGTAGGCTAATGTCACAACTCATCCATGCACCTAAAAATTACACGAGATAACGAGCCGATATTTTAATCGCAAGATAACAACGTTTACGTATAGTTACTTCTCTTTCAAACATCATCAAATTAGACTAAATAGCAAGTAATAACAAGAAAATTAAATGAAATAGAATGTAATATATGATCACAGTAAGATGTCTACTAATAAACAAAAGCCTAGTAAGTAGTATAGGTAGGTACACAGTAAATATTTCTAGGAAACCTTATTGTATTGAATGTGGACTGTGGCCAGCTTTGAACTATTATAGCTATTCCCTGTCTTCGTCTTCCCTGTTATTACCATCCCGTGGTGTGGAAAACGATTCGATTAGCTGTCGGCCCGCCATTATTATCACGTCCCCAGATATGATGCATGACTACAGACCACAGACCGGAGTGTCGCCAGAACCTGGTATAAATATTTATTAGACCGTGGTTATTGAGACTTCATTAATGAAATATATGGTCGATGTTTCAATGATTGAGAAATAGAAAGTTCCCGGAAGTTTAATGTAATGTGTGCAAAGTGAAGAACTAACCATACTTGAAGTGATATCTTCTGCTTGATTGTTGCTGTTGTTTTTCTGGGATTATTATTTAGCCAGAATATAAAAGATACAAAAAAGAAATGATTGCATTGCGTTTCTCATTATAGTACACTGTTTGAATGTTAAAATCAATCATTAAAACAGCTATGTTATAAAGCCGAATTGAACAAAAAAAATCACAAAACAACTAAAACAAATGCACATTACGTACAGTACAGTGATTTCGATCGGCTTCTATATAATTTCACGATAACAATTCATTCCTCATCAACATAAAAATATGAAATTCTAAAATCAATGAGCCTCATGAATCCTATATCGTTGATCATATCAATATAATCCATTGAAACAGTTGGAAATTTAAATAAAATCGCATCTAAATTCAAACGACTACACTTGTACATCGGATTGTATTATATGAAAAGAAAACACGACCACGGTGTGTTATAATAACACTATCGTCTAAACGCAACGGGAGTTGGAATCAACAGAGCAGTAATAACGAAGCAGGTAAGTTTCACACATCGATAGTCGATACGCCTAAGACATTAATTTTATCGATATATCTACAGTTCTACATTCTCACCATCACCCTTCACACTAGTATTATGTGTACTAAATGTGAAACTGCATTTGAATATGTTTGTTCTCTGTTCAAGTACACACGACGTGGTACCTGATATCATGTTCATGGAATATTGTACGTTTCACCTCATAACGTGGAGCTTTAGTTCTAGAAGTCATTAAGAAAACTGAGAAGCGGTACACAAAAATTACAAGTGTCACACAACTTTATCGATATCGATAAAATGCAGGTATCCCTAGGGGATGCATACAAGGGCACGGCCATAATAACGGAACATAAAGTGCGTTTATATGATAGCTTTATTATTTTATTAAAATGTAAATTGCTGACAAGTGAAGTGACGCACCACGAGCCTGATAGGTCCTAGTGAGGTGTGAGATTTATCGAAGAGGATTTTATTACTAATAAAATATCCTGTGTTTTTATTTTTAACATTATAAATAGAGCTAACAACAGAATTAAGGGATATTTATTTTAATTTGCTAAGATTTTTTACTACAGGATTTTTTGACCAGGACGACATTAAATAACATTAAGCTCTATCTAGAAAAGAAGCACACAGAAATTAGTATTTTCTGTTAGATCATTCTCAATAGGTCCGTGCAAAACCATTATAGATCTAATGGGATATATGCTTAGCCATAAAGATCTTATTTTGATAGTATGGTTCTATAGAATATTTTCTGTGTCCGTGAATCCACCACACATATCTAAATAGAAATTGAATTATCATTTATAAATATTCACGTCAGAAACAATTTTGAAGCTACTAGTAAGAATTCTGTAATAGTTATCTCGGGTGCAAAAATTCTTGTAATAATCTTGTTTCCCTGAGCCCCATAAACGCTTTTACACGATCCAGGCATGGTTTTATTGTATAAATATCATTTACTTAGTATGTGTTACTTACATGACCTCACAGGCACACTTGGTGCCCACGAGTTTGTAGCAAAACAATTTATTACAGGAGTTAGAGTAGAGAATATATCTAAGTGGCACTCTGTGGGGCAGGCGTCTTCAGGCTGTTGATGATGGTGATAAATATACATATTACTCAATAAAGTACCGAATTGTAAAAAAAAAATTGAGTTTGGATAGCGTGATAATGTTTGCATTGCAATTTTTGGAAAACGAATCTATTCTAAACTCTAAATTCTGTCAAATAGAAATATTTGAAAATTCATTAATAGATAGAGGGCTATTAGCTAAAAAAAAAACAGCACAGAAAAACTAAAATGATAATTGGTAGTGTAGTATAAGCCTGATTCATGTATGTATCGATGTAATCCCTCCCACTATTTTATTTCTATTCTGCTGCCTTCACACTGTGGCTTCACGTAGCGTAGGCAAGTGATGGCTTAATTCGATACAGGATTACAGCTATTCTAATAAATCAACACAACAACATTTTCGCCAGGAAGTGTCGGGTTCTGCTCCCTTGACTTTGGGCGGGTTTGGTTTATGGATTTGTTTTAAAGTAGGTTAAGAGGCTGCGTGTTGTTCTTGTCAAGTAAACAAAACAATGACATGGAAATTGAAATATTTAGCTGAAAATATGATTTCACAATTTCGTATAATCAGCGCTTACTGTAAAATACTGAAGGCAAATATTATAAAGCCCGTTGATAGCTCGTGAACATAATTTCTCGTACAAACACGACTCACCTACGGGGGCAGGGGGCGAGGTAACAAAACGAGACAAAGTCATACGAAATTACAAAGGACAAAGCAGGATGGAACAAAAGACACATTGGGAGTCCCGCTTCCTCTCGTAGGATTAGCAGTTGAAATACACTACTTATTTTCGTACGAAGGGAAGTTGTATCGTTGGTCAACTGTTTTTATAGTCAATGACTGAAGGTAAGTAAGCAGTCATGTTTTCCGACAGGCTTTTTAGAAATTGACAGGTATTATTTCAAATATCATTCCACGTAACGCCCCAGAAATTATAAGCTGTCTAGACCCGTAGCTTTGTCTTTACCGGTACCCCGAACTCGCTCTGATTAAGTCAGTTGCTAATTAGCGTCCGAGAGAACCTATAATTACAATTCCCGCGGACAAATGGCGCTTTTCTTCTTATAATGCAAAATTTAATGGACTTTATCTCTGAAGGGTTTAATATCAGAATCCAATGATTCTAACATTTAGTTTCACCAATCGCCGCTGCTAAGGTAATATGGTCAGAATTGTATATCATTACACGATGACGTTTGGAGGCCGAGGAGGCGGACAGGACCACACAGGGCCCGACTGATGAGATCACGGCCCTGCTAATTAAGAAGTAAGGGAGGTAAATCATCCAGCTAGCTAAAACGTCTCTTCACCTATTCAATATAAGATATAACGAATGCCATGCAAAAATGCCTCGAAGATAAAAAGATCCATTTAAATAAAATTGTTCAACTGATGCTGCACAATAATAGAAGCGATTTGTGCTCATAGATTGCCGGCTGAAATAGTTGAAGTCATGAATTTGGTAATCAAGATTGTTAACAGCATCTTGTCATAAGCACTCTGCCATCGTCAGTTTTTGATTAAAAAATTTTTGTGGGACTTATAAAACTTTGAAATTTTGTTTTGAATTTACTCTTCCGTCTCAAAAGGATGCCGACCCCTAATATATGCTCATCTCGCTTTGAGTAACGTGTAATGTGTATGCTGTATACCTAAGCTGTTTTCGAGAACATTATGAATCGCATCGCAAGCAGCCTTCGATTCAATCCAGACTTTGGCGGTGCTGCAGTCCATACAATTATGTCAAATTGACCATAGGTATATTGAAGTGTTGAAATGTTTGTATAGTAAGGCCACTATTTCAGTCCGACTTCAGGATCAGAACACGGAACAAATCGCATTGCAAAGAGGTGTGAGACAGGGAGACGTTTGTTTTTCCGAAACTGTTCGCTAACGCAATGAAGGATGTTTTCAAGCTCTTGGAGTAGAAAGGATCTGGCATCAACATAATCGGCCAGTACATCACTAACCTTCGTTTTGCCGGTGATATAGTCATAATGGCGGAGTCGCTCGAGAGCCTTAGCACCATGCTCTATCTGCCACATCACTCGTAGAACTGACAAGCGATGGGGAAGAAAGGTTCTCGAGTGGCAACCACGAACCGAAAGACCCAACGTAGGCCGCTTCCCCACCAGCTAGGTGAACCGACGATCTGGTGAAAACCACGAGGATTATCAGCAGACGACTGGACGTCTTCAGGCTGTTGATGAAGATGAAGATGACGATGAAAAGGAGTGTTGCAGCATTTTAGTGCTAGTACTTTCTATCAAAGACTAACAGAACTAATAAACTTGTTTTAAAATCTATTAAGGTAAATTCTGATATGAAGCCGTTTCAATCTCCACCGACTTCAGTTGCGGATATAATAAGAAGGATAGGACAATATGAATAGGTTACACGCATGCAATGAATCAGCCCCTTATTGAGTGAGTGCAAAGTTTTGCTTTGCGTCGCCGGCCTTGGATGGATCCAATAAAATATTTGGCGCGATATAAATTTCAATTAGACCGCACAGTGTTAGCGGTTACTTAATGTTGTCAATGCATATTTAACGATGGCCGTAAAGCACAATGAACTGGTCAATGATGTGAATTTATGGCTTGCTAGAGTCACGTGTGCAGTGAGTGAGGGAATAGTCACTATCAACATACTTACTTCTACGAAGCAATAATGGGCTATGGTATGGAATGCTATCGTACAAAATATAGCAATGGCAATTTTGTTATGAGCTATTAAAAATATGAACATTATTTTACAAAATTAAATCGAGGATGTTAATACAGTGGGCAGGGCTGGGTAGTGGATACCCCTAAACGTGTGTTTTCTTTTTATTGTTTTGATATTTTCCATGGGAGTTTGGTCATGGTGACAATGTCACTTCCGTAATGCTAATTACAAAATTTAATTACATACACTATGTTCCTCCACAAAGGAACAAATAGAGTCATATCATAGTCTTGGCCTCTTCCGATGACATAGAAGCCAAGAAACTATTACAAATGCTTACCCCATCGGGGAATAGAAACTCCTGGCGTTAAAACTTTCTGCGTTAAGCTAAAAGCAAGTACAGTACCTTCACGTAGAAAACGAATGTGAAAATGTGAAGTGTGTATGCCGTGCCTCGACAGCCGTGGGACGTCAATGGTAAATGAAAAAGAACGCGATCAGACACATTTAGTGTCAAATAGTTTACGGCTTGTTACGTCAACTAACGCCCGCGTATGTAAATAAACTTTTGATGGAAGTATTCGACGGATATACAGTATACAGCTTTAGTATTAATGTGACAGTTCAATAAAACCCGGTTTAAATACAACGGCGGCAGTTTAAGAGATGTGAAACCAGTGGATGTTGTCTATCATTTCCTATTTTATTAGCTTTGAAGCAGCGGGTAACAAATTCTAAAGACTTAAAATGTCGAATGTCTCGAGGCGTCTTTTTTATATAGTTGCTGCGGTTGAGAGTCTTGCGACGATTTCAACGGGCATTCCTATGGATTTACTATAAAAATTTAAAATAAAATTAGAGACACTAATAAATGTTGTAAAAAGTATGCATATTAAAGAAAAGATGTCTAATCAAAATGCTGCCTCGTATTTCACAAAACTCAGTTCAGACATTTTGGTGGAAGTGCTCAGACCCCAGGTCAATTCAATGCACTTAGATTATACAAAATAGTCGATTTATATCAACCCGCTAATATTTTTTTTATGAGAATGAAAGACGTGACGAGCTAGTTCACCTGATGTTAAGCGACACGGCCACCCATAATAGTTGCAGTGCCACTCGGAACTTTAAAATAATAAAACAAACAATGTGATTATTAGTTGTGAAGTAAAACACAGAACCTTTTCAATTCAATCCTTGTATATTCTTTCTTCTATAAATATTCAGTACACACTCAGTACACAATAAACGAACAGAAGCAATAATACGTCTTGACGCTTCGGCTGCTTAAACAGAATTGACTGCTTTTTGGACCTTGTCGTCCCTCCAAAACTTCCCTCCTAAACCTCAATATTATTTTCCGGAACTACCAAGGCAGCCATCGTAATTGGCTGATGGTTCAGCGGACGCTCCTTCCGCCAGTGTGGCCAACCAAAATGGTTTTTTAAACAGTCTACCAACCTCTTAATATTAAAAAGTGAGAATAAATTATAAAATTCACGACAGTTGTTATATTAACTAATAATCACAGGTAAACTAATAATACTACTATTTACTAAAGTATTTCATAATCACACTATTATTATTACCACTATTACACTATTATTAGTTAATATTATTCACACTAATATTATAAAGGCGAAAGTTTGTAGCTATGTGTGCATGTTTGTTACTCCTTCACGCTCATACGCCTGGACAGATTTGAATGAAACCCAGAATAGAGATAGCTTATATACTGCATTAACACATAGACTACTTTTATCCGCGAGTGAAACCGCGAGGCGCAACTAGTAAAATATACGTTATTGCATCATTTACCGTTAAGAGCCAAATTAATAAACACCGAATTTATACAAGAGTCATAAACCAACTACCAACCATAAACAACTCACAACTAACATATCCAACCATCCGCCACCCAAAAAGAATTCATTGAAGAAATTGATTAAAATATACGAGTCGAGAACAACCCGAACAACGCACGCAAATCATAATCATACAAAATTAGCTCCATGGTCCTCATTAACGAAACGCTGTACTGCCTCAGGGTAAACACTTCATTTGAATTTGCCCATTATCTTTTTGTTAGCGTCTTTTAAAATGTATCAAAACTATTAAGGGGCAAAAAATGAGATGTTAGATAGTTTGGCTATTGTTGTCCAAAATCATAAACGTTATGAACTATAGGCGATGGCCCGCGCTTTGCCTAATGAATCAATAGAACAACTTGCCGATGAATTCAAGAAATGTCGGAAAGACGGACGCCGGGAGTTTTTAATTGTTATCAATTGTTACGTCATAGCGTTTTCATTACAAATCTTGCTATACATATTTGGAATAAATAAATAGAATAGTTTTAGCTTTAGAGTTATTCGTAATTGGTCCTTTAAATACCTTTTTAATATTTTTTACTTAAATAATACATTTTTTGTAGCCGTTTATGAAGCAATTACATGAGTAATGCTAATGGTAGACGATGTTGTCATTCCATTAGTGTAATGAATAGGCTTATTGTTCTTTAATACTCTGATATTATTGTGTTTCAATTAGATATCTCTATGGTAAATGGTGCCATAGATATATCTAATGCGTATGAGAAATCCGCCGATTACATTGCAATTGGGAATTTGGGAGTCGGTTCTTATAAATTTATAATTTATTATGATTCGAACAAAGGACAAGGTCTTGCGACCCAAAAGAAAAAGAAACGTTTAAAGCACAACAATATATAGCGTCAACATCAACATCAATTTTCACTGATAAAGTCATCATATTACAAATTAGGGGTTCCAACAAATCGTACCTGCAATAATTATCCTAAGCAGGCGCACTGAACAAACAACGAATAATGAAGTGGTTTACAAAAAATCCGGTAATGATATGGTGGGACCACCTGTTATTTCTAGAGATGCACATGTTACTGCGTTTGACGGAAATCGGCATTTTATTTATGTTGCAATACCGCATACATACGCATATAACTGTTAGATGCAATATATTATCTTGGAAACTTGTAGAAAAGTACGTTGGAAAATAAAAATGCAGGATATTAAATAGAACTACTTACCAAGTGTTTTATAGGTGGACCGACGATCTGGTTAAAACCGCGGGGAGCCGATGGATGAAGGAGGCAAGCAGACGCTCAAAGTAGCGCTCTGTGGGGAAGCCTATAAATTGGCAGTGGACGTCTTCAGGTTGTTGTTGATGATTATGATGACGATGAACTGATAAAAAGTTGCCGGACAGCATTGATGCCGATGCCCGATTTGACGTTATTACGGCATCCGGCTAAATTTATAGCGGTGCAGCTCTAACAGTTTCTGTGGAAACCTACTGAGTGGAATAAGAAATAATTATTAAGAAATATTTCTGTTCGAACATTTACGCTTATCCGCACGATAACTTCTTATTGACAAGAAAAGCAAATATTAGCAATTGCGGGATATACACAAATATGTTGAATATAATAAATGGTGTGTATAATATTATAGATGGCAAAGGGTACCTATCTATTATCTAATAAGTCTCCCAAAGCTATTCATTATCATCATCATCAGTCTGCAGATGTCTGCAGCTGGACATATGTAATAGGTATCCCCCATAGGGCGCTAGTCAGAGCCGCTGTTTAGCGCTTGCATCCATCCCCTCAGATTTAATCATGAGGTTCGTTCTGGCAGTGATTACGCCAGTAGGTAATTTTATTTATCACCACCGTCCACAACCTTTTACAGCCCAAGTTGGCTATAGTATATGCCTCATTAAAACTAACATCTATCTCTCTAATGCCATTCACTTTGGTCCTGTGCGAACAGTGTATGTAACTGTGGATGAAGGAAAACTCATTGAGGCAAACAGATAATAAATGCACAAATACAAATATCGAACAAAAAAGGGTATAGATACCGAAACAGCTGATCGAACTAGCCTAGATGATGCAAAGTTATAAAGATTTCGCTTGCTTTGTAGCTGTCACATAGTGTTTAAATGGCGAAGGTAAAATAACTACAGAAACTGCAGGGCACTTTTCCAACAAGGGGATTGGCCCAGATCCCTTCAATTTGCTAGGATCCGACTTTAAGACTATCCGATCCGAAGTTAAGTCTATAAATCCAATTACCTGCTACACAAATGGTGGACGTACAGAAATCGGACACTGAACGACACCGTAAACATGTTTGCTGCATGGGCTTTACGGACGTAGGGTACCTACTATTATGCACAAAACGGTATAAGTGAAATTGCATCAATTTCAAGAATAGAAATTTTCAATGTTGATGAATTTGAGTTGGTATACCACCGGTTAAAATTCACTAAAGTCAATTTAAAATTAATCATCCATTTCACAGTTTTTATTTTCAATTTTTTGGTAATATATATTTACGTTTAAGATAAAGTAGAGTAGGTAGAGCAATCAATTACTGATTAAACAAAGTATTGTATAAATAAAGTTTTACATACAATGAAATTTATACCGCAGGTCATTCATGTTTATAATCGTATAAATATACTGTAATTATGTGGGTTAATCAAGCTAACATTCTGTGATAAACTAACAGACCAACCCTTTTTGCACTGTGATTAAAATAAATCTACATCTATACGCGACATTCGCAATAAATAAAATGCTCATGCAACATTAATGAACAATTATTCAAATGGCCATTTTAAAAGTTAAATTATTGTATGCAATTAAAATATTAACATAACAAGCAGGGTGGGAGGTACGTTGGGAAAAATACATTTGTTTTATACTGTACTAAGATCAATGACGGATTTAGTAATGCAAGGTTGTGCTTACGCTATTCACTTTTAATGTTATCAAAGCAGCACTTTTTCTGTTTATTCCTTTACCTACCTATTGTTTTTCAATACCTACCAACAGCATCAGCATAATTTTCAAAATCTATTTCTATCAATTTTCATCATAACATTTAATATCTAATATGAAATAATGTTGTGTGCAAGTTATATATGTGGAAGATCTTAATAAAAAAATAATATTAAATAATGTCGCGAGTTAAAGCATCTACGGTCCAAATCAACCATCTTCCCGAATCACGAGTGCGCAACAGGACGAGGCAATGGGAAGGTAGATTTAGAGCAGCAATGGCAGCAGCTGGCAGATGGTTTAGTGTGAATGATCTTTATAAAAAAAAGTAGATAATGTCACGAGTTAACGCATCTACGGCCCAAATAAATCATCTTGTAGAGTACGTGAAGGGGAATCCCGAGTGCGCAGAAGGGGGTCTAGCAAAGATACCAACCACTAACGCTAACGCCAAACGCTAACTCTATAACTGTATTGAAATGACATTCGCTGCAGAAAGGTAAGCGATTTCAGAAATGTCGTTTCAGTACATTTTGGAGTTAGCGTTTGGCGTTAACGTTAGTGGTTGGTATCTATGCTAGGCCCCCAGGACGAGGCAATGGCCTACAAGGGAAGGTTGATTTGGAGCGGCAATGGCAGCTGCTGGCAGATAGTTTAAAAGTGTGGATGATCTTTATAAAAAAAAGTAGATAATGTCACAGTTAAAGCATCTACGGTCCAAATGAATCCTCTTGTAGAGTACGTGAAGGTGTATCACGAGTGCGCAGCATGACGATGCAGTGCTCTGCAAGGGAAGGTTGATTTGGGGCGGCAATGGCAGCAGCTGGCAGGTTTGGTTTAAACGCAAAGGGAGGTACAATGAAAACAGTGGATAAGTGGAAACAGGTTATAACCACATACTTTGCATATAACGGTGAAGTTTGAAGGGTGTAAATAGAAATGTACTTTCATGATTACATTTTAACTAAATAAAAAGCTTTAGCTCAAGAGACTTCTGTAACTTACATTACCTTCTTTACATTTATGTAGGTCCTAGGTACCTATTTTATTTTCAGACATGGAGGGACCTCCACAATGCAGTTATAAAAAAGCTATAAAAATTAAAAAAAACAAAAAAGGGATGGCTTTGGAGGAACTGGCAATGGCCTAGGACAGCTCCACACATTCTCTGCTCAAGACGAAGCAGTAATGTCGGTAATAGGGCCAGTAGCCATATTTATGGCAAGGAACACGTGGCATGCAGTGGTCAGTAAACAAACATCAAATCACCATTATATTAATTTGGGTAAGGCAAGTAATAATATCATGATATATAATAAATTTGCTACATGTCAATGTTTGTTTGTCTGTCCGTCCGTATATCACAAGGCTGTAATCTCATGAACCGTGAGAGTTACACAGTTGAAATTTTCACAACCATACAGAATTTACAAAAGTGACGATTTCTTGCTGTGACATGATCTGAACAAGGCACGATAACGACGGTTGTCTGTAATCTGTATCGTGTGGAACCTGTGTTTACGTAAAGAATAATGGCCCCGTTCTGTCTGTCTCTAAGTTTATATAATACACTTTTTTTTTAAAAGACAACTCCAATTATATGTGTGAACATCTACTATTATAGTTTCACCAGATAATCATATAGCTCTAAAAACAGCTAGAAACGTAGGGGGTGAGCCGAAGTTCAACCGTGATTTCTGTGGGACTTTAATTTCATAGATAAACAAATTATCTTAAGATTAAATCTGTTCAGCTCTTAGCTTGAAAGCTACATAACAAACCGGCAAAGTTTCATTTCTATATACTAATAGGTAATAGGAAAACCGGGGAAATAGAGCCCACAACAATTCTATATTCGTTTCGTTTGACGACTAAATACAAGAAATAGCGGCGGGCAAGAAAAAAAAATCGTATGATGGCAGCCCTAACAAGAAGTCACAAACCAGTAATTGTAGTTAGCTATCCGACAACTTATTGCAGAACAACTAATTATTTTATCCAGATTCGGAAAGAACCTGTGCAACTTCCATAGTCGGATATAAAACCGTAATCCTGGTGAACAGAGACCGTAATCGCTTGCCCACAGATGGTGATGGAAGTAATCAAGTTAAAATGTTAATGTTTGTATAATGAAATATCAGCGTCGGTAATCGTTAATGTGACGGATCCATCGATGAAATGAATTATCCCGCTATATGCTAGTCAACAAAACCTATTGGAGGTTCTTGGCGGTGCGAAGGAATTCGACACAATAATTATCTCAAGTGGGTGTCACTCATATAAGCATGCTTGACTAATTGTAATGCTGACCACGAATGCTGACAGCGGAACGGTTTAAGTAGTGTAAATACTGTTAGAATTTGAAATGTTTTATATTGACTTTATTTTATCATTGACATTTTCATCATCGCTAAATAATAATTGCAACCGTTTAGCGAACCCTATCATCTTGATTCCATCTCCGCTTTAGGGTTCTTAGAATAAACAGAACGGCCACTTGTTACCGTTCCGACAAAGACATCCCATCAATAATTCAAGCAGCCAATTTTCACGATACGATCCGACATGAGTAAACATCGCAGACGGTAGTCTCTTTGTCTTTACCCTTCAAGAATTGCCAGATAATAGCTCAAGAGCAATCAACATTAAATAAATGTGTAACGTAGATAAAGATATTGAGGGATAGGCGTTTAGTAGAAGTAAAAAAACATTTAAAACCGCATACGGTAAAAAACGAGAGATAAATCTTAAGCTTTCAGTAAATTCTATTACGTTTGACGAATCACTCGTCAAAGAATCAATTACCTGACTCCAAAACTCATTTAAATCTACATGTATATAGCGAAATAGTGTCAAGCTGGCAGCATTATTAATTAGGCACGATCTCCTAACTAAACCCTAAACTCTTAAAAGGATTGAAGTTCGAACGCTTTAGTATTCCATCTTTTCTAACTTCCATTGTGAGGGAATATCACGATTCTCATAAATAAATTAGACGTTGTCGCCGGTCTTTTTGCTCGGGGGACGGGACGCTTTGGGAATGTCAACGCCGATTTACTAATTCATTTCAGCATGTTGCTCGATTTGAACTCACGATACGATTATGCACGTTTTAATCGTATCCAAATTAAAAAAGTATAATTTTCCTTCAACGTTTTAATAATAATCACACTTTTACTCGCTCGCTCGTGAATCTAAGCTGTAGATCCATTTATCTTTTACCGTTTTACTTTTATAATTAGACCCAATTACAATAATCTCTTGCAATACAAGTTAGAACTAACGAAGCTAACAAAAGCTGAATAGTTACACAGAGTTAATATTACTACCAATAATTATTTTACAGCTAATATTATGAACGAAACAGTTAATAAATTGAAATCATTTAAAACGGCTAGGAGCCAATTACATAATTAATCACTGAACATATAATTTATTTTAAAACAAAGCCCTTGCAGTTTCGATACGGCTAAAGTCGTGTCGTACCGTATAAAAGCGGTTATTCAAGTTCTAACGGCATTTGATCTCATGTCCCTAACTCCCTATATTTAAGCACTAGCTCAGTGGACCGAAGGGAAGCCGCTATCACTTTTTACAGCTTCATTTTCTAATACATACTTATCGGCTTTGCTAGGTCCAATTTTATATCTCTCTGCGCTCAATGGCATATGTATGACCAACACAAATTGGCACAATTATTGCGTTAAGCGCGTAAAGATTATCAGGATGTTATTGCAAAATAAAATACGATTTGAATTAATGCTTAGTATTTTTTTGTACTGCAAGCGGAATTGTTTATATCGACTTTTTATAGATCATTGCGCGGTGCGCCTACAGGACAGGCAGTATAGTTATTATATTTCCAACGGAACATATAAACAAAGTCTTATTTATTTATTGATCAGAAGATCAGCTTATATACAATTGTTATTAAGTAGGAAAATTAAATCAGGTAAAAGAAACTCCTCCTATATCCTTGCTTCCTTTCGTATTTCCAAAGTCAATGATATCAAGCTTTTAAAATAATAATTATGGTACGAGATTAACCCGTAGCTTTTTACAAAATAAATTAATAAAATATATTAATAGACGGCTATTTCAATTTCCAGTGCTATTAAATTATATTATATCTATATAATTTGAAGCATTAAGCAGACTAGTTTATACCAAACTTAGAATCGATATCGTTAATTTCCTCGATTTGTCGATAGATCTGATTCGTAAAGTAATGTAATGAGCATACCATGCTTTTAAATACCGTTAATAAACGACTTCTATACTGTCTTCTAATTAAATTAATTCAGATCCTATTGATAGGAATCTAAGTGTTAATTACAACACGAGCTTTTTCACTTTAGTGGTAATTTCTTTGTCATAATAATCCTAAAGTATTTTATTTAATTGTGGGAATTTTCGAAAGGGAATGTTACTGTTATATACGAGCGTTTAAGGAATTCAATTCTAAGTCAAATGAAATGAGGTCGGACTATAGAAAAGATTCGATGTTACAATGCACGTCGTGACACTTGTGTTGTCGCTGGAAGACGCAGCGTAGGCCGGCCCCCCACTAGGTGGACCGACGACTTGGTCAGGCCTATGTTCAGCAGTGGACGTCATCAGGCTGTTAATGATGATGATGATGATGATGATGATGATGATGATGATGATCATAATACCTATTGGTACGATCGTACGGAAAGTCCAGGTAGGATGTTTAAGTATACCTCTTTAACATGATACACAAACGTGTGACTTTCAAGATGCTAAGACTAGATTTAAACGTGCATTTGAACTTTTAAAAACGAAAAATGGCCTTCTGTTTTCAAAACGCCATTTTAAACAGGTTGTTCGTTATGCCCGATCCCTCATCAAATGTGACTGCAACGAGATCATCACTCCGGTGAGCATGGCGACATAGTGTAGGTGACAGAATATAAGGTTTTGACAAACTCACTGATCTTTTCACTCGTGCATCTTGTGTGTGACCACAGTTCTACGATCTGTGTGTGACTAGCCCACACAATAAAAATAATTGAGTATTTAAATTGTACTATGACGATTGAGTGTAGTGACAACAATGAACAAAGTAAATCTTAAAACCAAAACCGAAACTTCATAAAACTACGTATATCAATTTTCTTCTGCACTATTGTAGTTTTAAGTTTAAACATATCAAAGTTTTTGCAGCAAAAAGAATAGACTGAATTATTCTTTTTCACAATATCTTTTGTTTATTTTATATAAGTAGCCGCTACTTACACAAAATAAATCACAATCAATGACTTATATAAAAGATAAACCGAACTTGCGTGCAGGCGAACATTATCTAGTGTAGTGTCAAGTTGTGTACTGTTTTACCTGGTACATTACTACAAAAAAAAATAGCCGGTGGCACAATCGAAATGGCGGTGTCGTACACGTTTTGTCTTTGAGACAAGGCGATCGATCAAAAACAGCAGTCAGTATTACGTCTGTCACGGACCTATGATTGAAGGCGGCGGATGTGGTCCCATGCACACGTGCATACACATCGAAATTATAGCGATACGCCTGTCAAAATTCAGATTCTATTCAACTCATCCACTTCATTGAAAATGTCATAAAAACCAATTTTAAGGAATAGATTAAGTAATATACATATTAAAAATAAGCCACCTCTATTTGACTGTTGCCTACTTTAGCGACTCAATATCACCACATACATAATAACAATAATTTAAATACATTAGTACATTTAGATCACTCATAATCCTTTGAACGTTAATGAAGCTTCCTGTGGCTCCTAAATTATTTTCGTTATTAATGAAAGTATTAATCAAGGCAATATATTTGTCGCGGTAATTGCTCTGTTGATCTGCAGATTGTTGACTATTTATACTTAGTGATGTTTTGTCTGCAAGAGATTTCATCAAAAACAGAGACGGATATTTCTAATATTTATACTAAGTGTAGTGATGTTTTGTCTGCTAGAGATTTCATCACGAAGAGAGATGGATACTTCTAAGTTAAATCTAGCATTCATGTCGTAATGTAGAGATGTAGAGACAAAAGTTTGATGTGTGTATTTCCTTGATCTTTTTGGTGTTGTTATTTGTTGGTAAAGACATACTTGCCGTCTTACAAACTAGAGATTCTAAATATCACGCACAAATATAACAAAGTTAAGTAACCTGATGTTGCCCAAAAGAATATAACGAAACCAATATAATTAGGTACTTAAACCCTTAGTTATTCTAAGCTTACTTATACCTAATTACATCTACATCATGGCTCAAACTTCGTGATGCATCCGTAACATGTTACAATTTATTCCAATTTAACTTGAATGATATTAATATTATTAACATAAAACCACTGCAAAAAAGTTGCTCACTAATTGAATATAGCCCTCCATAATCGAATATCGGTCAAATAAAAACACGGACAAGCACATCGCGTAGAAATGAATATAAACAACAGCTAACACCCAATATTTCTTGCATAATTCATAACAAACGAAAAGTGGAAATGTGACATTTACAGCCGAATGAATCGAACCCAGTAGAGTATAAAAACTAAGCCTTATTAACAACAGGCTTTGTTGTTTGTTCGTCACAAATCATGTCGAAGACGACGACGCCACAGTGCGCGTCATGACGGTATAGTAACTTCGTAAGTTTGTTTGGTATCGCTCACACACACAGTGTAATGTATGATTTTCTGGCAAAATGGTTCATTCATCATTAACAGCCTGAAGACGTCCACTGCTGAACATAGGCCTCCCCCCGGGAAAATGGTTATATGGTCACTAATACTAGAAAAATCTTACAAACACATATACATGGTAAATACCCATTTTCAAAACTTTTTTCTTTATACGGTTGGTGTAACATCTATCAGTCAATTTTCGGGTTGTTCCTCGTGGTCCAACTAATAGACAGTCTAACAGTGATATTCATAGTCAAGGGGTGAACAAAGCCCCAAAATCTATCATTCAACTTTCACATAGAGGTTGAATGTTGAATCATTCTTCTTTTACTTTCATAGCATCCTGCCTTTGACAACGTCAGAATTGTCAGATCGAGGGCTACTTAATTTTGTTTATGAAATGCTTAAAACTAGACTTCGCCACACAGCGCTTGAATCATCCCGTAGAGGAGCCCCCACCTTGACTATGAATTCCAGTGTAAGTCTGATTTGTTCAAATTATGAAAAAAATCTGTGGTCATTCTAGGATAAAGAACTCTTATCTAAATACCATCAGTCATAAATGCCAATTTGTTATCAATTTCCTGCATTTGTTTAGTGCAGTTTTAGTGTTACGTAAATAATTTTGTGTGATGGATTTTACGTCATTAAAGTCCTAAAGGAAGGTGCTGTTATAAGATGGGCGGCTATATTACATACTAAAAAATTATAATAAAAATAAATGACCAAATGAGCAGAGATGTAAAGATGATTTTATAATCAACTTACATTTTTTTATGAAACAGGCCCTTGGTTGCGTAACATCAAGTGTAAACTTTTAAAAAACTGTCCACAGATATTTATATTTAGACAGTACCAGTAGGTAGTAGAATAAGTGAAGATTTACAACTGACGTGTTATTTTTAACTGTTGTATTGGTCAATTCAGCAACACAGTCATTCAATAAATTGATTGAAGACCGGTCTTTCCCAAATTTTGGTTGCGGGTGCCTTTTCTGGAAGACGCTAATGTAGTTTGCTTTTGATGGGCATGTTAGGCAACAATAGAAGTGATGGAAGCCTTCCGTTTAAGATTTATTGATTGTTTTGACTAAATGCTGCTAGCTTGGTGGATAACACTCAACACTTTCTGGATTGTAAATGATTTTTTTTTTTGGAAGACCAACAGCTAGTTTTTAAATTTACTTAATTTATGATTAAAACATATTTTCTTAGTAATAAAACTCATTTGACATGAACGTCCTAAAACTGGTACTGGCAAAATACACCAAATTGCTTAATCCATTATTTGCTTTATTGTAATTTTGGCGCCAATACCTTTTGATTTGCAATTTTCAAGTAAAAAACATCTAAACAAAATTCATACAAAAACAAATATGTCTAGCGTTTTTACGCTAGACATATTTATTGACACAAACTTCTGAAGGAATATCCTCCGCTATGGAATGACAATCATCCATGCCACGATGACCCCACGGTAATAAACATGTGTTTACATAGATTAAAGGCCCATTATGAAACATTATTCCAATTTACTGTGAGCGTAAATGACGTGAAACGAAAAGTGTCCAAATACCGCTCTTCCTTCCTGCCCCCTATGATTAACATCGACCATTTACCAAAATACCTATTTGATTTTATAATTATTATATTTTTCATTTTTTTTATTATTCTGTCGATAAGGAAACTGGTTCACCATCAAAAGAAATATAATATGTCTTCTGTCGGCACTACTTTGTATATAATTTAATCATCTATCAGGATGTAGAAACACGACCCTCCAGTTTTCTTTTCATTTATCACAACAATAATGAAGCAGCAAGACTTTGACAGCACAATTACAGGTATGACCCACAGGACAACCTGTGCCTGTCTCAATTCTGCATGATCATATAGCCCAGTGACTATAAATGGTGAGGCCTATTCTATATTGAAACAATCGGGCCAGCGCGGAGGTCCCGTGTCATGATGGACGGACTCGTGACTCTTCGGGAACGGGCGACAGTGTAAGGCAGAACATAAACTATAGAGTTCGATTTGCATACACGTACTCTACTTAGTTGTGCGTGACTTGTGAATTTCCATGATGAATTCGAAATAAAAATTACAATACAAAAATAGAATACACGGTTTGATGCTTCGTGTAAAGACGTGTTAGAAAATGTAGATAACCCGATTCAAGAGTTCCATGTGTAATATACATATAACCGAACAAAGAAAACCGTCCTGACTGAGACTGAATTGATATTTTTGGATAAATTATTATACGTACGAATAGGACTGAAGCGGGTAATCTTTGAGTTACGATCCATATCTGGAATCTGCGTTTGAAATGTGAGTAGATATCACATATTTGTAATAAAAAGTTCTTCTGATTCTGAAATATCATTGTTTTATTATACAATCCATACTGACTGACTGCACCGATTTGGACATTGGACACTGCTCACATTCAATACCGTGGTCCGGGATGTTCACGAGCGCCGTTTCACTTTCGACGGGCCACGATGAGGATTTAGTGCGAGGTCGGGCGGAAAGCACTGGGTATGTGGGTCCTCTGTACGGCCAGTGTTTATGGTGCTCTCTCTGATGAAAGTAAAACTTTAAAGATTTAATCAACAAGTTCGATGTTCAAACAAAAAATCAAAAATATGTAAGTAGTACATTTTACACAAAAGATTGACAAGTTCTTGTCCACACATTACAATACAATACAATACAATAATACTTTATTGAACACCAATAAACAAGAATGCACACAGATACAAATTTATAAAAGAATGGTAGAACAACGGGCGGCCTTATCGCATTAAGCGATTTCTTCCAGGCTACCTTTGTATGGACAGGAATTCAGACACATTTTGTGGTATGAAGATTGGTATATTTTATACTTATTGGGAGTACATCATTTTCCGATGTAACTTCAAAGGTTATTTCAATTCTTATCGATCAGAATAAAATATAAATATAAATATGTGTGGACATTTAACACAGCGCCATCTAGCCCCAAACTAAGCATAGCACCTACGCCTTATATTAACGCTGGTCTTACTCATAATGATTGCGTTATTGCTATTTCTTTGCAATTACGAACAGACGGCTCGTTTGATGGTAAAACATGCCAATTAGCTCATCCCACTAACACCATGTTCCATCAACGTAAAGCGGTCAACAATGGGACTCACAAAAAGAGAAGACAATACCTGCCCTTGACAAAATCGGTTAGACATAACAGTCTCAGAAATCATTTCGACATATTTCGTCTGGCGAACAGAGCGGCATTAGCAATTTACGTCATTGTGATTGATGGGTGGAACACTAAGGCGAAGGCCGTAGACCTAGACGGCAACATGCAAAGATATGGGGATTATGAGGTCTAACGAACAGTAGCCTTGTAAGCCGAATGGTGTTGCTGAGTCAACCAATAACTTCATCTGTCAAGTACTCAACACTAAAACAGCATTCATGTGCCTAATAAGTAGTCAACACTAAAGTAAAGCTGCTCAAAGTGGCGCTCCCTGTGTGCAGCAGTGGACGTCTTTAGACTGTTAATGATGATGACTGAAGTAAATGCTACCTGCTTGACCTGAATACTCGCCCTTCTCTACCAAGTCTATTAAAATTAGTAGCCCCTGTACCGACCAGAGATGATTATGTTTAGCGAACTGGTCGAGGAAATCACACAGTACCGACTTCCAGTAGGTATAAACATCCGAAATTGGGCCAACTTTCAGTGAAGCAGTTGTAATGAAAATGTAAATAGCAAGTATGAGCCAAACAGAGATCATATTTTTTTTCTTTTAAACCATCTTCTAGAAACCTCCAAAAAACGTTAAGTTTCAAGTATAATAATCGCGGCGGCAACACTACAGTATAAAAGATATTTTATTATTTTCCTTTTGTAAAGTCTGAGGACGCTCAAGCAATCAATAAGAGATTATAACACGATTTATCTTCTGAAAAATTGGATTGTCTTTTGTACTATTGACTCATAAATAAATTATTGACAGCAGAGCGTATATAGCTGTGATAAGAAGTGATTTTGGAAACTAAGGTTTGTTCACCACTGATTGACAATATTTATTCATGCACGAAACCATTTAAATATAGATACTTTTTCAACGGAAGCTATGAACCCAACAACAAACTGTTAAATATACTATATAATCTGTACATTAATAACGCCCAACGATCACATACATAGATCCTGGACCCTAACTAGGATTCCCTGTATCTAGGGACCCAGGAACTACGAGGACCATGGTCTCACAACACCCAGACACAGAACAAGTATTTGCGTTTTTTTTTTGGGCACAAAAACTTTTCCTGTCGCGGGAATCGAACCCGCCACCTCCGGGTTATGAGCCGACCTGCTCAACCACCACACCACGGAGGCTGTCAAACACTCCGCCAGATACTTAATACGGAAAGGTAAACGTTGTAGTTTTCATGTCAATCGCCATAATATCTGCAATTTTAATATACTTATTCGTGCTGTAAACGATAGCTTCCCTATGCAGTGGATAGCGTACCTCACCTCAGTGCAACCGAGTGATTTATACTCCAAGTATAGTATTGATGCTATCTCCTAATACATCATTTGTTAGTGCGCATCCTTTCATTGTCAAATACTCTACTTTTATTCCACTCTTTGTGCTTGAGGGTGTGGGAAAGATAAGAAAAGAATTCCATTGAGCGTCTAAATGCGTTTTGGGAGTCTGGCTAGAAGCCGCACTCGGGTCGACACCCGACTCCCAGAGGAATTTCAAACTAATATAAAAATTAATAATATTCATTGACATGTCCAGTTTTTCAATAACATACTAACCCTCGGTTTCAGTTACCTACATTTGTTTAAGTTAAAATCATGTCAACCTTGAAATACTGAACGCTCATTGGTTCCCTGTTGATCGTCAGTTATTGTCAACCAATAAGTGTACAGTATCTGGTTAACGTGAGTTTGAGAAACGAAACCGAGGGCAAGTCTTTTGTAATACACGGCTAGCACAGACGCACCCTTATAGGTGAGTTGATTCAACCTACGTAATAAATCTCAATCAAGATGACCGACACGATACATAATTGGGCATCTGTCGGCGCCACTCGACGCCGATGATAATACTTACATAACCAGATTCGCGTGGTAATGAACCCATTGTTTTTTATTGTTATGTGCCCTTCCATGGTCAAGGTTATAACGCGTTTTGTACGTCGTGAATTAACTATGATAAACTATCTGTCTAAATCGAATCGCTAAAACAACAATGAAAAGGAAAGGAAGTACTTGCAGTAGTAGTATTTAACTCGTCTGTTAATACCCGTACAGTAATACTAGTATTATTTATTCTAAGACCCAATCTCTATGTCAAAGAAAACATCTGATTTTTTTACATGCTGTATGAAAGACGTTTCTTTGACATAGCTTTTTGCAGTCACTTGGAATGCGACCATAGCTCAGTTGGGAGGCTGGAAAGGCGCGAGTTCATATCCCGTCTGAACCTCGCCCAGAACTAAAAATGGAGAACAAAACCATGTCATCTATTAAGAGACAGGACGGCAGACAGACAACGCCTTCAATTCAGAAATTATGTTAAACCATAAACACTCCGCCACTTTGTCTAGTTTCCAGTAAAAGAAATAAATTGAGGCTAGGCAAAAACCGACCCTATCTCTTGGCGATAAAGCTGATAGAAGTTTCAGCTATTTGGGCTAACTAAGTGATTGACGAAACAAGATCATAATCAGTAAACAATGCGTGTGGCTCGTTATGAACCATCGACGTATGAACTGATTTAACAAGGGGATGAGTTAGGAACATTAGACTATGCATATAAAAACATACCTATTAGAAAATATTTGAATAATCCCTAAATAAATATGTGTGGACATTTCACACAACGCCATCTAGCCCCAAACTAAGCATGGTAACTGCCTTCTGAACTAGAGGTTGTGGGTTTGATTCCCACACAAGACAAACATTTGTGTGTTGAACACTGGTATCTGTTCTGTATCTGAGTGTTATATTGTATGCTATAGTATGTATTTAAGTATTCTATTAGTTATCTGGATTCCATAGTACAAGCTATGCTTCGTTTAGGGCTAGATCGTGCTGTGTGAAATGTCCACGCATATTTATTTATCCTACTTTAAATATAAAATTAAAACCTCGTTTTTTGTTTGTCTGTCTTTCAGACCAAAACGGCTGGAAAATTACGAAAAAAAAACTTTGTACAAGGGTTGCTTAAAATTACAGGGGTGAACATGGGAACCTAGTTATCCCGGAATACTGGAAAACGAGTCTAGGGTTAAATTAGTCGAAATTCAAGAAATATTTGTTAAATAGATTTATTTTGCAAATTATTATCAGCAACGTGGAGTAATATGTTAAATTTATGATTTATAGCAGTATCGCCTTCTTAACGACATCAACAGATTGTTAATTATAGATATAATTTTATTATTAAAATAAAAACATCATCATCATCAACATCATCATCATCATCATCATCATCATTAACAGCCTGAAGACGTCTACTGCTGAACATGGGCCTCCCCAGGGAGCGCTACTTAGAGCGGATGCTCGCGTCCTGCATCCATCGGCTCCCCGCGGCTTTCACCAGGTCGTTGGTCCACCTAGTGGGGGGCCGGCCTACGCTGCGTCTTCCGGTTCGTGGTCGCCACTCGAGAACCTTTCTTCCCCATCGGCTGTCAGTTCTACGAGCGATGTGGCCTGCCCATTGCCATTTCAACTTGCTAATCCATTGCTTGCTACATCGGTCACTTTAGTTCTCCTGCGGATCTCCTCATTTCGGATTTTATCTCGCAGGGAAACACCGAGCATTGCTCTCTATTATAGCTCGTTGCGCGACTTTGAGCTTAGTAATGAGGCCAACAGTTAGAAACCACATCACAGTTCCATAAGTCATCACTGGCAACACACATTGATTGAAAACTTTTGTTTTCAGGCTTTGCGGTATTTTGGACGAAAAGTAGGTCGAAGCTTCCCGAACGCTGCCCAACCGAGTTGGATTCTTCGGGCGACCTCTTTGTCGAAGTTGGATCTACCTAATTGGACAGTCTGCCCTAGATAGACGTATTTGTCGACAACTTCGAGAGTATCGTTCCCAACAATTACCGGTATAGGTGGAACATGGGCATTTGACATAAATAAAAACATAATTTAAAATAATTAAAACCTATCTTTCTGAAATCAATATACTATACAAAACCATGGAACAATGTTATAAAATCCACGACAACTTCGAGAGTATCGTTCCCAACAATTACCGGTATAGGTGGAACATGGGCATATGACATAAATAAAAACATAATTTAAAATAATTAAAACCTACCTTTCTGAAATCAATATACTATACAAAACCATGGAACAATGTTATAAAATCCACAGTAAATCTTATCAGAATCACGCATCACTTCCCATAGGAAGCAATAGGCAATAGCCCACAAACGATCACAATCACAGATCTTCAAATGCTTTAAATGGCTTGTGATGGATATGTTTACCCTCGACGCCCCTAACAGATTTGTTTCAATGACTGGCCTAGCCTATTATACGCGCCATTTCACTTTTTTCCACCTACCCGCATCTACGCACACTAACATACACTTTTAACTTAATGTAATAAGGTGCACTTTTGTATAAATAGTTAATTCTCAACGGTGTTCTCATGTGGTTCAAATGTGAAAAGAATTACAAAGTCACATGTATGCGGTTGATTGAAAAATTCCGAGAGAAGGGGATTTAGCTAAGTGTTTGTTTGTCGTTGACATTCCGAGGGAGAAAGATCGATGAGCCGCTATTTGGGTAAATACTTTATGTTGTTGTTATTTTCGGAGTAAGGAGTATTAACGCGTCCGAAGCCGCGGGGCTGGTAACAGCTGCTAGTATACAGTAGGCCTAGCACGAATATTTACGCGGGAGTAAGTGTAACGTTAACGTAAGGCAGTAGTATGGGCGCCCCATACAACTGCCTTACGTTAACGTTACACTTACTTGGGTGCCCCATACTACTGCCTTACGTTAACGTTACACTTACTTGCGCGTAAATATTCTTGCTAGGCCTACTGATTTGTATTCATCAATCAATATACACACGTAATTTATTTCTATTTAGCTTCTCGTCATCATCATCAACAGTCCGAAGACGTGCATTGTTGAACATAGGCCTCCCTCTCAAACAGAGCGTCACTTTGAGCGGCTGCTTACACCGATGTTTATACAGATTCTGAAGAAGATACATCGCTAAAATTACAGCATATCAAACCCAGCCTAGTTGTGAAAATTTTGCCTGATGGATCTCGCAAATCAAAAACAGTTTACGTTTGTTGGCGTCTGTTTAAGCTCTGTTCATGAGGATGACGGTGACGTACAAATTATGTTCCTAACGAGATAGCGTTTGTCACCAATGAAAATGACGTTCCCGTAACCCATTGTTAAAATCAAAAGGCAATCCGCACATACTACGAGTTTGAGCAAAATGTAGAGTATATGTGTTTGAAAAAGGACCCGTAATTTTTTAAATAAATAAGTATCTATAGGGACTGAAATCTGAATCCACAACATACATTACGTAAAGTACAATCGATATCATCATCATCATTAAAATAATAATGAAATGCCGTTCGTTAGTAAGCGCATTCACACATTCACATGAAGAAGAGCTGGATCGGTTTGGCTATTTTTTTGTTTGAAAATGTTTGTAAAAGTCTAAATAAGGTTTTGATGTAAATAAAAACTCGAAGTATTCTTGCCTTTAATTTTCCGAAAATTGGAACTTAAAGTCAATTTTCCTATGGGATTTAAGAATAAAATATTTTGAACAGACATCTGTGCAGCTATATATTGTATAGTTATTAAAAGCAAACAGTAAAACATTTGCGTGCACTGCTGCATTACTTTGAATACTCTCACAGCGCGCTATAATAAAAACATCAATAGCGTCAGAAGGAACCACTCAACGCCAGACATGAGGACAATCAATTACAGGGTAAAGTTTGTTGCTTAATCGACTGAGAAACTTATTTGCTTCGAGTTGTAAAAACGACTTTCATTGGGGTTTAGGGAAGTATTAAACGAAGTAGAGAACAAAGGGGCTCCTTTAGTTCAGGTTTAAGTTGAAATGTTATACTTTGAAATTATTGAGGTTACGTAAATTAAAAAGGGAATCAGCAACCACTAGGATGCATGTGATGATGTGACTGATGTGAAAAAACCTATCACTTTCTATCGAGATTCTCTGACTCCTTATACCTAAGTCACCCCGCCAATGTACACAGGTGAACAATATTATTACGAAAAATTGCTTATGAGTAAAAAATCCCGAATGAAGATAAGTTTGTCTATTTATTGCACTTGACAATCTGGAACATAATACGGGATCAATTTTGAAATTTTACCACAATCAGTTTGGACTGTTTTTGAAATGACAAATCATCATCATCATCATCATCATCATCATCATCATTAACAGCCTGAAGACGTCCACTGCTGAACATAGGCCTCCCCCCGGGAGCGCCACTAAATGACAAATATTAATGACTAATTGAGCAAATCATATTTCCCTAAAATATAGTTCTAATCATAATTTAAAGAAACACAATCAGAACATTTTAACAACAAATTATAACTCAGTACCGCTACCGCCTTACAATTCACAATAGTCGTCATAAACTAGTATAAAAAAGATTGAGTGACCAGTATTATGGATCTGGATCAATGGGCCTCGTTGGTGGTCTTTTCTTAGAATCACCCTTTGGGACAATGCGACAGTGTTTATTATTAAAAGGGGTTGCGAGTATTTAGGGTGGTATATCGACTGATTTACTTTTAATCGGGGGTCCGATATGATCTCGGTCCGTTCAGTGTTTTATTACCAGATGTTATTTGTCGCTTTTTTATGGACTAATTTGGGTTTCTCACGTGCGGCGCGATAAGTGATCGGATTTCGACGTATTTCATTCGTTTTGTCAGGAGAACTCATTGTGTTGGTCAATATGTACGTCACGTTCATTTTAAATATGATCCCACACCACCAAAGAAGGAAGTCCAGAGCTGATTTAAAAATTGCGCGTGTGTCAAATTTTCAAAGTTAATTAGAACGAAAATTTTTGATTGTTTTTCTACCAGAGCTTCAATAATACAAAAACGACGTTGTATTAAAATTAAAATTTATAAGTACTCATTAGGCCTTTTTTGAAGGCTTTAGTTGACAGTATTTAAAATAATGAATATATATCCGTTTCTTACATTTCCGTCTATTTGACAAGAACAGCAACAGTTTTCTTAGATCTGTCAAATAAGCCTTTAAAATAGGCCCAGTTTTATTACTATAAAAATACAACACAATAGACGATGCTAAAACATTTTTAAAAACATGATAATAATGTTTCAAGCTCATAGGTTTTAAAATTTAAGAAAGGTATGTGCAATAAAGACTGTCTAGTAAGACACAGTGTTATGTTACTTCGACAAGAAAAAAGTAGTCGACAAGAAACACGGGTCCTGTCGGTTTAAAAACAAAACGAATGTCGTGTTACAGGACTTTCTTAAAAGAACAAAAAAAATTAGGTTCGTATTCAATTTCGCCGTTACGTTTTATTGGTGAACATGTGTACGAAGAATGGTTTAGAATCTTTAAAACGATCATTAATTTGCCACGCAAAATATCAGGAATACCTAGGGTAGGGACGGGACAAGTACCGATGCCTCTCACATATTTTTTAAAGATATCAAAAACAAAAACAATCAGTAACAGAAGAAGAGACGGGGGTGGCACGGGGACAGACGGGACAGACAAATCGCTTCAAAATAGACACCTGCGTTATAGGCCTTACGCTAAAATGTTCTTTTACTTAAATAGATTAAAGGAAAAATCAAACAAAAAAGAGGCAGGTACTTTTCACCGCAAGCTAAGGTGTGAAAACTTATCACTCAGAGAACAGCGCTACTTCATGCTTGCGATTGTGACTGACAATAACCGTATAATTTTCTATCCTTCCACCAATAATCCACCAGTGACTGTAATTCATGATTGATAGAACTGATCGATGGTGAATAAGCCTGGACGCTTGCAATACTTGTGGTTGATTCGTCACAGCATAATTTATCAATGGATGAGCAATGGAGGATGGTCATGAAAGCCAATCGGCGGTCGCCGAATTAGAATTAGACCACAAACGGCTATGACGGCTTTTGTGTTTCGTGGGGAGCATAAGGTGAGTGCTTGGCAAACGTGACTACCATCAGATAGTCTATGAAATGAGTCATACAACTACCGGTCTTTCATAAAAAACTTAATAAAAACTTAAAAGCCTCCGAAACAAAAACATTTTTTAGATATTAAGAACACGGATGTCTACTAGTACTACTAGTAGTACACCCTTTAAACAAAAAGATCTAAATCGGTTCATCCGTTTGGGAGCTACGATGCTACAAAAACACAGACAAATGAACTGATTACACATAAATTTATCGTGAAGAGGTACTGAAAGAGACACGAGTTACTTTCAAAATTAATATTAACTCTAACCAAGAGAGAGCTCTTCTCTATTTATTTGTTCTTTTTCTTATTTTAATAAGTAACGTTACGGCGATGATGACCTTTATTAGGTACATAAAGACCCCCCATGTCTTTAAGTTTTTATGTATAAATAATCTTCTAGATAATTACTTATTTTGTTATATAGTATGACAAGACTACTGTAAGTTCATGCTCAACTGCTATTTATACTTTATTGTTCAGTTTCCTTAAAATAAATAAAAAGGTAAACTGTTTAGCAAAGATATCACACACACCACAAACCGCAACAATAGGACAATGCCAATATTTACATGATAAAGAACTTGCAAAGGATGTTATAGCTAACCTAAAATCTAGGTGGTATGATACCACTGCTACACTTGGCCGTTACCTGACTCATTTTATATTTGTTAGTTATACTATTACATACACAATACTATACTAGTATTCGCCCTTCGGAAATTGAAGGGGTGTGTTTTTGTCATTTTGAAAAAATGGCTTGCTTTACTCATAAATAAACACAAATTATAAATAACCACTTTTAACGTTATTTAATAAATTAAATCTTTACTATATAAGAGTGTAACGTTGTCTGATCGTTTTTGTGACTTTCACGCTAAAACGGCACTTGAAATTAAAAAAAAAAAAAATTTAAAAGGGTTTTTATTCGTAACAGCAATATTTCATGAAAAATATCCAATTTATATCATACAAAATATGTCCAAGTCCAAGTCTATAATACGATCAGACGCAACGGCACAAAAATAAATCATGATAATAGTGAGTTCTTAGAGGATTATAATTCTAAAGGTTCGTTATTACTTATTATTTAGCTTTTAAATCTAAGAAGACTCGTTAAAAATACTTAAAGAAAATTAAATGCTTGAAAATAATATAATAAAACATCAGTGTATTCAAGAAAATGAAGAAAAACTTGAAATCTGAAAGAGAAAAAGAAACAATACTGGTCAAAAAGGAAACATGAATGTAAAATCATAACTATTCCAGAATTACCAGATAAAGAATAGAAGATTGCATTGTAGCTAGTGAAATTACTGGGCAAATGAGACTTTATGACCTGATTACACAGTCTAGTAATCTGATTACTAGACTGTGTGATGTCTCAGGATGACGTGTGCAGTGCCGCAGTGCAGTGTCACGCGAAACTTTATTATTTTAAAGTTCCGAGTGACATTGCAACTGTTATGGGCAGCCGTCACTTAACATCAATAGCTTATAGCTTGGGTATCTACGTTATGCTACATTTGTAATTTCAATGACTTTATTCCCCATAGATATAATAACTAGGTAGATGCTTACTTGTACTACCGCAATTTAGTTAAGTCCGTTTCAACGTCTTATCTAAGATTTGATTACATTCAACTACTTGGACATACCTACCCATTTTGTAGTCCTGAGGAGGAATCTTAGTGGCTGTAACACAGGGTATCCTAGTACGGCCGCTAACGACACTCCTAGGTATGGTTGTTAAAAAGCATTATTTCTATTGATATTTAATTATGTATCGGGTAATATAGCTAACCAACTTAGGTTAAGAATGTTGATATGTATATTTGGAAATAAATACATTTATTATTATTATTATTATCAAGTGAACGACTAGCTCGTCACGTCATTCACTCTCATAAAAAAAAGAAAAAAAAAGATAAAAACCTGAAACATTTCTCTTTAAGTTGAACAACTTCTCATGGAACTATAGTGAGTCGGCCACGGAAAGGGTGTACCCGATAGTGTCGGTGCAGTCTGCAAACGCATTGCCGATACAGACTCACTAGTAGCACATGGGCAAAGACATTTAAATATTAAACAGCTTTACGACGCTCTTAAAGAAAACTGTAAAGGGATCGGCATTTTGGATACCTTTGAACTAAAGATTAGAATATTTATGATTTTTAAAGCAGTAACACCTGCTCAAATTAATCTAAAGATGAGAGTTTGGACTAAGCAAGTAAGCCTACGCAGAAAACTTGGAATTTTCTACGTATCCAGTATAATACTTAAAGCGTTCAGGATGCTCAGATACGGCGCGTGTGATGTGAGCATAACCAACAGCCTCCTTCAAACAAGCTAGAGACTGCACGAGTGGCTTCCTGAAGCGATGGTTTGAGCTGCACAAACCTGTTGCTCAACACGATTGAAGGTAAAATAATTGGAAATGGTAAAAATATCCTTATTAATTTTATGTATGAGTCTACTCGTGACCACAGCCAATGCAACTTGGTCGAACGAAACATCGAGGTAAAAGTCCTGTCTTAAACTATGTTTAAGTCGCGACAACTTAAAAAATACTTCTTTATAGATATGTTGCCTTTTGCATGTCGAGATAGATTAAGATGACGGCGAGATAAAGATTCAGTTCTTAAAATTATGTAAATCAGACGGAAAGCTATATTTAAAATTGATCAATCCGCTATATTATGATATGACTTGCCCTCCGAAGATATAATAACGTTACCACAACATGTACTTAATTTAAAGAGTCTTCAAATATATTACAAATTCAAGGAACCTGTGGATGTCTTTGAGCAATAAAATACCTCTCCATAAATAGATCCCATATTGAATTGATCTCATAGCGCTAAAATTCGATGTAAATTGTTTCTAATTTCCAGAGACTTGAGAGCCGACATTTTTTAATGTATAGCGCGTATAATTCCTTGGTCTGAGAGTATAGCACACTGTTCTACTATAATTTTGTCGGTTAAGCCATGTAATATTTTTCAATATTTTTTTCGTGGTGACTGTCCACTTTTGTGATATTCACCCATACATAGATAGATAGGTCACTCCCACGGTCGGTATGCATTTGATCCCTGTAAATTTTGAAGCAGCGGGAAAATTACGGAGCTATTATAATAATTGTTAATTTAAATATCACAGGACATGTTTACAACAAATAGAACGTTTCAAAGGAATAAAAAGTAAGACCAAAGCGAATCGTTCGATCACAAACTGATCGATTTATAGATAACGTCAGTTTACGGTAGTGTAGTGATCCGAGGCCTAGGGCCTAGCGCGAATCGATGCGACGCGAACCGAAATCATACAGCAAATTGGAGATCGATTAAAAATAACTATAAAAACACGATTAAAAGATACTACGGTGAAATACCTCCACTGTGAGACTATAAGGTAGTTTAGCCGCGTGGCACGGAGCAGTGCAGTGTGAGAGTAGGTGCCACTGCAACCCCATCTCTTTTCGTGGGTGGGAAAAAGCAGTTAAGGAAATTGCCAGGGAATGGGCGGTGCAGCAGTGGCGATTATGGCTACGGAGTCTTAACATTATACAAACGAAAAATACCCTGTACGTGAAAAAAATGTAGTGATTGTGTCGTGAGCGTTACCAGTGTATTCATTTGGTTCAATACCTCGCTAACCGCAATAGATGTCGCTTGCTAATCTTGCGTTATGCATAATTAAAATAAATTAAATCATAGCCCGCGTTATTCTGTTAAGGTATCTGTACTGTAGGCACAGATCCTATAAAAAATGTAGGTAACATTATATTATCTGTGTTAGGGCAAACCTATGTATGTTATCACTTAATCTTATTTGTGGGGGAGGTTTCAGAGTAGCACAGTGCATGAGTGCACATGGTCCGGCTGATGAAGTGTTGGCAAGATTGTGGTGAAATTGACGCAAAAGCCACTAACTACAATTAAATTATTAATATTAATTTTACTACAAAACCAAAAAACAAAAGTTCTAAAGTATTATCACCATTAACCACGTAATTCATTATTAGGTACTCATTATGTGGTAGTTGGTACCTATCAGGGCGAGTAGCGCGGGTGGCTGGAGACGCCGGCAGCAGCGGCGGCGCGGCGTGAGAAACTTTAACACCCTTCACCAAGCTGATTTAAAAGTGAACACTTTCATTAGCGATGGTTTAAGAAATTATACTATTTAAAATACCAAAAACCGCAATTACTCTGCTGTCTTATTAGCGCCACCCGGGGACTCATTAACTCATTATAACACTTGTTGATAGATAAAAACTGCTAAAAGATCTTTTTACATCGCTATACATTCTGCTGCAGCGCGTTTCAGAAGGGTGTTTCATTAAATCTTATCAGAAAGGCTCGAAAGGCGAAATTCCAGCGATCGATTTACTTTCGAAACCCACTATCGCCATGTGAAGAAGGAAGGAATAAATCGAATGCTCTACCCCACCGATTCTCAGGCCGATGTCATAGAAATTAATCGATTCTCATCTGTCTTTCGCTAGGGAATTCCGTATGATAAGCTCATTTATTAGTAAGGCGTTAAAAATAGTTTTAATTTAAAATAGCTAATGCTAATGATAATTAATTTGAAAAATTAAAGCTCTAAGCTTAAATAAAAAGATTGAAAACTACTTTTGCAAAAGTATTAGCTGATTCATAGCCGCGTTTGACTAAACCAGGGGGTCTAGCAAAGATCCCTTTCCATTGGCGTTAACGGTAATCGCTAAGTCCAAAATGTATTAGAACGACATTAGCTGCGGAAAAGTAAGCGTATTCCAATACATTATGAGTCATATGAGTTATTGTTTAGCGTTAAAGCTAAATGGAAAAGTATCTTTGCTAGACCCCCAGACCACCAAGTATGCGCACCGCGAAAAGACTGGTCGCCATTGTTACAGTGAGACACATTTAGGAGCTACCATAGTCCTGTCAAACACTGTCGAGAAAATTTTGTCACGGCGCGCATGCATGCTAGGAAGGTGATGAAAAGCGACAATGCAGTCGAAGGTACAAAATATATTAGCATCTCATTCGTCTGTCCGGATGTATGTACTCGCGTACAGGTCGCATTTTTCAAGAAATCTTGATGAAACTTGCTACAAAGGTTTTACAGGTCCAGGGAATTCTTTAGTCATTTTTAGTTGATTTTTGATTGGCGGGGTCTTTACCTCAAAAAATTTGCAGCAGCACCATTTACCAGCTGATTTTGATAATACTTGGTAGAAATAGAGAGTACTCAATTTTAAATAACTGGTTTGAATATGTGAGCAAAACTGGTCAAGAAATTGTCGATGTATAAGAGTTTTCAGGGCGGTTCAGTTAATTGTAAAACTGAAATTTTGTTTGTTGCACAAACAAATTTTGTTTGTGCACTTTTTGCAACTATTGATCACATCAGTTAGTTAATTAGTTAATTTGTGCTTGCAAGGTCTACTGTTCGCATAGAACAACAACTAGTTATATTCCAAGAATGCTATCAGCAAATTCAAATCCCTAGTAGTCCGCATAATGAAGGCCTCAGGGTAACACTTGGTATGGCAAGTTGACAAATCTATTACCTACGTAGGGATGAAACGACTCCCCGCCCCTTGTATTTCATACAATGAGTGAAGGTAATATCAAGATTATTAGTTAAATAAATAAACATAACTAATGCCCAACCATCACATAGATCCTGGACCCTAACTAGGATTCCCTGTATCTATAGGGACCCAGGAACTATGAAGAATATGATTCCACAACACCCAGACACAGAACAATTATTAGTATTGATGTATTTGAGTTTTTTTTCTGTGCACAAATATTTGTCCTGTATATTACTACTGTAATATGCCTCCGGGTTATGAGCCAACCTGTTCAACCACACCATGGAGGCTGTCAAAAGACAATGCCTGAAATTGGCTCCTTTTTGTTTTCGCGCGGCCTGATGGCTTGATTTTAACCAAGCCTTGATTTTATAGTATACAGTATAGTGAAGTAAACAAAACTTATTTAAGCAGCATATCTCTAAAGTAAGTTGGGGCTGAGATATAAGAGTTAGAAGTTCAAGATACAGCGAAGCAAAAAGAAGGGTTATGATAACCGTTATGTATGTATGCATGTAATGTATTTCTATGTGTATGTATGTGTGTGAGTGTTTCTATACATACAGGATGTTAAAATTAAGATATTTTATGAAAATCCAACAGTTTTTTGAAGGTACTTCCCAGATCTCGATCATTATTAGCAACACTATTGAATAGTGTAAAATAAAGGGTGTTGTTGTGTATTGAAATAGGTTTTATATCAGTTTACAATCAACCTCTTTTTATATTGTTTTAGTCATGGAGGTCTATGGAGAGAGCCAAAATCTGCCAATGCGGCGTTGCCGCTCCGCATCCTTCGTGTAAACATACTGTCTTGTATCTCTGTCTAATACACGAATCGTCGCATAGATTATGCGAGAAAGCGAATGTCGGTACGGCAACGTCGCCTTACCGACACCGCGTGTCATGTTCTGACAGTTTGGAGTGTCATGAAATTAAATGCAAGAGCATAAAACGTGAAAATTTAGTGATTATATTGTTATTAGGGCTAAATATTGTATCAATAGTGAAATTGTGTCGTGTTGTGCTGTGTTTTGTGCATCAAGAGTAACCCGAGGAGTCGAAGGAAAACCAGAATCATCATTTTATACGTTAAAGTTTACTGACTATTTTTATGTTAAACATCGAAGTTTCGAAGTAAATATGCATTTCGTATTAAGAATATACGTTTTTTCCACCGTATAATTTACCATGCGATTGCAATTACTGAAAGATTTAATGCTTTAATTGATATTTTTGGGATGGGCGATTTTACGCCTCTGGAATAGTGATGTACCTACACTGTCCATTACATTTTGTCGATATTCGTAAATCTTCATACATTTGCACAAAATTAATTTGGTTTTGGGGAGATTAAAAAGTAGAAAATCTCTTTCCTTAAAAGTGGCTGAATGGATTTAGATCAAAGTGCAAACAGAATGAAAAAGTAGGTGTAAATCTGGCAATTTAAAAATAGGCATTTAACCTACTTTTATAAAATACAATAGGTAGGCCAGTGTCGTCTGGCTTCAATATGAGTTATGAAATTAATAATAAACTAGCTGACCCGCCCCGGTTTCGCACGGGTTTATTAGTTTTATGCCTTACCCTGTTTATGGGTAAGAGAGAAGCAAAAGTGAAAAATATAGGGGAAAAGGATGAATAGACGGGACGGCGAAGGGAGACAGGCGCACCCGTCCCATCCATTCATCCTTTTCCCCTATATTTTTCCCTAAAATAATAATAGGGGCTTCAATACAACAAACGTGATTTTTTGCTCGTTTTTATAGATAATGGTACGGAACCCTTTTTACAAATTTAACCATCATTTTAATGAATAGAATAAGAAAACGCGAATGTAAAATAAAAACTAACTATTATGGAACTATGTTATTTGAACAGCCTGAAGACGTCCACTGCTGATCATAGGCCTCCCCCAGGGAGCGCCACTTAGAGCGGCTGCTCGCCTCCTGCATCCATCGGCTCCCCGCGGCTTTCACCAGGTCGTCGGTCCACCTAGTGGGGGGCCGGCCTACGCTGCGTCTTTCAGTTCGTGGTCGCCACTCGAAAACCTTTCTTCCCATCGGTTGTCAGCTCTACGAGCGATGTGGCCTGCCCATTGCCATTTCAACTTGTTAATCCTAAGAGCCACATCGGTCATCTCGCAGGGAAACACCGAGCATTGCTCTCTCCATAGCTCGTTGCGCGACTTTGAGCTTAGTAATGAGGCCAACAGTTAGAGACCACGTCTCAGTTCCATAAGTCATCACTGGCAACACACATATAAAAATGTTACTTACAAACGTTATTTCATATAATGTTTCAATATACTTTTACTAGGGTCATCATCATCATTATCATAATTAACAGCCCGAAGACGTCAACTGCTGAACATAGGCCTTCCCCATAGCCACCTTGAGCGGCCACTCGCCTCCTGCATCAATCAGCTCCCCGTAGTTTTCAGATCGTCTTCTGGTTCTACGAATATCTAATTTTCTTTATTGTATTAAAACTAAAAAGTATCGAAATTCTGCAGCACTGTTTGGTTAGGTTTATTATATATCGATATATTGTGTAATAGGGGTCATTTCCCTACTCACGCATACTAATGCAAATTTAAATACTCACACCAACAGAAAATGGACAGGCGTTTTGTGAATGTCCGCCGTCCATATGATTCTATGTTGATGGTTTTAGTCTTCTTTCTTGTGTTCTATTGTTAATTGATTGTCATTTGTTTATTTGGTTGTCTTGCTCCTTAGCACAATAAACGTGTTCTTACAAAAGATAATTTAATCGTTTTATTAAACATAATAGGTGTGTTTTTTCTTCTCAAAATCTATGGGTTCGTTTCCTGTCTATGGATGTTGATTTTTTAAAATTCCAATGATGCAGTTTTAGTTAACATCAAAATCAAGCTTTAGACTCCTTAGAGTACTTTTCGCTATTCCTCATAGTTTTGGATTTGGCCCACCATACCCAATTGTAATTCAGCCGGTATAACATGTATGTTCATATTTTATCTAACTTCTTATACTGTATAACTTCTGAACTACTTATCATCATTTGACAAATAATGTATCGTTCAAAGCGTCTCAATTTTCTGCTCGATGTCACGTGTGGAAGGCATTGACACTCTTGACATAGACCCATGGGATGATCATATAGGACTGCCCACAATAAAATCCGAGGCCAAACGTCCACGGTCGGGCAGGGCGTTAGAGGGGCGTTTCCCCTACACAAACTCTTCCTACATAGTCTACAGACGCCCGCCCTACTGTAGCTCAATTGATGGATGCAGGATGCAGTCGGCAGGAGAAGAGGCATTCGCTGTGCCACTCGATAGCAAACGGCTTCAACAGCCTTCCTCACGGAACAATAGCGGAGGAGGAGATTCCGCGATATTTGTGGAGGCTGACTACCTCCAGGATAATATCAAGATATGCGTCTTTACCTCCAGGTTTAAGATACCGTCGCGTTTCCTGCAGAGTTCCACAGATGTCAGTGCTGAAACCGCTCCTGTTACGACTGCTGCGTGGCACGCTTTCTGCAAAAATGCGGGTTGCGTGCTACGCATACAAAACCCTGGTCGTAGTCAGGGGAGAGACCTCAAGGAGACTGTGCGGTTGGCAATGGTGGGCAAAAAAAAAACCCTCGTTGTCTACCGCATCCATTCCTTAGAACGGATTGCTCTAGCCAATACCGAGGCCCTGTTGTACCATAGGCATTAGGGAGGCCCCTGCAGGAAATTGGAGGCTTCTGGACTGGGTTTCAGTCCCTTTTGAAACCTAGATGAAATATCTGGGTCTGGTCAAGACTTTTGGGACCCGCTTTATCCAGCTGGCTCCAAGAGTCCTGAGAGCGGCCACCATCTTGGAAAGGCTGCTGCTCAACGTGGGTGGCTTTACTCTGGAGTGATCCAGAGTATGAACCTTCCCAATTATTTTTTTGTTCTTGACTTTATGTGCTGTAAGAGAGTGTCAATTATTATATTTAATCTGCCTTCACATAGTTAATGACTACCGGACAACTGAGACGCATTGAACAATACCTCATTTGTCTTATTATGATGTACATATATATAAACACATATATACAAGCTGAATTTTTCAAGAGGGTGTGGTGAGCCAAATCCAAAACTATGAGGAATAGCAAAGAGTACTCTGAGGAGTCTCATGCTTGATTTTGATGTAAACTAAAACTCCACCATTGAATTGGAATTTTAAAAAATCAACATTCATAGACAGGAAACAAACCCATTGATTTTGAAAAAAAAACGCAACCTGTATTACACTATTTGATAGTGTCGCTAATAACGATCAAGCTCTGGGAAGTTACGACATACAGAAACCTTCAAAAACTGTTGGATTGACGGGCCCGATAGCTCAGTTGGTAGTATCCCTGCCTTCTGAACTGAGGGCTGTGGGTTCGATTCCTACCCAGGACAAACATTTGTGTGATGAACATAGATGTTTGTTCTGCGTCTGGGTGTTATATTGTATTCTATGTACATGTATTTACAAACAAAAAAGTATATAAGTATTATATCCGTTATCTGGTTCCCATAGTACAAGCTATGCTTAGTTTGGGGCTAGATGGCGATGTGTGAAATGTCCACACATATTTATTTATTATTATTAATAAAATGTCTTAATTTTAACACCCTGTATGTACATAGAAACACACATACATACACATATACATAAATACATACATACATACCGGTTATCATAACACTTCTTTTTGCTTCACCGTAGTAGAGTATACCTTCAAACTTAACAAAAATCTTGAACTTCTAACTCTTATATCTCAGCCCTGACGTACTTTAGAGCATGCTGCTTAAAGAAGTTTTGTTTACTACACTATACTGTACTATAAAATCAAGTATTCGTCGATGGCTGCGCGAAAAAAAAAGTGAGCCACCTTCCATATTAAATCTGGCATCGTCTTTTAGAAAAACATTGCTTTGGCCTGCGTACTGAACATTTGCCCATGAAAAGATCCTTCAGCAGCTTCCTTACTCATCAATACATATTAATAAAACTGTAAGTGGGCAGTGGCTAGCGTATTTATGTTTTTTGTACTGAATAGACTGAAATTACTGGACAAATTTAATTCATTCCCTCACCAACAGAAAACTTAGGAATGACTTTTGATATTATAATTTTTAACAGGATAAATCTCACGGCTGTAAACAAGAATGCACCTACTTGGTGCTATATTTTAATCTATTTGGAGAAACATCATGCAGTGCGTGATTCAATAATAAAGTCCCTTGACGTGGTGATGATAATTATCACACATTTCGCATTTCGCTTTGCACATTAGACATTTCAGTATATAGCAATGTACTCTGTGATTAGACATCTAAAAATATTTTAGATAAAATTACTACGCGCCGCTACGCTACGTACGGGCGGCGGCGGCGGCGCGGCGCGTTATTTTTACAAGTTGCTACTGCGCCTGCGTATAAAAAACTTCATAAAAAAATCGCTGTCTGGGTATTAAAACAGAAAGAGCACCAAGGAAGGAAAGTCCAACATATTAAGTAAAAATAACACTTTGTGCACTGAGAAGGACCCACTTACCTTAACTTTGAGAGCGAATACAGTGTTTCTTCTTCCATGTCTGTAGATTCCATAATACGCAAAACTTCCTCCGATAACACAGGCACAGGTTGTAAGAATTCTATTCAACTTATTATTTAACTGAACTTGCTTTGTATTACTATAATTTCGCGCAAGAACCGGTAAAAATTGCACTTTTTTAATTAATTTGCTAGAAGAACGGCACAACGTCGCCATGTTGGTAGAACGGCTGAAACTACTGACAGTGACAGTGACACTGACTGACTGACGTAAGCAAAAACTGAGAAAAAAGAAAAAGAAAGAAGGAGTTTTAGCGGAAATGCGGAAAAGTTCACGTTGTTGCATTGTATTATTTCTCAAAACTTGTGCTTTTTCCAGAGTTAATGTTTAAAATTGGTGGCGTTTTGCGCATTAAGTGCTGAGATAGAAGCATGAGTGTGGGCATGTGATATAATGTGGTGTAACGTGGTTTTTCGAGTTGCTTCCAAAATTCCATAGGAGTTTCTAGTAAAGTTATCACCACTTTTCTAGAGCATGACTTAGACTGGACTGTGACTTGACTTAGACTGGACTATGACTATGACTAAGACTTGACTACGTAAAATATTCTAAAACTCGATGAAAATGTACAATACTTGACACTGGCTAAATACACTGTGAGTGGAGCCAAAATATTAAAAAAAAAAAAGAACAAAAGGGGGTGGAAGCGGCCATGGAGGTATATCTGATAGAGGTGGGTCGTACTATGTAAATCGAGATACTAGGTGACTCAGTGACTGTGACTTGGCCATACCTGCGACAAATACCTGTGAATAAATACTAGCGAGTATTTTTTACTCGTGGCACAAGTCACGTTTACAGGACGTAGATATACAGGTGTAATTTAATTCATTAGCATAAATTGAGCCCATGTTAGTATATCATTTATAGATGATTATTAAAGAGTAAAGAGTGTAACTGACATAATTTTTATTGAAAATTATGAAGATTGCAGCGGCGCCTAACGCAGTTGGCACGGATGATTTTGATACATTTAAACGTTTTTATACTTTGTATGTACTAATTAAAAACAGCAATTCATTATTTTAATTAAATTTTGTATTGTAGCATTTGATAAAGTAAGTTATTCCATTTTTTGGAGTTATTATTATTACCAAACTAATGTGTTAGAATTCAAAAATTTTGGTCCACACGTGACCGGTATCAGGAGTAGGTATCTAGTTTCAAAGGATGCTAATGAATTCAATTACACCCAGTATAAAAGGTGTCTTTCTCTGGAACGATACTGACGCCTATGTGAAAAAAGGATGCATCTATTACTTTTGAATTGACGGCTGGCACAACTTGTCACTAATATGAATGAAAATGTGAGTCCCCGTAAATATATTTATTTTATTCTGTTTTTTAGTATTTGTTGTTATAGTGGCAACAGAAATACATTATCTGTGAAAATTTGGTTAATGAGGTTCATGAAATACAGCTTGGTGACAGATGGACAGACAGACAGACAGACGGACGGACAAGAAAGTCATAATAATAAGGTCTATTTTATCCTTTGGGTACGGAACCCTAAAAATGAAGGTCGAGAAATCTTGAACATAGCTCAAAATAGTTAAAAGTATTCTCAATGTTATTCTGAATTTGGCTATAAATATAATAAGTTTTATTAAATCCGTCTAGTAGTTTGTGGTTGTCTTGTAGTAGCGCGATGCATGTGTTGGCAACATAAAGTATTTTTTGTAATATTTTCATGTCTGGCAACTTAAGTATTTTACTTTGACGTTTATAAATATAGCTGTCAATGTCAGACACACAGAAGACGACAATTAATAACCTAAGAAAGTGCTCCGATGTAATTTTTGATATTACGAAAATTATAAGCTCCGTTGTGACATCATCCAGGATTTTCATTGGACTACGTCCTTGCCCCGCGCCTCATCATAAATACAGTCCACGCAATACTTATCGAAGATCTTATGGTCAACATAAATTGGCCCTTCTCGCAAAACCAGCGGGCGCGGCAAGCGGCAAGCGAAACGACGTCATACATAAGTTCCAGCTATATCCAGGAATTGCAAAAATATCCCACAATTTGGAGACTGGTAATATCACAATCATCTAAGTTCAACAGTTCGGCATCGTTTTGGGTTGATCCGTACTCAAAAATACTGAACAACAAGGTCAACGACCCCGCTTCTAACTACGCAGTTTACTACGGTGCGCGTGAGTGAATTCCGCCATTTTGTTGTTTGTTTCAATTCAAACCACGCCTCGTGCCTCGTGTTCGTCCGCAGTGTGAATTTTTTAGAGACTTTAATTGCGTTAATTTTGTGTTAGTTTTTAATTTAGTGTTCATTAGTGTTAGCTGATACATAATGTCGGAGTTAAAATCAGCAGTGGCTGGCCGAGGCTACGCGAAAGGTTCTATAACAAAATTGAAAACTAACACAAAATTAACGCAATAAAAGTCTCTAAAAAATTCACACTGCGGACGAACACGAGGCACGAGGCGTGGTTTGAATTGAAACAAACAACAAAATGGCGGAATTCACTCACGCGCACCGTAGTAAACTGCGTAGTTAGAAGCGGGGTCGTTGACCTTGTTGTTCAGTATTTTTGTGTAGTCTCTTTTCTAAGTTAAGAAATCTTTTGTATGCTAAGTGAAAGGATTCCCCGAGCTCAGAATTTACTTGATCTAATGGGACTTTAAGAGGCATTGAAACTTGGAACTTTTTGTTCTCAAGTTTAGTAGTCTCATCAAATAATTTTTCACAATATTGGTGTTCTGGCAATTGTTCTGGGAAAACTTCAGGCACTTGTTCTGATTTCCAAAATGCACTCAATGATTCATTCAAATTACTATCACATTCCTGACAAAATAAAGATACAACCTTGTTATTTTTGTTTGCTGCACTGCTGCTGCGGCCAGCTGCGATGTACCCGAATGATGTGTGAACGAAGGTTGGTTGCTGCTGGTGTTGTGCTGCTGATGTTGCTGGACTCTGGCTACTCTGGGTGAACTCTGCCTCAGGCTGTGGCAGGAGGACCTGGAAAAATATGTCAGCTCCAAGTAGCAAGTGCACATCACCAGGCATGTGGAAGGTATCATCAGCCAACTTACAGTGAGATGGGAAAGTGATTTCAGAAATATTAATTGAAGTTTGAGGCAATTTAGTTGTTATTTTAGGCACAATATGGCAGTTGACATCGATCTTGAAGGGATAGACAGTAGAATGCACTTCAAGATTTATGCGATTTTCAACATATTGCTTAGTATTGCTTATGCCTGTAATGGTTGTGCTAGTTTTGTTTGGTGTCACACCTAGCAAATCCACAACTTTCTGTGTGACAAATGAGGCTTGTGAAGCGCTGTCAAGTAGTGCCCTGGCGTATATTGTGCTGCCTGACTGTGATATAAGCTTAACACGTGCAGTAGGCAACAACACCTGGCTTTGTGCTGCGCTTGATAATAAGGTGACAGTAGAGCTTACATGCTGTGGTTCATCATGATGAAGCAAAGTATTGTGCTCCTGTTTGCATTCAGCGCACCTAAAATGAAATTTACATTTGCGCTTGTGAGCCGACAAACAAATTTTGCATAATTTGTTTGCTAGTGCGAACTCTAAGCGTTTGTTAGGTGCTGACATTTTAAAATTAGGGCATTGAAATAGTTTGTGTGCAGATTTACAATAGATGCATGATGCAGGAGCAGAGTGCATGGCTACAGCGTGGCTGGTCAAGCGCTGTGGCTGCTGCTTCTGGGGTGCAAAGTCAACACTTTCCAGCGCCAATGCTCGACGTTCCATATACTCTAAGAGCTCCTTAACAGTTGGGGTATTTTTGTTATCGCGCTCCATTTGAAAGGCACGCGCAGTGAAGTTGTCTAATTTTCTGCATAGAATACATACAAGGATGCTATCCCACGAGTCCACTGGTTCTTCTAGATTGCGTAGAGCGGCCAGATGCTGCTTCACCTCTGAAATTATATTGCGCAGGATTGTAGTTGTTGACCTAGTTATATTAGGCAGATCTAACAATGTGTAAATGTGTTCAGTGATTATTTTGGTTTTGTTATCGTATCTTTCTTTTAACAGTTTGAGAGCTTGTGCATAACTGTCATCTTGCAGTGACAGGTTGTTGATGAGCGCTTGGGGCTCCCCACTAAGGAATCCCTTCAGATAATAGAGCTTTTGAACCGGCGACAGAGAGTGGTCGCTATGAATCATAGCATTAAAAATATTAATGAATTCATAGTATTCTGTGTACTTACCAGTAAAAGTTGGTATTATAACGTTGGGAAGTTTAATTTTTGAGGAGGTACATGGAGTTAAGCCAGCATTATCTGCGGCCGAAACCTCGATTATCATTTTACTTAGGTCGGCGACTAGGTCTAAATACATATCCTCAATGATGCCTGGATCCTCGGAATCTTGCGGATCTAGCGCCTGAGTTAACATACAATATTTATTGTACTCGGCGAAGACATTTTCTAGCCTAATCTTTGTAGCTTTAAGTTTTTCTAAAGATCTGGACGCTCGAAAGTCGTCTGCGTCCATGGCGTCAATGCCTCTTAAAGTCCCATTAGATCAAGTAAATTCTGAGCTCGGGGAATCCTTTCACTTAGCATACAAAAGATTTCTTAACTTAGAAAAGAGACTACACAAAAATACAACTCTTTTCCAAGAATACAAAAAATTCATAGATGAATATATTAAATTAAATCATGGTAAAGTTTGCGATATAAATAGCTATGATATGTCTAGAGACCCTGTGTAGTTCCTGCCCCACCACGCAGTCATTAAAGAAAATGCTCGCACCACAAAACTAAGAGCAGTATTTGACGGGTCTATGCCCACAAATAAAAAGATTTCATTGAATGATCTACTGTTAAATGGTCCAGTAGTACAAAAGGATTTGTTTGAAGTACTTATTGCATTCAGACTAGAGAAATATTTCTTTATCTGTGACATACGTATGATGTTCAGATGCATTGAACTAGATCCCAATCAGAGGTCATTGCAAAATATACTTTGGCGTGAGTCTCCAGATCACGATATTATGTGCATACAATTAAACACTGTCACATATGGTCTGAAGTCATCTTCCTACTTGGCCACGCGATGTTTAATTGAACTAGCCAAGCGTCATAAGGATCAGTTTCCATTAGCATCCCAAATCATAGAAAATAACACATATGTAGACGATGTCCTGACAAACAGTAACTCTGAAGAGAAATTAGTCGAAATGCAGAGTCAATTAGTGCAATTACTAGCTCTGGGAGGATTTCAATTGCACAAGTGGGCTTCCAATTGCAACTCAGTTCTTGAAAATTTACTAAATGATAGTCATGATAATCTAGGTGAAGTAAACTTGCAAAAACATAGTACATCTCTCAAGACACTAGGTGTTGACTTTGATATTCAAAGCGACGTGTTCAAAAGCACATGTCCTGAGCCTTACACGAGTCAAAATGATACAAAGCGCGACATACTTAGCTTTATATCCAAATTTCATGATCCAATTGGTATAATTGGACCGATTTTTGTACGGGCAAAGGTCATAATGCAAAGCTTGTGGGCTGCGAATACTGATTGGGATTCAACACCTCCAGATGATATCCGTCAGCAATGGTTAGAGTTCAGTAGGGATTTGTCTCAGATGAAGCCGCTTAGTGTGCCACGTTGTGTTAAACCAGTCGATGCAGTTACCTGCCAGCTGATTGGTTTCGCTGATGGGTCTACAGTGGCTTACGGCTGCTGCCTATATTTGCGATCTATCGACACGCAAGGTAAGGTACATGTACATCTTCTTTGTTCTAAATCAAGGATAAATCCACTAAAAAAGGAACTCACCATTCCCAGAGTAGAGCTGAATGCTGCACTACTGCTCGCCAAGCTGACTAGCAAAATACTTGCCACATTAGGTAACACACTACAGGTCAATGACACATACCTCTTCTCAGACTCTCAAATCGTTTTAGCATGGCTTAAAACCGATGCTGCAAAACTACAGACTTACGTCGCAAATAGGGTTCGAGCGACAGGAGAGCTTTTGCATGACTGTCATTGGCAGTATGTCAATACTGAGAGTAATCCTGCAGATTGCCTCAGTAGAGGTCTTCAACCTCAAGAGCTTGAAAATAACAAGATGTGGTGGCACGGCCCATCCTTCTTGCATGATAATAACTTTAGATTTGTATCCCAAGCTGAGGTACCAGCACACCTACCTGAATTAAAATCAAAAGAGGTACTTATGTGCGCTGCGACTACCACTAATGATTCTGACATATTTGGAAAATTAAAAAAGTTCTCAAGTATAAATAAAATGACTCGTGTTCTTGCATACATACTCAGATTTTGTCAACCCAATGCTGTTAGACAAAAGGGATTTTTGACCTCTAATGAATTAAACAAAGCATTGATGGCAATAGTAAAGCATGAACAAGAGCAATTTTATCCTAATGAAATTAAATCTCTAAAAAATCAAGATCAGGTCAGCGGAAACCTGAAGCCTTTGACACCCTTTCTCGATGCAAATGGTATTATGAGAGTAGGTGGTCGCTTACAAAACGCAACTATCCCCTACGCTAGCCAGCATCCTGCAATATTGCCTAAAGATTCAAATATTACTGCACTGATAATTAGGGATGAACACATAAAATTACTGCATTCAGGGCAAAAGTTATTACTAACTTCCCTTAGACAAAGATTTTGGATTGTAGATGGATTACGCACTATTAAAAAGGTAATCTACAAATGTGTAATCTGTTTCAGACTGAAAGCCGTTGCTACAACTCAGCTGATGGGTTCCTTGCCTGCTCCGCGCGTCAATGCATGCCGCCCCTTCCAGAAGCTGGGGGTGGACTTCGCTGGGCCGGTATCAGTAAAAAACAGCCGCATTAGAAAAACTGTAATAGGAAAAGGTTACATAGTAGTTTTTGTTTGTTTTGTTACAAAAGCGATTCATCTAGAGCTTGCCTCAGATATGACCACTGAGACGTTTCTCGCCTGCTTCAGAAGATTTATTGCACGAAGAAACCTGCCCAGCGATGTCCACTGTGACAATGCATCCACGTTCAAGGGGGCAAGGAATCAACTAGATGAGCTGTATCGCTTAATATCTTCTCAAAGTCATCAACATCAGGTACAGTCTTTTGCATCATCGCGAGGGATAAACTTTCATTTCATTCCTAGCTATAGTCCGATATTTGGGTCCCTCTGGGAAAGTTCTGTAAAAAGTGCAAAGCACCATCTAAAACGTGTTGTAGCTCATGCATTGCTAACTTACGAACAGCTAAACACTGTTTTGACCGAAATTGAAGGTGTACTTAATTCGCGACCTATCACTGCTGTATCTGCAGACCCGAATGACTTTACTTACCTCTCGCCCGGTCACTTTCTTACTGGTGCGCCGCTTAATAGTTATCCTGAGCATGATGTAAAGGACAGACCTGCAAACTTGCTTAAATTTTGGTCTGTAACTGTCAATATGAAGCAAAATTTTTGGAGGTACTGGAGTAAGCAATATCTGTGTCTCTTGCAAAGTAGACCTAAATGGCGTGACGCTAAGCCTAATCTTCAGATAGGTAGTCTTGTAATTTTATGTAGCGACAACACTGCCCCATTGTACTGGCCTATGGCCCGAATAACCAAACTTTTCACAGGAAGAGATAATCTTGTAAGAACGGTCGAGGTAAAATTGCCTAATGGGCATACTCACAATAGATGCGTTTCTAAAATGTGTGTATTACCAGTAGATGTAGAATAGAATATCTTTTATTAGTAAAACAACTATGTATAAGTAGCTTTGTAATATATTTAGCATAGTCTTCTAAAACTAATAAGTATTTTGATGTTTAGTCATTATAAGTTAGGATAGATAAGTCTTAGGTATAAACTGTAACGGTAACTGATAGCCTCAATAAAACATGTAAGCCAAATTTAAGTTCTGCCTTCAGCAGAATACTAGAGCCATTGCCTCGAAAATAAATATATACTTAATATATATTACTTAATTGTAAATTGTACTCTAATAATAGTTTAAACAAAATGCACTAGCATAAATTAATATTATGTACATTTTGATTTTTGTTTTTCCATATTTACTATGTATTAAGCGCTAAACATTGCTAAAATCTATCTAGTTAATTACACTATAGGTACATTATAGTTGCCATACTAATGTAGGATTTGTATACTTACGTAACGTTGTAATAATATTGTAACAGCAAAGGATTGCTCCTTCATTCGAAAATCTAAATTGTAATAAGTGCCTACATTGGTTAAAACGTAGATTTCTATGTATTCCTATATAGTTGTAATGTTTTTTCTCTTATAAACTCTATGGGCGGAGCTCTTATCTGATAAGATAATAGATAAATAAAACAAGGTTTTCATATTTTAAATAACACTATATTTTCTGATAAATACTAGGTACAATAATTAAATAACTAAAACTATGTAAATCTTAGACTATTACACTACAGCATTCTTAAAAAATTTGTTAAAATATTTCTAAAGATTAAATTCTATGTAATATACTTACCTTATACTCTATGTAATGTAACTTACGTATTAACTAGTGAGTGTGGTACTTACCTGGCGTTATTTGCATAATTACCTAAACGATTGAAAAGGATAATGTACAATCTACACTGTTAGTACGTGATTTGTGCCTCATTTGTAAGCATAGCTTTGTTCCAAAAGTTGTTTCTTTATTTCATTTTGAGGCCGCAGCTTATGTTGGCAACATAAAGTATTTTTTGTAATATTTTCATGTCTGGCAACTTAAGTATTTTACTTTGACGTTTATAAATATAGCTGTCAATGTCAGACACACAGAAGACGAAAATTAATAACCTAAGAAAGTGCTCCGATGTAATTTTTGATATTACGAAAATTATAAGCTCCGTTGTGACATCATCCAGGATTTTCATTGGACTACGTCCTTGCCCCGCGCCTCATCATAAATACAGTCCACGCAATACTTATCGAAGATCTTATGGTCAACAGCATGTTCAAAGGGACAGGCAGACAGACAGACAAATAATAAAAAAATGATTTAAGTACTTAATATCAATAAGGGATTTAATGGATACTCTAGACCGATACTGACGCCAATGTGAAAAAGGATGGCACCGATTACTTTTGAACTCGTGGCCGGCAATACATGTCGCTGTCACAGCTCCTGTGAAAAAAATACTAGGTTTGTCCCTCTCTGATACGCTACAGACACCTTTGTGAGAAAAGGATGCACCTATTACTTTAGCACACCCTCATAGACTCGCGCACAAGTCACAGTTACGCTGCTCCCACAGGTATTTTGTCACTGTGACTGACAGTGACTTTCTTTTATCGGTGACTTTTACCTGTGACGATAAATACGCCTCAGCCCAATTACTTTAGCACACCCTCATAGACTCGCGCACAAGTCACAGTTTCGCTGCTCCCAGAGGTATTTTGTCACTGTGACTGACTGTGACTTTCTTTTATCGGTGACTTTTATCTGTGACGATAAATACGCCTCACGCCTAATATCTGATTCTATGTTGATGGAAGAGGCTTATATTTTCATCAATCGAAATGCCACAGAGTGATCCAAATTCCTCTACCAGCTCCTGCTTCCAGTTTGATCGTAGCAAGTAGCAGCCCTACGAGCGCTGCTACTCCTTCCGGAAAAGGAAAAGTGCGTAAGGTCCAAAGTACTGGAAGAGCAATGTTTGGATTCTGAAATCATTGTTCCGCCTAACAGGTGAAACAATGTTATAAATTCAAAACAAAATAAAGATTCGGCCACCTTTAAAATCGTAGAGAGCAAAATTAGTGACGGCGTTATTAAGGGCTCCGCCCGCGTCCTGGTCTCTAGCGACACAATAGCCCCATATTGTACTGAGACAATTCAATCACTGCAGGACAAACATCCACCTGAAACAGCAAATCTCCACCTTCCTGAACCACCCCTACCAGATGACGTCGCTGTTGAAGTGACCCCACAGGATGTAGCTGCAGCCGTCACGTATTTTCAGAGTGGTTCAGCTGGAGGTCTTGATGGCCTTACCCCACAAATTCTAAAAGATCTTTTATCGGGTATTTCTGGCGAAGTTGGCGTGGTCCTCTTGAGGGATTTAACGGCTTTAGTGAACCTGATGCTGTCAGGGCAAATCAATAGTAACGTCATTGAAATCTTATATGGTGCAAACTTGTGTGCCCTTATCAAAAAAGATGGTGGTATCAGACCTATTGCGGTAGGCACCACATACGCTGCCAAGGTCGGCTGTAGGAAAAAGGTTGCCTTTTTAAGCAACCTTTTTCAGACAATACAGCTGGGCTTTGGTTCGCGGGGTGGCTGTGAGACCGCTGTTCATTCACTTAGAACCTTTCTCGATCAAAATTGTGGCGAAGTGCTGCTAAAGGTGGATGTTAAAAACCTTCAATTCTGTCGACAGAGGCGCTCTTTTGACACAAGTCAAGGATAAAATTCCGGAACTGTATAAATTCCTTTAGCAATGTTGTGGCAACCCAACAAAATTAAATTACCAAAATAACGTGATCCTATCCTCAATCGGGTGTCAGCAGGGCGACCCTCTAGGTCCGGCCATTTTTAGCCTTGCCATCCATCCAATTATTCAACGTCTTCGGTCCAAACATAACGTTTGATACTTGGATGACGGAACCCTAGGAGGCGACGTGAACACTGTTTTTAATGATCTAGGTATCATTATTAACGAATTTCGCGACATTGGTTTGGATCTAAATTTTTGTAAATGCGAACTCTTTCTGTTTGCGATACTTGTCCTGTTAAATATATGGTTTTTCAAAAATTTAATAGTATTGCCCCGAATATCAAATTAGTTCGCCGATTCTGGATGAGTCTTTTTCACCTTTCGTAAAAGAAAAAAATCAAAATTTCAATAACGCATCAGACAGGTTACTCAAAATTAACGCCCACATGGCTTTTACAATTATTCGCTTTTATCTATTTGTCCCAAAATTTACTTATATTTACGATGTTGTCAACTGTGGAAACACAGTGAGCTCCTTACGGGCTTAGACAGCATTGTAAAGAATACTCTGGTTTCGGTTTTGAATGTTGATATGGATGACAGGACGTGGTCGCAAGCCTCTCTACCTGTGCGTTTAGGAGGTCTAGGGATACGCAAAATTTCGAGTGTTGCATTACCGGCATTTTTATCCTCTGTACATGGTACACATAAATTAATAGAAAAAATTCTTGCTCCGTCTTTAGGTACTTTCAAAGTAGCTCATTTGTCAGAGGCAAAGAATGCCTGGGGCTTGGCTTGTCCAAATTCTGATCTCCGGGGGTTCTTTCCTCACAGAGGTGGTTATAATAGTTATTATTGTATAACAAATAAGTATCTAAGTATTATAATTATCAGTTATGTGGTTCCCATAGTACAAGCTTTGCTTTGTCCACACATTTATTTATTCAAAGCTTAAAAATCTTTGAATAAAGTTAAAAACTATACACGCGCACGCGTGAAAACTTAAAACTAAAAGCATTGATAATCAACGGAAGTGCCATAGAGTTAGCTTGGCAGAGCATCCTTATTCTTTGGTATATTCCCAGTTGACCCCAGATTGCAATCGGGAACAATATTTCCAGTGTTCAACTGTGACTTTTTTTATAATTTATAGGCATAGCCATGCTATGTTGATGGGCATAGCATATGATGATTTGACCACTGTGACGATAAAATTATAATTTTTACTCTGTGTTCAATACACAGAATCACAGATTAGAGAAAAAAAACACAGAATTAACACTAGCAACACCAAGGTGTTTTACTTTTTTTCTTTTTCTGTTTGGCTTATGATATAATATAAAGTCACAGTATAAAGTAAAATCAATAGCCTCACATTGCTACGCCTAGCGAAGCGTTACATGCTCTTTGTTGCTACGTATAAGTAATCTATGGCCTCACAGCTTCACTTTATCCATCTAAAAAATACATAGAGTTTTGGCGGGAACGCGGATATGTTCACGTCGTTGCATTGTATTATTTCTCAAAACTTGTGCTTTTTCCAGTATTAATGTTTAAAATTGGTGGCGTTTTACGCATTAAGTGCTGACTTACGAGCATGAGTGTGGGCAAGTGATGTAATGTGGTGGAACGTGAGTTTTCGTGTTGCTTCCAAAATTCCATATGTTCTGAATTAAAAAGAAATAAATATGACGTAGTCAGATTGACATTTGAAACGAAAATGGTCTGCAGTTTTATTTTAATTTCTTTTATAAATAATATTTATTGAGTGGTTTTCTAATATTTTATGATATTAACGATACGCCGATTTCTTTCTTTCTTTTACATCTGGCGACCGAGACAGTGGAAACTTTGAACCTGAAAATTATTTTGGAAAAAATTGGAAAAAAAGATGGAGGCTGAATAAAAGTTTCGTAGATCCAATGAATCCGAGGAAGCCTTAAGCCGACACGCTGCCTATAAAATAGAAGATAGACCGTACCTACTACCTATATTTTTTGATGGATTTACGACATAACTAAAATATTAGAGACCACAGATGTGAAAACCGATTAAAAAGAAGATGATGACTGCTGCTGCAATGAATTATAACTGAAATGAAATGAAGAAAAGAAGTGGTGATAAAAGACCAAGGCTAAGATACGACTTACGGAATGGTTCAGAGGGAATGAGAAAGGTAGCCTTCCGATCCTACTTATACGTCATAGCCATGATTCTGGTCGATGTTCACTGATATAAAAAAAAATGCGATATTATAATATTAAAAGACGAAAAGACTGAAAATCGCAAATAATTGAATAATGCAGGGGGATAAAAGACCTAGGCTATGGTGCGACTTACACGGAATGGCTTAGATTAGATGAGATGAATGGCCTTCCGATCCTTTACATCATAGCCATGATTCTGGTCATGATTTACTGCAGAAAGTTGTATTAATCTAGTGTGACCTCTGCAATTAGATAAGATTTGGATACCTACCTGGATTGCTGTTTTGGAAGGAGACTTTGGTATTATTAAGACTGACTTTACCGAAGATTATCTTCGAATCAGTAAGTACAGGGAACATAATAAAAATAGAAGAATCTAAATGCAAGTCCGACAAGGGTATTCTATTGACTGATTATATACCTCACTGGATTGCTGGTTGAATTTATAGGAAACAAGATTTGGTATAATTTTTCTGACTTTGCCTAAAGCTTTCCTTCAACCAGATTACAGCTTTACATAGATGAGATGGAGTCAGACAGTATCGTAACTCCTATTAAGAGAAGATTAGTCATTACTGAACAGTATAGAGAATAGAAGAAGAAGACATAGAGTCGATCTCATGACGAATAATTTTGATCTAATTTATTTTTTATTAATATGTGATATTCTTTTGATGTGATTTTGTATGTTTTATACTTATTGATTGTTCTCCTTTCTTTTCGGCTTAGGAGGGACTAGACTATAGTAGGTACTAACTAAAAATTGAAGCATGACTGTACTAAATTTAATTTTAAACTTTTTAACGATTGCAAATTTTAAATTGTTTCTGCTGCCAGTAATTTCTATTGAGAAAATGAATGTATAACTTGTAAATTAGCAGCTAGGTTTATATTTGTAACATCGGAAGTGTATATTCTTTCTATTTTGAAATGTTAGGTTGTGAACACACCAGGTGAGATGAGGAGCATCTTGCGTTTTCTCTTTCTGTGTTTGGAGGATGTTCTGAATTAAAAAGAAATAAATATGACGTAGTCAGATTGACATTTGAAACGAAAATGGTCTGCAGTTTTATTTTAATTTCTTTTATAAATAATATTTATTGAGTGGTAAACAAGATTTGGTATATTTTTCCTGACTTTGCCGTAAGCTTTCCTTCAACCAGATTACAGCTTTACATAGATGAGATGGAGTCAGACAGTATCGTAACTCCTATTAAGAGAAGATTAGTTATTACTGAAGAGTATAGAGAATAGAAGAAGAAGACATAGAGTCGATCTCATGACGAATAATTTTGATGTAATTTAATTTTGATTGATATTGATATTATTTTGATGTGATTTTGTATTTTTATACTTATTGATTGTTCTCCTTTCTTTTCGGCTTAGGAGGGACTAGACTATAATACTAACTAAAAGTTGAAGCACGACTGTACTAGATTCAAACTTTTTAACGATTGCAAATTTCAAATTGTTTCAGCTGCCAGTAATTTCTATTGAGGAAATGAATGTATAAATTGTAAATTAGCAGCTAGGTTTATATTTGTAACATCGGAATAGGGAATAAGCAGAGTTGTCGATTATTGTATATTTATTATTTTAATGTGTACATTCTTTCTTTTTTGAAATGTTAGGTTGTGACTACACCGGTTAAGATGAACAATGAGCATCTTGCGTTTTCCCTTTCTGTGTTTGGAGGATGTTCTGAATTAAAAAGAATAAAAAAGACGTAGTTCAGATTGACATTTGAAACGAAAATGGTCTGCAGTTTTTATTTTAAATTATTTTATAAATAATATTTATTGAGTGGTTTTCTAATATTTTATGATATTAACGATACGCCGATTTCTTTCTTTCTTTTACATCTGATGTATTTATATATTATTATTTATAAAAGAAATTAAAATAAAACTGCAGACCATTTTCGTTTCAAATGTCAATCTGACTACGTCATATTTATTTCTTTTTAATTCAGAACATCCTCCAAACACAGAAAGAGAAAACGCAAGATGCTCCTCATCTCACCTGGTGTGGTCACAACCTAACATTTCAAAATAGAAAGAATATACACTTCCGATGTTACAAATATAAACCTAGCTGCTAATTTACAAGTTATACATTCATTTTCTCAATAGAAATTACTGGCAGCAGAAACAATTTAAAATTTGCAATCGTTAAAAAGTTATCATTATTGACATTTGAAACGGAAATGGTCTGCAGTTTTATTTTGATTTCTTTTTTATAAATAATATTTATTGAGTGGTTTTCTAATATTTTATGATATTAACGATACGCCGATTTCTTTCTTTCTTTTACATCTGGCGATGAAAAAGAAAAAATAAAAAAAGAAAGATGTAAAAGAAAGAAAGAAATCGGCGTATCGTTAATATCATAAAATATTAGAAAACCACTCAATAAATATTATTTATAAAAGAAATTAAAATAAAACTGCAGACCATTTTCGTTTCAAATGTCAATCTGAACTACGTCTTTTTTATTCTTTTTAATTCAGAACATCCTATGCCAGATGTAGAAGAAAGAAAGCCGGCGTGAGAAAATAATATAAAAACCAACAGCTATTATAAAAATAAAGGATTAATTCAAAATAAAACAGCGGACCATTTTCAGTTCAAAATGTCAAGTGCCAAAAATCCACACTGACGTGTTTTTATTTTCTTTTTAGGGATCTGTATTTAAAAATACAGAACATCCTCCAAACCCCAAGAGAAAATTGAAGTTATCTGCTAACTTAATTTCTAATATACATAAGCCGCAGTTAATTAGAAGTAACACGTCAGTAAAAATGTTTAGGTTAAGTAACAAAACAATAACTATTAACACCTAAAATATTCCTAACATGCTTACACAACACTCTGTTTTAAGCAAGATCTATCTATCCATCCCTCCCAGCCCGAAAAGCAAGAGAAAATAATTTGTTAAAAGAAATTAATACAAAGTGAAGTAAAATGGTTGGAATATACATACAGAATCATCAATAAAAACAAAATTAACCAAAAGCATCCATCAGTAATATAACGTCGCGTATGTACCTATATCCCTCAGCTATACAAAATTTTAAAGTTTATACTTACTTGGTATCAATATTCTCCTGCCATATCGTGAGACTTTCACCGGCTCACTAGGAGAGGAAATGGTGGTGTTCTCACCATTCTTCCCTCCGTCTGGATTTTCTGAGCTAAGAATAGTTTCAGATTTCTTACCTTCCTCAGCGCCATGTTTGAGATCAGAGATGCCGAGAGCTTCTAAATCGTCTGATACAACCTCCAAAGAGTACAAACGCTGTATGGGTCGTACCTTTAAACCTGTAGCAGTTCTTATCAGAGCCGTTCTATTAACGCCGTCGTTCCCAGTGTAAATCTTAGTTATAACACCTAAAGGCCACTTAAACCTTTTTTCTTCTGTCTCCACTAATACCACTTGACCTTCCTTCATTTCTTCATACTTAGTTTTATCTTTACCTCTCTGTATCAATTCTGTGAGATACTCTGTCTTAAATCTATGACGAAAGTCGTCTCGTAACTTTTGTAGGTATTTAAGTCGGACATTCAAGCTTTTAGAGTCTATGAGATCTAAATCAGTGGTATCTGAGTTAGGTAGTGGCTGAAGGAAACACGCTGGAGTTAAAGGCTCTAGAGAATCTGCCTTATCGTCTTGAACATAGGTCAGTGGTCTATTATTCATTACAGACTCACATTCACAAAGTAAAGTGTGTAATTCATCATAGGTTACCTGTGATTTACCTAATACTTTGCGTAGTAAATCTTTCATCGTTCTAATAAGTCGCTCGAAAAAACCACCCCACCAAGCACCGGTTGGTGCATTAAGTTTCCATTTAATTCTTGTTGTGCATGTTTCTTGTTGAATTTTGTTCCAGTCTAAGCTATCCAACATATTTTTACTGCCAACTAGGTTGGTGCCATTATCTGAGTAAATTACCCGCACCCTCCCTCGTCTAGCAATGAATCTTCTTAGAGTCCTAAGAAACGCTTCGGTCGAGAGAGACTGTGTGAGTTCTAAATGTACTGCGCGGTAAACTGCACACGTAAATATGACGATCCAGCATTTCTCGCCATTTTTCAAGTAGAGATGACCCGCCAAATCTACTCCTGTCACTTCAAAAGGTAAAGAGCTTTCCATACGATCCACTGGCAAAGGCGCTACAGGTGCCTGCATCTGTTTCACTCTGTACCGTTTGCATATCATGCAATTCATTATTACTGACCTGGCGAGTCTTCGAATCCCAAAGATCCAGTATGATTTTCTAATATCCGCAATCAAACTATTCATACCTGCATGTTGTAAATGCACATGTCTCTGCTCTACCAGCCTGCGAACTATCTCACTCTTGGCTGGCAACAATATAGGACATTTAGTATTCTCAGGCATGCTTGATAGTAAAAGTCTAGTTTTGATTCTCCTCAACTGATCGCCGTCTTGCAAGGTATGTACATTCTTACATTTTAATTCCAAACTATCCTTGTTCTCTTCTTGTAGTAGTAAGAATATTTTCCTTTCAGCTCTTTCATATTCATCAACTGTTATATCCTCTTTTAATATATATTTTTTCTTTTTCAGGCAATTATCTGTGAACCGGAGTAGCCAAGCGACTACGCGTACAATCTTGTCATACTTGGAAAAATAAAGAAGTCTGTCTGAGAAGGTTTCATTCAATAAAAAATTTACGTTACAGGTTGACTTGGCCGTCACCCTCAACTCCTTTTTAGCTTCCGTGTCATCCACCTTGACCGAACTCTTAGGCCAATCTTCTGAGTTATGCCGCAGGAAGTCGGGACCTTCTATCCACCGGTAATCTAGCAGCTGCTTGTAAAAGAAAAGAAAGAAAGAAAGAAATCGGCGTATCGTTAAGATCATAAAATATTAGAAAACCACTCGATAAATTGTTAGTAAAACCTTTTTGATAAACGTGTTTTTAAATAATTTATGTTCTCTGCCACTTTTTGATACCTGCCTTTGTACGTCATCTTTTGATTAAAAAACTTTACAGCATTTACATGGTTGTTTTACTATTTATCTTTTAATTCTCTTTACCATTATATACAAGTTATAATAGCCGCCACTTCCACACTCTGCTTCGAGGGCTGTAGCCCTAACTAAGATGATAACTTTAATGGTATTTATCCACGATACGCCGATTTCTTTCTTTCTTTTACATCTGGCGACCGAGACAGTGGAAACTTTGAACCTGAAAATTATTTTGGAAAAAATTGGAAAAAAAGATGGAGGCTGAATAAAAGTTTCGTAGATCCAATGAATCCGAGGAAGCCTTAAGCCGACACGCTGCCTATAAAATAGAAGATAGACCGTACCTACTACCTATATTTTTTGATGGATTTACGACATAACTAAAATATTAGAGACCACAGATGTGAAAACCGATTAAAAAGAAGATGATGACTGCTGCTGCAATGAATTATAACTGAAATGAAATGAAGAAAAGAAGTGGTGATAAAAGACCAAGGCTAAGATACGACTTACGGAATGGTTCAGAGGGAATGAGAAAGGTAGCCTTCCGATCCTACTTATACGTCATAGCCATGATTCTGGTCGATGTTCACTGATATAAAAAAAAATGCGATATTATAATATTAAAAGACGAAAAGACTGAAAATCGCAAATAATTGAATAATGCAGGGGGATAAAAGACCTAGGCTATGGTGCGACTTACACGGAATGGCTTAGATTAGATGAGATGAATGGCCTTCCGATCCTTTACATCATAGCCATGATTCTGGTCATGATTTACTGCAGAAAGTTGTATTAATCTAGTGTGACCTCTGCAATTAGATAAGATTTGGATACCTACCTGGATTGCTGTTTTGGAAGGAGACTTTGGTATTATTAAGACTGACTTTACCGAAGATTATCTTCGAATCAGTAAGTACAGGGAACATAATAAAAATAGAAGAATCTAAATGCAAGTCCGACAAGGGTATTCTATTGACTGATTATATACCTCACTGGATTGCTGGTTGAATTTATAGGAAACAAGATTTGGTATAATTTTTCTGACTTTGCCTAAAGCTTTCCTTCAACCAGATTACAGCTTTACATAGATGAGATGGAGTCAGACAGTATCGTAACTCCTATTAAGAGAAGATTAGTCATTACTGAACAGTATAGAGAATAGAAGAAGAAGACATAGAGTCGATCTCATGACGAATAATTTTGATCTAATTTATTTTTTATTAATATGTGATATTCTTTTGATGTGATTTTGTATGTTTTATACTTATTGATTGTTCTCCTTTCTTTTCGGCTTAGGAGGGACTAGACTATAGTAGGTACTAACTAAAAATTGAAGCATGACTGTACTAAATTTAATTTTAAACTTTTTAACGATTGCAAATTTTAAATTGTTTCTGCTGCCAGTAATTTCTATTGAGAAAATGAATGTATAACTTGTAAATTAGCAGCTAGGTTTATATTTGTAACATCGGAAGTGTATATTCTTTCTATTTTGAAATGTTAGGTTGTGACCACACCAGGTGAGATGAGGAGCATCTTGCGTTCTCTTTCTGTGTTTGGAGGATGTTCTGAATTAAAAAGAAATAAATATGACGTAGTCAGATTGACATTTGAAACGAAAATGGTCTGCAGTTTTATTTTAATTTCTTTTATAAATAATATTTATTGAGTGGTTTTCTAATATTTTATGATATTAACGATACGCCGATTTCATTCTTTCTTTTACACCATAGAAGCTTCTAGTAAAGTTGCCACCACTTTACTGGAGCATGACTTAGACTGGACTTCGACTACCTGACTTAGAATGGACTATGACTATGACTAAGACTTGACTTTACGTGATATATTCTTTAACGATGAATAATTACAATACTTGACACTGGCTAAATACACTATGTGTGGAGCCAAATTATTAGAAAAAAAAAAGAATACATACATAACTTACAAAATAAAAAACTCGTTTCTGTTTTCAACTATCTTTTAATAAAACTGGTAAAACTTAAATTTGAAATTCTGTCTGGACTGGCACTGGCACTGACACTGTTTAAAAACCCCTTTAAAATATTCAGTTAAAAATATATACATTATTAATTTCTTAGGTATTGATATCTTAACACCTATGAAAATTCTCATGAGTGTGTTACTTTCCTATCTTAGAACAATGACAAATCCTATAAAAGCATGTACCTAGTAGGTATAGGATATAATAAAATACTATGTAAATATGTGTGGACACACACACACACACACACACACACACTCACACAGCGCCCTGTAGCCCCCCAAGCTAAGCATAGCTTGCACTAAGGGAACCAGATATAATCCTTAGATACTTTTTGTTCGTAAATACATATACATAGAATTGTACACAAGGTGATGATCTTGAATTGATATGTTATCCCGAAAGGGGGTAAATCTACACCCCAAGGTAGACAATGTTTTTTCTACGACTTTACTAAATTAATAGCTTTTCATTGATGAAATGCCTTGTAAAGTTTACGTTCGAAAATAGCCTTAGCACAGCTGGGTGGTTGATCTTCGTCCTTGACCGAGTGCACATAAATGAGTTTAACAACCTGTGTTTAGAAATGAATTTATAGTATCTTGTTAACTCTCGTAGTGATCGCACGTGCAATTTTGCGAGTGGATTTATTTTTTCCTATGGATGTTTGGAAACACCCAGTTTCAAGTGAAACTCTCACAACTTGTAGGGTATCATGGTCCCAGTCCCCCCACTTCGGGATAACATATCAATTCAAGGTCACCTTGAATAACACATAGATGTTTGTTCTGTGTGTGGCTCAGAACAACCATCTATGTTCATCACACAAAATGTTTGTCCTGGGTAGGAATCGAACCCACAGCCCTCAGTTCACAAGGCAGGGCTACTACTAAGCTATCGGGCCCGTTATATATAATTTATATATAGACATATTTTAGACCTCATTGATTAAAGGGGGAAGATTTTATCACCAATAGTTAAGGTAATCAATGATTAAATGTTCTAACCAATAGTCAGTTTGTTAGTGTATTTAACAATTAGTTACCTAAAAATAATGTTGAAAAACCCCTTCCTAAATCGGGTTGCTACCTACGTCACAGATTACTGAATATGTTACTACGCCTATGTACCTATTTGACATAATGGGAATTAAAAAAGCAGACTTATTAGTTCCTTCATTTTATTAATAACCATAATACTATCGTGATTAATATTAATACTAGTGACTATTCCTAAAAAACAAAACCATAAAATTTATGGAGATGTCTGGGAGATAGGAACAAAATTAATTGAGCACACTGATGCTCTCTCCGCTTTGGTGATCTAGATCTGTAACATCTCTCTGTTCTTCTATGATTTCTTCGGTTTGAATAGTATGCTGTGTGGGGTCATACTCAATGATATGCTGTGGCTCTGATGGCACATTCATTAACAGCACACGCCTGACAGCATCTGCATCATCATATAAACCATACTCCGCCTGCCAGAGTAAAGTGGTTATCAACTGTTGCAAATTCCCTCGTGTTCGTGGAGTCTTTACCTTCCTAAGCTTGTTTGCGACATACTCCCCAAACACGGAATACTCATCTTTTCTATTAGTGCCTTCATAGATTACTTTTTCAGGCTTGGGTGCCACATAATAACTAGATAGGCCAGTTGGGGATGGGACTTCTCGCTTTATCTTGCAGTACTTCCTTTTACGTTTTGGCTGTGGCTCGTAAGTTTCAATGTGGGTGATTTGATATGGATCCTCTTCCAGCCATTCTTCGTCAGATTGTTGCTCACCATGCATTTGCCTTACAAGGTTGAGAGTAGTGTCATCATTATCTCCATCGGAATCAGAGTTCTGGTTTGTATCAATCTGCAAAAGTAGGTGAATAAAATTCAAGCTACCTAAATTATATTAGTTAGGTACCTTAATTTAGTGCTTTGCAATTGCTGCAGCTTGCATTGATTTATCATCATCTTGTAGACATCTATCATAGAGATACCTAGTTGACCTAATTCTTTGTGGTTACAGCATCACTGCCTACCTAGCCTAGCAAGGTACCTACTAAACCTAAACCAAATTAAGAGGTCATTCGTTTATAATTATGCATAGGTACACTGATACAGTAGTTGGATAGAAGTCATCAATGTCATTAAACAAATTAGGTACCTAGGTGTTTGTAAATAATTGTCTGAACCATTGCCATTGATCTTACTATACATTTCAATGGAACTGGTGGAAATTGGAATGGAAATGGAACAACTTAACTTATTCACGAATTTAATATAAGTACAGACATGCGTCCGACTGTCTGTCTGTCTGTCGTATCGTAAATTAATATGCTGTGCCTGTGGGACGTCGCAGTCGATAGCTGATCTCGGTTATCGATCCAGATAATCGATTATAGATATAACTGGGAACGGCAATGCCTATCGTGCGTGCAATAGATAGACGATGATCTATCTAATAAGTAATATAAATAGGTATAGTAAATGTGTAAAGTGCAAGTAGGTACCCTATGAACTTCTATTTTAGGCGGAATTTCCTCATCATCTTCGTTGTTGACTGATATAGAATAACGTACATTTTTATCAGCACTGCTTTTTGATTTATACTTTCTGCGCTTGTTCGGTGTGGACGATTTATTTGGTGTTCCGTTTACATCCTCTACTATACGGAAGCTTGAGTCATCTAATGTACCATTTTCCGAAAGTTCCCATTGGACAGGATGTTTATTCATTAAATGTACACGCAAATTTGTGGTATTTCCAAAGTATTTGTACTGACAATCACATATTTTACACAACACTGCGACGCATCTATTATTCTCTTGGATACGCTCGAAAAATTTCCACACAGCAGATGTAACTTTCTTCATTTTGTTAGTATAATCCGCGCTTTGTGAGAAGTAATAATAGTCAATTTATTTGCCGCCGAAATCTTGAACCAAAACCGATTAATGATGAGGTAACTGGTATCGAATCAAAAATATCACGAGTTGAATTGAATGCACAACAAAATGGCGATCGAGTAAAAGCATCGAGCGAGCGCAATAACAGAGATTGAAAACGACCTTCATTCGATAGTGACGTTACGCTGACGGGCGGCGGCTGTGTGTCGCCAAGTCAAAACAGAGTGAATTCGCCAAAAGTATAAGTTATAAGTTGGTAAGTAGTGCGTTATTATCTATTTTTCACCTCAGTAGCGAACAGGCGTTCTTTGCTGCGAGAAAACAGTGTTCATTCAAAATCGTATTATGCTTACTGGGTGAGACAAAAAGTGTTTTTTTTTTAATATTAGGAAGTAAAGTAAAGTAAATATTTATTTAGCCAGAACGATTACATGCATTCCTTAATGTAATAATAATCCACAGACAAATTCTATAATCCAAAATTTAAAAAATAATTAAATACGTAAATTAGTAATGAAGTGATTACTTAGTTATTTACCAGTTATAAATACAAGTTATGATACAATATTAACATTTCACAGTGGGCCCCAAACTCGGCAGAGCCTGTATCTTGGTGTTCAGCAGTGGACGTCTTCAGGCTGTTAATGATGATGATGATGATGATGATGACCATGAAATGTGCCCCGCAGTTTCAGGTGAAGCCGCGAAACACAGCTAGTTTGAAGAGGTCTTCAATCCCTAGTAATTCAAAATTGTTTAGGCGCTACGAAAATAGGTAAATACAAACCCACGCGCCCAAGAACTCGAAGTCGAAGAGGTAAAGTAGGACGACCGGACTATTGAAAATCTGAGGGAGCTGAAAGTAGTGTTCCTGCGTGTGTGCATCGTGGCGTTTCATTTGTTTAAAACGGTATAAGTACTTGCGTAGAGCGTCGAAAGCGGATGACAAATACACAGTTGAAACTTGAAATAAAAAAAATGTAGTGGTTAGTTGAAGTTCCTCCTCGCTTCGCTCGTCGTCGCATTTGGTACGTAGAAAAAGTATTGACATCTGTTGAAAAGTTTGGCATTTGTCATTCTGTCAAAAGGAGATTGTCAAACTGACATCTGTCAATATCTTGGCCAGCCCCCCTATTACGAAGGAGCTAGCAGCGGCGCTGACGCGCGTCTGCCGCGCAACTGCTGTCAAAATTGTATGAAAATTGACAGCAGTTGAGCAGCCCCTTCGCTGGTGTTGTATGGGAATACCATAGGCGATAAATGAAAAAGGTGAGTTAATGTCAAATGTATGCCATTTTAGTTGTATGACGGCAAATTGAAATATGACACGGATTTGTCAAAATTGGACAAAACCGTGTTAGCGAGTGTATGAGTGGCCTTTGGGTTCCCTAGATATCGATTACCCCCAAAAGTAAAGGTGCTCCGATTGGAGTATCTTTATTTGGATGCGGATCGTCATTTTCTTCATAATTACTTATATGATTATTAAACAACTCAACAAACAACTCCATCACTTTAATAAATAATAACATTTATTTAATTTTACAAAACCATACTAAGTACTCATAATAATATGTAGGTGATGGGTATATAATATTATAATACTCTTTTTCTTTAGTCATAGGCTGAATTAAGATGCTGTTAAAATTATCAATTAATATTAACTTGATAATTTTAATAGCTTCGTTTATGAACTATTGAATATCATGGTCACTCTACACACTAGAGAAGCGATAATATCAAAATTCACTTACATAGAGGAAAGAAACCCGCTTTCAGCATATGATTCATTGCAATAACCCTCGATGCAACATTTCTTAGTCATGATTTTTTTCAAGGTGACTAAAACTACACGAAAACCACGTCCGTTTTACTTGTACTAGGCACTTACTCAAAACAATAATAAATATGGCCGACATCCTACTTCTTTCAAAGTTGACACATTTGGCGTAAGCATATTCTACTAATGTTCACATCACAGATAATATAATACCTACAGGTTCCCATAAAAGTATATTCATTAGAAATCCTATGTAGTTGAATGAAGAATTGTGTATTTATATTCAAATAAAATAAAAACACCAGTCTAAAATAATAGAAAGAGCTTCTTGTGTTATAAAACCTTTATGAAATATTAAAAAGTATTCCTACCATGTTAGAATATTGTTTTGCACTGGTATTCTTAAGAAAAAGACAGCGGGCTCTCACGTTACCTATGTCCCTCGGACCGCGTTTCTCTCTTGACACGATGCAGCTTATTATCGGCTTTATTGCTAAATAGAGTAATGGTAGTATTGTATAATGTTTGATTCCTTGTTAGTCTGTGGTAATCATTCCAGAGGTATAGTATACTTAAAACTTCCTTACTCCACACATAGTTTATTTAGCCAGTCTCAAGTATTGTAATTTTTCATCATATACTTCATCATCATCATCATCATCATCATTAACAGCCTGAAGACGTCCACTGCTGAACATAGGCCTCCCCCCGGGAGCGCCACTCAGAGCGGCTGCTCGCCTCCTGCATCCATCGGCTCCCCGCGGCTTTCACCAGGTCGTCGGTCCACCTAGTGGGGGGCCGGCCTACGGTGCGTCTTCCAGTTCGTGGTCGCCACTCGAGGACCTTTCTTCCCCATCGGTTGTCAGTCCTACGAGCGATGTGGCCGGCCCATTGGCATTTCAACTTGCTAATCCTAAGAGCTACATCGGTCACTTTAGTTCTCCTGCGGATCTCCTCATTACGGATCTTATCTCGCAGGGAAACACCGAGCATTGCTCTCTCCATAGCCCGTTGTGCGACTCTGAGCTTAGTAATGATCATATACTTACGTGCGCGTAAATATTCGTGCTAGGCTTACAGGCATCTAGTTTCTGCGCCATCTAGTAGCCAATCAGGGCAGAACTAGTTTTTTATTTAAGTAAAACGCCTAATTGAATATAAAAGATTTCTGTTTTTTTTATGGATCAAGTTGCTTTCAAAATTCCATAGAAGCTTCTAGTAAAGTTGCCACCACTTTACAAGAAGATGATTTAGACTGGACTTTGACTACTTGACTAACAGTGGTATTCATAAACAAAGGTTGAACAAACTCACAAAATCTATCATTCCACTTTTCCCTAGAGGTGAAATGCTGAATCATTCTTCTTTCACTTTCATAAACAATCGCTGGAGAAACCCCTAACTGAAAAGCATTTTTATTAAATACTCTGCTTGATTTCAATCAAGTTGTCTTTGAAAATTCTGTCGAGTGTCATTTTGACATGTCACCCGTCACTCACTCCCAAAAAATCATAAAAATCCTAGGGAAGTAAGAGGATGTGAAACATGGATGGTCACGAGACGTGCGGCACTTTTTCACCACAATATGGCGCCGATTCCGCCCCACTCCGCCCCATTGTTTACTGCGTTTGACAGTTGACGCTAGTTGACGACTGACGTACTAGCTCAAATTACCACCAGAACATGGGCGATTTTTTTGCTGCAGGGCGGTCTCAAGTGACGTCAGAGACAAATTATTATCAAAAATGAAAGTTGAAACGGAATACTTGTCTCTTTTTAGTACGTTCAAAATGGTATTGGCTTAAATGAAATGCGATTTTTTTGTCCATTCTTTAACGAAATTGACCTGATAACTATTACGTATTCTGTATAGTTAGCTTTATGCCACATCCTCTTACTTCCCTCATCAAAGAAAAAATCTCACATGCAAAACTTGTTGAAAAAAGTAAAACAATGTCATGTCTATATAATGCCCACAGATTAGAGAAAAAAAATCTACTATGTTACTCTGTGATAATGCCTATGTTCCACCTACACCGATTACTTATTGTACGATAGGTACCTAACTAGTAACTGTACTACTCTACTAGTAACCTACTCTCCAAGACAAATATAGGTTTTCAATTTTCATCCAATGTGTTGCCAGTGATGACTTAGGTACATCTATAACATATAAGCTTGACAGCAAGCTATAACGGGAGCTATAATAAAAAATGATCGGCCTGCTCGGTAGTTTTCTTCGAGATAAGATGCGAACCAAGGGACATACGTGACATAATACTTATATCGGTGACTTAGCCTTTCTGCGGCATAGGTATTCACAACCTGGACGAAAAGTTTCGAATCGATATCTTCATTCTACTTCGAGAGCAGTGGGCCTAGCACGAATATTTACGCCCGCGTAAGTGTAACGTTAACGTAAGCCAGTTGTATGGCATTTGATCTGCCCGCCTATTACGATTGAGCTAGCAGCGCTGCTGACGCGCGTCTGCCGCTCAACTGCTGGCAAAATTGTATGAACTTTGACAGCAGTTGAGCGGTAGACGCAATCGTAATAAGGGGGTTTTACGTTAACGTTACACTTACGGGTGCGTAAATATTCGTGCTAGGCCTACGGATATGGTTTCGAAGGAGAGTAAAAACCTAATTCAAAAACCCGTGCGGATTGAACTTTGGAATTCGTCGGCTTTTCCCGATAGAATGGTTATAATAGAAGCGTTTGCAGAGAATGTGGTGCTTATTAGTACAAAAACTGAATCCCAATGTTTAAAATCTTAGTTAATTCTACCCATTAGCAAAACCGTACTATTTTAAATGATTCATTTGATGTTTTATCAACAAACTTAATAAAATTCATCTTAACGCCATTTTAGATTAACAAAATATGAAACACAGCTGACTTCGTAAACTACAACCAGCTGGTAAAATTAATGTTTTATTTTTTTTAATCGAATATTTGATTTATGTGTAGGTAGAGGTACTTAGCGAATTTATTATTAATTATTAATAAATTACCATTAAAATAACATCATTATTTTAGGAGGCAGTAAAAATATTATAAAATGTATGAACTCAAAACCTGCTTTAAACAAATTAAAAATAACAGAGGAGCGTGTTGGTTTCAAATGCGATTTAAAATGTTTATTCAAATCCTCTCGACCCTGAATAAAATCATGGTCCCATATGTATAGGTACAAACCTAGGTACCGTATTACTGGGATCGTCTTATCACCAGTGATATTTTACCTGCTGTTTATTATTTACTTACATAAGTATAAAAACTCAAAACACAGTACAATTCCAAGAGAAATCATGTCTGGCACTGTGTGACAAAATAAATAAGCAGTGTAAAGAAACGATTCCGGCAGCTTTTTGCTGTCGGGATCGATTAGAAGAAAAATCAGCTGGGGTATCAATTTGTCTTTGAGCTGTCAAACGATCTCTGATTCGGGTTTGGGAATCGCTGCAAAGCAATTCGACAATATCTTGGGGTCTAGCAAAGATCACAATCGCTAACGCTAACGCTTCACGCTAACTCCAAAGTGTACTAGGATGACATTTCGGAAATCGCTAACTTTTCCGTAGCGAATGTCTTTTCAATACATTTTTGGAGTTAGCGTGAGGCGTTAGCGTGAGGCGTTAGCGTTAGTGGTTGGTATCTTTGCTAGACCCCCTTATCATCTTATCTCGAAAGGAACTCACGATCATAGTGGTTAGAATTAGATTCAGATTCAGATTTTTATTGCTTCCATAGTGTAGTGTATGGGTCCAAGGATAGAGACTACATTACACTGAGTGTAATGCTTGGGAGCTGGGTACCGAAGAGACCTAAGCGAAGCAGGGGGTCTAGCAAAGATCCCTTTCCATTGGCGTTAATGCTTAATGCTAACGCCAAAATGTATGGAGATGACAGTCCCTGCGGATAAGCGACATCGGGTCACGCTAACTCGGTCGCAAACATCATCGTGGATAACGCCCACGGCGGTAGCGTGATGTGTTAAGGCCTAAGTTTTGACAAACGCTATCGCTAATTTTGTCGTAGTCGTTCACGCTCCCTGCGCGTCCGCCCGAACTCATGCATTTCATGCGTTCGCTACTCAAACCTGTCGATCGATAACTTGTTGGGATTCGTGATTTCTTGAAGCAAATCTACATCAATTTTGTGTTAAAGTTGTTGAGATAAGGTAAAATCTGGCTATTGCCCCAGATAATATAATACCTACAGTACAGATGCCTCATCCCATACAACGGAATAACGCGGGCTATTTTACGAATTGTTTTATTTCTGCATAACGCAAGATTATCAAGCGACATTTATTACGTGTTGGCGAAGTATTGGGCCAAATGAATACACTGGATACTAACTAGTAACGACATGATCATTACATTTATTTCACGTTCGGGCTATTTTCTATTTAAGTTATTAATGTTATTATGCTCTGGTTGTGGGCCTGTGCCACTCCATCAGTGGTAAAAATGAGAATCCCCTTCTCATGAGATTGTTGTGGGACACGTGTGCACGTGGTCTATCCATCTAAAATACAATAAAATAAAAGTTATTCTACCAAGTTTGCTTTACTTTCATAACAATAAATAGTTATCATGGATGAAATTTTTTAATAGATCCATGTGTGATATCCGTAATATCATATAAAACTTCTTATTTCCATTTTACAACTTTGCTTGCAATCAGCATTTACAACAATATTATGAAAATATTAAAAAAGCAGTTTTTTATTATACCATTCAACTTTTGGAGCTATATTATATCAAATCACACAGAATTCTCCCTATTTTAATCATCGCCGCCATTGTTGTTCAGTTTTTACTTTTTATTTAGAGCTCACGCTCAGGCCATAGACAATCGAGCGTTTTCCGTACGGCGCTGCGGATTAGATGTCTGGCGTGACCTATGCCATTTTGCTACCATTTTGGTCACGCTACGGCGGTCCGTAGCGTGTGCGGAAAAACGAGCGTGTGTATCTTTGCTAGACCCCCAGGGAGTCTAGCAAAGATACCAACTGCTAACGCTAACGCCAATCGCTAACTCCAAAAATGTATTGATATGACATTCGCTACGGAAAAGTTAGCGATTTCCGAAATGTCATTTCAGTACATTTTGGAGTTAGCGTGAGGCGTTAGCGTTAGTGGTTGGTATGTTTGCTAGACCCCCAGGACTCTTCTCATGCGCGCGAGCGTCACAGACTCACGGATCACTGGTCAGTCTCACTGGAGCCTTCGACCGGAGCGGACGTGTCCGCGTCTCTGAGCCGGTGTCGAAGAGATACTACACATAGTGTACAATAGGTGGAATATAAAATTAAGTCTCGGTTCATATGGACCCCGTCGGGCGCAGCAAATTTGGAGAGAGGAGGGCGACTTAGCAAAAGATCCAAGTGATCAAACAAAATAGGTACACTACAAAGAAAATAATATTAGTTTAATTAGCTATAATAAAACGTCAATCCATTTTTATCTATTATATTAGTACCTACCTAAGTTGAACTGGCAGTGAGTTCATCGCACGCAGAACTAACAACCGATAGGTAGACCGATGACATGTTCAGAACCACGAGTAGCCGATGGATGTAAGAGATGATAGATGCATTCGCTCATGGCTCGGCTAGGCTTTGTAGCGCGCTAACCCGGACACACTGTCAATTTGTTTAACTGCTGCGCGACCGAGACGTGAGCTAAATAAAATGGAGGAAGCAGTAGTGTTATATTGAATGTTGGTGAATAATTGTATTTTACAATATGTAAGAGAATTATTTGCAATTACAAAAATAAACTTAATAAGTTTTAATTTTAAAACTTCTTATCAAGATGAAGTAAAACCATTTTTTATTATTTGTCTGTCTATCTGTCCATTTGAATACAGATCACGGTTGTTATAGCTGCAACAGAAATACGTCACCTGTGAAAATTTTCAACTGTCTAACTATCACGATTCATGAGATAGGTACATCCTGGTAGCAGACGGACAGACAGACAGACGGACAACGGAGGTTTAGTAATTGGGTCCACTCTACCCTTACTGAGTATGGAACCCTAAAAATGAACTTAGTGCAGTGCTGTTATTACTTAGTGGGGATGCCCACTGCACTAAGCAATAAGGAAGTAATTTAATGCATGTTTTTATTTATATCTTAAAAGACAAGAAACAGTAAAAAACAATCTGTGCGCCAGCTTTACCGGCTATGTGTCACACTTTTCGGGCTACGGCGAATACATCGCGCGAATACTTCGAGGAAGTCTGGCCGGGCCATCAGTGGCGCTCTACGTGGGAGGGCTATGGCTATGCTCAACAGTGGAGTGGAAGTATTCAGACTGATTATAATGATGATTCATTACTGTTTGACTGCATTTGTTTTTTTAAATGATTTGTGATAATATTCACTTATGGGAATGATTTTAAAGTGTACACCACACTTAAAGTATACCTGTAAAGATATTATGATAGTTCTTAATATTTTAGCAACCAGCGAGGTTTGAACCCGCGCCCTCCAACTCACAATGAGGCGTTTTATTAAAAAAAAAAGCTGTAATTTTATAAAGACCCGATAGATGGCGTTAAAATGTGGGTTTTACGTTCTGTCATTATTACGATAAAGAGACGTTTTATTTAAAAAAAAAACTAGTTCCGTTTCTGTTACTAGATGGCGTAGTAATGACGTATTTTAAACATGGTCTTCTACTTCTTCTTTAATGGGTTTCTATCGCTTTTTGCAATAATTCTGCCAATGTCAAGTGAGTAAAATTTGTACGATTATGTCAAGTCAAAGTCATATTTTATTTTGTCAGTCAGTCAAAACGCCAACAGTAAAATGGTGGATATTCGAGGTCTTTAAGAAGGCTCTAGGAGTTTTGGCGGGAACGCGGAAAAGTTCAGTTCGTTGCATTGTATTATTTGTCAAAACTTTTGCTTTTTCTAGTGTTAATGTTTAAAAGTGGTGGCGTTTTACGCATTAAGTGCTGAATTACGAGCATGAGTGAGGGAAAGTGATATAATGTGTGAAACGAGATTTTTCGTGTTGGTTCCAAAACTCCATAGAAGCTCCTAGTAAAGTTGCCACCACTTTACTGGAGCATGACTTAGACTGTACTATGACTACTTGACTTAGACTGGACTATGACTATGACTAGGACATGACTTTGCGTGAAATATATATAACACGATGAAAATATAATACTTGACACTGGCTAAATACACTATGTGTCGAGCCAAAGTATAAGAGGAAAAAAAAAGAAGGCTTTAAAAACGGCCGTTGAAACAAAAACCAAAATGCATGTTTCTAAAATCTTGAAATCATTTTCCAACACTCGTGCACGTTGACGAACACTTGACGGATAATAATGCACTCTTATTACACATTAAAATTCAGAATACACAGGTTTTAAAAAATAAATTCAAAATTCGCAACCGCCATTGTCAGAGTTTCTTCAAAGACCCCAAACATGGTCGTAGTTTCAAACCAGATGACAGAGTACAAGGAAATGTCAAATTCAGTTGAGTGGATTGTGATCACGTGGATTGTGTTGTAAGTACGTTGTCGATTTGTCGATAGAAAGCCATTAGTAATAGCATGTAATAGTCACCTGACCGATAAAACCACTGGCTGCTCGCTGGTTGCTGAAAATTTTAAGGACTTATTTATATCTTTCAAATATTCACTTTTGGTTTTTTGAATATATTTGTGTAACTTTTTTCGGTAGATTTCTTTTATTTATTAAGTATACCTAATTACCTACCTATAGGTCATAGGATTTAGTAATAAAATACTTAGCATTCTTTATAATAATTTTTATTTATTTGTCGGTATAATGACGCTGTAAAAAATTATTGTCTGAAAGTTTATAAATCTTCTATTTGGTAGTAAAGTAATAAATAAAGATATAAGTACCTACGTTTAAATCCAATTTTAACATAAGAATTTTCAATAGGTAGGTAATAAATAAGTATAGGTGAAATATTGAACATTGTGGCTATGTAGGTATAGTATACATCACGCTTAAATAATAAGTAGGTACCTAGTACATGTAGTTACGTCGTTTATTATAAATGCACTAGTCCAAACGCGCATAATTAAATCATATTATACAAATTAATTAAGTAAGTAATACTGTTTGACTCTTCTTGACATTCTTAAAAACATTAGGTAATAAGTATTGATGAAGAAGCAGGGGCAATAGCAACTATTGTGAAACAACAAGAGTTGTGATGTCCATTTTATTAACTGTCAAGATCTAGAACCAAAATAGGTAGAATGTACTTAAGCGGGGAATTCACTAGACGGGCATGCCCGCGGGCAAGTCTGCAGGCATGCCCGTTGCACCTCGCTACTAGGTTTTGCTAGTGTAGGACCGTCGCAATCAGTCTGGCAGACTGCCCGTGTATTGTGGCGACAGACATGCCCATACAAACACCCCGCGGGCATGTTCGTCTAGTGAATTCCCCGCTTTAATCTGAAATGTTAAAAATAACTAGTGATGTGAGAGTTTAATTTTAAATACTTATTCAATACAAATAGTATTGGCTATGTCTTACCCCCGTTCTTTAATTAAATGTATGAAATTGTTAACTGTTTGATTTAAAAATAAATGTTGAATCGGTAGGCTAACCCAATAGGGTGAGTATGGCACATGAGTAGAGTAACATTCAAATTACATCAGCTTTGGTACTGCATGTTAAAAAGAACAATAGTAGTTTATGTATTAAATACTCTAATAGCATTTATAAGTGCTTGTATTAGCTGATTTACAATAAGTTTTTTATTCTCATACATACAGTAGGTACCTAGGTAAGGTACAAAGATTTAACATTTAAACACTGTGCGGTAATTACAAAACTATTGTTTATCTGCTATTTAACTGTTTAATTATCTTTTTTCTTCATAATTGTTGTAAATCTTTATGTTTAGGTAGTAGATCAGATAGGTACTTATTAACAAACCGCACATTATTTTTAAAAATACCCAAGTTCTATAATTTTTGGTAATTTCTACCACAATCTATATTCATGGTAATATTGGCACTGCGATGTGATAATAAGAAAAAAGTGTAAGTCCCAGCCAGTAGCCACTGCTCTTAAGACTTATCTTCGATACCACACTGGCGCCGGCGGCGGCGTGTCAAGTGCCAACAATGAAACGTCAAAATTGGACATTCGATAGTTCCGTTCGCTCTGCCCAGCAGGGTTACTCTTGACACTCCATTTAAAGAGTAATTTGGGATTTGGAACGAAATCGGGGCATTTGGCACTCTTAAATCCGATACTAAATGTAATAGGTACACTCATTTCTACACAATCCGCTTTTTTTTTACCAAATTATTTAACATTGTAAATTGGGATTGATTCTGATTAGAATTTGTATATATACAGGGTTACAGGAAAAATCGTGCTAGATCCGTTAAGAGCGTGGAGTACCCATCACTTCTGACTTATTTCACTATGAAACACCCTAGGCTAAACTTTACCCTTTTCGAGATATTCAATTTTTAATTTTTTCATTGAAATATTTTGTGTCTTCTTATTATTATTATTATTGCATTTTTACATGTGTAATAAGATGCTATAGGACGTCAATCATTAAAATAGTACATAAGTTAATTGAATAGACCGTAGTAGACAAGTGAAAGTTAAGATATAAAAAAAATATTAGAAACTGTATTGTTTTCTAAGGGATATCTACAAAAATATTATTAGTTTAGCCTAGGGTGTTTCATAGTGAAATAAGTCAGAAATCATGGGTACTCCACGCTCTTAACGGATCTAGCACAATTTTTCCTGTAACCCTGTATATATATTTGTATTATATCTATAAATGTATCTGTAGACTGCAGCGTCGCGATTCCCGCGGGGCAGTGATGGCTCGTACCTATACCTACCGCGTCGTCGCTGACGCTGGTGGGGCCGAAGCTAAGGCTTCTGAGTTCTGACACACTACTTTTTTATGTTCATATCATTTTTTTTTCATGTCTCACCCTGATATCACGTCACTGATGATTTCCCATAACAAAAAGTTAATTAGGTATTACATTTTTAGGGATAGTCTACTTCCGCTACGCTAGTATTACTTATTCTGTGCTTCCGCTTGGCATAAGTTCCCGGGACTTCCTGCATATTTGGAAACTTGTTGTATGGTAAATCATTAATTTATCTCAATAGCATGTAACGTGAGGCTACCGCATACAATGTAATGTAAGTAGGTACCGCTACCGATGTTATTACTCTTGTCTTGCCACTCGCTTTAATGTAGGGAATTAGGGAAGGGATACCTACATATCGATCAATCGATCATTTTATTTTCTTTACAAAACACTATCAAATTACAAAAAATCTACAAAACTACTGCAATGATACTGCTATGAAGGATAATTTAATATTTTACAAAATATCAAAATACTGTTTCTGTAAATGAAAAAATGGTCTTTTTTTTAATTTACAATACAATAACGAGTCAAGTTCCTAATGAATCCCGAATAATTTATTTGACTTGTACGAAAATGGCAACAAACCAACACGTTCATTCATTTCTTTTTAATTATTTAAATATTACAATTTGTTGTGTGAGTAAACGCTTAATGCACTGTACGTGATCCTATGCCGTTTTCGTAAGATACCTAATATATACAATCATAAATCCTACATAAATATAAATACCTATTGTAAACGAAACCATTCATAATCTTAAAATACGTAGGTACATACATTCATAAAGCTTGATGCAAATATTCACAAGTTATTTCATTCTTGAATAAGTCATAATCAGCGAACATTGTTTAGAAGAAATAACTCGCGAAGACATAGCCTGATGATTATGCTCTTCGCCAGGTATTTGGTAATTAATATAGGGCGCCATAGACAATATAACAAAAGAAATACCTAAGCCTGAAATATTGTATTTTCTAAGTGTAATAATATTTGAACTATTTTCGTTCTAGGCAGCACTTGGTAATCACAGCCCACACAGTACCTATGCTACAACACTACCTGTAAAAACAATTGTCTAAGAAATACCTATGTACGTACTTAAATAAGTATTCATATATTTGGAAGACATTTCTTAGATATTTTGTAGGACATAGCGTGCTGAGTATAATAAGTAGGTTTAGCTATTCAATTAAATTGGAAATTATTTTGAGAAAGAGATTTTGCTGAAGTTAAGTTTTATCAGTCGTAACGTAAACATGTTCGCTGACTAAGTTTCAAGACATCCTCTATTAGCTCTACTTACAGAGAAATCAGATTGCGAGGGACATCACTATGAGAATGTAATCATGTAAAAATCCATTCAATCACAATATCTGCAAATGCATACCCATAAAACACTGTACAAAACTCCTACACAGCACAATATTGTTACCGAAAGGACTTAAAAAATATAATACAAATAAAATGGGTCACTAAAAGTACAAGCGTATGAAATCCTACTTACATAATATCTACATTCGGTTGGAACTAAAGGGGACGAGACAATAATAATTAAAAACATCAACTAAAACGTTAACAAAATACGACTTTCTCTATGGAAAATAAATAAATTTACAAATTAAATACACGTTTTAGAACTACATACTAATAGTCACTTCATCGTTTTTACGTTTGCTATCACTACGTTTTTGGACGAGTCGTGGCGAGCGGTTTTGATACTTGGTATAATTTGTATAAATACGATATACATTTTTGATTCAGTTAAGTATGCCGTTTTATCCTAATTCATTAACAATTGCTAGACACGCCTAATACCAGGTATGGGTAGATTTATGTGGTTATTAAGCACAAGACCGCTCGCCGCCGCTAGTCGATTGGAACTTAGATTAGAAGCATGCCGTCCGCCGCACTACATTACCCTATCATAGCCTAGGCCGAAACCAGCAATAACTACATTACTCAGTCCAATTTTCAGTCAATTTCTTATGAAATTACAACTCAACACACGTCAACTAAGTACATAAGCGTTTCGGAATTTCCTCTTTAGAGCATAATTTATTATTCATTAATAATTCACATGCAAACTGGGCCATTATTCCGTATCGATGCCTTACTTCGAAACCACGCGAATTCCTTGTCTTACTTATGAAATCTGCAAAACTCTATTCTCTATGAAACGAAAACAAAACCGCGCGAAATGAATTTGGAATAGGCGCGATTTGAAATGTCCAAAATCATATGTTTTACCGAGACGCGTTCCGAAACATAAACACATCAAAAGATTTGACCACTTATGTCAATATATTTTATTCAAAATAAAGATAACTTTATTGTAAAGTGAAGGTATATCTGACACTGTGACACGATTTGAACAAGACACGATAACGACGTAGTTTCGTATCGTGTGGAATCTGTGTTTCCATAGAGAATAACCGCCCTGTTATGGAACCAATCGGAGTGTAATAAAACAAGAAATAGTTTAAGTATCCAACATTTAGCGATATTTAGCATCGATTTGGTTTAATAATTACAAGAATCGATTACTTCATTTGAATAAGCTTTTTAGATCACTTAGTAAATGTGGATTTATGACACTTAGATTTCAGAACCCGATTACACTCGCTAATAAAGAAGTAGAAGCGGTCGAATTCATTAGCAAATAATAATTAAGACCCCTTTGAAGATTTTGGAGTCAAGATGGGGATACAACTGATGACATCCAATTAACTGAGAATGAAGGCTTTACTGTTGTTTCTGTTAAAGCGGATGATTCCGAAACGATAAGTATTTAGGCTACATTTTAATTGACAGGAATCATTGCCATCTCCTAACACAGTTCCACCTTACCCAACGATATCTCGACTTCAAAATACAAAAATGTTTAATTATTAATATTTAATAAGAGAAACATTTTTATTACCATCTACGTTTATTTTCATGTAACAGTATACCTAACAATTGGAATCTTGCCGATAAACCTACGTTTATTAAAGCGAACTAGGAATATAAAAATTGAGATAGATAATTTCAGTAGCTTTGGTTGTAATAATATCATCGTTTACCATGACACTCGAGAAATGAGTATTTTAATTATACGTACCTACTAGGGAAGAAGAGAAGCGGATCAGCATCAACTTGGGTCTATAAAATCGATTAGCTCTCAACGTTTCACTAACAGAATATTTACAAGCCTTGAATGATCTAATTCTTAACACCATGTCGAAAATTGCAAGGCGATTTAAATTTCTAAAGACCCTGAAGTGAGTAGTTGACAGCGACCGCAAGAGAGCAATATGCTACAACTACATAGATATTTCGCGCGCCGTTCCATAGAACATCAATAATAGGAATGATACAGAGATTCATGCACGTGTAAGTGTGGAACGGTGCTAGTGTGCGAGCGCGACGGCTGCCCCGACCGCGACTAGCGTTCGACTCACGCGCGACCGACCGCCTCCAGCGCGGTCGCCGACCGAAAAAACTCTGCGTCAGTCGTCGTCGACATCGTCGACATCGTTGACTCGTCCCAAGTCACCTCGGTCGTGGTCGTCGTTCCGTTCTCGTGTTTTCTTCTCGCTTTTGGATGCCGCTTCTTTTTCGGGCCATTCGCCTTTTTGTGCTTCCGCTTATGCCTCAGGTTCTGCTTTTGTATCCATTTTGTGCAGTTCCTATGCCTCGGTGGCGGTCGTTTCAGCTTGGTTCGATGTCGGCGCGTCGCGCAGGGTGTCGGTGGAGGCCCGTCCCAACCTTTGGTTATCGTCAGGGCGTACGTCGATAGGTTTCCGAGAGTCCTGCTCTTCGGTATCTGCGTGCGTCTAGCTTTACCCCTGGTGTCCAGCGCCAAAAAGGTTTTCTTCCCGTTGCGTATCCGCGAGTATGTGTTATAGTTGTTTTCTTCCAAGTGTTCCTCGAACACGCAGTCGTCCGAGAGATCCTTCTGAAACAATGGAGAATGTCATGATTAGCAATCAGAAATAAGCAGGAACACAATTATAATAAACATTTTTAAATTAAACAATGACGTGAGTTATTCGTTTTCATGATCCCTGATAACCTTAACAGTGCCCTTCAAACTGGAACACAGTGCTTGCACACCATCAGGTACCCACTGTTTGGCGGCAGAATATCTGACAGAGCAGTAATAGACGGACACTCGCATAAAAATCTTACCATCTAGTGGGATATGGGTCTATTTTAAATGAATCCCACAAATTCATAACACTAATAATAAGAAAGAAATTAACAAGAACAATATAAATAAGATCATAAAATAACCACGTAACAGATACCTAAGTATGGCTAGGCAGATAACCATAAGTATCATACATCCTATAATTATACACAGACGCACAAAATTTATAGCTTCATAAATCCGCTATAATTCAGAAACTCCCTTTCTCATTTAAAGAGCAAACATCATATAAGGAGAGCCATACAATATCAATGTTTAAATTGGGACCTCCCTTTTAGGATAACAGTATTGCCCCTAGACAGACAGCCGTTATGGCTAACAACCGGGTGCTTGAAACTGGCAATACAAATTGGTTTATTCATAAATATTTATAAGTGAATCGCTCTAGGGTGTACTAATGCCGGTTAAACTGTCGCGCGGCATATTGGGCTTTAAATTCAGTCGGCGATGGTTTGCAAAATTTGCGACCAGTGCGCTAGTGGGTGAACATTATTTCACGATTTATTGCAGGATGCTACGAAAACTTGAAGGAGTTTATTGTTTCCACTAGGAGACTTTTCATAGTGGTAACAATAACAGTTCTGATAACGCAACAATCAAATATTCTCAGATTAATTGTATAATAATATGACCAACAAGATGCCTAATGCCTTTATTAGATTGTGTTGTAGTAACATGGAGTATCCTAGGCAGACGGTAGTGAGTAGAGTGTGATTAAAATTCTATGGTGGTTGTAAAGTGCCCTGCAAGCTCACTTGAATATCACTATTTATAATTAACTTTCTATCATTACCACCCATTTAGTCATATTCAGTCCCCAATTTTGCCCTAAACTTAACGCTGTTGCTAAATTAATGATAGGATAACCGTCTTTACTTACTAATGAGCATTGCACAACTGTAAATGTGGTATAGCTACTCAATATTTCCTCTTATTTAACTTTGCCCATCTCTAACCCAATAAAAAGAAACAAAATACGAAATAGCAGCGAAATAGCTTTATTACATAATGATTGCCTTACTCAATAATTAGCAAGGGATCCGTTAGTAAATAATAGATTATGCGTCAAGCGACAACATTATGCAGAGCTAATTAGATTTTTGCTGCTAATGCTGATTGTGAATCATGAGCAGGCGAAAGATGGACCCCGGTAGCTAATAGAAGGACCTTCTGTTCATTAAGTAGGTACCTATTGAGTTTTTTTGCATTTAACACACGGAATCACGAGTATAAATGCAAAAAAAACTCAATAGGTACTTAATGAACAGAAGGTCCTTCTGTTACCTACTTATTCTAAGGCTGGCACCGGTAAAACTGAGTTCGCGGGCGGTGCGATTTTCTGCAAAATTGGCAGCACTGTGAATATGTGCAGTTTCACATTGCGCCGCCAGATGTCGTTACTTACCCTGGGGCTTTGAGTTTAGAAAATTAATTTCATACTTGGTAGAATATTATAACCGTTCCTGTACTTAATCGCAAGCGACGAAGCAATTGCATATAACGGAATAATGCTATAATTATAGTGTTTGGGTTGGAATTTATCTGTCTCATTTGGAATTCAATTAGGTAAAAGATACCTAGGTACTATGGAAGTGTAGAATAAGAATAAAACATGCTTATTTAGTAGGTGTTTATTATGCAAAAAACGTATACCTAGGTAGGTAGGTACCTACATTTAATGGACTTAGGTAGGTACCTAATGCTAATATCATTTTATACCAGCAAACTAAGGCGTGCAGAAAGTACCGATGACAGCAGCTGCGCCGTATAGCTGGGCTTAGTCCTATCCGCCCCGGTGTCTTTGCCCCGCTACCAGGGTCAATGGGAAAAATAGTGCTATCAATCCCGGTAGCCTTAACAACGGCGCTTAAGTACAGGTGCGATCATCTGCGTGTCTCTCAAGACATTGTCATGTTTCGGCTTCTTTTAATGAAACGTTATCAAACTTGGACAATAGGCATGATTACTACAGTTTTTTTTTTGATAGATTAATCATATTCCTCTAAAAATAAACATTTGTGAAAACAAAAATTAAATATCTCAAAAAATGACCAAGTTACAAGCATTTTAAAAACCGGAATAGAAAGAGATAGCTCAAACGGCCAGTGACGTCAGAGGAAGGTCGTTATAGTACCTCATTACTAAGCTGTGGTAGATTTACAATCTCTTTGGCATGTGACGTCACGAACAGATTTTTCATAGTGACTGTGGCCGCGCTTTGCTTCGCGAGAAAGGGACAAGAGATGCCTCCTGTTGAAACTTTAAAAACTTATTATACTCCGTGATTTATTTACCGATTTTGCTAAATTTTTCTATTATTACTTTCATTTTTAATCTTCTTTATAAAAGTAAAGCCTACTTGTTCATTTTTAATAGTAGTCATCATGCCTATTATCAAGCGAAAACCTTTTCACTAAAACATAATTATGTCAATATCGCCTATTAACTTTTTATCAAACCATCTCGCGCCCACATGAGTTGAAGTTTATACAATACCTTTAATCTTATCTTATTTCATTTAAATAAGACTCAATATATTAATATAAATTGTATTAAGCCCTAATAGTGTGAGAATTAGGTAGAGATAAGGAGTTGAGATTGATAGGTTTCTTTATCGTGAAAAGAGGTGGAATAATCGGTATAAGTATCATTTAAGTATCGATAATGAACATTGGTTTCTGAATAGATAAGAGCCGAACGGATTTTATCTCATTTAACTAACCTAGTAAACATAGATAGAGTAGTTGATAGTAAGACTGATGTTCATTTCCTGTATTGGTTAAATCTTGTAATGATTCAACCAAAGCTAAAGCTGGTCTAACTTTAGTTCAATAAAATTTCAAATATTTTAGTTACCTACTCAGATAGTTTAGGCACGAGGCACAACAATTCAATGATTTCCACTACCGTACCTAACGTATGGATTCTATTTGTATTAGCATTCATTTTCTGATCGATAAATCGTGCCAACCTTCGAGGGTCAAAAATTTACGATCGTTAATCTATCGATTTCGATGATCGACTATCGATAACCGATTGGTACACGACACTAGTAGACGCTACGCTAGGGTTATCATATACGATCTCTATGGTCTAAAAAACAATTGCTAAAGGCATCCCTGTGAGGTTTAAATCCCTCGTAAAGGATTCAATATGATAGAATTAAATTTTTTCTGTCCTTATTGACATTTCCCTAGCTTCGTACCTGTGAAGAACAAGGCAGTAAATTTGTAGTTTTTACTACCTACTTCGATGATTACAAGAGCACACCTAGAAGTGTAGATTGGGCGTTTTACAGTGAAAACCTTTTAAGAAATTAGGACTACCACCAGTAGTATGATAATATGATTCCATTAAGAATAGGATGTTGTAGTATGTAACTTAATTAGGAAACAGGTAACAATTTAATTTTAATTTCATATTAAAATATGAAAGAGTGTGTACGAAAGTAGGTATCTCCAGCAGTTCCATGGTATCATAGATATTATTTTATACATATTGCAAGTGGCACCTACTAGACAATTCTTATTAGTAGTTAGGTATAGGACTTAACAATTTTAATTAAGTAGGTAAGACCTGACTAGGTGGGCCGACGCTCTAGTTAAACTGTGAAAACCGAGGGGAGCCGATGGAAGCAGGAGGCGAGCAGCCACTCAAGGTGACGCTCTCTGGGAGACGCCTATGTTAAGCAGTGGACGTCTTCTGGCTGTTGATGATGATGATGAGGTAAAAAGAAGTGAACGGTTAAAAAAAATAAAAAAGACCTACTAACCCAGCTACCTAACTACCCACATAAGTATTTTGCAAGAAATCGTTTGAACTCGGATAATACAAAGTAAAAGCAATATTAGAAAGCAACATTGAATCTTAATTTAAGCGCGTTCCAAGTAATTTATCTGGCAATAAATACATCAATTATGCAGACTAGGCAGGATAGATTTATAAGACGGTGGCTAGGTACTTGGGTACTTACATGAACACTGATATTTATATTATAAGTAGGTAAAAAGATATTACGATAACGATTCCTAAAAATTAAGAGTCATTGGTGAACGAATAGAGAAACTGTCATGTTCACCAAAGAGAATGTAAGAATGCATGTATAAATAAACAAATAAAATTTCTAGTAACCAGTACCTATGGAAATCAACGCAGGTTAAATTCTATACAATAGAAATTTTACTTCCAATTCTCACTAGGTACTCTTCCACGACTATACTAAACTGTTACATTAAGCTTCAACCCCGTTGTCTTGTCTTTACCCATGCTGGATTGACAACGCATAAGGAGAGTTCCGTAGTTTTATCTCAACCACAATGTTACAAATTAAAATAGTAGGTACCTAGTACCTTATGTGTGTTCAAAATATCTGATTAACATGGAAAAGTAAGTTCCATCCTTCTATCTCTAAAGGTCTCTATCATCAATCATATCACAGATAGATACCTGCTAAGCGATTATTTACCTTACTATATTAAATGACTCGATTGCAAATTGCAACCGATACAAACAGTAAATATTACCTACGCCATAGGCAATTGGCAAGTTAGACATCGTTCTTTGTCAATTTGCTTTTTGGGCAATTTGTTTTTTAGGCAGTCTGATCATAAAGAATTAAAATGATAACAAGAGAAAGCCAATTATAAATTGCCTATCATAAAGTGGTACTTCTATAAAAAATCTGTTCAGTAAGTTAGACAGAAAAACAAGGATATTGGAACTTGTTCCTGTGCCTCCAGTAAAAAAACCAATGGCGATTGTCCCCGTCCGCGTTGTCGGCGCCCGAACATGACACATTCATAGTGATGCGACTAGCAATCGTTAACGATCCCTAGAAATCGATAAAACGATCGATTCGATCAAACTGCACCACTTCCAAGTATTTTGATGGGATTCCGTCAAAGACCCGAAGAATTTTGATGTTTATTCGGATATTTGCGGTATTTTAAAGCTGTCGTCTGAGAATCTAGTGTTAATTTATGCGATCGCGGCGCCTCTAGGGTTAAAAGTAACGACGTGTTTTGGATGGCTTAATTTTCTTAATTTGCATTATTTACAATAGGCAAAGAAAAGACCGCGTGCCGCGATCGGTCTCTCGGCTTTTCGTAAAGAAGTAAAAAGGTAATGTTGTCTATTTTCAATAATAAATGCGATTAGGTACTTGATAATTATTTTTTAACCTGATTATAATTTACCACTTAGTTTTCCGTCAGATTTTAATGCTAAACGAATTGTAGGTTTACTAGATCCGCTTTAATATTTGGACAAAGCACTGAAAATATTGTAAAAAATATCCGAAAAGCTTAAAATAGAGCCACAAACCAATATGCTATAAAGTGTTGTAGGCCCTAGTCCTATTATGTATTGAGGCCTTAAGAAGGTGATCTTTTGAAATCTGGGATTATCTCTTTCTCTGAACTTTTGCGTTTTCTTTCGCAGAGTTGAGGCTCATTGCAGGAATCGAACACACCACCCAAATAAATATGCGGTGGATGGATTATTCGCATTGCCAGTCACACACAACCGCAAATTAGGTATCTCTCCAAAATCAACGAAATACAAGAGGCTATAAATCATCTACCTATTTTGTTTGTAAATTATCGTTTTTAATCTAAATTGCATCTTAACATCTTATTTAGATAGGTTAGAAGAACTAACATAAATTAATGTTTAACCTGACATTTTGGCGTAGTTCTTTTTGAACGTAGGTAAGTTAAAGGTTAAGTAGGTTCCTAAGTAGATTGTTATCTATCAATCACTCAGTTTTGTTTTTTTATAAAATAAATTACACTAATTTTATATAGTAATTTATTATTTAGGTATTAAGTACAGATTTAATAGTACCTATATTTTCAATCATGATGTTTTCACGGGGATTTTCAAATTAAAGGAAAAAAGGCCTACTACTATATTTTGACCTACTAGACTGGAACTACTACGCTTTGCTGACTTATTTTATTATTAAATGTAGTGAAAATATGAAAAACGCAATTGGAAATTGGAAACTCGTCTAAGGAATACTTACTTATTTACCAGCTACTGGATTAAAATGTTATAAAGCAATGACACCAAAAGAAATTCGAATGTATAAGTCATTACCCGAGAGTATATTACCATATTTTAGTCAAATGATACCTATTGCTCAAAATAAGATTTAGTTTTTGCTGATATAAAATAAAATATAAAAGTCAAGGTAAATAGGTAGATACTACCTACTTAATCTGATTTGCCTAAATGGGTATGATAAATTTAAGTATATAATTAATAATAGTAGTTAAGTTAATAAAGATAATTTTATTGATAAATGAATACATCGTGATCCCCGCTTTTTTAGTCGTTTCATAATAGTTTAGACTTTAGACCATAAACATCATTTTATTTGCCTAAATTGATATTACTGCTACGTCTGCAATGCAAGAATAATCAGTATCGAAGTACTAGGTATGTAGGTATAATTTTTCAGAGATAAGTACACACCACGCTCCCATACCGTAAGTTGAGAGTTAGGCTTACTAAATGATAAGATTTTGTGTCCTCTTACTGGGAATGTGGTCGATCTGCGACAAAGCCCTTTAAGGTGGTACGTTTCACTCAAAGTGCCAAATTAAAATTTTTAAACTTAAATTTAAAACAAAACTTGATGTTTGGCACTGACACAGCGAACGTTTCCTTAAATATTTAATATTTCGATGATGCGATTTTTTTTCAAATGCCGTAAAATAAAATACTATAATTAACGTACCCCATACCTACTTAGCAAACAATGTATTACTCAAAAATCTTTCAATTTAGGCATGCCAAAACAAAATATAAAAACAAACTTTATGGCTTTTAAAACAGCTTTTTTATGTTGCCAGGGTAATAAAACGCTTCCTATTCTGCCTAAAAAGCATTTTTTTTCTTAAAACAGTATGTGTAATCTGCCAGATTTTTTACACGTCACGATAGTAACAAAAGGGGGTTAAAGGAGGAATGAAAAGAGAATTAAGAGATAAAAGTTTTATGATCGGATAGGGCGCGATGGCGACGCCTATGTTGGCTTTATGGGAATATAACGACTTTAGTATTAGGTTGCGGCATTTGATTAGAACAGTGAGGAGCATGGAATCTCTAAAACGAAAGAAAAGGATTAAAATTTTCGTTTTAAAATATTTCGTTAAAACTTACACATAATATTAGAACTTCAAGAACTTACTGGTACTGGATGTAGAGCTTATCCAAAGAGAAGTAGGAAGAAGAGTTTTTTTATTCTATATAGGAATTATTTTATATTATATTTTAGATGAATATTATATTTTTATATTGTTTAGAGAATTAACATTAACAGTATCTTTCGTCTGCTAAACGTAATGGAATATTGACAACGGTTACAAAACTAGGTCGAGATTTCTAATTTTTCTGTTATGATTTTGATATAATTTACTCTGGTAATAATGTAATAAACATAGCTGTTCTAAAATAGTTAATAATACCTACCTATAATAAATTATTCTAAGAACTCAACATAATATAGTAAGTAGGTACCTAACAAATATTAAGTTTCGAGAAGACGACTCTACCAGTCCGAACCTTAAAAATAAATTAAAAAGCTGAGTACGATATCCAAAAAGCCGATATCATTGTTAATCATCATTAAATTTATATCGATTCATAATCTCCTGATCTAGTTAAGCAGTTAAACGTCGTGTCCTCTAAAAAATATAAGCTCATAAATTGACTGTAGTAAAATTATAGATAAATAGTTAAATATCCTATACACCTACATTAAATTAGATAAGAGAGCCTTATGTAAAACATGAATATAATTATGCGGTTAACGTTGTGCCTGGTTATAATTTGTAAATTGTATAATGCTGAGCTGGTTATAATTTATTTTATTTATGTATTTTTTTAATTTGATATCTACAGGTACTAAACACATAGCTCTATGTGTCTAGTATCTCCAAGTTACAGATAAAAATAAGGGGAAATATAGTAGGTTAATCGGCACTTCAACGAAAAATAGACCTTTATAAAAAAGTAGACAACTAAAATGTTTGTTTAATATGTTATAGATTAAACACAACTACCAGTATCAGTACCTGTTCTTTAACCATTCAACTTACCAAAACGTCAATAAAACCACCCCATAAATTAACCACCCTTTCTTTACAAAGGAAATTCCAGCATTAGAATCAAATACCATAAATAAGGCGTCATATTAAAACATAAAATAGGGTAAACAATCGTAAATAAAAATTACATCGAAAACACACAAAAGCGTCATTAATTCAAATATAAATTATGTCTATTTTGTGGGACTTTACACTTCTTTAATTTTTTTTATCCATTTGTAAGTCCTTGATTTTTTGTACTGGCAACGAGCGCGGCGCCGTTGTGTGTGCGGCAAAACCCTTTAGTCTGAATTTAAAATTAGAACTACATTTCTTTACAAATTTTTGTCGTTTTATTTTTATTATGCATCTAAGACATCGTGTCTTTGTGGCCAGCGTTATTAATCCTGCTCTAATGTTTATCAGGAACCGCTTTATTTGGGCTATTGTCCACTTTGGTAGAATAGTTTTGTGTCGTTTAATGGAGCTTATAAATCGTCGGCTTCCCGCGTGTTAATGCGCAATTTGCCTCGTTTAAGGAGTGAAGCTGAATGTGTTGGCAACACTGGCATCATGGAGTAGATTAATTTAGTAGGTAAGTCTAAATTGCAAACCTCTGGGAACAAACGTAATAGAAATGTGAGTAGATCTATGGATGAAATAACTATGAAATTTTCTTAGTTTGATTCATTGCATTTTTAATTCTATTACCCAACGATTGTATAAATTAGCATTTTTAAAATTATACTTATAAACAGATAATGCCCAACGCTCACATACATACATAAGCTTTCTTTCTGTGATGCTTGAAATAAAAACACGTCGTGTCCCGGGAGTCGAACCCGCAGCTATTTCAACCGACTTGCTCTACAACCATGCCTCAGAGGCTGTCTGTTAATAAAAAACAATAGATGACAAATGTGACAATAAGTAATAGGTACTTATGCTAACTAAGAAATTCACCTGTACCTACTATTGTTTATTTTGTGACTGCAGTTAAGAACTGTGGTTATGACAGTTTTGGAGAAAACTCCTTAAGTGTAAGTTCCACCTTATGCGATCTTTAATTGAAATCATTTCACCTTCGTGTGTAATCATAGTGCAACAACTGCGTGAAACATCGGAAACTCAAAATTAATTTAACAATCACGGTAAAGAAAGAGCTACTTATTAAAAGTGTCATAAATAACCGTGAATGTTTAAAGCAATGTTCCAATAGGTAGGATTTTCTAGACATTAAAACAGTGAGATATTAGACAGTACGTAGTGAAATGCGGGAGATAACTCTAAATTCGTCGACCTCCCTGAGCCCGCAGGCATTTGAGGAACGCAGTATGCTAAGTGTGTTGGGGTCGGAACTCAGATCTACAGTCGGTCTACGGCGGCTGCGCTGGTAAGAAAGGATCTCGTGAACGAAGACGTGAGGCTAAACTTGGATACTTTCATCGTGCGATGGCTTTTATTCTATTACTTTTTGGTATTTGAACGATGTGACCAAAGATTATAAAGCACGACTCGCTTACGGGGCTAGGGGCGAAGTATGACAAAACGAGCCAAAGTCATACGAAATTACAAAGAACAGAGCATGATGGAACAAAAGACACATTGGGCACTTCTAAGATTAGCGGTTAAAATACACCACAAATTTTCGTATTAGGGGAAGTTGTATCATTGGTCAACTGGATTTATAAAAGTCAAATGGTACCTACTACTGACACTACGGCCCACCTGATGGGCAGTAGTCACCGTAGTGGCTGCTTCCATCTACCTAATGGACATTGGCCCGACGGGCGCCCGGCGGGATTGGCATCGACGGACCCGATAGCTCAGTTGATAGTAGCCCTGCCTTCTGAACTGAGGGCTGTGGGTTCGATTCCTACCCAAGGCAAACATTTGTGTGATGAACATAGATGTTTGTTCTGCGTCTGGGTGTTATATTGTATTCTATGTATGTATTTACAAACAAAAACGTATCTATGTATTGTATCAGATATCTGGTTCCCATAGTACCAGCTATGCTTAGTTTGGGGCTAGATGGCGCTGTGTGAAATGTCCATACATATTTATTTATTATTATTGATTCCAAACCATAGACCTAGGATGTACAAGACCAGAGAGAGAGAGAGACGCAACACCGAATGTCTCAGTAATCCATTGCTTACTCTTCCAGAATCGGTAATTTTATTTGTTTAGTAATTATAATAGTTCTTCGTATCGAACATGAACAAAAGACAAATTGTCATATGATTTTCATTGAAATTGATTAGTTTAGATGGACGTATACGTACGTACACCCACTTTTACTCTCGCATGAATTTTACAGCATTTCTCTTTACGAGTAAATAAAAAGCAGGAGTTACATCACAACGCGATGCATCGAATCGATCATTCATAATCTCTGTCAGGGGTTCCTTTGAACTGAGCATCCAAGTGCTACCGATAGCTTTTTAGAAGGCTAGTGACACACTGAGAACTTGATCTCAAAGTATAGTTCCCAATTAAAATATGACCTTATCCTTATAGTATTTTTGATAAGGTTACTTTATTTCATCATCATCATCATCATTAACAACCTGAAGACGTCCACTGCTGAAAATAGGCCTCCTCCCGGGAGCGCCACTTAGAGCGGCTGCTCGCCTCCTGCATCCATCGGCTCCCCGCGGCTTATTTAGCTAAGAGCTAATAAAAATGTCTTACTATAAATATTCATCATCATCATCATCATCATCATCATAAGCCTGAAAACGTCCACTGCTAAACATAGGCTGCTGGGTGGTTAAACTTCGTCCTTGACCGAGTGCACATAAATGAGTTTAACGTCTTGTGTTTAGAAATGAATTTATGGTATCATGTTAACTCTCGTAGCGATCGCACGTGCAATTTTGTGATTGGATTTATTTTTTAATATTGAAGTTTTGAATCACCCAGTTTCAAATAAGGCTCTCACAACTTGTAGAGTATCATGGTCCAAGTCCCCCCATTTCGGAATAACATACCAATTTAAGGTCACCTTGCAGATAGGAAAGTATATTTTATTTTAATTAGTAAGTAGATTTTATTCATTCTTCATGTATCACAATCTTATTATAAACCATAACGGTGCAGCGTGGGAGCCTGTCCAATCATAGCCCGGGTTACTTTACACCTTGCGCTTAGCTTTCATAATTTGTTTAGCTTCTTATTGTAATGTCATATCGATTAGTAAGTAAGTATATTGATTTTATTTATTAACTTACGAATTTAATTATTAAGAAATGCTATTCGCAATTTACCAAGCTTAAAATAGTACCTACCTAAAGCCCATTTAAACCGGCGCATTATTCGCTACTTCTGTAGGTAGCGGAATATCGCCCAAGTCCCGCGCAGTATTTTGTATGAAGTTCCGCGGCTAGACTGAAACTTGAGCAAAACTTCATAAAAACACACGAGCGGAATCTCGCATGGTATACCGTTACGTTACCCACAGTGGAAGCGAATAACGCGTCGGTTTGAATATGCCTTAAGTCAGGGCAAAAGGCAGGGACTGATTGTTTTGTATAAGGAAGGATAACCGCATTACCGTAATATGTAGACATAAAATATAATGCCATGAAAATTAGATTTATTACCATTTTACGTCAAGTTAAATACACTGCTCTCAAAGGAATAAAAGATAAAAACAAATCCAGGATCACGCCTATACAATTTGCCGTTATCTACCGACCACACATTCTATGACAAATAGTGTTGCGCCGCGCGTTAATGAATCGAGACTTCTGATTAATGGTGTCACTCCGCGCTTATCTCCCGATTGTTCGTGTAGCGCCTCCCTAATGGGATCACCCCCACATTACAATCGACTGGTCAATGTGGCACCTAGCAATTAAAGCAATCGGCTAAACCACGGGTCTAGCTAAATTGGTTTTTAGGATCAAAGCTCTCTCTCTTGAGATAAACTTTATTGTTGAACAGAAAGGAGTCTCTCGAGTTGAGAATTATCAGCAAAGAACTTTTCTATGGAAAACATTTACTGTTGAGATCTTTTTAATGTTGTCTATGAAAAGAGTGTTAAAAGTTTCTCACGCTGGAGTCCCACCGAGTGTGGCTATAGTATAGGGCGAATTAATGTAACTCAGATGTACTTAGACCTTGTTACTTTTAAACTGATGCAAATCCGACATGGCCCTGCTGCGCCAATGACTTTTCAAGTCATGGACGGAATTTGCACTCGATTGAATAGTTTTTATACAACGGTGACACAAGAATCACAGAATTCGCGAACATAATAATAATTATTGTATCTTCCACCAACCCGCGCTTGGCCACCGTGGTGGATGGCATATGCCATAGACTTAATATAGCGATTAGCTATGCGAAATTATTGTTAAATGTTGTCGCGGCTAATACGAAGAACAAAATTCTTCTTTATGATATTTTTTGATTAGGTATTTGGTATGTGTAAAATAGATAATTGTTAATTTTTTTTTCTTATATTTTGGCTCCACACATAGTGTATTGAGCCAGTGTCAAGTATTGTAATGTTTCATCATGTTAATAGAATATTTCACGTACAGTCAAGTCATAGTCATTATCCAGTCTAAGTCAGGTAGTCATAGTCCAGTCCAAGTCATGTTCCAGTAAAGTGGTGGCAACTTTACTAGAAGCTTCTATGGAATTTTGGAAGCAACACGAAAAATCACGTTTCACCACATTATATCACTTGCCTACACTCATGCTCGTAATTCAGCACTTAATGCGTAAAACGCCACCAATTTTAAACATTAACACTGGAATAAGCATAAGTTTTGAGAAATAATACAATGCAAATCCGCGTTCCCGCCAAAAAACAAATTGTTAATTTTATAATAATTATTTTACTTATAGCGTGACAGACAGACAGACGACTGAAAGGACGGACGGCCATTCCGCTTTTAAAAATAATACAGAAACCAAAAAACTATAATCTCAAAAATAAACAAAATAAAGACTATATCATTCAAAGAATTCTCGTAACAGCCGATTATCAATCAAAATTACAGAATTGACGGTGACATAAATGATGACAAATAGACTTCCGGTTCCCCCTAGGCGTGGCGCGGCGTCGCAAAACAAAAACAAAGTCATCACTGGGGGGTCCCTTATCGCATCATCTGTATTGTTGACATTGCACTTACGAGCCTAAGTGTAGTGCAAAAGTAACCTTTCTAGTGATAGCCTGAGTACAAAAGTTGTAATAAATTGGCTTAAATAAATAAATTGTCTAAAAATAAAACGGTACGTGTGTGCGACCTCATCTAAAACACAAAATAAAAGTAGCAAAATCCCTCCGTCTAACGCATTCCTTTCCTAATTGTGTGTCATCATAACAATTATTTATTCAAAATTCGGCTATTAATTAAATGTGGAATTGAAATTACATTAGGTATTTCAGTGTAGCTAGCTATAAGTACCTATGCATAAACATCATCATCAGCCAGCTGCTGAGCAAAGGCCTCTCCCATAGAGCTCCACTTTGAGCGGCTGCTTATCTTCTGCATCCATCGGCTCCCCGCGCAGGTCGTTGGTCCAACTAGTGGGGGCCAGCCTACTGCATGTACCTATGCATTACAAATGATGATTACCGGATGTTGGGATGCTCCAGTCTCCTGGAGAGGATGCAACACAGCATCCGGTGATTCCGGTACAGTTTTAATTAACCAGGTTGATTAACAATGAATACTGAAGTATTTATTTAACTCTACATAAGTACCTGTTATTATAATCCATAACTTTGTTGACAAGTCGCCACACTAAGAATCGATATCGACGTTCCCCGCGGAGAAGGACTTAAATGAAAATTCGAGAATGATAAATGGGCGAATATCACGATAACATTCGCATTTGGCAATAGACATGTCACTTAGCACGCCAGGGGCGGGTGACAGTTTTTATGTTTCGATAAGTTGTGTCATTTGTTATTGAGAATTTCACTTTCATTTGAGGGGGAACAATTTGGTAATTCTGTTTCGATAATAAACGATATTATTATTTTTTCTTTGATACATATAAGTAATAACTATGAAGGTACTAGAAATTCCACGCGGTTTCACCCGCAATTTACCCGTTATCCCGAGGGAACTCACAATTTCGTGATAAAAGTACCTACTCATTCTGTTATAATTTCGGTAAATAAGCTATGAATTATGTGACCAATGTTCAAAATCTCGCCCTAATTGGTTTAAACGTTTAATCGTAGGTACCTACGTAATATCAATAGCCAAACGCCATAGGTACAATCAAACAGATAAGTATTACATTTTAATATTAGTAGAAAACCGAGTTAAACGGGTCAAACGTGGGTAGGTATGTAATGTAACTATACGTATACATTACATACCTACCCATATACTATAAGTGCTTATATCTACTCAACGTATTTCAGTTGTTATTCCAAGTCGAGCCCAGCTGGTATTAAAAATATGAAACGAAGCCCAACACAACATACATCACCGTATTACAAACGTCCGTGACACATTAGGGTTGCAACCATTAAAAACTTAAATATTGAGACATAAATCTAAATTCGAGGCAACACTTTAGTAAAACACGGGACTTTTCGGTCGTTAATTATGTTTATAGCCAATTCTAACCGTTGGACATGATGTTTTTTTATTTTCATATGAATATGTTTCAAAAACAAAAGTTTAAAAGACCGAAGCCAAAACCGTTCTCGATGTTTCTTGTTAAACTTGATTTTTTTTACAAGCTTTGGTACTTCACGGCAACATTCTTATTTATTTATTTCATAGATAGTATTAGGGCGAATTCTGTGATTTATTTATTATTATATTTGGTACTTTCTAGTTTTATTGTGTTGAGTATCCAGTCCATTACCCAATACAGCGACTTGGTCAAGTGTCCAGGTGGGTTAGCACGGAGGGTAGACAAAATTGTCTTTTCCCTGAAGGTTTTAGGGTTTTACTCCACTTGACAAGTATGTAAGACAGTGACATAAAACGGGGAAAGATAATTTTGGCTACCCTTCGTGCTAACAGCTGAAAGTCCAGATGCACTCCGACTAGATGGATGAGAGCGCTACGTACCTACGCAGAGGCTGACAGGAACTGGTTACAAAGAGCCGACGATATGAGGGTAATAATAATAGTGCTTATAGGGTTTAATAGACAACAAAAATAAACTAACAAAATATTTAATAATTCCTAGAGCTTCCTTAATTTTTTACTTTTTATAAAAATAAAATAAAAAAATCCTAGTGGTGGCTACTCTTTCAAAAGGCGCCTACATACACACCTACACATCTAGGATCGTTAACCGTAATGCCACCCACAAACAAGTATACCGGCTCCCAATTCGAAATAGATCACACGTCAAACATTTCAATTAACAATAGCCCTTAGTATTGATACAAAAAAAACATTGTACGAACTTACTTATCGTAGTACGACTAAACCAAAGTTATACGATTTCGGGTTCTAGCGCCCATGACTTATGTTATGTTATATGTTTGTGATTAACAAAAAGTAAGTTTGTAAAAATGACATGCATGCTTCATTCATTCATTATCCACAGCATTATGAAACAAAATAGTTTCTTTATTGTGTGAAGTTCATAAATATGTTTATGAAAAGGTTTTATCGATTTTGTTGGTGAAGAATCTATCGATCAATTAATGATCGATCACTATCCTGCGCTTGAACGCGGTGAAAGTTATTCTGAACTAATGGATCATTGTTGTTGATACGGAACAATACGTAGCATTCTGTGTGGAATCTCTTTTGTTTTTATAAAATAGAACCGGTCATCATCATTGCCAAACTAGGTTTAAAATGGTCGGTAAGTACCTAACACTAGGTGGTAGGAGTTTTCTGCAAAGTGTCTAGGTAGGTACCACCGCTTTGCCAGTTATTCTGCCGCCAAGCATTAGTGTGCAGGCACTACTGTGCTCCGGTTTGAAGGGCATCCTAGCTAGTGAAATTACTGGGCAAATCAGACTTTATGATCTGATTACGCAGTGTAGTAATCTGATTACTAGACTGTGTGATGTCTCAGGATAACGTGCGCAGTGTCACGCGAAACTTTATAATTTTAAAGTTCCGAGTGACACTGCAACTGTTATGAGCGGCCGTGTTGCTTAACGTCCATTTAACATCAGGTGAACGACTAGCTCGTCACGTCATTCTTCTCATAAAAAAAACCTACGTACTTTTTATTGCTATAGGTAACTTAGCTTCCATTTTTGATAGTTTGCACTTGAAACAGTTTAAAAATTTACAACTCCTTTAGAAACGAATCTATGGTGATGTAGTTTGTCCTTCTCCTCCTTACGTAAGCAAGCGATGATCCCTGTCTAATAAAAATTCTTTCGAAGTTTTCATTTATGGCATAGCTATAACGACTGTCGTTCAACGATCGGGCGGGAGCAACGTGCCTTCCGAAGCATTGTATAATAAGTACCACTCTTTGCTATTATCTGTATTTTACGTGTAAAAGAATGATGATGCAATGATGATAATGAACGTTGAATGATGGTGAGCACTGAGTAAGACATTCATTTAAAGTCTATACTATTTTACTCTAATCACAGTGCATCTATTTTAAAAAGAAATAATGTAAGATAGGAGAAAGGAATAACTCTGAAATCGTTTTTCTTTGCAATTAACCACACAATTACAGTAAGTATAGACATAGATCTATTGCTTATAGCCCAATAATCTATTTTTATTTCCCTAACACATTGTTGCCACCCGGCTGCGCCGGTAACTTGCTAGTTGCGCGTGCGTTGACAGCCACACCACAGGCGTAGACGTAGATCGGTGTTTGTTTGATCTTCCGTCATCGTCACGGATATTTTGATTAGCTAACCGTTTATTATTCGTCGCATACTTCTACGCGAAACATTGTAGACATTTAGCAAGTTCACTGTTCAAATGTCTAAGGCTATCTAGTAGGCATGGTGTTTAATGCGTATGGTGTTTCACTGATTTTTTTGGTCGATAGTGATAGAGCATTGAAGTAAGCTCTTTGCCATGTTCACTGTTCATCCAAAAAGCTCTATTTGCAGAATATAGGTAATTGTAACGATTGATTATATTAGTATGAGAATGATAATGATCTTATACGTACCTACCTATATTTATTGACGATATAGGGAGACCGTATGTTAGTACTTTTGCCTAATTACTAGGTCTTTATAACCTTAGCAGGCTTTGCACTACCTATACGAGTAATCATATCTATATCAGAACAAGTGTCACCTATTTTGTCCAAATACAAAAATATGAAATTCTATTATTTGTCACTCTCTTATTTACCGCACGCCATCGACATTCTGATCAAGTAAGATTTTAAAAAAAAGAAGATGGTGAAAACTGATTAAGCAACTCATACTCACATGTGCGTATTGGAACCCGCAGGCATCCATACAGAGGTAGAGACAGGTGGACACCCCCTGGATCGTCAGGAGGCCGACCTTGTACGTCGCACGCTGAAGTATCGCTGAAACAATAGAAAACGGTACGTTAATTTGAGGAACAAAAACTCCATGGAATCGTACGCCATAGATGCCAACACATTGCCGAAACCATAAGGCAAGCATACAATTTTTTTATAAGAATGAATGACGTGACGGCCTTGTCGTTCCTGATGTTAAGCGACACGGCCGCCCAGACTGTTGCTCAGAACTTTAAAAAAATATGAAAATAATTGTGTTTCGCGTGACACTGCACTGCGCACGTCATCCTGAGACATCACACAAATCCCATTTGCTCAGTAATTTCACTAGCTACAATGCCCTTCAAACCGGAACATTTTAGTGCTTGCACGCTACTGCTTGACGGCAGAATAACTGACAAAGCAGTAGTACTTTCGCCGACACATAGGTATAATATCAGGGGATAGGGTGGTAACTGGTAACTAAGCAAGATGAGGTTTACTAGAGATTGACGAGGATGTTCATAGAAAATTGATACTATATCGAAGCTTTATTAACAAGCACCAAAGTAATAAAACCAAGTTCTAAATATATAAATAACTAAATAACGCATAAAGGTAGGCAACGCGTCGGTGACGCCCCCGGTGTTGCAGGTGTCTATAGGCGACGGTAACTGCTTTCCATCAGGCGGGGCGTCTGCTTGTTTGTCTGTCCATGTTATAAAAGATAAAAAAAAAATAAACCATAACGCAGCAACGCAAGTGGCGGCGGGCGGCGAGTCGGCGACATACAAATCAGGCCAGACATCCACTTCTTGGCGATTACATTAAAAATCTTTACATCCAAAGCCAACTTGACTTGAACCTGAAGCATTATTGAAAACAAAGAATTTTAAAAAGAGAAAAGAAATTTAGACTAACATATAACGCAAAACTCTGAAAAGACATGTCAGGCAGTTTTGTCGGTATTCTTAAGCTTTTTCAGACATAAGCTTAAAAGCCTTTTTACAGCATTTCTAAAAACTCATACGAAAGACACGTGAAGAGAGATGGCAAAGATATTATTTCGGGAAATACATACATTTCACTTCACAAAGACCAGTATTTGCTTTTAAAAGCAAATCATTAACATAAACGCATTTCCACAAGTTATGAGCAATAAAGCTTATATTAGGACAAAGCTTTACTTGACTTTTATTTGCCGAATATGGTCGTGGCTTTTCTTACGTTCGAATTTCTTACTCAATTTAGACAGCTTTTAAAGACAAGTTGGGCATAAGAAAATTAGCAAGATGCCGTAAATGGTAGAAGGAATGTTAGGTACTTATTTACGCTAACAACATTCGAAGTAAAAGCCTCAAGCTCAAGTTACGGTAATGCCGTAGAATACAAACAATTAGTTCTTGTTTACGGGCTCCACCCGCTTAGAACTTTCAGTTTGCTGATAATTACGGAAGCGGTATTGAAAAAAACATCATTACTTCGGTTTAAAATAACTTAAATATTTTTTACTGCAGATAAGCCATTTTTAGCACTTGAAAGTAGTATTATTTTAATTCCTGGGTATAACCTGAGTGTTTTTTTTCAAGTCAAGAGTGAATGGGCATTTCATGGGCAATCGTGCTCCATCTTAGACAACTTCATCACTAAACTTACCACCAGGTGAGTAACCACTCACCTGGTGGTAAGTTTTGTAGCCAAACATAGTATTCCCATTTTACCATGGTGTCAGCGATAAATTCCATATTCAGCATTTTCCATATTTATAAAATAATATTCTGTTCTTTTGCATTCGTCAGTAATTAAACCAAATAGGTAACGTTTAATATTATTATCACAGGCATAGAAATAAAATAATAAAGAATCAACAAACAGTCCAGTAGGTATTCACGTGTGGGATGGATAATAATTGTTTTATCTTTAAGTGCAATTACATTGTAAGAGGCAGGATAGGGCGTGAACAATCGATAAAGGATAGGTAAACTACGATAGATACTTAAACAGTAATTACTGTCCATAAAATTTGAAAATTAATATGTTCTCACTTTATTTCTTAAACGAGAAATCTTGTATGTATATGTGCGTGCCTACGTAACCTACGTATATTTGTAGTTTTGACGAAAAAGTTATTTAACTATTTATATTTACTGTAACTATTATAGGGTTGTTTTTGGGAAGTTTTCGCCAGTTACTTACATCATAGTTGTTATAAGTACAAAGCGTGTCGAGTTGATCTATGTCTCACTTTGCCCTCGGTTGGTTTATTTTTCGGCGGCCCTTATAGAGAGCACATTTTGCAAATTGAATCGGCAACTTATGGCGCTATAATATTAGTGGCACTGGTAGACGCATCAACATACCTACAGATTATAAAAGTTAATTGCTTTGATTCATTAGCAGAATATGAATAGTTCGTGTTTGCACCAGCTAGGCGATTATGTGACTTGATTGCAACCAATAGAAACACAAAAATGTATGGATTTTATGGTTTCAATACGCAGTTTATGTGTATAGTTACTATGAAAATTTTCATATTCGGAATGAAATTTCTCCCGTTGCATTGCTGTCAAAGTTACGTAATCGCCCCACAGATCGCTGCCGCCGATACGTCGCAGATAATTAACAGATGAACTAAGTAGTTTCAAAATCGTAGGTACTAATAAAAAGTCTTTAACTTATCTGGTAGCGCCCTTTGCTCTTTACAAAACTGAGAACTAATAATAAACTTAAAAAATTGATTGAGAGATCGCTCTTAGCGATGAGTCCGCCCAATGTATTACATAGCTCTAAGTGCGTAATTTTCTGTATCTTTAATGTCTGGTCTACAATAAAGAATTTTATATTGTATTGATTTTTATTTATTTATTTATTTATTTATTTATTTATTTATTAATTACATGCTTTCATACAATGTCATTTAGTGTAACTAAAACTAAATACCTAGTCCTACATATTTCATTGTATGAGCCCTGTGAGGGCGTTGCACTTCTGGGTGGAGCTGGAGCGTACATATCTATATTTACATATTTAGGGCAGATAGGTATTTATGCACAGAAAAGAAATCGCGCATAGGTAGGTACTTCTTCTGTATCTTGGTGAAGCACCACAATGGCCGTGGGTCATCGTATGGACCTCTCTTTGTTGTTTCTGGATTCACAGATATACATATATACAGGGAATTTTAGTTATGGTCCAGGATGGGGGGCAACCACAACGTCTTATAGCATTATTACTTCAATCATACATTAGAGCTAAGCAGTTTTTATGACGTCACGTTAAATAGTTCACTCAAATACAACTGTCATGTCATTCATACCTTTACATCGTGTTGACACTGACGTGCGAAAGTGATAACGCCGTATAAAAATGTAAACATCTCGTTCAAATGCAGGAATACTTTATAAGTTCATGGTACAAATTCGAACAATATTATTGTAACCTTGAAATAATAATGCCATGAAACATGATGGTTTTGTATTAGCTCGTGGTAGCCCAGCTGGACAAACCTAACCTAGGTTAAGGCATATTTTACCAAACAAGCTATATTTGTTGTGGTTAAATAAATAGCTATGTGATCGTTAGCCGTTACATTTTTTAAATATGTTCAGTCAAAGAAAGCATTACTTGGATAAAGCAAAAAAAGCCATAGATTTTTATATCAGAATATGCCCGAAGGAACATTTTATTTTGTCAAAATGGCGTGGGAAAAGTCAGCGCCATCTATTAGATTTCGCGTGAACTACGACAAGTTGAGAAAATTAGGTGCCTATCACTGCCATTATGTCCGTCAATGTTTATGTTTACAATGATTATTCCAAATATAAATTCGATTATTTTGTTACAAAACAGAGTGTAATATTAAAAATATTGTATTACTTGAGGTAAGAAACTTGGTCTTTCTTTTTACTGCACTTTTGAGTATAGATTGTGCAACCCTTCACAATACAACTTGGCATATTTTGTTTGTGACATTCGACCGATGTCTTCTAACTTCCATCACAGACTGAGTGCTAGTGGATGCCAATCTGTGAAATTGGCTCCCACTTTGAAGCGACCTATAACCAGTCATTAGGCCTGTCCTTAATATATATGTCTATGAAAATATCCCAAAAAGGATTTTGTACCTAAAGTAGACTATATTAAATATCTGAAGTAGTATTCCTCATTTAAAGCTAAAATTACAGCTCATAACAGAAATAGAAGCTTAACTCGACACCGAATAAGTTGAACGGCTGCTCCAACAACCTGCTTACCATAATCACTACGCATTTACTTTCATTGAGCCGCAAATCACCGACTGGCTGTATGATCATCGTGACAAGTGCGAAGATCAAGTTTTTTAAGTGCAAAGTTGGCGCCTACGGATTTTATTAAAGAATCCGGAGATGCTAAAAGGGAACGCAATAACGCAACCATCGAGGAACCAACCCAAAATTTAGTATTACAGGTTGCCACGTCAAACTCACTCACTCTCGTCACTCCTCTTTGGGTTCCTCGATGAACGCAACGAATAAACGATATAAATATAGTTATTTATGATAATTAGGGCGGTAAGTTGGTAGTCGAGGGCTTACCATAGTCACGAGTTTGTAAAAACCAATATCCGCCCGTATATCATACAACGTTTTTCAACACATTTGCGAGAAAACAGTACCACAGGTACTGAAACAAACTTTGTGTATTAGTGGGAAAGTAATGGTGCCACCTGCATGTGGTGAAAATTATAACTAATTAGAATTAGTTTCATTTTCGCTTTAGAATAATTAAAGTAAGACAAACTTATTCAGCAAATGCGTTTCCATGGAGTTTCGTTCATTCAGCTTATTTATTGTCGTAATGTGAAACTCCTTGGTGGTTCTTATATTTTTTTATAAAAAGAAAACTGTACAAATTTTTCACAGATTGAAGAAAAAATATCTACTTTTTCTCTTTAATCTGTGACCGTAAAATAGGTACTTAGGTGAGAGTACCTATTTAACCGCAAGGTCCGTTGTATGGTGCGTCATAATTAACTTTCGAATAATGTATACAGGTTTCGTAAATGCATTTTTTGAGCAAATGTGTTGAAAAGTATATTTTACTACTTGCGTGATATTACGTAATTTTTGGACATGAAAGTTATATCGCCGTATTGTAAACTTAATGTTACGCGCATCGCATACTTAAGTAAGTATATTTTTAATATTAACTCGACAATGATTTTCTAAATGGTGTGAGAAGTGCTAAACATAGTGCAATAAAAGAACGATTTAACACTATAGTAGATATTTTACATGATTCTAATATTACACGTTTTATCATTTTTCAACTTTAATGTGATTGCGTATTCCGCAAGGCACTACAATATAAATATAAATCTCAGTATATTCATAAACCATAGAGGCAATGTTGCTCTAAGTGCAAGGTATGTGGTATGGATATCCTAAGGTAGGCCTAATCAGCAGTAAAGAGCCGCAAACGACACCGCTTGCGCAATTTGCGGCGCCTGCGCAGCCCGGGAGCGATATAAAGGCAAAAATGGCGATTGACAAATAGGAATGAGACGACACAAAACGACAGAGCAGGAAAATGTCGATTTAATAAAAATAAAAACAGTTCATAATTACTTAACTGAGTTTCATATAAAAATATTAGTGTCTCTAAGCTCCTAAACATTCTGACTCAAACTAGTATTTAAGCTCTTGTAAATAATATCTACTTAGTCTTCATTTTAAGAGCGAGCTAAGAGAATTGAACCGACAGTGAGTCCGTCTCACTAACGATTTTTCAAGTTTGTATCCTTTGTGCAGAATTTGGACTCGCTTTTACAACTGTGGGAGGAAAGATTTGAGGAAACTGGCATGTTCAAGAGTCGCAAAAATTCGAGGACATGCCATCCACCAAACCGTATTGGTCAGACTAGTGGACTAACCGCATTCTCCCTGTGAGAGACGACTCGTATCCCAACAGTGGCAACGTCTTAGGATGATTAGATGATACATTTTATTATAAGTATATACTTTTAACTATTAGGTACACGGCCTTATTAAAAAACGTGGATTAGTTTTGGATTAGTTAAACTGGCTTTTGTCTTTTTCGCTCGAGATCGATATTCCAAAGACAAAAAAAGACAAAGCTTGGAGTAACTAATTCAAAGCTGCTAATACGCGTTTAATAAAGCGAACAGGGTTTACCTTAATGTCTTGTGATGGAATAACTATGCTAATGATTAAATGATAAAATATTATCCCACAAGAACTACGTGTAAAACTTAAGCATTAACTTTAATAACAACCACTTAACACGAATATAACCGCATAGCACAGCTTAAAACCCGTCTTAATTCCGTGCACCGTTAACCAGAAGCACTTTGATCCGCGATTACCAAAAAATTACATAATTTTTGAAAGTATCGATAAAAATTGCTATGTTCACTCCTAAAAGTCGCGCCTCCAGGGAAAAATTGATCAGTACCTACGTTAGGTACCAACCTGACACATAGCCAGTTATGTTTCTTGTGGCTTCATCTTAACAGGTGTAATTGAAGCTCTGGATCGGACTTTTCTTTTCTGCGTTGTGCCGAACAACAACTTAAGTAGGTATTTTCTGAAAACTGCTAAGTATATTAGTTTATAAATATATGAATTTGCAGTAGGTAACATAACCACCACACACTACGGATAAAAACTTAAGTAATGTAATAATTTCAACACTTACAATTAATATTTAAAGAATAAAAACTTAGCGCAAAAATTAAAAAAAAAAACTTAAACGAAGTTAAAGTAACAATCCTAGCAACAGAGAGTTAAATTACACGTTTCATGGCACATGGCCTACAGACAATCCTGGATATAGATTACATACATTACAGCACTGTAAGTGAATCTTAAATTACAGCTCGAGTCTCGTTTAGTGTCTAGGAGTAAGACAGGGTACGGATTTTATTGGTTTAATACATTATTGAAAATCTTTCTGCATTCATTACACAAATGACATGCCATCATTCCATGAATAAAAAATGAACATTACATACAGGTACGTTTAATAAATAATATAAGTTCCTCAACTATGATTAACACACACATTAACATCTATGCCTTATTATGCCAATCATCTATTAGTAATAGTAATCAGGTTAGCTAACAGTAAATACAAACTAATGTTACAATATCTGAGCCAGCCTGATAAAAATGTACTATTAAAATGTAAGATTGTAATCTCGACAATTTAACAGTCACACTAAATTACCTTCAAGCCTAGCGGCTAACTAAAACATTCATTCTCTTGTCACAGCGTTAATTAAACAAATAACAGTGATCAGTCGCTCCTGGCACGTCCGACTGCGTGTGTGGCCGTGGCGTGACTGACACCTATTAACGGTTACGTAACTAGCGCCATCTAGCTAGAGAACAGTGATCTATGGATGTGGAAAATATAAATGTCAAGTTAGTTTAACTTATTAAACATAACGGGGAAGGTCCTTAACTGGTTTTTGATTTATTAAGGTCTGCGCTCACTATACCTGGTATCAAAGTATGGTTCTCGCCTATAACTGTTCTTTTAGCTTTGGTAATCCATTTGTAGCTACTATCAAATCGAGATATTATTATGCTTAGAACATGTTAAGGTCTAGATTAGATTCCGAACGGTGAACAAAATATTATGAGATAATAAGACCTACTGCCGCACGGAGCCGACGGATGCAGGAGTCAAGCAGCCGCTCAAAGTGGCGCTCTTTGGGAGAGGCCTATGTCCTGCAGTGGACGTCTTCAAGCTGATGATGATGATACGTTTCAATATCAAACTCACAGCCATTATCCATTTCATATAGACCGATTTAAAAAGCTTTACAGTTATGTAAGTTTTACATTATTATCACATCAGTTGATAGAAGGGTCTGAATAGATTAAGTTTGAACAATATCTTATTTATAGTATCATTTCAAAGGATAATTGCTGTATTAGTATCCCATTATCTTGTCATAATTATCTTTATAGGTCGGCACAATGAAACGCCCATACATTTATCGATGTAAGTATAGCCCGACAATTTTATCATGGCCGTAGCTATTTTTCGAGCTAGACGAAATAGTTAGTAAATGTCCCAGATTAAGTATCAGTATGTAGAGAACGGTAGCGCACGGTGCGACCAATTTAAAATTGTGACTTAACGGTACGTGAAGTTATCTGGTGACCTCTTCACCCTGTGTTTTATCATAAGTGTATTGTGACGTAACGGACATTTCTTATTGTGTATCTTAATGATATCTGTAAGGAAGATTAGCTGTAACTGTAGGCGCGGCGTGAGTTATGCGAGGTAGGCATTATGGCGGTAAGTAGGTGCTAGAGGGAAATGGCTGATGTTGACAATGATATACCTATCTACATTTAACAAAGGCATATTTGGGGTCGTACGTCAAACTAACGTCATAGAAATATGGGCAAAACGGTGAAAGTAAACTTTGCGAAACGCAACGAATAACATAGGTACTTATCAAGTTTTTTCAAGTTCAAGTTAGAGGTTAGCTAGTTTTAGCCAGGTTTACATTAAAAGTAGTAGAAAAATTTACTCAAGCGATCTCTTTGAAATTTTAGTTTCAATATTTTCGTGCAGTTTCTTTAATTGTTGAGTGAACCTAATATTCAAGTTGTCGTCTGAGACAGGTGACTATACTGCTCGGTTTCGACAAATGGGTAAAGCGTGTAAATAATTCTTAACACGTGAAAAACTACACTTCAGAATTAAATTCTGTCAACTTTATACCTATTATCATGTCTACAACTAAAGTAGGTACAATCCCAGTTTAAGTCAAGAACCGTCTCAGCCAAAGATTTATAAAATCGTATCAGATAAGTGACACTGAAACTAGATATTAACTACACCAAATTGATACTCAACAACGATTAAAGAGAAAATAATTCACATAAACGCTATTCTAAAACCATAACTATTAACTAGAATCATGTCACCATATCCTCGTGGTGTATTCCCGACTGCTCGTAAACATAATACACGCCCACGTAATCGTCAATGTAATGAAATAATAAAGCGTTTGATAACATCCGAAACACACGTGCTTATAAGGCCGCTTTCATCAGATGCAATATTTAATGAAGATGTCTCTGCTATTCGCAGCAGAGAGGTAGGTAGTTATCAGTTATCTGGTTCCCATAGTACAAGCTATGCTTAGTTTGGGGCTAGATGGCGCTGTGTGAAATGTCCACACATATTATTATTATTATTCAGTCATTTATTTATATTTCTTAAATCTATGTTTTTTATAATACTTCTTATAAAATTAAAAACACAAAAATATTATAAAAAACCTAAACCTAGTGTCCCGCCGGCAGCGGGGCAGGGCCCAAGCTACCGGTGGTCAGGGCTGCAGAGTGAGGAACCTCCTGACAATACGTGCCGTGTCAAGGAGTACCGCCTTCTGCATCTGACCCTTGATCCAGCCGTCTAGCAAGAGCCTCTCGAGATGTTGGTGGAGGCTCTTCGCCATAAGACCGTTATTATTATTATTATTATAATGATATTTAACAGCGTTTTTTGCCGAGGCAAGGTTCATTTCAAATACAATTGTTGTAGTATACTTAAGTAATTATTATCATCAGTCAAACGGAAAATCGGCAAGGTATATACATATGAAAAAAAAGCCAAAGCAAACGTATATATTCTCTTACAACTAAATGACATCACCAGACATCGCAATTTAAATATTTTCTACTTCTATAATCCTTAATATATTGTAATCGTGTAGTGGCATATGTACACATCCTAATAAAATAAAAGTGTCAGATAAAATCCGAAACACAGGCGGTGAATAAATAATAATTACGGTGAAAGTTGGTAGCTGTCATAATCGGGGCCGGTTCGGACGCATCCAGATAATGTAGTGAAAATATTTAGTCAGGATTTTGATAGATTTCATGTCATTCAAAGAGATAGGTCAGTGGATGGTGAGGCTAATAAATAGGTAATGAGATACTACTGATGTCTTGGTACAGTCAACTCGTAACTTAACTTTTAATAGCTTATGCTGAAGCTGAATAATAATTCTAGTAGATTGTGGTTGGGCAGTGAAATCAATCATGATTGAGTTCTTAGCTGTGAACGTTCCTAATCAATTCGTCACCGCGATTCAATTGGCTAGGCTTAAAACACATTTTTTCAAGACTTTTAGGCAATCTAAAGCGCCTAGCCGTAAAAAGACGTTACTACGCGGCAATAGAGCTAGGCTATAAAACTTGTAGTAACGTGCATGAAATACTGTGCTTGGGGTTGATTAATCGTATTATCGAGTTTATTTTTGAAGGCTTCGTTTCTCTTCTTTCGAATATTACTGGGTGTAGGTATTTGAATTCATTAGTATACTTTGAAACTAGGCACCTACTACTGTTGACAATGGTCACGTGTGGATCGACATCGATAGACTGCTGACTTTACTATGGAGGACGTTGGGTGGTTGAAGTAATGTGCACTCCTTATCACGCAAAAATAGGGTCCTATGTGCGATGTGCGCCGTTTGCGGAAAACTGTTGTAGATATATCTCATAGGTACAACTCACATTTCACCGCAGCATCCGTAACATAGATATGTGGTTAGTCAACTCAATAGTTTCCAGTGCGCTGCCTCACTTCCGAGGTCGTTGTTCGACCTTGTTCGCAGATTTTCGCGTGTGACGCAATGACGTCACACGAGAGACGTGCTCCCGCGCACGTATCACGTACGCTAGTGACGTACTTGTGTAAGTATCGATATCGTGCTGTTTTTATATTTATGTCATTCATCATTTCATGAGTAAGTAATCATGAAGTGTTTTATAAATATGAAAAGATTAACTACAGAATTTTTAACTTGCTCTGACTAAAATTATGAGTATACCTACCTAACAAAAGATATTTAAAATAACGACATACTTAAGTTAAGTTGTGCATGTGCAGGTGCCTATCAACAACTTACCTACGCATTATTATTATTTTCTAGCTACAGTGAAATAATGGATTTTAGCATAGTGTTAAATTATGCGTAGGTATAATATGCGTAAGCAAGCACTGATAGTAATAGTGCTAATTTAAAAAAATCACACACTTGTGTATTTATTTATAAACACAAAATACCGGATTATTCATCACTAGGCGTTCTTATATTCCTACGCATAAAACTTTAACTCTAATTAGCGCCAAAACCGTGGAAAACAGAAAAATGTTGTTTTTACTGTCAAATAATGTATTTGCATTCTTATTTATAGGTACTTAGATGCAGATAAAAATTATATTGTTACATAATATCTACATATGTATAAATTAGTTGTGTTATTTTGTCAGTCGCACCTACTTATATTTATATTCATTAACTCGTTCACATAACTCACTACAATGATATTTATATCAATGATATATTTCACTTTCATTGAATACAGGAACAAAACAGAAAAAATCTAAATAATGTAGTAATGACTAATTAAAAGTTCAACGCTCAGATAAACAGACCAAGATTTATTAGGGAGAGGCCGATAAGCAAAGGTGTATTCATGAGATAAGAATAAATCTATTTTAGTAATGAACTAGTGACAAGTTCTGGCAAAATGATCGGTGTTGCCAAGATGATTCATAATTTAAATAGATTTATTTATACAAATAGATATATATATAAATATATAAATATAGATAGTATTACAAAAACGATCAAACGAACTTTTGTGAGTTTACGGTGTTTTTACCCAATGTACTCTGTGGTTTACGGATTTTTAGAAAGATCATAGAATGGGTGTAATTTAATTAATTAGGTGCTAAAATATTATAAAATTTAAAGTATAGTTTTGAACTAGGTACATAAAAATATTCTGATATTGTAAGATGTTAAATTATAAAACTACTGACAACCGATGGGGAAGAAAGGTTCTCGAGTGGCGACCACGATCTGGAAGACGCAGCGTAGGCCGGCCCCCCACTAGGTGGACCGACGACCTGGTGAAAGCCGATGAATGCAGGAGGCGAGTAGCCGCTCCAAGTGGCGCTCCCTGGGGGAGGCCTATGTTCAGCAGTGGACGTCTTCAGGCTGTTAACGATGATGATGATGATGATGAAATTATAAAATGATTTTTTTCTCCAATAATGATATTGAAATGTTACACGTATTAAATTATATGGTTTGATGTGTAGGTAGATACTTCTGGTATTAAAAATAATAGCTACACAAGAATTTTAATTGATCCTTGTAAATTATCAGTGTGCGTGAAACCACATTGCGCAATAAATAAATAAATATAAGAATTAGATTATGAATAATATGTTTCTCCATCTCAAACGTATGCTTGCTTATTAGTTACTCATAGTATAAAAAAATCTACTGAATTTTAACTACATAATATCTCAAAGCAAAGCTATCAAATCAAAAGCAAGAATAATTATACTGTTTATTATTCTTCCATGTAGTACAAAGTAAGTATCTACTGGGTGTAATTGAATTCATTAGCATCCTCTGAAACTAGGTACCTACTCCTGATACCGGTCACGTGTGGACCAAAATTTGGTACACATTGGTATGTAATAATAATAACTCCAAAAAATGGAATAACTTACTTAATCCAATGCTACAATACAAAATTTAATTGGAATAATGGAGTACTGTTTTTAATTAGTGCATACAAGGTATAAAAACGTTTAAATGTATCAAAATCATCCGTGCCAACCGCGTTATGCGCCGCGGCAATCTTCATAATTTTCAATAAAAACATTTTCATTTACACTCTTTACTCTTTAATAATCATCTATAAATGATGTACTATCATAGGCTCAATTTATCATAATGAATTAAATTACATCCTGTATAGGTACTATGCTGCGTATTTCTTTCAGCTCTCCAAAACCCATCTGTTAGTTCTTCCAGTTTTTCATAAATACACTAACACATCGATGTGACCTTGTAAATCATAGTAAAAATAAAAATACTTTGTCGCAATAATAAAAAATACGATCACTTATTTGACTCATAGTAAAAAAGAACAAAATTTCGTAGACAAAGTACTAAAGTGCTATGATAGATAGATAGCGTCCACCAGATTTTCACCAGATTTTCGCTAGTCGTGGGATTCCATGTTTGTTTGTACAGATGTTATTATTATTTTGAAAAAAAAAATTGTTCACCTCTTAAGTTGTTAGATTTAAAATTATTCAATACTATTATTTTCAATATGATTATCTCGACGTTATGCAAATTTAATGTTTCTGATGTTCAATATTTATTGAAAAAGACTTTATAGATTTACATAATGAGACTATACGTTGCATAATGAATTTATAATCGTTTTTTTGTGCACGAATATGTACTAAATTCTACACACTGAACTGCTAACGTAAGAATTGTAATGCAACGGTTCAGTTTAGGTCATCATTTGAATCGCAATAATAAGAAGCCACAGTATAGCCTCTGATAAAGCATACCATAAGCATTACCATAAAATATATTATTTTTCAAGTTCTTTAAATGTTCCTATTCAAATTAAAAATATTTAGTTCTATTTGTCGTTCCAAAAGGCACGTTCACTTTCCGCTTCCCATGAACGGAACATCTAGAGCAGATCTGACCTGAACGCTTTACTGAACAATAGTAGATGACAACCATCGTGGTTTATGAACCGTAGCGTATCAGTCGTCACGAATCGCGATTTCTTGGGAAAATAATATCAACTATTGTCATTTCGGAAATAAAACGCTACTTTACATAATAAAACGAGGAAAACTTCCAGCAATTTACGAAAGTAAAAATGAATCACTGTCTATAAATATAATCATTAATAAAATAATAATAAATTTGAACACTACGCTAAAATATGACGTAGGTAAGTAGTATGCCGTAAGTATGGCCATTGATAGTGTATAGACAAGTGACCCAACTTTGTATCTTTAGTATCAATGGTAGGCATCGCCTCTTGCTGATGCAAAGTATAATAGACGTACCTACTTATATGAAAGTGTACCGATGTGTGTGACTTTTATAAGTAAAAAAATGATACCTATATACCTAATTGTAATTATTGTAGTACCATCTTTTTGGTCTAATTCTATTATCATAGGCCTGTTATTGAAACTAGCAGGCCTAACAATAACTGAATCATCACAATACAACAGACCATACACCTGTCACACTAAGTGTTTGTAATGACTATTCTACCGAATGAAATAAACATGTCAGCTGCAACAGGTTAGTTACTATTTCCAACGCTATTCTCAAACTATTCAATTAACTGTTCACTTCGCGGGTTCTTTGAACTCAAATCGACTTTTGTTTTGCCTCAAACAACATAAAACTAATGGAATTGATGAAACACTTCGGCAATTACTAAAAGAACTTAAATAAGAACAAAAATGTTTAATAGTAAAAAGAGTGGTGGCGCTTTGATTATTTTAATTACTAGGCAAATGAGATTTTACAACCTAATCACACAGTCTAGTAGTCTAATTATTAGTTTGTGTAATGTCTCGGGATGACGTGCGCAGTGCAGTGTCACTGAAACTGTTATGGGCAGCCGTGTCCTTTAACACTAGGTGAACGACTCGGTCGTCACGTCATTCATTCTCATAAAAAATCTAAATATCAAGCTTTTTTTTATTAATTAATAAGAAATTTAATAGTTGTAGCAATTACTTAAGTATGAACCGACTGCGGTTCATACTGAAATAATCGCCTAACCTAACCTACACGTAATTAAATCATTAGTAAGTAATCTAATGTAAAGAAATAGGAAAATAATTGCTAACTATGTACTCGACAGGCGCGACCCGTGTTGCTATCCGTATTTTATCGATATACAAAATCGAAAGATTGCCGTCCCATCCCTAGAACTGTTTACTGTTCCTATCACCGAGATATTAATTTAATACAATTATCAAACAGCCGGGTCAAGGCGATTATTCGAAACAACGCGATATTTTTAAAGTCTCTTATAATGTAGCTATATTATAGGTATTTCCTTAATAAATAAGACAGTGAACTCTTTTATTATATCATAAGATAACCACCAAAATCATTGTCAGTGTGTAGTCATTCAGTATGTCAAGGATTTCAAACTGTGTTTGTTGTTTTACTTTAGTAGGTTGACACGTATTTACTGGAACTTTAAAAGAAATGATGTGGCCTTACTTATCTAAGAAAACAGGAGTTCCCTGTTTGTTTAAGTAAGTATTGATGATTTCTGAGTTTTTGTATTAATGTATTATTGTGACATGAATTACCTTGACTTAATAATATATTGCTAAAATATTAAAGATTTTTGTCAAAAATAGATAATACATAGGTAATGGGAATCGGATTATACCAATTCCACCACAGAGTACTTTAACTTATACTTGACATTCAAAAGTGTATGTATATACTACAATACAATACAATACAATAATACTTTATTGAACACCAATAAACAAGAATGCACACAGATACAAATTTATAAAAGAATGGTAGAACAACGGGCGGCCTTATCGCATTAAGCGATTTCTTCCAGGCTACCTTTGTATGGACAGGAATTAAAACAAAAATTACGGGTGGTGTTGCAACAGTTACAACTTACATTCAAGAACAACAATGAAATAAAAAAGTGCATGATTGCGTAAATATAAACCAATAATTTATACTCTTACCTACTAAAAATAATACATAACTACAGTTATACATAATACTACATACTAATACCATACACATATAACTATAAATATAAAAATATAACACACCTACATATAATACCTATTTCCTATTAATATATAAATATAATACTTACATTATTATTATTATTATAACATATACATATTATATATATTATATAAGTAAATTGATAGTCAGTGACAAATTCCAGAGAAAATTAGCTAAGATATTTCTGAAAGATAGTGTTTCCTTACCATGTCTTTAAAGATGGCGATAGACTTGGCGTGACGAATATTTACGGGTAGCTCATTCCATAAACGGACAGCTTGTATAGTATAAGAGTAGTCATACGCAACTGAAGCATGAACTGGCATTTGTAGTTCCAGAGTGTTGGTGGACCGAAGGGAGCGAGCATGACTGAGGTGGAGAAACACGAAACGTTCTTTGAGATAATGCGGAGTGGAAGGGATAAACAGTATGCTATAGAGTAGGGAGAGAATGTGAGCATCCCGGCGACGGCGGATTGGTAACCAGTTGAGCTTTTTGCGAAAATCGGATATGTGGTCATACTTGCGCAAGCCAAATATGAACCGGATGCAAAAATTCTGTAAGCGCTCCAGCTTATTGAGCTGTTCTTGGGTTAAATCCAGATAGCAGGCGTCTGCGTAGTCGAGTATAGGGAGAAGAAGAGACTGAGCAAGAGCAGTCTTTGTGGTAATTGGTAGAAAATTTCGGAGCCTACGGAGTGATGCTGCAGACGCAAACACCTTCCGGCTAACCTCGCCTAGCTGAGGTCCCCATGATAACTTTCTATCAAAGATCACACCCAAGTTCTTGACCGTTTCGCTAATATCAATGCAGGTGCCGTCAAACAAGACTTGTGGAAGACGGAACCAGTCAATCCTAGATATCATCCTGGAACTGCCGATGACTATGACTTGAGTTTTTAGAGGATTGACATTGAGGCCGTATGATTTACTCCAACTGGAAATGCGTCTAAAATCACTATTTATAGTTTCAATAGCGGAATGAAGTTGATCCAGGGGTGCTTGAGTGTAGATTTGTAGGTCGTCTGCATAGAGATGGTAGGAAGAAGATAGATGTTGCGAAATTGAATTAATAAAAATTGCGAAGAGTAAAGGAGACAAAACGCCGCCCTGCGGAACACCAGCCTTAGTATCACACCAGGATGAAAACGTATCCTCAATGCGAATACGCTGCCGGCGCCCATGCAGGTAACTATGAAACCAGTCAATAGTAATAGGAGATACGTTAAGAGTGCGAAGGATACCAAGTAAGACATCGAAGTCAACGTTGGTGAACGCGTTACTAAAGTCAAGTAGTGATAAAACAGATACTGTGCCCATTTTCAATTGAATTGAACTTTTATAACATCGACACACAATTTCATGAAAGTACAGTCAACGAACCTACAAAAAGTCGATGAAACGAAACAAATACGACCTACTATTATCTATTCTATTTGATTAAAGGTTGCTTTGGACAATGCAATGAGCTTGCCTACCACAGGCAATATTGATGAAAGCTGTTCAATTTAATAATGTTCACTTATGTTCAGAGTTCAACAAAAACACTTTAAAATTTAACTAGAGTCGTTCCCACGTGTTTACATTTATATCGATACTATTGATAATATAGTTACACCGAATGTCGTGTAACCGAACTATAAAACCTTTTACGACCAAATACTAAAGTCGGAAACGTAACTTCTCTATTTTAAGTTTATCTTAACTTATTTTAAAACCAACTTGCGTTTATTTAAAGTTATCAATGGGTAGTGAAAGGTATTTTACGATATCAACTAACTGGTGTTATTTTTTTAATGGCTGGTTTAATTATGTTTTCATAAAATATTTATTTTCTCTGACTGAGTGACTGGCTGACCATTTCCTTCCTATAGTCTAAACTAAACAATTAATTTATAATTTTAAAGTATTATACCTAAAATATTGTATACCTAGGAATCTAAAATACTAACGCCGCAAAGTTGCCGTGCGCTACGTGTGCGCGCCTCGATAATACATAAAACCAACCTAATAACCTATGTATAATAGATAAATAACCGGCCATGTGCAAGTCGGACTTGCTAACAAAGGGTTCCGTACCATTGTTTATAAAAGCGAGCAGATAAATCACGTTTGTGGTATGTGGGCCCACTTAATTATTTATTTTATTCTGTTTTCAGTACCTATTTGTTGTTATTGCGGAAACAGAAATACACCATGTGTGAAAATTTCAACTAACTACCTAGCCTAACTTCATGAGCTGCAGCTTGGTGACAGACAGACAGACAGACAGACAGACAGACAGACGGACGGACAGATAGACAGACCGAAAGACAGACAGGCGGGCGGACAGCGGTGCCTTAGTAATAGGGTCCGTTTTATCCTTTGGGTACAGAACCCTAAAAAGGGGATTACAATAAGAATAGTATATGTAGGTAGGTATTGGCAAATGCACCGAAACGAAAACTAACAAATCTGTTGAGGGTCGTCTCACTGCACCCAATTTATTAAAAACTTGACATACGGATGACAGCGGTGTCAGATGGCCCAGCTAATCTGACAGGCGGCCCCACACAGAGGGCGCTCCGTAAGCTGTCAGTGTCACCCTGACGGTTCCCGTCCCCTCACGGTTGCTTAATTATGATTGTTTCAATATTTTCGATCCGTGTTGGTATTTGTTAAGCTTTTGAGAATTAGGAGGCTTAGAAAGTTAATAGATTCCGTCGGTAGCTTGTTAACAGCTTAAATATTTTAATTTTAATATCATAACTAGTACTTACTATAGGAACGTTTGTTTAAAAAAAGTTTTTCATTTAGGTATAGGTACCTATGTCTTACTTTTTTACTTTTAAAGTTTTTTAGATAAGTTCAAAGTTTTGTAGATGACAAAGACATAAATAAATAAATAAATATGTGTGGACATTCACACAGCGCCATCTAGCCCCAAACTAAGCATAGCTTGTACTATGGGAACCAGATAACTGATATAATACTTAAGATACTTTTTGTTTGTAAATACATACATAGAATACAATATAACACCCAGACGCAGAACAAACATCTATGTTTATCACACAAATGTTTGTCCTGGGTAGGAATCGAACCCACAGCACTCAGTTCAGAAGGCAGGGTTACTACCAACTGAGCTATCGGGCCGGTCAACATAAGTAATATTAAAAACATAATCCACGCAGACATTTATTCAATACATAAAGCCCATTTATTAATATAACTTCAACATTTAAATTCGCGCACTCTATTCATATTTGCAATTCAAAAATAAGCGTAAATAAAACACAAAATAAATCTGACAATGCGAGATTGCTGGAGATTTATTATTTATTTTTATTTTATTGAATATCTCAGTAAACATGTCTTGATGCATTAATTGGTTAATTTTATTTGACGTTTGTAGGTTTTACTTTACTGCGTACTGCGCCCCGGGTTTGCGTGTGTTTCTTGTCGAGCTCTTAAATCTTATTTATTCCAATATCTGCATATAGATACAATACAATACAATAATACTTTATTGAACACCAATAAACAAGAATGCACACAGATACAAATTTACGAAACTCAACATTATAATTGTAAAAAGTATAATATACGACATTTAATAATTTTTTTTTGTTTTATTGTGTCTTTTTGTTTGTTTTTTTTTGTTTCTGGGACTTTAATTCTTTACAATTTCCAATAAGACATTGTATTTTTAGAACTATTGATTGAGTGATTTGCCCTTATATACTTATTTAAAAATCTAGTCAATTATGTGGTTTCATTACATTACTTATTTTACTGTATTAATAATAATGATTTAATGTTTGTAAGCTCTACTTATTTTATTTACGTACAACCATATTTCATTTCAATTGAGATTTGAGATACATTACTCGTACAAAATTGAATGGTAAACTCAAGGAATTAACGTATCTACTTGATATTCATGCGATTTTAAATCGAGAAAAATGTGTTATCAATTTTAAACTATAGCATTCGCCGGGTAAAGTATTAATAAATAAGTATATCAGTATAAATTCAATATTCAATATGAACATCGATAAATCTTAATAATGATTGGCATAATATTGCTAACTGATAATAATCTATGATATTAATTTGACACAATACATGTACAAATAAACGATACCTTTAGGGTCCTTTGCTTTTTTTATTTTATTATATATCGATACAGTATTTTAATATCTCTTATAACTTATAGCTTCTTCGTAGTGATCTATCTGATTCTGTATTTCCTTAACAAGGATCTTAATAAGGACCCTGTTTAGTAGAAATAAGTAGCACACAGTTGCATAAATCGCCATTTAACCTCTTGTTAGTTCTCGTAACAAGGCAAACGGAGTTTAGATAAGATAGATATAGATACCAAGAGTCCTGCTTCAATTTGAGACAGAGGGACTTCTAAGGTGATCGTATACTAAGATGTTATATTGCCAGAAATTATACTATCAAAAAGTTACCTTCTGTGTGTAGGTATGTCAAGTTTAAGTGTGCGAGACATTTGTAATGAGCTAGCTAAAAATAAGTACAGAATCCTTTTTAGTTAATGAGTCACTTATGACAGGTCTATAGTAAGCACTTTTAAGTAGAGATATTATAATAATTATTTATTAAGTGTTTATAAACTATTCTAAAAAATAAGCTTACCGGTTACTTCCTATTTGAAAAAGGTTATGATAGTAGTATACCTAAAAACCAACCTAACCTACCTAATACCTATTAAGTTCCTGATTTTATGGTGATAATGTTGCTGAATACTTTAAAACTTCATTGTACTATGTACTTGTATTGCATAGGGTATAATATAACCACATAAAAATAGTCGCCGTTGTTATGAAATAAACATTGTGGTATCTTTAGCACAACCCTATACGTACGGCCGTACAATACAACCCACCAAGGGTTGCACGTTCAAGAATCCACATTTTATCGACTGTCATTATCTTATAATGACCAAAGAATACGACTTCATAAATATGTAGTATCAAAAGTTACATCTTAATAAATTAAGATCTCTCTCCGTAGATACAAGGTGTAATATTTTCGGTTATTTATGAGAGGATGGGAGCCCTTTGTGGTACCGAAGCAACCGAAGTTATCAGATGTTTAAAGGATATAATTTAGGCTGTGAAGTCGTCACCCCTTTTAAAGTGAGAGGGTTGTCGCTTTTAATTAAGTTTCCTGGGGATTAACGTTAAAGTAAACCCAAATGGTTAAATTAAACTTTAAACTTAAATAGATATATATGCGTAGAAACTAAATCCTTTTTTATTATAAGTTGATATAATGTACCTATGACATATTATATTATTTAACTAGCGATCGATGATCGATACTGCTCTTAGAATTATTAGAAAGTTGAAACGGCAATGGGTCAGGATTGAGTTGAGTGTACAATGAATAGGTATAGTGTACCTACACAAAAGATAAATATCGCATCGCAATACGCTGGCAGACAAATAAAATGGCTGTGAAAATTTAGATACCTATACACGTAAGTGTACCATAGTTACATTCTGTGACTAACGTACAAATATAATGTTACTGCCATTCGGCTAGTTTTCTAAACAAACTTTTTCACAGAATTATTTGTTGAAAATATTTTAAAAGAACATTGCAATGCAAATGGTTCCCAAAACCGTTAGTGAGGAAATAAACAGTGCTGTGCAAACATCAATATCGATAATTCAATCTTCACTCGATCATAATTACTGCTAAAGTGATACGATTTAAAGGATCACAATAAATTAAGGAAGTTTATAGAGCTGTCATCGCTTTAGTTTGAGATTGGATGAAAAAATACCGGTAGAAGTTTGTTAACCTTTTAACTTTTTAAATGTGCCACATTCTGTGTGTGCTGCTCTGTAGTATAAATATTTATAACATCAAGGATAAATTTATTGATTAAATTTGCTTTTCTTAGTGTTAAGAAATAAAAGCAGTCAGGTAAGTACTTACTATTGTGTTAAATATGAGGTACTGTAACTATATAATTAAAAAATCTAATATAGTTTAATCGTCGAATAAAAACATCGATATTTTTTATCCATTATTATGATCTGCCTCATCCCTAAACCTTGTGAAACTGTTATTTTATTATTAAATCTTAACAAAGCGCCCAGTACAGCGAATTAATTGTTATTGTTTGGACGATTGTAAATAGGTGCCTATAAGTATCGAGCAGCGCAGATTTAGAACTCTATTTTCACAAATTAGCGCGTTTTTACTGTGCGTGAAATTATTAGATATTTGAATAGTCAATTTCTTTCACACTGGCCGTTTAATCTTGTTGAGTTTATTGTACGTGAAGTTGCGAAAAATTTGAACAAGTAAAAATAATAAAATATTTCATTTTGTAACGATCCCTTACGGGTGGATCAAACCGGAATAAAAATTAATCATTAAATATTTTTGATCCCTCAAGGGGTCGTTTCAAGAGTTCAAACCGTAATTAGCCCATGTACATAATATGATTGTGACAAATGAGTACGGGTGGTTGGTCTTAATATTTCAAATTCCATTTTCTTTAAAGGGCAATAACCTGGCTTTTAACAGTACTTATCATCGGCGTTTAATAATTCATCCATTAGCAAGGCATTATTAACAAGCTCTGTTATTAATAACCCATATTATTAATGAGGTACGAGTCTATATATATAGTTTAACGTCTGTAGTTAATTTCTAAATTATTTAATTTCGACGTTCCACCAGTTTACGTTAGAGGCACGTGCTGAGAAGGAACTTTATGAGGAACGAGGTAACTTGATACTTGTTGTATAATAATGTAGGACACCGTTAATCGTACGATGCCTGTACTACTTGAGTACTTACTAGAAGGAAGTATAGTTTTAATGATTTGAGTTTAGATTTAGCGATGGATGAAGGAGGCGAGCAGCCGCTCTAAGTGGCGCTCCCTGGGGGAGGCCTATGTTCAGCAGTGGACGTCTTCAGGCTGTTAATGATAATGATGAATGATGAGTTTAGATTTTATAATACCTTGCTTTCTGGGTTCGGAACGGTGATGTTAACTAATAAGAATCCCCACTAAATAAAAGTGAAACGTTGTTTATTTTTTGGCTTTCACGCCAAAAGCTAAACTTAAATTAAGGCTTAGTTTCATAGTTTTCGTTTTTCCTCAAGTATCAAAACTAGCAGTTTTGCTCGCCGAAGGAGGTGTTGACTGGAGGAGTGGATGAAACACTCCAAAGGTAATTTTAACTCGCGCTGCCGTGTACTCTATTAATTACGTATTAGCACCCCGTAACGATAGAGTCATGTGAGTCGTAGTAGAGAGTATATAAATAAGTAAGTTTATGTCATTAGTTTTTGTTTAATGTTTTTGTTGTAATGTAATAGGTCTAAGTTGCGACGAATTTAACTTGGCCTAATTTATCAAGACAATTTTGTGGATACATGTTTTTAATTATATAGGTTTCTAAAGAGATTTTTTACAGTAGTCATTTGCCTGCTATATTTGGCTCTATTTAATCCTAGAGAATTAAGTCACCGTTTTTATGACATATTCGTCTTAGGCAGGGTTACTTGTTCTGTGTCTGGGTGTTGTGGGACCATGGTCCTCGTAGTTCCTGGGGTCCCTAGATACAGGGAATCCTAGTTAGGGTCCAGGATCTATGTATGTGATCGTTGGGCGTTATTTATTTATTTATTTATTTATTTATATATTATTATTATTTTTTTTAAACTATACTTATGCAGTCACGGGCCACCTACTGTAGGTATCTACACCTACCTACCTATTTACAAAATTCCACGCAAGCAAGAATATATTTTTGATATTGATTGATTGATTGATTGATTGATTGATTGATTGATTGATTGATTGATTGATTGATTGATTGATTGATTGATTGATTGATTGATTGATTGATTGATTGATTGATTGATTGATTGATAGGAAAAGAACAAAGCCTAGAAAAGTTTTATCGGTAGTTTTCTTAGTTTTGACCAAATGATTTAATAAAAAATTCAACATTTCGTAAATCTCTAATCCAAGAGGCAAATATTAGGTAGAAGCACTTTAAGTAGCTGCCTAGTGCCTACGTTGAAGTTTTAAATCACGTAATCAGTAAGCAAATTAATAATTCCCTCCTCGATAATGCCCATCTCTCCACTAAGCTGACGTAAAGCTAGGGACTCACTTATGTTAAAGACGCAACCGATTGGCCCATAACTTATTTAGTAAGACGCGTCAAGTTTGTCTGAGCTCTAGGGTCGTCAACTTTAGCATGGTAACTATTTTAGTTAGCGGAAATCAGTGGTCTCGAACGTCAAATTGCGAAATCGGTAGAGCTGTCCACTAAAATCGGTATATTTGTACCTATTTGTTCCCAAAATCGGTATATGACAAAAAAAATACAAAATTCAATTAAATTCGTTTATTTATAATGAAATAGTTAACTTACAAACTAATTACAAACACACTTAAGACTTACTAATTATTAGTAGCTTATTTAAAAAAAAAACTACAACAACACAGCTCAATAGGCTGTCAACATAAAAATACTTACATAATTATTTTTAGTACCAATAATAACAATGTAGGTAAATAGATTATAGGGTGTAAAAAATTATTGAACATTTTTAAAAAATATTAGAAACCAACGAGATTTGAAGTCCGCACCGTCTAACTCTTGGATCGGACGCTCTCTCGATCGAACTATGATTGCATTCTTCAGTGGTTGCGAAAATCTTTAAGAGTATGATCTTTAGTTTTGACAGCCTCCGTGGCGTGGTGGTTGAGCAGGTCGACTCATAACCCGGAGGTGGCGGGTTCGATTCCCGCGACAGGACAAGTATTTGTGCCCGAAAAAAAAAGCGCAAATACTTGTTCTGTGTCTGGGTGTTGTGGGACCATGGTCCTCGTAGTTCCTGGGTCCCTAGGTACAGGGAATCCTAGTTAGGGTCCAGGATCTATGTATGTGATCGTTGGGCGTTATTTATTTATTTATTTATTTATTTCATCAACACATAGAATCAGTAGGTTTATTTTTTTTTAGTAGATGATTTTGTATCGACTAAGTAAGCGGCGGCGGCCTGATCAAAACCGCAGGGCCGATGGATGCAAGAGCAAAGCAGCCACTCGAAGTGACGCTCTATGGGAGGCCGGTTGTTCAGCACTTAACGTTTACGTTTACGTTGTACGTTTTCAGGCCGACGATGATTGTGGCGACAACTATAGAACCTGTGGTCATTTTTAGAACAATATATTAACCCGTTCAAAATTAGAACGGATTAATAACCTGCGTTAATTTTAGAATAATATAAAAAGCTGTGTTAATTTTAGAATAATAAAAAAATAAGAACATTGTTTTTTGACAGCTTTGATGTAGTGTCAACCCTAGTAAGCGGCGTGAAGCACTGTCTGAGCAGAAATAAGCGGAAATGTTAGCATATTACTCAGTTTCGAGCCTGCGGGTGGAGCGGTAAAGTGTTATGGCTTTCGTTACTAAACTACAAACTTACCTAAGTACATAGGAGGTTTAATACTTGGTAAGGCTAACTGACTCAGGTTTTGGTAGAGGTTGGGCATTAAAATATTTTCACCAAAATAGGCAACTGGTAAAACCCCGTATAAGAATTTCTTGGCCGCCTTAAGGCTGAAGGCTGCTGCCTAATTTAATATAAGTACCTACCTTAAAGACATCACTAAATTTATTGTCTTAAAATATTTTGTGAGTTACATTACATAAGTACTAAACGTAACAGAATTTAAACGACAACTTTTAGGTTGATTAAAATACGCGCCACCTAAATAAGTTTTCTAATGTAAGAAGTACAATTAGCTGTAAAATAGATGAAGTAAACCTATGGCTTAGTAGCAACATATGAAGTTCCACCTAAACACTATAAAACACTCACTTTATATCACACAGCTGATGTCCAAACATAATTTTCTGAACTGGGAAATAAAGTCATAACTTACGCTAACTTAGTCGCAATATAAGAGTCAACTTAAGGTAGATAAGTTAAGGTATACAAACTAAAAATTATTTTGATTACTAAAATGGACCTTAGGTGATAGTAGATCTTAGCAAATGGGAGCAAAAGTATCTCTGGAAAAGTCTACAAACTTTAAATGTAAAATAATTAGAAGTCGCTATTGTAATAGATGGGCATAGATTAGGTCATAACATAAATTTCATTAGTGTTAGTGACTAATTTTGTATAACGGTTAGTTCGCGTCATGCCGAGCGGCATTTTAGTTAGTAAAAAGGAAACTAGATGTCGCTACTGTGCAGGCATACATTCCTGAATCACGCAAGCGTTTGTCTCCGCTAGTTCATTAGGGTGAATGAAAATGTTTGTAGAATTCGAAAATTGGCACAGGGCTAGCGTTGACCCGCCTATTGCAATAAATCGACTTCGTATGGACCTGTGGACCACGTTTTTAATTTGTACCCTGGTTGTACATGTTTTGGTCCATCGTCGCCGGATAATTTTGAACCAGTCAACTCAGTAATCGTAGTCCACGGGACGCGATTACGCTTCGCACCCACGGGCAGTGCATCGCTGTTCACGGCGAACAATTTGAGTGGATCAGCACTGATCAACTCGAAGTTTGGCATTGGGTTAAACCCTGGTTGCCTGAGGAAGCCCTGGGTAAGAAGAGGACAACAGCAGTACTTAAGAGAACAGGGAGAAAGTACTGCAGACGGAGCTGGGAGCTAGCACGGAGTCATTCGGTGGAGTCAGCAGGAGTAAACAAGGAGTTCCTAGTGACGTCAGGTTAAAACGGTCAAGTGTGAGTCGGTTTATAATCGTGAGTACATTGAAATTATTATTTGTGCAAATTTGAATTTAATGTAAGTGAATGCAGTAAAATCAAGCTAATTTGGACTTTAAGTATTAGAGTAAAATAACTTTGCAATTTGTAGTAGTAATTTAGGACTTAGAATAATTTCACGATTTTGGTTGAGACGGGGAACCTATGCCCGAATTTCAAATTTGCTAATTGCCATTTTCCAAACACTTGTAAATTTTTTCGGATTATTTTGGACTTGTAAAATTTTTCGAAAATTCTTCAACTTGTAATTTTTTGGGAACTTCATGTTATTCAATAGTTGAGTTGAACATTGTGTTTAAAGTCAGTTTTCAATATGGCAGCTAAGTTGAATGCTCAAAAGGACGCTCTAGATAAAATTAGTAGAGCTCATAGCACATTCAAAAAGTCACCTAAAGAGCGGTTGTCAGAGCCTTATGTAGAGACAAAGCTTACTATATTGGAAAATTTGTGGAGTAGATTTCTTAAAACACACCAAGACATCATCGATGGGTCAGATGATTGGAAGAAGCTCCAAGAGTCTCCCTATGTTAAAGAAAATCTTTATGAACTAGCAGAAGAGGCTTACATAAATTATAAATGTGAATTAATGAAGTCTCAGTCACTGTTTACTGCAGTTTCAAAAAATGTTACTCAAACTAGTTGTAATCCGGGTTCTAGTACATCAGTGAAGTTACCAAAAATTACTATTCCCCCATTCTCTGGGAAGTATTCAGAGTGGATTTCGTTTAGAGACTTATTCGTATCTCTAATCCACTCCAACCCCTCGTTGGATGACGTGCAACGTCTCCACTATTTAAAGAGTCTGTTGACAGGTGAAGCGGAACAGCTCATTCGACAGTTGCCTATTACCGCCGCGAATTATGTCGAATGTTGGAAGCAATTAGAAGCTAGATACAATAACAAAAATTATTTGGCCAACTGTATTCTAAAACGGCTTCTAGGTCAAAGGAGCACTAGTTCCGAATCAGCTGTAGCACTCAAAGAGCTGGCTGATACAACAACAGACTGCTTACATGGTTTGAAAAATATAGGGGTTGATGTCAAAACGTGGGATGTGATTGTAATTCACATAGTAGCGAAAAAATTGGATATGGAAACGCGCAAACAGTGGGAATTGAGGGTATCTGCCGGGAACTTGGATGAATTGCCTAAATTCACTCAATTTCAGGAGTTTTTACAATCAAGATTTAGAGCTCTCGAGTCAATCGAACCTACATTGAAACCCAGAGCCCCAAATTCCACTCAAAGCCATCCACGTCCAATCAGGCATAAGGTGTTACATGTCGCCAATGTACTATGTGAATATTGTAGTGAAGATCACAAGCTCTTTACTTGTAAGCAATTTAGTAAAGACGATGTAAATACTCGACGAGAGTTTGTTTTTAACAAAAGGTTATGTTTCAACTGCTTGGGTAGCAACCACGCGGCTAGGTTCTGTCCGAGTAAGTCAACTTGTCGGGTGTGTAATGCGAAGCATCATTCGTTGCTTCATCCAAATGGTTCAGGTGGAGTTGGTAATCCACAAGGTTCAAACACTGGCGTTTCAACGTCTGGAGTAGGTATAGGTGGCTCATCTGCTGGTAAATCAGTGGTAAACTCCAGTGCGGTAGAAGCGGCGGCAGTGGTCTCGTGTTTTGGTCAACTGCCGATAAAGCGTCAGGTGTTGTTGGCGACAGCTATTGTGCTGGCAGAGTCGTCAAAGGGTAAGAACCAATATATCAGGGCATTGCTAGACCAAGGTTCACAAGCATCCTTCGTCTCAGAAGCAACTGTTCAATACTTAGGTATTAAGAAGCATCCAGTAAGAGGAGTAGTATCAGGCCTGGAAGGGAACAAAACAACCCTTGCCAAGTCTCTAGTGGAACTTAAACTACACTCTAGGATTGATTACAACGTAGTAATCACGGTTCAAGCGTACGTTCTTAAATCGATAACGACGTTCCTTCCAAACACGAAGTTGGAAGAGGTTACTTGGCTAGACAATATTTGTTTAGCTGACCCGCAATACCACACACCGAGTAGGATTGATGTGTTGTTGGGTGCAGAGGTTTACGGACAAATACTCCAAGAGGGCATTAGAAAGGGTCCTCAAGGATATCCTTTGGCACAAGCCACATCATTGGGATGGGTTTTGTCAGGCACGTGTCAACGGTCACAGTCTTTTTCACCAAATGTTGTTACGATGCATGTGTGCATCGAGGATAATGAGCTACTAAAAAGGTTCTGGGAGATGGAAGCTGATCCTACACCGCACAAAAAGATCATGAGTGAAGAGGAAGTTTCCTGCAAACGGATTTTCGCTGAAACTACAAAACGAGATGCCGATGGAAGGTATGTCGTGAAGCTTCCCTTTAAAGTAGATAGACCAGAGTGTGTTGATGGTGACTCCAGAGCAGTAGCTGAAAAAAGACTGAATGGGTTATACTCAAGGTTCAAAAGGGATGAAGATCTGAAAGAAAAATATCAGAAGGTTGTTAAAGAATACTTACATTTGGGATTCATGGAAAAGATTCCTGAAACAGAAAAGATTAATTCTGAAGCGGTATACATACCTCACCATCCAGTTGTGAGAAATGACAAGCAGACGACGCAGGTCAGGGTGGTGTACGATGCGTCCTGTAAATACAAAAATGGGGTGTCATTAAATGATGAACTTATGACAGGTCCGACACTACAACCAGAGTTAAGGCATTTGCTGATGCGTTGGAGAAGACATCCTATATGTTTAGCAGCTGATATTATTAAGATGTACTGTCAAGTGAAGGTATCGGAAGAAGATGTCAACTATCAGCGATTGTTATGGAAGGACAGCGCAGAAGCAAAAGCAGAAGATTACAGACTACTTAGAGTTACCTTCGGTACGGCTGCAGCGCCATATCTCGCGGTCAAAAGTCTGCAACAAGTAGCACACGATGAAGGAAAAGAGTTTCCTGTAGCTGCTGAAAGGGTTTTTAGTGAATTTTACATGGATGATCTGCTTACGGGATGCGACTCTGTAAGAGAAGGAATTATTATTTATGAACAAATGAATGGCTTGCTGAAAAAAGGAGGGTTCGAATTACAGAAATGGATGAGTAACAGCGATGAACTTTTAGAAGCAATGAAAGCAAAAGATAGCGTGCAAGAAAAACTCAGGCTGAGAGAAGATGAAGTAGTCAAGTTACTAGGACTTACCTGGGATAGAAGAAGCGATGAATTTCGTTACTCAGTGACTCTGGCTCCGGCATCTGGATCTGTAACAAAAAGAAAGGTTATTTCTCAAATAGCACGATTGTATGATCCACTAGGGTGGGCGGCACCCTGTGTCATAAAAGCAAAAATAATAATTCAGAAGCTCTGGATAACTGGATTGGACTGGGATGAGGAAGTGACAGGAAAATTGTTAGATGAATGGATTACTTACCGCGAAGAATTATCGATGTTAACGCAGATACGCATACCACGATGGCTTGGAACAAATGCTCAGGACTCTCTCGTAGAACTACACGGGTTCTCCGATGCATCGAAACTAGCGTTTTCAGCTGCGGTGTATCTGCGAAGGGTTGATGCACAAGGAAGCGTGCATGTAACTTTGGTTACAGCCAAAACCAAAGTCGCACCAATCAAACAAATCTCCATTCCTAGATTGGAATTGTGTGGAGCAGTCTTAGTCTCTAGACTGCTAGTAGAAGTTGCAGAGATTTTAGGAATAGCAAAGTCAAATGTTCGGGCATGGACGGATTCAACTGTGGTCCTGGCTTGGATCAACAGTCACCCGAGTCGATGGCAAACGTTTGTCGCCAACCGGGTGTCCGAAATATTGACAACTTTAGATACGAGTCAGTGGGCACACGTATCTTCAGGACAAAATCCTGCGGACTGCGCATCGAGAGGTCTAAAACCTGCAGAACTTCTCGATAATACGCTGTGGTTTAATGGTCCGGAGTTCTTGCAACGCGAGGTCGTTCCGTACAGCAAACCGGTCATTGAAACTCAGCTTGAGGAAATCAAGGCTCATATCGCAGTAGCAGAGGTACCCATCTGGATCAGATACTCATCACTCACGAAATTGGTCCGAGTAGTGGCGTACTGCAGACGGTTTCTGAAACCAGTTGGTAAAAGGGTCTTTTCAAATTACCTCACATCGATGGAATTGATGGAGTCTTTGGAATGTTGTGTCAAACAGTGTCAAGAAGAACACTTCAAGGAAGAATTAGTTGTCATTAGGCGAGATGGCAATTTCGCACGGGTTAAGGGTCCTCTGAAGTCCTTAAATCCCTTCCTTGATGTAAAAGGTGTGCTGCGTGTTGGTGGACGTTTGGATAAGTCACCGCTGAGTGAAGGCGTCAAACACCCAATACTGCTGCCAAAGAAGTCAGCATTTACGGATTTGGTTATAGCTGATGCCCATTCAAGAACGCTTCATGGGGGCATCCAGCTCATGTTGACTTATTTGAGTTCTTCATACTACATCTTGGGTTCAAAATCGTTGGTGAAGGGATACATACGCAAATGTATCAAATGCGTTAGACAAAGCGCAGTGTCATCAAGTCAACTGATGGGACAGTTGCCAGCTGTTCGTGTTACACCCACTAGAGCATTCAAATGTAGCGGTGTTGACTATGCCGGCCCAATAAATATACGGACGACAAAAGGCCGTGGTCACCACGCATACAAGGGCTACATTTGTCTGTTCGTGTGCATGGTCACGAGAGCTGTGCACATTGAAGTGGTCAGTGACTTAACTACATCTGGATTTCTGGCTGCCTTCAAAAGGTTCGTTGCTCGTCGCGGCAATTGTACTGACATATGGAGTGACAATGGCACTAATTTCGTCGGGGCATCCCGTGAGTTGCGAAATTTGATCGCGTCGGAGAACTCAGGTCTGCCGGAAGAAGTAGTTAAATCTTTAGCTGCTAATGGAACGACGTGGCATTTTATTCCTCCCCACTCGCCTAATTTTGGGGGGCTATGGGAAGCAGGAATAAAATCCACAAAATACCACTTGAAAAGGGTGATAGGGGAATCCACGTTGACATACGAGGAATTGTCAACTGTTTTAGCGCAGATTGAGGCCTGCCTAAATTCGAGACCACTATCGCGGCTCGAATCCGAGTCTGATGCAGTCGATGTGTTAACGCCAGGGCATTTTCTAGTCGGTGAGCCACTTGTCACTGCTCCAGACCATAACTTTGAGACTTCAAACGTTACTAGTTTACGTAGGTGGCAGTTAACCCAAAAAATGTTGCAAGATTTTTGGAGACGTTGGTCTCAGGAATATTTATCAAGGTTTCTGCATCGCTATAGATAGACTTACCAAACCCCTGAACCTGAAATTGGGGACGTAGTTTTAATAAAGGAAAATGACTTACCTCCTTGTAGATGGCTTCTTGGTCGGGTGGTTGCTAAACATCCAGGAACGGACAAGGTGACACGTGTAGTCACGTTACAGACAAAAAATTCGGTCATTAAACGGCCTACTTCAAAACTGTGTGTACTCCCTGTAGCCGTTTAAGTTTCTGTTTGCGTAAGAATTTGTGTTTTAGTTGTTTGATATCGGCGATGTTAATACAGTCCACTTGTTTTTGTTTAAGTTATTGTTGTTGTAGTGTGTGTTGTTTAGGTTTTAAGGATTTCAACTCACTGAGGACAAAGATTTGGGTTTTGATTGTATGGTTAAACACGTTTGTTCACGGTGGGCGGAGTGTGTAAAAGGACAAGATAAATTTGTCCTTGGTGGGCGGAATGTATAACGGTTAGTTCGCGTCATGCCGAGCGGCATTTTAATTAGTAAAAAGGAAACTAGATGTCGCTACTGTGCAGGCATACATTCCTGAATCACGCAAGCGTTTGTCTCCGCTAGTTCATTAGGGTGAATGAAAATGTTTGTAGAATTCGAAAATTGGCACAGGGCTAGCGTGACCCGCCTATTGCAATATAAATCGACTTCGTATGGACCACGTTTTTAATTTGTACCCTGGTTGTACAAATTTACAAATTATAAAGAAAGGTAACGGTAGGTATTTATACTGCCGTGCTCTCCTCTAATAACGATTGTTGTGCCCGACAGGGTCCATAATGATACTAATGCTTGATTACACTATCTAATGTTACATTATAGAACCCAATAAACATTTGTATTTGTAAAGTCTGTAGTGTAGACTAGTTAAGTATTCTACATAGATAACAATGCTATACCTTTACCTTTATGGAGATCTTAATCTTACACAAATATACATCGACAAGCGAGTTACTGAAACATCAACTGATGTTGGCGGATTTCCAAATTAACAGATTGTATTTTATCGAGTCTTTATTTAGCTTCGAAGTAAAAGTATTTCTATGTTCCACATCTCAGCCACTAGGATTAGTATTAGTAACTTATGGCGATGATTTAAATAAAATACACATACATCTACATCGTAATATTTTATCTCAAAAGTAGTCATAATTAGTAGGTAACTTTCTTTAGTGACGTATGGTTTATCAACAGCCTAAAGACGTCTACTTCTGAACATTAGCTCTCCCACAGCTGCTTTCCTCCTGATGCCTTCATCGGCCCCTCGCGATTTTAACCATTATAGTGGGATGGACGCTAGGTACCTACTACCTATCGAAAATCTGCGATTGTCATCCGGGGGTAACTGAGAATAAATACAGTGTAATTTACAACGTTAAATCAATAGCAGCGCTAATATTACTACGAGATTATATAGCGTTGTTTTAAGATTGGGTAATGATAATGTAAATTAATATTTAACACTTGTGCTGTTTGAATAACCGTATCACGAAAGAAACGAATCCCAACGGTATAGGCCGCGCGGTTTGTCGCGCTGGTTTGTTCCAACGTGAAGAAAGAAAAGCGACGCTGCCATAGACATATATAATGTCACTATAAATAATTATGTCTACTGCAGCGTCGTCGCTTTTCTTTTATCCATTGCCGCTGCAGAAACTTTGTCTTTCCTAGTAGCTCTCCTATGACCGATGTATTTAACTTCAGATAGTTGTCAACAACGAGCGAGCGGCGTTCACTAATCGATCGCGTCGACAGAGAACACAAAACACATCCGCCTAAGACATGGTAGGTATAGTTACGTACAGTCAGATTTAAAACTTTATGGGTAGGTACTATAGTGAAATGTTGTGTCATAAAGAATAGGCACAGAAAACTAGGTTTTAGAGAATGAAACTTTGAAGTAATATTAACCAAATATTTCATAAGTGGTTAGTGCATTAAGTTCATCAGATTCATATAATTATCTTTGCAATAACCATAAACCAACAAAGAAGGACTTAGGTAATCGTTAAGTATCGTTAAAGGTGTAGATAATGAAATAATAAAAATAAGTATCAGAATAACATGAGGCCAGCTTACGCTTAACTCTAACTAAAGATCCAAAATGACTGTTTTGAAAATTTTGTCATTGACTGTACCTTACTGTAAACATATTTAGCGCAGTTATATCCTCCCCGGTGCAGTTAATGTAAGCTTCAAGGAAAGACACACGGGCACACAATTTCTTATACACAACTACATAGATGCCTCTATTTTAATATACTAGATGAATGGAAGTTATTGAAATCTAATTTTGCAAATACTGCGTATAGATAAACAAAGTGGATGGTAGGTATATTAGATAGAGTTTAGACACACGAACATTGCAGAAGAGTTTCTAGCTCTTTTCATCTTACCTACGAATAGTAAATATATAATGCTTTTACGGGAACTATTAGATATTACGCCTGCTCAGCGTAATCTACAGATTCGGATATGATACCACTTGTCACGGTAGCTTAAGGCGCAAAATGCTCCCAAATCGACTATTTTGAACATGATTGTCTCAAAATGTACACCATTCACAGGATTGAAAAAAATGCATTTTAATACTGGTCATATCTCCTTTCCATCTGTAGAAACCAAAACACGATTACAAAAAGTTTACTCGATAGAAAAAAATCGTGAAGTGACCTCTAAAAAATCATTCAAACGCCCTAAAATGTTACATTAGAATATGACACCCCATTGAAATAAATCATAATGATAATTTATGTTTCTATACATCCGTCTGTAAGCTTATTTTTATTATAACAATAAGCGTTTCTTTTATAACTAATTATTTGTACCGAAAAATGGAAAAGTCGAAGTGCAACGCACCGTAATCGCCATATTTTTGCTACGCATAAAGGGACCCTATTTTATAAAGAATACGGTTCATGTTCGACTGCTGTAATAAACGTGCTCGCATTGGGTCCTGTCAGCGTCTTATAAGGCAAGAAATACAGCATTAAGAGTATAAACGAACCTTAATACATACAGCTGTTATACAGCTTGTGATGCTGCTTGGGATATTATCTGGGGTAAAGGATATCCCGGCTTGAGGGATGGATGGTTGCGGGTTCAATCCCCGCTCCTGATTCTAATTTTTCCTTTACAAATTAACTATTAGATAGTAGGCATATTAAAGGAAGGTATTATAGGTACAACCTCTGAGACTTCTCACAATAAAATAACGTGTAAGAGGATTAATATTAATGATTCCATTTCATAGCTACTTAAATACTCCAAAAATTGTCAAGAATAACTTGCGCAGTAACTTATTTAATCTACGGGATATAACTTCAGAAACCCACAACTTAAAAACGGCGTGCATCGCCACGGGAAGGGCCTATTATGCACCCATTTATAATACTTTGGCACGTTTCTAGCTAGCCTGCCTAGCTTGAAGTATGTGTAAATCTAACAAACCATAAATAAGTTGTTTAAGTTGAATAACTTAACAGCGGGCAGTAAACGGAAGTTACTTGTTAGTATTATGTTGTATTTAGCATTCAAAATATTTGTTTAACTTAACGTAAAAGTATTCAATGTGTTGTGAATTCACAGCAAAATATTTCACAAATAGTTATGCGATTTCCAAGCTATAGGCTGAAGAACAATAAAACGCTATAAAGAACTTTATTGAATGAAACCTGAGCACTTTTTTTACATCAGAGTTATTATCAGCACATTTCCAATTCAAGCACTACCACGTGTTCTCAGTCAGAGAACTCGCAAATGAGTTTAATTGCGAGCCTAGAGCGGTAATGAATTTCATTATCTTGCAGCGCCATCTGTTGATACCTCTCATTGCACTATTAAAGACTTCCTATAGCATTAGCATTAACGATCAATTTGCTAACAAATGTTTTCGATTATAATGGTACAATTTATTTATTTTAATAATAGTTAAATTAAGGAAAGGATATTATATCAGCGGGATGCTGTTACAAGTGTTCTGGCGTTCAGAGCAGTTTGGTGGTTGATCCTAATACTGGACGGTTAAACTAAATTTAAGCTTTTATAAAAATAAATATAGAAAAATTAATATTAAAATTGTCCTCTTTTTTGGTTGAGTACTTCGTGAATGTTATACCTAACCTACCAGTAAAATAATCGATAGATAGATAGAAATTTATTATTACTTATTTAGCCTAATTCACCCACGTCAGGTTAAATAAATTTACAAACTAGTATAAGTACTTATAACTAACACTATTTATTTATATCTATTACTAGGTTCCGAAAAACATACATAAAAAACAGGATAAATCTTATAAAATTCAAGTGACATTTAACTTTATCGGGCCAGCTTCGGATTAGCCACAACTAAATCCATAGTCACCCTATGAAATTCTTTGAAAACTAACTCGAATACGTCTATATTTTGATTCCGGCTAAGTACAACGTTGAGCAGGCGCAATGCTCTTGATAATGGCGCATGCCTCCCTAGCTCTGTTCTACTCGTCGGCACCACAAACAAATCATGCCGACGAGCTCTTATATAGTTGTCAGGGAGGGTAAAAGCTATCTATTCCAATACAGATGGATTGTTTAGTTCCTCAATGATGATTCGTGTCACATACTCGTCTCACTTCTAGAGTGTTGTAACATGAGTGAGTTTTTTTTATGTTGATGAGAAAGATTCAAAGCGATCTATTTTTTATCAAGCATACTACGATGATTGCCAATATAAAATAACAAGAAAATAGGTATCGGGTGCAGCTGTAATATAAAATGAAAACCATGGATGATATTATGGTAAACAATCATGACCATACTATATCACCAGCCTGCCTGCTTGTCTCATTCAACCGGTAGTGAAAACAACGTCGTATGATCTTAACACAATAGTTAACAAATTCAAATCTAAAACATTTATTCAGCAAATTGCTTGGATAGTACTTTCACATGTCAAATTAATCTGCAAACAAACGGGCCCGACTTTAAACAGTTGACATTAACAAACTCGATAGCCCTATTAGTCGCAACCAAAGATTATAAGTCGCAACGAAACGAGTTCCGTGTCGAAAAATGGACGAGATCTCGTAGTAGAGCATTTGTAAACAAGGAAGTGTATGTGAATGAAGTATTGAGCGTAGGAGTATTCAGGATGCCATTAGAAGTTAAACAATATTATAATTAAGATCTAATTAGATCTTTGTAGGTTAGATTTGTCTAAGGCTAATTTAGAACGCGTGTCCAAGGAAATGAGACTGTGCATGAAGGCGTTAAGACATAAAACCTCATGTTTTAGATAAAAGGTGTGCGTGTATTAGTGAGATTTTAGTAAGAAACTACAGGACCCTAATTATGCAGATTAACTTGCCTTCAGTGGATAATTAAATGGTAAAATTAAATTCGCATTACTGTTTTATAGTTTAGTTGCTTATGCATTTTAATTGATGAAATTATAATCTTTGAAATTTTATATATATTGCTCAATTCAGCGGGTTGCGGGTAGTTTTATGGCCTGATTAAAGTAAGTTGGAATTTAAATAAGGCATAAACATACAAAATATGTACTCAGTGTTAATAATAAAATTGTAAGTTCGCCTTTTTTAGTCTATACAGCGCTGACCACTTGCCTACACGAGAAGAAGAAGAAGAAGTCTATACAGTGTGTGCTATATATCTACAAGCTATTAACTCATTACAAACACGGCTGTTTTAATGTTACTGCTGAATAAAAATACCTTCTCTACCTATCGTCCAACCTACTTACATATATAAAAATGTACTAACAAAATTTCGCAAAATGTTTATAAAGATATACATTTTACCCATATTTAATAATGTTAGTATTAATTATATCATCGATAATTTCTAGATTGAGTGTCCTAAGCGACATCATTTAAAAACTAAGCCAAAGTCATATAATTTATTGAAAATAGGCTAATTTTAGCACTTTTACAAGTCTACATTTGATTATAAGTATTCAAAAGTATTAAAATAGAATTTTCGTATAACATACTAAGCACTATAAAATTATAGTCAACCTTACAAGTGTTTAATGTCAAAATATTATGTAGCAAACCTATAAAAAAGTGAATTTGAAAAAAAAGAAGTTTTCCTTGCCCACTACAAGTGCAAACAATCCGTCACAATGTAGAATAGAAAACTCCGATCCGTTTAAGTTCGATTAAGTTAAATTAAAAGTACAGAGGTGATAAAGAACATTTTATTCTTCTTACATTGCTCTGAGCTTTCTCTTACCTATATAAACCCTCTAGGTTCTTGTTTGCACTTAAAGCGTACTTTCTCACTATTAACGGTACAGCATCGCCAATAAATTATTTAAATAAAATCTAATACCTTTGCGTTGAATGCTTACGGTGCAGGCTTTAAATAACTATTTACAATGAAAAACAGTTGCTAAAATTAATGTGTTGGTTATACACTGTTATATTAAACGATACTCAGTTCAATTTAACTATGGTATTGAGTATTGAGGGCGCGTTACAACTGCTTGATAAGTCTGTTGTTAATAGCCCCTTTGCTAATACTTTGGATTGGATAGGTTAGTTACGCTACGCTAGATATTCTTACCCGTTCCAATTGTAGGGCTTCATTAACAAAGGTTGGTTTTTAGCCAGTGCTTACTTATGTTAATTTCCCGCTGTCTTTTACGTGATTTCACAAGCAGTAATAAGATAGATGCAGGAGGCGAGCAGCCACTCTAAGTGGCGTTCCCTGGGGGAGGCCTATGTTAAGCAGTGGACGTCTTCAGGCTGTTAATGATGATGAATAAGATAGATTGTTTTAAGTACACTAATTTCAATAAATCCTGAAATTAAATTTTTGCCCGATTGCTAAATTGAAAAGTTTGTAAAAGTATATATACGTATATGTACTTACGTTAATAGTTGTACCAGTATATTATTTATTAACTTTTGTATTTGTCATTATTATTCATCAAATTGTCTTCTATCCACCAGTTAACTTTTAAATAGATATCCGAAATTGAATAAAAAGTTTAACGTCATATTACATTGCGTCACAGATAACAAATATTTATAATTATACTACTATTAATATTAATAGTAGCTGTGTGGTCATTAAATGAGAGAAGATTTGCAATGATAGTAGTACCAGAGTGATTAACCGGAAATTAAGGTACAATTAAACTGCAGTTTATCTGTACTCTGATCTGAGTCATAACGTGGCTACAGAATATTTACTAACGCTTTATAATATTACACTATTAAAAGGTAACTAACATCCAATCTATCGTAATTTAGTTAAGTTAATGAATTTTGCGGCATTATCTATATGAACGACTTTAAGCATTCTGACGACCCCTACTTAGGTAGGCGTATCGAATCCAAAAGTAAAGTTCAACTGGCAAGGGTGTCGAAAATGCCAAAAGTTTGCCATCAATTAGTTACGAGCATAGAGAAATAAATACACATACGGTTTAACTGTGGAGTGGCGAATAAAGTGCATATATAATATAAATAGGTACACATACCTTGCTTACTATCAAAATGTAGAGGCAGAACATTTCTTTACTTGAATGTAAATGCTTCCTATATGATGGAGTTAACGGCTCTTTGTGAATTTGTACGTAGGTATATCATATCAGCTGTTCACAGCTCACTTATCGCCCCTGAAACCATCCGCATTACTTCCTACGTCGACATGCAAAACGACCATTAGCCCGCTGCCGTCGAGCCATAAAACAAACGGTGATTTACGCAATTTATTCGCATAGATCATGACGAGAGCAAGATTGATTGGTGCTTACACTCAGTTGCGATTCCGAAATGGATGTTTAGAGTTCTAGACATGAAAGGGGTTCGTTTGGCTTGATTTAAGGGTTTGGAGGCGTGAATGACGTGTTTTTAAATGAGGAAATGCCTTTCGTATAGTAAGAAAATATACGTTTTGAGTCTGTTGAGGATTTATTTATTTAGTTGTTTTCATGGGTGTAAAAGCTTAATATTAACCTATTTCAAGTATATAAGAGGATAATTATTAGTTATACCTACCTACATTGTTTCACCAGGTTTAAAAGATTCGTAGGTACAACGTGTTTTAAGTTTGGAGATAGTTAGATTTTTAAAAACGTGTTGATTAAAATGCTAATATCACAATATCTGCAAATTATTGGCAGCAATATTTTTAAAGATAAGTACTAAATACAAAAGCTTGTTGCAAAACAAGCCAATTCGTAAAGAACACAGAATCATTTATAAGCTCCACAGAATCCTTTTAAATCTTTCCCGTTCGTGATTTAATCTTCCCAAAAAAATACATCTTAATACTCTTTACGTATAAAGCACCTTGAATTCGGCCCGAGTTTATTTAAAGAAACATTGTATCAACAAAAATACAAACACGTTGATTCAGACATTTCAGAGATGTCACTTGCGGTAAACACACGTTAACATACGGTAGTTTATCTGTGCGACAGATTTTTGTGTGAAAACATGAATTTGTAGCTTTTTATCCTGTTTTGGAATGCATCCAAGAGGAATGACAAATGACGTAAATTAGTTATGTTTAAACGTACCTAAGTGATAAACGTTTGTTACGATTAAACGTTTACTTATAGTAATTATTATAGGTAATGTGCCCGGTATTTACACATTTTCCTGCGTGAAATTATTTTCCTCTATTCATCAATATTATTTATGACGTTGTGGTTATTAGTCACTTTGCAGACTTCATTGGCTTCGGTGCCTAAATTTTTTTCAGCCAATTTTATTATTTTTGTTACGTAAATTAACATCATAAATGTGTTAATTATCAGCAAACAATCAGGGCGTGGTGGCCACGAAACTTATTTCGTTCGCGTTTACCTCTTAATTTGTTATCACGCGATTTTAATAGCCCCACAACCTCGCATCTGATTGAACGATACCTTATTTGTTGGCACTGAAGCGCAAGCTGTGCTTTAGGCCAAAATTGGAAGCAAAACTTGTTTTATAAAGATCTCGTGAAGTTTATGAATTACATGAAATATTTTTATGGGGAACGCTAATATGGGATTCGGAAATAGTAGGTACCTTCTTTTAAACATAAACTGTTTTTAAGCTTTACATGCGAATAAGTAATATCGAAAGAAGTACCTACTTCATGATTCGATAGTGACAAAAAAACTAACAAAAAATAACCTAACTCTGTAATAGCGCATAAAATATAATACTTAGTTCTAAGTATTAGAAGTTAAAGTTTAGGTACTTACAATAATTTTATTGAAGAAGAGAAATGGATAAAATGCGTTCCGTACTTACCTGAAAAGAAAAGAAAATTATTAATAAATTTTTAATTTGATTAATACCAATGTCAATGTTTCTCCTACCTGGCCGTTTAAATGTTCCTACGGCATCAAAGTATTTTATGTAATGCTGGCTAAAATCGACATCATCAGCCTGCAACAGTCCATTGCTCAAAGATTATAATACAGCCCTGGATTTCTAGTCAATGCAATTGCTGAATATAGGCCTCTCTACAAGTAGATACGCCATTGAGCTCGGTCTTCTGCTCTTCTTATCTAATTACTGTGCCAGCCATTCGCCTGGTACAATTCATCGCTTCACCTAGTTGGTGGGCTTCCTATAAGTACCACATACTCACGTAAACCAATTCTGTTTAATGATGACTTACAAGAATTTTATCAAGCGTTATGAAGAAATAACCAAGAATTAAGATTTAATGGTTATTAAATAAATTCTGCTAATCATTAACAATAAACTAAGTGGCGGAACAATAACAGTTACAAGTTACAACACAATAAAATCTATTTGCATTCCATCACAACTATCGATGGCTACTGATCTGAATAGATGTAGATCGAGTCTATGATTTATAGTGCCCATTAGGCCGGGAGATTGTGGCAGAATTCGTTACTCAAGGCTGTAAGAATTTATACCGTTAATGATTACACTGCACAATAAAAACAGATAAAGTTTTATTTAGTATTGTATAGGTTGAGTGACGCAAGGTCGATATCAGCTATGACACAATTGAATTATATCGGGCCGCTTAATGGATTAAATTTGATTCGACCTATAAAACGCAAATGGATGCCATACTCGTAGTACATGGCTGAGTAGTGAATTCTTAGTGTCTGCTGTGTGTCTCCAAATATCTATAATGTGGAATCAAGAGAAAACTTTTAGGCAAGTTTGCTTTATCGTCAACCGCGTAACTAGGGCGTCCCAACTAAACCTGATAAAAAAATTGCAAAAAATGTTCGTGTTTATTCTTTCAGCGTAGGTAATCTAAAACGGCATTGGCTTTCTACCTATTGAAACAATGCTACCTGTCTGTTAAAAGTGATCTAGTTCTGTCTTTCAGCAAAACGATTTATTGAAATGCTTGATAATGATCGCGTACTTTAGAGAACGATTGATGCAAAGTAAAGTTGTTTTGTAATCGGTATATTTTTGTATGCCTGCGATGCGTATGGTAAAAGCTGTTTTTACCACGAAATGCGTTTTATTTTAGCGTCAGCGCCAAACCTATGTACATACAATAATCTTTATTACAAAACACATAAAAAAAAACTTACGTTTGATCAAGTGGTGTGTGATCACAATTAATGGCATAGTCAAAAAACAAGTGCGAGTCGGATTCGCGCACGAAGGGCTCCGTACTATTATCTATAAAAACGAGCAAAAAGTCACGTTTTGTTGTATGGGAGCCCCCTAAATATTATTTTTATTCTGTTTGGGTATAGGGCCCGTTTTATCCTTTGGGCACGGAAACCCAAAAACTATGTTTTTAACGTGTTCGTGTAATAAAGACTATTATGTTACATAACCATTAACACTATTAACTAGTGTTCGTGCCTGTGCATATTTTAAAATGTAGTTATGATACAAAACGACATAATGGACTATTAAGTTATTGCGTTTACATGACGCACATTAGGTTTAGATGGGTAAAATTAATGCTGTTGGCTGGTCACAGAACCCATAAAATGCTCGGTACAAAACGCAATAACTGATGGATATAGTCAAAGGAGAATTATGAACTAGCCCAATAGTAGGTAGGTAACTTCCTATACTAAATATATTTCTTTTCTTATATTAGGTGCAGTACTGTACACAACACACCACTCAATCTGCCACACGACTTGTCAACTCAATCAGTCTAACCGCATCGTGTGGAGGCGTTACGGCTCCCATCGAGCAGATTGAGGTGACGAATTAAGTGATGGATTATATCGTTTATAGGATGCTCTATGTAAGGTTAGATAAGAGCCTACGAAAGCTTGAACTATTTTGTTTTGACAAGAAATATAGACTGTTTCTTCCACACACAAAGAGAATCTCCAGAACCTATTGCGTGCTCCACACATATAAATCAACATACACAATGTAAATGTCTTACTTATTTACAGCCTCGTTTAACCATAATACGCCATTTGCAATTCATAATAGAATTTACAAGTAATATACGACTAATGAACTTCCCTAGCATTGGCCAGTGCAGTGGACGGTTCGCGCGGTCGGGAAATGCAAAAAAAAACATTTTGCGGAAAAGTTTGCTGATTGTTAAATAAGAAAGCGTAGGTAGTTATTCTATAGATTTATTTGTTGTAATATAAAATTTTAAACTTCCATGGTCACTAACATTACCACATATTGTTTATTAACGGGATATTTACCATGTAATTTATTTGTTTCGAGTTGCCGATATTTCGGTACTGTTACAAGCACCATGATCATGATTTGTTGTAATGTAATAAAAAAACAAAAGGAGATAATTAATAAATAAATATAAATAATACCCAATTGGACCCATTTGGGAATAATAACAATAATAATAATTGAGGACTTCAATTTGGTAGGTATACGAAAACAAAAACCTATCTGCCTTCGTAGCTTCTGGATTAATCTGATCTGGATTTTTTGTTACTAATTATTTAATTTTTATATCCTAGTGTCATAATAAAATATTAAAAGCGTTCACTTATATCATACACTCAGCTAAATTCACCTGTAAGTATTATTTAGGTATTACACATTGTAGCTTACGCTTATACGCTTATGCTAACATTTTATTGAAGCACGGAACTGCACGGACAAGCAATATTTAACGTAGCGTATTAAGTACCTACCTGTTTATTATTGGCGCCAATTTATAATTATTTAAAACGGTGCATTATAAACTGTGGTCTACATATAAAAGTAGGCAGTTAATAACAGTGTATGGCGGAAGCCTATATGCTAAGCAGATTTTATTGATACCTGAGAGATTGATAACAACGATTATAATGTTTATTATGCATTGGTTATAATAGTAATTTATTGTAAGGAATAGCGGCGCCAATCTTGACTGCCTATTAATATAAAACCACGGCAAAGCTGAAGTTCAGTTTGTAAATCACTAAAACAAATAACGGCTAAAATAACGACTCTGTTACTTTGGCAATGACACAGAATACTTTTAAGAGCCACGATCTACAGTAGGTGATACCCTTTTTTAAATTTGAACAAATCTAAATACTGTCTGGCGACTACCGGAACCGGAACGGAAAACGCAACGTGGATAAAACGACGAGAAGCTGATGGATGCAGGAGGCAAGCAGCCACTCAAAGTGACGCTCTTTGGCGGGAAGGCCTATGTTCAGCAGTGGACGTCTTCAGGATGAAGATGATGATGATAAGAGATACCTAGTCAGCAGCATACAAAACCGCGGACAGAAAGTTAGCTAATAACTTAAATGTTAAATAGTAAAAAAAGTAGGGCCTTGATAAAAACTAGTTTGAGTTAGGTATGCAGAATCAATTGATTATTGATTGTTTGTTAAAAGTTTTTATTTTTTTGCGATTAAGACTGATATTCAGACCTATCAGAAATAATTATAACAATTATAAACAGTATACCTGCTCTGTTAATAATTAATAACTAGGTACTACTTAGTAAGAACCAGGTTTATTTGCAGTGGCAAATAAAAAAAATAACCTATATTTATTTAATACGTTGACTAGTATTATAGGTTCTTGCTATACACCACCGTCTACTCTTAATTTATCCATACTGTCCATCCAAAGGTTGCCTGGAAGAGGTTTTAGTATTTAAGGCCCCTGAAAGTGGCACTCTGTGGGGGAGACCTATGTTCAGCAGTGGCTGTTGATGATAATGATGAAATATCTGAAAATCCTGGAGGATTGACATGAATATGAATTCCAATAAAAACAAGAGATGAGGCCAAAAGAAATCTGGCAAGTCAATCGCGTTTTCACGCGGTCTTCTGCAAACGGTTTCCTCACATGTATCTCTTATAAATTCACAGCTAAGACGGTTTCATCAGATGACGACGCATTCAACAGCTTAAACAGAAATAGTATGCTGTGGCCTACAGCACACATTTTTTTATAACTAATTAGACTGTAGCAAATAACGTAGCGAAATTAGTTTGCATCAGTACTATCCAGGGCCTCTAGACAAAGTCACATTCGATTAGCGATATCGCTAATCGCTAAGCAAAAATGTATGGGAAGGACCACGTGACATTTCGATAGCTTATGCTTATGCTTTTGCTTATGCTTTTTCGAAGTTCTCGCTTTTATATATATATAAAATAAGTATAAGTATAACCATTTTCCCGAGTTTGCTAAAAAATACACTTTGTGTTGATACCCACACCCTGTTATCCATCTTCCCATCTGTTTTAAACTAACTTCCTTATACCTTAACATCTTACTTACCAATTTACCATACTACAGCTTATACGGGTAATAAATCTTAATAACACGTAAAAAACAAGGTATAGCGTGCATACGTTAGGGAAATGAAGCAAAGGCTGGGATTCGAACAGGTTGCGTCGGGACATGTCGGGAACTTGGGACACGTCGGGATAATTGCACCTGACTGACGTCACTACAGATAACATTGAATATTGACTTCCCGTGTTTTTTAACCCGAGATCTTTATCACGTTGTTGCGTTTTTTGCGTAGGTTTATATCCAGTCAACTTCAGTTAAGACACAAGCCAGATTATACGGGTGCAATTTATAAACAATAAGGAAGATTTTTAATTTTAATAACTTACATAAAGTACGTTGTACTGTCATGTATTCTGTGCCTACGTGTGCGTGATAACTCGCATGGCATGGCTGCGAACTTTGCAGACACCTCTTCGGTTCAAAATATTCAGATTTTTACATGGAAATATACAGTAGGTATAAACACGTTAATATAAACAGGAATCCATGCAAACGTGGAACTATTACCTAAGTAGGGCAGCGCTGAGTGCGGTGCTTCATCTATTTTAGTTAAACTAACACTGCACAGTTTAACTTATATACTTTTTTGTGTTTGTTGCTTCAGGTGTCGATAGAATACTTGACAACCTTGCATATAAAAATAAATTGATTGAAAGTTTCCCATGTAGTATGTTAATTTAGGCTATTGGTCAAGTAACTTAGTCAAGCTTCAATCGCTGTGAGTGACAAGTTTATCACTACACTAGCTGACCCTTCCCGGTTTTGTTTCTTTTCACTTTTGTGTCGTAGGTACTTAGTCTTTAGGGTTCCGTACCCAAAGGGTAAAACGGACGGATTAGTAAGGCTCCACTGTCCGTCCATCTGTCTGTCTGTCCATGTCTCCACGAACACTATCACGGTTCATGAAACGTGATAGTTAGACAGTTGAATTTTCACAGATGCTATAACAACAATTTTATTACTTACTAAAAAAAACAATAAAATAAATATTGAAGGGGGGGGCTCACATACAACAAACGTGATTTTTTTGCTCGTTTTTATCGATACTGGTACGGAACTCTTCGTGCGCGAGTCCAGTTTTTTTAATACATAACATCGGACACCAAAACATTAAGCTGATGGAGACGGTTATTACTAGGCAGAGTATTTCTACTAAGTAAAAAGTGCACCATTCTGAAGATAACATCATTGATTTCCATTCAATAGGTAAGAACTACCCACAAATAAACAAAACAACCTCTTGTTGCTGCTTTCAAATTTTATTTCCCACTTCTTTAATGCTAGGATGGGCGTTACGATTGGCAACAACTCATCTGATGGTAAGTAACGAAGCTGTCTAAGTAGGAGTAGGTTTGCCGATGAGATGCCCATTCACTCTAGACTTGAAAAGACCCAGGTTATACCCAGAAAAAAACACTGCTGCTAGAAGAGCATTCCATTCGTTGGCCGTTCGGACTATGAATGACAGCAAAACGTTTAGTGCGGACTTGTGAAGCCTTGTGTTTCTATGATGGAAAGGGGATGGCGGAATGAGCTGATGAAGGCACACACTCCAAAATGTAACCGATACAAGACTGACAGACCGGCAACCTAGCGTCTGCGTTAAAGACTTCTACCGACCCTTTAACTAGACTCTCGTCGTTTGTCAACTTTCCTTCAAAGTTTCAGTAACAAAATTAGTAACCCTACCTTGAATATAGCGCTTTGCGTCGATTACCGTGCATAGTAATAAGTAGGTAGATCTAGTCTAGACCATCGATCAGGCACTAATGGCCTGTTATGATACATGCCGAAGGTTGCAGCCACTCTAGTTTACCACTAATTACAATATAATTGAGCTGTCATTAACTGTCATTCGGTTAAGTAATGTTGGCTGGCAGGCTGACACCTAAAGAGTGAGATCTAAATATTTAGCACGTTCTTGATGTGCGAGTTAAACTCGAATTCCATCGTTAACGAGTCAATTCGTGCGTTCTGTTTTCTCTGTTGTTAAACTTGTTAAAAATAAAATAAGTAAGTGTTATTAATATAAGGAGGTTGTATTTATTTATTTATTTATTCCATCATAGGAAAACTTACAGCCAAATAAACAATAGAAAGTAACATAATTATAGAAAATAAACTAGGCCAATTACAAGTTTCCACCTATAGTAAAAACATATACAAGAAATCCGTAGTAGATAGAGAAGTCAACATGAAGCAGATAAATAAACCTACCAATAATGTAATTAAATGAAACAATACATCTAAGTTTGAGAACCGAAGAAATCAGCTGCCAGTTTTTGCCTTATAGAACGCACCCCATCAAAGAAAACGTCAATATCACTATTAGTCTTTAAATGGTCATTAAGAAATAAAGATGTTCTCCAGAAGAAAGTATTTTGCTTGTAATTTGTCCTGGCTAACGGAACAGAAAGAAGTGGCGTATGGCGTGAATTAAATGTTGGAGTACGAAGGGAAATTTTGTTAAGTAACTCAGAACTATCTACTTTATTGTTTAAGATATTCAAATAGTATGTTACATCTGCTATAGTCCGCCTTGTTTTAAGTGGCAGAAAATGATGCCGTCTACAACGCTGCTCATAACTGATGTCAAATGTATTATGTAATGTATTGATAATAGTAAAGACTTAATTTCTTTTAAAATAGTTAATTCGTGTTCGCACATCTAATTTTTGCTAATGCGCATTATTTCGCACCGACTTTACAGCCGCCATTGAGTTTGAATCGCACTCTACCGAATGGCCGAATTTTGACTCTTCACTGACGCCGCTTGCGGCGTCGCTGTGGCCAAAGCTTTATGCGGGGAGGCCTATGTGCAGCAGTGGACGTCTTCAGACTGTTGATGTACCTATACGAAGTTTCCGCAAGAAAACGGAGCAATGTCTAGTCATTTATTTTTAAAAAAATATTTACAGAATTAAAGTGATAAAAGTGACTGATCCCCAATTATATGCACAGAACATCAACCGAATAAACTATTGTAAATACGTCTAATTTAGACTTTACGTTACGGATTACGTAACCTCGACATTCTAATAAGCGTCCGGCCCAATTCACAAATCTATAAAAACAGCGTAGGCAGGTGATTGACGTGATTCAAACGTATTTAAATATATCTAGTGTTGCCAGGTTTGTATGAAAAAAACCCTTTTCACAAATTACAAATTAAAGACATTATATAATATTCATTATTATTCAAATGCAATGCTTTTTTAAATACTTAATATTAATAAAGTATCTCTCAGATTAAGTAAAATAAGATGCTTATTTGGTTTTCATGATGATGAAAATAAAAGCTAAAATGAACTTTTTTATTATTAAAGTCTTCGCTTGGATAATAGCTAAAAGCTCGTTGTTTTGAGCTTTTTGAATATAGTAATGGTACAGTTGAGGTTATACAACTAAGTGAACGTCTAATAGATTCGGAGTTTCTTTTCTATCAAACTTAGGAATTAGGTATAAAACTTTGGCTTCAGTCTGCCAATGCCGGTGACCTGCTGAAAGCACAAAGATATTTTACGATCTTGGCTATGGCCAAAATCTTCTCCCATCCTTCAGATACCTATTTATTACAAACTAAACCTCATTCCGTCATAATATTAACTCTAAAACATATATGGGAAAAACTCTCAATCTGGCAACATTGTATGACATGTTCCGAAACATTTAGATGAAATATATTCAAATATCACATTAGGCTCAACTTTATTACCTATATACAGACATCCAAAGTTTTTACGGCTGCCTAATGATATGTATAGTTTTCCAATCGGTTTGATATAATTATTAGAAAAAGTAAAATATATTAGCGTATCACCAATAACCGGTGGGTTAAAAATATAATTTAAGTTTATGGAGGATTATGTTATAAGAGGCAAGCTTATCTTTTACGCTTTCCGGTTTTTTATGTTAGCCACTTAGCCTGTTCATATTACCTAATGATAATTAAATGTAATTATGCTAGCCAATACCTACCTGCTACGGGTGGTAGACAAAATAGTCTTTCCCCGTTTTATGTTTTCTTCATATTTGCTTACTAGTTAAGCAAAGCTAGGCAGCTAGGAAAGCTAGGCAGTAATAACAACCGAAGCCAAAGCCCGCTACACTCGGTCCATAACTACAACCAAGTTAAATATTCACTCCCTTCCTAATAAGTACTTATTACAGCGGTTAAATAGTTAATTCGTGTATTGTTTCTCTCTATATCATATTTGAAATCGGCAAACATAGAAAATAAGAGATCACTGGTTAACTATTCCACTGTTACACAGTGTTTATTCGTAAGGGAGTCATAATGGTTATATGCAGGGAGCTCCCGCTACCGCTTCCTCTTATATTTACACCACATCAAAGGGCCAGCAAAAACGGCCGCTAATCATAACACCTGACAGTGATCTCGCGGCGGCAACATGATAAAGCGTAACGATTCAATCCCCCAGTTTAACTACACAATACAGGGATACACAGTACAGCAACTCTTGCTGAAATCAGCATGCTTTGCAAACTATCTATACCAATGTTGGTTGTCAGTTCCACGAGCGGTGTGGCCTGCCCATTGCCATTTCAACTTGCTAAAAGCTAGATCAGTCACTTTAGTTTAGTTCTCTCCTCATTTCGGATCTTATCTAGCAGGAAAACATCGAGCATAGCTCTCTCCATACCTCGTTGTGCGACTTTGAGCTTACTAATGAGGCCAACAGTATGATCCGATGGGGAATGAAGACAGGTTCTGAAATTGCGACCACGAACCGGAAGACGCAGCGTAGGCCGGCCCCCCACTAGGCGGGCCAATGATCTGGTGAAAACCGATGGATGCAGGAGGCAAGCAGCTATTCAAAGTGGTACTCTCTGAGAAGACCTATGTTCAGCAGTAGACGTCTTCAGGCTGTTGATGATGATGGTGATGATTACAATTGTACTTACGTGTTGAGTGACTATTGAATTAGTTATCATAATAATTGCAAAACAGTCGATTCACCTTTGTGTTAAATAACTTCGAGACGATACTTGACTTGAGATTGAGCTACTGCGCTTTAAAGTATGTTGTTACTTTTTGCTGACGACTTGTTGCTGCAGATCTCAACGTCTGGATTATGCAGGCTTACTTATCCTCTGATATAAACATTATAACTGTGGCATTTTGAACAACTGTCGACTGTGTCCACCATAAATATGTTCAAGTTCATTTAATAGGTTACGTCTACTTTATCGTCTGCACGAAATTAATTAATCATATGTAATTTAAATTTCCTAGAGATTAACTTTATTTTGAGAAGGTGATAATTGAATAGTTATGGTTATAAAATAATAATCTGTAGACCGGATTTAATACAGAAATATGTATCATATTTAAATATCGAATGCAATAAAATAATTAGGAAATTACCAACACAGAAAAGAATAAATTATGTTTTATTATAAGTCATAACAGTAATTTATTTATTTCAAACTAAATTGAATTATATAGAGCAGCGATACACGGCAGTGTTGTTTTGAATAATAAATACATTTTAATATTAAGTTTTGACGGAAATATTTTTTAAATAAATGAATAGGTTAGGTATACAAACTTACAATAAAATTGAAAAAAGATAGGCCATTACGCGATTCAATGAATAAAATTTTAGTTGCTGGGAGTTAAATATTGTATGTAGAAGTACACGTTCCTCTTAAATAATGTATATGATAGGTAGGTAAGTATTTATATTAAAAGTAATCAAAATGATTTATTGATCAGATTTGACTTTATAAGAGAGTTCAAAACAAATTTCATTCATGGTAGATAAATAATAATCATTATTATTATATTATTTTTATTATTTATTATTATATTGTGCCCTCCGACTAGGTGGAGCGACGATATACGCAGAGTGGCTGGCGGCAGCTGGATGAAATTAGCGGAGAATCGGGCTAAGTGGCGTGCATTAGGAGAGGCCTATGTCCAGCAGTGGACTGATACGGGCTGATGATGATGATGATGATTATTATTATTATATTATTTATATTATATTTATTTAAATATTTCATTCATAATAATTTTTATATAGTTTTACTTTAATAGTAAATCTCAATCTTTTCTGTTATTTAGGTACGTACGTACAAAACTGGTTATAAAAATGTATGTAGGTACATACTACAGTCGTTAATAAATATTGTGTAGGCATTTTGGAGGGTACAGTCTGCGTATGCCCTTCATCAGCTCATTCCGTCATGCCCTTTCCATCATAGAACTACAAGGCTTGGTGATTCTTCACATCTTTATGTCGTTAGTGCACCACAAAAGTACACTAGGCGTTTCGCTGGCTGAGTCATTCATAGTCTGAACGGCCAATGAATGGAACGCTGCGGACAGCAACATTTCCACGTGGGTATTTTCAAGTCAAGAGTAAATGGGCATCTTATGGGCAAACGTGCTCCATTTCGTCACTTACCATCAGGTGAGCTGTAGTCAAGCGTATACCCAATAAAAAATTATATAACAATGTTAGTGCATATCAACTTATAATATTATAACTGATTTTTGTAATGTATAGGCATAGTATAAAATATTAACCCTTAGAAGTACTTATGGCTATATTAAGGGAGTTTAAGGATTTTCTAAACTAAAATGTAAACTATCACCACACATAATGGAGAAAATTTATGACTTTACACATAAGTTTACATGATCAAATACATTGTACAGGCCGTGCGTTTCGAATCAGCTAATAGTACGCATTGTCCAGTTCAGATAAAATATACATGGTTTTCTGCGGTATTTTCGTGATTTATTATATAGAATAAACGCAAATTTCTGAAAAGAATTAAAGAGTAATGTCGCTTTATACTGAATTTTTTAATAAAAATTTGCATTTATTAAACGTAGGTTGCCTCATCATCGACAGCCTGAAGACGTCCACTGCTGAACATATCCGTCGGTCCACCTAGTGGGGGGCCGGCCTACGCAGCGTCTACCGGATCGTGGTCGCCACTCGAGAACCTTATAGGTTACCTACCTATACTTACTGACTTATATTTAGGGAACCTACTTACCTATATAACCAAAAATTAAAAAAAAATTGATAATGATCGGAAACGATCAAGTGCAGTTGTCCTAAGAAGAAGTTTATTGGTCCACTGCAAGGATTTTTTATTGTTTTCATTCATTCGTCATATTGGCTTCTTTTATGTCCATAAATGTACATACAGCCATAAAAATTACTGCATAGTTAAATGAGTAAGCTCATGAAGTCATGACTAATAGAGCGTACGATTAGTATTCACGTTTCGATCGGACAAGCCTATTTGCCTACAAATCGGGACAAATTGTCGGGAGGTGTGAAAATTACACAGTACATATTAATGCAGTGTATATGGCATGGGTTAAGCTATAGTAGGTATTAATACTTTATAGGGAAATCTAGACTTTTGTCGTGACTGCGGCGTTACGTAGAAAATGTTTTTGATTTTCAACTGGTATTAAATTTACTTTCTTTAGCCTGTTCGTATATTAATTGACATATTTAGTTAAAGTGTGAGTTTGAAATAAATAAAAGATACTTAGATAGATAGAACAAAAACAAAAACAAAATATAGAAATAAAAAAATAATGTACAGAGCAGATGATTTTGTATTATTCTACAAAATCATCTGCTGTACAGAACTTACCATACCAAAAGAAATCTTGCAATTATTTTTTTTACATTGTTGGTGTATCGTTAATCATTCAAATTCGTTGTGTTAAATCAGTTCAACCGATCATTAAATCCTAAACAATACTTGAATGAACAAACAGACAGACAGCCGATTACGATCTAGCAAGTGTCTATACAGTTTTTATCAATATAAAAGTGTCAAGTAGATAAACTATACTTATTTTCCATTTATGGAAAAGTTAGCGTTCCAATCAATAATTTATACAGGATGTTGTAGAAATCAAATTAATTTATGGTATTTGTATAATGTGAATAACGAATAAGGAAATATGGGTGAAAATGATTTAGCGATAGCTGATTGAACAGAATTAATCGATTATGGGAAAGTCAGTGCCTACGGTACGGACTTAAGCATTGGTAGGTAGGAAAGTATATTATTACCTTAGGTATCTGTTACGTATATAGGCGATGAAGAATAGGTAGAAATAGAATAAGTATTATGTAGGTAATAATAAATATGGAAACTTAATAATCCAATAATTTGAAGTAAGGGTTATTAATAGGAGATAGCAGAACTAATAGATATCAAAGTAGAAGAAAAGCTTTTTATTTTTTATTTCATGTAAGTACTAAAGTTCGCATACTCCACTTATATTTAAAACATCACATTGTAGAATCAGTCGGTTAAAATGTTATAGCAGAGTGTCACAATAAATGGCATTATTGCTTAAAACGATCTCATTCAGACAACCAAAAAATATAGAGACGATTAGGATTTGATATTTGTGAAAGTAGGTAGTATAAATACTTAGGTAGATAAATAGGTTTACAAATATTTTAGTATCTAATAAGAATTATTTAGCGATCGCCCGCAAATATGTTGTGGTCGCGCGCGAGAATCGTACTCTGAGATCGTGGTAAACTATCGGAACAAAAACCTATGGAGTAAAGTGATGATATTTTTACTATAAATGATTTCGGAGTATTAAACCTGGGGGTATTTGCTTAAATTAAGTTGAGCTTTCGCTCGTAGAACTGATGGAGAAGAAAGGTTTTCGAGTGACGAGTGGTAAGCACGAACCGAAAGGAGTAACGACTACGCAGGCCGGCCCCCCACTAAGTGGACCGACGATCTGGTGAAAGCTGCGGGGAGCCGATGGATGCAGGAGGCGAACAGCCGCTCAAAGTGGCGTTCTTTGGGGGAGGCCCATGTTCAGCAGTGGACGTGTTGATGATGAAGTTGAGCTTTTGGTGTAAGAACATTGAAATAGAAATGAATGCATTCGCACAGCTCAGCATGGATGGCATGTTCTAGCCGTTCTGTGAGCAACTAAAAAGAAAGCCGTTCACTGGTATTAGTTCACCTTGCTTGGCTACCTACACAGGTTTAGTTGCGGAATTATGCTATCCTAGTCTACTTATGAGTTTCTCTACTCACTGAAGCGCAACTTTTTCCATCAGCGTTAACGCCAAACGGTACCCCAATTTCCGCAGGGAATGTCATTCCTATACACTTTGGACTTTGGGGCTTTTTTGGCGTTAACGGTAATGGTAAGGGGTCTTTGAGACCCTCAGAACACCTCCGATATCACTGAGTACTGAGTACTGATATCATTTCTTGATTTTTATTTTATGTTTTTATTGTTAATAGATTTGTGTTTGTCCACATCTCACGTGATAGTAAGTGTAGATGAAGCCTAAGGTGGGACTCGCTTACCCAGAAGATATCTATTCACTCTGCTCTTGAATACGCTTTATTTATTTTTCTTTTCTTTTTCCCTGATAAATATATTTGTGCATAATGTATACTCCAGTCTTCTCTGTGTCCAATACGGTTGGACAATTAGGTGACACAATTGCGATGCGGTCGCGGCGCCATCCAATTGCAAATTATCTGTTGTAGCTATACTAATAAGGAATGCGAGTGCGAAGCGTTTCTAAACTTTATTCATTAATTGATTTGCATTTCAAACACTTACATATGCTTGAGAGGAGTTAATTATTCTTAAAGATGAATAGGCTTTGATGTAATAGATAACATAATTATATTATATTATATATTACATTATTATTATTTTTATTATGGACCGTTTGGAGGCGAATGTGAAGGATGATCAGTCTACCAACTTTTTGTAACAACTTTTTTTTAAATTATTTTTTCATAGTTTTCGTTGTCAGGCAAAACTGTTAAAATATTTAAAACAATTAGATGTTTATTTTAGCAAAAATGTAAAAAGACGATGAGAATTTGATTTTAAAAGTTTAAATGGCTCTGTGTATAATGATGGACTTTCACGTACAAAGTATAGATAATTACATCAGAAATAGAAGACCAAAATCATTGTTGGTAGGAACTAAACTAAAGGATAAGTACTAAAAAGTATTTGCTTAGCTCTATTATGCAAGAAAATGTTTTAAAGACGCACATGATCACTAAATTTTAGTTCTACCTGCATACTTACTTGTCTAGTATTCTGTGATTGCAGTGTGTAGTAATACTGATACTGTCGTGAGTGATGTTGGTGGCATATCACAGGGTGATCACTCGGTTCACTGAGTATTGACATTTACACAGACTGCTTTATTCGTCGATCAATCATAGGATACCAGTGTCACCAGCTTCACACTTGTCTTGTATTATAATGTCATTCGTTATTCTTAAAGAAGACAGTGTCCAACTATTGGCGATATTGTAATACCTATTTAATATTAGTAGTTATTATGTACAAATAAGGTTGCAGTTATTTCTGGTATAACTTTAACTCGTACAATGTAGGTACATACATAAAAGTTGTGGTTTGATATTGTAAACTATAAATAATCATTGGAAATCGCATAAAAACTGCTTAGAAAGACTGATAAAAATAGATTTGATAGATTTTTACTCTAAATTTTATTTGTATATGTACCTAGGTATACAGGGTTACAGGAAAAATCGTGCTAGATCCATTAAGGGCGTGGAGTACCCATCATTTCAGACTTATTTCACTATGAAACACTCTAGCCTAAACTTAACTCTTTTCCAGATATTCGACTTTTAATTTTTTTATTGAAAATTGCCGTTTTTTAGGCTACAAAATTTAATTTTGTTTATTTTGTGTGTCTTATTACTATTATTATTGCATTTTTATATGTGTAATAATATGCTTTAGGACGTCAATCATTAAAATAGTACATAAGTTAATTGAATAGGCCGTAGTAGACAAGTGAAAGTTAAGAAATAAACAAAAAAATTATAAACTGTATTGTTCTCTAAAGGATATCTAAAAAAAATATTATGGCAGTAGTTCGGCAAATGTGTTTTAAAATATCTACGTTTCATCAGCTATCTAACGAGGTATAATAATATAGGATTTTATTCAAATGCATTGAAAAAAAATTAGTTTCATAGGCGACAGTGGAGAAGAAAATTTATACTTAGCCCTAAAAAGTAAAATAAAACAATAGGTAAGCATGCAATGTCAGTTATTAAAGGTTTTCACACAATTTTTTCTTATTCTACAGTTCATGTTCAACATGGCCGTCTCTATTTCTGATACATTGTGGCATCCTTCTACGGAGACCAGTCTTCACTACTCCAGTGGTCAACGTGGTCCTCATTTTATTTGCTGCATCCACAATCCTTTCTCTTAAGTCTGCCACAGACGAAAGTGGATTTAGCTCGCTGTACACAAGACTTTTCACGAGCCCCCATACATGAAAATCCATGGGGGTTAGGTCCGGACTCCTTGCTGGCCATGGCAACGGCCCACCTCGTCTAATCCATTTGGTTTGGTAATTTGTGTCCAGCCAGTCTCTGACACTTCTCCTGAAATGGGCAGGGCAGCCATCGTGTTGGAACCACATGTCCCTGATCAGGTTGAGTGGCAGATCATCCAGCATATCACTCAAGTCTGCTCTCAGGAATTTTTGTAGCTTTCCCCATTTACATTATCCGGGAGAAAGTAAGGTCCAATCAAATGATTGGATATTGGGATTCCTTAGTTATTTTGGGGCCCAGTAATGGGTGGGCCTTGTGATAGTTAGTTATGTCATCTTTATCAAATTTGGACTCATTCGTTCACAAGATATTTCTTAGAAAATCTGGGTCTTCTACGTCAGCATTTAGCATAAATCTGCAAAAGTCCAATCTTTTCGCAGGGTCTCAAAACAGAGCCAGTTTCTCGAAGTCTTCGATAAGCTCTGTCAAGAACGGCCACATCCGGCACTCGACGACCGGGGTAGCGAGTTATGTATTCGTTGCGAGCTTGCGCAGACACACAATCGCAGTATCCGTAACAAATAAGCATATCAGCATATTCCTCAGGTGTGTAGGACGTCATCTTCAACACTTCCGTATCACAGGTACAAATCAGAGTCCGGTTAACAAGCATAGTAATCACAAATCAAAAGAAATAGTCCAGAATCACAGCCAAGTCGAGAAATAGAGCAAAACGATATCACATCTACTATGTACGAAGCACAAAAGCAGTCTGACAACCAAGATACCGAGACCGTTAGAACTGCTATCTGGAGCGTTCCAACTATTTTTTTACACGAAATGTAATACAAACCCTAGATTATTATACCTCGTTAGAAAGCTGATGAAACGTAGATATTTTATAACACATCTGCCGAACAACTGCCATAATATTTTTTTTAGATATCCTTTAGAGAACAATACAGTTTATAATTTTTTTGTTTATTTCTTAACTTTCACTTGTCTACTACGGTCTATTCAATTAACTTATGTACTATTTTAATGATTGACGTCCTAAAGCATATTATTACACATATAAAAATGCAATAATAATAGTAAAAAGACACACAAAATAAACAAAATTAAATTTTGTTGCATAAAAATCGGCAATTTTCAATAAAAATATTAAAAGTCGAATATCTGGAAAACGGTTAAGTTTAGGCTAGGGTGTCTCATAGTGAAATAAGTCAGAAATTATGGGTACTCCACGCCCTTAACGGATCTAGCACAAATTTTCCTGTAACCCTGTATAGATAGTCGATCTGTGTTGATTTTAAAATGTGCAATGTGCAATAGGTCCGATTTCAGTGACTTACAAACACACTTTGCGCAGTGGTCATAAGTTACGGAATTTACTATAAGCGGTACAAAGGGTAAATGATGAGTAAGTTAGGCTTATAGATTCTTTTTGAATCATACATAGACATATCAATTTTCTTAAAAATTACTATTTTGCTTTAGGGCGGCGTTTGGCAATAATTCCCAAAAGTAAAACCGTATTAATCACACGAAGAGATGGCACAGCGAATGGCGATGGCGAAATCATCAGGTTTTTAATGGTTCTATTTTGAATTTCGTCTGGGTGTAATTATTGTATTCTATGTATGCATTTACAAACAAAAAAGTATCTAAGTATTATATCAGTAATCTGGTTCCCATAGTACAAGCTTTGCTTAGTTTGGGGCTAGATGGTGCTGTGTGAAATGTCCACACATATTTCGATCATCGACAACAAAAGTTTTTTTTAAATCGAATTTTATAAGTACTGTTTTTTATATTATATTCGAGCCCGAGACTCTTGTGAGCATTTCGCCATTCCCCATACTTTCAGATTATGGCTATCCACACCCAGTTGAAAGTCATTCTGTGCGTTTACCTACTGAGTATATACTATAAATGTTTATCGGACAAGGCACACAGTGCCTATGTAAGTGTTAACCAGAACCCTCATGGCAAGAGTTTTACTATATTATGCTTATCCTTGTATTTTTGTGTAAAAGAATAGCTAACGCCCGAGGTATATAATTATAATACGTTATCCCGACACGTGTACACTTCATTCCAGATTTTTTTTCATGTTTTATTGATTTTTTAATATAGTTCTGGCATAGTGCCATAAGTGGTTTGCCACAGTGTTAAGGCAAGCCATGGCATTAAGGTATTTTAAGGGGCTAAATGCTATTAGCATCTATCTCTATCAAACATTGCAAAATGCACCTGGAGGCGAATGTGAGAAAATCAGCATTATCGCCTTATTCTTACAAGTGATAATTATGGTCATTGTGGTAGAACTTACGTGTGTTATAATATAAAATAAAATAAATAAAATAGCCTTTATTGCCCTTATTTGCAAATAACACGTAATAAATACAACTTAATAATAAAATATACAAGTGAAAGTAAAAGTAAAAGTAAAAACATCTTTTTAAACAACTAGGTAATATAATTTTATTCGGGCACCCAACTATGGATATAGGCCTCCTCCATGTAATGCCATTCCTGCCGATCTCGCGCTATACCAGTCCATGACATGCCTGCTACCTCAACAATGTCATCTCTCCATCTTTTCTTTTGATGACCTCTCGTCCGTACGCCATCCTTCGGGTACCAGTGAACAATGCGCTCACTCCACCTGCCGTCTGTGGCTAGCGCAAGGTGCCCCGCCCACTTCCATTTTAGCCTGCTGAGCATTGATACTGCGTCTATAACTTTAGTTTTTTGTCGTATATCAGTATTTCTGATCTTATCGCTGAGTCTGAGACCCAGCATTGAACGCTCTGCTGCTCGCTGGAAAGTGGCTACTTTTTTGGCTAGCCTCTTTGTCAGTGCCCAAGTCTGACAGCCATATAGTAAGGATGGTAGGATGTTGTCCATTAATCTTTTCTTAAGATGTATTGGAATTCGGCTTTTAAATACGTCCTTATTAGCCCAGTATTTTTTCCACGCTGTAGCTATCCTGCGATCTATCTCTTTAGCAGTAGAGTCTCGCATTGTAATCAATTGGCCTAGATATACGTATTCGCTCACATACTCTACGCTCTTGGCGTCACCTAGTTTAACAGGTATGGGATCTCCATTTGTCATGACTTTCGTTTTTGTGAGGTTCATGGAGAGTCCTATTTTTCTACTTTCTACGTCTAGAGTATTGAGCATGATTTGTAGATCTTTGTGATTATCTGCCAATATAACGATGTCATCTGCGAAACGAAGATGGGTTAGTCGCTCTCCGTTGATATTGAGACCATACATACGTTGACCAGTCAAGTTTTCGGAACATCGACTCTAGGATGGTTGTGAACATTTTTGGTGAGATTGGGTCACCTTGCTTTACACCTCTTTTAATCGAAAATGGAGGTCCAATAGTCTCCGTTTTTATTTTGGCCTGGTAGTTATTATATATTACTCTTAAGATCGCTATGTATTTTGCGTGTATGCCTTGCTCTTTTAGGCTTTCCCAGAGATATTTGTGCGAGATTGAATCAAAAGCTTTGGTGTAGTCAACGAATGCTAGATAGATTATTTTGTTATATTCGTTGCATCTTTCTATACACTGTGTCAATGTAAATATATGGTCTATTGTTGAGAAACCTTTTCTAAATCCGGCTTGTTCCCGTGGCTGCTGTTCGTCTAAAGCTTGTGTAATTCTAAATAATATTACTGAAGAGAATAATTTATATAAAGTCAGTATTAAGCTTATAGGTCTGTAGTTGTGTAATGTGCGGGTCGCCTTTTTTATACAGTAGGGTAATGATAGAGTAGTGCCAGTCAGCGGGAATCTCTTCGTTCTCAATGACTCTATTGAATAGTTTTGTTAGTTGTGGCGCCAGAGGCTCTAGCATCGCGATGACTGCGTCTGTCGATATTCCATCTTCTCCGGGTGATTTGTTTTTCTTTAAGCGTCGTATTCCATGCTCTAATTTATGTACTAGTAAGTTCGGTACCCCTTCAGAGCTTTTATGATATGTTTCAGTATCGGTTTCTTGACTTGAATATAAGGCGGAGTAGAAGCTTGTGGCAACTTTTAAAATGTCATGCCTGTTTGTTGTATCCTGGCCAGCGTTATTATTTATGGTTTGAATCCATTGTTTTTTGTGGTCGAATTTTCTCCTGCTATACTTAGTAGAGCTTCTAGTTTCTAACTCTTTTTCTAAATTGTGTATTTTAATTCTTTTTCTATTTGATAAAATTTCTTTCTTAATCTTTTTATGTAAATATTTTAGTCTGTTTTTTTCTTTTTTTGTTCGAGGGTATTTCATTTTTAAGGCTTCTCTCTCTTTTATTAGCATTTTTATTTCATTATTTATTGTGTCAGACTCTACTTCGTTCTTATTTTTAGGTAATTTTGTTATACATTCTTTGATTGCTGAAACTGTTGATCGATATGAGTTGTTTATATCTTCATTCTTGATGTTGGGTATGTGTAGAGCCATTAGGTTTTGTAACGATTCAGCTTCTATTGGTGTGTAGTTTTTATTTTTTAAGCCAAATCCGCTTCTGTTCTTTCTGATAACGCTTATATCATATGTCATTCGTAGCATCCTATGATCAGTAGAGAACGTAGTCGGGAGAACTTCAAGGTTATACACTTTTTGCCTTCGCTTCACTAGTATAAAGTCTACTTCATTCAGAGTTTTACCATCAGGCGACTTCCATGTCCATTTCCTCTTATTAGGTTTTTTAAAAAGTGTATTGGTTATAACAAATCTGTGTTCATAATAAAAACTCATCAGTAACTCTCCTCTGTCATTTCTCTCTCCGTAGCCGTATGGACCACAGATACCATTTTCTTCTTCCAACGGTATACCTATCTTTGAATTGAAGTCACCCATTATGATAGTATCTTTTCCAGTTCCTTCCAGAGCTCTGAGTAGGTTCTTGTAGAATGTTCGCACATCTGTTTCTTTTGACTTATCTGTGGGGGCATATACCTGTATTATATTAATAATGTCATTCTGAATTCGCAAATCCAACACAATAAGGTTTGAAGTCGATTATGCAACTCTTTAGATATGAAGCAATTATAAATCCACCTCCTTTTTTGTCGCCTCGGTACATCATTATGTATTTATTTTTCTCTATTATGCATTGGCCACATATTTTGACTTCCGAAATTCCAATCACATCATACTTGATATTGGCGAGAGCGTGCTCTAATTCAATTATCCTGTTCCCAGCCTTCAATGACCGAATATAATACCGTGTTATAATATAGAGATATCATAATAGCCCTGTTTGACACTTTCTGAATTACTGTACTTTTTTGATGATTTTATAAGACTATTTGCAAAATTTACGCATCCTGGAGGGCGCTGAAAAATTGGGTGCCTAAATTGATATACCAATTCAGACAGACTTTTGTAAAAGAGAGTATTATCAACTATAGACCTAAACCATCCACATCTTAGCACAAGGCTCCCGTTTTAGACGCCAAAACGTTTAAGGTCAATGCTCATGTCTGCTCGTTTTGTCTTACTATTATAATAGATAAAAACAAAAATCTATTTTTAATTAAGTATATTAATTTTTATGCCAAAATCTTTAAATACAACAATTGAACCTAATATATTTTGGCAAACCATCTAGCACAATTTCGCATGCCCTAGATTCTTTATTTTTAAACAGCATACCGCTTACGACAAATTCTTTGGCACTTAAAAAAACATTGCACTTTCACACGATGAGCGAAAAAAATTTTGGGGATATTTAGAATTTTATGCTATCGCTCACAGCGTAATTGATAAAACGACGTAGGTTGTGATGACTGCCACACTGACAAAAGCAGTAGGTAGAGATTGAAGTACTGAAGTGTACTTTTTTACAAAAAGACGGTGACATATACTACTTATACATTACGTATGTATATATTATTATGGAAAATAAAATAAGGTTTCTGATCTGATATACCTAACCTATTACCTATTACTACACAATGTTTCTGGCTTGGCAGCAAAGAGAATTTACCTTGGCTGTGATAAACTGAGCTCACGTTTTTATAGGATCTGTGTGCTTTTACTTATTATTCGTTAATTCCTAAGGCCCCAGTTTCGATTTTCTTTCCAAAAGTTTTTTGTTAGGCACGTGCCCAATATTTGGTACCGCGGCAATCGTAGTATAGTAGTCGCCTGAAAGTTCATAATTTAGTTATAATAATATATTTATGAGAACAATAACAAACTTACAACAAATAAATAGGACGTGAAATCGGCATACGAACTTACCTGTAACAAATAAAATATTAATTAATAAAAATATATCACATTTTCATTAAAATTCACCAACACACATAAATACAAAGAATAAGCTGGACCTGGAAATAATTATGATAGGTGCCTAAGGGCTACAAAATTTAGAATTATAGATACTTGATAGACAAGCTTATACCTATACCTACCAACCGCTATGTTTGCTTTTGTTAAGTCTACCGCGTTTTACTAACAGTTGGCATATAATTTAATTCTAATATATCAGGTTAGGCACCTATTTGTAACCGCTTTTTCAATCATCGTAGTATCTTTCAGTAAGCTATTGATCTCGCTCTTTCGTATGGACTTGTATAACATCGTCTCTTTCAACGACCTTGCTGAAAAGGTGAATAGCCAGCCAGGTTTTCAGCCCGAAAATATTCCAAACAAACACCTAGTCTAATATCAAATAATTGTTTGTTTGTTTTATGTAACATCTGGAGATGCTTCGGTTTTATATAAACGTTGAAGCATTTCCTATTTTAAGAATTTGAATGACGTCAGTTTACAAACTTTTCATTGAACGTTTGTTATTTTTGCAGATTGAATAATCGCATAAAGCTGGGTTTCTCCTTGGTATCGTGAAACTTATCTATGGTGATACTTAGCTACTAGCTTATTAGTATTTTGAGCAAAGTGATGCAAAATTATCTTGAAAATAAATTACCAATTGAAAATAAAGTACTCTATTTATAGAAGTAACTAGTATCGTACCTACTATCATTTTCCACAAATAGCTACTAACGATATACGTATGAAGTTGCACTATTCGTCTGATACGATGTGCCCAACGAAAAAGTGTTATATTTAGAATATGTTTTAATATTAAAACAAATAGGTACTAACCTAAATGTTTTACTACCTACCCTAGACTAAATTATATGTATCAAACCATTTTAGATGTGATTACGTAATTCTTGAGCAGTAAAATAAAAACGCCACAGAACTGAGAACACCCGTGAAAAGATTAAATTAGTTCAAAATCAGTTCACTGTAAAACGAGTCGGTCAAGGCCACTATTGTCCTCCACATTACATAACACAATTTGACATTTAACATATGCTACCGTCAGTTATTTCTACCAGAATTTCCGTACCGGCGGCGGCGGGCGGTGTACAGAAATAATATTTCTATGACTGTTTGGGGAACTGCCAAACTTTTTATAATAGTTCCGGTCAAACACCTCTCGTTACAGACAGATAGTCTCTGACATAAATAGACAGGATGGTGCGAGCATGGCGTTTTGAAGGAGTCCACTGAGCTTTTATTAAGCTTATGGACATGAAGCAAGGTCTTTGTGGAGTATGATAGGTATAGAACCGGAAGACGCAGGACGTCTTGAGGCTGTTGATGATCAAGCAATGTCACACACATCACATCACAGAGCACTAAAAATAATTTCGCTTCGCATTGCACCCACATAGAGCCACCCTGTTGAAAATTGACATTAGTATGCGTTATGCGCTTATTGTCGTCACGAAATTCAAGAAAAATTTCATCTCTCGAAGTGCATTTTTTCGTGCTGTGATCAGACGGAAGACGTCCACTGCTGAACATAGGCTTCCACATGCTTATCTCATCATTAACAGCCTGAAGACGTTTACTGCTGAACATAGGCCTCCCCTAGGGGGCGCCACTTAGAGCGGCTGTTCGCCTCCTGCATCCTTCGGCTCCCCGTACCGCGTGATGCTTATCTACACGTAGGTAATTCCAACTCTAATAGTAACTATATCATAGTTACCTACTACCTATATGATAAATGCCTGATAATATTGCTATAAAAAAATCGTCAAACATGCGCAACACGCAACACCTAAACCTATTGCAAATAAATGGGACATGATTAGCTGATTACGTTATACATCTGTTTCGGGGTAAACGACCTATTATCAGTCCGGTATCTGACAGTAGTTCTACAAAACGATGTAATCTAAGTTTTTTTAGCTTTTCCTTGGCGGATGTAGTTTGTTTGAATTGTTTGGATAGGAGTTAGAATACAATGCAGAACGAGTGTTTTTTTAATTGAAATAATCACAATTTAAGAACGCAGCCTGCCGCAGTGGATGTAACCCCAGATAATATAATACCTACAGTAATAACTAAGCGTTTGACGATTACTATATTGTTCTTCATCATTGCCTACCTTCTACCTTGCAATAAATATGAGAAATACCAAATATATTGAGTAACTTCTTATTAAGTATGTCAGTAAGTACAACAATAGGAAAAAGAGAAGAGGGCGTAAAGTGCTGAAAAAAACTGAAGTTTTCAAATTCTGGGGATGGCGGCTCCAAAGGTTGAGAAAAGAGAGTGGAGATTGGAAAAAAATATTTATTTGCTTTTTGCATCCAAATTCCAAATTATTCCCATTGATACTAAAAAATCTTACAACAGTCGACCGCTATTTATATTAATATTTTGTTTATTAAGAAAATGAAACTAAACCTTACTGAGGAGCTTTTTTACTATCTGCACTTTTTTTTATAAATGAAAATGTTTTTATTAAAATAAAACTCTACATTCAGTAAAACCACAGAATAGTTGTATAGTGTTCTATAGTGTAGTTGTAGCAAAGTTGTAGCTTAGAGAAGCCTTAAGACGAGTGTTTACCTACTACCGGAGTCAAGTGACATCTCACTTAAGCAGGTGTCAAGTGCCCAAGACAGCTGTCATGTCGAGTGACAGTTGAAAGCTTGTAAGCGCAGCGGTGTACCCTTGATCTACTGCAGGGCGTGACCTTAGCTTCCTTACATGAAGATGTTTTGTTGGAGAGCCTCGAAATTTGTGGGTATACTTTGAGATTAACATTAGTATTGGGACAACTTTTTGTTTCAATAGAGGATCGGAGATATTTATATTTTGGTCTGGGAAAATAAAACATTGCGTAACCTACAGCCCAACCGTACTGTTCTAAAATCTTTGGATAAGTACATCGCTTGCTGGATCCATAGTTAAAAGTTGGTAGTAGTAAGACGTGCCCCACAGTTTCACCCTCAACTCTCCAGCCATTTTGACATAAATGCCACAAAAAAACAAACAGTTAACTTTCTACGTTTTATATAACTAGGTCTTATATAGGTAGGTAGGTAGTTAGGTACTTACATAGTAAAGTATAGACAATAAGTATATAGACATTTTTATAATATGCAGTCATCAAATAGTCGTGTGGTGCCGAACGTAGGATAGGACTACTCCACATCTCTTCACTTGAGTCTCATAGAGCCAACTAAAAGAATATCCAGGCAAAGCGCAGCAGCCATCTCCGCAGGCTGCTTTATAATCATCAAGACGCCTGCCAATCCCCAAAATGTAAAATTATTCCGGATGCCCTAGATCTTATTTTGTAACATTTACCTACCCACACATTTTTCTTAATCATCTTCGTATTTTAACGTAAACAGCATTTTTCTTCGGAAATATAGAAGATCTGACATGTCAACATGTGGTTAACGTCAAGCGCTTCTATTTTCTATGCACCCTTCTAAGCATGTTTCTAGCAAATATCCAGTACCTATTGTTCGGTTCGCGTGCGTCTTTGGTTCATCAAAAGGATCGTGTTACATCGATTGTCTATTTGAGGTCGCAGCAGTGTGATAGGCGAGCCGGTAAGAAACACGTTATTTTTTTTTTCAGAAATTTTTGAAGGCTTTAGTTGACAGTATTTAAAATACTAAAAATATATCCGTCTCTTACATACCCGTCTATTTGACAAGATCAGCAACAGTTTAAGGAGTTTTAGATCTATCAACTAATGCTTTTTAAATTGGCCCCAATGACAGACAACGTAAGTATTACAACCCAAACCGCTGGACCTATTGGCTTGGTATTTGGAGGGCCTTTATGCGGTGTATGAAAAAAGGGTTACGAACTTTCATCCTCTAAGCCTTAGAGAATGAAAGAGTCTATAAATAAGGGTTTCAAATGGGGTGTTACATTTTTGATCAAGGAACGCCGGTGGAGCCGTAGGAGGAAATTATGATGAACATAGCCACTCACACCCAAATACAATTCCATTTTACTAGAAAACCCCAGAAGAGTATGCTTTTTAGCACTATGGTCACACTGTCACACATCCTTCTCTAGAATTTTAATCTCATAATCTGCAAAAGGCATTTTTTTTTAGAGAAATCAATAATATTCCTCAAAATATAAACATTTGTTAAAACAAAAATTAAATATATCAAAAAATAACCAAGTTACAAGCATTTTATAAACCGGAATAGAAAGAGATAGCTCAAACGGCTAGTGACGTCAGAGGAATGTCGTTCATACTTCATCACTAAGCTGTGGTAGCTTTTCATACAATCTCTTTGGCATGTAAAGTCACGAGTGAATTTTTCATAGTACCTGTGCTCTGTTTCGCGAGAAAGGGATAGGAGATGCCTCCTGTAGAAACTTTAAAAGCTTATTACTCCGTTATTTATTTACCGATTTTGCTTATTTTTTCAATTATTGCATTCATTTTTAATCTTCATTATGAAAGTAATATTTACTTGTTCATTTTTAATAGTAGTCATCATGCCTATTGGTAGGTACATATACCTTTTTATTACGCGCGGTCTGTAGTAAAACGCTACCGCTTCCGCTCGTAAACTAGCTCATACATAAACTATGCAACCTGACACTAGACCAAGCCGCGACAAATACCTTCGCTGCATCGCTTAACACTTTCACAGCGACGGCAATGCGTCCACACGGTTCACACGCGATATGCCGTATTGCGCTAATAAAGTTTGACAGCAAAAATTATAATAAGTTCTAACGATGAATCGTCAGAGCAGGCGTTGAGATAATATCAGAGTAACCGTGCGTTACGAAATGTAGTCAGAACTATCGTATCGTTTTGTAACTATCTTGTTACTTTATAACAATTGGAGTAAATCGGGATGGCCCGATCGTTACCATATACTTAGCGGCGCTGTTTAGATACGCACTTACATCTCGTAGTAGTAGTAAGCGGTTAAGTATTTCATCAATCATTAATCAATATTAAAATGTTTTGTCCTGTTTGACTTACTGACTGACAGATACACTAGCCGCAGTCCAAACTACATGGTCGAATCCTAAAGATATATATAAGTCAAAATCATAATTATTTTGATAGAAAGACATTGAGTTTCTTTTTATGAGAATGAATGACGTGACGAGCTATTCGTTCACTTGATGTTAAGCGACACGGCCGCCCATAACAGTTGCAGTGTCACTCGGAACTTTAGTATAATAAAGCTTTGGGTGACACTGCACTGCGCACGTCATCCTGAGACATTACACAGTCTAGTAATCAGATTACTACACTATGTAATCAGTAATCTCACTAGCTACAATGCCCTTCAAACCGGAACACAGTAGTGCTTGCACACTACTGGTTGGCGGCAGAATAACTGGCAAAGCGGTGGTACATACCACGAAGACGAATAAAACGAACTTTGCAGAAAAGTCCTACCACCTAGTAAAGTTTATAGGTAAACTCACAGAGCTATGAAACAAATTACGCTTCGCAGAGAGGAAGCGTTTTTTTGTGCTCTGTGGGTAAACTCTTGAAAACACTACGTTACAAAAAGATCAGTAGTTGATATTCAAGTTTTTACAATAGTCCTTAGGAAACATTTGTGTAGGTACCCACTTATACATTCAACGTTCCTAACTTTATCACCTCTTTAAGTTATTGCTGACCTCTGACTCCAATTATCCTACCAAGTTACCGAGGTAAGTTACCACTTTTATCATAACTTATTCGTTGCTAAGCCTTCCTTCCGATGCTTGTCTCATGTTTTGTGACAAGTTTATTAGAACTATGAAGTTATTTATATTTATTTCTTACATCTGAATAGGTATTTTATTTATATAATAGATACACCCTCTTAACGTTTTTATTTTTTTGTTTCTAAGTAGCTAAACCTTTTATAGGTCGAACGCAAGCCCATATCTAGCTAGCCAATAAAATAAAGAACACAAAGGATCGCTCTTTCGATGCCACTTTTATCATCCATTCCACGGTCATCTCCAAGAAATTTAGAGATTATTCATACGAGAGAGACAAAATTAACAAGTGTTTTGATCATCAGCATCTACGAAGCACTTACATATCCACCAGTCAACCTGGATGTGCAAGAAAAAAAATGACAGCGGTGCAGTAAAAGTAATATTAGAATCATGAATAAAATAAAAGTGCTTATAATAATAATGTTATAAAATAAAAATACTACATACTAATATATACTTGATCATACAAATAATTAATATACGTACTTACATATATATTCATATTAAGTATAGGTAATAACTTGATATTATTATTTATTATTGATCGTTGGATGTTATGCAGGTACTTTAAAAAAAAATATATATATTTTTCTCACCAACTGATATTTAAAATTATTACTACTGATAAACTTAGTTTAATTATAAGCCAATTGTTTTTAACCAAGTAAACACTACAGAAAACAGATAAAGTACTTACTTGTAGGCCTAAACTGGCTTTAATTAGCAACGAACACAGCATTGCGGCGTATCCCTTTTTGTTAGGTACTTGTTACACGAGTTATGTAACAATGTAACATAACTACAATTTACATCACGTTCATTATAACTAAATGTAATGTAATATTGTAATATAATAGCTATTCGTGTATAGTAATTAGCTTTCTCCAATTTTCTTCATTAACTTCCTCGTAACCATCAAAAGGCCCGCACATGACATCGTGTGATATTTATTTGGACAAAAGCAGTACACTACCATATTTTACTAGTAATTATTTATGTCTAGATATTCTTACTTATGGTAATTTGTAATTAACATCGAATACAGACCTATTAACAGATTGAGCATAATGATATGACTGTAGTTTACAGATAGGTACCGCAGTGTGGGGCATTCGTGTCCTAGCGTTGAAACCGCGAATTCGCAAACGTTGTAGTGTGGGTTAGTGTTAAAATGGCTAGATCTCAAAATGACTTCATCTCATTTAGGCTATATCTCAAAATGCCAAATTAGCAAAATGAATGACTACATCGCTGCTAATCCTGTAAATTTGTACTAAAGAAATATAATGTAAATCCGATTTTGACCGTAGGTTTAGTGTATAAGATTTAAAAACTTTGTTAATTAAGGGCTGTAGATTTAGAAAAATAAATAAAAGATAGTAAAATCATCATTACAAAAAGTAGAAGTATCCGAATTGCTAAGGCGTAAAATGACTACGCAGCAAAGTCTGCAATGAGTATAATTACAAACATAATCATTATTATAAATCTTTTATTTAAGTATTACATATTTTATAATAATCTATTAATTTTGTATGCGCCCATTAACATCTTGCTTGCGTAAAAACCCCTTCAAACTGCGAATTGATGGAGGTAGTGCAGCTTATGAAATGAAAAACAAAACCATGAAGCTGAAGATCATGCTTAGCTACGAGCATTACGAGTTACAAGAGACCTAATATGTCCAGGCTCCTACTATGTGCAGGAGGATTTTTTTATGTGAATGATTGACATGACGAGCTAATCATTCACCTGATGTTAAGTAACACGGCCGCCCATAACAGGATGGATGCAGGAGGCGAGCAGCCGCTCGAGGTGGCTCTCACTGGGCGAGGCCTATGTTCAGCAGTGGACGTCTTCAGCCTTATGATGATGATGAATATGTCTAGCAGTGGACTAGGCTATAACCGAAATGTGATTATCACAAATGGAAATAGTATTAGGTACGGTGCGATGAAACCTATCTCAAAGGTTTTCACATCAGAATCCATATTGCTGAGCACTACATACTTGCTGTTTCATTAATTTTACTGTTGATTGATAGGCAGCAAATAAAATCTTAACCCACTTTCACAATTTTAAATACGCAGTCGATATAGCTATAAAATTTAAATAAAACATAAATACTTATTATTTATTTATTACGATTTATGGGATCAAGCTATACTTATAAAACTGTTTAAGTTAAAGCCAGCGTAACTAACTACCGTGACTAAAAGTTCAATGACATCAAAATCTACCTACATTCAAATTTCATATGACACCGTCAATCTTTTAGTACACAAATGGCATGGCTTGCAAACTCTGTTCACGAAGATAAAGCTAAAACAACTGAAATATTCATGAACTAACATTTTATCAACACTTAGAATACCCTTTTCATTTTATGCTTCGAAAACGAAATGCGAAAGCGCCGTGTTTTGGGTCAAGTACATTTTCAGTTTCATTAGCCTTTTCAAAGCCGCGGTTTGTTTGTCTAGGCTTAAAATTAATATTCATGAGTCTGGCTGGAATGCCTGGACCCAAAATATTAATTAATATAACTCAATGTTTTCAGGCTTTATTCGGTAGGAGTTCAGTGACTTTTGAAAAAGAGAAAAAGTTACGCTTTGAAATTTGAAGCGGTGAAATTACCCGAGAATTATGGCAGCTAAACACACGTCGCATCGACTTGGAAAGAGTTGCCATATTCAGCTTAGATAAAGCTTTTGTGTTCAATATAATACCTAAGTAAGATAAACTAAAACTATGCACAATGCACATACATGTCTTAGATGTATCTCCACCAAGTGCCCCTCCAGTGGGCATTTTAATTAACTATCTACTTTTTTAACGTTTCTGCTAAATGCCACGAACCCCAGTGGTCGTTTCATCGGACGCCTCAAACCACGTCGGGCTTTGAGATGAAGTTAACAAATTAGACAAAAAAATAGTTTTTATAATCCTTTGGTTTGTCGCTCTTACACCTAGGTAAGTACTAACTAACTTATATTAATTAATATAGCTAATTTACGAAAATAATCTAAGTATAGAGAGACAAAAATTGCATATTATTATGCTGTAGCATTTCCTATCGCTTAGATAAGTTTCCCATGTGTAATAAAATTAATATAAAATAGGCATGATGACTAAAATTTTGTTTTTAATAAATTTTATATATTTTTCAAAAGATAAAAATTTGTGAAAACAAAACATAAATATCTCAAAAAATCACCGACTTACAAGCATTTTAAAAACCGGAATAGAAAGAGATAGCTCAAACGGCCAGTGACGTCAGAGGAAAGTCGTTATAGTAGGTACCTCATTAAGCTGTAGTAGCTATTCATACAATCTCTTTGGCATGTGACGTCACGAGTAGATTTTTCATAGTATCTGTGGGGGCACTCTGTTTCGCGAGAAAGGGACAGGAGATGCCTCCTGTAGAAACTATAGAAGCTTATTACTCCGTGATTTATTTACCGATTTTGATTATTTTTTCGATTGTTGCATTCATGTTTAATCTTCTTTATGAAATTAATATTTACTTGTTCATTTCTAATAGTAGTCATCATGACTACTAAGTCAAAGTGAAAGTGATGTTAAGTTTCAAAGAAAACGAAATCAAATATTTACAGAATTTAAAAATTTATAACTTCTTAGGTATATGGCAACAGCAACATTAAAATAACGGTCGAAAACGGAATGCGTTTTGGCTAAATGGCCGTTTTGGCTAAATGGCACGCGCCGAGGTGGTCGCTTCGCTCCATTCGGTACCATATCATTAAGTTCGGATGAAGTTATCAACATTTTCAAACGGAAAATTGACGGTGTTCCGAACTCGCTCTTTAGGCCGAAAACTCGAATTCGGCTCAAAGCTCACTAGATTCAACAATAGCTTACTAAATTCTAGACAAATAAGTGCAGGCAAATAAACGAAGTAGGTACAGCTATTGGCGGCATATATAATGCCCATCGCAATAATCGGAAAATATTTGAAATGTTGTAACGTTGCAATTTGTCCACGCCACCGCAATCGAAGCTGCGGTAGTAAAAGAACATCTCCGATTCCGTGGTTCTTACCTAGGTATGTACTCACTATAATTATTAGGTTTCATTCATACCCGTTCTTAGGTAATAGAATTTATTATAAAACATCCTCAATTACAAACTTACAAATAATTAATAGATAATGCCATTCAACGTGGCAATGCTGCCAGCATTTTGGGCACTGCCTACTGGTAGTGGTTTGCTAGATTAGTTTTGTATTATAGGTATTGTTAGTTTTATAAATTAGTTTAGTTGTTTAGTGTAATAGTTTAATATCTGAGTGTTTTTTATATTATTTAACGTTATGTTATGAATAAAGATTCTTTTTCCAGTAAAAAAAAAAAAAATTAATAGAATCTGTTTAAGATTCTAGATTTAAAAGTTATATTTTTGTATATATATAGCATTTTTTTTATTAGCGATAGTCAACATTATTAAAATTTAAGCATGACTATGAATAAGGAGCGATATTTGTTCAAAAATTTATCTATTTATCATTTACTTAGATACTTTAAAAAATTGTTATTAAAAATAAGTAGGTATGGGGATTTGAGGAAGGTGGGTTCTAGGCCTTTCGGTGTGTTTGTTTTTCGAGCTATATAATTTTATTATTCTTCATTAAGTCATTGAGTTTGGGTGCATGATTGCTTGATTAGACTTTAGGTTAAACGAAGAGAAATTATTTTATTAAATTAATGAGGTTTGTAGGTTTCGCGCGATGACGTCATCTGAATATTGCAAAGGATTTTCTTTACGACATAGTCATATGAAGAAATACCAGGGACCCCCCTGGTCACCACAAGGTCTTATAGTCATTATTACTTCAATCATACTTTGAAAAATGATATAAAAGTAAGAATGTTGTAATGTTGTTGACGCAGAGAAGTTTTGATGACGTCACCTTAAATCTTTCACTCAAATACAACTGTCATGTCATACCGTTAATCATGTTGACAGCTACGTGCGACAGTGATAATGCTATATAAAAATGTAGACGTCTCGTTCTCGCGCAAGAATAGTTTATAAGTTCATGGTACGAATTCGAACAATATTATTGTAACCTTGAAGCATTACTGTCACGAACCATGATGGTTTGTGTATACTTTATGGTAGGGCAGCAGAGATCACTATTATAATTAGGAAAACTAGAAGAGGCAGAGATATAATAATGGCGATGATGATTATGCTTAAGTCTTATAAATTAATAAATTAAATATTGCAAGAAAATGGTTAATCCTTTTAGTAGTTTTAACCATTGGTTACCTTAAATACGGATCAATCTGTTCCCGAATTGTCAACGAATTTAATTTAAATTCGGTGACAATTCGGGACAGACAGGAATTTTTATTCTTGTTTGTCCCCTCGAGGGGACAGCACAAGGGGACTAACAGGAATAACCCAAAAAACCCACCCATCGATTAAAATGACTTACCTAAGTAGTATTAAATTAACAAAACCGATAATTGGAGCCGAATCTTTCTCTCATTTAAATGTATTAGAAATATCTCGAAACAAATATGTTTTCGCTCCCATAAACAACAATCCATCGTCGGAATACTAATTTCAATTTACCATTAATGGTTACAAATCGTTCGGCTCCTTATACGAATAGTACCAATAAGGCATGTTACACACGATCTGTTAACGGATGAGTTATGTCACTAGTGAATGACTTTTCAACTGTTTACGACCGACTGTTGACAAAAAAGTAAGTATCCATTTTCAACTGATGAAAAAATAAAACTGACCAAGTGCGAGTCGGACTCGCGCACGAAGACTTCCGCATGATTTTTTGCTCGTTTTATAGATAATGGTAAGGGAGTCCCGTACCATTTATCTAAATCACGTTTTTTGTATTGGAGCCCCTCAGTATTTATTTTATTCTGTTTTTTAGTCTTTGTTGTTATAGCGGCAACATGATGTTATGTCTGTGAAAATTTCAACTGTCTGTCACGGTTCATGACATACAGCCTGGTGACAGACAGACAGTAATAAGTAAAAAACTACTTTACTAGATGGAATTCAATAAACTAGGAACTATCGTGGGTAACTTAGTTTAATGCAAAATAAATATTTATTTTTCTTCGTTGGTGGTTTATTCATTAATTTTTCTCATGCTGATGCGAATATGTTATTGGTATCAAAAGGAGGATCGTACAAGACCAGTTCTATTCTAATTCTACTACAGGTTATAATTGCCAGATGTTGCAGCTAGGATGGGCCTTAACAATAAACTTGCTTGTACCTTCGATATCTATTTGTTTAACTTACAGGGTGTTGTTTATTTTAATAACAGTGTAGAAGTATGTTATGACTAGAATGATTTATGTTTTTTTGTAAAGGAAAAATATAAACAAAATAAGTCAGATTTTGGCTTATTGGTAGGTATTGTACATTCATGTAATTCGATTTAATTTAATTTTAATTTATGTTTTCGGTGCCTATAAAATTTCCTTTTAATATTAAATATAAAAAAAAGATTCTGTGTATAATTATTATGTTGCTAACTACTCAGCACTGAAACAGTAAAACGGAGTTTGATGAAATTAGGTATACTTAGTGCAGATACTTTTTACGGCGACAAATATAATAGGATACATTGGAAATTATGCGGTCCCTGTGCGTACAGGGACCGCATAATTTTCAAATTTCTAGCTACTTATACAGGATGTAATTTAATTCATTAGCATAAATTGAGCCCATGATAGTACATCATTTATAGATGATTATTAAAGAGTAAAGAGTGTAAATGAAATAATTTTTATTGAAAATTATGAAGATTGCCACGGCGCCTAACGCAGTTGGCACGGATGATTTTGATACATTTAAACGTTTTATACCTTGTTTGTACTAATTAAAAACCGTAATTTATTATTTTAATTAAATTTTGAATTGTAACATTTGATAAAGTAAGTTATTCCATTTTTTGGAGTTATTATTATTACCAAACCAATGTTTTTACACCTTGTTTGTACTAATTAAAAACCGTAATTTATTATTTTAATTAAATTTTGTATTGTAGAATTTGATAAAGTAAGTTATTCCATTTTTTGGAGTTATTATTATTTCCAAACCAATGTGTTAGAATTCAAAAATTTTGGTCCACACGTGACCGGTATCAGGAGTAGGTATCTAGTTTCAAAGGATGCTAATGAATTCAATTACACCCAGTATAATAAAAAAATACGAACATTTCTTAAAAATGTTATTTAAGTTGGTATCTTGAACGAATTTTCTAAAACTCTCTCCAGTCAGAGCATTTCAAGAATCTTTAACAACTCATCACAAAAGAAACACCCTTTTCATCGCATGCGCATTCGATCCTTATATCGATTAGTCGTTATTTGTGTGCCCCCGCCCTAACGGTGCCGCGTGCCGCCATAAACTACCTTAAACTGATTTTAATTTCTAACTAATGGCAACACTGGCATAGTGTGGACACGCCCTAGGCCTAGAGAAAGCGGGTAATTGAATGTGGTTATAAATTGGAGGTAATTGTGCAGAATTCGCTGTAGATTCAAATGTTAGCGGTAGCATTTATTGTGGACAAATAGGGTACGAAATGTAGGGGAATGCGGTTTAGAATGGAGACAGCGACTGCATTTGTGCAAAGTGGTGAGACACTCGATAAAACCTATGTTTAATCATTGGCGAATTGAAAGTTTAGTGCAAGTTCCTATACCTATAGTTGTGAAAAAAAATGTAATGTCCTCTTATTATTTCAGTAGTACAGACACTATAGACACTATCATTAAGATAGACAATATTCTAGGAGCCTATGGAAACGACCATCTCAATGTAACCTTTAAAAGTATATTTTTTCCTGGTAAATTATTTAATCTTTTAAAATTCATTAATCTCCATAATGTTAATCTTTGCTTTATTTGTAAGACCGGCAATAGTTTTATTTATGCTTAATTATAATTTTCCTTTAATTTTAGAAAAAGTGAGATCAGAGCTGTCACGGTTACATTTAGGAAAATATAAGTTCTGTTTAAACTCTAGTCTTATCCACGTGTATCTAGCGTACAGTTATACTCCATTAAATCACAATAAATGAAAATATTTATATTTATTAGTGCATTATAACTATTTAGGGTGAATGATATTGTTATGGGACCCATAAAGATGGTATTCAGTCATGTTAAGTACGTCTACTTGGCCACCCGGAAGCTACCCTTTTTTCAAATTATTTTCATTCGTGGGTAGTACGAGAATTGGAAAATAGACGTTATGTTTAATGGGTTGTTATAAAATTTTTTATAATATTATTTCTATTTATTGTGAAGTGCATTTGAATTTAAAGTGTACTTTTCAGAAACAAGTTATTATACAAATATACATAATTTTATTTAATTAAAATGTTTACGTTGATAGGTAAAGCTTTTATTTTATATTTCTTAATTTAGCATTCTTCAATTAATAATGGTGGTCTATTTTATTAATCGATTTTTTCGATTCATTTTTCGTTTTCTAGTTAAAGACTGTGAAATGAAATGTGTATACCTGTTGTGTAGTACATTATACTCTTTGATCTCTGTATGTGTTTCACGTGTTTATGTACCTTTGTCCTTTAGATATCGGTATTATCTTTGTTCAACAAATCTAGTTTAACAAATCTAGGCTAGGCCTATTCAGAACTATTACACATAAAAAAACATGTTTATCTGTAAAATTTTCCTGACTTACTGATAATGGTAACTGATGATCAAAATTTGAAACTGTCATCGACTTAATTTCATGATCTATCTAGTGATATCATTGGAGCTTTATTTTTTCAGGCCTTGATTTAAAGTGACAGAGTAATTCGTGGAATGGACGAAGATGACATCATTCTTACACTATTTTCAAATAATGTTTTCTTGGTAAAGCTTGAAAGGTTTACATATTTTCATTACTAAAGTGAGATAACTCATATATTTTGCAGTGACGGATGTAAAGGTGTTTAATTTCCTACTCAACGTATCTAATTAATGCATATAATAAAATATTTGTCACACCTCCTCTTTTGAGCCAACATACTTGATAGATTGTCTTATTTTTAAATGCATAGGTAGTAGCATACTTAATATCTGAAATTATAAGTGAGTTATTGCGGTGTAAGATCCAGATAAAAGTATCTACATTTTTGCAATTTTATAGGAGAGCTTAAAAGCTGTGCATATTTCCGTTCTTGAACTTGCATGTGTTATAAAACGGATAATATATATTTGACTATAACCATATAATTATAATGAAAGACGTTGTAAGTATTGTACTTACCAAGAACGATACTGCAACTTTCTAAGGTAGAAGTAGGTACCTATTTTAGAAACTAAAACCTGAAAGGCTGTAGGTACAGTGTAGGTTCGCAGGTCCGCTGTGCATGCACGGCATGTCGAAACTCAAATAAATATTGTATTTAAATTATGCTCACGGATTCGTAAAGCTCGACGTATAAATTCGTCAAATGTGCATTTGTGTTGTAAGGTGGTGGACACAGTGATAAGGTAAGGTATCAGAAGCAGCAGAATGTATTAATATGTGTCTTTATTTTAACCTAATATTAAATCATTTAAATCTATTGAATTGGTAGATTTTCTTTAAAGTTTTGATTGTGTAAGCATAACTTTCATCATTGGTAAAATCCTGCGTCTTTCTATCAAGAGACGAGGCTTATTAATTCATATTAAAACGATATTTTTAGGAAATCTCTAGATAATCGTTTATAATATTAAATCGTCCCTATTCAAAATATCAAAATATTACCTATGCAAAATGTAGGAGAATAACATAACAGACGATCTAGCCCTAGCATGCGCACCACGATAAAATTTTCTCTACACTTTTTCTCGTGAAAGGCCGTGATAAGACTATCAAATGACAGCGCCTAACTGTGTCTCACTCTAACAGCGACTACAATTTTTTCGCGTTCGCATTGCTGGTGAAAGCCTGTGTAAGCGTCTTCAAATAGCTTGTCTCGCCGCTCGTCCCGCGTGCTCAGCCTTAGATACCGTACCCTGAGGCCGAGTACACCAGACGTGTCTCGCGGTGCCTTTGCCCCGACGGGTGCCAGATAACACTTTTGTTAATGGATGACTGGGAAAGTAGTGTGGATAAACCCTTGAAATCCCGCGTAGTTTTAAACATGAAACCTTTAATCAATTAAATATACGTGTTCCATTGTAAACCCCATGGTCAGTCCTCAAGTGAAATACTTAGGTAAATACAAGTCTATTTTGTGTGAATTAAACAAGGCAGCAAGGAAGCCTATCCAATACTGATAGATACTGTTAAAAGAACATGTAGTGTGCTTTATTTTCCTTTAGAAGGCTCTTATAGCACCCACGGGAACAGATGGCGTGGTCAAATCCTTACGCCGCCGGGACCACATAATCATATGTAATAATTAATAATAAATTAAGTTATGCAGTGCATGAGTGCAGTGTCATGCGAAAATTTATAGAGCTCCGTCCGAGTGACATTGCAACTGTTATGGGCGGCCGTGTCGCTTAACATCAGGTTAAAGGCTAGCTTATCATGGCACTCGTTAAAATAAAATAAAATCGTACTTACTTACTACTTAGTCATGTCATAAACATTGATAGAACTAAATCTTACAGAAAGCGCATCCACACCTTTCTCATCTCACGTTAAATTTATTTCGAAATTTGTTTGCCAAACATGTGAGTGCTTTATAGCCTAAACCTCACTGATAAGGTACGGAATACGGAACCCTTTTTATTTTCGTAAGTGACACGCGAACCCTAATTTTGTTCGCTTTTTACGGCGGCGTTTTGTAAGGTGCCTGTATTGTAATTAAAAATTTAAATTTTGGGTAGGTAATGTTTGCTCCGATGTTGTTTTTATGTAGGTAAATCAACATAATTAAAAAGGGGATCTATTTTAAAAATTTATAATGGAATTTTTAAACAAAATTATTTTTAGTAATTACCAAATTACCTTTTCGCCTAATTTTCTGTTATTTCTTTTGTCTTATTGACTCTAGTATTTAAGCCCACTTGCTTCAATTGAAGCTAGCTCGTTTATTCATATGCTAGTTTTGCTATGAATGAAATAAGTATATACCTGACTAATAATTTGTAGCAAAGCATTATTGCCACTAACGTCATCGATCAGACTTAGCAAATTAGTTTAAATATTATTATTAATTGACGGGCTCGATGCTCAGTTGGTAGTAGCCCTGCCTTCTGAACTGAGGGCTGTGGGTTCGATTCCTACCCAGAACAAACATTTGTGTGATGGACATAGATGTGACTGGGTGTTATATTGTATTCTATGTATAATATTTACAAACAAAAAAGTATATAAGTATTATATCAGTTATTTGTATTTATTTGTATTTGTATTTATTTATTATAATAAGAACGGCAATATGCCAATTACACTTATTATTAAATTCATTACAGTCAAGCCAAGTCAAGCATGCATGATAAAAACATTTTAATTTTTTTAAATAATAATAATTTAAGTAATCAAGATAAAATAAACAGATAGTATACGTATAAGTATACTGTATACTACTGTATATCGTTATTTGGTTCCCATAGTACAAGACAAGCTATGCTTAGTTTGGAGCTAGATGGCACTGTGTGAAATGTCCACACATATTTATTTATTCATTATTATTTATTAAATACAATATACATAACATATACAATACAGTAGGTCATACATACTAAAACTTAAATTATTATTTCAGACAAACGTGCTTTAGTTAATATCCATTCAAACGATATTCTGTCCCGCGTTAGCTGAGAGATCGGAGAAGGTTTGATCTGAAATATTTGAGAGTAATCGCACAAAAACATCAGTCGATACTCGATACCACAGATCAACAACAAGACCACCAAAATTCATGGCCATTTCGCAACTAACGATCACAAGCATTAAACCCATCCATTAAAGGACATAAAAACGCAATTAATTCGCTATTAAAACAATATCTACATATTAAAAGCACCGACAGAAGAGGAGAGTCCCTGATAAAGTTTAGAGCCTGTAACTGCCTGTTTATCAGAGTTTTGGAGGGGCAAGCAATCAAAGAGGTAGTTAAATTTTAATGCGCGCAGGCCTGATTCGAAATTTTGCCGGGATTTGCCTGTGGGTGATCATGGGGTGATGTAAAGCCGGCTATTCATGTTGCGTCGTGGCGAATTTTGTAACGACACGATTGAGCTGTCACGTTAAAATGTTCAAGCTATAAACTCTCCGGAAAGGTTGTAGCGACTGAATATAATAGTGGGAACGTGTGAAAAACAAAAAAGGCTTAAAGATAACCACCACATAAGAGCCGATAAAATTGGTACCACGACATAGCTAGCAAGTCAAGATCGCAATAAACAATAAATGTATTTACATTTCTTTTCGTGTCATCTAAAGTATTCTGTAGGTGGCTGAATATAAATCAAAAAATGTGTAAGATCAGCGTGGCCAACGTACTCTTACTTACAGTAAAATGTTCTTATAGAGATTTGTGCATGGTTTGTAGCAAGTCACATTTATCAGTAGCTCACTACGAGTATTTTTTTTATGCTTAAATGGGCTCATGTTTGACAACATCTCACCTGATGGAAAGTGATGATGCGGTCTATGTTGGAGCACGTTTGCCCATGAAGTGCCTATTCACTCTTGGTTTTACTAAGTAGTTCGTTAAGATAATAAAGGCACTTTACTCCTTAAAAAAACGTGACAAAAAGATAGACTCAGGTACACCCATCGAAACACTCGTGTTGAATATTTTCTCATGGAAAATATTTATTTCATATGCCAAAAATGAAGATTACTTTAGTACTTATTCAAAGATTTTATGGAGCCACAAGCGACATTTAAAAGCACAATAAAAACGTTTTTTTTTTTCAAATATCTTGGCTCCACACATAGTGTAATTAGCCAGTGTCAAGTATTGTAATTTTTCATCATGTTAAAAGAATATTTCACGTAAAGACAAGTCATAGTCATAGTCCAATCTGAGTCAGGTAGTCATATTCCAGTCTAAGTCATGCTCCAGTAAAGTGGTGGCAACTTTACTAGAAGCTTTATGGAATTTTGGAAGCAACACGGAAAATCACGTTTCACCACATTATATCACTTGCCCATGAGTGATGCTCGTAATTCAGCAGTTAATGCGTAAAACACCACCAATTTTAAACATTAACACTGGAATAAGCACAAGTTTTGAGAAATAATACAATGCAACGACGTGAACTTTTCCGCGTTCCCGCCAAAACTCAATAAAAACGTTTGTCACCAAGTTTCTTTTTCATATCTTTATTTATGAAAATAACAAAGCAGTATGACAGGTCGTAAACTGTTTACGTTAATAGATCCACAACTATGCAACTATAACATCGGACACGCAAGACGCAAACATTAATCGCGAAGTGAATGGCCCGCTTTTGAAGGTATTAAAAATTTTACGAGGGCCGAAATAAAGGATAGATATTCGGAGCTCCGTCTATATTTTATCGACTTTTTCCCATCACTGTTTTAGTGTTGTGTGAAGGAAAGTGATAAGTGGTAATAAAATTATTTTGAGTGGCGGAAAATTTACTGATAGATCAGATATTATTAATCTTTGAAATGAATGAACTTTTGATAAACATATCGGTACAGGCACTGGACTGTTTTAATAATTTAGTGTGCCTTTTTTAATTTAAGTACGAGTAGGTCAATCTTTGACCGCAATTCTCCTGATGTCAAGTGAAGATGCAGTCGAAAGTGTATCTAACTAAGTGTTATCGCGTCCGGTTCATTAAAAACTAATCTCAAATTGCCTGATACCCCAATATGATCATGTCTCTAATTTACTTACTCTCAAAATGACTGAAATTCAACATGCCTTATTCTCAAATATGCGAACAGCCAAAGAGTGGAACGCTTTGCCGGTCTATATATCTCGAAAACTACAACCTTCAAAATCGAGAGTTAATAGCCGGCATCTTCTAGGCAATCCTGTTATATTCTAGATCACATCATCACTTCCCATCAGGCGAGATAGGGGTCGAACGCAAGCATATCAAACACTAAAAAAATTAGGTTACTCATCAATAATCATCACCTTTTATCATATCATGGCAGTGTCTACAGCTCTACATATCAGGTTGATACATTACAATTATTGCGTATAAATCGAAAGTTCAACAACCTTTTAGAGCGAAAACAAACTATTCGAAGCTAAGCTAGACCATTTATTTATTTTCCGATGACACGATCCATACGAGTTCCCTTGAAAATGTTATAGAATAGCGAATGGAAACAGGTGGTGGATGGTATGATAAATATAGAATGTAATAATAGCGCTTGTATTTATGATAATAGTATAGTTATATGTGCCTAGAGTTTTAATTTATTAAAGAATGTAGCGTACTTTGTAATGTAAAGTGGGTAATAATTTTCATCGCATCCCTTCCTCACTTCAATCCGATCGTTTTTAGGAAATGGCGCACGTTTGTAGTGAAGTGGGTTCCTAACACATCGATGAAGTGAAATAATAAAACAAATACATTCACCACACAAGTAGTAACGTAAAACCACGATAAATGTAATAGCTTGTGGATCAAAGAAAAGCATTCAACAGTTACTTTCAAAATTACTAAAATGCATAAAGCTAATGCGGAAGTCATGCGTAACAGATGTACATACAATTGACATAGAATATTGATATGTTATGGAAGTGAAAAAGAAACAGATGAGAAACTACTACTATAAAAGTTACTATAAAAGGGATGTGCACGAAACATATTGATATACGGTTCTAAAGTTCCGCCTTTGCGTCGTAATGTGTATTAAACATGATTTTACTGCTATAGTCTAATAATGTTCTACACTTCCTTTCCTTTTGTATTAGGGTAGAATTCCTCTATGAAGGTAGATATAAATTACATGCTTTGTATAGAAGTGAAGAAAAAACTTTATTACTGTCTATTATTGCCGCTTGAGCCATAATTAAAAAATCCCGGGGAGCCGATGAATGCAAGAGGCCAGCAAGTGCTCTTTGGAGGAAGCTTATGTTCAGCAGTGAACGTCGTCAAGCTAGTGATGATGATGATGATGATGACCATTATAATTGTATAAAAACGCTTAAATTTAAATTTTAAACTTTAAATCAGTAGACAACACTGTTTTATAGTGTGAGTAATAAACACCTTTAGATATTATGGGTTCCGCATATAATAAATAATGTCTTTCAGCTTGTTTTGAAGTGAGTGGGCATAGTGATTGATAAACGGCAGTCTCCTTGTTTGAAGTAAAGCTTTATGGAGAAATGCAAGTAGAGGTATCAGTAGTTAAATATTTACAAGTTAAATCAAGGGATCCTCATTTGCTCTCCAATAGTATAATGAAATAATAAATACTTTATAAAATCATTTACATTATTCTAACAGTGCCCTAGCGTTTAGGAGCTTCTATAAGTACTGTTGGCCTCATTAGTAAGCTCAAAGTCGCGCAACGAGCTATGGAGAGAGCTATGCTCAGTGTTTCCCTACGAGATAAGATCCGGAGCGAGGAAGTCCGCAGAAGCACTAAAGTGACCGATATAGCCCTTAAAGTTAGCAAGTCTAGAACTGAAGAACTGAAGAACTGACAACCGATAGGGAAGAAAGGTTCTCGAGTGACGACCACGAACCGGAAGGCGCAGCGTAGGCCGACCCACCACTAGGTGGACCGACGACCTGGTGAAAACCGCGGGGAGCCGATGGATGCAGGAGGCGAGCAGCCGCTCAAAGTGGAGGCCTATGTTCAGCAGTGGACATATACGGGCTGATGATGATGATAAGTACGCAATTTCACTACACCTCAATCCGTCAGTACAGAACAGATATTAATTATAGGTACTTATTAGTACGAAACTTCTACACCTATAAGTGTACTGTATTGGGTAAAGAGAAGGCAATATATATAATAATATAATATTGGAACATAATATTTATTATGAAATCAAAAGGCGATAAACTAAAATAAATTACGAGTTTCGTTCCTCACCCGGTAGCAAGCTCTAACGGTTTTTAGATAATATTTTTATGAGATATTAATATGAAAGTTACGTAACATTTCTAACATGTCATCGTCCCATTTAACCGGAGTTTAATGAGTCATATTTTGTAATATTGAAGTTGTAATCACAACATAAAAGGCAATCAAAAATTTATATTATTATAAAGCATAATTAAGGATCTCCCTGTGGCATTTATGTGAATATTTAATACATACTTAGATACAGGAGAGTAAAGCTCCCGAGATAGATAGCTTTTAAAATTTTTTCAGTACGTAGGTACCTATATATTTCGTTAGAATTCTATAATATTGACTGAAACAGTTAATCTTAAAAAATAACAGTGCTTGTCTTGGCTTTCACAGATTTTAGAGAGATTTGTCCTGTTAGACCCCTATAATTGATAATTTATTTAACTATAAAATTTTAGGCTTTATTCCGTGGTTTAATTTCTTATTTTGTATCAAAAATAGGTGTTACAAATTGTATTAAAAAACAAGCAAGTGAAACCACGGGGTCCCTCTTATACACTATAAAATAATTTATTTCGATAGAAACCACAGAGATTATAAAAAATAATATCTATCTATAAATCAACGTGCATTACAGTCTCTCGCATTATCCTAAGATATTTGTTTAATCCCTTCAAAAAAGGTGGTACTATCCTAATAATATTCTATTAATGGACTATGATAGATGTTGATGACCATAAAATTAACTTATGGACGGTAATGATTATTACAAATACTGTTAAGATTTATTTGAATTGTGTTTTTCAATCGACGATTATGCTCGCCTCTTAATAAGTATTATTCTGTACGACATACTAATGCTACCACTAGTTTCTTTATATAAACTTTAATTTATTAAAAAAGAACAGAAATAGTTTTCTAGAAAACTTTTCAACAATGAAACTATAGCGTGACTCAGACGTGTTTTCCCCCTAGTCCTGTGAGACCTCTAAAATTGATAATCTAACTATCAAATTGGCTTTTTTTCCGTGTTTTCTCTTTTTCTTATTTTTGTCAAGTTGTGACTAATACATATTCCGTGATCAAGGTCTAAATGAAGAGCCTATAAATACCTAACTCTGCCATGTGACTTTTATTTTAAACTTAACATTTTTACGTGACGTTTTAATAACCACACGAAAAAATCAATAAAACCACATAACATAGGTGTCGTCGTATAATAAACAAAATAAAATATTATGAAAAAACTTATTTTAAGAAAGGATTAGAACGTAAATAATTAAAATTGGTTGCGATAAATGTTAAATATAGTTAACGTAATTGAAAGTGTCAATAGATTGAAAGTCTTATTTTTTTAACACGAAGACTCATATTTGTACAGAGGGCGACGCATATGAGACCGATATGAATTGTCACCTTGATCGAGTTTTGACGCATTTGCTTATGCAATGAGGTCGATGTACTTTGATTAGGGGTGTGCTGTCGACAAAAATATCGACAAACATTCTTTCCTGAAAAATATATAATTATTTTCTTTTAAGATTTATAGGCGCGTCTTAAATTTTTTGATAGGGCTAAGCTACTTTATCTACATTTAACTTTGAGCTCTGAGTTAGTAAATTATGGTTAACACGTTAATCTGCCATGACATTGAATGCAAAATATAGCCATTGCTGTAAGTAGGTGGCTATCTAGCTATCCTACTTAAAAAGATTTATTAAGAATTAAGAATACAATTTAAGACAAGACAAACATTTTAAGCACTTTTCAGAATTTACAAAAAGCTAAATTATTGCTATCCCTAACGTGATTGGAGTCGGTGCAAGTGCTAATTCACCAATATTTACATTCAGACTTACTTCCTTTTCACGGCGGATGACGACGAACGCGACTATTCTCGACACTGCGTTAAATGCGTTTCAGTTTACAGTTTCTTTGATTTTCCATTGTTGATGTTTGTGCAAGTGCTGAGGGTTTCGTGAACTGGATGGAATGGAATTGAAGTGTAGATTAATTAATTAAGAATTGGGTTGTAAGAAGGTCAAGGCGGACTATGAACATTGACCTCAAAACTATTATTTTTTTGTTCTTTTATATATTTTATTATTCCAATTCTTATTTAATTAATTCTTAATTTTTAAATATGAAAATGCTAAAAATAGAAATATAATGAATTATTTGACTTTGATTTTCTATTGTCTTCATGACTGAGAGTCGTTCTGTAATACGGGCCCGGACCTAGTTATGTAATGTAATGTGGTGGTTACTGTAGGCCTAGCACGAATATTTACGCGTAAGTAAGTGTAACGTTAACGTTACACTAACTTGCTCGTACTGAATAGCAAGTACCTATGCGGTGTAGTAATAGCAATGAAGTAGCGCGCGTGGCAAGGGCTAAATAGAATTTATTATTATTATTTATTATTAAATAAGAGTTGTGGTGTTGTAGGTCTAGGTAGGTACTGTATTGCAATAAAATAGGTTATAATAAAGTTTATGCTTAATTGCTCAGGTACACAAAAGTTAAAACTGTAATGTATTCTGTAGATTCTTAATGGTTCTTAAGTTCCAGCAAAACAATGTAACGCACAATTGTAATTACAATCGTTCATGTTGTAATTACACGGCATTACACCGGTGTGCAAGTTTCTAATTACCATTTACTAATTACACCGATGCCTCAAAGTAACGGTTCTGTAATTATCGTAAATTTAAAGTGATGCGATATTTTATACGATCATGTCGTAGATCGCTCTCGATAAAGGTAATCTCTCGTCTTAACACAGGTTTTAACACTACTTAGACACGTAGCAGCCCTTTTAAATCGATTAATATTTATTAAAGTTACGTACTTACTTACTTACTTCAAATTAATCAATATAAAAGTACCTATACCCATAAGCTGAAATAATAAGAGAACAAGTTCTGGTACCTTCCTTATACATTCTGTGTATTATACATGCTGCACAAAATCAATGCCCCCCGGAGTATATTTTACTAAAAGGAAGAACTTCTTTATTTTTAGAAATAAATTTAATTTTCATTCAAAGGTTTTTATTACCATGCACTTGCTCAAAGTCGGGCCTCGAACTCGTCAACTGTAGAAAATAAACATCCTGTACTTTTAAGATGTCATTCGAAACCGTCAATCATAAGGAACACAGTTATATAATTAACATTCATCATCATTAACAGCCTCAATACGTCCACTGCTGAACATAGGCCTCCCCCAGGGAGCGCCACTTTGAGAGACTACAAACATTGAGGAATAGGCCCCTACCTAATCTAACGAGCTTGAAAAGTCATGAGGGATGACTAGGGATGAGTTTGTTTGATAAAATATGAAACCGAATAAGATTACTTCACATCTCAATTATGCCGACAAAAAAGTACAAATCCGTACACTATGAAGTGATTAGTTAGAGAATACCGAGCGAAGGGGCGGACTAACGAACGCAGTGATATATCACTGTACGAGCCGTTCAAAGGTATCTGGATCGCGATCTCTGTGTATCGGTATTATATTTGGTATCAGATTGAGCTATCTTTGTTGGCCAATTGAGGTTGAGCAGATTATTAATTTTTGGTAGCTCAGTTTATCAAAGGCTGAAGATGTCATCATGATAATTATATAAATTTGTCGTCATATACTAGGCAAGACGAACGTTTAAAGAAAAATAACAAAAATGACTTTAATAAATCTATACTTAGTTATCAGAATCGACGATCTGGTCAAAATCACGGGGAGCCGATGAATGCAAGGGACAAGCTGCCGCTCAAAGTGGCGCTCTTTGGCGGAGGCCCATGCTCTGCAGTGGGCGTCTGCAGGATGATGATGATGATGATCAGAACCGGTGTATTTTGTGCTGCTAATGATGACTTAGGTATAACTCTTACAAAGGAACTGATGTTAAATCACCGCCGTTGCTTATAGGTAAAGTTTCAATAGTTAAAGAACTAAGGATCATTAAGTTTATCTGCTAGCTCGTCACGTCATTCTTCGCATAAAAAAAACAACAAGCAAATTAGGAACTACCAAAATAAGCATGAAATCACGACACGATCGCACTATCTATTAAGTATAATATACTTTTAGACACATCCCTACCAGAAATAAATCTAGGTAAGGCGCCTATTCAAAAAGAAAATAAAATGCTATATAGCGGACATTATCAAACCAGCACCTTCAATTCATTGAAATTGAAACACCAACCAAGCACGAAATCTATCAATGACTGAATGAATGAATGAACGAAGATGAATCTCCAACGAGTACATTCTCGCCATTCAACTGTAGAAATCCTCTTTTATCTCACTGACTGTTCTAGAGATAGTAAAATATACTGTTACTAATATTCACTTAAACATTTTATTATCATGTCACTTGAGGTAACTCTGTGGTCTCATTCAATACTGAACAATGTTGAACAAAATAGACGACTGACTGAGCTATTAGTCCATGGTACAAGCTAAAAGATCCCGCGCATGTGATTTAGGATAAGTAATTTAATAAGTATTTTTATTCTTCTTCTTCTCGTGTAGGCAAGTGGTCAGCCCTGGTGTCAGAACTTTTAGAACACCCAAAGACTTCTGACTTGGCTTAACGACTATTGTCTCACAACAACAGCCGAGACCGACGGCTTAACGTGCCCTCCGAAGCACGGTAGCGCTCAGTTCTTGATACCAACTTTTTGCTATAGCGGTCACCCATCATAGTAGTGACCGCAGCGAACGTTGCTTAACTTTGCCAATCGGATAGGAATGGCTAGTCGTGCTTCGCTATGAGCGCTACTAATATTTTTATAAGGCCCTAATTATCACCTTACTGGTAAAATTGCACTGTTAAGAAATCTATAATTCCTATTTATTATGATTTCTTGCCATTAATTTCCATAAAATATACCTACTGTAGTGCAGCCCCAGACGTTCTATGCGATACCCGAATTATTCTACAGTTTTCTAAGTGGCCGCACCATACCTACCACAGAATATATAATAGTACTAACCATATTTACTATAGTTTTACGTTTCAGACAGGAGTTAAGCGCGATTAAGTCCTGTGTGAAACGTAAAACTATGTGTTCAAATCGTGAAAATCTAAGAAATAATATATTTCACTTTTTTTCTGTGCAAAATACATAATTATCTACCATGGCATATCTACCAAAATTTTCATCGTCACCAGATAGAAGAGCAGGCACCCAATCATCAAAGTGGGAGGCAACCAGCTCAAAGACACCCCTGGGGTGCAAGCCTTGGGTGCTATCCATATTACCCTTTTTTTTTAACAGGCAAAACTACCAACCTTTCCAGCATCACCAAGCAGAAGAGCAGGAAACCAGCCGTCAAAAGCAAGAGGCTGGGCGGTTGCTGGGTTTAATGGATCAAAAAGACTACGTCTACGGGAAGAGTGGACTCACGCTATACTTAACACATACATACATACATAATACTTAGTACAAGACGAAATTATATTGGTATATTACTCGCCTTTTCCTTATGACTTGTTCTGCTGTCGTTGGAACTTCGTCAGTATATTAAGGAACAGCGGGAGCTGACAACACTTTACCCATTACATGCGTTTCTGCGGACTGTGGGTTTCCACTGTTAATAAATCTAATCAGAGAGAATTCAAGCAAGTACAATAGTTTTATTTTACAACAGAAATACCCTTAAAACAATCAATAAAAAATTTCGTTTGATAATGATAATTTTCTCTGTTCTAATTTATACAATATAACAACATACTATGCTTTACAAATGTAAATAATATCAATATCTGTGACACTTAGCTCTCTCTCACTCGTTCGATTGATCTGATGGATGGATGGATAATAAATTATAATACAAGGGAAATAGAAATAGAAGTTAAAGGTAATACTAATTTATTTATTTTCATCTAAAATCACATAATATGTCTAATGCATCTATTGAATTACAAACACATATCTACTTTTAACAATGGAAACCTCAACAGTATCTAAATATAAAACCGTATGACAAAACATAAACTCTCTTCCTTAAAACTTTCGTATATACGTTAACGTCTATGCGTAAAAGTTTATTAATGAATTAAACTTGAACGATGTTAAGGTTAGGTTAAAACCGAATATATAATTCAAATACCAAAGTGATTTGTTTACCTACTTACATTTAGAAAATAGATAGAGTAAATATTAATATGAATAGATATTAATCTATTCAGACTACTTGTAGGTTTTATCCCTACATCCCTTCCCTACATATAATAAATGTGTAATTCTGGCGCGCTACGGAACACACGCATAATGATGTCAAATCTAATTTGTCCCATAGGTTCTATTGTTAAAAAAATATCGTAACCGCGATGCAGGACTACAAGGCTTTTTGCCCATCTCCATACATTTTCTAATTTATCGTATCTAACGCCATCTAGGGACAATAATTTGTAGCTGTTTGTTTGTTTGTTTGTTTGTTTGTTTGTTTGTTATTGAACAAAACCCTAGGTACTGAACTGATTTTCATGCGGGTTGCACTAATCTGCTTAGAAATAACCGGCGCACAACATAGGATATATTAAAATACAAATATAATAAAAAAAAATTTGTCAAAATTATTAAAATATCATTACGAAACCGGACGGAATTTCATACAACATGGCCGCTTCATGGTGAATTTTTTTGGCTACTTTAGTTTGTGTCACAGTAATTTTTTTTATGTTGTATTATGGCTCCACACATAGTGTATTTAGCCAGTGTTAAGTATAGTAATTTTTCGTCGTGTTGTTATTGAATATTTCACACGTTTCACGTAAAGTCCATCTGGAGGCACAGATTAAAGAAAAAAACGTGTGTAAGGCCATGAACAAAGAGTAATAGGAGTTAATTTCGGTAGTAAATATGCATTAAACAGTGGAATGAAATTTTACAATTTATTAGATTTGATTAACAATTATTAGTTTTTCTATTTAAGCCCTTGCAGGTTGTTTGGGGTTTTTGGAGTAAAATAGATATACCATCAAATAATATGTAAGTAGTATGAATCGATTGCATACAAGATACAAACATGTTAATTATACTTAAGTGCCCGCAGATTAGAGAAATAACCGGCCAAGTGCGAGTTGGGCTCGCGCACGAAGGGTTCCGTATCATTATCTATAAAAACTAGCAAAAAAACGTTTGTTGTATGAGAGAGAAAAAATACTAAAATACAGAATAAAATAAGTATTTAAGCTTAAGCTTATTTTATTCTGTGTTTTTTGTAATAACGGCAACAAAAATATATTTATCATCTGTGAAGATTTCAGCTGTCTAACTATCATGGTTCATGAGATACAGCCCGATGGTGACAGACGGACAGACGGACAGCGGAGCCTTAGTAATAGGGTTCCGTACCCAAAACGGACTGACGACGTCTGTCAGGCTGTCTGTCCTTCTGTCCGTCTGTCACCTGGCTGTATCTCATGAACCGTGATAGTTAGAGCTTTACCCTTGGGAGTATAATCTTGACCCTTGATACGCCTATTTTTGGCATTACATGACGTTTATGTTTGGCCCACAGGTCTGAGGGCCAATGCATACTATTACCACCATAGGCTAATGCAGTGGGCCAATGATACTCTTACGTTACGTAATAAATTATATACTCTTTGGAATGATACGAAGTAGATTTTTTTCTCTAATCTGTGTACGAAACATGTTATGTAAAATGCCCTGGGGGTCTAGCAAAGATCACAATCACTAACGCTAACGCCTCACGTTAACTCCAAAAATGTATCGAAATGACATTCGCTACGGAAAAGTTAGCGATTTCCGAAACGTCATTTCAGTACATTATGGAGTTAGCGTTTGGCGTTAGCGTTAGCGGTTAGTATCTATGGTTTGCTAGACCCCCAGACTTTGCCCTATTGTAAAAATGTTTTGAAAGCCTAGATTTTAGTATAATATAGGTTTTAATTAATCATGAGTTCGATGATACTTATCGAAATATCATCGAAAAATTTTCTATATTTAAGTAGCCATGAGTGGAGATTTCATCAAAATTGGTCCAGGAATATCAAGGATAATAATTAGCGTACCTACGCTGTTTTGGGAAATATTATAATTAATTATTTCATCCATGATTAAGACATGTCATTTTTACTTCATGGAAGTGATTATACGAGCAGAAAACTCAGTGTGGCTGATAGAAAATCAGTATTTAAAAATAAAGCCATTACCCAATCCGAAACCTGAAAAGTAATGTAGTCCACGAGTGGCAACGCCGCGGGCAGTAGCTAGTCATTAGATAAAACCTACAAGTACCTGTATATAATAGGTCCCCTATTGTTACTTTTATGGTCCAAAATTGTCAACCTAGTAACCGTATCCAATGATTCAAACTATTAGTGCATGAATATGAACTGATGTCTAAGAAGAGAAACTAGCAAAAGGAGATCCTGCAAAAACACAATTTGACATAACTTCCCCAACGTTAGAGACCACACAAGAGCCGCAACAAAATACTGTGCCCTTTTGTATGATGTTGACACTTATTGCACATTTTGTGTGCAGCAAACGACACGAGGCCTGTGCCGGAAGGTAACAATATGAAATTGTTGTACACTGTCTGAAACTGGAACCAACATGGGCAGAGATCGCTGTAATATGACATATCGATATGACGGACATTTTGAGTTCAATGAAACAAAAGATTTAAAGTAAGTAACTACATTGGATTTTTAGTCTTTAACACTTTTCAATTGTCTAGAACTTTCTTTTATTCCCACAAAAATACCAAGTTTGATAACTGGGTTTCAAACAGGAAAAATATATTTACTGTTAGATTACCTATTATCTATTAAGATATACTTTTCCTCCCAGAAAACCAATTTAATAAGTGTTTATAACTTGAGCAATAAGAAGAAAAATATATTTACTATTATTATTACCAGCTAGGCGATTATGTAACTTGATTGCAACCAATAGAAACACAAAAATGTATGGATTTGACAGTTTCAATACGCAGTTTATGTGCATAGTTACTATGAAAATTTTCATATTCGGAATGAAATTTCTCCTGTTGCATTGCTGTCAAAGTTACGTAAGTTATCTTTTATGACATAAAACCAGTTTGTTTTCAGTGATGAATACTGATGAATGACTTACCTACTGTCCGCTTTTAAAACCTAAAGCATTAAAAATAACCTTTAAGTAAATAAAGTTAAACTACGTTTGACGATTACATGATCAAATCGGCTTATTCCATCAGAGATGAGGAACACTGCAGAAGGTAGCAGAAAGCGATTTTAAAATGACAATCGTCGAGCGCCAGGCCTAGGCATAAGGTACAGTCATATCTAGTTCAAAGAACTGATGGCCAAAGAAAAGTTTTTTAATTGGGATTTTTGGGAAACACGGTAGGTTAATAGGTTATAGTATATTGAATGTCCACCACGCCACGAGATGGACCAATGATTGTTATGTGTAGTATAGATAGAGTCTTCGCTTCAAACTTTGCAGGGTGACTCCTGCCACTTTGGCTAATTCTCAGTTTTCAGCTTCTTCTCGTCTTAAATTAACTTGTTTCGTGAGCTTTTTATGTTATATTGTTTATTTTACGCATTTTAATGTTATCTTATTCAAACGCAATGGTTTTACTTGCGACGAGTTATTTAAGGAGTCACATTACATTACTTACTAGGAGATCCTTTGAATTCAACAGAGATCCGAATGAAAGCGCTTAGATTAAGTTTAAGTAAACTGAAACCTAGTGTATACTTTAACTGGACAATGTCCTACTGAGTGCGTAGCTAATTATTCTAAGTACCTATATACCTTTAAAGGCATAGAATTAAACTGCTCTTTTCAAATAAAATAATATGAATATAATTGCGCGCGATGGTTTTTTAATTCAGCAATTTGTTTGGTGAAAAACAGAAAGTAAATCATTTTATAATTATGTATCATTGTTAAATTATGTACAAATATTTTTTAAGTATTTAAAATAAATTCTACTTTTAGGGTTTAAATAACAATTTTTTGTGAAAGAGGATTCAATGACTAAACTAAATTGGCTGCTAGAATAATAGAATAGATAACAATATCGCAATAGTAAAAATATTTTCTTGAAAAACCCCTCATTAAATCAATTATGGTTCCAACAGAAATTACCGAAAAAGTGGGTCTGTAAGTCAGTGTGTCGAAAAGGTATGTCGGTGTTTACACATGCTGGCTGACATCAGTTGACATAACATTAATGTAGACTGTGACAACTGTGAAGTGTCGCTTCAAGGAATCTGTGGATAACGCGATTGTGTTACACATTTGATTACTTGCAGGAGGAGCCATGAACATGGCGTTTTCCCATTGCCGCTCCAAACACTTTCCCAAAAAAAAAAAATTTCATTTTACATGACGTTAGAAAGGGAAGACGTTTATGTCCTTTTTAAATATTATATGAAAACCATTCAATATGGCTTATCGAAAATTTGGGTCCTTTCTGGTGAAACCCGCGGGGTGGCGCTAAGTGGCTCAAAGTGGCGCTCTCTGGAGAAGGCCTATGTTTAGCAGTAGACGTCTTCAGACTGTTGATAATGATGAATATGATGATGATGTTGAGGATGAGCATGAGGTCAGTTTTGGAAATAAAATATTTCAAGTAATTTTGTCCTAAAATTGAGGTATCACACTCCTTAGCACATCTGCAGTAGGTATACTGGGTGTATTTGAATTCATTAGCATCCTTTGAAACTAGGTATCTACTCCTGATACCAGTCACGTATGGGCCAACATTTTTGAATTCTAACAAATTGTTTTGGTAATAATAACTTCAAAAAATGGGATGACTTACTTAATCAAATGCTACAATACAAGATTTAATTAAAATAATGAAGTACTGTTTTTAATTAGTACATACAAGGTATAAAAACGTTTAAATGTATCAAAATCATCCGTGCCAACCGCGTTAGGCGCCGCGGCAATCTTCTTAATTTTCAATAAAAATATTTTCATTTTCACTCTTTACTCTTTAATAATCATCTTTATTTGATGTACTATCATGGGCTCAATTTATGCTAATGAATTAAATTACACCCTGTATATAGTATATACTATTACTACTAAAATGGTCTGTTTGAGTGATAATCTGGGTGGGGCATATTGCAATAGAAATAAGTGAAACCTTTCATTGCAACGCATTTTGTTAAAATTGTGTACCTACATGCCCTACATGTTAGGCAATGCTCTATATTTATTCAGGTTAACCAGGTCAGTAACTAATGAACAATTTATTTGACGTCAGCAGTTACATTGTAATAAATAAACAACGCTCTTAAACATAAATATAGTGCATTGTTTTTGAAAATAAAAATGGATTAGTTATTAATTCATAATTGTTATTGCATACGTTATCAGCCCCACCACCTAGTTACCTAATAAATTCAAATGTCGATGTGTCTGTCTGTCTTACTGTCCGTTTGTTATCTTTACACCACTAAAAGTACAAACCGACTTTTATTAAAATTTGCTTAGGTTCAACCCTGGAGAGGAAAACAGAGGATGTTTGTTTAGATTGTGTAGTTAATTACTTGTGATCTCTTTTTTTAAGTTTGTAAAAAAAAACGTATTTACAGAGTCAAGTTATCATACATAATAGTTATCAAGAATTTATTATTCAATGAGATAATTTATGTATTATAACATTTATCGACTATTTTATAACCTCTCACAAAAGTCACTATACTTTTCACGCCAAACCGAACTCCACATTTATGACATGAATGTAATGTAATGGCCACACTTTTATAAAGATGCTCTAACACTTACCCACCCCAACGCCAAAGGCTAAGTACGTTGTGTCAAGGCTATTGGGTTACCGCTCACGTAATTTATCGTTTTATGATGTTAGATAACAAGTGTGTACCGTGTTTAATGAAATTAAGATGTTTTTGGGGGCATTTTTATGGTGGCTTAGATGTCAAGGTTGCTTTTATTGCTGGGAACTAGAGTAAGTGTAAACTTGGTTTAACAATATTTGAATGTAGGTTAGGTTTGGCTTCGTGCGACCTATCTCGGCCTACTAAGCGTAAAGAAACTGAAGGGGGTTTTTACCCATCTGGATTAAGCCCTAAATACATCCACCCCAGACGGGAGCGAAATGAATCGGTGTTTACCCCCCAAAAAAAATCTTTGTTATTTATCATTACGATACAACTGTTGTATGCTAGAACAGTAAATCTGATACATTCTGTATGATGAATACCACAATCACTTTTCGCCATATACCTATGTAAGTAGCCCATACGTAAGGTTGTAATTTTTCTGATATCAAGTTTGAACAATAGCATTTGAATTTGTTTCATAATAATTACCTATGTTAGTGAATACATGTTCATGGTCAAGTGCGCTAGTATCTGGCTCCCAGATGAAGGACGAAAAATATGTCCAAATCCTTTCGAAGGAAGTACCTAATTTCACCAGAAAGACGTTTCTGTTCACCTGAAGTTATCATTTGTGCGTCAAGAACTCAGGGAGTCTAGCAAAAATCCCTTCCATTAGTGTTAACGCCACACGATAACTCTTAAACATATGGGAATGGCATTACTTACGTGATGTCGGTTATTCAATTCAATTAAATTCAATTTCTTTCTTCGCTGGAATATGGGTAATTTCACAATAGTTGATAGGTATGCTTATAATTCGATCTGCCATAAACACCAACACATGGTGTGCGTACTGCAGGTAATGTCATTCTCATACATTTTGGAGTTATCTTTTGGCTTTAACGCTAATGGAAAGGATATTTTCTAGACCCCCTGTTCAGTCTGCATAAATGCTTAGCTTAAATACACAACTGATATCCAGTAGCATCAGCGTTGTATCTTCAAACTCTTCCTTCCGGCCACAAGCTACCTATCATGAGCGGTACCGATTTCAAAACTAACACCAACTGTAGTGTTTATATATCGGTGTAACACAGGAAAGGTAAGGTAAACAGTGTGGTACTTATCTCACAATGGGCATGCTTACACGCGTGTTAGTGCCTTGTGGTGTGAGAGATGGCGGTCTTACGGAATTATCAATGTTTTTGAATGGATTCAAGTTCAAGCAGAATAAAAATTGGCTATGTATGAACTGCTCGTGCTCTAGTTTATAATGATGTTGTTATAACGTTTTAACCAGCAAGTCCTCCTACGCTAATAATTTCAACAGTGGTGGGCAACTCTACTGCTGTGCGCGTGATCGCACATTTGAAACCTTTTGAAACCAAATTTGGTATGGTAAGCGACATTAGGGCTCATGCTAGGAAGTGAATGAAAGGGTCGCCGTTGTCGGAAGCCAACAAGGAAGACATCATCGTCAGATGTGGTCTGTAGTATCTATCTATACTTAGTCTAAAAATAATCTGACTCCATCTGGTCTATCTAGCTGTTACCTAAAGATGAGTTATCAATTTAATGTCGTTTGTTAAGTACTTAGATATTTACGATTTTAGTTTTCTGCCCTTCATGTTTACACATAGATACGCGGTAGACCATAGTGAAGTGGCATTAAAAGAACAAGCACAATTGAGACGAACAAAATACCTCAACCAGAATGACCGGTAGGTCCCCCTCGCGCTTGTTTGTCCACACACACTTGTGCACATATTAGATTTTGTGAACTCTGTACGTAATGTCGTCAAGGAGAACCGGTGAGACGGTGCAAACTTGCCTAAGTTGAGAAATAATACCGATACGGGATAGATAGATGCTAGATAACTGGACAGAGGCTAATTGACGAACAAAAAGATATGAAGATCATTTCTAAAATAATTCTAAAAATATATATAGTTATAGCGCCTCTTCATATTAGAGGAAAAAGTTCAAAAGCCACCGATTCTACAAAAATACAAAATGTGCAAAGACAGTGGGTATATTTTCATACTTAATACCAACAGGAAGGGATACTCCAATCCAATACCAACACGAGTAAGTGGGCCAGTACGGAAATACGCGCAACCATATAAATCATAGAACGTTTGACGTCCAGGAATTCTGTGACGATTCTGACGTTCGCCGTCTTGGTGTAGGTTAATGCTAGTTCAACATGGAAGAGATTAAACGAAATTTTAGTATTGTGTGTTGAGGATAAAAATGTACCTATCTAGATTTAATTAGGTACGTATGTCTACGTTACTTTAGAACGTTGTCGGTAATCTACATGTTTACATAAAACGAATAATATTATATCTTAGAGTTATCTTCAAACTATATGAGAAGTAAACAATAAACAATACAGTATGATAAATCTTACTTAAGCGAGCAAATCTAGACTCACTGATTGTAATAATCGGAAATCCTTCATCTTCGGAGCGTTTAGTTTCGAATCGAGGGATATCACCAATTACAGTGCAGTCAAGGATATACGGAGATTTGTAGTACCTATCGTCCATTTGAATTGAAACATCAACAGTTTGTAGCTCAGACAAAGTTAGTATTACAAAAAATCATCAGAGAGGTTCAAAAACTGTAAACTCATTATCATCATGTTCTTGACCTGGTCATATTTTATTATTTTTTTATTTGGGTTGGAAGTATGTGGAAGCTAAAGCCAAGCCAATATATGCCGCGAAAATAACCATTAATATTGAAACTCAAGGTACATATTTGATTGTGTTTGTTTGTAGTGTGCAAGTGCCGATAAAAAACTAAAATTATTCATTACTTATAGCTAGTTGCTTAAAACTACCAATGTTCTGTTTCTGGTAAAAGCAATAATAACTAAAACCTCGAAAAAATGGGTACTTAAGTATTTGCTTTTAAATAAATCAAAGTTAATTGAGCGGCTTTTAGCCTTAAAGAGAATCTCACGCTTACAAATGAGGTGTAAACTGTGAAACATCCGTAAATCCAGTCAAATTACCCAAAGTGTAGAAAGCGATCAGGGTTGTCCAAACAGACAGCCTTTCACTGCCGTAACAAACCTTCTTATTGTGTTAAACAGGGCTACCATTGTGCTTCTACAGGGCTGCCACTGTCAACTGTCAGCGTGGTAGGAAGCCCACGCAAGGGAGTTGACACGCAATTTTGGTCGGAAGGCACGAGAGCCCAGCGGTTGTGTAATTAGCCATAGGGACTTATTTACGCCCATGTTCATAATGACTTCCTACACTCTTGGACGTGAGAAATACATAGACTAAATAAAGGAAGGCTGAATCATGTCGGAGAAATTACCTTTAAATTTTAAAAAATATCGTTCGTTTTATTAATTTCAACGAAAAAATCAAATATTTTTCCGTCCAATGAAATTGTGCACTAACGTTGATTAAGAGCCAAGATATGAAGTGTTTTTCTCACCAATTGCAGATTCAAATTGCACATCATGCACGCAAAGTACAAGTAGTTGACAGTTGAGGATCTCGAAACTTACCTGAAACAAAAACCGAAGTGGAGTTAATATAATTAAAATACAATATGATATACCACCTGGTCAGAGCCGCGGGGAGCCGATGGATGCAGGAGGCAAGCAGCCACCACTTAAAGTGGCGCGCTTTGTGGGAGGCTTATGTTCAGCAATGGACGTCTTCAGGCCGATGATGATGATGATGATGATAAAAAGCTGTTTCGAAATATAATCCTAAAGCGCGTTGATATAGGTACAACTTCCAAGTGACAAGGGGCGACATGCATCAATGACGCCTATAGTGTTATTTAATTATGGAAATGATTTTAAAGTGTAAACCACACGTTAATATCTTTAATGTTATACAGTTTCAAATCGCACGCTCCCATAACTTCAGCCGTACAGTAATTGAATCACCGTCTGCTAACATTGATATATGTCTGCAAGATACGTGAACAGATTTAAGAATTAGCTCCGAAGATTTATGTTCCGCTTCCCATTCCTCATCAGATCATTTCGCTCGATGGTACAATTAGCGATTGGGTCAATCAGCACGATGGTTCCATAAACGATTTTGATGAGCTTGCTCGGACTTCAAACAAGAGCTTACTCGCAAGAGTATTTACATTCGTTATTATTGGTTAATGATGCACTTAACATAGTACGGTGTATTAACAGAAAAGTTTTTTGTTTTTTTTTATTTTTTTTATTTTGTACAGTAAGTAAGCATAAGTAGTCCCACAAAAATAGGGTTTTTATGTGGAAACAGCCTGATCTCACCTGATAAAAAGCGACGATTCAGCCGAAGTTGTATAGTTAATAAGCATAATTAATGTCTTATTACTAATAATTTGTCACTATTTATTTAGGTATAAGTAATGTTTATATATATTATGTATGTGTTAAGTAGGTATATTATTATTAGTATTTAGGTATATATTTAAATTGTATAGCACCAAACCAACCGCATTTTTTAAGATTGTCTTATTCCTGTCCATACAAAGGTAGTCTGGAAGAAATCGCTTTATGCGATAAGGCCGCCCGTTGTTCTACCATTCTTTGTGTATCATGTGCATTGTTGTGTGTTTTTTTGGAGTTCAATAAAGTATTATTGTATTGTATTGTATAGCACGCAGGTTCATGAGGAAATAATAAAATTGGTGGTCCATTTTTTATCTCGTATAGATTATTCTAGATACTTCTTCAACCGCATGAAGATTAGAAATAAACCCGCAACTCCCTAAGTTGGTTGTAGTAGAAGGTAAGAGATCATCACAGCATCGCTTGATACCTACGGTAAAGGGACCATTGGGTGTGGATTCAAATCAAATTCAAATGGACTGATTGTCAGAAGATTGGCTCGTAACCATGAGAAACTGGATGTTAATTTTTTTATTAAATCACAACTATACTTCAGACAAACAGTTCGCATAGCCACACAGCGAGACCATGCCCTAAGACATTCAAGGAATCAAGAAACCAATAAAAGTTATTGTCCATGGCATCAAAGTATTATCGTGTCGGATGACGGCAGACGGGCGTCAGACGCACCGGTATCGTGTTACCGTGCTTTACATACGATACGATATGTGGTCACGGTCACAATAATTATTGACTGTCGCGGTATTCTGTTGTAGAAAGTGTAATATATTATTGGACGTATGCAAAGAATGCCCCTTTTGTTTTTGGATCGGGAATGTTCGCATAATCAGAGTTAATAAATTTCCATGGTCACTATTAAATTACATGGTAAATATCCCGTTAATAAACAATAATCAGAGTTATAATAATTTCTTGCACCAGTGTGAAGAGAAATTCTTTTTTCTGATTCATTGATATGTTTGCTATATTTTGACATTATACACTTTGCAATTTTGTTTTGAACCACATACCTAGAATATTATTTTATTGCTACTCCATAATAGCCTTGGGCCATAAGTATTTGGGGCCTAATTTTGACTCGTCATCATCATCATTATCAACAGCCTGAAGACGTTCACAACTGAACATAGAAGCTTCCCCCAAAGAGCGCCACTTCCGAGCGGCTGCTCGCCTCCTGCATCCATCGGCTCCCGAGATCGTCTCGGTCCACCTAGTAGGGAGCCTACCTGGTATGGTATGGTATTGTAAAAGTACTAAAATAAAAATAAACCACTTCAACACGTAATAATACGATGAAATTGACGAATAATATATAAATTTTTAGAGGATTAATGAAATATAGGTATTCCTATATAATTTGATGAATGTGATGTAACGGTGCAGAAACATCTATTATAAATCATATCATTCTCATTCAGAAATAGTAGTGTGTATTGATAAGTATTATTAAATTATCATAGAAAACATATTGAATTGAATTTAGTATTCATTGCTATTCAATATTACTGATTCCGATGCCATGCCACCTACATCGCAAAATATAATTTGTATGTTTATGGTTTTAATTTAGTTTTTCATAGCACGTTCCATCGTTTTTAACGAAATATTTTAAAGTTTAGTAACGCACTAGCTGCTTCCGGTGGCTTTGCTATAGTGTTAATCCTACGTCTAACTTTATCATATTATTTTATCAAAATCTATCCAAATTTTCATCAGCTATTTTTTACGTTGGTACTACTTACGCATGGCTCCAATACCCTTCATCATCATCATCAACAACCGCCTGAAGACGTCAACTGCTGACGTAGGCCTCCTCCAGACCTCCATTTACCAGCACCGCTTTAGGCGGCTGCTCGCCTCTTGCGTCCCTCAACTCTCAAAGAACTAATATTTTCTATCATCTTAAATGTACAGGCATCCTATTCTTATAGTTTTAGATGATAATAATCTTCGATCATAGTAAACAAAATCCATTGGCATTTTACTTAATTGGTCATGAAATCTAACACTTCGTAGGTAGTCATAGAAATATATGTTTTTATGTGACGGCAATTTCATAGTTCAGTTATATATATCTCACATCAGTTTATTTTATAAACGGAAATGTGTATCTCTTTGTATGAAATTAAGTTCATTGTAGAGACGAACGAAGTTAAACAATAATGTGATTATCGTTGAGATATCAAAAGAGAAATTTTATTGAATCTGTGTAATGTAAAATGATACGTAAGTAGGACCCATATATTTTTATTACTTACAAGTCCTAGGAATTCGTTTTTGTTTTGGGAATGATTATACTCCGTATTACCTTCAATATGTTGTATGACAATAAGTAGTTTTAATTTAGAGAAATTTACATAAAATTGCGAATTACGAAATAAAAATCTGGAAAAGGGGGTTACGAAGGCCAATATTGTTATAATGTGAACAATCACATTATATTTTATTCTCTAATAAAACAAAGCAATTTTTGGTCGTAAAGTTGCTCAATAATAAACTGTAGACGTATTACAGCCGATGTAGTTTGCAGCTCTGCCAGTCAAACAAACAGGAAAAAACTAAACCGCTATCGTATGCCTGTGAATCCGAGGTGCTATATCGTGATGACTTGCGAATGAATGACTTATCGTGTAAATGAATTGATGAATGAAAAGCTTGCAATGCGCTATGAATGAAATCTATTGCAACGCATGTGCATTGTTCATTGAGGGTTTGTTCCGGATGCGGAAATCCGAATAATTGTGTTAAAGGCTTTAAAATTGTATAGAAACAAATATGTCAGTGTTTTGATGATGAATCATTTATCAAATAGATTTTTGTTCTCTTGCGTACCACGCACGCACTATTACAATTGCTATTGCACTGTTCTACCTAATGGTAAACCCCCTAATACCCAGATGGAAGGGTAGAACTACTAATTAAACTAAGAATAATATAGGTGACCTACCCATTATCAAATCTTTGCGTTCGCACCTTCCTCTTCCGAGAAGGAAATGCCTACGTGAAACTATGAGGCTTTACATTGTGAAAGGACGGTGTCATCCATCAGGCGACAGTGTTTGAGAAATGCGTCTGTCACCTTACTGTCACTATGTGGGTTAACACAGTCCATCAACATCGGATTGAAATATTAGGGTTACCACCTCACTGGGAACATAAAATGAAAACGAGGTACTTAAAAAATCACCAACCATCGTTGCCTAAAAATACTTCATCAACGGCTCGAAGTCGTCCACTGCTGAACATAGGCCTCCCCCACAGACCTCTACCTTGAGCGGCTGCTGGACTCCTGCATCCATCGGCTTCCCACGGCTTTCACCAGATCGTGGGTCCATACCTAGTGGGGGGCAGGGGGCCGGCCTACGCTACTTCTTCCGGTTCGTGGCACCCTCTCGAGAACCTTTCTTCCCCATCGGTTGTCAGTTCTCCGAGCGATGTGGCCTGCCGATTGCCATTTCAACTTGCATATTTTAAACACAATCAAATGAAGTTAATTTTACTGCATTTTCTTTACAGAAAAAATATAAATAAAATTACACAAGTACTTATATCAAGAAGCATTCTTCGAGTTGTCTTAAATAGCGGTCTTTCATTTTAATTTCACAGATGAAATCCAGATTAAGACAAATCGCCTCCACGATCGTTGATTGTTGTCTCACCCAGTCAGACCACTATCATCATACTAATGACTAGTAATATATCATCACTAAACTGTGGTATCTTTATCAAAACAATCGTAGGTTGTTATTTATACACAGCATTCGGGCAGTCGACGTTACCATAAATAAATACACTGCAGTTTTGTAACAATCCACTTTGATGATTTATTTGTAGTGTTTACTTCATCTGTACGATTTATGTCTGTGGGTATTAATAAAGCTCGTTTTAATAACTTTACTGTCCTTACTGGTGGTCCTTACTGTACTTACTGGATCTATAATTATATTTGTTTGTATAGGCACCAGTAAGGACAATATCCAAATGTGTAGTGTAGTTAGTTTTAGTTCAGTTTAGTTTTTATTATTGTAGTAGTTAGCTTGAGTAATAAAGGCAATATGTTATTGATATCATGTATTGTTGTTTAATATATTTATTTGTATAAATCATCAGGCGAACGACATAGTTCGTCACGTCATTCATTTGCAACCACAGCGGGTTTTATCCACAAATTAATAGATCTATCCTTTTAGTACGATCTACATCACGGTCGAACGCTACCCAATATTAAAATCTACACTCCATGGTATACGATATCGTTGAGCACTGTATTTTATCAGGTGACACTTTAACAAGTTTGTGACAACCCTGGATGCGCGGGAGTTGAATCAGGGGATTATCTCAAATAAACATAGATAAGGTGATGGATATGCCTTATATAGGGCAAGTTATGGTTGCAGGCTAAATGCTTGGGGAAATCATGTTTTTGAAAGGTGTTTCAAAGCCGATCTAGTTAGCAGTTACCTTATTCAGTGATTGGCCGCATATAAAATCAAACTCATCTTGATTTATTACTTTGACGGAAATAAATACAATTTTGAAAGCTAAAGCGATTTGATGGGAATACATTAAGTAGGTACCTAACATAACTTACCTACGATTTTTTGTTATCCTGTAAACTGTGCAGAAGTAAATCGCGACCAGCGTATAGTAGTCGTAATAGATAGGTGCTAGGTACTTACATATACAAGGATTTTATCATAAAATTGATTTACTAACACCCAGTTGCAGAAACGATCGTCCTTAAACTCTATCCCTAGTGTTGTGTTCCCACACATCAGTTTAATGGAAGATTAAGGTCTAAAGTCGACTTTAAAAGTTAATTATCGTTTCTGCAACTGGGTGAAGTTGAATATCAGGCTCAGAGGTTCAAATAAGGTTTGATTAGCCTTGCCTCCTTAGATACAGCTCGCTTTAAGCGATAAGACCGTCCATGGCGACACTTACACCCAGTTGCAGAAACGATCATTAACTTTTAAAGTCGACTTTAAATTTTAATCTTCCATTAAACTGTTGTCCTCCCTACAGTTTAAGGACTCCTTTATCTTTAATGCCACCATTAAGGTTAACTGCTGTCTGTTTCTGCAACTGGGTGCTTGTTATAAGATTTCCTGCTTTTTCTTGTAATATGGTGTTTTTTTCTATCTAGCTATCTGCACTTCCACAGTTTTCTCACTAGTTCGAGAGACTCGTTAAAATGTAGAAACCCTTTAATGATCAATAAATGATTGTTTTAAAATTATTAATGTTTTTTATTTATTAATTTATTTAAGCAATTGTCATCCATTATGATCTATGATCAGCATAGATAGTAGCGTAAAATAGGTACGGTAATCTCACTTATTATCAGACAAACCCATTCAATAAAAATTTAAGCTAAAAACCTAAATACCTACCTAAATTAGCTTTCATTAGGAATTTCTTTTTAGTCTATCTTTAAATTTTTTCTCGGTTCAAGATTCGCACGATTCTAATTATTTTATTGACTATAAGTACTATAATGTCAATCTAAACTGCACCTTCTCACGATGACAGCAAAGTTTAATTTCATTCATAAAGTGCGACCACCCAAGTATTTCACAGGCGGGTTTGCACCTAGCTGATAACATCGCTGATAAGCGTTATCTCTGTAGCACCAATTCGATAGTTTCGCGACCACGTGGTTGTGTGTGTAGTTTGAATTTACATTCTAGATTTAGATTGTTTATGTAATACTGTGATATGGACAGCTTTTTTTTAACACGGACACATAAAGCAAGCTGATAGTAAGCAGTTACCGTCGCTTATACACACCTGCAACACCAGGGGCGCTGCCGATGCGTTGCCTGCTTTTATAAAAAATCGAATTTTAAAACGAATCGCATCGTGCCTTATCAACTACTTGTATTATAGCCATGAATGTCTACTTGAGGTAAATTAAGTAAGTATCACGATTAGCATTCCTCATTTTTAGAGTTCTGTACCCAACCCAAAGAGTAGGTAAAGCGAACCCTATTACTGAGACTCCGCTGTTCGACTGTCCGTTTCTCTGTCCGTCCATCTTAAATAGACAGACAGTTGAAATTTTCACAGATGATGTATTTCTATTGCCGCTATAACAACAACTACTAAATAACAAAATACTTAAAATAAATATTCAAGGGTTAATAAATAAATATCCTAACAGCAAACGTAATATTTTGATCTTTTTACAGATTATGATGCGGAACCCTGCGTGCGCGAGTCCAACTCGCACTTAGCCAGTTATTTATTTACAGAAAACCTTGTTTTACTCACGTTTGCATAAATCGAATGTTCACGCTATCACAAATAAACCATTAAAATAGCAATAAAATATAACCAAATCTAATTTAGAACGCCAGTTTTTATGGGAAGCAGAGAACTCAGCCTGTGTAGGTATTCTATTCGTGTTAAAATTTTCTATTAGTTTCTAACAATAGCTTTTTATAGTTAGCAGTCAAGTTCATTCTTAGAATTATATGGATATGGAATACTATTTACTAAATCAATTTTGATTTACCGAGCTCTGCTATTCTAAAGGCATTGTGTATTAGCTTTTAATAGCACTGTTATAACTGAGGTACTTCGTCGTACGTTCATAGATAGATAGATATTTATCGAGTCGTGGAAATCACACACGAATCGATTGCGATATTTTTTCCGTAAATCTGATGCGAAACTTTGAATGAGCGTCCCGCCAGCAGTTTTGGCAGGTCAGTCTTCGTTTCTCGATCTCGATCATGTTTTGTTATGTAATTTTTCTTTGCTAATTAAAACTTAAACGTACTGCAAAGGCAAGCATGTGAGAGAAAAAACACAACTACAGTCTACAGATCTCTATAAACCTCTTATCAATTAACATATACAGAGATGTTAATACCACATCGTTTCGTTGACGGATTGTAATTACTCTGCCCACCTCGCGTCTGATGGTGATGCATTTATGATTGGCTGATGGATCCTTCCGGCTAGACCTCCTAGGTATTCTATTAATGGTTAGACTTCGCTATTTGTTGATAGGTTTTTTATGCCTTTTAAGATGGGATTTGAGTAGGTACTTACATTCTCTAAATTATGCAAAAATAAATCAGTGATGTGTGTGAAGTTACATTTATTTATTTAACAAACTCAACCAAATTTTAGGGCTCTTGGGCGATTCACACCGCGGTGCGAACCACTTGTGGTGTGAAACGCCCCATTACCCCGTTATTTCTAGGAGTATATTTTGTTGTCTTTGGTATAGAGTACATCGATCGATAAGATAAAATAAGTATCTGGTATGCACGACATATAAAATTGAAATTTTGATTTAAGAATTTTTTTGCCAACGTAGTTTTAAATTTTACACCGCCTATTAGACACTGGCTTGCGATAGACCGTAATAGATTTATTATAGGTAATATACGCTTTGATAATACACACGAGAGAAAAGCATGTAAGTAAATAGAAATTTTGTTTGCCTGCGTTAATTATCTAAAGGTTGCATGTGCGGAACCATGTTGCGGGACGGCTACATGGCGAGATCAGGTAGACTAATGGGCAAGAACTAGGCAACTCAACTATCGTAGATTCATGCTACATCTACCTCCAACTATTTCCGCAACGTAACATTTACCTTATTGTACTAAAATCTTTTTTGTAGGTCAGTGTAGGTACCTACTAGCGATGGCAATTAATGCGATTTTGCGTAAATTTCATCAACATGCTAAAATTAGCATGCTAAGGGCTTCGTTCTCTATATTCGATTAAAGTTACGATTACCTAGCCAGTGAGTAATACTGATCGGGACGTAAAGACGGCAAGTAGTTCTTTTCAGTTTCACGAACGAAAACAGAGTTTCAAGCAACTATTCAGTGAGTAAAAATTTAGGATGGTCTGTAGCAACGTCAACTGTTCATTTCGGTCGGTCAATAGTCACCCTGGCTGCGTCAGTGACGCCATTTTGGGTTCGTTTTTATTTTATTTTTTTGACATTTTTATGTGCCAACTATATGCTGCGATGCGGTAGGTGCCCTTTATTTATTCCCTACCTAAAAACAGTAAGTATAATGTAATGAGGAATGTAATACGAATTTAGATTATATTGTTTAGTTCAACGGGAAATGAAATAAGTAATACCTATAGGTACCTGAAATATGGTTTTATCTTGATGCAATAATAAAAATTAAAACAATACAAAACAAAAATATCACAATATTCTATGTGTTTAATATATTATAATTGAACAAAAACTTTTTTAGTAGTCATCATCATCATAATCATCAGCCTGAAGACGTCCACTGCTGAACATAGGCCTCCTCTAAAGAGCACCACTTGAGCGGCTGCTAGCCTCCAGTGGCCATCGGCTTCCCACGGTTCTGAGCGGACTGTTTTAGTAATTAAATACAATGATTTCTATATTCATAAGTATCTGATCTCGAAATGGAAACAGGAATAGTCGATGTTTTTATAGCAGTAGCGTAATCAACAGGGTTGGTAGTTTTCAGTTCCGTAGATCTCAGTATTTGTGGCATGCAAATTATAATAATAAATTACAAACACATGCGAGCTTGCGACAAGTTCTGCTATAGCCATCGGTTAACCGTACTAATCGGCAGCTGATGTGTCCAGTAAGTAGCAGCCTGGTTTACGGATCGGCTAGTTCTACTCGGACATTCTGAAATTCATTACTGCAGTTACAAGTGACATTACGTGGTGGCTAGCCAACTCGGAACTTTACTCGAATATAGAGAACGAAGGCCTTAGACTTGTAAATACGAGTCTTAGCATGCTAATTGCTATTGCTATGCTGAAATGGAAATAAACAATGAAATGAAAAGATAAATGCAATGAAAAATTATTTGAAAAATTAAATGAAAAATGAAATGAACCATGAAATGAAACTGTATATTAAAAATTAAATTCAAAATAAACTAAATTAATTGAAATGAAATTTCATATTTCACTGAATTTCGCAACTACATTTCATTTGCGAAATGCTAATTGAGTTTTCACATACTAAAAATGAATGCTAATGCTAATTAATCCATCACTAGTACCTACTCTATCGACATTTATGCCGGTTAAACAATGCACTTTTTTGAAAATAAAAAACACTACGTTAAAATTGGCATTTATATAGCTGCGAAAAGATAACAAACAGACAAGAGTTACAGAATACTTTGTAATAAAATTTATATCAAGAAAACTTTTATTGACCGAGCGAGCGCGAAGGGACTTTTAGCTAAGGGCAAAAACGATTTCGTATGGCCTGGATGTCCGGCGGTTTTCTTTTACTATAAGGTCGCGTTTCCTAACCAATTTTCGTGACTGGTTCGATAATTACCTGCACAGATATTTAAGTCACTTAACTTTTTGGAAACTTTACAAACTCCTGAGTTTTAAGCTAGGCAATCTACTCTCGATTTCGGGTGAAGAAATCTTTATTTTCAGTTTTGCGCGAACTAAATTTCATATAGGTAGGTACTTAATATAATCTAATTGTGGCATTGTGGGCCAAAGAGTACAATTATAATGCCTATTTGTGGGCGTTCACTAATATCAAGACTTATAGACCATAAACACTCTCCCTAAATTCTTCCATCGTAAAACCCGGTAGTCGGTAAGAGTCCATTAATTAAAAACAATTTATGTAACCAATAAATAGAGCAGCGTGATGTCTGTTTTACATTTTTATTTGACATTTTATTACTAAGATGGATTAGAAGGAAAAAGGATTTATTGGGAGAAGTAAACATTCCTTTCGTTTATTTTATAACAGACACGGTAGCGGTGAAACAAAAAGCGGAAAACAAAGGGTTTCAACCAGCGTGTGTTGCCAGTCATGACTTATGGCACTGAGACGAAGTCTCCTACTTGTTAGCCTCATTAGTAAGCCGACATGGCTTTCGGAATAAGTTGAAATAGCATAGGCAGGCCATATCGCTTGCAAAACCAACAACCGATGGGGAAGAAAGGTTCTCGTGTGGCGTCCACGAACCGGAAGATGCAGCATAGGCTGGACCCCACTAAGTGGACCGACGACCTGATCAGAACCGCAAGGAGCCGTTGAATTGTTGTTAAAGCCGATCAAAGTAACGCTCTACGAATACTCACAAAATAACTAAAAAGAGTTCAATGCATTTTTACAAATAAGTGTTGGAAAATAACTATAATAAAACTTTGGTTTTATGTGTCAAGCGTCGGAACATCCAAACGCGGCCACGATTTGCGTAACTCCTATACAACAGATGTGGCTGTATAAATAAATAACTGGTAATAATTTTATTTTACTTATATTATATTCATGTCCTTTATATTATTATCATATGTTCGATATTTTAAATAATTAGAGTCGTAAATTAGAGATAAAAGAGAATAGTAGGTTAGGTACCTACACATTATGATACGATGTGCTAAAAAAAACTGCACCAAGTACCCTACATTTCTTATCGGGTATTGCTTTCAGAGATTAGATTTATTTCCTGGCATGAATGAAGATAATCCTACTTATACGTAATATGTGCTACTTGCATAGTACCGGTCTGCATCGCTATCGCTATTGGAACTCTACCAACTCTACGTAGAATAAGTTTTTCCACATATTTTTATTTGCTTTCGTAAGTTCGTGTTATAAATTTTGTGGTAAACGGTTAGGTATTATAAACCTTTATTGTATTTGATTGTTGTATTGTATTATTTTTAAGCTATAATTTTAATGTTGCATTGTTTGTTGGGCCAAATAAAATGAAAAAGAGTGGAATGGAATTCTTTACCAGTCTGTTTTGCGTTAAATAAAATCGGAATAGTAGATCGAGTCTGGCTCAGCGGTGACCCGAGCGACTTTGAAATTGACGCACCTGCCCGGGCCCTGCACCAATGACTTTTCAAATTATGCGCGGAATTTGCACTCGCGTTTTACAACATTGTAGGAAAACATCCGATAACCGGCATGCTCAAGAATCAAAAAAACAGAGACCATCCACTAACCCTACCTGCACTTGGCCATCATGGTGGATCATGGCCTACAATCTCTCCAATCTCCATGTTAGAGAAAGCCCATGTCCCAGCAGTGGGCACGACTGATGACGCGACGTGACACGTCACGTCGTCGTGATTTCACAGACTTCATATCGCCAGTGTACGAATAGTAGGTACGAACCTTGTTGTGACTTGCACGATTTTACATCATTTTATAATTATAATTTAATTATTATTGAACTAATAAAAAATCTCAGTAGTTCAATCAATTGAACTGTTAATTGAACTACTGTGAATAGATAAGTTGTCCAACCAGTGGTTCATTCAAAATATTTCATTGAACTAGTGTGTATAAAAAATCTCAGTAGTTCAATTAATTGAACTACTAAGAATAAACGTATCCTTGTAGGTCAGATAATATTACTTGAATATTAATGCATAAGATTATTGCAACTATTTGCATTAAATCGTAAAAATGAACACCTACAAATTAATTCCAAATCAACGTAGAAGTTATAATTATGTAGGTATTAATAAATAACAGTTTATAGTGACAAATAATACTTATTACAACGTAACACGTCCTGCATACCGTCATAACAATATTGCGTTTATCGAGATAATATCTTTAATATCATGCTAATTACTATATAATTTGTAACCAGTATGGATACTCTTCATTTATCTAGTACTCTCATATTATGTATGCTCAGTGCTCACTATCAGGCATTAAACACACAATAGTTTAACTTATAAAGTCTGGGTTTTAGAAGTTATTTTCCAGATTTTCGTATTATTTAACAAATTAACTTACCTTCAACGCTAATGTTAAACTTGGTTATATTATTCAAAATGGGGCCTACTTTGTCCATACTGTTTTACGTGTGTGGTAATGGCTTCTTAGGGTTCTTAGAATGGCAACTAATTTATCAGTAAAGCATCTTTTAATTATGTAGATAAATATAATTTATCTTCGCTATTCGCTAAATACCGCGCGTCAATGTTAATAGAGGCGGCTATAACCCACTTAATTGCCTATTTATAATATTTGCACTAATATTGGCACCTGCTAACAAAGTACCTATACTAAAATTACTTGAAAACTTATTAAATTATGCTTTAGACATAATTGTAGTTTAGGATCTATACATATACAGGATGGTTCAAATGTCTGATTAAGTAGGTGTAGTATAATAAAATATAGTTGTTTTACTACAGAGCACTTTTGTTTTGACATCAACTTTTTAATGTTCTTTATCAATGACGCGGAAAATGTGTATAAAATTACACATTTTATTATGGTAGCGTCGGACTGCAGTCTCACCTGTTGCTGAGTTATGATTACTTAACTTGTATGTTGGTGATGATAACGATTTATACGAGAACTAGGGGTTTAGCAAAGACACCAACCACTAACGCTAACGCCAAACGCTAACTCCAAAATGTACTGAAATGACATTTCTGAAATCGCTTACTTTTCCGCAGCGAATGTAATTTCAATACAGTTTTAGAGTTAGCGTTTGGCGTTAGCGTTAGTGGCTGGTATCTTTGCTGGACGCCCTGGGCCACAAGGCATGCAAGAGGGAAGCACTCACTCAAATTGTGCTCTACTTTATTGGCAATGCCAGTTAAAGGAGGATATTCTTTTCATTTTGTATTTAAGATGAACTGTCACGCCTGATTCAATCAATTAACCAGTTCAAGGCCGAGATCAGCAGTGGACGTCATGCAGGTTGATGATAATGATGGTGATACGAACTGGGCCCTCAACCTATCTACCGATACACCATTATGTAGTTTTGCTGCTGGATTATTTATAAATTTAAACCTACCTAACTTAAAGATAAGCTATGGTTTATGTTTAATAAAAAAAAAAATAAAGACAGGCAAACAGCAAAACTCTACCGTGGTATGGATCTGACCACCAGTTTGATGGTAACGCAATCCGAAAAGCTCAAGATTGATCCTATAAATTATTTATAATCAAATTCCACTGATATCCAACGGGAATGGTAATCTGTAATCCCACTATCTTTATTGTGATGCTTATCACTAACATCGATAGGTTTAAAAAATATGCCACTGTATTCATTATACTTTCTTTTTTGTAATGTGCTTACTCATTGTGGTGAAATACTTTAGTTTTATTTTATAACTGGATAGGCCCACATTTGACCGCAATCTCACCTGATGGAAAGTGACGATGCGGTCTACGGTGCTACATGCTTGCCTAGAAACATAGACCGACATACTTTATTATGTAAACGACATAATTGCAAAATCATATTACATAGTAGTTACCTACTTAAATACCTTGAAGGTGGGTGCCCTGACAGCTCAATTATAAGTACATATACTATTATACCTATGAAAGTAATAGTTACTGTAACTTGTACTGCATATTTCTGCCATTATCATTCTGTTGACCTATCACAAACGGTATTAATTTTGAAATTAAAAACATCGAAAGGATGATTTTTGCGAAGATAATTATTTAAATACTTTGAAAATACTAGTCAAGTTTTCAATTCTATTTGTACCTACTCCATTTCACAATATCATTTCACAATGTCCCATCACTACGAGCTACTTTCACCGGAACAATAGCTAATCGACAGGTCCAACAATCATTGTATGCAGGCCGATGCAAATGCATTATGTTCATTACCATTACACGTGTCGAGTTACTATTTAATTCTTGCTCCTTGATCACTCATGTCATCGACGGCTGGAAAGCCGCGACGCTTAACATCAGACGAACGACTAGCTCGGTACGTCATTCTTTTACATAAAAAATATTTTAACAATTAACTGTCGGCCAGTTCGATAAATGAGGATACTCAGTTTAAAAAGTTAAGCAACCGCACCGCCCTGTCAGAATTTTTAAGCCGCCAAAGGCTTTCTTACTTGGCTTGCGACCCCAGCCGAAACCAACGGCTTAGCGTGCCTTCCGAAGCACGGTAGCGCTCAGTTGTAAATAAGTACCACATTTTGCTGTAGCGGTCTTACACCCATCAAAGTAGTGACCGCAGCGAACGTTGCTTTACTTTACCGATCGGTTCGTGGTTTTGGATTGACATTAGACCACGCTGACTGTTATTGTATCGTGGAAGTTTTGCGTTACTAAGGTTGAAAGGTTGTAATTTCAATTCAAGCGCTTCTTCAATCCCTCATTCCTCAACTCCTCATCTCATATGAGGGGTCCTTCATGAGTCCCTCACAAGGTAAAGTTAAATCCTCCCTCATCCTCATTTAAAATTGGCGAGTTACCCATTACTAGTGACCTATATGGGTAACTGCGGACCAAATAATAACTTGAAGGCAACGCCTGAATAGCAGTACCTACATAGAGTAGTTGCATAATATAAACACAACTGCTTGCAGCCTATTATTAATAGTATTCAATTCAAGATAATCTTTCTACAGTTTACAAAGGCCTTCTGGTCTATTGTCTTTTTTACAATAAGTACACTAAAGTTAAAGCCGGTACACAAGTACATCATTCTTCACTGTCATTGTGCCTTAATTAAGTTTTGTTTTCAAGCAGTGAGTTGTCATAGAAAGGATAGAATACTTGTTACAGGTTACAGGAGGAGCTACGTTTAATGTTCTGGGAGGCATAATTAGTGCACCAACTACTTATAGTAAGTTTCAGTTTAACATGGCATTTTTTTGAAAACTTTCAATTGTTTTCGACTACTATTACTATATATGTATCTACTATTACTAGCATGTGTTACAGTCTTTCTATTTTATTAACTAGACCTTACACACCTGTGTAAAACAAGCAGCCGCTCAAAGTGGCGTAATGTATGAAGGAGGCATAGCATATTTTAGTAATCTGTGGCAATGCTATGTTCAGCTGATCCATAGTTAAGGTAACCAGGGGTAAAAACTAAGAAATTACCATTGTTGGTTACACCATTACACCCCCATTGGCAACACTCACACATTTTTTTGAAGTGAGGGTTTGTTTGAAATGTTCTGTTCGTTAAATGATCTCATAGTTTATTCTCTTTCTTTACTTATACTTTATTTAAATAAAGCATCCTTAGTATGGAAGTAAGTAAAACATAGTAAAAAGGCTTCGAAACCATAAATCATCATTTGATCACATCGCTCAGACGGCAGCATGCAAATCGGCTAAACGCAGCGCTGATACACTGGATGCCACAGTGTATTACAATACAGTACTTCAACTGTAGTAGATAGATAGATAGATAGATAGATAGATAGATAGATAGATAGATAAACTCTTTATTGAAACACACAAATTATAAACAAAAGTACAAATTTAACGGAAGTGTTACAATTGGTGGTCTTATCGCTTAAAGCGATCTCTTCCAGACAACCATGCATGGAAAAGAATAACGCAAAAAGATATGGACGGTGGTTTCCCCAAAAAGCTGTTCATAAACGTACATACTATACAATAATATACAATAAACATCAAAAAACTGCATAAACAATTATACATATTCATAATAGACATAATACATATAAGTATACATATTACATATTTTACATATTATACTTATATCAATAAAAATAAATAGATATATTCCTAAGTAAATAGCAGATAATTATTATAGGAATAAAAAGAGCTTGAGTTCATTTGTAGTAGTTAATGCCTATATTTTGGCCCCGTGGGCCATATATTGGACCAAAAAGCGATCGTAAAAGATTATATTTTTTGCAGGTGCCAAACGTGGACATCTTCCGGCTATTGATGAGATGCGATGCATGCCTATTTTTGCATTAAATAACTAGCTACATTATATTGGTAACAAATCCCTATCCTTGCAGTAGGAAGTATCCTCTCGTACTAATATTATAAATGCGAAAGTTTGTCGGTAGGGGTGTGTGTGCGTGAGTGAATGTTTGTTCCATTTAATCTCCGTAAGTACTTAACCATTATGGAGTGAATTTGTTTGAATTTTTTTGAAATTGGATTGAAATTTTTTTGTATTGCTTATGCACTGAATTAACACATAGGATACTTTTTATCCGCGGGTGAAACTGCGGGGCGGAACTAGTCACGTAATGAAGTAAACACGGTCACTGTATGTACCTACTAAACAGAGCAAACTTTGCTCTACGCGAGACGAGCTACGCTACGAAAGCGCTACGGTTTTTTGGTTTCGTAACGAGACGTATAAGTATTTCAACAGTTATTTTACATTTGTGTTGTGATTTTCACCTCGTTTTATAGTAGATTAAATAATATTGCAATTCTAAAAATTACGGTTATGGTAGAAGTATTCGAATTAACGCTAAATAGACGGATGGATGTTGGTTTAAGTATACCGCTTGTGATTCAAAATTTTCAACGGTACAAATTGAGCTCCTATTAGTGTGCTCGAATCAAAAGCTAAATAACTAATCTAAAGCTGTACTACTGTTACATAGTTTCCACTTTATGCATTTATAAAGTCGCGAACACACCGACAAAGAGATCTAGCGATAGACCTGAAGCTTATAGCGATAAGCCCTAAAGGCTGGTGTCCAAAGTCGGAAGATATCGTGTAGGTGTCGCTGCTTGAAGATTTAGATTGTGTACGACTTAAAAGGAAGAATTGAATGGAGTGCGAAATGATAATGTCAGGCCATGTATAATGTCAAACTAATAATCAATATTTACCGTAAGAGCGGAATTTCAAAGATTTTAATCAAACACTGAATTGATAGGTCTTGCTTAACTTGACAAATAAACATAGGTTACACACTAGATATAGTAAATTAGACTTTCCTAATAGTGATATACCTAAACATAAGCATACTTTATACGAATTACAAGAAAATAGATTAAAAAACCATGAAAAAAGACAAATTATATAGAGACATATTAGAGAGAAAAAAAATTAGAGACATTAGAATAAAATCCAAAGGAGGGTCAAAAGTGTCTTAACACAGTCACAGGGGAAGAGTAGAATAGAATGAATAGAAAAATATTTATTCAATACTCGCTTAACGTAATTACGAAGTAAAACACATGACTTAAAGTATTGAATGGGCGTCGGCTCAGCATATTGCTGGTTGCCTTTTAGACTCTTTTGACCCTGACACCAGGGCTGCTTACTTGTCTTTACACGAGAAGAAGACGAACCAGCAACACATTAATGGTACGTCTAGTCTTACAGATGTCTTTAGGCTACGGTGACCACTTCCCATGAGGGACGTATGCTTGTTGCTACCTATAGCATAAAAACAGAGTAATTCCTGTTCAGTTTGTGTCTTATACCTTATGCCGCCTACAAGCGACGAGCGACGGTCACAGAAGCCGCGTTCGTTAGTAGACGGCATCGAAGTGAGCCAGAGCGGCTACCGATAGATTTGCTGCATTAAATGTATGATGTACGGGAAATGTTGTTTATAGAGTAGAGCCTATTTGAGTTATTGGGTGGCCTGTCGGCTCGCGGGATCGCTTCTCTTCGATCTGAAGATTGAATAACATGTATTTATACTTTCATGGATAAATCAACTGGTATTGTTCTTTATATAATTCTATAATTATCTCTATACCTACTATCATTATGTGTGCTATCGATTATAGTAGGTACCTAACACAGAGCTGGAATTCGTTATGGTACTTATCTACTTCTTACGGTGCATAACCATAGTGACAATTTAGTCATATGTGCCTACTGTTTAAATAAAAAAACAAACGAATGAATAAGAAAATAAACTACATGAACCAAGAAACTTTCTTGTCGCGAACAAAAGAATTCCGGAAAATGACAATAAAAGATCAATGTAGAGCCTTTTAGAGGAAGCTTTACAAGTAATTAATGTATTATTCATTTCGCACTCGACACCAAATTCGCTTTCCACTAACTGAATCTGCAAGGTCGGGTAAAGATACAAGAAAAAAAATTTAAAACCGCACTGATTTCTTTAATTTTGCCGTCGTCGGTGGATGAGTAAGTGTACCTACTACTAAAACTCGATGCAAAAACATTATTTGATAGAACATGGTTATTTTTACGTCGCAGAATAACTATAATAGTTTGACGTTGATCACATCTTTGATAGTACACGCAACAGGTTAAATTTCATTACCTATGATTATCTTATATTAAATAACTAGATTCTACACCGCGGCTTCGCTCGCGTTTACTGTCCCCCAGGAACCGTTTAATTTTTCACCTTTAAGGGATGAAATTCACAAATTGCCTTGTATCTATTTATTTTGTAGATTCTTTGTACACGGCAAATCTCAATATGATACGATCAATTTGTTCGCAATTTGCATACAATTTTAACTTACCCTAACTAGATTGAATATAGAAAAAGTAAAAAAATACCATTTCTTTTATTTTTATACTTGTCTTTATAACCTAATTTTCAAAACGATAATTTACGAAATATGGATTTTTCATCAAAACGGTTGTTCCCCTTTTCACCCTTTGAATTTTCAAAAATTCTTACTTAGCACGAGCCTACGTCGTCAAAGAAAGCCATCCCAGTTTCAAGTTTTTACGTCCAGCGGTTTAGACTGTACGTTGTCTTGTCTGTCTGTCAGTCAGTCAAGGCAGCCTTTTATATAATAGACGGATTATAGAATATTACGATTAGATAATTAAATTAAAATAAACTCTCCATATTTGTACATAACACATAATTACATTGATCAGAAAACGACAGACATACCATTCGTAATTCTATTGATTGAGTAGTTAGCATGTCGTTGCTAAACTAGGCGATGCTACTTCTAATACGATTACCGGCTTATACGGCAACGCTATATTACCAGTTTTATATATGCTGTCATTGGACAACTGCTACTAATAAAATATTATTAGTAATTCACGGTAACGGTATATTTTTTGATAAATATTAATGAATACAGTTTTTTTTTATTATTTAGCTTTGAGGGGATATATCAATTTCAATAAGCATGCAGTTGAATAATACAGACTTCTAAATCAATTTATGTCTGCGCTAGGTACCTACGTTCTTCTGGTTTGAACTTTAATAAGGTGGGTACCTTAATAAGTAGTTGTAATAATAAACTTAATTCCAAATGCAACCATGACATTTGAGAAAATATCTAGGAAACCTTTAGTAGGAACCCACAGTACAGCATTTTCGTGCTCCGTTTTGGCGGTACATCATTTTCGGTAAGTGAGTTCGAGAGACCAGTTTGCGCGTGTCGATGCACCTGTGCTAATAAGCGGCAATGATTACGCAGTGTAGAAGTGCCACATGTTATATTTTTAATTATTGACTACTTATTCGTTACACAGTATTTTATGGGGTTTACATAATTAACAGCATTGTAACAATTAATGAGTGATCTCTCAACCAGGCAAGAACAGGTTGTCATAGTCGTATGTATACCAATGCAAGTTTAATATGAATTTCATAATTTCGCTTTCCTGCGCTTTTGTCGTAGGACAATATTTGTTAAAACAAAGTCAGAAGCTTCGGGGCGGCCTAAAAATTCTGACACCAGGGCTGAACATTTGCCTCGAGACGAAGAAGTCTTCGGCTGATCTACAAATTCTTGCTGGCCACTGGACTACAAGAGAATGAAGGAAGGAAGAGGAATGATTTTAATAACGGCATCTTGAAAAAGTCATGTTATATCATTCTTTTGTCATAACTCATAAGTACTAATTACTCTGCCCTTCAAGTTGCCCTTGTGAATCCTAACGCAAGGGCTGGCCTCGTACTTTGGAGTCAATTAGCAAAGCTTCGCAAGGAAGGTACGCAATTAAGAGAAAAATCTGTTGAGGTTTAGTCTTATTAATTCTTCTTTAAACAAAAATATACTTATTGCTCGCTTCGTGATGCTGCCCGTGCTTACATGCAACTGGTTAGCGGAAGAATTTGATTTTAACGGCCAGTTACACTAACTAACTTTTAATTGTAACGGTCTTTACACTACTTAACTTAACGCATGGGAACGGAGATTACTTACATTGAAATCGGCTTATTTCATCGAATTAGTAATCAATCTCAATCGTATAGTAATAAATCTTTTACAATTAAGTGATTGATTGCAATCAATTTATTACGTAAGTAAAGTACCTACCTATATTGTATAACGCAATTGTAAAAGTAGAGAAGTGATAACGCTGTAACTGTGTTGGTGCAAAAATAACATAATTACTGTAGGTACCTACAAAGTACTCAAATAATTTTAAATATAATTAATAATTAGTAATTCCACGTTAGTAAATATTAAATAACTAATATAATATACCCATGTAGGTATAAAGTTTACCTAATAATAGACGGATAAAAGCAATAATTAGTTAATGGTCTACGGATAAGATTTACTAAACAAAAAATACAAAATTTATTCATTAAGTAGTAGTAGTAATATCACTTATTCTCGGTATAGAGAAGAACATTAAGATTATAAAATGTCAGAGATCAGTATTTATTTTTGCCACACACAAAGTTTGCTATCACTTTTTTTCTAAACCTCCATGAAAGTTAATAACTAATGGACAACGCATAGCTGCAACTGATTGGTGATGATGATAATTCAATTCAATACGTTTATTTATTTGAATGTCAAGTACAAATCAAAGTACTCTGTGGCTACCGGCATTGCCTTTTCTTTAGTTAATAATTGTAATTAAATATAATAGGAAAACCAGTACCTATATACACCTACATCTTAAGTACGTATATACAGGGTGATCGGTTCGTAGACCGTATCCTTTCAGGGTGTACTTAAGCAGGTCTTGGGCTATCGCTGAGCTTTACGTTGCGTTAGTTAAGCGTTTTTTAATATTATTGAGTTATTCAATATTTTTTGGAAATAAGGATAATTCCCGGTTTTCGAACTTAAATCACTGATTCCTGATAAGAGTCTACCAATCAACCTGTATATACACATCTATGCTTAATTTATATTTATCTTAACGTGACGTCAGCATTGAATAAAGATTAATGGTAACCGTGACGTGGTTAAATAGTCATTGAGTGCTCACTGCTCACCACAGCAAGCATGAAATAAAATAATTAATATTTTGTTTTGCAGTGGGTTATCATTGTCAGTGTCAAGTTACTTTATATTCGGGTTGAATGATCTAATTAACAGACATATCAGCCTGCACTTATTGAAATGGTAAATTGTATAATCAATAGGTAGTGTTAATAAAACAAAGTGCGTAACACAATACTAGACTTTTATTTGATAGGGTTACGGTTGTTATTTTAGGTAGGTTCCTAATATAAATAGACGTGCGTTCATCCAGCGTCGCGGTTCGCGGAGAGTGTGTGGCGGCCGCGGTGGTGGTGTCAGCTGGTATAGCAGCAGCCCCCGCGCACCGTGCATCTCCTTCATAGGTACTGGTCTGCGCGTAGACATCTTCCGGGGCCTTGAAAGCGCTGCTTTCAAAGATTCAGCGTTATTCGCTCGTTGTAATTAAGCATCTGCTTCATTAAGATAGGTGGAAGCTTCTTTGTCCGAGTTAACTTCATGACTTGTCTCGATAGTACCAGGTAGAATACTGGTATAGGTAAGTAAATATGAAAACGAGAAACTTCTCAATAAGTAAATCACCAATTAGCATCAAATCTAGACAGAGACACTAACCTCCTTTAATAAACACTGCATAAGAGTGAAACCGCTCACTGTTTTCTCTTTTTCATCTTTGCCCATTTTGAATTCAATAGACAAAGACAAAACACGAAATAACTATTCATCTGCTACACAATGTTTAATGGTAGAGTGGAAATAATATGACTTCCAGTTAAATAACTGGTTACCAAACTTGCATAAGTGGCACAAACTTTCTTTTACTCATTTTGATTATTGTTTAATAGGCCTGCGCTCCACTATCTATTACCTATGTTATGTTTGCATGGAAAATGGTACCTCCTCACCTCGGATTGCTTTCTCTATCTATACCTGCATGTATATTTATAGATAAGAGCTCTGAAGGAACTGCGAGATGTATTACCTGCTTGAGTCCTAAAAGGATGAGGCTTGTAATTCATTATCTAAGTAGTGCTACTTAAAATTATAAACTCGAAACGGGAAACCGCATCAATACCTATCTAGTCAATGGGAAAATGGCAAACTCTTCAAATGGCTATCAAAAACTACTTACTTAACTCATACATAATAATTAAACATTTTAAGATTTCAAAAGTACATACAATAATACAATTAACATCGCTCAGTGTGTAACTTACTGAGTAACGGTAACCTTTCAAATTCAATACATCTAAGTTTACAGTACTCATTACTAAACTGGTCCGGCTCGTGACGTGAATGTGCCTATTGAATTCACTAGCCTTCTTTGATAATGTGTATGGAACATAGGTAAGCATGCTACTGTTAGTTTATGCGACTCGAGAGCGTTTACTGTATCATCATCAACCCATACGCTCTCACTTCCACTGCTGGGTCATAATTCACCAATGACCATGACAGTGTGTGAGTTAGTTGGAGTTAGTCTTCGAATTTTTTTTCCTTCAACGCTGTTAGAGCATGAGTAATTTTCGCACCTAACTTAAACAGAACGTAACATATTTAGTAATCTGTGACAGAACTGTCGCTCATAGAACTGAAACCCGATGGGGAAAAAAAATCTGTGACGCAACGTAGGCCGGGCCCCTATTTTACATCCTAAACCGTATCTCTATCCCTAAGTGGATGCAAGAGGCAAGCATCCAATCAGTGCCGCTTTTTGGAGGAAGCCTTATATGATTATCAGTGGAAATCTTCACAGGCTGACGATGAACTTAAAAAGGCATTTGCCGAACGATATTTGAACCATGGTCTGTAGGATCGATAGTCATTCGACTATACTTGAGCCTGATACAAGTTTCATCCTTAGAAATAATGTTTCTAGAAAACTATCAACATAAATGTTATTAAATAGATGTCTAATCTAAACATAGCTATTGTTAGAGATCCAGAACACTATTATAGTATCATAAAACGTAACAACCTAAGAAATTTCTACCCACAATACAAGCCCGAGAGGTCACAGATGAAACGCAACTACCATAAAGGACAATAAACATTTATAATGGCTAAATAACAGAAGCGAAACAGTCAACAGATGCTATCAGTGTCTTCAAGACATTCAAGTTATATTCGCTACTCATTCACAATAGCTCGTGATTAATCTAGGATTTCTACGTTTAAATTTAATAAGTATCATATTAACTCAAGGACTGAAAAACCTAAAACTTTGACATAGGTTACATGTTGCAATGTAGTCTTGTGTGTACAGATAAAAAGACGATCCTTCAATTTGGGAATAAAGCTGACGACTGAAATGAGATTGAAAATGTGACTACATTGAGACTAAACCAAGTTATTATTACCATATTTATTGTCCCTCTGGTCAGTACCGGTATAATTACTACTGTTTACTACCAATTTCAGTCCCTAGTGCTAGGTTCAGTAGGAAGGTCAAACCGTGTTGCCAGATAGGACTCATGCAGACTTGGCAGTGACATGGCGGGCGTGAGTTTACGCCTGCTATTCACACTTTGAACAGATAATATTAACACGAATGTCTTAGAAATGCGGATACAGCATTTTATAAACACTGCTGGAAAATACGGTAATAGACAGACGTTTGTAATTGAATAACTGTTGTAAGATTCCCGGAATGTTATATCACGTTCCTGCTTACAAAACTGGCAGAGGAGTAAGGATAAATCGGGGTGTGTAGTTGCGTAAGAAAATTGTGTAATTTCGTATCAAACTGGAACCGCCAAAAATTTTCGTGATTTAAAATAATATAAAGGTCTCCTTTGACCTATTCTAGAGTCTAAAGTATCTATATGTAGATAACATATCGAATTTCATCAATATTTCGTAAAGCCATTTCAGCACTGAGTACTAATAATACTTGTAAGATATCTACACAAACTTTCTCATTTATCTTATTTCTAAGATAGGATTTAGAAATCTATTTTTACTTAATCTATTTACTGTTTCATTGAATAAAACTAATTTTAGTATTTCTGTATTCTTTTTTTACCTCTATTTCTGTATTAACGTCTGTAGGTACGATTGTACGAGCTTAGCTAAAATAGTTTTCTTTTGTTAAGAACTGACGCGTCTTCTTTAAAGTTTTGAAAAACAATAAAATTCAACAATAAATTTTGTCCTAAAACTAAGATGACGTGATGGCTTGTCGATAAAATGTCGTGACATGTTATGGTCAATTAACAAACCGTCGCACCGAGCATGCGCAGTTAATGAGATTGGAAATAGCATGGCCAGTTTTGTATGTAATATGACACCGGTGCTAAAAACTGAGCATTTGATTCGATTGGCTGGTTCCACGGTATTAGTTTACAAACCAATTTTTTGTTGTGTCTTCTCGTGTAGGCTTTAGATTTAAAGTCATATATTATTTATATTTATAATTTGGCAATTTGACCACTTCTGTCCTAATGCTTTGTGATGACGCGCCCTACAATGATGCAAGCTTGCCTATATAAAATACCTGTTTACTCTTTACTTGAAGACTTCCAGGTTATAGTCAGCTGGAAATAAGGTGGTAAGGTATCCCATTCATTTGTTTTATCACTATAAAGTGAATGTGACACCGTGCTTCTGTGCGTCAGCGTCATGTTGTCCAAAAAAGAATGGTCACAAGGAGTACTTACGTGGATTATTCGTTCTAGAGACTTCTGACGACGGACTGTAATATACTGGGGCTACTACCATGTCATTTTTAAAGAAATCATAGAAAGACTTACATTTGCCAATAATTATGGACATAATTTTATTAAATAAAATAAATAAATAACGCCCAACGATCACATACATAGATCCTGGACCCTAACTAGGATTTCCCTGTATCTAGGGACCCAGGAACTACGAGGACCATGGTCCCACAACATCGAGTCACAGAACAAGTATTTGCGCTTTTTTTTTCGCGCACAAATACTTGTCTTGTCGCGGGAATCGAACCCGCCACCTCCGGGTTATGAGCCGACCTGCTCAACCACCACACCACGGAGGCTGTCGAAGAACAATAGGTACATGTAGCCACATATTATGGATATAATTTTTGCCATACCACGGTAGTATGGCCCCAGCCAGCTTCAGGTATATTTATATTTCACAACTACAGCGCAGTCTGAGGAAAAACTTTTGCATTCCTATTTAGAAGAGCATCAAAAAGTAGGATTGATCAGTTACAAGAATCTCACGAAACGACTTTAGCCTAATGTATTACGGTAACATGTAGATTCTTAGTTTACACTAAGCCACATAATTCGCCTGTTGCCTCATTTTACTCTAAGCTTGCTTATCATAAGTTAAGTTAAGAGTAATATTGATATCAGCTTACGTCAGAGCTAACTTTGAACCGTTAATAAACTGGTTTTGTTTCTCATGCACTTGAGAAATATTTGTCTCTTTTGACGTCTTGAGAGTGCAATCTGATATCGTGATTATGTTTGAGGAAAATGTTAATTTTTTGTTGAATAATATGTGGGTGAAGTATTTGTTTAATGCTAGCCAAAAACTTGTTTCCGTTAACTTTATCCATAGTAAAATTATCAGATTGCATATTTATATCATCATCATCATCATCAACAACATCCTGAAGACGTCCTCTGCTGAACATAGGCCTCAGAGAGCGCCACTTTGAGTGGCTGCTTGCCTCCTGCATCCATCGGCTCCCCGCAGCTTTCACCAGATCGTAAAATGCATGTAATTTGTATATGCATCTTAATAAACTTGGTGTTTTTATAGAAAAATATAAGCATCAAATTGCAGTCTCAAATACAAGGTTCTGTAACATAAAAACAAATGTTTTGTTTCCAAACAGCACCCAACGTGAACACAATTGGTTGACGCCATTAGTGTCAATTTCCCTTTTAAAAACACCAAAAATTCCAAGTACATTTCCCAAACCAGTCGAAACTCAATGGCAAGTGGCACTTTGACGCTTCACAGGGCATCATTAAGGTGGTAACAAACAAGGGCCACCGAAGACACTTTTAAAAAGGTGACAAAGTGACAGGTGTAATCGATATGTGGACAAATAGTAGAAGCCTCCCTAATTTCCATCACCTACTTATATTTCTCTGTATAAAGTACCTATAGGCATTTTATGCTCTGTTGAGAAACGTTACTAAATACAATATACCTATACAAAATATCTCAATTTGTAGACTCCAAGATATACTTATATATATATATATCTTGGAGTCTTTAAATCGAGAGTGAATAAGAATTTTCTAGGCAAGCGCGTTACATCCTAGACCGCGCCGTCACCATCAGGTGAGATAGTGGCTCTGACACCAGGGCCACTTGCCTAAACGAGGAGAAAAAGAAGAAGTGGTCAAGCGCAAGCCTATTAAACAATAAATAAAGAATAATACTCTATAACAAGCCCCGCCAGCAGAAAATCGATATACGTAATAGTAATTGTAAAGGGAAAATTCGAATCACGAATGATCTTCGAACTTTCGTCAGTGCATCCCTTTATAAAACAAATACAAATACAAATTTCTTTATCGTTCAAACAAAGTAATAACATTTATTTGAAAACTGGAATAACGTACGACATAAAATTTATTTGAGCAAAGCTGTTTTAGGTTTCTGGAATAATCTTACGCTATAGATTTTTTTTGATTCATTTGTAATTGCATTTTGTAACCTGAATTGCTTTCTTAAACTTTCAAGTAAAAACGCTCGCACCTTGTTATGCTTTTCCCATCACTTCGAACTAATAAATATGAAGATGCGTAAAGGAAGTTGTTAAAAACGTAACAGGTGTAAATTGCTATATTAAACCGATGGCAATCGATCTCGCTGTCATCGATGCGGGCACGCCGCTGCATGCATATGTATGCAGAGGTGAGTGTCGTGAAAATTTACTGTTCTTAACGCGTGTTTGATTTCATTCCAATAAAGTGACTAAGATTTATATTTGAATAGGCTTGTATCCTGCTATTTTTTTATTGCATAAATTAATTATACTCTTCGAAAAATTAACAGTCGTAGAAACAAAAGTTAAACATCTCAAAAAATGACAAAGTTACAAGCATTTTAAATAGAAAGAGACAGTTCAAACGCGCAGTGACGTCACTTCTTCCACCTTCATAGTACCTTATTACTAAGCTGTGGTAGATATACATACAATCTCTTTGGCATGTGACGTCATACCCCAAAGTTACATAGTAGCTGTGGGGAAGCTCTGTTCTGCGAGAAAGGGACAGGCGATGAAACTTTAAAAACTTATTACTCCGTAATTTATTTACCGATTTTACTAATTATTTCAATTATTGCATTAATCTTTAACCTACTTTATTAAAATAATATTAACTTGTTAATATTTAATAGAAGGACACAAGCCTATTGTCTATAGTTGATAAACTATTATGATAAGAGAAAGTTACATGTTGGTATTCTATAAATAAATAACAACAAAATAAGATTTTTTTATAATGAAAACACTTTCAGTTTTTATAATTAACGTAGGTCTCGTCGTCGCGGGCTCGTGCTCTAAAACGAAATATGAATCAAGCCACGAAAAAAAAAACGTTCCACTATGCAACGTGGTATTCACAAATCACAAAAAAATATTTATTTTTATAAATGTATGTGATCATTATAGAATTCAGTTGCAATTTGCAATGTTTGCAGACACTTGTTGCCATTCATTGTCTTTATTAAAATACTAATAGAAAAAAGTGTTCCAAATAACTCCGTCAATTTTTTTTTTTTTAATATAAGTAGTTTAGTTTGCGTTCGCGTTTGACTATGATGTTAATACACAATGCGGTGTACGATAAAGCTCGCTCGTTCAAACGGGACCATTACAAACTCCTCTTAAAAACTCCAGATTATAACTATTCGAATACAGAGAAACGTAAAATAAAACACCCTAACTCTACAATACCCCATATCATGGCGCCATCAACGATTTATTTCTCGTAGAATCAATAAATCCGTCATCGGCACAGATGTGGCATACGATTACTATAATATTGCCTAATCTAGCATCTTCAGTGTGGGAAGAACAATACATGTTGTGGTATGGTGCGACCTTTGCATTTTAATTTTTGGTTTTGTTTCTTTGGCATGTGCGGAATATTGTGTGGAGAAAGTTCTAGATCCCTGTCTGATGTCACAAGTAAAATATATTGTGTTAGGAGTTAGGAATGTGCATCTCTCACTTAGGTTTTAAAATTTTTATAAACAGAAATTTTGCTCATCAGCATCATCGTCATCATCACCACCACCATCATCATCATCATCATCAGCCATACTAGGGATATATATAGGCCTCTCTCAAGGAACGGCATTGAGCCCTGTCTACAGCAAACCAAACACCGCAAACTCCTACGACGAGACCCCAACCAAAGAGAACACAATTTGATGGCATTTTCCCAGACAAAACCCGCTAAATTAGTAATTCACAATAAATTAAATGTAAATTAATGAAGCATTTCCTCAATTATTACGTACTCACATTCTTACTCAACGAAGTACTATTATACATTCTGTGACTCAACACCAAACATTTGTTGCATAACAACATGTGTAGTTTTATTTATTAGCTTTTAGTTCAAAATAGAGTTCAAGGTTTTACAAAAATGTTGGGTGAGCACACATTTATTGTTTCTTATCTAAGTTATCTTGGCTTTACGCCAGGATACCATTCACACATGTTAATTGTGTGTTGGTAGGCATGTTGATACTTAGTTTATCCAAATATATTGATTTGGGCTGACTATAGTCGATTTTTTAGTTACGGTGTTTTATTCCCTAAGGCAGGAGAACTAAAGTGACCGATGTAGCTCTTAGGATTAGCAAGTTGAAATGGCAATGGGCAGGCCACATCGCTCGTAGAACTGACAACCGATGGGGAAGAAAGGTTCTCGAGTGGCGACCACGAACTGGAAGACGCAGCGTAGGCCGGCCCCCCACTAGGTGAACCGACGATCTGGTGAAAGCCGCGGGGGGCCGATGGATGCAGGAGGCGAGCAGCCGCTCTAAGTGGCGCTCCCGGGGAGGCCTTTGTTCAGCAGTGGACATCTTCAGGCTGTTAATGATGATGATGATTCCCTAAGGCCAACTTCTTTCGCCAAGCTTCTACGGCATCCCACCCAACGTCAACGCCAACGTCTTTCGTCTACCACCATGACTATTAGGTACTACTAACTGTTTACTACCAAATTTGTATTTTTGACAAATATAAATTTGTTTTTTTTACCAAATTTTAAAATCATGGATGCTGACGCAGTCGTGCAAGTGGGGTTACGTTAAAAACCTAAACACAATGTTCTCAAATTTAAATATTCATTATCTAATCGCACTTACCTACTAGAGAAAATATTTAATTCGCTTTAACTAAATAATAAGTACAAATTAAGTTTCAATTTTACAGTGGTCAATCAGTTTCTTCCTAAAATAGATAACGCAATATCAATGTCTATTACAGAGCTTTTCCATTGTTTGTTTGTTATCATTTGTTACGAAACCGATAGCACTCCAAGCCTTATCTTGTCTAGTACTCATTGAATCTACGTCGATGATGACTCGGAAATCTATTAAAAAGCCTCAATCACTGCGGTTTCGGACGTTAATCTTAAATCAACTACAATTGTATCTCAGAATAAAGATCTATACAGTGAAACGCAATCTTAAGTACAATCGCTGCCAAATTGCCATCAATAAAGCTGTAATTTATATAGAGCAGAGCAATGGATTTACAATACAAGGTCTGTGGTATACAAATGTAATGATATAGATCATAAAACTAGCGTTCTCAATAATGATAATGCTTAATGTAAATCAATAAGGAACAGTTTAACTTGTAGTACATGTTTTAAGAAAATAAATTGATGCTGGTAGTATTACCAATGTGTAACGGCCGCAAACTTAAATAGGTACTGCAAACTAAGGAAATTACTCAGGAAGTCAAGAAAGTCGCATGTCTTTTTTTGCGAATGAAGAATCTAAGTACTTATGTGTGTATGTATGGAATGTGGTTATGGTGTGTTGGATTGGAGACGAGCTAACAAGTGAATACTCAATAAAACTTTTAATGTTAGTTTTAAACTTGACATGAGTTTAAATTTAACAAACGTAGTAGAAACCGGAGGTTAAAATCATTAATGCGATTTATGCCGAACTTCATCATCATCCTCATTAACAGCCTGAAGACGTCCACTGCTGAACATAGGCCTCTGCCGATCTTGCAACATAAAAAATACGGGAAATTATACGTTGAAAGTAATTAAAACCATAATTACAGTTTTTCTTTTGAATCAATTAAAAACATCACTTCTTTTATTTTAAATTTAGAGTAATAATTAATTAAAATAATGGTGCCAAATACAACGAATTCGAAAACCGTGAGATTTTAATTCATTTTGAGGATTTTTACATTCACGGTGGTCACTTTTTGCGAAACAAAAACTTGTGACGACAGACCCATTTTTCCTCGAATACATATCAAAATTACGAACAGGTGTTTTTATTACCAATTTGCGACCGTTGAGCACAAGACTTAACCATATTGGTTTTCGCTTATAAATTGAAATTTTTATGCACATAAAATCTTTTAGCACACTTACGTTCAGAAAATTACTAAAATATGTCAGTTTACTTTACATTTTACAGCATCGCAAAATATTTTCAAAAAATTCAAAAGCGACGATTTCGTGACATAAATTTTATTAAAACCTTTATATTAAAAAGCAGCACCTTCACCTGCCTTATATTTTAGGTTGATCTCGATCGATTCAACATCAATTACAACTAAACCTGTATAGAAATCGAAGCATTCTGATTCAAAATCAACACTGCATATCTTAAACGAACCGTTAACGTCACATTTACGTTCGAAGTACTAATCAGTTTGAGGGCATATTATGTTTCAAAGATGCAATTTCGAGATAAATTATATTGACAGGGACAAATAGGGACAATTATACGTCTTTGGACCAATTGACACAAATTGTGTGATTAATTTGATGATGCGGTATATGCTCTGCGATGAAGCGATCTGTCAAACTATGTAAAACATATCAATTGGGCGTCACCGCGTCAACAAGTATTATTAATGGTTATTGTGCTATCTGACGTGTAAAATATATTTACTATGATACTGATAACAATTAAATGTTTCTTCATTTCAACATGTCCAACCGAAACTTTTATATTTAAGTAGAACCTATACTTATATCTGACTAGCTACTGCCCGCGGCGTTGCCACGCGTGGACTACATTACTTTTCAGGTTTCGGTTTGGGTAATGGCTTTATTTTTAAAAACTGATTTTCTATCAGCCACACTGAGTTTTCTGCTCGTATAATCACTTCCACGAAGTAAAAATGACATGTCTTAATCATGGATGAAATAATTAATTATAATATTTCCCAAAACAGCGTAGGTACGCTAATTATTATCCTTGATATTCCTGGACCAATTTTGATGAAATCTCCACTCATGGCTACTTAACTATAGAAAAATTTTCGATGATATTTCGATAAGTATCATCGAACTCATGACTAATTAAAACCTATATTATATTAAAATCTAGGCTTTCAAAACATTTTTACAATAGGGCAAAGTCTGGGGGTCTAGCAAAGATACCAACCGCTAACGCTAACGCCAAACGCTAACTCCAAAATGTACTGAAATGACGTTTCGGAAATCGCTAACTTTTCCGTAGCGAATGTCATTTCGATACATTTTTGGAGTTAGCGTGAGGCGTTAGCGTTAGTGATTGTGATCTTTGCTAGACCCCCAGGGCATTTTACATAACATGTTTCGTACACAGATTAGAGAAAAAAATCTACTTCGTATCATTCCAAAGAGTATTATTATACTTCTGTATCATTCAAAGAGTATATAATTTATACGTAACGTAAGAGTATCATTGGCCCACTGCATTAGCCTATGGTAGTAATAGTACCTATGCATTGGCCCTCAGACCTGTGGGCCAAACATAAACGTCATGTAATGCCAAAAATAGGCGTAGCAAGGGTCAAGATTATACTCCCAAGGGTAAAGCTCTAATTATCACGGTTCATGAGATACAGCCTGGTGACAGACGGACAGACAGCCTGACAGACGTCGTCAGTCCGTTTTGGGTACGGAACCCTATTACTAAGGCTTCGCTGTCCGTCTGTCCGTCTGTCACCATCAGGCTGTATCTCATGAACCGTGATAGTTAGACAGCTGAAATCTTCACAGATGATAAATATATTTTTGTTGCCGCTATTACAAAAAATACAGAATAAAATAAGTATTTAACCCCTTAAATACTTATTGTATTCTGTATTTTAGTATTTTTTCTCTCTCATACATCAAACGTTTTTTTGCTAGTTTTTATAGATAATGATACGAAACCCTTCGTGCGCGAGCCCAACTCGCACTTGGCCGGTTATTTCTCTAATCTGCGGGCACTTAAGTATAATTAACATGTTTGTATCTTGAATGCAATCGATTCATACTACTTACATATTATTTGATGGTATATCTATTTTACTCCAAAACCCCCAAACAACCTGCAAGGGCTTAAATAGAAAAACTAATAATGGTTAATCAAATCTAATAAATTGTAAAATTTCATTCCACTGTTTAATGCATATTTACTACCAAAATTAACTCCTATTACTCTTTGTTCATGGCCTTACATACGTATTTTTTCTTTAATCTGTGCCTCCAGATGGACTTTACGTGAAATATGTGAAATATTCAATAACAACACGACGAAAAATTACTATACTTAACACTGGCTAAATACACTATGTGTGGAGCCATAATACAACATAAAAAAATTACTGTGACACAAACTAACCGTCAGTAGCAAAAAAAAATTCACCATGAAGCGGCCATGTTGTATAAAATTCCGTCCGGTTTCGTAGTGATATTTAATAATTTTGACCAAAATTTTTTAATGATATTTGTATTTTAATATATCCTATGTTGTGCGCTGGTTATTTCTAAGCATATTAGTGCAACCCGCATGAAAATCAGTTCAGTATCTAGGGATTTGTTCAATAACAAACAAACAAACAAACAAACAGCTACAAATTATTGTTCCTAGATGGCGTTAGATACGATAAATTAGAAAATGTATAGAGAAGGCCAAAAAGCCTTGTAGTCCTGCATCGCGGTTACGATATTTTTTGAACAATAGAACCTATGGGATAAATTAAATTTGACATCATTATGAGTATGTTCCGTAGCGCATCAGAATTACACATTTATTATATGTAGGGATTACAAATTGAATTGAATTGTCTGTAAATATTTCCTATCTTTCCGAAAAATGAAAACTGTGATACTGCTAATAGTATTGATGAGTGCCTAGTTTAGATGCAAAACTGCTTTGCGAAATATGTCTGCCAGGGAAAAGGAATTGATAGGACATTTTATTATTAGTTTAATATCATAATAAAGAGGCATAATTCCATAATGCCGGAAGATCTGTTCCAAAGTCTTCCAGTTGAAGAAACTCACAAATCATCGACCGCAAACACTGCTTTGTTTAACATGTGTTTTCATATAACATACGGTAGTTCTTTAAAGCTTGTAAACTGTTTTATTAAAATAGCGACTAGCCGCTATCACAATATGAAATCCCACTTTACAGTTCATAAAGTTTGTTATTAGACTTTTATGATCTCAATCTCTCTGAAGTGCCAGAGTAAGAGACCACCTTGAGTACAGCTCGCGGCGATACAAATCTTCCTATTGAGTCATTACGGCTCCACTTAGCTCATTGTGTGGCTATTTCACCAAATATATAATTATTCTTTAGATTAAAAGCACTATTAACTCCCATGTGGTTATTATCGGTCAATTTGAACATCCATATCGGAAGATGGTAATCATGGTGTCTTTGTAGAGCAACAAAAAATTGTGCTATCATGATTTATGTCACTTTATCAGACAGAACCTGTTCAAATTACATAACCAAGTCTAGCCCACGTCTGGTTAGCATAAATATAGAGTTCAGACGACACCGGTGTATCATTAGGAGCAAAAAGTGTGAATAAATTTTAAGTGACACGTGTACACCGATCTCTTTGATTAACGTCGATTCTTTTTAGTGTTTTTTTGAAATTGATAGCGTTTTATATCGCAGTAAATTGGACTTTTATAGTTTTCTCGCAATTACAATGTAAATGGCAAGTTTTATTTCGCGCTGTAACGAGGTCGGGCAATTGCAGTCGAGTAGGCAGCCGCTTACTTGTTCAGACCTACTTATATGATACAAAATTACCTTGAAGCAATCAAAAATATTTACAGGCATTGCAGGCGTGTAATTATTAATATAATAAAATAAATTGCAGGCAAGGTCTTGTTAAAATTAGTTATTTAATTATAGAGTTCAAATCACGGGTTAAGAAATACTGTAAGATATTTTTATGCATGAACGCATTAAGAATTTATGAACTGTCAACTCGTTAACAGTTCACCGACTCCTAACTTCGCAACATTTTCATTCATAAAATTTATTTTTAATGTAAGACATCAATGAAGTGCATTTAAAAGTGAAATCATCCAAGAGTAGAGTCAAGGACGACCAAAAGACGTGAGTGACATTTGGTCCTACTTTATTTTCTTTTAATAATGTTCCATTTTCTATAAAAATTAATTTTTTCATAAGCATTAAACTATTTTACTAAAGTGCTTGAACTATTTTTTAAATGAAACTTTGGACACCAGTTCCTATAAAACAAAAACACATCAAAAAGTACAGTCTTGTTCGATATTAAAGTTAATTTGAGTAACATAATTAGGTTGAGGTAAATAATACCTACATGATATTTTTCGATGTTTTAATAATATGTTCCCGAAGAAATGACACTAACTCCGTAACAGACTTCCGTAACTGATATTCCTAATCTAAAACGATTATTCATAAATTCTACTCTAGATACTGACAAAGCTGGTGCTGACGACATTCTACGGTGCATGCCGATGATAATACTGCTCTAAATAACGCTCGGATTATTATTTTGTTTAAAGTAAAGTAATATGGACACTTGTTCTTCCAACAGAATAACAAAAAAAAAAGTGTCAAACAAAAGCCAATTAACAGGTCCGGTAATTTTTTGTAAGAATAATTAGTTTCTAACGGACAACATAACTGATCAACGAGATGAAAAATGAAAAAAAACCTTAGAAAAGAACTTACTGTAAACGCTGCTGCCTTCGTAGGTGCCGTTGACGGTGCCATCGGGCAGTAGCTGAAGATAGCGATTCTTGAGGAATATCTGTATTGTGCGCGATGTGCCCGTTATATGACTGAGGTTGGCGGATCGCTGCGCGCGCGGCTCCGGCGCGGGGGCAGCAGCGCACGTGGCCAGCGCCAGCGCAGCCAGGAGCAGCCGCAGCGGGCGCGTGCGCGGACGCATGGCGCGCCGCGCCCATGGCAGCCGCCCGGGCGCCGTCACTGCACAACGCCTCCACGCATACCCCCCGCAAACCACCAAAAACTAACCCTCCCCCGTACGATCAAGCGTCTCGGCCAAAATGTTAAATTGGCGCCCAACTTGGGACAACCCTACTCTAACACATTGTTTAATTTTAACTATTGCATCATATTTTGGTTTTGTCTCGGTGTTGGTTTTGTTGGCGCCGCAACCTATCCGGTGTTTGTGGATTGTTCACACGATCTGTAACAAGTAATGGTTTTAGGTTAATATTAGATTTTGGTTTGGTGTACAAATTGGTAATCGATACCTGCAGTTGGTCGCGTAATCATGAATGTTTATCGAGGACAATTTTGGTATTGTTTCTATTAGAAGTATTACTAGCTTGAGTTAGCTACTGCGTGAGGGTGAAATATATTTTGCACAAATTATCCGTGATTTTTTAGGGTAACGTGTGTGAAACATAGTTTTGTCCAGTTTCAACAGTAGCAACATCATAGTTTAAACAATCATCATAAACGCCGTCTAAATATAAGTCTTATGCAAAGCAAAACGTTATTTAAATAACAAAACTAAACACATTACCTACACAGCTAACAAAATAAAATGTCCCTTTGCAACTCACGTGTGAAGCTAAAACTCATTGTTCAAATAATAGTTCTTGGTACCTTATTTATTGTATCACATGTAACATTCCCAATTGGGAACAAGATTGTGAAATCACAATGACTGTAAATTGTTATCGAATCGAAAACCTATTATGTAATAAGTAGTAACGGGAGACGTTTTAGGTACCGTTAAAACAGCAAAATTATTAAGAGCATGCTTAACCTAGAGGTATGTTTTGCTCTACAAACTTGGCATCGTTATCAATATAAATATTATTTATGAATATTATGTATTATTTAATTACCAAAAGGTTAGTGCTTTAATCTCAAGCTTGACCTTAGTGCACGTCAACCTGTCTCATACACGAGTTTATACCATTTATCATCTCGCATTTTTTCTGTATAATTTATAGGTATTTATTTTATATACCTAGGCACACTATACACTATACATATTGTAATTGTAAGTTTCAAATGCATTTAGATTTTCCTCGTTATTCTCAGCCCTAATACTTTAAATTGCCAGATATCTACTTCTGATATCTAGGTCAGTATTCACAGTTTTCCCATTGTATGACTGATTTTATTTATGCTATTCATTCATCCGTTGTTTGTCCTCATTGTCAGGCTCCAATCGCAGGAAACTGAACCGCAGGCAATACCGTAACAACCACTCTCCGTAAAGCCCAGCATTTAGTAGAGTGTGATTCAAACTTGATGGCGGCTGTGAAGTCGGTGCGGAACGCTGCGCAGTAGCAAAAGTTAGATGTACGTGGGCAGAGGTAAGCGGTGTGCGCAGCGGGGGTCTTGCAGCATATTTCACAGCCGCCATATAGTTTGAATCATATTATAGTACCTACCATTTTTATGTATTGCGATTGTTGCTATAACTCAAGGTCTATTATTATCTATTCTGTGAGATAGGTAGGATAGATAACAGTACCTAATAACGTAAAGTACGTTAATAGGTACTGTTATCTATTATGATCTGGTTTCTAAGTTATAAACAAAATGTATAGAGAACAAACTGGTATTATAATATGTCATAATGAACGTAGATGGGTAATATAGCGTGCGAATGCGAACAGCACCAGATGTTTTAGTTAGTTTTGTGTATCGTTAATGTTTAAAGAATACTTTTAAACATAATGATTGAGATAAGAGTCTGCTGCCAAAGTGTCTCAGAATGCATTAATTTTATTGTTAATTTAATGACACGATAAGTCGTCGCCGATGATATAAAATTAAAATTAGCGGCTGCTTTTCAATGAAACAAGATTTGTTAAATATACACAAAAAGCAGTCTGATAAAAGTATTTTATATAACTTTATTTTATGACATTGGAGAATTTTTATTTATAAATTAAGGTACATACTTAAGTCTTTAATTTATCATGATTGGATTTAGGTTTATTCAATCATTAATTCGTATATCTTACAACTAAGTTTTTTACCATAGTTTTATTATTGTTTTCTTGTTTGGTTACACTTTCATAATAAAAACATTTGTTAAATTTTTATCGTTTAGGTACATGAATTGGTTAATCATCTGAAAGAAGTATTGCATTTGTTGATCCATCGAATGAACTAAACAATCTTATTCGACACCTGAATCTTATTCGACACCCGGGTATAGCTTTCTTGTAAGCATAACCAAACACACACACACACACACACACACACACACACACACATCATTATCATCATCATCATCATCATCATCATCATCATTAACAAAAACAGCCTAAAGACGTCCACTGCGCTACTTATACATACGTACATAACCCATAGGATAATACCTATATAATATTTCATTAGCACGTGTAACTTCAAGGAGGTACAGACCTAAGTAAAACGAGCGTAGGTACACCTACTCACTTATATTTAGACGCAAAGTACTTAGAGTACCCGGTTCCTCTAAATCACAACTGACCAAAAACTATGGAGCGTTACTAACTTTACAGTATTTCAAAGTAAACAGTTTAATTTTCCACATCACGGTAATGCTTCCAAATATCTTTCAAACCGTATCTATTATCTGCTGCCACGCTTTCACCTTCAATGGGAGTCTACGGTTCATTTGAAACACAAAGGTACTTGTGCACTTTTCAGACAACACGATCGTGGGCACATGTTTGTTTGATTGTATGGTGGATTTAATACCGCAATTTATTGCCACTGTAACACAAAAACAACAGAACGTACTACGACGAACTAAAAACTACAAGCTTTTAGCTTACAGTTTATAATTTTTTCATCACACTTAGCTACACTAGTGACACAGTACCTATCTACATGGAACAACCTGTAAATTACGGATGATAACGCTAGGTGCTAATGTTAGCAGTGGCAATTAAAATCTACTATCAATTAACTAAAATTTGCCAATAAGCTAATAAACCTGTGTAGGTCACGGGTGTGCAGTGGTCTTTCTAACCAGATTCTCCTATTTTCGTTCGAAATCAGATTATCATAGTGCGTGATTACCATAAAATCCGGCATTTCAATACGTACAAAGTTCATAGTATAAAAGCATGAAATCGACAAATGCCAATAAAAAGCACCGAAAACTGAATTCCAAATGATGTTTATGTTTAGAATGAACAACCTCCGATAGAATTAGATCGTATGCGATACATACAATAACCTTTCTATTTGAACAAGAATTCCTTGAGGCAGAGATTACTGAGATAATAGTCTACGAGACGTTTTTAGACGAACAATCTGTTTTTATTGCTGTTATATCATGTAAGATCTGTAATGTAAGTATTTGGTTAGTTTATGATGGTTTAAAGATTGCATAAGTTTGTGGGTTCTTCGGTGAGATAAAAATGTAGTTTGTTCATATGAAAACAAGGAAAATTAATGCTTGATAATAAATGTTATTAATAACTTTAGCAAAACTAAACATTCAACAAAGTCGTATACTTAATACACAGATTAGAGAAAAAAAAGCTCTTTGGTCGTATAAGAATAATAGTTACGACATGTCATGGAAAGGTTGTCAATACAGCCCTAAAATTGCTGATGTCTACACTATTTATCATTAGGTTAGGCAATCTGAATCTGATCGTTTGGTCATTTATTAAATAATGTGTTAGATACCTAATCAAAAAAAAGGAATCATCAAATTATTCTTGAGATTGTGTTAAGTTATTTCATTTTGTTTCGTTTTAGATAATTAGCTGCATACCTGAGATTCGTAATTTAACAACCACCAATATGAATATATGATAAGAATACTTGGATGTCTCAAGCCAGTCATTTTGCCTCTAATGCTTCGACCACGCAAAGTCAAGGTCACCGAAATGTGTAGGTATTTAAGATAATACAATAATTTATACTAAATTTATTCTAATTTTATGACTGTATGCTAAATATATACATAATCTATCTGTCTACAACATACGGGGTTTGGATTGGCTCAGTAATATTTATATCAGCTTTTATTTTGATAGTTGTTTTTATCATGTAGATGTTACAGCTTAGAGATAAGTAGCTTTTTTCTGTGGTTCTACCAACTTTGTTCTCGTATAGATATGGTTTTCCGCTTCTTCGCTTATGAGTTCTTTCTATTTTTTCACACATTTCAGAAGGCTGAATATCCTATCCATGTATCCATGCACCTACCCGGTTAGCATGCGCACCGCGACAAAATTTTCTCGACACTAGACTTTATCTCGTGAGAGACCGTAACACGACTATGGTAGCGCCAAGTGTGTCTCACTCTAATAGCGACGACAAATTTTCTCGCGGTGCGCATTCTAGGCCACCTAGGTAGCGTACACTCTTAACTCAACACTCTGTAGTTTGCACCGCTTTTCGACTGTTATTTGTGACCACAGTGGTCTGTTTTTATTTGTTTTCTGTCATAAAATAGTATCTGATTGCTTAAAAATCAACTAATATATTTTGTGGTGTGGGTAATATTGGTGCTTAGCTCTAAATTATTCTTATCGTATAAACTAAACAGAAGCAGAGCAGGAACTGGTAAAACAGTGGCGGCGTATTCTTTATACGCTATCTATTACTAACTCAATATATTCCAGTGAAAGTGACTATGTTTCAAATACATTAACAACACTGGATTGTGTTTGTTTATCACCGTTGAAGGAAAACGTCTATCTGTGCTAGAAATGTGGTTTTCTCAGTTGTTAAGATATACGGAGATTGCAAGCTTGTTTATGTTCAGTTAGCAATTTATTTATCTGTGTTCATAACAGTAAGTTTAGAGGCGAATAAGGCTGATTGGGATAATTGGAAGAGGGGTCCATTAGTTCTTTAAGATAATGTTTTTAGATATCTAAGTGCCTAAGTACATACATATATAATAACGTTTATAAAGAGTTTTTATGAATACCAAACAACTAACTTATTTCTATTTTTTACTATTCAATTTTAGTCTTGCTCGACCGACTTTGGTGTTCTTTTCCTTTCTTTTTTGAGGTTTGGTGTTGGTGTTTATTACATCGTTAAATACTCACTAAAGAAACCTGAGTACCAACTAAGTAGCATGGTTAATGTAAGTAGCTACAATAGTTAAATGTTTATCTACTTTTTTTTTATGTAATGAGTGGCAAACAAGCAGGCGGCCCACCTGATGGTAAGTGGTCACCGCCGCCTATGGACATCTGCAACACCAAGGGCATTGCCGGTGCGTTGCCTACCCTTAGAAAGGACTCTTTTAACACTTTTCTTGAAGCTCCCCATACTGTAGTTATGCGGAATAACCTCAGGTGAAAGATCATTCCACATCTTGCAGGTTCGTGGAAGAAACGAGCGCAAGAATCGCGTCGTATGAGATTTCCACGTGTCTACAATATGCGGATGCGCTTTTTCACGTTGCCGAGAAGTTCGATAATAAAATCGAGAAGATCCACTTCATTTATACCTCTACAATAATTGAATGTTTATCCACTTCATTTATACCTATGTCTAGTTTTTCACTGCAAACTCGTTGAACCGATTGATTGAAATGCACACAGCTTAGGTAGGTATTTAGGTAATTATAATTAACACATCTAATTTTTACTGTGCAGCGTTTCGAGCCGAATTCTCAGCCGCCATTGAGTTTGGCTCGCACTTCTACCTACCTATATGAAGGCTTTTATAATACCATTTCGAAAAGACCCATCACAAGTTTATCGTCTTTATGTTGTGTCTTTATATTTTGCCTATTTACATTCACTTTTACGGTCTAATTCGCCATAACACATTATTAAAAACAAATATTTATATACCTACTTAAACATTACACCGGTTTTGGAATGTAATACAAAATCAACAATTGCACATTATTAAGTAGGCCGGCAGGTCGCTGTTGGCACATAACTTCGCTAGTCATTCCGTCTCGCCTGTTCTCGCCATAATAGACCAACTTCCCTATCTTACAAATGGTCTCTTCGTTTGATCATCATATTTCCCCCGCTTCCTCTACGTAACAAAACAATAACTTAAAGCAGGAACAGAACCGTCAATACATCAAAGGGAACGTGAGCCCATTCTAAAACGGTAGTTCCCATTCGTGCCAAATACTCGCTAAAAATGACATCTTGAAATAGTTCATGCCTAATTGCTTGGACTAGGGTTGTCCACAATACGCACAAAAACATATCTAACCACCGTTATTTTTTTATAGATGTACTATTTAATTTCTTAAATATTTATTATCAGCAGCCCGTGGCTTGTTTGTTGCAGTTTTTACAAAACTTACAGATTACTGAAAAAAAAATGAATATGCATTATTTTTTCATGCCCTTCTGTGCTATAACTGCATAATTACGACCCCTAAACGTTTCAAACTTCACACTTAAGACGAAGGGTAGACCCAGATGAGCAGGTCAAAACTCGTTCAAAGAAACATCGACCACATTCATCACATTATGTGAATGTTTGTTAGGCATACACAATTTTTTTTTGAAAAATATATTCGGTAGAAACTATATAAAATAGGAACAACCAGTTTTTTGAGGTATGTTTGCGATTTTTTTTTCTATAGAACCGAATTTATTTATCTTGTATTTGCGTTCATCACAAACAAGTTATTGAAACGAATTATATGATATATATAAATTCAAAGCTCCACATTTTCGTCAGGAAACTTGCCGAAAAACACCTTGTTTGCTTTACCCGTCGTCTTAAACGAACTTGTAAGTTGAACAAGCCAGGCCAAGGTTGAACATTTGAACAACCCTACCGAGCTAGACCATAGAGGAAAGTAGGTAGATACCTACGTAGTATTCGTTTAACGTATTTCAATATTTCTGTCTGACGTGTACCTACAAGTTTCGTTGACCCGTGTTATCTTTGGCCCCCATAGAATTCCCAATTACGTTTTCCTTGAACTTCCATGGATGTAGGTATAAGCCGTCTATGTGAATTGCCCACTTACACAGGTCGTCGTTTTATTCCGTGGCGACTTCCTAGTTCCTACGTTTGTCTATAGCGTGTTGTAGTAAGTAGACGTCTCAATAAGTCCCAGAGTTCTCGTCTCTTCGAACTACGAACTACGTGGCCTGCCTACTACCACGTGCTTCAACTTAGTGGTTCTGAAGCCCCAAGTCGGTTGCTTTATTTCTTCTGCGGTGAAGCCTCCAGTAATCATTTCTTCAATAATCTTTGATGATCACTAACTTAATAAGTCAGTTTATATTATCTACTTTGTGCCGCGAAACTAATAAAGAAGTAGGTGTCGCCAGACGTAGCAGCTGTCACTGACAAGTAGCTGAGATAACGGATGAGTTTATTGAATAATAATGCGCCCTCCCGATAGTGTCACAAAACAATTGACGGATTAAAATATGAAATGATCTTATTCATCATATGTCACGTACGGAGTACGGACTAGTGTAGTATCTTTGCGAGATGATTGTAAACAACTATTAAAAAATCGGTTACACATTTGGAAAATGATTTAGACCTACGACGCGTCGCGATTATGGTACCTAGCCTAATTAACTGGTTGAACGGAGGCGAAGGCGTAAAATATCTAAACCAGTCACTATAAAGCCTTAATCGTGTTTAAAAGTAAAAGAAGTCGTCGTTGTTTAAGACTGTTAAAACATTGTCACAACAAAATTTATTCTTCTAATCTAACGAGTAACTAATCCCAATTCGAAAATTACGTCAAAACTATCCACGTTAATGTCCCTCAAGTATTTTTAAAGATGCTTTAGATCTCCCTTAAGAACATCCATAACGATTTTTACGATACACTTTACGATTTGTCCCGACAACCGACCACTCTTCATTGCTGCGAAAACCACTTCGAGTACGGAAATAGCTCAATTCTTGGCTGCGCATAACACAGGTCGCTATAACTGCGCTGTCTGTGCGAGAATCAATTCCGTTTATACCCTGTCTAATGTGGAACATACTTCTGTGTAGTTTCTTGCAAATACCGCATTATCATTTACGTTTATATTATGGTGTTTTTATTCCCTTCATATTATATAATCATCATGAAATCTAAAACCTGTTACCGATATCTACCGGTTTCTGGCAGCTTTGTGAAAGCCAGTCTTTATTCTAGGCTCTCTACTAACATTCTAACATCAGAACTATCATCTTCAGTGAGGTATTTATCACACTAGCCTATAAGATACTACTATAAAACAGTTCCATCAATGAACGAAGGTGGCCCGGACCTGTTCCGGTTTTTGAGATTAATATTTTAGCAATAAGATAAAAAAAATGGATTGCTTGTTTGTACTTTAACATCCATTTAACACGATTCAAAGACATAAAAAATATGCAATTATACAAATCCAGTTGAATGTAGTGTGGTAGTGAATTTGGCTAACGGAACAGTATTCTTAAGCCGAAGTTTTTCCGCTGCTGCTGTTTAATCTGCCTTTAGTACGTGACTCTCAGCATCTAATGGTTCCGTTATAAAAAAAACATTGATAACGTCACGATTAAGTGACCTTGGGCAGTTAGCGTCAACTTCTTTTTAAATGTTAGGAAAGAAACGATTTTAAAGGCAACGGATAGTACAATAGATTCATTGACTAGTACTGTTGATCCAAATTCATTGACGGGTGCTACGAATCATGCGGAAAATGTTGAAAGAGATCAAGACAGGAAATATACAATAAGTTGAAACATCAAGCGTCATCGCTTACACGTGGAGCCCCCGAACAAAACGTTTTGGCCTACCTTCTTAATTACATCTTGTAGGGCGGTGATGATGTCCAAGGGAATAATTTTACACAGTTACACCCACATATTTAAAGGAACGATGACCTTATGGCTGAAACTACGCCGAGAATCACGTGATACTGATGATTAGGAGTTATTTACATTAAGATATTGAGAAAGCAGCTGTTGACGACATGTCTATGTCAGAACGCTGTGCAGGGAGATCTTAGACGGTTGGTTTGAGGTGAGTTGCATGGAACAGAAAGTAAGTAGTATTGTCACTTGGATTTTCATCTCTCCTACCTTTTCCTCTAACTATATCGTTTGAAGTGGAGCACTGACCCTAGCCCGATAAGTCAAATTTAAACTTCTCAAACCTATATAAGCTTAAAGTTAATATCCAGCAAACCGCTATAAATTATAACGATAAGTCGTGCACCGTGATCATTATAAATAGCTATTACAACAACGCTATTACAATCACCTACATAATGAACACAATAGCATTAGAATAACATTCTGGTACAAAAATAACTGGCCGATCGTTAGTCCAAAAACCAGAAGCGGTAGTGACAATGCATAACTTCGGTCTGATAGGTACGGATTTAGATGCGATATTTTGTGCGGCCGAATGGCTTTTAGTGTTGGGTAAAAGCATTAGTGAATTAACTAGTTATCGGTAGTCTATAAAATTATTTTATTTATATTTGCATTGAATCATATTCGAATCTAAGACCTCTTTATTTCAGCATACTTTGTCTCGTGTGCTCCGGACAATAATAGAATAAAACCAATAAAAGTTGCTTTTTTAATTTCCAAAACTATGCGGGTTACGTTGTCAAATTCAATAGAAAGGAAATTAAATAGTAACAAACCACAGAAACAAACAAGGTCGAATTATACTGTTTTAGTGTCTTCAAGCGGAATTAGACCACTACCTACAATTTTAGTGGCAGCATGAGTTAAATCAACGGCAGATAAAAGATATTTGAATACAATAAATATATCATGTAACTCACTAATCGATAACAGCTCTTCACTAAAGTAAACAATTCTTGCAAATCAATCGCCTTCTCTACATGTTGAGAGGCACAGTTCATTGAGAAATAAGAGATTGACAGATGTTTGTTGGCTAATCGAGCACCAGAAATATCACCAGTTAGAACCTAACTGTTGATATTTCTGATAACCTATACAATGTACAGAATACTGCTATCCCGTCCTGACAACTGAACATTAAAACGAAATTTTCAGTGTCCGTAATAGGTAGCTATATTAACAGTGATCCTATTTAATAAGTAACTAATATCTATACAAGAGGAATCAACTGCTAGATGCTAATCTATTAATAGCTTACTAGTGAAAAGTCACACTAGAACCATAATAAGCTTTTGTTCTGATGGTTTGTGGCACGATTGTACCGTGCAATTGTCATTCAAAATAATTTTCTGGGAGCTTCATCCAAATAAAGGTTCGTACAGTGCAATATAAATATGATAAATATGGAATCAATTTCATCATCATCATCATCTTAAATTTCGCGTTTTGGCGTTCTCTAGGTACTTATCCTAAGCAAATACCTATCGTACTAGAAGAATCTCGATATTGCGTGCAGATTTATAGTATACCTATTGCCTACCTACTAAAAGATTCCTGGTTAAGCCTGGTTTTCACAGGCCCATAATAGCTGGTGGACAGTGAAGGACAGAAACTGTATAGCAGCTCCGTTTATGATTAGACTAACGTTTGACCACAACATCACCTGCCGGGCTAACATGCGCACCGCGACCAAATTTTCTCGACACTATATCTCGTAACAAGGCTATCGTAGCGCCTAGTGTGTCTCACTCTAGCAGCGATGACAAGTTTTCTCGCGGTGCGCATGTTAGACCATCTGATGGGGTTCCGTGTAAATAAAGTGGAGCCAGTACTGACCGGTCAGTTGCTATCGGTCAGCTACTTTAAAATTTTTAATTCTACTGTCCACGCACAGTTTCTGACCTACTGGGTGGTCAGCAACTGGGCCTGTGTAAACCAGGCCTTAGTAACTACGTCACTGATGTTAGCGTTATTCAGAAATTTATTTGCCAACCGCAAGTACTAAAACGATTGTCATTTGACACCTGTACGACACTTATAAAGACATTAATGTTTATTACTTAAATATTGTTTATTTAATGGCTATAATCTCTAAGGAAAATCTCTAAAACCTTAATTATGGGAATTGTGAAATTAGGCGATTGTTTGGCATTGCTTTGGCTTTATAGTTACCTTAAATTAAAAGGACTTTACGGATAATAATTCTATTACAAATTACTATACGCTTCGAGTGGGAGATTGTTGTAACTTATTCCGTAATACAAAATACAAACATAATTTAACAATCTTCTATTTGTGTTTGGCATATTAAAAACCGACCGATTTTCTTGTCCAAGTCTTTACTTTACGACCTTTGAAATTTTAGTCATCCATAGAGACTATCAAGAATAAGATCTAAGCTAGATAAATTAGAATTAATTAACTCCAATGAAAAATATTCTATGAAGCTTAGAAATCATTCATATATCAACGAATTTATGACGCTTCATTCTTCAGGTTAAGTGGTTTAGATTTTTGACTCAATTGTTTGAAGTGTGGCATTGAGCACAATTAAATATTCAATTGGAGTGTTATATTGAATCACTTTTTATGATGATTTAATGATGATGAAAATTCGATGTTTCAATTGACCATGAAACAATCCGATTTAGGTTTAAGCTGGTATGAAGTTTATTTCCAAAATTTATTTTCTACCTTGTAAATGGAACTCTATCATGAGGGTGATGTAATATAAGCGTATCATAATCATCATCATCAACAACAACAGCCTGAAGACGTCCACTGCTGAACATAAGCCTCCCCCAGGTAGACTATCTATAAAATATTACAAAAGTTTGCCTTAAACGTTTATGTTTGTTGCCTCTCAGTGCAGTGCAAACGCCTGAATTGTTTTTTATGCTAAGTATTTCAAGTCTAGAAAATCAGAGCTTGGACTATGACGTGTAATATTCTCATGAGTACTTTTCATCTCTGAAAATTTCGTCTACGCGAGTAACTAGAGCAGTAGTAGTAAAGAGCACAAGAATATCCATCAATAAAAAAAAACTTACAACCGTGGGCCGTGGCGGTATCGATAGGTATTATAGCGATCTCATTTACTCGTTATGTTATATCTTCTTTTTGCTCAGCAACATACAGTACGTTAGGTAGGTAAGTTATATTTTATGAAACTTGTGACCATTTTCTAAACATGTGTCGGTTCTAGACTAAAAGCTCTTAATTCATTGATTAAAAAGATAGATCAGTTAGTGAGATGATAGAGAAAGAGTTGTAAAAAGCTTAGCCGTCGATGTGTCGACGTAGCGAGTTCAGCAGCCACTAGCCACACCCATATCTCTTGGTATAAGTTAAAAAATTACAGCCCCGTATTAGATTAAACATGACGACCTAATAACCTAATAGGAAAGGATGCAGTAAGTAATCATATCTAGAAATCTACTGCAGATTGCAGGAAATCATTGATCAACAACAACAGCCTGAAGACGTCCACTGCTGAACATAAGCCTCCCCCAGATAGCGCCACCTCGAACGGCTGCTCGCCTCCTGCATCCATAAGAAACCGCTTAATATACCTACCTATACCTTCATTCATGCTTACGATTATTTTGCTATGTTTTTCATTAACGACGATGTGGCATAAAGTGGCATGTAAATGATGAGTTCATTGACCATCTGGACAAAGTTAAGTTGCACCATTTGGCGACAACTAGAGCGGCATCATCAAATGCCCAATTGGCGCAAATGGAAATAAACTAGATCGCAGTACTTCAGCATTCACCACAGCCATAAAATATAATTAAAGACGTTGAAAAATTTACAGCTTGCCTACATATAAAGAATCTTATGTCATGGAGTGAGACATAAAATTTGTCTGTTAAATAGGCTTCTACGAAAGAGTTGAAAAAACTCTTAATAGACTGAGGAGATTTTTGCACAGAGGTGGTTCTACTTGAATATTCTAAGGCTCTAAAAATCTAAAACGTCCGAGGTGATAGTTTTGCATCATTTCACAGAAAATTCTGTGACTATCAGTCAGTAGGTAAATTACTAAACTGCTATATGGCCAAATAACAGGGAGAGAAAGTATTATGTGCGGGGAGTGTGATATCGTTGCAATATTTTCTTTCCTACTCCTCCTCATAGCACTAGCATATGTATACATTTAATTACATTTCAATACTAATTCACTGTCTACAAATTTATCCTCAGTTGTGTTTTTGTGGCTAGTAAAATAAAAATAAAACTATGATACTTAACATGATACTGACAAATTGTCAACCTAGTTATAAGATTCATACACGTAATACTACACATAATTATGACGATAATATTTTGGCATGTTGCACAAGTCATTATTATTTAACAAATGTGTAATAATAAGTTACGCAATGACGAAATTACATTTCTTTGTTTCTCCTAACGAGCTATACACACTCACATCTCGAGCTTCAAGTTGCAACATGCTAAAAGAAATAAATCTTGAATAATTAACCATAACGAATTCGGACAAATTCTTAACGAATAGCCGCATGAAGTCATTTGCTTCTATTGAGAGAGTTCTGTTGTTGACGACAAATGAATCATAAATGTCTGCAGGAGAAAGGGCGAAGCCAAACTCATTCTAAATTCGTAAGAATCCGCTAAAAACGACCTTTTTAGTGTGTTACGTGTGTACTATATAATAAAATAAGTATAAGTTATTATCGTTCCCGGATAGACACTACAGCTTTTTCGTTTCTGGCTGGACACGAGAGCTTCTTCCTTCCCGAATGGACATTACTGGCTTCTTCGTTCCCAGATGCACACGAAAGCTTCTTCGTTCCCGGATAAATACTTTTTTGTAAATGGACAGGATGGCTTTTTCATTTCCGGATGCACACGAAAGCTTCCTTGTTCCCGAATGACCACTAGAGCTTTATTTTTCGTTCAACGAGCGTAGAGCTTTTTCGAGCAGTGTCATTGTAAACTAATCAGCCCCAAGCCGCAGTTTTTTTAAATAAAAGCCTTCTAACCTATCACGGCTAAATCTGACATTACACAAGTGAGTATTAAATTTTATTTCTCGGGTAGGTAGTTATGGTTTTTGCCACGTTGAGTAACTAAAATAATAGTGGCAGAATATAATTTAGTAAATTGTTGTCCACAACAACAATTTTTGTTGTTGTTTCTAATTGTTGGCTACATCATTAATTCCCATTTAGTGAAACGTTGTCCGAAAACCATTTAAACATAACACCCACATAATTTTTTTACGTATGATTAATTATTATTATTATGTCTACACGATTAGTCACACCAAGACACAGAAAGATAAAGTCCCTACATATTTTATACGCTTTCCCATTCATAAATCAAATTCTGAATGCCGGCAAGATAAACATTGACACCCTTTTACAACTTATCGAGTTGAAACCTCTTCCAGCCCGTGTAGGCAAACAACCTGACGAATCACGCCGTTCCACGCCGTGTATGCACACGTGACGTTCCAGTTCCATGATACAGATTTGAATAAAATTCCCCAAAATATTGAAAAAGTCTATGTCATATACTGTCGGTTATAAAAAGCGTATCAAATCCCAGCTCAAGGGAAGAATGGTATTCATCAAACTGAGACAGCGCATAATCTGAGAACGGTTTGATAAAAATAAATCGTTAGCAGTAGGTACCTATTTCCAATATACGTAGAATAATAAAATTAACATTGAATTAATGCATTAAATGCATATTTTAAAAGATTTGCCAAGACGTCACACATCACGTGTGGCCAAACTTTAGATTACCTATCTACAATTTTATAAACGATTTACCAGAATTTTGAATACCTAAATATTTACCAAATAAAAAAAAAAGTTCGCTCAAAATATTAGGAAACTAAATGGAATTCAGTCTACAGTACGGTACAGTATGGTCTACTCTGAGTAACGGGCTATTACAGTCACTGTCTTGGGTCACACAACACACACACAGCAGAAACATAGCAGGCAAATAAATTCTAATGTATTATGTTTGAACTGCTTCCCAAAAGTAGTCGAGGGCCTTTCATACAACAACCTGATTCATTGTTGGTCATCAGACAAGTTGCTATTTTTATCGATCGCGTAGACAAAATATAAACTTCAGATGCAATCCCGAACATAAATAGACTAACCAAAACTTTATACAATAAATTATCACTAAAAGATGTTTTGAGTCACAGAAAAAAATGGGATATTTCGTCTTGATACCTAAAAATGATCACGCGCAATATTTCAAATGATATTCCTGGTTAATCCTTCAGTCATTTTCTGTTCCAAACTCACTTAACTATGAATTATGACACTCATTATTTATAGGTATCTTTGAATTTATTTTATTTTAGCGTCGATTCCCTTGAATCCTTTTTTTTATAGACTGCAAGGTTTTCCTGCAATACTATAGACCTGACGTTTAATTGTGTTATTGTAATGGAAAAAAAACTGGGTCCTCCCGGACGGGAGATCGGGGTACTCAGGGAATAACCCTAATATTATACCTGAACACATGAATATAACTCGAATTAAAAGTATTTGACTTTTTCAATATTATTGCATACGTAATTAGCACATTAAGCCATAAATGGGATAACAACCTGTTTTCATCTTGTAAATACAATTTCATTAAAACCTCCCAAATGCGACCATTAAATTATACAAATATAGGTAGGTAGCCTACTTATTTACTTATAAAATATTTAATTTAAATATATAAAACATTAAGTAGTTAATTGGCATGACTGTGATTTATTACGGTTTGTTTAAATTCATCGATATTAGTATTAGTTGCAACTTCTATTTTAATTGACATTTTATGTTTATCTAAATAAAAGATTAGATTGATGACGAAACTTACAAATCGATAGATTAACACGCATAATCGTATAAGGTTAAGTAATATATCTCTCTGGTTTCTGGTTTCTCTCTGGTCTTCTTTTTTTCTCTATTTACGAGTATAAACATACTTAAGTTATTTTTTCAAACTACAGAATGTTTATATTATGTAGTTAAATACCTACCCTGTTTTTTCTTCGGGACATTTCACGTCAGCAAAGAGTAGGCAGGACATTATTAATCATTGGGTAAATTTAACTAAGTATTAACGTGTATTTGATTCAAATACTTAAATAACATAATTAAGAAGCCATAAGAAACGTTTATTTTATTATAAGTACCTAAGGCAATTTTTAAATAATTAATTTAATTTAAGTAATTTATAATATCTAATATTACTTACATTATAATAAGCGAATGTGAAACACCAGTTGGTTCATTTACGTGGTTTTAAAGCTGTTAATATAGATAAGAGCTGCACTAATTTTTGATGCAATTTATTTTAGATCTTTATATCCCGAAAAATTGTCTGTTTTACAGAACATTGATAACGTAATAAGTACATAGATGAAAATATGATAGGTACTACTAAAAGATACAAATAACAAGAATCACCATAGTCGTTTGAAATGACACATATCCGATAAACAATTAGGAATGCATCAAAGATTACTTAACAACCACAATACAAGTTAATGAAGTTATCATCGCTACTAATTGCCTATTAAACTCACGGGAGATCAATACTGTCTTCATTCCCTGAAGACGTGAGGCGCTCAATGATCAAGATGTTCAATTCAATGTTGAGCATTCAATTAAGTTTTAAGTGGGATGATAATGAATGGACTTCAACGCAATTAAATGGGTTTAAACTGATGCTATACTGAGGTATTCCTTGTTTGTTGGTGTGTTTTGATTTATTTTGCGTCCCGTTGCAGTTACACCGAAAAATAATGATTTACCAAACCAAATATTTAAATGTAATATTTTTGATTACTTAGGTTCTCCAAATATTTATTGTTACGTTACCGTTACCTCCTTATGTTTACTTAACTTAGTTGTACTTTTAATGTTTTTCAATTTTTTAAATGTTCTTTGATAAGTATGTATGGTTTTTTGTTTCTGTCATTACGGCTACTACATACTCTTCTAGTTCTCATTGAGTGCGTTTCAGTTTAGACTTTTTTAATATATTTATATAAGCGCAATACATTATTTGAGGTGATAAATTTCTGTGTTGCTCATTCACTGGACCTGCTCATCCACAAATGATTAAAACAGTTTCACAAAAGCATTTAATTGATACTTAAATTACAATTAATATCAAATTCACACTAAGTTTGTAATAATTTGTAAGCTTTCGGCACAGATTATGCAATGCAGAGGCGATGCTCGAATAATTGCCTATTTATCCACGATGAAATTGAGTCTCACGGGATTATATTACCGTAAACGGTACATTAGGGTGAATTAACATTTCATTACCGTGTTGAAAGTTTTATGGGTTATGTTTCAATAATGTAAATTGAATTAGGTTTGTCTAATCATATTATTAAAAGAAAGAATCATGGCTGCTAAATTATTACACGGAACAGCTATTCATATCACAATTAGTTTTTAAGTAATAATAAGTAGCATAGCATTTTACGATGCCTATCAACATTTTTATACTTAATCCAATTTATGCAAAAGGGAAATAATAGATCTTACTTTATTATTTATCAAATTCCGTGGCATAGTTAGTTGGGTCATTTGGCAAATCTGATTTTCCTGTCTTCTCATATGCTTCACTAATCTAAGCTGTTGTGTTATGTAATAAACTAAACTATCTGTAACTGTTTCCTATCTAACCTGCTACTATGTAGGTACTAATGTCACGGTCACGATCGCTAAGGAGTCTCTCGTCTGCGCATCGTCTGCCTCGCTACTCTATGTTGTTACGTCACCATAGTCCGTTCTGGCAATTAGCCGTGGCAGAACACTGATTACTATTTTAGAAGCACTAAACAGTGGTGATAGGTGGATGCCGGTCACGAGACGGCTGGTTCCACAAATCCACAGGCCTCTTAAAATCAGCCATAAGATGAGAAAAAGATTCAGGAAAATTTTGTACTCTAAACTTTATTAATAAAGCACTTGTCTAATGCACCTAACTAGTCTCGCGAGCGATAGCTAGGAATACTGCTACAAAATGGGCAGTTGAACCAATTCTGTGAAACCACAGATGAAGTGGGGTCATTAGCGTGTTGGTGTATCTCTTGGCGAGCTTACAAGATATTACCAAAACAATTGAAAACACATGTCATAATTATCGAAGCCCGTGTGTGGATTAAAGAGAATTTGGCCCGTTGAGTTCCAAATTTTCCTGTCCAAATTCACCAAATGGTCTCGTGGTGAAATTTCTCTGAAATATTTACTACTTACTTATAGGCATTAGAACTATATAAAGTAGTCTACATTTTTACTATGGTATTTATATTACGTCATATTTCATAAATAGATCTGACATAATTATTATTATAGGTAATAAGAACGAATTTGTTAATTTAATTTAGAACTGAACAGTAATGAATAATTGAATACCTATAACCAGAGTCCAAAACGACTGCAACACGCTGATAACAATAATTAATGAGTAAATTTATGAGTCGTTCTCACTTCCAAAGCATTTCACTCGATACCTAACTATTAACTATTCATAAATTTTAATAAACACTGCATCAGCATTAAGCAGGAACAAGTAAATTATAATTGAAGAACTAATGTACTTGTAGCAATCTAAAAGTGATTTCCGAAGCTAAATCTGTCTTCACATCAAAAGCTGAGAGTACGGAAATGTTCAACACCAGAAAATACTCGTTGAAGCTGAGTGATACTGTACAAGTATTTTCGTGAGGCTAAGTAGTTTTAGTTCAGGTGATCTAATACAGAACTTAGGAATTTAAACAAGCGATATATTTTAGACTTTCGCAACGACTTCAGTTAGATAACTGTTAGCAGCCTGCTTCTATAAGGGTCAAGTACCTACCAAGGACTTTTAATTAACTCTTAAACTCCCAGTGACTCCATATCGAACACGCACGCATTGTTATTCTATTGTCACCTCAAATGTTGATATTCCAGAGGTTAAGAGTCCTACATGGTAGGCATTACAGATGTCCATAGGGTAGGCTACGATGGACCCACCTGATGAGAAGCGGTCACCCGCTGACCGCTTCCCATCAGGAGGGCCGTATGCTTGTTTGCTCTCTTTGACATAAAAAAGGAGTTTAGCTTTTGCAGCTATAAATTGTAATTAGTCATACAAAAATAATTTCTAAGAATACTACATTTAAATTTTAATTTATTTTAAAATACAATCAAGATATATAGATTGTTTTTATTAGAGCTCTATTTTGCATTTCATGAGAGGACAACCATTCTTTACAACACATACATAGCTCATCTAATGCTCAAAACTCATAGTAACCGAGTAAAATATGATTATTCAGTACGTAAACGTGTAACGTGTATCTCTGTAGTAGAGATATTTGCCGCCAGCCGGCCTTGAGCTATTCAAATAGTTTTCACGTTGCGTCTTCCATTGAAAACAATTAGCGCAAGAGAACAGCACTTGCGTCAATATTACCCACCTCAATGGTTAATGAATCAGAACTATTTGTTTTAAGAGTATTTACCTGTAACTGTCTAAAATATTTCGATGATAGAACCTAGGCTAGGTTATTGTTACCTACCTGCTTAGAGCTCAAAGAAATATGTAAGCGGCACGCACGGAACTCAAGAGTAAAGCTAATATAAAACATACTTATCTACCAACGTAGTAAAATCTGCCAAAATGATTTAGTGGTTATCGAGCAGTGATCGTGAGTGTATATCTAACTTATCTACAAACTGAGCGATTGATCCTATACCACAGAATAGATATATACACTACGCTTATACTGACAGCAATTACATATTTTTCTTCAACGAAATTATAAGCTGATCCGTCTGTACCTACATAGCACTATCTTATTACCCAGTTAACTGCGCTTTAATTCAAGTTACAATAGTAATCAACCACATACATACTCGTATGATTGGCATCAATATTTTTTACACCATTGTATTGAGCTTTGATTTGGCGGCTACTTACAAAAACTTTAAGTAGGTAAGTAATTTTTTATGAGACTCAAAACTAAAATCTCAAATTGTAACCTATCGAAGAGGTATAATTACCATCGATAAAAGTTTTCCTCGTGCATTCAACACGAATGGACTAGCCTACGCCACGCACCTGAAGCTATCGAAACTGTGTCTATAAAAAGAACATTTTTTATAAACATTCGTGCGTTTAGGTCAACACTCCAACTCAGGTGTTCGTTAAACAACTTGACGATTGTATCACTGTGTTTAAAACATACAAATAATTGAAACTGAGACGAGTATCTATCTCTTGCTAGTTCTTGTTGAGCCCTAGTTTACGTAGCATAGGAACAATATACGCTATAACTAATTAAGGCTAGTACTATATCACCGGGATGGATCACTATCTCGCTCGCGCATTGTGAGTTTTGCAGATATTCTATGACTGAAATTATTTACGAAAAATCTAGCAATACTATGTTATCATGAATATGTAGTACCTATCAAATGAAATTTAACCTCTATGTTACGCTACTACATGAAGTTTGTATCACGTAAGTATTACGCATCTAAGCTAATTAGGTATAAATTAGGATCATCACCAGCCCGTAGATGTCCACTGCTGAACATAGGCCTCCCCCAGAGAGGGCCACTTTGAGCGGCTGCTCTCCTCCTGCATCCATCGGCTCCCCGCGGTTTTCACCAGGTCGTCGGTCCACCTAGTGGGGACAAAAACACTACACTGCGTAAAAAATAGGATAAAATATCATAATATCCAGTCAAAATAAAAACGGCGGGATAAAAATATATAGAATATATTATAGTGATATGTTGAATTTATGGACTAGACACTATAAACTATTAATTAGATGTTAGATTTTATTTAGTAGGTACCTATTCGTTTATTACTATCATATCCTATCTTTTAGTCTTCACCTGTAGGTACCTTATACTAATATTTATTGTGTATACGCTACCGATACATGTGTATATATATGAATATATACCTACTACTAAACCAAATCGGCAACACCTTTATAATTACAAACAAATCCAACGCTAAATATAATTAAAAATGTAAAGACCAGTCATCGTTGTAATAACCAAGAGTTCTTTTTTGTGATGGTGAAATTAGGCTAGGTACGTTTTATACACGACACAGCGCTGGCAATTTTTTTTATCTTAACGTATATCCGCGTCTTTAGTCTAGATTTCTCTGACATAGTCCTTAATGATGGAGATTTATTAGCTTTACTTTAAGTATTTTCTTTTACCTTTCACTGTAAATACAATGTAGAGAACATTAATTACAAAGTAGTAATCATAATTAGTTAGTTAGTTATAAGTACATAACTAGGTATATAAATTAGGTGAGTATATGAGTATCACATCGCACTATATTTTTGTTATCTACAGCACCGAATATTCATAATAGTACACAGAATATTATAGTATAGTAAGTATATCTACAGATTAAATTAGTGGAAGTTGTTCTAAATGCGAACCGTTTGTCGTCATACAAAGATTGATTCTTTTCACAAATTAATTACGCACACGTGTAAAGATAATGCATGTTATTCACATCCTCATAGTTTTAATAATCGAATCACACTATTTGGCAATAAAATTGCTAAATACTAGAAGTAATAAATAAACTCGGCTATCATCATCATCATCATTATCAACAGCCTGAAGACGTCCACTGCTGAACATAGGCCTCCCCCAGGGAACGCCACTTAGAGCGGCTGCTCGCCTCCTGCATCCATCGGCTCTCCGCGGCTTTCACCAGGTCGTCGGTCCACCTTGTGGGGGCCGGCCTACGCTGCGTCTTCCAGTTCGTGGTCGCCACTCGAGAACCTTTCTTCCCCATCGGTTGTCAGTTCTACGAGCGATGTGACCTGCCCATTGCCATTTCAACTTGCTAATCCTAAGAGCTACATCGGTCACTTTAGTTCTCCTGCGGATCTCCTCATTTCGGATCCTATCTCGCAGGGAAACACCGAGCATTGCTCTCTCCATAGCTCGTAGCGCGACTTTCGAACTCGGCTATAAATACAATATATTATTTCTTTGCAATTGGATTTCATTGATCTTTTTCAAATTTCACACGCAATGTTCATTAGAGAGATTTGTTCCTTCATTGACGCAGTATCATAAAAACAAAAAATACAGTATTTAGTGTACGTAGTTTTCTTTCAAGGTGCATTAGTTTGGTCCACGGTAAACACATGAATCTATATTTAAATGTTCAGTCCAAAATCTAAACTCAGAAAAAAAAACATACATGGAATATTTTTCTGATTCAAAAATCCAAAATATCTAGACATTTTGTACTAGTATCATTAATCACAGAATAAATAACATAACACGAACTGCGGTTTAGACTTCTGTTCTGCTCCACACCGCTGCCAGTGTGGCACTGCTGTCGACCAGCTCGGTCACCATGGCCTTTCCTGCGTCCGAAGGGCCGGGAGGATTCCTAATCTTAATGATATAATCTGTCGGGCTTTTACCAGCGCCAACTGTGCGGCTATTTTGGAACCTGTGAAATGTCCACACAGTGTGTCCACAGTTCCACACTAATGGCCTCGTACATGATGATGGTAAAAGACCCAACAGAATGACTTTGGTTCCATGGAAGATGGGGCGGCCTCTGGTGTGGGACGCTACGTGTGTAGACACCCTCGTGCCGTCACATCTTTCCGGAACACAAAATAAGGCTGGTGCGGCGAATTCTGTTGAGCAACTAAAAAGGCGCAAATATAGTAACATTGATAGCGGTTATATATTTACGCCTTTTGGAGTTGAGACGCTGGGGCCTTGGGGACCGAGTGCCCACCAAATCTTCAAAGATCTGTCCGAACGTCTGGTCGAAACAACACGTGACCAAAATGGCCTCTACTTCGGCCAAAGGTTAAGCATTGCCATTCAACGTGGCAATGCTGCCAGCATTTTGAGCACTTTGCCTACTGGTAGTGGTTTGTTAGATTAGTTTTGTATTATAAGTAATATAGGTATTGTTAATTTAATAGTTTTAGTTTGGTAGTAGTTCAGTTTTATAAAATAGTTTAGTTGTTTAGTGTAATAGTTTAGTATCTGAGTGTTTTATATTTTTTAATGTTATTTGTTACTTGAACTTCATTTTATCTTCTTAGGGCATTACAGCTGAGGAAAAAAGAAGGATTTTATTGAGGTTACGAAACAGTTCTTTTCTTTGACGTGTTCAACACTAGGGCGTAGGATGAGGCTGTAGCCGGTAGCTGCCAATGGTTTCTTCTAGTACCTAAGAGGATTTATAGCTGATTGTTTTAGATTAAGACGCAAAACTCATCACATTTACATGATCTCGGTTCTAAGAAGTACTCAGAACACGCCCATGCAAGCTTATCTGCGCCAATAAAGAGGTTCGTTATAGTAACAATAAAAAGGTCGTTTTCTCGCGACAACAATCCATTCAGCTGGACGAATGACGATGAGGTAAAATGATGTGGCATTAAAACGGGAAAAAGATTGTTTTATTCATAGAATTTAGTTATGTTTTGATAGTACTTCCCTTTAAGGTAGGTATTAAAGAATGAACCTCTCTAAATAGCAGGCTATAGAGAAACTTTGCGATCTGCATTATAAAAAGTCTAAATCACCAGTTCCACCGCAGATGTGCCAGCAGGCTAGAGCCACACTCTTTTATTTTAAGAAGCTGGGATTACTCGGGTAGATGCCGGCGGAGAGATTGCACATTATACATATATATCCCAAGCGAGACAGTGCAGGTCTTAGCATCCCCATCCCCATGTAGAATAAGGATTAAGAAGTCTAAACCGCAGTTCGTGTGATGTTATTTATTTTGTGATTAATGATACTGATTAAAGCGGGGCAACGCTGCCAGTGTGTTGGGTACTTTTGGCCCAGGTCAGGTCCCCCAAGTCTGGTGGATGGCCTAATGAGCAAGGTCATCCACCCCTAGGCGCAAAAAGGCCTGTAAAGGCCTACCGCCGGGGCGGGGTGGCCCCATGCTAACGCGACCCCATCTCGCCCCACATGGCGCAAGACGGCTCAAGGGGAGGGTTTTAGTGGGTTCGAGTCCCACATATCCCCTGCCTCCACCCCCGTGTTGGCAGGGAAATGCGCGGGCATTTTCCTCCCCCCCCAAAAAAAAAAAAATCAGTGCGCGGGGGATCTTTAGTTTTAAGTTTTAAAGTTTGACAAATGCAATGTGTTGACGTGTGATCAATTAATTCTAATTACTATGTATTGGTTAAATAGTGGATTTTTTAAATTTAAGTTAAATTAAGACTTGTAATATCTTAATATTATTACAATCAAATGAATATAACTGATTAAATATCCATAATTTATAGAATAAAGTGATTTAAGTAGGCACTGGCAAATAGCCCACTAAAGTCACCTATATGATGCTGTTCTAATCGTGATTGCACTTTTAAGATATTGCATACTGCAGCAGCCCAGACATTGCGTTGCCCTCTGTATAGAAAAATTGCTTGTTGTTTTGCCGAAGTAACCCTAATAGGAACCCTTATGGAACTGAAACGTGGCCTCTTACTGTTGGCCTCATTAGTAAGCTCAAAGCCGCGCAACGTGCTATGGAGAGAGCTACACTCGGTGTTTCGCTGCGAAATAAAATCCGGAATGAGATCCGAAGGACTAGTTACCGATATACTTTACTTAGCTCTTAAGGTCACAGCTCATTAGAACCACCCGGCACCCACTCCGCACCGCCTCGCCTCCTGGGGCTAGTATTATCTATATGGACTTGTATGGATATGCGCTCACTATATCAAGGGCTTACGACCGACGCGATCTGGTGACGCTACGGAGTTGATATAATGAGCGCATATCCATACAAGTATAAAGAATACTAGGCGAGGCGGTGCGTAGTGGATGCCGGGTGGTTCTAATGAGCTGTGACCTTTAGAATTAGAAGTTGAAATGGCAATGGGCAGGTAACATCGCTCGTAGAACTGACAACCGATGTGGAAGAAAGGTTCACGACCGGCGACTACGAACAGGCGCGCGGCGGCTTCATTGACAATTTACATTCCTGCGGAAATTTGAATAGAATTTTATTTATTTCTGTAATCTTATCTTTTCGGGATAAAAATACTTTAGGTTGAACTAACCTAGTTCTCAAGTGAAGTCTGCATGCAAAGTGTCATCAAAATCGGTGAAAGCTAAACAAACGTTTCACTATTATATTTTAGTAGGAATAAGTCATAGACTTAGAAATAGGGTGAATTCTATGGGATAAGTGAAGAAAATTAATCAACTTAGCGACATCAAATGAAATACCTACAACACCAACAACCCAAAGCCTAGATTAGAAGGGCTAGCCGCCTGCCTCTCTCCTCACATGCGAGCTTGCTCTAGAAAACCTACAGCAGTTAGTGACTAACTAACTGACTACATTAAATTAGTATAACAATTTGATTTCAGACAATTGTTCCTTTTGGTGGTGTTTTTTATTTCAGTTTTTTTATCCGCTCGCGTCTTTCTTGTCAATATTTAGTGTTGAGTTTCACCCAAGCGAGATGAAGCCAGTATTCAAGGACTAGATAAGTGTTATTTTTATTAAAGGCTCTATCCAGTCAAATAGGGATTACATTTAATTTTTTTTTTATGCTATAGGTAGCAAACAAGCATACGGCCCTCCTGATCGGAAGAGGTCACAGTAATCTATGATATTACTTATTATTATTTCATGGCCCATATTGTGACTTTAACACGAAACGGTTTAAAAACGGTCTGGTTCCTAACCAGCCGCTGCGCCGGACAAATAGAGTCTCTCGGTTTTGGGTTGGGTCCTCCAACGACTTCGGAGGCCGGGTTACAGATACCTACTTGAAGCTGCTAAAAGTAAGAATGACCTCCGAAGACAGCTGTAAGGAATTGCATGTTATAAATTTATGAGTTGGCTACTTACCAGAAAAATATATTTAGTAACATTATTGTCGAAAAGTTGAAATGCATAACGGAAATAGTCAGACAATGCTAACTAGGCATGACGGCTGTCATAGAACATCATACATAATATTTTCATTACCAACATTAAAAATCTAAAACATCTGTTAGATATTTCAATACACCCTTGAAATAGTTCAGTTTCGACGCGTGCAGATTCAGCAGATGAACCTAGGTATCTATTTTGCGGCCCATTTGCAAGCGGTGCCGTGCAACCACAAAACAGATCCGTTTTGTGGTGCAACGGAGCTTTCTTTCTAAAAAGGGCCACTTTGTTCGTACTTTGTGTGGTCCCCGCTTGAGAATAGGACTGTCCCAACTCTCCCCAAAGGTGCCGTAAGAGTCGGCTAAACGAAAACCTAGGGAATAATATGCAGCAGTAATCTCCTTGATCTGCATTATAGTCTTCAGCGATCCCGATAAGCGTCCAAAGTGACGCATTATGGGGGAGGAATATGTTCAGGAGTGGACGTCTTCCCGCGTGATGTTGATGTGTGTAACTTTGTACTGAACATATGGATATGCATTATTTATATAGACATTAATGGAACTTGAGGCGTGGGTTTATTAGTAATATATTATGTAGGTCATCATCTATAGGTCATGGAATAACAATTAGGATATACTAATACTGACATTTTTTTTATGAGAATTTGACATTACTGACATCCTTAGATAAATAGTACAGTTCCAAGTGGAGTAGATTTCTACGGCTAACGCGAGTGAAACCTCAGAAAGAACTGCAGTTACTATCGTCGCTTCTTGCTGACAGACGCACCCCACCCTGCTCCCATCCCAGCGCAGACCGTTTCGGTTTTAGGTCGCCCGCTTACATAACAATTGAATAATGGCTACGCGCTGCGTCTGCGCTGCTGTGTCTCGTGGTAAACAGTCTTTTGTTCGGAATAGGTAGCGTTTGACCACGACCATGCACGACATACTTTTACGACATTCTGTTATATATCACATTATTATTGGTGCATGGCGATTTAATACATCTTGTAGTAAAATGATGCTGCGACTTCCTTAATGAATAAAAATTACCACTTTTCTAAATAGCAAGGATTATACAACCTGAATAGACTCACTCATGTGCAGGAAAACGCCGATAAAGGTAAAACCTCAAAAGGTTATTATTTCAATTTATAACCTTTGAACTTTTATTAAGTGCCTGATGAAACTAATAGTAAAATAATTTTCCTGTTACAATACCCTGACTTCGGATTTAAAATTAGAAATGACAATCAAATAGTCATCCTGATTGTCCAGTCAATAACGGTATTGGCAACTTTGTAACTGATAGCCATTCAATTCAATCGTTCTTGGATATCGTCTGAGCGTATGTCATTACAGTGTATTGACTGCAGATAAACTAGATAGTACATTCTTCTTCTTTAATGACTTTCTATCGCTTTTTTGCAATAATTCTGCCAATGTCAAGTGAGTAAAATTTGTATGGTTATGTCAAGTCAAAGTAATATTTTGTCAGTCAAAACGCCAACAGTAAAATGGTGTATATTTTACTGAAGGCTCTAAAAAAGGCCGTTGAAGCAAAAACGAAAATGCTTGGTTTTATGATCTTGAAACCATTTGCCAACACTCGTGCACATTTACAAACACTTAACGGATAATAATCCACCCATATTACACATTAAAGTTCAAGATACACTAGTTTTGAAAAATAAATTCGATTTTCACAACCGCCATTGTCGGATTTTCTTTACTAGACTCGAACATTTTTCTCCTGCAGAGGATTGGTGACACACTCTGACATATTGACATAGAACCTGAATATTTTTCGGTAGAGCAACAAGCAGATCACCGATATATTGCATACCTGTCAAATAATAAAATTAAAAACTATTTGTGACAACATATTCACCTTTTGTTCTTTTGGTCTTTAAAATAATTATGTATTATATTTTAGTGATTGTTGTTACAAACAAACAGTTTTTCTTTCTTTCTTTCTTTCTTTCTAAAAAAAATAACATTGTGCACCTCTTACTCTACAGGTACCTGTGATCTTTACCTAAACTCTTTTGGTTATGTATCAGTGTGGTTCTTGGTATGTCGAGTCCAGTCACGGCTGACCACTTGCTGACACGAGAAGAGTCTCAGAAAATCGGGCTGCTTTTAAAAAAACGCGTGTCTGCACGCTTTTGTTATCACAATTTTCTTCTTGACAAGTTACCTCATCCAGACCGACGAAAGCAAATGTAAGTTGAAGCAGACTTTCGCTCACTTCATTCGCATGGTCAACTATAAGCCTAGACAAGTCTATGCCATTTAGTAAATACCTAAGTAATTTGTCTCTCTATACTTCCTACAACAGTCCTTGAAATTATCAAAGTAAAGTGCAGAAATTACCCACTGGCAAAAAAACATTGAACGCACAACATTCACAATAATAATCATCACTGCAGGTATTTCAATCCTGGCAAGTCTAGCAGTTTTTTCTTTCCCCCCACACACGTAGAAAGCGGAAGTCAAGTATTGAAAAAATGTGCTATTAACCAAGACTGAGATAAACAGTCGTTTTATAAATGTTGTTTTTTTTTCTTATTTACTTATTCATAATATCGTAGGTCCCTGACCTACGATATTATGAATAAGTAAATAAGAAGGAAAGGAGGGTATGCTAAGGAAGTGAAAATTGAGATGACGCTGACACAAATGAACGGAAGAGAAAAACATACTGTACCGACATTAGTTAATTGGAAAAGGGGTAGGTGGATGATGATGATGATAATGATGATGATGATGGTGGTGATGATAATGATGATGATGATTACGTTAGTACTGTTACTAAAAACCAAATACAGTAGTAAACTAATGAATAAGCTTTTAGCTATTTAGGTAAGGAGAGTCATTAGCTTAATTTAAATAAAATTAGCTCCCATGGTGGAAAATCGAAGACGAATCACGCTTAAAGCAGTTTTAGTTTACTGTGAGCTAAGGTACCACTTAGGTAGATATTATACGTCGCTCTTCTGATTTCATGATTTCTTCTGCTCATATAATTTATGAGATACCTACTTCCGATTAATAACTAGGCAGATAGGTAACAATCATTTCACCACAGTAATAGCTAATGAGAAATGGGAACGTTAAATTTAAATCTTCATAATATAAACATAACTTTTACTCACTCGCAGCCTCTAGCAATGGAAGCCTTTATTTTACGATCAAACAATCGTTACCATCTAAATTTCTAACATAAGTGCCTAACTAACCAGCGTAGAACTAAATCGGAATAAGTTATTCAACAAAAGCTTTCATTTTTGAAGCATATGACAAAGTTCCTTGCTGCGACAGAGTTTTGTTTTACTGTGATTATTTAGTCTAGATCTCGGTCTAAGAGATAGTGATTAGTGAAGCAATCAGGCGAGCTATTTACATTCGGTTTATAAATACAATCGCTAGCCGTGACTCGGCCTAGTCATATGTAACTTTGCATAGATAGATCGTGTAGGTGCATTTGACACACAATATTTAACACTGGCACTGTTCGGTGTAACGCTTCACAAGTAGGAATCTACGATTTTTCACATCTACTTATTAGGTTACTGGTTACTATTTATGTACGTCAATTTCTTTATAGTGTATCTATTCATCGCAGTAACTTTTGTAAATTAGTAGTAGTAGCCGATGGGGAAGAAAGGTTCTCGAGTGGCGACCACGAACCGGAAGACGCAACGTACACCGGCCCCCCACCAGGTGGACCGACCATCTGGTGAAAACCGTGGGAAGTCAATGGTTGCGGGAGACGAGCGGCTGCTCAAGGTGGCGCTCTATGGGGGAGGCCTATGTTCAGCAGTGGATGTGTTAGGGCTGTTAATGATGCGTAGTAGTCAAAGAGTATAGGTTAGGGACAGTCAGTATAGGTTAAGAAAAAAAAGTAGTATTATTACAGAGAACTCTAGTTCCAAATCTCGTTAAACTGAAATTCAGGTAGAACCCTGTAAGTAGGTAGTTCAAATTATTTATGTATGTAAGTACCTACTTTTATACAAGAACACAAACTCGTCACAACTTAAGTATTGAAATGTGTATCGGTAATGACATGAGAGGGCAATTGGCGTTCGCCTCGAAGGGTCAACCTGTGCGAAGTTACGCGAAATTCAAACCGGAAACTGAGGGGTTACTGTGAAATCGCGAACGAGCAAAGCTTGCGACCGCGAATTTCTGACTTATCATCAATAGGTAACTCTATTCGTATCTATCCGTATTAAAATTGGCATAATAATATGATGTCTCACTGTTCTCAAAAAAATCGGTAACCTATTACAGAATTATTATTAAAGGAGCTAGTTTCGATCTTTAGAACATTGAAAACGCATAAATAACAAGATACAAAAACTGACAGAATATCAATAATATAGGGACATTCAATATGCTTTACTTGTACTGCTGGAGCTAATGAATGTCGTCACAAAAAATAATATGTACCTAGATACCAAGACCTATGTAATAGGGGTAATTCTGTGGTAGATACCTAGTTAAGTATAGAAAAAAGTTTAAAAAATCAAGTAGTGTAATGAGATAGTAAGAGCGAGCTCCTGAAACTAACCTGGAAAACATAGAGGATATTGACACGTAGGGGTGAGTATGAGAGTAGAGAGAAAACCAGAAAAAATAAAGTTAGGTGTCCACACATACAGTCTATCCGCTTATAGATAGAGACATGAATATATAAAACATATTATGTAGAATAATTCATAGGTAATCTACCATCTAAGTTATCCACAATACATTCTTTGTTAATTTTTCTGATGCCAAAAGCCATGCGATTTCACTTTGGAGAAAAGCAAAGACATGTTTTTAGTAGCACCCCTCTATACTTTCGGGATCCAGTTTACCAACCTGTTGTACGATTTTAAAGTATTTCAGTCGCGTTTTTTCATGTATTCCTTTAGTTTACGCCGTGAACAAATTTGGAGCATCGGTAAAAAGTTGATTATCGTACGTCATTGTTGCATTTATTTGTTGCTGCACAAGTTTTGAAATCAGCATAATAATATTGTCACAGTTGGCGGGCATGGCTGGGGCCATGCTGGGGCAGAATTGGATAGGATTCGACCAAAGTCGGGCTCAGTGATGGATGGATATGTATAGAAGCCCATGTCACAGGTTGACTGCGACACGGCCTGATCATGATTCAAAGACTGACCTATGTAATAGGGGGAATTCTGTGTCATGATTATGAAAAAAACCTACCTTCTTTTCGTAAGGCAACTGCCTTACGAAAAGAAGTTTCACCATTTTGAAAAACTACAAACTAAAAAAAGTATTCCTCTTAAATTTTTACTTAATTTAATACTTAAGTGCTTTATTTTTTAAATAACTGTGTGTAATAAGGTTTTCCTAATAATTTGTTAAACTTACACAAATTATCGATTTTATCGATTAAGTACCTACTTATTATTTCGTAACATCGCCGAAGGGCACCTGGAGATCTTAATGCATACGCGGTAACTGAAAATTACACAGAACGCCATGAAATATTTTAAAAGACGGGTTCCATATAAAAAAATAGCGAAATGGGTATTATGTTTAGAATAATAAATAAATGTCTTCTACTAAGGTCTGACCTAGCACTCGCACCATTCTTAGAGAGCATTGTGTTTTAACATAAGCAGTGGTCAATATAATTATCGTAAATAATAAAATTAATAATACTTTATTTTTCACACAAAAAGGATAACCCAAAACACGCAATTCTGTAGATAGTAGCCGTCAATACCACGATTTCCGGCTTGGTGATCGCAGAATATTTAAAAATATAGGTACCAAACACCAAGGAATATTGCTGCCCATTCCCTAGATATTCTCTTAGCCGGCTCTTACGGCGTCCATGGGAAGAGATGGCGTGGTTATTCGCATACTATCGGGACCACACTAGTATAAATAATAGGAAAAATTAAACATTTTAAGGAACCCTAATTTACAGCGTAATCAAGAGAATGTATCACACATCACTGAAATAATTTTCGGTGGTAATTTTAACGTAAATTGAATGGCCCCTCAGGTCGTCAAATATTCGTGACTTACTTTGGCACTCTTTTTATTATACTTATATTTTTATCATGTTTATACTATACTGTATTTCAAGTACTGTATACTGTGTTTCAAGCTTTCAAGTTTATCCATTTCTATCTCTATCATTTCAATACATTTTGTGCCTCGCAGTGACATCCCGCACTTAAGAGGCCTTTGCATTTGTGACTTTAAATTTTTCAACACATAAACCTACTTAGGTATCTGTTGTTAATACAATAACACGGCGAGCTAGTGCTCCATTGCTGCTTGAAATATTGACAAACCAAAAAACGCAATTTCGCATTTAAGTATAGACCGTATTACTTATTTAAATTATTCTCTGCAATCTGTTATGTGTATGTATACCCACCCATGTAGGTACGATACATACAAACAAGTTAGTAGAAATCAAATACTTAAAGAAGAGGGAATTAAATTTATATGAGAGCCCAAACCCTTAAAATTCTAACAGCATTCTTGCAAGATAAAGACACTGATTCCGTTCTACATTCGGCACGTGTGTTTTTCTCCGCTATAAAATTATTCAGTTAAGTATAAAAGACTCTTTAACAAGCTGTTTATTGGGTTCCGTCGTAACATAAACAAAACCGAACTATTAAATGGTTACTACTATAACTTTTTCAATAAGTAGGTACTTATTATGTAGTTAATTATCATTTTGATTACCAGAGTAAAATTGAAGCATTCATTTCTTATAAAACACAATATTTTAACAAAAAAAAACTGGTTAATGCTATTACTACAGAACAGAACCACCTGTCAATCGCGTCCGACTTACACTTGACCGTCTTTCTTTTGTTTATTACAGTCATTCGTTTAACTTTCCTACGTTATCTGCAACCTGCGACTGCGACAAGTTTTGGATGCGCACACGCATTCTACAAGTTTGTGAAGCTAAAATGTCGCTTTTACTGCGGAAAAAACCTGCAGTTTTAATTAGAAGGTGACACTGTATGACCTACAAATGAGAATTTAGTGTTTAGTGCTTTTATTTTCGGTGCTTCAAATAGTTTTGAGTCCGTTTATCTTTTTATATGATCATTTCTTGAAAACATTAAATGTAACGTTTCCTATTATATTTTATTATTATGTGAACTATATTGAGGGGAGGGGTTCAAATGAGGTGATTAAAATTTTACAAAGCACGAGTACTACCGCGGGCTGCCTCTGGTATTAATCTTAGGGTAAATATGCATAGCTTTGTTTATTTGTTAGGTATGACGTTTACCATAATTAAAAAATGTTCTATAATATTTCTTCAATTCTCTCATCACTTCACTAACGCAAAAGCTGTCTTTATTGTGTATTTATTATTGTAAGATCAAACATTCTGCCTTCAAAACGAATTGAAGACTAAATTTACATAACAGATATTTCATATTTAACGGCAACCTTGAGATGATTTTGCGAACAAGTGTTACGAACGGTAATAATTTTATAACTGTCTGACGTCATTGTTGCTGAGCAGACATATTATTTAGACAGTTGAATGTAAAAATAACCGGAGAGGGACTCGCGCATGAAGGGTTCCGTACCATTATATCTATAAAATCGAGCCCCCTAAAATAATTATTGTATTCTGTTTTTAGTACTCATATTTTGTTATAGTGGCAACAGAAATACATCATTTCTGAAAATTTCAACTGTCTCACTATCACGGTTCATGAGATACAGCCTGGTGATAGACGGTCAGACAGACAGACAGACAGACGGACAGCGGAGCCTGAGTAATAGGGTTCGCTTTACTCTGCTTAGCTGTGTACGGATCCCTAAAAAAGGATCTCTTGAGTGTGATTCATAATAGAATAAGTAATAAATTAATTGAATACAATGTAGGTACTTAATAATTATATTTAACTTATATTTTTAAGTTATCTGCCTCTACATAAACCTGTTAATTATTTAAAGTTATTTTTAAACCAGTATAATATTTAGGTGTCAAGATCACGATTTACAATTGTATATTTTACGCTGTTATCAGTCCTGGCAAATAGACTGTGACCCTTTCTTTGATACCCTTCAAAGATAACATCAAGACATTACGCAAGTACAGAGGGCTCGTTAAACGTAGGGGGATATTTAGATATTAACGAACCTACACTTGACATGACCCTAAAAATTGGCTTTAGACAAATAACCTTTGAACTGGGAGTAGAAGCCTTAAACTTTAAAATGCCGATTTGAAAATATTGATATTAAATCTAGGAGAACATCATCAACAGCCTGAAGACGTCTACTGCTGAACATATGCCTCACCCAGAGCCTTAGAGAGAGAATTAGATAGATAGTTACTAAATACAAACAGAATAATGGAATGAATAGTGCATGGTCATGTGCGTAGATCTACGTGCAGCATGCAACGAATATAGGTACAATGCGTTGAAAATCATGACGTAAAATATAATCAAATCTTGATTCCCGCCAACTGCATGACGTTAACCTCTGCGATAAACAAGCTATAATATTACAGATGTATGTTAAAACCCGTTTTCAATCACATGGCGTTTACTACGTTTACAAAATCTGCAGTTTTTTACATGCACCAATGAACCATTCAGTTCTAGATAATGATGCTGGCTCGCGTACTAGGTTGTAAATTTTTTGCTATGTTAAAAACGCACCTACAATGCAATACACATGTGTATCTAGGTAGTATTCGCTCTTAGTGATCTAAGGTTATGTTTCTAGGTATTTTTGGACTAAAACGCGTAAGCGTATAAATAAAACAATGGCATTTTTATGATCTATTAAATGATGAAATGACAGCATTAAAAATATTTAAGTTATCTTTAGATACAGAGATATAAATTACAGAGATCGTGGGTTCGTCGAATGGTGTGGTCGATGATGGAAAACATCTTGATGAAACCGTAGACATATTCAGTAAGTAGTAATCTGTGACCGTAGTAGCGTGATACGAATTTTTCAATTAAGTATTATCAGGTGAATTGTGAATACAGATTGTTGATCGCTCGCAGAACTGAGAACCGATGGGGAAGAAAGGTTCTCGAGTGGCGACCACGAACCGGAAGACGCAGCGTAGGTCCCTGCTGGGTGGACCGTCGATCTGGTGAAAGTCGTGGAGAACCGATTGATGCAGGAGGCGAGCGGCCGCTCAAAGTGGCGCTCCCTGGGGGAGGCTTATGTTCAGCAATAGACGTCTTCCGGCTGTTGATGATGATGATGATGATGATGATTGTTACGGCTTACGAATATGACCACCACATCCCCGTGGGTGCGTTAAAGCCCACTAAGAGAATATTATCCAGGGTATGGGCAGCAGCGTTTTCCTTGGTACATCTTCTGACTAAGCCTAGCGTGGTGATTACAGTGATCATGGCGAATACCCCCTACGATAAGCAGCCAAAGTGGCGTTTTGTGGAGGAGCCTTATGTTCAGCAGTGGATGTCTTCCGGCTGATGGTGGATGTGCGGTGTGATACAGGTACAGTTCTGTACGAAATAAGATAACTAACGCAAGTAAATTTTCACTTTCAGTTTTAAATAGATTCAGCTTCATCGATAGTCCATGCCTAGTTCACTGAATTTTCATTTCGTTACTCCACATATAAATTTAGAAAGGCAGCTTCTAATCACATAATTTCACGTTTTACCGTGTACTGTAATGTATCTAACTACAAAATATATTTAGAGCAAGCTCACTGTTCTATAAATAATTTATATTTTTTTAACGTCACACGTATACAAACGCGGTGCGGCATTTTAATAGCATTGCCTAAATTAAGGTTAATTGACTTTTCGGTTTTGGTTATTGATTTTCAAACGTTTGTTTAATAAACAGCTGCATTTGGCTTCTCACCGTCATCAGGTTAATTCAAGAGTGGCACCATCAATCTTTTAGATAACTTAGAATCTACAACGGCTGCGTTCTCAGGTTAGCTTCTAATAAAATTATATTTTAGGTTAAACATATTCATACATCGACGTCCACGTACGAGGCTCGTATATCTATTCTGTGCTCGTACTAAGTATACTCCGATACCGATGGATACTTGATATGTATTACACGTAATTTCGAACACTTCGGTGTGTTGATTGCATCAATTATTCTAGTTGCGTTCAATTACAGAGCCATATTGACGATGTAAATGGTCAATAAAAAATAATTAAAGCTTATCATTTTACCATAAAAAGTAGCTTAGGCAATAACCACATTTTCCTCAGCTAGCTAAGACACCTCAGCCTGCACAAGTAGGTTCACTGAATTTGATCTATATTTTAACCATGAAAAAATGAAAAAAATGAAGTTATTTTGTTTAGGACTATCTAAAGAGGATTGTTAGCAGTTTAACGTTTCGTTGATGCTAGCTTATGTTATTTATAATTTTGCTGTCCGTTATGAAAAAAGATTTAGTATTTATTGGCCCCCTGGTCCATGCCTCATTAATTTGCTTAGATACCACATTTTTTCCTATTTTATGATAGAGGAATTTTCCTCATCCTCCAAGTGCTCTTCGCATTCTTTGCCATGTTTGAACTGTTTGATGGTAACTTACCTTCACGCCTATCACTATTGTTGAATAGAAAGATATCGAAAAACTTATTTGCTATGCCACTAAGTTTTGAAATTAGAAGTTGCTATTTAAACGCATAAAAGGAATCTAATGTTAACAGCCTCTGTGGTGTGGTGGTTGAGCAGGTCGGCTCATAACCCGGAGGCGGCGGGTTCGATTCCCGCTACAGGACAAATATTTGTGCACAGAAAAAAATTTACAAACACTTGTTCTGTGTCTGCGTGTTGTGTGACCATGGTCCTCGTAGTTCCTGGGTCCCTAGATACTGGGAATCCTGGTAAGGGTCTGGGATCAATGTATGTGATCGTTGGGCGTTAAAAAAATGTCAATAAATTCGCCAATAATTGTTACACGATTTTGATGACTCTTTTTCTCTTTCCTGGAGACCATACTATTTTTGTATTTTTTAATTCATGAACAACATACATTGCGTCCAAAAGAAATGCTTTTACCTAGTGTTTAAATATATTAGGCTTGTAGACTGCTTCCTTAATATCTTGTGGCAATAATTTATAACAATTAAATAATTCCACTGCTTGGTATAAGATGCAATGTTTGGTTATATTTAGTGTAGGTTGTATTTTATGTTTAAGGTCTTTCCTTCTTGTACTTTCTCTAACAATCCTTTCCTCTTCTGTCTCAAAACTTCTACTTACAGGGTGAGGGTGGTCCCGTAAAGATCTGATGATGGAGATAAAAACCGAAAACTAGTCATAATTATTATGTATAGTTAGCGTTTGTCACATACGGAGAAATATGTGTATAATGTGATATTATCGTATTGAAATCGTTTAGTCACTTTCGCTTTCTCACATTTACCATTATAATCATAAAGCTTTATCTGACTGTCGCAATATTTCATTTCCCACCTTTATCCAAACAAGGCTTTATAGAAATCATTCTGACACGATTTAGATAAAGTAACATTAACATGGGCTTAGCAACTAGCTGTTTGCGACTATGCGTTAGATAGCACGTACCAGTCAGGTGTTGATACACTGAACCAGGAAGCTGTGGCAAAAAACTTTACGCCTATACTATCTACTATTGATTGAATGTAAATTGTACACACTAAAAGTTAAGTGACCTCTCTAACCATAGGAAACGAAACGACTTGCAAAAAAACCAGCCAAATGCGAGTCGGACTCGCGCACGAAGGGTTTCCATTAAAACGAGTAAAAAATACACGTTTGTTGGATGGGCCCCTTTAAATGTCTATCTTATTCTGTTTTTTAGTATTTGTTGTTGTAGCGGAAACAGAAATACATCTGTGAAAATTTCAACTGTCGTACTATCACGGTGGTGAAGACAGACAGACAGACAGCGAAGCCTTAGTAATAGGGTCCGTTTTACCCTTTGGATACATCACCCTAAAACTTTAGAACCATATAGGTACCTAATATGTATCTACGTAGTTATTTCGTTAAATCCATAGGTATTTTTGCGTTATTATTTTCCGTGTCTGGAAGAGATCTCTTTGAGTGATAAGATCGCCCATTGTTATACTTTTCGAGTTTATTCTAGGTACTATTCCTGCACAATTATCACATCATTTAGTAACTCTGTGTAGCTCTTATAGGGAATCTTCCCAAATATGTAGCTTGATCTCCCAAAGACAGATTACAAACTTACATATTTCCCGAGACACGCCCCGAAACGCAATCAATCACACTTCAGTAACATGACTTCCGCCGCATTTTTGGTACAGATAACACAACACAAAACGGGGCAATAGATAAGTAATTTAATGTTATCGTACGTTGTATACTTTCTTTGCTTTATCGTGTCGTAATCAAATCAGTGAGAGTCTAGAGAAGAAGTCTAGATAAGTCGTTGTCTCGTATTCAGCCAGATGATTGTAGACACTCAAGCGGACTTTTCCATCACGGTCGATTATTTTTAGTTGTAACAAAATTTTCTCCGAGGTTATTGTTTCCTAGACTGCGACTCGCGGTAATGTAGGTAGGTAGTGTACATGCCTCAACTCCAATACATTATTAATTACCATACATTGCCAGGTTAAATAATTCGCCATTAAAAATATTGGGTAAATGCAGACATTGTGTAAACGTCTGGAATCGCAAACAATGCAGATAGTGAAAGATAGATAGAAAGTTACTTATATACAACATTTTTTTAAATATCCATTTAGGTAAAAATTATTTGTTATGTGGAAAGACAATTGAATAAGTAGATTATAGAATCGTGGTTTCATTTATTAAATAGACTACACCTAATTAAATAGTTTTTATTAGCCTATTAATATTTTAAGTAGTTGTAAGGCTTTTAAATGTTGGCTCACCATTTATTTTCCTAAAAAGTTGACGTAGATAACAAATGACATAATATTATACAGGCGGCGACATAACAAAAAAAAAATTTAAAAAAATATTATGTTTCGTAGTGATTAATTTTCTACAATATCTTAACATAAAAGATCTCAATTTCTTTTGTCATTTTAGCTAATGGAAACTTTAAAATTTATACCACATCGACATCGTTTCGTTAAAAGTTTTGAAAATGTCCTTTGCTCTCTCTACTCTATAGACTCTACTGAGATATGAAGTCAATGAATTATTTTATGAAACTACTTCTCATGTTAATAAGCACATTTTTCATACCTAGTACAAACGTTATTGCTAATCATTCGGCGGTGAACCGATACTTGTACCTACCTATAGTAGGTATGTATACATATGCCAATAAACTGCCGACAAAGCCGCGAGCAACAGCTACTTTGCAATACCTACTTAATATTATAACTCTATTTCCCCGCAGAAGTAATTCAGTCCTGAATTAAAATGTTCCCAACATCATATTATAGTATCTATTGTTTCATTTCAATAATTGCTTAGTACTATAATAAAAATGATAAAAGACGCCGAAAACTGGCAGTCGACGTACTAAGGTGGAAAGAGGCTAACTCTAGGTTTAGAAAAAAACGATATTATGTTAGTTTTTTATTATTATTCAAATATAGTAACTAAATTTTTAAAAATTCAAATTTCTAACAAGCTTTTTAGCATAGATATTGTAATGTACCTAAAGTTATTTATTCATTACATAATTAAATAATACACATTACTTATCTACTTTGTATTGCAGAGACAAATCTGTTACCTATCAAATGTCTGTTATAAAATAATAATAACTAATTGATGTCCTCTATTGGATAAAATATTATTGTAATCATTAAAATTTCACTTTCTTACAGGTAGGTTACAGGTTATAAAACATTAATACGTGCAATGAAATTTTGGATCGATTTAGAACGAGCCACATCAGTACATGTACATATTATATTCTGCATCTTAGGTAGGTAATATAGGTACCTAGGTACCTACCTACCTATCTTTGCAATAAGTGGTGCAGTGGTTCAAATCTAGGTTAAACGAGAATTATAATAGGTATAGAAACTTAATGAGCAAGTAGGTAGAGCCTGTTTATTTCATCTCAATAGTAGTGTAATAATATTATAATAAAATGGCGTTTTCTACATATCTATATCCTATTAATTTCTTATCTTTTTTTATTTTCTTAGATACCAGTTATAAATTATTTTTTATGAATGAACTCATAATTTAAAATACCAAATAAAACTTATTCAATATAAGATGTAAAAATATTATGTTAACAACATTGTCATTGTCACCATGATATCGGCTGGTCTCGGTACAATGGCCTACATTAGCTTTTTTCAATTTTTAATATTCAATGTTTATAGTATGGAAATATATAAGTTACCTATGTTATATTTTTTATTAGTGTAGGTAGTGTAACTTACCTACTACAAAGTTTATTAGTACATTATCTAATTAAAATATCAACACGTGGTATTCCATTCAAACTAGTTTTAATATGCTCATAAGCTTGCAGACAAGTCTGCGTCCGAATTTTAAAAAGATAGTCAATATAACCAGATTGGTAATGCGTATCAATGTGTGCGTCAAGCTATCTTATCAATTAGAACAAGACAGTATAAAAGAAACAACTGTCAAAGTCCACGTGGAAAAAGTACGAAGTAAAAACTAGTCCACAAGCGGGCGGTGTAGCGGTCTAGTCTAGCTCAGTAATAAATTCTAAATATAAAATTACATACTATCATTCGGTCTTACCTGATCTGTTCTAGTTGAGGTCACAGCACGTCACAAAATTAACAAAACTATTTTAAATTTTAATTTTCTAATGTAAAATTACACTGTCGAAGTCGCACTCAGGTAGGTATACTTTGAAAACGTACGTTCATCAAAACCGCGTAAGTTTCCCAACAGTGGTCGTCTCACTTTCGTACAGTCACTGGATCGTGTTCACTTGTGGTTATCGTAACTCTAACTGGACACTGGTATTGTAATCGACATCACACAGGGAAGTAATGGATAGGTACTAGACATTTCCCACCGACGATTCTGTGAACTGAAAATCACACGCTTTAGACACTACCCACACTTTTTCAACACTTTACCTTAAGAACCAACCAAACCATCATAGAGCACCGGAGAGATAATAATATAGAAAACGAAATTAAGAGAGTCGGTATGGCGTGACAAGAAGTACATTTTGCTAATTTTTTATACAAGTAATGATACCAGCGCGTTCGACCGCTGAGCAACATACATTACATCTCCGTGCCAAAAGAGATTCTGTCAAGCAATTAGCAGATAACTGTCGTCAGAGAAAAAAGAAAAAAAATTTCGCCAGAAAGTTTTTGGCCGTGAGCGTTTCGTAACAGGCCAGTCGCAGCGCACAAGTCATTACACTGAAAACGTCCTAAATCTGCCGTCACGTACACACTCCGCGTGGAAATTTCGTCTAGCCGTCATAAAGAAAATTCTTAAACGAAAGCAGAAATGTCAGACTAACTTTTCCGAGCGACCCGGCTTGCGCTGTATTGTTATGCAATTGCAAGCCGCTACTACTGCCAAATCGCTAAAACTAAGACCTAAAAGTTGGAAAAACGTTAACCGGAAAAATTCTAACCTCAAAGGTGAAAGTGGTGCACAAAGTTTTTTACAATTTCCGAATGTTCTATGGTGTTTTGTTTGTTGGATCACATATTGGTGGATTACCGATGCGAGTTATCGAGAGCGGGATCGGGCTGGCGCTCTGTATCCGGAGAGCGGCATTACGTGACCGGCCCGAGTGGAATCTCGCGCGATACTGAGCGCGGCGGCTGCTATCTGAACTCAGGCAGGAGTCCGATACACTTCGTCTTCAAAAAAGCTCGGCCTATCGTGCTAGCGGTACAATGCGACTGGTACCGATATTATGAATTTTCGCCCACGAATCACAAGTTGTCGAGAATCGGACCCTCGGCTGTGCTGAATGGCACGCACGCGTTTTAGTTTCGGGAATCTGCACTTTGATGACTAATTTTAGTTCGTATTTATTTCCTCTAAATCGTTACATTTTAGTTTCGGATAAACCACTAATTCAACGATTCTTGAATAAATATTTTTAGTTATTATTAGTTATGATTACCCAAAAATAATATTTTAGACTTACATGAGTTTAACTACCGGTAGCAGAAAATTTCAGGTCCAAACTAAATAGGGAATTTAAGTTTATGACTCCGTAAGTATGTAATTACTTACCGTAATTATAGTTATATTTATTAATACGTATAACTTTAGCTTCTGCATAAGATTTTTATTGTACTTATATTATCTAGGTATTAGCATGGTATCTAGCTGAAAGCCTTCGGGCTATGGAGAGAGCAATGCTCGGTGTTTCCCTGCGAGATAAGATCCGTAATGAGGAGATCCGCAGGAGAACTAAAGTGACCGATATAGCTCTTAGGATTAGCAAGTTGAAATGGCAATGGGCAAGCCACAACGCTCGTAGAACTGACAACCGATGGGGAAGAAAGGTTCTCGAGTGGCGACCACGAACTGGAAGACGCAGCGTAGGCCGGCCCCCCACTAGGTGGACCGACGACCTGGTGAAAGTCGCGGGGAGCCGATGGATGCAGGAGGCGAGCAGCCGCTCTAAGTGGCGCTCCCAGGGGGAGGCCTATGTTCAGGAGTGGAAGTCTTCAGGCTGTTAATGATGATGATGATGATGAGCATGGTATTAGCCGCTAATGGGCCAAAAGTCTAGTGCAAATATAAAGATTGAAAAAAAAAATCCTCTCTGTAGGTTTTAGTTAATACATATAATTATTACGCTATAGATAGGTATTCTACTTTTAACCCCCGACGTGTAAGAGGGTTGTTTTGTGTTTATAGGTAAGTGTATGTCTGTGGTGGCATATCTTAACTCTTATCAGATATCTTATAATCTTTGATCGCGGGTATGTATGAAGAAAATCTGTTCAGCCGTTTAAAGAACATTATTTTTATTACTAAATTATTATTTATTTTGGATCGGTAATTGAGTTTCGTAATTTATTATGTTTTACTTTATATTAATTATTGTAAACGCGAAATATATAGGTATATCTGTCAGACCTGATACTGCTTTACGTACCTACTACCTACCTACCTATACCTATAGATATAAGTAAATTAAATACTTTTTAACCCGGAAAATTGTGTCCATGTACGTGTGTGAGTGGAATGAACTAAGAAAGACCGTTGATAAAATTGGTCCATCCCTACTTTACTCTACCGATCCAATCGTCTAAAAAACAGGTAACTGTACTCTGCCATCATCATCATATCATTAACAGCCTGAAGACGTCCACTGCTGAACATAGGCGTCCCCCAGGCAGCGCCACTTTGAGCAGCTGCTCGCCTCCTGCATCCATCGGCTCCTCGCGGCTTTTGCCACGCCGGTCCACTTAGTGGGGAGCCGGCCTACGCTGCTTCTTCCGGTTCGTGGTCGGCACTCGAAAACCTTTCTTCCACATCGGTAGGCCTAGCACGAATATTTACGCACGCGTAAGTTTAACGTTAACGTTAAACCCCCCTATTGGTTAGGACCAATAGTCAAAGTTAGAATTTTTAACCATTGATTACCTTATTTATTGGTGAAAAACCTACCCATAGTGTAATCACTCATCACATTTACACTATGTTGTACTTAGGTAGGAACATACTATTATGCTATACTAAGTACTTACTTGCTTATTTGCCGCACTCGCAAATAAAATTAAATGATTACCTACTTATTCTTTCTTTCTTATGTTTAAGTTATTAAATCTCTCAATCATCAGGTATGTTAAAAATTCAAATGTTTAGTTAAGCAACCATAAAGTTCTTAACACCTTAATATTATCCAGCTGCCACCTGTGATATGATTTTTGTGGCCCCTTTCGAAAACACGTCAACGCTTACATTTTATTTGTTGTAGATATTAACACAGACCAACCTAACCCACATCGTAAAGATTACCTTCAACTTTCGTTTCAACTTCATTATTGACAAAAACTGTACCTTTCTTATTTAAGTCATACGTGTAATAAATACTAACTTAAGTGTAAGTGTAGGTAAAGTTTTAGCAGGTTTTTTACAACCGATTAAAAAAAGAGGTGTTCAATTTTGTTGTACTTAGGTAAGTATACTTATACTTTTTATATGTTTGGTGCCTTGCAGAACTGTCATTTTTAGCTTTTATAGGATCTGTGCATTTATATAAATTGGACCTATTTGAAAAAAATTTTTTTGATATTATAGGTACTTACTTACCTAGCCTATCTACTCTATGATTGGTCCCATAAGTAAGTTTTATTAAAATCGATTCATATTCTTTGTTTTTAAATCAAAATTATCCGCATCGCTTTCTGCGCTATGAGATGAGCCGAGCTGCTGAAGTTTTTAGGGTTCCATACCCAAAGGATAAAACTGACCCTATGACTAAGGCTCTGCTCCTCCGCTGTCCGTTTGTCTGCCTGTCTGCTGTCACCAGGCTGTATCTTATGAACCGTGATAGTTAGACAGATGAAATCTTCACAGTCAATTTACCGATTTCTGTAGCCGCTATCAAAAAATAGGTCCTAAAACAGAATAAAATAAATATTGAAGGGGCCATACAAAAAGTGAGTTTATTGCTCGTTTTTATAGGTAATGGTACGGAAGCTTTCGTGCGCGAGTCCGGCTCGCACTTGACTGGTTATTATTGAAATCAATTCACGTAGGTATTAACAAATTCATATAAAATTCTTAATAGAAAAATGCACAAAAAACTAAAATAAAAAGTTATTATCCTTCCATTGGAGCTTTTGTTGTTTTTCCTTTGGAAGTATTATCAGCGTTTGCGTAAAATGAACCGAATACTTACAATCGGTTACGTGCCCAAGCGCAAAACCCAATAACGTTATTCGGTTCAAAACCCCATGTTCGTCGCATCCCTATTTAGTAGGTACCTACTATGTGGTAGGTACTATCAAGTAGAGCAAAGGTAGGTATACCTAAGTACAATGAAAAATTTTATGGAACTTCGCTATCCGTTTTTCTCTACACTCTACCTTACGTACGTACCTAATACTTAAATTATGGTCCATCAGTTTGTTTATATGAATCAAAAATACCTAGACCAGTCTAGGTCTAAAGATTTTTGATTTATAAGTGCAGTTTCGCTTGTCGCTGTTCGCTATTTTACCAAAATAATTTTTTAATCACGTTCACGATTATGTCCGTAACTAAGGTAAATACCTCAGACCAAGTACCTAACTACCTCCCTAGGGAATACTAATACTGTATACTATTCCCAAAAGCTAGCAAGTCTGATCTTGTATCTCGTATACAAAAATAATAATTCACCCTACACCACTTGCAACTTATGGGGTTGGCAGCGCCATCTATTGGATGATTCTTGAGAATCATGACAGTGTTCAAACACCTCGCTCGTGATCACCATATCCGTTGACATATGATTCCTATGAACCAACTTGTATTCGTAAAAAATAATTATGAAAGTCAGGGATAATTTGGAAGTAACTTTCACACAATTTGTATTAAAAATAACCGCAAAGAAAGGTTTGCCGTTACTAGAATATTATTCTAAGTCCTTTAGTAAGTATAAGTATTCCCTATTCCTATGGGTTAGTTAGTTAGTGGGTAGGTACGCGTCATAGATAGGTAATCCCAGGCTTACTAAAAAGGCCAACATGGCTATGAAATTGACACGTAGGTATAAAATTTAATAGTGGACCTTAGTGATTAAGGATAACCCAGACCCAAAGACCCTAACCCTTATAATTCAGTAACACTTTATAAAGCATTGTGTGGTTAAATCATAGACTTAGGATAGGATGTGTGTAGGTAGGTAGGTGCTACCGATTACACTGAAAATTGAAAGTTTGAAAACACTATTTAGGTACCTACCCTACATACAAAAATGTAGCTAGGACTTGAAGTTAGGAGAGTAGGTATAGAACAAGCTCTATAAATGCATGGTCTATGGACCTAACTAACCCTGTGCGTACGAAAATACTCTAGGTACCTACGTGGGTCTACTCGTAGATACCTACTACCGATTACACTGAAAATTTACCTACTCTACCTACAGAAATATAGCTGGGAGAGTAGGTATAGAACAAGCTCTATAAATCCATGATCTATGGATAAACTATAGATTCAAAGGACCTAACCTACTTACCTTGGTACCTAATTATCAATCTATAGAATTAAAAGTAAGTAAGTACCTACTTAACTTTTACTTAATTATTTCTGGAGGGTTTCAATTTTCTTCAAAGGAAAGGCAGTGTGTGATTGCGGGGCTTATGTAAGTACTTTAGAAATCGATCCTTTCACTATCTAAGAAAAACTGGGCCTATTATAAGAAACACGTGGGAGCTATTTCTCTTAATTGCATTATAATAATTAACGACAGCGTCAAGTAGGTACTGCAATGTTTTGATAGGTATAGACCGTACCCACTACCTATATTTTATACTTAACAAATTCATTTTTAGTTAGCAACTAATCTAAGTAATTTTTCGGAAAGCCGTAAGAGCATTATAATATTATAGGTAGGAACTTACTATGTTTAAGGCTGTGGTTTAAGGGTAAAGTAATCGTTCAATTTCATAATCATGCTCTTTACGAAAGCCGAAAAATATTTGATTTCCGCGATACAGGACAAGGAAATTTACCTACCTACGTTAATTTATTGAATATTACCTGTATGGTGCGAGATCCCACAGCACAAATACCTACGTCATCGAGTACCTACTCGATGACGTAGGTATTAATGTAGGTATTTCCCTACCTACCTCAATAGACTATCTGTAGATCGTTAACCGACACATCACATAAACATGTAAAACAAAATCAGTAGGGTTACTCTTGAATCCAATCCCAATTTCACTAAAATTCTAATCCGAATCAATCTCAATTCCAATGTTAAATAATTTGGTACCCTTGAACAAAATCGAGCTGGAAATTGAAATCGCATATGCGATCGACTTAACATTGTGACTCACAAAATAACAACACTATGTAAGTGCTGCCATACTCAACATAATAGAAAATACTAATACCAAAATTGGTTGAAAACATTTCATTTATTTATTTATTTATTTATTTATTTATTTATTTATTTATTTATTTATTTATTTATTTATATTTATTTATTTATTTATTTATTTACTTATTTACTTAAATTTAAAATACTTTACCAAAAACCATCACTTTTGATGATATTTAGTCACTTTCAAGAAAATAAAAGCGCATAGGAATGATTTTTGAAGGGTAAACCACACTTTAGGTATATCTACAAAGATATTATAGTCCTCAAAATTTTAGCAACCAGCGGGATTTGAACCCGCGCCCTCCAACTCTCTAGTTGGTAGAACGTCCAATCCGGTGAGTTGGAGGGCACGGGTTCAAATCCCGCTGGTTGCTAAAATTTTGAGGACTATAATATCTTTAGGCCAACCTACCAACAGCTGGAGGATCTAGCGGATTTTTTACAAGATAATCCAGGGATAGCAAAAGGTTGTTGCGCTCCGCCCATGGGAATTATCATGTGTTTGTGTTTGTGTCATCAACAAGACTGAGTGTATATTTTGTGTATAAATTTGTCCAAAATATTAAAAATAAGAGACAAACGTGCCATTTTACTTCCGAACACAACACACTCGAACGCAAAAAAGTTAACTTTTGAAAACTGTACAAATTCTATCGCAAACTCGACTTCAAGCTCAATTTGTCAACGTCAAATCGCGTCAAGAGTACCGAAAAAACGTATGGTATAAAAATGAGTCGATTCCATTTAGTTTCATAAAATTCCACGGACAAAGATTCCAATCGTGCGCTAGTATCGGATTCAAGAGTACCAAATACCACGATTTCGTTCCAAATCCCAAATTACGATTGAAATCGAGTGTCAAGAGTAACCCTGCAGGTCTGCCAATTCCGATCCTGCAGGGTCATGGAAATCCTAAAAAATAATTGACGTTTTTTTTTATTTTAAAAGCTACGTCATAACGTTCCCGAATGAAAATGCTGGCAACAGGTAACCATTGATTAATTACGTAAAAAAAAAATTCTCCTAAGTATTGAAAAAAATCGAACGCAAAATTGACCATTTTTCCGGGTAAATCATAAAATAATTAACAACTCTATTCGTTCGGGTTACAAATAAAAACTTAGAAGGGCCGAAAAAAGCATCAAAAATCCATGTGATGGTTGTATTTACCACTTGAATTAATGGTCAGGGGCATCGTAAATTACATTTGTTACATTTTCGTTTTTTAATTTTCACCACACTATACCGCTGAATTAGCGTTTGATTGTGAGATGAATAAACAGCTAATAATCGTCTCCACCCACCATAAAATAACTAGCTGCTAATCCCACGGAAGTTCGGAAATATCAGACGTCCAATTTTTGTATCAGGGTTGTCACTTACAAAGATATCGAATACCCGGGTAATCGGTAATACAAATTTAGTAAATCAAAAGGTTCTTAAATTCTAAGAGACTATGCAGTTGTTATTTAAACCTTAATTTTACTATACGAAATTAAGTTTAGATTTAAGTACATAAATATTTTTTATGGGTAGTTTATGTTGTCATTATCACTGTCGTCACCTTGGTCGGTGGTTGGTCCCGAAGTTTTGGTTTTGAAATAAATGAAATTAAATACATATATTTAAGACGGTTTTTTTTTTCGCTAATCAGTACCCCTAGTACGAGTTTCGATAGTTTACTAAAACTTGATTCGTTTACGTTTCTCCCATACGAAGTAATATAAATGTCTATGTTTTCTCCCTTTTCTCCCATACATTTCTCTGCAGCGCCCGTAGCGGACACGTTGATGAACTAAAAATGGCAGTACTTTTAAACGGATTCGCGCGTATTCACGTATTGGAAAACTTGTACTGTGTATAACACACAACAAATAGACAGGTATGTACTATTGTGTACTATCATGGAAAAATTGGGAGTAATTTTTCCTAATTGTTCCATGGTACTATCAAAGACTTTGAATCCAGAATCCTAATCCAAAAAAAAGTAGGGCAAAACCGTACACACAAATTTGGGTGTGATTGGATCTCATCTGTCAAACTCAAAATCAGACGTTGCTTGGACGTACTTGTGAAAAGATACCAGAAAATGCCACCTTGCGTGATAGAACTTCGCTGAAATTACGAGAAATACCGAACACGGAAGCTCATGTTGCTATTACACAAGTTATTGGGCATTAACCGATGGGGAAGAAAGGTTCTCGAGTGGCGACCACGAACTGGAAGACGCAGCGTAGGCCGGCCCCCCACTAGGTGGACCGACGACCTGGTGAAAGCCGCGGGGAGCCGATGGATGCAGGAGGCGAGCAGCCGCTCTGAGTGGCGCTCCCGGGGGGAGGCCTATGTTCAGTAGTGGACGTCTTCAGGCTGGTGATGATAATGATGATGATGGTGAAGGTATTTTAAAATATTTTTGTCTAACAAAGAGTTGGATACCAGTATTGCCACACAATGTATACAATATTTCCCGATTTTTTTGCTTAAAATTTTAGCATATCCGTACTAAGGGGCAAAATCAGAAAGAGAGCCAATCGCGAACTGACCACTCATGCCCGCCGTGCTGATCGTGAGACAAATAGTACCTAGTACCTACACAATATATCAGAGTCGAAATAAATATAAATTGGACACCTCATATAATTATGTTTCCAATTTATTAAATTCTACGCAGTTTCAAAGTAACATAGGATACTTAGTTGCAAAAAATTCCACCATCAATTGAAATAAAGCAGTAACTTCAACGTTATCTACCACATTTGTTACATAACATAAGTTATATTCATATGCCTGTCTGCACCTAAGTTTGACCGCTTTTATATTCGCTCTTATCTCTCCAAATGCGTTGCAGTAGGTACGTCATAGCGGGATAAATGCAAACTTAGGATTTCTTGAACTTTAGGACAGACGGGGATTAGTATTTTAGGAGTCATTGCACACCAAGCTACACCGCCCGCAGCGTAGTGAGCAAGCAGAACTTTTAATGTTTATGAAGGGCTTCTACAGCCACAGCTTTGTGTCTGTTAGAGTGTAGAAGGTAGATAGCTCCTGTAAGTAGAGTCTGCACCGCACTCGATGGCGGCTTAGAAGTCGGCGTGAAACGCTGCGCAGTATCAAAATTTAGATATGTTATAGCAGCTGTTGGTCTTCTGTTGTTGTTGGGCTGTCTTAAAGGAAATAAATAATTAAATAAATAAAAAGAGGTAAGGTGTGCGCAGCGCGTGGGGAGCTTGCAGCGCACTTCATAGCCGCCTAAACGTTTGGAGTGGACTCTACTTGTGGTTTATGTATTATTATAGTCCCACACGGGTTAAGCCACCAGGCTTTAATTCCAAACGTGTCAGGTGAACTTGTTTTCGTCCAGCAATGTATTGTTGCACGCCGACGCCGACGCTCTACTGGCTAAACACTCGTTAGTTAACAAAAACCTCGGTTACTCAGACATAATGACCGAGCGAGCAAAGTTCTTGCTACATACTACGTACAGAATGGCTAATATAGTTTACTACAGTACTATATATCTATTCTGTGACTTTACTGCCGAAGCTTTTCTACACATAGGTACTACATATACCATATTCAGTCAAAGATATTATAATAATTGCTTCATGAATAAATTGATGTATATTTTCTTGGGTCTGATTCTTCATTTACCCGATTTGATAGGGGGATACGTTTCATATGGTATGCTGGTACTGTCAGAACTGGCGTAAAACTGACATAAAAAAAGTTCGTGCTCTATGATCATAGTCAATATTTGCTTGACTTTTTACCGAGGTTTGTATGGGGAGTTTGGTTCTGAACCTATGTAATAGGGGGAAAATAGGGGGAATTCTGTGGGTACTATGCTATACAATTCATATCATATCTCAATGAAAGTTCACGATATACTCTCAGCCAAATGATCAAATTACATACTATTTAGCGCCATCTATCTTTTTTCAATAAAATGCCTTAAAATGTGTGCCATGAGTGAGATTCTATACCAAAGTGGTAGGGTAGGGAATGCTTGGCGTCAATCGGTTACAGCAACGGAGACAAAAAATGCATATATATGTCTCTTTTACGCATGCATTATAATATTCTCATATAGCTGTTTCGCTGCCGGAATCGAAGAAACGTAACGTGATTTTGATTTGGTCTATTGTTTTGTTTTCTCCATGTCTTCTCTGTCTACGGGTACGTGCCGTTCCGCCTTCGTTTTAGGGATGTGACGTAAGGAGGAAAAAATCGATTTTTTTAATATCTAATCGATTTATGAAATCGGAACTTAAGCTTACAATACATTTTAATCTAATTTCCTTTTTGAACTCACAATAATTAACACACAATCTATTGTAGGCAACGACAAGGGTTCAAAAAGAAAGTGCGAGCGCAGCGAGTACGAAAATTCCGCTAGTGCTATGAAGCCTTTGAAGCTATGTAAGTATTTTTTATGGGTTACGTATCGTATTCGTGCCAACCACGCTGGCCCTAGATTAAGCAACGGTAGTTCCAGGGGCCATGGAGACCATTTCTTTCCTCCCGGGTTAGGCTAGGTCTAGGACTAGTGGTTTTACAATATGGAAGATATAGTAGTCATATTGTCAAATAATATCCACTCTTTTTTTACGGACAATATTCCTTTATTACTCAAGCTAACTACTATAATAATTAAAACTAAACTAAAACTAACTACACTACTATATCAAGTCTTGTATATACACCTGTGATTTACCCTGAACACCCGTGGATTTGGTAGCAATGCTGCTTTATTATTTTTAATACCATTAGGAAAAAAAAAATCAAGTCGACTTTCAAATAATCAATTTATTGATAAATAACAATCGATTAGATAACGTTAATAAATAATAATCGATTTCTTTTACATTACATCCCTACCCCTACTTCGTTATCGCAAAGAGTATATAATTTACTACGTCGTTATCGTTTCGTTTCCTGTGTTTCGATTCGTTAGCAAAGTTCCTTTGTGTGTTTCGTTTCGCTCGCTAATCGCCACAGAGTACATTGGTACAGACCAGTGTTGCCAACCCTACTGTTTTAACAGTAGATTTGCTGTTTTTTCATTATCAACCCTGTTTTCTGTTTTAGGTACAAATTCTACTGTTTTTCTATAATTTTAGAGCCATCTGATACAAATTGCAATAAACATGCTACATTATTATAGGGGAAGGTAAATAAATAATAATAATAATAAATATGTGTGGACATTTCACACTGCGCCATCTAGCCCCAAACTAAGCAAAGATCCTGTAAATCATTATTTTGAATTCTCTGTTTTCGGCAAGTTGTAACAAGATCAATAATTATTTTGTTTTTACGTATTTGGGTCATTATATACCATACTTAAATATGCTATTATTAACACCTGCATGTAACCAATAATGTTTGAGTATTTGTAAGTGGTCATTTTAAACAATGAGTACTGATTTATCTTGTGAACAAACTCCACAAAGAGAAAAAAGTGATTAAATACGAACAAAAGCCCAAAAATCATAAGAACCAAAACAAAAAGTATATAAGAGCGAGCTTTTTTTTTAGCTTAATCTGGTTTTTAATGTCACGGCTAATTTTCGTTAGAAAATTAAAAATATTAACTTCTTTGAGCACTTCTTAAATTTTCTTTGGAATATAAATGAAGAATGTGTGTACATTAAACACCGTTTCTATGAATTTTAACGTGTTTTTTTCAAACAGTAGATTTATTGTTTCGAAATTACAAGTTTACTCATTACTGTTTTTAGGGCTGTCGTACTGTTTTTTAAGCTGTTAGGGTTGGCAACACTGGTACAGACTGAAACTCTGAAACTAATTTACCAATTTACTCTGTGTCGCTTGCTTACTTAGGCTGAGTTGCACCATAATCACAGTTAAAGTTAGTGTCAAATTTTGACATTAGCCCGCCCTGCGAAGCGTGGACGGTGACAGTTAGCGGTTAAAGTTAGCGTTAAAGTAAGCTGGTGCAACTCAGCCTTAGTATACTTAGTGCTAATAATATATATTTATTTTCTGTATTTTCGAGTAAATGTAATGCTGAGGAAAGCTACAGTAGGCGCTGTGTTGCATGTAGTTTATTGTAATTCAAGTAATTGTCACAATTTCGTGATAAATCGCCAGTTCGCTGCTGCAACCATGAAGGTATACTACTGGAAAATTGATTTAGTTTCTGCGGTTCCCATTGCTGGTTGCTTTTTTGTTTTATTTACTTATAACTTCTGAACTGGGCACTCAGTATTTGTTTCAAGAATGAACTCAACATGCGACGCCACAAATCTATAATCCAAAGGTGCATTGTTTCTGTTCCCATGTGACATAGGTTATGTTATTTACTGAAAGTTTCATGTAGACACTAGCCAGTGAGCTATCCCTTGTAGCAGCTCAGTTTCTGTTTCTAGGCACAAACCTCTGTGATTTATTGATTATTTATGTAACTTACATACTATAATCATGCTATGCATGATTGCCAAGTGACCTCCATTCAATAGAAAACCCATTGTCATAGTGACCTACCTAATACTATTCTTTGTGGTGACTGATGGCAGTTGAATCTTGAATCACACTAATCTAATTCAAATTCAATAAAAAATCCCAAATTCCAATTTCACATACATCTAAAATAACTATTACTTAACTGTGTTTTATTGTGCAGATTGGAACACATGATGGTGTCTTCCACTGTGATGAGGTCCTTGCCTGCTATATGCTGAAACAGCTTCCTCAATACAAAGATGCTACAATCATTCGTACTCGAGAGACCGCCAAGCTTAATGAATGTGATATAGTTGTGGATGTTGGTGCAGTATTTGACCATGAGACAAAGAGATACGACCATCATCAGAGGGAGTTTAATGAATCACTCAGCTCGTTAAGGCCAGAGCTTGGAGATCAGTACAAAATAAAGTAAGTGATGCTGATAATATTATTACCCTCACCGTTTGTTTTTTCCTTTTTTCATAGCCAAAGGATAAAGCAAACCCTATAACTAAGGCTGCACTGTCCATCTGTCTGTCTGTTAGTTTGTCACCAGGGTGTATTTCATGAATTTGATAGTTAGTTGAAATTTTCACAAATGATGATTTCTGTTACCGCTATAATAACATGCCCCATGCAAGACATAAATGCAGGATTTACCACCCCCAAATAGAATAAGCAAGGACAAAAACTAGTTATTAAAAAAAATTACACATTAATGTTAGTGATACCATGATGACTGAATTTACTACAAAAAGTATACCTAAACATTAAAAATTAGAAATGTCCCACAATGGGGTTTATGTACAACAACTTGTTTGGATATAATAATTATGTTATAATTATTTTTGTTGGTTTTTGTTTGAGGGTTATAAAAGTCAGATTTACACTTGAGCATTTAAAAAAGGAGGTGGCAAGGAAAGGCATTCCCCTCTGCCGGTTATATGGCACTACTTGGTCATCTAAAATATCATGTGTGTGTAGACACTGCGTAACTACGCTATTTTATTTATATAACGTTGGGCGTGTTTTAAGATGGTGTGCGGTGTGCGTATACACGTGGTTAGCGTGTGTGCTATGCGTGTCTACCTCGTCCCCCTTACAAATTGGTAGAAAAATGGTGCTTGCGGATTATAACGTTAACATCTCCATTTATAGATGCTCTAAGGATTTACCATAAGCAATTTCACCCATAATAATATATTTAAAAACATTGCATATTAATAATAATTATCAAGCAATAATTAAATTGAACTTTTTCTGTTTATATTGAATACTAAATACTAACTGCATACTGTTTCTGGTTTTGTAGTTGTGGAGGCAGGAATATTTTAGTTACGTCTCACGATCTCACCTTAATAGACAAAGCTTGATGGAATAAAATGTATCCTCTCTAACTTCAGAGTGACAATTCTTTTAATTATAACTTGGTTTAGTTTAGAATTGCATCCTAATAAATCTTTCGCATCTTAATAAATATAATTTCTATCTCATATTATCTTTTTACCATGCAAAATTAACCACTTGTTTAGTTTGTATAATCGTAAATTTTATACAGGATAATTTGTAATTATTATCTATTCAATGGTACTGCTCATTCTAATAGGTATTTAATCTTCTCCATTACAGATTAAGTTCAGCCGGGCTGGTATATACATTCTTTGGGGAAGATGTCATAAAGCAAGTAGCACCTAAAAACATACCGCTAGCTGCTAAAGATCTTCAAATAATCTACAAGAAAGTGTACCAGAGCTTTATTGAAGAAATCGATGGCATTGACAATGGGGTGCCAATGACAACTGAAGAACCAAAGTACAAAATTCGTACACATTTGAGTGCAAGAGTTGGCCGGTTGAACCCAGAGTGGAATTCTAAACAGACTGTCAATTTGGATGAGGTTAGTATCCTCATTTATGTATATTTTATTTAATGGGTCAAAGATCTTGGTTTCTATGTCGCCGAGCGGGAGGGCTGAAGCTTTATATGCTTCAGCCATATATCATATTGTACATATGGAATGTGCGTGTGTAGACACTACCTAAGGTGAGGCCTAGGCTGCATAGTGATATTAGTATGATGTGGTGATGCATTTCTGACCCGTATACTATGCAGGCTGGAGGTTGAATATAGGAGTGCTAGAGAAAATTCTCTTTCCCAATTTTATGTCACTTTATTCATACTTGTTTTGTAAAGTGGAATAAAACAAAATAGAAAAAAGACAGTTTTGTCTACCATCCGTGCTAGGGCAGCAGGAAGACGAAGCAGTCCTGCTGGCTCATGTTGGTTCTGGGTTGTTATGGGGCACAATAAAACTAATAATTATACTAGGATGCTAGTACAGTGATTTCACTAAAACTGTTGAAGATAGAGTCTTTGTTTTATTATTTTGATAAAATACAATAGTTAATCTTCAGTAGAATTATAGAACAGAAAAGAAGAATACTTTATTGCACACCAAATATAATACACAAGATAATATTAAAACACGAAAAATATAACAAAATGGTAGTACAATGAGCGGTCTTATCACTTAGAGTGATGTCTTCCAGACAACCTTTGGATGGAGAGAAACAGATTAATGATTAGGGAGGTTGGCGGTGTACAGTAAATGAAAATAAGTAATTTAAAAAGTAATTATAGGCCAAACAAATTGTTAGAATTATTTTTATTCATATTAAGTATAATTATATATTTATTCTTTCAGATCTTTAAGAAAGCAATGGTTTTGGTCAGCGAAGAGTTTGTCTTTACCGTCAACTATTTCATATCTGTGTGGTTACCGGCCAGAGAATATGTGAAGTCATCGTTAGAAAATCGACACAATATACATAAATCTGGACAAATTATTGAGTTTACTGAAAGGTTTCCTTGGAAAGAACATTTGTTTGATTTGGAAACGGATATGAATTTAGGACAAGAGGTTAAATTTGTGCTGTTCAATGATAAACCCAATTCTTGGAGGGTGCAAGCTGTTCCAGTGAATTCAACTAGTTTTCTCACAAGGTAATTAATACATATTGTCCTTTTTACCCAACTACCAAAAGAGGGTTATGAGTTTGACTGTCTATGTATGTATGTATGTATGTTCATATGTTCCCTCAGTATCTCCTAAATTACTTATCCTATTTCAAACAGCAAGGTGTCAATCGATAGATCTTAAAACTCTGCGTGTCATAGGCTATATAGGTTACATTTAATTCAATATTGCAGATTATATTTAAAAAATATGCGGACAAAAAATATATTTTTTCGATAAACTTGTCATGTTTGGTATCAAAGGTCTTTATGAGTCTGTTTAGAATATGTATGATTTGTATATCTATGTATAACTATGTTGTATAGCCTAAGTATCAAAATAGGCGCCAATTTTTTAGGGTTCCAAAGGGAACAGCAAACCCTATTACTACGGCTCCGCTGTCCGGCTGTCTGTCTGTTTGTCTGTCGGTCTATCTGTCTGTCTGTCTGTCCGTCTATCACCAGGCTGTATCTCATGAACAGTGATAGTTAGACAGTTGAAATTTTTACAGATGATGTATTTCTGTTGCTGCTATAACAACAAATACTATAATATACAATAAAATAAATATTTAAAGGGGCTCCTATACAATAAATGTGGTTTTATTTACTTGTTTTTAAAGATAATGGTATGGAACCCTTCGTGCGCGAGTCTGACACGCACTTGGCTGGTTGTTGTTAGCTTTTGTTTGCCACTTTGCATGTTGCATATAAGTAACTAGGGGTTACGTAGGGCTACGTTAGGCGGGCTGGCAGATTTGGTTCGGCAAACGCCAAAGCCGCGGCCGGCATCGAATGTGCCGGCCGGCGTGTCTAAGTGTAAGCTAACTATCGTTTTATAAATACAGGGTTACAGGAAAATTTGTGCTAGATCCGTTAAGGGCGTGGAGTACCCATAATTTCTGACTTATTTCACTATGAGACACCCTAGCCTAAACTTAACCGTTTTCCAGATATTCGACTTTTAATATTTTTATTGAAAATTGCCGATTTTTATGCAACAAAATTTAATTTTGTTTATTTTGTGTGTCTTATTACTATTATTATTGCATTTTAATATGTGTAATAATATGCTTTAGGACGTCAATCATTAAAATAGTACATAAGTTAATTGAATAGACCGTAGTAGACAAGTGAAAGTTAAGAAATAAACAAAAAAATTATAAACTGTATTGTTCTCTAAAGGATATCTAAAAAAAATATTATGGCAGTTGTTCGGCAGATGTGTTATAAATATCTACGTTTCATTAGCTTTCTAACGAGGTATAATAATCTAGGGTTTGTATTACATTTCGGGTAAAAAAATAGTTGGAACGCCAGATAGCAGTTCTAACGGTCTCGGTATCTTGGTTGTCAGACTGCTTTTGTGCTTCGTACATAGTAGATGTGATATCGTTTTGCTCTATTTCTCGACTTGGCTGTGATTCTGGACTATTTCTTCTGATTTGTGATTACTATGCTTGTTAACCGGACTCTGATTTGTACCTGTGATACGGAAGTGTTGAAGATGACGTCCTACACACCTGAGGAATATGCTGATATGCTTATTTGTTACGGATACTGCGATTGTGTGTCTGCGCAAGCTCGCAACGAATACATAACTCGCTACCCCGGTCGTCGAGTGCCGGATGTGGCCGTTCTTGACAGAGCTTATCGAAGACTTCGAGAAACTGGCTCTGTTTTGAGACCCTGCGAGAAGATTGGACTTTTGCAGATTTATGCTAAATGCTGACGTAGAAGACCCAGATTTTCTAAGAAATATCTTGTGAACGAATGAGTCCAAATTTGATAAAGATGACATAACTAACTATCACAAGGCCCACCCATTACTGGGCCCCAAAATAACTAAGGAATCCCAATATCCAATCATTTGATTGGACCTTACTTTCTCCCGGATAATGTAAATGGGGAAAGCTACGAAAATTTCCTGAGAGCAGACTTGAGTGATATGCTGGATGATCTGCCACTCAACCTGATCAGGGACATGTGGTTCCTACACGATGGCTGCCCTGCCCATTTCAGGAGAAGTGTCAGAGACTGGCTGGACACAAATTACCAAACCAAATGGATTAGACGAGGTGGGCCGTTGCCATGGCCAGCAAGGAGTCCGGACCTAACCCCCATGGATTTTCATGTATGGGGGCTCATGAAAAGTCTTGTGTACAGCGAGCTAAATCCACTTTCGTCTGTGGCAGACTTAAGAGAAAGGATTGTGGATGCAGCAAATAAAATGAGGACCACGTTGACCACTGGAGTAGTGAAGACTGGTCTCCGTAGAAGGATGCGACAATGTATCAGAAATAGAGACGGCCATGTTGAACATGAACTGTAGAATAAGAAAAATTTGTGTGAAAACCTTTAATAACTGACATTGCATGCTTACCTATTGTTTTATTTTTCTTTTTAGGGCTAAGTATAAATTTTCTTCTCCACTGTCGCCTATGAAACTAATTTTTTTTCAATGCATTTGAATAAAATCCTAGATTATTATACCTCGTTAGATAGCTGATGAAACGTAGATATTTTATAACACATCTGCCGAACAACTGCCATAATATTTTTTTTAGATATCCTTTAGAGAACAATACAGTTTATAATTTTTTTGTTTATTTCTTAACTTTCACTTGTCTACTACGGCCTATTCAATTAACTTATGTACTATTTTAATGATTGACGGCCTAAAGCATATTATTACACATATTAAAATGCAATAATAATAGTAATAAGACACACAAAATAAACAAAATTAAATTTTGTAGCCTAAAAAACGGCAATTTTCAATAAAAAAATTAAAAGTCGAATATCTGGAAAAGAGTTAAGTTTAGGCTAGAGTGTTTCATAGTGAAATAAGTCTGAAATGATGGGTACTCCACGCCCTTAATGGATCTAGCACGATTTTTCCTGTAACCCTGTATATAAATAAAGTGTAGTGTCCCTATCTGCGTTTGTCTACTAATTAGTAATTAGTAGGAATACAGATTTTTCATTCATCATCAGCCTTTTTGTGTCCACTGCTCAACATATGCCCCATCGACATGGATCTTTGTCAATCGCTAGCCTAGGTACACCGTAATATTCACGTTTCTAATATCAAAATCTTACCTGATGGGACGTTGCAGTCTAAGGTGTAGCATATTTGTCTACAAAATACATCTGCTGAACATAGGCCTCTACCAAAGAGCGCCACTTTGAGTGGTTGCTCGCCTCCTTGCATCCATCGGCTCTCCGCGGCTTACACCAGATCGTCGGTCCTAGTGGGGGGCCAGTCTACGCTCCGGCTTCCGGTCCGTGGTCGCCACTCAAAAATACCTTATCCTTAACAACCTCAAGACGTCCATTGCTGAATATAGGCCCTCCCCCAGGGAGCGCCACTTTGAGCTCCCGTGGCTATCACCAGATTGTCGGTCAACCTAGAAAATAAATACCTATTCACTCTTAAATTTAACCAGCCTGGGTTTTATTTTTGTATATATAATATGGTGTCAACGCGGCATAATCTTCACTGGTACCCAATACTGACTGTATACCTTTCAGGAAACCGCTTCACAAATCGTGGTGGGGTGTGCGAGATGACTTGTTGTCAGGACTGGCTGGTATCGAGGGCTGCATATTCTGCCACAGCACAGGTTTCATCGCTGGAAACACCACGAAAGAAGGCGCTCTTCAAATGGCCATCGCCAGCCTAGAAGCCGATTAGTTGTTAGTAGAATAGAATAGAACAATACTTACTTAGTAATTAATTACATTTTCAAAAATAGACTATACTAGGTTTTCTGTTATATGTATAAAGAATGATGTGACGAGCTAGTCGTTCATCTGATGTTAAGTGTCACAGCTGCCCATACCAGTGATAGTGCCACTTGGAACTAAATCATAGTCTTGTGTAACACCCCATTGTCCGTGTCATCCTGAAACATCAGGAGTCAGCATAGTATTATATATCCGCATTAATAACTAAAGATCATAAATGTAAACAAAGAAATGTCAACTAATTGTCAAAGCGACAGGTCAGGTGCGCTCAATCAAAATTATTTCCTGTATTGTGTACCTAAATATTAGTTGTTGAATTATTGTTTCAGTGTAACTGTACTTAACTAAGTATTTTTATCGTTTTGTAATTATAAATAAATAAATAAATATGTGTGGACATTTCACACAGCGCCATCTAGCCCCAAACTAAGCATAGCTTGTACTATGGGAACCAGATAACTGATACAATACTTAGATACGTTTTTGTTTGTAAATACATACATAGAATACAATATAACACCCAGACGCAGAACAAACATCTATGTTCATCACACAAATGTTTGCCCTGGGTAGGAATCGAACCCACAGCCCTCAGTTCAGAAGGCAGGGATACTACCAACTGAGCTATCGGGCCCGTCCGTATAAGTATGATTTAGTTGTGTTTCAGTATTTTAAATTCATTAAGGCTGAGTTGCACCATAATCACAGTTAAAGTTACTGACAGATTTTGACATTAGCCCGCCCGGCGAAGCGTGGACGGTGACAGTTAGCAGTTAGCGTTAAAGTAAGCTGGTGCTACTCAGCCTTAGGATATTCGTCGCTAACCTCACATTCATTAGTTACATGTGCCAAAGTTTCTCACTGAACAATCTTCGTTTGATGTGCTATCATTCTATGTGACATTGACAAAATTGTGGTTACTCTCTCCACAAAGGCGATTAACCAGGAATTGAAGTTGAATTATTGTGGTGTAGTGACGCCATGCTGGGCTTCCAACTCGTACACTAAGCGTTTGTTCTATTATGTCTTGTATACTGTTCAAAATATTTAATTAGTATACTGTACTTTTTATCATGGTTGGTTCAAATTCGATGTTCTTTTCATTCTAGCAATCTTGAATGTTAGCTTTCTTCCACCATAATGGTATTCGCTCCACTTTACGGCTGTGATAGCATTATCATTTATCAAGTACTAAAACAAAATCAAATGTACCAGTAACATTGCTGTTTCAATTAAACTTGATAGTCGTGTACATGAAAACATGGTTTGTCTTGGTCGCATTATATTATCATTTATACAATTTGGGTTTAATTTAGGCAAAATGGTCTAGAAACATTCTTCAAAACATTCGCTGTTCATCAGTTGTTTTTTTAGACTCAAACATGAGTAGACCCCCTCTGACACTGCTTTCCTGGCTGCCTATATGGCTTTATATCAGACATCCGCCTTTAATACTTGGAGCTTTCAGTCTGTTGTTATAGCCCATCCAGAAATGATTGCTATGAGGACTCTACTTATCAAGCAGTCTTTTGGATGTATAATAATATGCGACAATACAAGGTGACCTTGAATTGGTATGTTATCCCGGAATGGGGGACTGGCACCATGATACCCTACAAGCTGTGAGAGTCTTCCTTGAAAATGGGTGTTTCCAAACCTCCATGGTAAAAAATAAATCCACTCGCAAAATTGCACGTGCTATCGCTACGAGAGTTATCAAGATACCATAAATTCATTCTCATTTATATGCACTCTTTTCGAATGTAAACTTTACATGGCATTTCTACAATGAAAAACTATTAATTTAGTAAAGTCGTAGAAGAAACTTTGTCTACCTTGGGGTGTAGATTTACCCTCTTTCGGGATAACATACCAATAATTCAAGGTCAACTTGTATACATAAATTATATATATAAGACTAAGTGTTCTGTAATTGTGTTGTGTAATTTTTTTCAGGTTTAAACTTAAAATATATAACTATTGGTGAACATCGATTTCACACTGTGCCATCTTCTACCCCAGGGGTCAGCAAGTAATATTGATCGGGGTCCCAAATAGTATTTAAAAAGTTTACCCGAGGTCCAGAAAAAAAAATATAACATATATTTAATACTTAATCAATAATTTTTATTTCGAATTATTATTATTTAGCCTGTCCTGTCCCACTGCTGGGCAATATTTCGAATAATTCAAGTATATTTATATAATACGCAAAAAGGTAAAAATTAATGTGTGAAATTACACCTACGTTCTTGAGCAAGTGTTTTATAATTTGGCTCACGCGAGCAAAAAAAAACATGAGAAAGATGATTCACAAACATATGTGGAGCCAAACATAGTAGCCAGGTTGATAGCTAGTTTTTTGCAATTTTTGTATTTTTCTGAAACTTGTTTGCTCCAAAATTCTTCATGCATGCAGTTTTATATTTTTGCAAGGAAATATCTTCTTGCATGTCAATTATCTCTATTTGGAGTTCAGACTTTGATATTTTGAACCACTTTGAAGCCACGTCAGCCCATTCTGTCGCTGTGTCAACTTCATATTATGGAGATTTCATAAATTACGACAGCTTTCCTATTTCTGAGAAATCTTGGAATCCTAGCAAATTCGTTCAATCTCACTCTTCTTCACAGTAATTGATATTTTTATATTCAAGAACTGTTGGAAAATGTATAAATTCTTGACATTCAATATCTTTATCAAATATATCCAGCTTGTTTTGCCAGATTTTTGTGGGGGCCACGTGATCGACCTCTACATGCTCTCATTCATCGTTTTCACCTCTAATCGCTCCTTCAGGGAGAACCATACGAGGTGAGTTTTATTTCATTATTATTATTTTTTAGCCGCCATATTTTCATATCTTTGAAATTGTCCTAGGGTTTTCTACGAACCGGTGAAAACACTTTTTTTTATCTCTCACCGTTTCCGAGAACCTATAGGTGCTCCATCTGGGAGACTACTTTCGGATGATGTTCGATTTTTCCTTTGTTCTTAGCCCCGATCGCTCCTTCAAGGAAAACAACCATGTCAGTCAATCATCTTCGTAGTTTAGCTTTATACAGGGTGTCCGGAGGCAGAATTTGGAATTAAAAATTAAATAAAAAAAATTACAAAAACTAAAAATGTATTTCAATCATTATTATAAACAAGAAAAATGCGGTTTCAATTCTTAAAAATTATTTCGCATAAATGTTGACCATCTCGTCGGACACACTCTTGAAATCTGGCCTCCGTATTCCGTGCCAGTCGCTGAAGATGCTGAAAGGGTCGCTGGATCTGTTTCGTAGAGGTAAGATCCGGAGACCTAGGTGGCCAGTGGATGTCACCGAAACGGCTTATCAATTCTTCAGGGAAAAAATCTCTAAGAAGTGCCATGGTCTCCCCAGCAGTGTGGCGCCATCTTGTTGGAACCATGTGTGAACTAAAGGCAGGATGTTCTCTCACTAATGGCAGAAAAAAAACGTTAGCATGCGCCAATAAGAAACACCGTTCACACTAATGGTCTGCCCTCGACGATTTAAAAAAAAAAATAGGGTCCAATTATTCTATGTACGTTAAATATGATCAAAACTGCGTTGAAGAAGTGGATTCAACCACCTTCTTAGGTATTCAAACGGACAAAAATTGCAACTGGAAGGAGCACATTAATAAATTATGTGGGAAATTGGATCGTTTTGTCCACGTACTCGATCGTGTCACGCGCATTGCTAGTAGAGAAGCCGCACTATGCGCTTATCATGGCTACGTTTCCTCAATCTTGCGGTATGGCATTATAATATGGGGATTCTGTTGATCAAATTAGAGCTTTCAGAGGACAAAAAAGTGTATGAGAGCACTATGTGGAGCAGAACCTTTAGACAGTTGTAAACCGCTTTTAAAAGAAAAATCAATTCTACCCTTACCCTGTTTGTATGCGTTTGAAATATGTGTTTTTGTTCACCGGCATCACACACTCTTTGATAAGCATAATGATGTGGTTTGCAGAAAGAATAATCGTTTCATCTATGAATTGTATATGCCTAAACAACGAGCAAAAGTATTCAGTGACAATGTATACTGCATGACCAAACGTTTATATAATAAGTTGCCAGACAGTTTCAAAAACCTTAACCTCTACGTCTTTAAATCAAAACTTACTAAATTCCTGCTCGATGAATGCTTTTACTCAACGAAGGAATTTTCGGAGTATAAATTTAAATAACTAAATAGTTTTGACATAATCATGATATCCACAATCCATATTTGACATCTAAGTTTTATAAGTAGGTACCTTTACTGTTGACAACTTGCATGTAAATATTCAGACACCGGAAAATTATGCGAATGATTCGTATACGTGATGCTCAGAGTGAAAATTTGATTAGAACATGGGTGCAGAGGTTCCGAGCAACAAGTTCGGCAGCGAGCAACCCACGTCCGGAGCCTAGCAGGACTTCAAGAACAATCGAAAATATTGGACGCGTTACCAAGAACGAATCCGCGTCAGTCCGTGCGTAAGAGAGCGGCTGCCCTAAGGCTCCCAAAGGCCATTGTGCACGAGATAATAACGACAGATCTCAAATTTCACCCTTTTTGATCTAAGTGAGGAACTGATTACAGCTATAGTTATACGAGGTATCACAGATCCGCAAATCCGATCGTCTGCTATGAACGCAAATCTTTCGCCGCAAGATCTAGTCGAATATTTTTCCTCGTTTGTAAAATCAAAACCGTTAACGACTGGCAATACCGCTAGTAATATAAAAGCACACGGTATAAAACGAAAACAAGAATTTGACTCGGATCTAAGCAGAAAGCGCAAGTACAATGAGGGTAAATGCTTTAAATGCGGTCTTGCCGGTCACAGACAGGCTTTTTGTAGAAGAGGCAAGGCGGAATTTTGAGGGTACCCCGTCCAATAGTAATAATGACCCAAAGTCGAAACCTACTTTTGTGGCTGCGAGGACGGACCCTTGTTCATTCTGCAAGAAGCCTGGCCATAAGATAGATACGTGTTTTGCGAAAATAAAGTCAGAGTCGCAAAGTGCGAAGAACGTTAATTTTTGTCGTGAAAGTTTAGTTAGCCACGGTAAAGATGTTATAGCTGCGGTTATTAGAGGCATTCCAGTCGATGTTTTGATTGACAGCGGTTCTACCATATCTTTAATTTCGACATTACTTTTAAAACATTTTAACTGTGAGCGTAAGCCAGCTTTTCGTATCTTGAAGGGGCTAGGAGGACAGGAGATCGAGAGCTCCTGCTATATAACGTTACTGATTGAATTTGATGGTGTTACATTGGAAGTAGACTTGTTTGTCGTAGCGTCGGAATTTATAGCCTATTAACTCACCTCTTAAAGGCGAACACTTAAAACGGCTTTTAGTAACGTCTCACGCAGAAAACATTCGTGTTCGGGATATTGTCAACGATTTGTTAGATAAAGGCATAGTTAGGGAGTCGGAATCTGATTACGCGAGCCCCATTCTTCTTGTTAAAAAGAAGGACGGATCGGACAGAATGTGCGTGGATTATCGCAAACTAAATGAGGTTACCGTTAAAGATCGATTCCCGCTCCCAAGGATCGATGATCATATAGACCGATTGGGACGTAGTACGATTTTTACAAGTTTAGATATGGCAACTGGATTCCACCAAATTCCAGTAGAAGAGGACTCCATTCCTCTAACTGCTTTCGTTACCCCTGAGGGGCATTTCAAATACGTCAAGATGCCATATGGCCTGGCAAATGCGCCTGTTGTTTACCAGCGGATAATCACTAAAACACTCCGAAAATTCATAGAATCTGGCGAGACCCTGGTCTACATCGATGACATCTTGCTTATGAGTACTTCCATAGAACGAGGACTTGAACTTCTGCATGAGGTACTCACGACTTTGACAAAATCGGGCTTTTCCATTAACTAGCGCAAATGTTCGTTTTTGTGTACCGAGGTAGAGTACTTAGGCCGTAATATTGGTCAGGGTCAGGTACGGCCGAGCCATAATAAAGTAAAAGCATTGCTCGAGTCGCCCGAACCTAAAAATGTCAAACAAGTGCGGCAACTCATGGGCTTGGCAAGTTACTTTCGGCGGTACGTCGCAAACTTTGCTCAAAGAACGGCTTGTATTTCCGCTTTGACTAGAAATGGCGTCGAATTTAATTGGGGACCGGAACAACAAGCGGCTCGGAGGGACATTATCGAGTGTCTCACTAGCGAATACGACTGCCATCTCCTTATTTGGAACCCCCAGGTTGATTGTTGGCGACAGAGGTCGTATGTTCCAAAGTTCAAGAGTTTCTCAGCTGGGTTGCGGGTATGGGTATTGAAGTTCATTTGATAACTCCAGAAATGCACCAATCTAATGGACAGGTTGAACGCTATTGTCGTACAATCCTTAATATGATACGCGTTGAATGTAATTATCGGCAGCGACAATGGTCAGATGTTATTTGGAAGATTCAACTGGTCTTGAATATAACGAGACAGAAGACGACGCAGAAATCTGCTCTCAATCTTCTGGTTGGCATTGAGGCGGCAACCCCTCTTATCCGCTGTCTTATACGCGATGTGGCACTGACTGGTACGAGTCCTAACCGGGAGGCATTACGTGAGATGAGCAGGCAAAAGGCTTCAGAGCGACTCAGGCAAAATCAATTGAAGCAGGACGCTCATGTGAATGAAGGAAGAAAGCCGCCTCGCGGCTTTGAACTAAACTCTCTGGTTTTTGTTAGAAAGCAAGCGCAGTCCACAGGCAAGATGGATTCCGGCATGCGTGGCCCTTACCGCATAGTGAAGTCACTTCCGAACGGGCGGTACGAGTTGCAACTGGTGGCTGGTTCCTACGGGAAGTCAACTCAAGCAGCGGCGGAGTTCATTATCCCATGGCGTGGAGAGTGGTCTCCTGATGTGTGTGCTGCTTACTTTAGTGGTGAGTTGCGGAGTCCATAGTTGGATATGGCTTGATGTGTTGTTTATTTCGACATCACGACTGCCTCGCGGCTGTCGTGGTGGGGCTGAGAAGTGTGGTCACTTTACAGCAGTGTTTCGACATCGTAATACCAATGTGGTGTGGTATTACGGTGGGGCTGAGAAGTATGTTACTTTACAGCAGTGTTTCGACATCGTAATACCAGTGTGGTGCGGTATTACGGTGGGGCTGAGATTGGACTCACGAGTGATCCTTTCACAGCATTGCAAAGCAAAGAGGTTCTGATAGCTTCTGGCTTTGTACCCTATGCAGTTTATCGAAAGTAGTGTCTATGTATTCGATATTTTGTATATGGTCCATGCATATGTTGGTATGCATCATCCATGCCATCATGTGTGTGTTAACATCTATCGTTCTTTTTGACTTCTGTTCGGGTACATGCATGTGTGGGCATGACTGCAGCGTGCCTACATGTGTATTTCCTGGTATTGTTTTAAAAGCTATTTTTAGCTCAACAAGAAAAAAAAAAATACTTTTGATTTTTCTAATTACGCACGTCTGTATGCCAGCATACATTAGTGCGTATTTTGTGTGTCCTGCTTAGATACAGACTCTGATATGGAAGAGGAGTCCACTCCTGCCGCTGCCGAGCCACTGCTACAAGCCGATGAACCATCGTGCGAAGCCTTGAGCCCGTCTGCGAATGATGGGTCCAGTACGTCAACAACACAGGCTCCTGCTGACCTGACAGAAGACCAGCCAGTCTCTATGCCCCTGCTGGAGACTGACTTACAAAGCTAAAGGAGTCCGGGGACGGCCTCCTGTCAGGAAAGGCCGTGTTAGAAGCCAAGAAGACGCCCTGCAGCCGGAGGGTATATAAGCAGTAGAAGCAGTGTGACTCGTCCATTTTGCCAGCGACCGTCAACGAGGAAACATCTCTCTGCCCTAATTTTTGCGTATCTGTGATTGCGTTGTGTCCATTATTTCATTTTGTTTTTTGTTGTAAATTTTGTAATTAATAATCTTTGTAGCTACATACGTTTTGTATTTTTTTTAATTAAAATCTGATCGAACATATAAGAATATGTAAATAGTAATACGTTACATATACTTACTTACATAAATATATATTTATAGAGCAGCGTTAAGTATGGGACAGGTAATGCAGTTTTAATATGTTTTTAAAAATTGGCAAGGACTTAGCACGTCTTATATCTTCCGGTAGAGCATTCCAGAGACGAGTGGCTTCCACAGTGAAAGATTTGTCATAGAAGCGAGAGGTGTGGATAGGCATCCAAAGTTGCAAGATTTCCGAGGAGCGAAAGTGTCGAGCATGAGTAAGATATAGGAACTTAAAACGTTCCTTTAAATAAAGAGGAGTGGAAGGATTAAAAAGTATATTGTATAAAAGAGAGAGAATATGAGTATTCCGGCGAGAGCGAATAGGTAACCACTGCAGCTTGTTCCGAAACTCAGAGATGTGGTCATATTTACGGAGGCCGTATATGAACCTAATGCAATAGTTTTGTAAGCGTTCAAGCTTATTGAGCTGCTCTTCAGTTAAATCTAGGTATGCGGCGTCAGCATAATCTAAGATAGGAAGTAAGAGAGATTGTGCAAGCGAAATTTTGGTGGTAGTAGGCAGAAAGTTCCTCAATCTTCTAAGAGAAGATGCAGAGGCAAAGAGTTTTCGACTAGTTTCTGCTATTTGAGGCACCCAGGACAGTTATTTGTCTATAAGTACCCCCAGGTTCTTCACAACATCACTAAAAGGAATACAGATTCCGTCAAAAATCACCTGTGGGAGGCGAAACCAATCAATTTTGGAGATCATCCTGGAGCTACCTATGACAATTGTTTGCGTTTTCACAGGATTGATCCTAAGACCGTGTGAGCGACTCCAATCGGAAATTTTGCGTAGGTCACTGTTCGTGGTTTCGATTGCCTCTGGTAATTCATCTAATGAAGCCTGCTTATATATCTGTAGGTCATCAGCATAAAGGTGGTAGGAAGAAGAAAGATTGTGTGATATTGAGTTTATGAAAACGGAGAAAAGAAGGGGAGATAGGACGCCGCCCTGCGGTACACCAGCACTCGTATTACACCACGACGAGAATTTCTCCTCAATGCGAACACGTTGCCGGCGTCCAAACAGGTAACTACGAAACCACGCAATTACTGTTGGAGATATGTTAAGAGAGCGTAGAATTCCCAACAAGATGTCAAAATCCACGTTATTGAATGCATTGCTAAAGTCAAGTAGCGATAACACCGTTAGCTTACTGTCTTCCATACCGCATCTTATGTCATCAGTGATCTTGACTAAAGCTGAAGCAGTGCTGTGCCCTGGCCGGAAGCCAGATTGAAACGGGTTTAGTAGATTGTTTTGGATAAGGAAGGAAGTAAGTTGTTGATGGACAAGCCGCTCGAGGAGTTTTGAAAGGAAAGGAAGAATGGAAATAGGACGGTACTCAGAGAATGACGAAGGATTGCTTTTTTTAGGGAGGGGAAGGATTTGAGCTTCCTTCGATATGGAGGGGAATATGCCACTAGTAATGGACGTGTTCAGAGTGTATTGCAACACTGGTAATATTTCATCCAAAACCAGAACAACCATTCTACGGCTGATGCAGTCACTGCCAACAGCATTGGACGATATAGCTTCTACACCTTTCTTAACATCACAATCAGTAAATGGTTTGAAAACAAATGAAGAATGGTCAGGGGTTGGAACCGCATAGAGATGACGTAGGGTAAGAGATTTAATAACGCCATCAAAGTTGGCAGAAGTAGAAAAATGCTGGTTAAGACTATTTATATCTAAATCTTTAGGGATATTGTCTTGTGACCTAAGAAACCTCCATACCTTGGCAGGATCTTCATTTTCTAAAGAACTATGTATGTGCCGGCGTTGTACGTCCCTACACACCTTGTTGCAATGATTTCGATGCTCCACATACCTAGCCTTGTTGTAGTCTGTTGGATTGTACTTGTACCTAGCCTTGGCTGAAAGTTTTTTATTTATTAACGTTCTGACTTCTGTGGTGAGCCAAGGGGCTGGTACGTGTTTCATTTTTACAGGTCGTAAAGGAGCGTGCACGTCATACAATTTGGTTAAAGTGTTGTTGAAATTAGCAAGTTGTTCATCCATAGTAGCTGCGTGTAATACGTTGGACCAGTCTAATTCAAGTGCGTCGTTGCGGAGTCCTTCCATATTAATACCACCAAAATTACGCTGCAGAAGAATTGTGGGCTTAACTTTGGGCGGACGAATCTTATATGAGAGATAGATCATGTCATGATAAGAGAAAGCGTCCGCCGCACACTGACCATGTTTTCTAACATGAGAAACAGAGGAGACTAACATTAAATCAAGAAGAGAAGGAGTGGAGTTAGGAAAATTATTTGTTGCATTCAGTGGAAGAATGGTCAGGTTGCTAGCCCGAATAACAGACTCAAAGGTAGAAGAGCGAAAATCCTGCTTAAGCAGACAGGTGTTGAAATCACCCATTATAATGGTGTGATCATAGGAGGGAATAAGGTCTTCCAGTAGTATACTCCAAGTAAGACTTTGGTGTGACTAATCGTGACCTCTATGAAGAGATGTTCAACAGCATTAGAAGGAGGTGGTTGCGCTGACATATGTACCAAGGAGAAAGGAATATGTGAGCGTAGGTAGATGGCAACGCCCCCACCTCCGCCTTTGGCGCGATCGTTGCGAATCAGTCGGAAGCCTGGTAAAGAGTATGAGGTTGAAGGGAGACTTGGTTTTAACCAAGACTCTGATACTAAAAGAGCGTGGATGTTATTATGCTCAAAAGACGCCAACATATCAGTATAATGAGCCGGAATACTTAGTGCGTTGATGTGAAAAACATTAAAGTTTTTCGGAACATCAGTCAGAACGGATTCAATTGTATTGGATAAATTAGGAATACTACAAAAGGTATCATCACTGCTACTCGTATTATTAGAAGAGCAAAGGGACTCAAACTCATCACTGTCACTGCCATCGTTATACATAATAATACAATAATTATATACACACAAAATATAAGCAATTTAATATATATAAAAAAATAAAAATAAATAAATAAATATATACCTACGCAATAAAAAATAAAAAACTATTGGCTGTATACCTACAAAAAAAAAACCTACAATAGTATTTGAATATACCTACTCTACACTACCTAAACAGTGGCTGTCCAGTTGTCCACCCGCCATCTGTGTATTTAATTAAACCAAGATTAACAGAATCAACCAAAACATCGGCCTTCATAATCTATACAATTAAAAATAATAATAGAACAAACAATAAGAAAGAGAGAAACATAAAACTAAAAACACATAAATAAAATAAGGTTCATTATTCATTCTACAATCACCTGGGTCCACATCTATAGTCTGCAAAAACATTGTGAGGTAAACGAATAATAAATAGTAAAGTGGAGGTGGTGGATAAAAAAAAAGTTGTGTATCTCCTATCTGCAGTGCAGACCCAGGGAAAAAAGTAAAAGTAAATTATGAGTTTCGTACACCACTAGTTTTTGGCTGCTGTTGGTCGCTTGGACCTGCCTGACGTTGGCGCTGCCGTTTCCTGAGCTGCCTCCGTGCACGGCGCCGATGGTCTTTGGACGTCCTTTTGCACAATACCGTCAAGGTCTCCCTGGCAGCTAATGCGGTGGCGAGCACCGTCGGGACCTAGGACAAGGACGAACCCGTCCCTCGTCCAGCACTTAGTGATGCCAAACCGCTGACGAGCTGCCATAAAGACACTGTGACGGGTCTTTGTCAAGAACTCCGAGATGGTTACGCCAGTTCCTTTGAGGCTAGCCTAAGCAGGCCAGATCTTATCCCGTACCAGCGTATCTCGAAATTTGCAGAGGATTGGCTTAGGCTTAGTAGAGCCTGCAATGCGGCCCATACGGTGGCATCTGCTGACATCGTCTAGTGAAAAAGCAGTCTGCTTCAGCTGTCCAACTGCCAATCTCGCGACAACCTCGGCTGTCACTTCTTTTGGGTCCTCAGGCAGACCATGCAGCAACAAAATTTTACGCCTGCTTCGCATTTCCAACTCCTTTTTCCTTGGCGAGCAGCTCTATTTGCCCCTGCAGGCCTCGCAATGATGTAACAACAAACAGGCAGCAAACTCGGTTGCAAGACTGTTTGTGCTGGAAGTGGCTGGGGTCTTCTTGAGCTTACCTTCAAAGCTGTCCATTCGCTTATAGAATGTAACCATAAGGTCCTGCAGTGATTGTGAGAAAGTAGTGGCGTCCATTTTGAAAGTATTGAAATGTAATGATGTAATTGAAAACGTAAATTCTTGTGTAGTGCAGTGATTATATGCAGGATCAACACAGTATGGCAGGTGCGGTATGTTATTTTATCTAATTATGCATAGGCTCATGTTCTAGGACTTGTTTTTGTATTTTTAATCTCAAAATAAAGTTGCAGTGATAAAAAGCACTTGTTGTTAATTTCGCACCTACCGCCCAAAGAAAAAAAAAAAAGAAAAAAGTCATATCATCATAGTGGTTGTTAGCTAATCTTCGAACCCTTTCTTTGGTCTTTATTGTCTCAGATTGTGGTGAACTTCTTAGTTGCCCCATACAGACTCTTTATTAATAAGAGTCTATGCTTTTCAGTCGTTTGAAGTTGTCATATCATTACTACTATCTCTTATGTCTGTACCACGATTTTAAAGTTGAATAAAGCCAATATTTGGTTTCCAATCCGCTCTTGTTATTTCATAACACAGATTCGTTAGCGTAGTATTCGTTCGGTAGCGTCCAATCTTCGGGCTTGATTTCAGGTAAACCACGGTCTGCAAAAGCCAAAGTTGATCGTATAGCATCTTCCAGATCCACGCGCGTTATCTACGACAAAGTTGAGTTGAGTGAGGCCATGAGCATAGCATTCAGAATGCTTCCACCCGAACACTTGTTCAACCGCTTTTGGTGATGTAGAAATCCCGGAATGCACTTGCGGCGCAAGCACTGAGTGAGCGGGAGCCTGGGCAGTGGATTGCGACAAGGAAGAAAACATGGATACATGCTTTCTTTTTATGGCTTTTTAGATTTTCTTTGCAAACATTACAAATAGCTTTTCCACTTGCCAAACTTTTCAAATCGATGCCTTGAAGAGTTTCGTCCCGCCATTTTTTATTACTTAACATAAAGTAAGTTCAATTTTGGTTCATTTTACATTAGCTGTTGGGAGCGCGGACTGTATATTGCTTCAATTAAACCACTTGTGTAACACTTGCAATTATTATTTATTTTCTACGGTAATTTAAATGGTACATAGACAGAGCGCGGTTAAGCCTGTTCTTCGAGTGTATTCTGACAGCTGTGTCACAGCACAGATTATAATATAAGAGTAAAGAAAAAATAAATGACACAGATCACAAATATACTAGTGTTCCTATCAACATACTGCGAGCCAGGAAAGATTATTAATGAGTCTAATTACATTTTTATTTTCAATGCTAAACTAGAATTTTACAGTTATAAGTTGGGTAACAACCGCAATTCCTGAATTACCTATTTATCAATATATCTGTGACAATATCTACATGATTTATGAAAAATAAATTTTAAAAATCATACATTTGCGTTTTATTTTGACTACAACTTGCTAACATACATATAGTTACATTAATAGCCGCCTATTTAGCTATTTTTAACTTAAATAATAAACATATGAACCAATGTTTACAGTTAATGTTCATCAATGAAACTTTCTTATATCTAGGAAAACTGTGAAACCTATTTACATTCGAGTTTGGCTTACCTAAAATTTCTAAATATACTTTAGCTTACAAGTACTTTTACTAATTAACACAAAAATCAAAGTAAAGAACCAGTACATAAGAGATGTTATAATAATTGTTAACTATAGTGTTGAACATACCTAATAATAAATACCTATGTAACATAACACGGTATACTATGCTAACTTAATCTTAATTATTGGTTTTCTATAGGTAATACACTTATGCTTTGCAATGACCTATTATACAATTTTGCATCAGCTGTTTTTAGCTGAAAAGCCCTAACTTTCCCATCTCGTCCGGGAAAGACCTTCACGGCCCGTGCCATGGGCCACACGGGGCCACACCAAAGGTGGAGCATTCTGTTCTCTCATTAACACTAAAGTACCTACAGTTACATTAGGCATAGATATACACCACTTCTATTTTGCAAAGTGTTTTAAGTAATATTTGTACCAAGCCTTCCAAAACCTTTGTTTCAATTGAGTACATTGTTGCCAGAAACCTAGTCTATTATAGTGGTGGGCTGTAGCGGCTTTCTTGGTTAGCGAAACGAAACTATCTATCGAATATCAGTAGCGGTTTTTGAAACGCGCTATTATAGTAACGACCGATAGCGGGTTTGAACATAACGTGATTTAGGCTATTAATACGAGTAGATAGCGCCTTGAAAGGTGCGTTTGAATAAAACAATAAGCGTTGTAACTCGCTATGGTGGATTATCACGGTGTTATGATTATAAAAAATATTTACGTAATAATTATTTAAATAATTTTTATTTAGACGCAAACGCTTTACAATAGTTAATTATTTGAAATTGCGTTTATGATTAAAATACCTAGACCTATTAAATTTTATAATATGGTGGATACTCAAATAACATTATTTATTTATGTAGGTACTTACATTTAAAATATTCGTAAACACTTGTCCATAAATAAAAAAAACCTTAAAGAAACACTAAATTCAGGCAATGCTTATACTATAAATCATATAGGTAACTCAATAGTACGGGACAAATTAAATAAAGTCAACAAAGCAAGCGCGTATGGAAAAGAAAAAAATATCATGATAGATATTTCGTTTCGATCAAACCAATATTCAAGTAACGCGTAGCGCGTTGGTCTCTCGTTCCGTTATATTGAGATAGAGCTACTGCTGCCGATAGCGGTTAGCGACATTTAGTGAAAATAGCCGAACGTTATGTGCGTTGCGGACGCAAGACGTGATTCGTGCGATAGACGGTAGCAGGTTATTGTAGTACGGTGAAACTATCTATCCGCTATTGTGCCGATAGCTAGTTTCAATAACTATCTACGTTGCGCAACGATCACCTCTAGTCTATTAGTCCTAGTCTAAGAAAAATCTGTTTCTGGATACATTGTTAAGGCTGATCCTATCAAAAAATGTCCAGGAGTCAGGTAGCAGTAGTCAGTTACATCTTCGGAGAGAGGCAAAATAGGCCGCGAATTGAGAACTGCTTCAATTTGACATAAAACAGTACTTAATTGTTCGTAAGTTAATTCAGCATCTAATATTATTCGTTTTAAATTAAATTTCATACATTTTACCGCTGCCTCTGCAAGCCCTGCGAATACAGGCGCGTAACTTGGAGTAAAATGAAATTTAATGCCTTCTTTGGCTGCAAGCTGATTCCTTGCCCCACGGAAACATCCGCCATTATCACAATAGACATCGCTGGGCAAGCCTCGTCGTCTACTTATAAATCGTTTAAAGCTTGCTAGGAAAGCTTCTGTAGTAAGATCTGAAGTTAATTCTAAATGAATTGCCTTTGTGACAAAACAAACATAAACGCATAAATAGCCTTTTGAGATTAAAGCTCTTCGTACTCGTGACTTTTTTACTTGGATTGGCCCAGCGAAGTTCATGGCTACTTGCTAGAATGGTCTGCACGCGGTGACTCGTCCTTGAGGCAAGGATCCCATCAGCTGCTTCGCTGCACCATCCTTGAGCCTGAAACAAACCAAGCATTTGTGAGTCACTTTTTTAACTTGTCGTATTCCATTTATTAACCAATATTTTTAATTTAAATTAGCTAAAAACGACTTAGGCCCAGCATGGGATAATCTAAGGTGCTCATTTAATATTATAAGTTCAGTTATTCGAGATTTTTTTAGCTAAAATGATAGGATGCTTTTGTAATAGTGGTATATCTGAATTATCTAATCGTCCACCTACTCTAAGCAGTCGCTTTTGGTCTAAAAAAGGATGCAGAGCTTTCAGCGGGCCTCGCACGCTGTTTCCTTTCTGTAGTGATTCTAATTCATCATTGAACTGAACAGATTGCTCATGTTTTATTATCATATGCACACTCTAGCTCATCAGGACTGAGTATTTTGTTTTGGTCCTTTATACCACCTTTTATGTTATGACAGAACCTAAGAATGTAGCCTAGTACTCGTGTTATTTTACCTATATCAGAATACTTATCTAGCATTTGGGAAAAATTCGTTAGACATAACTGTCGCAAGTACCACTTTACTATTATTGGGTTTCAAAGCTTTCATCTCAGGCAGCTCGACAGGTAAGTCTAAATTATCATTTTTGAAGCCATATTTACCTTGTAGGAATTTCGGCCCCTTCCACCAGAGGTCACAATTTGGAAATTCCTGTGAGCTGATTCTCCTACTAATAAGATCTGCAGGATTATCTGTCGATGGCACATACAGCCATGTCCACTTACCAGTTTTTTTGCTGAATTACACTTACCCTGTTCGAAACATAAGCTTGTAGCTTATTTAATTCACTATTTATCCAAGCTAAAGTTATTTTTGAATCAGTGAATAAGTGTACACTATCAATTTTTATACTTTTGGATAAGGTGTCATGCACTCTTTCCATTAATGTGGATAAAATCAACGGAGCGTTGAGCTCTAATCTGGGTATGGTTAATGGATTTGCATGTGGGTTAACTCGCTACTTCGAACAGAGTAAATATAATTCAGGCTTACCTGTTTTGTCTACCACGCGTAAGTATATGCAGCAACCATATTCTGTTGTGCTGGAAGCATCAGCGAAATCTACCAGCTGCACTTCTGTTGCATCATCTGTTGGGATGTATCGACCTAAATGGACGGGCTGCATAGCAGCTCGGCTCTTAGAAAATTCTATCCATTCATCAGCTATATCGCTAGGCAAGCATGAGTCCCAACCAATATACAGGGTTACAGGAAAAATTGTGCTAGATCCGTTAAGGGCATGGAGTACCCATCATTTCTGATTTATTTCACTATGAAACACCCTAGCCTAAACTTAACCCTTTTCGAGATATTCGACTTTTAATATTTTTATTGGAAATTGCCGATTTTTAGGCTACAAAATTTAATTTTGTTTATTTTGTGTGTCTTATTATTATTATTATTGCATTTTTACATGTGTAATAAGATGCTTTAGGACGTCAATCATTAAAATAGTACAAAAGTTAACTGAATAGACCGTAGTAGACAAGTGAAAGTTAAGAACTAAAAAAAATATTAGAAACTGTAATTTTCTCTGAGGGATATCTAAAAAAAATATTATGGCAGTTGTTCGGCAGATGTGTTTTAAAATATCTACGTTTCATCAGCTATCTAACGAGGTACAATAATCTAGGGTTTGTATTACATTTCATGGAAAAAAATAGTTGGGACGCTCCAGGTAGCAGTTCTAATGGTCTCGCGCCTATTGTCCTTCAAGTTAAGACGCACCGTGCGAGCGAGACAAGTGACGTTTTATGTAGGTGCGAATGAAAGAAAAAATGTGTAGAGACTGGTTAGGGCTGGGAATGCAACAGGGGGTATTGTTTTGGTTGTCAGTCTGCTTTTGTGCTTCGTACATAGTAGATGTGTTATCGTTTTGCTTTATTTCTCGACTTGGCTATGATTCTGGACTTTTTCTTCTGATTGTTGTGATTACTGTGCTTGTTAACCGGACTCTGATTTGTACCTGTGATACGGAAGTGTTGAAGATGACGTCCTACACACCTGAGAAATATGCTGATATGCTTATTTGTTACGGATACTGCGATTGTGTGTCTGCGCAAGCTCGCAACGAATACATAACTCGCTACCCCGGTCGTCGAGTGCCGGATGTGGCCGTTTTTGACAGAGCTTATCGAAGACTTCGAGAAACTGGCTCTGTTTTGAGACGAAATACAGACATGGGAAGACCACGAATTGACGACGAAGAACAGGACAATGAGATGGTGCAACGCTTTCGAACGGATCCGACTACTTCCACTAATATTGTTGCCCGTGATCTGGGACTTTCGCAATGGAGAGTGTGGTTTACAGTGCATACTGCTGGCCTATACCCGTACCATTACATGCCGGTACACGTTATTGAAGAAGGAGACCCTGCGAGAAGACTGGACTTTTGCAGATTTATGCTAAATGCTGACGTAGAAGACCCAGATTTCCCAAGAAATATCTTGTGGACGGATGAGTCCAAATTTGATAAAGATGGCATAACCAACTATCACAACGCCCATTACTGGGCCCCAAAAGAACTAAGGAATCCCAATAAGAAAAGAGTGAAAGGGTCCCAACGAAGATTCAGCATGAATGTGTGGATGGGCATTATATCCAATCATTTGATTGGACCTTAGTTTCTCCCGGATAATCTAAATGGGGAAAGCTACGAAAATTTCCTGAGAGCAGATTTGAGTGATATGCTGGATGATCTGCCACTCAACCTGATCAAGGACATGTGGTTCCAACACGATGGCTGCCCTGCCCATTTCAGAAGAAGTGTCAGAGACTGGCTGGACACAAATTACCAAAACAAATGGATAGGACGAGGTGGGCCGTTGCCATGGCCAGCAAGGAGTCCGGACCTAACCCCCATGGATTTTCATGTGTGGGGGCTCATGAAAAGTCTTAGTGTACAGCGAGCCAAATCCAGTTTCGTCTGTGGAAGACTTAAGAGAAAGGATTGTGAATGCAGCAAATAAAATGAGGACCACGTTGACCACTGGAGTAGTGAAGACTGGTCTCCGTAGAAGAATGCGACAATGTATCAGAAATAGAGGCGGCCATGTTGAACATGAACTGTAGAATAAGAAAAAGTTTTGTGAAAACCTTTAAAAAATGACATTGCATGCTTACCTATTGTTTTATTTTGCTTTATAGGGCTAAGTATACATTTTCTTCTCCACTGTCGCCTATGAAACTAAATTATTTTCAATGCATTTGAATAAAATCCTAGATTATTATACCTCGTTAGATAGCTAATGAAACGTAGATATTTTAAAACACATCTGCCGAACAACTGCCATAATATTTTTTTTAGATATCCCTTAGAGAAAAATACAGTTTCTAATATTTATTTTTAATTCTTAACTTTCACTTGTCTACTACGGTCTATTCAGTTAATTTATGTACTATTTTAATGATTGACGTCCTAAAGCATCTTATTACACACGTAAAAATGCAATAATAATAATAATAAGACACACAAAATAAACAAAATTAAATTTTGTAGCCTAAAAATTGGCAATTTTCAATAAAAATATTAAAAGTCGAATATCTCGAAAAGGGTTAAGTTTAGGCTAGGGTGTTTCATAGTGAAATAAGTCAGAAATGATGGGTACTCCACGCCCTTAACGGATCTAGCACAATTTTTCCTGTAACCCTGTATAGAGACCATAACCTTTGCATGATACTTTTTGCCTTAATACTAATGATGCTCGCATAACCCATTGGATCATGAAATTTATAAATGTAACTTAATACCTCCCTTTTTGTTATTTTATTTTTATCGAAAGGTTTTGGACTATTGATTGTGAAACAATCATTTTTGACATCGAATGTGAGCCCTAATGCTTTCATGGTTAAGCTTCCTTTTTGGAAATCAAGCTTGGTGAATTGCTGCTCTGCTTCTGGTATATCAGACAGAATGCATGGGGTGTTAGAAGCCCATTTGTGCAGACCAAAGCTTGCGTGATTTAGCATTTCGCGCAATTGTTCTTTCGCTTCAAGCAATTTGTTCAAATCCGAGCATGAATACAAAATGTCATCGACATAGGTACAATGTTTTATGATGGGAGATGCTAGAGGTAAGTCATGCTCATGCCTTTGTGCAAGTTCGAATAAACAGCGTATGGCTAAATAGCTTGAAGATTTGACTCCATATGTGACAGTATCAAGACATATACATCTAATAGTCTGATGGGGTTCTCGCGCCGCAAAATATTCTGGAGTGAAGCGTGTTCCGGATTGATTAATATATTGCTGAACATTTTTTTAATATCTCCATTAAGTGTATATTTTCCTACCCTAAATAGTGACACAATATCAAATAATTCATTTTGAACCGTCGGCTCATTTAATAAAATATCATTTAATGAGACTTTTTTGTTAGTTTTCATAGAGGCATCAAACACAACTCTTGTTGGTGTGCTTTTGTTATGCTCATTTATTACAGCGTGATGAGCCATAAAATAAATTGGATCTTCATTAAAATTGTATGAACTAAGCTCTTTATAATGACCATGATCCAATTCTATATATTAATCAATAAATTTTTGATAATCTGTTAATAAGTTAGTGTTCTTTTGCAATCTCCTTTCTAAACTGTGAAATCAAGATCAAATGAATTTCAAGTTTCATTTATTTTCTCCTTTTCTATTTTTAATGGCAAGTCAACTTGGAATTTATTATTCTCAAGTTTAACAGTATTGGCAAAAATACTCTCAGCTAACTGATGCTCTGAATCCCCTTCAATTAACAGCTCCGGAACACGCTCCACCTCCCAGAATTTTTTGATATTTTCACTAATGTTGGATTGGCATGTAGTACAAAGAAGCGATACAACCTGATTTGTTATAATGCTTGAGGTGAAAGCTTCAGCGATGACATGGCCAAGCTTGGTGTTCAGTATGCACGGGGATGAAAGGCACGGAGATGCAGGGCGCGGAGATACTGGTTGTCATTGCAGGCAAGAGTGGCCTACCTTGTTAGGTGGGCCATGGTTTGAGCCAATAGTGCACGTGTCCTGCATGTCCCGCCACTTGCTCGATGCAGGACCTTATGAATGCCACTAACAATGCAGTTGACGTAGCCAGGTTCTGGGCCGCAACTATATAGGTAGCAACTTTTGCCATCGACACGCTAAGAAGAAAAACTCCAGGGCACTTTCCCATTGGAAGACCACTTACCTCGCTGCCGTCGTCTGATATACAATCCAAAAATATCCAAAGGCTGAATCGCTTCCAACGAGCACTTGCGACAACATTTCTGGAATCGTTGGCAGGCGTAGTATATAGCTGAGCTGCAACAGAAACAAGTGGCGTGCTCGCTCACAGCAAGCCGCTACAAATTGGAGATTTGGTCTTGCTGAAGGAAGACAATTCTGCACCCTTAAACTGGAAACTGGGAAGAATTACAGCCTTCTTCCCAGGAAAGGATGGTATAGCCCGAGTAGCTGAAGTGCGAATTCCTACAGGACATTTCGAAGACACCACTTTGGAAGCCAAGGCTTCCAAGGCCCCCGAGGATGTTCGGGGGCATCACTAGTCGCCAGATGCGATCCGGAGCCACCTCGCGGCTAGCCGCGACACTATTATAGGCAAGCAACCGCCTTCGCCGCGGATTTCTTATGGAAAGTACAATATGAACAAAACTTTGAGTCAGATACGCTATATTTAACACCGCCACGGAACAATGGTAATTTTGACTTTACACAAATATATCAAAACAAACAAGCAAAGCTAGCACGAAAATTATCTTTGAACGATCGAACGAATGTAAATTAAAGCAGTGTTGTAGCTGCAGAAATCAAATGATTGTACCTACCTAAAAACTTTTTAGTAAAATTATTCTTATTCAAATTGATTATATTATCAATCATCATCAATCAACCATCAATCAATCATTAATAATTTTTGTTTCCACTTTAAATTTAAGTATCAATTTTAATTTCAACAAAACAACAGTACCTAATAAAAAAAAATTATAATCACCCTGTCGAAGGGAAGATAGAAGAGAAGGATAGCGAAGGAAGGCAGGTTATGTCTGCCTCGCTTCTATTACCGTCCCATCTATTCATCCTTTTCCCCTATTTTTTTCAACTTTTCCTTCTCTCTTACCAATAAACAGAGTTAGGGCTTAAAACTAATGAATCCGTTTTAAACCGGGGTGGGTCAGCTAGTAAATGAAATAAAAATAAAGCCGGTAATATGAAATAAAAAAAGCCAACCCTATTACTAAGGGTCCGCTGTCCGTCTGTCACCAGGATGTATCTCATGAACCCATGATAGTCAGACAGTTGAAATTTTCACAGATAATGTATTTCTGTTGTCGCTATAAAACAAATACTAAAAACCAGACAAAAATAAATATTTAAGAGGGCTTCCATTCCAGAAACGTGGTTTTTTGCCTATTTGCACTTGCATTTGGCCAATTTTTAATATTATTCCCACAATTATTATTCCTTTATATATATTTTTAAAATATCGATTTTTGGATAATCGATTTTTGTTCAAAAAAATCGATTTTTCCTCCCTTAGATCACATCCCTAGATGGAGATAATTCGCTGTTCTACCGAACAATGGCAGTGCGGAAGACACCTACCAGATGCAAAAGGCTTGAGAGCAGCAGCCCTACCACAAACTAATACAAAACCCTCATGGTTTGTGACAGTAATGCTTCAAGGTTACGAAAATATTGTTCGAATTCGTACCATGAACTTATAAAATATTCCTGCGCGAGAACAAGACGTCTACATTTTTATATAGCGTTATCACTGTCGCACGTCGGCGTCATCATGATTAACGGTATGACATGACACATGACAGTTGTATTTGAGTGAAAGATTTAACGTGACGTCAACAAAACTGCTCTGGGTCAACAACATTACAATATTCTTACTTTTGTGTCATTTTTCAAAGTATGATTGAAGTAATAATGCTATAAAACCTTGTAGTGACCCCCCTGGTTGGCGTGCCTAGGCAAAGTGAGAACTGAATTCCAAGTTGCTTTGTTAATTGTTGATTGAAATTACAAATTTCAACAAGATGCCTATTTGGGTCGATGCATGAAACGCTGGAAGAACAACGCCATCTAGTTTGTTGTGAAGCTAATGTCTCAGCTTCATACTTTTGCTGTTCGTAACTTATAAGATGCTACAGACTCTCTCTTAAGATTCCGAAGTCGGCCCGACGAGGAAGATGGTTAGTACTTCTTTGGTCGGCCTCGTCCACGCCGCACAGGAGCTGTGCTTTCAGAAGGGACGATAACTTTCGCCTTTTTGGATTATCTCTTTTGCGGAGCGGTGTTCGGGAAGAGATATATCCTCTCCTTGATAGCAAAATAAAGCAGACGAGTGATAAGCACCAACAGGGTCATTCGGTGAAAGAGAATTGGCGATTACATAAGAGGCTGGGCCGTGCGTTCTCATAAGACATTATTTACCTCCGTTAAATTAAAGGTTGATGGTCTTGATACTGGAGTTGAAGGTGGGGGGCTAATAGGGCTCTGAAAATTTAAACTACAATAAATATTTGATTTAAAAAAACACTTAAGGAAGGACTTACGTATGAAGAAGTTTGAGGAGGTGAATGACCTCAGAATCAGAAGGTTGTCTAAGGCGGCTGGCATTTTCAGCATTTACTAGTAAAGTATCTATGTCATGTAAAAAAGTGAGTTTGTGTTGTTCGTCTAGTGCGGAGAAACGGAGGTTGAAATTTGGAATAGGTATTAAATTTAGGTCTGTAGATGTGTTAGTAGATGGGATCTGTAAAAAAGGGGAAAATTAATTTATGGAAGGTTTAGTTACTTATGCCCATGTACACTAAGAGATTGTTTAAAAAAAGAACAAAATGTTTATACCTACTTAGTAATGTTGATGTTGACTTAAATGACATAGAGAAAGTAGAAAGGATTTAGGTACCACATCGAATACCTAGATTAACTTTCTATTCTATTCAACAAGTTTGTAAACTATTTTTCAATTACTTTTCAAACAAAGAATAAATAAATCATCATAAATAGCCTGAAAAATTCCACTGTTTAACACAGGGCTTTCAAACAGAGTGCCACTTTGAGCGGCTACTTGCCACCTACATCATCGGTTTTCCTCAATTTTCATCAGCTCATTAGTCCAGCTATTATAGTGGGGGAATGGTCTGCGCCTAGTCTTCGTTCATGGTTACTAATACAAATAAAACGTTTGATCATATTGATGGTAGACCGGTTCCTTATCGACCAAATAATAAAAAAAGAAATACTAGAAATTAAATAGGTATTTAGGTAAAAGATACACACCATAGGGGGCAGGAGGGAAGAGCGGAATTTGGCCACTTTTCTCTTGATATCATGAATGCTTACGGTAAATTGAGTCAGTGCTTCGTAACGGGCCTTTATTTTATGTAAACACATATTTATAACTATAGGGTCGTCGTGAAACAGATGATTGTCATCCCACAGTTGAGGATAATCCATGGATAATCCTTTAAAAGTTGAATAAACACGTTAGACATATACCTAAAACTTGCAATAGGAGCGTCGTTAGAGAACAAGTGAAAGCCACGAATGCTTGCTTAAGACTGTTTATTAATTATACAGTAATAATATCGAGTACATACTTATATGTCTATTCCTACACTACATCTTCCACCAAAAAGAGATACAAGAGAAAAACATATTTTTCTTTTTTGTATACTACTACTACTACTACTATATTTTAAAACACTAATAAAATACAATTACATTTCAAAAAACACATTAGTACATTAAAAAACCTAATAGAAATACTACATTTCACATTCAAATGTAATATTTTCAAATTTTCATGTAATATTTCACATTTAAAAGATTATACAATTGTTTTATTTTTATTCTAATTTTTAATATATTTTATTTTTAATTATACTTCTAATTAACATTTACTTATATAAATCCTTAAAATTATGTTGGCGTAATATAATGCTTAGTACGATTTTTATGTACTACTTCCGTCTTACCATCTTTTATAATCTTTACATTACAATCCATATCATCTATCACTTTATATGGACCTAAATACAACTGGTCCATTTTACTACCTGTAGGATTTTTTAATAACAAATAGTCACCTTTATTATAATACACTGGATTCGCTACAATATCATATTTCATTTTTCTCTTAATCTTACTTTGAATCAGATTATCACACGCATCTTTCTGTGCTTCTTGAAGTCTGTACTTTAACTCTAAAGCATAATTATCATGAGCGTACAATGGATCTATAACGCCACTATTATAATTACCTGGTAATATACACCGCTTACCGAATACTAGCTCATGTGGTGTGTATTTTGTTTCGGTGTGCACGGTATTATTGTAAGCAAAACACCAATACGGTAACCAACTGCTCCAAGAACCTGTCTTATTCTCACAATTAATTCTAAGATACGCACCCATCGTTTTGTGTGTGTTCTCCAGCGCTCCAATGCTCTCGTGGTGGTATGCTGTCGATGTTACCTGTTTTATTTTTAAGATTTGACATACTTCCTTCATAGTTGATGAAATAAATTCAGAACCACGATCAGTTGCAATTTCCCGTGGGATAAAGTACCTTAAAATAAAATTGTCTACGAATGCTCGGGCTACACTTACCGCTTCTTTGTTTTCTAAGGGATAAGCTTCCGTGAACTTAGTGAGCTCGCATTGCAGCGTGAGAATATAGGTGTAACCGTTCGCGTCCGTAGGTAGGGGTCCTACTATATCTAGGTATACTTTTTCGAATGCTGAATTAGCTAGCAGTGGTGGTAACTATCATGTTTTGTTTAGTGGGTATAGAATATTTTTGCTTTTGACAATGTTCGCATTTAGATACATAATCATTGACGTCTTTTTCTAGATTAGGCCAAAAGTAAAACTTTTTGATGTTATTTGACATATTCGCCTGATGCCCGTGTGGCCACTCGTAGGCAACAAGTGAAAATCATTTAATATGACCTTCCTATCGTCTAGATTGTTTACTCTTTGCACATTCCTCACTACACATAATCTCGGACCGGTCCATTCTACACTTTTATTTATTACTTCTATAAGCCCTTCTACAAACTCTTTATTATTTTCTTTGATAAGTAGGCATACTTCTTTTATTTTAAATCATTTACAAATTAATAACAAATCCCTCACCAACTCGTCTCGCGAGATTGATGATCGAGAAGTTGTATTTATGTAAATAGTCGACTTGCAGGGCACATAGTAGTCCTTTTCTTATTAAATTATTTAAATTTCTCTCTGTTATTAATGAAATCTCAGTAAAGTTGTTCGGTTTTTTAATAATTTCCACAACTCTTGGTTGCAGGCCTTGAGTTTGTGTCAATATTATCGACCGAAACCTTGCTGGTTTTCTTTTCGTCGCTAGTTTTCTGTTGACGATATTGTGCTCTTGTCATTACATTCATAATCTGCTCATTCATGCTTTTTAAATCGTCTGACGAAATATTTATCCTAGATAATGCGTCAGCTGCTGAGTTCGAAGCGCCTTTCAGGTATTCAATCGTAAAATTATATTCTTCTAGTTGTAATCTAAATTTTGTTAACCTACTGGATGGGTCGCGCATACCAAATAAACAAACAAGTGGTCTATGATCGGTCTGTATCTTGAACCTTCGGCCGTATAAATAAGGTCGGAAATACTTCACACTCCACACAATCGCTAACAGTTCTTTTTCTATAGTCGGGTAATTAATTTCGGCCTTATTTAAACTTCGACTGGCATAAGCTACAGGTCGTCCATCCTTGTTACATAATACTGAACCTAATCTGGTAAAATACCTTCACCTGATACAACGTGTCCTAAATAAAGAATTTCCTTTTGTAAAAATTGGCACTTTGATGGATTTAATTTCAAGTTGACGCTACGTAATCTGTTAAATACATCCATTAAATTTTGATTATGCGATACTAAATTTCGTCCAAACACTACTAAATCATCTTGGTAACATAGGCATCTGTCATAATTTAGTCCAGACATGGCTATGGTCATCATTCTACTGAAACTACTTGGACTCGATTTCAAACCCATAGGCATTCTTGTCATCTGATACTGATTTTTAGCAGTTGTAAAAGCTGTGCAGGGTCTGCTGTCACTTTTTAATCCTGCTTGGTAAAATCCCTGATATAAATCTAGCTTTGTATAGTACATAGATCCTGATAATGAGTCTAGTATGTCTGTGATATTAGGGAGGGGAAATTTATCATCCTGTATCTGGTTGTTTAATTTACGATAATCAATAACTACGAGAACTCTTTGAACCTGAACTATCCGTAATAATGGACTGGACCATGGACTCCTAGCTTCTTCAATTATACCATCATCTAACATACTCTTGATTTGTGTATCTATTTCGGCTTTTTGGGCATGGGGCAATCTATACGGTTTTGTGTAAATAGGGGTGGTGTGTGGTTTCAGTTCAATAGTCTGCTGATATACCGTAGTTGTTCCTAACTTGTCGCCTGGTAAGTGAAAAACGTCCGGATATTTGGCACAAATATTTTCGATTGAAATCTGTTCTTCGTTATTTAAGCCTTTCAAATGTAATAATGAGAACAGCTTCTTAACTCTGTCTGAGTTCATGTTCGGCCTTTCAAACTGACAAATAAAATACTCGTTCAAGTTGTTAGTGTTAATCTGAAAGTAATTTAAGTGTACTGCTTTGTCTCGTGTATTCAAAATACGTACGGGTACTGTAACATCCCCCCCCCTATTTTCCTATAATTATAGTTGTATCTTTAATTTACCGAACCTAAAACCTAAGTTTAAATATCCTATCAATTGCAATTAAATAACCGATAGCAAGAAAGAACCTAAGTTTGTTGTCTGTTTGAGATTTGTTATGGCCAAGTGATCGTCTCCTAATAGTGGTAGAACCCGTACGTTGTGATAATGTAGTAATCCAAATCCTTTTAAAGTAATGAGACAATTCCTAACTAACATCTAATCAAAACACAAATAATTTAGTAGATTAAAATATCTCTTCTCGTACTATGCATTGTAATCGGAATTTTTGATGAATGCTAATTCTATATCCACTATAAATAATAAAACGTAAATCCCCACAAAACAACTCATATTAAAATAATTTAGAAAATCTGAAGTACTTACTTCCTATAATTGACCTTCAGAACCATACTTCAAGTGTATATGTATGAATCTCTTAACGAATACTACCTAAAAGATATAAAATTCCCGTTTGTTACACTTCCACTATTTGACCCAAAAATTCCCATTAGTTACAAAACTGTTATCATTCAATTCCTAACTAACACCTACTCAATACGCGATTAATTTAGTAGACTGGAATTTCTTTATTTTTCTAAGCTTTGCAATCTGAACCTATGATGATCCTATATTCGCTGGAAATATCGAAAACGTAGATGGCTTCAAAACAAGTTATTCTCATTCGAATTTATGCAATTAGCTATCCTATCCGTGTGGTAAGGAGTCACTAACAGGTACTGCTTATGCTTGACCCATATAAATACGAAGGACAATAATTACTTTTTGAAAAATATTATAAATTTGTTGTAAAATAAAAGTTAAATTTTATTGAAAATTCATTAAAACAATGTCAAATCTAAACTTCACCAAACTGAACTATGCCTATAGATTTGAGATAAATAAATATATTGCATCTTATCTTATAAAATCTTTGCCTATCTCGTCCCTCAATATCATCATCAGCATTATCATCCTGAAGAAGTCATCATCATCATCATCATCATCATCGCCACCATCATAATCATCGTCATCTTTATCGTCTTAAAGACGTCATAATCATTATCATCAACACCATCATCATAATCATCATCATCATCATCCTAAACCCATGTCACTCTGTGCAGCCTTTAGTCTTCCGCTTCTTTCGGCTTCCCACGGCTCTGACCAGGTCAAACCTCATCATCATCATCACCTCCATCATCCTGAACCCATGTCACTCTGTGCAGCCGTTAGTCTTCCGCTTCCATCGGCTTCCCACGACTCGGACCAGATCATCGGTCCACCTAATGAAAGCATCCTACATTGCAACTTCCAGTTTGTGGTCGCACTAGCTTGATTGAGATAAATACCTATTACATACTAAGGAAGACTCTATTCTAAATTCCAAGTTATTTCGTAATAGACGCATAAAACATTACCTGTTTTGAAACTATAACGATATTCATACACAGTCGCGATACTTTCTAAAACTACTTGAGAAAATAAGATTTCCTCCTCCTTCAAGTTCCTGCTTCGTGTAAAAGCATTGTATCTAAAATAGTATTATTTTTTAATCCACTTTCGTGAGGTTTGCTTCAGTCAATGCGTGAGAATACGATCTCTATTTCTCTTCCGTCCGCTCCACCTGTGGCAACTAAAGGATTACCTACCTACTTATGCAGAGTCTGTAAAACAATATTATCCACTAGAATGGATAGCAACAATAAACACGGAATATTCAGCAGTCAAAATTTCCAGTTGGAACTAACTCATAAAAAGATTTCAAAACAAATATTAAATATTCTACATAATATCTACGATGTTTTACATCACCGCGTGAAATAAAATCTTTCATCTCCTTCGTGTATAACGCTAGGCTTCTGCCGGCTAAGGAAATATGAAGTAAACAGCATTAGCTTCCCTTCTACAATAAAATCCCCTGCCATCATCAAACCTTTCGCCTAGAGTGATGTCCACGATTATCTTGTGCTACAATAAGCATCTACACTCATCATCATCTAAGCTCCTGCCGACTAAGAAAAAATGCAAAGAATATCATTGGCTTTCCCTTCTGTACATTAAAACCACCTGCCATCATCAGACTATCCGCTTAGCGTGATGTCCACAACGATATTATGCTACAATAAGCATTTTCACTCAACATCATCCTACAAGGAAAGCTCTACGCATTCCCTTCTGTACATTAAAACCTTCTACCATCATCAATCCGCCCGCTCGGCGTGTTTCCCACGTCGTTCTTGTCCTACACTAAGCATCTGCACTCAACATCAACCTACAAGGAAAGTCCTATGCTCTCCAGGGAACATTTTCGGTCCGTGTATATCTTCAAACACTAAAGAACTACACCTACTAAACAATGAATTAGAAGATTTTACCTTTCAATTTCCACGGACTAAATATAGCGAAATACTTCCCTTTGAACCTGATGGTCTTAGGTAATATTAATTCATTATTCCTGTTTTAAATAGAGCTGCTCTGTTCCTTCTTGCTGATTGGTTTTCCTCACTCCATGACCATCTTTCTACAATTTTAGTAATACACTCTCTGCAAACAAAATCTGGAAGAAAAAATCTTCCCCTTTTTTTAATAAAAAACTAAAACTGTCACATTCTATTCCGGAAATATCATCTGAAAATGTTTGACACATTCTAAAGTGCCAGCTCGCGATTAATTATGAACCTTTTTATTAAGGAGTTTTTATTCTTTCTACTATTACCTCATTTTACGTTTAGATAACTACTTTTACACCTATCTCCATGTCCTATACCAGTTAGTGCAGTATAAAACGAATGTTTGCTTTATTTTTGGATTATTATTTACTTGTTAAATTATTTGATTTAAATATATTTATAATTGCGAAAACTTTCTAATATTTGTGACGTCACGAGACACCTTGGATCGTTACAGTACCTTCCCGTTTACTGGACGTGATATTGTGTTAGCTATGTACACGCCATCGCACAACTCTTGAGCAGTTACTACACAATCATCTGTATGTTGAGTACTAAAATAATGCACGGACTCGCATCGCGCCGGCACTGTTAGATAAGAACCTGCACTTGGTGTCATGTAGTCAAAGCTTAATGATACCGAATAGTTTTCTGTCGTTACTAATTGCAAAGTGTTAAGTTCAAAATTTAAAATAGCTCTGTAGTTTTTGAGAAAATCTTGTCCTAAGATGCCATGAGTTTTGTACGGTAAACTTTTGAAAACATAAAACTTGTGTGCAAAACTATGCCCGTTATTATTCAATGTCATATAAACTTCGCCTTCAGAATAAACATCACCTCCAATTCCTTTAATACACAATCTATCTTTGTGGAATGGAATTTGTAAACGCTCTAAACATTCATACTTGATAGCTGAAATTAAAGCTCCGGTGTCCATAAGCCAATCATGTTTATGTTCATCGATGTTAAATGATACTTTGTTTAAGCTGTTCTGGTTTAAGATATTTATTTCTCATAAGAATCAAATTCACTTACATGAGAAAAGACTAAAAATATGTATGTAATTTACGCTGGAATAATACCGTACAGTACATTGATATAAAATATAAGCACAAGTTAATTTATAATAATTCTATAACAAGTTCGTTATTTCTATATAATGATCAAGAATGTGGGTAGAAATGAAAATTATGTTTCGTTTGGTTCGAGCCTGCCTACTCGTCGCGTATGACGTCGGTACGGATGCCTGACTACGCTCACAGAATAACTGCATCTGGAAGTGGCATGCATAATGAACAAAATAATAAATAACCAAATTTTGCCTATGTAACATTACATATGTAGCAATCTAGTGATCTACTTATTTTTAACTAGCATTAATAGATATTACAAACATGCTATTATAGTTAATTGGGTGTTATATTGTATCCTATGTATGTATAACAAAAAAAAGTATCTAAGTATTGTATCAGTTTACTGTATCAGGTTCCCATAGTACAAGCTATGCTTAGTTCGGGGCTAGATGGCGCTGTGTGAAATGTCCACACATATTTATTTTATATTTATTCATATTACCATTTTTATAGTTTTTTTATTTTTTTCGATAATGGTCGTGTAGTAATTTTAATTATGATGCACCTACACAGCTAAAATAAGAAAGGTAGAACAAGAATATTTATGAAATAATTATGCCACAATCCGAGGGTTTTTTATGGTTGTTATTGTAAATAAATATTATTTTGTCAATATGTGGTATTTTAGAAGCTTTTTGAAGGTTTTCAATGTTTTGGCTTGTTTTATGTCCTTAGGTAATTTGTTGTACAACTGGGCACCTTCAAACATTAAACTTTTCTTACCGTAGTTTGTTCGAGGCGAACATAAATGTATGTCATTCGCATTTCTAAGTTTAATTTTTTGTATCTGTTGCTTTTTTGTAAAATTTATATGTATATGTATATCTCTGGTTAAAATTTTTCGAATTAAAATGCAGTTGCTATAAATATATGTTTGCAAAATATTCAAAATTTTAGTTTCTTTGTATATTTTTGTCGTGGGTGTCAGGAAGTTATAATTAAATAATCTTTTTATCAATTTATTCTGAGCTATCTGTATCATACTTAGGTTTGTTTTAGCAGCAGTGCCCCACACCTCTATAAGATAATCAATATGTGGTTTCACAAGCGAATTATATATTGTATATCGTACTTCACGAGGGAGACACCGAACAACTCCACGTAGCGCTCCCGTAAGTGCCGTTAATTTAGATTTTACATGCAGTAAATGTGGTTTCCAGTTCAGGTTGCTGTCTAGGATTAAGCCAAGGTATCTTTCTTGATAAACTCTTGTAATGGGGAGGTTGTTTATAGTTAAATCAGGAATATGCTGTATCTTCTTATTTACCGGTGCAAAAATAATATATTTAGTTTTAGAAATATTTATTGTGAGTAAATTGCGCTGAAACCACAGACTGAGTTGATTCAAATCAGACTGTGCGTCCGCAGTAATAGACTCTATTGATTTGCCAAAGTAGAACAAACTAGTATCGTCAGCATATAAGGTTACGTCACCTTTTAGCCCAATTTCTTTTATACTGTTTATATAAATGAGAAAGAGTAGAGGTCCCAGTATTGAGTCTTGAGGCACTCCGTAAGTAATAGTGTTAGGTTGGCTTGTAGTTTGACCAATCTTTACTACTTGAGTACGATTTGCTAAATACGATCTGAATGTTTTGAGAGCAGTTCCAGTAACACCGATTTCATTCAGCTTTTTAAGCAGTAATCTATGGCTAACGGTGTCAAATGCCTTTTTTAGGTCTATGAAAACTCCTAGTACAATCTGCTTTTTATCAATACAAAGCTTAATTTTGGTAACAATGTCTACTGACGCAGAAAGAGTATTTGATTTTGTTCTAAAGCCATATTGTTTTTCATACAGAAAATTTATTGAAGTAAGAAATTTCTCAAGGCGATCGTAAAGCACTCTTTCAAAAATTTTTGACATAATCGGCAAAACCGAAATTGGGCGATAATTTCCTGGATCAGACTTTTTTCCTGATTTGAAAATGGGTGTGACTTTTGCAGTTTTGACGCTCTCAGGAAAATAACCCTCTTCTAAACAAAAGTTTATACAATTTGTTAGTTCACCAAGAATAAGGGATTTAACCGCTTTAATAGATTTTGTGTTGATACCATCCAAACCTGAGCTAGTATTAGGGTTTAAACGATTAATAAGCCTTTCTACCTCACCAGCATTTGTAAGTAACATTTTGTCCAATTTGCTAGACGTACCTCCAGTTGCACACGCTGCCATATTAATATTTGAGCTATTATGTGTAAGTGTAATTTGAGCAGCCAGGTTCGAACCAACATTAGAGAAAAAAATTGAAGATTTCACAGATATCACTAGTGTCACTTTTGAAACCATCAGAGGTTTCTAGTTTACTTGGCGTTGATACTTCTTTTGCTTTATTGAGGGAGAGACTATTAATAAGTGTCCACATTTTATTTGGTTTCTTCTTGACTTTCTCGAACTCCTTCAGGTAGTATGAACTTTTTGTTTGTTGAATATATTCCGATACTTCATTTCGTTTCTTAATAAATGTTTCTTGTTTTATCTTGTCTTTGCTATTATTTTTATGTTCATTCCATAGTATATTTCTTAAGTTTATTTCGTTTATGACTTCTTTATTTATCCAATCCTGCTTAGGTGGGTTAATAATTTTGGTTTTCATGATTTTGCTCTTCTGTATACAAGCTATAAGCCTTTTTTCTAATATTTCGTATATGTTATTGTAGCTACTAATTTCTTTGTTTTCACTTACAGCCTTATACAGTTCATCATAGTTTATTGCTTCGTAGGTAACTTTTTGTCTAGGTTTAGGCTGATACCTCTTTATCTCAAAGTATATTTGCTTGTGATCCGACATTGGCGTATCAATAATTGTCATAGAATATTTAGTCTCGTTTAGATTGGAACACACATGGTCTATAATCGTTTTTGTCATTGATGTCTCACGAGTACAATACTCTTCATCAATTTGGTTGATAATGTTATATCCGGCTTCTTGCAGAGCTTCTTTATATAAAATGGTTGCCCGATCTTTATTTAGTAGACTTATGTTAAAATCACCAAATGTAACTGCTCTCTTTCTATTATGTAGTTGAACTGAGTATGTGTCTAAAAAGTTACTGAGATTTGCCAGTTCTGGCTTTCTATAGACAGCACCAATGTCTAGAGCATACTTCTCAATATGGATCCAAAGGTAGTGGTTCCCATTATTGGTCTGGTCTTCGATCAAGCTGTGACTTAAATTATTGTGCACAAAAATGGATACACCCCCACCTCTTGAATTGCTTCTAAAGTTGTAATAATGGTAATATTCTGGTATCTGAAATCTTTGAGCTTCATCCTGCGACTTTATCCACGTTTCGGTCAAAATAACAATGTGAAGAGTGGTAACAAATGATTTTATTATACATTTCAGTTCGTCAAACTTACCAGGCTTTACTATGCTACGCACGTTAGCGTATAGAAATTTAAGTGACCTTTTAGTTGCACTAATCTTGGCGTAACTATTAACCACTCGATGCGAAACGTTTTCTGACATTGGCAGGGGTGCCTCTAGTTTTTTGCAGGTAACTTAGTGATTTTAGGTACGCCTTTAATATATTTTATGGTGAGATCTTTCTCGCCTTCATCGATTCTACGTTTAAGCTCTTCTTGCAACGCCTTAAAATGTGTTTGCTGTTTTGGAGTTTGATCAGCAAAAATCCTTACATTGTCCGAGTTTAAGCTTCTTCTATTTCGCAGCACAGATATGGCTTCTTCTTGTGATTTGTAAGAAACTTTCAGTGGACGTGCTTTTAAGGAGTTGTTAAACTAAAATAATGCACGGACTCGCATCGCGCCGGCACTGTTAGATAAGAACCTGCACTTGGTGTCATGTAGTCAAAGCTTAATGATACCGAATAGTTTTCTGTCGTTACTAATTGCAAAGTGTTAAGTTCAAAATTTAAAATAGCTCTGTAGTTTTTGAGAAAATCTTGTCCTAAGATGCCATGAGTTTTGTACGGTAAACTTTTGAAAACATAAAACTTGTGTGCAAAACTATGCCCGTTATTATTCAATGTCATATAATCTTCGCCTTCAGAATAAACATCACCTCCAATTCCTTTAATACACAATCTATCTTTGTGGAATGGAATTTGTAAACGCTCTAAACATTCATACTTGATAGCTGAAATTAAAGCTCCGGTGTCCATAAGCCAATCATGTTTATGTTCATCGATGTTAAATGATACTTTGTTTAAGCTGTTGCATATCATAACATAATTAGGCACGAAAAAACCGAGTCATTGATTCTAAGTTCGAATCATCTCTAGAAACATCACTTTCGGGATCGGGTTTCATGGTGTTTATGTTACCATGCGAACCTCGACCGCGACTTCGATTGTAGAACTGGCCTCTACCGCTATAATTATTCCTCTGGTACCTTACCTGGTATCGCTGGCTCGGACCTTAGTTCTGGTAGCTCTGCGCTCCACCTCTCGCATTAGGGTTGGCATACCCTCGCTGTCGCTGCCTGTAGCCTCGACCTCGCTGGGCTCTTTTATAGTTATTGCGAAAAGGTTGCTTGTACATACCCATAACTTCAGCTGATGTACCTGGGGCAGGAGCTCTTCATCTTGCGCCGCCTGTATAGCATCTGATAAGGAAGAAAAATTACGCGCGGCAATTATCGTGCTCAACTTTTGACTTCGCAGTCCGTCGGCAAACCGCTTAATAGCGAGTTTTTCGTTTAAAAGCCTCAAAACGTTATATGCGCCTGAGTTTCCATCGGCCTGCGAAATTGTTAGGTCGACGAACATCTCGGAAAGCTCCTTTCCGAAATCTGAAATAGATCGCTGATTTTGCCTACATTGTTGCAGTCTAGAGTGAATAGCAGTATCGCTTTTGCGTGGCAACAATAATCTACGCATATCCTTTGTTAGCTCATCGGCAGACTGATAACTAGGCAATAGTTTTAATTTTGCATGCCGTGATAATCGACTTTTCAACACAAATTGAGTAAGTTTCATTTTACATTCCGATTTAGTTAAAACCGCACTATAATATTCAATTCCTTCAATCAATTGATTTGTATTGTCCTCTTGGTCGGTCATAATAGGCAATAGACTTAACGCAGTTTTCAAATCAAATATTTCGACGGCCATGGCTTCGTGGAGAGAGGAGGAGGTCTCCTCTTTACTTGGTTCAATGCACAAATTGAGAACCTCTGTCAATAAACTACTAAACTGCTCACTAATTTTATTAACTAAATTAATTTCTATCTGAGAAACCTCTACCTTCTACCTCAACCTTCTACCTCTTTTGATTGTACTTGAGTCTTAAAATCTTCTAAAAACCTGCAGTGCAAGCACCGATCTTCCGATCGATATATTTAACGAATTTTCATGTCGAATTTGACATAAAGTTTCGATAAAACGTAATCGGTAGCACGGAATGTATTTTATCGACTTCGATACAAATTCGATAAATCTTAACGATCATGTCGTTCTATGTCGACTAAACCACGCATGGATCTAATTTTTGACATTTGTCATCGGTTTAATCTTGTCAAACTTATCGAATTTTATCGGGTTTCCATAGTTGCTCGATAACCAATTTATAATATTTTCAAACTGGATTTTGGCTATAATTTAATACTGTAAGCCGAAAAATGGACGCGTCTCGAGATGTCTTGAGAATCAATAGGCAGTGCCTAAGAAATGCCAATAATTCTTTCGACCTACCTTACGAACAGTTTGAGATTCTGTTTAGAATTCATAAAGAAATTGCCCTCGCCGTTATTCAAGTTGTCGAGAGTGATCTATAAGAAGGAGCCGATCAAATGGACTGCCAGTAAATATTATAGTAATTAGTAAGCACTTCCCAAAGCGGAAACTATTTGCTAAAATTATACTTATTCTAATTATTATGTTATCCTACTTATACATGGAAATTCATTGTTGTAGGTCTGTTGGGTGTACGGTACGCTTTTACGCTCGCGTCGTTACCAGTTACTAAAGGTGTATCGGTCAAGAACACAACTTTGCACTGGTCAAAGGACTACAAGCAAACTTGTGCAGGATTTCTTGCAAGCAGTTGTTCAAAATCTCACGAGCAGTTACATCAAGGTCCCTAGCACTGCAAGGGATAGGAGAGAAGTTACTGTTGGCCAAATCCATAAAGTAGTTTTTGCATGAATAAATGAAAGAGTATTAAACACCTATTCCAGTTTCATATGTGTTTACTATCATATTATCAACTAAGCACTACCTACGTATCTAATATAATAATACGGTTGTAAAAGCACCACTGGAGCAGTTGTGCCAGCAGCCTAGAGCCACACTCCGTTATTTTAAGGAGTTGGGGTGGCTCGGGTAGATGCTGGCACAGAGGGAAATGCACAATACACCCCAAGCGGGACGTCAGTGCAGGACTTAGCACCCCCACGTAGAATTAGACGGTTGTAAAATATTTTCAACTGAATAATTAGGTAAAGTCCTTTCGGCCAATATTATTATTATGTCGTTCCTCTTAAATAATTAATCGGATTTCACATGAACATAATGGATTTTCTGTAATCTATACATATAATAAAACTGTAGAGATAAAAAAATCTGTAAATGCAAGATATCGAAAAAAAAATGACACAGGTTGGCTTGAAATTTTTCGCTGATCACGTTAAGCTACTTTTTAGACATTTTGTCTGTTTGTTTGTTTGTTTGTTTGTTTGTTTGTTTGTTTGTTTGTTTGTTTGTTATGGCACAAGTCCGAAAATACTGAACGGATTTTCATGCGGTTTTCACTAATAAGCTTAGAAAAACCCGGCGCAAAACATAGGATATATTAAATTTTATATATCGTTATTTTTTTTTTGGTGAAAATGATTAAGATTTCATTATGAAACGGAACGGGATTATAACAAGATGGCCGCTTCAAGGCCTCAAGGTAAATTTTTTTTCTTATATTTTGGATCCACACGTAGTGTAGGTATTTAGCCAGTGTCAAATAGTGTCAAAAGGTAAGTTATATTTTGGCTACTAACCATAGATGAGAGAAAAAAAAAAAGGTTACACTGCTACTGACGGTAATTTTATTTTGGGTTTATCCGGATGCACAGATTAAAGAAAAAACTCTGGTTACTATTATGGCGCGGTTTCATATACGCCCGAACCTTCGCTGTTGAGTTGGCGCGCAAAAACATCTCTGTTGACTATCCTCGATGTTTTTGTAGCGCCCCAACCCGGACACACAGTCAATTTGTTTGCCTGCTGCGCGACCGACGTGGGCTAAATAAAATGGAGGAAGCAGTAGCGTTATATTGCATGTCGACAAATAAATATGTTTTACAAACTGTGAGAGTATTATTTGCGATTACAAAAATAAATTTTAAAAGGTTTAATTTATAACTCCTTATCAATATGAAGTAAAACCAGTTTTTTTTGTCAGTTTATCTGTCCCTTTGAATACGGATCACGGTTGTTATAGTGGCAACAGAAATATATCATCTGTGAAAAATTCAACTGTCTAACTATCACGATTCATGAGTACATCCTGGTGGACAGACAGACAGACAGACGGACAGCGGAGGTTTAGTAATAAGGATTTACTCTTTGAGTACGGAACTCCTATATTTTTGTATTTCATTCTGAACAATCCCCACTGCACTAAGAAAGTAATTTAATGCATGTTTTACAACAGTAAATAACAATTGGTGCGCCTGCATTACCGGGCGGGCTTTTCGGGCTACGGCGAAATACATCGCGCGATAACTTTGCGCTCGACGCATGCAGATTAGAGAAAAACAATGTGTTCATTATGTAAGTGTCTATACCCAAGGAAGTCATAATGTATTTACTTATAGATAAGTTTTTTCGTTAATATGTGGTCCAAACTAAAAAAGAGGATAGGTATGAGAACCTTCTTGAATATGAGCACGACACAGAGAACAAGGAATTACGAAAACTAAAAACTCCTTAGACTTTTTTTTATAAGTTTTAAGGCTTCACGCGATATCATATTTAGCCAATATTGAAACATAACTAAATTATTATTCATGTTTTCAATTTATTGGGTTCTGGCGAGGGCAAAATTCTTTATTGGCGAACTGGTATTATGTATTAGTTTTCAAAAATCTACTACGCGTTACCATTCGAAATAAGTATTTAAAATTGTGTTTATAGTACTTATTGCTTAACCTTTAGTAGTAACATATTCAGTAATCTGTGCCTATTGACCCTTGCTTTTGCTATGCATTGTAAACCTTTTTTTAATTTGGCATTAGACAAAATTTGTATTTAGCCAATGATAGGAAGTATTTTATGAAAACTGTTTAAAAGGGTAGGTACTTAGACTTTTTATAATTATTCAGAAGGCTTCACGCGATTATCATATTTAGCCATTATTGAAGCTTACATATTTATTTAAGTTTTCGATTTATATGGTTTTGGCGGGAGCAATGTTCTTTATTGGCGATCTGGTCAAATGTATTATTTACATAAACTTCTACACGTTACCATTCTAATTAGGTATATAAAATTATTTTTGCGCTACTGCTACATTCTTGATCGAACCCAAGGAGGTTTTAAGGTACCAGAGGGTCTAGCAAAGATACCAACTACTAACGCTAACGCCTCACGCTAACTCCAAAATGTACTAGGATGACATTTCGGAAATCGCTTACTTTTCCACAGCTAATGTCATTTCAATACAGTTTTGGAATTAGCGTTTGGCGTTAGCGTTTGTGGTCGGTAGCTTTGCTAGACCCCCTGTAGTACTTACAGCTACTTAAGTTATAGACCCTTACCATTGCTACGCATTTTAAAACCTTTATTATTTTGGCATTAAAGTAAGCGTCCGTGCTATTACATATTTGTATTTAGATGATACGAAATATTATATGAAAAATGTTTAAAAAGGGTAGGTACTTAGATATAATAATATGTAGGTATTCATTATGGCAATAAAATTGTATCCTCGAATTAACAACATGGCGCGTAACGTTCGTTTTTGACTGTTTTTGATTTGTTCTTCTTCTTCTTCTTCTTCTTCTTCTTGCATGTTGAAATAAGGTTTTAATAGTTAAAACATTTTAGATCTGTGATTCTGTGGGCTTTTAAATAAACGGGAGCAGAAAACGATTGATTTGGGAGTTTTGGCGGGAACGTGAAAAAGTTCACGTCGTTGCATTGTATTATTTCTCAAAACGTGTGCTTTTTTCAGTGTTAATGTTTAAAATTGGTGGCGTTTTACGCATTAAGTGCTGAATTACGAGCATGAGTGTGGTCAAGTGATATAATGTGGTGTAACGTGGTTTTTCGTGTTGCTTCCAAAATTCCATAGACGCTTCTTGTAAAGTTGCCACCACTTTACTTGAGCATGACTTAGACTGGACTATGACCCGACTTAGACTGGACTATGACTATGACTAAGACTTGACTACGTAAAATATTCTAAAACTCGATGAAAATATAAAATACTTGACACTGGCTAAATACACTATGTGTGGAGCCAAAATATAAAAAAAAAAAAAAAAAAACGATTGATTACTCGGTTACTTCAATAAGGTTATAGTTGTAGTAGGTAAGTAACATCTTTGGGTGTAAGTAAGTAATAATTATGTAATGACGATTTAACCTACTCCCTCATTTTCATCACTAGGTAGGTGTGTTGGGAATGAGACAGCGTGGAAAATAGTGGATATAATAATAATTATTACTGTCGATTCTTTAAGGAGTGGTGGTTTAGTATTTGTAATTCCTAATTAGTATTAAGAAAATTAATTATGTACGCGATTTATAAACTTATTATTGACACTGGCTATGTGTAGGTACTCAATTCATTATGGAGCCAAACTTAAGAAGATAAAAAAATGTGGTAAATGGAACAAAAAGCGCGCGGATAATATGTAAAACTGAGCAAAACAGGATCATCGTGTGTGATTCTTCCATATTTTTCTAAACTGTACCTGCCTGCTTAGGAAACTACAACCTAAACAAAATTTATTGAAACTTCTGTTAAATTCCCGAGTGAAGTGATGATGATTTCTTTTTGTTGTAATATGAAGTAGTACCTTTAAAGTTGTAGTTTTTTGTTTGAAACTTCTTTACTGTTATAAATCTATATTAGACTTAAAACATTTAATTTTAGATAATGGCTTAAATAGCTTCCACTCGCGGCTATGCTTGGGTTATACCTATACCTATGCTAATACAGGTTGGTTACTGTGCTCAGCTTCGAAGATTTATTGGATTTTGTTGTTTGGTACGAAATGCATGATCTATTATTAGACTATAACGTAAAAATAACATAACACAAGCGTGCGAAGCCGCGGGCAAAAGCTAGTATTTCATAAAAATGTATAGGTACCTATTAGAATAAATTGTTCAAGTAGGTGTTTTTCACGAATGGATGTCTAACCTCTTTTCCTTAACCTCCAATATTTTGCCTAATCTGTGGAATTTTCCGTAATATAAAGTTACTCTGTGAAAATTATGAACGAATGATCGATAATATGTCGACTAAATAAAGCCTTCGAAAGACGTCGACAAGAATTACCGATGTTAGATCCATGCTACGAGTTACCGATTAGATCGATAAATAAAATCTATTTATCGACTCGATATATTTGTCGAACCGAAGATCCGTGCTTGCACTGCTGTTGTAACTTAACAAAACATTATCGGTCTTATTACAAAACGTGGTCTAAAGATAGTTCGAAGTTTAAACTAAGGTTTAACGAAAATTCATATTACAAATCGTAGTTTATCTCTTAGTCCCGGACTATCTATGGTACTAAAGTTAAACCTGTCAGACACCTAGTTTAAATTCGTAAACTGTGGTTTTTGCGTCGTCCATTTTGAATTTTTTTGAGGTTATTGTGGGTTATTGTTTGGAGGTGTTTCATTTCAGTAGTGTGGAATATTTTTCGTGAAAGAACTAGGCAAATGGACGTGAATTCGATCGATGACATTGATATCGATTATATTGATTTATTGGGAGCATCACGGCGACCTAATAAACATAGGATACGGCTGAATCCTTTCGAATTAAGTGATGAAGATTTTCGTTATAAATACCGCTTCACAAAATCTTTCGGAGAGAAAATTGTTGGGTTGATAAGAGGCGATTTATCACGAGATCCTCGAGGAATGCCGATTAGTCCGGAAATACAAGTAGCTTGCGCGCTACGCAATTGGGCTCGCCATGAAGTAAGTGTATTTTATTACCTACCTACCAAAGCTGGCTCTATTATCATATAAATCTCTTACGTACAAGAGTGTTTACCAGTACCTTAGCGCTTGATATCCTGCCCATATGCAATAGTGTGCAACTGTGGCTTGCTCGCCCATGAAAGAGTTTTCATGCACCCTCATAGAGAACCTAAGAACATAAATACATGTAAAACAAAAGATACACGCAACGTGAGCTAAAACATCATCTTTATTTACTGCCAACCTCCTTCTAATAATAATAAAGGGACACACCAAAGACTTCTATGTAATAGGGGGAATTCTGTGGGACACACATTTAATTATTTTTACAAGTATGTACCTACTTATCTGTATATTATTTTTGTTACAGATCCAAGATGATACAGGAGACCTGCATGGAGTGTCTCAACCAGCTGTTAGCAAAATTTGTAAAAATGTTGCTACTGCCCTAGCTCGTGTGTCTCACAGATTTATAAAAATGCCTGCTACACTCAATGAGCAACAAGAGGTAATGCAAAAATTCCGAAGCATTGCAAACTTTGGTACCGTAATTGGATCTATTGACTGCATACATCAACCGAAAAGGATTTTCATCATTCAATGTACAGGTACCTACATTTTTATAATGACTAACTACAATATGTACTTAACATTATTATTTTTCATTAATAATAAATAACACATCAGTAAATATGTATTCTTACAAAACTTATATCTTTATTTTAGGTGGTTTGTGATGCCGATCTAAAAATAATGGACATTGTGGCTAGGTGGCGTGGCAGCGTACATGATTCTCGCATATCCGTTTGAAACAGCGGTTTGAGGCAGGGGCATTCTCTGGCATTTTACTGGGGGACAGTGGTTATCCCTGTATGCCTTATTTATTTACGACAATTTTAAATGTTACCACACCTCAAGAGGAGAGATACAACAGGGCCCACATCCAGACTAGGAATACAGTGGAGAGGTGCTTTGGCCTGTGGAAACAAAGATTCCGCTGTTTATTGCGGGGCATATATGGAAGCACAGAGACTGCTAAAAAAACTATTGTTGCATGTGCAGTGCTCCATAATATAGCAATAGACATGCGTGAAGATGATTTTCCTGGTGAAGAAGACATTGATGAGTTACCCTCTACCTCTGGACACATCACACTAAATCAACCCAACATTGAAAATACAGTACGGGGAAATGTTAGGAGGAGGCAGTTTATTGAAACTCATTTTTAAATGACAACTTTTTTTAATCAAATGATCACAATGATTATCAATACCTAGGGCCTGTAACTGAAGTCAACACCTATCTCTGTAAGTAATATTGTAAGCAGTAAGTGCTATAGTAAATTACAGTAAACTAATTATTAAACTATTTGCAGTCAAGTATGAAGTTTTATAGTTCTTTTGTGACAGGTTTTTTTTAATCACTGCTAATTATGGTTTAATTGCCAAACATTAATATTATCTTGAACAACAGCTTGTAACACTTATTTATTTAATTAATAAAAACAGTAACGCTGATTGTTTATACTTATTATATTAATTAATCATTGTTTTTATCTACTTAACTAGATTATTTAAGAAATGCAAAAACATAAACTATGTTGACACTAATATTATTTGAATATCAACTACCTACAAATTTTACAACAGAGAGCTGTAAAATTACTAGATGATAATGATTAATTCAACAGCAACTTTTATTAAGAATCAACAAATAAAACTATTAATAAGTAACAAAAACTGATTATTAATATTATTATAATATTTGGTTCTGTAGTAGAGTTATTTTCTACTCCAGCTTTTTTATTTTTAAATTTGCAATATTAATATTTAGATTATGTTCATCCTCTAACATTTTTAAATTCCTCTTTTTATATTCAATGTTACTCTCTGCAATGGACTCCCTTGCATCTTGGCTTCTGTAAAAAGAATAACTCCATTAGATGTGAAACTTATATTTATTCTCAACTAGCTTTTGCCCGCGGCTTCGCACGCTTGTGTTATGTTATTTTTACGTTATAGTCTAATAATAGATAATGCATTTCGTACCAAACAACAAAATCCACTAAATGTTTTCGAAGCTGAGCACAGTAACCTGTATTAGCATAGGTATAGGTATAATGCAAGCATAGCCGTGAGTGGATATAGATTTATAACAGTAAAAGAAGTTTCAAACAAAAAACTACAATTTTATAAGTACCTCTTCATATTACAACAAAAAGAAATCATCATCACTTCACTCAGGTCTTTAACAGAAGTTTCAGTAAGTTTTGTTTAGGTAGTAGTTACCTAAGCAGGCAGGTACAGTTTAGAAAAATATGGAAGAATCATACACGATGATCCTGTTTTGCTCAGTTTTACATAATTATTATCCGCGCGCTTTTTGTTCCCTTTACCATATTTTTTTTACCTTCTTAAGTTTGGTTCTATACGAATTGAGTACCTAACTACCTACACATAGCCAGTGTCAATAATAAGTTTATAAATTGCTGGAGATATGCATTTACCTGTACAACGCGTACATCATTAATTTTCTTAATACTAATTAGGAATTACAAATACTAAACCACCACTCCTTAAAGAATCGACAGTTATAATTATTATTATGTCCACTATTTTCCACGCTATCTCATTCCCAACGTACCTACCTAGTGATGAAAGTGAGGAAGTAGGTTAAATCGTCATTACATAATTATTACTAACACCCAAATTTACTTACCTACTATAACTATAACCTTCTTGAAGTAACCGAGTGATCAATCGTTTTCTGCTCCCGTGGTTTATTTAAAAGCCCACAGATCTAAAATATTTTAACTATTAAAAACTTATTTCAACATGCAAGAAGAAGAAGAAGATCAAATCAAAAACGAACGAACGCGCCATTTTGTTAATTCGAGGATACAATTTTATTGCCATAATGAATACCTACATATTAATTATTATATCTAAGTACCTACCCTTTTTAAACATTTTTCATCAAATATTTCGTATCATTGGCTAAATACAAATAATAGCACCTCTGGCTTACTTTAATGCCAAAATAAAAAAGGTTTAAAATGCGTAGCAATGATTAGGGTATATAACTTAAGTAGCTATAAGTACTACAGGGGGTCTAGCAAAGATACCAACCACTAACGCTAACGCCAAACGCTAACTCCGAAACTGTATTGAAATGACATTCGATGTGGAAAAGTTAGCGATTTCCGAAGTGTCATCCTAGTACATTTTGGAGTTAGCGTTTGGCGTTAGCGTTAGTGGTTGGTTTCTTTGCTAGACCCCCAGGTACCTTAAATCTTCCTTGGGGTTGATCAAGAATGTAGCAGTAGCGCAAAAATAATTTTATCTAACTAATTAGAATGGTAACGTGTAGTAAGTTCATGTAAATAATTCATTTTACCAGATGGCCAATAAAGAACATTACTCCCGCCAAAACCCTATAAATCGAAAACTTGAATAAAAATGTAAGCTTCAATATTGGCTAAGTATGATAATCGTGTGAAGCCTTATGAATAATTATAAAAAGTCTAAGTACCTACCCTTTTAAACAGTTTTCATAAAATACTTCCTATCATTGGCTAAATACAAATTTTGTCTAATGCCAAAATAAAAAAGGGTTTACCTACAATGCGTAGCAAAAGCAAGGGTCAATAGGCACAGATTACTGAATATGTTACTACTAAAGGTTAAGCTATAGGTACTATAAATACAATTTTAAATACTTATTTCAAATGGTAACGCGTAGTAGATTTTTGAAAACTAATACATAATACCAGATCGCCAAAAAATAATTTTGCCCTCTCCTGAACCCAATAAATCGAAAACATGAATAATAATTTAGTTGTGTTTCAATATTGGCTAAATATGATATCGCGTGAAGCCTTAAAACTTATAAAAAAAGTCTAAGAAGTTTTTAGTTTTCTAAATTCCTTGTTCTATTTGTCGTGCTCATATTCAAGAAGGTTCTCATACATATCCTCTTTTTTAGTTTAGACCACAGATTAACGAAAAACTTATCTATATGTAAATACATATGATTTTTTTGGGTATAAGTACTTACATAATGAACACGTTGTTTTTCTCTAATCTGCATTGCATCGAGCGCAGACGAAGTTATCGCGCGTTGTATTTCGCCGTAGCCCGAAATGTGTGATACACTGCCGATAATGCAGGCGCACCAATTGTTATTTACTGTTGTAAAACATGCATTAAATTACTTCCTTATTGCTTAGTGCAGTGGGGATTGTTCAGAATGAAATACAAAAATATAGGAGTTCCGTACTCAAAGAGTAAATCCTTATTACTAAACCTCCGCTGTCCGTCTGTCTGTCGGTCTGTCCACCAGGATGTACTCATCAATCGTGATAGTTAGACTGTTGAATTTTTCACAGATGATATATTTCTGTTGCCACTATAATAACCGTGGTCCGTATTCAAAGGGACAGATAAAAAGACAAATAAAAAAATTTGGTTTTACTTCATATTGATAAGGAATTATAAATTAAAACTATTACAATTTATTTTTGTAATCACAAATAATACTCTCACAGTTTGTAAAACATATTTATTCGCCGACATGCAATATAACGCTACTGCTTAATTTTTTTTTTCTTTCATCTATGGTTAGTAGCCAAAATATAACTTACCTTTTGACACTGGCTAAATACCTACACTATGTGTGGAGCCAAAATATAAGACAAAAAACTTACCTTGAGGCCTTGAAGCGGCCATCTTGTTAAAATCCCGTTCCGTTTCATAATGAAATCTTAATCATTTTCACCAAAAAAAAAATTAACGATATATAAAATTTAATATATCCTATGTTTTGCGCCGGGTTTTTCTAAGCTTATTAGTGAAAACCGCATGAAAATCCGTTCATTATTTTCGGACTTGTGCCGTAACAAACAAACAAACAAACAGACAAAATGTCTAAAAAGTAGCTTAACGTGATCAGCGAAAAATTTCAAGCCAACCTGTGTCATTTTTTTTTCGATATCTTGCATTTTTAGATTTTTTTGGTTTTACTTCATATTGATAAGGAATTATAAATTAAAACTATTACAATTTATTTTTGTAATCACAAATAATACTCTCACAGTTTGTAAAACATATTTATTCGCCGACATGCAATATAACGCTACTGCTTAAATTTTTTTTCTTTCATCTATGGTTAGTAGCCAAAATATAACTTACCTTTTGACACTGGCTAAATACCTACACTATGTGTGGAGCCAAGATATAAGACAAAAAACTTACCTTGAGGCCTTGCATTTACAGATTTTTTATCTCTACAGTTTTATTATATGTATAGATAAACATCTTTACCTAATTATTAATGGATACTTACATATTTTGAAGTGCCTTCTTATGTTGTTTTTTGTGTTTTTTTGTCATTTGATTCTCAAAATCCTCAGACAGTTCAGGTATTACTAAGAAAAGAATAAAAAAATTAATAAGTAAATAAAGACTGTTATTTAAATATACTTGATTTGTTTCATTAATGATGTGACCCTCACCATAGTTCGCAGGATTATTATGAGGTGTTAACAAACTAGGGCCAGCTTTATCCTCATGGTAAGTAACATATTGATTTGATTCATTAATGATGTGACCCCCACCATAGTTTGCAGGATTATTAGGTGTTAACAAACTAGGGCCAGTTTTATCCTCATGGTAAGTAACATATTCATCAGCAATCTGTAGCAAATAAATTATTGTTTAATTGCACTCCAAAAGATAATATAATACTACCATTCAATGGGTAGTCTTATTGTTCAAAGCAATTTCCTGACAACCTGAACAAAAAACCTAACCAGATAAAATCTAGGACAAGGCGACTCTTCGAGCTTTCGAAAGCATGAGTGAATAGTAGTTCGCGAAAACATAAGTAGTATCGAATAATGATTTGAGTACTACTAATATGGGTAGGTATCGATACTTTGGTGGTATCGGAACATCCCTTTGCAACCTTGGAAACCAAGGTGACAAAGCATGTCACTATTAATAATTCGTTCGAAAACTTTAGCCGTTTTTCACTTTACATCTACAACGTAAACTCTTTAAATCATCACACTAATATTATAAAGGCGAAAGTTTGTGTGTGTGTGTGTTTGTTCCCTCTTCACGTCGTAACGGCTGGACGGATTTGGATGAAATTTGGAATACAGATAGCTTATATACTGGATTAACACATAGGATACTTTTTATCCCGGAAAAGTAGCCCGTTCCCGCAGGAAAGCTTTACAAACTTAACTTCGTCAATGAAGTTAAGTTTGTAAAGAACTCAAGTCGTGATTCATATGCGCTCATAAACGCACGCGTTCAACGACAGCCATCGAATTGCACAATTCGCGAATAGCGCGGCACTCGCCGCTGCTCGTTAAACCACCACTATGAGTGACAAAATCGTAGTGAACGAGCTCCTGGCCTTTCTCCAGCAGCGCCTGGACGTCATGGACGAGGTCAGCATGGTACAGATTTGCCGGACAAGTTTCCACGAGGACGAGATCCGGAAATCGAAGACGTTGCTCTTTGATTTGTTGGGGAAGAGTGACCGAATGCCAACTCGCAGAAGAGATGAAAAAGGTGAGAGGCTCCTTCAGGATATCATATCGCTTCTGAAGGAGACCGACCCTGACGACGTGCCTACTTTTGTGGCGAAGGATCTCCACCGAGTTCCCCCTGTCACATTCGACCACGTCGACGTCAGCAGGCTGCTGAAAGACATAACAGCATTGAAGACCAGCCTTGCAGAATTGACGCTCAAATTCAAAGCTTCACAGAACACCATCGCTGAGCTGCGAAATGAGGTCAACGATTTGCGTAGCAATGGAACACCGTTGCCGAGTCGCGGACTGTCTGAATTGGCGAAATTCAACTCGCCGATGCATGCCGACGCTGACGACACAACACGTGATGCAAGCAGCTCGCGAGGGGCAGTTTGTAGTGAAGGCGACCACTGCTAAAAGGTGGCGTTTTTTTTCGAGGATGCTCTGTTCGCTGGGCCGCAAGCGGCCCGCGAGAGTGACTTTAAAGCCGAAGATGACCTATCATAAAAGTTGGCGTTTTTTATTCGAGGGTGCTCTGTTCGCTGGGCCGCAAGCGGCCCGCGAGAGTAACTTTGTAGCCTAAGGTGACCTGTCATAAAACTTGACTTTTTTTTTCGAGGGTGCTCTGTTCGCTGGGTCGCAACCGGCCCGCGAGAGTGACTTTGTAGCCGAAGGTGACCTGTCATAAAAGTAGGCGTTTTTTTTTTTTTCGAGGGTGCTCTGTTCGCTGGGCCGCAAGCGGCCCGCGAGAGTGACTTTGTAGAGTAAAGTAAAGTAAAGTAAAATATTTTATTTGCAAGAATGTAGGTTTACATAATAGTATGGTGGTCAGATTTTTAGGAGAGCCGTGTACATTCTACCATTACAAATGGTGTGCAAATCTCCATGCAATCAATGAGCATGGTTCATCCAAACAAGAATAATTCAATAATAATAAATAATAAGTATATTTTTTCTAAATTATGGTCATATCTATTGGAATTACGTAAATTTAATTAATTATTGTGATTACAAATTATTTCATTTCGTCATTTATTTTAATTATATCATTATTGTCAGTTATTATTATTGCATTATTTAATTGCGATATGTCATAAATTCTTTAATGTCATAAAAGTTTTTTTCGGCCAGCCATTGTGTTAGTGTCCGTTTGAATCTTGGCAAGGGTACATCCTTGAAAACATTTGGTAGTTTATTATATACATTAATGGCATTAACAAACATATTTCTTTTATATAATTCAAGTTTGCATTGTGGAAAGTGAAGTTTAAATTTGTCCCTAGGGGCAGCCTTCCTCGAAACAACATCAGCATGCTTCCTAAAATATTGTGGATGCCCATGCACAAAAACACACAATTCTCTTATATACATGCAAGCCAATGGCAAAATTTTTAATCGTATGAATATGGGCCTACAACTGTCCAAATACCAAGCTCCACAGATTGCACGTACACATTTTTTTTGTATTTTAACAGCTTTCCCAATTTGAACCGAGTTACCCCACAATAAAAGACCATATGATAGCACCGAAGAGACATATCCATGGTATGCACAAAGTGCTGCCTCGGTTGACACCGTAACTCTCAATCTTTTTATGGCGTACACGAATCTGTCTAGCTTGTCACAAACGTAATCTACGTGAGCTTTCCAGTCACAATTCCGATCCAACATTATTCCAAGAAAATTTGTTTTAGATACCTCTTCAATGATTCTGTTTTGGTAATTTACGTGTAATACAATTGGTTTCCTTTGAACTGTTCGGAATTGTATCATTTTAGTTTTATCCACATTAATCTGTAAGTTATTATTATAGAGCCATTGTATTATGTTATTTAATGCATCATTAATCTCCATTTCGTATGTATCTAAATTTTGACATTTTATAAGTAAAGTTGTGTCGTCTGCGAATAAGATTGTTTTATGGTTTGTGACATTAGGAAGATCATTTATATACATTAGAAACAGAAAAGGGCCCAATACACTTCCTTGGGGTACTCCATACTTATTGTGTTGAAAGCTAGATCTGTAGGAACTCTTTTTGCTGTCGCAGATTCTAGTTCAATTCAATTCAATTCAATTGTTTATTTGCATTCCACAATGTTGTTTAAAGATGTTCGTTTACGTGGTAACAGCTCATCATGGGCCCTGTCGGGCACGCAACATTAGAAGAGAGGAAGATAGATAATTAACATTAGTTTGTCAACATTAACATGCACCTAAAAATATCACAACATTACTATTTATACATGAATTTCTTCTATATGTTTAAGATGACGTCGAATTTATTTATTTATATTAAAGTAAGTAGGCATATGTATAAGTACCTACTTACAGTCATGTTGGTATTTTCCTACTGCTTTATAACAAAATAATATTTATTTTCCCCCCTATAATTTAATGCTTTTACGTTCTATGTCATTGATTATTCATTATTATTATAAAAATTAGATTTATTATTATTAATTATATTTATACTATGCTTACATTTTATCGTTTAAATATTCATCGACGGTATAATAACTTTTTTCAATTAGAAAGTTCTTTACTTGTTTAATGAAAATTAAATTATTGAATTCATTCTTCATTGCTTCTGGAAGCTTGTTATATATATTGATAGACATAACAAGTGTACCGGAAGCGTGCAGTTTGAGCCGGGATGTAGGCAAGACCAATCGGTTTCCGTGGCGAACTGAACGGTTTACGTGTCTGGGGAGATTTTCTCGCTTTGTATATAGGTTTGGGTAATTACGTACAAATTTACAAATTTCTAAAATATATATACCAGTCAGCGTTAGGATTTTATGTTTTTTAAAATAAGGTTTACAACTGTCTCTCTGGTCGATGTTCACTAGTATTCTTATCAGTTTCTTTTGGAGTGTAAAAAGGGTAGGCGCAGCGGTGCTATTCCCCCATAGAATAACACCGTAACTTAGCCATGCATGCGCATAAGAATAATAGGTTACCAGGGCAGTTTTTAAATCAGTAGATTTCTTGATTTCGCGCAGCGCGTACGCAAACGACGAAAGTTTTGATTTAATTTTCTTAATGTGTGATTTCCAATTAACACACTTATCAATCACTAAACCAAGCAAAGTAAAATCGCTAACTGTTTCCAAAGAAATGCCATGATAAATGAAATTAAAATTTAGTGGTGCTTTTTGATATGGGTGAAAGTTTAATAGTTTAGTTTTAGTGAAGTTTATTTCAAGATTGTGTTCATGCATCCATGTAATGGTTTTATCAAGAATGGAGGTAAGTTTTTCGTTCAAATTATTACTATTTTGACATGAAGTGAGCAAGGATATGTCATCAGCGAACAGTACACAGTTATTTCTACACATTGTTGCCTTTCACTAAGGTAACTATTTAGCCACTCGTTCGCTTTCCCTCTTATTCCATATTTATTTAATTTGTTTAATAGCAATCCATGGTCCACAAAATCGAAGCTTGCTCATATCAAGGAATATAGCAGTAATTGGTGATCTGTCATTTATGGCTTCGGTGATGAGCTTCACAAGATTAAAGCACGCTAGTGATGTGGTACTATTTTGTCGAAAACCAAATTGTGTTGTAGATGAAGGTGACCTGTCATAAAAGTTGGCGTTTTTTTTTTCGAGGGTGCTCTGTTTGCTGGGCCGCAAGCGGCCCGCGAGAGTAACTTTGTAGCCTAAGGTAACCTGTCATAAAACTTGACTTTTTTTTTTCGAGGGTGCTCTGTTCGCTGGGCCGCAACCGGCCCGCGAGGGTAACTTTGTAGCCGAAGGTGACCTGTCATAAAAGAGGGCGTTTTTTTTTCGAGGGTGCTCTGTTCGCTGGGCCGCAAGCGGCCCGCGAGAGTGACTTTGTGGATGAAGGTGACCTGTCATAAAAGTTGGCGTTTTTTTTTTCGAGGGTGCTCTGTTCGCTGGGCCGCAAGCGGCCAGCGAGAGTAACTTTGTAGCCTAAGGTAACCTGTCATAAAACTTGACTTTTTTTTTTCGAGGGTGCTCTGTTCGCTGGGCCGCAACCGGCCCGCGAGGTTAACTTTGTAGCCGAAGGTGACCTGTCATAAAAGAAGGCGTTTTTTTTTCGAGGGTGCTCTGTTCGCTGGGCCGCAAGCGGCTCGCGAGAGTAACTTTGTAGCCTAAGGTGACCTGTCATAAAACTTGACTTTTTTTTTCGAGGGTGCTCTGTTCGCTGGGTCGCAACCGGCCCGCGAGAGTGACTTTGTAGCCGAAGGTGACCTGTCATAAAAGTTGGCGTTTTTTTTTCGAGGGTGCTCTGTTCGCTGGGCCGCAAGCGGCCCGCGAGAGTGACTTTGTAGATGAAGGTGACCTGTCATAAAAGTTGGCGTTTTTTTTTTTCGAGGGTGCTCTGTTCGCTGGGCCGCAAGCGGCCCGCGAGAGTAACTTTGTAGCCTAAGGTAACCTGTCATAAAACTTGACTTTTTTTTTTCGAGGGTGCTCTTTTCGCTGGGCCGCAACCGGCCCGTGAGGCTAACTTTGTAGCCGAAGGTGACCTGTCATAAAAGAAGGCGTTTTTTTTCGAGGGTGTCTTTGTTGCTGAAGGTGCCCTTCAACGGTGCTCTGTTGGCTGGGCTGCAAGCGGCCCCCGAGAGTGTCTTTGTAGCTGAAGGAGACCTGTCATAAAATATGGCTTTTTTAATTTGAGGTTGCTCTGTTCTGTAAGGGGTAATTTTTTTAACAAGAATAAAGCAGTTAAAGCCACGGGTAATCCTAATTCCTAATTATATATAAATGCGAAAGTTGCGGCGTATATTTGGTCCTACTTGACGGTGCAACGGCTAGACAAAAAAAAATTAAAATTTTAGTTAACTAGATAGCCTATGTGCTACTGCTACCTTTACGAGGAAATCCGCAGAAGGACTAAAGTGACCATATTGCACTTAAAGTTACCAAGTTGTTCAGGCAATGGGCAGGCAACATCGCTCGCAGAAGTGACAACCGAGTGGGAAGAAAGGTTCTTGAGTAGCGACCACGAACCGGAAAGCGCAGCGTAGGCATACCCCTCACTAGGTGGACCGACGACGACCTGATGAAAACTGCGGGGAGCGCATGGATGCAAGAGGCGAGCAGCCGCTCAAAGTGGCGCTCTGTGGGAGGCCTATGTTCAGCAGTGGACATTTACGGGCTGATGGTGATGATGATAATAGGCTACTTTTAATCCGCGGGTGAAACCGCGGGCCGCAGCTAGTATTAAATTAAATGTGATGATAGATTATTTTTCACGCATTTTATCTTAAAGTTCATGGCTCATAATTAATCATTATACATAACGAAATTCTTTTATTAGATAATATGACCATATATCAAACATGGTAAAAAAAACCGTAACTTTCCGATAATTCCCGACTGTTGAGTTTCTGAACGATACTTGCGATCCAATAGTTAATTTCATTCGTTCTTTCAATTCAAACCCGATCATGCTTATAAGAGGTCACGGTACCAAATAATGCGACTTTTTTAACCTGCCTAATCTGAACTGAGTCGCATTCTAAAAGGTCACGGTATGCCCCCTGGTGTAGACTTACTACCGAATTGGGAAAAATTCAAGCAGCAATTTCAAATATTTCTGACAGCGGCCGGATTAGAACGAGTTTCGGAAAATCGTAAAGCGGCCATTTTAATAAACAGCGTGGGAAACGAAGCGCAAGAATTATATTTTAATGTGCTAAAACGCGACGATAATACAAAATACAAACAAATAATAACGCTTTTCGATGAATATTTCGCTCCCAAACAAAACGAGGTCATTAATGCATATAATTTCAATAATAGAAAACAAGAAGATGGAGAAAATTTTGACACGTTTTACACAGACATCAGAAGATTGGTAAAAAACTGTAATTACAAAGAACAAGAAGAAAGGATGCTGAGAGACCGAATTGTCTTTGGAGTTGAAAGCCACGCACTTCAGCGGAAGCTTCTAGAAGTTGCAGACCTAACATTGCAGAAAGCTGTGGACATCTGCAGGGCAACAGAACTGTCAAGAGATCAATGCAAAGTGATGCAGCAACAGCCTGTGATGGTTGAGGTTATCCAAAATGTTCCACCATCAAATAACAAAGCTAAGTATAGTAATACAGTATACAATTGTAAAAAATGTGGCACTAGGCATTCAGCTAGAAACTGTCCAGCTTTTGGCAAAATCTGTTTCAATTGTCAAAAACCAAATCATTTTAAGCAAGGTTGTAAATTTATACATGAAACCAAATCTGTCATGTCACCCCTGGAACACCGCATCCGGCCTGGAGTGGAGCCAGTAGTGAAACCTCCTCGGCGAATACCTCATGCAATAAGATCTCGTTTGCTCGACAAGCTGAGGACCCTGGAGAATCACCAAATTATCGAAAAGATAGCTCATCCTAAAAGTTTTGTAAGTAACTTGGTAATAATTGAAAAGAAAGATTGTTCTTTACGAATCTGCCTTGATCCTAAAGATCTTAATAAAGCACTTGTAAAAGATCATCATTTGATACCCACATATGAAGAAATAGTAAGTTAGCGAATAAGTCTGTATTCTCAGTATTAGATCTTTCAGACGGATTTTATAATATAAAGCTAACAGAAGCCTCTTCAGACTTGTGCACCTTTAGTACACCCTTTGGAAGTTATAAGTTCTTAAGATTGCCTTTTAGAATATCAGTTGCTCCGGAAATATTTCAAAGATATAGTGAAAATACTTTTGGAGATATTCCAGGAGTTATAATTTACTGCGACGATTTACTGATATCTGCATCCTCAGAGAAAGAACATGATGCTATTTTGAATGAGGTATTTGAACGGGCTAAACATTGTAATGTCAAATTTAATAAAAACAAATTTCAATACAAATTAAAGGAGGTGAGGTATTTTGGTCACATATTTTCCAAGGAAGGTATTAAAGTAGATCCAGACAGGATAAATTCAATTGTTAATATGAAAAGCCCGGCAAATAAAAAAGAGCTGCAGGTTTTCTTAGGCATGGTTAACTACTTGCGCAAGTTTGTGCCTAATCTAGCAGATATGATATCACCTTTAAGAGAATTGTTAAAAAAAGATGTGGGTTGGTTGTGGACTGAAATTCATGAAAATACTTTTGCTAATATTAAAAACTTTATTACCAAGGCACCGGTTTTACAAAATTTCGATAGCACTTTACCAGTACTCATACAGTGTGATGCTTCAAAAGATGGCCTTGGTGGTTGCTTACTTCAAAATGGTAAGCCGGTTAGCTTCATTTCCAGAAGTCTTAACACCAGCCGAGGGCATGCATTTCGAAATTTTGAAATTTCATAGTTTCGAAATTTCGGACCATTTTTGCATGTTCTGTAATTTCGAAACTGACACCCTAAATTTCGAAATTTCGAAACTTACTTTTATTTTAAAACGTTCTAGAAAAAACGTAAATGCCTTCGTCGCGGTCTATAATCTGTTCCTAGATATAGTAATCTGTGATCTGTACTTGCATTACAACTTCAACCTCCTCATTTCTGGTCTTCTGGTCTCTACTTCATAGTTAAGAATCCTAATAAATTGGTATATTTCCCATGGGAATAGTAGGTTAGATGCCAATGAAAAAGGTTAACGTTAGTTTTAAAGAAAAACTGAGTTGTTGCTCAAAATTATTCAAGACCTAATGCAGAAAACTAGAAATAATCTCAGAAACTCTGGAAGTTCTGGAATTAATTGCAGACTGGAGTAAAATTAAATGAACGATCTTCAGTGCATATGTCAGTTTATGGTGCACTCAGTTCAATAGACAAATCTGGAGTTCCATATGACATGACTAGCGTGCTTATAGTACCTGGGTGTTTCACGTATTAAGGCCGCAATAGAGCGGAACCAAGGCTCTCAACTGAAGAATAACAAGAATTAGTAAGTTTAAATGGCAATAGGCAGACTAGGAATGGATAATACTGTTGTGACAAATTTTATAGTTTAAGACCTTTGTATGTACACAGTTTTTATACAATAAAGTTTATTCTATTCTATTCTATAGTCGAACAGATTACTGTCACCGATGAGGAAAAAATGTTCTCTAGGCAGACTAGGAATGGATAATACTGTTGTGACAAATTTTATAGTTTAAGACCTTTGTATGTACACAGTTTTTATACAATAAAGTTTATTCTATTCTATTCTATAGTCGAACAGATTACTGTCACCGATGAGGAAAAAATGTTCTCGAATAGCAACCACGAACCAGAAGACGTAGCGTAGGCCAGCCTTCCCACTAGGTAGACCGACGACTTTGTGAAAGCCGCGGAGATTCGATGGTTGCAGGAGGCGAGCAGCCGCCCAAAGCGGCGCTCTTTGTGGAAAGCCTATATTCAGCAGTGGACGTCTTAAGGCTGTTGATGATGAAGACTCTAAGGCTGAGTTGCACCATAATCACGGTTAAAGTTACGGTCAAATTTTGACATTAGCCCGCCCTGCGAAGCGTGGAACGGTTATAGTTAGCGTTAAAGTTAGAGTTAAAGTAAGCTGGTGCAACTCAGCCTTAATTGTTCGCAACAGATTCGTCTATGTAGCAAAGTCAAATGACAAACCAGAAGACCGAAAACGGCAGTATCAATTCACCCAAGCCTGTGATTCTGAGAGAGATCGAGAGCTTTTACGACTGACACTATACCGAAGACACCCCGGACATCAGCCTATTAGAATGGCCTTCAAACAGCTTAAAAACAAGAAAGCGCCCGGTGAGCATGGAACTATAACGGAACTGGCAGCGGGTAGTAGACCGGTACTTGTGGTCCTTCAGTTGTTATTTAGTTTCGCCATCTTTGAAGGTTCAACGCCAGAGAACGTGATATTGATTTTCTTCAAAACAGGTGATAAACGAAACTGACAAACTTTACTGAGGAGCTACAGGGCCATCTCATCGCAATAGGTCCTTAGTCTACTCGAGTCATGTGTAAGCTGTTTTCGAGAATCATTACGAATCGTCTCGAGCTCAGGTTTGAGGAATTTTAGCCTCCCGAATAAGCCGCTTTCCGGATCTGGTTCCCAGATTATAACAGAAAACCAGAGTACAGTCGGCCGTTTTGCCAAGCATTTGTGGACTATGAGAAAGCCTTTAATGAAGTCGAGACTGGGCGGTGCTGGAATCCCTATAGCGATTCCAAATTAACTAGCTTTATCGAAGTGTTTTTACAGTAAGGCAACTGTGTCAGTCCCAACTACAACACCAAAAATACCATTGCAAAGAGGAAATAGGGTCGGAGATGTTATCTGTCCGAAACTGTTCACAAATGCATCGGAGAGGACATCAGCATAAATAGTGACATCACTAACCTTCGTTTTGCCGATGATATAGTCATAATCGCGGAGTCACTCGAGGAACCTGCCATCATGCTCAACGATCTCAATAGAGTCTCCCACCAAGTTGTTAGATTTCATTGAGATGAACGTGGACATCATGCATGTCTAATGCGTATGTTCAGTAATTATAGGTAATTCTACTCTCCAAGTTGTCGATGAAAATGACTACCAAGGACAGTAGGTAGACTCAACTCCGACAACGAGATTGCACGAAGAATTCAATTCGGCTGGGAATGTTTCAAAAAGCTTCGACCTATATTGTCTTCAAAAATACCGCAGAGCCTAAAATTAAGGTTGTCTGATGACGGTGTGCGTTGCCGGTGATAACTTATGGCACTGATACGTAGTTTAATCATTTGGGTATGCTCAAAGTCGTGCAGCCAGCCATGAAGAGAACTATGCTCTTACGAGATAATATCGGAATTAAAGAGATCCAAAAGATAAATAAAGTCACAGATATAGCTCTTAGAATTAGCAAGTTGAAATGGCAGTCAGCAGGCTACATTGCTCGTAGAACTGACAATCCTACCATCAGACCAGACCTCTCTTAAAAGAGCCAGATACTTATTGCCAAAAAATTACAAAGTTATTCATTTTAATCCTAACTGTAATTTCATAGCGTAAGCCTCCGTAGTACCTATGTAGTTTGTGCCTACAAATTGTGATCCATACGCTACGATAAAACATCATCGCCAACGACGATGAAGCTGCTCCTGCTACTGCTATTCTAGGAAAGAGAGACGGAAGAGAGAAAAGAGTCAATGGATTACGTTGAAGAGAGGCAGGTGCACCAGCTAGTTACCTAGTTGTAGTTCCTTATAGTTCAATTATTGATCAAAAGAGATAAGAAGCATAAAGCAAGAACATAAAGCTAGAAAATAATTATGTACTAATAAGTTACTTAAACATTTAAAAATTACATCATCAGTTTCGAAATTTCGAAATTTTGAAACTGATGACTGAAACTGAAAATCTGAGAAAGTGCACGCCCGAAGCCGAACAAAGATTTTCACAAATTGAAAAAGAACTTCTTAGTGTAGTATGGGCCACAAAGAAATTTCATTATTTTATATATGGTGTAAAATGTACAGTTTTAAACGATCATAAACTTATTATATAAAAGAGGGAGATGTAGCATATGTCACTATGACAGTGACAGCTCCCGACACACATGCAAGCAGGGGCCGGGGATTCTGGGAAGAAATATATACGACGTACGTGTTCCACCAAATAAGTCTTTTATTTTATAATATTAGTATTAAGAATCACATAATACTACAGATGGGGAGGAAGGTGTGAGTGACAGCGTAAGTACCCAGGCGAATGAGCAATTGAGGAGCGCTTTGGAGGACGCGATTGGGCGGTATCGGTCCACACCTACCTCTAGGCCGCGACTACCACGTTTGCCCACGAATAGGCGAAACCTAGTGCTAATGGGAGCCCTGAACACTTTGCTAGCTCCATACTTACGGACTAGCGAAGACTTAGTTGATACGCACTCGATCTTGTATTGTGGGGCCATCGCGGCGTGTCGCGTGGCTCGTGTCAAGTTTCCGGACACTGACCGAGCACCGCGACCCGCCGACGGTGCTCCCGCGTGGCAGGTACGGATCGAGAGGCGTATCACTACATTTAGGACTCTCATAGTGAAGCTGGTCTGCTTCAGCCGGGGCAATCATCGCACCCGAGTCATGCGTTTTGTGACCCAGGCCTTTGCTGAGACCGATACTAGGCCCCAGGATTACATGGCTTGTGTTACGGAGCGCATTGACTACCTGAAGCAGAAAGTCTATGCATTGGCAAGTCGTATTCGCCGCTACAGAGAGCGTGTGGATAGGTACCAGCAGAATCGCCTTTTCCAAAGTGACCAAAGGAAGGTGTACCGGAACTGGGAGGGAACCGGCCAACGTGTGGTCGACGGGCAGCTGCCAGATGCAAACGCCATGAACGAGTTCTGGCGTAGCATCTGGTCGGTGCCCGACGAGCACACGGAGGGTGATTGGATGCGAGTTGTCGAGCGTGGGTGTGAGTCGATCGAGTCCATGGGGTCTATTACTATAGACCCCGAAAACGTAAGTTGTGCGATCCGTACGGCCCAGAACTGGAAAAGTCCTGGACCGGATGGATTGCACAACTTCTGGATTAAATGGATTCGATGCTCATACCCATGCTTGGCGATACGATTTCAAGAAGCCCTCGAGGCTGGTTTACTCCCAGGTTTCATGACAACTGGTGTCACCTTTCTGCTCCATAAGTCCGGTAGTACCACGGAAGCGAAAAATTACAGACCCATCACGTACTTGCCTACGCTGTACAAGCTCCTTACATCCATTCTGAGAACAAAAATTAGCTCGCACGTTGTTGCGAACAATATTTTGGCCCCTGCTCAGAATGGATGTAGGGTTGGGTCCCGTGGTACTAAGGAGCTCCTCCTCATCGACACGGCCATCTGCCAACAGGTCCGGCGGAACAGAGGGGCTCTCTCTACTGCCTGGATTGACTATAAGAAGGCCTATGATTCGGTGCCTCACTCGTGGCTGGAGAGGATCTTGGAGTTGTATAAAATAGATGCAACTTTGAGATCCTTTTTAAGGTCATGCATGGGGCGGTGGACCACGGTCCTTCGTCAACCAGGTAGGGGGACAGCGTCTCTGGTCCGCAGGACTTAATAAGGATTGAGCGAGGCATATTCCAGGGTGACAGTCTGAGCCCCTTGTGGTTTTGCCTGGCGTTGAATCCTCTCAGTACCTTGCTGGGAGATTCAAAGCTAGGCTGTCGGCTTCGGAGAGGGGGTGAGATCATATCTCATCTACTGTACATGGATGACCTCAAGCTGTTCTCACCGCAACGTCCACAATTGATAGAGTTGTTAAGAATTTTAGCAACTCTATCAAGATGGAGTTCGGTGTGGATAAATAAAAATAAATATGTGCGGACATTTCATAAGTGTGCGGTTATGCATGTACGGGGAGGGAAAGTTGTAAATTCTACGAATTTGCAATTTTCCGATACAATGACTCTCAGGTCCCTCTCCAAATCCGAAACCTCTGTAGGTTCCCCCAACCCAACGACTCTGACACACCAAGATACACAGGTCGTTGGGTGTTTCAGTAGGGGATGTTAAGCGGACGGTGAAGGAGCGCTTCTTCTGCCGTCTGACAAAAGTACTCAATAGTCTTTTGTCGGGTGGCAACAAGGTGCGCGCCTTCAACGGCTGGGTGATGCCCTTACTGATATACTCCTTTGGCATACTAGGATGGACTCAGACCGAGCTGGACGCCCTGGATAGAAAGGTCCGTCAAATGCTTACATCGCATAGTATGCTACAACTGCGCTCGTCTGTTATGAGACTGTACATTCCGCGGAAATGGGGTGGTCGAGGCTTTTTAAATGCCAAAACCCTCCATAACCGAGAAGTGTGCAGTCTCCGGGAGTATTTCCTCAACAACGAGTGCGGGATGCATCGCGATGTGGTGGCAGTTGACAAAGGCCTCACGCCGCTCTCCTTGGCAAACGAGAACTGGCGTAAACCGGTGGTACTTAGCACTAAGGACCGCAGGGACGTATGGAAAGGCAAGGAGCTGCACGGGCGGTTCTATCGGGCCTTGACAGGGCCCGATGTGGACCTGCATGCGTCGGTGAACTGGCTGCGTTTCGGTGACCTCTTTGGGGAAACCGAGGGTTTTGTCTGTGCAATTGCGGGCGAAGTTATCAAGACGAATAATTATCGGAAATATATAATGAAAGACGGTACGGTCGACATTTGTCGAGCATGCCGCCGTCCCGGGGAATCTCCGACATATTATTTCCGGTTGTTCTCATCTTGCTAACGGAGAGTACTTGCACAGACACAACCTAGTGGCCAGGATCATTCATCAGCAACTTACCCTTCAATACGGCCTTGTCGAGTCTGAGGTGCCGTACTACAAGTACACACCGGGGCCGGTTCTTGAAAATGGCCGTGCGTTGCTCTATTGGGACCGCTCTATCATCACGGACAGGACTATTGTAGCCAATAAGCCTGATATCGTGCTGGTAGACCGGTCCCAACGCCGGGCAGTGCTCGTTGACATCACCATTCCGCATGACGAGAACCTCGTGAAGGCTGAGAAGGACAAACTCAGCAAGTACCTTGACTTGGCTCACAAGGTTACCGCCATGTGAAATGTTGACTCAACAAGCATTGTCCCGATAGTCGTTTCAGCGAACGGTCTTATAGCGAAGAGCCTCGACCAACACCTCGAGAGGCTCTTGCTAGACGGCTGGATCAAGGGTCAGATTCAGAAGGCGGTACTCCTTGACACGGCACGTATTGTCAGGAGGTTCCTCACTCTGCAGCCCTGACCACCGGTAGCTTGGGCCCTGCCCCGCTGCCGGCGGCACTCTAGGCTTAGGTTTTTTTATAGTATTTTTGTATTTTATTTTTATACCAATATTGTAAAAAAGCGTAGCTTTATATCCGCGGGTGAGATCACGGGCCGCAGCTAGTCTTTAAATATTTCCATTAAGGAACATAATTTGGTCCAATTTTTCGGAACCTAAACGGTTTCGTCGATCCGATAAGACATAACCAGCCTTGGAAAAGAGGCTTTCTGATGGGACCGACGTGGCTGGGATAACCAAATATTTTTTTGCTAGTGTATAAAACCCCGGAAAAGCTTTGGCATGTTCTTGCCAGTAATGAAGAGGGTCTTTATTTCTGTTTATTAGACTGCTCTCCAAATATTGTTTCACTATTATAATTGACGAAGTTAAGTGTCTTCACTGATTGATATTGGGCAACATTTTCATCAAAATGAGCCCACAGGCTTGATACAGAAGTACGATTCGTGACATTTGTGTTGAGCTCAACTGCAATATTATTTGTATTTTTTGCAGTCGCTAATGTCTGAGCTTGGGTCTGGTTTAAAAGCAGCGAAAGTTCATCAGTCACCCATTGATGCGCATTTTTTGCTTTGTCATCTTGCCTAAATGCAGTTTATTTAAAGCGTGGGTCTAAAAAAGTAGCTTTAGCTACTATTTTGTTCATCTCTAGGTGGCCCAGCCTGTGAGCTAGCATCTCAATTAGGGACGTCTGAAGTGCAGTACTGATCGGTGTAATTGTTACAATATTTCGCAGTGAATATCGCAAACCTCTGATTAAAGTAACTATCGTAGGCATGGTAGTATATATTTCTCCAGAAAGGTATTCTGTTAGCTCTGTTAGCTGTTTAATGGCATACATTAAAGGAATGACTTTCATTTCCATTTGAAAATTCAAGTGTATTATTACCATGTTTTTTACGGCATAATGCACTCTTGTGCTTTTCCTTGCAATGGTAACATTTGATTTGCATCTTGCAACCCTTAGTGAAGTGCCCATCTTTAAAACATAAATAACATTTTTTCTCCAACTTTGTTTTTCTTTCTTTAACAGTCTTTACAGAGTTACACTTGTCGTTGTAATGGTTACCGTCTTTACGTTGTCTCTCTTATTTGGAGTGGATGGTGTTTGTTTGTTGCTTTTCTCTTCGGAATTTGTGTTCTGTCTGCTTACAGTATTTGGTTTCTCTTCATTTCGGTGTGGTTGGATTTTTCTAGGCCATGGTCTTTTCTTAGCCTGTACATGAAAAGCTTCAGTTGAAGATCCAGGTTTTTTCTCCTCTTCCGGATTTGTGGAACTTTCCATGGCGGCTATAATTCTTTCTAAACCTTCCATCATTTCCTTAGATGTAGAATCACTTCCTTTGAGAACGTTAAGTTTGTATAAAATCTTTTCCGGAAACTTCCCCCGCAGCATTACTCTCTCATGGTTACCTTCTGTATTTTCATTAAGTGAATTCAGTACTCTCAAGTGTCGCTGAATGCAAATTAATGTAGATCTGCAATCCACTGCTGTATATGCTGCCCTTTTCAATTTAGAAAGAGCTTCGTAATGTGCATCAATAACGTTATTCTTGCTTCCATAGCGATTCTTCAACATATCTAAAGCAATTTTATAGTTTTCATTTGTAGTGGATATCCCTTTCAAAACCTCCAATGCCGGTCCTTCTAAGCAGCTCATTAAATATGCCAACTTGTCAACGTCATGCAGGTCGCGCAAGCCTATGGCTGACTCAAACCGGTCCCAAAACTCAGTAAAGTCTATTATATTTCCCGTATATTTGGGCAATTGCAAAACTGGTAATTTTACAATTGATGGTCGATCTCTTTCGGTATCTTTCTTTTGGTACAACTCTAACATTGTCTCTATCTTTACTAAAAGTCCTACCACTTTGGTCTGCATATCAATGCAAGCATTAATTAAGTCTTGATTAATGTTTGAACTCTTCTCCAAGTAATTTATCAAATCAAACTTTATATTGTCCAAGTTGAGCTTGACTGCAATACGTAGTTCAATGATTTTATTTATCTCAATCTCATCTTTATCGCAGAGTAACCTGCCCAGCTTTTCTAAATCTTTGAGTATATTAAGAGACATTTACCATGACCATTTTGATATCTGACAATCAGCAAAGTCTAGATAGCGTTACCCAAACGCCTAAATCCGTCTATATTTCATTCGCTCAATTCGATAGCCCGTTGGCAACAGAAAACTTCCACGCTTCTAGAATAGTATTTGAACTTATTCTTGTCCTGGTTACTTTGTGCACATCATAACAAACACACTTTATGTTTCACTCGTTTAGCACTATTCGACACTTTCAATTCTTTAGTTATTTAGAGAAAACAATTGAAACAAACTTTATTTCACGGCGTTTTCTTTTCATAACGCTAACGGCTAAACAAAACAAATCAAAGAGCGCGTCCTTCGCTAGCGTCGTGTTTTTTTGTTTTCATGTTGGCAGTAAGTAGGCGGCATAAAATTCAACTATGAATAACTTCCGATCACATCTAGCCAAGCAAAAGAAAACTAGGAAACCCAGACAACAATAAACCTTATTGTAAGGGAATAAGTATTATTTTAATTAAAATTAACGGTGCATTCACAACGTTTGGTACATCATTTATTTTATACCGACAATAATAATTTCGTCAACTTCTTTTGTTTTCCGTCAATAACGCCACAAATTTCTCGTAACGACATTATACGAATGAATAAACTATAATATGGTTATTTGTTCCTTACTTTTCTTCCTATTTTAAGAACACATTTTTTCTCATTACAGTGATTAGTGGGCAAATGTGAAATAAGAACTTATTTGATTTAGGCACTTCTTCATTTTTTACGTAATCACACATGGAGCGTTCATAAGCAGCCATGTTGCCAACTCCATGGAGCGTCCTTCGCGACCATGTTGCCTACATGTTGACTACACGGGGCGTCCTTTTGGAACCATGTGGATTCCTTCGTTGTAACATAAATTGCTAATAATAATTCTTACTCCTTTTGGAAAACTGTCAATTTTTCAATCCTTGTAACTTTTACCTACAGACTCAGTTGGGGCCTACACTGAATAACCCCATGCAAGCAACAACCGGTTCCTCGGTGCAATAGGGTTTATGCGCATTGCATAATATCCTTCCTCTTCCATCCGTCCTCCTCAGAAAGAAGGCACGGACGTCTCGCACGTGGACCCACTACTCCCAGCGCACATGGGATGTTTCCGTGCAACAAGTTACTCCGGAATCACGAGTGATACGTAGTCCACGTGACGAAGTTCTATGTACCATTTGCCTGAGAGCTTACACAAAGAACTATGCGAAGAGTCCACCGTGGTCCTTGGTGTGAGGAGTACAATCTCACTATTCTCTCTCAGTGTCGCCACGGGGAATAAATACAGTGCCCCAGTCCACAAGGTGCGCACAGCCATATGAACCTTTACTGAGCCTTATTCATACAATACGCGAGCCATTCGACGCAAGATTGTACGGACAGAGGATACAACATTCAGGGCATGTTTATTGGAAAAGATGTAACTTTAAACATCCCTACATTTTTAAAAGGAAAGGGTCAAATTCCACATCTAAAGTTGTTGAAAGACAGAAAGTTAGCTAGTCAGCGTATTCACATTGAGCGTTTAATTGGTTTAATGAAAACTTACAAGATTGTAAAAGAAGAATTACATCATAATTTTGTGCCTCTTGCACCAAAAATATTCTTTCTGTCTTATGATTGTGTTGTAATTTTAGGGAATGTATTATGAAATAAAAAACTATATTATGCATTTTAGTTTGGTTTTATTACAGAATCATAATTTCTATAGAGATATTTCTTAAAAATTAATGGCTGCAAATATTCTTTATAAAAAGAAGTTAGATGTAGTATAATTACATTGAGTGTGTAGCCGTCGTCGTGTATGAGAGTGTAATCGGAATATTTTGTAAATGTGTTTTTTTTTTTTTTTTTTTATTCCTGTCGGTAGTTCTTTTTATACATTTTATTTTGCGTTTTATTATTATTAAGTATTATATTGTATTTAGTAATCTTGTAATTGTCATCTTTTTAAACTTTTAAGTTTTGATGGGTCTATTGCCTGAAATAAATGATTTTTATTTTTATTTTTTTATTTATTAATGAAAATCTCGCTCGATGTATATCACATTCATGTTTTTAAATGTATAGACAATGATAAAATTACAAACTTACGGTTCGTGCATAATAACTGCCCTTGAATTTGTGTGTAATAATTGTGTTTCGTTTTTAGTTTTAGTTCACCATGATGCTCATAAAGATACGGCACTGTACTTGGTGAAATAAAGGAGTTCCTACTCACAAAATGGCATTTCACTTCAACCACGGTTTCATTTTGAAGCAATCCATCAGGTGATGCTGCAAGAAATGGGTGTGATTCAGATATGCACAAACCACATCTATCTATTTTCGTGCTGAGAAAGTTTTCATATTTTCGAAGAGCGACAGGTCCATTGTGGACATTGACCCTTTCCTTTTAAAAATGTAGGGATGTTTAAAGTTACATCTTTTCCAATAAACATGCCCTGAATGTTGTATCCTCTGTCCGCTGGAATACTGTCCCCGGGCTCGCACATTTTTAGTAAGTTGCTTCGCTCTACAGTTTGTCGATCACTTATTGAACCAGCATACGCTGGGGAGCAATAAGACAACAAGCCTCCTGGAGTTGCACCAACTAATACCTTCAATGTGTTGTTATGCTTATAACTGCTCCATGACGCTTGCTGTGACATAGGGTTCCCAGGTTTTTGTATCCGTAACTCAGTTCCATCAATGATAACTCTGGTATTTTAAGGTATTGTTTAAGAGAATCCAGCATATATAGTGCACTAAGTCTTTATTAGGCCAAATGTTTAATTTTCTCCATAGTTGGTCCATAAAATTAATCCATGTAACAAATATATTATACACTGTTGTAGGACTGATTTGAAAAAACTAATGTAGTTCAAAATTGCATTTGTTTTGACGTAACTTCATCATTGTCATGAAAAACTGATTTTTAATACTAATATTTTTGACATCACTTCCATAATACTTTATTAAATGAGCCATTGGACTTAATGTTGAAAAAACAAAGTAAAACTTAGCATAGGTTTCAAACCCAGTGTAAAAAGCAATAACACTAATAATCCTTGTATTTTTCTATAGATCCATAAATATGGTCAAAGTTAACTTGAGTCGTTTTTGATTCAGCGGATACACTAGGCTGGGCATTTCCTTGGAATTCAACGTGTGGGAGGATATCTACTTCCATTTGCACTGGCAAGTTGCCATGCACAGTTGTCACATGTCAGTGACAACTGTGCCTCTCTGAATCGAGCTTCACACTTATTTTCGTTTTAAATTCCGCTAGGACCAGGCAATGGATCATTGGCGATTTCAAGACACAGTTTCTTCCTACTTCTTTGTAGCAGCCTTTCTGACCGATGTTGTGCCACTGGGTTTGTTGTTGTCACCAGAGTAAATGAGAATATGGATGAAACTGCGTTTTTTTTTTTCAATATTTTGTGTATAGTCTCGTCACCTAAAAACAAATAAAATAGGAAACTATTACTTTGTGACAAAGACAAACATACAAAGCCGGAGTAACAAGAACAAAAACAGATATCTGATAGTAACATTAATGAAAACAAAAAGGAAATTGCTACATTTTCTATGTTCAGTTCCGGATGCACGGTACAAGGTTCAGGAAATGTCGATGACTTGAAGAAAGAAGCGGCCGACCCCTTTTCAATCGAAAACGTAGAAAAATATTTATGTTGATGTTTTTTTCTTATATGACAGTTATTTGAGCTGTTTCAATGGATAATATAATATTCGTATTTTGTGATTTTATATAACCTATTACTTGATACCAATCTACATCTCAGATAACCTTACGCTGAAAGACAGAAGGATGTACTACTTAGCGCGAGAGTTCGCCACTGGGCACGGGTATTCTTTTTGTTGAGCTGCATATGGAAAAATATACGTAAGAAAATCAGTTTCTGTTTTTCTTTTAATTTAGGTTAAGAGGTTTAACGATATAAATTTTTCAGTTTTAATTTATAGCTATAATACGGTCTACTATTGTAATGTAAAACAACTAGTTCTAGATTAATTATGGGAAGGCCCTGCCTTTTGCAACACAGTTTAATAACTAAACCAAAAGGCAGAGCTCTTTTTATTATGTAACATAATTACTGTTTTACAATAAACTATTTGTATTTGTATAGGTAGGTACATAATTTGGTGCAAAGTAATTTAATGTTTGTTTTGGGATACCAAGTGCAGCAGCAGTTGAGAAAGCACCTCCACAAACTGAGCTTGCTGCCGTGCAGACTCTGTTTGCATTGCTACCAACTGCTGCAATGAGCTGGAAATCGTAGCTCTAGCTAGGGCACCCGCGGTCTGCTGTTTCACTTCGATGCGCCTAGCCTCTAGCTCATATGCCCACCGAGGCACGTTCTCATCACGATCTGTAAAGGAAATAGATTCGATTAGACCTCATTAAAGACTGTAAAGTGGTTTTTCTTTGTGTTTCATAAAAACTTTCATAACTTATTCAGTTTCTGGCTCTGCCAGCTCCCGACCGGCTCCGGTGGTCATGGGATGATACTGGAAAGTAAACATTCAAATTATGTAGGTGTTACTTTTTAACATAACTGTGCAGGCTAATGATGTCATATTTATTCTTTATGGTAAATTAATCAATGCTTTTCTCTAGACATGTAATTATTTTTCTATACATAAATTATTAAAAGGTTTTTGAGTGAATAGGCATGATGACTAAAATTTTTTTTTTGGATAATTGAATTATATTCCTTAAAAGATAAACATTTGTGAAAACAAAAATTAAATATCTCAAAAAATGACCAAGTTACAAGCATTTTAAAAACCGGAATAGAAAGAGATATTTCAAACGGCCAGTGACGTCAGAGGAAGGTCGTTATAGTACCTCATTACTAAGCTGTGGTAGCTTTTCATACAATCTCTTTGGCATGTGACGTCACGAGTAGATTTTTCATAGTAACTCTGGGGGCGCTCTGTTTCGCGAGAAAGGGACAGGAGATGCCTCCTCTAGATACTTTAAAAGCATATTACTCCGTGATTAATTTACCGATTTTGCTTATTTTTTAATTATTGCATTAATTTTTAATATTCTTTATGATAGTAATATTTACTTGTTCATTTTTAATAGTAGTCATCATGCCTATTGTGTTTGACTGACAAACTACAGACCAAACAGCTGGATGGTTGGAGTTATTCAAAATTTACTAAATACTGTAAACTTTTAACATGCTTGCAGTGTGAATTTCTATGGATGTGGTAGGTCAAACCTATACAAATAGCAAAATGTACTAAAAGGAGGCTAGATTTTTTTACTCTACTTATAGTTTCTGATTTGGCCTACCTTGCCACTTGAAAAATTCACCATGTATATATATTATACCACTTACTTTGTGATGGCTCAGGTTCAGGCTCGCCTTGTGTATGTATTCTGTTCGTATGCCTCCTCCAACAGCTCTTCTGATGTAACTAAAACACGAAATATAATTATTACAATTTTGTTATAGGGGAGGTTGGCCCAAAACGGGTAAGCTAAGGTTGGATGCATATAAACAACGTGATTATCATATTAGGAACTTTTATTAGCATCACGGCCATTCTTTATATACTAAACTATAAATAATCAGTCTCAAACTTAAAATAAATTCTTCATTATTAACAATAAAAATCAAAAAACTAAACTCTTTCAAAAAACCCATTTTGCCCCGAGGGGTGCCTAAAGCGGGTAAGGCTTTTGGGCAAAACGGGTAGTAATTTAAATACTCTTAAAAAACAAATTTATCATCTCTATTATCGTAATTTCTGAATGATTATTGCAAATCAAATTTGCAATAATCATTCCTGGCACATGTCACAATAATATGACCCTATGCCTGCATATGAAGTACAAGCTTCATGAGCCCAACTCCCACAGTCGTCACATTTTATCCAGTCTTCAACTGGTGGATGAATAAACATTTCGCAGCAGACCAGGCAACGGTACTCATTGGCGTCATTTTTATTTACTTTTGGCCCTTTTTGCTTATTCTTACTTTTTATTTGTCTTTTTACACTTGTTGAAGGCTCATCAAAACTTTTCAATTTTTTTTTGGCTAAATCTGTTGTTGTTTTCTTCAGCTTTCTCACTTCTTTTTCCCTTTGCTGTTCTTTAATTGGAGTACTTGTAAGTATTTCAGCCCTTTGTACTTTCCGTTTACGGATGGTTTTGTTAGCTGCTAGTTTTGGCAATGGTCGGATATGAATTGGGGTCAAATGGGGTATACCTTCGCTTTCGTTTTGATCTTTATCCGGGGTCACACGTTCCTGGTCCATATAGTTTTGAATAATTTGCTCATTGCCAACCGTTGGTATTGCACTTTCATTGTAAAATTGATCCAGGATACATGGAGATACAGTGCGGTCTGACTCATTCGATTGACGTCTTGCAATTTGCTTCTGGATGTTTGAGGTATTGGGCTCTTCTATAGTTTGGCTGTCCAGATTTTCGATTAGATCCTGTGTTTGTTCTGGTCTGTCAGTCATGCTTGATGGCATGTAGTCGGCATCATTAAAAATGTGCCTATTTGTGGGCCATATGCCTGTGCAAGAAAATCCTTTCACAGCATTTTGAGCGCTTGCTGCTTTCATGTACGCTGCACCGAATAGTTTTGCTACTTCGTACTGGGAAATGATGCGACCAACATGCGTACGTTGGAATACACCAACCTCCTGCTCAAAGTAGTTCTTTAAGGGTCCATAAACACACGTATCTAGGGGCTGCATTTTGTGGGTTGTATGTGGGGCAAGAGAGACGAAGATCACATGATTTTTTGATGCATACTCCAATGCTTCTAAGTATTTATGGGACTCGTGGTTGTCCATCAACAAAATTACTTTTTTATCTTCACATGGCCGGGTCATCTCCACAAAGTGACGCAACCACTCTAGGAATACTGGTCCATTGATCCAGCCGTTGTCGCTGCAGGTAGCTCTTGCACCAGGTGGAGCCCCGTCTAGAAGTCTGTCTACCATACGTTTACGGCCAAATATTAGGAAAGGCGGTATAAAAGATCCTGCTGCATTACAGCAGCATACCACCGTTGTTAGCTTGCCTCTTTCAACGCTTGATATGATGCCTACTTGTTTTTTACCTGTCCTGCTTAAGACTCTCGATGGCTTATTGCTAGTTGTTTGGATGCCAGTTTCGTCCATGTTGTAAATGCGACTGGCATCAATATTGTGCTTGTCTATTTGTTCTTCAAGAATATCGAAGAACCTTTCTACTTAAGGTCTGTTAAAGCCTCTTGCACGTGCAATTGATGTTGGCTCTGGCCGACGGAGAGTGATCTCTGGATGGCGTTTCTTAAAACCCAAATACCAGTCTTCACCCGCAGCACTGCCTTTAAATGGGTGGGATATCTGGTTTTTTTGAGCATACTGGTAGACCAGTTCCAAAAACTCTGTTTTGGTCAGCCCAAAAAATAAGCTGTCCATATGGAAAATGTACTCCACCAGCTCTAATTCTTGTTCTTCTTTAAAAACTGGAACAAACCTTCCTAAAGCTTTTTTTGCAGATCCTTTTTTCAAATGCCTCTGTAGGGTAGACAGATTGATAGCGTATTTTTTCGCAGCCGCATTTACAGAAGTTTTTTCGGATTCCTTCATCGCCAGTTCCATTGTCTTCTCATCCCACGAATCGTTGTGAGTTTTCCTTTTATATTTGTTGACCATTGTCTGCAGAAAAAGAACACAAAGCTAACCCCAGCTGTGCTTCAGGGCAAATCGGGAAGGGCAGAACGGGTACCCGTTTTACCCCTACCCGATTTGCCCGATAATACTCTTTTTTTTTGCTAAATTATAACCTTAAAACCAAAACAACAGGCAACAAATCACTTAACTGATACGAGAGCCAAAACCCTTACAATATGATATCACCAAACTAGTAAGAACATCCAATAAACCAAAATCCACTAATCAGCAAACCATAAACCCCAAAATATTTAGTAAAAATAGCAAAAATGTTTGATGTCAAATTACCTTGCAACCGCGTGATCCGTCCTTGTAAGTAAACTACCTGTGATTGGACGACGCGCGCGCCATTCTTTAACGTACACACATTTAAACTAAAGCCAAACGCGCGAAATTTAAACGACTTAACCGATTTGGGCGGGCTACCCGTTTTGGGCTGGCCTCCCCTATTAGGTAATAAACTTCGACCTATCTTTTCGTCCAAAATACCGCAGAGTTAATAAGTTGAAAGTCAAATCAATGTCATTATTTATTATAATAAAACTGTAGCTGGGCCTAATCTGTATAATAAGGATACTATAACATAACTTAATTGATATTAGTTACCTTCTAATAGGGTTGTTGGGACTACAACTAGGGCATGGATACCGGTATTCGGTAATACCGAAAAACCGGTAATACCGTACTATTTAAGGCACTTCTCAATACCGGTATTGAAAACACAAATACCGGTATTTCGGTATTTTAAGTAAAATGCTTAAATGGTTGTAAAACTAATTAAAAACCTTTATGGCGACTCTAGATATTAATAATCGTCCGTTTAAAATTTACATATTCAGTTTATTTTAATCATTATTGAAAATATTGTAAGAAAAGCTTTTGAATTTTAAAAGGCATGATGACAGTAACTAAGTATCACTAAGGTAATGTGTTTATCTAATAAGGTAAGAGATTTAAAACGAGATTGATATGTAATTTAATAAACTGAATCTAAAAAATACAGCAAGCCAGGCCACCATGATAAGTTGAATACTAATCAGAGTAAATTAGGCACGTCACGTATGGGTAAACAATAGTTTCTTGATTTCCATCGATCAGTTAGTTTAGTTTTTCTTGAAACATGGAAGAGTTTAGTAAGGCAAATATGCCTGAAGTTGATTTTGTTCCTCCCACAAGGTACCGACGACCGATAAAAAATACTTCTTTAGACTATTACAGGTTATGTTACTTTAATAAATTGTTTTAAATCACTAGGTCTATATAACTATCACTGATGCTTACAAATTGATTCTTTGTTTCTCATCATTGGCCTATTTTCATCTACAAGAGATGATTCAAGTAGCGTCCGTGTTAATGCATCTCCGCTCGTGGCTTATTAAGCCGATGCGAGAGCCACAGATGCGGTCACATTTTTGTCAAATATGTTGTGACGTGGAAGGTAGCCGAATTTCTACACGTTGGTGTTTTATTGTGCGTTTTTTAGCAAGTAGTTCAAACCAGGCGTTGTCATGAGCGGTTATACCATCCACCGTAACCTTTCTCCACTGATGGCAATCCTCTGCAATTCGCTCCCAATCGGCAACTCCGATACTGAAACTCAACATGTCGCGCTTAACGCTATCTTTGAATCTCAATAAAGGACGACCGACTGGTCGCTTGGCATCTGCAATTTTTCCGAGAAGGGTCTGTCTTGGCAAATGAGATGGTCCATTCTGTGCACATGCCCTAGCCAGCGCAATCTTCTCTGTTTGAGAAGAGCGGCTATACTAGGAAGCTGTGCAGTATGCAGCACCCTCTCATTCGTTACCCGATCCCACCATGAGATGCTCAAAATGCTCCGAAGACAGCGCATGGGAAATGAGTTCAATCTTTTCTCTTGCTTAGCATACGATGTCCAAGCTTCAGCTCCATACAAGAGTATGCTCAAGATGCATGTGTGATAAATGGTCATCTTAGTCTTGATTGTTAGGTGTTTATTATTCCATACTCTTGTACTAAGCTTCCCGAACATCGTAGCCGCCTTGCCAATGCGACTGTTAATCTCCGCGTCGAGAGATAGGTTGCTCGATGCTCGCCACGCTTGATCCTAGATAGCAAAAGGTTTCTAAGGTTCAAAGGTTTGTTTCTACAGGCCTTTTTATTACGGGGATACTCTGTAAAACTGTTAGGTAATATCTTTTGACAACTGGAAAATAAATCGTAAACAAATAATTTTTTGACAGTTTTTGTGACGTATTAACGCACTGAGGCACCGCATACCAATAATGTACTTTGGAATTAATATTCAATATGTAAAATAACTGATTGCTTTGGCTTCGTGTTTACGGTCTGTTTACCCAACCGTGACAAGTAGACGCCATCCACACCGACAATTGCTTTGGCGCAAACTTTAAACTTAAATATAATTTTAATAACCGGCTAGGTGCGAATTGGTCTCGCGCACGGAGAATTGCGTACCATTATCTATAAAATCGGGCGAAACATCACGTTTGTTGTATGGGAGCCCCCTTAAATATTTATTTTATTCTGATTTTTAGTATTTGTTGTTATAGCGCCAACAGAACTACATAATCTCTAAAAATGACAACTTTCTAACTATCACGGTTGATGAAATACAGCCTGACAGGTGACAGACGGGCAGACGGACAGAAAGACAGGTAGACGGATAGCGAAGCCTCGGTAATAAGGTTTGCTTTACCCTTTGATTACGAAATCTTTAAAGTGTGTATCTTTAAAAGTAGTTTATTTATAATGTTAAAGGAACTTTTAAAAATAACAAGTTTTATAATAATTTAGGGCATATTCATTTAGTCTAAAACTAAATATGTGGAGTGGAAAATATCGGTTTTTCCTCGTTTTTAATATTTATAGTCCAATACCGAAAAAATAGCGAAATACCGGGATCCCGGTTTTAAAATTATCAATACCAAAACAATACCGGTATTGGCAAAAGGCCAATACCGCCATGCCCTAACTACAACCTCCTGCACTGACTGAACCTCCTGACCCTCTTCAGCTGTTTGTACTGAAATAAAAATTTGACTGACGTGAATAAAAAATTGAATAGTAGTACCATATATTATAATACTAAAATAACTCTTCATGGCTTAACCAATCTTGATAAAATTTGGTACATTGAACATAATATAGGGTACTTGAATAAATTCGATCATATCATACTGGAAGTGTATACTTTTATTTATTTATTTATTTATAGGTACACAAAACAAATTACAATCAATGACTTATTCAAACATATTATACAACTAAATACGATCTGGATTATAACTTAAGACTATGTGTACACAGAGAAACTAAATTATAAAACCACTACCGAGACAAATGCGGATGAGAGGACCGATCAGCAAAGCCAAAAGCTCCCCAAGACAAAACGGTATTAAGTAATGCAATATTACAGTTATGAGGAATATGACTATGGGTGAGACCATTTTGACACAACGCAACTGTTGTGTCGGAATAATCCGGTTTACTGAGAAGGATATCCTTTAACGTTTTTATGAAGCTGCCAATCTTTGGATCAAAAATGTCCAATTCTGAATTATTTATTAACAATTTATTATATTGGCGAGCCATTCTAACTATAGGATTGAAGAAAGATGTATTATTTTTATAAGTTTGTAGCGCAAAAAGGTTGGTGACTTTAGCTCTACGAGCACTATATTTAATGTTGAAAGATATATGAGACAAAAGATCAGGGGAATCTATTACAGAGTGAATAATTTTGTATAAATATACGAAGTCAAAGTACGTTCTACGAATACTTAAAGACTGAACATTATATTTGATTAACCTTCGTTCATAACTTAAATCAGTGCGCCCAACATGCTGACGGTAACAAAGTATTCTCAGACATTTTTTCTGCACTCTCTCAAAGTTATCAGTGTGAACTTTATAGTGTGGAGACCAAACTGGGCAACCATATTCCAAGATACTTCTTACTAGAGAAAAGTAAAGATATAGGAGACTACGAGGCTTTTTAAAACCTTTGGTAGACCTTAAAACGAAACCGAGCAGTTGATTAGCTTTTGAAGTAATATGTTGATAATGTGGTCTAAATGAAAGCTTATCGTCGAACAGAATTCCAAGATCCTTAGCAACATAAGAACGCGATAAGGTTTGCCCATGAATATTATAATTATTGTTAATTTTGTGCACTTTGCTTGAAAACGAAATAACAAAACATTTGCTGATGTTTAGATACATACGATTAGTCTCGCACCAGTCAGATACGACATCTAGGTCACGTTGCAATAGTAGGCAATCGTTTGGGGTTGAGATGACATTAAAAATCTTTAGGTCATCAGCATACAGTAAGCATTGACAAGTTAAGCGTTCAATAAGGTCGTTAATAAATATAACAAAGAGGAGCGGCCCTAAATGAGATCCTTGGGGGACCCCCGAAGTGACCTTGACTGGAGATGAGACATACCCTTTCAAGGCGACAAGCTGACTTCTATTATTAAGGTAAGAACATATCCATCGAAAAAGACAGCCGTGGACACCGTACGATGCAAGTTTTTTTACAAAGTAACCTTAGTGATTAACCTTATCAAAAGCCTTAGAAAAGTCTGTATTAATAGAGTCAACTTGACCTTTAACAGCGAAACTTTTACAAAGGTAATTCTTATATTCAAGAAGATTAGTCACTGTTGACTTATTTTTTACAAAACCATGTTGCTTGTTAGAGAGCAAAGGCATCACGTGGCGACATAAATACGTGTAGACAATAGATTCAAAGAATTTTGCAAAACAAGACAAGATACTTATTGGTCTATAATTCTCACATCTCGCTTTGTCACCACTTTTGAAAATTGGAATAATGTGTGCCGTTTTCCAACATTTCGGGAATACTCCGCTCGCAAGAGATTTGTTGAAGATGATACACAAGGGAACAACCAACTGCTTTCCACATGCTTTAATAAAAGAAGTAGGGAGTAAAGGGAGTTTTCCTTTGCCATTAGGCCCAGTGATTGCCGATGATGGGCTGCAGAGTTTCTTTTTTTATAATTATGACCCAGCACCAAGGCCAGTAGTCAGTACAGTGGGGTAGATAACATTATGAGTGTTATGACCAAATTGTACACAAAATAATTACTTACATATTGTGTAGGAGTAGGAGCAGAGTGCAGTTAAAAACATGCAAGGCGAACCAACATCAACTGGTATCCTGACTTCAGGTTTTCCCTCCACTGCCACCTATCACACTGATAATTTGCTGCTCCAAGTGTGTGAGTGGAACCAAGGTATTGGGTCCACCCCCAGTTCCACCTTGGCTGCGCCTATTATCAGCTGCCTTGGATTTGGTGCGGCACTTAAATAGATGCCAGTACTAGCACATAATTAAAAAAAAACATACAAAGCCATTTAGTAGCCGGTTAGTAAAATGAACTCATATATCAATTTGTTTTCCTTTTTTTAGTATAACCTAATGTTATTATTATTTAGCGAGTCCTGTCCCACAACTGGGCAAAGGCCTCCCCTACCCTCTATCCACATATCATGGTGTATTGCTAAATTGTTCTAATGTGCTGCCATATTTCTTGTTAGCAAGGATTCTTCAAGTATTGAGTGAAGTACCTTCTAAATTTATGAGCTTCATCTTAAGCCACACTGTTCAGAAAGGTATTAGCGGTTAAATATCCATCACAGATTGAAAAAAAATGACTACCAAACAAGCTTCAGTGCATAGTAGCAGTGCAAAATAAACGGTAGATGTGTGCATAACGCTGTAAGTTTGTGCTTCATCTTTGGCCACACCATTGCTCGTATTAGTGGTTGAATATCCACCACAGTGAAAAAAGACTATGAAATAAGCTTTCATGAATTGTCATTTACATGTATGTGATAAAAATCCAATGAAATTACCCGTTTCCCGATCCGCAGTTTTTGTGGTCCCTTCGCCACAAGCATTTAGGTTGCGAGACACAGTTTCTCACGCCTTCAATGCTTGTTGGTGGGCGATAGGACCAGTGCGGCAGCTGTTGGTGACACCGCGGTTCTGCTCGGCGAACTCTACAAGAAGCTCGAGTTGCCGCAGTGCCACTTTCCTCATTTGTGCCATTTCTATGAAACAAAAATACAAGCCTTTTGATTGCACATCTTTGTAGATACTTACATGAAGTAACACAACGAAATTAAGAATAAACTTTACACTACAATTTTACCAATTTCTACAATACGAGAAATTAAAGTGTACAAATGAATTGTACTTACCCTTTTATTATCAATTTATTTCACAATCTTCCACAACAAAGAGAATTTATATTATAATCACTTCTTTCTTCTACAATTCCGCCAATTTTAACGATTTAAACCATCGAAATAATACCCATAGAAGTATAATACGAGGTCCGAAATGGCCAAACGTAAACGCAACCGCTGTGGGTGGGGCTTAATTTTGCAACCGCGCGTGGCGCCATTCGCATCGCGACCGCCGCGCTGTGAAGTAGTCTTACTTGGACTGTGTTATGAAATAACGACACAAGCAACGTTTTGGTGAAAATGGGTTTCAAACTTTTAAAATTTGTTTTAGTTGCTGTGAGCTGTATTTTATTGGATTTTTAGTGTAATTTTTACTTGTAAGGTTTTTTCTGTGGTATATTTTTTACTTACAAGGTATTTTAATTTTGTATTGCTTTTTAGTATTTGTTGTTATAGCGGCAACATAAATACATCATCTGTGAAATTTTCAATAACTATCACGGTTCATGAGATTACAAACCTGGTGTGTGTAATAAGTAATAGGTAAGTAATAGGGTTTGCTTTACCCTTCGGATACGGAACCCTAAATAAGCGATAAAAAACAACAAACAGATAAATGATGAATTAACAAGTATTGTAACCGAATTTCACGCAAATCCATTTTGATGTGACGTAGTTTGTTGGTTGTTGGGTTAACATACCTACTCATTGAAATAATTATACCTGAACATATAGACGTATAATCATTCGTATTTATTACTATTGAAATTCTAGGTCTGTGGTGTGATATGATTACAAAAATTCGTTCTAACTAATTTTTCTATTTAATATTATACATGTTTTCCATACTCGTAGTTTTAATGCATAACACCATCCCAAATCACCAGTCACTGTGGTCAAAGTTAGGGAGCTAGGGAGCTGTCGATTTTTTTTTGCAATTTCTTTATATGGCAGACATCACATCACACTATTATCTCACTCAACCATAATTATTATTGCCATTGTTATTATTTATTGTTATGGTAGACTGTGATAATAGTATTCACTCCGAACGCGACTTCGAAATTCTTATAGGTTCATACTCTAGGTACAACTGATGTTGACTCGTGTGTGCTCGACTATACTTTACCTACTTAGCAGGGTGCGGAGGACTCCAATGAAACAGTCACTTTTGGGTAAATGTTCTTCCGTTTATTTCCCGATACTACATGCGTAAACAGACACGATTGGTGGTAGAGAGACGACTGAGGCGGGCAGGCGCGGTGCGGCCAACGTAAGCCGTATTTGCTGCGCTTGCACTCTGCGCCCTACCTAACAAACATCCCCCTACCCAAAAAATTTTTGCAAAAAACATAATAGCATAGATCTATAAACAATACATTGCGACGTACCATATAATAATATACATACTATAGAAATGCGCTGACCCAGGATTGTTCTATCAATTCAATTTTCAAAGGTCTTTATTATTCTTTTAAGTATATACAACATATTTTGTTCTATCGCTAACTACATAAGTACCTACGCCGTCCAGTCGGTGACGGACGTTTCGGCTCAAGTTACAACTTAGTCGTAAGTCACGTTGTTTGGTACATTCATTTATGGCATGATAACTAATTCTTTGAAAAAGAAGCTATACTTATTTTCTATTTACTAAATTAACTAAATTAATGTCATTTACAAATACGAAGTACATGAGGTTATAATCATACATAAGGTTCGCATTTACAAAACGTAGGTGCCCACTTTGGCTTTATAATTCGGAATACATTTTCGTTTTATATGCTTTAATACTAAGTACTACAACTAAAATACAATGTTGCGTAGGTAAGTAAGTACATATTCAAAGTAACACCTGTAAGAGTTCAATAAACCAAACAACAAAGAAACACACAGACCAACAAAGTATCAGGTAGACTTTGTAAAGTATTAGGTCTACCGTGACTGGTTCTTACGCAGTTAACAAGCATTAAACCGACGCTCGTATACACTATTAACTAAGTACATAATATCATATTTAACATACCTTACGCAAAATACAATACATGTTAATACTGAGCTGCATGGGGTTGCGCTGGTGGTTGGCGGGCTTTAACTGTTGGGCCTACCACTGATACGGCAACTAATTCCTTCCTAGCCCATTTCTTCACTCCTCTACTACATCTCTTATATAAGAGGAAAATGCCAATTAACAACACAACACATATCAACGTAGCGATTGCAATGCCATATGTTTCTATTTTCTGTTCAATATTTGATTGGCTAGCATTATTCGCGCCGTTCTGGGCGATAATTGTATCCTCTTGCTTACTGTATGACTTGCCCATTTTATTTCAAAATCGTGAAATTACAAACACTATTTGTTAAACAAAGTAAAATTTTAACAGGGTATGTATATGACTTTCTGATGTCGAAAAATTAATGTGCGTCTTACTAAAATTATTTATATTATGTACCTACATTCTAGCTTACCTATGAAAATTCATATAACCCGCTGTTGTACTTCAAAGCTATACTATGCGATGCGAGGGGAAACAACAAACGTCAATATTTTTGGTCATTTTGCATAATCTTTACCCACGTCGCCTAGCATCGCCCCTCCCAGTAAGGCTTTAACTTATACTAGGAGCCTCACTGGCCTCTTAACCGCGCGACCGCTACGTGTTGTACGAGTAAGCGGTACCATCATAGGTGCTGGTTCGATTCCGGCGTTACCGCTTGCCGGCAATGTTGTTTTAGGACTACCTATTTAGTTTCTAAATTATCATCTTCTAATACATATGCCGGTTTCAATCGGTCGATCGATACAAAACCGACTTTATTTCGGTGTTTCCTCGTGGACCTACTATTTTGTCCTACTAGTAGGACCACGAGGATATACATGTCCTCGTGGTCCTGGACTGTGACGTCATATTTTAAGAAAGTGATTTTTCAATCCTCCTGTAGAAACTTATAAAAACTTTTTGCATGTTGGCTTAATCATTTTGTGGAATCGTCAGAAAAGAAAAAGTGGATGATTGTTGTTTGTTTGTTGTGTTGATGTTGACAGAATTGATCTCAGCTCAGCTTTGAGAAGTGGTGCGTCAAAACTCAATAGTGAGTATAGAGCTATATAGGGATGCGTTACGTGACCCCGGGAAAATCTGAAATTACCAGAAAGTCGTCTCCGAGATGGAACAGCTCAACGGATCTCCAAAATGACACGAGATATGGGGGTCCCGTTTGTAACAGGTGAAACCTGTCGTTTCCTCTTATTTATTTTAATTCTTGGTCAATGGCCATAGAGGGGATCGTAGTTAGGTGACATTGACTGCTGTCTTGATTTTGACAGCTTTAGGTTTTTTTTTTCGATTATAATAGTTCTCATTTCAGACTCGTTACGCTGCGTCGCTCGCGTCGCGCCAAGCCGCGTTGTCGCGTCACGCCCCCACCCGAACACAGTTTACTATCTGTGTCTGGTTTGATTTATTTGTCGATGGTTGATGGGGGACCCTTTATTATAATAATTAGAATAATAATAATAAACTATAAATTCAATTACTCGTCTCCTGACGTAGCTGATTTTTTCTTTTATCTGTGTTACAGGTGTCTGCGACAGCCGTATAATGTTAGTCTGTGGAATGGGCGAGTGTATTTTCGTGTTATCAGTGATACCGGATCTCTTGTTTTTTTTCTGGGGTGGTCATATAACAAAATCCCCAATGATTTGGTGCTTTATTTTTCTGCCTTTTCTCCAATTTAGATATCGGTTAATTCGTAGGAAAATTGGTCGCGTCGGTCAGGACTACTACTCGTTGGAATCAGGAACGATTAATTTTCTTTGAATCGAGTCGCCGGCCATCGATTGGTTTAGTCAATTTTTTGTGCACTCCGTAACTAGTGTTTTTTTACTCAGCGCACAACCGTAATGGAGAGAAGCCTTTTGTTGTTAACACCAGCAAGAGATCTACGACGAAAAGTTCTTCCCTGTCCTGGAGCCCTGGGCGCCTCCTGGAATTGCCCTGGCGTTTCGGAACGTCCCGCGGTCTCGGGTCATGGTATCACCTTTGCGCCTGCGATCTCCAGTGCAGTGTCGGAAAAGTTGGTTTCTGCCTCTGGCATCCCCAAGCGCGGAGCCCTATATAAGGAGGACAGGGGGTCCACCCAGTCTTTTCCTTTTTTCGTCTTGAGAACAGCTCCTCTTGAGGGCTCCTTGATTAAAACCAGGCGGTTTCCGCCCTGTTCCAGCTCGCTGGACTCTGCAAGGTAAGGATCGATAGAGCTTTGATCGCTGCAAGCAGGAAAAGCCTTTGTAGCAATATTCCACAACTAATCAAAACCTTCTCTTACAGCAAGTTTTCGCCTGGAAATTTTTGGCGTGACGGCTTACCGCGTGGTAATTTACCACGCCGGTGCCTGGAAGGCCGACGCCTACTCCTGGAGCCTGAATTTTGCAGCAGCGAGAGCGGCTCGCCTTTGGAAATTCCCTGATAAGGGTTCATTGGTGGGGCAGAAAGACCCCAGAGCTTTTTATTGGTGGGAGCAGAAGACCCCACTACCTTTTTTTGTCGGGGCCACGAGGCACTACACCATTTTGTTGGTGCCAGGAGGCACCACACCCCTTCATTTACCCGGGTCCACGAGCAGACGTGCCCGGTAACCACGTTACCCCCTCCGAGTGAACTCCGTGTCTCCGAGAACCCCCACGCTTCGCGGAGTCCCCAAGTAACGTTTTCTCTTTTTCCTCAGCCCATAAGGCTGGGGTGGCGCCCTATTTTTGTTTGTTTTAAAAAGGAATCCGTACGCGTACTACACTGACCCATCCCTTTGATATCCGCTGAGCTGGTCGTATTTGCATCCATGTATCGACCTACTTCTTTCTTACCCCCCCTAGGCCCTAGTTTACCACGTTACAATTTGGCGACGCAACGTAGGGCCTTAACAGTGAAGTAGTCTTTGCTCGGTTCTCGTGCCAGGAAACTACGGATTCCTTATATTTGTGTGTACGGAAAATATTCCCAGTCCCAAACATAATAATATTTTGATTGGCTTTGTCTTTTGAGTTTTTGTTTTAAACATTTTTATTTAAATTTATTCTTTGAATTGGGAATATTTTTCACTTTTTAAAAAATTTTTTTTTCAGGAAATGTTTCCTGGACATTTCCATTAAGGGAAACATTTCTTGCCTTTGCCTTTTAGTGTTTAATTGTAAGCGGCCTGATATATCTGTGTATTTTAGCCTGTGTTATTTTATGTGCCACATTTGCAACTCTATATTTCTGTAAAAGGTTCAGCTTTGCATACCCGTGTGTTAACTTTAACTTGATACAAGACTATAGTCATGGAACGCCCAATCTCTTATAACTTGTTAAACAAAGATGAACTCATTTATGAGGCGAAAATTCGCGGCGCGAAACCAGAGGCTACCGTTCTGGCTTTGAGGGCGCAGGTGCGCCAGCTCGCTTTAGATATTCCAGCGGACGACATTTTAGATACTGATAGGGATGTTACCTTAGAACTTAACGCCGTTACCCGTAGCTTGAAGGAGCTAAACGATTTCTTCGCACAGGATAAATTAAATTTCAAGAAATGCAACCGCATGAGAGCCTTAGCTCATCACTTACACCACCGATTGAGTAGGGTAAATGTTTCTTCCCCAGGTGTAATGGAGAAAGTTGCAGCTGTGGAGGACTTGCTGACGAAGGTTTTGCCTCGAGTCGATGCTCTCTTTAGCTCGTTTCAGGCCAGCTTCAAACAAGCAACGGACCTAGATGATCCACCTCCTTCGTGTCAGCTATCTGCTCCGGGGGACTCAGCGAAACAGATGAAAGCTTTGTCCGGTTTGAACCATCGGTACAATGGAGTCTCATGTGTGAGAGTGTATTTGGAGCAACTGCAGGAGCTGTGCGTTACACGCCAGATTTCTGAACCAATTTTGTTCCAGGGAGCCGCTGAGCTGTTCACAGAACGAGCCTTGCTGTTGTATCGTGGGGTCAAGACGGAGTTTGGGGATTGGCCTAGCCTCAGGGCAGCCTTAATTGAAGAATACTCACCGATCGATTATGACCAGAGGTTACTGCGTGAAATTTCTCAGCGTACTCAGGGAGAGAACGAGTCCGCATCGTCGTTCATTTCTATCATGCAGAATTTTTATTCCAGGTTGGACCGCCCCGTTCCAGAAGAAGATAAGTTACAGACTATCCGGTATAATCTCCGTCCACGCTTCGTTACCGCTTTAGCCATGGTCCCCATTGTGACGTTACTGGACCTCAAGTTGAAGTGTAGGATGGTGGAGCATAGTTTTGCTCGTGCTGCTGATTTTCGAGAGCCGCCTAAGCAGGGTTCGTTGACCTTGGCCCCTGACCTTTCTTACCATGGGAAAACCCAACCTAAAGTAGAGCCGGTACAGCCACCCAAGGCTGAAGGAACTTTGCCGCCCTCTTCATCATCAGCTATGTTCAGCGTTCGTTGTAGGATAGCGGGTCACTCACTCAGCGCCTGTCCATCCAGGTAGGTGGTTTGTTTTTCTTGTGGTAAGCGGGAAGTCAAAATGGCTGATTGTCCGAATTGCAGACCGAAGCTGCCTCCACAGAACCTTGCCGTTGCAAAAAATGGGTAGAGAGTTCCTCTTTTCAGAAAGCCTGTTTGAAGGAAGATGATTGGGGGAACTATTTGATTAAACTTAGAAAATTCTTCTCCGCTTGTCGTGTAGGTTCTGTCCGGTTTGCGCGGGCCGACGATAATCGTCCTCATTTGACCGTCTCCATTTATGACGAGCAATATTCGGGCCTGCTTGATTCGGGTGCTTTCATTTCCGTCCTGGGTGCTAACGCTGGGAAGTTGTTTGCCGACTTAGGGGTGACAATACATTCCTGCATGGAGGGAGACGCTGCTTATATTGTCACTGCTAATGATTCGCGGGAAGAGGTTCATGGCGTGGTTTATTTGCCGGTGCGCTGGAAGGACGTTACCAGGGTTGTCAAGTTTCACATCGTCCCTGCCATTTCCACTCCACTTATTCTCGGCGTCAACTTTTGGAAAACGTTTCAGTTTGCCCCCCAGTTGCTTGGTGACGCGGTCGAGCCTGACCTTTCGTTGCCTACCCCTAACGTTTCAGAGTTAAAGCATCTTCACGCTCTGGACGATTTGAGTCCAACGCAGCGTCGAGAGGCGGACCAGCTTATTGAACGTCTGAAAGAGGTGTCTTTCGAGCGGAAAGGCTTGGGTCGTACATCGTTGGTGTCCCATTCCATTGACACGGGTACGGCGGCGCCCATAAAGCAACGTTTTTACTGCTTGTCACCCGCCCGGTTGTTGGAGTTGAATAGACAGTTGGACGAGAGGTTGGAAATGGATGTGGTGGAGCCCAGTAACAGTGAATGGAACAATCCAGTCCTGTTGGCCCCGAAGGCAGATGGAGAGCTGCGATTTTGCTTGGACAGCCGTAAGCTTAACGCCGTTAGTAAAGAGGATGCTTATCCTCTACCTTACATTTCCCACATCTTGAACCAGTTGCGAGATAGTAGATACCTTACTTCAATCGATTTGAAAGCTGCCTTTTGGCAAATTCCTTTGCTGGACAAAGAAAAAACAGCATTTACCGTCCCCGGACGCGGCTTATTTCAGTTTAAAGTGATGTGTTTTGGTCTGAAGGGTGCTCCTGCAACACAGCAGCGACTAATGGACAAATTGTTTGGCCCCGAGCTTGGTAACAAGGTCTTCGTCTATTTGGAAGATATTATTGTGTGTAACTCTACGTTTCAGGACAATCTAGAGACGCTAGAAAGAGTCATGGAGCGTCTGCGATCGGCGAACTTAACAATCAACCTGAAAAAGTCACAATTTTTCCGGCGAGAGCTCAAGTACTTAGGGTACGTTGTTAATGAGCGTGGTCTGCAGACAGACCCTTCTAAAGTTCGCGCTATAGTAGATCCTGTCCCTACTAACCGCAAGGAGGTCAAACGTTTCTTAGGTACTGCCTCTTACTATCGTCGTTTTATCAAGAATTTCAGTTGTATCGCTGCGCCGTTGAACGCCTTAACAACAACCAAGAAGTCCGCCCCCCCCTTTACCTGGTCAGACGAGGCAGATAAGGCGTTTACTGATCTGAAAACTGCGTTGGTTACCGCCCCGGTGCTAGTTTGCCCGGATTTCACCAGACCGTTCGCACTCCATTGTGATGCTTCTGGGTACGGTATCGCTTCTACATTGACTCAAATTTCAGAGGATGACGGCGAAGAGCACCCCGTCGCGTATGCTAGTCGTTCCTTGAACTCAGCAGAGCGTAATTATTCAGTGACCGAGAGAGAGGCGTTGGCTGTAGTGTTCGGAGTCGAGTACTTCCGTCCGTATTTGGAAGGGGGTCTGCAGTTCAAAGTCATAACGAATCATTCAAGTTTAAAGTGATTTTTCAATCTTACTAATCCCACCGGCCGTTTAGCGCGCTGGGGATGTCGTTTGTCCCCCTATGACTTTACTCTCGAGCACCGTAAGGGCAGCGAAAATCTGGTACCAGACTTCTTGTCGAGAGCGGTTCCCGTAGCAGAGATACCCCCACCAGTGAGTGATCCCTGGTATAATGCTTTGGTAGAGAAGGTAAAGCGGTCACCGCAGTCTTGCCCCAACTTCATATTACGCTCTGGTAGGTTGTTCCGATACTGTAAGAACAAATTTAGCTCTGACGGCGATTTCGACTGGAAGGAGGTGATCCCGCAGGATCGGAGGGGCGCTATATTAACGGAGTGCCACGGCAGTGAAATCTCCCTGCACTTTGGCATCTTTAAGACTTATCGATGCCTCGCGCTTCGTTACTATTGGCCTAAGATGTATGCTGACGTCCTAGAGCATGTTAAAAGGTGTGAGAAGTGCTCTGCCTATAAGCATGTGCAGCGGCCCCCTCCCGGCTTCATGGGGGATCCCAAGGTGTGTTCGCGATCGTTCGAGACCATAAGCATCGTCTTGGTGGGCCCGTTTCCCCGCTCTCGGGCAGGTTTTACTAACTTACTGGTTGTTGTTTGCTGTTTTAGCAAGTACTGTTTGTTGTTTCCACTGCGTCGAGCCGTAGGTCGAACTATAGTGCCACGGTTAGAGGAGGGTGTTGTTCTCACCCACGGAATCCCTAGGACCATTTACATGGACAATGGTAGCGTTTTCACGGGCCAGGAGGTACAATCCCTGTTTCAGAAGTACCAGGTTCCGCAGGTGCAATTCACTCCGCGATATTGCCCTCAGGTGAATACGGTAGAGCGCTATAATCGTACCATCGTTACCGCCATTTCCACCTTGGTAGGTCAAGACCATCGCACCTGGGATGTCTCACTAGCAAAAATCCAATTCGCCATCAATACCTCGGTGAACGAGACAACGCAGTATACTCCCTTTTACGTTTTGCACGGTCGAGAAGCTGTTTGCAGCGGGTCTGTGTATCAGGATTCTTCTTCTACGCTGCCAGTGATGGGCTCCCGTCAAGCACACGCCGTTAAGCTAGGAGGCTTGGCGGATACTTTTGCTGCTGTGTCTGACGCAATTGCCCGGGCTCACCGAAGGAATAGGGTACATTATGATAAGAATCGTCGGTTCGAGGAGTTTGAGGTTGGTGACATTGTATGGAAGCGCACCTACCCATTAAGTAACGCGGCTAAGTTCTTCATGGCTAAGTTGGCACCGAAGTATGAAAAATGTAGGGTTATAAATAAGTTAAGTAAACTGGTGTATGAGCTTCAAAGCTACTACACTGACAAGAATTTGGGACAGTGGCATGTGAAAGATCTAAAACGGGGCTAAATACCGCAGGCCGGGTCTATCCGTGCTGACGCCTAGTCACCGCGTCAACGACGCCAAGGTTTTGTCTCCTTTTCAATCTTTATTCCTTCTCTCTTTCTCGCTTTCTCTTTGTCTCTTTGTTTCGCTTTCTCTCCTTTCTCTCTCTCTCCTTTTGTCTCTTTCTTTCTTTGTCTCTCTTATTCTATCATGGTTAACATTGCCACTACCCTAAATCCTGGTTACTCAACATATCTTTGGTGGGTTTTTTGCAACGTCTGCTTGGCATCCGCGTGTCCCTACAACTGTCCCCGTCCCTCTCGTCCCTTTCACCCCCACAGAGCGGTATTGTGAACTCTCTAAATATTGTCACGTTACATCCGTTCCTTTCGTGAAAAAGGTAGAATGGAACGCTACAAGTTAATGAGCAGCTCCTCCCCTACCTAAACAGTGCCTAGGTTGACAGGATCCTAAGAGCTGAAGAGAAAAAAAGGAATTGGTAACAGATATTTATTTTCGTAAATTTTACAAGCTTTGTAGAAAGCAAAAAAAAGAGTCTCTAGATGATGCGGAAGAACGCGAAATTTAAGTTGTTTACGGCCTACAAGTTATCACGGTAGAATTAGAATGTTATTGGATCCAAACAAGGCCCACTTCCGGGTCTTCAGATAAACAAAGCCCGCTTCCGGTCTTTAACGAGGCCCACTTCCGGGTCTTCAAACAAACAAGGCCCACTTCCGGGTCTTTATTCAAACAAGGCCCACTGTCGTTATAGAGACTGAGGAATTCGTTGCCTTTAGTTTGTCCGACTTCCAGAGTTCAGCGGCTAGCTCATTCAGTTATTAGCTTCTGGATCCAGAAGAAGATTCTCGTCCTTCCACCGTCGATGAAGTATTATTACGCAGCTCAGATTCAAGATGCAGGAGCAGGAGACACGCAGGTATTAGTCGTCAAAGCTTTGACGGACGACGGGCCGGAACATGGTGATGAAGTTATATTGCCACTCAATGTTTGAAAAAGGCAAGCCGGTCGTCTCACTGGTTGACGCTCGGCGATAGATTCGTCGTGGTAGATACGGCGGCCGACGGTGACAACAGATGTAGTTTCGGCGATCAGCTCTCGGCGATAGATTCGTCGTAGTTTCGCGACTGGCTGTAGCGGATGTAGCTCGGCGATCGGCGATTTGACAATGGATATGTCGTGGCGCAGCGATTGACGTAGATGGAGATTCACTTCACAATTTTGGTGTTGGATAGCCAAAGATGGTTTTTGAAGGCGTTCTTGAGTTCCCGGGCCTTGCCTGGCCCGGGAATGGCCTTATATCAATTTAGTGTTCCTCGTTCGAGGAGTAAATTGAGACTGCCATTCCATAGCGACAGCTTTTCTAAAGAAACCTCGCTAGCATTCCAAGGTTCTAGATTTTTGCAGTTTTCAAAATTTTGAATACAGAATAGTAAAAAAAATAAATCTAGAGTCAAAATACATACAATCATGGCCAAACTATAAAATACCTCACTGAAATTGACAGTAGAAAAAGAAAAATATGAATTTGAAGAGAAACTAAATTCGAAACAAAAAAAACAGTTTCAAAACAACTGCCATCCGAGCAGTCGTGTCTAGAAATCGGGCCCGTGACCCGCGCGCAAAATCGATAAAGTGATGTAAAATTTTTGAGAAAAATCAAGTTTTTTTGTGCTTAAATTACTGTGAAAAGGACTGTCAAGTGCTGTGATGTGAAAGTTGTGAATGAATAATAGAAACCAGGTAATATATTATGATATATACATACATGTAGCATTACATATTTCCCCCACGACCCCAGAAAATTTTCAACTCCATTGAAAATTTTGAAGGTTAGGAATAAAACCTTGCTCTTTCATACTTAAATCTTGCACTTCTTCTTTTACTCGCTCACAAACATACTTAGGGGATATGGTTCACATATTTGATGACGCATACTCCACAAGGAACTATTCATTATACATAACGAAGGCTTATTTTTTTTAATTAGGTGTCGTTATCCGCACCTTTTTGAAAACCCGAGTAAAGATAATAAGTATTTACAATTAAGAAAATGTACAACACAAAGGCTTATTTAACGAGTTGTGTACCGCTCTTTAAGAATATTACACACACCCTTGGGTATTGAAGATTTCATGGAAATTAATATTCAAGAACCTTGTATTTAAGAAATTGCAAGGAAATTAAGATTAGAGTAACAACATGTGTAACTAAGAAAGTATAAAAAAAATGAGTAAACACAATGGCTTCTTACCCACACGACTCGTGTTAAAGGATAAAACAAAAAGAGTGAAAAAAAATAACGTTTGTAAAATGGATTTAAAAAAAATAAGCCGAAAGGGTCTAGTTTCCTTGTACAATACAAAAATAATATACGCTAAAGCTATTTACAGAATAAGTATACAATTTAGAGAAAAAAACAGAATACAACCGCTACACTATTTACACTTTAAAATCTTTTACATGCCACTTTCCTCTTAAGCCGTTAGGATCCTCTAAAATAAAGACGAGAGGTGAGAGCTTCTCAACAACTGTGCATTTGACATATTTGGGAGCCAACTTTGAACTGAAATATGCACCAGCGTTACTCTGGACGTAATTTTTACGCCAGACTGTGTCGCCAACGTTGAACTCTTTAAAGGTGTGTCTCGTGTTGTAATGAGCAGCATTTTTTGTGTGTGCAGTGTGTAATGCAACCTGTACTTTATCGAAGATGTTAGATAATAATCCTAAATTAGCGGCGTAGATGTCACGAGGAAGAAAAATGAAATTATCAAGGTTGGAGCAGTTAGTGTATAGTGAACCACATGGTATGGTTTCACGTCCAAAGACCAGAAAGGATGGAGAAAACCCAGTTGTAGAATTTACAGAACTGTTGAGTGCATATTGGATTTTCTGCAAATGTTTGTCCCATGAACGGTGATCATCTCCGACCAACTGTGAAAGTGCGGTGATAATTGTTCTATTATACCGTTCTGTGGGGTTTACTTGAGGGCAGTATCGAGGTGAATAAAATATAAAAGGAATTTTATACTTATTCAGAAAACTTTGAAACTCATTAGATTGAAATTGTGAACCATTGTCCATGATGATGGTTTGTGGCACACCGTGTACCAGAAACACATTATTTTCCAAATACATGATGATATTGGAAGATGTAGCGCGCTTGATAGGGAAAATAAGGCAATACTTTGAAAAAGAACATGTAACCACTAGTATGAATTGATTACGTTGTCTTGTGAGTGGAAAAGGGCCCATTAGATCTAATGAGAGGCTTTGAAAAGGTCTTGAACAAATTTTTGGTTTACCCATAGGACCATATGGAGAATGATTCGAATGCTTATAAGAGAGGCATGTTTCACAAGAAGAACACATTTTAGCCACATCTTTAAACATACCAGACCAATAGTATCTTAAAGAAAGCTTCTTGTATGTTTTGAAAATGCCAGTATGGGGATTACTTTCTGAGTCACCATGGCAAGTTTTGATGAGATTCATTCTCTCAGAGGGAAGTGGAACTTCTTTCCAAGCAAAATCTTCATTTAGATAATCAGGTGAGTTATTAAAACGGTATAAATTATTGTTGAGAATTTTGTAATTTGGATAAGCATCAGGATTATCTCGACAGTTAGTAAAAAGTCTATTATATAGTTCCAATTGTGATGCATTGTCTCTAGATATGGGTTCAACACCACCAATAATAGCAGTATCGGGTATTTTATGACGCGACGGAAGGTCTGGGACAACATTTTCTTTTCCTTTTTTATGTTTTAGGTCGAAGTTAAAACAAGACAGACGAAGACTCCATCGTGCCAATCTGCCAGAAGGATTAGACAAATTTTGGAACCACTTTAATGCTGCATGGTCAGTGTATACTGTAAATCGTTTACCGTTATCAAGATAACAACGCCAATGCTCAAGTGCAGTAATGACAGCTAAAGTCTCACGTTCTGTAGTTGAATAATTCTGCTCATGCTTGTTTAGAGATCTACTCATATATGCAATAACAACTTCTTTATTGTCTTTTTCCTGAGTCAGCATAGCACCTATCCCAAAGTTAGAAGCGTCGCAGTGAACGGAAAATGGATAGTCAAAGTCAGGGCAAGATAGTATTGGTGTTGTAGTCAAGCATTCTTTTAATTTAGCAAAAGCAGAGTCAGCCTCAGCATTCCAGACAAATTTTTTTGGAGATTTTTTTCCAGATGACGTTAATTTACAGAGTGGTGAAGCAATAGTACTGAAATTAGGTATGAATCGGCGAAACCAACTGCATGTACCTAAAAATTTTCTTACTTCTTTTTTAGAGGTAGGAGCAGCGTAAGCTAGAATCGCTTCAATTTTACTGGGATCAGCCCGCAATCCTTGCTCATCTACTATGTAGCCAAGATATTTCAGTTCTTTGCGAAAGAATTGACTCTTTTCAAAGTTAATGGTTAGACCAGCATAAGAAAGTTTCTGATGAACTTTAAGTAGGAGTGAAATATGTTCCTCAAATGTCGCACCTATGATTATTATGTCATCTAAGTAACAGAACACTTTATTCTCAAACTCTGGAGTGAATAAACTGTCCATGAGTCTTTGTTGAGTTGCTGGAGCGTTTGTCAATCCGAAGGGCATAACAGTGAATCTATACATTCCTCTACCAGGTACGTAAAAACCAGTTTTATCTCTGTCTTTGGGATGTAATGGAATTTCCCAAAAAGCCTTTGCTATATCGATACTAGACAAATATTTAGCATTTTTGAGGTTATCTAGTATCTCAGAAACAAAAGGGAGGCTGTAGGCATCTTTACGAGTAATTGCATTCAGCTTTCTGCTGTCGACGCAGAAACGCCATTCTCCGTTCTTTTTTGGAGTGATAAGTACTGGAGATAACCAAGGACTCTCACATTTTTCTATAACTTTTAATTCTAGCATTTTATCGACCTCATTGATGAGTGCTTTTTGCTTTTCTGGAGAGAGACGATAACAACGTTGTTTTATAGGTAAAGCATCACCAGTATTGATCCGATGACTAACTAAACTAGTACGGCCTAATTTACCTCGTTGTTCAAAAGAAATACTTTTGAAACGCTTGATTATGTCATTAGCAATTTCTACTTGATTCCCAGACAGATGATCAAATGTTGATATTTGATTTTCAACAGCACAAGTTGTATGATCTTTAGATTCGAGATTGAGTTCAAGAGAAAGTATCTTTGGGGAGAGTTGAATTCTTTCCAGAAATCCCACCCAAGTATGAAAGAAGGATAAATATCAGGGAAAACATAAGCTTTGATAACATGTGTCTGATTATGAAATCTCAATGGCAAATGAAAATAACCAGAAGACATTGCTTTTTGTTTATTAGCAACCATAACTTGAGTTGGAGACTTGAATAGTTTAAAGCCTAACTTTTGGATATCTTTATGAGAGTTATTACCTAAAATAGTTATACAACTTCCACTATCTAAAAGACCGGAAAAAGGTATATTGTTTATAGACACGTTAATAAAAGGTCTGTTAAAGTCTTTTTCTTTGTCGTAGAAAACAGAAGTTGTTTTGTAGCAAAACATAAAATTTCGAATAGTATTTAACCATTGATTCCAGTCGTTAAGATCAAAATTATTGTTATGTGATTTAGTGAAACCATTCAAGTCGTCAGCTAGTTTTTTTGTTGATTTGATGGAGCACATTTTGGACATTCGCTGATTCTCACGCCTTTACGACCACATTTAAAACAAATGAGGTATCTAGGCTTAGTACAAGTTTGTAAAGAATGGCCTGTGATACGACAGCGATAACAGAATTCTTCTTTAGAAATGTCATTAGTTTGAGATGACGAGCGTGGATGTTTATCTTCCTGCACTGCATTAGTGTACCTTACGTTTGGAGACGCTTTAGGAAATAAAGCTTTAGAAAATGAAGGAAGATAGGCAAATTCAGCAGCACAAGAAGTGTCTTCAGATCTAGGCTCATGAAAATTTTTGTCTCGTTCAGAAATGCGTTCGTAACTTTGACAAGTAGAAATTAAAGAATCTACCGTTTTAATATCTTTAAGTGCAACAAAAACTGAATAGCACGGTCTTATATTATGGAGTAAAATCTCTAATTGTTCGCTCTCGCTAAGTTTCTTTGAAAGACGAGCAAACATACCGAACATAATTGAGACGTAAACGATAATGGTCTCAGTTGCTCCTTGCGTTCTATTCCTATAGCTTCCAACAGCTTATAGTCGTAATCATGTATACCAAAATCTCGAATCAGCAATGTGCAAATATCTTTCCACGATAAGGTAGGATTTCGATTATACTGAAAACGAAACCAATGAAGGGCATCACCTGTGAAAATCTCAAAGGCGTGCTTGCAAAGCATACCTTCCGGAATGTTTCGAGAAATCCTAAACTCATACAATCTTTGAAGAAATGATCTAGGGCACGATTTTCCATTGAAAGAAAACGTTTTGAGCTCCTTCACAAAATTATCCGAAGTGTGATAGTTTTGTACAGACTCGGAAGCCAGTGGTATACTAGTCAGAATGCTTGAAGGTAAAGTGGGTTGAGGAGTACTCAGTACTTCCAAAGTTTGATTGGTTCCAGTCATAGGTAGTAATTGATAAATCGAGGGAGGGCTAGGCTGAGTCTGAGGACAAGGATTGTGAATGTCAACTAACACTTCTTCAGAAGATCCTGAATAATCTGAAGTTAAGACTTCAAACCGTTTTTGGAGCGTGAAGAAGCGAGATCGTATGTTTGAGCATGACTCAACAAATGGTGGAACGGCGTTAAAGCGTTCGAGGCGATAATGAAGATGATTTACGAAAGATTCAACTTTCCTCAGGTTACTTTTATCATCCGTGGCTTCGAGGTGCGAGATTTTACCCTCGACGTAATTAAACGTGATCTCTGCTTGGGAGAGGTCATGTTTGAGAGGTATTGGAGAAGATTTTATGTCCTCAGGTTGAATGTGACTCAATTTTGCCAGCTGCTCCTTAAGAGTTGTCAAAGTGTCAGCTGGTTTTTCACCTCTGATAGTCACTTCATATTCCAGTTCAAGTTTGTTTAGAAACGAGTATTTAATTGGTCTCGCCATAGTCACAAGTTGAAGTCAATAGTCAAGGATAAAATCAAGTCAAGTTTAAGTTCGTTTAAGTATTAAGTACTATGCGAGTGTTGTAGAATGTAAGTGTGATGTTCCGCGTGTCCTGCCTGTATAAAAATAAATTAAGCAAGTACCTAAGATATTACGTTAGAGCCAAAAGTCAATATCAAATTTTAGCCTACTTGAGTAAGTATTATTTTAGAATTTAGAAGAATGTTTTAGAGGGTTCATTTTAGTTGGGCGCCAAACTGTCACGTTACATCCGTTCCTTTCGTGAAAAAGGTAGAATGGAACGCTACAAGTTAATGAGCAGCTCCTCCCCTACCTAAACAGTGCCTAGGTTGACAGGATCCTAAGAGCTGAAGAGAAAAAAAGGAATTGGTAACAGATATTTATTTTCGTAAATTTTACAAGCTTTGTAGAAAGCAAAAAAAAGAGTCTCTAGATGATGCGGAAGAACGCGAAATTTAAGTTGTTTACGGCCTACAAGTTATCACGGTAGAATTAGAATGTTATTGGATCCAAACAAGGCCCACTTCCGGGTCTTCAGATAAACAAAGCCCGCTTCCGGTCTTTAACGAGGCCCACTTCCGGGTCTTCAAACAAACAAGGCCCACTTCCGGGTCTTTATTCAAACAAGGCCCACTGTCGTTATAGAGACTGAGGAATTCGTTGCCTTTAGTTTGTCCGACTTCCAGAGTTCAGCGGCTAGCTCATTCAGTTATTAGCTTCTGGATCCAGAAGAAGATTCTCGTCCTTCCACCGTCGATGAAGTATTATTACGCAGCTCAGATTCAAGATGCAGGAGCAGGAGACACGCAGGTATTAGTCGTCAAAGCTTTGACGGACGACGGGCCGGAACATGGTGATGAAGTTATATTGCCACTCAATGTTTGAAAAAGGCAAGCCGGTCGTCTCACTGGTTGACGCTCGGCGATAGATTCGTCGTGGTAGATACGGCGGCCGACGGTGACAACAGATGTAGTTTCGGCGATCAGCTCTCGGCGATAGATTCGTCGTAGTTTCGCGACTGGCTGTAGCGGATGTAGCTCGGCGATCGGCGATTTGACAATGGATATGTCGTGGCGCAGCGATTGACGTAGATGGAGATTCACTTCACAATTTTGGTGTTGGATAGCCAAAGATGGTTTTTGAAGGCGTTCTTGAGTTCCCGGGCCTTGCCTGGCCCGGGAATGGCCTTATATCAATTTAGTGTTCCTCGTTCGAGGAGTAAATTGAGACTGCCATTCCATAGCGACAGCTTTTCTAAAGAAACCTCGCTAGCATTCCAAGGTTCTAGATTTTTGCAGTTTTCAAAATTTTGAATACAGAATAGTAAAAAAAATAAATCTAGAGTCAAAATACATACAATCATGGCCAAACTATAAAATACCTCACTGAAATTGACAGTAGAAAAAGAAAAATATGAATTTGAAGAGAAACTAAATTCGAAACAAAAAAAACAGTTTCAAAACAACTGCCATCCGAGCAGTCGTGTCTAGAAATCGGGCCCGTGACCCGCGCGCAAAATCGATAAAGTGATGTAAAATTTTTGAGAAAAATCTAGTTTTTTTGTGCTTAAATTACTGTGAAAAGGACTGTCAAGTGCTGTGATGTGAAAGTTGTGAATGAATAATAGAAACCAGGTAATATATTATGATATATACATACATGTAGCATTACAATATCACTGTCCCCATTCATTCCCTTTCGCCCCCAAAGAGCGGTTTTGTGAACTCTCTAAATCAAGCCTATCACTGTCCCCATTCATTCCCTTTCACCCACAAAGAGCGGTATTGTGAACTCTCTAAATCAAGCCTATCACTGTCCCCGTCCCTCTCGTCCCTTTCACCCACCAAGAGCGGTATTGTGAACTCTCTAAATCAAGCCTATCACTGTCCCCGTCCCTTCGTCCCTTTCACCCCCAAAGAGCGGTTTGTTACTCTTTTAAATAAATAAGCCCAGTACTATTGTCCCCAAAGAGCGGTTTGTTACTCTTTTAAATAAATAAGCGCAGTACTATTGTCCCCAAAGAGCGGTTTGTTACTCTTTTAAATAAAGAAGCCCAGTACTACTGTCGCTTTCACCCCCTATCATTCCTTCCATCCCTTTCCCAAAAGCAGCTCGTAAATCTGATAGAACAATCCCCAAGAAGTAAGATTAAATTCGAAGCCAAGGTAGAATTTCTTCTTTCCATTTATCTCTTCGAACTCTTCTCCTTCACCTGTTCTACTTCTCTTTAACTTTATTGTCAGGGTGTCGTTGGTTTGATTAGGTTTTTTGACGTTTTGACCAGGGGCTTGTTCCGGTTTGAATGTCTGGGGGAACAAGGCTTTTTTCAATTTTTGTTTGTTTCTGAAGGCGTCTCCATACACGGGCTCGTTTGGAGGGAAATTATGTTATTGCATGAGTACCGATATGGGGGCTACCAAGTAAAGTAGTATAACCCTTGTTCCACCTTATTCCCCGAAACAGACCCCAGGAAATCTCGTCCTTTGGCCCCACAGCGCGCTCTACAATACTTTCCTTTTTGTTTTCAGATATCCGTTTTTTATAAAACTTGTATTTTTGGCCTTTTTGCAATTTTTCACACCTTGTGGGAAGTGATTCCCGGGAAAAAAGTTAGTTAGAAAGTATTTATTATTCCCAGTAAAACTAAATTCTTTTTTTTCTCTTAAAAAAAATGATAGACTAAATATTGTTTTTGTAAGGTCCATATAGAATTTTCTCAAGACTAGTCCTGGCTCAGCCTCACAGGTTCATATATTAAACTGAACTCCTCCCACCCCAGCTTGCCTCCCTACCTACTAACAAGCTAAAATGTCAGCTTACGCATAACACCCTAATTAAACCCCGTAAGATAGTTCCCGTAGGTAAATATCCCATTCCCTTTTGCCTCCCTTCCCCACTAATGAGCTAATTGTCTTGCTTAATAACGAGACTAACCCAATGTAGAAGAATCCCTAGTAATCTCCCTAACGCTGTGCTAAATTTTTCCCAAAATCTTATCATTCTCAGTAAGATAGATGTTTATTTTCCTTTTCCTTTCCCCTAATCATGGTAAATTTTGGCTTCACCAAGACCTTACAAAGAGAATTTTTTTTTACTGTAATTTGTTCTTACCCTTGGCATTATTGTTTTTTTTTTACTGTTTGTAGAGTTAATTGTTATCTGAAAACTCTTCCTTTCTCGTGACATTTTTTTTTGAATTTGTTAATTTCTTTTACCATTTTATTCCCGCTCAGGTAAATTTAATTAATTTAAATAGGTACTTGGTTGGTATGTTTCTTTTTTTAGGTAAAGTTTAGTTTGGTTAATTAAGTTGTTGGTGATTTTTTAGCGCCATCTGGGTGCGAGTGGAGACATCGAGACGGTTAGTCAATAGTCGATTTTTTTAGCGCCACCTGTGAGCGCTTGTAGACACCAAGATGGCGTGTAGTCGATAGCGAATGGACGCATGCAAGCAGTTCATGCCGAGCCGCTAGATGGCGGTTGTTACCAATAATGAGTTGTTGCACTCTTGAATAATTAATATTATTGACAAGAGGTATCATTTAAGTTAATATTATATATAAGTAGGTAGTGGGTCGTTGACCTGTTATCGTATGTCCTATTGGGTCATAAGTAATACTATGTTCACTAATTTTGGACAGGAATATTATAGTCTTGGTTCGGACTAGTATATGTGGTAGTTTTGGCTCCACCAGGATTCGAACCGGGATTTGTTAATTCTTGCAGAGTTGGCTTGGTACGTGAATACGTACCCCTATGCCAGGTACTTACTCATGAGTATTCTGGATTAATCTTTTATGATTTGGTCCCCAACGGGATTCGAACCAGGAAACACTTTTGTTATTTAGGAGGGGAATTTAACTTTATTTCGCTCCTAAGCGCCTTTGGACTATGTAGTGATTGGATGGAAGGTGGAATCATGATTTTGCAGCGGCTTTGTTGGGCCTGAACGGGTCATGAACCTGTAGTTGGGTTGGTCCTAAGTTTGTTGGGCCGGTGTTTGTTGCCAGTTTGGTTTCATGATTTACTTGCTTCCAGGTATAGAAACAAAAGAAGATGTTTTTGTTGATATTGATATTGGTTGATGGTTTTTTTTCAGATCGGATCTCCGAATAGTCTGTTAAGGAATTCTAGAGTTGTTTTGTAGAGCTTTTCTGCACTTAGAGTAATGGCTTTTGTAGAGCTATTTTCTGCACTTAGAAAAATAGTTTTTTTTGGTAGAGCTATTTCTAATAAGTAATTAGATGGTAGTTTGCGTTAAGCTTATATACAGGATGTACCAACCACGTTCTTGAATGAGCGGGATTATTTTTTTTTCTGTTTATGGTACCGGCCAACCGGAGTTAGTTTATTTTCACTTTATTCGAGTTTGGTAGTCGAACCCGACTTACTTTTTTGGATGTCCTTAGGTCGAACTTACAATTTTTTTTGTTGTTTTGGACTTATAGTCCAAGAGACTACGAATTTTTTTTAGGTTTTGATTGTTTTAGATTTATAGGCGAGGAGACTTATATGGTTTTGCTTCACCTTTGCCTTGGGTTAGCAGAAGCCAAGTTTTTTTTTGTTTTGGATGCTAATAGAGTTAAGTAGTAGTAAGGTTTCGTTTTCAGAGTGGATTCTTGCCAAATCCGCCTTAGAGGATTTAGCGCTGTAGCAGAGGGGGGTGTAACAGGTGAAACCTGTCGTTTCCTCTTATTTATTTTAATTCTTGGTCAATGGCCATAGAGGGGATCGTAGTTAGGTGACATTGACTGCTGTCTTGACTTTGACAGCTTTAGGTTTTTTTTTTCGATTATAATAGTTCTCATTTCAGACTCGTTACGCTGCGTCGCTCGCGTCGCGCCAAGCCGCGTTGTCGCGTCACGCTCCCACCCGAACACAGTTTACTATCTGTGTCTGGTTTGATTTATTTGTCGATGGTTGATGGGGGACCCTTTATTATAATAATTAGAATAATAATAATAAACTATAAATTCAATTACTCGTCTCCTGACGTAGCTGATTTTTTCTTTTATCTGTGTTACAGGTGTCTGTGACAGCCGTATAATGTTAGTCTGTGGAATGGGCGAGTGATACCGGATCTCTTGTTTTTTTTCTGGGGTGGTCATATAACAAAATCCCCAATGATTTGGTGCTTTATTTTTCTGCCTTTTCTCCAATTTAGATATCGGTTAATTCGTAGGAAAATTGGTCGCGTCGGTCAGGACTACTACTCGTTGGAATCAGGATCGATTAATTTTCTTTGAATCGAGTCGCCGGCTATCGATTGGTTTAGTCAATTTTTTGTGCACTCCGTAACTAGTGTTTTTTACTCTGCGCACAACCGTAATGGAGAGAAGCCTTTTGTTGTTAACACCAGCAAGAGATCTACGACGAAAAGTTCTTCCCTGTCCTGGAGCCCTGGGCGCCTCCTGGAATTGCCCTGGCGTTTCGGAACGTCCCGCGGTCTCGGCTCGTGGTATCACCTTTGCGCCTGCGATCTCCAGTGCAGTGTCGGAAAAGTTGGTTTCTGCCTCTGGCATCCCCAAGCGCGGAGCCCTATATAAGGAGGACAGGGGGTCCACCCAGTCTTTTCCTTTTTTCGTCTTGAGAACAGCTCCTCTTGAGGGCTCCTTGATTAAAACCAGGCGGTTTCCGCCCTGTTCCAGCTCGCTCGACTCTGCAAGGTAAGCATCGATAGTGCTTTGATCGCTGCAAGCAGGAAAAGCCTTTGTAGCAATATTCCACAACTAATCAAAACCTTCTCTTACAGCAAGTTTTCGCCTGGAAATTTTTGGCGTGACGGCTTACCGCGTGGTAATTTACCACGCCGGTGCCTGGAAGGCCGACGCCTACTCCTGGAGCCTGAATTTTGCAGCAGCGAGAGCGGCTCGCCTTTGGAAATTCCCTGATAAGGGTTCATTGGTGGGGCAGGAAGACCCCAGAGCTTTTTATTGGTGGGGGCAGAAGACCCCACTACCTTTTTTTGTCGGGGCCACGAGGCACCACACCATTTTGTTGGTGCCAGGAGGCACCACACCCCTTCATTTACCCGGGTCCACGAGCAGACGTGCCCGGTAACCACGTTACCCCCTCCGAGTGAACTCCGTGTCTCCGAGAACCCCCACGCTTCGCGGAGTCCCCAAGTAACGTTTTCTCTTTTTCCTCAGCCCATAAGGCTGGGGTGGCGCCCCATTTTTGTTTGTTTTAAAAAGGAATCCGTACGCGTACTACACTGACCCATCCCTTTGATAACCGCTGAGCTGGTCTTTAATAACTAACAGTGGCATACGTTGCAAGCCTAGGTAGGGTGTTAATTAAGTTTAGTCGATAAGATCACCTCGATGTACTGATTAAATAAACAACTGTATTTGCATCCATGTGTCGACCTACTTCTTTCTTACCCCCCCTAGGCCCTAGTTTACCACGTTACACGTTTTAACTGAAATTCGAGTAGATCTTGGGGTGTTCCAGAGAAACTAAAAATAGGTTTGCCATACAAAATGGAAACGCTTACCTATAAAGGAAGTTATGTGTATTACTGTGGGTATATTGTGTGGTTTTCAATCAAATGTCATAGGGGATGACGAAGCTGTAAGATGGTGGTTATTAAAAACCAAAATGGCGGAATCAAATGGCGGCCATTTTGAAACTTGGTCTGATCGGGGACTATGAGAAAAAATAATTACCCGTGGTACACCCAGATATTTTGAGGTGGACCAAGGGAAAAAAAACTTCCCGTAGTCCACCCAGGTGAACTAAGCAGCTGGACCACGGGCAATAGCCATATTTGGTTTCCGGCATTTTTAAAGATGGCTGCCATAGATTTTTGACGGATTGTTTAGTGATACCTATGGATAATTTTGACCACTTTCAAAGTATTCGACGTGTTTTCAGAAAAATTGATGACGTGGACTTCCAAGCTTCCGTCATTCGGACAGTCAACGGACTAGCTAAACGATATGCGATGGGTTATGTGCGTTTTAAACACTGTCATAGCAAACCCTAGGACAATTTATGGAGCTATAAACAAAAATTCAAAATGGTGGAATAAAAATCCGCCATAAAACTTTTAACCGTAAATGACGGCGAAACTATGTCAATTTATCATAAAGAACGCAAACCATACGTAAAACTAATGTTGTTTGTTGGCCAGAGGGGAAGCTTAGCAAAAATTTCTTTAAATATACTAAGCGTTTGGTACCTAGAAACATTATTATTTAGGAGGATATCACCACGAGGAAATGGCAGATTAAAAGATTATTTTTTAAATGTGAAAACAATGTTAACCATGCGCCGTGAAAACCAACCCCTCGCAAAAAATCAGCCCGATGTAATAATTATGAACTTTGACGGATGTTGAGCGGCAGACACGCGTCAGGAGCGCTACTAGATCCATCGTAATAAATGCTGTTAAAAATTAAGTCTGTAAAAAATGACATAGCCATCAATGTGAAAACAACTGTCAAAAATGACATCCGAGCTGTCAAGATTGACATCCGCTGTCAAAAATGAAATCAGCTGTCAAAGATGACAAGCTATCAAAAATAAAACAGCACATTGCTGTGCTGTTTTATTTTTGGCGCCAACTTTACAGCTACAAGCATTTTTTTAGTCAAATTTTTTTTTTCATTTATATATTTAATTTAAATACGCAGTTCTGTCTGATTCCTTCAAGCTCACTATATTCTGTATTTTTTCTAATAGTTAGCATTTGTTTTTCTCACAGGGTGTGCACAAAACTGAGTACTGGTAGGACAAAATAGTAGGTCTACGAGGAAACAGCGCTTTATTTGGGTACGCTTCGTCATCCCCTATGACATTTGATTGAAAACTTACTACCCACAGTAATACACATAACTTCCTTTATAGGTAAGCGTTTCCATTTTGTATGGAAAACCTATCTTTTGTTTCTCTGGAACACCCCAAGATCTACTCGAATTTCAGTTAAAACGTGTAACGTGGTAAACTAGGGCCTAGGGGGGGTAAGAAAGAAGTAAGTCGACACGTGGATGCAAATACAGTTATTTATTGAAACAGTACATCGAGGTGATCTTATCGACTAAACTTAATTAACACCCTACCTAGGCTTGCAACGTATGCCACTGTTATTTATGAAGGACCAGCTCAGCGGTTATCAAAGGGGTGGGTCAGTGAAGTACGCGTACGGATTCCTTTTTAAAACCAACTAAAATAGGGCGCCACCCCAGCCTTATGGGCTGAGGAAAAAGAAAATACGTTACTTGGGAACTCTGCGGTGCGTGTGTCCTCGGAAACACGGAGTTCACTCGGAGTGGGTAACGTGGTTACCGGGCACGTCTGCTCGTGGACCCGGGTAAAGGAAGGGGTGTGGTGCCTCCTGGCACCAACAAAAACGGTGTGGTGCCTCGTGGCCCCGACAAAAAATGCGGTGGGCTCTTCTGCCCCCACCAATAAAAAGCTCTGGGGTCTTCCTGCCCCACCAATGGACCCTGGAATGCGGGAGACGATCCGCATTACAATAAATTCACAAAATACAGGTGGCCGGAGGGGCTTTACGGTAAATTTAAAAGCAAAACAAAAATAAATGCGGGCTAACCCCACCCAAAAATGAGATGCAAACAGATTAAGGAGCCCTAACCGAAAAAAAATTAGGGGTGGGGACCCTGGGAATAAAATATAGCGCTAGCAGGGTGGTAATTGTTGTTCTTGCGGACATTTTTATAGTAAAAATAGTACATTCAAATAAAAACGTGGGTTCCATCGCATGATATCGAGCCGCAACACAGAAAACAAGAGGTTATTTTATATCTAATTCAAGGTTTAAATCAGTCGCACGAAGGGGCAGGTTACATTAGTGAAATTAAATAGGTTAGGATCAGCACACGGCCAATATCCAACAACACGAGGGGCTTCAGACAAAACTCCACATGTGGCTGGGCTCCGGCCGGTCACATGAACTACAGAACCCAGGCTTTACCAAAAATTGCACACAAATCCTAGCCAACCCAAAATATGTTCCCTAAAATTTCAAGGATTTCATCCTTCCTAACCTCACAAAATATTCAAAAAAACACTCAAATACCTTATTAGGGAATTTCCAAAGGCGAGCCGCTCCCGCTGCTGCAGAATTCAGGTTCCAGGAAAGGCGTCGGCCTTCTAGGCACCGGCGGAATTTACCACGCGGTCAGCCGTCACGCCAAAATTTCCAGGCAAACAACTTGCTGTAAGAGAAGGTTTTGATTAGTTGGGGAATACCGCTACAAAGGCTTTTTCTGCTTGCAGCGATCAAAGCACTATCGATGCTTACCTTGCAGAGTCTGTCGAAACGTAATGAAGAGGTTATGCCGGCAGTGTCAATGGCGGGCGCGGCAATGCCATATCAAGATGGGCTGATACCAAAATTTAGTGGTGATGACAAAACTTATTCAGCAAGCAAGTGGGCGCAAGACGTAGAGGAAAACGCGGAAATTTTTCAGTGGACAGCGCTGCAGACTCTTATCATAGCACGAAGATCACTTATAGGAGTAGCGGCTATGTGGCTAAAAACAGAAAAGGTTTTTAAATCGTTTGAAGAACTTAAAAGTGCCCTGATAAAGGAATTTCCCGATACAATAAATTCAAAAGAAGCCCACGAATATTTATCCAGCAGAAAGAAGAAAAAAGGTGAGACGTACTATGAGTACATGTTGCATATGAAAGAGTATGGCAAACGAGGAAAAGTTGCTGATTATGTAACCATACAATACATAGTCGACGGGATCAGTGACTACGTGAATAATAAAACTATCCTTTACGGCGTTACGACGTACAGCGCTCTAAAAGATAAGTTGGCCATCTACGAGACTATGAAGAAAAACATGATGAAAACTCCAATTAAAGTGCAAAGTCGCCCAATACAATCTTCATCATCATCATTAGCACAAACTCGTGATGATACAAGACGCTGCTTCAAATTTGGAGATCGAAGGCATTTATCTTCAGCATGCCAGAAAGGAATAAAATGTTTCAAATGTGGCGCGTTTGGGCATACTTCACTCCAATGTAACGATGCTGCCAACAGAGCAAAGTATAATAGTAAAGATGGCGGAGAAGGCGATCCATCTTCGTTCAAAAATTCGCAGAAAAGTCAAAGAACGATGTGTGCGAAGTTGCAGCAAACGGCGGCGCGGGAGTTTAAAAGCGAAGAAAAGCAAACGTCAATGTCAGATGATTATATCGAACGTCATGAGGTGTTGATAAACAATCAAGATGAAAATAACAGAAAATTAATTAAAAGGATTGGAAGTTGAAAGCTTGATTGATTCAGGCAGTGATTTAAATTTGGTAACGGACGAACTATTTTTCAACTTAAATGAGGGACATTTTACTAAAGAAAACTTGCAGTTAACTGGGTTGGGTTCGACAAAGATTCGTGTGTTAGGAAAGTTTAACAGCACAATGTGCATAGATGGATGTAAAATAGATACGTTATTCTATATAGTGCCGAAAAATACGATGCCTTACGATGTGATTTTAGGTCAACCATTTCTAGAAAAAGTGACTGTTGTGTTTGACAAGGGTTCAGTCAACATCATTGCTCAAAGTGATGAAGATTTGTTGCAGTGTTTGATTTCAGAAGTTCACCCTCAACCTCAGTGTTACATACCCAGTGATGACATCCGTGTAGCAGCCCAGGAGTTAGTGCAGTCATACAAACCTGCTCAAGTGAAGGAAGCACCTATTGAGATGAGAATAATTTTGAAGGACGAAATACCTATAGCTCAGCGACCAAGGAGGCTGTCGTTGTATGAGCAGAAGATAGTTGATGAACAGGTAGAAGAATGGCTAGATAAAGGTATTGTAAAACCAAGTTTTTCTGAGTATGCTAGTCCATTGGTGTTGGTCAAAAAGAAGAATGGTTCTATCAGAGTGTGTGTTGTTTATCGTAAAATAAATGAAAAGATGGTAAAAGATCAGTTTCCTTTACCTGTAATAGATGATCTTGATAAGTTGTCGGCTTCAAAGATATTTAGTAAACTTGATTTAAAAGACGCTTTTTTCCATTTGAAAATAAATGATGACTGTACAATGTATACATCTTTTGTTACTCAGTCGGGGCAGTTTGCACTCGTGCACCTTTTGGATTATCAATATGTCCTAACTATTTTACTCGATTTGTCAATATTATTTTCAGAGAGATAATAGCGAGAGGATACTTGCTAGTGTTCATCGACGATCTCCTGATTAGTGCCGGGACGTATGAAGAGGCATTACAAAGACTGAAGGAGGTGTTGACTGTGGCGTCAGAATATGGCTTGATTATAAACTGGGAGAAGTGATTTACTGACTACCAGAGTGGAGTACCTTGGCCATATAGTGGAGAATGGAACGGTGAGACCTGCTACGGAGAAGGTGGATGCTGTGATGAAATTTCCTGAACCACAGACGGTGAAACAGGTACAAAGTTTGATAGGATTGACTTCCTATTTCCGGAAATTTATTGAAGGATATTCAACTATAGCTAAGCCGTTGACAGATTTATTAAAGAAGGAAAAACAATTTATTTTTGAAGAAGAAGAAAGATTAGCATTTAATAAAGAAGAAGTTGACAGAGAAACCGGTTTTAAATATTTTCAGACCAGGTCTAAGCACAGAATTGCACACTGATGCTTCACAGCAAGCTTTTTCAGCAATTTTATTACAAAGAAATCCTAATGATCAACTATTACATCCGGTATATTACATGAGCAAAAAGACTACAGATGCTGAGAAAAAATATTCAAGCTATGAGCTCGAGGCTTTGGCCGTGGTGAAAGGTGAAAAGAAATACAGAAAGTACTTGTTGGGAATACCATTTAAAATTGTGACGGATTGCTTAGCATTTGAGATGACACTTAGAAAAAAGGATTTGACAACCAGAGTAGCAAGATGGGTTCTACTTCTACAAGAATATGACTATACCATTGAACACAGGTCAGGTACTAGGATGAAACATGTGGATGCATTTAGCCGTAATCCTTATGTTGGTGTGGTGACAAGAAGCATTCATGAACAGCTGAAGAAAGCTCAACAAAGCGATGATAAGCTACAAGCTATAATGGAAGTACTAAAAGAAAAAACCTACTTAGACTATTATCAGCAGAATGGAATACTTTACAGAGGAGAAGAAGGGAAAATAGTGGTGCCAAATGGGATGGATTATGAAATTATAAAAAGAGTACTGTAATGTAAAAAAAATAAAAAAATATAAAAAAAAATATTTCTATATATTTTTCATTATATATCTATATAAGGTATAAGGAAGGCAAAAGGGTATCGATGATAAATCCACTTCAATATAAAAAAAGAAAGGAAGGTCCGGGCGCCAGAAGCAACTTACCATCAAACAAAACCACAGGATATGTCAGTCGCAGAGACCTTGGCCATTAATCACAGGGACGGGGAGAATATAAATGCCAAAATGTCCTTTACTCTATATTGTGACTTTAAATTTGGTATCTCATTGGGGAGAGTCTGGTTTTAAATTTTGAGTTAAATCTACACTAAAATAGGCAAATGTTTACTAGAATTAATTTAGGTAATTTTAAGCTAAGCAATATGATAACGACGACGCATACTCTTTAGAAAGATTTTAGTTTCAAAAAAATGAAGTAAATCATTATAAATTGTTTTTAAAATTTTAAAAGGTTTCAAAACAAAGAATATCTTAGCTGTGACACTCGGGGAGTCTTCACAAGGGTTCATCAACCACCACACGGATGCTGCCAAGACCGCCAAATCTTCCGCGATGAGACGTCTTCACTGAATCATTTCATCGGAAAATTGCAGGAAAAAAATACGTAGAATAAAAACTGGTACGAAAAACTGGTAAGAAAAAAAAAAAAAAAAAACGCCATAGGCTGCAACAAAACAACGCACCCATTAATCCAAGTTCATAAACAAAACATAAAAATTACTGGCCAAAACCTCAACATCGAAATATATCGGAACTCACCGTTTTTCTTCAAAAAGAATTTAAAAGAGTGTTCAAGTATGCCATAACGTGGCCTTTAGAAAACTGATGTCAAACCTGAAACAATTCAAAGAAAATATTGAAAAATATGACTCGACGAAGATGTCGGTTCAACCACACCTCAATGGAATAACTTTGAAAATACTCACCATCATAAAGAAATATTGCCAAAAACTCCCACTTGGCCCGTTTAGAAGGCGTTTTCCACCCATTCTAGGAGGAAAACTCATATGATTCCACTAATTAAATGGAATTTAAACAAAATTGAAATAATGCATTATGTCGGTCCAGAGGGCCGTAGAAAAGTGAGTCTGTCAAAAGAAGATCTCGATGACGTGACTCTGACATTGACAGTTCCCAATGCAGATATGACGGCTCCGCTACCACAACAGCGGCATCGAAAAACGATCGATCACAGAATAACCAAGAAAAATAACGCGCCAAAATTCAAATTTTAAATAAAAGTCGAAATATTTTTAAATGTTTTATTATTCCTTCAAACACTGTAACGAGGGCTAAGAAAACTCGTTACAGTACATGAAAATGGTCATTTTGGAAGAAAGAAAATGATAGTGACTTAATTACGCAGATGTTGTGTATGGCCCTTGTTTGCTATCAAGAACGGAGCGGCTCATACAAAGAGTGCAGAATGCTTGTGCTCATATTACTCCTTTTATTAATCAAGCTGATTTAATGAAAATGACAGCTTGGCGTCAGTTACACTTAGCAATATTACTTTTTGGAGTCATTAAAAACCAACAGCCAGAATATCTTTACAAAAAATTGATTTGGGCTCAGGAGAAGCGAAGATTTGAGGCAAGGACAACAACATTTGTGCTCCAAACACATTAACACCGGTCTGCAGCCTTCAGAGGGAGTTTTAGATTTGCTGCTACTCATTGCTGGAACTCTTTGCCACCTCTTTTGCGTTGCCTGAAAACAGTTGAAACCTTTACTAGGCGTTTAAAGTGGCATCTTATGTGCAACCAGAAGGTTTAAGTCTTTGTGTTATTTTACTTTCTTCTTGGGGGCTCATGGGTGCTGTTTTTCTCTTTAGTAATTGCTGAATAACTTACTTAAAATTATTTGAAAAGCTTACCTTTTTCTGGAACTTTCGGCGGTAAAATTGCTCAACCGTAAATTGTCTCATATGACCATTTAACTGCCTCACGCCTTTGCATACTTCTCAGTCTGCTTGACGGTTTCACATTTGTCGTACATCAACTTTTTACTTAGTAGATACATGGTAGGTACCCATTTAATATACTATGTTTGCTACAGTAATTAAATGTCCGGCCGAACTCATAGTCATAGTCACTGGTCACTGAGTTGAAAATACTGTGCTACAATGATTTACGATTACTGCTTTGGTTTAGATTTATAAAATGATCTCTGTTGAACACTTTAGGATAAAATTTATGGTTAAGTTGTATTATTGTATTGCGTAACGTGGCGTTCACAGAGAACTTTGCTATTTGACGTGGCAATCACAGAGTACATTGGTAAGACTGGTTTTTTTTTTTTATTTTGTTGAATACAATCAAATAAGGGCTTTGTCGCTTAGCGACCACATCGCCCAATCGGTTAACACACAAAAGGATTAGGTTCCACGGAGATTCCCGTAGAGACTGGTTATTTGTTTATTGTACTATGTTGTTTTTAAATTTTTTAAGTTTGTTCTGACGTTCGTGGGGCCACAAATGGGGTCCGACTAAAAATCAGTAATTAAGGTCTTTAGGACCTTAATTGTATGCTGAGTCGGAGCCCATTCGTGACACCACGCAGCATTGCACTGCTTCTGTTTGTGTGTATATTGTTTTGTAATGTCATTTATGTAGTGTAATGTTGTGTGTGTTACTGTCACGAATAAATGTATTTTCTTTCTTTCTTTCTTTCATAGAATTGTTAAATAAAGAATATTACATAGAGAACATAACAAAGAAGATAGAAGAGGTTATAGTTTCCTGTATTCCTTGCATGTTAGCAACAAAGAAGGAAGGAAAACAAGAAGGATTCTTAAATACTATTGATAAAGAAGATATCCCACTGAGTTGTTTACACTGTGACCATATTGGTCCGCTTTCTGAAACTAGAAAACAATATAATTATATTTTAACAGTGGTGGACGCATTTACGAAGTTTGTGTGGCTCTTTCCAACTAAATCAACTACAGCAACACTTGACTTGACAATTGAAAAATTAAGATTGCATCAACAGATATTTGGAAATCCAGGTCTTATTATTACAGATAGAGGAAGTGCATTTACTAGCAACGATTTCGCTGACTACTGTAAGACAGAAAACATCAGTCACAAAACCATTACCACAGGAGTTCCACGTGGTAACGGCCAAGTGGAAAGAATTCACCGTATCCTGATAGCAGTACTTACCAAGTTGTGCATAGAAGATGAAAAGCAGTGGTATAAGCATGTCGGCAGAGTACAGAGGTGCATTAACAGTACATACCAGCGAAGCATTGGGACCAGTCCTTTTGAGCTGTTAATAGGAACCAAAATGAGACAAAGAGAAGATCTAGACTTAATAACTTTATTACAGGAAGAATGCAGAGAACAATTTTTACAGAAGAGAGATGACATGAGAGCAGAAGCTAAGATACAAATTCTAAAAGTGCAGGAAGTGAATACCTACAATAAGAAGAGGAAGGAGAGTAAGCAGTACAACACTGGTGACCTGGTTGCCATCAAGAGGACGCAGTTTGGAACCAGCATGAAGCTAAAACCGAAGTATCTAGGACCGTACAAGGTGGTGAAAGTCATGGGCAAAGACAGGTATGGTTGTAGGTAAGACGTCTTCGAGCTGTTGACGATGATGATAATGTTGATGGTGAATATGTGTCCGACAACAATACACAACAATTTGTGAGGTATCATCATCATCATCAGCCTGAAGACGTCCACTGCTGAACATAGGCCTCCCCCAAAAAGCGCCACTTTGAGCGACTGCTTGCCTCCTACATCCATCGGCTCCCCACGGTTCTGACCAGGTCATCGGTCCATCTATTGTGGGGCTGGCTCACGCTGTGTCTTCCAGTTCGTGGTCGCCACTCAAGAACATTTCTTTCCCATCGGTTGTCGTTCTACGAGCGATGTGGCCTGCCCACTGCCACTTTTACTTTTCCATGTAATTTGCAATAAATAATTGAGTATTATAAAACTTCACTATAATTTTGAAAATGAGTAAGTAAATCAGATCTGAATCAAGTAGCATTAAAAAAAAAGGACATGGCTAATAATTTAGTCTAATTATAATTGAAAAAAATTGACAATTTATTGTGTTTATCTTCTTATGCTGGGGCAATGGCAGAGGCAGGGGTTCCTACCACGTCATGCCCGTTATGATGAAAATCTCTGGGAAGAACTAGAAAGACAAGAAAAATGTATCTTAAACATAATTTTAAAGGGACTCTGGTTATGCATAGGAGCCATGGATGATGACACCAGACTTAGACGCTACACCGAACAGTGCCACTGAAAGATATACTCAGTGGCATTGCCAAGTACAAGGAACTGCGTAGAAAGCGGCAATGGGTACCTCAAAGGCACATTCAAGTGCTTAGGCATTGATAGAGTGCTTCACTATGCCCCTGAGAAGGCATCAATAATTATATATTGTTGTGCAACTATTTATAATATCATGCACCATTACGTATTTCAAACATGGTCGTAGTTTCAAACTATATAGTACAAAGAAATGTCAAATTCAGTCAAGTGGATCACAGAGTACAATCAATTAATCAATCAATCAATCAAATCATTTATTTGCTCGTATTTGTACGTTGTCGATTTGTCGATAGAAAGCCATTTAAAGTACATATATGCCTTCCATAAATAAGGATAGGATACTAAACCCGATACATAATTGTCTTAACAATGACAAAACATAAAACCCCTATTTTATCGCCATCTATCGGGACTTTATAAAATTACTTATGGCCTTGTTTATTTATTTCAGAGTCCTAATGGAAAGCTTGAAGTCAGAGCCAAACTGATGGTGGAGATGGTGAGGCACATGTTGCATCAGACATGGGTAATACTAATTTGCTCGGAGTGGCTCGCAATAAAAGAAGAGCTATTGTTAATTGATTCTTTAACAATTAAACTTTGTTTCTGTAATCTTACCTGTTTTTTTTTTGCAATATCATTTGCTTCTTTCATTACCCAATATGATATAATATGACCCAGGGAATATATAGGAATTGCTGAGGATTACGGTAGGAGAGGATGCAGGAGGTAGAAGAGGATGCGTTGGTGATGGAAAAGGGTCATTAGTCTGGACAATTTCCATGGCACCCTGTCAGAGAAATTACTAATGTTAAATCAACATGCTTATACATTAGGGTGGACCGAAAAACTTTTTTTTGGATATCTTTGATGTAATAGTTACAGAAAGGTGTTCTATTGCATAGAAATCACGTATGCGAGATATTATAAATCTCTTTTATAACTAACTGCCTCTGGATTCACATGTAAAAAAAAAACGAAAAATTAAGTTTTTATGTGACTTCAACAACAGATTTTTTGCATTCTGTGCATGATGTTTGCATTATTATTACATTATATGATAGCAGATATAGTTCAACTACAAAAACATATCAATGAAAGAGTTCTTCACGTTAGTTTTAGGGTGTGAGTTAGGAGAGCGTGGGCCCCAATTGCAAGAAATTTTGAGAATATGTCTGGTTAAACAAAAATATGCTAAAACAAAAAAATGGCTTGCTATATTTAGTACACTACAAAGCCATAATAATCCCACCATCGTTCAGCTTGGTTCCTCTACTGTCATGTCACTGATTCCAGTGAGTCTGATTATGACGACGAAAAACTTGTCCTGAAGAAAACCATTGTTCCGCTAACTCCGGTGTATCGCGGATTATTCTATAATCGCTTAAACTTATGACCGGAATATTAGACACAAGAGCAGCCATAGTTTCAGCAGTTTTGCAAGTAATCAGCTCTACAATGTAATGATGAAAATAACATACGCTGCGCTTGAACGAGTTGACTTTTCGACACTTGATTGCTTACATCAACGGGGGCACATCGGAAAACACCTAGAAAACTGTTAAAATTAACCTGCGGGTCAGTTTCAATCAGTAACCCTCAGAGTTACCATAATCACTTTGTGATACCAGCACCAAATTTTAGTATGATGTTATTCTATGTACACAACCGTCGGGACCCCACCTGTAAAGTACCTGGATCGAAAGATATGACGTCATCAAAATGGCGGCCGTATATTTCTGTTTCTATGAACCCTATTCTCCAGATCTGGCTCCCAGCGACTTCTATCTTTTTCCCCGGCTCAAAACAGTGTTGAAAGGCAAGAAATTTGAAGACAACAACGAAGCCGCCGCCGTAAAAGCGTTTTGGGAGGGCCAAGAAGATTTTTTTTCTAAAGAATTTCGCGCTTTATAGTCCAGATGGAACAAATATATTGAGTTGTCAGGAGACTACGTTGAAAAATAAATTAAATCCAGACACCTAAATAACGCATTTTATTTCGATTATCATTACTTTTTGATTAGCCCTCGTACTGTGAAGGTCTATTCGGTCGAACTCCTTCATTGGTATGGAAGCAAATTCGCCGTTTCAGAGTTCCTACACAGATCAGAAATTAACTTCTAATGACCCATCATCATGGATAGAACTTTTCTCTGATAAATGGAAGAACTTACCGACTCCTCCTTGTTATCTCCCCGCACACCCCGCACAGCCTTTTGATTCCGTTCCGACTATTCGTTTTCATAACTACAGCTGGCTCTGGATGGGCTGGTGGTTTCCTCTCCTGGAATAGATGGAATACCTTACTTTTGTGTCGCTCAATGCATCATCTAAATGTCAACAGTTCCTTTTAGATGTAATAAATTCATGGAAGACATGGAAAACACTAATTATAATTCCAATACCTAAGCCAGGGAAAAAAATATCTGCAGCAGGAGACCTATCGCTTTATCATAGGTATGTTAAAAAAACGATTATTAAATAATCGACAAAAAAATTTTGGACAGATTATTTGAATATCGATTTTTTATTTTGTATTCGATTTTTTTCCCTCTGGTAAAAATAATAAGTCAACACCTATACGAAATTACCAAATATAGATGTACAAGATGTATTTACATTTCTTATATTGAGACGTTTTATTAAAAAAAAAAACTAGTTCCGCTTCTGTTACTAGATAGCGTAGTAAAGACGTATCCTTCTCCCCCGGACCTCTGTACAGAGCAGACGTGTTTTTACTAGTCCTTAGTCGATTTCAAATTAATTTAATACAAATTTAGCAAAACAGTAAATAGTGTAAAATATTAGGAGTTCATAAGTACAAGAAGCTCAAAGGCCGCATTGCCACACATGCGCATGCCATCGGTAAGTGGCCAGCTATACAACACGCCATTCGCACGCACACTAATCGGTGCGCGTTGCATGCCTGCTAGCCTGGTACTGCCGCTTGGCGCGCACGCGCACACGCATAACTACACAGCGCACACTCGCGTGCATCAAGAACCTGTTGCATACGTGCACTGCTTGTAGCGCTCCCTAGCACTCTGTGAGCCTAGTACCAGCCGCTTACCGCCCACGCCTACGATGACGTCGGTGAGACACTCCCCACCGCGAGCGATGTCTACTACCGCACCACCACCGCTAACGCATTGTAAGTCAGACTCTAATTTAAATGACTCGCCGGTGGTTGCAAAAATGGCTGTGCCTACAATCTCTCGTGAACACGCAACGAGTGAGCCGAATATCATCATACGCAAGCGTAAAAGGGAGGGATGCGATGACATTAGTAGAGCAGAAATCTTGGAGATGTTTACGGTGCTTCAGAAACAGCAAGATGAAAGATTTACTGCCCTTATGAACAGAGTACAGAGTGGTATAACTGCACACACTGAGCAAAACAAAGAAATCTCTTGTTCCATTGAATTTCTTGGTCAAAAGTACGACGAGATGGTAGCTAGAATCAGCACACTGGAACAAGAAAAATTGGCGGACCGGAAGTACATCCACTCTCTAGAGACTAGAATGGAGCAAATGGAGCGCAATCTCCGTAGCGCCAGCATAGAGGTACGTAACGTCCCCAAAAAGATTGGCGAGACGAAAGCAGACCTAATTCGTATAGTCGAGAAAGTGGGGAACGCGTTCAACGTGCCACTGCAAGCCACCGAAGTACGTGACGTCTATCGAATAAACACTAAGAGTGAAAAAAACCAGCCCATAGTTGCGGAACTATCGACAGTTGCTTTAAAAGAGAACATTGTAGGTTCTATCAAGGCGTACAACAAGAAATACGTCACCAGCAAATTCAGTACCTCCAACTTAAAACTAGAGGGCCCGCCAAAGCCAATCTTTGTGTCGGAAAGCCTTACTGCGCAGACTAAAAAGCTCTTTTTCCTTGCCCGAGAGTTTGCAAAAGAGAATGGATTTAAATACTGCTGGGCTTCACGAGTCCAAATATACTTGAGGCGTACAGACGGAGCCCCTCTCATTAGAGTCAACAATGAGAATGAGCTGGAGAACCTGAAGAACAAAATATGACTAAATAAGTTGATAATCTCAAAATTAATGAGTAACTACTCAATTTTGCTTTCGTGTCATTATTTTCTGTATGCTTGCCTTTTAGGCTTCGTAAACCGTATTGGCTTAGTTAGCTCTATGTTTTATACTAAATACGTAGTATACTTAAATTCTAAACCCATGTATTTGCAATTGCATTTGTTTGTTCCCATACACAACTTGCACACATGCATACACTACACATCCGCATCCATGTATTTGCATCTGTCTGCATTCATACACAGATATCACACACACACACACACTACAAATCAAACTATATAACACCTGGGGCCGTACTGTGAGCTCTTAGCCCGATTCAAAACAGAGCCTATATTGGGTCGCTTTGTTTTTTTTGTATGAAGATTTTGACAAGTGATCCAATATAGGCTATGTTTTGAATCGCGCTAAGAGCTCACAGTACGGCCCCTGGTCTCAAACTACTTCCATATACAACCACAATAAATACTAAAATATTTACACATACAACTACTTCAAATATATTAATTCCTAATTTAAAAAATAAAATAAAAAATATATATGCTACTCATTATTATTCAGAAGTTATTAATATTTGTAAAATTAAACTAATGCTCCAGTTGCAATTACTTACTAGTACAAAATTAACGAATAATGGATGATAACTCTTTTATTATTACGGAAGTTGATAAAACGGCCGCTATAGAGTGTTTGTCACTCAGAACGAGCGCAGAATGTAGTAGATTGTTAAAATACAATTCACTAAATGATAGTTCGCTGTTGGTTTTCACTGTAAATATACGCAGTATAAACTGTAACTTTGATTTGTTTACGGCACTCATATCAAGTATTGATGTGACCGTTGACGTTTTTGTTTTGACGGAATGCTGGACAAGTGGTCTCAACCCACCTCCGAATTTAGAAAACTATAATAAATTTTGGACTAGGAACTGCTTGAATCAAAACGATGGAGTAGTAGCTTATGTTAGACAGGAAATTGAAGTCTCCTCATATGCACCAGCATTTTCAGATGGCAATTGTCTTGTCCTTAATATTGTCCCTGAATATACGATCGTATGTTCCTACCGCCCTCCGAGTTTTCGTAATGCCAGTAACTACTTAGAATCAGTTGATGACATTTTGGGTAAAATTTCAACTAGGAATGTTATTTTCACCGGGGACATTAACCTTAATATATTGCCAGACAATCTTGCCGCGTCATCTCAAGACTATTTAAATATAATGGCCATGCATGGACTCAGACAAGGAGTAAATCTTCCAACCAGGGTCGACACGTGCATTGACCATTTTATGGTAAAAACTTTAGGTATCTGGAAAACCCTTGTTTTCGAACAAACACTCACAGATCACTCGCCCATAATGCTATATATTAATAATGCCAAACTATCTAAAAACCTTATTACGTACAAAAAAGTAACTGTTAATTATGTGGGTATTAATGAGTCATTAGTTAAAGAACCCTGGCATGACTTGTTTAAACTTGATAACGTTAATTTGGCCACAGAGTTATTTACAACTAAACTTCTCAGTTTAATCAACACCAACACGCAGATAAAATTAGTTACAAAGAAAAATCAACCCATAAAACCTTGGATAACTAAAGGCGTTGTAAAATCTTTAAGAAAAAGGGACAGAATGCATTTAAAAGTAAAGAAGTCACCAAACAATGAAGAGTTAAAGCAAAAATATATAAAGTATAGGAATACATGTAACAATATTATAAAAAATTTAAGGAAAGATTATTATAAAGGTAAATTGATCAAAAATAAAGGTAATATTAAAGAAACGTGGAAGATAGTAAAGGAAGTATGCAGTTTTAATCAACCTAAGTTGCCGTCGCGTGATTTATTAGCCATAAAAGATAACCCTACTGATTCCCTAAATACAGTAAATATGTATTTTACTTCTATTGGTGGAACATTAGCAGAAAAAACTTTAAACATGATGAACACTACGGAAAAGCAACTAGCTATTCAGGCAAAAACACTGAACGCACCAAGCAACTCCATGTCTCTCTTCCCTACAGATCCTATTGAAGTTAAAAATGTTATTTTTGGACTAAAGTCACATAGCGCACCGGGTTGGGATAAAATTACCACAAATTTACTTAAATCATCTTTCCCTTATTTAGCCGAACCTATTTCATACATCTGTAATTTAAGCTTTGAGACTGGAATTTTCCCATCTTTATTTAAAAAAGCCATTGTGTGTCCAATTTTTAAAGCCGGGGATAAAGCTAGCCCTTCAAACTACCGTCCCATATCTCTTCTATCTACGCTTTCTAAGATTCTCGAAAAGTTAGTAAAGAAAAGAGTTATGCGATATTTAGAGAAAAATAACCTCTTAAGTAATAATCAATACGGGTTTCGAGAAAACAGATCTACGGAAGATGCAGTCCTGACGTTAACCTCGTTAGTAACATCCTACATGGACAAGGGAAGCAAGTTTTAGGAGTATTTCTGGACCTCCAGAAAGCCTTTGACACCGTTTCCATTCCCATCTTACTGACGAGGATGGAAAATGTTGGTATCAGAGGATTAGCATTAAATTGGTTTTCAGACTATCTTTCCGGTAGAACACAGAGTGTTCGTGTTGAAGACCATGTGAGCGAGAGTGCTTCGTGCACGTATGGCCTTCCTCAGGGCAGTACACTGGGTCCTACGCTTTTTCTAATTTATATTAATGACCTTTGCTGTACTGCCCTGCCTGGCTTGGATTTATTGATGTTTGCGGATGACACGGTGTTGCTTCTCCATGAACGAACCTGGCAGACGGTCATAGAACTGGCTGAGATGTGTCTTTCTGCAGTTACGAAATGGTTGGAGAATAGTCTTTTATCACTGAACACAACCAAAACAAAATATATGTGCTACAGTATAACTAAAGCAGGCAGTCCTACATCTAACGGTTTAAGAATACACTCTTTTCCATGCAACCGTAGTACATCCCGCAAGGCAGGGTGTGCCTGCGACGTTCTTTCACGAGTTGAGACCATGAAGTATCTGGGGGTATACATAGATGAACAACTAAACTGGAGCACCCATATTAATCAAGTAGCGTCAAGAGTAAGGAAATTCATCTATGTATTTAAATCGCTTAGATATGTAGCAGATTTTGAACTAATTGTTCAAATTTATAAAGCTCTATGTGAGTGCCTCATTAGGTACTGCATATGCGCATGGGGCCGTGCTGCAAAAACTCACATAATCACTGTGGAACGCGCCCAACGTGCGGTCTTAAAAGTACTACTCTGCCTGCCCTTCCGACATCCTACTACGGCAGTATATGAAAAAGCGGACGTGTTATCTGTGCGTAAGCTATTCATATATGAGAGTCTCCGACGATTTCACAAGACAATAGTACCATTTCTGCCAGAATCCTGTAAAAGAGTGGATCGGGTTCCGGTACAATGGGTGAAAACTAGATTTGCACAGAAGCAATTTACTGTAGTTGTTCCACAGATCTATAATAAATTAATAAAAATACTCAAAATACATAATATAAAAAATCTACTAATAATGAATTTAAAAAGACTGTTATAAAATGGCTAAAAATGTATGACTATGACGGAATAGAGAATATGCTGGCTAACCTATATATCTAATGAAATATTTATTTATATTGTCATAATATACATCTATATATATTATACACAAATACATACACATACACATACACATACACATAAACATACACACACACACACACACACATACACATACACATACACATACACATACACATACACAGTCTGATGCGAAGTCATCACAAAATATAACATTTATTTTGTTTTTGTTAAATTTTCCAAATTTTTTTTTTTGTTGTTCTGACATAAATCACTTTTAACTGTTAATTAGGAGAAGCCACTGACTCCTGAAACACAGTGAATACTAGTTCAGGAGTCTATGGATTCATTACATAAATTGCTGTAACCATATTTGTGTCAATGAATAAATTTGTATTATTTATTTGTATTATTTGTATTTCAAGCATGGTCGTAGTTTCAAGTCACGTAGTACAAGGAAAAGTCAAAGTCACATACATGTAAAAGAATTTATAATTAAGGCAATTTGGATGGGACTTGAGATTCACGTAGATGGCAACTGGAGCGATTTGTCAACAATGACGCTTTGACAAGATGTCAGCGGTAGTTTCAATTTTCGCTATGTGCCAAAAGATCCTTGTCGATCTATACACTGGTGTTCAGTGTAAATCACAAGGGTGGATTTAGATCTAGTGTTTTTACAATAATAATTATTATAATTTATTTTCGCGCTCGCTGCGCATTCTATTATAATTTCTATGTACTTTATTTTCAATCAATCAAGGTACTGACAAGTTTATTACAATAATTTGATGCCCGCAGCAGCAACACTACTCAGTACAGACAGACGGAGAGTGGAGCCTTAGTAATAGGGTTTGCTTTACGCTTTGAGTATGGAACCCTAAAAAACGCAAGCGAAGCGAGTGCCAATATTATCCAACCACACCCTGAGAGATTTTGACAAATTTATTTTAGATAGTACCTCACGCAGGCAATCTCAGCCAGTCTCTGTGTATACGCCCTATTCACCACTCGAGAACCTTTCTTCCCCATCGGTTGTCAGCGCCCATTGCCATTTCAACTTGCTAATCCTCAGAGCTATATCGGTCACTTTAGTTCTCATGCGGATCTCCTCATTTCGGATCTTATCTCGCAGGGAACCACTGAGCATTGCTCTCTCCATAGCTCGTTGCGCGACTTTGAGCTTATTAATGAGGCCCACAGTAAGACACCACGTCTCAGTTTTATAAGTTATCACTGGCAACACACACTGATTGAAAACTTTTGTTTTCAGGCTTTACGGTATTTTGGACGAAAAGCTAGGTCGCAGCTTCCCGAACGCTGCCCAACCGAGTTGAATTCTTCGTTTATGTATGTGTATTAGTTATAAACACATAAATAATACACTTAAACAGAAGGCTATTCAAAGTATCATTGTCAAATTGTATGATTTGTCTCTGACTTTATGTTCGGGGCATATTTTGCATTTGATTGTGCAGTCTTGATTCCCGATGCAGCTGCCCATAGCATCATCCCCATATATGATTCTCTTGCAGACATGTAAAAGCAAAAGAATAGATTTTTTTTAAATCTTTTTGACGTGTAAATCCTATACCTACTCGCAGTAAATACCTACTAAGGTACTTTACCTAAAATGAGAGTTCCAAACAATGATAGTATTATCATGAATGATTTACAAATAAATAATAGATGATCAATCGAACTTCTAAAGTGAAGTTCGATCACTATTATATGAATAGCTCCATTCGAAGATATAGTTATTATGACCATGTAGTACTCTAATCATACAGGTAGATTCGCACGCTGTTTAGATTTATATCAATTAAAAATATCGATTCAGTGTATCGATTAATAATATCGATTCGGTGTATCGATATTACGGTATCCTCACTACTGTCACAGCCCCTCCCTATTACGTCATTATTTTAGAGAATTTATCCAAAAACTTTTGCAATATGTATAGGGTAGTGGAGGGAAGGGTTCCTATATCTTCGAATGGAGCTATTCATATAATAGTGATCGAACTTCACTTTAGATGTTCGTTTGATCATCTATTATATTTCATAGCTCCATTCTTCAGATATAGTTATTATGACCATGTAGATGTTCAGAGACAAATAGTTTTTTGTAAATAAGTAAGTATACTTTTATATTAATGAGTGACGTGACGATCCAGTCGTCCGACCAAAGCGCCACGGGCGCCGATATAATATGTCAAGATATAAGTATATTGCAAATGAACTTATATTTAATATATAAGTAATTATAGTAAGTCTAATTAATCAATTTATAATATTATAGAATGTTATAAAAAAGCAAGTGAACTTCTAACAGCCATCTTGTTAATTATAATAATTGTATACCCTCATAGTAGGTAGACATACGAGTATATTCATATTTCACAAATAGCACATTATTTTAAGTTCTAGTTAGGGCGGCCGTACACGGACTGCTTCATTCAGTTGCTAGTCTGCTGTATCGGTCTGTGTACAGGCTGATACACAATGTTACATAACCTGCTTACGAGCACTAGTTAAGAGAGAGGTACTATGGGGCTGGCATAGTCGTTGGGCGACTCAAAGTCTCTAAAAAATAATAGATTAAAAAAAAAAAATCAATTGAGACCGACTGCTTAAAGCTGCGACCGCGCGGTGAACTATAGTCATTCATTCGCTGCCGTACACACGACTGCTCAAGCCGTTGACTGCGCTAGAGCAGTCGACAGCTTTCCGAGTTAAAAATCAATTTTTTTCTGCTTTATTCTTGCCACCATATGGACGCATTAAATTTTCCTGCAAGCTGAACGCTTCATCCCCAATAAACACATTCGGTAATAAAGGCACATTTTTTGATATTGTAGAAGGTGGAGGTATATTTAACTTTTTTTCTTGTAACATTTCATATAGACAACTCTCTTCGAAAATAGTCGAGTCAGCGTGCCTTCCATATGAGCCTATATCCACGAAAGTGAACATATAATTACTATCACATACTGCTAGAAGTATTATCGAAAAATAGTTTTTATAGTTATAATATGACGATCCACTTTGCGCGGGTTGTATTATTCTTACGAAGGTGGATTTATAAGTTTCCGGCCTGACCAAGAGATGGCGCCACTAGGCCTACCTTGAGGTGGCGTTCTATAGTACCATCCTTAGATTGCTTGTAGCTATAGTTTCAGTCCAATCGCCATGTTAGTTTAGGTTTGAGAGCACGCTGAACAAGACGCCTCTGTGTTTTTCGTAAAAATGGAAAAGCTGGAAATTCGTGCTGTCATCAAATACTTTTATTTGAAGGGGTTAACGCCGAAGGAAATTAAAGATGAGATAGACTCAACACTGGGGACATCCTCCCCATCATATTCAACCGTTAAGCAGTGGGTTTCCGAGTTTAAAAAGGGTCGTGTGAGCACCTCTGATGAGCCTCGCTCAGGACGCCCCATTGAGGTCACAACTCCAGATATGATCGAAAAAATCCATCAAATAGTGCTGAAAGACCGCAGATTAAAAGTGCGTGAGATAGCTGAGACCTGTAAGATGTCATATGAACGTGTACAAAATATTTTGCACCAACATTTGTATATGGAAAAGCTCTGTGCAAGATGGGTGCCGCGTTTGCTAACAGTCGACCAAAAATTGATTCGAAAGAACATTTCTACCGCCAATTTGGCGTTGTATAAGCGTAATCCAAGCGAATTTTTGCGTCGATTAGTAACCGTTGACGAAACTTGGGTCCACCACTACACTCCTGAAACCAAAGAACAGTCTAAACAGTGGATTGGACCAGGGGAACCAACTCCAAAGAAGGCAAAAACAATTTTTCCGGCGAACAAGGTTATGGCTACTGTTTTTTGGGATGCAAGAGGTATTATATACATTGATTACCTTGAAAAGGGTAAAACTATCACTGGTCAATACTACGCAGACTTATTGCAATGTTTGAGCCACAAAGTGAAAATTAAACGACCTCATCTGGCGAAGAAAAAATCTTGTTTCATCACGATAACGCACCAGCGCACACGTCAATCGTTGCGATGGCTAAAATCAACGATCTGAAGTTTGAATTGATGCCGCACCCTCCCTACTCTCCAGACCTAGCCCGAGTGACTATTATCTGTTTCCTAACCTCAAAAAATGGCTTGGCGGAAAGAGATTTGCGGACAATGAAGAAGTAATCGAAGCTGTAAATGGGTATTTTGAGGAGCTTGACGAATCAATCTATAGAGATGGCATTACTAGACTAGAACACCGCTATGAGAAATGTATCAGCCTTGGAGGAGATTATGTTGAGAAATAAAAAAAAATCTTAAAAACGTTGTTTTTCTTGGTCAGGCCGGAAACTTATCAATCCACCCTCGTATGTTTGCCATCAACGGCACCAAGGCAGTTCGGAAACTTAGCAGTTTTTTTTAAACCATTTATTATGTCTTTCCATTTATCTTCAGTTAGTTGTTCCATACACATATCCTTCATATGTATCCATATATTTCTGCAAACATCCCTCACTATCTTACCTATTGTTGTTGATGCTATTCTAAAACTATATTGCAAATCCATAAATGTACATCCAGTTGCCAAATACCTGTAAAAACATATTTTTAAATCAATCAATTATACTAATAAATATTTTTTTGTTGTTACAGCAATGTTAATACAGAAAAAATGGAAAACATTAAGAGATGGGTACACCAGATATGCTAAAAAAATTAAACCAAAGAGTGGTTCAGCAGCCCTCAACATTCGGCCATATGCATATTATCAGCAGATGTCTTTTTTAAAGGCAATAATAGAAGATAGACCCGACAAAACAAACAGTTTACAAGAAAGTGAGCACGCTGAAATTACGTCCGAAGAAAGCGAAAATCGTCAATATAAAATAAACAAAGAAAGAAACAAAAGAAAATTAACTACTACAATCACAGATGAGAACGTCTTAATTGAAAAATTATCCAAACGCTTCGATGAAAAATCGCAGAATTCGCGCATTGATAATGAAGATGAAGATAAATTGTTTTTATTATCATTAGTAAGCGAAATCAAAAAAATTAATGAGCAGTATAAATTAGATGCTAAGACAGAAATACTTAACGTAATGAAATACTTTAAAGGGATGACAAATCACACATATTCTTCGAGTTATGGTGACAGGGGATATTCATCACAATATTCATCGTTTAATGATTACCGATGACAATGGGGTTATAATACAGGCCCCTCAACCACTACATCAGTGCCTGGCCCCTCTAGATCAGCGTCTGGCCCCTCTACATCAGTGGCTGATGACCAAAATTATCAATTTGAAGACCTTTCATCATCTTCAGTAATGTCCGATGATGTCATTGCCAATATTTTTAATGAATAAAAATTTAAATAATTACTAGGTGTATATTTTTCAAACCTCAATGTTACTGCTAGTCTTTCTTCTGGTTGGATACTTCTCCTCATAATTGTGTCTTCACGTTTAATTTTAGATTTTAGTATATTATTCAATTCATCAAACGAAGTCATTGACATTCTAAAATAGTTGAAAAATTTTTCTTCATCACTTCAAGTTCCATAAACAAATGATGGAATTGTCCATGTTTTTCTTTTAATTCCAAAATTGGATGAACCCAAAATTTTCTCTTTTGACGTCGCCGCCGTCGTCGTCTCAGCTTGAGCAGAAGCAGCAAAAGCAGTGCTTCCTCGTCAGAATCCATGACTCGATTGTGGTATAAAATCAACTGCTCGAGCGGTTGGTAGCGTAGCTCGAGCAGCCAACAACCAACCACTCGAGCAGTCGACGCCGACCGCTCGAGCGGTCCGTGTACGTCGCTCAGCCGCTAACTGCTCGAGCAGTCCGTGTACGGCCGCCCTTAGGTCAATGACCTAGTGAAGTTTTCGACAATAACTGGACCACTATAAAATGTACTTGCCAATAAGCTTGTAATGTTGGTGCCCAACAGGCTACCTTATGGGTAGAATTTATTAATGGCCTGGGGCTGACATTTTAACGAGGTTTAATATACAAATATTTATCATTTATATTATGATTTTGCGAAATAACAGTATTATCGTTTACCTTTATTACAGGACAGGTTTGTACACATGGTGAGCAATGAGGATGGCAAGTTTTTGTAATTTGATCCAAGAAGAAATTATTAGGTACTGTATGGGTGTGGGTATCAGCATGAAATAAAGGTCAAATACTGTTTGAGAAACCCATGCATATAATATGTGGATGTGCTTGGTATATTTCTAAATGCTCTTTAGCAAGCGCGATAGTTTTTATCAGAGCTGTTTTTTTTTGCCCTAAAATAAAGAAGGAACTGGCAAAGACTATTATAAATGTTATATTATGATGCTCCAATTTAGAGTTTTTTGTTAAAATCAGAATGACTTCTTAAGAAATTACAAATTGTTTTTAAACAGTATTTCTAGCATTATTTGTGCCAGCGAAACCTTTCGTCTTATGAATGCTTGATTGAAATTATCGCACACCCAGGGTAACCTCTTGTGGTTGATGCACCCTGTATTAAGGTTGCAAAGCATTGTTTACGGAAATTATTCCTGGTGTTAACAGACTATTTACAAAACTAAACCATGGTTGCAAAGATGGAAGAGCTAAAATTTCAGCTTATTGCTAGCTAACAGTTTTGTGAAACCCTTAAGGATCAATGGTAATGGAGAAAATCAATTAAACAGTAATAGTGCCAATATAATCGTAAAGGCATCAACGGCAAGGGCTTCTATCTAGAGCCGGTCTCCACGTAGCATTGTTGTGATATTAGGGTGAGATGCAAGAGGGTTTATACTACTTAGATTGTCCAAATTTTGCTACCAACAATAATGTGAAATACTTGTGTACAAAGTTCTAATTCAGTACCTGTTAATTTGTTTTTCGAATTCGTTAAAATACATGTTGACGGCTTTGCTAAGGTTAATTATTTCTACGCTAACCATGCCTAAGGGTTAGGGTTTTTCCCCTTCTTTGTATGGTGTAATTAATAAAATTATAAGTATACCATACATATACATTATCATAATAAAACAACTCCTTTTTAATGAATTTTCAAGTAGGTACCATACCGTCGACTCAACGTCTAAGAAATTAGACCACAGCAATTTATTGTCTTTTCTCTAATCTGTGGATCAGGCACAGTAATGGCAAGAACGAAATAAAGTTGTAAGTCGTCTATCTCCCATAATACCCATGCTAATTCCAAGACATACACCTTGAGTGTTTTAAATCAATCAATCAATCATTTATTTGCGAGAACACAAGCACAATTCACAAAGAAGGTCTTAAAATAACATATGTAGACATATTGCGTTCAACTTGCATGCAAGTGTGCAAATATTAAAAAGTATTTTTGTTACAGTACATTTGAAATTCCTTAACACTATAAAATGTGTGTTGTAATAACCAGTCATACAAAGATTTCTTGAATAAATTGCCTGTTAACATTTTTAAATCATTAGGTATACAGTTATATATTGATATGCACATATTGTAGACATTTTTCTTATATATATCTTTACGACAAGGAGGTTGATGCAGTAGGTTAACAAATTTGGCTCTTTTCTGTCGTTTAATAATTTCACTGCGTTTATTGAAAAAAAGTGAATTAGCTTTAACGAAAATACAAATTTCTTTGATGTGGATGCATGGCAGAGGAAGGATGTTACATTTTTTAAATAGTGGTTTGCAGCTATCCTGAAACCAGGCCTTGTTCATCACACGAATACATCGTTTTTGAATTTTAAATACTCTATCAATATCGACTGAATTCCCCCACATTATAATTCCATAGCTCAGAATAGACGACACGTAGCCATGGTAAGCTGTTAATGCAGCTTCCATAGATACAGTCTGTCTCAGTTTTTTTAGGGCAAAAACGTACCGATCAAGTCTTTGACATACGAAATCGACATGCATTTTCCAATTTAAATTTTTGTCAATATTAATTCCTAAAAATTTAATTGTGTCAACTACATCAACTTTTTCATTATTAAAATAAATGTCAAGAGGTAATAGATTTGAATTATAAGATTGAAATTGTATTAATTTAGTTTTATTTATATTTATGGTTAAATCATTATTTTTCATCCAATGGATAACGTCTACCAGGGCTTTGTTTACCATTGTCTGCGAATCTACATTCTTGTCACACTTTACAACTACTGTGGTGTCGTCCGCAAATAATATACATTTATGTTGAGTAGCTTCCGGAAGATCATTTATGTACACCAAAAATAGCAGTGGGCCAAGAATACTGCCTTGCGGAACACCACTACCATTTAAAAGTGGGTCGGACCTAAATTTTTCTCTTGACAGGACATTTTTTGAATTGGTATTTAATCTCGTTATTTCAGTATACTGTTGCCTATTTTTCAAATAACTTGCTATCCATTCCAGTGCCTTTCCCCTAACGCCGTAAAATTCTAATTTGTATAAAAGGTTTGCATGATTCACAAAATCGAAAGCCTTGCTCATGTCTAAAAATAAAGAAGTTATTGGAGTACCATTATTTAAGCTTTCTGTGACAGTCTTAATTAAACTAAAGCAAGCCATCGAAGTTGAACTTCCTTTACGAAAACCGTACTGTTCTTCTCGTAAGACTCCATACTTCGTAAAAAAACTGCTTAGCCTAACCAGCATAGCCTTCTCCAATATCTTAGACATAATAGGAACTATCGTTATTGGTCTGTAATTGTTAGGGTCCAACTTATTTCCCTTCTTAAATAATGGTTTGACAATCGCCAGTTTCAGTTGATCTGGGAAGATTCCTTGCAAGAAAGACAAATTAGTGATATATGCAAGGGGGTGACAAATACACATATCACAACACTTCAGTACTTTTATGGTGATATCATCAACTCCACTTGTTTTGCTATTATTTAAAGACATAATAATATTGTAAATTTCGCTAGCATCAACAGGATTCAAAAATATTGTTCTCACATTTCTATTATCACTGTTCAACTTATTACATTTCTTTTGCGAGTCATGATTGGATGTCAGTTTTACAAAATGTTTATTAAATATATTACAAATGTCAATAGAATCAGTATATGTCATATTATTCGAATTTATTATTTCAATGTCATTTTTAACTAAGTCAGTATTAGAAGTGGTAGCTGAAATTATATTCCAGATTGCCTTACTTTTATTATTACAATTTGTTATACGTCTGGCATTAACAATTTTTTGTGCTCTCCTCAAGCACTTTTTAAAAATATTATTGTATTTATTATATTTAGTTTTATTTATCTTTTTATTCGTATTTGTTTTTATGTAATTTAGATATAGATGGCGTTTTATTTTACTAGATTTCTTTAAACCTTTAGATAACCAATTCAGCTTTACGGGTTTATTATTTACTTTCACTCTAATAACAGGAAAGCACAAATTATAAAACATGCAAACTGTATCATAAAAAAGCTTAAAAGCACCAGACAATGTATCAGACTCAAATACTTCCGAGAAAGTGAGAGCAGATACACACTCACAAAACTTTCGTACATTGTCCTCACTGTAGTCATGTTTACGCTCAAACCAAGTAGTAATAGCTTTATGCTTATTAGCTTTCAATGTTATTGATTGTGCGGTTTCATGATCTGACAATCCTAGAACATGTACGCTTGCTCGTATGTTTTTAATGTTGCTTGCGATTTGATCCAAACAAGAATTCAATCGAGTGGGAGATTTAATATGAACCTTAACCGAATTTCTTACGAAGACTCGTCACGATGTGTTTCTTGCAGCTCGTCAGCGTTTTGGAGTAACGAAATGCTGGACGAGGCAAGGTCATGTATTCGTGTTGGGCTACGATGGAGTTCGCCACCGTGTTAACTGCGTGGCAGATCTCGCTGGCATTTCCTCGACGAAGGCAGTAGCAGCGTCCAAAGAGCCGGCGAGAGAAGCGGTGGTGGCGAGTTCTGCCCCACCAAAGACAAGAAGACCCGCACTGAGGAAATAATCAGCGAGAAGTTTCCAAACTATTTCTGTGTTCATCTTTGTATTGTATCCATGCTTGCTATTACCTTGACTGGCTTATATAACAGGGTAGGTGTGATAAATATTTCTTTTTTAATTTCAGACTGTGGGTGATCCAATTTGTAAATATAATTATTTTATTTCACTATTCACCTTCGTTTCTGGCAAAATTTTATTTTCTTTCGTATTTATGTTTGTTGAAACTCAACTGTCAAAGTATCATGTTGTCAGTGTCATGTCATGTCAATTGTTTTTTTTTTTTTTCTGTTGGCTAATGTCGTGTGACCATTGCCATACCCACAGAGTCTAGATATTTTTCTGGCCAACCCTGTTTTCTGTACAATGTTTTGTTTTATGTAGCTTTTATTTCTATACTATACATTTTTAGTTTTTATTTGCTGGTCAGGGTAAGCAGAACCATTATTCTTATGTGAATAGTTTTATAATAGTAAGTTATGGCAACCTAGTTTAGACATTTTATTATTCTGCTTGTGCTTTCTTTTATGATCATTTTTTCGTCTTTCTTTTTAGTTTATTTGTTTTTATGCTTATTTAAATTATTATTGCATAGAACCTACAGTGTATAGTTGATTTATAAATTCAACTTCCCACTAACACAACTGGCAGGTGGTAGACTTTATTAGTTAATTAGTGTTGTTTAATTATATATTATTTTATTTTTGATATTTGTGCATATTAATTGAGTATTTATTTTATTATTATTATTTTATTATACATAAGTACCTATAGTTGTTGTATTATGTCAAGTACTAGTAGTGATAACGGTAGTGATTATGTTTCTTGTTCATCACATAGTGCTAGAACGCCTTGTTCACCAACAGCTATCCTCCTATCTTTCCAGTAACAACCTTCTTAACCCATTTCAATCTGGCTTTCGTACTGGCCATAGCACAGTTACTGCACTGATAAAAATAACTGATGATATAAGGTATGGTATGGAGAACAGACAACTTACTGTGCTATCATTGTTAGACTTTAGTAATGCGTTCAATAATGTTGACTTTGACGTCCTTCTGGGACTCCTTCGCACTCTTAACATATCTCCAACGGTAATTGACTGGTTTTCTAATTACCTGCACGGACGCCGGCAACGTATACGTATTGATGATACTTACTCTTCTTGGTGTGAAGTATCTGCCGGTGTTCCTCAGGGCGGCGTTTTATCTCCTCTTCTTTTTGCAATTTTTATAAATTCTATTTCCCAACATCTTACTTCTTCCTACCATCTCTATGCAGACGACTTACAAATTTATACGCAAGCTCCATTGGAACGACTAGATACAGCTATTGAAACTACAAATTGTGATCTACAACTAATTTTAGAGTGGAGTAAATCCTATGGAATCTCAGTCAATCCATTGAAAACTCAAACCATTGTTATTGGAAGTTCACGGATGATATCGAAGATTGACTGGTTCCGCCTCCCACAAGTAATATTCGACGGTATTCCAGTAGACTTTAGTAAATCGGTCAAAAACTTAGGCATACTTATGGATAGTCAGCTTTCCTGGCAACCGCAGCTGACAGAAGTCAGCCGGAAAATTTTTGCATCTGCTGGATCTCTACGTAGATTGCGTAATTTCCTTCCGATCACCACCAAAACTGCTCCGGCTCAATCTCTTCTCCTCCCGATATTAGATTATGCTGATGCCTGCTACTTGGACATAACCGAAGAGCAACTCAACATACTTGAACGTCTGCAAAATTTTTGCATTCGTTTCATATTTGGTTTGCGAAAGTATGACCACATTACTGAATTTCGGAACAAGCTCAAATGGTTACCAATCCGTCTTCGCCGGAATACACACATACTCTCCCTTCTGTACAATATCCTATTTCTCCCCTCCACTCCAGTTTACCTAAAAGAACGTTTCAAATTTTTTCACCAATCCCACTCCCGCTCCTTACGTAGTTCCGAAAACTTGTTACTTAAACCTCCCATCCACACATCGCAATTCTATCACAAATCCTTTTCCGTCCAGGCTGTCATGCTGTGGAATGAGCTCCCGGTGCCAATCAGACAAGCAAAATCGTTGGCAATATTTAAAACTATGTTGAAGACACACTACCTCTCCAAGCACAGCTAGTATTAGGTATAATAATATTTATGTAAGTATATCTATTCATTTAGTAAGTAAGTTTATTCATTATAGTAGTTGAGGTAGTTATATGTAAGTATATTATATTTATAGTATGTATGTGTATTCGTATTTATGGTTCGATAGATTGTAAGTATTTAGTGCCATATTCCGTAAGTGTTAGATAGTTACTGTACACCACAGCCCCTCTAGTTTATCGATGTATTTCTGTCCATTCAAAGGTTGTCTGGAAGAGATCGCTTTAAGCGATAAGACCGCCCATTGTACTACTTTTTGTAAAATGTTTGTTCATTAGGCACCTACTTGTGTAGTAGGTATCTGTTGTGTAATATGTGTTTTGGTGTGCAATAAAGTGTTCTTCTATTCTATTCTATTCTTAAAATTGTAATTCTGTAATAAGCTTATTAGATTCTTTGTGATTAAATTGTCTTTTAAAATATCAATATTCCAGTCACCACAGATGACAATTTTTTTTCGCTTGAATTCATCTGTTAGGTAATTTAGAAGTTTATCTAATTTATGAAGGAAAATACCTGTATGGGATATATTCTGTTCGGGTATTCTATAAATACTAAATATTATCAGGTTAAGGCCAATCATTTCTATACCACAACATTCAAAATAAAATTTAGTGCCCAGGTTAGATGGAACATGTAGTGGCTTTGTATGTAAAGTTTTTTTGACTAGAATGCACGTGCCACCTCTACACTTATCTCTACAGAATGATGATACCAACTTGAAATTACTAAGTTTTATATTCGTCTCCGTGCCTTGCTTAACAAAAGTTTCACTAAAACATAGTACGTCCATATCCCTGTCATCACCTGCAAGTTCCGCTAGGGTTAATTCTAATAAATCTAATTTATTGCATAGACCGGCAATGTTCTGGTGCATAATTGTCAAATGCCCATGCTTGCTTACTAATGCTTTACTTTCAGGTGGTTTTGTACATGATACATTTACTTTAGGAACGAAAAAAATCACTATATCTTTGTTTAACATTTGTCATCGCAGGAGATACATTATTGTTTTGATTTGATACATTTTTCAATTTAATGCCTTTTCCATGTTCCACATATTTAAATTCTAAATTTAATTTCGCAGTAATTAAATCTAACAGAGTTCTTTTGCGGCTATAATTTACATATAATTCTTTTACTTTTATAAATTTACAGTTATTATAATTATTTAAGAGCATCCTAATTTCATAGTTAAGTTCATTTAAACGAAAGTATCGGCTTTTGGAAACGTTTAGGACAAAAACTTTACATTTCTTAATTTGACTTAATGTTTTAGACAAATTTTCTAACAATTCATATGGATCTTCGTCATTATTTCCAATCGATAAAACAACGATATCATCTTCAGTTATCGTTTCACAATGATTACTCAAATCACGCAAAACCTCACTAGATGGAGCATTTGGCTTAACGAGACCTTGGATGTTGTATGCTTCTTGTCGCTTGCCAGATATGGTGTTAACCAGACGCGCAGTTAAACCTTTCACTAGTTCATCTCCAAAAATATATACATTACTCGGTCTCTTTCTCTCGTTAGTACTATTTTCTGGACATATTGAAATCTTAGCTGGTTGATTAAACTGTGTATCCGTCGGGCTGATCAAGCTGCTCCATTGATAATTATTGTTTTCTACAGAACGGCTATTGTCTTCATTCCTTTTTTTCACTTTTGGTAGCATAGGAGTTGTTTGATCAATTGTGAAGTCCAATTTTGTTCTATTTAAACTTATCTTCGGCTTTATGTGATGTGATTTTCTTTAAAACCATACAACTCCATTCATTCGGGGTAAAATTGTTTTGGTACAATATACCACTAATAGCAACACAGAGATTATACTAAATAAGCGAATATTTTTTGAAGATATTGAAGAAAAATCTACATTAGATTTATTATGGATAACAGAATGGATTGAAAATTTAGAAATTATAAATTTAATGTTTACTGTTAGGTTAAATAACGTATAAAAAATTATAAACATTGATTCCTTATTGCTTTTTGCAACCGTCACTTGGCTCATCTTTAAAACATTAAGTATGTGGACATACATACATTTCAGATTAATTTTTAAAGAAAAATTAGTATCACGAGCAGGGATTGAACCTCTGAGCAGGCGATACTACTATAAAAATCATAAATACATACATTTCATTCTTAAAACTAGCCTTGTTTCATCGAAATACGTCCAGTAATTTCAGCGTGATACGCTTTCAAAAAGAAATGTTACATTTAGCTGTTATGTAATGTGGTGGTGGTAAAGTCTTTCATATAGTAATTTTGTTTTTAAGTCTGAAGTAATAACTTCAATTACTATGTTCTACGCCGATTGATTAAATTCTTAAAGTGAAATTGTATATAAAGTTAAAAAAGTGTTTTGTTTTTTATATAAATAACTTAATGAAAGTGTCGTTACTTTGAGAGTTACGAATGTCTAAGACTTGTATCGATTTTTAAATAGATTAATCTATAGGCAATAGGCGTGAATAAATGGTTGAACTTAAGTAAAAATAATTAGGTGATACTTAAGTATCACATGGTGTATTAGGTAGTTACCTATTCTAAGAAGGTATTATAGCCCACATTTTCGAGTAGATTATAGCTGTAGGTTTTTATGTAACTTTTCTCACTCTGAGAAGGAAAAATATCTGAAGGAGGTATGTCTTCCTTGGTACGTCGCTAACCATTTAATAAAATAAACTTATTTTCAGTGATGGTTTGAAATAATGTTATATTTATTCCTATCTTCCCCCACGTTCAGTTTTTTTTTTGTAATTGTTGCTCCTGCTATCTTAAATATTAAGAACTTTAGAAAGATACTTATCAAAGACAATGTATTTTTAGTTTTGACATTTTAGTTTCTATGAAAACAGATTGGGTTTTTCAGCCCTTACACAGACATTTGACAGCCTCGACTATTCCCGTCACTACGAAGTGTTGAAATACTTATCCTTATTAGAAATGGCTGATATGTTTGGCTTTGTCTCGCGATTTCGTTATCTCTAGTTCAATGTTCATGATAGGCCGCTGCAGTGCCTTTAAAAGACTACGATTGTACCTATATTTTACCTCTTTCGTAAGACTTTTTAAATAATGGAGCCAACGTTGATATAATTATTATGTTGATTTGATAAATAATATTTTCAATAAAAAATTGGACGTCTGCGGTCGAGACTCCTAGGGCTTAACATCAGTGGGTACTTATCTCTGAATCAGGGTCTGGACTCAGTATCAGCTGTTGCACGACAGCGCTATTTGACATCGATGCATAATATACCTATATTGCATTGCATAGCATTAAATTGTCGAATGGAACAGGATTTTCTATAATCATACACAGTTATATGCATTATGCAAGGGTTATTACTTAGTTATTATGTCCAATATTGGTGGTTTAAATTTCAGAAACAAAATTGTGGGTAGGAAAATAAAATTACTTATCAAGTATTTAAAAAAAATCGTAATAACCCACAATTAATCCGCCCAGCAGTCCTGCCAGATGCTTATTATGAGTAAACTCATTAAAATGACAAGGTGAGTAGGTATTAATAATTAAGTAGTGCTCTATGGAGGAGGCCTATGTTCAGCAGTGGACGTCTTCTGGCTGTTGATGATGATGATATTGGATGAGTACCTGTAGTAATCATCATCATCATGTCCACCTACAAAAGTACCTACCTACTTTTGTAGATAGCCCATGGGCAATTGATATTTATTAATTCCTGATTATCGTTACGGTCAACCAAGGGCAAGAAAAAGTGTGCTCGTAGTCCACCTTGGTGGATTGAGCAGGTGGACCAAGGGCAGTGACCGAAAAAAAGTACTTACCTACCCTTTCCTAAAAGCTAATTCCACTTTCTTTTTTCTGTTTATAACTAAACCTGGTTTCGGGTCAGGTAAGCTACATCATTTCGGATCAGGCTTAAACGAGGGTTACGTTAGTAATGAAAATAATCATTTTTTTGTCGTTCCTAACCTAACCCGCACCCTGTCCGGTTTGCGGGTTAGGTTAGGAATGATTCGCTTCGGTATTTCGGGTTAGGTTCAATAGAGGGTTAGGTTAGGAATGAAAATAATATTCTTTTTGCTATTCCTAACCTAACCCGCTACCGGGTTAGGTTTTCGGGTTAGGTTAGGAATAAACCTCAATGGCCCCCCTGTAAGTACGCAGCATCGCAGGCTAACTGCAGTAAAATTGCCGACAATCACAATGCCCTCTTTTGACGGTTCATACGAGCACTGGTTGGAGTTTAGGGACACGTTCTCATCGTTAGTGCATAATTCAACCGAAATCAATGACATCGAGAAGTTCCACTATTTGAAGTCGTCGTTGAAAGGTAGCGCAGGGTTAGTTATAGACGCATTAGAGTTTCCTCTCATAACTACTCAGTTGCCTGGGAACTTCTACTCAATAGGTACAACAATTGTCGACTATTAGTACACAATCACGTCAAAGCTTTGTTTACGATCCAACCCTTACCAAAAGAGTCGCCTGCTCTCATTCGAAAGCTCATTGACACAATTTTGAAAAATTTACGCGCTTTAAAGATGTTAGGTGAGCCCACAGACTCGTGGGACACTCTTATAATCTATATAATTGTTTCCAGACTAGATAAAACTACTGAGCGCGAATGGGAACAGCACAAAGGTTTTTTGTTGTCCCAAAATGACAAAAGGCCTTCTCTGAAGACGACTTGATGAATTTCCTAAAAGGCAGAGCTGACATGTTAGAAACATTACAATTGTCGCTTAAGGATTACAATAATCACGGCAATGACACTAAAAAACCAAACGCATCAAAATACGCCATGACGTCATCATCATTGCACTGTAATGCTTCGTCTAATAAAGCGCCATTTCAACAAATGTATAAAAAATGCCTAACGTGTAGCGAAAATCACCCGCTTTATTCTTGTATCAGGTTTATTAACGCTAGTCTTGATGCTAAGTTAAAGCTAGTGCGCGACAATAAATTATGCGAGAACTGCTTGCGTCCGGGGCATTCTATTAGCAGTTGCAGATTTGGTTCGTGCCGGAAGTGTCCGAAAAAACATAACACATTGATTCACACTGAAGAAACAGCGGACCATTCCATGATTCTGCAATCTACGTCACCTCGGAATGAACCGACTCCGCCCTCACCATCCGCAAGCAGTCCTGTTGCTTTCGTTAACTCGATTAACTATACTGATACTAACATCTCTGCATCTCAGGTAAACAAAGCACACATACACACGCAACGCGCAGGCGGTGCAGGGGTGCAACCGACGCAAGTACTCCTATCTACGGCTATTGTAGAAGTAACTGACAAATTCGGCATTCCGCACACAGCACGCGCATTACTAGATAGTGAAAGTCAGCACTGTTTTGTTACAAAATCACTATGCGAATTACTAGGTACGCAAACTATACAGTCCACACACGAAATTCGAGGGGTAGGTAACTCGGTAACACAATGCGTCGAGGCTTGTGATATCGTTACACAAAAACGAGGTTAATTCGAGGTTGAGTCGAGTGGAGTAATCTCGTGGTAACGACTTAGAAACTTACCCCCATATTCTAAGTCGTTACCACGAGATTACTCCACTCGACTCAACCTCGAATTAACCTCGTTTTTGTGTTTTGGTATTTTTAGTTGACAATATATAATCAACTTGACATTTATGTGTCAATTTTTCTTAAACGAGAGAAGCGAAGCAACTGTCAACTCAAGGTACGTCGCGATGTATTTTGAGTTTCCCTCAAAGTTAAGTAGAAGTCAAGTGAAGGATTTTTGGTGAAATGTTTTAGAATACAGGGGTTAGAATATGGGGGTAAATCGCGAATAAATACCTACACTACACAACTACATTGCTGTCTTACCGCAAATCACTTCAACTATACCAGCTGTATGTAAACAAAGCGCACAGTTTGGAATTCCAGACTACATACAGCTAGCAGACCCACAGTTCCTAGACACGAAAACGATTGATATTCTGATTCAATTCAATTCAATTCAATTCAATTTTTTTATTTGCGTGAACATGGGTTATATACAAAGATGAATAACATAATAATAATAATAAAAGCTCTCCACATTCTACCGGAATGGCATGCAAAAATGATTACATAAGTATAATATATACAACACGTGTTAAGTAGGTAACTTAAATTTAAACAACAAACCAAAAACTAAAACTCAGCACATTACATAGCTTTAAGCACTTATTAAATTATCACGTACATTATTATGTCAAATAAAAAAAAATACATATTAGTCAATTAATTAAGTAATAATAATAAAATATCCCCAGAATCATATAAATTGTAATTACATTTGTTTGTCATTTAAATATTCATTACATGTATAATAGGCTTTTGTAACTAGAAAATTAAATAATTTATTTTTAAAGATTGTCACACTCTCTGCCTCAATTATTGGCTTCGGCAAATGGTTGTAGATTCTAGGCGCCATACTAAATACACTTTTGTCAAATAGTGCTGTTCTGTGAGACGGCATGCAAATTTTATTTTTATGTCTTAAACTTCTCAGAAAATCATGCATCTGCAAGTTATTTCTTGTGAATAACGCCACTTCATAAATATACAAGCATGGAACCGTCAGGATTTTTAATTTTATAAAATGTGGTTTGCAGGAGTCCGTAACTTGCAAATGACAGACAGACCTCATGCATTCCTTTTGTGCTTTAAATATTGTTTCCCTTTCCGAACAGTTACCCCAAAATATAATTCCGTAACGAAGGGTCGACGTAACGTATGCATGGTACGATGTGAGCACGGCTGGTTGGCTTACAACCTTAGACAGCATATATAAGGCGTATGAAAAACTACTAAGCTTCGAACACATAGTCTCAGCGTGCATCTTCCAATCAAGACTTGAATCTATGTTTAGCCCTAAAAATTTGGTATTTGGAATATCATTAATTAATTTATCTTTATAACTAATTTTTAAAGTCAATTTTTTATTCTTATTAAATGTCATGATATTAGTTTTATCCACATTTATTTTTAAATTGTTTGATGTCAGCCAGTTCACGATAGCGCACAAAGATGAATTTATTTCAGGTTCAAGAGACTTCTTAATATCCCCTACAAAGACCACTGTGCTATCATCAGCGAAAAGAACCATGGGGTGGTCGATGGCTCTGGGCAAATCATTTATATATGCTATAAAAAGCAGTGGCCCTAAGACACTTCCTTGCGGAACACCATATCTGACCTGATCTATGTCAGAAACATATGTTTTCTCAGTTTTTGAGTAAGGGCAGATTTTGCTAATTTGAGTCTGTTGTAATCTGTTTTTAAGGTAGGATCCTATAAGATTTAATACATTGCCTCTTACTCCATATACTTCAAGCTTCCCTATTAGCACATCATGGTGAACATAGTCAAACGCTTTAGTTAAATCCATATACATGGCACATACTGGCAATTTTTTGTCGTCTGATAGGTGCTGATACGTTTTGGAGCCTCTTCAATGAAGGTAAAATAAGGTTGCCTAACGGTCCCTTTTTACATGATACAAAGTTAGGCTGGGTCATTTCAGGTCCTATCTACAATACGCGCAGTAGTGGGCAAACTCAGTGTAACTTTACTCATTCGCTCGATACGCAATTAAGACAATTCTGGGAGCTTGAGGAGATACCTAAGGCCAGGGACACACACACCGAAGAGGAGCGTGCCTGTGAGGACCACTTTGTTCGCACAACTACGCGCACTAGCGATGGGCGGTTCTGTGTACGCATCCCTTTAAAGGAAAGCTCTGAAATCTTAGGTGATTCTTATACTCAAGCCGAACGTCGGTTTCTCGCTTTAGAAAAGCGTTTACATCGCTCACCCACTTATAAAAAATTATACACGGATTTTATTCATGAATATGAAGCCTTAGGTCACATGTCTCGCGTCTTAACCTACGGATCCCCAAATTATTTCATGGCCCATCACGGTGTATTCCGTGAACATAGTGAGACAACTCGTTTGCGTGTAGTTTTTGATTGTAGCGCTTCATCAGATTCCGGAAAATCGTACAATTGTATACAGATGGTAGGTCCTGCTATACAGGGTGACCTTATCGCTATTCTGTTACGCTTTCGACAACATCAGTACGTAGCTTGTGCAGACGTTGAGAAGATGTATAGACAATGCCTAGTAGATGAAAATCAACGTGATCTGCAACTTATTTTATGGCGAGACGATCCATCGCAATTTTTAAGTACTTTTCGACTAACACGATTACTTATGGTACGTCGTCAGCCCCTTTTATGAGTATAAGGTGTCTTAAACAGTTGGGAGATGACTGCACTGATCTTGATGTTCGAAGGGTTATTCACGAAGACTTTTATGTCGATGATATGATAACGGGGCATGACGACAAAAATGACTTATTACGATTATGCGAAAAGACTAAAGCGACATTGCAATTAGGCTGTTTTCCGTTACGAAAATGGGTTTTCAATTTCAAAGACGATACACTGTCAGAATCGTTTGAATTTTCAAAGTCGTTTTCACTAGGTGAAAACACGCAATCTAAGACGTTAGGCTTAGGCTGGTTACACGCGACTGACGAATTTCATTTTCAAACGCAACATCACGTTAGCGAGAATGAAATTCTGACAAAACGCTTAATTCTGTCAAAGACATCGCAAATTTATGACGTTTTGGGTTTACTTGGTCCGACAATAATGATCGCGAAAATACGGCTGCAACAATTGTGGCTATTAAAAATTGGATGGGATGAGCCAGTTCCAAGTGATGTCAAACAAGCTTGGAACCGGTTTGTTGCTTCTTTATCTATTCTAAATTCGATGCGAATTCCGCGCTGTGTTATCAGTAGCCATCCCACACGCATAGAACTGCATATATTCACAGATGCATCACAGAAAGCGTACGGAACTTGCATCTATGTTCGGACAATAAAATGTGACTTATCAGTATCCGTGCGGTTACTTTGCTCGAAGGGAAAGGTAGCTCCATTGAAGCCGGTTAGTATTCCCCGACTCGAGTTGTGCGGTGCATTATTAGGTGCTAGGCTATACAATAAGGTACGGAACTCATTGCGTTGTCAGTTTGATGATGTTGTATTTTGGACAGACTCAACAATCGTTTTAGGGTGGTTACACATGGCTTCTAATATGTTAAAAACATTCGTTCAAAATAGAACCGCAGAGATTCATGAACTGACAAAGGATTTTCCGTGGCGCCATGTTAGTGGGAAAGAAAATCCATCAGATTTGCTTTCACGCGGGGTGGATTTGGACGTTCTCTCTTCCGCTGAATTGTGGTGGAAAGGACCGGAATTTCTTCATGATCCTGGTTTTTCATGTTCAGAGGTTCGACTAGTTGAAACAAACACAGAGTTGCCCGAGGTGAAATCAGTTGCAACTGCTCTCACAACAGACGAGAATTCACACGACGAAAGTGTATTCCCATTTCATAGGTTCTCTAATTTTGAACGTATGAGACGGGCTGTCGCCTACATGCTTCGGTCAAACCTTTCTTCACTCTTCTTTAAACAACATGAAAAATGGGAAATAATAAGGTGACGTTTAAACAGCGGAAGCACGTCCTCTCTCTACAAGTGCATTTCGCGAACATCAGAGGACTGCACTCAAATATCACACCAGTCCACCACCATCTCGAGACTGTAAAGCCTCACCTGTTGTTCCTCACGGAGACGCAGATCAGAAGTCCTAGTGACGCAGCGTATCTTGCGTACCCCGGCTATGTGCTTGAGCACAAATTTAAATCACGCGCAGGGGTATGTGTGTATGTTCGCGATGACATCTGCTGTCGGCGTCTTCGCAACCTTGAAAACTCCAAATTCTCGGTCATATGGGTTCTGGTGGACACTGGCATTGAGAAAATCCTCTATGCTGGTGTCTACCGGTCGCACAGCGGTGATCAGGAGACAACCGGTCTAGCTGACTATTTAAGTGTGACGGCAGACGTAGCACAGCAACGGTACCCTTCTGCCCAACTTGTGCTGCTGGGGGACTTTAACGCCCACCACCAGGAGTGGCTATTCCCACACCAGAGCACTGACCACGCTGGGAGAGAGATGCGCAAGTTAGCCTTGACGCTCAACCTAACCCAGCTGGTCCAAGGAGCAACCAGGGTACCTGACGTTGACGGCCATACAGCCAATTGCTTAGACCTTCTGCTGACAACAGATCCAGACCGATACTCCGTGTCAGTATCATCACCTTTGGGTAGCTCTGACCACTGTCTGGTGAAGTCTGTATCGACATACTCCCCCCCCGATCCCTGCCTAAAAGGCAACCGGCGAGTATGGCGATACAAGTCAGCGGATTGGGATGAGATGCGGTCTTTCTTTGCATCTTATCCTTGGCAACCCATGTGCTTCTCTTCTAGCGATCCTTCGACTTGCGCGGAAGCTGTGACGGCTGTGCTGCGTCAGGCTATGGAGTATTTTATTCCATTTTCAGACGTACCACTGTCCAGTACTGCTTGCCCATGGTTTGGAGCCGAATGTAGAAGCGCTGAAGCGCAGAAGCATGAGGCTTACCTTGCATGGGCTGAAGCTCGACACCGTAAAGCAAAGGATATACGCGAGAAGAAGAGGGTTTTTAATCAGGCTGCCAAGTCTTGCAAGAAGGCTCTCAAGAGGGCACGCTTTGATCATATACGCCGAATTGGGACCAAGTTGGCCTCATACCCAGCAGGTAGTAAGGCTTTCTGGTCTCTGGCCAAATCAATCGAAGCTAATTTCTGCCAACCCTCACTGCCTCCGCTTCAAAAACCAGATGGGACTCTAGCCCACACCGCTAAAGAGAAAGCAACGATTTTTGCTAATCTTTTTGCGGAAAATTCACGACTAGATACAGCTGGCGAGATACCTCCATGCTTACCTGATTGCGAGGTGGCCATGCCTGAAATACGCATCCGTCAGGTCGAGGTACGTAAATCGTTACGCAGTCTTGACGTGAATAAAGCTAGTGGCCCTGATGGAATTCCAGCAATAGTCCTAAAGACATGCGCCCCTGAGTTGTCACCTGTGCTAACACGCCTGTTTCGTCTTTCGCTGGAGAAGGGGCAAGTGCCTAGGAATCCTGGAAGCTTGCTAACGTGCAGCCCGTGCCCAAAAAAGGTAGTCGTGCTGACCCTGCCAATTACAGGCCAATTTCAGTCACGTCCATTCTCTGTAAGTCTATGGAACGTGTACTGAATAACAGACTCCTGGCATACCTTGAAGCAAACGACCTTCTCAGTGACCGGCAATACGGCTTTCGCCGAAACCGGTCAGCTGGAGACCTTCTTGCGTATGCCACCTACATCTGGAGCGAGACCATTGAGAAATATGGTGAAGCACTCGCCGTTTCTCTGGATGTCTCAAAGGCCTTTGACAGGGTTTGGCACGACAGCCTAATCAGCAAGCTTCCATCATTTGGCTTACCAACCGGCTTTTGTGTATGGGTATCGGACTTTTTGAGGGACCGATCAATACGAGTAGTCATTGATGGCTGCTCGTCGGATCAGTTGGCAATTAATGCTGGGGTCCCTCAGGGGTCGGTTCTCTCTGCAACGCTTTTTCTGCTACATATAAACGATCTGCTTAGACCCGGAATCTTTGGGTATGCAGACGATAGCACTGTTGTAGAGAGATATGTATCTGATGCACGAGCTGGAAGTACGAGTGTCCAGTCTCTCAGGGAAGACATGATTGAGCGCATGAATTTAGCTTTGCAGGCAGTTTCCGATTGGGGCAATGCCAATCTTGTTAAATTTAATGCCTCTAAAACACAGGCGTGTATATTCACCGCAAAACGGAGTCCATTTACATATACTCCTACTTTCCGTGGTGTAGCAGTTCCGGTAACTAATCACCTAGAGCTGTTAGGTGTATCGCTAACTTCGAACCTCAACTTTGGCTCGTACATCGAGGGAAGGGCTAAATTGGCTGCACAAAAGCTGGGAATCCTTGGGAAGGTTAGACAGTATTTCACATCAGGACAGATCTTAGATCTATATCAGGCACAAGTCCGGTCATGTGTGGAATACTGCAGCCATCTCTGGGATGGTTCGGCTAAGTATCAGCTTGAGGCCCTCGATTCAATACAGAAACGGGCTATAAAGCTCATTGGCGACGATACATTAGTAAAGGCTAAACTCCAAAGCCTTGAGCATCGACGAAAGGTTGCCAGCCTCTCGATTTTTTACAAGCTGCACTTCGGAGAGTGTGCGATGGAATTGCACAGCTTAATTCCCCCATCCCCATTTTACCACCATATTCCTCGAATACGTACAAAGCGGTTTGATTCTTCGTTTATAATTCGGACAGCGAAGGAATGGAACACCTTACCAGCGTCATTGTTTCCTGACAAATATAATCTGGGAGTTTTTAAGGCTAGAGTGAACCGGTATCTTCTAGGCAAGCATGCTCCATCGTCGACCGCGTCATCACTTACCATCAGGTGAGACCGTGGTCAAATGTTAGCCTATTGATGATAAAAAAAAAAAAAAAAAAAAATACACAATGCACGCAATAATCATGATAGGCAACACGGTGATCTTCGTGTCAGTGAGTTGATACAATCCCAAAAGACTTTGGTCAGGTGGTCTCAATTGGAATCATTCCCTAATGAGCATAAGTTGTTATTGAGAGGTTGCAACTTGAGTAAGAAAAACAGATTATCCAATTTAAGTGTATTTAAAGACGATGACAATCTTTTGCGTGTAGGCGGTCGTCTCAAGGCTTCAACCGACTTCGATTACAATAAAAAGCATCCAATGCTGATTTCAAGTAAACACCATATGTCATTATTGTTGTTTCGGCATACACATACACAGCTATTACACGCAGGTCCACAGACACTACTGTTTGATTTACGTGAATCATGGTGGCCCATAGGGGGTAGAAATTTGGCTAGAACAGTGTGTCATGAATGTGTCACATGTAAGCGCATTAGAGGTCAAACTATGACTCCTATGATGGGTAATTTACCCAAAGAGAGGATAACGCCGAGTTCTCCTTTCATGCGCAGCGGGGTAGATTACGCGGGACCTGTGTTCGTTTTGAATCGCAAAGGCAGAGGCGCAAAACTCGTAGAGGGCTATATCTGTTTGTTTATTTGTTTTGTCACACGCGCTATACATTTAGAACTGGTAAGTGATCTCACCACTGACGCTTACTTACTCGCGCTAAAACGTTTTATTTCACGCCGTGGTAAGCCGTGTGAGATATTCTCTGATAACGGCAAAAATTTCGTCGGTTTAAAGAACGTTTTCGCTGATTTTATTGCTAACTGTAGTCAGGATATCATACATTTCGCCACTAGTCAACAAATCAAATTCAGCTTCATCCCTCCTTATGCGCCTCATTTTGGTGGGTTATGGGAAAGTGGCGTACGTAGTTGTAAGTTTCACTTAACTCGTGTTATTGGTAACGCGCATTTAACGTTCGAGGAATTTACCACGGTACTAACGCAAGTAGAAGCCATTTTAAATTCCCGACCTCTTACATCTATGTCCCCTGATCCGCAAGACTATCTTCCACTTAGTCCCGCCCACTTCCTGGTTGGTCGTCCTCTAACTGCACCCGCTTGCGATGATGTCACCGAAGTGCCTATAAACAGACTGTCACGCTACCAGAGGATTGAACAAATTCGCCAACACTTCTGGGAACGTTGGTGTAATGAATATATCTCTGAACTCCAAATAAGGGCCAAATGGAGAGATAATAAAGCAGATCTGAAGCTCAACACTATGGTCATCATTAAGGACAACAATCTTCCTCCACTTCGATGGCAGCTGGGCCGAATCATCAGAACAATACCTGGCAAGGATGGTATATGCAGAGTCGCAGATATCCAGACGGCATCAGGAGTACTAAGGCGAGCCTACACAAGCATCTGTCCCCTGGTTGATGAGGAAGGAGCTATGTAACTTTGGAAATCCACATTTTCCAAGGCCGGGGACATGTTCAGTACTGTACCACGAAGGTTCTATGTGGTATGGTGGCGCCGTCGTGCGGTCAATCTTAGTAACTATATATATGTAATAACCATGGCAACGCTATAATAATGTAAGAATTTTCTCCAAGTTTTTCTTTTAATTGTTTTAATACAAATAGCTAAACGCAAGACATAGCATATGCGGAATCACTGTGTCATATAAAATCTGCGTTAGACAACGTCGCTATTAATTATGTTTGGACGCAGGACATTTGGCAATCAGCTGAATACATTTCATCAAGTCCACTGCCATGAATTGGTAACAACATAATATAATGATCATTCTTCAATCTGTAACAATAATTGATAATGCTTAATTGAATTAGCAGTAAATAGCAGTGTAAATTGCCTTAGTTTGGAATATAGTTCACTGCACTTCTTGTTTTATAATATATTTGTAATAGAAAACACACTTACCTATTGTGTTGATAATGATGATGATGATGATGCCGATGATGCCGATGCTAAGCGTGAGGCCAAAATTAATTTTTTTTTTGTATTTTAATCAGTGTTTGTATTTTGCTCTTTAAAATGGATATTTACATTTATTAACGACACCATCATTTATTAACGACATAGCAAGATGAGAATAAAGAAAACCGGTCACCAAATGAAAGTTCCCCATCCACTTCACAGGAACATCCAATTCCAAGTGGGTCTATTGCGAAAGATGATGTGATTTTGGAAAAAGTTAAGGTACACTGCTCAGCCTATACTGCTGGATTTATATGCAGGAAAAGGTCAAAGACAGTAAAGTGTAAGAGTTGCTTACAAACTTACACAAGCAGCTCTGTGGAAGATATAAGAGAATACCAAGCATTGAAAAATAATAATATAGCATATCCTAATGGTAAGTTTCTAATATTATACAGGGAGCCAGTCAATTCACGATTATTTGAATGTAAATTGCCACATGAGTTATGTTGGGACCAATTTGAAAAAGAAATTATTGAGCACAATGAGGTTTTGTTGGTTGGGGTGTGCTAGACACAGCACATTATTAAAAAACATTTTAATAAAAGTTATTTTAAGGCTACACGTGCACAACTGGTGCACTATAATAAATAAAACTTTAAAGGGCGTGATAGATGAAAAGTATGTATCTAAAATGAAGGAACCACAAAAAATGGCGTATAAGAAATTTAAAGCCTTGAAATTGATAAAAAAGTCCTAAATAAATGAAACTAAACCCTAACTTGTTGTTTTATTTCATTGAATAAATATAATTAATAAAAATAAACCTATATAAAATTTATTACGTAATATCGAAAAATACTGTGGGTGGCGAGGAAATCAAATTTAATCTCCCGGATGCGGCCGTACTCAACCTCAAGCAGACGGTATCCCTGCAGGTTCGTTCGGCCAAGTTACCCCGGAGTCACACAATCTTTACGAGTGCTACATCTTACCGCTCGTAACCATGAAACGTGTACTCAATTCACGAAGACCCCAAGGTGAAGTAGAAATCCCACCTCTATCAGCACAACTAGTACCGGCTGGAGCCATCCCCAATCCGAATCTTCTCGGACATGGCCCTCCGGATTTACTGACAGCTGAAGCTCGACCCCGTATTGAGGGGTTCGATTTCCCGGAAGGCGATTCAGGAGCCGTAAGGTTACGCATATGCCCGGAGTTATTACACTTAGTTTTTAGTTGTAAATATCTTGTTTTTCAATGTAGTTTAGGTTTTGTAGTTAATTTTTCTTAATGTTATAAACATTTTTTTATGCAAACAAATAATAATAATAAGGATTAAGAAATTGCCAATGCTAACAAATTACGCTCATTCAAAGGGACCTTTTAGATTCATCAGATTACATGGAGCTCGAAAGCTCCTAACATTATTCACTCTAGACGACTGAGCTGCTTATTGTGTGCACCTCACATTAGGTGTATTAGGTACATTTTGAAATTGGATAAATTCTGATTGAACCCGTTTCATGCGATACAATGGAATCTTTACCTGCAACTCCATCATCTACTTCCCGAACATCAATCTACATGACGAACCGTTACCCCCAGACCAGTATCTTCTAATAGCACTGCATCTGCATCTACCGTCACTGGACCGAGAACGCCATCACCGCTTGAACCCTTTTTTAAAACACCGTCTCCTGAATTGACAACTACCTTAATCCGACAACCACTAACCCCACGGAAGTTAAATTTCGTAAATATTGACTCAGATGACTCAGTGCCACCTAAGAAATCAAGACTTCATCTAGGAATTGACCCCAGCGACATTGAAGACTCAACTCCACCATCAAAAAAATTTGAACGCCACTCTTTTTTTGATTTAAGCGATGACGAAATCTTTTAATACTAATATTTTGGTGTAAGTGAATAGTACCATTTAACTAAACGTAAGCAAGACTCATCCATAATTTTCCTGGAAAGGAAAATATCCACCATCCAGAGGAGATTGCATCCTGAACCGCAATCACCTACCTTCAACTGCGCGAAGAATCCTGCATACTGCACGAAGTCCTTCACCTACCTTCAGCTCCAGCCGCCCAGTGGGTGCTGCAGACTGCCAGAAGACAGTTCCTGAACCGTTCATCATCATCCAAGGTTTCGACGAGCCGAAGCCCATCGACATCATCGGTGCACCCGTGGCCCGTCTTATCAACTGGAATTCGGAATGTCACCGCTCGTCGTGTTTACATTCGCCGCCTACGCATCGTTCATACTAAGAGTCTTGGTCATTGTTTTGTCTAGAACTGAGAACTCAGGGTACCTAAACATTTTCAGTTGCAAATTAATAATTATTTTATTTGGCTGTAAATTTAGCTATATTTAGTTCTAATTGTTTTATCATGCCAATAGCGGCTAAGTCTGAAGAAGGCTTATCCGTCGACATCGCAGCAGCACAGCAAGGTACCAGCGACTGTTTCAAATCTGCTCCTAGTTCCCCAAGGGTTACAAGACACAACCTGTTCTGCCGGTACTGTAAGACGGCAGGACATGACAGCCAAATGTGTAAAAAACGTGAATTTAACAATAATCGTTTTAAATTCCAACAAAACCCAACGACTAGCCAAGGCCCATTTAGACCAAATCCACGTGTCAATTTTGTTGACCAATCAGAGGTAGGGACAGGTCAAGGTGAAGTAGACCTCACACCTGATGATAACCTAGATTTAAACGAGTAGGAGTCTCGCCGTGTCGCACGGGACCATATGCAAAAGCCGGCACCAGCCTTTTATTCTCTGTATCCAATGGCCACTCGGGTAACCAGCCCCAAATAAGCGCCCAATCTCCAAATTCTAGGGACCACTCGGGTAACCAGCCCCAAATAAGCACCCAATCTCCAAATTATAGGGACCACTCGGGTAACCAGCCCCAAATAAGCGCCCAATCTTTAAATTCTAGGGATCACTCACAGGAAAATTAACCAAACCAACTTATCGACAGGGTAATCAGACCCAAACCAAAGGTCAGGAAACGACTGAATCGATTTTCCGCAACTTAAAAAATCCGAGAGTTTCTTCCGTTTCCAACGAAACAAAGAAAGAAGTCTATGAAGTAAATATAGATACGACAAAAAGGTTATTACCACACCTATTGCTCGATTCTCAAGCATCAGATATACCTTTATCCTTACTAGTCGATTCGGGTTCCGCTATATGTCTATTAAAAGAATCTAGTATCCAAAAATGTATAAAACTAGCTAAAGAGCCGATAAAACTAAAGGGAATAGACCCCAATGACGAAACGACTCAGACTGAAGGTCATTTCCAGCTCAAGCTATAACTAAAAGAGAATAAATCCATACCGTTCAAATTCCATGTTGTTAGGAACATCAACCTGCCCTACGACGGCATCATAGGCACCGACTTTTTAACAGCTTTTGGTTGTAACATTGACTATACCCATGATACTCTGAGGATAGGGAAAATCGACATTAAACTACAGTTTTCCGAACCTTTTTACATCATTCCGCCTCGTACCGAAGCCGTCATAGAGTGCTCAATGAAAAGAACCGACCTGAAGGAAGGTATTGTTGTAGATCAACATCTTTCAGACAACTTGCTAATATCCAACTGTATCGTTAAAATCAAAGATAATAGCCGCATCAACCTGACTATTGCCAACATTTCAGAAACCTTTATAAATGTCAAGACAAACTTGGACTTAGATATCGAACCTCTTCATTCTAGTGCATGTCCTATAAACGCAAATACTCAAGAAACATCCAAACGAACTGACGAAGTAATCCACTCATTAAGAACTGACCATTTAAACCAAGAAGAAAGGGATGCCCTTGTAGAACTCTGCTCCCAATACTCTGATATCTTCCACTTACCTGAAGACCAGTTGACTTTCACTTCCGCCCTTGATCATCAAATTAAAACCAGTAGTGACATACCAGTTCACACCAAATCGTACAGATTCCCTGAATGCCACAAAAAGGAAGTTGAAACTCAAATTACTAAAATGCTTGACCAGGGCATCATAGAGCCATCATTTTTTCCTTTGAGTTCACCAATCTGGATCGTGCCCAAAAAAGCAGATTCACTAGGCCAGCGCAAATGGCGAATAGTAATAGACTATCGAAAACTCAATGATATCACCATTGGGGAAACTTACCCTATCCCGCAGATAACCGAAATCCTTGGCCAGCTAGGAAATAGGAAGTACTTCTCAACATTAGATCTCACTTCCGGTTTCCACCAGATCCTCATATCCCCCGATGATGCGCCCAAAACAGCATTCACTGTACCCCAAGGTCAATTCCAATTTAACAGAATGCCTTTTGGTTTGAAAAACGCACCGTCAACATTCCAAAGGTTGATGAATAACTGCCTCACAGGCCTGCAAGGTACGAGATGCTTCGTTTACTTGGATGACATTGTCACTTATTCATATGACCTTCCATCCCACATTGACAACCTCAAGGCCGTCTTTGACAGACTCCGTGGGTTTAACTTAAAACTTCAACCCGAAAAATGTGAGTTCCTACGGAAGGAAGTAGCCTACCTGGGACACATCATCGGTGAAGATGGCGTCAAACCCAATCCTGAAAAAACAAAAGTCGTCACTGACTTCCCAGTTCCTCGATCTCCAAAGGACATTAAGTCATTTTTAGGTTTAGTTTCATACTACAGGAGATTCATCCTTGACTTCACCAAATTGGCTAAACCTTTGACATCACTTTTGAAAAAGGATGTCCCCTATGTATGGCAGAATGAACAGCAACTCGCCTTTGAATCCCTGAAAAACAAACTTGTATCGGCACCAATCCTGGCATTTCCTGACTTTACGCAACCTTTTCTATTGACTTGTGATGCCTCAAACTATGCAATATCGGCCGTATTGTCCCAAGGTCCCGTTGGACAGGACCGGCCTATCGCATACGCTTCTCGCACTTTAAATAAAGCGGAAAGCAATTATAGTGTGACCGAGAAGGAATGCCTTGGCATAATCTTTGGCACTAAGACATTCAGACCGTACATTTACGGCCACCGTTTTAAAATCATAGCAGATCACATACCATTACAATGGCTTTTCAATTGTAAAGACTCACCCAGGATCACGATTCATACGCTGGCGTCTCAAATTGGAAGAATTTGAGTACGATATCCAGTATAAAAAGGGCAAAATCAATTCTAATGCCGATGCCTTATCCAGATTCCCAGTGAATCCAGTCCAACCAACGGATGTTCCAACATCTAATCCTCCTCTCGTAGATATTCCTACGCGACATCTAGATGAAGACCTCATGGACCTATTAATATCACCACCATCATTTCACCCTGATGAGGTCCCCCTAACACCGCTGAATCCCTCAAATTCTCCAGATCCCTTAGATCCTTTGTACGAAGAAATTCTTCCTTTACCCGAACTTGATTTACCTACAAATGTGCCTGACCCCCTGAGAGAGGAAATTGAAAATGAAACTGCCAACCTTCGTAAAGCAGAACCTTGACAAACAACAAATGATGTAGCGACAGCGACCCAGGAAGCTCCCCCAGTTCCATCCACAAGCACTAGTCCAAATGTATCTTCAGATGACTACCCAACTTTTCTGAAAGCCTTATCAAACAAAGATAATGTTTTCAATTCCCATGTCGAGGACTTCAACGAAAGCTTAATGAAATGCACTTCTAAAATCATACTTGTCTCTACCTCCATCGATTTGGACGAGTCCAACCCATATGTCCAAGAGATATTGAGTGATCCAGTATTAACCACCGATGTACTTGACGCCGAAAAAGAATTGTTGTCATTTAAACGAATAGAAAAGGACAATAAGACATACTATTTGCTATTCACAAAAGTTCACCACTTTGACGAAGCGTCCTACCCTGAAATATTCAGGACACTGAAAGCCGTTAGAGACGATATAGTAGTTTTCGGCGATACTTGTGAAATTGGTGTTTCTGATATGAAAAATCCATTCGAAAAACATTCATTTATCAGAATTTACAATATGCTATGCTATTTATTCCACAACACTGGCATTAAAATCAAGATCTATCACAACAATATCATATACCCAGCTCCGACAGAAATCAAGAAAATCCTGTTTGATAATCACGATATCCCGATAGTAGGACATTTAGGGTCTACGCGTATGTACAGCAGAATAAAGCAAACATATTATTGGAAGGGAATGCGTAGCGACATAGGATCTTACGTATAACAATGTAAATCTTGCCAAGAAAATAAAGCATTAAGGAAAATTAACCGTGCCCCCATGCAAATTACTAGTACGTCAACAGATCCAAACCAGCGTATAGCCCTAGATATAGTAGGCCCACTTCCTGACGCTGACCCTGCTAAACTATGATTTATTTTGACCATCCAAGACGACTTGACTAAGTTTTCTACAGCATACCCTATCCGTAGCACAACAGCTGAGGAAACTAGCGAATGTCTTCTTCACTACAATATATAAATCTTTGGTATCCCTAAAATGATCCTCACAGATCAGGGTACCAACTTTACGTCAGACCTTTTCAAGAAGACCTGTGAATTCCTTAAAATAAAAAACTTGTGGTCGTCTCCTTACCACCCTCAAACCCAAGGCGCCTTAGAGCGTAGCCACTCAACCCTCAAGGAATATCTTAAATCCTATATTGACAATGAACAATCAAATTGGCCCCGCTATGTCTACACAGCCATGCTCGCCTACAATACATCCGTTCACACTACTACTACGCATTTCACCCCCTATGAACTAATGTTCGGGAGTAAGCCAATTATTCCAAATTCCATCTTTAATGAATCTCCAGGAACCACATCCCCTGACTATGTTCGCATGCTTCAGAACCGTCTAAGGTACTCAAGGGAGAAGGCTCTGGATTTCATAAGGAAATCCAAAGAGTCTTCTAAGGCGTACTACGATACGCGTACTCGACCGATCAGATACAAAGCTGGTGATTACGTTTACCTGAAAAATCACTTGAGATTGCGAAAGGCGCTCTCACCTTTTCACAATCTTTATTTTTTTTATTGTGCTGGATTGTTCTAGGTCTATTCTACATTGTTCCAGAACATGGGTCGTCTAGAACGAAAGCTGCGGCCAGAAAATGAGAATAAGTAAATTGAGAACCAGCATGACGTCGTCTAGATAAACCAAGCAAAAAGTTAGCCCCCAATTTTTTTAATTTCTTAAATTTCTCTTTTGTGCTGGACTATGATAGGCTCATGTTACATTGTTCCAGAGTATGAGACTTCTAAAGCAAGTATTGGTGTCAGAACACAAACAATAAATTTCCATAATAATTTGACGGTAGGCATAATTTTAAAGCGTAGGTAAATAATCTTTATTTTTTTTATTGTGCTGGGTTGTTCTAGGTCTATTCTACATTGTTCCAGAACATGGGTCGTCTAGAACGAAAGCTGCGGCCAGAAAATGAGAATTAGTAAATTGAGAACCAGCATGATGTCGTCTAGATAAACCAAGCAAAAAGTTAGCCCCCAATTTTTTTAATTTCTTAAATTTCTCTTTTGTGCTGGACTATGATAGGCTCATGTTACATTGTTCCAGAGTATGAGACTTCTAAAGCAAGTATTGGTGTCAGAACACAAACAATAAATTTCTATAATAATTTGACGGTAGGCATAATTTTATGGCGTAGGTAGATAATCTTTATTTTTTTTTATTGTGCTGGATTGTTCTAGGTCTATTCTACATTGTTCCAGAACATGGGTCGTCTAGAACGAAAGCTGCGGCCAGAAAATGAGAATAAGTAAATTAATAACCAGCATGACGTCGTCTAGATAAACAAAGCAAAAAGTTAGCCCCCACTTTTTTAAATTTCTTAAATTTCTCTTTTGTGCTGGACTATGATAGGCCCATGTTACATTGTTCCAGAATATGAGACTTCTAAAGCCAATATTGGTGACAGAACACAAAAAAACAAATTTCCATAATAATTTGACGGTAGGCATAATTTTATGGCGTAGGTAGATAATCTTTATTTTTTTATTGTGCTGGATTGTTCTAGGTCTATTCTACATTGTTCCAGAACATGGGTCGTCTAGAACGAAAGCTGCGGCCAGAAAATGAGAATAAGTAAATTGAGAACCAGCATGACGTCGTCTAGATAAACAAAGCAAAAAGTTAGCCCCCAATTTTTTAAATTTCTTAAATTTCTCTTTTGTGCTGGTCTATGATAGGCCCATGTTACATTGTTCCAGAATATGAGACTTCTAAAGCCAATATTGGTGTCAGAACACAAAAAATAAATTTCCATAATAATTTGACGGTAGGCATAATTTTATGGCGTAGATAGATAATCTTTATTTTTTTTATTGTGCTGGATTGTTCTAGGTCTATTCTACATTGTTCCAGAACATGGGTCGTCTAGAACGAAAGCTGCGGCCAGAAAATGAGAATAAGTAAATTGAGAACCAGCATGACGTCGTCTAGATAAACAAAGCAAAAAGTTAGCCCCCAATTTTTTAAATTTCTTAAATTTCTCTTTTGTGCTGGTCTATGATAGGCCCATGTTACATTGTTCCAGAATATGAGACTTCTAAAGCCAATATTGGTGTCAGAACACAAAAAATAAATTTCCATAATAATTTGACGGTAGGCATAATTTTATGGCGTAGGTAGATAATCTTTATTTTTTTTATTGTGCTGGATTGTTCTAGGTCTATTCTACATTGTTCCAGAACATGGGTCGTCTAGAACGAAAGCTGCGGCCAGAAAATGAGAATAAGTAAATTGAGAACCAGCATGACGTCGTCTAGATAAACAAAGCAAAAAGTTAGCCCCCAATTTTTTAAATTTCTTAAATTTCTCTTTTGTGCTGGTCTATGATAGGCCCATGTTACATTGTTCCAGAATATGAGACTTCTAAAGCCAATATTGGTGACAGAACACAATATATTTCCATAATAATTTGACGGTAGGCATAATTTTATGGCGTAGGTAGATAATCTTTATTTTTTTTATTGTGCTGGATTGTTCTAGGTCTATTCTACATTGTTCCAGAACATGGGTCGTCTAGAACGAAAGCTGCGGCCAGAAAATGAGAATAAGTAAATTGAGAACCAGCATGACGTCGTCTAGATAAACCAAGCAAAAAGTTAGCCCCCAATTTTTTTAATTTCTTAAATTTCTCTTTTGTGCTGGACTATGATAGGCTCATGTTACATTGTTCCAGAGTATGAGACTTCTAAAGCAAGTATTGGTGTCAGAACACAAACAATAAATTTCCATAATAATTTGACGGTAGGCATAATTTTATGGCGTAGGTAGATAATCTTTATTTTTTTTATTGTGCTGGATTGTTCTAGGTCTATTCTACATTGTTCCAGAACATGGGTCGTCTAGAAAGAAAGCTGCGGCCAGAAAATGAGAATAAGTAAATTGAGAACCAGCATGACGTCGTCTAGATAAACAAAGCAAAAAGTTAGCCCCCACTTTTTTAAATTTCTTAAATTTCTCTTTTGTGCTGGACTATGATAGGCCCATGTTACATTGTTCCAGAATATGAGACTTCTAAAGCCAATATTGGTGACAGAACACAAAAAACAAATTTCCATAATAATTTGACGGTAGGCATAATTTTATGGCGTAGGTAGATAATCTTTATTTTTTTTATTGTGCTGGATTGTTCTAGGTCTATTCTACATTGTTCCAGAACATGGGTCGTCTAGAACGAAAGCTGCGGCCAGAAAATGAGAATAAGTAAATTGAGAACCAGCATGACGTCGTCTAGATAAACAAAGCAAAAAGTTAGCCCCCAATTTTTGAAATTCCTTAAATTTCTCTATTGTGCTGGACTATGATAGGCTCATTTTACATTGTTCCAGAATATGAAACTTCTAAAGCAAATATTGGTGTCAGAACACAAAAAATAAATTTCCATAAGAATTTGGTGGTAGGCATAATTTTAAGGCGTAGGTAGATAATCTTTATTTTTTTTATTGTGCTGGGTTGTTCTAGGTCTATTCTACATTGTTCCAGAACATGGTTCACGATAATTATTGGACAATATTTTAACAACATGATTAAAAATAAACAACAACTTATAATGAATTTTCTAACAAAACTAGATATAACTAATCAATTACCACAATAACAACATAATATTTTATCACCTACCCTACCGCCTAGACGTTAGCACTTTGACGATATTATCATCATTAATCTTACACATAGGTATGCAATATTGTCTATTATAATAATGACCATTATTATGCAGTCACAATATTGTATACCTACCATGGGGTCCCATCAGGTACAAATAAAAAATAGCCCGAACTTGAAAAAAATGTAGTAATCTTGTCTAGATAGTTACTAGTTAGTGTCCAGTGTATTCATTTGGCCCAATACTTCGCCAACACGCAACAAATGTCGCTTGATAATCTTGCGTTATGCAGAAATAAAATAATTCGTAAAATAGCCCGCGTTCTTCCGTTGTATGGGATGAGGCATCTGTACTGTAGGTATTATATTATCTGGGATACCTACAAAGAAAAAAACAATATTGTTATTATGATTGGAATCATCACAAACCATGAGAGAAATGTGAACAATCGTAAACCATAATTATCATGCATTTGAATGACCACTGTTTTGCCTGTTATACAACAATAATAATAGTCTCCATAATAATTATACAACAGAACACCAAAATCAACAAAACAAAACAACAAAGCAGAACAGCAATACTACAAAGTAGAAGTGCAATTTTTTACAAAATATTAAATTATGTAATTCAAGTCATTCTTTGAAGTTATACTGTTTTATAGAGTCACGACAACTATTGGACAAGATTTTAACAACATGATTAAAAATAAACAACAACTTATAATGAATTACCTAACAAAACTAGACAAAACTAATCAATTACCACAATAACAACATAATATTTTATCACCTACCCTACCGCCTAGACGTTAGCACTTTGACGATATTATCATCATTAATCTTACACATAGGTACGCAATATTATCTATTATATTATAATAATATAGAGTTCAAATACAAAATTATTTGCGATTTCTTATAATAAGTATAGAAATCTTTTAACCTTATAGACCTTATTACTGAACCCATTATTTTTAATGACCGCAATTTTTAGGCTCTTTAACTATACAAAAATAAAACAAATATAATCTTCTTCATTGTCAGTGCAACAATTAAGCAGTAAGACATTGCACCTACAAAGAAAACACAATATTATTATTATGATTGGAATCATCACAAACCATTAGAGAAATCTGAACAATCGTAAACCATAGTTATCATGCATTTGAATGACAACCATAATAATAGTCTCTGTAAGCGACGTCGGATAACGGCTCAGGGATTCTACTAAAGCGAGGAAATTAAAGAAACTGTAGCTGAAGGTCTTCAGAGATGTGTATTTTTCCAAAACGATTGACAGAGTCTATTAAGTCATTAAGTCACATTGGTACATATTCGATTCTAATTTTAAAACTATTTTTTTTATAAGAGATCGAAGGAGGCGCGTCGTCTACATTTCTCCCCCTCAGTGCTTCAGCACTCTTCATCAGGGTCCATCGGTAGCAGAGCCACGCGCGTCACCGGCCGCCAAAACGTCCCTCGACTGGTTTTGACGTCGACCACTCGAACTCGCCCATAGCCGCCTGGATATGTCTTCTCCACGACTCCCATCGGCCATTTGTTTCTGGGTAGAGTGGTGTCTACAACAAGGACGAGATCTTCTTCACGCAATGGCCTCTAATATCGGTTCCATCTTGTAAAAGAATCAAGAATAAGCGAGAGCACATCTGTGTGCACATGCTTCAATATGACGCGCCCATAAGCAACTGCAGCATAAGCAGTAAATGCGTCGCAAAAGTGTGAAGCTCATTCGCTTTGCGTTCGTTACTCGCCGATTCCAATTTAGTTTCTGCGCAACGTGAGTACCATCTCGGTATGTGCAGATCTCGAAGTCTCATGAGTTGTGACATCTAGTCCTCTTAAATGAATCGAATAATTAATCTGATATCATCTCATCCCAAAAGTTGGTATCAGTTTTCCAAATAGCCTGTAAAGTGATCTTTCCTTTAATTGTAAATGGCGCTAAAAAACGTATAAATGTCAAAAAATTACAACATTCGTAGCAACTCTAGCTTAGTCGGCTTTGTTTTAGTCCAAGTAGATCCTTAGGTATTTGCTTAAACGACAAATCAAAGCCAAATGTGTCGCGTGCAGGGTACCATAGCAACCACAGAGTGCGTTCCGATAAGCTTTCTTTGAATATGTCAACCGTTTTATCGTTCAGAGCAATTTTAGATATTCTTCTGATTTCAAAACCTCTTTGTGTATAGGTGTAGGTTATGTTTTCAATTGATGTCTTCACATCATGCTCTCGCTGACTATCGACATAGCCGTCCATGTAATGCCATGATAATGCTCTCTGGCCATCAGCGTTCTGTCGTGGTATTTTTGTAACACCAATAGCGTCAAAGGAAAACGATCTTTTAACTTCTTCGTGCAGTAAGATGTCATTATCTTCGTTGGCACTTATATGAAGTATAGAGTGTTCGTTCTCAGCAGGTAGTAACGTCAGTTCAGAAGAGAATAGGTGGCAGTCGTTTTTAATCCGTCCGTTCACTGCGCCCACAAAACCGTGCACGCACCAGCCTAGCGACGTCTTAGTAGCGTATGGTTCATTGATGAGACCGGAAATAAAGCTTCGTGGCGCCAGCAGATGATAATGATCGTGTCCGATAAGAATCTTCGGTTTGACGTTACCGGTGTAGGTCAGTAGCTGGTCATTATCTCGAAGGTGCTGGTATTTTTGTATATCTGAATGAGATATGGTTTGCGTAGCTAAATCCAGCTCTTTCATCTTCCGAGCGTGTAAGGTATACTGTTCTCCTTGGCAGTTAGATATGGTGCAGATGATGTTTTCTACCTCACATGTAATTTTGCTGGATGTCCATGCGCTCTTCGCATTCAGTGTAGCTATGTTGCCTCTCAGCCCAGCTTCCTCGGCGACATCTGCTGATATGAGGCTTAGGGCTGCACCATCGTCTAGCAGGGCATAAGTCTTGACATCTCCCTTCGGCCCATGTACAGTTATCGGCACAACCTTTAATAACAGTCGTGTGCTCGTCCTTACTACTGCGTGAGCGACTATGTCAGTTGGCGGCTCTTCATCCTCATCGTCTTTTTTATCATCTCCATCCTTCTTCAACGGCCAGTGTAGCAAGCGGTGATGACCTCGGTTGCAACCATCAATATCACACTCCTTCGCAGGACACGTACTTTTGTTGTGCCGACTCTCAAGGCATTTGAAACAGAGCTTGTGTATCCGAACATAATGCCAGCGATTGCGACGTAGCGCTCGTTTAAATTGCGGGCAAAATGCTAGAGCATGTTTGTTTGTTTTGCAAAACTTACAGTTGTCAGATACATCAGTCATTTTTGAAGTTGACGGCGTTGCGTGTGAAATCTCATTCACAGGATGTAGGTTGTATGGCGTTCGATAGTCATCTGGCCTCTTTCGGACAACCTGTTCGGTATGAGTCACAATGTGGCTAACTCCAGCCACTGCAGTCTTCGAAGCTTCGATACGCAAAAACTCCGCGAGTATTTCGAGTTTCAACCTCTTTTCATTGGAGCAAGTGAAAAAGTAGTCAGTCCACTTACTTATAAGCGTGCTCGGACACTTCGAAATAACGACTGTTAGGAGTTCTGGGCTTCGTAAATAGTCTTCTTCTTTTATCGCTTTTACTGCGGCTACGTAATTCATGACTTTGATTGCAAATGGAACGATGTTGGTGTGATAAGCTGAAGGTAGTGGGGCAATCTTTTTCAACTGCTGGACTAACTTTAAAATTATCGCTTCCGGGCGTCCATATCTTAGTTGTAGCGCATCTATTATAGCAGCAGGCGTCGTGTTTCCCATTAGAAGTGACGTAACAGTTTCTTTAGCTTCGCCGCACAGACATTTACGAAGTCGCCATAGATTTTCGATATTTGTGAAGTTGCAGGCTTCTGTCGACTCTAAGTAGAACTGTTTGAATTGGAGCCACTCTAAGCAGTCACCATCGAAAATAGGTAAATCTCTACATGAATTTATCCTTGACAAGAGAGCTTTGTTGTTTACATCGGCTGCCGCGGAGTTGAAGGCATCTTTAAGTGTATAGATCAGTTGTTGAATATCAGTTGGCACCGCTCGGGTTGCTTTTACCGGTAGTTTCCTGCCGTCATAGTGCATGTGCGGGCCCTCATCATTCAGGTTACTGCGCTCCATCCAATTGTTTACCTTCTCCAGTGTGTCCGTAGTAGCTACTGAGTGAGTTTTACGACTCCTATGTGACTGCTCCTCCTCAAGTGCGGCTACTTCAGCGGCCAGCCTCATGTCTATCAGTTTTGCTTCGCGTCGTGCAGCCTCGTTCTCGCGTCGAGCGGCTTCATTCTCGAGTCGGGCCTTTGCTTCCGCAGCTTCCAACTCGAGTCGCTTTATCCGTGCCGCTACACTTGACTGACTCGATCTTCTACTGACCTTCTCAGAACTGGCAATTCCTTTATCCAGCTGCTCTGGTGGTACCTCACGAACTTTAGTCTGTTCTGCTTCCCTTCTCGTAACGCTTCGCGTTTTTATACCTGGTGGTGGAGTTTTGAACATTTTCCTTTGCCTCGATGTTCCGACTTACGGCGTGTACGAAGTCTGGTTTTACACGATCCGGCTCGAAGGACCAACAATGTAAGCGACGTCGGATAACGGCTCAGGGATTCTACTAAAGCGAGGAAATTAAAGAAACTGTAGCTGAAGGTCTTCAGAGATGTGTATTTTTCCAAAACGATTGACAGAGTCTATTAAGTCATTAAGTCACATTGGTACATATTCGATTCTAATTTTAAAACTATTTTTTTTATAAGAGATCGAAGGAGGCGCGTCGTCTACAGTCTCCATAATTATTATACAACAGAACACCAAAATCAACAAAACAAAACACCAAAGCAGAACAGGCGCCAGATTGGGGATCAGCACAAACCATTAGAGAAATGTGAACAATCGTAAACCATAGTTATCATGCATTTGAATGACAACCATAATAATAGTCTCCATAATTATTATACAACAGAACACCAAAATCAACAAAACAAAACACCAAAGCAGAACAGGCGCCAGATTGGGGATCAGCACAAACCATTAGAGAAATGTGAACAATCGTAAACCATAGTTATCATGCATTTGAATGACAACCATAATAATAGTCTCCATAATTATTATACAACAGAACACCAAAATCAACAAAACAAAACACCAAAGCAGAACAGGCGCCAGATTGGGGATCAGCACAAACCATTAGAGAAATGTGAACAATCGTAAACCATAGTTATCATGCATTTGAATGACAACCATAATAATAGTCTCCATAATTATTATACAACAGAACACCAAAATCAACAAAACAAAACACCAAAGCAGAACAGGCGCCAGATTGGGGATCAGCACAAACCATTAGAGAAATGTGAACAATCGTAAACCATAGTTATCATGCATTTGAATGACAACCATAATAATAGTCTCCATAATTATTATACAACAGAACACCAAAATCAACAAAACAAAAAACCGAAGCAGAACAGGTGCCAGATTGGGAAACTGACTCTCAAAAGCCTCAAGATGTGGCCGAAACACAGAATGATTAATTGATTAGGTAGGTACCTACTTATACATTTTTTTTTTGCGAATTATTAAATTATGTAAATGAAATCAAGTCATTCTTTGAAGTTACACTGTTTTATAGAGTCACGATAACTATTGGACAAGATTTTAACAACATGATGAAAAATATACAACAACTTATAATGAATTTGGTAGATTCTGAAATTGGGAGAATGATCTGAATAATCTACGACGTCGTCTCGTCATGAGAAGTTACGCAAATTCAATACAAGTCTCATGTTATAGCTAGGTTGATTAGGATTTAACATAGATACAGAGAGTTGGGTTTATTTTCTCTAACCCGGTCGTACGTCTGGGTTGTTTGTGCAAATCGTCTATCTCCATCCATGTTTCTCCATATCTCGTGTAAGCAGTGTAGTGTCCCGGTGATCCCACAGTCCGACCCCCTTGGTAGTTTACTATACCTATAAGAGAGTACGTTGAGCCATTTAACATAATAATAGACGGGAACAAGTCTACTTCTACCGCCACATCTGTATCACCGATGCATTCTATCAAAACATGCGTGCGATATTGAACGGTTTGATTGATATTGCCATTACATTCCAAACAGCGCTTTTTAGCAATTCTCTTTCCTGTCGGTCTCAGCGCATGGACAAGATCGCCGTATCCATGTTCTAGTATGGTCTCAAAATCAAGTTGTAGTAAAACTTTTTGCTGGGACTTTTCTTTACCGCAGTCACTACATGCCTTATTAATAACATAACACGGCTGATCTTGAAAAATATTTTCAGTTAAGCTGCAAATATTTGACAAGGCATTAATTGTTATCACTCCAGCGTTTGTATTTTGCAGAAACCGTGGTATGTTATTGAGAAGCAAAGCTCTTTCTTTGTAAAATCCTTGTTTGGGCCCCTTTTCCAAGAATATTTTGTACAGTGGAAAATCCCTGATGTTGCCTCCATTATTTGATCCTTGAATATTGTACTACAGGACGCAGCAGCAGCAAGTAATTGTATAATGCTGTCGAACCCGCATGTGTTCAGTACCACCATTCTTTTTCCTTCATGATCTATAGATTTCGAGATATTTCCATTTTTTATGACTGCGATACCCACTTTTTTCTGTTTATCTGAAGCTACAGCCACTTTCAATTCTGGACACGGGTCTAAATATGTCCGCTTTATTTTTGCGGATTCATTTTTCTTTCTCCAGTCATGTTCAATTGTTAGCTCTTCTCTACTTAATTCGTCCTCGTACTTTATAATGCTACTTTCCTGCTTGATTACTGGCACTGCTGTTTCGGTTTTAATTTGTTTATGAGGATTTGCATTTTCATCATCATCGATTGGGCGTTTTTCTCCTATTGCCAGTTTGGTTCTTCCTGAAAAAGATTTTAAATGCATGCTAACAAATTTATCTAGACGCATTGGAAGATTCTCGTGTTTAAGCATTCTATGCTTGATATCGTTAAACTCTCCCTCAACTGCAGAGGAAGTTGCCGTCACACTCCCATGTTTGAAAATTGGTGTCATTACATTGGAGTATAGAGGAAAGTAAGGAATCAAAGACTTTATCCTCTTTCCAACAGCTGGTGAATAATATGGGTTAACAGCCAGTCCTTGTTCTGCAGCTGAAGCCTCGGCAGTTGCCTGGTCATAAAATGTGTTTGCCCATGTAAATATATTGCCATGACATTCATCAGGGTCGCTCGTGTCATGTTTCTCCTGGGCTAGCCCCTCCAAGTGTTCTGTCATATGGGCAACATAGTGGTCATTCTTGACCAAATTGTGTAAGACTTGGAATGACTCCTCAGCAATTGAAGGACAGCCCGTTTGGTCTGGCCCAAATGTTGGACTGTTTGCTATTATTATCAATGCTTTTAAGACATTGTTAATAACAGCAAAGCTATCGACCTTTGTGAGTATCGCCATTTCCATTATGTAAAATTTGCGGACCAGAGGATTTAGGTTTTGTAATTCCTTCCACCGAGCGATCATTTTGATATAATGAGATACATCCAAGCGCAAAAAAGACGAAGGTAATTTATCACAAGTTTCATCCAAGCTGCTAAAGCATTGCGTCAAATATTCTTATAGGTTTGCACAACCTGCAAATGCTCTGGCCACCGCCCCTAGCAAAGCTTTATCAAAATCACTGACAACTTGCTTTGGCAATGGAAAGCTGGCTTTGTGTTTCGCACCATGTCTTATGATTTCGTTTAACCAAAAAAGCAGCGTGTTGGTGTTTTGAGATGCACTTAACATCTGAAAAACCGGCACCTTAGACACCGAAGTCTCGGCGACTATCTGGTATAAATAGATGTGTGACGAGTTCTCCATTAGGGGTTTTCAATTTGCGCACCAACGAGCCAGTTCCATCAATACAAATCATTTTAGCGTTCATTAGGTATACGGCTACTTGTTCTGGAGTCCAGTAATGTACAAAAAAAGGATCCAATCCGATAGAATGAATTTCTCCAACATGACGTTCGTACTTCATTACCTGTAAATTATCTATTGCATTCGTCCCTTTTAACCCAAAATTATATATATCTCGACGTTCCATTTTCGCCTTTCGTAACACCGAGCTTTTCGGTACATGTGGGGGCTCGATATCGCCAAATTTCAGTTTTCTGTCTGCTTCATTTCTTCTCCAAATGCACGGTAAGATGTTTTGTTCCACCATTTCTTTCGAAACTTGGACTCTTCGTGCCCCTTTTAATTGGCGTTTATGGGAATGTGTAAAAGATTGGTCATAATTTTCCAGAACACACTCCATCAAGAGATCTTCCTCTAAAAGAGGCTTATTAGCAACCATCCCGGCAAAACTGCTACCACATTCATTACACTTCCCTGTTATTTTGAGATATATTCCAGACTCCGATACTTTGCAGCGTTTAAACGAAAGGGGGCATTGAATTTTATGTTGCTCCCATATATGTTCGTAGAGCGTATTCGTCCAAACTTTTTGAAGCAACGTACTATAGCCTCGTTCAGAATGCTCTTCGCCGAAGTATTGAACATCTTCTGGAGCTATGCGAAGCCATGTTTTGTTAGAAATTATCAGAGTGAATTTCAGTTGCCCTTTCGATATCTCAAGTGTTTCATTTCTTTCTGAATTATTCAAAGTAGAATCGTTGTGAATTTCTACGTTATGATATTTGAGAACTTGATCCCAAGCTTCGTATACACATATTTAGGAGATATGCGGAGATTCTCGTTTGAATCACTGAGACACTTACATATTTTGTCATAAATCTCGCAACTAGGAACTTGAGGTTTTCCATTTTGTTTAATAAGATCTTTGTAATCAGGTGATAAAATAATTTTTAAGAGATGCGGTATGAGTTTCGCCATAATAAAGGAAAATGAATGACAGCAGTATAAGTACTTGGTAGTTAAGTACCTAGTTATTCTTTGTTGTAGTATGATAATAAAACACAAAAAGGCGTATTGTCTTTGTTCTAAATTGTTAACGTACTTAAAAATCCAAGATTAAAAAATAAAATATGCACTATCTTGGTAAGTAGGTAATACCTATAGCGAATATTTTATTTAGGTAACCGTGAATACCTACGAGCGAACAAACGAACACACCAAATGAGCAGTATCTGAGTAGTATCTAGGCAGGTACTTACCCAGTACCTAACTAACCTATCAACTATGATTGCTTACCTATCAATTACGTTAGGTATATAATATACCTAATACCTATTACCTATAGTACCTAAGCTAGACATAACGGGGGCTTAACATCGTAGGCATTCGCTAGCTTGATAGGTAGGTACCATATATTTTATTTGTTCAGTTAAAAACAAAGTATTTGCTAATTTTACCAAAGTAACAGGTATTGATTGCCATAGCAAGTACTTTGTTTTAATCACAAGTCACTGGAGGGCGGATTAATCAATCCATAGGGACACAGACACACTCACAACAAACACAGCAACTGGTGAACATATTATTATCTTGTAGTTTCATTCTACTTACAAATACCCAAACACTAAGACGCAACGCAGCTAAAGACCTGTGCTTTGTGCAAACACTAAGACGCAACGCAGCTAAACACCTGTGCTTTGTAATAAACAAATAGGTTCCAGCACACTCACAGGAGTGCCTACTTTTTTAAAAACGGTGTTTGGTGGTACCTACCTTCCAAACACCGTTTTTTTATTACAAAGCCTATTAAACCAACGAAACAGAGAGCACAGTAGGCGTGCAATGAAGAAGCCAATTTCTTGTTAGGTAGGTACTTATTTACGTACCAAAATAGTCGTACTACAAATGTAACCAATCAATCACTCGTTGTTTACCTATAATTCAACAATTATCAACAAAAACAAAACCAAGTCAAAGGAGAAGCAATATGGTTGCTAGGTACAGAGTACTACAGACACATTAATTTAGCAGCTTAGTACTTAAAAGTCAACACAAAAATAAATGCGGAGCGAGCAATTAGATTACGAATACGTGCGGTCGCAAGGAGCTTCATCAAGCTACTGAAGCTAGAGCTACTAAAACGAATCTATAGAATAAAAATTCGTTCATTTTTTTAATACCTGGCTACAAAGGATTCGCGCGACGCCGGCCCAAGGGTCGGCAGCAGGAGCGCTTACTCTAGGCGCCACGCCAGCTAGAGGTGACGGGGCGCCAAAAAATCATACGTAAATCATCTATTTTGCATGAATTAGGGGGTAGAGAATTAAACTAAACATTTTTGCAATAAATTAATTTTTGTTTTGTCTCAAAACAGTATACCGCAACACTTTACAAGATTACTTCCTTAAAAAAACCATTTATTGCTTGTAGGAAAAAAACAAGATGGCGCCGATCACTATGTCAAAATGTTACAACCCCATATTCTCTTTTTGAGGGCTGGAACTTTCTAAGCATATTAGTGAAAACCACACAAAAATCCGTTAAGAAATCCGTTTAAAAATAAAAAAACAGACAAAATGCTTAAAAAGTGATCAGCAGAAAATTTTAAGCCAACCTGTTTTTTTTATATGTTGCATTTACATATTTTTTTAATTCTACAGTTTTATGATATTATGTATTAGATAATGGTATGGAGTCCGTGCGTGAGTCCGACTCGCACTTGAAAGGCTATTTTTTAACATAAACTGAAGTACAAATTATTTGATGTGCGGGTGTCGTCGTCGCCAAGCAAAGGGCGTCGAATGGTAATCTCGCTCCACCCAAACCAGAGCTAAGGCCGGCTCTGGGATTCGCGGCTCTTTGTATTTCACCGCAAAGTGCCGCGAAACCTTTGTCGGCACGCGACCGGCGGTGTTTGAGAAACACCGACAGTCTCGGTAAAAAAGCACTTATTTCAAATCAGTTCAAAAACTACTCTATGCGTTAGTTCTTAAGGTTGATTTCATAATAATTGTTATTTCACCTACATCGTTTCATTTTGAAGTGACGGGTGCAGTGCTTTACTCGTGCGTGGCGATTTGTGGCTTTATTACCAGGTACTATGGTTGTGATTAGTTTGAACTTGAAAGTTATGTCTCAGTTCGTTCGTAAACAAATTTATCTGAACAGAATAGGTATAGTAATTGTATGGTAGGTATTCTAGTATCTGTATTAGTCTTCTGAAGACGTCCACTGCTGTACATAGGCCTCCCCAATGATATTTAAGGCGCTGAATGCTCCCAAATCGACTATTTTGAACGTGATTATCTCAAAACGTCCCCCACTAGGTGGACCGATGACCTGGTGAAAGCCGCGGGGAGCCGATGGATGCAGGAGGCGAGCAGCCGCTAGTAGGTGATTATTGGGCATTTCAAAACAGATTTTTAACCAATTTGGTATAATTGTACAACCACAAATTTAAAAACTAACTATTCATTTCAAAACACTTTTACTAATAATGAGCTCCCTTCGTGTTCACTCAGCTCGTTCATTATTATTACACCGATATGTATGGAAAATCTGTTTTGAAATGCCCATTGGTTTTTGATGTGTGTTTTGAAATGCCCAATTTGTTTTAAAATTTCTGTTTTAACAGTGACACCGATATGTATGGAAAATCTGTTTTGAAATGCCCATTGGTTTTTGATGTGTGTTTTGAAATGCCCAATAATCACCTACTGCCGCTCTAAGTGGCGCTCCCTGGGGGAGGCCTATGTTCACCAGTGGACGTCTTCAGGCTGTTAATGATGATGATGATGATCTCAAAACGTATACCATTTACAGGATTGAAATAAATGCACGTTAATACTGGTTATATATCTTCTTTCCATATGCCGAAACCGAAACACGTTTACGAAAAATTTCTCAATAGAAAAAAATCAAGTGACCTCTAAAAAATCATTCAGACGTTCTAAAATGTTACATTATAATAAGACACCCCATTGAAATAAATCATAGTGATAAACTATGTTTCAATGCATCCGTCTATAAGCTTATTTTTTTTATAACAATAAGCATTTCTTTTAAAACTCATTATTTGTACCGAAAAATGGAAAAGTCGAAGTGCAACGCAACGTAATCGCCATATTTTTGCTATGCATAAAGCGACCCTATTAGGTACAAAATAAGTTTCAAGTTTGTCTGCTGTAATAAACGTGCTCGCATTGAGTCCTGTCAGGGCCTTAAGTATTACTAATACGTACTAAGTATTAATAATAGCTATGGTTTTTGCACATGTACTTACCAATTTTGTGACAGCACAAAAAAATAAAGATTATCTACCTACGCCATAAAATTATGCCTACCGTCAAATTATTATGGAAATTTGTTTTTTGTGTTCTGACACCAATATTGGCTTTAGAAGTCTCATATTCTGGAACAATGTAACATGGGCCTATCATAGTCCAGCACAAAAGAGAAATTTAAGAAATTAAAAAAATTGGGGACTAACTTTTTGCTTGGTTTATCTAGACGACGTCATGCTGGTTCTCAATTTACTTATTCTCATTTTCTGGCCGCAGCTTTCGTTCTAGACGACCCATGTTCTGGAACAATGTAGAATAGACCTAGAACAATCCAGCACAATAAAAAAATAAAGATTATCTACCTACGCCATAAAATTATGCCTACCGTCAAATTATTATGGAAATTTATTTTTTGTGTTCTGACACCAATATTGGCTTTAGAAGTCTCATATTCTGGAACAATGTAACATGGGCCTATCATAGACCAGCACAAAAGAGAAATTTAAGAAATTTAAAAAATTGGGGGCTAACTTTTTGCTTTGTTTATCTAGACGACGTCATGCTGGTTCTCAATTTACTTATTCTCATTTTCTGGCCGCAGCTTTCGTTCTAGACGACCCATGTTCTGGAACAATGTAGAATAGACCTAGAACAATCCAGCACAATAAAAAAATAAAGATTATCTACCTACGCCATAAAATTATGCCTACCGTCAAATTATTATGGAAATTTGTTTTTTTGTGTTCTGTCACCAATATTGGCTTTAGAAGTCTCATATTCTGGAACAATGTAACATGGGCCTATCATAGTCCAGCACAAAAGAGAAATTTAAGAAATTTAAAAAAGTGGGGGCTAACTTTTTGCTTTGTTTATCTAGACGACGTCATGCTGGTTGTTAATTTACTTATTCTCATTTTCTGGCCGCAGCTTTCGTTCTAGACGACCCATGTTCTGGAACAATGTAGAATAGACCTAGAACAATCCAGCACAATAAAAAAAAATAAAGATTATCTACCTACGCCATAAAATTATGCCTACCGTCAAATTATTATAGAAATTTATTGTTTGTGTTCTGACACCAATACTTGCTTTAGAAGTCTCATACTCTGGAACAATGTAACATGAGCCTATCATAGTCCAGCACAAAAGAGAAATTTAAGAAATTAAAAAAGTTGGGGGCTAACTTTTTGCTTGGTTTATCTAGACTACGTCATGCTGGTTCTCAATTTACTAATTCTCATTTTCTGGCCGCAGCTTTCGTTCTAGACGACCCATGTTCTGGAACAATGTAGAATAGACCTAGAACAACCCAGCACAATAAAAAAAATAAAGATTATTTACCTACGCTTTAAAATTATGCCTACCGTCAAATTATTATGGAAATTTATTGTTTGTGTTCTGACACCAATACTTGCTTTAGAAGTCTCATACTCTGGAACAATGTAACATGAGCCTATCATAGTCCAGCACAAAAGAGAAATTTAAGAAATTAAAAAAGTTGGGGGCTAACTTTTTGCTTGGTTTATCTAGACGACGTCATGCTGGTTCTCAATTTACTAATTCTCATTTTCTGGCCGCAGCTTTCGTTCTAGACGACCCATGTTCTGGAACAATGTAGAATAGACCTAGAACAACCCAGCACAATAAAAAAAATAAAGATTATTTACCTACGCTTTAAAATTATGCCTACCGTCAAATTATTATGGAAATTTATTGTTTGTGTTCTGACACCAATACTTGCTTTAGAAGTCTCATACTCTGGAACAATGTAACATGAGCCTATCATAGTCCAGCACAAAAGAGAAATTTAAGAAATTTAAAAAAGTGGGGGCTAACTTTTTGCTTTGTTTATCTAGACGACGTCATGCTGGTTATTAATTTACTTATTCTCATTTTCTGGCCGCAGCTTTCATTCTAGATGACCCATGTTCTGGAACAATGTAGAATAGACCTAGAACAATCCAGCACAATAAAAAAAAATAAAGATTATCTACCTACGCCATAAAATTATGCCTACCGTCAAATTATTATAGAAATTTATTGTTTGTGTTCTGACACCAATACTTGCTTTAGAAGTCTCATACTCTGGAACAATGTAACATGAGCCTATCATAGTCCAGCACAAAAGAGAAATTTAAGAAATTAAAAAAATTGGGGGCTAACTTTTTGCTTGGTTTATCTAGACGACGTCATGCTGGTTCTCAATTTACTAATTCTCATTTTCTGGCCGCAGCTTTCGTTCTAGACGACCCATGTTCTGGAACAATGTAGAATAGACCTAGAACAATCCAGCACAATAAAAAAAAATAAAGATTATCTACCTACGCCATAAAATTATGCCTACCGTCAAATTATTATGGAAATTTATTGTTTGTGTTCTGACACCAATACTTGCTTTAGAAGTCTCATACTCTGGAACAATGTAACATGAGCCTATCATAGTCCAGCACAAAAGAGAAATTTAAGAAATTAAAAAAATTGGGGGCTAACTTTTTGCTTTGTTTATCTAGACGACGTCATGCTGGTTCTCAATTTACTTATTATCATTTTCTGGCCGCAGCTTTCGTTCTAGACGACCCATGTTCTGGAACAATGTAGAATAGACCTAGAACAATCCAGCACAATAAAAAAATAAAGATTATCTACCTACGCCATAAAATTATGCCTACCGTCAAATTATTATGGAAATTTATTGTTTGTGTTCTGACACCAATACTTGCTTTAGAAGTCTCATATTCTGGAACAATGTAACATGGGCCTATCATAGTCCAGCACAAAAGAGAAATTTAAGAAATTAAATAAATTGGTGGCTAACTTTTTGCTTTGTTTATCTAGACGACGTCATGCTGGTCCTCAATTTACTTATTCTCATTTTCTGGCCGCAGCTTTCGTTCTAGACGAACCATGTTCTGGAACAATGTAGAATAGACCTAGAACAACCCAGCACAATAAAAAAAATAATGAATATCCAAGAATGAGGGGCTACCATGAAAAGGTTTTTATTAATTTTTGGCCTCAATTATGGCTCTAGAAGTTTTTTATTTTGGAACAATGTAGAACAAATCTAGAACAATCTAGAACAAAATTAAAATTTTGGATTTTCCAAAAAAGGGGGGCTACGACAAAAAAGTTTTTTTTATTTTCTGGCTTCAGTTTTTATGCTAGGATCGTTATATTTTGGAACAATTGAGAACATACCTAGAACAATCCAGAACAAAAAAGAAAAATTGGATTTTTCAAAATATGGGGGCTACGGTGAAAAATTGTTTTTTTTGTTTTTCTTCTACAATTTTCACCCTAGATTTTTTTTTATTTTGGAACAATATAGAACAAACCGAGAACAATTCAGCACAACAAAAAAAAATCCTGATTTCAAAAAGTTGGGGGCTAACTTCCCACACTCCATCGTTCAGCCCTATCCTTGCTTCTTGGGAACAATTTGGCGTCTAACGACTGCGTGAAACGGCTCCTTAATGGAGCATTTAAATTAAGACCGTCTTTACCCAAATACTCCACCACTTGGGATCCGCAACTGGTTTTGAATCATGTTTCTGAGTGGGGACCCAACACTCACCTTAGTCTAGAGAAATTGACCAAAAAACTCGTCGTTTTACTGGCTTTGTGCACCGCACATAGAGTGCAAACCTTATCGTTGATAAAAATTAATAACATTAAAATTAACACAAATAGTATTGAGATTGCCATAACTGACATCATCAAAACTTCAGGGATTGGACGGGATCATCCAGTGCTGTTCTTGCCGTACTTTCGGCAAAATCATTCGATTTGCCCGGCTACAACGCTTGTTGACTACATGTCTGCAACAAAGGACATCAGGCCTTTAGATTCGGATCACCTCTTAATGACTGTGAAGCGTCCCCATAGGAACGCGACAGCACAGACGATAAGTAGGTGGATCAAACAAGTGTTGTGTGCGAGCGGCGTCAACGTGGCTGTGTACGGAGCACATAGCGTTCGACATAGCGCAACGTCGACAGCGCACGCGGCTGGCCTTAGCATTCAGGAAAACCGCTGGCTGGACCGCGTCCTCTCAGACTTATTATCATCGGCCCATAATAGAGGCCTCAAATTTCGCAGAATCAGTTTGTTTATTAGGAACCAATGATTCAGAATGAACCAAATAGTAGATTATTTAGCTTGCCTGTGATAATTAGCAAGATCATTTATAAATCAGTATTAAAATCATGTACTTACATAAATACCTATCTCGTGTTTCATTTGTAGTGCGTCTACTTTTACATAACCCACAACAAATAGACAAAACTGTCTATCTCTAAACATCTACTTGTTAATTATATTGAAAATGAAACCACGACATATTATATATGATCAAACGAACTTCTTAAGTGAAGTTCGATCGATATAATATGAGTGGTTTCATTTGAAGATATAAATCACCCAACCCACCCAAACCCCAGTTTTGTGCAAACACGAGCAGATTATCATCGTAAATTTGAAAAAGAATGAGGTGTCAGGCATAGATAATAGGGATGGGAGCAGGAATCGATATTTTTAAATCGAATTTATAAAAATCAATTAAGTAGGGTAAAACTTGGTGTAACTGGCCGCTATTACTAACTGGCCACTAGATACTACATTTGCATAAAGTAAGAGTTATGTATAGCAAACGCCATCTATGAGCATAGATTGTCATTACCTTGTTTATTAGCTTGAATATTAGTTCAAGTTTTACCCAGTATGACAACTAGTGCCAAAATTGACGGTTATTTTTTGTCATTCGGCGTGCGTGTCTCCGTGTAAATGGCTGCTCGTTAACCGAATTTTAATGATATTGTTGTGTTTAAAACAGACTTTTGAGTGATTTTAGCAGTGTACGCTTTACGAATTGTGGTGTTTGAGTTGAACGAATGGTAAGAAACTATAATTAAAAGCTTTTCTTTTCCAGCATCTATTGTAGGCTGAGTTTGAGGGGGTGGCTAGTTACTAGTTTCTATTTTAACCTATTTTATTTTACTGGCCACCTATGCCAGTTACTAGTCAAAAGCCTAATGTTGGAATATCGTTAAAAATAAGCCGTATTTACTATGATAATAAGGTATAATATACAGAAACAAAATATGAATACAATATATGAACATTTATTAGAAACTGGCATAGGTGGCCAGTTCTGTGGCCAGTTACTGATTGTTTCTTTTTTGTTCTTCAGATCGATGTAAAATGCTGAAAAAACGACAATATACAAAAGAGGATATAGATAACGCGCTCAAATTTGTTGAAAATAGGGAAGGCTCGGTTCGACAGGCGGCTAAAAAATATAATGTGCCAAGAAGTAGCATACAATTTAAAATGAAAAATCCTGCCACTAAGTTTAAGTCTGGGCCGGATCCAGTGCTCAATCAAGCTGAAGAAAATGAGTTATGTGATTTTATAATAGAAATGTCGAGACGAGGATTTCCTAGAAAAAAAGAGGATATCAAAATATGTGTCCAGGATTTTCTGAGACAGAACCCAAGACAAAATCCATTTCGTGATGACAAGCCAGGCGAAGTGTGGTTTAAAGCATTCTTGAAGCGCAATCCAATTGTGTCTTTTCGGACATCCGAGGGAGTAAGCAATGCAAGCGCTTGTGTTTCAGAACAAGACATAAGAAAATGGTTCCAAGAAATAAGGCAATACATTGACGAGGAAAATCTAGCTGAGGTTATTCTAGATCCTATGCGAGTTTTTAACGCAGACGAAACTGGATTTAATATTAGCCCAAAAACAGGCAAAGTTTTAGCAGAAAAAGGATGCAAAAATGTGTACGAGATAGAAAAAGCAGCAGCAAAAGAAAATATTACTGCTATGTTCACATTTTCCGCTGCTGGCCAAGTCTGCAAGCCTATGGTTATTTACCCTTACAAAAGAATACCCGACCGAGTTTCTTTGAGCGTGCCATCTGGCTGGGGAATCGGCCGAAGTGACTCGGGCTGGATGACTGCTGAGGTCTTTTATGACTATATTGACAACTGCTTTTATCCACAGCTTCTTGACAACAATATTCCACTGCCTGTAATATTATTTGTCGACGGGCACAAAACCCATCTAACGATCCAGGTGTCTGAACTATGCCGAAGCAAAAAAATACATTTAATCGCTCTATACCCAAACGCAACGCGCATATTACAACCTGCAGACGTTGCAGCCTTTCGTCCGATAAAAGTTGGATGGCAAAAGGCACTGCGAAATTGGTATGCTGCCAATAATTACCAGGTAAGTCTGACCAAAGAGACATTTGCTCCTCTACTGAAAACTGTCGTAGACACGTCAGCTAAAAAAGATACATTGATAAACGGATTTAGAGTTTCTGGCCTATACCCATTTGAATCAAACAATGTGGATTACAGCAAGTGTATTCCATCAGCACAGCAACGTAAAGATATTCCTGCATCAGAAATGAATGCTGAAAATAGTGAGTTTGCGCTAACCTATTCGGATTTTTGTGAAAGTGTAGGAGAATCAATTCTTTCAAAGTGCTACACGACCACTGACCATACCCTATCAGAATCAGATGAAAATTTCATCGTTATTCATAGGCTATGGCAGAAGTTCAATGGATGGCCGAAAATAAATAATAATGATCAGGATACACCTGATCTCAATGAAATAAACATTGAAGAAAATCAAGCCATAATTGAGAGTAATCATACACTTGATTCGCCATTAACAGAAGATAATAAAGAACCTAGTATAATCCTTGATGATTGCACTGGTGAGCTAATAGAAATAAACAGAAAAAAAGAAGAAGTAGAGAATGAGAAAAATGAATCAAAGATACAGGAACAGTGTGATAAGCTGCAAATCCAAACAAATCCAAAAAATAGTAGTAGTCCAATACCTAGCACATCGAAACAGATAGATATTAACATCCCCCAACCTAGCACATCAAAACAAATAAACCCAAATAAAAAGGTTACCATTATCTCAAATATGTCAATCTCAGACTTTTTGAAAAAAGGCCTGCCTGATTTACCTAAGCGGCAAGGAAAGCGTCAAATAGAAAGGTTTCCTTTTGCATTGACATCTGATCAGTATGTAGAGAAGATAAAAGCTAAGCAGAAACAAAAGCAGGAAGAAGAATTTGCAAAAGAGGAAAGGAAAAAAATACGTGTAGAAAAAAAAATTCAAGCAGAAAATAGTGTACCTAAAAAGAAAACAAAAAAGAGCAATAATGAGACTGAAAAAGATAAAAAAAAGACAGCAAAACATGAAGAAAAGCCTAAGAAAGATGCTGATAGCAACAGAAGCAGATGTCGTATAATTTGTTGTGACTTGTGTCTAAGTCCAATTTTAAAAAGAATTATTACATGCAGTCAATGTAACAAAACATTGCATGTGAACTGTATACCAATGGCGCACCGAATCCATATCCCTGAAGATGACGATTCATTTTTATGTCATTTATGCTATAAAGAGTGTAACTCGTCCGACGATGATATTAGCGATTTTTATAACTTAATATAAGCCTTAAAACGTGTCTGAACTATTACATTATTTTGTGTTATTATTCGGATTGCATGTGTGAGCTTATTTGATCTCTAATATATATGTTTTAGATATAACTACAAGAGTTGAAGCAATTATATGATGTGGCCAATTACTAGTTTCATAAAGGACAATTTCTGAATTTTAGTGGCCAGTAACTACCAAAAAATGTAATTTTTCCGTTTCATTAAAATATTTAAGCATAGATTTACTTTATTTGAATTTTAACCCTAATAATCACCTAAAATAAGTGTACTTTAGCGTTACATATTGTGAAAAGGTAAATCCAGGAAAGTATTTGGACAAAAAGCTAGCAAGAACTGGCCAGTCCGCTTAAGTGGCCAGTTATTAGATGGTTTACCCTATTACTAAAACTTTAAAATCGTGCGATATGTTGCCTTGTAGGTCAAAGGACTACCTGTTAATTTATATCTTCAAATGAAAGCACTCATATTATATCGATCGAACTTCACTTAAGAAGTTCGTTTGATCATATATTATTGATTACTTCTTTCATATTTATTTTTGTATCTACGATCAATACGTTGTGAGCTACAGGGTATGTAAGTTTTAATAGAGAAATAAAATATAGACGGACCCAATTGTATTGTCGTTTTTGATGGCTACGATGACACAAAAACAGTACAGTACTAAAGCACCAAAACAAAGTAGAAGACGAGCAACGAAAAGTAAACATCTGCTGACACATATTTTAATCTTGCTGTGAAAGTGACCCACACTGTTCAACAAGAGCATTTCAATGCGAAAAAGAAGCTTCTGACATAAAAACGCAGGCTGAGGCAATCAAAACACGAGTGGCTCCTAGAGATGCTGACTGTCTATACATATAATAAAACTGTAGAGATAAAAAAATCTGTAAATGCAAGATATCGAAAAAAAATTACACAGGTTGGCTTGAAATTTTTCGCTGATCACGATAAGCTACTTTTTAGACATTTTGTCTGTTTGTTTGTTTGTTTGTTTGTTTGTTTGTTTGTTTGTTACGGCACAAGTCCGAAAATACTGAACGGATTTTCATGCGGTTTTCACTAAAAAGCTTAGAAAAACCCGGCGCAAAACATAGGATATATTAAATTTTAAATATCGTAAATTTTTTTGACGAACATGATTAAGATTTCATTATGAAAAACAAAACGGGATGTTAACAAGATGGCCGCTTCAAGGCTCAAGGTAAGTTGTTTTTTTTTATATTTTGGCTCCACACATAGTGTAGGTATTTAGCCAGTGTCAAAAGGTAAGTTTTATTTTGGCTACTAATCATAGGTGAGAGAAAAAATGTTACTGTGTGATACTGACGGTAATTTTATCTCGGGTTTATCCGGATGCACAGATTAAAGAAAAAACTCTGTTACTATTATGGCGCGGCTTCATATACGGCCGAACCTTCCCTGTTGAGTTGGCGCGCAAAAACATCTCTGTTGACTATCCTCGATGTTTTTGTAGCACCCCAACCCAGACACACAGTCAATTTGTTTGCCTGCTGCGCGACCGACGTGGGCTAAATAAAATGAAGGAAGCAGTAGCGTTATATTGCATGTAGGCGAATAAACACGTTTTACAAACTGTGAGAGTATTATTTGCGATTACAAAAAACAAATTTTAATAGTTTTAATTTATAATTCCTTATCAATATGAAGTAAAACCAATTTTTTTTATTTGTCTGTTTATCTGTCCCTTTGAATACGGATCACGGTGGTTATAGTGGCAACAGAAATATATCGTCTGTGAAAAAATCAACTGTTTTTTTTTTGAACGGGCTAAGGCTGTTGGTCTCTAATGACCTTTACAGCATCACCGGGCGGTGAAAAATTCAACTGTCTAACTGTCACTACTCATGAGTACATCCTGGTGACTGATGGACAGACAGACGGACAGCGGAGGTTAAGTAATAAGGATTTACCCTTTGATGACGGAACCCCAATCAATTTTATTTCATTCTGAACAATCCCCACTGCACTAAGCAATAAGCAAGTAATTTAATGCATGTTTTTATTTATAACATAAAAGACAAAAAACAGTAAATAACAATTGGCGCGTCTGCATTACCGGCAGTGTATCATGAGTGTATCACACTTTTCGGGCTTCGGCAAAATACATCGCGCGATAACTTCGTCTGCGCTCGATGCAATGCAGATTAGAGAAAAACAATGTGTTCATTATGTAAGTACCTATACCCAAGGAAGTCATATGCATATGCATTACATATAGATAAGTTTTTTCATTAATCTGTGGTCCAAACTAAAAAAGAGGATAGGTATGAGAACCTTCTTGAATATGAGCACGACACAGAGAACAAGGAATTTCAAAAACTAAAAACTTCTTAGACTTTTTATTATAAGTTATAAGGCTTCACGCGATATCATATTTAGCCAAAATTGAAACATAACTAAAATTATTATTCATGTTTTCAATGTATTGGGTTCTGGCGAGGGCAAAATTCTTTATTGGCGATCTGGTATTATGTATTAAGTAGTTTTCAAAAATCTACTACGCGTTACCATTCGAAATAAGTATTTAAAATTTTATATATAGTACCTATAGCTTAACCTATAGTAGTAACATATTCAGTAATCTGTGACTATAGGTTCTTAATTTATTGACCCTTGCTTTTGCTACGCATTGTAAAACCTTTTTTAATTTGGCATTAGACAAAATTTGTATTTAGCCAATGATAGGATGTATTTTATGAAAACTGTTTAAAAGGGTAGGTTCACAGAGCAAAAAAAAAAACAACATTTCCCCTCTACAGCGACGTCATTTGTTTCATATAGCTCTGTGGGTAGGTTCTTAGACTTTTTATTATCATTTATAGGGCTTCACGCGATTATCATACTTAGCCAATATTGAAGCTTAGGTACTTAATTAACATTTTTATTCAAGTTTTCGATTTATAGGGTTTTGGCGGGAGCAATGTTCTTTATTAGCGATTTGGTCAAATGTATTATTTACATAAACTTACTACACGTTACCATTCTAATTAGGTAGATAAAATTATTTTTGCGCTACTGCTACATTCTTGGTCGACCCCAAGGAAGTTTTAAGGTACCTGGGGGTCTAGCAAATATACCAACCACTAACGCTAACGCCAAACGCTAACTTCAAAATGTACTAGGAAGACATTTCGGAAATCGCTTACTTTTCCACAGCTATGTCATTTCAATACAGTTTTGGAGTTAGCGTTTGGCGTTAGCGTTTGGCGTTAGCGTTAGTGGTTGGTATCTTTGCTAGACCCCCTGTAGTACTTATAGCTACTTAAGTTATAGACCCTTACCATTGCTACGCATTTTAAAACCTTTTTTATGTTGGCATTAAAGTAAGCCGGAGTGCGATATTTGTATTTAGCCAATGATACGAAATATTTTATGAAAAATGTTTAAAACAATAAATAATAATAATAATAATATGTACAATATGTATTCATTATGTCATTGTATCCTCGAATTAACAACAACATGGCGCGTAACGTTCGTTTTTGACTGTTTTTTTTTTTTGATTTGTTCTTCTTCTTCTTCTTGCATGTTGAAATAAGTTTTTAATAGTTAAAATATTTGAGATCTATGGGCTTTTAAAACCACGGGAGCAAAAAATGATTGATTACTCGGTTAATTCAAGAAGGTTATAGTTATAGTAGGTCAGTAACTATCTTTGGGTGTAAGTAATAATTATGTAATGACGATTTAACCTACTTCCTCACTTTCATCACTAGCTAGGTATGTTGAAAGTGCAGTGGGAATGAGACAGCGTGGAAAATAGTGGACATAATAATAATTATAACTTATAACGATTCTTTAAGGAGTGGTGGTTTAGTATTTGTAATTCCTACTTAGTATTAAGAAAATTAATTATGTACGCATCGTGCAGATAAATGCATATCTCCAGCAATTTGTAAACTTATTATTGACACTGGCTAAGTGTAGGTACTCAATTTGTATGGAGCCAAACTTACGAATCATCGTGTGCGATTCTTCCATATTTTTCTAAACTGTACCTGCCTGCTTAGGTAACTACTACCTAAACAAAATTTACTGAAACATCTGTTAAAGACCTGAGTGAAATGATGATGATTTCTTTTTGTTGTAATATGAAGAGGTAGTTATAAAAATATAGTTTTTTGTTTGAAACTTCTTTTACTGTTATAAATCTATATTAGACTCAAAACATTTAAATTTAGGTAATGGCTTAAATAGTTTCCGCTCACGGCTATGCTTGCGGTATACTTATACCTATGCTTATACAGGTTACTGTACTCAGCTTCGATAAGATTTAGTGGATTTTGTTGTTTGGTACGAAATGCATGATCTATTATTAGACTATAACGTAAAAATAACATAACACAAGCGTGCGAAGCCGCGGGCAAAAGCAAGTATAATTATAAAAACAGCCATTGAGAAAGTTGCAACTGTTAACGTTATGAAAATAAACCGATGAATCTCAGGAGGTTCCTTCACTGAAGGACAGACGACCTTGAATCATGGATGACGAAGGTCTTCCAGGTGTCGAGGAAGCGATCCCGCCGATGGCGCCACTCTAAGAGAAATAAATTACATTCTCACACACAGAGACAACCATGCCGCTCTTAAACCTCACCACAAAAGAATCCTTGCTGACATTGACGGGTACACACTGCTACCTCCCACTAGCTTCCTTTCGTGGTGCGTAGCAAACTTAGGGCTATGGGCAGATGCATCCAAGGGAGAGATAGAGTTGCTGCGCAGGGCCGAGAGGGTCTCACACCTTGCCATGGATGCCTCCTATCAACACTTTTACAAGACCCCATCCACTCCACTAACCCAGAGAAAATTCCCTCTTGAAACCCTTTATGCTGCTCTTGCAGTCACCTGGGCCAGGGTGATCTCCCTGGTGGCTCAATCCCAAGAACCTCGACACGAGATGAAGGTAGGCACGGTGCCTATCACATTTGAAGCTGAGCTGTGTGTGATATATGTAACTACCAGAACCTGCTACCTGATACCTTACTCCCTATTGCTTTGCTTCTCTGATATGTGCGCCGCCTAGTTCTCTGTGGACAGCTATGCCATGATACATGATGACAAGTACCCTGGCTACTCCCTATCGCGCGAGGTGCGCCTGTGTCTGGACAACATGATCAAATTGCTACAACACCATCAGCAGCAGGCTTACATCCTCCTCAAGATGTGGCCCTCGCTCGTAATAGGTTCTATACTCCGTGATATCGAGGGATCTGTGGAGTTTCTCAATACAATAACAGAGGACATTACCCTTCCTCTCAAGCTCACGCCCTTCCTCACGTCCGTCACATCAACAGTAACCGACCCCGCACACGCCATGCTGAAGCTGGAGCTTGCAGGCCTGTGGAAAACCATGGGTCACCCCATCGTCAACATGGACACCAGCACCAGAAGCTGGGTAACGAAAGGGACTGTCATGAAAATCGGCCTGGAGCCTGCCGCTCATCAGATCGACAACATGTTCAAAAAGGAGTTCTGCAGGCAGTACTATAAAATTCACAAAAGATGGCCAAATGTGTCTACGTCACCCGCCACTGACCCGCAGGTGCTGGCATGTTTACACGCAAATGAATGGGGAGAGACAGCGACCAGGAAATGGTCCCCGGAGGACTTTGAGGGCATCACCCTACTGAAAAATTCCGAGTTCAACTATCACATTGACACCATTGACATAATATCCGACAAAGCCATAATCCCGAGCAGAGCGAAGTGGATTCATGAATATGACACCACACGGGCACATGCCCAACGGGCCGCCCCCCACCACCAAGAGCGTAGTGATGCACTTCTTGACCACGGAGGTGTTCGACTGTCGTGAGATTCTTGGTCTCCTTGACCAAGGCGTGATACCGAGCGAGTGGAGAGTGATGGTGGCGGTACCCAAAGAGAGGGAGTTTAAAGAAAATGACGCAAGATGTTATGGTAAGATGACGCCTGAAATGAGAGCATACCAAGTCGTGACATAGAAGAACATTGCAGACACCATCTTCAGGTACATAAAACACCAGTCCATGACTCTCTCGGAGGAGCAGCTAACCAAGACTCTGAAACGAATGAGCTGCCCTGGTGAAGGCCAAGACTATATCAACATCATTATCGACTTCTCTTCCTGGTGTACGCACATACGCGCGGAGCTCCTCACCCCCCTATTCAGAAGCCTGGACGGGCTGTTCGGGCTAAGGAGCGTCTACAGCTTCACCCACATCTTTCCACTGATCTCCACGCTATTGTTTCAGGATAAGTATGCCCCCCCCGCTCAGTCCCGATGGCCTACCTGAAGAGGGCCCCAGGTGCGTGATTGGCCCGGAGGCGTGGTTAGAGGGGTTAAGACAGAAAGGGTATTGGACCCTGGCCACCATACTCATCATTTTAAGAGCAGCTCACCTGTGCGGCACAACAGCCTCCCTCCTTGGACAAGGCGACAATCAGGTAATCGTATTGAGGATTCCTTCTGAAGAGTACCTCCAGGCAAGAGGCCAGACTCCTGAGACCTATACACAACAGTTTCTCCAGGTGCTGGACGACAACTGCACAGAGGCGGGCATAGTGTGATAAAGGTTCCCGAATAATGGAAGTCCCGCCGCCTCCTAGAATATGGGAGAAAATACTTTATGGACGGCGTGCAGGTGAGCGGCGCCCTGAAGAAGGTTTCCAGGCTGACCAGCGAGGCCAACCAAGCTGTCTACACCGTAAACACCCTCATCTCTGGTCTGTCCTCCAGCGGTGCCTCCGTTGCGGGAGACGACGTGACACCCATCCCTGCATACATGCTCACTATATTCAAAGCCGCACCAAGATACCAAGAGTGCCCAGACGAGTGGATGGCTGTACTTCTGATGATGAACAGGTCAGTGGGTGGATATCCCACCGTTCTATACCCACAATTTGCACTGCGTGCCACCCAGGACACCCTGAGTCTGGGGTTCAGCACTTTGAAGCGTCTGTTGCAGAACCCCCTATTCAATGCACAGGTGCACGCTCTCCTTGATATCACAAGACCCGTGCAGGTGGATCATCTTCAATTGATAAAGGACCCCAGCAGCATTCCACTAAATATACCACCACAACCTGAGAACATGTTCAGAAGGAAGCTTAAAGAGGGTCTACCATCCCTGGTGAGAAACAGGAGTGTGGCAGCCATATTCGGGGCGCAGGCAGATGAAGAGGAGGTCAAGCTCAAGAATGATCTTCTGTCCATCACCCCCGTGAACCCCAAGTTGATGTGCAAACTGCAGCAACTTTCGAATATCGGAGTGAGGGAGAAGGTTATGGGGAAATTTGCCACCGCTAGATCAATCCAGAGTGCATCCCTGGGAGCGTGGATTGACGAGAAATCTCTCCTATGCACCATAAAAGCTCTACAAGATAGAACAGCTCAATACTACATGAGGAGAAAAAACAGACCCTTTACGCAAACCCTTACCACCTGTAAATGCGTCACAGTCCTCACTCAACAGGTGAGAGAGACCCTCTGGGGGCTGCACATGGAAGGGATAACGATGCCCGCTCCATGTGACAAACTTGTCCTGACACCATGGACAAACGTCACCGGAGAAATGGTTCCCTCCGCCATCATGATTGGTTGGTCGGGGGTCCCCGACAAGAACAGCTTCTACACCCGAGGGCCACACACTCCCTACATAGGCTTACAAACTAAGGTTCGAGCACGAAGATCCGCGTTACAAGTGTTAGAAGTGGGGAGCATGGTGGAGAACATTAAAATAAGACACTCCTAGAACTGAAGAGCTGGGTCAGGGGGAGTGAAGGTCTACAAACACTATTAAGGGTGCTTGTGGAGGAAAAGACGCATTTGACTTTGGCTGAGCTGGAGCCCTTTACATCACGGGTTTACGCTGGGATGCTAGCCACAGGTTGCCCTGCCCTGCATTAAGAAGAGGAGCCATGTGGAACGGGTGCACAAACATACTATCATGGCTAAGAATAGTGTCAGATACAGCAACTCATTACGCAAAGCAAGGCACCAATTACAACATCTGCTTTCAAGAAGACTTCCTGTACGCTCTGTCCGTCTTGTCTGAGTGGTACAGAGAGCACGGTTACCTGCCTCACACTATGGCATCAGTGGTCGCCGAGAAATGGTGTGTGTGGGAACTACCACCAGAGACCTACCATCTTGAAGAAAGCACATATCAAGGTCTTCCATTGCAGAAGGTCATAGAGAATCTCACTCAAGTTGAGGACAGGCACCTGATCCCCACCACATCACATGGGAACCCGCGTGTGTCCTACACCGTTCACACCGCACACAAGCTGGCAGCTTGGACCCTCCATATCAGATCTGAGGAGTTTGTAACATCTCTAGAGAACAGGGCCATATCGGAGAGTGTCCTAAAGGACAGATGGCGCTGTAACAAAGTGGACGGGTGGAGCTAGACATTGACAGTTGCGGTCGCGGCGGCAGGCGATATAGCATTCAAGGAAAGGGAGAGGAGCCAGTTTCATTGTGGTGGAAGTAGAAAAAACAGAAGCAAGAGTAAATATATAAAGAAGGATAGTTATCTCGGGATAATGTGTTGAAAATATTGATCCGAGTCGTTTTGCAGTAGAAGTCGTATTTTACTATTTTACAGTGTGACCGTCTGTTACTATTACGTCTGAGAAATGGAAAGTGGAATAAAAGATGTTGAGTTAATAATGATCTGGTTAATTTCATACAACTATCCCATAGTTGCTATTGTTGAGGAAGATGTGGATTTGGTAGTTTTCTTAATGGCTATCACCACCAGAGAAGCAAATATTCCTTATGAAGCCAGGAAAAGGCAAGGCGAAGCCAAGATATTTTCGTCACAATAGACTTGGTCGGTGCAAACCGTAAACAGTTTCAATACCTCGTTACTAGCGGAATACCTATAAACAGTTATTCGAGCTTGCGATAACTGCTTGTTATAGTTATTGCTGGTATTGGCGAAAACGCGAAACGTCGCTGCACCGTAACGAGCGGAGCCAATAGCGGCGCAATACCCACGATACCGACTGGTTACTGATAGGCTATTTGTACCACCTTGAGCAGCCGTTGTCGTTTCGTTCGCGGCCGATGCGATACCGACCCGACCGGACCCGAACAAATACGAAATGTTACGAGTTTTCGGTGCGAGAGTGAGAGACGACGAGGAAATGGAACAGGCCTATTTTTTCGGAGATAATGAAATGAATGGTGACAAATAATTTAAATCCTACGTCCATTGTTTTAAAGGTGGTTATTGAAATAAAATTAGGTCAAGGTTGAAATTGCGTTTTTTAGGTAATTTGTTTTGGAATATGGACTGATGGACAGTTATTTCTTTTCAAGGTCAGAGGTGAGAGTGAAAGAAGTTTAGCGAGCGCGCGTAAATTCTTTGAATTGTAATATATTATTATACTTACCTATTGTTTTAAATAAAACGTTTTTAGTGTAGTTGTATATTAAACCGTGTGTGTGTACCATAGTATAAATATTACAATATACAAATCTAAAACAATGTCTCGTGTAAATAGTAGTTCGTTATGGGACATTTTTAATAAAACGGACATTGTAGCTAAAAAAGCCAAATGTACATTGTGTGGTGATATTTATAGCTACAAAGCATCATCAGGAAATTTAAAGTCCCATTTAAGAAAGAAACATGTTGACGCATATCGGCGTGTTGTAACAGCTCAGCGGCAGCACAGGCACACTGAACCAGCAGGTAAAGTTGGGCGATAAGTAATGTTTTCATTATTTCATCATTATAATTATTATATATAATATACTATATTTTTGTAACTGAAATTTCAAATTGTTGTTCCTATATAACTTATACCTATTATAATTACAGAATGAATATAGTATAACATTCTGGCAAACGCAATGCTCACAATGAACAATTTTTTCATGATGATGATGAAAAAAATAGACCTTATAACTATCGCGTGAGAGTTAGTATTCGTCAACTTAATATTCACAACCGCAGCGCGACCACAGCGGCGCGAAAAGTTGCGGTTGCTTATGTTAGATGGCGTTGGCTTACTATAATTATCTCTGTGATAATTAGCGATGGTCGGATTTTTATTTTGTATTGTAAGACTAGAAATTTAAAATGAAATATATGTCTGCTATATTGTTGTAACACCCAACTTTACCAGCAGGTGTAACTGAGCCTGTTGCATCACAGCCAGCTACATCGGCAGCGGCACTTTTGACTCCTGCTCCTGCACCGTGTTCATCAGCATCACCTGTGGCATCACATCTGTCAATAGCTACGACTAGCCATAGCCAGAAGCAACAAACTATAGAAAAATACGGCACCACCAAAAAAATTTCGAAGGAACAAAAACAAAAAATAGACCAGGATTTGCTACGTCTCTTCACTGATGGGTATCAGCCTTTTTCATTGGTTGAGGAAGCCGCCTTTAAGAAGTTTGCGAGCTGGATTCCTGGGTATAATCTCCCTACCAGAAAGACAATATCTAATGTCCTGATTCCAGCTCTGTACGACAAGACTAAGGAAAAAATTAAAATTGAATTAGCTTCATCAGAAATTGAGAATGTATGCCTTACAGGTGATTTGTGGACGTCGCGTGCCAATGAATCGTATTTAGGCGTAACGGCACACTATATAAACGAAAACTATGTAATAAAATCGATGTTATTAGAATGCAAAAGTTTCTCACCGTCGCACACAAGCGAGAACATTCGGGTGGCGCTAGAGGAAATGGCAGAGGAATGGGGTCTACGAAATAAAATAAACTTCGTAGTAACCGATAATGGACCCAATATCACCAAAGCAGTACGCGATATAGGGTGGAAACATTACGGTTGCTACGCGCATACTCTTAATTTAATTGTACAGGAGACACTAAAAACTTTAGACTCCGAAAACTCTGTGCTCGCAAAAATCAAGAAAATTGTGCGGCATTTTAAAACAAGCTCAACGGCGCAAACTAAACTGCTGAAAGCGCAAACAAATGAGGATCCGAATTGCATCCCAAAGCGCTTAAAGCAAGTACCTACACGCTGGAATTCAGCATATCATATGATACAAAGGTTTGTAGATTTGGAGGTACACGTACGCTCTACAGTGGCTACTTTGCGGCAAGATCTTCCAATTATCCACAATGATGAGTGGATATTTTGTGCGCAATTGTGCAAGATATTGAAGCCCTTTGAGGATGCCACAGCGTCATTAAGTGGTCAAAATTACATGACGGCTAGTTCCGTCATCATGATGACTCGTTGCCTCGTCTCGGCCTGCGACATGTTACTGCAAGAAGACATTTTAGAGGCCTCAACCAATGTTGTATTGCAATTACGTTCGGGACTTATAACACGATTTGTTCATGTGGAAAAGAGTGGCACCTTCTCAGTCTGTACGTTCCTGGACCCGCGGTACAAAATGGCGGTGTTTGCGGATGCGAACGAAGCACTCAACACACGGAGGAGAGTACAGGAGATGCTGGTCGATGACATACGCAGGGAAACACAGCCACAGACAGAACCGGAACCAGCAATCAGCACTGATACGAGTAACAGATATGACAAATTTTCGCCTTGGACAGTGCTACAAAGTATCGTCAGCCAAAAACAATCGGTTGGCACGCCCTTGTCTAAGGCGATCAAAGAAATTGATACGTACTTAAATGAGGACATATTACCTGCATTTGCCAGTGACGGTACGTGGAACTGCCCATTAGAGTGGTGGCGTAACCATCGTTATACGTACCCTTTCTTAACAAAGATGGTAAAAAGGTACGGCAATATCATGGCCACATCAGTGCCTTGTGAACGAGTTTTTAGTAAAACTGGGCTTATAATAAGTGATCGCTGAACTCGACTCACAAGCTCGAAAGTAGAACAATTGGCATTCTTAAATCTTAATTTAAAGGAATAACCGATGATGTAAATAGATGGTGTAAATAGATGGTGTAAAGCTTTATTTCTAATAACAGAGATCCATAAGTCCTTAAATCTCTTACTGCTTAATCCATAAGAAAATTAAAAAATATCAAAATCTATTTAATTTCTACGATAAATAAAAGTTAAGCCAACCGGTATCGGTACTTTTGCAACGCAAGTCGCAACGCATGAACGCATACCTACTTTTGCAACGAAGTTTTAGTAAAATAACGATTTTTCTAATACCCGTGCAGAAACTCAAAACGATCAATAACTAGTTATCAAAATAAACAGTTTCAGAACACGTTATTGCCATCAATACCAACCAGTAAACGGTTTCGGTATTGCAATATGGCGTACCCACCCACCTCTACCTGCTAGTTAGCGAGCTAGATAATTATATCAGAAGGATTAATAAAATGATGGGTGTAACGTATGAAATGAAACTTTCCCAAAAAAAAAACAAGGTTATCTACTGCCCTAAACATCTCGGAACAAATCGCCACCGCGTGCTAACTTTTCCTCTGGCGCCATCTAGTTTAGTTTTCGGAACTGGCTAGCATGTGTTCACCTGAGTGTGTGTGTTGTACGTACACATGAAGCACGCACGCACACGTGTCATTGTGCTTTGCGTAGCACTCTGTCTACGGTGTAGCATGTACTGAGTAGTGAGTCAAGTGAGTGGTGTGCTACGTGCGTGTGCACGTAGCACACTAAGGTTAGGCCTCGACAAGTCGGCACCCAGCCTCGCCTCAATCGTGCTAGCACAGTGTGGTGACACGATTTACAAAAGAGTCCGGACGCACGATCCTCGTTTTTAAACGGTGTGCTACCCATGACTAGAATCTTAAGGGTTCTATAATATCGACCATCAGGGAAACGCTATCCCAGACCTCTCCCTGCACGTCAACAACAGGCGACAAAGGACAAGCAGTCCCTCTCTCACACGAACGGGATGGGAGATTGGAGAAAAGCGTCACAAAACTGGAAGAAGCAGTGAGGGTTTTGACCTCGAGTACTGTCAAGCTAACAGGGAGAGAGGTTAGCGCGCCGGCGAAGGTTACAGAAATCATGCCGAGGCTGACTTCCCAGTCACATACATCCATCCAGCAGTACTCTGAGCAAATGCAGCTAGACGACAGCGATGAGGACGAGCGGTATTGACATAGGTCTCCTAGGTATACTTTTATGGTGGGCCGTAACGCTTAACATCAGGCGAACGGCCAGTTCGGCACGTAATTCACTTACATAAAAAATTAAAAACCATTCACGCAACCACAGAGTACTAAAAATAAATACGCTTCGAAACGAAAATTTTTTAATGCACTGTGCAAACGTACACATGGCATTGTGATGCTAAGGAACTTCAATCCTAAAATCTTGGTCATGGGTTATAAATGTTGTATTACTTATAATTATGCTCAGAATGCTTATCTGAGTTATCATACAAGCCAGGATAAGCAACTAAAATAAACCTGACACTATGGAACTATATGCTGTCGAATTTTATTTTTCACGCCTTATTAACAACATTAATAATTAAGTACAATTAAGTACCCATACGATCCATTGTTAAATTATCATTTTATTTTGTAGATCTACACAATTATGCTTTAATTTTATGCTTTAAATTCATATAATAGTATAATTATGCAATAATAATAATACTACATTCTAATTCAAAAACACACACTTAAAATTTCGGAACGCACATTGATTGCCTTTCGACCTTCGGTTGTCTTAAACCAATGAGCGTTAAGTATTTTTACAAGTGTACGAGAAGCGGGGGTTAGAAATTATACAGTAAAGAAAAATTAAAAACGAACAAGAACCTTGTGTCCAAATCGCTAGGTAAGTCATCATCGACAGCCTGAAAACGTCTATTGCTGAACATAGGCCTCCCCCACAGAGCGCCACTTTGAGCAGCTGCATGCCTCCCGCATCCATCGGCTCCCCGTGGTAAGCCGCAGCTAGGTAAATAATAAATTTTATTTTTCATGTTCTAATTGCACTAATATGTTTTGAAACCGACGTTTAACTACTATCAAGCTGCTTTATTGCATACTGCCTCACTGTTTGACATTGACACATCAGTAATGCCATTCTGACTTCTTTTTTGACCATCATCATCCTTTATATCACTATCCGTTTTACTATCATCACTAATGTTGATACTGCTTTGCCCATCACTGTTGGTGACATCGACACTGCTTTTCCCTTCACTGTTAGTGACATCGAGATTGCTTTTCGCATCACTATTGGTGATATTGGCACTCTTGGCACCGCCACTATCATCAAGATAGCCAACGATTTCACTATTTCCATCATCATCATCGTCGTCGTCACCACCATCTGTACACTTTTCACCTGTAACAAAATAGGTGGTCGTCATCATCATCATCATCATTATCATTATCAGCCTGAAGAGGTCCGCTGCTGAACATAGGCCTCCTCCACAGAACGCTACTTTGAGCGGCCACTTGCCACCTGCATCCATCAGCTCCCCGCGGTTTTCACCAGATCCTCGGTTCACTTAGTGGGGGGTCAGCCTACGCTGCGTCTTCGGGTTCGTGGTCGCCACTCGAGATCGGTTATCTGATGACTATAAATTATCAAAGAAGGGAATAACGGGCAAAGCGGTGGTATCTACGACGAACATTGCAGAAAAGTCCTACGACCTCGTAAAATAGTTAATTTATACCTGTCTCTGCTTCAAGCCTGTCTTCGCTAGGTTCATAATTATGTCCGGCCAGCTTCTCCAGCCAAGTAGATATGCTGCCTTCCATCTCCCCTTGCACGATGCTTGGGTATATGTGGGACTGCTTGAACTCCTGGACGGATGGCTCCACCTCGTCCCAAGACAGACTGTCGTGGCTACCCTTGAACTTGGCATCATACGTCTCGTAGTGCACCTGTTAAAGTTATTGTTTATAAGTAATAATAAATAATAAAAGAATTAAAAAACCATTTATTTATCAGACACAAAGATCCTTAACAGTGAGTTTATTAGCTGCATGCAGCGGTTTTAGCAGCTTGGAAACATTTTGTGGAATAAAAACTTTTTGAAACTGATATATACCTCATTACATTTATAAAAATATAATTTCAAATATTTATGCATGTCAAATCTGTCATACTTGATTATACGAAAATAAAAATAGCTTCAATGAATATTTAGTTTGTATTTATTAATGGCGACGATGGAGGAAGAATTATTTAATTTAAAACGAACCAGAAGCAATATCAAAGGCCAGTTTACAAAAATCTAGAGACTTTTACAAAATGTTGCCGGCATTTCGGAATACGAACATACGACACGTCTTACGACGATTCAAAAGTATGAAGAAAGGTTCGACAACATACAAGAACGTATTGAAAAGATTTGTTCAAACTCGCAGGAGGAAAGTAATTTGCACTTCGAGATCAAGGAAGAAATTACACAACTGAAACTGATGTTACATAACAAATGCATACCGAGAACTTCACCCGCACCATTACTTACACAGTGCGGCACACGGGAAAATACTAACCAGATGAACCAAATACATAAAATACACTTTCAACCGTTTCAAGAACAAGAAAGTTTCAGGAACTTCATCAAACGTCTTGAAACATACCTATACATGACAAACTGCCAGGATTCTAAGATGATGACTTACATTTTATTATGTTCGTTGAGCCTGGAACTACATGAACGAGCTTGTGACTTATGCGCTCCAGAAAACCTCACTCAAGCGACTCAAGCGTCTAGCACATGACTGTGAGTTTTCCTGCGACAGCTGTAAAAAGCCAATTGGTGACAACTTCTTAGCCTTACAATTTATAAGAGGAATACGAGACAGCGAAATCCGTACAAAAATATTACAAGATAATTACAATACTAACTTCAAGGAACTAGTGTAGCTGGCAACATCATCTGAAATCGCTAGAGCAGACAATACGTTTGTTACTGGAAAACCGGACCGATGTTCCCATACACTCAATCAAAAATAGTCAAAATTTTAAAACGAAAGCTACATCGCTACCATTTCGAATTACTTCAATTAGAGATTTGCAAGGAAAATGTTTCCGCTGCGGAGATGCGGATCATAGAGCAAACGTTTGTAGACATATCAACATGCACTGTTCAAAATGCAACAAGAAGGGACATCTACCTCGAGTTTGTCTTCAAGCATTGAAACAAACGAGAAACAATCAAATTGACGAACCCGACGAAGTGGACACTGACAGTATTTGTGACATCAATGCTATCCGCTCGAGTTCCACTGATAAATTTATGATAAACGTCACTATTGAAAACAAGAAAGTTCAAATGGAGCTTGATACAGGAGCCGCATTATCATCCATGTCACTCAACGAGTTTAAAAGTTTACAACTTGGAAACCAAATTTTCAAGACAGGTCTCCGCATGAAAACTTATACGGGCGAACTTATTACATCTGTTGGAGTAGCCTACGTAAAGTGCAGGTACCATGACCAAATATTTCATGGAAAACTATACATCATCAGACAAGATGTTGACGCCATATTTGGCAGATCATGGATACGAGAAGTTAAATTAAATATTGCAGACATGAATACAGTGACACTCGAAAGACCAGTATATCCAGAGTTAGACAAGATCATTACAAAATATTCATCTGTTTTTGATGGGAAACTGGGACATATTCCAAATTACAAAGGACACTTAACATTACGCGAAGATGCAACGCCTATCTACATAAAACCGCGACGTATTCCATACGCGATGAAAGATAGGGTGGATAATGAAATAGACCGTTTATGCCAAGAAGCTGTTATTACAAAGATTGACAACTCCGAATGGGGAACGCCGGTAGTACCTATCGTGAAACCTAATGGCAGCATTCGTTTATGCGCCGACTACAAGGTAACACTGAACAGAATGATTAAAGATGAACAGTACCCTATACCTATCATTGAGGACATTTTTGCTGAGATGAACGGTGGAGAATTTTATTGCACTTTAGATATCTGTCAAGCATATTTAAATATGCAAATGGATGAAGAAAGCGCGATGCTACAAGCGCTCAGTACACATAAAGGCACATTCAAGGTAAACCTCTTAATGTTTGGAGTGAAGGTAGCTCCGAATTTGTAGCAAAAGTTTATGGACAGAACCCTACAGGACATACAGGGAGTCAAATGTTTTTTTGATGACATAATTATACAAGGCGCTACGGAAAAACAATTACGACTAGAAAAAGTACTTGAGAAGTTACAAGAAAATAACTTGAAAGACAAATGTACATTTTTCAAAAAAAGCATCAACTACTTAGGACACACCATTGACAGCCAAGGTCTACACAAAAATAAAGAAAAGATTCGGGCAATTTTAGACGCAGAAAAACCAAACAACACGAACGAGTTACGAACATTTTTGGGTATGAGCAATTATTACAACAAATTTATTCCGAACCTGGCTTCAATTTCGCACCCACTTATTAAACTATTACAAAAAAACGCAAAATTTTCATGGTCCAACGAATGCGAGCAAAGTTTCAATAAAATTAAAGAAGAAATAGTTAGCAATAGAATTTTAATACACTTTGACCAAAACAAGCCCTTGGTTCTTGCGACGGATGCTTCGCCAACAGGCCTGGGGGCTGTTCTATCTCACCGATTACCTGACGGTACGGATAGACCTATTGCTTTTGCTTCGCGATCACTTACGACGTCTGAAAGAAAATACAGTCAAATTGACAAGGAGGCTACAGCCATATACTGGGGAGTGAAAAAGTTTTCCATTATTGTTACGGAAAGAAATTCACACTAATTACGGATCATAAACCTTTAACTAATATATTTTAATCCACACAAAACCTTACCGGCAATGAGTACGATGCGACTTTTTTATTATGCACATTTTCTGTCAGGGTTGACAACATTGAGTACAGAAATTCAGCGAGTAATAGCAACGCTGATTATCTTTCAAGATTTCCTGTAGAAAAAGTTTCTGAACACAACATAGACCAGCACAGTGCGTTTCAACAACATCAATTGAATACACTAACAGTTAACCGCGAAATAATAGCTGAAGCAACAATGAAGGACACTGATTACGTTAAGATAGTTGCATTGTTAAAAAAGGGACAATCATTAAGAACCCTTGGCTACAATGATAATGAAACTACACTAGAAGATAACTGCCTTATGAAAGGGACCAGAGTAATGATTCCCCTCAGTTTACGACACAAAATTTTGGAAGAACTACACTTGGGTCATTTAGGAATGTTAAAAATGAAAATACTGGCTCGCAGCTACGTGTATTGGAGAAACATCGATAAGGACATTAAAGATTTAGTTAACAAATGCCATGAATGCCGCTTAAAACAAAACGAACCAAACAAGGCCCCATTACATCACTGGGAAATTCCGACTGAACCATGGCAACGAATACACATAGATTTTGCCGGACCAATACACGGGTATTTTCTGTTTATAATTGTTGATTCCTTATCGAAATGGGTGGAAATCATCCCTACCAAAACAACGACAAGTGCTTGGTGTATTTCTAAGCTTAGAGATTTATTCGTAGATTTTGGTCTACCGCACGTTTTGGTATCAGATAACGGAAGGCAATTTGTATCGAAGGAGTTCTCGACATTTCTGAAGGAAAACGGGGTCGTACACAAAACCTCAGCACCGTACCATCCAGTTACGAACGGTCAGTCAGAGCGTTTTGTCCAGACAGTAAAAAAAGGACTACATGCAATGGATAAAGAGACAGAACCAATACAAGAGAAAATATTTAAAATTAAATATCAGTTACGTCGTACGCCAAATACTACATCAGGGAAAAGTCCATACGAACAAATGTTTGGTAACCGAAAAGTGAGAACACTGTTGCACGCTATGTTACAGAAAAAACATACCCAGTCTATGTCGAGTAATGATCATAAACAAAACGTAAGAACCTTTAAATCTGGGCAGAGAGTCCAGATCCGAAACTACAATGCCAGCAAAAGATGGGAGTTTGGAACAGTTTTAAAACGTATTGGCCATCCACTATGAAGTGTTAACAGACCTGGAAGAGACATATTGATCAGATGCTTAACACAGCTGTTAGCAAGGCCGGGGAGGATTAAATGGGGGTGGAGACCCTGATATATACCTCATTACATTTATAAAAATATAGTTTCAAATATTTATGCATGTCAAATCTGTCATACTTGATTATACGAAAATAAAAATAGCTTCAATGAATATTTAGTTTGTATTGATTAGAAACCTAACTAAATTATACCAAATTCCAATAAAACATGTTCAACTTACCACTTGCTAATATGAGGAGGAAAGAAAGATGGAAGTAAATAAAGAAGCAAGGAAAGAAAGGAAGGGAAGAAAAAAGGAAGGAATGAAAGAAGGAAGGAAAGGTAGGAAGGAAAGACAAAAGGAAGAAAAGAAAGAAGGAACATAAATCTAAAACATCCAAACGTTAAAATAAAATTACCAACATATTAGCATAAACTATCATTAATTATTTAAAATCCAAAGTTCTTACTTTATCAAGTACTAGTCCAAGGCCAGGTGCAGTGGGTACCATGACCTTCTCCTTGCCGAAAGCTCGTTCCATTATCGAGATGTCAGCAAGTTCTCTCAGCACTGCTATCATCAGCCCAACCATTTTTCTTATCTGATGCAGCATGAAGCTTTGACCCTGTGGATAAAACACACTTATTGCATAATCAGGCCATTTTTGCACTTTTTTTGTGTCCCACCCATGTTTCCGGTATACCTATGACACGGACATGGTGCATGTAACTGTGTCGAAATATCGGAAACTGAGGAATGATTTTAATCACAGTAAAGACCCCGCCGACGACCTGGTGAAAACCACAGGGAGCCGATGGATCCAGGAGGTGAGCAGCTGCTCAAAGTGGCGCTCCCTGGGGGAGGCCTATGTTCAGCAGTGGACGTCTTCAGGCTGTTAATAATGATGATGATGAAAGATCCTGTAAATACTATTAATGTATTAAACATTTCAGTTCCGTTGTAGATTTGCATGACTACAGTATGGGGGGGCTTCAAGAAAAGTGTTACAGTCTCTAAAGGTAGGCAACGCACCGACAATGCGCTTGGTGTTGGTGATGTCTATAGGTGGCAGTGACCACTTACCATCAGGTGGGCCGCCTGCTTGTTGGCCACTCATTACATAAAAAAAAGATCATAGAACAGCATATTTTTTAAGAAAATATTTAACAGCTACCTTTACTAACAGAACGGCAAACTCCATATCAGAATGTACGAACACTCTTTCTACATTGAACCCCATCATGTACCTCAAAGACGAAGGATCTTGGAAATGCCTGAAACAATATGTTAAATTAGTACTCAAATTCTACAACTGACATTCTACAAACGGCAGAACCGATTTTCTTGTTGAAAGAACACACTAATTCAAATCACCCTAACAAATAAAAAAAAAACCAGCCAAGTGCGAGTCAGACTCGTGCACAAGGGGTTCCGTACTACTACTATCCATAAAAACGAGCAAAAAAATCATGTTTATTGTTTGGGAGCAACAGAAATACATCTGTGAAAGTTTCAACTGTCTATTGTAACTCTCACAGTTCATGAGATACGGTCTGGTGACAGACAGACAGATGGACAGACAGACAAACTGACAGAGTCGTAGAAATAGGGCCCTTTTTGTATGGCTGTGTAAATGAGGCCAGTGTAAACATAAGCCTAAGCCTCCTCTGCAAAGTGCTACTTTGATCATCTGCTTGCATGTGGTTTACTTAGATTAGGAATAATTAGCGTAAATTACAGTTCCAAAATGAAAATCATGCTTACTTTTTCTCTGTAAAATTGTGATAGCTCTTTGTTCCTTTATACACTCCTAATACATCATTAACTTTCTGCAATTTCTCTTCCGTTATTCTATATAGCTTTCTTTCTTCCTCAGTCACTAAAGTCGGTTCAAAAACAAATGTGGGAAGAGTATAGCTGTATGTTCGAGCATTGCACTTTGATTTTGAGTTGAATCTGTTTGTCACCCTTTTAATTCCAAACACTTTTATGCATTCCGGTAACCTCTTGTTTATTTCTTCTATGTTGGCTTCAAGAGCTGGAAATAAAATGTATTATTGCATGAGTATAATTATTATTATTATAATAAACATGTGTTTACTCTAACATTATTTTATCTTTTTATTTAATATTATTGAGTTATTATTTTAATGAAACTCTGGATACCTGGAACCTATAAACAACATTATTACATATTTATGATTTTTATAGCAGTGTCGCCTGCTCAGCGTAATCTACAGATTAACTCAATCCCCGCTTGTGATTCTAATTTTTCCTTTACAAATTAATCTGAACATTATTACAATATTAAAAACCCAGTTAACTCAATCCCCGCTTGTGATTCTAATTTTTCCTTTACAAATTAATCTGAACATTATTACAATATTAAAAACCCAGTTGTAACTAAAAATATAATGAATTTCTGAAGAATTAGTTACATTACCACCAGTACAACCACCATGGCATAGCATTTATTACTGTGATTTTTATGCAACTGTGTTATCATTACCAAAACCTTAGTTTTTACTGAATTAAGAGATTTAGATGCATCATAAATCAAAATATTTTTTATTATTTGATAGTAGGCTGAATATATTCACAAATTGATAAATCCATACATGAATGACATTTTAATACTAACGCAGCTTTAGAGACACCACCTGTCTGGCTGCAGAAACACCTTTGTCAGTTCTAGAACTCCTTTGGAACTGTGCATTCTGTTGGTTCGCAAAATCCTCTTCTGTAATATATTTGGCTTCTAGAAGTGCTTTTAGGAGATCTTCTTCTATTGTTGGCACACCAGGATTCCTGAAAATAATCAGAATGATTAGTCATCTACATCATCATCATCATCAACAGCCTGAAGATGTACATAGGCCTCCCCCAGAATGTGCTACCTTGAGTTTGTGGCCCATGAATCCATCAGCCACACACGGGTTTCACCAGATTGTCTGTCCACCTAGTTGGTGGCCAGCATACGCTGCATCTTCCGGTAAGCTGAACTAGTAGTAACCGAATTTAAATAGAAATAAAACAGTTAAGCAGAAAGGAATTAATGGCATGCATGCCAGCAGTACCAAAACTTTTTACCTCTGCATACCATGATAATTAACACCTGAGTAGCCCAATAGCATTGCCATTTTTTTTCTCTTAATCCTCTCACATGTTTTCTTTGCGTCAGTTTCCCCATTTTCTTTAGCATTTGGGTCAGGCTCATTCCATTGACGTTTACCCCTTTTCTTGAACCTCGTCAGGTATTTGTTGACGACAATCTCTGGTTCTTGTTTTTCATCAAGACCTTTTGTATCTACTTCAGTAGTTGACATGTTTGCAGCTGTTATTTGTCTGTATTGTAAACCTGCAACAGCTTTGATTTTAATGGTAAAACTATAAGCTGTATGTCATCTTAGCATAGCGTTATAGTGTACTCTTTGGTAAAGACTATGCTGGTGTCAAACCTTTGCTGCCTGCGCAGCAGTAACAGTGTGGGATAGAGATAGAGATCATAGAGATGAGGCAGGTACCACCAATCAACAAACTTGTGTGCATTACCGTTGTGACTTCAGGAAAATTCTAGTAAATTCGGGTGTTACTCTGTCTACACTATGCTAGATTATACACAGTAGGATATAGCCAAAGAGTACCCATGACTGCCGTATTTCCAACTCCCACCGTCTAGCGCAGAGATAGGTAGGCACCTAACAACGTGTACTAAATAACCTCACGAACAGGAATGCAAACACCGCGTACATAGCTCCCTCATCAGCTCATCACATCACCATGAACGTAATGCGAACTATTTGTGCATTTAGCATTTACCTGACAAAACAGGATGCCTCGGTAGATTCTGTCTCAATGTTCCAACGAATAAGCCGATTAATTTTAGTGACATATTAAGGTTTTATGATTTAGGTAATGTAAATACAGGCAGACTTATGAAAACAATTACATTATGTACCTTTCCTTGAATGCCTAAAATAAATCACGCAACACCAAAAAGTACCTTCATTTCATTTGTAATTTGTAATTTTGTAATTTTGTTACTACTCTTGCAAAACCACGCGTACAAAAAAAAATAACACCAACATTAAACCAGTGATGTACGTAATCGATTATCAATAATCTATTATTTAAATAATCGATCGTGATTTATTTTATAAATCAGTATTTAAACCCAATTTTTAACCCACCACTCTGACGCGGACTTCTTTCAAGTGTTTTGCTATTTTTGTTTTTATTGGAGACTATAGCAAACTATAAAGAGATGTTGCCAAACCGTGCCTCTCGCGCCGCATCCCCGCTCGCATGGAGGTATAAGAAGAGAGCCAAAATCTGCCAATGCGGCGTTGCCGCTCCGCATCCTTCGTGTAAACATACTATCTTGTATCTCTGTCTAATACACGAATCGTCGCATAGAGTATGCGAGAAAGCGACTGTAGGAACGGCAACCTCGCCTTACCTACCACCGCGTGTCATGTCTTGACAGTTTGGTGTGTCAAGAAATTAAATGCGAGAGCATAAAACTTGAAAATATAGTGATTATATTGTTATTAGGGCTAAATATTGTGTCAATAGTGAAATTGTGTCGTGTTGTGCTGTGTTTTGTGCATCAAGAGTAACCCGAGGAGTCGAAGGAAAACCAGAATCATCATTTTATACGTTAAAGTTTACTGGCTATTTTTATGTTAAATCTTACTTTGGTTTTGGGAGATTAAAAGTAGAAAATCTCTTTCCCTAAAAGTGGCTGAATGGATTTAGTTCAATGCAAACAGAATGAAAAAGTACGTGCAAATCTGGTAATTTAAAAATAGGCACCTAAACTACTTTTATAAAATACAGTAGGAAGGCCAGTGTCGTCTGGATTCAATATGAGTTATGAAATTTATAATAAACTAGCTGACCCGCCCCGGTTTCGCACGGGTTTATTAGTTTTATGCCCTTACCCTGTTTATGGGTAAGAGAAAAGCAAAAGTGAAAAATATAGGGGAAAAGGATGAATAGATGGGACGGCGAAGGGAGACATGCGCAGCCGTCCCATCCATTCATCCTTTTCCCCTATATTTTTCCCTAAAATAAAATATAGGGGTCTTCAATACAACAAACGTGATTTTTTTCTCGTTTTTATAGATATATTTATTATAATAGTACAGAACACTTTTTACAAATTTAACCATCATTTTAATGAATAGAATAAGAAAAAGCGAATGTAAATAAAAACTAACTATTATGGAACAATGTTATTTGAACAGCCTGAAGACGTCCACTGCTGATCATAGGCCTCCCCCAGGGAGCGCCACTTAGAGCGGCTGCTCGCCTCCTGCATCCATCGGCTCCCCGCGGCTTTCACCAGGTCGACGGTACACGTAGTGGGGGGCTGGCCTACGCTGCGTCTTCCAGTTCGTGGTCGCCACTTGAGAACCTTTCTTCCCCATCGGTTGTCAGTTCTACGAGCGACGTGGCCTGCCCATTGCCATTTCAACTTGTTAATCCTACATCGGTCACTTTAGTTCTTCTGCGGATCTCCTCATTTCGGATCTTATCTCGCAGGGGAACACCGAGCATTGCTCTCTCCATAGCTCGTTGCGCGACTTTGAGCTTAGTAATGAGGCCAACAGTTAGAGACCACGTCTCAGTTCCATAAGTCATCACTGGCAACACACATATAAAAATGTTACTTACAAACGTTATTTCATATAATGTGTTTCAATATGCTTTTACTAGGATGGGTCATCATCATCATCATTATCATTAACAGCCCGAAGACGTCAACTGCTGAACATAGGCCTTCCCCATAGCGTGCCACCTTGAGCGGCCACTCGCCTCCTGCATCCGTCAGCTCCCCGTGGTTTTCACCAGATCGCGGTCCACCAAGTGGGGGCCGGTCTAAGCTGCGTCTTCTGGTTCTACGAATATCTAATTTTCTTGTTAATAACTAAAAAGTATCGAAATTCTGCAGCACTGTTTGGTTAGGTTTATTATATATCGATATATTGTGTAATAGGGGTCACTTCCCTACTCACGCATACTAATGCATATTTAAATACTCACACCAACAGAAAATGGACAGGCATTTTGTGAATGTCCGCCGTCCATATAATTCTATGTTGATGCCCGCTCGTTTCTTAGTTTAAAATGATCATGCGTTAGCGCCTACAAGCATCCCACTCGCACTCGTGCGCGCCCGCGATTATATCTCTCTCTTCAATGCGCTGTTGCCATCGCGTGCACGCCCGCGCCCCGCGCTTTTACGAGTTCGGAAATCGGACCACTCCACGAGTCAGTCTGCCGGCGCCGCCAATACTCGCCCACGAGCGACGCTGGTTTTGTACGCGCGCGTGCTTTCGAACCTACTACTTGTTTTAGCATATAAAGTTACGTTTTGTGCTAGAATAAACTTTCTTTTCCATGTGAACCTTCTCGTGTTTCCTTTTTATGAGGCCCACACCTCATAAATGGCGCCCAATCTCTAAAAGTGCCCGCGTTCATCCGCGTCAGAATCATAACGGCTAACGTGTGTTGTGTTGTGATTTTTGTGAACTTTGACTTACACATATTAGGTAAAACTGAACTATAATCAGTGTACCTATACCTACAGCGTGCGAGTATTCTTACAAGCTTCCAATACCTACTAAAATGCAGACAACAAGCAGAAAAGATCACCACGGTGGCGAAGATGATGCAACTCGCATTCCTACATCCCCCGCCCCGGAGAGTGCCCCGTCCGACGGTGTTGTCCCGCCGCCGACAACGCCGCAATTCTCGCGGTTCGTGCACGACGCGACTGTTGTTAACAACAGCGTTCCCCCCTCGGCTTCAACACCGAACCACGGCGAAATGACCTTCTCTCAAGAGAGCGTAGCTGCGCTAATAGCGTCCATGCAAAGATCCCAGACGGAAGCGTTCAAAGAAATAATAAGAGATGTAAGATCTTCCACCGTACTGAGTGATGGTATGCAAGGTACATTGGACCGCTGTCGATCCACATCCAGCGGCGATGAAAACGATTCAGTGACGACATTCATCGACAGCCTTGATAGTTATATTGATTGCGTCGGCGTTTCTGACGAAAATATAATAAAAGGGCTATCAATGCTATTTGTCGGTCGAGCCGCTATTTGGTGGAAAGGTGTGAGACAGGAAATATCCGGATGGGCCGACGCCAGACAAAGCCTTATTAGAGCCTTCGGGGACCAAAGGCCACCACACAAAATCTACCGTGACATATTTGCAAATCCGCAGGGTAACGAAAATACAGACATTTTCATATCGAATATTAGAGCACTTTTCGCTAAATTACCTAAACAAGATTTAACAGAAAATGCAAGGCTAGATATGACCTACGGCCTCCTGCACTCAAGAATAAGGAACAGAGTACGCAGAGAAGAGTTTTCCTCCTTCAAATCTTTCATGTTTTCAACGTTTATGTGTGCCTGTGGCGAATTATGCATGTAACAATTTGCAAAATTGTTTAGGCCGCTGCAATCAAGTTATTAACCCCCCGCATTGGGATGCGTTAGCTTTAAAATCTAACTCACAATCGGCCAAGTGTCCGACGGACATTGCTTGCAGCATTAAAAACAGTGCTAATAATAAAATGTGTTATCGAAATTGGGTTCCGCATAATTCCGCATGCGCATGTACTTGCTCTAAGAATAAATCCGATTTTGTATGTAATGTTAAATCAAAACATTTTTGCTCTCACAAAATCGATGATGCCACATGTTGTAATAATGCGAGAGCTAGTTATTCGGATAAATTACCGAAATGTACGAATCATAGTCCGAGAGCTAGTTGTTTAGATAATTCACCTGATTTGAAAAATTATAGTCCGAGAGCTAGTTATTTAGATAACTCACCTGATTTGAAAAATTATAGTGCAAGAGCTAGCTGCTCAGGAAAATTACACCAACTTACAAATTGTATTGAAACTGATTGTACTATTGAAAAATTACTTCAGTGTCTTGATTATAGTTCAGGAGCTAGTGGCACTGAAAAATTACTTAACAATGAATGTTCATACGAAAACTTGTTTTGCAATAAAAATGCCACAGAAAAAGAGTGTAACCACAAAATTCAATGTTCTCGGAATTTGTTGACAGGTAAAAATGTAGTAAATAATTTTGAAATCAATGTAATTTCTGATGACTGTTTATATAGCGGAGATGTGTTATCGTGCGGAAACAGTTGTGAGAGGCCCCGTGCATGTCGTGAAATTCTTCCAATATTGGGTGTTAGCGGTACAGCTTTAATAGACACCGGCGCGAAGCATTGCATTGCTGGCCACATACTATATGCTCTCCTTCTACGAAAAGGTCAACCCCTTGTCTCCTCGATGCGTCAGATCAAGCTTGCTGATGGTCACGTACGAGATATGGAAGTGCTTACTACTACTTTGGCGGTAAGTTTACACAACACAGTCATTACAATTCCATTTCTCATTTTTCCTGATTCCGACAATAACGAAACCCTCCTGGGCATAGATTTTATAACAACTGCAGGAGTAGTAATCGATTTCTGCAAAGAAGTATTGTACTTTAGTAGTAACAATAGTATTCATCACAAACTGCTTTTCGAACCTACCTCACAACAACTAAGCTGCTCTGCTGCGAATGTTCTCCGTGCTGATGAAGGTGCTCATCTCAACTCACCGGAGCGTAGTGCGCTTGCAGAAGTCCTCGTAAGGCATGCGAATATCTTTGAAGTAGGGAGAGGTCCAACTCCATACGCCGAGCACTGTATAGATACGGGCAATCACCCACCAATAGCAGTGCCGCCGTACCGTCTCACCCAGCGAAAAAAGAGCTGATGAAGCAGGAAATTGACAAGATGATAGAAGAAGATGTAATAGAAGAATGCGAATCAGCTTGGTGTTCTCCAGCGTTGATGGTTCCAAAACCTAATGGTACGATCCGCTTTTGCGTTGACTACAGGCGCCTCAACGCGGTCACCAAGACTGACAACTATCCGATGCCACGCATCGATGAGCTTCTTCAGCCAACAAAAAGGAACTGTTACATGAGTACGTTAGACCTCCGATCTTCGTACTGGCAAGTGAAGGTCAGGGAAACAGATAAAGACAAAACTGCGTTCATATCTCCTCTTGGCACTTACCGTTTTAAGAAGATGCCGTTTGGTCTGAAGAACGCCCCGATGACGTTCCAACGATTAATCGACCGACTCCGCTCCTACGCAGCTCTGAAAGAGTTAACCATTTTAGTATATATCTCGATGATATCTTGGTCATCTCCGAGGGATTCCAGCAGCACCTGGAAGACCTGGAGTTGGTGTTAAAGCGTCTGGAAGAGTTTAATCTTCATGTAAACCGAGATAAGTGTGCTTTTGCAAGAGAGAGTGTAAGATATCTTGGACACATCATTACCCAAGAAGGTATTTCCACTGACCCTAAAAAGGTAAGTGCAGTCCAAGATATGAAGGAACCCGCCAACCTAAAACACTTGCGAACATTCCTACAAACGTGTTCATGGTTCCGGAAATTTATTCCGAATTTCTCCAAAGTCGCCGAGCCATTGACACGTTTGACTAGAAAAAAACAAATCTGGACCTGGAATTTGGAACAATCCCAAGCTTTCAATGAGCTAAAACGGCTACTCACCTCCGCACCGATACTGATTCAACCTGACTTCAATAGCCCCTTCATACTGCGTACAGACGCAAGCAACTACGCTTTAGGTGCAGTTCTTTTACAGGGAGAGGGTAAGCAGGAACGACCTATCGAGTATGCCAGTCGTCTCCTAAACGACGCGGAGCGCAACTATTCGACCACAGAACGGGAAGCGCTCGCGGTAGTTTGGGCAGTCGAACGTTTTCGGTCATACCTCGATGGTCAGCCAGTAGTTATCGGAAGTGATCAACAACCGCTTCGTTGGCTGCTCTCATTAAAATCGCCAACAGGAAGGCTGGTCCGTTGGGCTTTAAAACTCCAGTCCTTTGATATCAAGTTCGAGTACACTCCGGGAAAGGCCAATGTGATAGCAGATACAGTAAGTAGACCAATCTGTTCAAGCGACACTCGCAACGATTGTGGTATTTGCTCCATTATTTGTGATCTGCCTACGAAATTTCCAGGTCAGATTAGACAAGAACAACTGTCCGATCCCGAGCTGACTAAGATCGTTAAAGAACTTGAAGGTACTGATGAGGTTGCTTCTCAAAGATGGTATGAACGTGGATACCTCATGAACCAGGGTGTATTATACAGATATAACCCGGATTCAGAGAGTGAGTCCCCTCAACTGGTCATTCCTGCTGATCAAGTGGCAAATATTCTTAAAGAACTTCACGACTCTTCGTTAGCAGGCCATCCTGGAATCGACCGCACTTACCAAAAGGTAGCTCAACTATATTACTTCACAGGAATGCGAAGGATAATTACTGATTACGTTGGTGCCTGTATTCACTGCCAACGTTACAAAGCATCCAATGCCAAACCACCTGGTCTTCTGCAAACTCCGATCATGAGTCAGCGGAACGAAGTGCTAGCCATAGATCTTTTTGGCCCTTTACCAGAAGGAGACCAGGGGGAGCGTTGGGTATTTCTCATAGAGGACACAGCCACACGGTGGGTAGAAGTCTTCGCTCTCCAAGAAGCTACAGCTGAAGCGTGCGCTCGTGTCCTGATTGAATATTACTTTTTGCGATTTGGCCTGCCTCGTCGAATAATATCCGACAACGGCGTCCAATTTATTTCTGCAGTCATGCGCCAGTGCATGTCCGTCCTGGGGGTAAATCAGAACTTCTTCCTCTCTACCATCCCCAGTCGAACCCCGCAAAACGCAAAAATCGTGACCTAAAGGCAATGCTAGCACATCTGGTGGAAGAGGACCACACATCTTGCCGTTGGTTCGCTATGCACTAAATAGTTCCAAGTGCCGAACAACAGGCGTGTCACCAGCCTATTTGACTTTTACCAGAGAAATGAGGTCCCCACTGAGATCACACATGACCTTCGTGCTAGACTGGACAAAGAGAATTTTGTCCCATCAATAACTCCTTACTTGAGGCAGTTCCTCAGTTCACTTACAGCAATCCGTGAACGAGTCGAAACGCAACAGGACAAGACCAAAGAATATGCCGATCAATCTCGCCGGCCTGCAGAAACCTATCAGGTGGGTGATTTGGTACTGCTTAAGTCCCACGTGCTAAGCAACGCAACGAAGAATGTGACTGCAAAGTTTGCGCCAAAGCGTGACGGGCCGTACCAAATTTCAGGCAAAGTAAGTCCGACAACTTATATCTTATCACATGTAGAATCACCCGGTGAAGTCCTTGGTAAGTATCATATCCAAGACCTTACCACCTATAAAAGCAAAGACAGTGTTCCACCGCCTAAGCCTGTCATCCCAAAAAGGCGACGAGGTCGCCCAGCGACAGCACCTAGAGTCCTAGTCCAGGAGCGAGGGCGTTCTCCTGAACTAGAGGGGGAGCATATAGCAAACCATAAAGAGATGTTGCCAAACCGTGCCTCTCGCGGCCGTATCCCCGCTCGTTTCTTAGTTTAAAATGATCATGCGTTAGCGCCTACAAGCATCCCGCTCGCACTCGTGCGCGCCCGCGATTATATCTCTCTCTTCAATGCGCTGTTGCCATCGCGTGCACGCCCGCGCCCCGCGGTTTTACGAGTTCGGAAATCGGACCACTCCACGAGTCAGTCTGCCGCCAGTACTCGCCCACGAGCGACGCTGGTTTTGTACGCGAGCGCGCTTTCGAACCTACTACTTGTTTTAGCATATAAAGTGACGTTTTGTGCTAGAATAAACTTTCTTTTCCCTGTGAACCTTCTCGTGTTTTCTTTTTATGAGGCCCACACCTCATAAGACTATTTTGGCCTTACACCAGATTTCCACTAATCTGGTGTAAGGCCAAAATAATATCCAATATTAAGAATAATAGTGCAGGCCAAGCAAATCCAAGAATACGCAAGAAAAAAAAGAAAAATATGCCCTGACGAGCTGATCTTGGAAAAGCTTATGAAGTTGACCTTCGAATATACCTTCCACTCTAATGCAAACTTATACACCCACCACAAACTTAATCTTTGACTGACGACCAAAAGTCTAAACTAAATGTTTGGTAAACAAAACAAATCATAGCACCAAGTGGAATCCCAGCCCCAGCTAGGCTAGACATCATTCATCCGATCGTGACATGCTCCGTAAGAGGTGAATGGTGATGTGACGTTTATCACTGGCAAATATAAGCAGAAGACTGAAAACAATGGAAGTGTGAATGTGGGAATGGAAGTAGAAATGGATCATCATCAACAGTCCGAAGGCGTCGTCGGTCCACTACTGAACTGGGATAAGTATACCCCTCGGCTATGAGCATTGAGCAGCTGATGTATTAATATTTTATACCTCAGCTTATTTTCATACCAAAAATATAAAAACAGGCTAGAATCTTATATATCAAGGGTTTTCTTGAAGTCCAGCTTTAGAGTTAGAGAGAGAGAGAGAGAGAGAGAGAGAGACGGCTACCTCAGTAATATTGTATGAATACAGCGTACAATATCTCGTTGTGGTCATTCATTTATTTTATCAAATATAAATTAAAAAATGAGGTAAAGTTTATTGTGTCAAAATATTCTTAAAGATCTACTAAAACTTAAATAACATAATATATATACTAAACTAAACTTGAATAACTTTTAAAACTAATTCAATAAATATGTACACCTAACTAAAAACGAAAAACCTAATAAAAAAGTCTGTATCGCTAAAAATTGCTATAAATAAAACACGGAATTTTAATTGCTTTCTGCGGGGAGCGTACCCAAAAAGCTGGCGACATTCCCTCGTTGAATTGCGAGGCTGATACGTTGGCCGAGGTATGCGCCAGCCCTTTGGTCACGCGTCACCTCGACCACCCGTATGGACAGCTCCCTGACAAGGAGCCGCGCCTGCGGGCCCCAGGGACCCATTGTTTCAACCCCAAACGGAGCAAATATGTAACCATCGCCTAAGGATTCATATTTCCTCCGTTTAAGGTCTTCTGCAGCTTCAGCCGCTGCACATGCCGCCCGAGCTGAGTTGTTGTGTGAAGGCGCTAGCGTGTCGACACAGGTAGCATCCCACACCAGCGGCCTTCCACGGCTCCACGGAAAAGATTAAAGATTTATTTATAGATTATTTTTAAAATCAATATAACGATATAAAAATTATCAAAATAATCTAGTCGGTACATCACTACCTACTAAACAGTGTTGCCAGATGACCGTGTCTCATTTTCTCCCAAAAACATATTCAAAATTCCCCAATAAAGAGGGTTTATTCCATAGATAAAAAAAACGGCATTACGAACGGGATTTGAACCCGCTATCACCGTTTTTCAACCAACTTACGGGGCCGTAACGCCATCTATTGAGAAATTCTTGAGAATCATCGCAACATTCCGCATTCCGCAATGCTGTTAACGCCGCCTAAAATATTTTTTATGTACATATTATGATTTTTATAGCAGTACATAATAAAGGAATAATTTGAATCACGAACGGATTAATCTGTAGGTACTTAGGTAGGTAAATTACGCTGAGCAGCGATACCTACCTACTACTGCTATATGATTCATTACAAGATTTACAAGTCTACAAGTCGTAGGTAGGTACCTACTATTACAACCTTCCTACACATGATTTTATTTATTTAGGTACATACTAGAGTGGTTATCGCAGAATCCAGCTAATATAGGTACTTACTTGAATACTTACTTAGTACCTACCTACTTAGGTAGACGGTATGCATGGTTATGGTTATGGTTTATGTACTCACTATACCCATCTAATCTAAATGGTATCTGACATCTAACACAACATAAGCATACAAGCCTAATGCGCATGTTCTATAGTTGCGCATGCGAAATCTGATAAAGGGTCTGCTTTTTTTAGTACAAAGTACAAACTAAACCACAAGCTTTAGTTAGAAATCAGCATGGGTTGACGCAGTGTCCTAAATATGAGGGGCGGAAGTTCAGAACGTCTGGTTGTGCGGCCTTCTCGTCGCAGAGGAGAAACGCGTGCAAAGCTTACACGTTACATTACCATTCTTCTAGCTACATTACTTGGTGGTGGTGGGTCAGCGCTTCTTTTTCTCGTGCCTCTGTATGCTGATCCGGCCTTGAGTGCTTTGGCTGCAGACTTCGATCCAGTTCCAGCTGAATGTGTGACTGAAAAGCGCGACGACCGACTTGGATTGGATAACTGTACATGGGCTTCATGCAGGGAAGGCTGTACTAGTGACGCATATAAATGCACGCAACTACACGTAAAATACAAAGCTCACTCAGAAGCATGGCGTCCAGCTGTCTTGTTTGTCAATATCAAAGGATGCGGATATCCTCCTGCTGTTGATTGTGAAAATTTTACTACAAGTTTCGGATATGTCGGGGCGAGGTATCCGTGTTTTTGGTCGAGAGCGGATACCAAAGTCGTCGTTCCTCGCTGGTCTCGTGGGGAACAAGTCGCAACTGTAACTAGAACCTTGGCGTTGCCTCTGTTTCTGTCCGGATGTGCTGGGATTGGTTTATGTGCCTTGCACTGCGAGTGTAGGCCTCGTAGACGCAGACGTCCGCCGCGTCGTCCACCCCGCCTACCAGCACTGTCTCCAGATGAAACATCAGTTTACAGACTACCATAACTTGTACTGTAGGCACCTCACTTCCTTACATTCATAGTAGGTACATACGTTAATTTATTTTTATTTTCAGAGATAATCTATATCTATATTTTAATATGATATTCTTACCCTTTAAATAACTAGCACAAAATAACTATTTATTTTAATTAAATTTACTTATTAGGTATTTAAGTACATATAGATAATTAACTATCCTTCCACCCTTAACTAATATTTTTAAATACCATGACTGTAAATAATGTGTGTAAATACAGCAAGCAACCACTGAATATAAGTCTTTCATTGAACCTGTAACTATCTCACTACTTTAAGCATTGACTTATCCAGTTGACCTAGGATCTTAGGATAGTAAAAACGACTTATAAAATGGTTCGCATATGTGATTTTTAAGTAATATTTGCAAGTAAGGTGTATGATCAAATTAATCTATGTTTAATGTGTGAATTCGAATTTTAACAAATTAAGCTACGGCTATAGGTACTTATCGGACTTTTTCCGGTGCGGTTCAATTTTGGGCCAGTTACCATCGGCTATCAACAAACAATCCACAATTTTTCTGTCGAGTTTAGCTTGGCACTAACTCCTGTGACGGCCTTGTATAAATCCTTTTAGCTATAATACACCCTTTTAGCAAGTAGCTACTTATCTAGCGTAGAGCTTATTTGTCTAGGCTATCTAAAGATTTTTGTGTTTTAGAACTTTAATAATTTGTAAAAATGAAATACTACAGGTGTAAAAGTAAATATTTATTCAAGGTTTATAATGCGCTTAACTTTCGTTAAAAGTACAGAACAATTTTCAGTCGAATGATGCGACTTTATTAGAGCCGCTCGGGTTTATCCTTCAGTCTTCATCAGTTTTATACATTGTATAGACAGTAGATAAGCTACGGATATAATAAAAAACACGCGTTTGAATAAAATGTTAATAAGTTTCATCCTTAATTATCAATTTTTCTTTAAGGAAATGTTTGGAACAAGGCGAGCCGCGGTTACAATTTTTCCTTGGTTGAATATATTGTGGTAATATTAGGAATCTGTGTGAATATCGGCGGTGATTCACCTCTAATAATATACAAAAAAATCTAAAATATTTTAATTTTCTTTATTTTTCTAGTCTATACAAGTACAAATTAATTACCAGGAAATATTCTTAGGATTTTCGAGATTTCCATTAGTCAATGTTTACTTTAAAGTTCCATGTCAACAAAAATACGAGGCAAATCATACAGTTTAATAAAAATAAAAACTACCTAAGTTGATACTTCATTGGTGTATTTAAAAGTGATACTACTATAACGGTAACAACACAACATTTAACAACATTTTTTGCCATAAGTAAATGTGGTAAAATGTAGTAAAAAATCATTATATGAACATAAACGCTAAACATCGACCTTTAAAAAAATCCACAGGTGTGTTTTCAAATAATAAAATCAAACATAATTTATAAAAACAACATTACCCATAAAACCCGTATGGGTTGGAAGTAAAATACTTAAAGCATAAACAAGTAATTACCCTCTCGTTCATAATGAATATTTCTCGTAACTTCTATGCTATAAAATTATGTACCTAAACAGATGAGTACTATCGCGCGTGTGAGCGAAACAAACCCTTATTGTCCCACATCAAAGAACAAACCATATTGGTGATACATACATAACACTACAAAACAAAACAAAATACTAGCTTTGTCTATTTTTAATAATTTACCGGCAGATTCGATGGATTCAGAGGTCTAATAAAAACCCAATAAAAAAAGTTAATAATTTTAATTTTGCAACTATATCAAAATGTATGAACGGGAGGGTAGTTTAAGAGTTTTGGAAATGATTTTGCAACATCTTGAAATGTACATAATCAAAACTCAAAATGAAAATGGAACGGAATCTCTGAATTCATCTAATAATAACTTAATAGGTAACATGGTACAAGATTCGATCCCATGTTCTAACGACCTCGTCTTATAAGTTAACTCTGTAAAGTTTAGTTTGGCTGGATATTTGACTTGAGGGTACAGTTAGGGTGGCGTTTATCACCAATGGTTAAGGTAACCAATGGTTAAAAACTATACTTAACCAATTCTAACCAATGGTAAAAATTTGTTAGTTTTTAACTTAACTATTGGTAAAAACCCACCTTTAGAGATGCCGCGATTTCATGTGGCTCTTGAAATTAGTCAACCTATATTTCCATAAGTGTTGTACTATAGGCACATATAGCTAGAACGCACATGACATTTTATTTTATAGAAATTGAATTAACTTACTATAACCAAGGCCATTTTTTAAACTAAGTATGGATACAAACAATAAATAAAACAATAAAAAAAAAACAAACACAATAAATGTCACAACCACACTCCGTTTTGAATGACGCAATATTATTTTTCAGTTTAAAACACAAAAGGCCTGAAATAATTACTTTATTTTCTATTTAATTTAACGCTTTTATGAATGATCTGTCACGTTCTTACGACAAAACTCACGCGTGAAAGCGAGCGAGACAAAATATTTTCATACAAAAGATTAGCTTATCGAGCGTTTAATTAGGGAGTTAATACTATTTTGCCTAATGGTTGAGCCACACCTGTTAGCATGGAATTGCACTTCTCACGATCGCCACTTCGCTCTCTTGCTCCCAGGACCTATCTGGAGTGATAGAAAAGGGCGGAGCACGAAAAAATACGATTCTGTGGTGACAGATGTGTTTCAACCCTAATGATGTATTTTGTATTTAAAACACAGGGTTCAGTATATCAATTTCGATAGTGTTAAAATGGCCCCAGAGCGCTGAACAAAAATAAAAAATGTTTTTACAACGGCATTGCTAAAGCTAAGCTATTTTGTTTTAATAAAAAAATATACAATATCGAAGCGAGCGTCAGGTTAACGTATTTTAGCGTCACTGCATTTAATGCAAGCCTAACTTCATATTCATTTACAAAGTACAAAAATATCTATGCCATTTTATTGGTCTATCTGAAACGTGAACGTCCAACTATGCCAATTACTTTCCATCAAATGTCTAAGTCTAGAACTGAGACTAATTGCGATAAATGAATTGCAAATCTCAGAATGACGTTACAATTGTTTTGTAGGCCTAAAACACGTAGAATTAGGTCTACATTGTACATTATGAGTTTTGTACGTTTTGCGTTTTGTGCTCGGATCATTTTGCGATTTGCTTTGGGTGTCGTCCTCATTTTGCGTATTTTATTGTATTATTGTTATTATATATTATTGTACATTATGCTCCGAAGCGGACCATTCGAACACATAAAATAGAGTCGCAATATTTGACAAAGGTAGTTTCAGTCTTTTTAACACTTTTGTTTTTGATTCCAGTAGCCAATTAGCGATTTGTAAATAAACATGGTCTTTCTCAGACTATCTTTAGACATTTGGAGACGACTTATTCGTACCGACAACTATGTTAGTGTGAATAGGATCTTAGGGTGAGTATTTTGATCCGTAGTTAACGTAACCGATGGTTCTACCCAATGGTCAAAAATTTTGAGTTTTTAACCATTAGTTACCTTAACTGTGGATTAAAAAACCCCGTCCTTAGTCAAGACAGTCACAAACAATCACCTTCACAACATTATTTTAGTACCCCACTCTGTTTTTAGGAAATTTTTACACTTCCAAACTGGAAGAATGAAAAATGTTGGTTTTAATGAAATGTTGTGTTGGTGTTGATTTATTGGTTAAAAATAATTATACTAAGTGATGAAGCCAATTTCACGATTATTGGGAACAACCATTTTTTGGGGTATTTATTTCGAGATTTAGGTGACAGAAACAAATGTATATTTTGTGTTATTTAATTCTATTTATATTAGATAGATAGAAATAAATGCCATTAAGTTCTATTTGTTTATCGTTTGGGTACCCGTTAGTTTTCGTAAAATACTGTTAGGATTTAACAACTTATTTATGATTTTATAACAATATCGCCTGACCAGCGTAAAAAAAAAAACAAAAAAATCAAATCCAATTAACATCTTATTTAGGTACCGTGAAGGAGAAAATGAATAACACCCTTTTGCAAAATCAGCATTTCATATCTGTAGTGAAATTGGCTTCGAATTTGTTGCTAACTATTATAATAACGTATATAATAACGAACGCACAATCGAGAAGTTCATAAGAAACATTAACATTAATATAATTACAAATCTTTGTAATTTATTCGCACAGCCATGTAAGCCCTGACTCAGTTTGATATATTTAAAGCTCCAGGCAAGAACTTATTTCGAATACTACATAGTTACTAATTACAAAATTGTAATATTACCTACCTACGCACGCTGCGCACACAGCTTTGCCTCTTCCCGCGCACATATAATTTTTGCTACTGCGCAGGGTTTCGCGCCGACTTTACAGCCGCCATTGAGTTTGAATCGCGCTCTACAAATCTGGCGACAACTCTAGGCCTATGTCGAATCTTAATTCAGCCCACATATATTTTCATGATAATTTCATTACGTAGTGCGCGTTTACCACAGTATCTGCTAGTATCGGCTAAAAATAATGCCATAATAATTTAAAAACTAAATAGATTAATTGGAGCCTTAAATATAACTTCTCAATTGTTTTTATTGCTAAAAATCTATGCTAATATAATTTAATTTGACCAAGTAAATATAGGAACAGTGAGATTTTTATGTACCTGTATTATTTTAATGTACCTATATTATTAAGTTTTCTGTGGGTGGATTAGGTAGGTCTGTGGTAGCGGTAGGTTATACATTAAAACCGTTAATACTTTGACGCAGTATCGGTATTAAGTAAAAATACATTTTGATAAAAACCGTCATAATTATTCCCAGACAGGTCGATATTTATCGAAGTATCCATGCAGAATAAAATTGATACCATTCATTGGTGGTTTTTTAACAGCAATTCTCGAAAAAAAAAAAACGATTATACAAGGTGACCTTGAAATGATATGTTATCCCGAAAGGGGGTAAATCTATACCCCAAGGTAGTCAATGTTTCTTCTACGACTTTACTAAATTAATAGTTTTTCATTAAAGAAATGCCATGTAAAGTTTACGTTCAAAAATATCCTTAGCGCAACTGGGTGGTTGAACTTCGTCCTTAACCGAGTGCAAATAAATGAGTTTAACGACCTGTGTTTAGAAATGAATTTATAGTATCTCTTGTAACTCTCGTAGCAATCACACGTGCAATTTTGCAAGTGGATTTATTTTTTACCATGGAAGTTTGGAAACACCCAGTTTCAAGTAAGACTCTCACAACTTGTAGGGTATCATGGTCCCAGCCCCCCTATTTCGGGATAACATATCAATTCAAGGTCACCTTGTATTTTAATTTCATTAATTTTCGATCGATTGTTCTCAAACTGTTTAAAAATATGATATATTTCTGGTTTATACTGACTTCCAATACAACTGAGGTACTCAATATAGTCTTTTTACACTGTTCCTAATTAACCATGTCTTGATTATAAGCGTATAAACATGTTAACAATTTATAATGCTGTTAAATAACGTTTAACATTACATAGGAATATACGTCATAACTACCTAACTGATTGTATTGCTGCAATCATTCGTCTATACTGGTGGATAGTTCATATCACAATGACAACGTATTGTTGGGAGGGTGTTAACTGAGATATACGTAAGAAAAATACTAGATTGTACTAAAATTTCAAACTAGAAGAAATTATGGATAGCAGAGGAGTGGACTGGACACAGCACATTTCGACAACTGCTTGAGAATAATGCCAGCTGTTATTTTCGTTTCACTTTTATTTTTGAGATAAGTATCCGTTATTCTTCTAAGGTTCGATTTTTCAATCTGATTGAAAAAGGCTAAAAAATAAAAGAAATGAAGAAAGATAAAAGCTATTCATTGAATAAAACAAAACACAGGATCTTTTTCATAAACTGATTATTTTTTGATCATCGTCTTATCAGCTGATCAGCAAAATTCTTATTTATAAACGTTATTTAAAGTTACGATGCGGCTAAGCAAGCGATTAATAGCTGTCAAAATTAAACACCTTCGAGACCATGTTTAGTTGCTTAACTAGCACAGTGTAGAGAAATGTGATTTTAATTTGGTAAACCATAAAATGAATAACTGATGTTTTTTGGTGTTAGTCGGTTTATAGTTTATTAGTTGGAAAACCTTTATCCTGTTATTGGAAAATCACCCCTAATAAGAAAATAATGAAGAGTTTCGGAAAAAAGAGCACTTTCATAGCACAGCCTAGCAGTGAATTTAAGAAAAAAATTATATGTTGGAGGTTAGCAAATTATAAAATACTACAATCTTAGTTTAGTACACGACATTGGCGAAATTGTGGTGAAATTGCCGCAGAAGCCACTAATTATGATTCAATTCAATTTATGTCCAACTTTGAATATTGTAATTAGAAAAGAAAAACACTAAAAACTCCCAACAGCTTTGTCCACTTGTACAGATACATAAGAAAGCTTCCAAACTAGCACCCCCCCAAATCACTACCCAAATATAATCCACAAATATAGACCTAACTAACGACTAGACAATAATCAGAGAACAACCTGAGACATCTGCGAAGTGAGGCGATATCGTTTCCTTTCCAACTCTGAGTTACTTTCCAAGCCTCGCTTGACACCCATGCTTGTGGATGGCACGGAGTCCAAGCTAGCATCGATCAGTCTGCGGGACATACAATACCTGTAATCAGCTGCTGTGTTCACCCGTTGCATTGTCATGTCCACTGCGGATGGTAAATAAAACTCCTGTGTCACCGTTGGTACGTTTGTTTCGTTCAGGTCCAGTACGGAGTAGTTTCCATCTGGTCTTCGTTCGGTTATGGGAAGCTGACGGTAGGAAGTGTCTACGAGATGAGTTCTGGAGGAAGAGCTGCAAGTGCTGGATGCTGGGGAGACGTAGCTGGGAGATGCAGTGGGAGTCAGGTTTGGAGAAGTCCGAGCGCTGCTGTAACCTTGGTCCACTTCCGTTTCCGTTTCACGCGACTTCAGCATGTTCATCATCCTGGAAAATTAAGTGTAGTTCTAATTTTTGTATAGAATGGTAATTTTTTATGTAGTTTGGAAGGGTTTTCAGAATTTTCGCTTCATTGGTATAACCATGGTGGGATATCGACCGTGAAGGGACATCAACCGTTGCTCGTATTGAGCTTCTTTTCGGCCTTTCTATCATCATTATAATCGTATTCAATTGATTAGTACAAACATTGTCTCAAATAGGAATATAATCGGAATCGTGACTATTTTTATGTACTGACAAATCAGGTAAATAAAGATAACATGCATCCGTGCCCGCGATAGATGAGTGTCGATAGTAAAACCGCGCTATTAGAAAAGCTGACAGCCATCATTATCATCATTAACAGCCTGAAGACTCAACTTCTGAACTTAGGCCTCCCCCAAGGAGCGCCACTTTGAGCGGTTGCTCGTCTCCTGCATCCATCGGCTCCCCGCGGTTTTCACCAGATCGTCGGTCCATTTAGTGGGGAGCCGGCCTACGCTGCATCGTCCAGTTCGTGGTCGCCACTCGAGAACCTTTCTACCCCATCGGTTGTGAGTTCTACGAGCGATGTGGCCTGTCCATTGCCATTTCAACTTGCCAGGCGGGCCAGGCGGGGAGCCCTCGCATACTGCACTACACTAGTACATACCGCTGCAGCAGGCGCGCGAGCGGGGCCACGGCGCGGGCCGGGCGGCGCGCGCGCGCGGCGAGCCAGGCGGGCCAGGCGGGGAGCCCGAGCATACTGCACTACACTAGTACATACCGCTGCAGCAGGCGCGCGAGCGGGGCCACGGCGCGGGCCGGGCGGCGCGCGCGCGCGGCGAGCCAGGCGGGCCAGGCGGGGAGCCCGAGCATACTGCACTACACTAGTACATACCGCTGCAGCAGGCGCGCGAGCAGGGCCACGGCGCGGGCCGGGCGGCGCGCGCGCGCGGCGAGCCAGGCGGGCCAGGCGGGGAGCCCGAGCATACTGCACTACACTAGTACATACCGCTGCAGCAGGCGCGCGAGCAGGGCCACGGCGCGGGCCGGGCGGCGCGCGCGCGCGGCGAGCCAGGCGGGCCAGGCGGGGAGCCCGAGCATACTGCACTACACTAGTACATACCGCTGCAGCAGGCGCGCGAGCGGGGCCACGGCGCGGGCCGGGCGGCGCGCGCGCGCGGCGAGCCAGGCGGGCCAGGCGGGGAGCCCGAGCGCGGCGCGCGCGCAGGCCACGCACGCGCACCCCACCTCCACGCTCTCCACCGCCTTCAGCCGCACGTCTGCCAGAGGGATCACTTGTTACATTACGTTACGGCTGTAGATGGCACCGCGAGCGCAGGCACATACGTAGCACTCTAATCGTGAAATGAATCTTGTGAATATGTCCCGGCCCCGATGCGATTCAATGGTGGGCAGAAACCAGAATAGTCTATGAATATAGAGGGTGATTGGTTCGTAGACCGTATCCTCTCAGGGTGTGCTTAACCAGGTCTTAAGCTATCGTTTAAGCGTTACATTAGTTCAGCAATTTTTTTTATTTTTAAGTTATTCAATATTTTGCGGAAATAAGGAAAATTCCCGGTTTTCGACTTTAAATATCTGATTTCTGAAAGTATGGATATTTAACTAATAAGTTTTTGATTTTAATTAAATAAAAAACCTCAATGCCTCCATTATCACTTAAACTTCATCATAATTAAGCGAAGTTTTTAAAAACAGTGCTTGAACGTGAAACATTTTTACCCTGAAAATTATGCCCCTGGCAAAACAGTTGATTTATCTCAAAATGTTGACTGCATATTTTTTTCGGAAAAGTACTTCAACAACGTGCTTTTCAACGGCTTTCTAATGACATCATTTATCAAAAAATATGGATGGGTGCCAAAGATATTCTTAACCAAAAATGTCTACCTTCTTCACAATCAAAATCATCCCAGTAAAATACTTTGTATAACTTCTTTTGCACTAAATAAGAAACAACTCACCCGACAGAGTCAAGTCTAAGAACGCTTCAAGCAGTTTAACGGCTTTCTAATGACATCATTTATCAAAAAATATGGATGGGTGCCAAAGATATTCTTAACCAAAAATGTCTACCTTCTTCACAATCAAAATCATCCCAGTAAAATACGTTGTATAACTTCTTTTGCACTAAATAAGAAACAACTCACCCGACAGAGTCAAGTCTAAGAACGCTTCAAGCAGTTTAGCTCCGTCCCTCTTGAACCGCCTCACAAACTTGGGATGCCTGGTTGTGAGATCCGCATCTGTGACCACATACTGTGCCAGTAATGCTGCAAAGGTCACAGGGGTTGGGGTCAGCAGCCTCCACCGAACATGTTGCCCAACCATCCATTCCAGCTGCCTGAATGTCTTCCCGCACAACTGGACACCGCTAATTTTGGATAGAGTCTTGAGGGTGGGAGCTCTGCTGAATTTCTCTTCACTCTTTGCTGTGTACAAAATTGACATTTTTATTTCATGGCTTTCATTGAAGGCATATTAATCTGGCTGTTTGTTATACCAGTTATTATGGTAGGAAAAAAATGTAGGTAGTTATTTGTGATTGTCTGTATGACTATTAGTTGTTATCCAATAACTAGTAATTCCAATTGGTGTTAATTTTCGATCACAAAAAGTTGTTTCACTAGCAATAAGAGACATCACTGTGGGTGTCTTTGACAGTTTGAATGTGATTGTTCTTGGCATTTTAGCAGCTACTGGAATGGCCCCCTTCTTGTAAGCTACAACTTAACAGTTGTCTTAAATAAATCAAGTCAGTAGCAGCATCAGAGCCTGCTTACCTGCTAAGCTAAGGCAAGCCAAGGCGACATGCGTCAGCCGATCTGCTCTCAGTCTGTGAGCATCCATAAACAAGTCCAAGTGAGCGACCGCTGAATGCAGGGTCGCTAGGGTCAGGCCTAGCTTCTTGGTGACATCACGTAGCTGCTGGACCAGGGTGCCTCGAAACTCCAACTGGGAAAGTAAATAATTATTATATTAAGTATTTCTTACCATACAGATCATCGTTTTTCCATTAACATCACAGCCCAATATGTACCCACTGCTAATACAACATAATAATGCAAAGCACTTTTTATTTTTTCCAAATCACCAGTGAAATTTGGCTGATCTAAGTTATAGAATTTTAGATTTCATAAAAGTTATAAAATCCTAATAGCTTAAAAGTTCTCAAAGGAGTGCAGTCCTTTGAGAACTTTTTAGCTATTAGGATTTTATGACTATGAGATCCATGACCAGTTAAAAAATTGACCATGTATTATGACTAGAAACTAAGCCTTGGGCCCTGTTAGACAACAATGCTGAACAAATATTTGTATGTACACAAACGTCAATTTATTTATTGAACTATTAGCAGCTGTTCAAAAATTGTAATATAATTTCTATAGTAATCTATCATACTACAAAAATACAAATGGATTCCCCATTTTATGACTAATAGTAAAACATAAATTCAATCAAGGTGAAATAGTATGCAATGTATGTGCAGTCAAAATATTGGTATATTTCACCATCAAATCAGAGGAATGGGGAAACACACAAAAAAGAAATGAAGGGGCATTCTATAACCACCCTTACATCCTTGAAATAAGGTATACCCATTTGAATGTTTATTTGTGAAACAATAAAGAGTGCTCTATCTCTATCTCTATCTATACAGGGAACAATGGGGTCATACACTTATTATGATGCAATAACTTTAGCCACTTATGAAAGAGACTTTTACTTTTAGTCTCTGATCTTTCACTATGTTGTAGTTCATAGGATTTATTTGCGATTTTTAAGATTACATTTTAGGTTACAAAAGAAATAACATAAAAATCTGTTCATTTAGTTATTCATTAAAGGTAACAAACAGAGAGAAACACAGTTACTTTAGAATTTATAATTAGTATGGATTAGTAATGTTTTCATAGTAATGGCATTGACACAATTAGATATGTTGCTAATAATTAAGAAAGTATGTACACATTTTTATCAATGCTAAATAAACATTGGAAGTTTTATTGTTTGCTTGACATGGTTATGAGAGTTTGCTTATTTCAGACAGATCTCATGTTTGTTTTTTGGAACGTTGGACTAGCACTGCTAACTAATATGACATAGACAACACAATTTTGATTACAACTAGAGGTAAGTCATGCAGTGACTGTGGCATGAAAGATTTCAAACCTGTGGTGACTGAAGGTGGATTGTCGGCTTTTCAGCCTCCTGCTCCAGTAGCGACTCCCATATCTCCTCACGGTACTCACAGTAGTAATCATCATCATCTGTCAATGCCTGAAATTAGTAAATTTATAAGGTTTTTTTCTATTAAAGTAATAATTTAATCTTGATACAGTTTCACAATATTTACAAATACCAGGCAGAAATTACACACAATGGTGTAATGTAACATAACTTGTACTGTGCTTTCAAGGCAAGGTAGGTACCCAAATTATTATTGGTTGATAGAGGAGCAGCACATAATTAATTTGTTTTTTGAATGCTATTTTAATTAAATTACTCTGAGTTACATATGATTTATATTTATAATAGAAGTATGATAGACGCTTACATGATTTTCCATTTTTGGGTCCGATATTTCGACTTTCGGTACGTTTTCTCCGGACGTGTGACTCCTTACACTCGATAAGTTCAGCTTCGATATGTTCAAAGATTCCATTACTTTAAATTATTGCGGCAAGAAAAATTTACAATAAAAATTTACACGTCGACCGACCTACAGTGACGTACACCACGTGGAAACAAGTGTCAAAGTTAGAAGCCGAATACTCCGACAAAATCACTGATAACACAGTACTTCAGTTATTAAATCGTTAGCATTCTTTATCGTCTTTTGATTTAACACGATCACACAAGGGAATAAAGCGTGTAAAGTAAAGATTTTTGAAATTTTATCACATGACACAGCTGGCCCCAACAGCACAGTACAGCTTTAAATTTTTCACTGACACTGACAGAGACAGAAGTGACAGTGACGGATATGAGATGACACTGACAGATCACAGCTGTCACAGAACCCTGTATTCCGATTCACGCTGTAATTGCTCACAGCGCTCACGTTGATTGTTCGGCCCCAGAAATATGCACGGAGAAAGGGATTAAAGAGATGAAACCACGGTTATACAGCCGTTCAACTGCTGTCAATTTTCATACAATTTTGACAGCAGTTGAGCGGCAGACGCGCGTCAGCATAGCTGCTAGCCTGTCGTAATAGAGCGGCAGAGGGTCTAGCAAAGATCAACCCCCTTATTACGAAGGAGCTAGCAGCGATGCTGACGCGCGTCTGCCGCTTAACTGCTGTCACTTTTCATACAATTTTGACAGCATTTGAGCGGCAGACGCGCGTCAGCAGCGCTGCTAGCTCCTTCGTAATAGGGGGGTACAAGTGGTAACGCTATCGCCAAACACTAACTACAAAATATACTAAAATGACATTTTGGAAATCGCTACCTTTTCCGCACCGAATGTCATTTACATTTTTAAAGTTAGCGTTTGGCGTTAGTGTTAGCGATTGGTATCTTTGCTAGACCCCCAGCTCGGTTACTGTATGGCTTCCTTTCAATTGCAATTTTTTAAATATTTAATGTGATTTAAAATATATCATTCTTATGGACCGGCCAGACGTAAAGGAGAACGGCGAAGCTTCGCGGTTGAACGCTTGTGTGTGTGCGTACAGCGATGCATCGGGCGCAGACGAAGTTTAGTATTCGCGCGATGCATGTATTTGCCATAGCCCGAAAAGTGTGACACACTGTTGGTAAAGCTGGCACGCCGATTATATTTTTAATTTTTACTGTTTTGCACAAAGATAAAAAAAAGGTTACGAAGCATCATTTGTTTAATAGCTCTGTGGCTTTTTGCCATTTAAGATATAAATAAAACATGTATTAAATTACTTCCTTATAACATTCCTTAATAACATAGCATTGCACATAGTTTTTTTAGGTTTCTATACTCAAAGCAAAGGCTTTTTATCTATTTACCTATGTAATAGGGGGAATTCTGTGATTTAAAGGGTAAAGTGGACCCTATTATTAAACCTCCGCTGTCCATCTCTCTGTCTGTACATCTGCTACTAGGGAGTCTAGCAATGATCCCAATCGCTAACGCTAACGCCTCACACTAACTCCAAAAATGTATTAAAATGACATTCGTTGCAGAAAAGTTAGCGATTTCCGAAATGTCATTTCAGTCAAAGACTTTGTATCCATATCCCTAATGCAAAAAAAAGTAGGGCAAAACCGTACACTCCTCTTTGGATGTGATTGGATCTCAGCTGTCAAACTCAAAATCAGACGTTGCTTGGACGTACTTGTGAAAAGATACTAGAAAATTCCACCATGCGTGATCGAAGTTCGCTAAAATTACGAGAAATACCGAACACGGAAGCTCATGTTGCTATTTCACAAGTTATTCGGCATTAATATGTGTTATTTAAGGTATTTTAAAATATTTTTGTCTAACAAAGAGTTGGATATCAGTATCGCCACACAATGTATAAAATATTTCCCGATTTTTCTGCTTAAAATTTTAGCATATCCGTACTAAGGGGCAAAATCAGAAAGAGAGCCAATCGCGAACAGACCACTCATGCCCGCCGTGCTGATCGTGAGATACAAATAGTACCTAGTACCTACATAATATATCAGAGTCGAAATAAATATAAATTAGACACCTCATATAATTATGTTCAACAATTTATTAAATTCTACGCAGTAACTTCAACGTTACCTACCACATTTGTTACATAACGTAAGTTATATTGATATGCCTGTCTGCATCTAAGTTTGACTGCTATTATATTCACATTTATCTCTCCAAATGCGTTGCAGTAGGTACGTCATAGCGGGATAAATGCGAACTTAGGACCTCTTGAACTTTAGGACAGACGGGCATTAGTATTTTAGGAGTCATTGCACACCAAGCTACACCGCACGCACCGTAGTGAGTAAGCAGAACTTTTAATGTTTATGAAGGGCTTCTACAGGCACAGCTTGTATCTAAAAAGTATCGAAATTCTGCAGCACTGTTTGGTTAGGTTTATTATATATCGATATATTGTGCAATAGGGGTCACTTCCCTACTCACGCATACTAATGCATATTTAAATACTCACACCAACAGAAAATGGACAGGCGTTTTGTGAATGTCCGCCGTCCATATGATTCTATGTTGATGCCCCCTGACGTAAAACTGACATAAAAAAGTTCGTGCTCTATGATCATAGACAATATTTGCTTGACTTTTTACCGAAGTTTGTATGGGGAGTTCGGTTCTGGGGGTCTAGCAAAAATCACAATCGCTATCGCTAACGCCTCACGCTAACTCCAAAATGTACTAGGATGACATTTCGGAAATCGTTAATTTTTCCGCAGTGAATTTCATTTCAATACATTTTTGGAGTTAGCATTAGTAGTTGGTATTTTTGCTAGACCCCCAGGGTGTCTAGCAAAGATACCAAAAGTTAGCGATTTCCGAAATGTCATCCTAGTACATTTTGGAGTTAGCGTGAGTCGTTAGCGTTAGTGGTTGGTATCTTTGCTAGACCCCCTGAAATCACAGAATTCCCTCTATTACAAGGCCCAGTACATAGGTCATGTACATTTTGGAGTTAGCGTTTGACGATAGCGTTAGCGTTAGTGGTTGGTATCTTTGCTAGACCCCCTGAAATCACAGAATTCCCCCTATTACATAGGTCCAGTACATAGGTCATGCACATTTTGGAGTTAGCGTTTGACGATAGCGTTAGCGTGAGCGTTAGCGTTAGTGGTTGGTATCTTTGCTAGACCCCCCAGGATGTATCTCATGAATCGTGGTAGTTAGATAGTTTAAATTTTCATAGATGATGTATGTCTGTTGCCGCTATAACAACCATGATCCGTATTTAAATGGACAGATAGACACAGAAAAATAATGAAAAATGGTCCATTAGACAAGACACTGTTTTTTATTGTAGTCCATGGTCCCACAGATTAGAGAAAAAAAATCTACTACATTGTCCATATTTGGGCATGTCAAAAATTGCGACATTTCAGAACCACCAACCACCACCATTACAAAAAAAAATTATTCCATACGTCATTTTTAGGAAGAGCAGCGGCTGATTGTATTTTTCTAAAATAATCGAAAAGTACTAAGTAACTCATAGTTTTAGTGTTATTCCATTAGTTTTTAGTTGTTAAACTATACGATAAATATGTCTTATTCTAATAGTAAGTGAGAATTTGTTAAATTTTTGTGGAAGCATGATGCCAATGTCCTTCGTTACGATCTTGTTGATAATTTTGTTTTATTCGCAGTGTTCAGTGAATTGAGACGGTTTCTGACTGCTTTGTGTATTTGCAGAATATACTTTCGCGGCTTTGCCGAGGACTACGCGTGGAACGCCATTAGTTCTCGGTGGTGACCCAAAAGGGAAGAATTTCCTGTACACGAATGGAAACTCTGTTATAATTCGAGATATTGAGAATCCGGCTATCGCCGATGTCTACACAGAGCACTCCTGCCAGGTCAACGTTGCTAAATATTCCCCGAGCGGGTTCTACATTGCATCTGGAGGTAAGTATCTGAATCTGGCCTTATCAGAGGGTAAGTAGCTGTTATAAAATGTGATAGTGACTAGTGAGTCACTATTTGTTGAGATGTAGTGTTTACATTAATGAATTTGGTATGTGAATCATTTGACTAGCAAAATATTAACAATACATATTATAACAATTACTGAAAAGTTTTCATGATATATTTATTTATTCATAATGCACACATGCTATCAGTCTAAAAGTACTGATAATGTGATGTTTAATTTGTTTGCATTATACCATAATTATTTCATGACCATGGAAGAAGTGTAGAACATGTTAAATGGGAGCAGGGTTTGCACATTGGAACAGCGTGTAAATAGAGTATAACAGGTAAAATTTAATTTTATTAAAACATCCTCGAGATAGGTCACACAAGTTCTTCTGTAACTAGGTAAACAAACCACCTATCATCAAACACTAAGTTGTTCAAATTCAAATTTACATCTTTGATTTACAAATAAGTTTGTATATCCAACAGAACATAGCATAATATTATATTTTTATTGGTTAATAGACAAGCAGCATGTCTATATCCAGTATTGGATTCACTTCTTATGATCTTGTGAAACTTTATTATTTTAAAGTTCCGAGTGACACTGTAACTATTATGGGTGGCTGTGTTGCTTAACGACGAGCTCGTCATGTCATTCATTCTCATAGATAAATAAAAATTTTGTAATTTATAGTTTATTTGTTTGTAATCGGTTGTCCAATTTGTTCTTGAAGTTGTTCACGGAGGTGGCAGCAATGACCTCTTCTGGTAGCCTGTTCCAGTTGTGAACCACTCTATTACTGAGGAAGTGATGTGCAGTGTTGGACCTAACTGTTGTGTGGTTAATTAGTAGTGAGTGATGTACAATACAATACAATACAATAATACTTTATTGAACACCAAAAAAAACACAACAATGCACATGATACAACACAAAGAATGGTAGAACAACGGGCGGCCTTATCGCATAAAGCAATAGTAGGCCTGTCGTTTCATAATATTCCCCTAATGGAACATAATTTCATCAAAACTGGCACAATTTAAAAGTAAACAGTTTTAAAACTGTTTAGTCACCTCATCACTGACCTCAGCCTGCGCACATCTTATTTTTACTACTGCACAGCATTTCACACTGACTTCACAGCCACCATTGAGTTTGAATGGCACTGTACTTACATTAGATGCACCATTAAATGATATGGTTCTGATTAATAAACAGAAAAACAAACTGTTTTTCCATCTATGAAAATCAAAATCAACTAACCAGTCTGGTCAAATATTAATACATCTCTACTAAAATTCAAACAATTTTTTAAACCTATGTTTTCAAAGAGGAGTGGAGACTTGTGCCTAGTGGCTCACAGTGGTTAGATGAGAAGGAAGGAAGGATAATAAGGAAGCCTGTTTCCAGCAGTGCACTTATACAGGCTGATGATGATGATGTTGCATTGCATTATGAAGCCTGATGATTATATTTTGGAATCCCCCAGAATGATAATTTTGGTCCTCTTTGAGATGCTGGCATGAGAGACATATTTCTTCATACTCCATAGTGTTCATAGACTGTAAAAATTTGTGTATATATTGTTACAGCAGTAAAATATATTTGTCTCTACAGATAGTCTTAATTTAAAAGAGAATCACACATTATAAACAGCATTCTAATTTATCATTTTTGAAAGACTGCAATGTAATCAATGAATGATTAGCTTAAGGTAAACTCAAAGCCAATAAATAAACAATCACATTATAATATTTATCTGATAATTTTATCACCACATCATTATAGGGTGTGTCTAGTGGTTTATTTGTCAAACTAAAGTATATTAAAAGTTATTGCTATTCTACATGTATCTCATCATTAGGGAGGGGTTTGTCATAATCACAATAGCAGTTGACTTAGTGATCACAGTAGATTATAATGAAAACCGAGAAGAACGCTGCGGCTGATTTCTTGTATATTCCCTAATCCAGCTCTTACAGTACCCAAGGTTTCCATATGAGGTAACAAGCATTCCTCACACACCTTGGTATTATAGGGACATATTTTGTTGTATCAGTTGCAAAAAATAATAGGTGAGATCTGTTTGGTGGGATTGGTTGGGACCTACCCCATTGTTTTTACAGTTTTTGGTACCCATAGATCATAAATATATTATCAAATATCAATGTAGTTTAGTGTGGTGCAAATCAAGCACAGAACATGTGCTTAACTCCCAGATAATATAATACCTACAGTACAGATGCCTCATTCCATACAACGGAAGAACTCTGGCTCGAAATATTTTATTTCTGCATAATGCAAGATTATCAAGCGACGTTTATTGCGTGTTGGCGAAGTATTGGGCCAAATGAACTAATTAGTAACGGTCACGACACGATCGCTACATTTTTTCACGTTCGGGCTATTTTTCATTTGTACCTGATGGGACCCCATGTCCTAACTAAAGAAAAAACACTTTTTTTGGAAATGTTTCCATCTGTTTTTGACAAGTGGTAATGAGTATCTGTCTATCTATAGGCTACGGTGACCACTTCCCACCAGGGCTCCGTTTTACAATTGTAGCTTACAATTGTAGCAGCTACAAGAACTAGCAACTACAAGTTACTAGTAACAAGCGTTTAATAAACCTATAAATCATCGATTACAAGTGTAATTCACATCACTACGAACGTTATGACGTGGAACCACAGACCAAGTACAGTATAAAATCTAGATTATGATGTTACAAGTTACACACCACTATGAATAAACGTCACGGTAAATAGCTTATTTTTTAATTTGGCTTCCCTTTATTAGGAATTTAGCCGGTGTAAAGTTTACATTAAATCCCTACATAATAATATAAATTAATAAAACAGTCTATTTTGTTTGTTCTGGCTCTCAAGCCATATTAATGTGTAATAATGAATCTATTTGGATGAAGTTTAGTTAGGTAATATGGGTACTTATATTACCGGGATAGATACGTTTTATTTCGGAAAATGAAAAGTTCCCGCGGGAAAATAAATAAGTTGTGGGTGAAATCACGGGCGTCATTATTTTTATGCTAAGCTATTTAAGTGTTTTAAGTTGGGTCAAGGTTATATATGGCTGTTCTCATATTAGGTTTTGTGATATGCGTTCATTATTCATGAGCTAAGATTAAGCTGAATTTGTCACTAAATAATGATATTTAATTCACATTTACTTAATTTAACAATGGAATAAATGACTTGACGAGCTAGTCGTTCACCTGATGTTAAGTGACACGACGGCCCATAACACTTGCATTGTCACTCGGAACTAATTGAACATTCATTAATACGTGACACAACCAATACAACCCACTTTCAGTAAATTTATCTACACTTGTAGTTCATTTTACCTAGCTCTTTAGTTAGGTAAAAAAATTTACAACTTGTAGTTCCGTACACTTGTTACATTACAACCATTACAATTGTTCGATTTTACATTTAAAAAATGAAAAAACACTATGAATTGTCTATGATCTACGAACAAGTGCTTGTAATTCATAGAGTAAAATAATATATTTGCTTGTACGCTTGTTAACTTGTACCTTTATAAAACGCATTATTTCAATTTTTTCTGGCTGTGTCGCCAGGTTTTTGCTACAAGTACAAGACTTGTAGCTTTATAAAACGGGGCCCAGGTGGGAACCCATATGCTTGTTTACATCAAACATTTGGGTAAGTGGTGTATAATTATTGCCAAGTCAAAGATTATTATAAAGTCCGTTGATAGCTAGTGAACATATTTACTTCTACAACCACGACTTACTTGCGCGGGCAGGGAACGTAGTAACAAAACGAGACGAAGTCATACGAAATTACAAAGAACAGTAGCCTTACCGCGTAAGCCCGGTGGCAATCGTAATCGTGTGCTCTCTTGCTCGCACTCAAGGGCGTGTACATTGGCGCAAGCAGGATGGCAGGCGATGTTCATTACCAGAATGTTTACGCGGTAGGGCTGCAGAGCAGGATGGAACAAAAGACACATTGGGTGCCCCGTTTCCTCTCATAGGATCAGCGGTTGAAATACACCACTAATTTTCGTATGAGGGGAGGTTGTATCATTGGTCAACTGGATTTATAGTCAATGGCCCAAGTCAATCAATGACCCTGTAAGAGTACTATCTATTCTGTGACACGCGCTTAGTTGCGTTTTGAAAACATGACTGTATTCCAATGAAAGCTTGCAAAACATTTGTCATCACTTATTATCACAACACAACATGGGGATTGTGCAATAGTTCCTAATAGCAGCCACATTTATTATGATTTCGTGTGAGCGATCGCTGGCGCGCGGCCAGCGGCTACCGACGCTCCAGAATTAAACCAGGTTTCTAGATTTTACAGTTGTTAGGAATAACTGTACTGTGAAATGATACTACACTTCTAACAGGCTTGAGTTTAACATAGTAGAAGGGCAAAAGTGCCTTCAAGGGACCCACTTGAATATATTTTAGTTTGGAACTTAAGTCTGTTTTAGTAGCTATAAGTACTCCCAACCAAAGGTCGCTCTAAACGATAAAACAGGCCATTGTATGTATCGGGTGCCTATCAGAATGACTTTTACGCTGAAAGACAATGTACGTTGGATGAAATGAAAGCAGGGTGTCTAGTTAGCCGAAAGACAACTCAGCTAGATGACATAAAAGCAGATTATCCAGTCAGCAGCAAGTCAACTCAGCTGGCCGACATAAAAGCAGAATGAGCATGTAGCGAAAAGTCTGGAATCGGAAATGTCTGCATGACTAGAACACCTTATTAGCCGGAAGTCAAATTAGTTAGATGACATAAACGCAGAATTAGATAGAATAGAATACGTCTGGAAAAGTAAATAGTCTGAATGGTCTGTTCAGAGCCTGCCCCTTTCTAATTTTGTAAATTAAATCATGATTCTCGTCATTATCATTGTACCTACATTAAGGGCTATAATTATACAGGATGGCCCAGAAGGGGACGTCAACCTAAAAGTTTACATCAACGTATATATCAACCAAGGGCTTCACGAAAATACCCCATGTAAGTTTTAGGATTGTAATAAGTAGTTCAGGAGTTATAATTTTTTTTTTATTTTCCCTATGATCTTCCGCCTGAGCTGCTTAAAAAATTCTAATATTTTTTCGGATGGCTAATTTCGTACTTAAATATAAGGATTACCTAGGTAGCTAGTTTTATAATTCCTTTGGTTAGTTCAAAGTCACACCTGGAAAACATTACCATTGGGCTCTCTTTGGGGTAAAAAAACAACACAAGACTGGATTTTCCGATCCATCTGGGAAATGCACGATGGGCATTGGGCATCCAAGCAACTCCAAGGAGTCCTTATCAGAATAACCTTTACGCTGAAAGGCAATGGTCCGAGTTTATTATTTCCTTGTGAAAATTTATTTTCATTTTCGTGTTTCGTTTTATCAGATATACTATATTTTTTTTATTTATGCTATAACTAATAGACACAAACAATAAATCCATGTCAAAAAACGAAGTGTCTATAAGGGCATTTAGTGTTCATGTTTACATAGTAACTATGGCATTTTCAGATCCAGACAATTTGCTACTATGTCATCCAACACTCATATCTATTTAGTGACAATGGTATGTTTAAGTCTAGACTATATGCAATTAGTGTATTTTGAATAATGACATTTTAAGACCCAGACGTTTTGCTTCTAGTGCACTTAGCGTTCATGTCTATTTAGTTATTATGGCGTTCCAATATCAAGACGTTAAAGAGTTATCGTCATTTTGCAATCATGATATTCTGATAGCGACCCTATGTATCTTTGTGTGTATTTGGTGTGCAACAAAGTATTCTATTTTACTTAGGTGGCTTCGACCAATAGCTTGAACTAAGACAGAGGCCCATATAATATAAGTACACTCAATCGTGATTTTTTTATAATAATGAATGAAGTGACGAGCTGGTCGTTCACCTGATGTTAAGCAACACAGCCGCCCATAACAGTTTCACTCGGAAGTTTAAAATAATAAAATTTCGCATGACACTACACTGCGCGCGTCGTCCTGACCCTGAGACATCAGCATAGTCTAATAATCAGATACTAGACTGTGAAATCAGGTCTTAAAGTCTTATTTATCCAGTAATCTCACTAGCTACATTGCCGGAACACAGTAGTGCTTGCACACTACTGTTTGGCGGCAGAATAAGGGCAAAGCGGTGGTACCTGGATATTGCATTCACAAAATGATCGAATGGTGATTGAATCTCTTGAGCAAAATTGTCATATTAATGAATGCCCTTTCTTACAGATATATCGGGTAAAGTTCGCATTTGGGACACGGTAAACAAGGAGCATATCCTCAAGAATGAGTTCCAGCCCATCGGCGGTCCGATCAAAGACATCGCCTGGAGCGCCGACAGTCAGCGCATGGTTGTGGTTGGAGAAGGCAGGGAAAGGTAACTACAGACAGTTGTTTTAGAAAAACTTATTAGATTATCAAAACTACCCCAAAAGAAGGGTATCTCGTCAGTGTAGAACTGACAACTGATGGGGAAGAAAAGTTCTCGAATGGCGACCACGAACCGGAAGGCGCAGCGCGTAAATAGGTAGACCCCCTACTAATAGGTTCATGGTCTGGTAAAAGCCGCGGGGAGCCGATGGGTGTAGGAGGCGAGCTGGCGCTCAAAGTGGCGCTCTGTAAGGGAGGCTTATGTTCAGCAGTGGATGTCTTCAGGCTGTTAATGATCGCATACATAGATCCTGGACCCTACCTAGGATATCTTGTAGCTAGGGAACCAGGAACTACGAGGACTATGCTCCCACAACACCCAGACACAAGCATCTTAACACTGTTGATGATGATGATGTTGTATGTGATAGTTGGACGTAATTATTTTCTTATCATTATTATCTCACAGGTGTGTTAGCTCAGTTAGTGTTAAGGCAGAGGCCTTCTGAACCATGGGTTGAGGGTTTGATTCCCACCCGGGACTAACATTTGTGTGATGAACATCGATGTTTGTTCTATGTCTGGGTCTTATATTGTTTTCTATGTAATTGTAAGTATTTAAAAACAAAAATGTTTCTAAGTATTGTATTGGTTATCTGGTTCCCATAGCTATGCTTAGTTTGGGTTATTCCTGTTTGTCCCTCGTTCTGACCCCTGAGGGGGCAGACAGGACTACTGATAATGAATAAAAATTCCTGTCTGTCCCCGAATTCAAAATAGAGGTGATAAAAGGAAATATTACTTATTTTTTAATCTCCATATAGGTTTACTCGTCGTCTAATTTAAATTCGGGGACAAACAAGAATAAATAAGTCCTGTCTGTCCCCGATTTTAAATTCGGTGACGATTCGGGGACAGGCAGGAGTTATTTTTCTTGTTTTTCCCCGAATTTAAATTAGGCGACTAGCAAACTATCGAAATTAGAAAAAAAGTAATATTTCTTTTTATCGCCTCTTTTATTTTGTTCTAAAAAAAATAAATCTTTTCCAGATTTGGCCATGTATTCATGGCGGAGACCGGCACATCGGTCGGCGAGATCAGTGGACAGTCGAAGCCGATCAACTCGGTGGACTTCCGTCCGACGCGGCCGTTCCGCATCGTCACCGCCTCTGAGGATAACACGCTCGCTGTCTTCGAAGGACCACCCTTCAAGTTCAAGTGCACTAAGCAAGTGAGAAACTTTGATCATAATATTGGAAGCTAGTGGATTTATTCGCGTTAATAAGGTTGTTACACTATATCAAAGGCATTAAAATTATCCCTGATATTTTTTGTAACGATGTGATGGTTGGTGTGATGGTGTAATTAGTGATTGAATGATGTCTAGATCTACCACCATCCACCACTATCCACCATCCTCCTGATGTTAAGCGCCACCCATAACAGTTGCAGTGTCACACGGAACATTAAAATGATAAAGTTTCGCGTGACACTGCACTGCGCACGTCATCCTGAGGCATCACACAGTCCAGTAATCAGATAACTACACTGTGTAATCAGGTCGTAACGTCTAATTTGCCCAGTAATTTGACTAGCTACAATGCCCTTCAAACCGGAACACATTAGTGCTTACACACTACTGCTTGGCGGCAGAATAACTGGCAGAGTGGTGGTACATACCTACCTAGACCACTGCTTTGCCATCGTATTGTTTATGGTAAGCGGCCAGAGTAGATTTTTATAGGGTAGGCCAGTGTTCAACAGTGGATGTCTTCGGGCTGCTGATGATGATGATTCCGTTCCGACTTGTTAGTGTTTAGCCATTAGCAATAAATCGTTTAAGTTTGAGTTTCGCTTGGCAGGAGCACACTCGCTTCGCTCAAGCGGTGCGCTATAGTCCGGACGGCAGCCTATTCGCCTCAGCAGGCTTCGACGGGAAGATATTCCTGTACGATGGAGCTACCTCAGAGTTGAAGGGAGAGGTTAGTACTCTGGTTTATCTTTCACTATGTTTCGTAATGTTACGAGCTGACCCGCCCCAGCTTCACACGGGTTTATTCGTTTTACGCCTTATCTCAGTCTAAAAAAAAAAAAGAAAAGAAAAATAAAAGAAAGAGGGAAAAAGATGAATGTATAAAATGGCGAATGGAGGTAATAATTTACGTTTGCTTTGGTCCGTTTTGGTCCTATAATAGTCAATAACACCAATCCCAACCTTCCAGATTGGGTCTCCAGCTCACAAAGGTGGTGTGTACAGCATATCCTGGTCTCCGGATGGAAAACAGCTGCTGTCCTGCTCCGGAGACAAGACCTGTGCCATCTGGGATGTCGAGACCAGGGAACGGAAGACTCTTTTCAATATGGGCAATGCTGTTGAAAATCAACAGGTGAGATAGCTTGAAGTAATGTGGGATGGCGTTGACTATTTTTAGTGATCAGAATTTTATGGACTGAGCGATTGAGGATTGAGCAATGTCTGTTGATTTATGGTGGTGTGGTGCGGTAGGTAGGTGTAAGTACTTGCCAGCTGGATTAGATGATGGTTCCAATGTTTGTGAAGAACGAAAACACACAGTTCACAGTAGGTACAGTTCGGTTTAATCCACACACCACATACACATAGTTATAAAGTTTAGAAGTCACAAGCACATAAGAAGCGAGAATGAGTAGATATTAAAGATGAAAGAAAGTAAGAATGAAAACAGAATTTTGCGAGTCGCGTAAACAGAGCGGAGATAGAAAGGCAATAACGTATGCTGCGCGTGAGCGTCGTGGCTGGACTGGTTGGAGTGGCGGGCCGCGCGCGGTGCGGTGGGGTACTCCCCGCGCGTACACGAGTTTGGCCTGCCGGGCCGGGGACGTGGAATGTAAACAAAAGTTTCCATTTGATCGCGTCACCGGCGGGCACATAGATAATAAATATTTAAATATACTTATAATTATAGTTGTGTATGTAGTGCAGTATTTATATTTGTTGTTGTATTTTATATTATGTTTGTATTTATAATATTGTTGCATGTTATATACTTAATAGTATTTATGTTTATGTATTTATATTTAAACCGTACTGTAGTATTAGTATAGATAATATAATGTGTACAATATTTATGTAAGTATGTAATATACTATTATTATAAATATGTAGGTATATAATTATGTTCTTTATATGTAAGTAGGCCACATCACTCCCCTCCAGAGACCATGCTATGGGCGATAATAGTCCGGAAAACGTACTTGACGTCCGGATCGCGTGGTTCTCATAGCGGGTACTGGAGGAGGTGGTGGGGATGGTCTTTTTTGGACGTGCCGTGTATTGACGTCATTAGGATTCCGTGAAGTGGCGGTATTGGAAGGGTGTAAAGTGGCGTCATTGGATGGGTGTGACAGTATGTAGGCCGGTTTAAGTCTGTCTACTGATACTGTCACTACTTTTCCTTTCACGCGGATTTTAATAACTTTGGCACCTCTTTCGATCACTTCATGGGGACCAGTATACGCTGGCTGCAATGACCCTCTCAATGCGTCCTCCCGGAGAAAAACGTGCGAGCAGGACGACAAATCTTTATAAATAAAGGTTTTGCTGCTAGCGTGGTGCGATGTTGGGACTGGCTGTAAGGTGTTGGCAAATGTTCTGATACGTGCCGAAAATTGGGTAATATCAGTCGTGCATTTGTCAACTTTATGGCCGAAAAATTCCCCCGGCAGCCGCAAAGGCTCCCCATATACTAACTCAGCAGAGGAAGTTTGAAGATCTTCCTTGAAAGAACTTCGTATGCCGAGTAGCACAAGAGGTAGTGCTTCCGACCAGGTGTTATCAGCATGGCACATGATCGCTGTTTTCAATTGACGATGGAACCTCTCAACGAGTCCATTGCATTGAGGATGGTAAGCGGTCGTCATTCGGTGCCTAAAGCCGATGGTTTTTGACAGCTCCTTGAACAGTGCGGATTGGAACTGTGCACCTCGGTCTGTAACGACGTCGGTCGGACAGCCAAACCGAGCAACCCACCCTAGCAGAAATGCCTTGGCCACAGATTCCGCTGTGATATCGGTGAGGGGGACAGCCTCGGCCCATCGCGTAAAGCGATCGACCGCTGTCAAACAGTACCGATATCCACAAGACGGAGGCATTGGGCCGATGAGGTCTACGTGAACATATTTGAAACGCGCCGTAGGTAAATCGAGGGTGCCCAAGGGTGTCGATACATGCCGATTTACCTTGGTGCGCTGGCAAGCCAAACATGTCCGAGACCACTCGCGGCAATCTTTCCTCATCTGTGGCCAGACGTAACGTTCTGCTACGAGTTTGCTGCTGGCGTTTGCACCTGGGTGGTTCAAGGAGTGGAAACTATCGAAAATTTGTTTGCGTAAAGAGGTTGGTACAAAGGGCCTGGCAGCCGGGGTGCTGACATCGCAGTACAATTGCATGCGACTGCCAGGTATACTCAACCTTTTGATGCGCAATGCGGTTTCATGGCTGAGCAAGTGTTTCAATTCAGGATCGGAGTCCTGGGCCTGGGCTAACACTTCTAGATCTACGGGTCTCGCCAGTTCTTCGATGCGGGAGAGTGTATCCGCGACAACGTTTTTATCACCAGCGATATACTGGATGTCGGTCGAGAACTGTGAGATGTAGTCTAGGTGTCTGTATTGCCGAGGAGAACACTTAGTTTTACGCTCATGAAACGCATAGCACAGAGGTTTGTGGTCTGTGTAGATGGTGAAAGTGGTTGCTTCCAGCCAATGGCGAAAGTATTTAATACTCTCATATACCGCAAGGAGCTCTCTGTCGTACGGTGAGTACTTTTGTTGAGTTGGGCTCAACTTGCGGGAGAAAAACGCCAGTGGCTGCCAGTGACCATCTTTCAACTGTTGCAGCACTCCACCAATAGCCAGATCGGACGCATCTGTAACTAGACCTAACTTTGCGTTAGAGTCAGGGTGTGCTAACAGTGCTGCTTTACACAGACTCTCCTTACACTCATCAAAAGCTCTTAATGAGTCTCCGTCTATGACAACTGGGTGAGACGCTTTGATGGAACCGGTCAGTAAGGCATTCAAAGGAGCTTGGATCTGGGCAGCTTGCGGTATGAATCGCCTGTAGAAATTGATCATACCCAGAAACCGTCTGAGCTGCTTTGCTGTCTTGGGTACAGGGAATTCCTTGATAGCTTGTACCTTGCTTTCCAAAGGCTTAGTTCCGTGTTGAGAGATGCGGTAGCCCAAAAATGTGACTTCCGGTTCTCCAAAGACGCATTTCGCGGTGTTTATGAGCATGCCATAATCCTTCATCCTGGTGAAGAGCTGGCGAAGGTGCTGCTCATGCTGGAGCTCATTCTCTGAGAACACCAAGAAATCGTCGAGAAAACAGTAGCAGAAGTCTAGGCCACGCGTCATCTCATCAACAAACCTTTGGAAAGTTTGACCTGCGTTCCTCAAACCAAACGTCATAAACGGAAACTCGAAGAGTCCGAAAGGAGTAGTAATGGCGGTTTTGGGTATATCCGGCTCGAACAAGGGTATCTGGTTATAGGCCTTGACAAGGTCTATTGTCGAAAAGACCTTACAACCAGATAGACTGTGAGCGAAGTCATGGATATGCCGTATTGGGTACTTATCTGGGATAGTCCTTGCGTTCAGCAGCCTATAATCACCACAAGGACGCCAACCGTTATCCTTTTTTGGTGCTAGGTGCAGTGGTGATGACCAAGGACTCTCAGATGGTCGAGCGGTACCATTCGCCAACATCGCCTCAAACTCGGACTTGGCTATTTTGAGTTTGTCTGGTGCAAGACGTCGCGGTGAGCATGATACTGGAGGACCTGGGACGGTACGGATATGATGTACGGTGTTGTGTTTCGGTGTGCGTTGAGTGCCCGCTGGCCGCGTAATATCTGGGAACTCAGAAAGTAAATTATGGTACTTAGAACTACCAGTCACGACCTTAACACTCAACATTGCGCTATCAGGTACAGCAATACTGGCAACAGCTGACATGTTAGTTGTGCCATCAATAAGTTTTTTATTGCGAACATCGACAATCAAATTAAAGTGAGACAGAAAGTCTACTCCTATTATGGCTTTTGTTACGTCCGCTACAATAAATCGCCATACAAAATCGCGCCTAAGTCCAAGGTTCAGATTGAGCTCGACGTAACCGTAGGTGTCAATTGCAGAACCGTTGGCTGCACACAGCTGGTATTCCGTCTTTGCACGTCGTTGTTGGAGCGCAGATCGGGGAAAGACACATAAGTCACTTCCTGTGTCAACTAATAGCTGCATTCTCGATCTGCGGTCTGTTACAAACAGGCGACCAGTAGTGGAAGGGCAATCTTCAGCCGCCATTATCGACTGCCCTGCTGGTTTTCCGACGACTTGTAATCGCAGGGCTTTATGCACTTCTTCGCTTCACTGCCGAACTTATAGTGGTACCAACACTGCGGGAACTTCCTATAGTTCGACTGGGATCTGCGGGAAGGTGTACGGCTACGTTGATGTTGCTGCTGTCGATCACGCGGACGGGATCGGCCGTAGACTGCTGTGGTGAGTGCGCTAACCTGCTTGGTCAAATCGGTGATCTGCTGCGCCATAGTCTTCATCATAGAATCTGGTCTGGAACTGGATGCTGCTGCGACTTGTGGTGACGCAGGTGCGATATCATGCACTCTGTCGGCTAAGTCTGCAAGTTCGGTCAGGCTTAGGCTCATCTGGGATGCGATGACTGTCTGGAGATTATTCGGCAGACGGCTGGTCCAAATCGTCCGCAGAAAATCGTCCGGTATGTTGTATCCCGCCAGATGCTGTAGATGCCGCAGGAACTGCGAGGGTTTGCGATCGCCTAACTCCTCTGACAATAACAGCTGTTTCACCTTCTTCTCTTTGGAGACGGAGAGACGCTTAATTAGCTCACTCTTGAGTTTATCGTACTTTCCTGTGGTGGGAGGATCGGTAATAATATCCTCCACTTCGACCGAATACTGTCTGTCCAGGTGAGAAAGTACATAGTGGAACTTGGTGAGGTCATCTGTTATGCGCGCCATGCAAAACTGTCCTTCTATTTGTGAAAACCATATCTGTGGTTTCTCCGGCCAAAAAGGTGGAATTCTTACTCCGACTCTAAAAATCTCAGATGACGTGCCGTCCGAGTCAATGGTCACGCGCCTTCCGGTTTTCGATTGCGCCGTGTCATTCTCGTCGCTACTCATCTTTGGTGTTAATTATGTGCTATTTCCGTGTTCTTCGGTGGTCACCAGTTATGGTGGTGTGGTGCGGTAGGTAGGTGTAAGTACTTGCCAGCTGGATTAGATGATGGTTCCAATGTTTGTGAAGAACGAAAACACACAGTTCACAGTAGGTACAGTTCGGTTTAATCCACACACCACATACACATAGTTATAAAGTTTAGAAGTCACAAGCACATAAGAAGCGAGAATGAGTAGATATTAAAGATGAAAGAAAGTAAGAATGAAAACAGAATTTTGCGAGTCGCGTAAACAGAGCGGAGATAGAAAGGCAATAACGTATGCTGCGCGTGAGCGTCGTGGCTGGACTGGTTGGAGTGGCGGGCCGCGCGCGGTGCGGTGGGGTACTCCCCGCGCGTACACGAGTTTGGCCTGCCGGGCCGGGGACGTGGAATGTAAACAAAAGTTTCCATTTGATCGCGTCACCGGCGGGCACATAGATAATAAATATTTAAATATACTTATAATTATAGTTGTGTATGTAGTGCAGTATTTATATTTGTTGTTGTATTTTATATTATGTTTGTATTTATAATATTGTTGCATGTTATATACTTAATAGTATTTATGTTTATGTATTTATATTTAAACCGTACTGTAGTATTAGTATAGATAATATAATGTGTACAATATTTATGTAAGTATGTAATATACTATTATTATAAATATGTAGGTATATAATTATGTTCTTTATATGTAAGTAGGCCACAGATTTTATCAGTTATTTTTCTTGTTTGGATGTTGGTGCTCCAGTACAGGTCGTATTTTTCAACCATTCTTGACGAAACGTGGTATAGAGGACTACAATTTAAAAAAAAAATAGTACATGTTTTTGTTGTTGGTGATTTTTGATTGGAGAAGTAGTTTCTCTAAAAAGAGGGCTTACTGCTGTGCCATTTACCACCCGATTTTGATAATATTTGGCAGATACTTTCGGTACACGCTAATTAAGAATAGAATAGAATAGAAAATATCTATTCCTGACAAAAGGCACAAAATCAATGCAAATTTACAAAGTAATACAATTAACGAAAAAATAAAATTTGTTGCCCGTTGCCACGAATCGGTCCCAACTCAGCATGGCGCTGGTCGTACAACCAGCGCTGGTCTTCCGTTGGGGCCGGTTCAGTGTCGTCACGGCGCAGGTTACATTAAGTAAATCTATACACTACCACTACTATTATAAATTACACAATATTGAAAACAGCCGTTACACATCAATACTTAGGACCTACAGGAGAATATAAATATTATAATAAAAATAAACAAATAGGAAATGAACAGACTTTTTGTAACCTATTCGGTGAAATAATGACGTCAGCAGAATTATGTAGATAGTAATTCTAAACAAGTATGGCAGATGTGAGCAAAATTGGTCAATAGGTGGTCCAGATATAAAAGGTCTTAAATTCCTGATGGTCGGTGTTCGAGACATACTACTAAACACACAAAGAACACTACTTAGCGGCCAATTTTGATAATATCTGGCAGAGATTTCCAATCAAATTGTCACATAAAAATTGTGCTCGCGAGGTCTCTTGTTCGCAGTACTACTAGTAAATTCGGTAAAATAACGATGCTCCATGGTGGATCCGCAATTTACTCGTTTTTCAGTGAAAATGCTTGTTGATTTTGATTTGAAAGAAGTTTTTAAGGCTCTAAAATCCTTAATTTAATTTCAATAATACATTTTATCATCACAATTGCTAAGGAACTTTTCCCCTGGTCAGGTGTCCTGTCTCTGGCAAGGCAAGCATCTCATCTCCGTATCCCTATCTGGTGTCATCAATTACCTGGACGTTGACAATCCTGACAAGCCTCTTCGAGTCCTGATGGGACACAACAAGCCCATCACGTGCCTCGCACCCCTGCCTACTCGGGCCGTTTATACAGCTAGCCACGATGGAACTGTGACCTATTGGGATTGTGAGACAGGTTGGTACATTCATCATTATCATTATCATCTTCATTGTCGTCATCATCATCATTATTATCATCATCATCATCATTGTCATCATGGCAAGTACTAAAAAAGCACAAAATTTAATGACTTCTGTATTGCACTGCTGCCATCTCGCGCTGTTTACAAAGCTAGTCATGACGGAACTGTGACCTATTGGGATTGCGAGATAGGTTAGAAGATACATTATCACCATCATCATCATCATCATCATCATTATCGCATCTTTTTCACCATGCGACGTCTTTACATCAAGAGTCTAGATGACTAGAATGCATTGTCTGTGCTGAATCGGTTTACGTTCGAGGTCCAGTTTCAAAGATATCATGTTATTAAATATTAGCGAATTTTAGTTAATTTTTTCGCTGTCATTATTATCAATATTGCCTCCATCATTTTCGTCGTCATTATAATCATCTTCACCATGGCAAGGGCTAAAAGAAATATGTTATTTATGATCGATTACACAACCTGGCTATCCTTTCGGGATTGTTTGACAGTTAGTGGGTCCATCATCATCATTACAGAGCTAGTATAGCTTTATTATGTAATACCGTCCTCAGGAGAAGGGCGTCACGTGACCGGGCAAGGCCACGGTAACCAGGTGAACGGTATGCGAGCGGGGAAGGATGGCTCGCTGCTTACCATCGGGATAGACGATACTCTGAGGAAAGCTGTGCCAAAGGCTGAAGGTATGTGTACTAACGGCTAGTCCTTAGTCTTTAGTCTCTAATCCTCAGTTTATCTTTCGAATCGATGACCCATATTCTAAGACGTTACCTGGAGATTACTCCACTCGACTCAACCTCGGATTAATCTCATTTGTGTGTTTGGTATTTTTAGTTGACAATAAATAATCAACTTGACATTTCTGCGTCAATTTTTCTCAAACGAGAGAAGCGAAGCAACTGTCAACTCAAAGTATGTCGCGATGTATTTTGAATTTCCCTCAAAGTTAAGTAGAAGTCAACTGACGGATTTTTGGAGAAATGTTTTGGAATACGGGGGTATAACTCCTGCATCTAATCTATAAAACTAAAAATAAAAAACGGAACAGCTGGCAAAGCGGTTGTACCCAGCAAACTGCAGAAAAGTCGTAGCACCTAGTTTTACAAAAAATAAATTCATAAATCAATGATAGAGATGGGAGCCAATGATAAGTTTTGCTCCTGCTCGGTAGATCCGGTGGTGCTGAATCTGTTGCCTGAATATTTTTTGATGGTGTTCAATACGCTACAAACTACTGCGGCGAAAGTAAAGGTTATTTTTATCATGCCAAAGAGAAAAGGAAAGGGAGAGGGAAAAAGATAGGGAAAAGATCTCTTATAACACAAACACAGTCTGTCAATAAAAGAAACTACACTTTATAGCGGTACTTATCCAGGGGGTTAGTAGATGGGATCTATTTCCCCCCCAAATCTCGCTAGCGCTCTCCATAGTTAGTTGCGTGACTTTGAGCTTACTAATGGATGCCTGCTTTATAGTGATGTTATTTCCACTCGGTCAACACTGTATAATATAATTTCCAGGAGAAGCCCCGACGTACACGGATGAGTCGATGCCTCTAGGGTCGCAGCCGCGAGGGATGGATCACGTGGTCGATGAGGACCTCACCATCGTCGCTACTGTTAAAGAGGTACTCGCATTAAATAAATAAATAAATATGTGTGGACATTTCACACAGCGCCATCTAGCCCCAAACTAAGCATAGCTTGTACTATGGGAACTAGATAACGGATATAATACTTAGATACTTTTTGTTTGTAAATACATACATAGAATACAATATAACACCCAGACGCAGAACAAACACCTATGTTCATCACACAAATGTTTGTCCTGGGTAGGAATCGAACCCACAGCCCTCAGTTCAGAAGGCAGGGATACTACCAACTGAGCTATCGGGCCCGTCTGTGGAATGCCTTACCATGGTTGGTGTTTCCCGAAAAATACAACCCGGGGTTGTTCAAATCAAGAGTGTAGTACTGTTTACTATAATAATAGGTATTTATTAGACCAGCGTGCTACATCTAAGACCACATCGTCGCTTCCCATCAGGTGACATTGTGGTCAATCGCTGGCTTTGTCAAATTAAAAAAAAAATAGGAAAACTAATGGAGCAGAAAGGAGCTGGCTTCCTTGCAGTCACGTTAGAAACATTGTAGAAGCTTAGGTTAAATTCAAATTACTCATTAGTGAAGTAGATGACTAGACTGGAATATAAATAGAATGTATAGCGAGGCATTATAGGAACAGAAAAAAATAACGTTTGAAACATAATTTGTCTGTAAATTAGTTACTTAGTTTAGATCATGAAGTCCTCCACTACTGAACATAGGCCTCAACCACAGAGCGCCACTTTGAGAGGCTGCTTGCCTTCTGCATCCATCGGCTCCCCGTGGTTTTTTCTCTTTTACTACTGCGAAGCATTTTGTGCCAATTTTACAGCCGCCATAGAGTTTGAACCGCACTCTACCCGCTGTAAGCTTAATTTTTTTTATACCTACATTTTTTACTCCCAGTGCCAAAATGTTTATTTATGCAAGTGATCAATGTCATTTGCCATTTTTGTACACACTGCCCTTTTTTTAATACATTCACCTTCATTACAGTTGCTAGTGATAGTCGGTGGCAGCAAGCAGTCCAGCCTGCCGATAGACTACGAGCCGTCGTCGGTCGCTATCGAACCTAAACTGCGTCACGTGGCCGTCGGAGGTACGTTTTAGGGTTCCGTCCACAAAAGGTACAAACGGGACCTTATTATTAGCCTCTGGTGTATTTTTTTGTCTGTCCAAACTATCATCATCCAGCCTCAGGACGTCCAATGCTGAATATAGGCCTCCCCCACTGAGCGCCACTGAGCGACGGATTCCCTTCTGCATCCATCAGCTCCCCGCGGTTTTAACCAGATCGTCGGTCCACCTATTGTGGGGTCTACACTGAGTCTTTCGGTTCGTAGTCGCCACCTTTCTTCCCCATCTGCCTTTCAGCAGAGTACCATACAAAATTTATAAATCTCTTAAATCTCTTACAACTAACGTTTTTATGTAATTTTTGTTTACTATTTATCTATTAGAAGTGTATTTTTTTTCTATTTCCTAGAGCACCCGTAAAAATAAGCACTTTAATAATATTACGATCTAGCCATCTTTTGGCTAATAAGTAATTTAAATTTAACGTAAACTTCTAGAAAACTTATTATTTAAGAATGTGTCCAATAACACTTTTCTTATTGTCTCTATTAAGGCGATGACACATTGTTCTTGTGTTCTTACACTGCACTTTACACTAACATAACATTCACTATATAAAAATATAATTAGAAGTGTATAATTATATTTTTATATTTATATACAGGGTTACAGGAAAAATTGTGCTAGATCCGTTAAGGGCGTGGAGTACCCATCATTTCTGACTTATTTCACTATGAAACAACCTAGCCTCAACTTAATATTTTATTTAGATATTCCTTAGAGAAAAATACCTGTTTCTAATATTTTTTGTATTTCTTAACTTTCACTTGTCTACTACGGTCTATTCAATTAACTTATGTACTATTTTAATGAGTGACGTCCTAAAACATCTTAATACACATGTAAAAATGCAATAATCATAATAATAAGACACACAAAATAAACAAAATTAAATTTTGTAGCCTAAAAATCGGCAATTTTCACAAAAAATATTAAAAGTCGAATATCTCGAAAAGGGTTAAGTTTAGCCTAGGGTGTTACATAGTGAAATAAGTCAGAAATGATGGGTACTCCACGCCCTAAACGGATCTAGCACGATTTTCCCTGTAACCCTGTATATTTATATTTGTTTAGATCCCTCTAGGTGGACCGAAACCGTGGGGAGCCGATGCAAAACAGCCGCTCAAAGTACCGCTCTTTGGGGGAGGCCTATGTTCAGCGGTGGACGTCTTCAGGCTGATGATGATGATGATCCTTTGTTAGTCACTTAGTAAGCGCAAGCGCAGACGCTAAAGCGTGTTTGTTTTATATAATTTTGTATATTCATTCATATGAATAGTACTGTGCACTGCATAAGTGTATGTATTATTTTAATTTAATATTATTTGTAATGTAGTTGTATACTGTTCCTAATTAAAAAATAAATGAATGAATAATATTAAATCTTCAGGTGCAGACAATAAGGTCCACATCTACTCGCTGGAAGGCCGCTCCCTCACTCCGAGCACCGAGTTGACTCACCTCGGGGCTGTCACCGATGTCAAGTACAGTCCAGACTCTTCGTATCTGGTCGCTACTGATAGCAACCGGAAGGTTATACTTTACTCCACAGATGGATACAAGGTATGTTGAAATTCTTAAGTTGGTGCAGAGTACAGACACATTTCCTTTATAAAGTTAATAGACATTTACATCACCTAAAGAACTCTCTCTCAGTTTAAAATCTTGTTTTAATAACACTATAAAAATACCCATAGTTCACCAAACAAATATAGGTAACCATAGCTCAGTTGGTAGAGCGTCCAGTGAGTTGGAAAGCGCAGGTTCTAATCCCGCTCGTTGCTAAGATTTTAAGGACTATATCACTATAAAAATACTTTGTCAATTTCATCCTGAAAGTATATAACGTCATTCAAGCTTTGAACAGGTGTATATAATTTTCTTATAACTTCAGCCCACATTTGACTGTTTTAAAATTTTTCATAAAGATTTTTTAAATCACTATAAATTTTCGCTTACAATTTAAAAGGGCAATTTAGAATAGAAGCCAGATTATTTAGAAACATAAACAACAGTGGTCCTATGTGTGAACCTTGCGGTACACCGGTAGCTATCTTTTTAAACCGTGACCTGTATTCGCGTATCATGACTGTTGACTAGCGTGTGCTCGACCACTGTACCTACTTATCAGGGTGCGGAGGACTCCAATGACACAGTCACTTTTAGATGCACATACTTCCATTTATTTCGCGGTTCCAACATGCGTATACGGACGCGATTGGCGGTAGAGAGACGACTGAGGCGGGCAGGCGGCCAACGTAACCCGTATTTGCTGCGCTTGCACTCTGCGCTGATATCCATTAGTCATTCCACAATGACTAATGGATATCTATTTCGCAAATAAGTCTCACACCATCATAAAAGCCAGCCATGGATTCCACATCTGATAATTTTTCTAGCAAGGATACATGTTAAATGACGTCAAATGCTTTGCTAAAATCTGTTGTTTTAAAAAGATTGAAATTATAATTGACTTTGTAGAACGATCTGGTCCTCGCCATCGTATAGCACTCGTATAGACTTTCTATTAGCGTTAGCGCCAAACGATAACTCAAAATGTTTGGACAGAATGACATTACAGAAATCGTTTTCTTTTCCGCAGCTAATGTCATTCCATTTGAGTTATAGTTTGGTGTTAAAGCTAATGGAAAGCGATCTTTGGGTAGAGCCAGTGGTCTCGCTTGCGGCCCGTGACACTAGCTCACACGGGACACGTTGGTGCATGTACAGCTGGCGCACAACAAGGAGTGGGGGTTCCACACGGGGCGCGTGAACTGCGCCGCGTGGGCTCCCCGCGCGCGCCGCCTGGGCTCCGGCTCCCTCGACACCGCGCTCCTCGTGTGGTCCGTGCCCGACCCACACAAGCACACCGCCCTCAAGCGTGAGTACCCGGCCCACGCGCCCCCCGTGTGTCCGTGCCCGACCCACACAAGCACACCGCCCTCAAGCGTGAGTACCCGGCCCACGCGCCCCCCGTGTGTCCGTGCCCGACCCACACAAGCACACCGCCCTCAAGCGTGAGTACCCGGCCCACGCGCCCCCCGTGTGTCCGTGCCCGACCCACACAAGCACACCGCCCTCAAGCGTGAGTACCCGGCCCACGCGCCCCCCGTGTGTCCGTGCCCGACCCACACAAGCACACCGCCCTCAAGCGTGAGTACCCGGCCCACGCGCCCCCCGTGTGTCCGTGCCCGACCCACACAAGCACACCGCCCTCAAGCGTGAGTACCCGGCCCACGCGCCCCCCGTGTGTCCGTGCCCGACCCACACAAGCACACCGCCCTCAAGCGTGAGTACCCGGCCCACGCGCCCCCCGTGTGTCCGTGCCCGACCCACACAAGCACACAAGCACACCGCCCTCAAGCGTGAGTACCCGGCCACGCGCCCCCCGTGTGTCCCGTGCCCGACCCACACAAGCACACCGCCCTCAAGCGTGAGTACCCGGCCACGCGCCCCCCGTGTGTCCGTGCCCGACCCACACAAGCACACCGCCCTCAAGCGTGAGTACCCGGCCCACGCGCCCCCCGTGTGTCCGTGCCCGACCCACACAAGCCACACCGCCCTCAAGCGTGAGTACCCGGCCCACGCGCCCCCCGTGTGTCCGTGCCCGACCCACACAAGCACACCGCCCTCAAGCGTGAGTACCCGGCCCACGCGCCCCCCGTGTGTCCGTGCCCGACCCACACAAGCACACCGCCCTCAAGCGTGAGTACCCGGCCCACGCGCCCCCCGTGTGTCCGTGCCCGACCACACACAAGCACACACCGCCCCTCAAGCGTGAGTACCCGGCCCACGCGCCCCCCGTGTGTCCGTGCCCGACCCACACAAGCACACCGCCCTCAAGCGTGAGTACCCGGCTCCACGCGCCCCCCGTGTGTCCGTGCCCGACCCACACAAGCACACCGCCCTCAAGCGTGAGTACCCGGCCCACGCGCCCCCCGTGTGTCCGTGCCCGACCCACACAAGCACACCGCCCTCAAGCGTGAGTACCCGGCCCACGCGCCCCCCGTGTGTCCGTGCCCGACCCACACAAGCACACCGCCCTCAAGCGTGAGTACCCGGCCCCACGCGCCCCCCGTGTGTCCGTGCCCGACCCACACAAGCACACCGCCCTCAAGCGTGAGTACCCGGCCCCACGCGCCCCCCGTGTGTCCGTGCCCGACCCACACAAGCACACCGCCCTCAAGCGTGAGTACCCGGCCCACGCGCCCCCCGTGTGTCCGTGCCCGACCCACACAAGCACACCGCCCTCAAGCGTGAGTACCCGGCCCACGCGCCCCCCGTGTGTCCGTGCCCGACCCACACCAAGCACACCGCCCTCAAGCGTGAGTACCCGGCCCCACGCGCCCCCCGTGTGTCCGTGCCCGACCCACACAAGCACACCGCCCTCAAGCGTGAGTACCCGGCCCACGCGCCCCCCGTGTGTCCGTGCCCGACCCACACAAGCACACCGCCCTCAAGCGTGAGTACCCGGCCCACGCGCCCCCCGTGTGTCCGTGCCCGACCCACACAAGCACACCGCCCTCAAGCGTGAGTACCCGGCCCACGCGCCCCCCCGTGTGTCCGTGCCCGACCCACACAAGCACACCGCCCTCAAGCGTGAGTACCCAGTCCCACACGGGTCGAAAGAACACCCGCCAGGAAAACGGTTCCACAGGAGATACCGCGCCAGGGGAATCAACCTAAAAACTCTTCGAAACCGATTAGTTTCATTCCACTTACTGTAATGAGCGAGGAGCGTTGACTTGACATGAAGCGGCCAATATATACTATTTTAGAGGGTTAAACAATAGTGGCGGTGTGGTCTTGGCTTAAGAAAAGGACCACCACATCTCTGCGGTTGCCGTGAGAGGCTAAATTACATTAAACATTATTACGTTAATTACGCTAAGCAGGCATTGCTGCTATACAAACCATAAATAACTACTTATATTATTATACTTACATTACTCCAATGCAATAATAACCATTAAAATTATCAATTTCAGATGCACACCCTCAAAGTCAGATCACCGGATTGACGTGGCTCGATGACGAGACTATCGTGTCGGTCGGTCAGGACGCCAACACTCGCGTGTGGACCGTGCCTCAGGCTTGAGGAACACGCAACAAACAAAAAAAAAACACACCTGAACATAATGACAGTCTTACCACAGATACCATTACTTTAAATAAGTGTTAGACACTTTTGTACTGTTAAATCTAATTTTTTTTTTACATTAAAATACTGTCAAAGTTACAGTCCGATAAGTATAATAGAATGAATTAATAATTAATGGGCAAATAAGATTTTGATCTTTGATGTTTTTTTTGTCTCAGGATGAAGTGCGCATTGCAGAGGCACTATGGATTTAGAGTTCCTAATGATACTGCAATCTGTTATGAACAGCCGTGACGCTTAACATCAGGCGAGCGGCTAGCTCTTCCCGTCATTCCTTCACATAAAAAATATTCGAAAACTAGGCGTATTTATAGCGCCACTGAAAGTCAATAATCTATATAATTTACAAGTGTTTGGTTACTACTACTTCGCCACTGCCAATTTATACACTAGTCGGACTGTACGTTTGATATGTGCTTATGTTATCTGTGAAAAGACAGTCAATGTGTATAAATATTAATAAAGCTGGGTGTGACAGATAAATTTTCTAACAACCGGTTTTAATAAACGATTTCTAGATAGACCGTCGATAGATTAAAATCTAACATCCTTATTAATGAACGCGTAGCTTTTAATTAGTTACACCATCTTTTGTCTTCTTCGATAGCATTCAATATTCAAATGTCAAAAAAGGACAAAAGCTGGATTAACTAATTTTTACTATGTGTTTTTATTAATAAAGCCATGACTGGCTGGAACGATTATTACAGGTAATCATTACACCTAGATTGCTATTAATCGACAATTTCTATCTATACAAAAAACTTATTGGAAACTACCATAACCGAACTTGCATCGATTGGGGTTAGCGTAAATACAAACTGCAAAAATAAAACACGGTATGCTCGAGTGAATAAGGCATAGTGCTTATTAGGTCGGGTGTATAGTTTTCATTCATAATTTTAGTGTTGCATCGCGCCGACGTTGAACTGGTTAAGCCGTCAACGTTTTTTTTAATTGTTATAACCCCGGTTGATGCAAGTGCGCCTAATTGAGACGGGAGTAGAGCGAAGGTTGTAATCTTTAAAATACAGAAACATGGTAGTATTTATTTGGATACGAAGTTTAAAAATAAAAAATTATAAACACTAAAAACCCGCTGATTCTCAAAAATTACACTTTTCAACTCTACTATAATGAAGTTCTGTGTTGATGAAACCACTCAAGTTGTATAGGAATTATTATATTAATTAAAGTATATGAAGAGTGACCAAAAAAAATTTAATATACTTTGTATTCAGCCGTATTTACTACTACCTTTTGCTTTTAGTTATTGTTAATTTGTTAACTCGCATTTTGTTAGAAAAGGTGGAATTTATGATATTTTTTCCCAATTTTGCTCTACTCTTGATGTCTTTATAGAATCATTTTGTAAGGGGTAGTATTGTGCTTTAACCGAAATTTACCGTTATTTCTAAAGTGATCTATACTCGTTTTATCTACAATTGCATAGTCATTTTAAGATGCATTATTTATTTAATTTTAAGCATTTCAAAATGCAATCTATGATAAAGGATTTTTAATTTTGAGTTTCCTATCACTATTAAACAAAATAAATCGGTACTTATCTAAAATGAAGGTATCTAATTATGTACATATACTGCTTTTGAGAAACATTATCTCTTCACAAAAGTCAAGGAATACTACCCTACAAAGAAGTACCGTAAAAAGAAATATAGAATTTATCTACTTATAATAAATTGTACTAACATATTTATTTTGCTTCGTTTTAAGTATAAATATATTTTAAAATGCTCTCAGTTGTTATAAAATAACTTGTTTTTAACTAACATGAGTGCTTTACTTAGTATATTATGATTAAACTTTTTGAAGAGTGGACTTTGTGGCAAAGAAAATGTTAACATAAATTAAAAAATAATAGTTGTTGTGGAATCAAACCAGTTAATTTAACAAATGACTATCAGAATAGGGGCCGTAATGTGAGTTCTTAGCGTGATTCAAAACAGCCTATATTAAATTGCTAGTCAAAATCTTCATAATAAAAAAAAAAGCGATCCAAAATAGGCTCTGTTTTGAATCGCGCTAAGAGCTCACTGTAAGGCCTCAGATGTTTTTTTTTTGAGTGTCGTTACGTGTTTTTCTTAACCTATCTCTTTCTAATATTATGTTTTGCATTGGTAATCATAGCAGTGTTTGTCCCCAAGATGTTCTTCCAAAAGTTTAATCATGAACAAATTGTGATTTATTTTTGTATATTGTATCGGAACGGATCTGAGCGATCTTTTTATATCAGTTGTTTGAACTAAAATAGTGTGGAAATGCATTTTTTACCTTGTAATAGAAAAACTGTAGACTTTTTTATTTGAATTTTTATACCGGTTTATAAAAACTTATGGCAATACTAAAATGAACTGAACTCTGAGCGATGTCGTCCTTGCAAGCTTGCAAAAGGGCTGCAATATTTTTTTATAAGTAGACATTGCATTGGTATGCTTGTAAAGTATTTGTATAATTTTGAACATGTTCCTTTAGGACCTAGGTTTATAGCTATGCCTTTGAAAAGGAGTTTTAATTTCAACAAAAAATTAAAAAGTATTATAGCGTATTCAAAATGTAGATTTTCTATGAAAAATAAAGGAGTCCCGCAAATATGTTTACAAACAGTATTTTTATACTAATTTCTTATATGTATTTTGTCCTAGTTTTATGCAGTTTCTACTAAAATGTATGTAACAATATAAATAAATTGTATACACTTGTAACTTTGGTTTTCATTTCTGTGTATACTTATATGAATTTCACATAAGATATGCAACTGTTATGGGCGGCCGTGTCGCTTAACATCAAGGCTTTCACCAGGTCGTCGGTCCACCTAGTGGGGGGCCGGCCTACGCTGCGTCTTCCAGTTCGTGGTCGCCACTCGAGAACCTTTCTTCCCCATCGGTTGTCAGTTCTACGAGCGATGTGACCTGCCCATTGCCATTTCAACTTGCTAATCCTAAGAGCTACATCGGTCACTTTAGTTCTCCTGCGGATCTCCTCATTTCGGATCTTATCTCGCAGGGAAACACCGAGCATTGCTCTCTCCATAGCTCGTTGCGCGACTCTGAGCTTAGTAATGAGGCCAACAGTTAGAGACCACGTCTCAGTTCCATAAGTCATCACTGGCAACACACATTGATTGAAAACTTTTGTTTTCAGGCTTTGTGGTATTTTGGACGAAAAGATAGGTCGAAGCTTCCCGAACGCTGCCCAGCCGAGTTGGATTCTTCGGGCGACCTCTTTGTCGAAGTTGGACCTACCCAATTGGACAGTCTGCCCTAGATAGACGTATTTGTCGACAACTTCGAGAGTATCGTTCCCAACAATTACCGGTATAGGTGGAACATGGGCATTTGACATGATTTTCGTCTTATCCATGTTCATCTTAAGACCAACCTGTCGGGAGACTCTACTGAGGTCGTTGAGCATGGTGCTGAGATCATCGAGCGACTCCGCCATTATAGTAATACAATAGTAATACGCAAGACCAATGCTCGGTGTTGCTCTACGTGATAAGATCCGAAATGAGAAGATGCGTAGAACTGAAATGACCGATATAGCTCTTAGAAGAAGCAAGTTGAAATGGCAATGGGCAGGCCACATCGCTCGTTGCTAGGTCAATTCACAATCTATCGAAAAAAAACCACAAACTGACAATTATTCCGATAATTTTAATATATTAGTAGGGGGGATATTATTAATGGTCAGAAACTATGTTAGACACATTTTTTTTTTCTTATACTTTGGCTGCACACATAGTGTATTTAGCCAGTGTCAAGTATTATATTTTCATCGTGTTATAATATATTTCACGCAAAGTCATGTCCTAGTCATAGTCATAGTCCAGTCTAAGTCAAGTAGTCATAGTCCAGTCTAAGTCATGCTCCAGCAAAGTGGTGGCAACTTTACTAGAAGCTTCTATGGAATTTTGGAAGCAACACGAAAAATCTCGTTTCACACATTATATCACTTTCCCTCACTCATGCTCGTAATTCAGCACTTAATGCGTAAAACGCCACCACTTGTAAACATTAACACTGGAAAAAGCAAAAGTTTTGAAAAATAAAACAATGCAACGACGTGAACTTTTCCGCGTTCCCGCCAAAACTACTAGACACATTTTATCAGCGCACTGATATCGATATTATAAATAACGGAAGAAATAAAACCAGCAATTTAAAAACAGTAACAATTTAATATAAAACTTATGTGTCTTTTATAGATCTAATGTCTTTTTTAGCATTTAATTCTAGCTTAATAATAGATAACTAATAATATTACACAAATTCGATTGATTTGCTTATATATTAAACAGGAACAGTTAAGTAAATAATTATTTACGTGAAATTGTATTAATTTTTTTATAGACATTACAAAATGTTAAAATGAGTAAATATGTCAGTTTGGTTGTACGTGTCTACTGGCTGTATACCTAAACTACCTGACTGAATATTGACAACATTTTTGCTTTAATTAAATTTTCCTAGAATTTCAGTCTCTGCGTCCCAGGTCTGATCAAAACAATTAAATTAATAAAATGAAAATTTTATGTGATAACATATTACAATCGTCCAAAATTCGCTCATATATGAGTATTTTTGTTTTGATAACGTGAACTAATTATATTACATACACCTACTTAAAACGAAAATAAATAGTATTTTGTAAAGGTTTGCGTACATTTAAAACTATAAAAAAATGTCTTGTTGTTTTGTTATTTACTTAATAATAGGAATATAAATAAAATAGGAGTTGAAGTTAAAATACAAAATACGTACGTACCTATAACATTTAGGTACTTATGGTAACGACTTTTATCAATTTCCCATGTCCCGTCGGTGGGTTTTTGTTAATAAATAATTGGTTTTGGTTTAAATAAAAGTGTATAAAAATTAAACTAAATATTAACTAAATTATTTATACTTAGTAGCTACCTTTCAAGTTGTACTTATTAGATACTTGATAATAAAATTACGTACCTAGGTAGTCTTTTTAAGCCTCATATTAAAACTGAATTGTCTTTTAGTAAGGGTGGTACTAATGTTCTTTTTAGCTTTTCGTAGGGAGATTTTTAGGTTTTTAATTTTACATGTATCATTTACCTACTCGTCATTTTAATAACTACCTACATTTGCTAATTTAATTATTTTACCGTAAAACACTACTCGACGAAAAGTAAGTGATTTCCGAAATGTCATTCCAATACATTTTGGAGTGAGCGTTTGGGATCTTTGCTAGACCCCAAGGTGACCTATCATCTCACCATCTATCACAAGGCGAGGTCCCTCCGTGCGGGCGCGTGCCGGTAGGCGACGTGTTTCCGCAGCGCGTCCCGCGAGCGCGACACGTGCCCGCACGCGCGGCACGCGTGCCGGCGCCCCGCGTGCGTGTCCATGTGCACGCGCAGGTTGTACTGGTTGCTCAGTACCTTGCTGCATATCGTGCACGTCGAGCTCGTGGGACGGTACTTACGCTCGTACGGGGCGGGGGGCTCTGGAACTATGGAATAAATATGTGCGTTTCACACAACGCCATCTAGCCCGAACTAAGCATACCTACCTGGAAGACGCAGTGTAGGCCGGGCCCCTACCAGGTGGACCGACGACCTGGTCAGAACCGTGGGGAGCCGATGGATGCAAGAGACAAGCAGCCGCTTAAAGTGGCGCTCTTTAGGGGAAGCCTATGTTCAGCAGTAGACGTCTTCAGGCTTCGTCGATTATGATGATAATGAAGCATACCTTGTAGAAAGCAGATAACTGGGGGTCTAGCAAAGATCTCAAACGCTAACGCTAACGTCAAAATATATTGAAATGTCATTTTGGAAATCGCTTACTTTTCCGCAGCTAATGTCATTTCAATACATAGTTATACTTAATGGAGTTAGCGTTTGGGATATTTGCTAGACCCCCTTGATACAAAACTTATTTGTAAATACCTACATACATAGGTACTTACATAGAATACAATATGACACGCAGACACAGGAACAAACACCTATGTTCATCACACAAAATGTTGGCCAGGTAGGAGTTGAACCCACAACCCATAGTTCAGAAAGTAGAGCTACTAAGTACCAATTAATGTTTCTCTATTTGTTTATGGACAGATGGAAAGGGACGATGTCATCATCATTATGAAGCCTATAGGCCGAGCCTGTAACGAAAATGTCCTAGGACTGTGATCAAGCCTGAAAACGGCCACTGACAAAGATTGGCCTCCACCATAGAGCACCACTTTAAGCGGCTGTTTGCCTCTGCATTCTGGCTCTTACCTCGGTTAGGGCGTAAAACGACCTACTGGGTAGTAATTCACCCGGGTGGTTTTCTCGGCTAAATATTATTTAAAGTAGGTACATACCAGGATTAGGCAAGATCGGCGCGATGCTAGGATTTCCAATATTATGCGTGCTGTACAAATTCTGCACAATCTGATCCAGCTTGCTCAGTCTATCTTTCTCACTCCTCGCCAGGAAGTCGTAGCTCTCTTTATCAAAAGTCGGTGAGAGGATATCGTCGTATAGTTTTGAGCTGTTGGAGTTCTCGTTCAGGATGGGAGTAGTGGGGGTGGGGGGAGCCTCATTTTTTATTTCCAGGTTAATCGGGGAGCTGGCCTGGTCTTCGTGGGTTGCAGTCTCGTTTGGAGTCACGGTTGAATTCTGGAATTAGAAGACATTTATTTTTGTATTTGTCTCAAACTGACCATCATTCATCTTTTGACCGAACTATCAACAAAATCAATCAGCCTGAAGACGTCCACTGCTGAAAATAAGTCGCCCTCATAGTGCGCCCGCGCCGCTTGAGTGGCTGCAGACGTTCACTGTGGACTAATGGGCCTCTCTTGCCTCAGCTTCAACAGTTGGACAGCAACAGCTTGTCCAACAGCTTGTATGTGAGCACCATGACACCTATCCTATCTAGTTGTACCCAATAAGTATGTTTATAATATGTTACCTAAGTAATATTTCGGTAAAATGTGGTAGTGTAGAAGTTATTAACCATTTCAGCAGTAAATATGTTTGGCACCAAGATGGCACCAAGTAACTACCTACCTACCATTTAGTTACCAAGGAAGTTATATGGATTACAATAGTACCTATACAGCTGCGAGAACCTGTTTTTTACATCGCACCTCAAAGCAGAAAAACAGAAACTAATAAAACAAGGAAGATTTACGAAGTTTGCCTGAAATATCAGCTGCCGGCCTAGTAGGTACGGGCGATAGGGAAAATTCGCGTTCTCCGTTTATGTCACTTCCTACCTACATACCTACTTGCTTACTTGTCAAGTGGAGAAACACAGTAGGGGAAAGACGAAAGACAATTTTGTCTTCACACTGGGCAGAGATGATAAGAGATCCCTTACCGTATCGGCGTCGATGAGTCCAGACACCTTGAGCGTTTGCGCCAGCCTGAGGAGCGAGACCAGTATCTTCTTGGATGCCGTCACCTCTCCCGTGTACATGAAGGTAAGCAGCAGCTTCAGCTCCATCGGTTCGCAGCCGAGGACTATCACTAGCGTGTTGTTTTCACCCTCCACTTCCTGGAAAGAAGAAGTTTTATTTTTTTAAAGCTTTAGAAGAATCTTCATCGCACATCGTCGCAAACGGCTTACTGTGGAAAAGGTTAGGTAGGTATACCTGCCTATTATAATTTCATCTTTGATTGTGTGACTGTGTCTTAACTCGATAAAATGTTAGAACTGCTATTCTATCCCTTATTTTTTTGTGCACTCCTGCTGTGCATCGCTTGAACTACCCGTTTGGGTTGTGCGGCACCGCTGGTATACCTCGACCCTGAATGGTCCCTCGAAGGAACAGCTCAAGGAAGAACTCATTTGCACAGTGAACAGTTACTTATTTAACTCTTCATCATCACGTGAAAGAAAACGTGTGCGAACACCGGCTGTTCAAGAAACAAAAAAATTGGAGCACATTTGTGATCCACCATCCCCCAATTGGCCAGTGTGGAGGAATAAAACACTTATTCACAGGGAGATAATAGCAATGCAAGCCGTAATACTTTACGCTGGCCAAGTGCGGGTTGGTGAATGTCACAAATTTTTGATAATGCCGGTTTCGTCACGATGTCTTCGATTCATCGTTGAAGAGCGAGTGCAAATTCCGCACATAACTCTATAAGCGTGGCTGCGCGAGATTTGAACCAATGGCGCGTAGGATTCAATTGAAAGTCATACTGACTACCGCTGAGCCACACTCGCTCCTTGATACGTATGGAACTTCTTAGGTAGCTCCCTTACTGTCTAGGCTCATCATCATCACCACCACCACCACCACCACCACCACCACCACCACCACCACCACCACCACCATCATCGTCATTACCGCCATCATCATCACCATAATCATCATCAGCCTGAAGATGTTAACTGTTGAACACAGGCCTCACCCAGAGAGCGCCAGTTTGAACGGCTGCTCGCCTCCTGCATCCATCGACTCCGCGCGGACCACACTAAGCATGTGGCTATGTTCAGCAGTAGACGTCTTCAGGCTGTTGATGATGAGACAGAAAGCAAAAAATGTGGTAGGTGTGTATGAATGCCTACCTTGAAAAGTTGCGCAAAGTACTGGCTGCATGCTGCTAGCACAAGTTTGTGCGCCTTCACCGAAGTCCCGTTCGCGCTGAGTGTGACGTCACTTAGGGCTCCAGTACTGAGCATGTGACCTAGCGCGCCGATAATGCTGTTCTATATTTAAAAAATAATTAGTTATTTGACGGTTAGATGCAGCTTTGTAGAAATACTCGGCATCTAGTAAATACTTCTTAATTAAATAAATTTCTTTGAATTTAAATAAATTCGTCGATAAAGGTAAGTAGTTTTGTGCGTTGAATCCAATTATTTAAATAGGTATAACTTTCCATGGTGCCTGTTATGAAATCACGTATTATTTTTAAGATAGATGCCGCATATTTCTAGACAGCTGCTGTTTATAAAATTAAATATAAAAATAGTAGTTTGTAAGTGTGCTATTTTGGCAGTAGGCGATTAGTGTTTTATGAGCTATGGAGCCACTAAGTACTTCTATAATGAAAATACTGGGCAGTATATAATATTATACAGGTGGGTACATAATTAGTATTTTTTGCTCATGTCATTTGATTGATTGCAAGCCTGATTCTTGAAAAAATATCGAACTGAAATCTGGAGTGGAAATGCGTAAAAGTGCGTCGTTCGATATGTGGTTGTTCGATATTCGATTTTTTGCGAGAAGCTCCACCCATTTGTACAAAGTTGTAAAGCGTAAAATGTGCACTAAAAGGTGGGTCTAATATCAGGAAGGCCGAGACAGAGCTTCTACTTCTAAAGCTGAGTTAGTAAGGTTTTCTATAGGTCGTCGTGGCTAGTACCTATACACTACACTGTCCAAAATTAAATATTCTCTGTAGGTACTTAGAATAAGTACCTAAATTTTATGTCTGTGGTGTAGTAGCAGTAGGTTAGCTTATGGTACAAAGTTTAATGTTTTTATTATAATAGTAGTTTGAGGAATAAAGGCAATTGTTAAAAAATCTACATACAAACATCTCACATTTGCAATCGATAAAGATTCATTTTAAGTAAACGTTACTAACTAAGTACTACTGGTTAAATTAATTCTGTGTGATTGTGAGTTTATAACGCTACTAATAATTTATTATAAGAGCAACATAAACTTGTTGCATAAAGGTCCTCCAAAAACAGAGTAAAAAAACTCTGTTTAGCAAGTAGCTAAGAAATTTAACTTAACACTAGTTAAGTACCTATTTGACGTAACACTGTTTTGACATTCATAACACTTTCATTCTGGATATTAAAATATACATTTTATTAGTTGTCATAAAAAAGTTGTAAATTTACGCACTGTTCCACACCACTTGTTCCACTTTACATACTATAATTAAAACTTTATCTTAGTGTTTGCGTATGGTGGGTGTGTCTGTGAGATTGTGTACCTAATATTACATTAATTTAAATAAAGAACACAGTCTGAAATTAGTATTTGGAAAGTTAGTAAATATTGGATGTATAGTGTTCACTACGTTTGCCACAAAAGGACTACGCGTAGTGATTCGTCGAACGCAAATGCTGATTTAAAATAGGCAACGTAAGTAGGTGGCATTTAGCCTGAAGGTAAAATATGTAGGAACTGTAAACAGTGTATACCTGTGCCGTCCGTGGGTGTGTACGAAAAAAATATCTACTCACCTACCTCATGATTATGCCAGCGCAACGAAAACTGCTGAATACCATCCTCATCCATAGCGCACAAATAAAATAAATAAACAGGACAAAAGCGCAAAGCAAAAGCGATTGGACTCACTATATCGGTTCCACGCACGCACTCCGCAAGACAATAATATTGTTAACGAATCCAGGCTACTTTATTTTAGTCGGTACGCCTGGAAAACCTGTAGCTACCTATTTCTGGAGCTGATCGTATTTATAAATCCAATGACATTCAGTCAGTGACGCGTCTCACATACCAAAACTCATCCAAAAACAGATTTAGTCCGCTCGCCCTGATGGTTGGCATTGTTCGACGATTTCGAATTGCATTAATTAAAAATCGATTGATTTTTAATTAATTAATAAAATATCGATTCTTTTAAAATTATTACAATGTTTGACCACAGATTTTATAATAGTTATATTTTCTGCCTGCTCGTAAGTGGACTGAAAAATGCAAATAAGTACGAGTACCTATCTGTTACGGTGAATTCGGTGATAAATATTTTATTTTAAGTAGGTACATACCCGTAATACCCATTATAATTAATTAGGCATTTTCTGTAGATGTGTAAAGTACTTTTTGTTCTTCTTCTTCGTTAATGGCTTTCTATCGCTTTTTAGCAATAATTCTGCCAATGTCAAGTGAGTAACGATTTGTACGGTTATGTCAAGTCAAAGTCATATTTTGTCAGGTCAAAACGCCATCAGTAAAATGGTGGATATTTTACTGAAGGCTCTAAAACGCCGTTGAAGAGAAAACGGCAATTCATGGTCTTATAAACTTGGAACCATTTGCCAACACTCGTGCACGTCCATGAACACATAACGAATAATAATCCAATAAGTTAATTTTGGCAGCATGGCAGGCTCTATATAGATTTTTTTAAATTTTATCGCGTTGTAGAATAAACTCTTTCGTTCGTAAACGTCTGGCGAGTGGCGACATGTTAGTTAACTCTATAGCATCTCTATAATCTATAAGCGTTTGATACGACTGACATTTGTTTCTATTTTTGAAAGTTATCGTACTTTCCCGCTCATTTGAATTTGATAGACAAGAAAAGAAAATAGTTAAATCTAAAAATAACGTAAAATATCGTGGCAAATAATTGAAAATTTTGAAATTAATTGACTCGAATTAAACATATCGTAGGTACATTTTGCTAGGTAGTAGGTACATATATTTTACGAGTATTTATTTAGGTATACCTACAGTGTATGTGCGATTAACTGAACTTATAAGTAACTTAAAACGGCCCGAATAAAAAAGTAATAATGGAAAACACAAGTAAAAATTTAGATGATTTTGAGGATCCAGATATTTTCATTGCTGTAAAAAGTTCCATAGAAAAGGAGCTGTCTAATTTGAAGAAAATCGTAAACAACATTAGTCAGATGAGAGGTAGGTATTTTATAATGTAGTACATTTTACAAGCTTTTTACTTATAATAGAATTGATATCTACCTTCTTAGTGTTACGAGCACGTAGGGTTCCGTACCCAAGTGGCAAAAACAAAAACTCGTGTTCTCGTTTTTACCGTTATGGGTACCCAGAGTCTACAGTGTCTGTCTGTCCATTTGTCCTCTTGAATAGGTAGCCGGCTGAAATTATCAGAATATTGCCTTATTCCGGCGGATTACTCTGCTAGTAATAAAAAAAATATAAAAAGGGTAAGACCGCAGCGAACGATGCTCCATAATTTTCGAGCTTCGCTAATGAGCGATTGAGCGCTACCCAACTTGAGATGAGAGCCAGTAGGTATTTTACCAATACTTACATCATCATCATCATCAACAGCCCGAAGACGTCCACAGCTGAACATAGGCCTCCCCCAGAGAGCGCCACCTTGAGCGGCTACTCGCCTCCTACTGCATCCATCGGATCCCTGCGGCTTTCACCAGATCGTCGTTCCACCTGTGGGGGGCCGTCTACGCTGCGTCTTCCGGTTCGTGGTCGCCACTCGAGAACCTTTCTTTACTATCGGTTGTCAGTTCTACTTGCGATGTGGCCTGCCCATTGCAGTTCAACTTGCTAATTCTAAGAGCTATATCGGTCACTTTAGTCCTCCTGCGGATCTTCTCAACACGTAACTTATCTCGCAGGGAAACACCGACCATAGCTCTCTCCACAGCTTGTGTGTGATATTACAAAATAAATGTTTAAAATATACTGTTTTTAATTCATTAATACTATATTATCTCAACAGTGGAAGCGGCGTACCTGGAGTCGGACTTGGTGCTGACAATAGACTCTTCGACTTGGCTCCAGATTTCAGACCTCATCGGTCTCGGTACCATGAACAACATGGATATCGGAATTAAAGAAGAAAAGCCATAGAATGATGAATTAAAATAAATAGCTACTGCAGCTGCACAAGTATTAAGTTGTTTTTCTTTAAAACTAGCTAGGTATACTTAGGTTGGTTAGGTTGAAAACCTTGTGAAAACCTAACTTTTTCTATTCATTGGCATGAAAAAGATGTCGTAAAAACCTGAATAAGGATCGTTCATGAATATCGATTTAGTCCTAGATTGGATTAAACTTTTAGCTAACGCGTCGAAATCTAGATTTTACGAGCCAATCTCTATTCATAGCTTTAATTATCTGAGCTATCATCTACATGTGCAATGTGCATATATTAATATTAGACCATTCTATTTAGCTAAGTAGGTACTTATACCTATCTTTCTACAGAGGCTATCTTTCTTTCTCTTTCTTTTTTTAGAAGCTGATATCTTTTAAATCACAGATCCAATATTTTATACGATCTGCGATCTTTATCCTCCCTTTTGAACCCCTCAGATAATTAATTTTAAAAACTCCTTTCACCATATTATAAGATAGACACCCTTGAAAAGTTTACGTTAGACTCTTACGTTGTCTGTATGTCAGTCGGTCAGTAAGTCAGTAGCTCCCTGGGCTATTATGCCTTTTAACCTGATGTTAAGCTCTTCATTTTTTTACCCTAGGTACTAGAAAATAAGTATAGGTATGTCCTATCCACAGACTATATACCCAAGGCCATAGGGCGTCACTCAGTCTACATGTTGAATCTACAATGAAATATCTCTATAACTGATAAGTTGATAACACAATCATATGGGACATAATAGAATTTTGATGGTTTTGTTTCGACAGTTCGACAAATCTAAAGAACGGAATGGAGTGGAACGGAACAGAACCGAATAGATTGGCATAAAATATAATAAAATAAAACAAAACAGAATAGAAAACACTTAAAAGTCTAAACAAGTTTTTTACGATTGTAATTTATTTTGTGCATACCTAAATACAATACTCACTAAGAAAAAAATGTTGGATTGTTCCACTAGGAAACAAGCTATAAAAGATAAAAAGCTGATTCAGAAAACATGCATTATTTACTCACAGTTTAACAAATAAAAGTTTAATACATCTCTTATCTGTTTGGGGACGGTCGATTCTTTTAAAAGGATTTTCTATGCGGCCGAGCGGCAGAGCTGGTTCCCACAAACTTAAAACATAAGTTGTTTCTTGCAAAAAGCTCTTTTTAGACTCAGAAATAAGGCGCATATGGGAAGTAAATGTAATATTGTTTAGTACAATCGTGAATTATTCGGCTCAGAGCATTCGTAGTGCCCAAACGGCTAGCCGAGTTGTCGTAGGTATCTGCAATGCAAGCGGGATTCTTTTCGATTCACGCAACAAAAATCATTTCATTTAATATTTGTACCGGTGCAATGGTACTAAGGACTAAAGTGACCGATATAACTCTTAGGCTGACAACCGATGGGAAAGAAAGATTCTCGAGTCCAAACCGGAAGACGTAGCGTAAGCAGGCAGGTACTAGGTGGACTGACGATCTGGTGAAAACCGCGGGGAGCCGATGGATGCAGGAGGCGAGCAGACGCTCGAGCTGGCGCTATCTGGGGGAGGCCTATGTTCAGCAGTGGACGTCTTCGAGATAGTGGATCAGCAAGAATACCACAGCCTTAACTACATATTATTATCTCTGTAACGATCACCTTTACAAAATAATATAAGTAAGTTTAGATAACTCAATAAAAATAACAGCCATTTTCGTCGGTGTAAGACATACTTTAAATTAAATAAGGACAGTACAGACTAATCAAGTTCTTTTTACCCAAGAGACATTTCAGACTCGACGACACGTACCTAACCTAAAAAACAAACAAAACTTTAAAGCTTGAAACATAAAAGATGGAGAGACAGATAAGAATCGCAGCCCTAACGCAAGTCGCGAAGATCCTGCGATTACCGTAATTTCCCGGATTTTCTTTTCAAAATGGTTACGGAAAGGTTTTCCCTGAAGAAAGGCTTACAATGTGACCAAATGCAATATTTTACTGCGCGTTATATGGGAGAAGAGTTTTATAGCTTGAAAAATGTATTTTGTTTCTGTTATTTGATTCGTTGGCGTGGATTGTGGAGAGGTGGAGGTGGTTATATTTAGGGTATTAAATAGGTTTTTAGATTTTAGCATTCGTTGTAGTTTATGAGGCTTATTTTACACACATTTTTTTTTGCACCTTCATCACATTCCTGGTGGGTCACCACAACGTCTTATAGCATTATTACTTCAATCATACTTAGAAAAATGACATAAAAGTAAGAATATTGTAATGTTGTTGACGCAGAGCAGGTTTGATGACGTCACGTTAAATCGTTCACTGAAATACAACTGTCATGTCATACCGTTAATCATGTTGACACCGACGTGTGACAGAGTGATAACGCTATATAAAAATGTAGACGTCTCGTTCTCGCGTCGGAATACTTTATAAGTCATGGTACGAATTCGAACAATATTATTGTAACCTTGAAGCATTACTGTCACGAACCATTATGGTTTTGTATTAGTTTGTGGTAGGGCTGCTGGATTTATCTATAATATTCTGTGGATATAGCTAACAACCTCATCATCATCACTTACCTATTAATATGTTATACCTAACAACTGTCTCGGTGGCTGGTAAGCTATAGGTACGTATTCGGCTATTTACCTATAAGTAGCTTACCTACACGTTTGAGTAAACGGGATGAAAGATATGAAAAAGTTTTCTAATCTCTAAATTATGGCGGTAAGGATGACACAGTGGAAGCTTGCTCTTCTAGAACTTTTCTAGCGGGTTTAAAAACTAGTAAAATCAGACTCAGTTCAATACCTTTTTCTTCTTTTTTTAAAATGGTCAGAATTTTCAGTTTAAAGTTTAACATAAATATATCGTGAAAGTAAAGTAGATAAATAATAATATACCTTGGTCAGCCAATAAATGATTTGCAAAGAAAAAATTAGAATCACGAGTAGGCGATACTGCTATAAAAATCATAAATAATTAATAAATGAGTAGTTACTAAGTAACTTAATCTTTTTAGACTGAAGCTCTCCACCACAACGTGTTTGTCGGATACTCAGGTTTACGAGCGGCGACGTCCTGCCTCCAATCCGATTTTTTATTTACTTTCCTGAAAGGAAACATTACATTGTCTGTTTGTTCCACACTGGAAATGGTCAAGTGGGAACTCGAGAGAAGCCGAGATATTTTCTTCGAGTTGTTTTAACATGAACAAATAGGTAGGTAAGAAGTTCTTACTTACACTCTATTTATACAGAATGTAATTTAATTCATTAGCATAAATTGAGCCCATGATAATACATCCTTTATACATGACTATTAAAGAGTAAAGAGTTTAAATGAAAATATTTTTATTAAAAATTTTTAAGATTGGCGCGGTGCCTAACTCGGTTGGCACGGATGATTTTGATACATCTAAACGTTTTTATACCTTGTATGTACTATTTTAAAACAGTACTTCATTACTATAATTAAATTTTTTATTGTGGCATTTGATTAAGTAAGTTATTCCATTTTTTTGGAGTTATTATTATTACCAAACCAATGTGTTAGAATTAAAAAATTTTGGTCCACACGTGACCGGTATCAGGAGTAGGTATCTAGTATCAAAGGATGCCAATGAATTCAATTACACCCTGTATAGACTACGAAATTAATTAAACCTTAGTTACTTTACCCGGGGTTTGTATGTATTAGCTAGTCAGTAAAATTCGTTTAAAAGCCATTAAGTAAAGGTCTTTGAAAAAAGTACCTATTCAAAGAAAGTTGTCTGAAATTCCTTATTATTGGTATTTTTTTTTATTTAATTTAATGTATAATATGAAGGCTGGCAGGAAAACAATAAAAAATAAATAAAAATAACAGTCATTGTAATAGTATTTAGAATCAATAGGTATCTAGGTAGTGATTTATACTACTTACTTAAATTATAATTATACATTATCATCAGAAATTAAGACGGTTGATGGTTAACCCTCTTTTTTAAAGGAATAAGTATAGGAGAATATTATTAGGAATCCAAAATTTGAATTCAAACCCGTGATTAATTTCCCCACTGTAGCACCTTAAAAGGCTGTGTGATTAGGCGACCCCTCGTTAAAATATATCCCTCGTATAGCTTATTTATCCACCGTTACGGTAAAGACTAAAGAGGTAGGTGAGACCTACAATGAAGCTCCGCTAACCTCCAATTAAGAGTTGATCCTATAAATCAATAGTTTGTTAGCGCCGATGGTGCGGATACACGACCCTTTTTGTGCCTTCGTGGTCAAGTTTACGTTTTTAATTTCGAAAATGGTCAATTAAACCGTTTTTACAGTTTAACACAGAGTACAGCCGAAGAATTCTTTTATGTGATTTTTATGCAACTTTGCACCATCAAAAAAGTAGAAAGTACTTATATTCAAAAAGTATATTCCTAAGTATAAATAACTTCTATTAGATCACCACCACAGACTACTATTAATAGATAGACACTATCACCATCATAGAAGAAAGTCTATTAATAATAGAGTAGGTACCTACATGGGCAACACACGTAACAATTTTTTTAAAATATCGTATAATTAAATGAATAATAAAAACAAAAATCCTTTCCCTTTTGTCACACTGAAAGGGGAAGAAAAGGGGGAAGTGGGATTTAAACGTTTATTCTTTTTTATTTAAAAAAAAATATAGTGATGTCCGTGGAACATAATGTATGTAGTGGCCCAGGTAGTGGTAAGTTGCTATTAGACAGTGCTATAAAGTGAATAAATTAATAATAATAATAATAATAATAATAATTGTTTTTTTTGTTTTAGTTGTTTCAGCGAACGGTCTTATGGCGAAGAGCCTCGACCAACATCTCGAGAGGCTCTTGCTAGACGGCTGGATCAAGGGTCAGATGCAGAAGGCGGTACTCCTTGACACGGCACGTATTGTCAGGAGGTTCCTCACTCTGCAGCCCTGACCACCGGTAGCTTGGGCCCTGCCCCGCTGCCGGCGGGACACTAGGTTTAGGTTTTTTATAATATTTTTGTGTTTTTAATTTTATAAGAAGTATTATAAAAAACATAGATTTAAGAAATATAAATAAATGACTGAATAATAATAATAATACACCAGTTTATGTAAAAGGTACACAAGAAATTCAAAAATAACTAAATTAACTCACAGACCTAGGATATTTTTTACAGAGGCTTGGGTTTATTCTAAGAAGGATTATAGATATTTATATCCAAGGAAACAATCTCGTGTATCCCAACCATTAGTCATTAGCAAGCATAGTTGCGAAGATAAACCTCCACAAACAAGTTTAATAATATTGGATTCGTGACTTATCTCCGCCGGTGATCGACCTCTGTCACCGGCCCAAACGCCGGATAACTCCGGATAAATCCGGATCGATGGAAACTTTACGGATCAGTCCAAAGTTAAGCTCGAATGTGGTTTATTGGCTATATGTTTATTGAATGGATTTTACTCCTATAGGTAAGCTATGTACGGTACGGCTTGTAGTACTTATTGATAAAAATATCGTTATGTACCTCAATAGCGTGGCTACCTATGTGTTTATTTAATTTATCAGTTAGACGGCCACAGCCAATGCACAATGCATTCATCATTAAAAACTAATCAAGCCAAGTTAATGTATAACAACCACATTACCTATCTCATCTTCTACGCAGTCGTTGTCTCAATACTGAAACCAAAAATAATGAAAAATTACTTAAACAAAACAAAAAACTGTGATGATTATTTCAAGCGGCAAAACGTTAAACATTTTAGGCTATTCCGGTTTGATACCCCTAAGTGATCTCTATGATATTGATTTTTCAAATGAAATTCCTAATTCATTCCCAAATCACTTTGAGTTCAACCGCACTAGCGGTTAGTTTTTGAATTGTAAGGATCAAGAAAATTTAGATCCATGAAAGGCGAAAAGGCGAATGTCATGTCGTACCAAGAGCTAAAAAGGCTCGCAGAAAACCGCGAAGATTGGAAAGAACTCCACAGACAAGAGTGAAACTCTTAAATGAAGAAGAAGAAGTTAGTATTTCTACAGATGCAGTTTTTGGGGTAAAAGAAAAACACCTGGGTACAACACTACTACATTGCATATACCTACTATTTTAATGCAACATTAATAAATACTGATTTATTTTAATGTAAACACTTGACTTGTAATGAATATTATTAAATAAATGATTATGATTAACACAATTTGGGTTTCAGACGTTATGGTAATAGATATAATGAGAAAAAAACGATTAAGGATCAGATATTTTGTAAGTTGTAACGAACCGGACGCATTTGGTGTATTGTATGAAGTACCAAGGAGACCAGAAGGTAAACGTGGAATGATTTTAACATACATTTCACCACACATGTCACCGTGCAAAGTTAAAATAAATCGGAACGTATTAAAACAAACTTGGGCATAGTTTCGGAAGAGTTCGAGCAATTATAATAAATTTAAGTGGAACGTACCTACCTACGGGCAAGTTTTAGAATAAGTTGGCTGCAAGCGACTTATGTACTGCTCCCGTGGGCACGCCCGGGGTTCAAGTACAGTCGTCGAGATAAGAATTTGTTTTGTTTACCAATAGTCGAAGTTGTACGGAATTTTTTGTGCGAGTAGGACACAAGCTTCACCAATTATTTTTCTAGAATATTTAATTATAGCTATTTCATTAACTTAGATGACAGTTTTTTTTTTTCTTTTAAATTTGTTACATGCAGGGAAATTCAAAATCTTGTGCGTAAATTGGTATCTATAGATCATCATCATCATCATTAACAGCCTGAAGACGTCCCCTGCTGAACATAGGCCTCCCCCAGGGAGCGCCACTTAGAGCGGCTGCTCGCCTCCTGCATCGGCTCCCCGCGGCTTTCACCAGGTTGTCGGTCCACCTAGTGGGGGTCGGCCTACGCTGCGTCTTCCAGTTCGTGGTCGCCACTCGAGAACCTTTCTTCCCCATTTTCACCTATAGATAACCAATATTATTTATTTTTTGAAAAATCTATTCTTTTTCCATTGAAACTTTTTATGTAATATTACTTACCATAAAAACGAAACATTTTGAAATGACTAAATAAATAAATCTTTATTTCAGGTAATTTAAGAAAACATGACGTGTTATTTTCCCCTGGTATTCTTTTAATATTATTTTAATTGATTTCCTTGCTTTTCTGTTTAAGGCCCTGTAGTGCGGCACGCCACATCCCATATTTTTAAATACCTTACCTACATACAGACTAACATACTACTTTAAACAATATTTTAATTTATTTCTAGCCTTACCGCGCCGAAAAAGTTTTCTCACCGGCCGTCCGGGTCCACCTTGTGTCCTTGCGCTTTGTTGGAGCTCAAAATAAGTATAATAGCTCTTATTATAACTTTTTAGCCCTATCACTTCTGTTACTGCATGTACTGGAACGTTAAACTTAAATTAACTCCAACATATCAGGTGTACAGTTAATCTGACATCTCCATACGTCGAAACGAAGAAACCCCTCTGTCTATCTCTTTCATAAAGATTCGGCCTTTGGACGTTAAATACTCCGTAAAAAAGGAATACAGTTTGTATTGTATGTTTATTTAGAAACTTTATTTAGAAAACCAATTACCTTATCTACTTCAGTTTACTGTTTGCTGTTCAGAGTAACTATATAATAATTCCTATTAACTAGATATAATTATGTAAGTCTTTCAGTCTAGGAAAGTCGAGCTTACGACTTTCAGTGCGGAAAATAGTCAGATGACTAGAGTCGAGATTACGACTTTGAGCCTGAGAAATAGACAGTCTGAGTAATAGTTAGAAGACTAAATTAGGACGTCACAGTCTGAAAAATAGTCAAACGACTAAAGACTACGCATTTCAATCTGATAAATAGCCAGAAAACTACAGTAGGGCTTATACGTCTCTCAGTCTGAGAAATAGTAGGAGACTAAAGTCGAGCTTACGACTTTCCGTCTGTGAAATATTTGAAAGACTAAAGTCGAGCTAACGACTTTCAGTCTGAGAAATAGTTGAAAGACTAAAGTCGAGCTAACGACTTTCAGTCTGAGAAATAGTTGAAAGACTAACGTTGAGCTTACGACTTTCAGTCAGAACACTAAAGTCAACCTTACGACAGAAAAATAACCAAACGACTAAATTTCAGTCTGACAAATTTTCAGAAGACTAAAGTGGAGCTAAGTTGAGCTTACGCTTTCAGTCTCAGAAAGAAGGAAAAGAGATATTTCGTCAACTGCAACACAACCACGACTATATTACAGTCGTTATAACTTACCCACACAAACGCACCCTACTATATTATACAGCAGGTGCGCCATTAATAACGACGGTGACGGTGAGCCACGACCACCATCGCGAGTGAAGCCGCGGGGAAATCTAGTGTCATAAATTAACTGGAACTAATCCGCTGAAGCCGTGTAAACGTATTCAGTTCATTGCAGGGCCCTTATTCCGTATGACCATTCATGCACGTAACGCGGCGCGTTACGATATCTTCGCGGAATGGTTTTGGGTTTAAAATGCTATTCTGTACGCCGTTGTCAAATTTGACAAACACGACAACACACGTTACACGCACGTCAAAATATAGAAAACACAAACAATCTAACGCGTGGCATACAGAATACAATTTTTTGATTCCATGTCGTGGCGCGTTAAAGCCCGCATTTACGTTTGGAGCATGTTACACGTCGCGCGTTATTGGCAAGGAATCTCATGTGTCATAGCGAATAACCCCCCAGTTGTGAGTTTTGAATTGGATATGTTTTAAATTGTTTCGAAACTTTACGTTTGAGGGATGCTTTGAAAATACTATTATCGTGTTGGAGTTTTGGTGGCGAGAAATTTGGAAGAGAACGAACGATGAAATAATGTTGAAAAGTAAAGTTAGACCAAGACTTCAATATACACCTTGAAGACATACAAAAAGTACCTACAATGTTCTTACCTACCTACCTGACTCATAAAAGGACATGCTAACTTGCTAAGTAATGTGGAGTACCCATATAAAAAAAAAATATTTAAGATTTGATCTAAGTAGTATTATATATAATCACATACACTCACAAAACAAGTAATTTCACTAGTGCATGAATGAATAGGTAAGGCCTCCACAGCTGTACCGACCATAAGCTTTCGATTTTTATTCGTACGTTCATGCCTACGCTTTTTTAATGTATATTTATTCTTATGCTAATTATTCAATTATTGACATAAAGTTAGTAATTAAGTGAACCTTGGGGAAGGAAACACCTAAGCAGGTACATATAAGATATTTAACGAAATCAATTATGGTCCAAGAGCGTGCGAAGTATACAGTATACACGCTTTCATTCGTCTTTTATCTATTCTTAATTGGATAATGGAAATAATTTTCTTTCCTCCGACTCGCCACCAGTACCCAGCCAACAAATAAAAGGCCTAATAAATTCTTATAAGCTTACATTATTCCGTACGCTACACGCTGTACCTACGCGTCAAATAGAGAACCGCTATTTATTAGGCACACTCGTTTATTAACAAAATAATAGGCGTGTGAGAAGGTAGGAAAGGGTATTTTACTTGCCTTAAAAAGTAAGTATATGACATACTTAATTTTTTGCATTCGTAATGTTTACGTATGATTGAAAGTAAAGGAAGGTAGGTGGGTAGGTGGGTAGTGGTTGGTGGGTAGTGGGTGGTGGGTGGGTTAGGTTTGACAGATCTCGGTTACAGAAATAAACCAACAACTCATATGAATAGGTACACTAATTACCAACATAATAGGTAGATTAGGTAGACTTAACAATAATATAAGTAGGCGTGCGGCGCCATCCTTTCCATGGCAGAGGAAAGAGAAAAAAATATAAGTGTGTAAAAAGTAAATGCCTACATTTTTCAAAATTAAAAAAAAAGCTCATCATCAACCAGAAAAGCTTAGCAGATTTTCTTTATAACTCAATCAAGCAACCATTCAAACAAAAAAGGAAAATCAAATTCGGTTTGTCTCTATTTGTTTTTTGGGGGCTCAAAACAACAAAAGAAGCAACGAAATAAGTACAGCTCTATTATTGAATTCCTGAAAATCATCATAGGTAGGTACTACATCTTTGCAGTTATCAAATAACATTCCATAAATGTCACGCACCAAAATAAAGGAAGAGTGAGTACAAAAAGAAGGCGTTTTCATAAATTGATCGCGGGTCCGAGCGCGGAGTGTAATCATGAAGAATAAGTGAATTATTCTGCAAACGGCATAAATGTATAAATTTTCAATTCCCCACTGAGTGACGTGTTATTTACGCTATCTGAGCAAAGCTACTTTCTGGGAGTATGCCGCGTTTATTCTAGTATACGGGGGCGGAACAATATTCGCTTATTGTACACCTTGTATATACGACGTGGGGAGCCATATACTTAGTCTTAGGGCGAATATAGCAGACAAATAATTTTACTGCAGACTGAACAGTTATTGAAATGATTTGCTTAACTAGAGCATACTTAGTCATTGAAGAGGTATAGAAAATAAAAGTTATGAAACCCGAAAAGTCTATAGCTGCTTCAAAAGTAGGGTTAAGAAACACCTTTAGTTTAGTAAAACTTAATCTCAAATTATACAGTCCATAAACAAGAAGTAAACAAAGACCCAATTACAGTCAGTTTACCAAAAAATCTTGAAAACATTTCGAAACGTATCCAGAAACGTCCTTTCAGTAACGACAAAAATATTTCCAGCTGAAACCACGTAGTAACATAATTTAGTGATCTGTGTCGACACTAAAGTTAACGAGTTCTAGGAACTCGTCTATGTCAAGTCTCAACACAAAGGGCTGGTACTGGCAGGCTGGCAGAAAGCCTCGACACCGCAGAATAGATATTACAATACCTACATATTATTATATCACAGAGGTGGTAGGTTCTGCACATCAATTACGAACACTTTCATGCGAACGTTATAAAATCCGCATTATTCGAGACGGAAACTTTCCAAGTAAACAGTGCCCTATTGTTCGCTAATTCGTTGGTGTGGGGGACATGTCAAAAAGGAATGGCTTCCTCATACCTAAACGTTTCGTTCAATTTCTAATTTCACAGAGGAATTAGTTCAATTTACTTTCGTCTTAGAACTACAGAAACCAACTCTTCACGAAAACTCCTACTACCTAAGTAAAAATATTATGAAAAATGTCTATTACGTGTTGAAGTGAATTTTGTTAACCGACCAAAACGACGAGGTGTTATTAAAATGCCAAATATTGTTGTTGTCTTTAACTCTTGCCACCAATCCAAATTAAGTTCTGATTTCTGATCCGTTATTATCATTATAATAACCATTACCCGCTAGTTCTTTTATGCTGTTAGTCGTTCCGACTTGCTAGTCGTTCTGACCTCTAGTCGTTTTGGCTCGCTAGTGGATCAGATTATGATAGATCCTAGATTCAGATCTTGTAATGCTTCTATAGTGTACAGAATACACCAGCCGTCGCTCGCGCTGCTAATATGATCGTTCTGATTTCGTTCTCTTTCAGACCCGCTAGTCACTTCTCACATACACCACATGCCTGGAACTGCCGAGTCAGGCAGCTCGCGGCCGCATCTCCGTGGGATTCCGGCCAATCAGATGCAGCGTTCTACAGTACGGCAGAATACGGAGTTCTTGGCTACTGTAACCAAGATTTTGCTCATCTGTAATATCCTGCCAAGATGTCTTTGGAGTAGGTACCTATTCATTATCTTCATCAACAGCCTGAAGACGTCCACTGCTGAACACAGGCCTCCCCAGAGAGCTCCACTTTGAGCGGCTGCTCGTCTCCTGTATCCATCAGCTCCTCGTTGCTTCGTCGGTCCACCTAGTGATTGCAAATGCTCTCTGAAAAATTTAAATCTTGATCAACAGCTTGAAAACATTCATAGCTGAACATAGGCCTATTTAACCCTAAATGAATAGACCGTCAGTAGCCAATTAGTGTAGCAGTAGGTAGCTAAATAGACTTGACGACTATAAATAGTACTTATAGTATTTTATTATCTGTGCTTAAAAGCTTATTCACTGAAGGCTCTTATATTTCAAAGGACAGAGACCTAGTATTTATTAATAGTTTTGCAGCGCCATTCTTTCTAACTAGTGTCTTCACAGCCATGTCCCACAATTTAGGAATAGGTATGGTTTCCAAGAATTCCTAACCTATACAGACCCTACTGGGAAGCGTAACGCCTGTTTCACGCGAGATTCAAACCCGTACTATCCGGATCTGCTCGATCGCATAATTTGGATACTGCTTCAGTTGCATACATTCACACAGTCATGTAAGGGGTACCTACCTACATAGACCATGGATCCGAAACTCTGATCAAAAAATACATGTCAATCAGTGCTTTTTCTTCTTAGTACTTCTATTTAAAAAACTATTTATGCTTATTTATCTGATGACTTAAAAGAAAAATAGACGATCGGGACCAACCACACCGTCTGACCGTGTGGATGGTGGTTGGTGTCTTCTTTCGGTCGCAAACCACCGTCCACACCGTCAGATTTTACACCAACCCAACCAAGGTGAGACATATGTGATCTTGGTCGGTGGTTGGTCCCGATCGTGTATTTTACTTATTACAGATTACAGGTCAAGCTGACTTTAGGGCCAAGCGAATAGCTTAGCTATTATAGTAGAATGCATGCATTGCACCAATCCTAACCAGTTGCTTACCCGACACATATCTTAATTTATGATACTGATTTTCCAAGTCTTATTTACCTTTTTTCTTTTGTAAAAGTCCAAGAAGGTGAGTGGCTCATACGATCGTCTTAAGGCCCCAATCGGTCGTGGATGTATTCTGCCCGCGTGCTGAACGTCTGCACGACCCTTAATATAAATAACGACATTACATCCTATTCAATTAGGGTTGCCAACAAGGAAAAATGTTTTGGATGCGTAAGAAAATTTATCGCGGAAAAACTCTGGGGACTTCAAAAAATCTTGATTAGAATGTAGGTAGGTAGTAACGTAAATAATATTTTTTTTATCAAACGGTTGTATAGTCGATTTTTGTAAAGATGATCAAACGTTTTTGGACCTATGTATCTGTTGAGGATGAGCAAGTCCAGTGAATGAGCACACAGAAAACTTAAGAATCACCACGTATAATTTATTACATTCATCATCATCATCATCATCATCAGCCCGTAGATGTCCACTGCTGAACATAGGCCTCCCCCAGAGAGCGCCACTTTGAGTGGCAATTTATAACATTAAAAAAGCCAAAACATAGAAAAACGCGCACAGCATCCTCGAAGCTGTCTTTTTCTTCTTCTTCAATGGCTTTCTATAGCTTTTTTGCAATAATTCTGCGAATGTCAAGTGAGTAAAATTTGTACGGTTATGTCAAGTCAAAGTCATATTTTGTCAGTCAAAACGCCAACAGTAAGAATGGTGGATATTTTACTGAAGGCCCTAAAAAAGGCCGTTGAAGCAAAAACGAAAATGCATGGTTTTATGATCTTTAAACGATTTGCCAACACTCGTGCACATTCACGAACACTTAACGGATAATAATCCACCCTTATTACACATTAAAGATCAAGATACACTAGTTTTGAAAAATAAATTCAAAATTCACAACCGCCATTGTCGGATTTTCTTCAAAGACCCATCCTCGAAGCTAATAAGAGGTAGTTGACATAAAACAAAACTCCAAATCATATCAAACACACTTTTAAAAAAAAAAGTAAAAAAGTAAACTAAATATAAAAAAAGGTTGGTCGATCGGCAACAGTATCGTTTATAAGTAAAGCATTTGGCCTGTGTCATGTCATAACTATAGTAAACGCAATTATGTTTTCATGATGAGTAGAAGATACTAGTTAACTTTATTAGGGTTGCCGTCTGTCTGTCTGTCTGTCTGTCTGTTTGTCTGTCCCACTGTCACCAGGATCACATGAATATGAAATTTCACAGATGATATATTTCTGTTGCCGCTATTACAACAAATACTAAGCTGAGTCCGACTCACTTTTGACCAGTTAATTTTCTTTCACTGTCTGTTATAGTTCTTACGAATACAGTTCAGCTAAGTGTTACATTTCACTTCAGGCTATGAATGAGCCTGATAGGTAAGTATTTAAATAGGGTACTGCTTTGTACTTAAGATATAAATTTTGAGATAACAACGTTGATGTAACTTCTCTTCTCTTAAAGATAATTTTATATGCTGACAATAGGCATGATGACTAAATTTTTTTTTGCATAAATTAATAATATTCCTCAAAAGATAAACATTTGTGAAAACAAAATAAAATATCTCAAAAAACGACAAAGTTACAAGCATTTTAAAAACCGGAATAGAAAGAGATAGCTCAAACGGCCAGTGACGTCAGAGCAATGTCGTCATCGTACCTCATTACTAAGCTGTGGTAGCTTTACATACAATATCTTTGGCATGTGACGTCACGAGTGGATTTTTCACAGTAACTGTGGGGGCGCTCTGTTTCGCGAGAAAGGGACAGGAGATGCCTCCTATAGAAACTTTAAAAGCTTATTACTCCGTGATTTATTTACCGATTTTACTTATTTTTTCAATTTTTGCAATCATTTTTAATCTTCTTTATGAAAGTATTATTTACTTGTTCATTTTTAATAGTAATCATGCCTATTATAATACTATATGAAACAAATTTTTAAACTAAAAAACTGCTTAGCATCAGCCCTACAAGTCCCAGCAATAAGTCGTTCCGGAAGTGGGCGTAACTTGTAACTAGTGTAAAAACAAAAGCTAATTAAACTGGGATCCCTATCAGACGAAGATTTGCAGTTCCGTCCGCCCCATTGTGGGCACAGGAGTGGGACGTATTACGTGAAGGTAGAATGGACTTGTGGGGTAAGTAGGTACCTGCGGCCAGTGTAGGAAATACACAACTCAATTTTGCAATTAGTTGCGATGGATGGATACTCTTAGTAGGTACCTACGCTATTAGTTGCGGAAAATTATAGTATCTTTTTTCAGAGATCTGCTTAAATTTTTTGCTGTTCCTAACTAATATTTATGATTTTTATAGCAGTATCGCCTGCTCAGCGTAATCTACAGATTAATTTGTAAAGGAAAAATTAGAATCACGAGCGGGAATAGAACCCGCATCCATCCATCCCTCAAGCCGGGATATGCTATCGTGACAACTGATCCCCGCTCGTGATTCTAATTTTCCCTTTACAAATTAATCTGTTCCTAACCTCTGTGAACCGGACCCGGGTTAAACCGTTTTATATGAGGCATACTAGTATTACCAGCTATTGATAGATTGATATTCACCTAAACTTTTAGGAATCATTCTTTTGAAACGAATTTCTTGCAAATTAAAAGTTTCTCGAACTTTGCAATTTTACTTCTGTACCGTAGTTAAAAATGGCGTCCATTCTCTCCAAAACTAACTAACGTACAGCAGCATTCACGTGTTAATTACGTAGTAGCTTCTTTCTCGGCGAGTTCACAGTTTCACAGCAAATGGATGAAACAGTTCCATTGGGTTGCAACTTGCAACTTGTCCATTTATTTTATTCAGAAAACTAATTCAAAATATTGCTGCTGATTATTTTAATTAGCTTTGCAGGTTTTAACCATGGATGAAATAAAACCATGGTTTTAAAGCTTAGACTTAGAAGAGACACCTATAACGATGAATATAGAACAGGATGCGATGTGAAGATCGCTGCCTAATAGGTATCGTATAGGTATAATATCTTATCCCTGTAGTTAAATCAACTGTGCGGAAGCAAATCCTGTAATTGATCTCGGTATGTAGGTATAATGTTGTAGCAAATTGTGCGCAAAACTTCAACCAAATTGGTTTAGCCGTTTTAGTGTGAAAATCAGATATCAGTAAGTACAAATACAAACATACAGACAACGTTTAAATTTTATATATTAGTAAAGATATAGGTACTTGTAATAATTGTTGCTTTGAATTTGGAAGGAATCAAAGTCAAACAAAACAGAATTTGATGGATTTTCAACTTACCCCGAGGGTAGAAGTTACAAGGATCGTACAATGGGACCAAGAATCCAAATTAAAAAGGAAAGTTTTACCCCTACTTATATTTATATTAATACTGAAACTTTTTGTATAAAAACGTCTAAAGATAAAAGATTTTGTGATGTTTTGTGAGGTTTTTGCGGTACCCATGAGAAGAGATGGAGTTGTCGGTATCTTACTACCATCGAGTGGTAATAAACAGTAAAACGGACCCTATTACTAAGGCTCCGCTGCCAGTCCGCCTATCAGTCAGTCTACCTATCCATCCATCTATCACCAGGCTTTATCTCATGAACCGTGATACCACCCCGCCACCGTGGTGACAGTTGAAATTATCACAGATAAATAATTATAATAAATATTTAATAATTTAAACTACAACAAGCGTGTTTATTAAAATTATTAGAGTATCCAACTATTTTTTAAATAGGATAACTCATAATTCTGTAATAAATAGGTATCTATTAATATCCTATCAACCATATAAGCCCACGCTACACGAAACAAAGCAAATTTTCATATCCGAACCTATTAGCAAGCCGCGAACAAAATTCAACTCCATCTACATAAAGTTTGCTTTGTTTGTCCGTAATCAGATAAAGATTCTAATTTCTTGAACAATCCGTGCCCTTTATCCATTAACATATGATTTTCTAACAAAACACGATTTACTAAGTTACGTGCTAAAATAAAACGGAGCATGTTTTGTTATCTACATACTTAAGCACATAATATTCATCATCATCATCAGCCTGAAGACGTCCACTGCTGAACATAGGCCTCCCCTATAGAAAGAGCACCATTTTGAGCGGCTGCTTGCCTTGTACATCCATCGGCTCCACACGGTTCTGACCAGATCGTCGGTCCACCTAATAGGGGCCGGCCTACGCTGCGTCTTCCAATTCGTGGTCGCCACTCGAGAACCTTTCTTCCCTAACGGTTGTCAGTTCTACGAGCGATGTGGCCCGCCCACTACCACTTCAACTTGCTGATTCTGAAAGCTATATCGGTTACTTTAGTTCTCATGCGGAGCTCCTCATTTCGGATCTTGTCTCGCAAGGAAACATCGAGCATAGCTCTCATAACTCAGCAATAGGCAATACATAATATAATTAAATTTAAAATAAAATGCTGGTAGCGTATAATTTGAGTAAGACTAGATCGTATGGGAAAAATCATTACTTAGGTAAGTTTCCGGGAAAAACTTAGTTCTTTTTTTCGGGTTCCTGTCGATACTTTTTAAGGTTCCGTGCACAAAGGGTAAAGCCCTATTAGTGAGGCTCCGCTTTACGTCTGTCTGTATGTTTGTCTGTCTGTCTCAATGGGCAGGGTCTGTACGGTCAACTAGTTGAAAATAGTTGATAATTAATGTTACCTACTAATTATAAATGTTACTGTTTAGTTCTAGAGCCAGAGAGACTGGTTTTGAAAGACTATTGACGTCGTAATTCGAGCTAGCTTTTAGCTGAAACATAATTGTATCAAGTCATAGAAACGAGAAATTTAATTATTACATTTCAGAACTTCCTGAAATATAATTCAGCACAAGACATATTTTTGTACTAAGTTACTTACTTAACTAAAACTTACTCCTCGGTGCTGAGTCTGGACCGGAGTTTACTCAATGCACTTAGCATAATTATTTACTTCAGTCTGTATACCACTTTTACTAACGTCCTGTAAGCCTAGCATGAATATTTACTTGCAAGTGTGACGTTAACGTAAGGCAGTTGTATGGCATTTGATCAGCGCCCCATACAATTGACTTACGTTAACGTTACACTTACGCGCGCGTAAATATACGTGCTAGGCCTACTGTTCGTTGAACTAGTGGGGGCCGGCCTACGCTGCGTCTTCCGAATCGTGGTCGCCAAGCGATAACCTGGTACTGCTCACTCTGGATATTCCCATAGCCATCTGTTACATGTGTGGAATCTGCCGGAAGATATGATGTAGTCCTCTTTATTTGTGCCATTTTTAATTACCTACGGCGAAACCGCATGACATGGAAGGCAGGTAGTATTTTATAAAAAATAAAAATTATAATTAGGTACTGAAAATACGAAAATCAAAAACATGTATAATTCTATTCCGAAGCTGGTTGCCTGTGATTCCGTAAAAATACCAATCTTCGCTTTTCCCGTTCAGTTAATTTGTGAATATGGAGAAACGAAATAGAAAAGTAAATGAAGAGGCACTTCAGTTGTGCGGTGTAGTATTGCCGGTAAACGGCATATCCTTTTAAGAAAGGTGAAATAACCGCTTGGGTATACGCCCACGTGTTTTATAAGAGGAATAGGTATTCTTAGCATATTAGTTAGAGAACTTAGCCTGTTACATATAAATGAATAAAAATTCCTGCTCAATGGACTGACACTCTACAATTAATTGTATAAAAGTGATAAAACTAAGCATAGCCGGTACCTACTATCATGGAAACCTGATAACGATGGTCTAATTTTTGTTTGTAAATTTAATACCTAATTACATATAAAATACCTAAAATTTATCAGCCAGACACAGAAGAAACATTGATTGTACATTAATGCACAAAAATAATTATATTGGTTATTAGTTACTAAATTACTAATAACGTTGAAATTATAGCAAAAACAATACGCAGATATATAACAAATGTAACCGTAATCTCTATTAAACCGTTTAAATCCCCTAATTTCCTTTCGAAATACCGTATCTCGCAACTCGTGTGAGTCCGAAATGGAGTGCCGCGACCGCTGCAGACCCGTATTCTGTAATCGATTCAGTTTATTTAATTATTACAGTTTTTGGACAACTTAAAATATCCTTGGCATGATCGTAGAATCTTTTTACTGAGTGTAATTGAATTCATTAGCATCCTTTGAAACTAGATACCTACTCCTGATACCGGTAACGTGTGGACCAAAATTTTTGAATTCTAACACATTGGTTTTGGTAATAATAATAACTCCAAAAAAATGGAATAACTTACTTAATCAAATGCTACAATACAAAATTTAATTAAAATAATAAATTACTGTTTTTAATAAATACATACAAGGTCTAAAAACGTTTAAATGTGTCAAAATCATTCGTGCCAACTGCGTTAGGCGCCGCGGCAATCTTCATAATTTTCAATAAAAATTATTTCATTTACACTCTTTACTCTTAAGTAATCATCTATAAATGATGTACTATCATGGGCTCAATTTATGCTAATGAATTAAATTACATCCTGTATAATAGCTTTTTTTAACACAGACAAACTAGCTGACGGCCCACCTGATGGCTTAGTTACCCGTCGCCTGTAGACACCTGCAATACCAGGGGCGTTGCTAATGCGTTGCCTACCTTTGAGGACTCTATTTACCCGTCGTTTGACGTGGCCCATGTTGTAGCTCAGCGGAAACATAATACCTTAATGTCGAGAGTCTATAGATAATTAGATAGAAGGAATATGATTAATTGCTCAGGGAGACCGAGCTTTACGTATAATTAGGAATAAACCTAGTCATAATGGGTATTAGTATTTACACATAAATGGTATGGTTATACAACATATTACGTGTATGTACTAGGTACTGAGGCACACAGTGACACAGGAACTCAAATCGTTTAATGGTAGCACGAGAAGAACCCCCAACCACACTCGCTAGAAATCTGTAAATATTAATTGCCTCATCATTCTCAGGAACTGCAATGGGGCAGCCGTGACAGCCACCCCGATCCACTGACACGAATCAACTTCGCTGTTTCCTCGTTTGTCTTGTCCTAACAGTAGGACCACGAGGATATTTGGCCCCGTGAAGTCTTAATTTTTTCGGTATAAATAGTTCTTCTTGTGCAGGCAAGTGTATAAAAAGTCTTCTATGTTACGCAAAATACAAATAGGTCTAGGCGTTTTGGTGTGAAATCCAAACAAATAAACAGAAAACGAGAAAAAAATGTAATGAGATGAGCAACATTATAGTGCTCGACTGTAACTGCCAAAGTATCAAAATGGTAGTGTTCAGTAAGGAAACTGTCGAACCGAGGAAAATGTAGAATTAAGGAAAGTAGCGAATTAAGTTATAAAATTAGCCAATTAGACAAATCGTCGACCTGTTACCTGACCCAACAATTTGCTATTGAGCTTTGGATTCTCTAATATGAATTTAATCTTAGAAACGAATCAGTATCGAATTCATTCACGTACCTAAATCGTAATCTGCATCAGAATAATTAACTTTCTGGAACCCGTTGGAGCTCATTAAATTTTCACCCGACGCTGGCGCGACTGAGCAAGCGAATTATTAATTAATCGAAACACATATAGAACGGGTTATACCCATTTTTCCTAATCCGGGACGTAGGCGACACTTTAGGTGTGAAATTAAATTTATTAACCATGTTTTTGGGTAGGTAATAATCGTGATGGGTTGCTCCTGCCATTACTTCTGCAAAACTTTTTGGATATATTTTGGGTTAGTTGGGTAGTTTGATACTTATTGCTTGTAGAGCTGACGCATTTTGAAAAACGATATGTTCGGGTAAAGTTGTTTCCCCAGAATTTGTAGCTGTTAAAAGATTTAGTCAATGAGCTGTTACTACAGGTGGTAAACGTGGTTTTCTCGTAAATTTTATGTGTCATTATGGCGGACGTTTTTTCTTTATTCGAATTTCTCACATTTCTCACATTTTCTCACATCGCGAATTTTTCACATTTCTCACATTGATATCCAAAACGAACAGTTCATCGACTATAAGTACGTCTAGACTCTAGAGTTACTCCTCCCGCACCTTTCTACGATAAAATAATCCTAATGTTAAATCCAGTAATTATGATAAATCCGTGTGTATACCTAATATTATCTAAACCGATTCAGCTACATTTTGGCACAACAGCTAAACAAACAAACTTGACAAAAAGAACCTTGCAGTTTTATATTTTAGTCAGGATAGGAATAGAAGCAGGGTTAATCTCGCGTAGTCGCCTTCAGCTGGAAATATATATTCTTAAATTCAACATTACCACACAGCCCTGAAAATCCATCCAATCTCATTTATCCCCCACGATCACTTACCCAAAGCATTTTCAAATATATAAATAACATACATACAATACATTGCAGTAACGACCCCAATCTTCACGCCGCGCCGCCGCGTTTGGGAGCCAAACACAAGGCTGATAAGGATACTCCGTAGATCTGATTAAGCCCCTAAATGCTCATTGAGCTGAGTCTCCAATGTGGCAATGCTGTTGTTGAGTTATATGTTGTTTGGATTTAAATAAACTGAGGTTATCTTTACATACTTTAAGAAATCGGTATTGAAATAAATTGCATACCTACGCATTTTTGAGTAGTTCAGTAAATTGATTAAATACTAAATCGTTGTAATAAGACAATAGTAATAGACCATCTCATGACAGCGGCAAACTGTGGTTAGCACCGGGGTTTGAATATTTCCCAGTGCTCATTTGTGATTATATAAACCGGCTAACTACTCATTGAACTAACTAGGTATTATTGGAGCATTTGGACTGTCTATAGGCCATCGCGTTCTATTATACAATCCATATGTTCTTTGTAGTAGGTGTAGTGTAGTTAGTTTTAATTTAGTTTAGTTTAGTTTTTATTATTTTAGTAGTTAGCTTGAGTAAAAAAGGCATATTGCCCATAAAAAAAGGTATTAAAATTATACCAACATATACATATATACTAACTGATACTAGCGATACTTCTTATTACAAAAAGCTTTGCAGTGTACACTGGTTCTGCTGACATATTAGACCGTCATACATGATCCGGTTAGCCCATTAATACCAGTTAGGTAAGCGTGCCTGCCTCTTGGTGACGCGTCGCACCAGACAGGCACTATATACTTAGTAGCATCAAGACAACGAGCCTAAAACGGCAATATTATAAAGTGGGGCGCCGGCCTACGCTGCGTATGGCTGCGTCTTGCGGTTCGTAGTCGCCACTCGAGAACCCTTCTTCCCCATCGTAGTCGGTGCAGCGAGCGATGTGGCTTTCTCACTTCACTTCGTTGTAGGTTGTTCTTACCAAATGCCTAAAACGGTGACTCGCAGTGACAGTTTCTTCCTAATAGATTGTATCTCGTAAAGGCGAGCACTTTAAATGCAAGACCTCAAAGGCGTATCACTTACAAAGTTGATGGAGTATGGCAAGATTACCGAGTCCATCATGGGACTGTGGTGGCCAGTGTTTACTCGCACAAGTAACAACTGACGATATTACTTCAATTTCTTCGACGGCTCTTATCTTGGGATGGGGTTGGTCACACACGGACGGGAAGTGTGACAAGTAATTTAAACAGGTTATAAGATGCGTGTTGATTCTGTTTCGCATGTAGATAACAGCTATCAAAATATCTTCTGTCTTTTTAATTTTCTCTTTGTCAGAAAAGCAGGATCCTACCACAGATCTGTGGTAGGTAGTGTCATACTTTTGAGTCTAGCTTTAGGGAATGGGACAAAAATTTAACATCAATCTGGGTATGCCTTTCTTAGCTAGCAAGCCACAAATTACCAAAATTAAATATGTTACGTCAAGCTATGGAAGTTATAAACTACTTCTATTCATATATATTTTTACTGTTAAAGGTTTTTTATAGTATTCCAATGCCAGTACTTACAAGTTCACCGGTCGCCAAGCACCACCGGATTATTTTATTGGTACCTGCACTTAAAATCAGTCATCTCACTTTTACTAAAAAATAGATTTGTAGATTGTAGATTTCACCAACTTGTTTCACGAGACCACAATATCGTGACCGCCATCGGAGAGCCTAGTCCAAGTTTGCTCTCGTAAAATGTCGAAGTTGCTCACCGTATGGTGTTTCATTTGCGTCAGTTTTTTTAAAATATTCTGTGACTCGCTTTTCATGTGACCACATTAAAACGTCAGAGTATTTATGTCTCTTTGCGAAAAACTGACGTAAATAACGCGGCATCCGGTGAGCAGCTCGGTGGTGAGTATCGACACTTTTCGAGAGCAAACATGTGCAAAACTCGGACTAGGCTCTCAGAACTAACACAGTCCGCCAACATGCTCGCCATTCCCCCTACCCATATCCCAAACAAGCAAAGGTAATCTCAAAGAAGGGATGCGATGCGATACGGGCGGCCCAAGGGATCACCCTGTGGATATACAGCTACAACCCCCAGGCACCTCCAGCCGGGAAAATATTAACATGCCTCAGCAGAATTAGGATGCAGACGATATCGTGAGGTCGAATCAAATAAATGTATGTGTGAGAGCTGAGAGGGTGCTTTATTCAACTTTATTGTTCAGGTGATGAGGCTCAGCGGTGGGAAATGGTCTGAGAAGATCGTTTGCACTGCGGTATCATTCTTTGTGTTAGGATTCAACGTTATTTTTTAAAGTAACATTCGTCTTTATTCCTATTAAATTTTTAAATTACCTACCTAGTCTATATGCATCACCTTATTTTGGAAACCCATTACAACCACAACCATATTTTATTTGTGATATAAAATAAATATATTCAAACCATTGCAACCTTGACCAAATAAACACCTATTTCTTTTATGTATATTGGAGTCTATTATTCGGATTTCTACCAGACGGATTTCCATAGAACTACCTACAGACCGAATTCCTCCTTTTTCAAAGGTGGCGGAAAAACTCTCATTGGGTATATACCTCAGTCATTTTAATAGTTTATAATAATTATTTTAATAATTAATTAGAAAAATATAATGGACGATTGATGAAGAGGAAAAAAGCTAAAAACAGAAGTAGGTACTAAGAAACAGAAGTTCATCAAACTATCCAGTGAATATAGTAAAGAAATAATAAACATTTCTGGGATACTTAGTTTTGTTCTACAAGATAATCTAAAATTCAAAGACCAGCAGCAAATCGATGAGGGAGATCAATTTAATCGGCTGATAAATGATTATGATATCCCGAGCAATCAATCCAAAAGTTAACGGTTAGTGAAATTAAACAGTAGCGGTATTGGATGGATGGGCCGTCGGTTAGCACCGGACAGCCTTAACGGTGTACCGTCGTAACATCGATAACAAATACTGTAGAGGTCACTAAAATCAATGAGTAACCTCCGTTAGTGTAAACATTACACTATGCTGCTTCATTTATATTTTGAGATTACATGACTATCTGTCATCCTAATTCAGGTATACTTGCATATTAATTTTTTTTGAGGAGCGCTTATTTAGGTTCCTTGTGTTCTTTATTTACTGAGTATGCAATAAAGATTGCTACAGTCACTAACTTTTTTGACGTTTCTTCGTACGTCTTCGCTTTATCTTTGTAATTAAGCATTTAAACATTGAGCTGAATCACCACTGTATTTACGCTTAACGCTGATAGCAGATAATGTTCGCCTCGGTCCGAGAAACATTTAGTAAGAATTTTACATCTTTAAAACAAATACAAGACGTGTCTATAGTATTTACGTCAATGTATTAGGAGTAACTTGGGGAGTTATTAATCAAATCTAACTTGCTAACTTGAATAGGTAAATGTGTTTTGGTGTTGAACTAACATTTGCTTTGGTCAAATGCTAAAACTTGGTTCTAACTTGTGAGTCAGCATGACCAATTGTTTTTTGAATTGTAATTGTAGTTTTGGTACTTCTACAAGAAGATATTTTTCATAGTATAACAGAAGACGACTGACGACATGCCACAGAGAATTTTGGTATGTGCGGGCCGGTATCCAACAAAAGCGCTAATTTAAAAAAAATAAGATTCATAGCTAAGGTCTTTTACAGCTAATTACACATAACTTACTATAAGTAGAACTTTTTGATGAGTTCTTGACATTGAGGGTGTATAGTTTATTGAATCAAACATAAAAAATACAATACAATTACTAAAAACTAAATTAAATCTAAACTAAGTACTTATCTAAAACTAAAACTATCTAAACTTATAATAAAAACTGCGTTTAAGTCGCTGTCTGCGGGTATGGTGCCCAAAAAGCTTGCAACATTACCTTACCATTGATAATTTTTATTTCAATGTCCTAAAGGTGGTAAATTGCAGTTTCCTTTCGCTCGCACTACGAAACATGACATTCTTTAAAAACTAGAGTACCTACGTGATGGCAAATTCTGACACCCATGCAAATAGTTCATAAAACTTAAAATTATTAATTTTGTACGTGTTTAAGAAACTGAAACAACGTACCTAAATGAATAGATTTGCAAGAGCGTGAGTCAAACGAAGAAGCGAGTCACGACGAAATTGTAATTACTTGTAGTTTCAACCTTATGTAACCCTTCACCTAATACACTTTGGATATGGGAATAATAATATTATCATATTAAGGCCACAAAACTGATATTCTTGTACATAAAACCCACGCGACTGTACATAAAAACGGTATTATTGCTTAAAATGGTCAAATTTTTTCTGACGTGAAATATCACGAGCGAAAACGAGAAAGAGTAGTAATTAAATTTAAGTAACGTTTGTAACGTGGTGAAAATTGCGGGGAGCCGATGGATGCAGGAGGCGAGCAGCCGATTAAAGTGGCGCTTTCTGGGGGAGGCCTATGTTTAGCAGTGGACGTTTACGGGCTGTTGATGATGATGATGATGAACGTTTGAAAGGTTTGTAATGTTGTATTGTATGATATTATATTATGACTAGCTTTTGCCCGCGGCTTCGCACACTTGTGTTATGTTATTTTTACGTTATAGTCTAATAATAGATCATGCATTTCGTACCAAACAACAAAATCCACTAAATCTTTTCGAAGCTGAGCACAGAAACCTGTATTAGCATAGGTATAGGTATAACGCAAGCATAGCCGTGAGTGGAAGCTATTTAAGCCATTACCTAAAATTAAATGTTTTGAGTCTAATATAGATTTATAACAGTAAAAGATGTTTCAAACAAAAAACTACAATTTTATAAGTACCTCTTCATATTACAACAAAAAGAAATCATCATCACTTCACTCAGGTCTTTAACAGAAGCTTCAGTAAGTTTTGTTTAGGTAGTAGTTACCTAAGCAGGCAGGTACAGTTTAGAAAAATATGGAAGAATCACACACGATGATCCTGTTTTGCTCAGTTTTACATATTATCCGCGCGCTTTTTGTTCCATTTACTACATTTTTTAACCTTCTTAAGTTTGGTTCCATACGAATTGAGTACCTAACTACCTACACATAGCCAGTGTCAATAATAAGTTTATAAATTGCTGGAGATATGCATTTACCTGTACGACGCGTACATAATTAATTTTCTTAATACTAATTAGGAATTACAAATACTAAACCACCACTCCTTAAAGAATCGACAGTTATAATTATTATTATGTCCACTATTTTCCACGCTGTCTCATTCCCAACATACCTACCTAGTGATGAAAGTGAGGAAGTAGGTTAAATCGTCATTACATAATTATTACTAACACCCAAAGTTACTTACCTACTATAACTCCTTCTTGAAGTAACCGAGTAATCAATCATTTTCTGCTCCCGTGGTTTATTTAAAAGCCCACAGATCTAAAATATTTTAACTATTAAAAACTTATTTCAACATGCAAGAAGAAGAAGAAGAACAAATCAAAAAGGAACGAACGTTACGCGCCATGTTGTTAATTCGAGGATACAATTTTATTGCCATAATGAATACCTACATATAAATTATTTTATCTAAGTACCTACCCTTTTTAAACAATTTTTATCAAATATTTCGTATCATTGGCTAAATACAAATAATAGCACCTCCGGCTTACTTTAATGCCAAAATAAAAAAGGTTTAAAATGCGTAGCAATGATAAGGGTATATAACTTAAGTAGCTATAAGTACTACAGGGGGTCTAGCAAAGATACCAACCAGTAACGCTAACGCCAAACGCTAACTCCGAAACTGTATTGAAATGACATTCGCTGTGGAAAAGTTAGCGATTTCCGAAATGTCATCCTAGTACATTTTGGAGTTAGCGTTTGGCGTTAGCGTTAGTGGTTGGTTTCTTTGCTAGACCCCCAGGTACCTTAAAACTTCCTTGAGGTTGATCAAGAATGTAGCAGTAGCGCAAAAATAAATTTTATCTACCTAATTAGAATGGTAACGTGTAGTAAGTTCATGTAAATAATACATTTTACCAGATGGCCAATAAAGAACATTACTCCCGCCAAAACCCTATAAATCGAAAGTATGAATAAAATGTAAGCTTCAATATTGGCTAAGTATGATAATCGCGTGAAGCCTTATGAATAATTATAAAAAGTCTAAGTAAGTACCTACCCTTTTAAACAGTTTTCATAAAATAAGTACTTCCTATCATTGGCTAAATACAAATTTTGCCTAATGCCAAAATAAAAAAGGGTTTACAATGCGTAGCAAAAGCAAGGGTCAATAGGCACAGATTACTGAATATGTTACTACGAAAGGTTAAGCTATAGGTACTATAAATACAATTTTAAATACTTATTTCGAATGGTAACGCGTAGTAGATTTTTGAAAACTAATACATAATACCAGATCGCCAATAAAGAATTTTGCCCTCTCCAGAACCCAATAAATCGAAAACATGAATAATAATTTAGTTATGTTTCAATATTGCCTAAATATGATATCGCGTGAAGCCTTAAAACTTATAAAAAAAGTATAAGAAGTTTTTAGTTTTCTAAATTCCTTGTTCTCTGTGTCGTGCTCATATTCAAGAAGGTTCTCATACCTATCCTCTTTTTTAGTTTAGACCACAGATTAACGAAAAAACTAATCTATGTAAATACATATGATTTTTTTGGGTATAGGTACTTACATAATGAACATATTGTTTTTCTCTAATCTGCATTGCATCGAGCGCAGACGAAGTTATCGCGCGTTGTATTTCGCCGTAGCCCGAAAAGTGTGATACACTACCCGTAATGCAGACGCACCAATTGTTATTTACTGTTGTAAAACATGCATTAAATTACTTCCTTATTGCTTAGTGCAGTGGGGATTGTTCAGAATGAAATACAAAAATATAGGAGTTCCGTACTCAAAGAGTAAATCCTTATTACTAAACCTCCGCTGTCCGTCTGTCTGTCTGTCTGTCTGTCTGTCTGTCTGTCTGTCGGTCTGTCCACCAGGATGTACTCATGAATCGTGATAGTTAGACTGTTGAATTTTTCACAGATGATATATTTCTGTTGCCACTATAATAACCGTGGTCCGTATTCAAAGGGACAGATAAACACACAAATAAAAAAATATTGGTATAACTTCATATTGATAAGGAATTATAAATTAAAACTATTACAATTTATTTTTGTAATCACAAATAATACTCTCACAGTTTGTAAAACATATTTATTCGCCGACATGCAATATAACGCTACTGCTTCCTCCATTTTATTTAGCCCACGTCGGTCGTGCAGCAGGTAAACAAATTGACTGTGTGTCCAGGTTGGGGCTCTACAAAAACATCGAGGATAGGCAACAGAGATGTTTTTGCGCGCCAACTCAACAGCGAAGGTTCGGGCGTATATGAAGCCGTCCCATAATAGTAACGGAGTTTTTTCTTTAATCTGTGCATCCGAATAAACCCGAGATAAAATTACCGTTAGTAGCAGTATAGCAGAGTAACATTTTTTTTTCTTTCATCTATGGTTAGTAGCCAAAATATAACTTACCTTTTGACACTGGCTAAATACCTACACTATGTGTGGAGCCTAAATATAAGACAAAAACTTACCTTGAGACCTTGAAGCGGCCATCTTGTTAAAATCCCGTTCCGTTTCATAATGAAATCTTAATCATTTTCACAAAAAAAAATTAACGATATATAAAATTTAATATATCCTATGTTTTGCGCCGGGTTTTTCTAAGCTTATTAGTTAAAACCGCATGAAAATCAGTTCGGACTTGTGCCGTAACAGACAAACAAACAAACAAACAAACAGACAAAATGTCTAAAAAGTAGCTTAACGTGATCAGCGAAAAATTTCAAGCCAACCTGTGTCATTTTTTTTTCGATATCTTGCATTTACAGATTTTTTTATCTCTACAGTTTTATTATATGTATAGATAGATAGATATGAGAGATGCTATAATATGGCATGACTGTGTCGGGGTAGGTAAGGTACTTATATAACAACATAGTCTCGACGCTATAAGGCCTGAATGTCTGTGGTGAGCAGCTCTCTACCACCTCAACCTTATAATCCGTGAACTCACGCAAGGCTTCGTCGGTAAAGTAACTTAGTTTTCAAATAACGCGCTAATGATTTCAACGTCATTCATAGTGCATAGCAAACGGATAAGCTATAATATGTAATACAAAATATTATGTAATACATTAGTGCCTCATTTGTTGCGCGCGTGTGGGCGCACCACGTGCCCTGGCCCGCTCGTCTTCTGCACTGGTCCAGGCCCTGCTGCAGTATCCGCCGTCGGTCCAGTAGCATGTGCGGCCGGCGAGGCCTGGGACACCACCCCGCCGTCGCCTTCGGTAGCCAATTTAACACCGTCCGGCCCGGGAATCGTTTGCAATCGGTCTCCAAGTCACCATCTAATGTAACATCACTGGAACAGTTGTGCCAGCGACCCAGAGCCGTGCTCCGATATATAAAGGAGCTAGGCTGGCTTGGGTGAATGCTGGCAGGGGGAAATGCACAATACACCCCATGCGGGACGTCAGTGCAGGCCTTACCGCCCCCATATAGAATAAGAATAAGAATAAGAATTAGTGCCTCATGATATCAAAATCAAGAGTGTATTATATACCTTATCCACTTCGTCTTCATGCTTAGTTCTTCCTGGGTTTTTCTCTGAAAGAGCAAGAAAACTAACAAGCAACTAATTTCGTTCATTGACACAGGATGCGACTTGCTTCTAGTATACTCTTGTCACTTATAATATAGGTAAATATGTTTTATTTCAGTGTTAAGACTTTAGGTACGATGAAATAAATAACGCCCAACGATCACATACATAGCTCCTGGACTTCTAACAGTATATCCCTGTATCTAGGGACCCAGGAACTACGAGAACCATGGTTCCACAACACCCAAACAGACAAGTTATTGCGCTTTGCACAACTACTTGTCCTGTCGCGGGAATCGAACCCGCCGCCTCCGGGTTATGAGTCGACCTGCTCACCACGGAGGCTGATTTATACAAGGTGACCTTGAATTAGTATGTTATCCCGAAAGGGGGTAAATCTAAACCCCAAGGTAGACAATGTTTCTTCTACGAGTTTACTAAATTAATAGTTTTTCATTGAAGAAATGCCATGTAAAGTTTACGAACGAAAATAGCCTTAGCGCAGCTGGGTGGTTGAACTTCGTCCTTGACCGAGTGCACATAAATGAGATTAACGATCTGTGTTTAGAAATCAATTTATAGTATCTTGTTAACTCTCGTAGCGATCGCACGTGCATTTTTGCGAGTGGATTTATTTTTTACCATGGAAGTTTGGAAACACCCTGTTTCAAGTAAGACTCTCACAACTTGTAGGGTATCATGGTCCCAGTCCCCCCATTTCGGGATAACATATCAATTCAAGGTGTTCATAGACAATGGTTAATTCTGTAGGTGTATTACAATTGCATAATTGCATGATGATGATGATGATGATGATGATGATTTAATTGCATAAATGATGTGTGGTTTCAGTGTATGAATATAGGACTAAATAATTCAACTCTTTCGATGGGTGCCGTTAGAGCCGGCTAAGGGAATATCCAGGGAATGAGCAGCAGAATTCCCTTCAGTCTACATTATGGTCTACTGCGATCACCAAGATGCTTGCAAGCATCGTGATTAAGCGGAGGCTTATGTTTTTTTTTAATGTGAATGAATGACGTGACGAGCTAGTCGTTCACCTGATGTTAAGCGACACGGCTGCCCATAACAGTTGCAGTGTCACTCGGAACTTTAAATTAATAAAGTTTTGCGTGACATTGCACTGCGCACGTCATCCTGAGTCTAGTAATCAGATTACTACACTGTGTAATCAGGTCATAAAGTCTCATTTGCCCAGTAATTTCACTAGCTACAATGTTCTTCAAACCGGAACACAGTAGTGCTTGCACACTACTGCTTGGCGGTAGAATAACTGGCAGAGCGGTGGTACCTACCTAGACGAACTTTGCAGAAAAGTCCTACCACCTAGTAAAGTGTTCAGCAGTAGACGCAAAAAAGCCGATGATGTGATGTGATAGCACTGTCGCTTGTCTTAATCAACAGCTGATTATTTTTAATGTAAGTAGCAAAAAGCTTTTTAAAGAATCCCTGGTTATTAAATTTTTTTCTTAACTTAGGATTTATGTATTTAGTTAGTTTGGTTCTATTCAGCTTTCTTTGAGACGGCTTTTATCTTCAAAGATGCAAAAACTACTTACCTAGTTGAATCTGTAGGGAATGAATAGGAATCCTACAGAACAGAGTTGGGTTGTCGATGGCCTTACAGAGACAGCTCCAAATCCAAGCGAAGCGTCATAGTGTAAGAAGCGTCGCGTCACCTTCGTCGTAGCTAAATTCTCTAATGCAGACGTATTATAAGTCTTCCAACCATTACATTTTAAACGTTTAAACTTAAATACGTATTTCAATTTAGTCTTAATCTCATGAAAGCTATAAGTGTGTTAGATATGTTAAAGAGAAAACGTCAAACTTTGCGAGTAAAGATGTAAATCACATGAGATTGAAATGGTATTATGATGTGATTATTATCGAGACAAAGAACTAAAGTGACCGTAGCTAAGTGTGCTATATGCTCTTAGAATTGGCAAGTTGAAATGGCAATGGGCAGGCCACGTCCCTCGTAGAGCTGACAACCGATGGGGAAGAAAGGTTCTCGAGTGGCGACTATGAACCGGACGCAGCGATAGGCCCCCCACTCTAGGAGCCGATTGATGCAGGATTGAGCAGCCACTCAAAGTGGCAGTGGTTACTGTGGGAGAGACCTATGTTCAGCAGTAGACGTGTTCAGACTGTTGGTGATATCGAAACAACACAGGGTACCTATAGTTACAATAAATTTTTAAAATCATTTTATTTTGGAATTGGGCCTTTGTTTTCCAAATAAATAAAGCAGGTGAGGCGGTAAATTTGACCTTAAAATAATTTCGCTTTCACGAAAAGGTCAAACTTATGAAAAGCGCCTTGATTTTTCGAAGAATAATTTTACTTAAAGATGCTTTGAGGTCCATATTAATAAAGAGATCTTTGGTTCGATTTCACTCGAGATTTCCTTAACGGTATCCTTTACAATTCGGAAGTTTTTATCTACTGACTGAGCCGTCCGTTATCATTATCATGGTATCATCAGTATAATGTTCACGCAGTATGGACAAACCATGGTCAAGTAACCGTAGAAATATTTTCAATCGGTTTGTTGTATTAGGTACCTACACGCTTAAACATTCACTGTCGTCGCAATAAACGGATAATAATGTATTATGCTTAATATTAGTTTGTTATGTGACCGTTATCTATCACAGAATACCGTCATCAGCATAATCATTATCATTAGTTTTTAATTTACCACTATTAGGTTTACCCAGCATTCCATTCGTCTTGGTGTTTCTTCACAACCATCGTTTAATTACAGCTGTCCACTACTTGCAGCCATCAACGCGTCTTACCATGTGACCTTCACAACTCCACTGCAGTTCTATCACTCTTTTTTAAAACATCTTTAACTTTAGTACGATGACGGATTTTCCGCACCCATTGCGAAAGCTTGATAAAAGAATACCTTTAAGTACATAACCAATTTACCGCTTTCTTTTTCAGTCAAGTAAGTATTTGATTACCTTATCATCATCACCATCATCATTAACAGCCTGAAGACGTCCACTGCTGAACATAGGCCTCCCCCCGGGAGCGCCACTTAAAGCGGCTGCTCGCCTCCTGCATCCATCGGCTCCCCGCGGCTGTCACCAGGTCGTCGGTCCACCTAGTGGGGGGCCGGCCTACGCTGCGTCTTCCAGTTCGTGGTCGCCACTCGAGAACCTTTCTTCCCCATCGGTTGTCAGTTCTACGAGCGATGTGGCCTGCCCATTGCCATTTCAACTTGCTAATCCTAAGAGCTACATCGGTCACTTTAGTTCTCCTGCGGATCTCCTCATTTCAGATCTTATCAAACACCGAGCATTGCTCTCTCCATAGCTCGTTGCGCGACTCTGACCTTAGTAATAAGAATAATTTGATTAACTATTATTAAATTATCACTGAGATGATGAGACTAATTCGCTGATCTTTGAAATAGGCTGGAAAATTTGAAATCAAGTTGGTTTAGTGGGTTTCGTTGAGAACTTATTATTAGAGACCCTATGTAATAGGGCGAATTCTGTGTAGAGACCATAGAATCTTAATAGAGTTTGTCGTTGGTTCCGCCCATACTGTTTTGTATCTGTATTCTGCATCTGAGAAGAACATTTCGGATCTGAATCCCGTACAATATTTCGGATTCGGGATTTAGCTTAAACTTCCAGCTGATAAAATTAAACTTGGCACAAAGGCCAACTTTTGTAGATAGAGGCCAACTTTTGCAGATAGAACGCCAACAGCCAACTCGCTATCTGTGAATAGTGAGGCTTTACCTAGTACTTACTACCGAGACAGATGGGAGATTAGTAAACCAACTTACTAATGTACGCATTTAGTTTACTAAAATTTAATTTGGTAATTTTTTGAATATAATTTTTTTTATAAGTATTAGCTTGTCATTATGCGACGTTTGTTTATACTTATCCAAAGTTTTAAGTCAAAGTTAAATAATGATGTGTATATAGTTTATTAAGGGAGTTCCCAACGAATCGAGTGACGCTATAATCCAATAGGTTTTTTTTCTCGCTGGGAGTCTATCGCCTTCACCATCATCATCAGCCTGAAAACGTGTACTGCTAGAACATATGCCTCTTCCATTATGATGTTGTAAAGCGTCTTGCGTCCATCGGCTCCCCACGGCTTTGACTCCACCTACCCAGTGAGAACCAGTCTACTTACTCTGCGTCTTCTGGTTCATAGTCACCAATCGAGACCTTTTCTTCCCGGTTAGTCGAAAATTGATTAGTTATTAGTTCCTACAGTAGGTACATACTTTCATTGCGGCAAGTATTAGACAGAAAAGATGTTATCGTTTATAATCATAACCAAGCAAAGCCCAGCTTTAGTATTTCGGTTGACAAGGATATCTTTGAAGACACTGGGTGTGTTTTCGAAATTATTATCTGAATACTTGTATTAGAAATTATTTAGATATTAGGTAGGTACTTCGGAAGGAATTCAAAGTAAAGATTGCTATCCACTAATACCTAAAGGTACTTATTCAAAGATCTAATTATCTTTCAGTTTTCAGCTTCCGCAGCAGCAAAAAGGATAAGTCTTACATAATACGTTATTTTGGTAGTTAGTTAACATCACGAAGTAAAGGACTTGATACTTATACAGTTTAAGAAAAGCAGATAAAATGGTGGATTTTTTGATAGCTGGTTATTATGAGTTAGACGCAGCGTAGGCCAGCCCCTCTCTGGACTGAGGATCTGGTGAAAACCGCGAGGAGCCAATGGATGCAGGAGGCGAGCAGCTACTCAAAGCACTCTCTGTGGGGTGCTGGTGCCTCCCGCTACGACCGTTTTTCCGTTCGCAGCTTTCAGTACTTAGTAGCTTCATGTTAAGAAATAGCAACGTTTTCAGAGGACCTGCGCCTTTAGTATGCAAAAAGGAGCGTTTAATCCTACAACAGATGAATCTGTAGACAAACAATCGACCGTATTGTGCGTCTGTCCGTTACGATTATGCCGGTTTTGCTCCTTTGATGTTCAACGCCTTTGTGAGAAACGATCTCGGCATAAAAGTTGGGAATGATTTAATCCAATTAATTATACAATTGCGGAATTAATAATGGTTGGCTGATAATTAGAATTAATTATGAAATTAGTAAGTAGGGGTCGCTTAGAATTTGACATTATTGTTATTAACTGGTTAAGCAGTAGCAGCGTAGGCCGGCCCCCCAATAGGTGGACCGAAGATCTGGTAAAAGCCGCAGGGAGCCGATGGATGCAGGAGGCGAGTAGCCGCTCAATGTGGTGCTTTCTGCGGGAGGCCTATGTTCAGCAGTGGACGTCTTCAGGCTGTTAATGATGATGATGATGATGATGATGACTGGTTAAGTAATGTCAAATCGTTGCCCGTCACTGAAGTTACGTCAAGAAGCTGTCAAACTTGTATCTCGTCTCGATGGCTAATTTGCAGAATTTTCCAAATCTTCTAAACTACCTACTGCAATGACATCTATAAATTCATCTGCAGATCATAATACTGCAGAGGCAGGCCGGGTAAAGCGCACACCAAACAAAAACGTGCGCATACCGCGAGTTGAGTCATCAAGGCACGACAACATAAAGTTACGAATCACTAATTCGAAATCGCGCTAGTTCGACACGGCCGCCTAAATATACCTACCCCCCAAGTTTAGTCTACCTATTTTAAGGACAGCTCGTGTAGTAACAGGGAACTTTCAGTCTTCATTTAGAGTTCCTATAGTAACCTTTGTTGGCAATAGGCAACGTTTATTAGGTTATCTTCCACAAGCCCGCGCCCGCATGGCGCTAAACCGGCTATTAATCTGCTGATAACAGGAGCCATGGCTCTTGTTCGCAGACCTTTGTTCACGTTTTATAAGCTATTTCAGGCTCTCCTATCATTCTCTTAAAGATGGCTATTAAGGCCGTCAAATTTGGAACGCTTCCTGTCGAAAACGCGAGTTGAGGTGAACCGTCAATCATAGCTATATTATCTATATCATTATTAAGTATTTTTTGCATTTTTCTTTGACCTTAGTGAAATAGCAGCTGATGTTCGTTAAATATGCCTAAAACTTAGATTTGTCCCGACATGATATATGTGCGATGTGCGTATGTCCGCCTTTATGTAATCCCCAAAAATCTGTTAATTTAGGGATACTCCATTTAAAATTTATACCTAGAGCCATTATAGCTTGTTTATCTACAAAAAAAACATAATTATTCAGTATTATAAAAATATTCCAACTAATACCTACTTTTATGGTCAACTTTGCAACATTTAAAGAGCCAAAGTCTTACTTAAGATTAAAACGAAACAAAGAGCCTTTAGGAAAAAATCAATTAAAGCTGTAACTCTTTTCAAACACACTACACTATCTGTTAACATCTCAGTCGCAATTAGCTCAGTGCTTAGCCGAATGGAGTCTAGACTTAAGCTGTAAAACCTAGGTTTTATTAGCCGACTAAATACGTATTCCGTACTGTAAGTCATTAAAAGAAAACTATAATGTTTTTTAGAATTTTATGAAGATGTTCTGCCATACTGCAGACGGAGTTCCTCTCAAAGTGAACCATAAATAAAAAAGTTGAATACTTAGGTCTTTTGCTGTGCTATTACAAAATGATTTGATTAAGAGTATAATCATATATTTATTTTTGAAAGATTCTTCAGTGGCGACCACGAACCGGAAGATGTAGGCCGGCCCCCACAAGTGGACCGACGACCTGGTGAGAACCGCAGAGAGTCGATGAATGCTGGAGGCAAGCAGCCGCTCAAAGCGGCGCTCGGGAGGCCTATGTTCAACAGTGGACGTCTTCAGGCTGTTGATGAGTTTTTATCTATTTTTAGGATTTCGTCGTAAACCTTGGATTTTAACAAAAAATACTAAGCTCATCATTTATCATCATATTGTCAATGTTACAACAAACTAGTGCAGCCATTCCTAAAAATAAACCAATCACAACATCTCAGCTTGCAGCCGCCACGGTGAGAGTTACCATTGACCGCGTCACAAGCCGTTCGGGTCATAAGCATTAAGCAACCCTTACTTACTACTCGCATCCGCACCCGTAACTATTACCATATCACTTATAATGAGCTATAAATTCTCAGTAAGTAAAGTACGTTCTTTGAGAAATAAATAATCTTAAACTATAAATCAATAGGACTAAAGACGGAAAGGAAGCTTTGCCCTAAAACTCATCAAGGCAACGCATAAAGTAGCAATTCATGCGAATGCTTTAACTTTTGAATAGGCAATCAGGACACTCATAGCACGACCCTAGATTACCTGACATTACCTGGCCGATGTAATACAACTTTTGCTCTTACCATAATACTAAAACTTGCGTCCATTTACGACTACGGCCCATCAAAGTCGTTGGTAGTGCTGTATGCTGTTGCCAAAAATGGGATAGTCGGCAAGAGCCTTATTTTTTGAAATAAATGGTAATCAGGCAGAAGTTCTGGAAGTAAGTGGCCCTTCTCTGAAGCCTGAAGAACTATTTGTCTGGTTAGTAAAATTAGTTTTATTTAAATGAAAAAAATATTAGGTTCAGTAAATACGATCCTGTGTAAACACGAAAAAATATTGACTATTTGGTAGCATAATTTAATCCTCGTCTGAGTACATAAAACTTTTCTTTCTTTTTTTTGTTTGGTAGGCCTCCACTTGACCTCTATCTCACCTGGAGGTCTAGCAAAGTTCCTTTTCATTAGCGTTAACGCCAAACGAATAACTCAAAATGTATGAGAATGACAGCCCCTGCGGATCACTTTTCCGCATAGGTAATGTCGGTCTTTGAAGAAAATCCGACAATGGCGGTTGTGAATTTTGAATTTATTTTTCAAAACTAGTGTATCTTGAACTTTAATGTGTAATAAGGACCGATTATTATCCGTTAAGTGTTCGTGAACGTGTACGAGTGTTAGCAAATGGTTTCAAGATTATAGAACAGGCATTTCCGTTTTTGCTTCAACGGCCTTTTTCAGAGCCTTCCATGGAGCCTTCAGTAAAATATCCACCATTTTACTGTTGGTTTTGACTGACAAAATATGATTTTGACTTGACATAACCGTACAAATTTTACTCACTTGACATTGGCAAAATAAAAAAAAAGCGAAAAACCGATAGAAAGCCATTAAAGAAGAAGAAGAATAATGTCAAAGCTAATGTCATTCTTCATACATTTTGGGGCTATCGTTTGGCGTTAACGCTAATGGAAAGGAATCTTTGCCCCCTGATGGTAAGTGACGATGCGATCTAGGATGTGTGGCGTGAAGTGGCGTCGCAAGAAGTTTTTAATTCATTTCTTCATGCTCTCTGCGAGAGCATTTGAAATGAGAAGATATAAAAAATAACAAATGAAGATTGTCTACAATTTGACGTAGTGAATCATGGAAAAAATTTCTGTTGGTCAATGCGTACTTATATTTCGTAAGCTCTTGGACAATAAATAGGTGTTATTTAGTATCCTGCTGTTTTTAATCACCAATGTGTAGAGTCAGTAGCCCGTGACGTCGTCCGGTGCAAAAACAATAAGAAGTGGTGGAGAAGTCGCCGGTCGCGTAACACAGACGACGAGGCGACCCTTCAAAAACCACCAAAGATGTAACGCGATTGCCTAGAAGATACCTATTCACTCTCGATTTTCGAAGACTCCAAGATTGTAATTTTCGGGAAATCCAGCGTACCATAATCAGGATTTTCAAATAACTTTTATTTGTTTCTACATAGTTGCATGCCTTCTTGTTTAAATGCCTTAAATCTAACAAAGTTTGCTATCGGATCTTGTGAAGTTGTTATTTATTATCCCTACGGAATAAAACGACTCTGACTAAGAGCAAAACGTTACACTTACAACACAATGCAGATCCTGTCCCCAGGCGGGGAAGGCCTTCAGGGAAGAGAGTCTTTAAGTATCCGTTTACTCAATTAATACCTAACGAGAAATGCCATCATGGAATGGGCTTTTAAATTAGCATGTTGAAATGGCAATGGGCAGGCCACAGCACAGAGCTAGAATTCGTTAAAGAAAAGAAAATTTATTTGTGCCAAACACCAATACTTATACTAATTATTAATACAAGAAATTTTAACAAAATAATTGATTAAGTGTCTGCCACAAGCCGGCTCTAACTCAGCAAAATGCTAGCTGCAAGCAACCAGCGCTGGTCTTCCGTTGGTTAGTCTCGGCCATGCCACATTGCTCGCAGGAGCTTATAACCGATGGGGAAGAATGGTTCTCGAATGGCGACCACGAACCGGGGGGCGCAGCGTCGGCTAACTAGGTGGACCGATGATCTGGTGAAAGCCGCATGGAGCTGATGGATGTAGGAAGGAGGTGAGCCTCCGCTTAAAGTGGCCCTCTCTGGGGAATGTTTAGCAGTGGAGCTTGGCATAATCATCACGGTTTGCAGGTAGAAGATTTTAATGTACCGAGGAAAATAATGCTGCCCTTTCTCTGCGCCTTATATGTAAAATAATAATTAGGTACAAATGAGTGTTTTATTTATTTATTTATCTATTCAGTAGGTGGAAGGACTTTTCTGCGAAGTTCGTCTTGGCAGGTACCATCGCTTTGCCAGCTACTGTGTTCCGGCTTGAAGGGCATTGTACCTAGTGAAATTACCGGGCTAAAGAGACTTTGTGATCTGATCTCACAATCTAGTAATCTGATTACTAGACTGTGTGATGTCTCAGTGTCGGGATGACATGCGCACTGCGCAGTGAAGTGTCATGCGCAACTTTTTTTTTCATATATTTTGGCTCCACACGTAGTGTATTTAGCCAGTGTCAAGTATTGTAATTTTTCATCATGTTAGAAGAATATTTCACGTAAAGTCAAGTCACAGTCATAGTCCAGTCTAAGTCAGGTAGTCATATTCCAATCTAAGGCTGAGTTGCACCAGCTTACTTTAACGCTAACTTTAACCCTAACTATAACCGCTCCACGGTTCGCGGGGCGGGCTAATGTCAAAATTTGACCGTAACTTTAACCGTGATTATGGTGCAACTCAGCCTAAGTCATGCTCCAGTAAAGTGGTGGCAACTTTACTAGAAGCTTTATGGAATTTTGGAAGCAACACGGAAAATCACGTTTCACCACATTATATCACTTGCCCAGTGATGCTCGTAATTCAGCAGTTAATGCGTAAAACGCCACCAATTTTAAACATTAATACTGAAAAAAGCACAAGTTTTGAGAAATAATACAATGCAACGACGTGAACTTTTCCGCGTTCCCGCCAAAACTCACGCGCAACATTATACTATATTTTTAAGTTCGGAGTGACACTGCAACTGTTATGGGCAGCCGTGTCGCTTAACATCAGGAGAATTACCAGCTCGTAGCGTCATTTATTCTCGTAAAAAAAATGTCCGTTGCTTTTTTTTTTTTTTTTTATCATCGATAGGCTAACATTTGACCACGGTCTCACCTGATGGTAAGTGACGACGCGGTCGACGATGGAGCATGCTTGCCTAGAAGATACCGGATCACTCTGGCCTTAAAAACTCCCAGATTATATTTGTCAGGTAACAATGACGCTGTTCCATTCCTTCGCTGTCCGAATTATAAACGAAGAATCAAACCGCTTTGTACTTATTCGAGGAATCTCTACCATATACGGATGCCGTGTTTCCGTGCGTCTTGATGTCCGGTGGTAAAATGGGGATGGGGGAATTAAGCTGTGCAATTCCATCGCACACTCTCCGAAGTGCAGCTTGTAAAAAACCGAGAGGCTGGCAACCTTTCGTCGATGCTCAAGGCTTTGGAGTGGCTTGCTTTTATTTTTTTATTCAGATGGTCAACTTGGTATGCCGAACCGACCACGTAACGACCAAAGACAGAAAGCAGACAAAGATCCCTAATTACCAGTATCAGTTTAACGTACCCTAAGAGGATCCTAAAATCCATTACGCAAGCAACAAAAGTGGAAAATTAAATTGGAAAATATAATTGCGAATAGGAATTAGGAGTGCGGCGGGTGTATAACTCAATTATATCGGAAAGCTGTTAGATGTATGAGTCGGGAGTGGGAGGAGGATATATTATGGCGAAACAATTTCGGGAGGGGTCATGATTGAAGTGAAACAGCGGTTGCATAAGTTATAATATCATGTAGGTATACCTACATATTTATCAGCAACACTTAACGTTACATTTTATTTTTATATAAATAACATCCCAATTACCCTACCACCCTCCCTCCTAGGCGGATCTCCCCTAAGGAGCACCACATTAAGCGGCCACCTACTGGGGGCCGATACGCTGCATCTTCCGGTTCGTTGTCGCCCCATCGGTTGTCAGTTCTTCTAAGTTCTTCTGACCGGATTATTTAGGTACCTTCTTGCTGCAAAATACGCAGTGGAGTCTAAAAACGTCAATATCTCAGGATAGCTTCAAGTCAACAACGACGTTACGTGGTGCGGTGCAAGCACAAACTGTATCTGGCCGAATAATTGACTTTACAGTTTAAATTCCATTTTCAGACTTGGATGTGACTCGCAGTTTAGGGTTGACACTCATGAAACTGACGATATAGTGGATACCTTTATGCCCGTCTGTAAAATAGTAACCAAATCATGTTTTTCTTTTTTTTTTGCAAGAAAAAGTAGTTAGTTGAACCACAATACCTACTTAGGATAATTGATGTCTGATTGAAAAGATACCTACATAAATTGGTAAAAATTACGAAGTAGGTACCTACGTATGTTGGGAATATTTATTTTTAATAGAACCTATTAGTCTACTATAGAGTACAATCCATAAAATGTATACTAGGTACATACCCATTACCTCGATGACACCTACCTATTAAATCAGTGCACAGAATATTTTATTAGTTCAATCACCCGTGATGGAGCGACCAAAGATAGGAGTAGATATGAAAGCCCTTTACATAAAATATATTGGACGGATTTTTAATGCTATATTGTTGACAACCCTGGCTTAAAGAGGTTTCCGTCACAGCTTACCCTAAATAAATAATATGATATTGTAGAGGACATTTTTAAGAGCATATACCTACTTACCCTACTAAGCAGTGCTTACTGGAGTTTGTCCCTTTCCTCATACGCTGTTTACATTTTTGACGAAATTGGTGAAGTTTAGAGTAAACAGGTATGCCTTACTTCTTTACTTCAAGTACATAACGGTGAGTAAAATCTTTTAGTTTGCGAGCGTCGTCGACAGTAGCTAGGTAGACAGTTGAAAATATTTCTTTAAGTTAGAATCTTCGATTCTATTAGTCTACGATATGGCGCAATTATTTCTCATACAGATAAATATCCGGCTGCACTAAAGTTTGACAGCTACTAAGTTCCCACTTATTTAAGTTCGGTAAGGAAGGATAGGGGCGAACATCATAGGTGTCAAATTTAAGTGAAGTCGTTCAATTGACTGCACAATCATTATCATCATCATCAACTGCCTGAAGACGTTGACTGCTGAACATAACCCAGAGAGCGCCACTTTGAGCAGCTGCTCGCCTACTGCACCCATCGGCTCCCCTCGGCTTTCACCTGCCCGGCTAAAATGCGCACCGCGACAAAATTTTCTAGACACTTTTCTCGTAAAAGGCCGTGACAGAGCTATGGTAGCGCCTAAGTGTTTGCCACTCTAATAATGACGACAAGTTTTCTCGCGGTGCGAGATCGCCATCAGACCGTCAGTCCACCTGGGCTGACGGTCTGATGGCGGGTCAGTGGTGGGCGTACGTTGCGTCTTCCAATACATGGTCGCCACTCGAGAACCTTTCTTCCCCATCGGTTATCAGTTCGACGAGCGATGTGGCCTGCCCATAGCCAATTGACTGCACAATAGGTGAGCAGAATTGAATAGATTGTAAGGTAGGTATTATGGCCTGGCAGGTCTATCTGGGATCGATCAACGCCGATCTATAATAAGATCTCGTTTAGCGCGGTGAACAGGTAGCTTCATAGCAAGGAGCCGGTAAAATGCTGCTTGGTAATTAAATTAGGTAAACAAAGAATAATAAGAAAGTACATACATCTAATACTATGGGGAATGTGCGCAGGATTATCAGCTGATCCCATCATTCCCCTTTAACCATCGGACTACTAGGCGTGGCGAGTCGTTGCAGCTCTTTGTCATGAACATGCTTTGAACCCGTACAAAGCGTTTTACTAGATCTTTCATTATCTGAACAGCTGAGGAGTGGAACGCACTTCCTGCTTCATTGTTTCCGACAAGTTACAATCTGGGTCTCAAAACCAATAGAGTGAATAGGCACCTCATGGGCAAACATGCTCCAACATAGACCGCATCATCACTTTCCATCAGGTGAGTGAGCTCATTTAAACATGTAGTAATACGGAAGCTAATCACGGTTTTTAGGTAGATGATACTGAGAGTTTTATGTCTGGAACACGCGTCATTTTAGCGCCATTTCACAGAATAGAGATTTCACTCATTAGCAATTTAGCTTCGGGTAATCGGCAATAAGGATTAAGGTATTTAGGGAAGATCGTTCAATTAAGCCTCGGATGCTGCTGATATTGATTTTTAGAGTTTTTATTGTTATTATGGGCAATAACGGAGCGAGACATGGGGCTTCAAAGAGTGGTATTAATATTTTTAACTTATTTAAACAGAATAGACAGAAAAAAAAATTAACATTTTAAAAGGCCTTTTATAAATTTTTTGTTTTTTTTTTTATTGTGTAGTTATAAAAGTTGCTGTTTAAATAAAATTAGCGCGGCCTGCCACACCGTCTATACACAGTAGTTCAATTAACAGTTCAATTGATTGAAATACTGAGATTTTTTATTCATACTAGTTCAATGTAATATTTTGATTGAACACTACCTCTATATCCCTTTCTTAAGTCTACGCCGGCGGCCATATTCTTCATTAAGTACCAGGATAAGGTAGGACTGGATGAATATTAGTACTTTATTACCTGTGCCTTGTAATGCTACATGTATGTATATATCATAATATATTACCTGGTTTCTATTATTCATTCACAACTTTCACATCACAGCACTTGACAGTCCTTTTCACAGTAATTTAAGCACAAAAAAACTTGATTTTTCTCAAAATTTTACATCACTTTATCGATTTTGCGCGCGGGTCACGGGCCCGATTTCTAGACACGACTGCTCGGATGGCAGTTGTTTTGAAACTGTTTTTTTTGTTTCGAATTTAGTTTCTCTTCAAATTCATATTTTTCTTTTTCTACTGTCAATTTCAGTGAGGTATTTTATAGTTTGGCCATGATTGTATGTATTTTGACTCTAGATTTATTTTTTTACTATTCTGTATTCAAAATTTTGAAAACTGCAAAAATCTAGAACCTTGGAATGCTAGCGAGGTTTCTTTAGAAAAGCTGTCGCTATGGAATGGCAGTCTCAATTTACTCCTCGAACGAGGAACACTAAATTGATATAAGGCCATTCCCGGGCCAGGCAAGGCCCGGGAACTCAAGAACGCCTTCAAAAACCATCTTTGGCTATCCAACACCAAAATTGTGAAGTGAATCTCCATCTACGTCAATCGCTGCGCCACGACATATCCATTGTCAAATCGCCGATCGCCGAGCTACATCCGCTACAGCCAGTCGCGAAACTACGACGAATCTATCGCCGAGAGCTGATCGCCGAAACTACATCTGTTGTCACCGTCGGCCGCCGTATCTACCACGACGAATCTATCGCCGAGCGTCAACCAGTGAGACGACCGGCTTGCCTTTTTCAAACATTGAGTGGCAATATAACTTCATCACCATGTTCCGGCCCGTCGTCCGTCAAAGCTTTGACGACTAATACCTGCGTGTCTCCTGCTCCTGCATCTTGAATCTGAGCTGCGTAATAATACTTCATCGACGGTGGAAGGACGAGAATCTTCTTCTGGATCCAGAAGCTAATAACTGAATGAGCTAGCCGCTGAACTCTGGAAGTCGGACAAACTAAAGGCAACGAATTCCTCAGTCTCTATAACGACAGTGGGCCTTGTTTGAATAAAGACCCGGAAGTGGGCCTTGTTTGTTTGAAGACCCGGAAGTGGGCCTCGTTAAAGACCGGAAGCGGGCTTTGTTTATCTGAAGACCCGGAAGTGGGCCTTGTTTGGATCCAATAACATTCTAATTCTACCGTGATAACTTGTAGGCCGTAAACAACTTAAATTTCGCGTTCTTCCGCATCATCTAGAGACTCTTTTTTTTGCTTTCTACAAAGCTTGTAAAATTTACGAAAATAAATATCTGTTACCAATTCCTTTTTTTCTCTTCAGCTCTTAGGATCCTGTCAACCTAGGCACTGTTTAGGTAGGGGAGGAGCTGCTCATTAACTTGTAGCGTTCCATTCTACCTTTTTCACGAAAGGAACGGATGTAACGTGACAGTTTGGCGCCCAACTAAAATGAACCCTCTAAAACATTCTTCTAAATTCTAAAATAATACTTACTCAAGTAGGCTAAAATTTGATATTGACTTTTGGCTCTAACGTAATATCTTAGGTACTTACAGGCAGGACACGCGGAACATCACACTTACATTCTACAACACTCGCATAGTACTTAATACTTAAACGAACTTAAACTTGACTTGATTTTATCCTTGACTATTGACTTCAACTTGTGACTATGGCGAGACCCATTAAATACTCGTTTCTAAACAAACTTGAACTGGAATATGAAGTGACTATCAGAGGTGAAAAACCAGCTGACACTTTGACAACTCTTAAGGAGCAGCTGGCAAAATTGAGTCACATTCAACCTGAGGACATAAAATCTTCTCCAATACCTCTCAAACATGACCTCTCCCAAGCAGAGATCACGTTTAATTACGTCGAGGGTAAAATCTCGCACCTCGAAGCCACGGATGATAAAAGTAACCTGAGGAAAGTTGAATCTTTCGTAAATCATCTTCATTATCGCCTCGAACGCTTTAACGCCGTTCCACCATTTGTTGAGTCATGCTCAAACATACGATCTCGCTTCTTCACGCTCCAAAAACGGTTTGAAGTCTTAACTTCAGATTATTCAGGATCTTCTGAAGAAGTGTTAGTTGACATTCACAATCCTTGTCCTCAGACTCAGCCTAGCCCTCCCTCGATTTATCAATTACTACCTATGACTGGAACCAATCAAACTTTGGAAGTACTGAGTACTCCTCAACCCACTTTACCTTCAAGCATTCTGACTAGTATACCACTGGCTTCCGAGTCTGTACAAAACTATCACACTTCGGATAATTTTGTGAAGGAGCTCAAAACGTTTTCTTTCAATGGAAAATCGTGCCCTAGATCATTCCTTCAAAGGTTGGACGAGTTTAGGATTTCTCGAAACATTCCGGAAGGTATGCTTTGCAAGCACGCCTTTGAGATTTTCACAGGTGATGCCCTTCATTGGTTTCGTTTTCAGTATAATCGAAATCCTACCTTATCGTGGAAAGATATTTGCACATTGCTGATTCGAGATTTCGGTATACATGATTACGACTATAAGCTGTTGGAAGCTATAAGGAATAGAACGCAAGGAGCAACTGAGACCATTATCGTTTACGTCTCAATTATGTTCGGTATGTTTGCTCGTCTTTCAAAGAAACTTAGCGAGAGCGAACAATTAGAGATTTTACTCCATAATATAAGACCGTGCTATTCAGTTTTTGTTGCACTTAAAGATATTAAAACGGTAGATTCTTTAATTTCTACTTGTCAAAGTTACGAACGCATTTCTGAACGAGACAAAAATTTTCATGAGCCTAGATCTGAAGACACTTCTTGTGCTGCTGAATTTGCCTATCTTCCTTCATTTTCTAAAGCTTCACTTCCTAAAGCGTCTCCAAACGTAAGGTACACTAATGCAGTGCAGGAAGATAAACATCCACGCTCGTCATCTCAAACTAATGACATTTCTAAAGAAGAATTCTGTTATCGCTGTCGTATCACAGGCCATTCTTTACAAACTTGTACTAAGCCTAGATACCTCATTTGTTTTAAATGTGGTCGTAAAGGCGTGAGAATCAGCGAATGTCCAAAATGTGCTCCATCAAATCAACAAAAAAACTAGCTGACGACTTGAATGGTTTCACTAAATCACATAACAATAATTTTGATCTTAACGACTGGAATCAATGGTTAAATACTATTCGAAATTTTATGTTTTGCTACAAAACAACTTCTGTTTTCTACGACAAAGAAAAAGACTTTAACAGACCTTTTATTAACGTGTCTATAAACAATATACCTTTTTCCGGTCTTTTAGATAGTGGAAGTTGTATAACTATTTTAGGTAATAACTCTCATAAAGATATCCAAAAGTTAGGCTTTAAACTATTCAAGTCTCCAACTCAAGTTATGGTTGCTAATAAACAAAAAGCAATGTCTTCTGGTTATTTTCATTTGCCATTGAGATTTCATAATCAGACACATGTTATCAAAGCTTATGTTTTCCCTGATATTTATCCTTCTTTGATACTTGGGTGGGATTTCTGGAAAGAATTCGAACTCTCCCCAAAGATACTTTCTCTTGAACTCAATCTCGAATCTAAAGATCATACAACTTGTGCTGTTGAAAATCAAATATCAACATTTGATCATCTGTCTGGGAATCAAGTAGAAATTGCTAATGACATAATCAAGCGTTTCAAAAGTATTTCTTTTGAACAACGAGGTAAATTAGGCCGTACTAGTTTAGTTAGTCATCGGATCAATACTGGTGATGCTTTACCTATAAAACAACGTTGTTATCGTCTCTCTCCAGAAAAGCAAAAAGCACTCATCAATGAGGTCGATAAAATGCTAGAATTAAAAGTTATAGAAAAATGTGAGAGTCCTTGGTTATCTCCAGTACTTATCACTCCAAAAAAGAACGGAGAACGGCGTTTCTGCGTCGACAGCAGAAAGCTGAATGCAATTACTCGTAAAGATGCCTACAGCCTCCCTTTTGTTTCTGAGATACTAGATAACCTCAAAAATGCTAAATATTTGTCTAGTATCGATATAGCAAAGGCTTTTTGGGAAATTCCATTACATCCCAAAGACAGAGATAAAACTGGTTTTTACGTACCTGGTAGAGGAATGTATAGATTCACTGTTATGCCCTTCGGATTGACAAACGCTCCAGCAACTCAACAAAGACTCATGGACAGTTTATTCACTCCAGAGTTTGAGAATAAAGTGTTCTGTTACTTAGATGACATAATAATCATAGGTGCGACATTTGAGGAACATATTTCACTCCTACTTAAAGTTCATCAGAAACTTTCTTATGCTGGTCTAACCATTAACTTTGAAAAGAGTCAATTCTTTCGCAAAGAACTGAAATATCTTGGCTACATAGTAGATGAGCAAGGATTGCGGGCTGATCCCAGTAAAATTGAAGCGATTCTAGCTTACGCTGCTCCTACCTCTAAAAAAGAAGTAAGAAAATTTTTAGGTACATGCAGTTGGTTTCGCCGATTCATACCTAATTTCAGTACTATTGCTTCACCACTCTGTAAATTAACGTCATCTGGAAAAAAATCTCCAAAAAAATTTGTCTGGAATGCTGAGGCTGACTCTGCTTTTGCTAAATTAAAAGAATGCTTGACTACAACACCAATACTATCTTGCCCTGACTTTGACTATCCATTTTCCGTTCACTGCGACGCTTCTAACTTTGGGATAGGTGCTATGCTGACTCAGGAAAAAGACAATAAAGAAGTTGTTATTGCATATATGAGTAGATCTCTAAACAAGCATGAGCAGAATTATTCAACTACAGAACGTGAGACTTTAGCTGTCATTACTGCACTTGAGCATTGGCGTTGTTATCTTGATAACGGTAAACGATTTACAGTATACACTGACCATGCAGCATTAAAGTGGTTCCAAAATTTGTCTAATCCTTCTGGCAGATTGGCACGATGGAGTCTTCGTCTGTCTTGTTTTAACTTCGACCTAAAACATAAAAAAGGAAAAGAAAATGTTGTCCCAGACCTTCTGTCGCGTCATAAAATACCCGATACTGCTATTATTGGTGGTGTTGAACCCATATCTAGAGACAATGCATCACAATTGGAACTATATAATAGACTTTTTACTAACTGTCGAGATAATCCTGATGCTTATCCAAATTACAAAATTCTCAACAATAATTTATACCGTTTTAATAACTCACCTGATTATCTAAATGAAGATTTTGCTTGGAAAGAAGTTCCACTTCCCTCTGAGAGAATGAATCTCATCAAAACTTGCCATGGTGACTCAGAAAGTAATCCCCATACTGGCATTTTCAAAACATACAAGAAGCTTTCTTTAAGATACTATTGGTCTGGTATGTTTAAAGATGTGGCTAAAATGTGTTCTTCTTGTGAAACATGCCTCTCTTATAAGCATTCGAATCATTCTCCATATGGTCCTATGGGTAAACCAAAAATTTGTTCAAGACCTTTTCAAAGCCTCTCATTAGATCTAATGGGCCCTTTTCCACTCACAAGACAACGTAATCAATTCATACTAGTGGTTACATGTTCTTTTTCAAAGTATTGCCTTATTTTCCCTATCAAGCGCGCTACATCTTCCAATATCATCATGTATTTGGAAAATAATGTGTTTCTGGTACACGGTGTGCCACAAACCATCATCATGGACAATGGTTCACAATTTCAATCTAATGAGTTTCAAAGTTTTCTGAATAAGTATAAAATTCCTTTTATATTTTATTCACCTCGATACTGCCCTCAAGTAAACCCCACAGAACGGTATAATAGAACAATTATCACCGCACTTTCACAGTTGGTCGGAGATGATCACCGTTCATGGGACAAACATTTGCAGAAAATCCAATATGCACTCAACAGTTCTGTAAATTCTACAACTGGGTTTTCTCCATCCTTTCTGGTCTTTGGACGTGAAACCATACCATGTGGTATGGTTTCACGTCCAAAGTAAATGGTACTATACACTAACTGCTCCAACCTTGATAATTTCATTTTTCTTCCTCGTGACATCTACGCCGCTAATTTAGGATTATTATCTAACATCTTCGATAAAGTACAGGTTGCATTACACACTGCACACACAAAAAATGCTGCTCATTACAACACGAGACACACCTTTAAAGAGTTCAACGTTGGCGACACAGTCTGGCGTAAAAATTACGTCCAGAGTAACGCTGGTGCATATTTCAGTTCAAAGTTGGCTCCCAAATATGTCAAATGCACAGTTGTTGAGAAGCTCTCACCTCTCGTCTTTATTTTAGAGGATCCTAACGGCTTAAGAGGAAAGTGGCATGTAAAAGATTTTAAAGTGTAAATAGTGTAGCGGTTGTATTCTGTTTTTTTCTCTAAATTGTATACTTATTCTGTAAATAGCTTTAGCGTATATTATTTTTGTATTGTACAAGGAAACTAGACCCTTTCGGCTTATTTTTTTTAAATCCATTTTACAAACGTTATTTTTTTTCACTCTTTTTGTTTTATCCTTTAACACGAGTCGTGTGGGTAAGAAGCCATTGTGTTTACTCATTTTTTTTATACTTTCTTAGTTACACATGTTGTTACTCTAATCTTAATTTCCTTGCAATTTCTTAAATACAAGGTTCTTGAATATTAATTTCCTTGAAATCTTCAATACCCAAGGGTGTGTGTAATATTCTTAAAGAGCGGTACACAACTCGTTAAATAAGCCTTTGTGTTGTACATTTTCTTAATTGTAAATACTTATTATCTTTACTCGGGTTTTCAAAAAGGTGCGGATAACGACACCTAATTAAAAAAAATAAGCCTTCGTTATGTATAATGAATAGTTCCTTGTGGAGTATGCGTCATCAAATATGTGAACCATATCCCCTAAGTATGTTTGTGAGCGAGTAAAAGAAGGAGTGCAAGATTTAAGTATGAAAGAGCAAGGTTTTATTCCTAACCTTCAAAATTTTCAATGGAGTTGAAAATTTTCTGGGGTCGTGGGGGAAATATGTAATGCTACATGTATGTATATATCATAATATATTACCTGGTTTCTATTATTCATTCACAACTTTCACATCACAGCACTTGACAGTCCTTTTCACAGTAATTTAAGCACAAAAAAACTTGATTTTTCTCAAAATTTTACATCACTTTATCGATTTTGCGCGCGGGTCACGGGCCCGATTTCTAGACACGACTGCTCGGATGGCAGTTGTTTTGAAACTGTTTTTTTTGTTTCGAATTTAGTTTCTCTTCAAATTCATATTTTTCTTTTTCTACTGTCAATTTCAGTGAGGTATTTTATAGTTTGGCCATGATTGTATGTATTTTGACTCTAGATTTATTTTTTTACTATTCTGTATTCAAAATTTTGAAAACTGCAAAAATCTAGAACCTTGGAATGCTAGCGAGGTTTCTTTAGAAAAGCTGTCGCTATGGAATGGCAGTCTCAATTTACTCCTCGAACGAGGAACACTAAATTGATATAAGGCCATTCCCGGGCCAGGCAAGGCCCGGGAACTCAAGAACGCCTTCAAAAACCATCTTTGGCTATCCAACACCAAAATTGTGAAGTGAATCTCCATCTACGTCAATCGCTGCGCCACGACATATCCATTGTCAAATCGCCGATCGCCGAGCTACATCCGCTACAGCCAGTCGCGAAACTACGACGAATCTATCGCCGAGAGCTGATCGCCGAAACTACATCTGTTGTCACCGTCGGCCGCCGTATCTACCACGACGAATCTATCGCCGAGCGTCAACCAGTGAGACGACCGGCTTGCCTTTTTCAAACATTGAGTGGCAATATAACTTCATCACCATGTTCCGGCCCGTCGTCCGTCAAAGCTTTGACGACTAATACCTGCGTGTCTCCTGCTCCTGCATCTTGAATCTGAGCTGCGTAATAATACTTCATCGACGGTGGAAGGACGAGAATCTTCTTCTGGATCCAGAAGCTAATAACTGAATGAGCTAGCCGCTGAACTCTGGAAGTCGGACAAACTAAAGGCAACGAATTCCTCAGTCTCTATAACGACAGTGGGCCTTGTTTGAATAAAGACCCGGAAGTGGGCCTTGTTTGTTTGAAGACCCGGAAGTGGGCCTCGTTAAAGACCGGAAGCGGGCTTTGTTTATCTGAAGACCCGGAAGTGGGCCTTGTTTGGATCCAATAACATTCTAATTCTACCGTGATAACTTGTAGGCCGTAAACAACTTAAATTTCGCGTTCTTCCGCATCATCTAGAGACTCTTTTTTTTGCTTTCTACAAAGCTTGTAAAATTTACGAAAATAAATATCTGTTACCAATTCCTTTTTTTCTCTTCAGCTCTTAGGATCCTGTCAACCTAGGCACTGTTTAGGTAGGGGAGGAGCTGCTCATTAACTTGTAGCGTTCCATTCTACCTTTTTCACGAAAGGAACGGATGTAACGTGACAGTTTGGCGCCCAACTAAAATGAACCCTCTAAAACATTCTTCTAAATTCTAAAATAATACTTACTCAAGTAGGCTAAAATTTGATATTGACTTTTGGCTCTAACGTAATATCTTAGGTACTTACAGGCAGGACACGCGGAACATCACACTTACATTCTACAACACTCGCATAGTACTTAATACTTAAACGAACTTAAACTTGACTTGATTTTATCCTTGACTATTGACTTCAACTTGTGACTATGGCGAGACCCATTAAATACTCGTTTCTAAACAAACTTGAACTGGAATATGAAGTGACTATCAGAGGTGAAAAACCAGCTGACACTTTGACAACTCTTAAGGAGCAGCTGGCAAAATTGAGTCACATTCAACCTGAGGACATAAAATCTTCTCCAATACCTCTCAAACATGACCTCTCCCAAGCAGAGATCACGTTTAATTACGTCGAGGGTAAAATCTCGCACCTCGAAGCCACGGATGATAAAAGTAACCTGAGGAAAGTTGAATCTTTCGTAAATCATCTTCATTATCGCCTCGAACGCTTTAACGCCGTTCCACCATTTGTTGAGTCATGCTCAAACATACGATCTCGCTTCTTCACGCTCCAAAAACGGTTTGAAGTCTTAACTTCAGATTATTCAGGATCTTCTGAAGAAGTGTTAGTTGACATTCACAATCCTTGTCCTCAGACTCAGCCTAGCCCTCCCTCGATTTATCAATTACTACCTATGACTGGAACCAATCAAACTTTGGAAGTACTGAGTACTCCTCAACCCACTTTACCTTCAAGCATTCTGACTAGTATACCACTGGCTTCCGAGTCTGTACAAAACTATCACACTTCGGATAATTTTGTGAAGGAGCTCAAAACGTTTTCTTTCAATGGAAAATCGTGCCCTAGATCATTCCTTCAAAGGTTGGACGAGTTTAGGATTTCTCGAAACATTCCGGAAGGTATGCTTTGCAAGCACGCCTTTGAGATTTTCACAGGTGATGCCCTTCATTGGTTTCGTTTTCAGTATAATCGAAATCCTACCTTATCGTGGAAAGATATTTGCACATTGCTGATTCGAGATTTCGGTATACATGATTACGACTATAAGCTGTTGGAAGCTATAAGGAATAGAACGCAAGGAGCAACTGAGACCATTATCGTTTACGTCTCAATTATGTTCGGTATGTTTGCTCGTCTTTCAAAGAAACTTAGCGAGAGCGAACAATTAGAGATTTTACTCCATAATATAAGACCGTGCTATTCAGTTTTTGTTGCACTTAAAGATATTAAAACGGTAGATTCTTTAATTTCTACTTGTCAAAGTTACGAACGCATTTCTGAACGAGACAAAAATTTTCATGAGCCTAGATCTGAAGACACTTCTTGTGCTGCTGAATTTGCCTATCTTCCTTCATTTTCTAAAGCTTCACTTCCTAAAGCGTCTCCAAACGTAAGGTACACTAATGCAGTGCAGGAAGATAAACATCCACGCTCGTCATCTCAAACTAATGACATTTCTAAAGAAGAATTCTGTTATCGCTGTCGTATCACAGGCCATTCTTTACAAACTTGTACTAAGCCTAGATACCTCATTTGTTTTAAATGTGGTCGTAAAGGCGTGAGAATCAGCGAATGTCCAAAATGTGCTCCATCAAATCAACAAAAAAACTAGCTGACGACTTGAATGGTTTCACTAAATCACATAACAATAATTTTGATCTTAACGACTGGAATCAATGGTTAAATACTATTCGAAATTTTATGTTTTGCTACAAAACAACTTCTGTTTTCTACGACAAAGAAAAAGACTTTAACAGACCTTTTATTAACGTGTCTATAAACAATATACCTTTTTCCGGTCTTTTAGATAGTGGAAGTTGTATAACTATTTTAGGTAATAACTCTCATAAAGATATCCAAAAGTTAGGCTTTAAACTATTCAAGTCTCCAACTCAAGTTATGGTTGCTAATAAACAAAAAGCAATGTCTTCTGGTTATTTTCATTTGCCATTGAGATTTCATAATCAGACACATGTTATCAAAGCTTATGTTTTCCCTGATATTTATCCTTCTTTGATACTTGGGTGGGATTTCTGGAAAGAATTCGAACTCTCCCCAAAGATACTTTCTCTTGAACTCAATCTCGAATCTAAAGATCATACAACTTGTGCTGTTGAAAATCAAATATCAACATTTGATCATCTGTCTGGGAATCAAGTAGAAATTGCTAATGACATAATCAAGCGTTTCAAAAGTATTTCTTTTGAACAACGAGGTAAATTAGGCCGTACTAGTTTAGTTAGTCATCGGATCAATACTGGTGATGCTTTACCTATAAAACAACGTTGTTATCGTCTCTCTCCAGAAAAGCAAAAAGCACTCATCAATGAGGTCGATAAAATGCTAGAATTAAAAGTTATAGAAAAATGTGAGAGTCCTTGGTTATCTCCAGTACTTATCACTCCAAAAAAGAACGGAGAACGGCGTTTCTGCGTCGACAGCAGAAAGCTGAATGCAATTACTCGTAAAGATGCCTACAGCCTCCCTTTTGTTTCTGAGATACTAGATAACCTCAAAAATGCTAAATATTTGTCTAGTATCGATATAGCAAAGGCTTTTTGGGAAATTCCATTACATCCCAAAGACAGAGATAAAACTGGTTTTTACGTACCTGGTAGAGGAATGTATAGATTCACTGTTATGCCCTTCGGATTGACAAACGCTCCAGCAACTCAACAAAGACTCATGGACAGTTTATTCACTCCAGAGTTTGAGAATAAAGTGTTCTGTTACTTAGATGACATAATAATCATAGGTGCGACATTTGAGGAACATATTTCACTCCTACTTAAAGTTCATCAGAAACTTTCTTATGCTGGTCTAACCATTAACTTTGAAAAGAGTCAATTCTTTCGCAAAGAACTGAAATATCTTGGCTACATAGTAGATGAGCAAGGATTGCGGGCTGATCCCAGTAAAATTGAAGCGATTCTAGCTTACGCTGCTCCTACCTCTAAAAAAGAAGTAAGAAAATTTTTAGGTACATGCAGTTGGTTTCGCCGATTCATACCTAATTTCAGTACTATTGCTTCACCACTCTGTAAATTAACGTCATCTGGAAAAAAATCTCCAAAAAAATTTGTCTGGAATGCTGAGGCTGACTCTGCTTTTGCTAAATTAAAAGAATGCTTGACTACAACACCAATACTATCTTGCCCTGACTTTGACTATCCATTTTCCGTTCACTGCGACGCTTCTAACTTTGGGATAGGTGCTATGCTGACTCAGGAAAAAGACAATAAAGAAGTTGTTATTGCATATATGAGTAGATCTCTAAACAAGCATGAGCAGAATTATTCAACTACAGAACGTGAGACTTTAGCTGTCATTACTGCACTTGAGCATTGGCGTTGTTATCTTGATAACGGTAAACGATTTACAGTATACACTGACCATGCAGCATTAAAGTGGTTCCAAAATTTGTCTAATCCTTCTGGCAGATTGGCACGATGGAGTCTTCGTCTGTCTTGTTTTAACTTCGACCTAAAACATAAAAAAGGAAAAGAAAATGTTGTCCCAGACCTTCTGTCGCGTCATAAAATACCCGATACTGCTATTATTGGTGGTGTTGAACCCATATCTAGAGACAATGCATCACAATTGGAACTATATAATAGACTTTTTACTAACTGTCGAGATAATCCTGATGCTTATCCAAATTACAAAATTCTCAACAATAATTTATACCGTTTTAATAACTCACCTGATTATCTAAATGAAGATTTTGCTTGGAAAGAAGTTCCACTTCCCTCTGAGAGAATGAATCTCATCAAAACTTGCCATGGTGACTCAGAAAGTAATCCCCATACTGGCATTTTCAAAACATACAAGAAGCTTTCTTTAAGATACTATTGGTCTGGTATGTTTAAAGATGTGGCTAAAATGTGTTCTTCTTGTGAAACATGCCTCTCTTATAAGCATTCGAATCATTCTCCATATGGTCCTATGGGTAAACCAAAAATTTGTTCAAGACCTTTTCAAAGCCTCTCATTAGATCTAATGGGCCCTTTTCCACTCACAAGACAACGTAATCAATTCATACTAGTGGTTACATGTTCTTTTTCAAAGTATTGCCTTATTTTCCCTATCAAGCGCGCTACATCTTCCAATATCATCATGTATTTGGAAAATAATGTGTTTCTGGTACACGGTGTGCCACAAACCATCATCATGGACAATGGTTCACAATTTCAATCTAATGAGTTTCAAAGTTTTCTGAATAAGTATAAAATTCCTTTTATATTTTATTCACCTCGATACTGCCCTCAAGTAAACCCCACAGAACGGTATAATAGAACAATTATCACCGCACTTTCACAGTTGGTCGGAGATGATCACCGTTCATGGGACAAACATTTGCAGAAAATCCAATATGCACTCAACAGTTCTGTAAATTCTACAACTGGGTTTTCTCCATCCTTTCTGGTCTTTGGACGTGAAACCATACCATGTGGTATGGTTTCACGTCCAAAGTAAATGGTACTATACACTAACTGCTCCAACCTTGATAATTTCATTTTTCTTCCTCGTGACATCTACGCCGCTAATTTAGGATTATTATCTAACATCTTCGATAAAGTACAGGTTGCATTACACACTGCACACACAAAAAATGCTGCTCATTACAACACGAGACACACCTTTAAAGAGTTCAACGTTGGCGACACAGTCTGGCGTAAAAATTACGTCCAGAGTAACGCTGGTGCATATTTCAGTTCAAAGTTGGCTCCCAAATATGTCAAATGCACAGTTGTTGAGAAGCTCTCACCTCTCGTCTTTATTTTAGAGGATCCTAACGGCTTAAGAGGAAAGTGGCATGTAAAAGATTTTAAAGTGTAAATAGTGTAGCGGTTGTATTCTGTTTTTTTCTCTAAATTGTATACTTATTCTGTAAATAGCTTTAGCGTATATTATTTTTGTATTGTACAAGGAAACTAGACCCTTTCGGCTTATTTTTTTTAAATCCATTTTACAAACGTTATTTTTTTTCACTCTTTTTGTTTTATCCTTTAACACGAGTCGTGTGGGTAAGAAGCCATTGTGTTTACTCATTTTTTTTATACTTTCTTAGTTACACATGTTGTTACTCTAATCTTAATTTCCTTGCAATTTCTTAAATACAAGGTTCTTGAATATTAATTTCCTTGAAATCTTCAATACCCAAGGGTGTGTGTAATATTCTTAAAGAGCGGTACACAACTCGTTAAATAAGCCTTTGTGTTGTACATTTTCTTAATTGTAAATACTTATTATCTTTACTCGGGTTTTCAAAAAGGTGCGGATAACGACACCTAATTAAAAAAAATAAGCCTTCGTTATGTATAATGAATAGTTCCTTGTGGAGTATGCGTCATCAAATATGTGAACCATATCCCCTAAGTATGTTTGTGAGCGAGTAAAAGAAGGAGTGCAAGATTTAAGTATGAAAGAGCAAGGTTTTATTCCTAACCTTCAAAATTTTCAATGGAGTTGAAAATTTTCTGGGGTCGTGGGGGAAATATGTAATGCTACATGTATGTATATATCATAATATATTACCTGGTTTCTATTATTCATTCACAACTTTCACATCACAGCACTTGACAGTCCTTTTCACAGTAATTTAAGCACAAAAAAACTTGATTTTTCTCAAAATTTTACATCACTTTATCGATTTTGCGCGCGGGTCACGGGCCCGATTTCTAGACACGACTGCTCGGATGGCAGTTGTTTTGAAACTGTTTTTTTTGTTTCGAATTTAGTTTCTCTTCAAATTCATATTTTTCTTTTTCTACTGTCAATTTCAGTGAGGTATTTTATAGTTTGGCCATGATTGTATGTATTTTGACTCTAGATTTATTTTTTTACTATTCTGTATTCAAAATTTTGAAAACTGCAAAAATCTAGAACCTTGGAATGCTAGCGAGGTTTCTTTAGAAAAGCTGTCGCTATGGAATGGCAGTCTCAATTTACTCCTCGAACGAGGAACACTAAATTGATATAAGGCCATTCCCGGGCCAGGCAAGGCCCGGGAACTCAAGAACGCCTTCAAAAACCATCTTTGGCTATCCAACACCAAAATTGTGAAGTGAATCTCCATCTACGTCAATCGCTGCGCCACGACATATCCATTGTCAAATCGCCGATCGCCGAGCTACATCCGCTACAGCCAGTCGCGAAACTACGACGAATCTATCGCCGAGAGCTGATCGCCGAAACTACATCTGTTGTCACCGTCGGCCGCCGTATCTACCACGACGAATCTATCGCCGAGCGTCAACCAGTGAGACGACCGGCTTGCCTTTTTCAAACATTGAGTGGCAATATAACTTCATCACCATGTTCCGGCCCGTCGTCCGTCAAAGCTTTGACGACTAATACCTGCGTGTCTCCTGCTCCTGCATCTTGAATCTGAGCTGCGTAATAATACTTCATCGACGGTGGAAGGACGAGAATCTTCTTCTGGATCCAGAAGCTAATAACTGAATGAGCTAGCCGCTGAACTCTGGAAGTCGGACAAACTAAAGGCAACGAATTCCTCAGTCTCTATAACGACAGTGGGCCTTGTTTGAATAAAGACCCGGAAGTGGGCCTTGTTTGTTTGAAGACCCGGAAGTGGGCCTCGTTAAAGACCGGAAGCGGGCTTTGTTTATCTGAAGACCCGGAAGTGGGCCTTGTTTGGATCCAATAACATTCTAATTCTACCGTGATAACTTGTAGGCCGTAAACAACTTAAATTTCGCGTTCTTCCGCATCATCTAGAGACTCTTTTTTTTGCTTTCTACAAAGCTTGTAAAATTTACGAAAATAAATATCTGTTACCAATTCCTTTTTTTCTCTTCAGCTCTTAGGATCCTGTCAACCTAGGCACTGTTTAGGTAGGGGAGGAGCTGCTCATTAACTTGTAGCGTTCCATTCTACCTTTTTCACGAAAGGAACGGATGTAACGTGACAGTTTGGCGCCCAACTAAAATGAACCCTCTAAAACATTCTTCTAAATTCTAAAATAATACTTACTCAAGTAGGCTAAAATTTGATATTGACTTTTGGCTCTAACGTAATATCTTAGGTACTTACAGGCAGGACACGCGGAACATCACACTTACATTCTACAACACTCGCATAGTACTTAATACTTAAACGAACTTAAACTTGACTTGATTTTATCCTTGACTATTGACTTCAACTTGTGACTATGGCGAGACCCATTAAATACTCGTTTCTAAACAAACTTGAACTGGAATATGAAGTGACTATCAGAGGTGAAAAACCAGCTGACACTTTGACAACTCTTAAGGAGCAGCTGGCAAAATTGAGTCACATTCAACCTGAGGACATAAAATCTTCTCCAATACCTCTCAAACATGACCTCTCCCAAGCAGAGATCACGTTTAATTACGTCGAGGGTAAAATCTCGCACCTCGAAGCCACGGATGATAAAAGTAACCTGAGGAAAGTTGAATCTTTCGTAAATCATCTTCATTATCGCCTCGAACGCTTTAACGCCGTTCCACCATTTGTTGAGTCATGCTCAAACATACGATCTCGCTTCTTCACGCTCCAAAAACGGTTTGAAGTCTTAACTTCAGATTATTCAGGATCTTCTGAAGAAGTGTTAGTTGACATTCACAATCCTTGTCCTCAGACTCAGCCTAGCCCTCCCTCGATTTATCAATTACTACCTATGACTGGAACCAATCAAACTTTGGAAGTACTGAGTACTCCTCAACCCACTTTACCTTCAAGCATTCTGACTAGTATACCACTGGCTTCCGAGTCTGTACAAAACTATCACACTTCGGATAATTTTGTGAAGGAGCTCAAAACGTTTTCTTTCAATGGAAAATCGTGCCCTAGATCATTCCTTCAAAGGTTGGACGAGTTTAGGATTTCTCGAAACATTCCGGAAGGTATGCTTTGCAAGCACGCCTTTGAGATTTTCACAGGTGATGCCCTTCATTGGTTTCGTTTTCAGTATAATCGAAATCCTACCTTATCGTGGAAAGATATTTGCACATTGCTGATTCGAGATTTCGGTATACATGATTACGACTATAAGCTGTTGGAAGCTATAAGGAATAGAACGCAAGGAGCAACTGAGACCATTATCGTTTACGTCTCAATTATGTTCGGTATGTTTGCTCGTCTTTCAAAGAAACTTAGCGAGAGCGAACAATTAGAGATTTTACTCCATAATATAAGACCGTGCTATTCAGTTTTTGTTGCACTTAAAGATATTAAAACGGTAGATTCTTTAATTTCTACTTGTCAAAGTTACGAACGCATTTCTGAACGAGACAAAAATTTTCATGAGCCTAGATCTGAAGACACTTCTTGTGCTGCTGAATTTGCCTATCTTCCTTCATTTTCTAAAGCTTCACTTCCTAAAGCGTCTCCAAACGTAAGGTACACTAATGCAGTGCAGGAAGATAAACATCCACGCTCGTCATCTCAAACTAATGACATTTCTAAAGAAGAATTCTGTTATCGCTGTCGTATCACAGGCCATTCTTTACAAACTTGTACTAAGCCTAGATACCTCATTTGTTTTAAATGTGGTCGTAAAGGCGTGAGAATCAGCGAATGTCCAAAATGTGCTCCATCAAATCAACAAAAAAACTAGCTGACGACTTGAATGGTTTCACTAAATCACATAACAATAATTTTGATCTTAACGACTGGAATCAATGGTTAAATACTATTCGAAATTTTATGTTTTGCTACAAAACAACTTCTGTTTTCTACGACAAAGAAAAAGACTTTAACAGACCTTTTATTAACGTGTCTATAAACAATATACCTTTTTCCGGTCTTTTAGATAGTGGAAGTTGTATAACTATTTTAGGTAATAACTCTCATAAAGATATCCAAAAGTTAGGCTTTAAACTATTCAAGTCTCCAACTCAAGTTATGGTTGCTAATAAACAAAAAGCAATGTCTTCTGGTTATTTTCATTTGCCATTGAGATTTCATAATCAGACACATGTTATCAAAGCTTATGTTTTCCCTGATATTTATCCTTCTTTGATACTTGGGTGGGATTTCTGGAAAGAATTCGAACTCTCCCCAAAGATACTTTCTCTTGAACTCAATCTCGAATCTAAAGATCATACAACTTGTGCTGTTGAAAATCAAATATCAACATTTGATCATCTGTCTGGGAATCAAGTAGAAATTGCTAATGACATAATCAAGCGTTTCAAAAGTATTTCTTTTGAACAACGAGGTAAATTAGGCCGTACTAGTTTAGTTAGTCATCGGATCAATACTGGTGATGCTTTACCTATAAAACAACGTTGTTATCGTCTCTCTCCAGAAAAGCAAAAAGCACTCATCAATGAGGTCGATAAAATGCTAGAATTAAAAGTTATAGAAAAATGTGAGAGTCCTTGGTTATCTCCAGTACTTATCACTCCAAAAAAGAACGGAGAACGGCGTTTCTGCGTCGACAGCAGAAAGCTGAATGCAATTACTCGTAAAGATGCCTACAGCCTCCCTTTTGTTTCTGAGATACTAGATAACCTCAAAAATGCTAAATATTTGTCTAGTATCGATATAGCAAAGGCTTTTTGGGAAATTCCATTACATCCCAAAGACAGAGATAAAACTGGTTTTTACGTACCTGGTAGAGGAATGTATAGATTCACTGTTATGCCCTTCGGATTGACAAACGCTCCAGCAACTCAACAAAGACTCATGGACAGTTTATTCACTCCAGAGTTTGAGAATAAAGTGTTCTGTTACTTAGATGACATAATAATCATAGGTGCGACATTTGAGGAACATATTTCACTCCTACTTAAAGTTCATCAGAAACTTTCTTATGCTGGTCTAACCATTAACTTTGAAAAGAGTCAATTCTTTCGCAAAGAACTGAAATATCTTGGCTACATAGTAGATGAGCAAGGATTGCGGGCTGATCCCAGTAAAATTGAAGCGATTCTAGCTTACGCTGCTCCTACCTCTAAAAAAGAAGTAAGAAAATTTTTAGGTACATGCAGTTGGTTTCGCCGATTCATACCTAATTTCAGTACTATTGCTTCACCACTCTGTAAATTAACGTCATCTGGAAAAAAATCTCCAAAAAAATTTGTCTGGAATGCTGAGGCTGACTCTGCTTTTGCTAAATTAAAAGAATGCTTGACTACAACACCAATACTATCTTGCCCTGACTTTGACTATCCATTTTCCGTTCACTGCGACGCTTCTAACTTTGGGATAGGTGCTATGCTGACTCAGGAAAAAGACAATAAAGAAGTTGTTATTGCATATATGAGTAGATCTCTAAACAAGAATGAGCAGAATTATTCAACTACAGAACGTGAGACTTTAGCTGTCATTACTGCACTTGAGCATTGGCGTTGTTATCTTGATAACGGTAAACGATTTACAGTATACACTGACCATGCAGCATTAAAGTGGTTCCAAAATTTGTCTAATCCTTCTGGCAGATTGGCACGATGGAGTCTTCGTCTGTCTTGTTTTAACTTCGACCTAAAACATAAAAAAGGAAAAGAAAATGTTGTCCCAGACCTTCTGTCGCGTCATAAAATACCCGATACTGCTATTATTGGTGGTGTTGAACCCATATCTAGAGACAATGCATCACAATTGGAACTATATAATAGACTTTTTACTAACTGTCGAGATAATCCTGATGCTTATCCAAATTACAAAATTCTCAACAATAATTTATACCGTTTTAATAACTCACCTGATTATCTAAATGAAGATTTTGCTTGGAAAGAAGTTCCACTTCCCTCTGAGAGAATGAATCTCATCAAAACTTGCCATGGTGACTCAGAAAGTAATCCCCATACTGGCATTTTCAAAACATACAAGAAGCTTTCTTTAAGATACTATTGGTCTGGTATGTTTAAAGATGTGGCTAAAATGTGTTCTTCTTGTGAAACATGCCTCTCTTATAAGCATTCGAATCATTCTCCATATGGTCCTATGGGTAAACCAAAAATTTGTTCAAGACCTTTTCAAAGCCTCTCATTAGATCTAATGGGCCCTTTTCCACTCACAAGACAACGTAATCAATTCATACTAGTGGTTACATGTTCTTTTTCAAAGTATTGCCTTATTTTCCCTATCAAGCGCGCTACATCTTCCAATATCATCATGTATTTGGAAAATAATGTGTTTCTGGTACACGGTGTGCCACAAACCATCATCATGGACAATGGTTCACAATTTCAATCTAATGAGTTTCAAAGTTTTCTGAATAAGTATAAAATTCCTTTTATATTTTATTCACCTCGATACTGCCCTCAAGTAAACCCCACAGAACGGTATAATAGAACAATTATCACCGCACTTTCACAGTTGGTCGGAGATGATCACCGTTCATGGGACAAACATTTGCAGAAAATCCAATATGCACTCAACAGTTCTGTAAATTCTACAACTGGGTTTTCTCCATCCTTTCTGGTCTTTGGACGTGAAACCATACCATGTGGTATGGTTTCACGTCCAAAGTAAATGGTACTATACACTAACTGCTCCAACCTTGATAATTTCATTTTTCTTCCTCGTGACATCTACGCCGCTAATTTAGGATTATTATCTAACATCTTCGATAAAGTACAGGTTGCATTACACACTGCACACACAAAAAATGCTGCTCATTACAACACGAGACACACCTTTAAAGAGTTCAACGTTGGCGACACAGTCTGGCGTAAAAATTACGTCCAGAGTAACGCTGGTGCATATTTCAGTTCAAAGTTGGCTCCCAAATATGTCAAATGCACAGTTGTTGAGAAGCTCTCACCTCTCGTCTTTATTTTAGAGGATCCTAACGGCTTAAGAGGAAAGTGGCATGTAAAAGATTTTAAAGTGTAAATAGTGTAGCGGTTGTATTCTGTTTTTTTCTCTAAATTGTATACTTATTCTGTAAATAGCTTTAGCGTATATTATTTTTGTATTGTACAAGGAAACTAGACCCTTTCGGCTTATTTTTTTTAAATCCATTTTACAAACGTTATTTTTTTTCACTCTTTTTGTTTTATCCTTTAACACGAGTCGTGTGGGTAAGAAGCCATTGTGTTTACTCATTTTTTTTATACTTTCTTAGTTACACATGTTGTTACTCTAATCTTAATTTCCTTGCAATTTCTTAAATACAAGGTTCTTGAATATTAATTTCCTTGAAATCTTCAATACCCAAGGGTGTGTGTAATATTCTTAAAGAGCGGTACACAACTCGTTAAATAAGCCTTTGTGTTGTACATTTTCTTAATTGTAAATACTTATTATCTTTACTCGGGTTTTCAAAAAGGTGCGGATAACGACACCTAATTAAAAAAAATAAGCCTTCGTTATGTATAATGAATAGTTCCTTGTGGAGTATGCGTCATCAAATATGTGAACCATATCCCCTAAGTATGTTTGTGAGCGAGTAAAAGAAGGAGTGCAAGATTTAAGTATGAAAGAGCAAGGTTTTATTCCTAACCTTCAAAATTTTCAATGGAGTTGAAAATTTTCTGGGGTCGTGGGGGAAATATGTAATGCTACATGTATGTATATATCATAATATATTACCTGGTTTCTATTATTCATTCACAACTTTCACATCACAGCACTTGACAGTCCTTTTCACAGTAATTTAAGCACAAAAAAACTTGATTTTTCTCAAAATTTTACATCACTTTATCGATTTTGCGCGCGGGTCACGGGCCCGATTTCTAGACACGACTGCTCGGATGGCAGTTGTTTTGAAACTGTTTTTTTTGTTTCGAATTTAGTTTCTCTTCAAATTCATATTTTTCTTTTTCTACTGTCAATTTCAGTGAGGTATTTTATAGTTTGGCCATGATTGTATGTATTTTGACTCTAGATTTATTTTTTTACTATTCTGTATTCAAAATTTTGAAAACTGCAAAAATCTAGAACCTTGGAATGCTAGCGAGGTTTCTTTAGAAAAGCTGTCGCTATGGAATGGCAGTCTCAATTTACTCCTCGAACGAGGAACACTAAATTGATATAAGGCCATTCCCGGGCCAGGCAAGGCCCGGGAACTCAAGAACGCCTTCAAAAACCATCTTTGGCTATCCAACACCAAAATTGTGAAGTGAATCTCCATCTACGTCAATCGCTGCGCCACGACATATCCATTGTCAAATCGCCGATCGCCGAGCTACATCCGCTACAGCCAGTCGCGAAACTACGACGAATCTATCGCCGAGAGCTGATCGCCGAAACTACATCTGTTGTCACCGTCGGCCGCCGTATCTACCACGACGAATCTATCGCCGAGCGTCAACCAGTGAGACGACCGGCTTGCCTTTTTCAAACATTGAGTGGCAATATAACTTCATCACCATGTTCCGGCCCGTCGTCCGTCAAAGCTTTGACGACTAATACCTGCGTGTCTCCTGCTCCTGCATCTTGAATCTGAGCTGCGTAATAATACTTCATCGACGGTGGAAGGACGAGAATCTTCTTCTGGATCCAGAAGCTAATAACTGAATGAGCTAGCCGCTGAACTCTGGAAGTCGGACAAACTAAAGGCAACGAATTCCTCAGTCTCTATAACGACAGTGGGCCTTGTTTGAATAAAGACCCGGAAGTGGGCCTTGTTTGTTTGAAGACCCGGAAGTGGGCCTCGTTAAAGACCGGAAGCGGGCTTTGTTTATCTGAAGACCCGGAAGTGGGCCTTGTTTGGATCCAATAACATTCTAATTCTACCGTGATAACTTGTAGGCCGTAAACAACTTAAATTTCGCGTTCTTCCGCATCATCTAGAGACTCTTTTTTTTGCTTTCTACAAAGCTTGTAAAATTTACGAAAATAAATATCTGTTACCAATTCCTTTTTTTCTCTTCAGCTCTTAGGATCCTGTCAACCTAGGCACTGTTTAGGTAGGGGAGGAGCTGCTCATTAACTTGTAGCGTTTCATTCTACCTTTTTCACGAAAGGAACGGATGTAACGTGACAGCCTGGAGTAAAAGAGAAGTGAACAACCCTTTTTCCTTAGTCCCCATTTAGGGGAATTTTGTCTGCTTGTGTGTGTGGGGTTCCCTGAAAATACCGATTTGAATGTTTGCACATAAGTAGACTGCTTACTCTGATACCCTTTCGGTCTCCAATGGATATCTACTGTTAATTCCGGAAATCCGGAAAATTAAGAATTTCCCCAGATAAGAAATTGTCGTTTTTGGTTAAACTGCGAGGTCTTGTATCTATAATAGTTTGTATAATATATCAATGTCTGTGGTTATAATGTATTCGATAAGTACTTAGTAAAAGCTCATTGAAACATTAATAAACTGAAAGAATTGTGACTTTACCACAAAAACAAATTTAGCAACTTGCTGTATGGAAAAATCACTGCAGTGTTGGGTTTTCAAAATATTATTTCAATACTAAAAATATAATACTTTTAGATCAAGAGCTAGTGGCAATATTTCCCGCATTAGCTGCATTAGATTAGGAGCCAGCTCGCGATCTCGTAATTAGATTTGCTCGCCGACTTTTCATGTTGCTTCCGTGTATTGTGTTCCCTCAAATAGACATTTTGTTGTTATGATATAATGGAATTTATGTTATGTGATGACATATAATAATTATGATTATTATCTAGACGATATTATGTTGTAATTAATTGTTTAATGTGTTTAGTATTGTTTTATTTTAATTACTTTTATCCACTCTCACATTAGTCTGTTTTTGTTCTTATAGTGTTCCGCACAGATGACGTATTTCTGTTGCCGCTCTAACAACAAGTACTATAAAACGGTACTCTAATCGCACTAAGGGTTCCGTACCATTCAGCCATACCGTCTGTCCACCTAATGGGGGCTTGCGCTGCGTCTTCGGTTTCGATAGCTTATTTGCTCCCTTCTAAATAACATATAGAAAATCAGTTTTCCAGTAGGTAACTTAGTCTGTTATTTTGGTCCGTATTTTTACGTTAACCGGTTAGGAACATTTCAGGGTAGGTATGACGCCATTATCACTCATGAACTAGAACGCAAAATGTCCGTGTGCTATTTTATGTTTTGAACCACGACCTTCATTAGTGTATTAAGTAATTAGATAAGTACATCTTTGGTACAACTTGCCTCAACCTCCTGAACTGATCCCAATTCGAAAAAACCACGTCTCGACGGATGCACTTCAGTCGATCACAGAAGACCTGAAAAAACAATCTTCAAAAGTCAAAAACTTCCAGGAAAAGTCTTTCATCACACCAATAATTTATCCCTACTATGCTATTTAATTGGGCTAGCAATGTTAGGCTGTCTTGTCTTATATAAACTATTTAAAGACCTACCCATAACATTCCTACGACTTCGCACTCATGACCGTGACAATGGATGTAAGTATCCAAATCTTTAACAACTGCTTCGATAGAAGGAAGTAACGTACTGCAGCACATATCACTAACCCTATGACATTGAACAATACTTCATGTGCCGTTTTCTCTGAAGACTTAGATTCTGACAACGCTGACGCCATCACGCCTATGCCGCTGCTTCCACAGCATCGCATAGAGATAGGGCCAATATGCAACAGCCCAATCTTTGCTCTAAAGAGGGAGATGTTATGTTATGACCCACGATCGTCATTAATGTATTAAGTAATTAGATAAGTACATCCTTCGGTAACCTTCCATTGTATTAGGTTAGTCATATTAGTTATCTGTAGCAAATAAATAGCGTTCCCACACCCCTCATCCTTCGCACCCCTCCAAACCGAACCTTTATAAGATCCTGACATTCTGTCCAGCAGTTATTCATCGAATTCCGACCACTTCATCATATTTTGTATTTCTCTGTACTTATTACAATTTTTAGTAGTTCTATGTAATAAAGTTCGTTATTTTTAAAAATAGTATTTTGCTGCTTGCCGCATACCACGTTACGGGAACCATGTGGGTAGGTACTTTCTAGATATAGTATAGTCAGCAAAACAAATTGCATTCTTTTATAAACTATTGATTAATTCTAGGCTAAGAACAAGGAATACCCAAATAAATAGGTACCTATATAAAAAAGGCCTCCTCAGCTCTGGGGTTCGTTATGCGTAATGCCGGTTCTTTTAAATCGATGAAAACCGTAAAGATATTATACTCTGCTTATGTCCGTAGCCACCTCGAATATGCGTGTCAAGTATGGAATCCTAATTTTACAGTACACTCTTTTAGGCTAGAAAGAATTCAAAAAAGTTCACAAGGTATTTAGGCTATAAGTTTAAGATACCAAGAGTAACTTACAAAAATCGTTGCACTCGCTTTCATCTCCTTCCGCTTGCAGTTCGTAGAAATATAGCAGATATACGTTTTTTGTTGAAATGCACAGTCTAAGGTAGACTGCCCTGAATTGGTCTCTAAAATCTGTCTGAATGTTCCACCTCGACACTCGCGTCCTAGAAACTTGCTACATGTCCCATTTGCACGCACTGTTCATCGCCGAAACTCTTATATCTTAAGATCCTGTACTTCCTTCAACAAGCTCATGAAGTCTGATTTTTCGTTTATAGACCTGTTCACAAGTAGTGTAGCGTCAGTAAGCAAGGCACTTTCCCCTAATAACGAATGTGATGCACGGCATCCGCTCGTCGATTTGTAAATGTTGTAAATTACTTAAGTTAGTTTAATTTCGTATTAGGCTATTGCATGAACGTTTACTTTTATAACTAGTTGTGGAGGCTTTTAATTGGCTCTCTATGTTTGTTTTGATGCTTAATTTGTTATGTTAGCTGTAAGCCCCCCTAATAAAATAAAATAAAATAAAAATAAGGTTAGGTACCTATATCTACCTAATTTTTATAGTAGGTATCTACAAGTCGGCAGTGTTTTCAATGCTAGACTAGAGTGAAAGAGTGGTTTCAGCCACACCACCGCTAACCATCAGGCGTGTTTGTGCTTAAACATAAGTAGATATTCTATTCAATAAAAATACAGACAATTTTTTTATAAAATGGGGCAACCACTCTGTTTCACCTGATATTTACAAATTGCTACTCTGAAAATTTTCTGTTTATTAGTTTATATATTACTAGCTTTTGCCCGCGGCTTCGCCCGCGTAATTCTAGTGAAAAATAAATAAAGCTAGCTGAGCTTTGAATCAGGATAACAGAAACTTATAGTAATTGACCCTTTTTTCATTCTAACGAAAAATGCAGCTACACCTACAAAAAGGTATTATTTCTTTATGTATAGCTTCACAAGTGCGCCACTCATGGTTCAGCAAACAGAGCAAACATTTTTATCGTAGGTATTGGTTTTCAAATAGCACGTGTGGCAATTAAATCATGGACTACATGTCAGTCAGTAGATATAAACGCGTTTGCTATATTACAAACAAAATAGAGTAGTACTATCAAAAGCGCGAGCGACAGCGAGCGCGAAAAATTTTTTGATTGTAGGTATTAGTTTTCAAAAAGCACGTGTGGCAATTAAAGCATGAACTACATGTCCGTCAGTAGATATAGACGCATTTGCTATATTACAAACATAATGCATTAGAACAACCTAAAGCGCGAGCGATAGCGAGAGCGAAAAATATTTTGATTGTAGGTATTGGTTTTCAAATAGCACGTGTGGCAATTAAATCATGAACTACATGTCCGTCAGTAGATATAGACGCATTTGCTACATTACAAACATAATGCATTAGAACAAACTAAAGCGCACGCGAGAGCAAGCGCGAAAAAATTTTTGATTGTAGGTATTGGTTTCCAAAAAACACGCGTGGCAATTAAATCATGAACTACATGTCAGTCTGTATGTACAGACGCGTTTGCTATATTACAAACATAAAACAGTAGAACAACCAAAAGCGCAAGCGATAGCGAGCGCGAAAAATTTTTTGATGGTAGGTATTGGTTTTAAAAAGCACGTGTGGCAATTCAATCATGAACTACAAGTCAGTCAGTAGGTATAGACGCGTTTGCTATATTACAAACATAAAACAGTAGAACAACCAAAAGCGCAAGTGATAGCGAGCGCGAAAAATGTTTTGATTGTAGGTATTGGTTTCAAAAAGCACGTGTGGTAATTAAATCATGAACTACATGTCAGTCAGTAAGTATAAACGCGTTTGCTATAATACAAACAAAACACAGTAGAAGTACCAAAAGGGCGAGCGACAGCGAGCGCGAAAAATTTTTTGATTGTAGGTATTGGTTTTCAAATAGCACGTGTGGCAATTAAATCATGAACTACATGTCAGTCAGTAGATATAAACGCGTTTGCTATATTACAAACAAAATAGAGTAGTACTATCAAAAGCGCGAACGAGAGCGAGCGCGAAAATTTTTTTGATTGTAGGTATTGGTTTTCAAATAGCACGTGTGGCAATTAAATCATGAACTACATGTCAGTCAGTAAGTATAGACGCATTTGCTATAATACAAACAAAACACAGTAGAAGTACCAAAAGCGCGAGCGACAGCGAGCGCGAAAAATTTTTTGATTGTAGGTATTAGTTTTCAAAAAGCACGTGTGGCAATTAAAGCATGAACTACATGTCCGTCAGTAGATATAGACGCATTTGCTATATTACAAACATAATGCATTAGAACAACCTAAAGCGCGAGCGAGAGCAAGACAAAAAATTTTTGATTGTAGGTATTGGTTTTCAAAAAACACGTGTGGCAATTAAATCATGAACTACATGTCAGTCAGTAAGTATAGACGCGTTTGCTATATTACAAACAAAACACAGTAGAACTACCAAAAGCGCGAGCGATAGCGAGCGCGAAAAATGTTTTGACTGTAGGTATTGGTTTCAAAAAGCACGTGTGGCAATTAAATCATGAACTACATGTCAGTCAGTAAGTATAGACGCGTTTGCTATATTACAAACAAAACACAGTAGAACTACCAAAAGCGCGAGCAAAAGCGAGCGCGAATAATTTTTTCCATGCAATTCATTTATTCCAAAACAATAATTTGTATAGGAAACTCAGGTGAAGCTTCTGCAACCAGCAGTTTAAGCTGTGCGTTGATTTCTAGATTTCAATAGAATAAACTTTGAGACTCCGTTTGACCCTGATGGAAGGTGATTTTCAGAAAACCGTGACACACTTCTATTTTTATTTTTACTGATGAGTATACACACCAAATTTCAAACTAATTGATCCACAGATTAAAAAGTTTCATGCTAACATAAAACAAACGTTAACACCCCATTTCATCTTCTCAGCGGCGGAATTTCAAAAAACTATTTTTTAGCGGACATCTACACCTTACGAAGAACACACCTTCCAAATTTAATGTAACTACGGCTAGCGGTGTAGGCTGTGCGTTGATTTATAGATTTTAAAAGAAAAAACTTTGACGCTCCTTTTGACCCTGATGGAAGACGATTTTCAGAAAACCGTGACACACGTCTATTCTTATTTTAATTGAAGAGTATACACACTAAATTTCAAACTAATCGACCCATAGAGTAAAAAGTTTCATACAAACGTAAAACCCCCGTTTCACCTCTTTAAGGGTGGAATTTCAAAAAACCCTTTCTTAGTGGACATCTACACTTTACGAAGAATATACCCTCCAAATTTCAAATCTCTACGACCAGCGGTTTAGGCTGTGCGTTGATCTATAGATTTCAAAAGAAAAAAATTTGACGCTCCTTTTGACCCTGATGGAAGACGATTTTCAGAAAACCGTGACACACGTCTATTTTTATTTTAACTGAAGAATATACACACCAAATTTCAAATTAATCGATCCACAGACTAAAAAGTTTCATACAAACGTAAAACCCCCGTTTCACCCCCTTAGGGGTGGAATTTCGAAAAACTCTTTCTTAGTGGACGTCTACACTTTACGAAGAATATACTCTCCAAATTTCAAATCTCTACGACCAGCGGTTTAGGCTGTACGTTGATATATAAGTCAGTCAGTCAGTCAGTCAGTCAGTCAGGACTTTGAATTTTATATATACAGATTATGCTTATTAAAAAAGTGTGTTGGTACAAGTATAAAACTACAAATAAAGAAAAAACTGTGCTGGATGTACAGAAATGTTGTCCCTTACTGGGCATTACGAGTAGGTGCTTGCACCGCCTAGTTTTGTCTAGTTAAATTGCTATGTTCTTCAAGTATATTAAGAAACATATTGAACAACTAAATACAAAAGCAGTCTCTCACAGGATAATACATCCAGTTATAGGCCCCGTGCTAATAGCAGGGTAACATAAATTGGGCAGATAGGCCCTGATTCTATTACGATATGTGAGGCTTTGTTGCGTAAGTCGACTTATTTTGTGGTGGCGCTTGAGGTTACAGTAAGTAAAAATATTGAGGTAAGTAAAATTCTTTTTAGAATGTACAAAGTAAGCGAAGAAATTTCGAAAGTTATATTTCTTGCTAATGTAGGTACAATTTATTGATTTCAGAACTATAATAATACCAAACCGTTAACCGAAACGATCGTTCACTTAACCGTTCTTTTTAAATATTGATTCACCAAGCACAAATGGGCAAAAACATATCGGAGGGCTAAAAAATAACTTTTTTAACTAAGGTTATTTAATTACTTTTGTTAACATATATATATAAATTATACTACCTAAATCTAATGTACACTAAGCCCACATACCTTGGAAGAATATGACGCAGTTTTTTTTCCTCTGTAACTATGTCTAAAGCAAAATAAGGTGAGTAATAAAAAGTTATAAATAAATAAAAAATTGTTAAGCAAGTAAGGATATGTACAAAACCTATTTTAGAAATTAACTAAACTATAGCGATACAATAAAAGTAGCAGAGTTATACAAAATCCAAGTAAAGAATTAGCTCAGCGATACGTAGGCGATAAATTAGTGGAGTCTAACCGTTAGTACAGTCAGCAACACTGGATTAACATAGCCGACCCATTACTCTAACTAACGTATACTGAGAGAAAGTACATTAAGAGGGTATGACTTTTGGTATCACTAATTAGGGTTTTAAATGTAAATTTAAGTGTAATATTAACTACTTTTTACTAAGTGGTAGGACTTTTCTGCAAAGTTTGTTTAGGCGAGAAAACTAGGGAAAAGACTCCACCGCCGCCCGCCGATGTGATCGTAGTGCTGGTGTCAGAATATTTAACCACACTATATCACTCTGAAGGTTTCTAAGGTCTTGACAATCCATCTACTGCTCCGGATGGCAGAGAGTCCATATGCGTGGTCGTCTCCAACGAGCCCTCACTGAGATCGGTGCATGGTTCAGGAAAAGGTGGATCATGGCTAACCCAGATAAAAGTGCAGCGATGTACTTTTCTGACTATAAGCGTGGTTCGCCATCGAGACCACTCTCTTTGTTCTACAAACCCGTTTCTTGGGTTCCGTCTGCTAAATATCTGGGGGTTACCCTTGACTCCATGCTCAGCTTCAGAGACCATATTAAGCGAGTGCGCGATAGGGCTGCCTTCGTCTTAGGCCGCCTCCACCCTCTCCTCTGCAAGGGTAGTAAGATGTCCCTTCGAAATAAGCTGACACTTTACAAAACTTGCGTTCGCCCGATTATGACCTACGCATCTGTCGCGTTTGCTCATACATACCCCACCCATTTGGATCGACTCCAGGTGATCCAAAACCGCTTCATCCGCAAGGTGGTCGGGGCTCGCTGGTACCAGCGAAACGCCGACCTCCATGCGATCTCGAACTCCCATCCATCCGTCAGTTTATGAAGGATGCATCCCGCCGCTATTTTGACGCGGCCTCCATCACCCCAACCCTCTCGTAGTTCAAGCATCAAACTACTCTACAAACATGACAGACCCTCCACCCCGTGGTCGCCACCCAAGACACGTCTTGAGCGATCCAGAAGATCCTATAGCAGCTGTTGTTTCGGCTGCTATAGGATTCACCGGACCAGTCGAGCCCTTCTGGCTCAAGGTACCCATTTCGGCACCGGTATAGGATACCAGCGTAACACAATCAGACACCGACATCGCCGGCGAGGTCGACGTACCCCCCCCCGTAGGCTAACTAGAATGGTCGTGACTTTCCATAGGGTCCACTCCTCTCTCCAGCGGACGTAGCCTTCCTCTTATCTCGGCAACAGCCCAAGCCGAGGCTCGCACCCCAGGGGTGCCCTTGAGCTAGTTGCCCCCCACTTTTGTCGGCTGGGTGCCTTAAGCGCCTGCTGTCCAGCCCGGTGACACTGTAAAGGTCGGTAGAGACCAACAGCATGAGCCCGTTCAAAAAAAAAAAGGTCTTGACAATGATCGGGATTACAAAGCTATATGCACCCTTCGAAGCACGATAGGTAGAGCTCGATTGTAAAAAAAAGACAAATTTCACTAAGGCTTTTCGATTTCCTGAGTGTTTTTGTGATCATAAAACCGGCCAGATGCGAGTAGGACTAGCGCACGAAGGGTTCCGTACCATTGTTTACAAAACTTCCTTTTTTTTAGTTTTTGTAGTTATGGCGGCAGTAGAAGAGAAAACTGTCTAACTATCACGGTTCATGAGAAACAGCCTGGTGACGGCAGACAGACAGACGGACAGTGGAGCCTTAGGATTAGGGTCCATTTTACCCTTTCGATACGGAACCCTAAAAAGGTGGTCCATAGTTCTGTGGGGGAGTAAAGTACCTACCCTATACCTATATCCAATCCATCCAAAGGTTGCCTGGAAGAGATCGCTTTTAGCGATAAGGCCGCCCATTGTAACACTGTTGTAAATCTAGATTTCCTTGCGAAAATTTATTATTTGGTGAGTGCAATAAAGAGTTTATCTATCTATCTATATGTATACTATCTGACCATAGTATTATCTGTTGTAGGATTTGTAGAGATCCAGAAAATGCAATGGTCTAGGGAGAGTCAGATGGGTTTCCTTACATTCTTCTGCCTTTCATAAAATGCAAGTAATTCTAAAAAATTCAGTATTACCAATATCCCAAATACCCCACTCTTCCCTTTATCACTTTTGCGCAGCCAATTCAATTCATTACAAACATTCTTTGTCGACGTAAAGAGCTAACTCTGAACCGTCCCTAACTTTATATTAGCCCACACTTAACTCAATCCTTACGCTCGATCAAACTTATGATTACGACAGTATCAGGCGAGCTGATCAAAAAAGTTTTCTCGTTAGGATCCGTCGCTCATTTGACAAGTTCAAGCCTCTAAAAAGAGATGTAAAGTTTTGGTTACGCCGATTTATAAATAACAACTATCCGGCAATGCTGCCAGAAGTGTACTTACAGAGTAAACGGACTGTTGGTAATAGGCATGATGACTACTATTAAAAATGAATGCAATAATTGGAAAAAGAAGTAAAATCGGTAAATAAATCATGGAGTAATAAACTTTTAAAGTTTCTGTAAGGTGCATCTCCTGTCCCTTTCTCGCGAAACAGAGTGCCTTCACAGTTACTATGAAAAATCCACTTGTGACATCACATGCCAAAGAGATTGTATGTAAAGCTACCACAGCTTAGTAATGAAGTACTGTGACGACATTGCTCTGACGTCACTGGCCGTTTGAGCTATCTCTTTCTATTCCGGTTTTTAAAATACTTGTAACTTTGTCATTTTTTGAGATATTTTATTTTTGTTTTCACAAATGTTTATCTTTTGAGGAATATTATTAATTTATGCAATAAAAAATATTTTAGTCATCATGCCTATTCAGCAAGGTGAATATTTTAGATAACTTTGTAAATTTTATCACTCCGCTCCGTTACCATACTTAATTTTAAATTATGAGTCGGAATTTTTGAGATATGGCCTAAATGAGGTGAAGTCATTTTGCGATCTAGCCACTCCAATAAGCACCCAATATTTTTTTTTGTGTATGGTGATGTCATTCATTCACCATTCATCATGAAAAATAATAAAACGAGAGATATTATAATGCTTTAAAAGATAATATAAAACATTATCAATGTTTATAAGGAGATTTCACATTCCTTCTCCACCCTCCTTAAGACGAAGGGTAGAGCTAGATAAGCAGGTCGAAATTCGTTCAAAGAAACATCGACCTTCACGTCGTAGACTTAAATATCTTTTTTTTTACGGCTAACTATCACATACATAGATCCTGGACCCTAACTAGGATTCCCTGTATCTAGGGAACGAGGAACAATGCTCCCACAATACCCAGACACAGAACAAGTATTTGCGCTTTTTTTTTCGGGCACATACATATACTTGTTTTGTCGCAGGAATCGAACCCGCCACCTCCGGGTTATGAGCCGACCTGCTCAACACCACACCACGGAGGCTGTCAATTCAGTCTGAACTTCCGCGTGGTGCTTACGACAAGAACAACGCATGAAATTACTGATTTTGGAGGTTTTTAATTAATATCTATGGTCGTATCTACATATAGTATTTTTCAAAATTATCAATTCATCACATTATGTGAATGTTTGTTGGGCATGTATACACTAAAATTTATTTGTAAAAATATATTCAATGGAAACTGTATAAAATAAGAACAACCAAATTTTTTGAGATAAGGTTGCGTTTTTTTTTTCTATAGAACTTAATTTATTTATCTTGTATTAGCGTTCATCACAAACAAGTTAATGAACCGAATAACATGATATATCAAAATTCAAAGCTCTACATGCTCTAATATCGTTAGGACACTTGCCAAAAAATACCTTGTTTGGTCTACCCTTCACCTTAAAGAAAATTGGCGTGATTAGTTTCTTTAGGAGACTGGGGTTTAGCAAAGATACCAACCGCTAATGCTAACGCCAAACGCTAACTCCAAAAATGTATTGAAATGACATAAGCTGCGGAAAAGTTAGCGATTTCCGAAATGTCATTTCAATCATGTCAATAGCAGTTGGTATCTTTGCTAGACCCCCTGAGTGACTAGTGTCCACTGTCCATTCGCAATACGCAATACGTAATGTTTGACTGATCGAGATCAGAGTTTTGCAGGTACTTTGTGTGGTGTTGTCGAAGTAGCCGGTACTTGACCGGATAACCTCCTCATCTCTAGTCTCTAACTAAGTTTTTGGTGCGGTTATCATAATGTTAGATAAGGGTAAGATGCCGGGAAGGCTAATTGGTCCACCGCTGTGGAGGTAATCACAAAAAAAATGATAGGGTTTTATATATTTTTTGGATTTGTTTTCGTAAAATTGGTGCCATAATATTTTGTACTCATTTCACTATATATAAAAGTTCTTAATCACTCGTATTGGTGGTCAAATTATAGGAAAAAAATGCAGTTACGCTATAGAGACAATAATTTGCTGTGACTGCAACAGAATATTATAATAGTATCTTGTAACGTAGATTCCGGCCAATAAAATAAGTAAGTATGTTCCGTCTCTACCCGTCAATGTCTAAAATACTGCATAAGAAAAAAATTAGAGACCACGTAATTTATACCCAGAAATAACTAGTGGTTTTCTTCTTTGGGCAATCATTCACCCAAATATTTGCATTGCTTACAGCAGCATAAAAAGTAGATACGTGCTGCACTGACGTCACCACAGAGTAACAATAGTACCCTACCTACAAGCACCCCACCCAGAAAGGTAAGGTGTAGATCACAGAGCAAAAAAAAATGCTTCCAAGTGCGAAGCGTCATTTGTTTCATAGCTCTGTGGTGTAGATGAATGATGGTAATGCTCAAAGACACCCGAACTGCTGGTGATGGAAGCTATGCATCCGTCTTTGAATGCTCATAATGTATTTTAGGTACCAAAAAATGTCTAGCTATATTTTTTCATCACAATAATAAAATGTTCTTTATAACTCTAGCTTGTAAGGAATATAACATGGCAATACACAATAATACACGTTCGAAATTAATAATACATTCGAGATATCACAATTTACTGTAGTGTTATAGTTGCAGGAGACGTTGTCACGTGTGCGAGCTACGTTCGGAGTCCTCGGGCAGTGTGCGTGTCCATTGACTCACGGTTTGCTATCCTTCGTACGATATTATTGATACGATCGAAAGTCTGCTCAGTCAATGCCATCATTAGTTCATAATGCATCTATATCAAATCTTCTATATTTAAATTTAGTAGCTTCAACCCACTGTTTTGCACGTGTGGTATTTTTCATTTAAATCCGTTCAGATTTTCCGCATAAGAAGCCACAGATCTAGCTAAGTATCACATTAAAACAAATATCTAATAACGATTGGGAACGATATAGAATCAAAATGAATTTTCAGAGGCGGTTGTGTAGATATAAACCCTTTTTGTTGCTTTAAACATTCGGCGATAAGTTATTCGCGTTTTCAAATTTCAGCACTACGTAGAGCATTCTCCCCTCTAAACATAAAATCAAACATACTTTGCTTCTTTTTCTTTGTCTTTCTTTTTTGTTTATAGAGTAAAAGTGTAGAGTGTAGATGCATTAGATATAATATAAGCAGTATTTAGGTACGAAGCTACTAGTACATCGGCAGAGGGACCAAGCCGGTCCATCCTCGTAAAATTCATCAGATAGAGATAGAAGATAATTAAGAGTAAGAGAGACGACTAGTACGAAGTCAAATTGAATATATCAGGCTCACAGCACTGTGCGAGCTGAATTGCATTTTATTGCGTTATAGCAAGAGTCGTTATTTATTTGATGAAAAAGTCTTTTCGTACACCTTAAAACACCCTTTGTGATTTCTTAACGAATCGTGTGAATTAGAAAAGGTTGCATAGGGGTTTTTTTTTAAATTTGACTAAGCCAGCGTTTGACCACAATCTCACCCGATGGGAAGCGACGATGTGGTCTAAGATGTAGCACGCTGGTCTAGTAAATACCTATTCACTCTTGATTTGAACAACCCCGGGTTGTATTTTTCGGGAAACACCGACCAAGGTAAGGCATTCCACACTTTTGCAGTTCTAATTAAAAAAGTAGAGTCGAAACGGTTAGTACGTATTGGAGGTATTTCACCATAAGAGGGTGTCGCTTGGCCGAACGCCTGGTGGTTTTATAATGGAAAGGTGCTGGGGGAATTAGGTCATGCAGTTCTTGTGCACACTCTCCATAGTGCAATCTATAAAATACTGAAAGGCTAGCGACTTCCCGTCGCAGGCACTGGAGCCTAGTGTTCACCAAGACATCGTCACCGATAATCCGCTTAGCACGTCGCTCAATGGAATCCAAAGCTGCAAAGCAATTGGTACTTTTCCGACCCGCCCCAGAGATGGCAGCAGTACTACATGACCGGACCTGCGCTTGGTAGAGGGTCGGAAGCTGTCCCGGTGTGAAGTACCGCCTAACCTTGGACAATATGCCGAGTTTTTGGCAGCTACTTTCGCTTTGGATTCAATAAAAGAGTGACACCCAAAAGCTCTAGATGGTCACCTATCGGTAAAGATACACCACGGAAAGTAGGAGATAAGTTGAATGAGCTCTTTTTCGTGGAGAGCAAGCACGCCTGCATTTTAGCAGCGTTAAACTTTACTAAGTTAGCATCCCCCCAATCGGATACGGCTTTGGCGGGAACGCGGAAAAGTTCTCGTCGTTGCATTGTATTATTTCTCAAAACTAGTGCTTTTGCCAGTGTTAATGTTTGAAACTGGTGGCGTTTTACGTATTAAGTGCTGAATTACGAGCATGAGTGTAGGCAAGTGATATAATGCAGACTCCGCTTGACAATCTAGTTGAAGCCATTAACAAAGCTACTGCTGACTTGGGACGTATAGCTGACTGGAGCAAACATTTTGGTCTAAAAGTTAATCCTTCAAAGACGCAAGTAATCATCGTCGGGAGTTCACGGATGATTGCAAGGATAGATTTCTCTGGACTACCTAAAATTTTATTTGATGGGGTTTCCATTCCATACAGCTCGCAAGTTAAAAATTTAGGTATCACACTTGATAACAGTCTCTCTTGGGGTCCTCAATTAGCCGCGGTCAGTCGTAAGGTGTTTGCCTCTGGGGCCTCCCTTAGGAGATTACGCAATTTCCTACCGACCGCCACCAAAGTTATGCTTGCACAATCTCTCCTTCTTCCAATTCTCGATTATGCCGATGCCTGCTACCTTGATCTTACGGAGGACCAGCTGAATAAACTTGAGCGCCTCCAAAATTATTGCATAAGGTTTATTTTCGGTTTAAGAAAATACGACCATGTCTCACACTTTCGAGCAAAACTCAAGTGGCTGCCAATACGTCTTCGCCGGAATACTCATATACTTTCTCTCCTTTACAACATATTGTTTAATCCCTTAACCCCTCTCTATTTAAAAGAACGGTTTCAGTTCTGGCATAATACGCATCAGCGTAACCTCAGGTCCACAGAAAACCTCACATTAAAAATGCCTATTCACACTTCTTCTTTTTACGACAAATCTTTCTCTGTACATGCCGTACGCCTTTGGAACGCGCTTCCGATTCCAACCAGACAGGCTCAGTCGCTGGCTACATTTAAAAATCAGGTAAAAAGTTTTTACTTATCGCAGTTGTAAGTTTTTAATTATATTTATTTTTGTATGTATATATTGCTATGTATGTATATGTATGTATATAGTATATGCTTATGTAAGTATTATAATTAATATAGCTTTATTTATTCCTGCAATAATATGTATTGTAGTCTATGATATTATTATTTATTTATTTAGTAGGTATCTAATCTATTCAATACAAGTTGTTTACACCACCGACCTCTATCTCTCCAATATTTCTTTCCATCCAAAGGTTGACTGGAAGAGATCGCTTTTAGCGATAAGTCCGCCGATTGTACTGTAGATTACGCTATTTATTTCTGTTATTGTTTATTTTATGCTTGGTGTACAATAAAGAATTTTTGTATTGTATTGTATTGTATTGTATTGTATTGTATTGTATAATATGTGGGGAAACGTGGTTTTTCGTGTTGTTTCCAAAATTCCATAAAAGCTTCTAGTAAAGTTGCCACCACTTTACTAAAGCATGACTTAGACTGGATTTTGACTACCTGACTTAGACTGGACTATGACTATGACTATGACTAAGACTTGACTTTACCTAAAATATTCTATAACTATGTAAAATTACAGTACTTGACACTGGCTAAATACACTATGTGTGGAGGCAAAATATAAGAAAAAAAAAGATTGCATAGCAATTTACATTATAGTTAATCTCCGTCAACGGAAACGCACACCCCCATTGAATAATAAACAACACATCGGATATAGCACCGACAGAAGCGAATTATATAGCAATTACTGGTTTACATGCCCTATGTATATGAACAAGGGAGCTTTGTATTCGACAGCCGTTCCCGGCGAATCGCACCTAATAATATAATATTACATGAGGAAGGAAAGAGTTATATTTTGATGATAGATAACGGATCCAATTCTTACTTTAGCTTTTTGATTTTTCTTTTAATTCTTCTAAAATATAAAATGACGTATAATTTAAAAACGATACCGGAAGAACGCGGTGTAACGTAACGTGAGTTTTATCAAGCCGGGGGCTGCTCTTGTTAGGTAATACGACGACCTGGCACATTGCGGAAAGCGGATGGGTGCAGAAAGAAGGTAAGCAGCACCTCATGCAAGTTGCGCTCTATGGTCCTGAGCTGCTATGTTTAGCAGTGGACGTCTACCTATACGAGATAGAGAGAGTATGATAAATTAATTAAAAAATGCTTAATTCGAAAAAACAAATGTGAAAAAGTTTCTAAATTCTAAAATTCTATTAAAATTTAAAACAATGACTAAAAAGCGCATTAGGCGATGCCAACCCATTCAGTCCTTCAGCTCACATGGGTAGTCAATTGTACGTTCATCTTTGATAATGATTTCCTTATCTTTGTATGTTCCGATAGACGTACCACTTTGTATTCGACAGGTGTTTTGCGGAAATTGTAGTGAATAATATAATATAGAGTGATAAAGACTATTATAGATAACTGAGACAATTTACAGCCTTTACGGGTGTGGAATGAATGTTTATGCTGAAATGTTTTTCGATGGGTTTTGGCGGTAGTTTGGTGAGGACATTCATGACATAGGTGAATACATTATATTAGGGTAGTTGACTAGCCTACTATAAATAAATAAAGAATAAAATAACGCCTAACGGTCACATACATCGCGCATACTATAATTAGGTATAAACAAATATATACATACCTACCATGAGGTCCCATAGGTACAAACGCCCGAAAATAGCCCGAATTTGAAAAAAATTTAGTAATCGGTGTAGAGAGTTACTAGTTAGTGTCCAGTTTATTTATTTGGCCCAATACTTCGCCAACACGCAATAAATGACCCTTAATAATCTTACTTTATGCAGAAATAAATTAATTCGTAAAATAGCCCGCGTTGTTCCGTTGTATGGGATGAGGCATCTGTACTGTAGGTATTATACACTTGGGTGCAAAAAATTCGCACATGTATAAATTTTCATCAAATTTTCAAAAATAAAAAAAAAACATGTTTGTTTTAATTTTTTTGGTATCTAATATTAAAGTTTATTTCAAAACCTATCCAGCAGTACCTTTTTTGTCCTTATACCACGTCTACTTAGTGAGTTTTGGGTAAATGTCTGAAGTACCTGTTTTTTGTGTATTTATAACATAAAAGTTAGGGGTTGAAATTAAATTAAAAACATGAAAATCAGCATAAAAACTTTTTTATTAATAAGGGGTGTACCCTTCCCTAGCCCGAATGACTGCTTCCATGCGTTTTTTCATTGACTGAACTAAAGTTTTTATAAAATCTTGCGGTATGGCCTCCCATTCTTCTTCAATCGCATGTTGCAGCTCCTGGAGACTCGTTGGGGCAGTGTCTCTGGCCCGAACTCATTTTTTTAGCTCGTCCCATAAATGTTCTATCGGATTGAGGGCCGGGCTGCGAGCTGGCCACTCCATGACAGGCACCGCAACCTCTTCAAGGTACTGGTACACAATACGAGCCGTATGCGGTCTTGCATTATCTTGCATGAAGATGAAGTGTTCTCCAATATATCCCGCAAATGGTACAACGTGGTCCTAGAGTACTTCCTCAATGTACCTTTGAGAAGTGAATCCCCTTGATCGGCGGCCAGGATTCGCTCCGGAGATGAAAATAAGTTCAGTCTTTGCCTCCAGTGATATGCCTCCCCAGAACATGCATGATCCACCGCCGTAAGAGACTCGTTCTTCGATGCAGCATTGTTGAAATCGCTCGCCTGGCCTTCGGTAGACTCTTCCTCTTCCATCGTTGCCATGTAGGCACATCCTGCACTCGTCAGAGAACAGAACTGCGCTCCATTGGTCTTCAGTCCATTCCAAATGCTCTCGAGCGAATTGAAGGCGGGTTTGTCGGTGGGCTGGGGTCAGTTTCGGTCCATTTGCTGGTCTGTGCGCAGTCAGATTCCCTTCCCGTAGTCGTCTTCTAACTGTCCATCGGCACTCGCCGTCAGCTCTTTGTGGTGGACGGACGTGTGTTTTGTGCGATCTCGCGAATTTTCATTCATTTATTTATTTCCGTGTTCTGTGTTGTGTGGTAGTGTATCGGCCCCTCTCGTTCTATCTTGGGGTAGTCGCCGTCTAGTGCGGCGGCCATCTTCTATTTAGAGCGGGAGAGCGGTAGTGCCCGGTGGCGTTACGACGTCACGGATCGACCGCTCTCGTTTCCTCTTGGGCACCGGCCCGTAAGGGTCGGCGGCCATTTTGAATTGAGAGCGAGACCGAGAGACTGGTGACGTCGTGCGCGTTTGTGACGTTTTGTGACGTAGCTCTGTGTTGGTGTCTGTGTTGTGTTAGTGTGCGTTCGTACTTGTCCGTGTGTGCGTTTCACTTCTGTTTGTTTTTCTTTTTGTTTGTTTTGACACTGAGGAAGGCGCGGAGGGGCGTTTTACGCCTCGCTCCGCTTTGAAGCGGACCCCGCCGTCCGGGTTCAGTGGGGCCTTGGAGAAGGGTCAGGAGAAGAAGCGGCCCCTTTCCTCACCGGAGCAGCCCGTGCCCGTGAGGGCCAAGATTGGCCCCAAGGTGGTTCCGGCGAGGAGGGGAGCGGCTCAACCATCGGCGGTGCCGGGGACCTCGGCGTCGGCGGCGCCGGCTGCGCCGCCTGCCCCTGCGGCTGCTGTACAGCCACAAGGGGCTCAGGCGGGGCAGCCGATGAGCGGCGAGCTGCAGGTCGGGAAGGCCTCGTCGTTGGAGCTCTTGGAGAGAGCGCAGCGGGCCGTGAAGGCCATCTTTGCGGTCGCCACGGGGCCTGGCTCGAAGCTCAACAAGGCGGAGGTCAACGCGATCAGCGGCCATGGTAACGACATCGTTGCCATAGTCGGGGCGCTTGGCCTCCACCTTGAGGAATGCAGGGGCCGGGTCACGGAGGCGGAGCTGCGGGCGGTCACGGCGCAGAGCCGTGCCTCGGAGGTGGGGGTGAGTGTCGGAGTGTCGGGGGCAAAATCCTTCGCGTCGGCGCTGAAGACTGGAAGGGGGGCAGAGCCCAGGCCAATTCAGGTCACACAAGGTCCGGAATTGGCCTTCTACCCCTCGGAGGGAAATGCGGAGCTGAAGACGGCCGAGGACACTAAGGGTGAGCTCAGGCGGGCAATAAACCCAAAGGCGATGTCAATAGGCATCGCCAAAGTGTTGAAGGTGGGTAATGCCGGTGTGGTGGTCCAAACCACCTCGGCCGCTGCCGCGGACAAGCTCCGTGCGGCGGCCCCCTCGACGCTGCGGGTCACCGACCAGAAGCGTCGCCAGCCTTTGGTGGCGCTCAACAACGTGGAGGGTGACCCCAGTTTCGAAGAGGTTTTGGACTGCCTGCACCGGCAGAACTTGGAGGGATCCCGGTGGACACCGGCCTCCCTGCGCACCAATATGGTGGGTGCGTTCAAGAAGGGCCGGCGCCAGCAGGGCATAACCACGGTTGTGTTAGCGTGACGCCGGCGCTTCGGGACCACCTTATCGGGCTGGGGTCTGTGTACATCGGGTGGATGGCGGTGGAGGTGACAGACTATGTCCGGGTGACATGCTGCAACAAGTGTCAGCAGTACGGTCACCCGGAGAAGTTCTGCCGCTCCGCCGTCGTGGTTTGTGGGCGTTGCGGTGAGTCGGGCCATCGGGCCGACGCATGCCAGGCCGCCACGGCTTGCTGCGCGACCTGTAAGCGGTTCCGCCGGGACAGCGCGCACGCTACGGCGTCGCGCGAATGCCCGGCGAAACAGCACGCGGAAGCCCGGCTCATCGCGACAACCCAATATGGGGGTTAGCCCGCGTTTAAGGGTGGGGCAGGTAAACTTGGGTGGTGCGGTAGCAGCGACGCGGGAGCTCCCCGCCATCGCCGGCGAGCTCGGCCTGGATATTGTTCTTGTTCAAGAACAATATCCTCAGGCCGAGATCATCGCCGTGGGCGGGGAGCAGGCTCGCGCGGGCGCGTATGTTCGCTCGCGGGAGCTCCCGGTCGCGCTGCTGCACCACCTGAGTGACACACATATGGTGGTGCTGCACCTGGGGTCCGGGTTGTACGCGGTGTCGGCGTACTTCCAGTACTCCGACCCGATCGACCCGTACCTCCACCGCTTGGGCCGCGTCCTCGACCACCTGCGGGGGGCACGCGTTCTCGTCTGTGCGGACGTGAACGCGCACTCCCCGCTTTGGCATTCGATGCCGCGGCACTACGTGGGCCGGGGTCAGGTGGTCACCGAGCGCCGCGCCGGGATGGAGGACTTCATCTTGGCGCGGCGCCTGGTGGTGCACAATTTGGAGGGACAGCTGGCCACCTTCAGCTCGACAAACGGTGAGTCCAACATCGACGTGACGCTCACCACACGCGGGACTCGGGTCTCCGGTTGGAGTGTCACCGAGGCGTCTGTGAGCGATCACAGACTCATCGTTTTCGAGGTAGGTGGCGACGACGGCAGCACGAGCCGCGGTGGCTCTCCCCTGCGGGCGCCGGCCGCGGGGCTGCCACAGGCCGAGCAGCGCCGGTACCGGGACCGTGGGGTGGACTGGGCCCGCTTTCAGGTGGGTATACACGAGCGAATGGGACGACTGAATTTGAGTGAGCCTGCGAGTGTGGTATGCGAGAGGTTCACGGAGGTGATAGAGCGAACGGCGGAGGAATGCCTGGGAGTTGTGAAAGTGGCGAAGAATGATAAGGGGTATGAGTGGTGGACGCCTGCCTTGGACAGGCTGAGGCAGCGCGCGGGTAGGGCGAGGCGAGCGTGGCAGAGAGTGAGAAGTGCGAAAGGGATTCGAGAGGAGCGTGCAAGGGAGGAGTTCCATCGGGTGAGGCTGCAGTATAGAAGGGAAATGGAGTGTGCGGAGTATGAATGGAATAGGAAGATTGCGGAGAGTGGAAACGAAGACCCGTGGGGACTTGCGTATCGTGCGGCATCGGGTAGGTTCCGCGCCCCGGCGAATGTGGTAAGCGGTGTGGTATTCGCCGGGGGTAATTCGGACGACGTGAGCGGGGCCATGCAAACACTGCTGCGGGCGCTGTGCCCCGACGACGACATGTCGCGGGACACAGCGTACCACCGGCAAGTGCGCGCCATGGCTGCGCTCCCGCCGTCCGGAGCGGACGCTCCACCCATAGAGGAGGAGGCACTGGGGCGGATTCTTGCCTCCCTCCGCAACACGGCGCCGGGCCTGGACGGCATCACCGCGCGCATGCTCCGGAGGGCCTGGCCGGTTGCGAAGGCGGAATTCATCGCGGTCTACGGGAAGTGCGTAGTGGAGGGGGTGTTCCCGGGGGTATGGAAGTGCGGGAAGCTGTTGGTGCTGCCCAAGGGGAACGGCAAGCCCCTCTCGGACCCTAAGGCGTATCGTCCCATCACGTTGCTGCCAGTTTTGGGGAAGGTCCTCGAGCGGGTTCTCCTGCACTGCGCGCCCGGGCTCCTGTCCTCCGTCTCCGACCGCCAGCACGGGTTTGTTCGGGGTCGGTCCACGGTGACGGCGCTGGGGACTCTGCTTGACGCTGCGAGAGCCGGACCAGAGAGGTACGTCCAGGCCATACTGCTGGACATCAGTGGCGCCTTCGACAACGCGTGGTGGCCCATGGTCATGATCAAGGCCAAACGGAGTTGTCCGCCGAACATCTACCGGATGTTGGCGGACTACTTCCGGGAGCGCCGGGTGGTCGTGATCGCGGGTCGCCACGCGGAGTGGAAGTTGTCCACGATGGGCTGTCCGCAGGGGTCGGTGCTGGGTCCGAGCCTCTGGAACGTCTTGCTGGACGACTTGCTGGCCTTAACACCGGAGGGTGTGGAGATGGTCGCCTACGCTGACGACGTTACGGTGCTGGTAAGGGGGGACTCACGGGCTGCGGTGGAGAGGAAGGCCGAGTCCGTGCTGGGGCTGGTAGCGGGGTGGGCGGGCAGAAACCGGCTCGATTTCGCCCCGACCAAGTCCCAGTCCATTACACTGCGAGGAAAACTGCAGCGTCCCCCCCATATCCGGTTCGTCGGTAACGTCGTCAAACCAGTGAAGCAGGCTGTGGTGCTGGGTGTCGTCATTGACGACATCCTGTCCTTTGCACCACATGCGGCGACCATCGGTGAGAAGGCCAGCAGGTGTTTCGGCAAGATGTCCCGAGTCTCGGCCTCGTCTTGGGGGATGCGACATAGGGCGCTTAAAGTCCTGTATAAAGGCACCTATGTCGCGACCCTGACCTACGCGGCTGCGGTGTGGTATGGACGTGCCTCTCTCCACGTGATCCCCAGCGTCTTGCAGAGGACCCAGCGGCCGTCACTGATCCTGCTGACTAAGGCATACCGGTCGTGTAGCACGGCCGCGTTGCCGGTGTTGGCGGGAGTATTGCCGGCCGAGCTCGAGCTGGTCCGTGCGGGGCGGCGCGGGGCGGAGGGCGCGGGCGCGGGCGCGGGGGGCGAGGAGGCGGCCCGAAGGAGGAGGGCCATAGACGAGGAGGTCATCGCCTCGTGGCAGCATGGGTGGGACGATACGGTTAAGGGGAGGGAGCTGTACGCCTTCTTCCCGGACGTAGGGGAACGGATCGCGATGGACTGGGTGGAGCCGGACTACGAGGTGTCGCAGATCCTCACGGGTCACGGGTGTTTCCGCAAAAGGTTGAGCGATATGAAGCTGTACGAGGGATCGATGTGCGAGTGCGGAATGGCTGAAGAGGACAGGGACCACGTCCTGTGGGACTGTCCTCTGTATGCGGAGCTGCGTGACAGGATGCTGGATGGTGTTGCCCGCCTGGGGGCGGGCCCGGTCTACCACGCGGAACTGGTACGGGATGCTGCCAGTTTCCGGCTGCTGCGCGAGTTCGCGCACAAGTGGCACGCGGTGCGGTCGGCGCGCGAGGGGATGGAGCTGCCTGACGGCGAGTATCGTGTGTGCCGTCAATCAGCCCCAGAAGGGGGAGAGTGATTAGGTTGTAAAGGGACAAATAATATGTAGGAGCATGCTGGTTCGCCGGTTCGCCGGTTCGCCGGCATGCTCCGCGGATTCGGCCCTTATAACCGCAAGGTTGGCAGGGCCATGGGAGGAGGTGGGTGTCCATCGGCTGACATCGACTTCCCGTGTTTCTTGGAGACGCTGTCTCAATTGAACTGCATTCAAACGCCGATTGCGCAATGCAGTCGTCACAATAAAGCGGTCGTCACGCCTTGTTGTGGCTCGGGGTCGGCCAGATCCTTGGCGCCGTTTGAAGCCGCCAGTCTCTTGATACCTCTGCCATACTCGACGGACAGAGAACCGGCTTAGATTCAGTTGTCTTGCCACTTCAATTTGGTTTTTCCCTGCTTGAAGTAGGGCCACCACTTGAGCGGCTATTTCTGGTGTGGTACCCATTTTTTAATTTTGGGTTACGATGTTATCAATTGACGACTGTTCAAAGAAAAGGTTGATGTGCGAATGAGGTCACTACCCTTAAAATGCACCATTTTATACCTGTGACAAGTAGTGCGAGCGTCTCTACCTGTAACGAGCGATTTCGGGTTATGCTATTGTATTGTTGTTATTGTATTGTTTATAGAGGTTGATGGTCACTCGATGTGTCACTCAAAAGCCTACGTGTGCATTTTGTTTTAATGGTAGTAACATATTGCAGTACCGTTAAAATCGCAAAAATAAAAATGCAGCGAAAGTCAAAATGTTGCATACGTGCGAATTTTTTGCACCCAAGTGTATTATCTGGGATACCTACTAATACATGAAGTCTAGAAGAGCAGCCCAGCAAACCGAGCCCAGCTAGGTGATCAATATCATGTAACTTGATTGCAACCAATAGAAACACTAAAATGTCCATACATTGACAGTTTCAATACGCAGTTAAGTAGTGCATAGTGAGTAACTCTGAAATTTTCAAATTCAGAATGAAACTGATCGGCTCTCTAATAGTTATTTCTGAGGACTCTCTAAAACTAGAAAGCATTCAAGAGAAATATAAGGAAACTCCTCTTTAGAAAACCAACCACACAAGAAAGAACCCACGACGTTTAACACAAAGCTTCTTAAAATTACTTTGAGTTCAAAGGTCTAGTTGCTTAGGCTTTAAAAGCAATCAGACCATTGCAGTCAAAATCTCCCACCAAAATTTCTCAGGCAGTACATTAATAATTTATAAGTACCTCCTGCCTAATCAAGCTGCCCAATGATGTTACATCTGTGCAACAAATATTACGTGGTATTTGCCATTGACATACCTAGCTGTCAATGGCAGATACCACGTAATATTATAGCCTATAGTAAATGGTGGTTATACGCCTAAATGCACAATGTTAATACGTAGCAGAAATTCACCTGAAGATTATCTGTACCTATAGGACATAATAATCATATAGGTTTGAAATGATTCTAAAAGTTATCTCGATGACGCTACTAGCCCTGTAAGATGGTTGCAAAAGGTGAAATGAAAGGGCTATGAGGTCACTCATCAATGAAAAGAATAAGTTATAGGAACGGATAAATAGACGTAGGTACAAAACCCCGTCCATGAATCGAATTTTGTTCTAATTTAAAACGGTCCAAGACTTCTGGAATCGTTGACGCGCCTTTGCAATTTCCTTTTGGGTGGGCATTTAAACCCCGAAATTTGCCCTTTCCTATACGGGGCTTCATTGTGTGCGCTCCAAAAAAAAGGACGGCGGGATTAGGCCTATCGCGATAGGCAACACCTTTCGCCGCCTTGTAGCCAAGGTGTGTTGTCAGGCGGTTAAGGTGCCTGCATCCTACCTGCAGCCTCACCAGGTGGGCTTTGGTACGCCATTAGGCTGCGAAGCTGCCATCCACGCTACTCGGTCGTTTGCTTTGCGAGAGGGGAGCAATGACGTCCTCTTAAAGTTGGATATCCGCAATGCTTTTAATAGTATAGAGAGGGATGTCATACTGTCGGAGGTCAAATCACTGATACCACCAATTTTCCCCTTTTTGCATCAGTGCTATTCTAATTCGAGCAACCTGTTTTTCAACAACGAGTGCATCATGTCTCAGGTAGGCGCGCAGCAGGGGGACCCTCTAGGCCCTCTGATTTTCAGTCTTGCCATACATAAAGCTATAACATCCCTGGAGGCTCCCCTTAATTTGTGGTACCTAGATGACGGCACTATTGGCGGGAGCCCTGATATTGTGGAAAAGGACGTTAAGTCACTTTTCCTGGCCTTAAAGGAGCTTGGGTTGGAAGTCAACACGGCAAAATGCGAGTTGTTTCCCTGCAGTCCTGAAGCGGCAGAATCATGTGATAGATTTCTTTCCCTCATTCCAGGACTCAGGATAATGGACCGTGAATCATTTTGCTTGCTGGGTGCGCCTATATTTTCTGAAGGCGTTTATGACTGTATGCTATCCAAAACGCAGACTTTGGCATCACTTGCGGACTACTTTAGACACCTCCCGGCTCACGTGTCTCTTACACTTCTACGAAACTGTTTTGCAATGCCCAAGCTTACGTACGTAGTAAGAACGGCTCCTACGTGGAAGTTCCCTGAGGAAGTGATTCGTTTCGACAGTACACTTAAACGGATTTTAGAAGAGACTCTCAACGTACCCTTAAGTGAGTCACAGTGGTGCCAGGCAAGCCTGCCAGTTCGTTTTGGTGGCTTGGGTGTTCGTCGGCTGCAGGAGGCTGGCCCTTCCGCCTTTCTTGCCTCCTCTTATGGTACCGCGGAGCTAGTCACTCGAATTCTTTCTGCTCACGGTGACTTGATCCGCGTCCCATTTACAGACGAGGCTCTAGGCGTTTGGTCGGTTCTTTGTCGAGACGCTAATCCACCGGAGAAACCAGATCGTCAAAGAAATTGGGATAACATCAGCTGCAAAGGGTTACTGGCACAGATGCGCGATGTAAGCTCGGGCGCCGAGTTAGCCCGTTTGAACGCCGTTTCTAAGCCTGAGTCCGGCGCCTGGTTGCTTGCCTTGCCATCTCCACATATGGGCACGCTCCTGGACAACGACTCCCTTAGAGTGGCCACGGGACTCCGTCTGGGATGCACGGTTTGCGAGCCCCATGTGTGCATCTGTGGGGCATGGGTGGAAGCGACCGGCCACCATGGTTTAAGTTGCCTGAGGTGCGCAGGGCGGCGACCTCGTCACCACGCCATAAACGAAGTCATCAGGCGTGCTCTTGTTTCAGCTGAAGTCCCGTGTGTGTTGGAGCCCCCCGGTCTGTCCCGCTCAGACGGCAAACGGCCGGATGGATTAACACTGGTTCCCTGGCGGAGAGGGCGGTGTCTCATATGGGACGCAACGTGCGTTAGCACAACGCTTCTTGCCACCTCCCCGCTACCCAGCAGTGTGCCGGTGCCGGTGCCGAGGCTGCTGCTAAAGTTAAGCACATTAAGTACGCTGGCCTGGAGTCGGCGTACGATTTCGTGCCCTTTGCAGTCGAGACGGCTGGTCCGTGGGGGTCTGAAGCCATAAAATTTGTTCAGGACCTGGGGAGCCGTCTGCGGGAGAAAGGACGTGATCCCCGGTCGGGTTGGTACTTGATTCAACAAATTTCCCTAGCGATCCAGCGGGGCAACGCTGCCAGTGTGTTGGGTACTTTTGGCCCGGGTCAGTGCGGGGGGGATCTTTAGATTTAAGTTTTAAGTTTTAAAGTTTGACAAATGCAATTTACTGCAATTTAATTGTATTTTCTTATTTAGAAAAAGAATTAATTATGTCATATAATTTAAAATTAATCTATTGTTTGTGTACCTCAAAAAGTAAGTCACTATGTAATGCAGACCGTAAGTATAACAATAGTCATAATAAGCAGCGGTATAGTACAGATTAATTAAATACAACATAATATCCGCTACACAATAAAATCTTTTGTCACCAACAACAATAATCAGGAACTGATCATCAGTTCCTTAGATCATATCTCTAGTTACATCAGCTTGCTGATTGTCTACATACAAATATATACGCTATAGTATGCATGAGAAATGCTAAAATGCTTTGGAGTTTTAAATCCCAGCTGGTGGGTAAGGAGCTGTAAATTGAAGCGTGTGTGCCGCGAGCCAACCTTGTGCCGTGGATAGAATGCTAACTAACAGACAGATGGACGGACAAAGACTTCTTGGTTAGGGCAAGCACCTTGATACACGGTGCAAAGATTGTAGAGTCCACTGCGCGGGACTTTTTCTGCGGATGCGATTTTTGAGTTCATTTTCATAGAGTTAGGTTAGGTAGGCCACCGGGTTTTAGTGAGTGGAAACCACACATAACCCGGCTACAGCCCCATTGCAGCCGGGTATCTTTGAAAGATTTCCCCCTCGCCAGCAAAAAAAAAAGGTTTTCACTGTAAATTATTCCTATTTTTGTGTACGGTTAGATTTAGGCCTGCAGCCCTACCACAAACTAACACAAAACCATCATGATTCGTGACAGTAATACTTCAAAGTTACAATAATATTTTTCGTATTCGTACTTAACTTATAAGTATTCCGGCGCGAGAACGAGACTTAGTGTCAACATGATTAACGGTATGACATGACAGTTGTTTTTGAGTGAACGATTTAACGTGACGTCATCAAAACTGATCTGCGTCAACAACATTACAATATTCTTACTTTTATGTCATTTTTCAAAGTATGATTGAAGTAATAATGCTTTAAGACGTTGTGGTGACCCCCCTTAAAAATATAACAAAATGTACATTATATTTTTTTGCTTTCTTTTAGGTACGTTTATTTACGTTTTCAATTTTCAACACCTAATGGCTCCCTAATTTTGAAAACTCGAGTCAAGCTCGCTCGGTCACAAATAAAATATAATATTGTAAAAAATATTTATCCTGTCTAAGGGTTCGAAATCGAATATGATTTGATTTTGATAGCCTCCGTGGCCTGGTGGTTGAGCAGGTCGGCTCATAATCCGAGGGCGGCGGATTCGATTCTTGCGACAGGACAAGTATTTGTGCACAGGAAAAAAGCGCAAATACCTGTTCTGTGTCTGGGTGTTGTGGGACCATAGGCCTCGTAGTTCCTGGGTCCCTAGATACAAGGAATCAGAGTATTTTATCGTAGAGTTGAGTCTATTGACCTAAATGAGCTGTCAAACTTGATTCAATAGTTCGCGTGCGTGAATCTTGTTTTTCATGACCGTTACCGTTACTCGTTATTACAATATTCTTACAAAAATGTAGAGAATTTTGAGCCGCATTGCAAAAATATACAATATTATTTATCATACATTTATGCGGTTACTTTTTATTTAATTAGATCTAGTAACTCAGTAGATCATCATCAGTGTATCAATGATTTAGTATTTGTTCGTTCGTTCGATTTGTTGCTAGCAGCGCGCTGTGGATCCATCCACAGAATTAGGCAGTTATTTTGCGGACTAGAACCACAGAATACTTACATAACTCTAGAACTTCAGTTTGCTCGATACACTGAGAGTGAGATGATGATACAAAGTAACGTTACTATTAACTAACAATAAACATACTATAACCTAACTAACAATAAAAAATATTTGTGGACAAGCCTAATTTTAAAATAATTGGCAACTCCATGTTTATAAATTAGTAGTAGGTCAATTATTGTACTAGGTACTTAGACACCGGGGTTAACTGGAAGATAATGCTCTATAGCATTAAGTTCGCCTATGTACCTACTATTGTTGTTTGTGCAATAAAGAATTTTCTATCTATCTATCTATCTATCTATCTATCTACTTAATTGCGGTTAGGGGCCGGACTGTGAGCTCTTAGCGCGATTCAAATCAGAGCCTATATTGGATCGAAATGTTTTTTTTGTATGAATATTTTGACACGCGACCCAAAATAGGCTCTCTTTTGAATCGCACTTAGAGCTCACAGTACGGCCCCAAAACAAAACCGATTTATTGATGGGACCGATAGCTCAGTTGGTAGTAGTAGTCTTCTGAACCGAGAGCTGTGGGTTCGATTCCTACCCAGGACAAAAAAAGTATCCAAGTGTTATACGAGTTATCTGGTTCCCATAGTACAAGCTTTGCATATTTTGGGGCTAGATAGTGCTGTGTGAAATGTCCACACATATTTATTTATTGATACAAAATAATAGTACTTGCTTATTTTATTGTTTGTATAGTCAGTCACTCCACAACTAATGTGCCGCGCAACTAGCGAAGGGTCACAGTATTTGTACAGTTGGCCAACTTCGTGGATGCCGATGACGTCACGATAACGCTCGTTTCTGACTGTATGTAAATTAAATTAAATAATAATATGGAAAATAAGGCTGCCAAGCGTATTTAATGCATTGCTTTAGTTATTTTTTTACAACATACTTAGATACTTACTCGTTATTTACGGGAGCTCTACCTTTTACGGTGGGTAAGTAAAAAATGTGGATGTTAAAATTCTTTTGGGTACTACAGTATACCTAAATATCCCATGCTAATCTTGATAATTACTTACTTATCAAAAGATAAAAGTTTTTTGGTGGGTCATACTATAAGGGTAGGTATTTCTTAGAATGACATAAACATTGAGGCGTTCAAACTGTTGATTGGGCGTAATTATAACTAGGCAACTTACAAGGAATTTATAGGTACCTATTGTGTTAGTTAACACGATTGACATTGTGTGTTTACAGCTACTTTTCCTACTGCTACTGTTACACTGTGGTAGGGACGTTTCTACGCGATTGCAATACTAATTCCTGATTCTCGATATTTTTCCTCGGATCCATTTTCCTGGCACAACACTATTGTGCTAGCGCCAGTGGCGGGAGGGCATGCGCGCGAGCAGCCTACTAGACCGCTAGATCCAAGTGTTCTAATTACGAATTTAGATATTGAATACGAGTGTTCCAATTTTAAAATTCGAATAAGACTGTTCTAGCTTCGAGTTTATAGTTGTGTTCTAGTATTTTGAGTTCGATTGGGAGCTCGCACAACAGTGTTCTAATTTCGAATTTCGAAAACGAGTTTGAAGAGACTTGTTTTGGACTTGGCGCGGCATTTTTGGCAAAGTAAGAATCAAAAATAATTTAATTCTTTTGTTTATTGCTTGCAGTAATTTTTTTTGTTAAATTTCTAAGTAGTGTAAGTACAGCAGTTTTAACAAAAGAAATTCCTAATTATTTTAATTTTCCTATCTATACGGCAACTGTTTAATAGCACGAAGGAGCACGAATCTAGTATATAAATAAACAAAACATAATCGATAGAAATAGCGTTTTCCATAACTGTTTCTAAATGATGTATGTACTTAAGGACAAAGACTTCTAATAGCGTTGTATAGCTCAACACCATTTCTAAACTAGCACCACAGATTACTGAATATATTCTATTGCTCAGATCGTGTTTGATGGTAAATAAAGCCAGGCCTCTGTTAGTAGGTAATAAAATCGGTAGGTAAGTATATTCTCTTCTGAATAAGGCTTTTTAATGTCACGTTTATTTTCATACACCTACAACTTAAAACTGATTTCATTAAATTGCACTGACGATTAGGAGTATAATATAGGTCACCGTGTTAAAACTGGGCTATGTAGGTAGGTAAGTATTAGAATAAATAAAAACAAAAAAAGAAAAAAACCCGTGGATTTCACAGTGCGAAATAGCATAACAATTTCTAAAACAACAGCACAAAATAGTACAACGGTTTCTTACTCCGAATTGATATTCAAAAATCGAACGCTGCAATCTCCCCAAATCGATTCGTGCGAGATCGGGGAGTAGAATGTAGAGATTCAAAAATGGAACGTTTATTGTTTTACCGTTATTCTTTACCGTTATTTGTCCCTTTGAAAATCGAGTGCGCGATCCTTTGGAACCTTCATCCTTTTACTGTATGGAAGACTGTTTTTATACAACTTTGAGCTTTATTTCTTAGGAAATAAGATTGTGCAGGAACATAGGGAGTATTTTTTTAAAATAGTTCAGGTGTGCATTTTAACGATCGATAAATACAGCCTGCGATACTGTTGACCCCGAATATTTGCGTTGCAGTTAATTGGCATGATTCGGTTGTTTGTTTACAAACTTGTGTGGCAAAGGTCGATTAGTGAACTTGGATTTGGCGCCATTTAATGTAGATCGTAACGTAATGTTAGAAGAATTAGTAATATATTTTTTTTATTGAAGAATGTTAAACCTCATTTGTTTAGAAAACATCTTGACATCATTTTATGGTGCTCGAAGATAATTAAAAATCGCTAAAAAGAAGCCATGCAATGATCATGATGATTTTTTTTTGTTTAAGAGAAAGTAAATCTACATAAGAGGCTGGAATAATAACTACTCCATTAGAGAACATTTTATAAGATTTCTTATAATAATAACTTTACACATATTTGATTGCCGGTGTTTTCCTGCGAGATAAGATCCGAAATGAGGAGATCCACTGGAGTACTAAAGTGACCGATGTAGCTCTTAGTATTAGCAAGTTAGAAATGGCAATAGGCAGGCCACATCGCTCGTAGAACTGACAACCGATGGGGAAGAAAAGTTCTCGAGTGGCGACCACGAACTGGAAGACGCAGCGTAGGCCGGCCCCCCACTAGATGGACCGACGACGGTGGTGAAAGCCTCGGGGAGCCGATGGATGCAGGAAGCGAGCAGCCGCTCTAAGTGGCGCTCCCTGGGGAGGCCTATGTTCAGCAGTGGACGTCTTCGGGTGATGATGATGATGATGACATATTTGAAGAGAAAAATTCAGTAGGTAATATAAGAAAAGGGACCTAATAAGATGTCTGCACCCTTAATAGTCTTGTTTTATATTTTTTATTCTTTGTAGTCGAAGCATTTGACCAGTGTCCCACCTGATGGAACGTGATGTTGCAGTCTACGAGGGTACATGACATTTAATTTATATTATGTGATTAATTAATGATCTACTACGATACTTATATATTTTTCCTCAGCGCAAATTCCTAAAGGTCCTCACTTAATAGAAGACCAGAGCTATGTTTAAGTACAATGTTTACATAACGTTTTATTATACACTATCTCAGGGCGTTGATCTTTGTCACCCCAGGGTATTGACCTCACAATGCTTTAAGCATAATCTGCGCACTTTATGGTCTGAATTTCAATTTTTATGCAGCGCATTTTTATATTTAAACTGTAGGTACGCGAAAAACATAGGTACCTTCTTACTTAGTATTTTCAACAGTAATTAAATATTTCTTAAAAGTTATTGCACGAAAATTGTGTAGCGTGATTTTTCTACCGACTTTAAAAACAAGAAGGTTTCGTTTCGGTTGTTTTTTTTATGTTCGTTACATCTGAACTCCGCCATTCACCTTTGAAAACCGATCCCGAAAATTCATTTGTTATTTGTTAGATTTTGCACCAAAAAGGAATTTTATCAAAATCGGCTTAGTAGTTTACTTTATAATAAATCAAGCAAACTGTAAAAGTATATAATTAGATGATATCATTCTCCATGTGAGGAAGGCCCGTGTCCCATCAGTGGGAAAGTATCAGGCTGATGATGAAAGTGAAGTCCGCCCGACGTTCGCATACGCGACGTAAAGAATATTTTAGGTAATTTTTTACACCTTGTGTTACATTATTGGAGTTTTAGTAAAGAATATAATAGAGATCCTAATTTTTTGAAAATATATTATACCGGGTGTAATTGAATTCATTAGCATCCTTTGAGACTAGGTACCTACTCCTGATACCGGTCACGTGTGGACCAAAGTTTTTGAATTCTAACACATTGATTTGGTAATAATAATAACTCCGAAAAATGAAAATAACTTACTTAATCAAATGCTACAATACAAAATTTAATTAAAATAATGAAGTACTGTTTTTAATTAGTACATACAAGGTATAAAAACGTTTAAATGTATCAAAATCATCCTTATTTTCAATAAAAATATTTTCATTTACACTCTTTACTCTTTAATAATCATCTATAAATGATGTACTATCATGGGCTCAATTTATGCTAATGAATTAAACTACACCTGTATATTATAATAGCCTATGACACCCGGGAATAGTGTGGCTTCCTAATAGTGACAGAATTTTTCGAATCGGTTCAGTACGCCTAGTACGAATCTTTACGCGCGCGTAAGTGTAACATTAACGTAAGGCAGTTGTATGGCATTTGATCTGCCCCCTATTACGATTGAGCTAGCAGCGCTGCTGACGCGCGTCTGCTGCTCAACGGCAGACGCTACGCGCCATCGTAAAGGGGGCCTTAAGTTAACGTTACACTTACACGCGCCTAAATATTCGTGCTAGGCCTACAGTAGTTTAGGATGAAGCCTAGTTAATGCAAACCTTCAATCAAATCTTTCCTCTTTATAATGTTGTTACTCACTAACTTATATTATAACCATGGAATAACTAAACTTATAGATGTACTTGGCAGTGGGTAAGCGCGTTACTTTACTTACCGTCGTCGTATCCGTGAAGATATTTATTTTTCTTAAACTCCTTTCTACTATTCTACTATTGTAATTTGTTTCCGTTTCATAATCACTTATCAAGCTGCGATTGCTCATTGCTTATGATATTATGTATATAATTTACATTAAGTGTAATTTCTCATGCAGTGACATGTAAGTTTCTTTTGAGCAAATAAAGTTTCTTTAACCATAGATACAGATGTTATATGTAGATTATAATATATATTATTACCCCCAGTGAAACGCATTACTCGTCTCGTCAACGGAATAACACAATGTAAATACAGTAAACATAGTAATGGAATAATGAATCACTAGACACACCCATCGTAACTGAGTCAATAGACCACGTTATCGGCGGATCGGGTCATGCGTCACATAGATCAGCTTTACTGTTACCCGATGCAGTTTTATGGTACCCGGTTAAATGATCGATGCGTTGTGCTATAGAGCAGGCATGTCAAAGATGCGGCCCGCAGCCCGCATGCGCGCTGCATTTGTTTGCGGCCCGATCCAGTTTTAAGAAAAGCCTACCTTCAGGAAAACCAAGTCTTCCAATTTCAAATAACAAGTAGGTAAGTGCCGATAAAATGAGAATACTTCAGGCAGAATTTGTTTTTGAATTAAAATACAAGTACGGACAGAATTTAAAATGTATTATAAGCTCAAAAGAGATTATTTTTCGTTGTTTACGGGTCTATTTTGAGCTTGTCATAAGAGGGAGGCGCAGCGTAGGCAGACCCCCACTAGGTCGACCGACGACCTGGCGAAAACCACTCAAAGTGGCGCTCTCTGGAGGAAGCCTATGTTCAGCAGTGGACGTCTACGGGCTGTTGATGATGATGATGATAACGTTTCTTTTTCTCTCGACATCGATTTTCTACGGTCCATTGCGGTATGCGGCCCATCAATTACTTTCAGTTTGACATGCATGTGCTATATAGAGATGCATACTGTTGATAGCATTGACTTCACGGGTTTATTAGAGGCAGACCACTCTATATCTGTTCCTTGGCTTTGACATTAAGCACTTTGTAATTTTATATGCATAGATAGAAAGATAATACTATTGAAACACCGCATTACTGGAACAGACGATAAGACAACGTGACTTTGCCTGACTTTGGTATGCCATAGATGACTAAGTCGAATAAAAATTAATGTGTATTAATGTCTAGGTGGTACACTCAAATCTGCTAAGGCGTTAACTTTCAAATAGGCTCTGAAATATATGTTAATATTTAAAATTACTAGATTATTTTTCTAGGTGATAGGACTTTTCTGCAAAGTTCGTCTAGGTAGGTACCACCGCTCTGCCAGTTATTCTGCCGCCAAGCAATAGTGTGCAAGCACTGCTGTGTTCCGGTTTGAAGGGCATTGTAGCTAGTGAAATTACTGGGCAAATGAGACTTTATGACCTGATTACACAGTGTAGTAATCTGATTACTATTACTGCAACTGTCATGGGCGGCCGTGTCGCTTAACATCAGGTGAACGACTAGCTCGTCACGTCATTCATTCACATAAAAAATACTAAGAGAGAGTAGTAGGTTTCTTCCCGATCAGGCGACGCGACGTATTATCCGCCCCTGATTTATCAATTAGAAAACCACTTAGAATATGTCACATAGCTAAAATAGGATGCACTACGGCATTAACGGGTGCATTACCGATGCAGTACAATAAATAATTTCGCGGCGCAAATGGCAGGGTAACCTTTCAACTTAGCCCGGGCTTTGTTCCTTGTAGAATGCTAATTGGTTTAGATATAGGTACGTACCGTTGATTCGTTGACGTGAAAAAAGTAAAACAGACCCTACTAATAAGACTCCCCTGTCCATCCGTTTGTCTGTCTGTCTGTCCGTCCGTCTCACGAGGCTGTATCTCATGAACCGTGATAGTTAGACAGATGAAATATTTCTGTTGCCGCTATAACACCAAATTCTAAAAATAAAACAGAATTAAATTAACATTTAAGGGGGCCCCATACAATAAACGTGTTTTTTTTTATTGTTTTTATAGATAATGATACGAAACCCTTCGTGCACGTCTCCGACTTGCACTTGGCCAGATAGTTTTTGCGCCCACTCTACGTGTACCTATATCCGTATGACCAGTAGTGTCGCGGGGGTTCCGAGAGATCACTTCTCAAGAGACTCTTGAGAAGTGATCTGTTGTCCATATTTATTCTTCATCTTTTACAATTAACGGCAGCGCCATCTATTCAAAAATGAGAATCAGTATTTCCTTTACATCTAAATAATTAATCTGATGACAATCCAGCAGACAGTACTGGGTTTATATTCTGTATCGATTCCTTAATTCGAAACCACGCGAATTTGTTGTCTTACATAAGAAATCTGCAAACGTCTATTCTCTATGAAACGAAAACAAAACCGCGCAAAATAAATTTGGAATTGGCGCGATTTAAACTGTCAAAAATCATATGTTTTACCGAGACGCGTTCCGAAACATCAACACATCAAAAGATATGACCACTTATGTCAATATATTTTATTCAAAATAAAGATAACTTAAATTTAAAGTGAAGGTATATCTAACGCAGTGGCACGATTTGAACAAGACACGATAACGACATGGTTTCGTATCGTGTGGAATCTGTGTTTCCATAGAGAATAACCGCCCTGCTATCATAAATTTTATACAAATAATAATAACACCTCTTATAATGTGCTTGATTAAATTACTTGACAATATAATCAAAGCAGTCAATAATACAATTATCAAGTTGATTATGCCAGGTGTATTAACGCAATTAAGATTTATCCACGTGTAGCAATAATAAAATTGATAAGCGTATTTCTGCTGATAAAAACAAAACAAATGATTAAGTACCACCATCGCTCAATTACTATTATAGATATTAGATAGATATATTATAATATTGTTGACATAAAAACGAATTACATAAAGGTACTTTTACTAGGTGGTAGGACTTTTCTGCAAAGTTCGTCTAGGTAGGTACCACCGCTTTGCCAGTTATTCGGCCGCCAAGCAATAGTGTGCAAGCACTACTGTGTTCCGGTTTGAAGGGCATTGTAGCTAGTGAAATTACTGGGCAAATGAGACTTTATGACCTGATTACACAGTCTAGTAATCTGATTGCTAGACTGGGTGATGTCTCGGGATGGCGTGCGCAGTGCAGTGTCACGCGAAACTTTATTATTTTAAAGTTTCGAGTGACACTGCAACTGTTATGGGCGGCCGTGTTGCTTAACATCAGGTGAACGACCAGCTCGTCACGTCACTCATTCCCATAAAAAAAAGGTAATAAAATTAGTTGGTTTTGATACTTTTGTTGTGCTTACTTTTCAATTATTAAAGTGGTAGCACTTTTTTGGGAGATTTCATCGAAGTTAGTACCACCGCTCTACGAGATATTTTGCCGCCAAGTACTGTGCCAGCTCCTATATTCGGATTTGAATGACACTGTAGCCACTCTACTCTACCTATAGCTAGCGAAATTACTGGGCAAATGAAGCTTTATGAACTGATCTCACAGTCTAGTAGTTTTATTATTAGTCTGTGTGATCATCTTTGAGGACTCCTTAGAAATTCACGTTTTAAATTTCATATTAGACTGTTATCTGAATTGAACCGCATTAGATCTGAGTCACTCTCATAATAGAAGATGCCTTCCTAACCTCTATTTTTTCATTCTTAACTTTCTTTCCTAACCTTCGCCTCCGCCTGATGACCTCATTTCACAGGTCGATGACACCCAATCACTATTGTATGCAAATGCAAATAACCAGTCAACTCTTCACATTAACACGACACTGCTTTGTCATAATAAAGATTTAGTTCTTTCTTTTAATGAATATTGGAAATGTTAATATATTTGGAGCGACGAAGCTGCAATCACTCATTATTCGATGAGCTTTAATGACATATTCTGTGTTCGGTTTTGATTTAGACCACATTTAGTGCTTTTCCTTGTTATTGTGTGTCACTTTTGAGTTATTTTGATTGTGGTTTATGATAATGAAATGAATCAGTGTTGTCTTTAATGGACACACTTATTTTCCAGTTATGGAATGTCCTAAAATACAACATAATAAGTTAGTACTTATATATTTATTATTTATAAAAAACTTCTGTAGGACGGCGAAGGAAGGCCGGCTGCGCCTGCACCCCGTCTTTCGCCGTCCCATCCATTTATCCTTTTCCCCTTTATTTTTCCCTTTTGCTTCTCTCTTACCCATAAACAGGGTTAGAACTTATAACTAATTAACCCGTGCGAAGCCGGGGCGAGTCAGCTAGTAATTTTAATACTTTAGCACAATATTAGTGGAACTTTCGCACAAATTAATATTATCAGGGTGAAAAATTAAATCTAACTAAAAATCAAGTTACAAGTTTTTGTATATTGCATTACACATTTTACGTACTTTATTTACAAGTTTACATGGATCCCAACCAAGGCACTAATGGAAGTTAAATATATTAGGTATCTCGAAAGCCAGTTCTTTGCGTGATAAAATAATTTCTCGTGCTTTAGGAACCGGGATTTGAAAGTCGAAATCACAAAATATACGAATAATATTATCAAAGTCAACAGCCTAGAGACGTCCAGAATTAGGTCCCTGTGCTGAACATAGGCCTCACACATAGAGCATCACTTTAAGCGGCTGCGGGTATTGCGGCTTATATATTACTCGTATATTTAATAGTTCTCAGTATAATATTAATGGAATTGAAGTTAGTTTGTTTACACTCATGGAGTGTTAATAAAATAATACAAAAATTAAAAAAATGCAGGTGAAACCAAGGCCTGCATCCAGGCCCGGACTCTCTAGACACTAATATTTATCCCTTAGACTCTGTCACGTTACATCCGTTCCTTTCGTGAAAAAGGTAGAATGGAACGCTACAAGTTAATGAGCAGCTCCTCCCCTACCTAAACAGTGCCTAGGTTGACAGGATCCTAAGAGCTGAAGAGAAAAAAAAGGAATTGGTAACAGATATTTATTTTCGTAAATTTTACAAGCTTTGTAGAAAGCAAAAAAAAAGAGTCTCTAGATGATGCGGAAGAACGCGAAATTTAAGTTGTTTACGGCCTACAAGTTATCACGGTAGAATTAGAATGTTATTGGATCCAAACAAGGCCCACTTCCGGGTCTTCAAACAAACAAGGCCCACTTCCGGGTCTTTATTCAAACAAGGCCCACTGTCGTTATAGAGACTGAGGAATTCGTTGCCTTTAGTTTGTTCGACTTCCAGAGTTCAGCGGCTAGCTCATTCAGTTATTAGCTTCTGGATCCAGAAGAAGATTCTCGTCCTTCCACCGTCGATGAAGTATTATTACGCAGCTCAGATTCAAGATGCAGGAGCAGGAGACACGCAGGTATTAGTCGTCAAAGCTTTGACGGACGACGGGCCGGAACATGGTGATGAAGTTATATTGCCACTCAATGTTTGAAAAAGGCAAGCCGGTCGTCTCACTGGTTGACGCTCGGCGATAGATTCGTCGTGGTAGATACGGCGGCCGACGGTGACAACAGATGTAGTTTCGGCGATCAGCTCTCGGCGATAGATTCGTCGTAGTTTCGCGACTGGCTGTAGCGGATGTAGCTCGGCGATCGGCGATTTGACAATGGATATGTCGTGGCGCAGCGATTGACGTAGATGGAGATTCACTTCACAATTTTGGTGTTGGATAGCCAAAGATGGTTTTTGAAGGCGTTCTTGAGTTCCCGGGCCTTGCCTGGCCCGGGAATGGCCTTATATCAATTTAGTGTTCCTCGTTCGAGGAGTAAATTGAGACTGCCATTCCATAGCGACAGCTTTTCTAAAGAAACCTCGCTAGCATTCCAAGGTTCTAGATTTTTGCAGTTTTCAAAATTTTGAATACAGAATAGTAAAAAAAATAAATCTAGAGTCAAAATACATACAATCATGGCCAAACTATAAAATACCTCACTGAAATTGACAGTAGAAAAAGAAAAATATGAATTTGAAGAGAAACTAAATTCGAAACAAAAAAAACAGTTTCAAAACAACTGCCATCCGAGCAGTCGTGTCTAGAAATCGGGCCCGTGACCCGCGCGCAAAATCGATAAAGTGATGTAAAATTTTTGAGAAAAATCAAGTTTTTTTGTGCTTAAATTACTGTGAAAAGGACTGTCAAGTGCTGTGATGTGAAAGTTGTGAATGAATAATAGAAACCAGGTAATATATTATGATATATACATACATGTAGCATTACATATTTCCCCCACGACCCCAGAAAATTTTCAACTCCATTGAAAATTTTGAAGGTTAGGAATAAAACCTTGCTCTTTCATACTTAAATCTTGCACTTCTTCTTTTACTCGCTCACAAACATACTTAGGGGATATGGTTCACATATTTGATGACGCATACTCCACAAGGAACTATTCATTATACATAACGAAGGCTTATTTTTTTTAATTAGGTGTCGTTATCCGCACCTTTTTGAAAACCCGAGTAAAGATAATAAGTATTTACAATTAAGAAAATGTACAACACAAAGGCTTATTTAACGAGTTGTGTACCGCTCTTTAAGAATATTACACACACCCTTGGGTATTGAAGATTTCAAGGAAATTAATATTCAAGAACCTTGTATTTAAGAAATTGCAAGGAAATTAAGATTAGAGTAACAACATGTGTAACTAAGAAAGTATAAAAAAAAATGAGTAAACACAATGGCTTCTTACCCACACGACTCGTGTTATAAGATAAAACAAAAAGAGTGAAAAAAAAAATAACGTTTGTAAAATGGATTTAAAAAAATAAGCCGAAAGGGTCTAGTTTCCTTGTACAATACAAAAATAATATACGCTAAAGCTATTTACAGAATAAGTATACAATTTAGAGAAAAAAACAGAATACAACCGCTACACTATTTACACTTTAAAATCTTTTACATGCCACTTTCCTCTTAAGCCGTTAGGATCCTCTAAAATAAAGACGAGAGGTGAGAGCTTCTCAACAACTGTGCATTTGACATATTTGGGAGCCAACTTTGAACTGAAATATGCACCAGCGTTACTCTGGACGTAATTTTTACGCCAGACTGTGTCGCCAACGTTGAACTCTTTAAAGGTGTGTCTCGTGTTGTAATGAGCAGCATTTTTTGTGTGTGCAGTGTGTAATGCAACCTGTACTTTATCGAAGATGTTAGATAATAATCCTAAATTAGCGGCGTAGATGTCACGAGGAAGAAAAATGAAATTATCAAGGTTGGAGCAGTTAGTGTATAGTGAACCACATGGTATGGTTTCACGTCCAAAGACCAGAAAGGATGGAGAAAACCCAGTTGTAGAATTTACAGAACTGTTGAGTGCATATTGGATTTTCTGCAAATGTTTGTCCCATGAACGGTGATCATCTCCGACCAACTGTGAAAGTGCGGTGATAATTGTTCTATTATACCGTTCTGTGGGGTTTACTTGAGGGCAGTATCGAGGTGAATAAAATATAAAAGGAATTTTATACTTATTCAGAAAACTTTGAAACTCATTAGATTGAAATTGTGAACCATTGTCCATGATGATGGTTTGTGGCACACCGTGTACCAGAAACACATTATTTTCCAAATACATGATGATATTGGAAGATGTAGCGCGCTTGATAGGGAAAATAAGGCAATACTTTGAAAAAGAACATGTAACCACTAGTATGAATTGATTACGTTGTCTTGTGAGTGGAAAAGGGCCCATTAGATCTAATGAGAGGCTTTGAAAAGGTCTTGAACAAATTTTTGGTTTACCCATAGGACCATATGGAGAATGATTCGAATGCTTATAAGAGAGGCATGTTTCACAAGAAGAACACATTTTAGCCACATCTTTAAACATACCAGACCAATAGTATCTTAAAGAAAGCTTCTTGTATGTTTTGAAAATGCCAGTATGGGGATTACTTTCTGAGTCACCATGGCAAGTTTTGATGAGATTCATTCTCTCAGAGGGAAGTGGAACTTCTTTCCAAGCAAAATCTTCATTTAGATAATCAGGTGAGTTATTATAACGGTATAAATTATTGTTGAGAATTTTGTAATTTGGATAAGCATCAGGATTATCTCGACAGTTAGTAAAAAGTCTATTATATAGTTCCAATTGTGATGCATTGTCTCTAGATATGGGTTCAACACCACCAATAATAGCAGTATCGGGTATTTTATGACGCGACAGAAGGTCTGGGACAACATTTTCTTTTCCTTTTTTATGTTTTAGGTCGAAGTTAAAACAAGACAGACGAAGACTCCATCGTGCCAATCTGCCAGAAGGATTAGACAAATTTTGGAACCACTTTAATGCTGCATGGTCAGTGTATACTGTAAATCGTTTACCGTTATCAAGATAACAACGCCAATGCTCAAGTGCAGTAATGACAGCTAAAGTCTCACGTTCTGTAGTTGAATAATTCTGCTCATGCTTGTTTAGAGATCTACTCATATATGCAATAACAACTTCTTTATTGTCTTTTTCCTGAGTCAGCATAGCACCTATCCCAAAGTTAGAAGCGTCGCAGTGAACGGAAAATGGATAGTCAAAGTCAGGGCAAGATAGTATTGGTGTTGTAGTCAAGCATTCTTTTAATTTAGCAAAAGCAGAGTCAGCCTCAGCATTCCAGACAAATTTTTTTGGAGATTTTTTTCCAGATGACGTTAATTTACAGAGTGGTGAAGCAATAGTACTGAAATTAGGTATGAATCGGCGAAACCAACTGCACGTACCTAAAAATTTTCTTACTTCTTTTTTAGAGGTAGGAGCAGCGTAAGCTAGAATCGCTTCAATTTTACTGGGATCAGCCCGCAATCCTTGCTCATCTACTATGTAGCCAAGATATTTCAGTTCTTTGCGAAAGAATTGACTCTTTTCAAAGTTAATGGTTAGACCAGCATAAGAAAGTTTCTGATGAACTTTAAGTAGGAGTGAAATATGTTCCTCAAATGTCGCACCTATGATTATTATGTCATCTAAGTAACAGAACACTTTATTCTCAAACTCTGGAGTGAATAAACTGTCCATGAGTCTTTGTTGAGTTGCTGGAGCGTTTGTCAATCCGAAGGGCATAACAGTGAATCTATACATTCCTCTACCAGGTACGTAAAAACCAGTTTTATCTCTGTCTTTGAGATGTAATGGAATTTCCCAAAAAGCCTTTGCTATATCGATACTAGACAAATATTTAGCATTTTTGAGGTTATCTAGTATCTCAGAAACAAAAGGGAGGCTGTAGGCATCTTTACGAGTAATTGCATTCAGCTTTCTATCTTTACGAGTAATTGCATTCAGCTTTCTGCTGTCGACGCAGAAACGCCATTCTCCGTTCTTTTTTGGAGTGATAAGTACTGGAGATAACCAAGGACTCTCACATTTTTCTATAACTTTTAATTCTAGCATTTTATCGACCTCATTGATGAGTGCTTTTTGCTTTTCTGGAGAGAGACGATAACAACGTTGTTTTATAGGTAAAGCATCACCAGTATTGATCCGATGACTAACTAAACTAGTACGGCCTAATTTACCTCGTTGTTCAAAAGAAATACTTTTGAAACGCTTGATTATGTCATTAGCAATTTCTACTTGATTCCCAGACAGATGATCAAATGTTGATATTTGATTTTCAACAGCACAAGTTGTATGATCTTTAGATTCGAGATTGAGTTCAAGAGAAAGTATCTTTGGGGAGAGTTCGAATTCTTTCCAGAAATCCCACCCAAGTATCAAAGAAGGATAAATATCAGGGAAAACATAAGCTTTGATAACATGTGTCTGATTATGAAATCTCAATGGCAAATGAAAATAACCAGAAGACATTGCTTTTTGTTTATTAGCAACCATAACTTGAGTTGGAGACTTGAATAGTTTAAAGCCTAACTTTTGGATATCTTTATGAGAGTTATTACCTAAAATAGTTATACAACTTCCACTATCTAAAAGACCGGAAAAAGGTATATTGTTTATAGACACGTTAATAAAAGGTCTGTTAAAGTCTTTTTCTTTGTCGTAGAAAACAGAAGTTGTTTTGTAGCAAAACATAAAATTTCGAATAGTATTTAACCATTGATTCCAGTCGTTAAGATCAAAATTATTGTTATGTGATTTAGTGAAACCATTCAAGTCGTCAGCTAGTTTTTTTGTTGATTTGATGGAGCACATTTTGGACATTCGCTGATTCTCACGCCTTTACGACCACATTTAAAACAAATGAGGTATCTAGGCTTAGTACAAGTTTGTAAAGAATGGCCTGTGATACGACAGCGATAACAGAATTCTTCTTTAGAAATGTCATTAGTTTGAGATGACGAGCGTGGATGTTTATCTTCATGCACTGCATTAGTGTACCTTACGTTTGGAGACGCTTTAGGAAATGAAGCTTTAGAAAATGAAGGAAGATAGGCAAATTCAGCAGCACAAGAAGTGTCTTCAGATCTAGGCTCATGAAAATTTTTGTCTCGTTCAGAAATGCGTTCGTAACTTTGACAAGTAGAAATTAAAGAATCTACCGTTTTAATATCTTTAAGTGCAACAAAAACTGAATAGCACGGTCTTATATTATGGAGTAAAATCTCTAATTGTTCGCTCTCGCTAAGTTTCTTTGAAAGACGAGCAAACATACCGAACATAATTGAGACGTAAACGATAATGGTCTCAGTTGCTCCTTGCGTTCTATTCCTTATAGCTTCCAACAGCTTATAGTCGTAATCATGTATACCAAAATCTCGAATCAGCAATGTGCAAATATCTTTCCACGATAAGGTAGGATTTCGATTATACTGAAAACGAAACCAATGAAGGGCATCACCTGTGAAAATCTCAAAGGCGTGCTTGCAAAGCATACCTTCCGGAATGTTTCGAGAAATCCTAAACTCGTCCAATCTTTGAAGAAATGATCTAGGGCACGATTTTCCATTGAAAGAAAACGTTTTGAGCTCCTTCACAAAATTATCCGAAGTGTGATAGTTTTGTACAGACTCGGAAGCCAGTGGTATACTAGTCAGAATGCTTGAAGGTAAAGTGGGTTGAGGAGTACTCAGTACTTCCAAAGTTTGATTGGTTCCAGTCATAGGTAGTAATTGATAAATCGAGGGAGGGCTAGGCTGAGTCTGAGGACAAGGATTGTGAATGTCAACTAACACTTCTTCAGAAGATCCTGCATAATCTGAAGTTAAGACTTCAAACCGTTTTTGGAGCGTGAAGAAGCGAGATCGTATGTTTGAGCATGACTCAACAAATGGTGGAACGGCGTTAAAGCGTTCGAGGCGATAATGAAGATGATTTACGAAAGATTCAACTTTCCTCAGGTTACTTTTATCATCCGTGGCTTCGAGGTGCGAGATTTTACCCTCGACGTAATTAAACGTGATCTCTGCTTGGGAGAGGTCATGTTTGAGAGGTATTGGAGAAGATTTTATGTCCTCAGGTTGAATGTGACTCAATTTTGCCAGCTGCTCCTTAAGAGTTGTCAAAGTGTCAGCTGGTTTTTCACCTCTGATAGTCACTTCATATTCCAGTTCAAGTTTGTTTAGAAACGAGTATTTAATGGGTCTCGCCATAGTCACAAGTTGAAGTCAATAGTCAAGGATAAAATCAAGTCAAGTTTAAGTTCGTTTAAGTATTAAGTACTATGCGAGTGTTGTAGAATGTAAGTGTGATGTTCCGCGTGTCCTGCCTGTATAAAAATAAATTAAGCAAGTACCTAAGATATTACGTTAGAGCCAAAAGTCAATATCAAATTTTAGCCTACTTGAGTAAGTATTATTTTAGAATTTAGAAGAATGTTTTAGAGGGTTCATTTTAGTTGGGCGCCAAACTGTCACGTTACATCCGTTCCTTTCGTGAAAAAGGTAGAATGGAACGCTACAAGTTAATGAGCAGCTCCTCCCCTACCTAAACAGTGCCTAGGTTGACAGGATCCTAAGAGCTGAAGAGAAAAAAAAGGAATTGGTAACAGATATTTATTTTCGTAAATTTTACAAGCTTTGTAGAAAGCAAAAAAAAAGAGTCTCTAGATGATGCGGAAGAACGCGAAATTTAAGTTGTTTACGGCCTACAAGTTATCACGGTAGAATTAGAATGTTATTGGATCCAAACAAGGCCCACTTCCGGGTCTTCAAACAAACAAGGCCCACTTCCGGGTCTTTATTCAAACAAGGCCCACTGTCGTTATAGAGACTGAGGAATTCGTTGCCTTTAGTTTGTTCGACTTCCAGAGTTCAGCGGCTAGCTCATTCAGTTATTAGCTTCTGGATCCAGAAGAAGATTCTCGTCCTTCCACCGTCGATGAAGTATTATTACGCAGCTCAGATTCAAGATGCAGGAGCAGGAGACACGCAGGTATTAGTCGTCAAAGCTTTGACGGACGACGGGCCGGAACATGGTGATGAAGTTATATTGCCACTCAATGTTTGAAAAAGGCAAGCCGGTCGTCTCACTGGTTGACGCTCGGCGATAGATTCGTCGTGGTAGATACGGCGGCCGACGGTGACAACAGATGTAGTTTCGGCGATCAGCTCTCGGCGATAGATTCGTCGTAGTTTCGCGACTGGCTGTAGCGGATGTAGCTCGGCGATCGGCGATTTGACAATGGATATGTCGTGGCGCAGCGATTGACGTAGATGGAGATTCACTTCACAATTTTGGTGTTGGATAGCCAAAGATGGTTTTTGAAGGCGTTCTTGAGTTCCCGGGCCTTGCCTGGCCCGGGAATGGCCTTATATCAATTTAGTGTTCCTCGTTCGAGGAGTAAATTGAGACTGCCATTCCATAGCGACAGCTTTTCTAAAGAAACCTCGCTAGCATTCCAAGGTTCTAGATTTTTGCAGTTTTCAAAATTTTGAATACAGAATAGTAAAAAAAATAAATCTAGAGTCAAAATACATACAATCATGGCCAAACTATAAAATACCTCACTGAAATTGACAGTAGAAAAAGAAAAATATGAATTTGAAGAGAAACTAAATTCGAAACAAAAAAAACAGTTTCAAAACAACTGCCATCCGAGCAGTCGTGTCTAGAAATCGGGCCCGTGACCCGCGCGCAAAATCGATAAAGTGATGTAAAATTTTTGAGAAAAATCAAGTTTTTTTGTGCTTAAATTACTGTGAAAAGGACTGTCAAGTGCTGTGATGTGAAAGTTGTGAATGAATAATAGAAACCAGGTAATATATTATGATATATACATACATGTAGCATTACAACTCACAGAGGCTCGATATCGAGCTGGCATACATTGTTGTTCTTTTGTTATGGAAAATGCTGGTATAAAAATGAGACCTAATTGATCTTAATTCATTTCAATGTTTTACATGAAAGTGTTGGCCGATATACCATACTGGTGGATGTCAATCAGTCAGTGGGTCAACCAGTCACTACTCTTTTTTACTAAATGTAAAAAAATCTACGCATGCGCAGTCTAGCCTGCCGTCCGCAGGGAAGCTATCTGGGGCCCATTTGTTACGATAAATGCAGCAGTGCTGCGAACGCGCGTCTGGCGCTCAACTATACTGTCTAAACTGTATGAGCGCTGCTAGATTCATCGTAATAGGGGGCTTGTCGGAGTAGCTAGGTGGGTGGCCTCTAGGTTGTCCGGGGCCCTCAGCTGGCTGGGCTCCTAGGCTATTCCTTGTATGCCCATAGGTATAAATTCGTGTCTGGCTGCATAGTTAAATATATAAATGCACAGTAAATCTAACATAGCCTTCGTTGTCACCATTGAATATGGAATCCCACAGACATTTGTTATTTTGTCCTTGACATCTTACCTTAGAATATTTTCCAATCATACCGCCTGTCACACGAGCTGATAGCATCGCAGTTATGAGCTCAATAATTACGATGATAATTAGAAACCAATGCGGGCCGAATTGCTGTCAAAAAAACCTATGCCTAGTGTAGCAAAGTTATAGATAGGTACCTAGTTGAAAAACTTATTTATCTAGGGATAGGTACTTATTTGTGTTACAACTACCCACACGGCAAAAATTAAAACCGGAAACAGGAAACAGAAACAGCTGGAGTCGTAGAGGAGTCCTCCATAATGATTAAAATTGTATACATTTTAAAAATTGGAATCTCGAAAAAATAAGTTGTTTAAGGTAGATACTAATAAAATATAGTTCTACGAGTATAAATCATTTTCCAATGATCCTATAAAATTAGAGAGAAAGAGATAGTCTATCCTTTTTCATAATATTATTTTGACTTTTTAGTTTTATCAATACTTTTGATGAAATAAAAGAAGTACTCTTGCCCACTACTGGTGGAAGCAATCCAGCACAACAAATAAAGGGAATACCTAATGGTATTATGGGAGTATTATAAGGGAAATTTATCCATTAATGCTTTTATAAAGGTCGGGGATTATGTTACAGGGCTTTATTGAGAGGGTGGACGTGTGCGTGTTTGAAAATAAATAGGTCATGTCTGAATGCATTTGAATTAGGTTCTGCAATACAATGAAATTGGACAATAACATTTTTTTAGAGAATCAATGACGTGAATAGTTACTTAGCTAGTCGTTCATCTGATTTTAAGAGACACGGCCGCCCATTACAGTTGCAGTGTCACTCGAAACTTTAAAATAATACAGTCCCGCGTGACACTGCACTGCGCACGTCATCCTGAAACATCACACAGTCTAGAAATCAGATAACTAGAATGTGTAATCAAGTCATACAGTCTCATTTCCCCAGTAATTTCACTAGCTACACTGCCCTTCAAGCCGGAACACAGTAGTGCTTGCACACTACTGCTTAAAAATTTTTTTTTTTTTTTTTTACTTCAAATCTAGCGATGTCGCAGGTAAAGCTAGTACAATGAACATACTCGTGTTGCAAATAAACATTCATTATTCCAACTCAAATATTTTACTTCTTTCGTTTTACAAATTACAAGGTATCAAATTAGGAACACAAAGATTTCATCAAGAGCGAACGTTCGTAAAAATATGTCTTAGAGCAAAATTCCCGGCGTTCGCAAAAGTTGTATATCAATATAGTAACATCAATACGCCAGTTACATAGTTTTTGTTATTCCATTTATATTTTGTTTTATTTATGTTTTTGTTACCATAAAGATCTTATTAGGAAATTAATAGGTTGTTCCTGAAAAAAGCTATCACACTAATATTATAAAGGCGAAAGTTTGTTAGGTACATTTCTGTCTCCTTGCGTTAAGTACTCCTCCGAAGAAATATTTAGTTGATTTTGACTATGTAGGTTAATGCCAAACAACTAGAATTCGTTATGAATTTTCTACTTAGGTACATAAATATAATAGGTTCCGAAAATCCAGGTAAAATAAATAAGTAGCTACTTTAAACAGAATTGTTATTCCTTGCCAACAATATTATTACTAAAAACAAATGATAACTTATATATATAACTTCCTGAGTTTGTATTGCTTACATCAGATCAGGCAAATAAATAATTCATCAAAACTTTGTGGAACGTAAACAAACCGTAAAAGCTCCTAAAATATTAAACAATCCGAAGAAATACAAATAACTCAATCCGACAAAACAATTCTTCACTTTCTAACAAACAAAGATAACAACATTACCTCATCCCTTAGTCATAAGAGGCACGGCCCCAAACCGAAGATAAACATTTTAAAAACAATTACAGTCGTCACCTTGACCGACCTACTGACCGGGATAGATGGAAACTGTGCTAACGACGCATAATACCTATCTCAAAATCATTCCAATATCGGCATTTAGTTCATACAATGCGGGCTCCTTCGTGCTAGCGGTTGCCCTACTATACCAAAGGTATATAAAAGATACGGCTTGGAAGCATCTCCAGTCTCATTCCGACATTTAAATGAGAGGCTTGTGTCCAACATTCGCGATTTTATTTTTTTAGAACCGGTCATGGGAGCCATGCTGTTAGTGGTAGCCGCGTGCTTGGCGGTGGTGCAAGCTGGGAAGCCCGGCGTGCCCAACCTCGGCTGGGGAGAAAGAACCTTCGCCATCATCGAAGTCAACCAGGCGGCCACCGCTTACAACCAGCTCGTCACCAAGCGGGAATCCGCTGATGTGACCGTAACCTGGAACACCTGGTCTGGCGATCCGGCTGACAAGTCCAGAGTTACCCTCGATGGTAATGAAGTCTGGTCTGGTGCAGGCGGTGCGACATCAGCAACTTTTAAAATCAAGAAGGGTGGAAGATACCAGATGAAAGTGGAATTGTGTAACAAAGATGGGTGCAGCTCAAGTCAAGCAACAGAAATTGTCGTGGCAGACACTGATGGTAGCCATTTACCCCCATTAGAGTTCTCTATTGGAGAAAAGAACAAGCCTTTTAAACAGACTTCTGGAAAAGTTATTGGAGCTTACTTTGTGGAATGGGGCGTATATCCCAGAAAGTTCCCCGTTGACCGTGTGCCAATCCCCAATCTGACTCATCTTCTTTACGGTTTCATCCCAATCTGCGGTGGTGATGGTATCAATGACAGTTTGAAAGAGATCGAAGGTAGTTTCCAAGCTCTGCAACGTTCCTGTAGTGGTCGAGAGGACTTCAAAGTATCCATCCATGATCCTTGGGCTGCCCTACAGAAGCCACAGAAAGGTTTGTCATCCTGGAACGAGCCTTACAAGGGCAACTTCGGTCAACTGATGATGTTGAAACAAGCCAAGCCTGACTTGAAGATCCTTCCGTCTATTGGAGGTTGGACATTGGCCGATCCCTTCTTCTTCTTCACCGACAAATCGAAGAGAGACAGATTTGTTGGTTCAGTTAAGGACTTTCTACAGACATGGAAATTCTTCGATGGAGTAGACATTGATTGGGAGTTCCCTGGAGGCAAAGGCGCCAACCCGGACCTCGGTGGTCCAGAAGACGGTCGCGTGTACGTGCAGCTCATGAAAGAGCTCCGTGAAATGCTGAACGAGCTTTCTGCTGAAACAGGAAAGAAATACGAGTTGACTTCGGCCATCAGCGCTGGTTGGGACAAGATCCAAGTGGTTGACTACAGTGAGGCGCAGAAATACATGGACCATATTTTCCTGATGAGCTACGATTTCAAGGGAGCCTGGTCAAACGACACACTTGGACACCAGACGTCTCTGTATGCACCTTCATGGAAGCCTAAAGAGACTTACACCACCGATTTCGGTACCAAGTTCCTGTTGGCACAAGGCGTCAACCCTAAGAAGATCGTTGTTGGTGTAGCTATGTACGGAAGAGGCTGGACTGGAGTGCACAACTACGAAGACAACAATCCTTTCACTGGTAACGCTACAGGGCCTGTTAAGGGAACTTGGCAGGATGGTGTCGTAGACTACAGAGAGATAGCTAATGAAATCGCGCAAGGGAAATGGGAGTATCATTACGATAGCGTCGCGCAGGCACCTTACGTTTTTAGAAAAGCAACCGGAGATTTGATAACGTACGATGACGCGCGATCAACGATTGCTAAGGGCAAGTATGTGAGGAACAATAAGCTCGGAGGTCTGTTCGCATGGGAAATAGACGCTGATAATGGCGACATATTGAATGCAATGAACATAGGGCTCGGAAACAGTGCGTGATTCCAATTGTATATTGTATTGAATTGAACTGAATTGTGATCGTAACCATAAGTTAGCGTTAGGGAGAGGTCTCAAAACGTATAAAATTAAAATTACCTGTACGACTGAACTAATTAATGTAAGAATTAAAAAAATTACAAAAATTTATATCTTTGTTTGATTTTGTCTTTAAAAGTATTCTTTTTTATTATTTTAGGTAGGTAAACAAAGACTGTATTAATTGTACTTTCTTATTTATAGTAAAGTTGATAAATTGATTTAGGTTTCATGCCAAGTTTTTATTAATAAATTAGTATTGTAATCATCATTGACCCAATCATCCCACAATCACTGCTGGGACATGGGTCGAGAAGAGAGAGCTACCATGCTGGCCAAATGCTGATTTATGTATAATTATGTTTGTTTAGTATTTACCGAATCAGCAGTGCATGCACCGATCTTCGGTTCGACAAATATATCGAGTCGATAAACAGATTTTATTTATCGATCTAATCGGTAACTTGTAGCATGGATCTAACATCGGTAATTCTTGTCGAAGTCTTTCGAGGGCTTTATTTAGTCGACATCTTATCGATCATTCGTTCGTAATTCTCACAGAGTAACTTTATATTATGGAAAATTCCAAAGATTAGGGAAAAAATTGAAGGCTAAAGAAAAGAGGTTAGTCATTCATTCACAAAAAACACCTAGGTATTTAAAGGATTTATTCTATTGAAATATTACAGAAAACCATTATTTTCATGTGAAATCCGATTAATTATTGAAGAGGAACGAAATAATAACTATATTGGCCGAAAGGATTTTACCTAATTATTCAGTTTCAAATATTTTATCAACCATATTATTATATTAGATGTAGTGCTTAGTTGATATATGATAGTAAACACATATGAAACTTGGAATAGGTGTTTAATACTTTTTCATTTTTTCATGGAAAAACTTCTGTATGGATTTGACCACCAGCAACTTCTCTCCTGTCCCCTGCAGTGCTAGGGATCTTGATGTAACTGCTCGTGAGATTTTGAACAACTGCTTGCAACAAATCCTGCACAAGCTTGCTTATAGTACCCGTACACACCTACAACAATAAATTTCCATGTATAAGTAGAATAAAATAACAAAGTTAGACTATAATTTAAGCAAATAGTTTCCGCTTTGGGAAGTACTTACTAATTACTATAACATTCACCGGCAGTCCATTTGATCGGCTCCTTAGAGATCGCTCTCAATAACTTGAATAACGGCGAGGGCAATTTCTTTATGAATTCTAAACAGAATCTCAAACTGTTCGTTAGGTAGGTCGAGAGAATTATAGGCATCTCTTAGGCACCGCCTATTGATTCTCAAGACATCTCGACGTTTCCATTTTTCGGCTTACAATATTAAAATATAGCCAAAATCCAGTTTGAAAATATTATAAATTGGTTATCGAGCAACTATGGAAACCCGACAAAATTCGATAAGTTTGACAAGATTAAACCGATGACAAATGTCAAAAATTAGATCCATGCGTGGTTTAGTCGACAAGGAACGACATGATCGTTAAGATTTATCGAATTTATATCGAAGTCGATCAAATACATTCCGTGCTACCGATTTCGTTTTATCGAAACTTTATGTCAAATTTGACATGAAAATTCGTTAAATATATCGATCGGAAGATCGGTGCTTGCACTGCAGGTCAGCGTTTGATCAAATTCTGATGTTGTGGCATAGAATAGAATAAATAATTTATAAGTACTATGTGGTGTGATGTTAGACTGACTAGGGGCACGCTCGCTACACCTGAGTTGGGGCTGGTGCTCAAGTGGCTGCCAGAATATGCTCCTTTTAGTCCGTGTAGTTCAATCTAATGTGAACGTTTGCTTAATTTAAGATAATGGTTCAATTAAGTACTTTCAAAATATTTTATGTTTCATTAAAAAAACTAGCATGTTTAGAATAAAACCAGAATAATTTTATTTTATTTTACCGCAAAAATAACGCTTTTGGTTCGTGTTTGATTACATCAATAATCAAATTATTGAATTACAAAACTTGCATTTTCTTGAAACAAACCAAATGAAAATTAGATAATAAACATTGAACTTGAACCTAAAACCGCCGATAAAGATATATTTTTTAAAATAGATTTAAATTGGATTTTAATAGAAGTGTTGATGGATAATCATCAATAAGTAATTTGACGTTATAACGATATATCACTAATCTACGGTTCAATTCAAAAGATGCATCCAACCCAAGATAAGACTAGGTTAGACTGATGGTTTTGTAGCCACTTTATTTATGTAAATATTTAAACCTTATTGAATAAAGAGAAGGTGCTCTTACAATAAACAACAATGCGTAGTATTCATCTCATTTTATGAAAATTTTGATCATTGAAAACATTTTCGATATCATTATACCATCAATTTAGACAAAAAATCATATACTTTGTACTAGACAATAACCTGACACTGAAATGAAACATTATATTCTCAGAGAAAAGGAAATGTATCATACAATGAGCTCCTCAATGTTCTCAATGTTCTCTCAATGATTTTGTTGTGTTTCAATGAAACGAGTCGATTTATGTCTAGATACGAAAAAAAAACTACCAAAAATAAAATTAATGAATTATCTCTAACCGATTTCAAAAAAATTAAGAACAAGAATTTTGCGATGCAACATTTCGTCAGAACAAGAAACTCTGGCTTTTGTTCTATGACGAATATTTGCGTTTACAATATATTTTCTCTCATTCAGCTAACCATTTTATAAAATTAAAAATAGAATAAAACTAAACCTTATTGGAATTAGACAATACATTTCTAAGAACATAAAATAATTAACTAATGATCTTTTAATTGTAGTTAAGTGGCCACTAGAGGTTTATCAGACTGTCAACTAGCTATATAAGAATGCTCCTCGATAATATAATTAACTATACATTAATGTGTCTTTAATTACATGTCTATAGTAATTAAAAAAGTGTTCTTTTTTGTTTATGACATATTAACAACTAATTTAATTTATTCATTTGATTTATTTTTTATGTAAATTAATTTAATGACTTATTAATATAAATAAATAGTTTGTTTTAAAACTCGTTCCAAGAAAAAAAAATTAAGAGTTGAATTGATTTATTCAATAAACGTAGTCTATGTATTCATGATATTTTTGTCAAAATAATGTTGGGGCCAATAAATTTACCTAAGTATTTATAATTATTTAATTATTAAAAATAATATAGGTGCATACTTACCTACCTATTTTACTTAGATAGGTACATTTTTAAGAACGTACTTTCTTACCTATGTATGACCAGTATCTATGTGCTTAGCAAAGATTAATTCATCATCATCATCATCATCAACAGCCTGAAGACGTCCACTGCTGAACATAGGCCTCCCCCAGGGAGCGCCACTTAGAGCGGCTGCTCGCCTCCTGCATCCATCGGCTCCCCGCGGCTTTCACCAGGTCGTCGGTCCACCTAGTGGGGGGCCGGCCTAAAGATTAATTACTGCGGTCATACTACGACTACTAAATATAGTACCTAAGTAGTAATTCTAATCGGCGTCAGCGCAGCTGCTGCTTTCTGAACTGAACTGGCAGGTTGTGGTTTGATTCCCGCTCAGGTCTAGCTGTTACAATAAATTCTAACTATTACGTATTTATAAAATAAAATCTGTAATGAAGAGATCCACAAAATAACTAAAGTCACTGAAATAGCTTTCATAATTAGTAAGTTTAAGTGGCAATGGGCAGGCCATATCGCTCTCAGGGAAGAATATTATGTAAATAAATAAAATAAATATGTGTGGACATTTCACACAGTGCCATCTAGCCCCAAACTAAGCATAGCTGGTACTATGGGAACCAGATAACTGATACAATACTTATATACTTTTTTGTTTGTAAATACATACATAGAATACAATATAACACCCAGACGCAGAACAAACATCTATGTTCATCACACAAATGTTTGTCCCGGGCAGGAAACGAACCCACAGCCCTCAGTTCAGAAGGCAGGGATACTACCAACTGAGGTATCGGGTCCGTCGAATGGATGGATCTCGAGTGGCGACCACAAACTTACGTACCCCGCTAGGTGGACCGGACATTTTGGATGCAAGAGGCACTTAAGGTAATTAAGGTAATTAAGAGGACGGTCTATTGTTCAGCATTGGACATCTTGAGGCTGTTGTAGATGGTGATAATATTATTTCACTAAAAGCTCAAGCTGCTGGATTTGAACCCGCGACCGTAAATTAATCTCTTTACCAAACGAGCTATTATCACCTCAACTTTTTTTTTAAATTTCTTTTAATCAAAGCATTTGATCACTGTCTCACCTGTTGGAAAGAGATAACGCAGTCTACGATGGCACTATAATCCTCCCCACGTGATGTGACTGTGGACTGACGAATTGGTGAAAACCGCGGGGAGCGGATGGATGCAGAAGGCGAGCAGCCGCTTAAAGTGGCGCTCCTGGGGAGGCCTATGTTCAGCCGTGGACATCTTCAGGTTGTTAATGATGACGATGATGATGACTATACTTCATTGAAATCGTCGGATTCGTAGCCCCAAGCCGAATGCAACAAGTTTTTTCACCAACCGGTATGTCAACTGGCATAACGGCACTGATCATTGTATTCGCAAACGTCCGGCACTGGGGCGGCCTGATTCCGGTGTCTCATTTGAATAATCTTTATCTTTATTTAGGGTACTGTGATTATTTTATTTATTTATTTATTTAGTAGGTACTTTAAGAACAAAATGTGTACTATATTAGAGTTAATTTCTATCAGTCATGTCAGACATGTAGTGAGGAAAATAACTAAACCAATCTCGATTTTTAAACAAAAAAAGTACCAAAATAATAAATAATAATAAATAAATAAATATTTGTGGACATTTCACACAGCACCATCTAGCCCCAAACTAAGCAAAGCTTAACTATATGGGAACCAGACAACTGATACAATACTTATATACTATTTGTTTGTAAATATACACATAGTATACAATATTACAACCAGACACAGAACAAACATCGATGTTCGTCACACAAATGTTTGCCCTGGGTGGGAATCGAACCCACAACCTGCAGTTCAGAAGGCAGGGTTGCTACCAACTTCGATCAGGCCAGTCAGTGGCCAGTACCCAGTCAGTAATAATGTCATTGTCATCATCAACAACAGCCTGAAGGCGTCCACTGCTGAACAAAGTGTCTGCTCGCCCCCTGCATCCATCGGCTCCCCGCGGTTTTCACATCGTCGGCCCTGGTTCACCTACTGTTGGGCCAGCCTATGTTGTGTCGTTCGCTTCGTGGTCACCATTCGGAAATCTTTCTTTCCCATCGGTTGTTAGTTCTACAGAGTAACGAAAAAGTTCTGTGATTCTAGGAGCGATGTGGCCTGCGCATTGCCATTTCAACTTTGCTTATAATTCTAATTCTTCTGTTCCTGAAGGATAGTCCACGTGGGCAAAGCCGCGGGGGCATACGCTAGTAAGTATAGTATAAAATTAAAACACGAAGATTTGCACTGTTATCGCTTTTATTGAGAAGACTTACAATCTATAATCTTTTCTTGTTAGAAGCCATTGCGCGTATGTCTATGTAGCGCGTTAGGGTTGCCCTAAACCAGTAGAGTTGTCCTAAGCTATTAATCTAATGACTGTAATTAAGGATAACAGTTATAACTTTTACATTATAGTATCTTAATGCCCAGCGATCACACACATAGATCCTGGACCCTAATTAGGATCCCCTGTATCTACAGACCCAGGAACTACGAGAACCATGGTCCCACAACACCCAGACACAGAACAAGTAAGTATTTGCGATATGTTTTTTGCTGTGCATAAATACTTGTAGTGCCGCGGGACTCGAACCAGCCACCTCTAGGTTATAAGCTGACCTGCTCAACCACCACACCACGCCAGTCTTTGCTTTTAGCTTAGTATAATATTTTAGTCAAGGATGGAAACTTATTCCGTTATTCTGTGGCGCTTTCTATGGAAAATGGAAAGCTAAAGATAAAGGGAGGCGTGCTGAAACATGGAGACTATTGAAAAATGGTATAAGCAGTCTCGGGGGTATGAAATAAAATTAAACGTTTAGTTAAGTTTCATTGTAAAATCAAAATATCCTTTGACTGTAGTAGGTAGTAGGTAGTATAGATGTTTAATTTAAAAAAAATTAGTGACGGAAACATCTAAGAATCTAAGAACTAAGTACATTCCATCACATTGTTAAGCCACCCAGCAAGCAATACTGAGATCTTAGGCAGAGGTAACTTAAGACACAGAAGCTAAAAGAAGACGAAACTGCTGAGGATGAGGCCAAAATGACACAGAAAGTAAAACACGACAAAAAATGTTTATAAACGCCTGTCGAAATAATGTTTTCAAATCCCATTGCCTCAAATTGATATCAAGTCTAGTAGGAGTAATATAGTCACAAGAAACACTAGAAACGTAGACGAAAATACACTTTACCTAGCTATACATATACCTATTCCAGTCTACAGATTATTAAATTTGACTGACCATACTCAGTTATTGGTAGTAGCTCTGCGTTCAGAAATGTCACAATGTCAATGTTGATGTCTGTGGGTTCGATTCCCACCCAGAACAAACATTTATGTGATGAACTTCGATGTTTGTTCTGTGTCTGGGTGTTATTAGTATAAGTATTCTATCAGTTATCTGGTTCCCACCATACAAGTTATGCTTCGTTTGGGGCTGGATGGCGTTGTGTGAAATGTCTTCCGATGGGGAAGAAAGGTTCTCGAGTGGCGACCGCGAACCGGAAAACACAATGTAGACCAGCCCCCGACTAGGTGGACCGACGATTTGGGAAGCCGCGGGAAGCCGATGGATGCAAGAGGCGAGCAGCCGCTCAAAGTGGCCCTCCCTGGGGGAGGCCTATGTACAGCAGTGGACGTCTTCCGGCTGTTAATAATGATGAAGATGATTTATTTATTTTATTATTTATTATTATTAATATACAAATAGTCGCTTCACGTTGTACCTATTTACATACATTTACCAGATTCTACTAATTCAATAGCTCTATAGTCTTCATAATATACCTACCACTTTATTTACACTTGCCACCAAGATGTTAGAAATAAAAGCCCTGAAAATTTGTTTTGTCTATTGTAAGTATAATTATCTACTTAAAAGTCAAGGGAGACTTTACAAAGTAAAAATAATTTAAGAGTTTTATTCCTTCTTTTCTTCTTCCTTATTTTCTACCTTCTTTTCTTCCTTCTCTTGTACCTCTTCTTCTTTATTTTCCCCCTTAGAACACTGGTCTAGTTGAACGCATTTTTTGGTCTTGGAATCTCTTACAGTTGGAGGCTCGCAGTAGCAGGCCGAGTAGTCGCAAATAATGCCATCTTCTAGCTCTGGGTTGGGCTGGTCGCAGGTAGGCTCAGGTCGCTTCTGGCCACATGCAGTGGTGTATGCGCGGGTGCCTTCTGGACACGGCTCCTTGCCTGAGAAATATAGATATGTCACCGTCTTTTTATAAGAACCGTTTGTTTATAAAAAAAACGCGGTTATTTATAATTAATCGGCATCAATTCATTTTATTGTAATTGTGTAGGTACTTAAAGTGTGGTCAATACTAACCTAAATAAATTACAGCAGAAATTGGTGCATTAATACGGGTTTGTTCACAATTAAACGCTATTAAAACCCGTTTTTTTTTATAAACTCACTGCCGAACACAGACTATTTATAAATAATCGACAAATCCTCAGTTTTATTGGAAGATTGTCTGTTTGCAATAAATCGACAGTTTATAAATAACCGGTTTAATTTCCTTTTTTTTATAAACGGTTTTCACAAAAAGACGGTGACAGATACAACCCTTAATGATAAGCTCTTTTTTTATTTATTTTTTTATTAAAGCTTAAAACAACTAAGTACTAAAATGATTTCAATATACTTCTTCGTTAAATTATAATATGATGGATAAGAAAGGTAGGTAAATAGATATTGTAATATACCTAATTATTGTTCTTAAGTTTCACAATCCAGATTGCTTTAAAAAAAGAAAAAAATGTGCGTACACAAATAAGACAAAAAAAATTAAAGAATCAGTAAAACAAAATGTGTTATGCGTGATAAATAGGTACCTATATTATGATCAAGATCGTAGGTCACAGAACTTGTTTTATCTCTAACCTCATTTTATCGTTTGTTTTTTGTTACTTTAAGCAAACAAACGTTTGTTTTGAATGAAAATTTAGCTTTTAGCAGCACATAATAAACCATAGTTGGTGTCTAAATGACGCCCATTGAGTAGACAGATTGCATTTCTGGGACTAAATGATGGCTAAATCTTCGGACTTACTTACATACATTTTTAACCCACATATAACAGTTCCTACAATTTGTCTATCTCGTACTTTTTGAAAACTAATCTCTGAAAGGGACACTGAACATCATAATAACCTTGAAAATGATAAACAAGTAGGTATTACATTTTTATTTCCCAAAAAGTGTGCAATGCTATTAAAATAGCGCTGTATGTGCATATAGGTGGTGTAGATGTCCTGTGTCTAGGTATTGTAGGACCATGGTCGTCATAGTTCCTACAGGGAATCTTAGTTTTTTTTTATTTGGTATTTTCACATAGTGTATTTAGCCAATGTCAAGTATTGTAATTTTTCATCGTGTTATAGAATACTATCTGACCCGCCCCGGCTTCGCACGGGTTAATTAGTTTTAAGTTTTAACTCTGTTTATGGGTAAGAGAGAAGGGAAAGGTAAAAAATAGGGGAAAAGGATTAATGGATGGGCCATTAATCCTTTTCCCCTATTTTTTTACCTTTCTCTTCTACCTTCCCTTCGACAGGGTTGAGTATCTTTTTTTTAATTTCTTTTTATTTTTAGTTTTTTTTTTTTAATTCTCGTTTATTGAAATTTAAACTGATAAATAAATATAATTATTATATACCAACAAAAAATCTTTAATAAAAATTACTTCCTTATTGCTAGGGCAACCCGCGCTTGACCGTTTTAGGAAACAAAAAGTATACCAAATATGATTCTGCATACCAAATTTCAGCCAAATCCGTTCGGTAGTTCCAGCGTGATGCGTGTTCAAGGAAACAGACAGCCAGACAGACAAAAAATTCAAAAAAAAGTTGTTTTAATTTTTATTTCGACTTAGAAGTGTAGAGCAGTCAAAATTTTCAAAAAATTTCAATGTACAGATTTAACCCAGTTACAATTTTATTATTAGTATCGATTGATTTCACGTAAAGTGTTAGTCACAGTCTGGGTGGTCAAAATCCAGTCTAATTTATGCTCTAGTAAAGTGGTGATAACTTTACTAAAAGCTTCTATGAAATTTTGGAGGCTACACGAAAAACAACATCACGTTATATCAGTTTTCCACACTCATGCTCGTAATTAATGCGTATAACCCCACCAATTTTAAACATTAACACTGGAAAAAGCACAAGTTTTGAGAAATCGGATTTATATTTTTAGCAGTTATTTCATATAAAAAGTAGGTAGTTACTTACATCTTCCCAAAACGTAAAGGCATCCACGTTCATGGACCTGTGTATCAGCTAGTGTCAGGGCCACCAGCACGCCTACCAGACACAATACTAAAAGATACTTCATGTTTATTTAAATAATGATCAACCAGCACTGATATCCGCTGAATCCCGAATGATCACTGGCCTACCAGCTTAAATGGGTCGTCTTTTATTTATATCGTATTTGTAAAAAACAAGTTTACTATATCGAATGATGAGTAACTGGTTATCCTATTATTAACTGAGCATGTTTCTTGTTTTGCGAACTTCTGATTATTATTGTTGTGTGTCCTTCCATTTAGTAATCAATCATTGAAGTAAAGACGAAGTTCTCGTGAATATTAATAGACTTTATAAATCACGAATAGATTTGATACGAGATTTTGAGTAGCCATTGCCTCCCACAAACTTGTCTATGTCAGTCCGACTGGATTAGCAAGTTGAAATGGCAATGGGCAGGCCACATCGCTCGTAGAACTGACAACCGATGGGGAAAAAGGTTCTCGAGTGGCGACCACGAACTGGAAGACGCAGCGTAGGCCGGCCCCCCACAAGGTGGACCGACGACCTGGTGAAAGCCGCGGGGAGCCGATGGATGCAGGAGGCGAGCAGCCGCTCTAAGTGGCGTTCCCTGGGGGAGGCCTATGTTCAACAGTGGACGTCTTCAGGCTGTTGATGATGATGATGATGATGATTGCCTCCCGTGCAAGTATTATTATCCTGTATCCATTATTAATTTTATACCCATAAGCGGGCGTGCTATGTGGTTAAATGCAAGCCTATCTTATATTTGAAAACCCTGTATAAGGCAGTTGAAACAAACGTTGATGTACCTACCACCTTTTTAACGCTTGATTCAAGGTGACTTTTTAATTTACTGGCGATTCTTTCTCTTGGCGGGTAGGCCAACTTTATGTTTCACATAACCGAAAGCACTTGTAGGATAATCATGGATACGTTAGACGTACGCTAATTATAAATTAAACACAAATTTAAATGACGCTTTCGTCTATAGGTGCGTAGCGGCATTTGTGTCATTTCTCTGTGGTGTTTCCCTACGAGATAAGATCTCTTAGAATTAGCAAGTTTTAAGTAATGGCAATGGCAATGGGCGCTCTAAGTGGCGCTCCCTGGGGGAGGCCTATGTTCAGCAGTGGACGTCTTCAGGCTGTTAATGATGATGATGATGATGATGATGAATGGCAATGGGTAAGCCATATCGCTCGCAGAACTGATGACCGATGGGGAAGAAAGGTTCTTGAAGGGATATCTGGCGAAAACCGCGGAGGCGATGGATGCAGGAGGCGAGTAGTCGTTCAAGGTGGCGCTATCTGGGGTGGCCTATGTTCAGCAGGAGACGTCTTCAGGCTGTTGATGAAGTTTGTAATTAAAGGGGTGTAAGTTACACAGGTAAATTATCGGATATTTTATACAAACTTTATTAAGTATATTATTCCGCATTTTGTTACTGTTAAATCTAAGGAAAGTAATAAATGAGTGAATTTTTTTTATAAGTGAGGTAGGAGGTGGTGGGAGGTGGTGTACTTAGGTGATAACAACCTATCTATAATAATGGTTGATAAGTTTTTTAATTATTCATTGGGTCTAACAAAACCAATGGAGTAGTTATATATAAGGTGACCTTGAATTGGTATGTCATCCCGAAATGGGGGGACTAGGACCATGATACCTTACAAGTTGTGAGAGTCTTACTTGAAACTAGGGGTATTAATAAATTCATTTCTAAACACAGGTCGTCAAACTCATTTGTGTGCACTCGGTCAAGGACGAAGTCAACCGTCCAGCTGCGCTAAGGCTATTTTCGAAAATAAACTTTACATGGCATTTCTTCAATCAAAAACTATTAATTTAATAAAATCGTAGGAGAAACATCGTCTACCTTGGGGTGTAGATTTACCCCCTGTCGGGATAACATACCAATTCAAGGTCACATTGTATACCCACAGTGATCTTTAAAAAAAAAGAATGATAATAAAAGTTCTCTATTCCTTATTTATTTCTTCTTTTACACCTTCACTTTCGTTTCTTAATTTTCATCCTTATGTTCCTCTTTTTGTTCCTTAGTGCAGTTTTCGAGTAGGACGCATGTATTTGTCTTCTTATCCCTTACAGTAGGCGTGTCACAGTAGCAGGCCGTGAAGTCGCAGATGTTACCCATCTCTGGCACGGGGTTGGGCTGGTCGCAGGTTGGCTCCGGCAGCTTGGGGCCGCAGGCGGTGCCATAACCATGGGTACCTTCTGGACATGGCCGTGAACCTTACAAATAGAAAAGTACTGATTTTTTTATATTTTTTTTTATGAGAATGAATGACGTGACGAGCTAGTCGTTCACCTGATGTTAAGCAACACGGCCGCCCATAACAGTGGCAGCGTCACTCGGAACTTTAAAATAAGAAAGTTTCGCGTGTCACTGCACTGCGCACGTCATCCTGAGACATCACGCAGTCAGATTAATTTGTAAAGTAAAAATAGCCTCTGTGGTGTGGTGGTTCAGCAGATCAGCTCATATCCGGGAGGCGACGGGGTCGGTCCCCGTAACAGGATAAGTATTTGTGCACAAAAAAGCTTCACACACTTGTTCTATGTCTGGGTGTTGTGGGGCTTTGCTTCTCTTAGTTCCTGATGGGTCCCTAGATACAGGAAATCCTAGTTAAAGTCCAAGATCTACCTATGTCTGTGATCATTGGGACATATTTAAAAAGAATTAAATGAGTGGTAAACCAGCTGGGGGTCAACCTGATAGTAAGTGGTTACCGTTGCCTTTGGACATCTGCAACACCGAGAGCGTTGCCTACCCTTAGAAGGACTTGTTTAACAATTTTCTTGATGCTCTCATAGTATAATAAGTACCTAGGTAGGTAGGCACTTGTGGGACTCGCAAATAAGCCCCTCTCTCCCGCCCCTCTCTCCCTCCCTTCTCCCCTTGGTGAGATGTCGTGAGATGTTTAGAAATTTTTCAATTTATATATTTTTAGTTCCAATACATCAAACTGTACTTAATGGTTGTTGTGCTGTGCATCATGCATTTCATTTATTCGTAATCTGTAGCAAACAAAACGGTCAAGGAAAACTTATTTTTCAATACAACTACATAGTCGATGTAGTCAGACAAGTTCTCTCAAGGTTCCCCAAGGTCATTAGACCAGCTCAGCCTGGTGTGTCAGTAAACTTGCCATAATCGCATTGTCGTGACTGACTAATAGGTAAAGATGTTTTCTGGCTATGTGGCTAATGTTTAGCAGTTCGGAGCGTAAGCTATTTTATCTGGACCCTGGAGCACCAATTCATCTGATGAGCGGATTTGCATTTTGCACTTATTGTCATTATGTAAGTTTTTCCTAAGTACCTATGTCTGACCCCCACTAGATGGACCGACGATCTGGTGAAAACAGCGGAGAGCCGGGCAGCCGCTCAAAGTGGCGCTCTCTGAGGGAGGGCTAGGTGATACAAAAATAAGACGATTTTCTACTGGCGTTAAGTTTAAATCTTAATTATGTTGTTAAAAACTGTAGAATGCAGTAGTATTGATCTATTCTATCCTATAGGGGAGGCCTATATCTTCAACAGTGGATGTCTTGAGGCTGTTGATGATGATGATGATGATGACCTATGTGTCTGTCAGAAATGCTACAATGCACGAAAAATAACGTTTATTTTTGAATCCACTCAGTGTGGATTCAGAATTAGATAAAAGTATCCATGGAGCCTGAAAACAAAGGTTTTCGATCAGTGTGTGTTGCCAGTGATGACTTATGGAACAGAAACATGGTCTTTTACTGTTGGCCTCATTAGTAAGCTCAAAGTCGCGCAACGAGCTATGGAGAGAACTATGCTAGGTGTTTCTCTGCGAGATAAGATCCGCAATGAGGAGATCTGCAGGAGAACTAAAGTGACCGATACAGCTCTCAGAATTAGCAGGTTGAAATGGCAATGGGCATTGGGCAGGCCACATCGCTCGCAGAACTGACAACCGATGGGGAAGAAAGGTTCTCGAGTGGCGATCACCGGTGGACCGACGATCTGGTGAAAACCGCGGGGAGCCGATGGGTGCAGGAGGCAAGTGGCCGCTCAAGGTGGTGCTCTTTGGGGGAGGCCTATGTTCAGCAGTGGACGTCTTCGGGCAGTTAATGATGATGATAATCCATGGATCGTGGATCCTAGTTGTTGATTCAAGTGGAGGGAGCCTGTTGAACTATTAATTATTTAGGTAATCAATTCCAAAAAAAAAATACTTACATCTTCCATTTACGTAGATGCACCCACGGTTGTAAACCTCCGTGTAAGCAAGTGACATGGTCACCAAGCCTAACACACACAGCGAGATGCCCTTCATGGTTTTAGTGAATTTATATAAGCACAAGACTCTTTGAAGTCTGAGTGCTCACTGGCTTACCATACTTATATGAACCGGAATTTAATACTTAGGTACATGTTTTATTTGTTTTTAAAAGTTTATTCCTGCTATATCGAGTAATGATAAATGAGTTAATTACTGGTGAGACCTTAATGACGTTGTTTATGCAAACCGAGTGTCAAATGCCAAAAGATAAATTCGATATTTGATCATTTATTGCAATCATTATGGTTTTAAGGGTTTCGTATCCAAAGGATAAACTGAATCCTATTACTGAGGCTCCGCTGTCCGTATGTCCGTTTGTCTGTCACCAGGCTGTATCTCATGAACCGTGATAGTTGAAAGGTTGAAATTTTCACAGATGATGTATATCTATAGCCGATATAACAACAAATATAAAAAAAGATGAAAAAAGTTTTTAGATAACGTCATGGAACCCTGTGGACGTGAGTCTGACTCGCACTTGGTTGGTTTTATATTACAGGTTCTTGTTAGCATATTTAAATGTTTGTATTAGGTAGGCACATAATGAAATGACCTGTTTGGGTATAACAATGAAAATTATAATTATTGTTACAGTGCAATGTAACAACAACAATAGGCATGATGACTAAAATTTTTTGTTGGATAAAATAATTATATTCCTCAAAAGATAAACATTTGTGAAAACCAAAATTCAATATCTCAAAAAATGACCAAGTTACAACCATTTTAAAAACCGGAATAGAAAGAGATAGCTCAAATGGCCAATGATGCATCGAAATAATACCCAATACAAATATTATTTTGATGCAGTGATGTCAGAGGAAGGTCGTTATAGTACCTCATTACTAAGCTGTGGTAGCTTTTCATACAATCTGTTTCGCGAGAAAGGGACAGAAGATGCCTTCTGTAGAAACTTTAAAACTTATTACTCCGTGATTTATTTACCGATTTTGCTTATTTTTTTAATTATTGCATTCATTTTTAATCTTCTTTATGAAAGTAATATTTACTTGTTAATTTTTAATACTAGTTATCATGCCTATTATAATATTTTGCAACTAATTGATAATTAAGTATACATCATTATTATTATTATTCGAAAGACGTCTATTAGGCGGGTTCAATTCCCTCTAAGACAGGTGATTTAAAATTGAGAATGGCTCCATGTCGAAGTCGCGACTGTATCAAAATTCAATATTCACCTTTACTTAGTCAGATAAAAAAACACTTTCCATTCATAACCGGATAAACGATTCTTTCATTTCCTGCTTTCGCACAAAAAGCTTTGATTGACGTACGACAAGCTCTTATTAAACGCCATGGCAAGTCATCAAACGGGGTATTTCTCTGAAGAAACGACCAGGCGCCAACACCTTTATTGCTTGCTTGTGACTGTGACAGACGACCCAGACGGTTTTCACTAGCTTAATGCTGCTGGTTTTGTCTATGATTAAGGATGGGTCCCTAGCACATATTTTGTGTATTTGAGGGGGTCTTATTCTTATTCAACATGGGGGCGCTAAGTCCTGCACTGACGTCCCGCTAGGTATTTGAGGGGGTCTCTAAAGGGCTTTGTTTAACAAATTGCTAAAGGATAGACCAACTTGCCTTAATTTTGATGACAATTCTGCTCTAGAGATTGTGTTAAATTGGCGGGGTTTTGGTTGAAACAAATACTCTCTTCGTATGAGAGAAAGGCTCTTAGCAGTGGGAACCTATTGCGTTGATGACTACTTGCACTAAAGCGTGTAAATGCAAAATCCTCCCAAACTTTTAATTACGATTCCTGATGAAAATTAATGTGCAGGTGATAGTAAGTACTTAACTAATGTATTTTATTAATTTTCTGTTAATTTCTAATCCAAAGTGCTTACTTAAATCGGATGACTTACAATACAGACACTCACTCAATCCCTATAATTTACCATAAATACTATTTTAATATGAAAAAGTGTTTCCTACCGCGACTCACACTTTTTGTCGATCTTTTTCCAATCTTTTTGATCGTGTCTCAATTTAAATTAGGTTTTCACCTCAGCAGCTCGATATGGCACCCTTTGCTGCGAGAAAACAGTGTGCAAAATTGTATTTTGCTCACTGCGTGAGACATTGTTTTTTTTAATATTATGACTTTGCGGTAAGTGTATTTAGCCAGCTTTAGGTTACATTTATATGGAGTTTTCAGTCAGCAGCATTCTCATCGGTACATTAAAATCTTCTATAATCACTTTTTTATAGTAACTCTTTAACCTTATAATAATAAACCATTTATTTCAGGCAACAAGCTTATAAAATAAACACAGGCCTATATTATACCCTGCCCTTATAGATTAACACCCGGTTTATACCACTGTAACTCATAACAATTTAAAAATACGGAACAGTTGGTTTTCCGCAGGAGAACTAAAGTGACCGATGTAGCTCTTAGGATTAGCAAGTTGAAATGGCAATGGGCAGGTCACATCGCTCGTAGAACTGACAACCGATGGGAAGAAAGGTTCTCGAGTGAGGACCACGAACTGGAAGACGCAGCGTAGGCCGGCCCCCCACTAGGTGGACCGACGACCTGGTGAAAGCCGCGGGGAGCCGGTGGATGCAGGAGGCGAGCAGCCGCTCTAAGTGGCGCTCCCTGGGGGAGGCCTATGTTCAGCAGTGGACGTCTTCAGGCTGTTAATGATGATGATGATTATGATGATTGGTTTTCTGATGATCATCGGCTATAGTCAACCAAACCAATGAGCATTCAGTATTTTTAAGTTGATATGAGTTTAACTTTAACAAACGTACGAAAAACCGTGGTTAAGAATAGTTCATCGTTCATAGTTCTTTATTAATAACATTCAGTTACAAGTCAATTCCCACCATACAAAGTATAAAAATGTAAATGAGAGAATTAAAATGATAATAAATAATTAATAAGTATCTTATAAAAATTAAGCTTATAATCATATCACATCGATTAGAACTAAGTGATTATCTGTACTAAGTATATATTTATGAATTCTACTCCAGTCCAAGAAATACTTAAGTGATTATGTTAACTGACTATTAAAAGATAGCCATTACGCCGAGAATTCCCTGTAAATACCTATAGGTTAATATAGAAATAAACGCGTTTTCAGCCTGTCTCTAGAAAACACCAGGAGCAAATAGTTCAAACCGATTGAATCGTCAATCGATTGGAAGTATTGGAACACAGTCAGTCCAACCATTGCATGTGCCAGCCGTGCCGTGTGTGATAATCAATGGGGAACATCGTGCACCTACTGACTGACTACTACTTGTTCACGATTACCTAAGTAATAGGGTAATACTTACGAATAAAATTATTTTGTTTATGGAAAATTATCATACTTAATCATATATAAAAAGACATGAAATAATTCAAGTTTTTTATCTGTCAGTAATTGGGTACCTACCTACATACCTGTAATTTTACATTTTTTTGGTGGGTTTTTTGATTCATAGTTAAAGTAAAGTAACCATGGTCATAGAATTCTTAACCATTGGTTACTTTAACTACGGATTAAAAAACCCACCATTAGTCATCAAAAGTACAGCTTACGTTCAGTAAAATATGCCTTAAAACTATTAGCTTAGGTTAAGTTTGTCCAGATATAATTACAAAATCAACTAATAAGTAATACTTACGAGAGTACCTAATTATTCCAATTACGGTATGATGCCGGACTGCCCGAAGTTTTGTTTGCTGCTGCCAAGCTACTTCGTTGTAAGTCTATCTTAGTAGGTTTATATACGCTTTAGGTAAAATCTTTGGTTTATACCGTCTACTTCCATTCGTTCGAGATCCCTTCGTAGAAGCTGGTAGAGCTGTGATGCGTTGTGGAGCGTGAATCGGGCTGCATTAAGGTTGTACGTGTGATGCTCGATTGTTTTCTGTAGCTTACCTTGTAGGCGGTGGAAGAGCCTGAAAATGTATGTAATCCTGCAAACGTATGTGATCCTGCAAATGTATGTAATCCTGCAAATGTATGTGATCCTGCAAATGTATGTGATTCTGCAAATGTATGTAATCCTGCAAATGTATGGAATCCTGTAAATGCATGTAATCCTATAAATGCATGTAATCCTGCAAATAATAATTACATTCTGTTTTACATTGCAAAAAACAATATTTGATTATTAAGTTGCTATTTTACCTATATTTTTAAAAGCAAGTTTCCCTAACTTAAGTTTTAAGGACAAATATTATTGAATTAATTGCACAGCTTGAATAATTCCTGTCAATAAGGCATTAGATGCAGGTACATGCATTATGAAAATCTGGCTCAATAGTCTACCCTGAGGCCGTAACCTTACTAAGATGGCTCAGTGAAATAGATTTACCTAAGGCGATATTATATTAGAACTTCGGTACACTGGGTGATAAATAATGATCCCATATAAAAGTCAACTGTGAACGGAATTTCGGGTAAAACCATCACTGAGCATAATTCCTCGATGGATCCCACTATAATCTTTTGTATCTACGTCTAAGTGCTTAGCAATAAGCTTATCCCATAGTACAAGCTATGCTTATTTTGGGGCTAGATGGCGCTGTGTGAAATGTCCACACATATTTATTTATTTGTTTTTATTTTTACTACAGTGTATTTATTATTATCAAAAAGTAAGTAAACGTTGCATTTCCGACTCAAAAATACCACTGTTTGCAATTTTAACATTTTTGTTTTTGCAGATGTTTATAAAATTTAAGTGTATGCGATGCAGGCAAGCTGTTTAACTTAACTGTCAATGATTTTTTGTTTTTATTGTATTTTTTGTTTCATTTCTTTTGTGTTGCCATTGGATGGTCCTGGATGCTAACTATAAGATTTGATGTACCCTGGAACTACGACGACCATGTGCGCTCAACACCCTGATAAAGAACAAAAAGTAATTAGTACTCGCAATATTTTCCTATAAAGTCGGTCGCGGGAATTAATTCCGCAACCTCCAAGTTATAGCCGACGGGTCAACCACTGCTGCCAAATGTTATAGCGGTTAATGTTAGGTACTAATAATAGTTTTCATGCGAAATAGCTCGGTATACCACCAGCATAAGATGGCAATTCAATAAATATGTCAATAAGTCAAATAATAATAGGCCCAAGATAATCCAGGGTGTGAATGATATATGAATGAGCGGGACTATATTGAACGTGTCAGTCGGGCTTGATGTACTGTGGATAATATATTCTTGCGGTGGATCGATATTGAACTTTCAGAAATTCTCAGAAATCTCGGAAACTTCTATTCTAATAAACTATAACTAGTAAATCAGTAATAGATATGGGCTACGTTGATGCTGAATAAATATTTCGTCAATGAACATCCTGAAGACTTCCAATGCTGAACATATACCTCCGCAAGAGAGCGCCATTTTGAGAGGTGCTCGCCTCCATCGGCTAAAAATGTTTAATTGTACAAAAAATTTTTTTTTGTGTTGCATATATATTTATATCACTTGAATGTTTATGACGTATGCAAAATTTCATCAGTAGGCAGTGTTTTTGGAATAAAAACTTACCTCCCTAAAAATAAATTACTCTAGGTACTGCATCATTTTATTAAGGCGGTTGAACTGCATGATGATGATGATGATGACGAGTCCTTTACGTAAAAGTCATCATCATCATCATCATCATCATAACTAGCAATCAGCGGTTCTATCATCCAAACATTGAGACTTCTCTACTGGGAGCAATAGGCTAGAATATAGGTATACTTTGACATCTTCATGAAATATTATTCAATAAAGTATTCAATGTAGCAGACCGAAATTTATAAAATAACACATCCATAAAGATACATCGATTTAAACCCAAGAGTAACAGCTAATAAAACTCCACATTAATATTAATAAGTTGGCAACACTGCACTGTGAAGTTGGCAACTAGCACGGCGGGCGACCCAGGGGAAATCCAATGGAAACTTTTTGAAAAAAATTGAAATATGCAATAAATCTTACTTAGCTTAAGTCTCTTACCTGTTATAAATTTATGAGCTGTCTTGATATTATAAGATTAACTTGGCTTAGCCAGCTTGTATTGCAAGCTGGATTAAAAAGAATGTTGCTTCGAGATCTGTCTTAATCCTATACTTTCACTTCGAAGTAGTTTCTCGAGTGCAACAGGTTTAGTATACACGGACAAATCAGCGCGATGTTGTTGCTCTGTGTTGCTATTTAATAGAATTTTTGGTTGTTCCAGATGTTTATCTACCGTTTCAGAAACGGGTCACGAAGACTTTTCATGCAACGTCATTACGTAACGAACCCAATTATTATCTACTTAATTTTAGTTTGAGTGGTGTAGGAAGAATTTAAAGTACTCTACGCACCATTCAATCTATCACGCGATTTGTTGACTCAATAATCAGTAAATTGCATCGTGGGGAGAAGTGTTGTGCTCGACCATCCAGCAGCGAATTGATCCGCGTGAAGGCGTTTAGCGGCTTCCATCCAGCAGATTGAGTCAACAAATCGCATGACGGAATGAATAGTGCGTCGAGTACCTAAAATTGATTCTTTCAGTTCTATTTCGGACTTTTTTGTAGTTTAACCGATTGAGCGGTCGATATACGCCGCCGTAATGCAAATGTAATCACGTAAATCTACGAACAGGTGAACCGGCCCCTTTCAGTAGATTTACAATCAATTCATCCAATTTAAACGTATGTCGCGTTCACATCAGTAATTCATAAACCCATTGTAATAGGACATACCAAGAGTTAACAAGACTTCCTTGAATTAATATTAGTAAACACTAACGTTTTATTGGACCAGCGGGTAGTAAAAGAATGCGACCGCGCGACACAGGGTGACCTATCAGCTCGCTGCAAGCTGATATACATCGCATACCAGGCCGCACTGGCTTATTCCAACCTTGAGTAGCTAAATTATATGAATAATGCAAGCGAAAATGGAAGTGAAAATCTAAGAACTACTTAATAACTAAGCTTACCTAACCCATTTCATAAAAAAATCAAAGCCCGATAAAAATCAGTGCCTATTTCTAAAAATAAATTCTCTATCACCCACGTACCTATATGTTCTGTTTACCGTGTTTACCAAAACTTCAGATAAATACAATTTCATCCAGTACTTAGGCAGTATAAATTATTCATAAGGGCTCTTTCGGCAGCTCCCTGGGCGATCGGCTCCCGAAGCGAGCGATCATTAATGTAGACTTTTACGTAATTACTGATTCAATTATTTGAACCTGCGCTTTTCCTTGTTTTACCACGTACTTATTGTACTTAATTTGGCGCATCCGACTAAATTCCTGGCAAGGCTGTTATGGCTGTGTGGCCAGTATATAAATCAATAGTACCAATACGTAGGCCCATAAAGCAGTCAATTCTATCTGATCAACAGAAGCGTCAAGACATATCATTTTTGCTGTTTGATTGTGTATTGAAACTTTATAAGAAACAAGAAATATAAAAATGGTAAAGGTTATTTGTGTTTCAACCAATACCTAATCCGTTAAAAAATTCTTAAAAATTAGTTTTTTTAACTGTTGAGGTAGGGACTTTAAAGGGCTGTTAAAGTCATAGGTATATCTCAAGGGTGCTGTAACCCTTTACCCCCAAATGATGGGGAATGTTAATATTTATCTGTCTACTGCAGAGCTAACCACCATAACCTTAACTCTCGTTTTACAGCCCGATTTAACCATAGCCAACCGATACCGGACATGCTACAGCAGTAGGGAAATAGCCTACAAAGTGCGATTGCATTAATTTCAGTTTTTATGTTAATGATTAATGACGTGTCAAAATAGTCGTTTGCTCGATGTTAAGCGTCAGGGCCCTCCAAAACAATTGTAGAGCCACCCGAAACTTTGAATTATAGCGTTTCGCCTTAACTCTTAAACTCCCATCGACTAAATTACTATTTGTAGGCAAATAAGAAAAAGTGTTTCTTAAGTAAAAAAGTGGTGTTAGCTTTACGAAAATGAAAAGCTTACAGATCCCTACTCAATATATTATATGGCTACCATAACCATAGCCTTTCTGGTAGTTATTCCCAGAGGATGCGAGGGACAGTGCTCATAACGGCAACGACAGTCATTATTAGTCTAACATAAATCGATAGGCCTGCCCGATTACAATTTATGGCCCCAGATAGTAGTTGCCATTTCTAAGGCGCTTTGTGGACCTTAAGGGCATCGTTTGGGACGTTTTTTCGGTGCCTTCTGGTATTTGTGGGTACGACCTTACTCCTAGCTAGTTTATGAAGCTACGTAAGTATTTCGTGCGGCCTTGTAGGTAATGTAGGTGTGCTATTCGAGCGCGTCTGTTAGTTTCTGTTTAGTTATTTTTTATGGTTGGATTTCTATTGGTGAAGATACCACAATACGTTTTTCTAATACATAGTGAAGTGGTAAAAATTACATTGCAACACCAGAAAATGCTACTCTGTTACTAAAAGTGTCGGATTCCACACACTGTTTTAGGAACACCACAGAGCAAGTAAAAAAATTCGCTTCGACTAGGTGCGAATCTGATGATTAAATTTTTTTTTTGTATAAATTAATAATGTTCCTCAAAAGATAAACATTTGTGAAAACAAAAATAAAATATCTCAAAAAATGGCAAAGTTACAAGCATTTTAAAAACTGGTAGTAACTGTGGTAGCTTTACATACAATCTCTTTGGCATGTGACGTCCCAAGTGGATTTTTCATAGTAACTGTGGAGGCGCTCTGTTTCGCGAGAAATGGACAGGAGATGCCCGCTACAGAAACTTTAAAAGCTTATTACTCCGTGATTTATTCACCGATCTTATTTATTTTTCAATTATTGCATTCATTTTTAATGTTCTTTATGAAATTGTTAATTTTTAATAGTAGTCATCATGCATAATTATACTTCAAAGCTCTGTGAGGAACACGAACATATCAAACCCGTCTCCAAATTACTTAATCGTAAATTTCTCTGCCAAACCGAAAACCTAATGCTATGAACTCATTATATCTATTTGTATTTACAGAGGTCAACATCTACCGTCTTTTCAGGCAGTATTTAAGTGCTCTCACGCCGACCTAGTTTATGCGGCCAAAGGTAAATTTAAGTTGAAATAAATTATGTTTTTTATCTTGTACTTAAGACGTGATAAAGTGGTACAGACGATTTTGTAGCTGTTAGGTGTTTTATGTAACGTTGAATTTATTTTTAATTTAGACAAATGGCGACCTAGTCATTTATTTGATGTTATGCGCCACTGCCATAACAGTTACAAAGAGACGTTATCAAAGACGGACGTTGTCATTTGCCTAGCTAATATTTCGTTCTTGGTTAAACTCACAGCGTACTGCTTAAAATATTAAATTGGTAAGAAGGAGCAATTCCGTGGCTCCAATAATTTGGAATCACCAATAATTTGAATATTTTTGAATTTCAAAAGACCCCTTTTTCAAATATAAAACACTCGTTCTAATTCCAGACTAACAAAATAACACTGTCAGAACCAGAAGAAATCCACGAACGCCTAGAACACAGGGATGTTCTAGATTCGTGTCACGCATAAATCCACGTGATCACGACAAAGATATGCCTTTCTTTGATCTCTTTACAGTGGGCAAAGGTCCTACACTTGAGGACCTTGAAGATGGGCCGTATTCAAGAGCTCTTGCCCCTAAATAAATTGAGGACACTTACAGTTACCCTACACAATATTAATATCTGGTTTAAGACCTCTTGTCTAAAATTAAAAACCTGGTTGTAAAGGAAATTAATATTACTGTTTATTTTTACCTGTGTTCAGAGAGGTTGCTGAAATTGAATGAAGGGATTTAAAAAAGTTCATGCACATTATTAAAGCAAAAACTCAAAATATAGAACAGAATATATCTGTCATTTTTCATCATTAGATGAAGCTCTCAAATGGTAATACACAAATGAAAGAACACTCTGAGTTTGTACTAATAAATCATGAATTAAGAATTAATTATTAGCAAAAACTCAATTAACATAAAATAATATACTAAACACATACTAAAAACTAAATTAAATCTAAACTAAGTAGGTACTTATCTAAAACTAAAACTATCTAAACTTATAAAATACACTTATAAATAAAAAACCGCGTTTAAGTAGCTGTCTGCGGGTAAGGTGCCCAAAAAGCTGGCGACATTACCTCGTTGAATGGCCAAACTTAGTCTTTGGCCGAGGTAAGAGCCTGCTCTTGGGTCACCTGTAGTTTCTATTAGGCGTCTGGACAGCTCCATTACGAAACCACGGGCGGACGGACTCCACGGTCCCATGGTTTCTACCCCAAACGGAAGAAAGATGTATCCCTCGCCGAGAGACTCATATTTCGTCTGTTGGAGGTTTTCTGCCACTTCCGCCGCTGCACCAGCCGCCCTCGAAGTGCCCTGGAGGTGAGACGTTGCCAAAGTATCGACGCATGTCCCCAGACCAATGGCCGTCCACGGCTCCAGGGAACTAACGTCATGCCATCGGGCCTCTTGCCATCGTCACGTGATATACCGGTCGGCTCTAAGAAAGCCGGCACGTTAACGGTGGCAAGAGTCCGACGTAAGACGTCGTTCAAAGCGGCATGACGTGAGAGACGATAAATTATTACAAAAATGTCAGTCATTATTTCATCTGAGGATAAGGAAATCAATAGTGGCTAATGCTACTTTTTTTATTCTAGTGTTATGACACACATTACTTATTAATAATTATGCTACATTGTGAGTTTTGGCAAGACAGTTAATGACCTTTTTTGTAATTAACAAATTACATATTTATACCTACAGTTGTAGGTATAAAGTGTAGTGTGTGTAGGTGTACCTAAAAACTCAGGAACATAAGAATCTCAATAATTCATGCTGAAGTTTATTTATTGAATGTTGACTTTTCACAACTAAACTTGCCCCTTACAGATAAATCCCTAGATCCGTCCCGTATTTCCCACTCGACCACGATCCACACCACTACGTGTTTCACCAAATCCGGTGTTTGATTCGACAATACGACTGTCCCACTTTGCTACATCAAAGGATGCGATAATTCAGATACAGAGTAAACACATTTGAAGGACGTCTGGCGGCTTCTTGTCACTTCATATTTTGGAGTTTCAAACATGAAAAGAAAATAAAAGAAAACTTGGGTAATAAGATCACTCAAGTCAAGTCTCTTAAAATTTGGGACAGACTCCTATATAATAAACTTTTTTGTATTATTTATTTAGGTACAAACATCTCTATATTTCAGTAACTCACCGCCTGAGAGAAGTAGTTCTGATCAAATACTTAGGAATCCTGGATGGATAATAGGCCTCCCGCTTATATATCTATGGAGAGAGTTTTGCCATTTGAAATGAAATGAAATGAAATGAAATGAAATGAAATGAAATGAAATGAAATGAAATGAAATGAAATAATTTATTTGTAAGAATTTTGGGTTACAGTATTGCAAAGATGGAATAGCACATAATTCTTCCAACAAAGTTCTGCCTATAGGTGCAGGCGTACAAATATTTAAATTGGATTTAACTTAATTTAATTACATAATTATGTCAGTGTTAATAATGAGTTGGAATAATTTAATTATAGTTATTATTATTGATTATTGAATTTTTAATTATTAACAAAATGTATTATACATTAAATTGGTCAGACTAATCTATATCTATAATTACTAATCGACGCGTCATTTAGAAAGTCTTTAACAGAGTAATAACATTTATCCAGCAGGAAGTCAAATATTTTTTTCTTAAATTCATTAATGTCGTGCATTTTGAAAATGTCAGGTAATTTATTGAATACTCTAATTGCCATACAATTTACATTTTGACTGTTTAATTGGAGCCTTTGTATCGGAACATATAGCTCATGGACATTACGACTTCGTTTTATTACCTCATTTTGTCTTTTAAACAAATATGGGTGCTTTTTTACAAATAGGCATATTTCATACACATAGAGCGAAGGTAAAGGCAAGATTTTATGTTTTTTAAAAAGTGGCTTACAGCTATCCAAAAATCCTGCGCCACAGAGTGAACGTATGCACTTTTTTTGCACGAGAAATGCTCGTTCTGCATCAACGGAAAAGCCCCAAAGAATTATCCCATACCTAAGGCAGGATGAGACATAGCCATGATACGCCAACAGAGCAGCTTCCTTAGTTGCAACCTGTCTGAGCCGATACAGGACATATACAAATCTGTCTAATTTACCGCAAAGATTATTAACATGAGCTTTCCAGTTACAAAATTTGTCTATTGTTACACCTAGGAACATTGTCTCATTAACTCTATCTATTACATTACATCCATACGAAACGCAAATATTTGTAGGATTCCCGTTGTAAGTTTGAAACTCAACTACTTTTGTTTTGGTGAGGTTTACTGAAAGATTATTTGCATGAAGCCAATTCATGATGCCATTTAGAGCCTCATTGACTTCCCTTTCAAATGAAAGTCTATCTTCACATTTGATCATTATTGTTGTGTCATCTGCAAACAGCAAACATTGATGTTTCGTGGCATCAGGTAAATCATTTATGTAGAGGAGGAACAACAGTGGTCCCAAAACGCTGCCTTGTGGCACTCCAAACTCATTTAAGCGGTACTGTGAACGAAACGATTCTTTTTTGTTTTTTTGTACCTTATTGATCTCTACGCTTTGGTGTCGACCACTTTTTAGCCACTCGTGAGCCTTTCCGCGTATCCCATAACTGTCCAATTTTTTAAGCAGAGTCTTATGATTTACGAAATCAAAAGCCTTGCTCATGTCCAGAAATATTGTAACTATTGGTTTCTTTTTGTCAAGGCTTCCCATTATACATTTTATTAAATTAAAACAAGCGTCAATCGTTGAGCAGTTTTTTCTAAACCCAAACTGTTCTGGTTTTAAAATTTTATTTGACTCAATAAAACTTAATAGTTTAGAAAACATTATCTTTTCAAAAATTTTAGATAAAATGGGAATTAGAGTAATTGGTCGATAATTACTTAATTCCTTATTGCCAGTAGTCCTTGTCAAAACAAAGATTGTCCTCTGATGTGGGCACTCACACAGACGACTATGTCACTCTTAGTTATTAAGTACTAACCAAAGACTTCTAATAGGGGGAATTCTGTGGTACTAACATAGGATAAGTTTTACTAACAATATATGGACTAAATTGTACAAAATAATTAAAAACAAATAAATAAATAGATACTCTACGCATCATTCAATCCGACACGGGATTTGTTGACTCAATTTGCTGGATGGGATGGCAACAACACGCCTCCACATGATACAATTCACCGGATGGTCGAGCAAAACATGCCGTCACACGATGCAATTTGACTGATTGAGGCAACAAATCGCGTGGCAGATTGTGTCGTGTGTAGATTACTTTAATATATCTACCAGATGTTTGGTTGTGAGCTGTGGTGGTGAGCACGTATTCGCAGGAGAGTGCCTGCTTTTTCCCATTCCACCCTTTGCCTGTTTTACGTCATCGCAGATGAAAAGGGTCCTAGGGTCCTAAGTAACCCATTAATGAAGGTAACCCTAGATTAATTACCCATAAAAGTGGACATATTATCAAAGCGTGTGTGAATCAGAACCTCATTCCCGAGCACAGTTAATTCAATAGGGTATCTAGGTACCCACATGCCTAGGTGTTATCTATGTAGGTATCTAACGTCTTCGAGAAAACTCATTTGGGCCCCAAGGGGCTCGTGCGCTGAGGTAATATTTATTACTTGATAAAGTTCATAATGGGGTCGCCGCTAAATGAAAATGTCTGCTTATATAGTTGTCCTACAACATACGGCTAGATACTAACATGACGTGTGTTTTATAACATATTTGCCACATTAAGAGTTGTAAGATGCCTTTTATTATAAGTCGTTATCAAAAAAACAATTTTTGCATTACAATAAAATAGCAGCGGTAGGATTTTAAAAGACACACTCTGTTGCTATTTATTAAATCATAGTGGTTAATTTAAAGAACAAATCGGTTTGCCTGAAAACGACCAAAATTCCCATAGGTTCTAAACTATGAAAAATTTGAAATAATGTATAATGGTTTGGTTTGTGTCCCAGGCCTTTGGACTTCCACTTGAAACTATTAATTTCTGGGACACTGTATTCAAATTGTCCCGATCATTAAGTCACAAAACACTTTCACTTCACCGCTGAATGCATCAGCTATACTACCTCTCCGAAATATTTGGAACTGTCCCGAGTATTAAACCAACAACACGATAAACAACAATTGCACTAACTTGCTTTCTTAAATTATAAAAGCCCAGAAAGGAAGCTAGATCCTCTAAACTAGACTATCCGTACCTAATTGGCTTTGTTCGGCGATTACAATCAAAAGTGTGCTTCTGTACGGAAAAACTCGCAGTGGGTATAATCCACACTATGCCCAATATTTCACCTCCATGATAAATCGCCATCAACCCCCAATTTCGACGTTAGTCGCTGCACACGAAATTGAATTCCGTCCTCAAGAGTGCATTACACCATTCAACGACGAATTTCCGGCCACTGTGATTGCAAATTGCAAACCCACAGCCAATCTATTGCGGTGTCTATAGGCGACGGTAGCTGCTTACCATCAGGCGGGCTGTCAGCTTGTTTGTCTGGTCTGCGTTATGAAAAAACCTAACCTAAAATCCAATCTATATTGCAACAAATTGTAACAAATTGCAACAAATTGCAACAATATTAATTTCGAATGCATTAATTTTTTGTTTTTAAGACCTGTGAGGTAATTTTCTTTTTAGTCTATAATGCTGTAAAGTTAATAATTATCATAATGAAAACAAATTATACTACATATTAAGGCTGAGTTGCACCAGCTTACTTTAACGCTAACTTTAACCCTAACTATAACCGCTCCACGCTTCGCGGGGCGGGCTAATGTCAAAATTTGACCGTAACTTTAACCGTGATTATGGTGCAACTCAGCCTAAGTAAGCGCCGCTTAAGTAGATGTCAGGTAGATGTCAATTTGGTACCATATAAAAATACTATCTAATTACAAAGTAGGTATGGTTCTTGGCATTCCAATATATAATTTCAGTAATGTTATATAAAAACGTAAATTAAATTAATGACTAAAATGTCGTGTCCACTTATCATCATAATCATCATCATCATCATTATCATCATCATCATTATCCAAAGAACGCCACTTTACCACTTTGCCGGGCTACTTGCCTCTTGCATCCAACGTGAACTTCTCGCTTAGAAATTAGTCCTGTGTCGATCGTGATTGACCGAATCAAAATAACTTTTGACTCGGTCACTTGGCGAGTCAATCAAGAACGACCGAGATCTCCGAAAATGAAGGACCGACACAGGACTACTAGAAATGTTACCTATAAGAGCAAACACATGATGGGTCATTTAAGTATTGATTAAATATAAGGAACGTTTAATTTAAAATTTTATAATAGGTAGGTAAGACTGTACGTAAAATTCCCATTTATAACAGAACGTCAAGCGCCACGTCAAAATAAAATTGTCCAACTGTATACATCCCCTCGAAAAATCTTGTATTCAGCCCCCGGAGGAGAGCGACCCCAATGAATATTTACAATTTGCCCAATAACATCGATTGCGGACCGAGTCAAGTTCCGATTTACGTCCCCCGTCGGAATAATTGATTTGTATCGGCGCGGATGGGGACTCATATATCCCAGGATAGCATCACAAAATAGAAAATTGATATTTCAATTATCTTATTTATCTACAGTATCTTTTACTAGGGTGGTAGGACTTTTCTGCAGTCTGTCTAAGTAGGACAAAACTACCGTTTTGCCAGTTATTCTGCCTACCTAACCTTTCAACAATTCTGCCGCTAAGCTGTAGTGTGCAAGCAGAACTGTGTTTCAGTTTGGAGTGCATTAGCTAGTGAAATTGCTGGGTGAATGAGACTACAACCGGATCTCCCATCAGACTATCTATAAAGTATTTTTTTACTTTATAGCCCATCAGGTGGGCCGCCTACTTATTTGTACATTACATAAAAAAAAAACTAGACTTTGCCTGTTTCAGGATAACGTGCACAGTGCAGTTTTACGCGAAACTTTAAAGGAACCTATTTTAGAGTTCCGAGTGACACTGCAACTGTTATGGGCGGACATAGCAAACGACTAGCTCTTCGCATAACAAATAATTATCATAAAAAGTGTTTTCTAGGAACTTTTGTGGTAATTTGGTGTTTTATGAAAACAACGCATTTTAAAAACAATAAGCTATATTTATTTAAATGACTCAACGTTACTCACACTTTACACGAATTAAATTCTTATTTAAATTAAATATTTTATAATGAAAACAATGAAAATTCGTGTTGATTATTTACAAGTTATTGATACAGTTTTTAACTTAATAAATATATTTTTTACAAACAGATTTATATTCTATTTTGATGATTTAAACTCATCGATATGGTTTTGGAAGATTTCTTCTATTAAATTCTATATACTTTTTGCTTATAACTAATTAATTGTTGGCATTCATTGGAATTGTACAATTTTCTATTGTCTTTTATTTACACATCACTTTCTCCATATCCTTTTTGCTATCTTTGCGGCACCTGTAAAATAGAAAAAGAAATTAAATATGACTTCAGAAAGAAACAACGTGTTGGCTTTTTGCCTGAAATTCGAACACTTCTATGGCTACAATAATACAATAGGCAAAAAGACTAAAATTTTTTTTGGTTAAATTAATAATATTTCTCAAAATATAAACATTTGTGAAAACAAAAATTAAATATACCAAAAAATGATCAAGTTACAAGCATTTTAAAAAGTAATAAAAGTCGGTTTTTAAATATCAAAATATTAGCTAAAAAAAAAATATATCCAAGTACTTTTCAGAGTGAAATTGTGGTGATTAAAGTTAGTTTAGTAATCTTTAATTAAGAAAAGTGGTACTTTGTTAGCTCAAATATACAAGAAAAATTACTGTAGGTTCACTGGCCTGATAGCTCAGTTGGTAGTACCTCTGCGTTCTGAACTGAGGGCTGTGGGTTTGATTCCCACGCGGGACAAAAATTTGTGCTATGAACATAGATGTTTGTTCTGTGTCTGAGTGATACTGTATTCTATGTATGTATTCACAAATAAAAAGTATATAAGTATTCTATCAGTTATATTATCTGGTTCCTATAGTACAAGCTATGCTTAGTTTGGGGCTAAATGGCGCTGTGTGAAATGTCCACACATATTTATTTATACACTTTTTTTTATTTATAAAGTCGTAAACCCCATTCACAAATACAATTCCTAAATTATCTTACCACGTCATCATCAGGCGGTGGGGGGATGTAGGGTGGCTTGTGGACCTCACTCGGCGCCTCCCTGATAGTGTAGCTTTTATTATCTGTGGACTCCAGGACTACGCGAGGTGGCTCATTTTCTGTTAAAAAAAAAAGTATGTTATAAAAAATTGCACTGCCAATTATCACATCAACCGCCGAAACTTGTCTACTGGTGAACATTGGCCTTCCCCTATCTTTCTTTGTATACGCTTATTATTGAGGGGTTTGCCATCACCTCGCTTGGTAGGCGGGTGTGATCGCAGAAGACTTTAATGTACTGAGGAGTATGCTGCTGCTTATTCTCTGGATATCCTTAAGCCGGCTCGCGGGAACAGATGCTTTATGAATCACAATAACTGGTGAACATTTGTCATCCCACACAATATACTGCGTGGTGGTCATTCATTTATTAGGTTTTAGATAGAAGAGTATTAACTAATTATAAGCTAAAATTGGGCTACAACAAACAATACAATACAATACGAAATCTCTTTATTGTATACCACAAAATTAATTAATGATACAAAACAACTTATAGTAGGTATTACAATTGTTTATAAAATTGGTTATCAATAAAGTTATTGAAAAGTCACGCACACACACACACACACACACATAGAGAGAGAGAGCTGAGAGTGAAAGAGAAGGCCTAGAGAGAGAGTGAGAGAGAGACGAGAGAGACTCTCTCTCTAGGCCTTCTCTAGAGATAAAGAGAGCTATCTCTCTCTCTCACTCTCTCTTTGTCTGGGTCTTGTCGCACAGAGGGAGAGAGAGCTCCCGGCCCATGTCTCAAAATAAATGTTTATTCTATTCTATTCTTCTATTTGGCTGATTGCTTATCTTTATCTTCTAGATTATAGGCAACTATATTTAGCACATTCAATTTTTAAAGAGCTATCCAAACGCCTGGTCGAAGCAACTCGTAACCAAAATGCTGACCTCCACTTGGCCCAAACGTTGAGCATTGCCATTAAACGTGGCAATGCTGCCAGCATTTTGGGCACTTTGCCTACTAGTAGTGGTTTGTTAGATTAATTTTGTATTATAAGTATTGTTAATTTTATAGTTTAAATTTGATAGTAGTTTAGTTTTATAAAATAGTTTAATCTTAACAGATATTTAATTATAAAGACGTTATAGATATTTATGAGTTTTATATTAACCAGTGAAACAGCGTTGTTTTATTTAGCACAGTAGGTACATAGCTTATTACTTTGCTATAGTAAAATTTTGTATGAGCAATATACTTTTGTGGTAGTAATAAAAAGAAAAACATAGAGAAAGAAGTATTTACAGAACATAAAATATTCTACTGCCCATAATACGAAATTCGAAATCGTAATTTTAACAGACATTCGTTTACCACCACTACCTCATTTACGACCCACTTACGTAAAAATTGGTTCATAAAATAAACACTTAATTGGGTAATCTGTACAGAGGCGTTAAAAAGCTTAACGTCGTTTAGCGGCTCAAAATAATAACTCAGATATAACGTCGCACTATACAGCCGATGGAACAGAAAATCCGATTTTATAGCCAAATATAATTTTATCCGTAATCCGATTATAAGGCTAACTGATAAATCGGCGCGATACAAAAAAACAATTTTCGCTTTAAAATCATTTTTGTGAGAGTAGAATCTAATATAAACTTTGTACCAATTTGAAACCTCGTAGACATTATTTTTCCTTAAGATATGCAATACCTATTTAGAAGACATCTCCTCATCATCATCATCATCATCTTCATCAGCCCGTAGATGTCCACTGCTGAACATTGGCCTGCCCCAGAGAGCGCAACTTTGAGCGGCGGTAGAAGAGATTCACTGCATCATAATTTTCAAAGAGCTGGAGCATTGAATTTTTTCTATTGCAAATCATTAATCCAAGTCAGATAGATACCTTTGAGAGGCCTATAAATTTAGATATCCAGGGTTCAGCACTTGCCTACACCTACACGAAAAGAAAAAAGCTGTTTTCAAATATACCATCTTTAATTTAAGCCTTTTCACTAACTGCCCCCTTTTCAGGATCCTAAAACACTATCCGGTTGACAAAATCTCATTGTTGGTTGTCTTATAGTTTAATAAATATTTGTATGTTATTTATAGCCAAAAAACATGCATGATCTGTTTTTTATACCGAAAACCTGCTGTTAGTATTTTATTTAACCATGTTTTTATGATTTGACACTTACCGGCTTTAGGGTTTAGTATGTCCGGCTTGGTTTCCGGCTTGTCTGCAGCCGGATACGCAATGAGGTATCTCCGACCCTGAGCATCCACTTGCACGACGCTTTGGGAAGGTCGCTTGCTTGAGGAGTTGTTGTCGCTGCGCCTAATGGACAGTAGAGGTTCCATCATCAGTTGGACAATCTTAGTGAGGGGTTATACCTTCATCATCGTCGTCTGAAGATATCCACTGCTGAATATAGGCCTCCTGCAGAGAGCGCCACCTATAGGTGCTCGCCTCCAGCTTTCATCGGTTCCCCGTGGTTTTCACCAGATCATCGATTGTCCGTTGAATTATAAACAGGGCAAATAGCATGCGGGGAGTCTTCGGTATCTTCTTTCGTCTTCATACTGAGAACAAAAATGTCTTCGGCAAATCGTTTATATTAGGTACCATTTTTTTAATAATTTAATCAAGCCATACACTCACGATGGATTTGCGTTATATTGCCGGTGGAAACTACGTGACTTAAAAACATGCACGATCATGATCAATTGTTAATAAAATCAATTAAAAAAATTATAAAAGGCCGATATTGTGTTGAGAAGCGGTTGAACATTTTTTTGTAGTACGGTCTTTAAGGTCTTACTTGGGACCTTAATTGTATGCTGAGTCGGAGCCTATTCGTGACACCACGCAGCATTGCACTGCTTGTAATCTGTTAATCTATTTGTGTTTATATTGTTTTGTAATGCCAATTAGTGTAATGTTGTGTGTTACTGTCTCGAATGAATGTATTTTCTTTCTTTCTGTAACATCGAATAAGCAGAAATATAGTTTGACATCATCATCAACAACAGCCTGACGACATCCACTGTTGAACATAGGCTTCCCCCACAAAGCGCCACTTTAACATGCTAGATTATATCAAGACAATCAATGAATAGGTAGTAATTGTACTGCAAAGTAGGTAATTACTGATAAGTACTAAAACGTATTATTATTACGTTACCTTCGCAGGACCAAAGCCACGATAGCACCAGCAGCTGTGAGGATAGCAGCAAGTGCAGCCAAGGCAGCCGCAGCAGGAAACCTACTCTCAGCTCTGGTGGTGCTTTCTGTTGCCAAGGAGAGTCAATCTTCATAAGGAAAAGATAACATTCATATTTGAAGCTCTAATAGAAGATTGCCTATAGCAACTCATCAAAGAATATTGGGTTCCCCCATTCGTTCATGTGGAATGAGTAGCTCAGCCGAAATGGTTTCCCCGAGATTAACCTAGTCCAGATTCTGATCACTAATTTAGTTGGAAGTTAATGATGTCACTAATGTTTTGCCAATAGTTCAATTATTATTTTGGTGGTTTTGCTCAACCCTTTTTATAGTCTAGTTCGAGTCACGCAAACCTATATAACTGACTTTAGCATTATACCTATTTCCTCCTCCTCATCATCATCACCATCATCATCACCATCACCATCATCATCATCATCAACCTAACCTAACCTACACTAAATTTCGTCGCCATTTCACCTTTCTTCTTCACTTCACTTCAAGAAATCTTTATAAAATCGAAATTGGTTGACCTTGAATTTAAACCAAAAATATCAAATAAACTCACCTGCCCTTTTAGCAGTGTTTCTGAACACCAGGTCCCGCAGCAGCACGGGATCCGAAGCACCCTTGGTGTTGCGCGCGATCACAGCTAGCTCCTCATCTTCCGAAAGAGTCGCCAAAACCGACCAGCTTATGTTCAGCCAGACTATTAGATCTGGACCGAAAAGAGCTATTTAAAACAGCAAGCAAGCTTTTAGCTACTAGAAACTTTTCATAGCTTGAATAGTTGATATCAGGAGAAACAATATGCCTTTAAAAGAAGAAGTTCAGATTCTTTTAATTTATAGACAGCAAACTGCTTACGTTCATAAAGAGTTACTTAACTAGGTCACGTTATATTTACATACCATTTCATTCCCTTCTCCAAGAAAGAAGAAGATTTCATTTCCAACTAAGTTTAGAAAATGAATGGACGCATGGTGAAGGAAGCATCAAGATTTGAACCTGGTTACGCGACATCGCATTGTAAAGGAGTTCCTAAAAAGGCCACCATAACACGTGGATTCCTGAAGTAACTACAGTTACATACAGGTACATACCAACATATCCAGCAGAAGTGTTAGCCAGGACCTTGTTGTTTTCTCCAACTGCCTCCAAAGTGAAATGCTGGGTGAGGCCTCCGTCGTATCCAGCGACGCATCTCACGGAAAGGGTTGGCTCGCTGTTCTTTACGAGACGACTCGAGGTGCAGTTTCTTGGGGGTGACGGGCGAGCTAGTGAGAAATTTATGAGAATATTTTGCATTCATCATCATCATCAACAGCCTGAAGACGTCCACTGCTGAACGTAGGCCTCCTCCACGGAGCGCCTCCTTGAGTGGCTGCTCACCTTCTGCATCCATCGCCTCCCCGCGGTTTTCACCAGATCGTATGTCTATATTGTTAGCAACACCAAGAGAAATCGCAGTCTATGTTACATCGGGCGGTTGACAGCTGACGTTTTTGAACAAAGTCTCGAGTCTGTGTAGTCTGTGGCTCCTTGGTCAATTTATTTTATTATCTTTGTTTAGTGATTCACTTTTGCTCGAGCCCTAGGAATAGACGGTCGTTGTAGGTCATAATAATTTTTTGAAACCTTATTTTTAACTTTAAAGTATTAAAGTTCAGTTTTTTTTGTAACGTTTATATTTTATTTATTTAAATTAACTAGCTACAGTCGTAGTTGATAACATCAGAAGTTGGATCCTATTCCACTCTGACTCTGCTTTCCTGATAGTGCTTGATTTTTACTATTGTTAATTCTGTGGCTTTGGGCTCTAAAGTTGTGTAGCTGTTTCTGAGGGTAGCAAACGTAAAAGTCTTAAGCAAGATTGAACGCCTATTCCTGGTCGTTAAGGCCAGCTTCAAACGATCATAAACAGCTGCACCGAGCGAACTGCCGAGCGCCGTGCCATAGAGTTGTATTTTGTACTTGATGCCATGCTGCCGTGCCGGTAAGATTGGACCATGTATTGATTTTGAATTTAGATCCATCTGTGCATGATTATTTATGGTCACAAAATAGAAAAGTGGTGTAGTGAGATTGATCATATTGTGCGTCATCGTAATGATGGGGCGATCCTGCGTGAGTTTGTAGCACGCACAGGCAATAATTGTTTCAAGGGTGATATGCGATCGTAGCTTAACATGTGGGTTGGAAAGGATCGTAGCTGGTCGAATTTCAAGCGCGAATTTAAGTATTTGTGCCCACCGCCCGCTGATAGTGCAAATAAGTATTTAATTATAAAAACGGATTCATATATCTACCCTACAGTTTTATTGTTACGCAGAGCACTTTCTTTGTTTCGGTTACATTAAAGTTAAGAGTTAATTGTTGTCATAATTATAAGAGGTATGTTTGATTGATCCTCAAATTCGTGATCACCAGTTCAACCTTGTAGTGATTTTTTAAAAGGTGGTGATAATGCTGATTATAAAGCTATAATTTCTGTGGAGAAACAGGTGATGTGACGTTGATGAAATTATTGAGAACTGCGGTGATCCAGGGTTTTCGTGGCGTCCCTATAACGTTGGCACTGTGACAGATAAGCAGTCCAACTATTATACTAAGTCTGTCGGTAAGCATTTTTGATGCGTTCAGCTTCAGTCGCCATGTTTTTGAGTTTTACATGGTATAATAGGTAGTCAAAAGGTAGATTTGTACCTATTTGATATTTAAGTAAACGAATGAGTTAGGAAGAAAAGAAAAAATACGTGAAGGTAAGAATGATAAATGCCGGAACGGAACTATGAGTATAAATAGTGTAACTTTGCATATTATGGTGCATTCAGTCATAAAAAGATGGTTATGGGTACTCGCCAGAATTGAGGTAGTGAGCTGAAGCAGTCATTTCCTCAGACTAAAGGAATGGACTGGACCAGGCACTAACTTGGATTAGGGTACTTAGTGAGGTAAAATAATAGTGTTAGTGAGCTGAAGCAGTCATTTCCTAAGACTAAAGGAACGAACTGGACCAGGCACTAACTTGGATTATGGTACAGTGAGCTAAAATAATGGTGTTAGTGAGCTGAAGCAGTCATTTCCTAAGACTAAAGGAATGAACTGGACCAGGCACTAACTTGAATTAACGTGGTGAGGTGAAATAATAGTGTTAGTGAGCTGAAGCAGTAATTTCCTAAGACTAAAGGAATGAACTGGACCAGGCACCAACTTTGGTTAAGGTAATAGGTAAGCCAAAATAGTAGCGGTAGTGTGTTGGAGCAGTCATTTCTTAAGACTAAAGGAATAAACTAGATCAGGCATTAAGGGAGTGAGCTAAAATAACAGTGGTAGTGAGCTGACACAGTCATTTCCTAAGACTAAAGGAATAAACTAGATCAGGCATTAAGGGAGTGAGCTAAAATAACAGTGGTAGTGAGCTGAAGCAGTCATTTCCTAAGACTAAAGGAATGAACTGGACCGGGCACTAACTCGGACTAATGGTGTCAAGTGAGCTAAGATAATGTTCGTGGAAAAATTACTAAGCCTAAAGGAACAGCTCTAGTCGGGTAGTCAAGTATAGTTTTGGTAAATGGAGCATAATATAAGGTTGCAAAAGTATTTGTAAATCTTCGTAGCCTAAAATAATCGCGACAAGTTCTGTAATACAACTGATGTTAACGATCCATTGGTCAGGACTTTTAATTGTCGAGTAACTGAAATTCCTAAAAGAAATAAAACGATGCAATGCTTGCATCGGGGGTCATGTTTAGAAAAATTTCGTGAGTCATGATAGGCCGAGCTTTAGCAGTTTCAACAAACCATTTTAAACTTATGTATGTGCGTTTTCAGATGCGTGACTCATTTGTAGAACTGGGGCTGATATCGGCCTGATTGAGGTGTGCTTGAGGACATGCACGGCGCAGGAGGGCCGTGTTAGCAACACCAAGAGAAATCGCAGTCTATGTTACATGGGGCGGTTGACAGCTGACGTTTTTGAACAAAGTCTCGAGTCTGTGTAGTCTGTGGCTCCTTGGTCAATTTATTTTATTATCTTTGTTTAGTGATTCACTTTTGCTCGAGCCCTAGGAATAGACGGTCGTTGTAGGTCATAATAATTTGTTGAAACCTTATTTTTAACTTTAAAGTATTAAAGTTCAGTTTTTGTTGTAACGTTTATATTTTATTTATTTAAATTAACTAGCTACAGTCGTAGTTGATAACAATATATAGGGGGCGTATTTCGATTCGTGGTTGCCACTCGAGAACATTTCTTCCTCATCGGTTATCACTTCTACAAGCGATGTAGCCTGCCAATTACCATTTCAACTTGCTAATTCTAAAGAGCTATATGGATCACTTTAGTTCTCCTGCGGATCTCCTTATTGCGGTTCTTATCTCGCAGGGAAACGCAAAGCATAGCCCTCTCAATAGCATACATTTAATCTACTTCAAAAGACTAGCGGAGTACATAGTCTAAAAATAAAATATGTTTTATAAAGTGCCGTAATCCAAAATTACTTGCAGCGTAAAGCCTTTAACGATGTACTAGCTAAAATCTCTATTTCCCTCCATTTTACGTTAACCTGACTCGTTTCAGAATTTTAAAAGTCCCGCAAGTGACGAGTGAAAGAGTAAAAAACATTAGGTGACACATTTTTCGCGCACTATCGAATTTTAGACTGAAAATTGGAAAGGTTTTAAAACTGACCATCGCTTGTGGCCTGTATTGAAAATATTTTGGCTAGTATTTTACAAAAGAATTTCGAATTTCAAGTATCAATGTGTATAGTTCAATCAATTCCGATATAAAAAATTAAGCAGATACCTAGAGATAGAGGTATAAAAAATAATAAAAAACAGGTCTATGATTTGCTTAGAACACCCTCCAAAAAAGTCAAATACTTGTACACAGATATCGATTATTTATTCACATGAACAGCAATAAAATCAGTTCAGCTATCATAGACTCTTTTACTCTGTTTCATCGAAAATTGAGGTAATTCCAAAACTTTTTCGTTGTTGCTAACACCTATCCAGAAACTACCCTCAAGAATTCTGCTGACTCTATGCAAACTGTGTAACTGTGACCCGGAGTTTGCTGATTCGCGCTTACCCCGCGTTCAATTAGTAAAAACTTGGCTCTTTAAAAGTTGCTTTCTAAATCGGGTGTTCTAAAATCGGACACATAAAAAAGCGTGCGGAAACCGAATGGCCAACTTTAGAAGTTGTAACATAAGTTTACTCGTTAGTCGTGCCAACTCCGTATATTGGCTCGATCGTGATTTGGGACGTGGAACTTCGCCCGTATTTTAAATCTAGAATATTCTCTCGATCACTTCGGCTGGCGGTGGAATGTTTTAATTAACTTGGCAAATCATTAATTTGCGCGATTTTAGAACTTTGCGGTTATCTGTTGGTGGTTTGATCAACTTTGATTCATTGCTTCAGTGGGTTTGGGAATTGTTTTTATTGGTTGTTGGTTAAACGGAAATTAAAATTTTGCGTGAAATAACCTTGACTTATTTTAAGTAAAGCGTAAGGCTTGCACATAATTTTTAGGACTTACGTGCGTAGAATGAGATATAATTAATTATTTCTACTACCTATAATCGTGTTTCGTGAATACAAATTTATTCCATTAACCGAAATAAATTTAGACTATAAAAGAACAAACTAAAAACAATTTAAACGAGCTTCAAGTGTATTTAAAAAACAAATAAAAAATTCGAAATTCCAATCAGCACATTGAATACCGAAACCTGTGATGAAATTATTCAGCTCGTAATAAAATTAGTAATTTTGAGTAAATTTGCAGGTTATTTGCTGGCGAAACCCCTAACATCATCCTCATTTATTAACAGTATGGACGTACGCACGTTTTCAACTTTTTAGAATAGGTACTTGAGACCATTAATTACCAAGTGAATTGATAGAGCAAGTCGGTGTTGCTATTTTTTTAGATTTTTTACTACTAATATCGCTTTAAGCAGTCCAGTGACCCGGTGGTGCTGTTGTCTTTTAATTGACACTGCTTCTAACTGTGCTAAATAAGAAAAATAAATGGATAAAATATCGGCTTTACTTCCAACTTAATTAACGCCAATTGCAATATAAAAATAAGTAAGTAGTGTGCAATTTTAAGCAGGTTCATTTGACTTTGAGAGGCGTTTATCAAAAGGCTCAAAGTAATTTTTATTTTTTAAAACTAAATTTTTAACTTATTTTTTAGTAGTTGAAGAGAAAACTAAGAAGCAGGTACCTATCATGTCATAAATAATTACCAGTACCATAATAAAGTAACTAAAGACCGTAAATCCTTTTGAACTCCTGCTCTGCTGCTTCCAATAAGTACGTATAATACTTATAGACAGTTGGTTTCAAGAACCCTTACTGGATCAAAACGTAATGTGGTCACAGATTAGCCCCCAGTAACAGCACCCCTAGGGCTATAAACTCGATTAAATTCTCTTTTTTACGACGGCGACTGTACGTGTAAGTAGTTCGCGGGGATGTTTTTTGTTTTTTTACGAAGTGAATTTGCGATGGAGTTTTAAAAAAATGCTTGAATTTAGTCGATCTTCGGCGTTGGGATTTTTTATTTTATCTCTTTTGCGACCTCTAGAGACCGTGTTGGGTTTGGTTTATGTTTAATTAAAATATTATTCCCCTGTTCTCGTTTCGTTTTCTCGATTTTATCCCAGTACTGCACGTACCTACCTATTATAAGTATACGGAAAAAAACGGGACGAAAAACGCACTCGGTGAGACTTGATGTTACTAGTCTACATAGTTAGCAAAATGACGTGAATGAAAAAATACGACATTTTAAGAACGCTTCGGGATGGTTTTGGGGTAGTGTGGAACTTATCGTATTTTCAGTTTGCTGTAAAAAGCACTAGTTCTATCATTTGATACTAGATGGCGTTATTATCTTTGATTTATTTAAAAAAAAAAGTCCTTAAGAAACTCTTCATCTCATAAAAAATCTAAAAATAAAGTATATTAGATAAGCACTTACCTGCAGGCACAATCTGGAACACACACGGGCGTTTTTGCCGTCCAACCGCGTTGGTCGCACGACACAGCAATGCACCGTAGTCGCGCTCGCTCGCCGCGCGGTATCGAAGCTCGCTTGCTGTGCCACCGGTCGATACTACACAAGCACACAAAATACAAATCATAATAGAAAATATAATAATATGTAGAAGGTTATTAATAGTGGGCACTAGACATGCGAAAATAACCGAAATGAAAAAGCTTTCTGATTATAGTCTCAAAATCATTATGCGAGAGCCAAACTTAACTTATGATTTATAATTTACAAAGGCGTATTTTAACCAGTTAGAAGTATTAGAATTGTTCTGTCTCTGGCTCTGTCTGACTCGCGGCTTGCCTGATTCTCAACGTCAGCTTTCTGCAATTTGTATCAAATTCACCATGTTCACATATCAACTGAATCACGGTAAAAATTCAGTAAGTACTATTAACTCTTAAACTCCCAGCGAATCGATATTGAACACGCGTGCATTGTTCTATTGTTATCTCAAATATTGGTAAGCTTATTCCAGAGGTTAAAAATGTAGTGTAAGTACTGTTTCTTACCATATCTAGCAGGTGAGACCTGGAAGCTCTCTCCACTATTGTTGAACTGCCAGTAGAAGCTGACGTCTGCCGGGTCGGCGGACACCGCGCACCGTACGCGGAGCGGCTCGTCCAGCCGCGCGCCGAGCAACAGTGGCGTCGCGAGCGCGCAAACTGGCGCGACTGTGTGTAGTGCACAAGTAAAATTAATACCCACGGAAAACTTACTTGAAACTAGTAATATCATTACACATATTATGCTAATCCCTACGTATTCACATCCCCTATTATCCCCATATTAGCTTTGTTTAGGAAAATGAATAAATATCAATTCAAGATAATTATAAATTTATCTTTACCTCTTTTGAATTGTCAATTTATTTTGTGTTTAATGTATCTTTTTCTATCTATCTATTATAATACAACAAATCATTATAATATAAGGATTCAAGTTGATTTTCAAGTTGGTTAACAAGCATGCACCACTGCAGGCCGCTCATCACTTACCATCAGGAGAAACAGTGGTCAAAATATGCTATGCCTGTATATAAATTATAAAAAAAAACGATGCTTGTTATATAGGAAGGAAATAAACATTATATATACAAGCTTGCATTTTCCGAAAAGTATCAAGCGACATCGCATAGTTTTGAAAAGCAACGAATATTTTACAGTCTCATCTATATAAAAGTATTCGATGTTTAATGCGTTTTTACAACTGATAAATTAAATTTATAAAAATCCAGAACTTACACTGTACCCTAAGATACACAGCCTGACTACTAGACTCGCCCAGGTCGTTGGAAGCTCGGCAGGTGTACAGTCCACCGTCCAGCTTCGTCACCTTCTGGAGCACCAGAGACTTGGTGCTGATGAACACTCCGGATGACATATTCTGGCTTACTTGCTGGTCCTAGAAACACAGGTGAACTGTGAAGGGTTTTTTGACCATCAGTCTTTAACTTCCCACTGCTGAGAAACGCGACTTGTATGCCAGGGAGAGAATGTGTGTAGACTACAATTCACCAAGATAGCCAAGTGCGAGTTGGTATAGACAGGTTGAGTTAGTAAAACTGAAATGTTTATGTATTTGCAAGTTTCATTTCAGTATTGGTGATAGTATAGTATAGTATAGTTTCAGATAAATAAATTAATAATATAATACCTACAGTAGTATAATGGCAAAATTATTTATAGGTAATACACACTACACGCCCTACACCTTTTATCGTAAAGAAAAATCATATTTTTAACAAACCTATAATTGAGAACACAAATGGGTCAAAATATCACTATGAAAATACACCTTAAATCGGAGCGTAGATCATTAACATTACATTAGTTTTTATTTCTCTTCAATACATGCAATATTTCTGAAGTTATAACGACGAGAAGTATACGCCCTTTTTTGAATTTCCGAGATTTGCCACGCTCATTATGACGTCACGCCCGCGCTCGATCCGGTCACCCGCGGCGCGGCATGCTATTCGTGTAAACGAGTGCGTGACTATCGAATGACAACGGGGTTGACGTCATCGCCTGCCCGCGTTTTTAAAAACCTTCGGGCGGAAATACGCACTTTGATCGTAAATATCGTAGCCATTTTTTAAGATATAAAAAGAATTTTTTTGTAGATTTATTCGGCATGTAAATTAAAAAACGTTTGTCAGGTCCATTCTTTGATCCCATAGGTTCATTACACCCTTGACCCTGCTCTTATTACTATGGCTCAAAAATGTTTAACAGTAAAATGAGAATCAATCTGTAAACTCACTCACGTTATGGTACCAGGAGATCCGATGTTCTTTTGGGTTAGCCTTTATATTGCATTCGAAGTAAACGTCATCCCCCTCCTTTATATCGTTAGGGTTGAGGGTGCTGCCTAGAGACATGGTGAGGACTGGTCTATCTGTGGAATAAAGGGTAGGTGAAAACCAAAGATTAAACGGCCCGTTAATAGCTTGTGAACATAATTTTTCCTGCTCACTTTTACAAAGAACTTAGCAGGATGGAACAAAAAACATCAACGGGTTCGCGCAGAAGGCAAAGGTTAGTGGTTGAAAGACCACTAATTTTCGTATGAAGAGAAGTTGTCAACTGGATTTATAGTCAATGGAGAAAGACCTTGAAATTCTTTTTTGAAAATGTAGAATTCATAACCATGGTCATACATAACAGCCAGAAAACGTCCACTGTTGTATATAGGCCTGCCTAGAGTCGAGCATTACTTTGACCAGCAGCTTGCCTCTTCTTTCCTCTTCTTCTGGCTTTTGACGAAATCGTCAATCCACCCAGTAATAACGTTGACAGAAAGTTTAAGATTAAAGGTGTGGGATGTCAAATCAAAGCTTAGCGTTAGGGTATTGCCATCAAGGCAACTACAAAACCAACATGGCTATTTTTAAAACAAGTGTCAATAGGTATTGACAAGGCACATCATCTTTCTATATTCAGTATCATCGTTAAAAGAGATGATCAAACGATAGCTTAGTTCGATGTGTATGTGATGATGTATAAAACTCACAAACAACGCTCATTCTGAAGGAGTCTTCCAATGCGACCCTCAAAACAGGGTTATCGGCTCTGCACCTTATGACAGCTCCATCATCTTCTGGTTGTGGCAGCATCGTCAGTCTACTGACAGTCGTCGTTTCATTGGTGAACTCACTGTGCTGTTGGAGGAAAATCTGTTAAATGATGCTGGATTCAAAGTATTGGGTAATTGATACAACATTCTATTTTAATAACCAGTCAATTGCGAGTCAGACTCGCGACGGGTTCCGTACCATCTATAAAAACGAGCAAAAAAACACGTTTGTTGTATGGGAGCCCCCTTAAATATGTATTATATTCTGTTTTTTAGAATTTGTTGTTATAGCAGCAACAAAAATATACCACCAGTGAAAATTTCAACTGTCTAACCATCGCGCGATTTAAGAGATGCAGCCTGGTAACAGACGGACAGCGGAGCCTTAATAATAGGGTTCGCTTCATCTTTTGGGTACATAACCCTAAAAATTATAAAGGAAAGAGGAATGACGCCAGTACCTACGGCAACACAAGGATAATATCATACTTTCACAAAAATTCAGCCATGAATTAGAAAACCCAAATACACACTGTATTAAAAGATCAAACAGGTATTTTACCTTCCCTCTCGTATATCTTCGATTTTCTCTGAACCACGTGACTTGAGCTGGTGGTCTACTTCCGTGTGATATGCATACCAAAGTCATTTCAGCATCGGCAGACATCTGACCAGGCTTGTTGGTAATTGCTACTGATGTTGGGCGCACTGGAAGCATAAATTTTACATGAAAAACTTTCCATGTCTGTGGGCCTAGCACGAATATTTACGCGGGAGTAAGTGTAACGTTAGCGTACGTCAGTTGTATGGCATTTGAACAGCGCCCCATACAACTGGCTTACGTTAACGTTACACTTACTTGCGCGTAAATATTCGTGCTAGGCCTACAGATAAGGATATCTCTACGCCAGCCTCCACCGTCCATGCAACGTTATTTCTTTCCAAACAAGGTTGTCTGTCTCGCTTTGAACGATAAGACCGCTTATTGTTAAGTTCATCTCCCTGAATACGTCCACTCCTGAACATAGGCCTTCCCTAAAGAGCACCACTTTGGGCTGCTTGCCTCCTGCATCCATTAGCTCCCGTGGTTCTGAGTTTCTTACCAGGTCGTCGGTCTACCTAGTGGGATGTCGCCTACGCTGCATTAAGTTTGTTCACTTAGCTTTTAATTATTTGTGATGTTGCGTTTCAATAAAGAGTTTATGATTTATCTATCTATCTATATCCAAGTCTTGTTATAAAGATTGTTATTCTCTGTGTGATCCTCACTCCTTTTAGGAACAAACTGTACCTACTGTACTATCTGAATTGTTCGTGATATTGATCCCTCTAAGTTTGTTCTGAAAGGCAATCCTTCCAAGAAGGGGAGTTATGCAAATACATTCATACATATGCTCAAGTGGTTACAGAACAATAATTATTCACAAAGATGAGTGAAGTTCACTGAAATTGCTGATGCCAGCGTTTTGATAATCATCTGTACATGCCTAAGCAAATTGGTATATAATAAATAAATAAAATAAACATGTGTGTGGACATGTCACACAGCGCCATCTAGCCCAAAAGTAAGCATAGCTGAGCCATCACCTGACCATCGTCAACCAGATAACTGATACAATACTTAGATACATTTTCTTTGTAAATACATACATAGAATACAATAATAGGACTTACAATGCATTTCAACTCTAGCAGTTCTCTCATGAGGACTCAGTAAGGGAGTGTTGGTAGCCTGGCACTTGATGCTGGTGTTCAACCAACTCCGCTCAGCGCCACCGATGCTTATCTTGCTGATGATGACCTTTCCATCGTTTTTGAGGATTGTGTGGTCTTCGATCTGCTTGTCGTTGATAAGCCAGGTCAGGGTCGGTTGTGGACGACCTAGGAAATAAAAAAAATCTTTGAATAATAAGATTAGGGAAGGAAAGAACCATTATTATCAGTGTAAATTCGCCACTGTAATGTTATATTTACTAACTAGTTTTGCTGTTTTGCTTTTTAACTTAGCAACGACTGTTTCTTAAACTTCTAAACTTCCAAGGATTTAATTGTATTATTATGGGCGCTATTAGACCTCGGGACGTTCATCTTACTAACTCTAAATTATCCACTGCTTTAAAATAAAAACTAACGTATAAATAACTATAACTCAACCGTATAAAATAATAAAACTTAAACAAAACTTTATAATACTGATAATGCCTTCTTTTTAATCTAAAAACATTCTTTTACGGATTGAAAACAGTTATTTCTACGAAGTGGAACCCAGCAATCGAAACACAGTTACTATCCTTTATTCACAATCAAATTGAACAATCAAATTGAGGTGTAACAATAACAAAAACATAAATCTTTGAACAACCGAATGGCATCGATGCATGCAAAACTTCAAAGTGCAAAACAAAACATTCGCTTTGTGTTCCGGCTCCGGATAGCCTCTTTTAGTGCAAATTTCTGACAAAACATAGATAGCACTGGATTCAGTGATCAACATAAATATAGCCAAATGGCTGAATATTAATTCCTATTCGTTCGTAGCTTCCGCGTGAACGTAAATACTGGAAACAGGCAGTTATATCAAGTTTTTTCCGGATCTGCACAACAAGTTTGTGCTGACTCATGAATTTTAGAATATGCATATGCTACGGGAGAGGCATAGTAAACGCAGACTACGAGTTTGAGCTGGTGACAAAAAACAAAACACCAACGGACACTTAAAATTTTGTGACTCTAGGACATCCTAGTTTTCAAGTGTTGTCCTTTACTGATGTAAGAGTGAGTTGCACACACAGACATAACTTTAAAAGTTATTGAGAGTAAGCGGGATTTAAACCAGGGTTTGTTAGTCGGTTTGAACGTCAGACGGTTACCGCTTGGCTACACTAGTTCAAGAACATTACAATCTATATGCTCTATATTTTTTAAGTGTCACAGTCATCATTTTTTAAATTTCTACTAGAAAGAAAAACATGTGCAGAAAATTGGGCTTACCATTATGCTAGTTAAGTCAATTGTAATAGTGTGTCAACTAGGTATTGTCTGTGGAGAAATGTATGGTTGTTATATATTATAACTGATTAATTAATACAGCCGTTAAGCTGCCTCTCAAGATGCAAATACCTAAACGTTTTACTTTACAGGTGGAAACGGTAACAAGAAAATTAACATTACCTCGCCTAACGGACGAAAAATAAAAGAGAATTTCATTCCGTCATTACGCATACATCAAAAGGTGGGCAAAAGTTACTCCCCGGAAAATAAATGAATTATGTATAAGAATGCAAAATTAAGGTATTTTGCTTGAAGCGTCGTTGAATCAACGGGGTTTAGCAACCCCAACATTCATCAAGTTAGACTTGCGTTCTTCTGTTTGCGTTGTGAGGGTAGATTGGAAAAAGTTTGCGAATTAAAAATTGTGATTGACAAGGGTTGTAACTGACAATCTGTACTTTTAGTCAATTTGCCAGAGTTGAGCAAGCTGCCTCACCAGTATAGCTTTCAGAATTAGCAAGTTGAAGTGGCAGTGGGCGGGCCACATCGCTCGTAAAACTGACAACCGATGGGGAAGAAAGGTTCTCGAGTGGCAGACGACCACGAACTGGAAGACGCAGCATAGGCTGTCCCCCCACTAGGTGGACCGACGACCTGGTCAGAATCAGAACCGTGGGGAGCCGATGGATGCAAGAGGCAAGCATCCGCTCAAAGTGGCAATCTTTGGGGGAGACCTATGTTCAGCAGTGGACGACTTCAGGCTGATGATGATGATGATGATGATGATGATGAGCAAGCTGCAACTTTTCTCAAATTATAAAAGTAATAATATAAGGCTATGCGGTAGTTTGGCACTACATATTTTGTAGGTACCAAACTACCGTAGAGCCTGAAAACAAAGGTTTTCAATCAGTGTATGTTGCCAGTGATGACATATGGAACTGAAACGTGGTCTCTTACTGTTGGCCTCATAAGTAAGCTCAAAGTCGCGCAACGAGTTATAGAGAGAGCTATGCTCGGTGTTTCCCTGCGAGATAAGATCCGGAACGAGGAAATCCGCAGAAGGACTAAAGTGACCGATATAGCCCTTAAAGTGAGCAAGTTGAAATGGCAAGGGGCAGGCCACATCGTTCGCAGAACTGACAACCGATGGGGAAGAAAGGTTCTCGAGTGGCGATCATGAACCGGAAGGCGCAGCGTAGGCAGACCTAGGTGGACCGACGACCTGGTGTAAACCGCGGGGAGCCGATGGATGCAGGGGGCGAGCAGCCGCTCAAAGTGACACTCGCTGGGTGAGGCCTATGTTCAGCAGTGGACATCTACGGGCTGATAATGATGATGATGATTATGTAGGTACCTACCAATCTGTCAATACTGAGCGTAAATTCAACTATGATACTACTTTACACGACTGTGGAATATCGTACAGTTTGGCAAATAAACTATTTCGAACTGATAAATTGGTAAAAGGTTCAAATTATTTTGACATACGATGTTACAATTTAGCAAAAACGGTTTTCTCTTATCCTATTTTCATCAATAAAACTAATGTAGTAGAAAAACGACAAGGTAATTTTTATGAAAACAAATTGTGGATTCAATTGAATAGAAAAATCGCTTATGTTGAAGGAAAATATTTTACCCATAGGTACAGAATGACGAGTATTCTTTACAATTTGATCTCTCACTATATTCATGCGGATGCTCCAAGAAACGTCTTTATTGGCGTGAAATTTGGAATGGGTCTAATTTGGTTTCAGTTGTTGTTTGACTCAAATGACTTGAATAATTCTTAAAAGGTCAATGGTTTTATGAGATCGACGCTTTCACGGAATTCCGCAGCGTTTATACAAAGACAACTTAGGTAAATTACACACGATGAAATTAAATTACCGAGCGTATAATATTCTTTATTCAGTTTAGCTTTAGACGAGAGACAAATAAAGTCAGTTAAATTTTACAAGTTGACATGACAATGGGCAGTTCCAATCGGTCACAGAACCGATAACCGATGGAGAATAAAAAGCTCGAGTAGCGACCACGGACCACGAGGCTAACATACACCTCGTCAAAAGCACGGGGAGGTAATGGATGTAAGAGACAGACAGCCGCTCAAAGTGGAGCATATAGGGGAGGCTGTAAGGTGGACGCAGTTAGACAGGTGGATGGCTGATGATGAACTATTAAAACATTAAATAATTATTAAACAACGAGATCGTGTTTTAGTAATTAAAATAGAGGCAGGATATAAATTGTTTAAAGCGGCAGGAACAAAGCCACTTTTCTTTGAAAAACCACTAACAATACCTAGTCTAGTAAATACACTGTTCACAAAGAACTGCCTAGCTCCTTGTTTCCTGTAACTCTTGTAAGCAAAAACTTAAAAGCGTCAGCCGGAAGCAAGGTCCAAAGTAACTCTGTGTTTTAAAGTCCCTTCATCTCCACGGTATGAAGACGTAAATTTATTCAGAAACTTGTTAGCTGATGAAATATAATTTACTTAGTCGGTTCTTGTGTCTGAATAATTTAACAAACAAGGCCTTTGTAAGATTTTAATCGTTTTGTTCATTATTGGGTTGAGCTTTATTATATATAACCTATACAATTCTTTCCAATAACGTATACTCGCTCAGAGTAGCGGTCACCGGGGGAGGCCTAAGTTCAGCAGTGGACGTCTTCAGGCTGTTGATGATGATGATGATAAACGTATACCCTAACCCCCTTGCTGGTTGTCGTTGCTAGATACTACTTTCTTCCTATACGTTTTACTCTTTCCGTGTAGTGCATTGTGATAATAGGATTTTTAGTAAAATTACTGGGCAAATGAGAATTTATGGCCTGTCACAAAATGTAGTAATCTGATTACTAGACTGTGTGATGTCTCAGGATGACGTGCGCACTGCGCAGTACAGAGTCCCGGGAAATTTTATATATATATTATATAAAATTAAATAACGCCCAACGATCACATGCATAGATCCTGGACCATAACTAGGATTCCCTGTATATAGGGACCCAGAAACCATGAGGACCATGGTCCCACAACACACAACAAGTATTAGCACTTTTTTTTCTCTGCACAAATACTTGTCCTGTCGCGGGAATCGAACCCGCAGCCGGGTTATGAGGCGAACTACTTAACCGCCACACCACGGAGGCTGTCAAGCTGTATAGGCGTATAGGCGGCCATGTTGGTTAACATCAGGTGAACGTCATCCATTCTCACAAAATATGGACCACCCCATCTCCTCGGTCCCGTTAGAGCCGGCTACTAAGGAAATACCCAAAGAATAGACAGCAGAATTCTCTCTTCTGCGATCACCAAGACGCATCCAAATGACAAACTGATAAATAATAAACATGTAACTAATATGTATTCTTATTAGTATTGTATATAATGTCTGTAATCCTAAAAATGAGTATAATATAGTAATTTTTATGTTTTATTAATTAGTGATTTATTTATTTATATTTTTTGTGTTGATTGTACTACATCTTTATTTGCTATGTGTTTGTGCCAACTCTGGAGTTCGTGATGTCATGACTAAGGGTTCCGCCTGAAAATCAGTCGCTTAAGGTCACGAGCTGACCTTAATCATATGCTGAGTCGGGACCTGCGTCATGACATCACACAACCTTACATTTATATCTTTTGTTTCTCTAGTATAAATTTTAGTGTATGTTTCCTATAATGTAATGTTGTGTGATGTCCTGAATAAATGTTATTTTCTTTCTTTCTTTTCTATTCCAACAGTCCAACCGTTCCTTCTTATGATAAGCGTCCAAAATGGTCAAACGAAAAAAAAATAAAAATTAAAAATAAAATAAAATTATGAGGGAGGCCTGTAATGAGCAGTGTCTCCCAGCTGTTGATGTGACTACGTAAATCTATAGTTTTAAGTTTACAATACACATACACAATTGATACTCAGAGACATATTTCTATATCACCATTCATCCAAACAAGGAAAATCGAAATTACAGTGGTAAATAGCGGAGAAAATTTTATCGCGCAGCTGTCGCAAGCTGAAGCCCCGTGAATAAACTGTTGGATAAACTCATACAAAAAATTCCCAACAATAGCCAATAGCTAATATCCTTTAAAAAATGGGTTAAATTGCCTTTAATCACCTCAATTTCATACCGAGAACATATTCTAGATAATACTGTTATAAGTGTACATAATTTTTCCAGATCTAAAAACCAAACTAAGTACTGACCCATTTTGAGGTTTCTATAGGATCAATCTGAAAGTACACAACTCTTAATAACTTCTTAATTAAGTTCCGTTGTGAAGTTGAATAAACTACTCTATTCTAATATTTATTTATTTAATTTTTTATGCACAAAATGTGTACAAAGGTGGACTTAATGCTAACAGCATTTTCTACCATTCAACCAAGGTACGTTGCAGGAGGCGAGCAGCCGGTCGAAGTGGCGCTCTCTCGGGGAGGCCTATGTTCAGCAGTGGACGTCTACAGGCTGTTGATGATGATAAAGCAAGGTAGAAAAAGAAGTAGGTAGATTAGGCGTGCACAAACGGAGATGAGCAAAAAAGCAGATCATACATACAATAATCATCCAACAGAGCACAACTGTGAGCGGCTGCTCGCTTCCTGCATCCATCGGTTCCCCGCGGCTTTCACCAGATCGTCGGTCTATCTAGCGGGGGACCGGCCTACGCTGCGTCTTCCGCTGCTCTTCTGCTGCCACTCGAGAACCTTTCTTCCCATCGGTTGTCAGTTCTAAGAGCGATGTGCCTGTCCATTGCCATTTCACCTTGCTAATTCTACGAGCTATATCGGTCACTTTAGTTCTCCTGCGGATCTCTTCATTGTGGATCTTATTTCGCAGGGAATCGCCGAGCATTGCTCTCTCCATAGCTCGTTTCGCGACTTTAACCTTAACCCCTAACCATTATCCAAGAGTTGAAGTTGAACCCCTAACCCCTTTATCTTACTAATATTATACATACGAAACAAGAACAATAGTTAAAATAATGGTCAAGTTGGTTCTTTTTTTCGACACGAGAAAGGGGTGGTCGAAAAACGAAAGAACGGAGGGTGTGGTCGTGGAAGGGGAGAGTGAAATCGGAAAACAACTATTAGTGTTACAAATGATGCGTCTGTTGCGACGGCGGATATTTTTCAAGAGAATGATGCGGTAAATGTAGTTGAGGCTTTCCCTGAAGGAAAAGTAATCATATTTACCGCCTTTAGTTTCAGCACGTGGGTTCGGACGTATTTTAACAAAATGCTTTGAGCATTTTCATTTTGATGTAATTATTTATTGCATCACGATGCAAGTTAAGTATTGAGACCACAGAATAAATAATAGTAATCCGTACATATTTGTAAAGAAAACCGGCTAAGTGCGAGTTAGACTCGCGCACTGAGGGTCCCATCCAAACCTAACAGGTTTTAGTACATACTTACGTTCGTTATACTAAAGAGTCAAAAATATAGTATGCACTAAAGTCATACTAAATTTTGGTTTGGTCCGTTTTCGTAATTGAGTTTCGTAACTGGCTACGAAAGAAGTAGGTATATTTTTCATTTTTCGTGATCAATTATTAAACAAGATTTTTTCTGCCGGTTTTCGTTGTATTTCAGATATTAAAAGTAAAAATTAACTAAAATACCACAAACCTCCCCTCAGCTCACAGAGCAGTGTGAAGTTCCCTCCTTCCTCCAGCGGTCCAACCACGCCGGCTACGTCTCGGCCTGCTTCGTCATAGAGCAGCAGCTGATGTGGTGGTACTGGTGGAGAATAATAAGAACAAATTGATTACTCGCTGCTTTTGATTTTATTTATGAAAATATTGATCAATCTGCGAACTTAGGTACAAATGCCATTTCTGGTATCAAAGTCAGAAGTCTTGTTTTTGAGCTGCATTTCGTGTGAGGCTATTTTAATGGAACGCCGTCATAATAGCGACAGATCGAAAGGGACCGATTCTGAAGTAGCCAGACGAGCACTATAAAAACATTCTTCTAAATAACTATGGTTTCATCACAATGTTGCGGCTACCACATCAGATGCAGAGTACCTAATTATTGTGATTATACTTACCTACTACTACGGTATAGGGGACAAGGGATCAGCATTACTATGTATTTGCTAACACTGTGCTTAATTGCTGATCTTGTACCATAACATAATGTATGTGCGTTGGCAACCGACACGGTCATAATGGTACTAATTTGCATATTTAAAGATGTTACAAAGTTATGTATTTCCGTGGCGTTATGTGCTAATAAACTGTTAACCATTAGCGTAAAAAAACTGGTCACAGAATAGTTAATACCTAGTAATACTTGAGGAAGTATCGTCTTTGAAAAACAAACATTTTACTACCGTAATTTAAAATCGTAAACCTAGAATTTTCCTTATTTCTACAAAATATTGAATAACTCAAAAATAAAAAAAATCGTTGAACTAATGTAACGCTTTAAAGGTCTTATTTTTACGCTGGGACCACCACAGTTCAGGTACCTAATCATATTCATAAATGTCACAAGCCTACAAATGACCTGAAAATAAAAATTCCAGATTCGTGTTTCGAATTAGAGTCGTTTGATCGGTTGGTTTTAGATACGATGAGATTTTGAACTAACGACCCATTTACAAAAATTTTCGCAACAGCGTGCGTCGCAACTACATGTTTCGAATGAGGGTCGTTCGATCAGTTGGTTTTCGATACGATGAGCTTTCGAACTGACGACCCAAAAGAGGTATCCAGATCCGACAAAAATCAGCACTAAACATTGATGTCACGTCAGTTCACGAAAGTTGAACCCAACAACCAAGCTCTCATCCAACAAAATCTTCTAAAACTTTGCATATCACACGAGCAGCCGACCGACAAATCAAATCGGCCAACTCCTTTATTCAAAAGGCTTTTGCCTCAAACGGTCCGGCCTTTGACTGAAACTTGGTGAAGTACAAAAAATTCTGTCGGTCTACCGCTTAAAGGAAAACTAAAACTAGTCTCGGAGTTGTTGAATGAAACCTCATTTGCGTTAACAAACATGTTGATTTTATTTACTGGTTCCCATTTAAATGAAACTGTTTGGAGCCGGCGCGAAGTAATTAACAAGTTGACTTCATAGAGCTTGGGAACTATGAGTTAAAGTTGACAGAACTACGTCTAAACTACTGTGTGTGGTTGCATAGTTGGCCGGTCTATCCGGCGATGTGATATAAACATTGGTTAGAGTCCTTACTACCAAAGAAGCTCCGTAATTACACTCACAGTAAAGTTTTTTATGCAATTAGTTAGCAAACAAGGACTCCTGATGAGAAGTGGTCACCGTAGCCATAGATATTATAATAGTATACCGTAGCCTGTGGATATCCGTACACTAGACGTACCAATAATTCGTTGGTTACTTTGTGATAATGATAACACTCTTTTGATACCTTTTTTAAAGTGCTACGTAATTGTTGTAGCTCTGGGTAAAAACCGCTGGCAGAAGCTCATGCTACATCTAAAGTACAGGTGTACGGCAAGAAAGTGCGCATAAACCGAGTCATATGACACTCCAACGACTCGATAAGTGCGTATGAGTTTTTTCACGGTGACGAGAGGTGTTACGGAGAAACACGATGCCGATATTTGATCGAATAGTTCTTCAGAGCTTTCTCTATTGTAAGGTAGGAAATACAAAGAGACTCAATATTATTGCGTATTTTGAGAGATTTGGTAAGCTTGGTATGGTATCGCCAACAATAAAACAAACCGGCCAAGTGCAAGATACTCACGCACGATGGGTTCCGTCCCATTATTTATAAAACGAAGCAAATAATCCGACCAAGTGCGAGAGGGACCCGCGCACGACGGGTTCCGTACAATTATCTATAAAACGATCTAAAAATCACTGTTGTATGAGAGCCCCCTTAAATATGAATTTTATTCAGTTTTTTAGTATTTGTTGTTATAGTGGCAACAAAAATACATCGTCTGTGAAAATTTTAACTGTCTAACTATCACGGTTCATGATATACAGCTTGGTAACAGACGGACAGCGGAGTCTTAGTAATAGGGTTTTATCCTTTGGATATGGAACACTAAAAATCACTTACCAACTACATTAAGTCTAATCTGAAAGTTCCTCGTAGGTGAGTTCTTGAAGTCCACCCTGCATCTATACACCCCCTCATCGTCCAGCTGCACTGCTTCCACGTTGAGGGATGAAGGGCGAGACATGGTGACGAAGTAGGCGCGCCGACCGAAAGCCATCGGGTCTGACCAGTGCAAGGCCTTGTTGAAGCTGCGCCCGCGCACGTCGAAACTGAAAAGAAAAAGCTGTTTTGTAAAGAGAAAACTAAAGCTTTTTTTATCTTATCTGCTTTACCACAGACACCTGGGCCCGTGGTCTTTGTTAATATTTATTTATTTTCATTAATTTATTTTTATTTTACTGAACAAAGAATATAATATAGATGGAACAATAACCTTTTTTTTGTTTTTGTTATTTCTTTATTTTCTTTTGTTTCTTTTTTTTGTTTGGGTACTAAAGTGCTCACAGTTCAGTGAGTTGGCAAGCTGAAGTAGCCGTGGGCTGGTTTTTATCTGAAGTGAATATTGCAAGTCACCTGACTAAACCTTGATCGTAAGAAAAATGGGCAATTTGCCTTTATTACTCAAGCTAACTACTACAATAATAAAAACTAAACTAAACTAAAACTAACTACACTACACACTAACTAGCTACACTATACCTACTACAAAGAACATATGGACTGTATAATAGACCGCGATGGCCTATAGACAGTCCAAATGCTCCAGCCCACTGCCGGTAGGAAAAAGAAAAATTGAGGGTAGTTCCTTTTTGTTGGATTCACATACCGATATAATTTCGATGTAAAAGGTAATATTATAAAATTAAAGGTTACAGGTTAATTGTCATTTGTTGTGCTTCTGATATCAAAGAAATTATTTTGTAATAAAACACTTTAATTAAACGTTATTTTTACATTCATTTAAATATGTTAAATTCTTTAATGTTCTCAATTTATCTGTGTGATATTGGTGCGCTTGTAGCGTTATCGAAATACCGGAAATTCATGTTTAATACTAATTAACGTAGTATTTAATTAATGAGCAATTGGTATTTCCATGAAATATCTGTGTAGGTAAGTACATAAAATATTACGTAAGTAGGTATATACATTAGATTATAAGTAAAATTAGTGTCACAGACTATCTAATTATACTCTTTCAATGCTTTCCACTTATTTTTATTCGGTGTTTGAACATTTATCCGTTTCAAACGAGTTTCCAAAGGTTCCAATCTATTTGACGTATAATATTTATTTTCTCTTTTTATTTTATTTTACGCTTTGCCGATTTTAGGGGCCAATTTGCGTGATTATTATTTTTTGCCTCACCAAAGAGAATATAATACCTATACTAGGAAATCGCACCGTAGGCGCGGCCTACGTATAATTGCTTGTTTATGCTCAATAGAACTAAATGCAATTAATAACACTAAAAATACATTGAGATACAATGGCCATGCTGATTCATAGGGAGTCAAATGCTTTAGCCCACTCTTATAATAAGAGCGTGCCTATTATTGATTTTTTATTAAATTTATTAAATTTATTCAATATCCTGTTAAAAAAGGAGTTAAAGTGAGTTCAATCACCTTAATTTCATAATTTCTGAAAACATACTTCGATTATATTATAAATTATAATACATACTTTTATCAGATATTTTGATTTAATAACCGAACTACAGAACTAATTTTCATAAAAAATGTATGAGACCAACATGAAAATAAGTCCGTTAAATTAAAAAAAATGTCGAAATCGATTTCGATAATAACAAGCATAAAAACACAACCGAATTGAGAACTTTTAGATTTCATTAAAGCCACCGAACACTCGTAAACAAACCAAAACCAAACCGTCTTCTTGTTGCGTACCCTCACGTCCTAAAGACAGCCATTTTTTAAAACGTCTCCTTATCTCCGTCGCTAAATTCACCACGTATTTATCACATAACCACAGTATAAAATATACCCAGTAGAACAACTAAGCGCTATCTGTTGACTTTTTACAACCAACTTACGGAGTAAATAGGTATACCTAAATAATAATTAAATAAATAAATATGTGTGGACATTTCACACAGCGCCATCTAGCCCCAAACTAAGCATAGCTTGTACTATGGGAACCAGATGACTGATACAATACTGTTATCATTTTTTGTTTGTAAATACATACATAGAATACAATATAACACCCAGACGCAGAACAAACATCTATGTTCATCACACAAATGTTTGTCCTGGGTAGGAATCGAACCCACAGCCCTCAGTTCAGAAGGCAGGGATACTACCAACTGAGCTATCGGGCCCGTCAATAGTACTAAATTAATACATAACATATATAACATAATCGCTCCTAGACCCTAACTAGGATTTTCTGTTTCTAGAGCCTCAGGAACTACGAGCACCATGGTCCCATACCCACAACACCCATAGAACGAAATATTTTTTTCTGTTTTTCCTGTGCGCAAATACTTGACTTGTCCTATCACGGGAATCAAACTGGCCGCCTCCGGGCTATGAGCCGACCTGCTCAACCACTACACCACGGAGGTTGTCTATGAGAGTCATTCGTGCCTTCACGAAAATGTTCAAAGTTCACGATTTGTATCCATTTATGTTACTGCTGAGGTCATTTAGGATTTTGGAATTCAAACAGTCAAAAATATATTTTGCATATTCTTCCTTTTGCAAATCCGGCTATATCCCTAAATCACAAATATCTACATGATACATCTTCATATATAAAATCTATACGAATCTTATTAGGATTTATGTTATTGAATACCCTACTGAATATATTTTGTCGCTTAAATACGACCACTTTCGATGATATATTGTAGGCACTTAGCCAGGGCTATATACGCTTAAGATATTGTATTTATGTTTAAACAGATATTAGAACCGGAAGACGCAGCGAAGGCTGGTCCCTCACTAGGTCGACCGACGATCTGGTGAAAGCTGAGGGAGTCAATAGATGCAGGAGGCGAGCAAAGAGGCGCTCTGTGGGGGTGGCCTATGTTCAGCAGTGGACGTCTTCATGATGATGATGATGATGAAGAAACAGATACCTATTCTACGACAGCCTCCGTGGTGTGGTGGTTAAGGAGGTCGGCTCATAACCCGGAGGTGGTGGGTTCAATTCCCGCGACAGGACAAGTATATGCCCGAAAAAAAAGCTCAAATACTTGTTCTGTGTCTGGGTGTTGTGGGACCATGGTCCTCGTAGTTCCTGGGTCCCTAGATACAGGGAATCCTAGTTAGGGTCAGGATCTATGTATGTGATCGTTGGGCGTTATTATTACTGTTAGGGTCCAGGAATCTATGTATAGTCGATGGGCGTCACGTTTGAGCTATTGTAATTTTTTATGCTGCCTATATTGAATTAAAATACTTTATTATTTTGATTTTGCTTTGTATAAGTAATAAATACGGCTTTTTGCAATAAATTATTTGACTGTGACCTACTTATAAGCAAACTAAATCTTTTAATTATTTTTTTGTGTTTAGGTAATGTCGTCATCATCAAAAACCTAAAAACGTCCACTGCTGAATATAGGCTTCCCCCAGAGAGCGCTACTTTGAGCGGCTGCTCGCCTCCTGCATCTATCGGCGCCCCGCGGCTTTCATCAGAGCGTCGGTCCACCTAGTGGGGGGCCTACACGGTGCCTTCCGGTTCGTGGTCGTTACTCGAGAACCTTTCTTCCCCATCACTTGTCAGTTCTATGAGCGATGTGGCCTGCCCATCGCCATTTCAACTTGCTAATTCTAAGGGAATATTTATTTAATAAATTGTTGTTTTTAAACGCACTCTCTGAGGAGCAGGACTGTAATGTATTGAATCTCCGCAGATTAAACACGCGTAGCCACAATCACAATACTATATTATTGGCACGCTTTAATCCTCCTCGAAGGCTGCGCTGGTTCGTTACCCGATCCCGGCCTAACTAACCGTGCTCGCGTGTAGGTACCTTTGTTTAGGTATTCCGAACGGGTGGCCATTGTGTGTTCTTAGAACCACCGGTAGTTATTATAGCACTGTAATACACAGGAACAATTGGAAACTAAAAGTCTTAGTTATTCATCGTCATCATCATCATCAGCCCGTAGATGTCCACTGCTGAACATAGGCATCCCCCAGAGAGCGCAACTTTGAGCGGCTGCTCGCCTCCTGCATCTAAACCACCACCACCTAGTGAGGGGTCTGCCTACGCTGCGCCTTCCGGTTCGTGGTCGCCACTCGAGAACCTTTCTTCCTCAACGGTTGTCAGTTCTACGAGCGATGTGGCCCGCCCACTGCCACTTCGAAGACGCGCGTCAGCAGCGCTGCTAGCTCAATCATACAACTGGCTTACGTTAACGTTACACTTACGCGCGCGTTAATATTTGTGCTAGGCCTACTGGTTAAAATTGCGGGGAGCGATGGATGTGGAAGCAAACACCCGCTTAAATTAGCACTCTGTGGGAGTGGTGTGACAGTAGACGTCTTGAGGCTGTTGTTAATGATGATGATGATGATGGCGATGGTGATGGTGGTGGTGATGATGATGATGATGATGATGATGATGATGATGATGATGATGATGATGATGATGATGATGATGACGATGATGGTGATGATGATGGTGATGAAGACTGCGCCGACACATCTCGGTTAAAATAAGAGGCGCCCCGCGGTTTCACACGCAGTTTCACACGCAGTTTATCCATTTCCTCGTGGAACTTCGAGATAAACAATATCCCAGTATCCTTGATCCCAGTAAAATAATCAATCTGTGTACGAAGTTTCATCTAAATTGGATCAGCCACTTTAACACATAAACAGACAGACCACTTTTTTTAAAACTTTGTGTAGGACTTCGTGTTTTTTGTAAATAGTCAAAAAGATTGCGATGTTTCATTTAACTTATTTTAACAAAAGCAGTAATACTTTATAAGCTACTTTACGACAATTAGTAAAAACGTTAATTTAAAAAAAAAATACGAAATACAGGGAAACGTTATAATCTAACCACGAAAATAATTATTCTCGCAACTAATCAAGATATTTTCTTTTCCATCTTGATGCTAATGTTAATAAGATACTTTAAATATTTTTTCGGAATTTTTCAACATGAAAAATGAAACGAAAGAGGGAGAGCTTTTAAAACATAATAGACGTAATTAAAAGGGAAACGAAAGGCGTCATTACGTTGCTAAGTCAGAAACTAGAAATTCGTAACGCTCAGATTATCGACGAGACGCGTATTGCTATCTCATTGTCACAGAATCGTGAAGTTGTAATATCTTCCCATTTTTAGAGTTCCTTAAAAGTTAAAGCGAACCCTATTACTAAAGCTACGATATCTGCCTGTCCATCCGTCTGTCGCCAGGCTGTATCTAAAAAATCGTGATGGTTAAAAGTTGAGATTTTCACAGATGATGTATTTCTGTTGCCGCTATATGTAGCAACAAAGACTAAAAAAAGTTTAAAGATAATGGTCCGGAACCCTCCGTGCGCGAGTCCGACTCGCACTTGGCCGGTTATTATTTTATATATTTGGCTTAAATTCATAAATACATGACCACGTCCAGCTCACATTGGACTTTCATTGTTTTATGACAACTACCTATAATCTAGGAGTTTTGCAAATGCTTCGTTACGTCCATGATCGTCGACCGCGGCGTCAGTTACCGCCAGGAATAGAATTTAGATAAAATTTGGTGTAGGTACGTTCTGGAATAAAACACGCTATGGTTTTCAATCAAAGTTTGAATTGGTTATTTCTTTCTTACAATTCCAGCGATTTGCAACTAGTAAAGGTCAAAAATAACCGGCCAAGTGCGAACCGGACGAAGGTTTCGGTACCATTATTTACAAAAGGAAGTAAAAAAAATCACGTTTGTTTAATGGGAGCCCCCATAAATATTTATTTTATTCTGTTTATTAGTATTTGTTATTATAGCAGCAACAGAAAACATCACCTGTGAAAATTTCAACTGTATAACTATCGCGGTTAAAGAAATACAGCCTGGTGACAGAGGGACAGACAGTACGGGCTATGCCTTAGTAATAGGGACCGTTTTACCCTTTGAGTGCGGAACCCTAAAAAGGACTATTAATTCTGCGAAACATATACAAGTGCTCAAGCACTCATACTCGACGAATTTCTAATCAAATTCACGATTCCGAAACATCAAACTATGTTTGTCTTACGCCTCATTAATCCTCTACGCGACTACGCCGTACCAATACCGTAGCGAATACTCCGCAGCGCTACGCCGTTGCGTCTACGGTATACGTTAAACGTCTACGCCTTATCGCGTTACACGTCACTGTAATTACTGAATAAGTATTTACTGAGCAAGGCTTTCGATTCGGCGATGGAATTGCTTGGTTCGCGAAACTAAATTTAACTTAGATTAAATATTTGAAACCAAACATTATCGTTATATTGATATTCTACTTTAAGGTTTCCTGCGGCTCTACAACACATTATTTCAACAAAATTAATCAAAACTGGAAGCGGCTTAAATAATTATTAGTAAAAGCTATACCTACTTATTTTTTTGGAAATCCCAATATCCTAATCCTTTCCTACAAATCCTATATAAATTATAATAGCACAAGTTTGTGTGTATGTATGTGAATGTTGTTGCCTTCTATCTTCGTTACTACTGAACAGATTTTGATGAAATTTAGAATGCAGATAGCTTATATGTCCCATCGTATAAGCTATCTGCATTGTAAATCTCATCCCCCCAACCCCATGGTTTGTGACCTATCAACACAAAGGATACTTTTCGCAGGTGAAATCACGGGGCACAATTAGTAAATTAATATTCTTATATTTATTAAATTAATTTGTACCGATATAAAATTACCAACTACTAATAAGTTTTCTAACGCAAGCGTTTCCTTTAAAATGTAAAGAATTCTAGGAAACTACCATTTATTGAATTAACGTTAGCATAAAGCATAATTTATACTAAAAAAGCATAAATATTATAGCTGCTACACGTTTGCGATCGCACATTCCGCTTTGATATCAAACCAACGAAGCGTAGAGGCAACGCTTTCAAGATACCGCGAACCAGGCAAATATTTGCGCCAACATTCTAGAATATATCCAAATATTTAAGTCCTAGATATTTTGAGATCATTACAAGTTGTCGGAAGAAGACTAGTATATGAATTTGTATAGTCTCTGAACCGTCGGAAATTGCTTTGTTTAATATTAACGTTGTGTAAATACTACGACGAAATATTGGAAATTAGCACAGAAAAGTTATTTTGAAGATTACAAATCTTAAGTTATATTATACTTTCATACAGCTTTTTTCTATGGTAAAATAAATAAAACTATTGGTTCTTGAGAACTAATATTTAAATTAACCACGAGATTTAGAGTTATTTTAGTTTTAGTCTTTTTAAGACAGATAATTATTACTATTTTATGTTATTTTTGTTGGTGACAATACAACTTAACCACAATCTTTAAGTTTAATGCAAGGAAAGTATGTTGTACGTTTGCATTTTTATGAACATACACATTTATGACATACAGCCAAACTTTAGTCATTCATAAAATTAGTTATGTTAGTAATATTGGCGCCAAAACAGCCTACAATATAACCAATTCTTATTTGTGTACTACAAACATCTCAGCAAAAATATTTTTTACATTTTGTGTTAGCATCGGTTGTCATTCCCGTAACTCGCAACTCGTTCACACTGAGGCCATACCCCGTCGTGAACCCAACGAGGCATGTCCGGAGCGTTCCCGCTCTGACGCGTCACCCTAATTGATAATTTATATCGATGTACGGAGTTCGACAGTGTCGGAATGCAGGGACCACAAACGCTGCTGATACTGCTTGGTGGCTTTAAAATATTTCGAGTATGCATCTAAAAACACCCATGTTCTTTCTGTTTTCGAGCAAAATTGCCATGCTTCGTTTAGGGCCTAATGAGACACGGGTGATTTTTACCCGTAGTCTACCAATGCTTACTTTGGTAGAGTTTCGCAAAGAGCCTATCTTTATAAAGATTACAGTCCTTAAAATTTAGCAACCAGCGCGATTTGAGCCTGCTCTCTCCAACTCAACGGATTTAGTTATGGCTAGATGACCACTAGCTGCGAATAGGCTATGCCTTATTTTTGATTTATATTGGTGTTATAGGATAATATTTTGAGACCTGGAATTCTTATGATGTAAACCGACTTTTCAGGGTCCACCGTATCTCTTCCCGAGGGTGCTGTAAGATCTAACTAAGAGAATATTCAGGGAATGGGCAGCATTATCTCCTCAGTATTTTCTAGGAGGTGGTGTTCCTAGAAATTTTGTGAGCCACCTTAACATTGGCAAACCCTCCAAACGTCCCAAGTGGAGTTTTGGCGGGAACGCGGAAAATTTCACGTCGTTGCATTGTAATATTTCTCAATACTTGTGCTTCTTCAGTGTTAATGTTTAAAATTGGTGGCGTTTTACGCATTAAGTGCTGAATTACGAGCATCACTCATAGGCAAGTGATACAATGTGGTGAAACGTGATTTTCCGTGTTGCTTCCAAAATTCCATAAAGCTTCTAGTAAAGTTGCCACCACTTTACTGGAGCATGACTTCTGGACTATGACTATGACTTGACTTTACGTGAAATATTCTATTTACATGATGAAAAATAACAATACTTGACACTGGCTAAATACACTATGTGTGGAGCCAAAATATATGAAAAAAAAAGTCCCAAATGGTGTTTCATGTGGGAGGCCTATATCTTGCAAGGACATCTTTTGGCTGTTGATGTGTAGCAGATTTCCTGTCGTCCGTCTCGTCTGTTGTTGTAAGTATTATACCCGTTATCTTGTTATTAATTATATAATTATAGGGGGGGGGGGGAATATTAAATTGTTATAAAGCAGTAGGAAAATACCAACATGACTGTAAGTAGGTACTTATACATATGCCTACTTACTTTAATATAAATAAATAAATTCGACGTTATCTTAAACATATAGAAGATAATCATGTATAAATAGTAATGTTGTAATATTTTTAGGTGCATGTTAATGTTGACTAACTAATTATCTATCTTCCTCTCTTCTAATATTGCGTGCCCGACAGGGTCCATGATGAGCTGTAACTACGTAAACGAACATCTTTAAACAACATTGTGGAATGCAAATAAACAATTGAATTGAATTGAATTGAATTGAATTGAATTGTTTCCCTAGTACAAGCTATGCTTAGTTTGGGGCTAGATGGCGCTGTGTGTAATGTCCACACATATTAATTTATTTATTTGTTTATTTATCGTCCTGATGACTCAATGACTTGAGAAGCACAAACTAATAGATTTAGTCTAGGTTTACCTCCTCTCAAAAATGCACTCAATTACAGAAACACACTAACACATTATTTCTTGTCGAATGTAAATTTAGATGCTAGCAAGTTTGTATAAATGATTAAATGATTCAATTCGTAACTCATACATAAACAGCCTCGTAGTAATAATATATTCTCAAAAGAGCAGTACACGAGAAGTCAGTTATGATTTGCTTATAAAAATATAATAAATATAATTTTTGAGAAACTTAATTATACCTAGACAGAATAAATGTATTAAGAATTGGGATGTAAGTACTTTGTGATAATGTTAATGTTTTTGTTTTATTAGTAACTAGCTTTTCCCCGCGGCTTCGCCCGCGTAATTCTAGTGAAAAATGAACAAAGCTAGCTGAGCTTTGAATCAGGATAACAGAAACTTATAGTAATTGACCCTTTTTTCATTCTAACGAAAAATGCAGCTACACCTACAAAAAGGTATTATTTCTTTATGTATAGCTTCACAAGTGCGCCGCTCATGGTTCAGCAAACAGAGCAAACATTTTTATTGTAGGTATTGGTTTTCAAAAAGCACGTGTGGCAATTAAATTATCATGAACTACATGTCAGTCAGTAGGTACAAACACGTTTGCTATGTTACAAACAAAATACAGTAGAACTACCAAAAGCGCGAACGAAAGCGAGCACGGAAAATTTTTTGATTGTAGGAATTGGTTTTCAAAAAGCACGTGTGGCAATTAAATCATGAACAACATGTCAACCAGTAAGTACAAACACGTTTGCTATGTTATAAACAAAACACAGTAGACATACCAAAAGCGCGAGCGAGAGCGAGCGCGAAAAATTTTTTCATTGTAGGTATTGGTTTTCAAAGCACGTGTGGCAATTAAATCATGAAAAACATGTCAGCCAGTAGGTACAAACACGTTTGCTATGTTACAAAAAAACACGGTAGAAATACCAAAAGCACGAGCCACAGCTAGCTCGAAAAATTTTTTGATTGTAGGTATTGGTTTTCAAAAGGCACGTGAGGCAAATAAATCATGAACTACATGTAGGTACAAACACGTTTGCTATGTTACAAACAAAACACAGTAGAAATACCAAAAAGTGCGAGCGATAGCGAGCTTCAAAAAGCGCGTGTGGCAATTGAATCATGAACTACATGTCAGTTAGTAGGTATAGGCGCGTTTGCTATTTAACAAACAAAATACAGTAGAACTACCAAAAGCGCGAGCGACAGCGAGCGCGAAAATTTTTTTGATGGTAGGTATTGGTTTTCAAATAGCACGTGTGGCAATTAAATCATGAACTACATGTCAGTCAGTAGGTATAGACGCGTTTGCTATATTATAAACATAATACAGTAGAACTACCAAAAGCGCGAGCGACAGCGAGCGCGAAAATTTTTTTGATTGTAGGTGTTGGTTTCAAAAAGCACGTGTGGCAATTAAATCATGAACTACATGTAAGTCAGTAAATATAAACGCGTTTGCTATGTTACTAACAAAACACAGTAGAAATACCAAAAGCGCGAGCGACAGCGAGCGCGAAAAATTTTTTGATTGTAGGTATTGGTTTCAAAAAGCACGTGTGGCAATTAAATCATGAACTACATGTCAGTCAGTAGATATAGACGCGTTTGCCATATTACAAACAAAATACAGTAGAACAACATAAAGCGCGAGAGATAGCGAGCGCGAAAACTTTTTTGATTGTGGGTATTGTTTTTCAAAAAGCACGTGTGGCAATTAAATCATGAACTACATGTCAGTCAGTAGATATAAACGCGTTTGCTATGTTACTAATAAAACACAGTAGAAATACCAAAAGCGCGAGCGATAGCGAGCGCGAAAAATTTTTTGATGGTAGGTATTGGTTTCAAAAAGCACGTGTGGCAATTAAATCATGAACTCCATGTCAGTCAGTAGATATAAACGCGTTTGCTATATTACAAACAAAACTCAGTAAAACTACCAAAAGCGCGAGCGGCAGCGAGCGCGAAAAAATTTTTGATTGTAGGTATTGGTTTTCAAAAAGCACGTGTGGCAATTAAATCATGAACTACATGCCAGTCAGTAGGTATAAACGCGTTTGCTATATTACAAACAAAATACAGTAGAACAACCTAAAGCGCGAGCGAAAACGAGCGCGAATAATTTTTTTCATGCAATTCATTTATTTCAAAACAATAATTTGTATAGGAAACTCATGTAAAGCTTCTGCAACCATCAGTTTAAGCTGTGCGTTGATTTCTACATTTCAATAGAAAAAACTTTGAGACTCCGTTTGACCCTGATGGAAGACGATTTTCGGAAAACCGTGACACACGTCTATTCTTATTTTAATTGAAGAGTATACACACTAAATTTCAAACTAATCGACCCATAGAGTAAAAAGTTTCATACAAACGTAAAACCCCCGTTTCACCTCTTTAGGGGTGGAATTTCGAAAACCCCTTTTTTAGTGGACGTCTACACTTTACGAAGAATATACCTTCCAAATTTCAAATCTCTACGACCAGCGGTTTAGGCTGTGCGTTGATCTATAGATTTCAAAAGAAAAAACTTTGAAGCTCCTTTAGACCCTGATGGAAGATGATTTTCAGAAAACCGTGACATACGTCTATTTTTATTTCAACTGAAGAATATACACACCAAATTTCAAACTAATCGATCCATAGACTTAAAAGTTTCATACAAACTTAAAACCCCCGTTTCACCCCCTTAGGGGTGGAATTTCGAAAAACCCTTTCTTAGTGGACGTCTACACTTTACGAAGAATATACCCTCCGAATTTCAAATCTCTACGACCAGCGGTTTAGGCTGTACGTTGATATATAAGTCAGTCAGTCAGTCAGTCAGGACTTTGAATTTTATATATACAGATTGTTTAATTAGTAAAATCCTCTTTCGATTTTAAGACCCTGTTTTTACCAGCCAATTAACGCCGTAATCCAAAGAACGTAACAATAACAAAACTCGAACAAATAATCAACATCAGTAAATAAATAAATAAATAAATATGTGTGGACATTTCACACAGCGCCATTTAGCCCCAAAGCGCCATTTAGCGCCATTTTTTTGTTTGTAAATACATACTACATAGAATACAATATAAAACCCAGACGCAGAACAAACATCTATGTTCATCACACAAATGTTTGTCCTGGGTAGGAATCAAAATAAAATAAATTCTTAAAAAATATCTTTAACTTTTCTTCAGCAGAGGCACAGACCATAGTTATAATACCTACCCAGAGGCAAATAAATACAAACAAACAAAAATAAACAGTACCAATAACCAACAGCATTTTTACGACTTCTCTCTTAAACACTTCACTATCGTCAAAAACTCCCGCCTGTCATCCAGAAACCAATTGAAACATAAAATATGGAATAAATAAAGTATTCATATCGGTATCAGGCGGCTCGGCGCAAACGTTTCAAGCAACAACGCCGGCGGAACGCGATGACAATGTTTCACTGCGTTTTAAAATGTTTCATTGCGTTTCGAAATATTTCATTGCATTTTATTTAATTTTAATGTTCACTGAGTTTTGGTTGGTTGGTTTTTATGTAGGTGAATTGTGGTGTTCTACAACTTGCCATGGTAGGATGCTATTTTATTTGAATTAACTTTAAAATATTGTATCAAGAAGAAATGAAATTTCTATTTTATGCCACGAGAAACTCAGCATTGATGTTATATCTTAACACCCTATTTAAACACCTTAAGGGTTGAATTTAAAAAGTATTTTCTTAGTACTCTTCTACATTATAAAAGCAAGACTACCGCTAAATATCAAAATTCAGCGGCTTGAGTACTATACATTGTCTGTCAGTCTGTCAATCAGTTTGTCAGTTAGTCACTCAGACAAAGCCTTTCATTAATACAGTTTATTAACTAAATAATGTTAATATCTACTTAGGTATCTACTACCCCAGATAATATAATAGCTACTACGAAAGAACAAACTATTATTTTTCTTTAAGCCGCTCTTTCCTAACACTTGCACCACACCTCACGGTGGAGGTAACGAGCCGTAAGGGTGCTACGTCACTTGTCTCGCTTGCTTCAATGAAATTTCAATATCCACCTAAACAACGTAGACTCTAAATAACTCTCTACCCTCTACAAAATACGGTTGATATTCCTCTGCAATATTTTACCAGGTTTCAGGAACATATGCCGCCCTGTCAACTATTTTTTTGAAAGTTTTTCCATATGGTTATTTAGATTTGAAGTACCGCATCAATCTTTTTTTCGTAAAAATATGAGAGGGTAGGACATAAAATATACGGATATGCCGTAATTTGGTTATAGATTTATTGGATATGTGAGGGTAGTCAAATATAGTAAATGTGTACGGTATTGTCGATTATTTAGACAGAATAGATTGAGGAATTGGCTACAATTTTTGGAAATTCAGAATAGCGATTTGGTAAGATTTTTGATTTTTCAATCTAAGCAGGTACATAGTAATAAGTTGTGGTTTGAAACAGGTGCAATAATTTTCGTGCTGTAAGTTTTAGAAAGACAGCTGCTTATCCATTTTACCCAAAAAATGAGGCTAAATAGCAACTGAATAATTTAGTATTTTGCTCCCTAGTTTCAGAGAAAACAAAAGCACACCACACTGGGCTGCCTTGATGAGGTCCATTACCTCGCCGCAGCAGATTACCAAGGATGCACGAGCGTGCGAGCGTGCGAATTATCTTTAGATCAATTTACATCATGATAGGTACAGTACGAAGTGATGAAAATGGACAGACAGACAGACTAAATGTGTATTATACCTACCTATGACAGGACCACATAGAACAGCTATATAGAATTTACTAACATACCTGGAACAGTAAACCATCTCCGATTTTATTGTCGAATTTAAATAAAAGCGTGTGACAGAAGTTTTCCAGTTCGGAAAAGTCGTTCTAAGTTAAAAGGCCATAAAACAACTGTCGTTCCGCTCGAGATAGACCTAACTTGGCTATAACTTAGGGGGGATAAGTCAGGAGCTTAGGGGCTTAAGTTTGTTTGGCTTTTTTAAGTGTTGATAGTGAGTGAAACTAGTAGAAAATTTGATGTGACGTACTTATTAAAAAATCTTTTTTTAGGTTGGTCTAATACCACTTTTATTTAAATAACCTCTAGGGTATTTTGTCGTATGTTTCCGATTCAGTTATTTAGATGGTAGTATTATGAAAGAGATTAAAATAATTTTCATTTATAAAGAAAAAAAAAGTCAAATATTTTATTGCAAATAGGCTAATTAGCAGTTTTACAACTCAATATGTTATAAGGTACCAACTTAAAAAAATAATATTAAATTAAATCGCTTTTAGTGCGCAATAACCCTGCACTCTCTATAAAATATAGTTGATATTCTTTTACAATGTTTCAGGAAGATATTTAAAACAGCAACTTCGTTTATTTTCGAGTAAAATGGTTTTGATAGACAGCAGGACTACAAAGCGATTATGTTTAGGTACCTACAGTTATTTTTCGGACCCTCAAAATAGACCAGCGCTATTACTATGTGCTATTTTAATTTATGCTCAACCTCCGATGAACTATTTACTACTATATGTGACTTTATGTGCTCAGTACAAAGTGATCATTTAAATTAAGGGATCACATTGATTTGCGCTGCTATGAAACACTTTTACGTGATAAAATGAATGAGGAGAACTAAATTCCCCAACAACATAACTTACAAAACTAGGAAGATAAAAAAGCAATGGGCATGCCACATCGCTCGTACAACCGACAATCGATGGAAAAAGATTCTTGAGTGGTGACCAGATAGGACCGACCTGCCCGGCCTAGCATGGGCTCTGTGACAAAATTTTCTCGACACTTTTTCTCATGATCTTGACAATACTATGGTATTCCTTGAGTATGTCTCCCTCTAACAGCGACCACAAGTTGTCTCGCGGTGCGAATGCTAGGTCATGTTAAGTCAAAAGGTAGGCAAGTATAATTGGCATTCTTAAATACTTTACATTAATATAAAGTATCAGTTGTTTTTGCTCCTAAATGTACAAATCACGATTTCAAAGAGCAACGTCCCCATACCTCTTTGCATTCATCGGTTTGCAAATTGCGGTCGCGATACCACTGCTACGCCATTCCAGTTATTTATTGTAAAAGTAACGCAGTGGAAGTAAAGAAGTGGAAAGCGGAAGTAGCGCAAACGATACTGATATTTGGGCAAGTTGTGGGTAGTTTGTTTGTATTAGTTATTTTGTTAGCATCAAATTCTTGTGATATTTATTGCCACAGAGCTTTTTAAGTTCTTAGAGTTCAGAACATAACATAATTATTAAGGGTCTTCCCACTGTCATTAACTCAATTACTCCAATCTTCTCATTACTCCTCTCTCATTAAGTATTGATCGATATATAGCATTATTTTTCTTTTAAAATTTTTTTAGTATATGTGAATTGAGTCATCATAGCAGCTAGAATACATTCCCTGTTGAACATGGCATAGAGTAGTACATAGAATAGAACATTGGCATTCCCCATAGCACCATGAACCAGAAGGCCGTATCACTATAAGGTGGAGTGATGACCAACAAAATCGCGGTTATAATGGGGTAACGTCCCATGGTAATATGAAAGAATATACCTAACCATAACAATATTTATGATTTTTAAAGCAGTATCGCCTGCTCAGCGTAATCTACAGATTAATTTGTAAAGGAAACGGTGTGTGGATGCGGGTTCAATCCCCGCTCGTGATTCTAATTTTTCCTTTACAAATTAATCTGTAACCATAACAAGTATATCAAATTGTACTATGTGGTTCCGGTTTAAGAATGGAGCACCACATCTCTTCCCGTGAGTGCCGTAAGGGCCAGCTAAGGAATGGTGAGGGGAATGAACAGAAGCATTTCTACTCGGTACCTTAAAACTTTCTGCGATCACTAAGACGCCTGCCAAGCGGGGTCATAATATCAACCCCTTAATAAGCATCTACATTATAAGCGATATTTTATCGGGGAGGCTTATGTTCAGCAGTGGACGTCATTAGACTGATAATGATGATATCAAATGGCCCTTTACCTGTAACTCACACCCCACGATTTAATTCACCTTTGCTCATTTTGCCTGTACTATTAAAAGCAATAAAATGGGGGTACAAACATTTTAAATGTAGACTCTATTTATTGTAGAATGGAATCCGTTTTGTTGTATCCTACCCTAATCAGACTTGGAACCAAGTTAGAGAATAAATACCATTATCACACGGATTCATAAGCTGACACCATATCCTAAATATGCGTTGTTAAGTTTGTGTTTTGTAGTTTAAATCACTTTTAGTTTGGATTTAAAACTCTATGAGTCACGCAATACGAAACTTTTAATTGTTTTGTAAATTGATTCGGCTGTGTTCATCACAGATAAGAACTTTCGTTTGCCGTTAGGTATGCTAAGGTAAAAACCTTAAAAAGTATTTATATTGGTCTGAGATAAGGACTATACGTTCTGTAATTTCACGCAATGTATTTAACAGAAGAACAACCATTAGTAGCAAAGATCAAAAAGCCCATTAATAGCGCGCCTACTTACTTTCGCATGCTACACCTTCAATCGCATCGTCACTTTCCATCAGGTGAGAGCGTGGTCAAATGCTAGATAAATAAGATGCAAAAAAAGTATGTAAACAACTCGTGAGTTTCATTTGAATTGGCTGAACGTTAATGCCATGCCTAATGCTTACTACTGCCTTAACATACTACAGTAAATTTACTTAGGGCCAGGCCATAGGGCCCTCAAGACGGCTTCTGCTCGGTATGCTAATACTAGGGACAAGTGCCAACCCTTGCGAACTCTATTGAACCCTTATTTGTCCCGCACTAGGGGTGGAATTTACAGAGCTGTCATTTACAAGCTTCGCGCAAATTAAGACGGGTTGGGGATAATTTAATAAATATTATTATGATATCTATTTGTACACAAATAGGGTTTATTTTTTAGTGTGTTTTTACTTGTAACTTGTAATAAATCATACGTAGTGATATAACAAACCAAGTTAAGAAGCCCTAAAAACTTTCAACGTCAAAACATTCCCAAACTTAAAGAGCAATACAAAACAAAAGCAACCCGCTGAAGCTTCACGAGGCATATTTGCGTTCACGGAAATTAGAGCAAAGAGGGTAAGGAGGCAGACGTCTTCATTCCGTCGATAAAGTCGTTTAAATTCTTACACAGCACTAAAGTTAATTGTGTGGTACGCGTTGTAAGGGGAGTTAGAGATCACGTGGCAAAATTTTGTAAAGGTTACAATACACTGGCTTGTGACCCTTGTCGCGATCTGCCGCAGCCGCGAAGAATCGCGTTATAGTTATCGCCGAGCCGTGCAGTTTCTTTTCTAAATATTTACTCACTTTTGCTGCCGTTAAGATTATATATAAGATTCTAAGCTGATCGTAATCTTTTTAAAATGTTCTTGTAATTTTTTTTAACACATTATGAATGCTGCAGAAATGGTTCAGTTAATTCAATACCTGTTTCTATTCAATTATTTAGGTCGATGAATAAATTCATGATTTGAGGCAGACCCACAGACCTAGAATATTTATCGCTACCGGTAGACATTGAAAATGACAGCCAACTGCTTAGCTGTTTTGAGAGTTTGAGCTGTTTGGTTTGAAGATCACCACACATTTCTCAAAAATCCACCGAAACTAAACGTGTCATGGTTAAGGACTTTAAATTCATTCTGAAGAAAATACACCAGCTGTTTGAAAGTAGTTATGTAGTTAATTTGATAACGAAGTACTAGGGTAACATTTTTCACAAAGAGGTATTTACTGCAGATGCGACGAGATCCGTCCGGTACGAGTTGAGAGTGCGATCGCATCACCGTCAGCCGTACCGCATCAAATATAATGTAAACGCGCTCTAATAACATCTTTCGTAATTTCTATAAGTATATTGCTTTGGAGGTCACGAGATGAAAACTGTACAATGTGAGGTATTTAATAACCTCGTCGCACGTTCCGAAAGGTGTTACACGTGTTTACAACTAATAGAACTTCATTGGCGTAGCATTTAATATGTTGGCATAATTTTGTACCTTCTTATGTTTATGTGGTTTGTGTGGCTGCGAGAGTTCGGGCAGATAATAATTAATTATATTAGGTTGGGTAAACGTTTTTATATTTTGTTTGAGAGTTCTATATCTCGTCAAACGTCAAAAATTCAGCTTTTCGTCTTTGATGAGGGAAGTAAGAGAATTTGGCATAAAGCTAACTACACAGAATATGTTATAGTTATGAATATGTTATGGTTAACTTCGTTAAAAAATGAACAAAAATAGTCGCATTTCATTTTAGCCAATACCATTTTGAACGTGCTAAAAAGAGACAAGTATTCCGTTTCAACTTTCATTTTTGATAATAATTTGTCTCTGACGTCCCTTGAGACCGCCCTGCGGCAAAAAATCCGCCATGTTCTGGTGGTATTTTGAGCTAGTATGTCAGTCGTCAACTAGCATCAACTGTCAAATGCAGTAAACAATGGGGCGGAGTGGGGCGGAGTTGGCACCATGTTGTGGTGAAAAAGTGCCGAACGTCACGTGACCACGTTTCACATCCTCTTACTTCCCTCATCAAAGCTTTTCGTACATTCAATAGAATGTATGAAAAGCTGCATTTTTGACGTTCTAAATTTCCGGACTGGAAACCACTGTACTATCCTCATTTACATTACAGATGGTCCGTAAATGGAACACATATTTTTGTGTCACGGTTGTGTTTTTTTTTTATATACATTTGAAAAACAAAAAGTAATAACAAAATTGTTAAAGTTAGCCCGTCCCGTCAATCTTTAAATAAAAAAAGTTAAGTATATTCAATTCACCCATTTTCGAGGGACGGAAAACTGCTTTAAATGGTCTTCTATGATACCCAAACCAGTCAGATAAAAGCAGTACTTACAGTTTTTTTTTTTTTTTTTTTTTTTTTTTAATTTATTTATTTATTTATTTATTTATTTATTTATTTATTTATTTATTTATTTATTTATTAAGGTAATCCAACAGCGTTTACAATACAATATACATTAACAAATTTACAGACTTAAAAGAAGGCCAAACAGGATTACACAAATTAACCGCTATTAATAATTAACAAAAAGTGTGTTTACTAGCTTGTAATACAAATTACATGAAAGCTACGTGTGTAGGGGTGTGTATGTGTGTGTGTGTGTTGTGTAGGTATGTTTGTATGGGGCATGTGCAATTGTGCACTCAGCAAGGTGCGTGTGAGATTGTGAATGTGAATATTTGTGAATAAAAATAATAATAAATAAGTATCCTATTTAAATAAATTAGTGTATATTTTTACGATGTAATCAAATATAGGTTTTAAATTTTTTGTAAATATCATAGAGAAAAATAAATCAACTAGAGCGGTGCAACTTTTTTATTTCAAATTTAAGGGCTGTTTTAGATAAATGAAATAGGTCTAAGCCAGAATAATGTTTATTATATGTGCGGGCTGCCCGACAAAGAACCGAATTTTGAGCGTAGTTCGTGCTAGCGTGAGGGACGTGGAGTAGAGGTGTGTGTCTCGTTCGGTAAGATGGTACTGCCAGCGAGACATTGCTCAAGAGTTCAGTACAATCTATTTTCCCTGCTAATATGTCATGTAACAGAACAATATCATATTGCCTCCGCCTCCGCTCCAATGAATCTAAATCAAAATAACGACAGGCTTCAGAGTATGTATCAAATGATCTATGGTCTTTAAAGCTTAAGAATTTAACGAATTTATTTTGTAATGATTCTATCCTATTAATGTGAACAATATAACATGGTGACCAGATGCTACAGGCGTACTCCAAAACACTTCGCACGTAGGTAAAGTACAAAACTTTCATGCAATCTATGTGGGTAAAAAAGTTGCACACACGCTTTATGAACCCTAGCTGCTTGTAAGCTTTATCAACAATAGTATCTATGTGTTCAACTAGCATCATCTTTGAATCTAATGTGACCCCTAAATCCCGGACGGAATTAACTTTTTTAATGGATGAATTGTTTATGTAATATGTGTAATTGATAGGTTTAGATTTTCTCGTAAATGTAATTTGAAGACACTTGGTTGAGTTAACGGAAATTCTGTTTTTGACATAATATTCACTAAGCTTATTCAAATCTGTCTGAATTTTAATACAGTCTTGCATATTATTGATGGTTAAATAAACTTTTTTGTCATCAGCGAACATGCTGTACTTAGAGTTGGTGAACATACTATTAATATCAAAAAGATACGCGTTATATAGCAAAGGACCCAATATAGAACCTTGTGGGACTCCAGAGCTAATAGTAACGTAATCGCTACGCGCGCTACCGATTGCTACCGCTTTAGTTTGTATAATACTAAAGAAATTTCATTCACATTCAAATGATTCAGGGTTAAATTGGTTCACATGTAAAATGTTAATGCGAAACGGCTTTACCCCGACCTATTATTATAATAATAGTCTATGTAATGTAATCACTGTCTCTTTTATCATGTTTTAGTAATTATATTGAAGTACCAAAACAGCCTTCTAATGACTGTTTTGGTACTTCAAACGGTTTCGGTTATTCGGAGTTGTCGTTATTTTAGTTCAATCATGTTGCCATCCAAGAGAGGCAAGTTTAACAGAGCAGCACGCACAACGTCTTTGTAACCTACTCTTCTTTTTAATAGGTTGGGTGGCATCTGGCTTGAATTTTTTATTAGTGACTCCTTTCGGTGGGCCATTATCTCAACTAAATGGGAAGTGTCGATATTACATGGTCTAAGAGTCTCTAAGGTGTAGCACTATTATCTAGTAAATACTTGAACACAGATAATATAATACCTACAGTAACTTGAATAAACCCGCGTTGTATTTTTCATGAAAACGCTGACCAAGGTAATTTTAAACTTCTGCGTATTGAATTGTTTATTAGGCAACGCATTTGACCTGCTAACACCCAGTTGCAGAAACGATGTTTCACTTTTAAATTCGACTTTACATCTTAATCTTCTATTAAACTGATGGTTTCTGCAACTGGGTGACTGTCTCACAAAGTTAATGATGACGCAGTAATGTTGGTGCAGTAAAATCAAAATGGTTAGAACCTATGTATTGGGGGTATTTTGTTCATAAACGTGGTGGGTGGCACTTAACCAAACACTTGGTGGTTTTATAATGGATAAATCCTGGAGCAATTAGATTAGATTTATATTCTATCATATCTACAGAATTCCAAGAAAGGCCGCTTCCTAAGCCAACATTTTTCAATGCAAATTTTCTGGCTTATATTACCCATTTCTCGATAACAAAAACAAGTCTATCTCGACCTCATCACGTAACATTAGAGCAATAAGTTACAAGTAAAGTTAAGCAAACGCCACCACTTCATTACGTGTTTCTAAGGAGCACTGTTTGCAACTGACAGGCAGTTTTAGTTGCATATATAAGGTGTTGGAATAGGAAATTAAAATGCTGCTTTGTTACATGAAAAGAGCGTTAATAGATTTTGTGGTCAGGCTGTAATTACAATATCGGAGTTAAAATGTTTTGCTTTCATTAAGCTGAGCTGAAGGCTAGGAAATAAATAAGTATATTTTACAACGTTGCTTAGGAATGTTAGCAAGTTGAAATGGCAATGGGCAGGCCACATCACTGGCAGAACTGACAACCGATGGGGAAGAAAGGTTCTCGAGTGGCGACCACGAACCGGAAGACGCAGCGTAGGGATGCAGACCCCCCACTAGGTGGACCGGCGACCTGGTGAAAACTGCCTTACGTTAACGTTACACTTACTTGCGCGTAAATATTCGTGCTAGGCCTACTGAACAAGCGCAGTTTGGTGAATGTTATCGAAGTGATTCTTGAAAAAATACCAGGTTCCTCCAGATATTTTCTGTCACTGTTGTAAGAGAGAGTACGTTCAAATTCCACACATCATCATCATCATCATCATCATCATCATCATCATCATCATCATCAACAGCCTGAAGACGTCCACTTCTGAACATAAGCCTCCCCCAGAGAGCGCCACACTAACGGCTGTTCGCGTCCTGTATCCATCGGCTCCCCACGGTTTTCACCAGATCGTCGGTCCACCTAATGATGGGGGGGTCGGCCTACGCTAACTCCACACATACTGAGCTCGAAATATTATTATTTATTATTTTCATAGCAGTATTGCCTGCTCAGCGTAATCCAAAGATTAATTTGTAAAGGATAAATTGAAATATTATAACTAGGTACTCACCTATAAAGCGGCTTGCCACCAGCATGCCGGAACCACAGCACCATGTAGACCCTGTCTTCGTTGGAGTCAGGCTCGATGTCGCAGGGCAGACTGCCGGTGCGGCCGACCACAGCTTCCACGTCCATCGTCGACACTGGAACAAAGTCCACTGGATCTGAGTTCGTATGATCTTTTCAATTTAGGGTGGATGTAGATGTAATTTTTTACAAACCCTACTAATTCACCAATCATAATAGTTCCCTTTAACTTAATAAAGTGCTCAAGTGGATTATTCTGATTGATCATTATATGAAAACGAACAGAGCCCTGCCTGTCGAGAACTTTTTTAACCAACTTAACAAAAATGAGTCGAATCTCCATTCGGTTGCATGTTTTTTATGCCATTAAATAATAAATAAATAACGTCTAATGATCACATACGCAGAATCTGACCCTATTTAGGATTGCCTGTATCTAGCACAGACTACTAAGAGATACTACGTATCTAGGGACCCATGCACTACGAAGACCATGATCCCACAACACCCAAACACAACAAATATTTACGCTTTCTTACACGCACAAGTACTTGCGTTATCGTGGAAATCGAACCCACCGCCTTCAGATTATGAGCCGACCTGCTCAATCACAAAAATCAGGTTAAGACATTGGTTATCAGTTCTTCAAGTGCTGTGGCCCACCTATTGCCATTTATCATTTCAACATGCTAATTATGTTACCTATATACTTTTTTGTTGTTATAGGCAAAGCGTTTGACCACTGCCTCATCTGGAAAATGTGATGAGAGTATGGATGAGAGCCTATATAAAATGGATGAAATATTACTTTCACCGTTTCCTCTTTCACACTCGAGTATACGTTCCTACAAAAATATTACTTCGCCCGCGTTAAATAAACACCCACAAAGAGGGATGTTTTTCGACCAAATTTTTCCGGAAAATCGTCTTACAGCTTATAAGAAGTTGTTTTATCATATATTCTTTCAATATTTTCCTGCTTGTTTATTGATTTGCTCAAATTCCTTAGGATTTTCTAGAGACTTATTAGTACCGTTTATGTAGCTTCCACTTTGAACTAAATAAAAATTCCTTTGATGTCATAGATGATAAATATAGTGTTGGGGTGGTGATCGTAAATGGCAGGTACATGTAATAAAACGTGTGTATTAAACAGTCTACTGCCAGGTAGAATGACTACTTTGCTGAAAGCATGCATCTGGTAGAAACTGGACTATGGGTGCTGAGACTGACCTTGGTGGACTCTTGGACAAGAGCCGGCAGTAGAAAAGTACCTTTCCTTATGTTTATTTATTGCCAGTGAAATTACTGACTTGACCTGACACTATATAGGAATCATATCACTAGACTGTGCTGACGATGTGTTGGGATGACTCGCGCAGCGCCAATGTTACGTAAAACTTTGTAATTCAGAGTTCCGAAAGACACTGCAACGGTTATGGGCTTCCGTGCCCCTAAACATCAGATGAATGACTTGCTCGTCAAATATCAAGCAACAGCATTACCCCGTTCAAACGAAAACATTTTACTGTGCTCAAAAGAGAAAAGAGACTCTACAAACAGTTCTACCTTTCCAAAATAGGCCTTATCGCTAATAGCGACACATATACACAAAACAATCCCTATCCATTTAACACCCAGCGCTGAACGTCTTGGTTTAAACTGCAATTTGCACAACAAGTAACCGCTATCTACCAATGGACAGTGACTAATGGTAGTGGTGTCTCTCGTAGACACGGCGTGTACCTTTCAGTAGTTATATTTGCATAATACATGACGCTTATTGTAGCACCAATGTGGACTATTATACATAATATCTAGTTGCACCCCGCGGTTTTACTCTCGAATAAAATGTATCCTATGGGGGGTTCCAGATGGACTGAATGTTTGTTATTTTACACACACACACACACACACACACACACACACACACACACACACACACACACACACACACACACACACACACACACACACACACACACACACACACACACACACACACACACACACACACACACACACACACACACACCTACACACAGATACACAGAATCTTTTGTATCCCATTGTTACATCTAGTTAGTAAACCATCTGTGTACAAAAGATCTAAGTAAATCGCTCGTTGAGCCGTTTGGTATTAAGCCATTTAAAAAAACAGACACCGTTTCACATATTAGTAGAAACAGACAGGAGTACTAGCTGATCCGCCCCGGTTCTGCACGGGGCTATTATATAAGTACCTGCATTTTTGCTTTATAGAGGATGACTAAGGAACAAAAAGATATATGTAGGTAGATATTCTGTTTTATTTTACAATGAAAAATTGCAAAAGATCAGGGAAAAAATCGTCCTTCCAAAATAAAACTACAAAAGTATCGAACGAAACTAACGTAACGACTTTTAAATTCAAAATGCAAATATATAAAACACTAAGAACAGAACGACAGACATTCCTATTCCGTTCCCGACAGGTAGAATCGAAGGTAAATACAGATTTAATCTTGGAAACAAAACATTGAAAACTTACCCTTATTTCTAAGGTGGTAAAGGTTAAAACAACAACGCAAAGTTGGAAGATATTCCTGCCAATAAATGCGGGTTACGACAATTTGTTACCGCCGTGACATACAGCGGTTAAGTTTATCGAACTATGTGGCAGCTATTTGTGGGTATAATAGGATGGTTCAATATGTCTGGTAGTTGATTGAAATGGATGTAGGCGTAACAATTTAGCAACAAGCGTATGAATTTGGTATTTGATGTATGAGTTCTGGATTTACCTTATGTAATATTGTGCATGTCATAAATAGACATGGAATAATTAACAATGTAATTGACTTGCAGACACATTTAGAATAATTCAAGTTGATGAAGATAATTATTAACCCTTCCTAATAATTATTTCCTTCCTTCAGCAAGCTCATGAAGTCTGATTTTCGTTTATAGACCTTTTCACAAGTAGTGTAGCGTCGGTGAGCAAGGCACTTTCCCCTAAAAACGAATGTGATTCACGGCAACCACTCGTCGATTTGTAAATGTTATAATTTACTTAAGTTAGTTTAATTTCGTGTTAGGCTATTGCATGAACGTTTACTTTTATAACTAGTTGTGGAGGCTTTTAATTGGCTCTCTATGTTTGTTTTGATGCTTAAGTTGTTATGTTAGCTGTAAGCCCCCTAATAAAATAAAATAAATAAATAAATAATTATTTTATTTTGAGTACTTACACACTTCATAATCATAACCATCATTAACAGCCCGAAGAAGTCCACTGCTGAACAAAGGCCTCCCCCGAAGAGCGCCACCTTGAGCGGCCACCCGCATCTATCGGCTCCCCGCGGCTTTCATCAGATCGTCGGTCCACCGAGTGGGGGGCCGCTGTGTCTTCCAACTCATGGTCGCCACTCGAGAACCTTTCTTCCCCATCGGTTGCCAGTTCTGCGAACGATGTGGCTTGCCCATTTCAACTTACTAATTAGCTAACACACTTAGGCCTTCGTTCTCTATATTCGAGTAAAGTTCCGAGTTGGCTAGCCACCACGTAATGTCACTTGTAATTGCAGTAACGAATTTCAGAATGTCCTAGTAGCGCTAGCCGACCCGTAAACCAGGCTGCATTTTACAGGACACATCAGCTGCCGATTAGTACGGTCCCAGATAATATAATACCTACAGTACAGATGCCTCTTCCCATACAACGGAAAAACGCGGGATATTTTACGAACAATTTTATGTCTGCATAACGCAAGATTATCAAGCGACAATTATTGCGTTTTCGCGAAGTATTGAGCCAAACGAATACACTGGACACTAACTAGTATTTCTCTAGGCACGATCACCACAATTTTTTCCAGTTCGGGCTATTTTTCGTTTGTACCTGATGGGACCCCATGGTACGGTTAACCGACGGCTATAGCAAAACTTGTTGCAAGCTCAGATGCGTTTATAACTTATTATTATAGTTTGCATGCCACAAATACTGAAATCTACGGAACTGAAACCAACCAACCCTGTTGATTACGCCACTGCTATAAAAACATCGACTATTCCTGTTTCTCTTTCGAGATCAGATGCTTATGAATATAGAAATCATTGTATTTAATTACTAAACGTGTGAAGCCGATGGGTACTGGAAGCTAGCAGCCGCTCAAAGTAGTGCTCTTTGGAGAAGGCCTAAATTCAGCAGTGGACGTCTTCAGGCTGATTATTATGATGATGGTGACGACTAAAAAAAGTTTTTGTTCAATTATAATATGTTAAATACCTATATAATATTATGATATTTTTGTTTTGTGTTGTTTTAATTTTTATTATTGCGTCAAGATAAAACCACATTTCAGGTACCTATAGTATTACTTATTCCATTTCCCGTTGAACTAAACAATGTAATCTAAAATTCGTTTTACATTCCTCATTACATTAATTTAATTAGTTGATACCCCTTTTTGTAAAGGTAAATCCTTACCTACTTACTGTTTTTAGATAGGTAATAAATACTCTTTGAAGGGCACCTACTGCACCTATAGTTGGCACATAAAAATGCCAAAAAAAATAAAAAATGAACCCAAAATGGCGTCACTGACAGCAGTCAGGGTGACTATTGAACGAACGAAATGTTCCGTTGACGTTGCTACAGATCACCCTAAATTTTTACTTACAGAGTAGCTGATCGAAACTCTGTTTTCGTTCGTGAAACTGGGAAGAACTACTCGCCGCTTTTACGTCCCGATCAGTATTACTCACTGGCTAGGTAATCGTAACTTTAATCGAATATAGAGAACGAAGCCTTAGAATACAATAATTATAACACCAGAACAAACATCGGTGTTCATCACACAATTATAAGTCAGAAGCCTATAGGCGGCCTAAAAATTCTGACACCAGGGCTGACTACTTGCCTACTCGAGAAGAAGAAGAATTATAACTTAATGTGGTGAGCGCTAGAAAGACCAGTTAATTAGTCATTATGACCATGTTCGCCAACAAGTTCTATGTATGAATCCACCGTGTGTAGTTTCACGCTATCTCAATCGTTTTAGGTGGAACTCATTTCGGTTCCGGTAAGTCTCATTCTTATTTTAGTTTTATCGAGTAAGAAAGAGGGTGTATTCATCATTGCGTTCCATTAGGTAATGAAAACGATTAAGGGTTGAGATTAGGGGTTAACTTGAAGGGCACAAAGGGTAAGTTTTATGGACAAAGGGAGCTAAGTGTAGATCTCTGTTTGAGGCGATTTTCGGAAGGTATGTTTATAAAACAAAAGAAGTATTTGAGGATGTGAAGTGCCATTGCTTTCTCCATCTAAAGGTCAGTTTTCAGTTAACGACAAAAGTAAAGGTAAAAAATATTTCAATTACGGTTATTAGCACCTTTACAAGTTAAACCTGAAAATAGTTCATTTAACATTTTAGTTTACAATTTTTATTGGTGCTCGTAGAATAGTTTCTCACTTTGGGAATTCACTACCTCTACTTTAGGAAAGAAAAGTCTATCTGCTCAATCAATTTTGAACTACTTTAGCTATTATAGGAAAGTTGGGGACCATCTAGAAAAACTGGTAGGTATAGCAAAGTAACAGAAGATCGTGAATAAGTTCTTATGTACGGACTGGTCTGACCTGATTCAAACTACACTGAACTCCACTCTGATGCCTTAAAGTAAGGCTTACACGTTACTAAAAAAAAACGTGCGCCATAAAAAAGGCCAGATGGCCTAGCATGCGCACCGCGGGAAAACTTGTCGTCGCTGTTAGAGTAAGACGCACTTAGGCCCTACCATAGTCTTGTCACGGTCTCTCACGAAATAAAATGACGAGAAATTTTGTCGCGGTGGGCATGCTAGCCCGGCAAGTACCCGTTGATAGCCCGTGAACATAATCTCTCCTACACACACGACTCACTTGCGCGGGCAGGGGGCAAATAAAACGAGACAAAGTCATTACAAAAAACAGAGCAGGATGGAACAAAAGACACATTGGGTGTACCGTTTCCTCTCATAGGATTAGCGGTTGAAATACACCACTAATTTAAGGGGAAGTTGTATCATTGGTTAACTGGATTTATAGTCAATGGCCCAGGTGGAAGTCATGATCCTCAGACGTGAAAACACGATTCAAGGAGAAGAATCTAACACTTACAAATTTCACCAACATGTTTGCACTTCTTATAAGCAGTGTGCAGTACTACAAATCCTCGTATCTCGATCGCTTACAACTTACGATGGTGCATCGCAGACGTTAGGGAATAAAGCGCGATCAGCTGTAACGTACTGTAACGGCCGTCTTATGCAAAAGGAATTGTTTAGGTGCAATAGGTTTAACGCTATATTTAGGAATCTTCAATACTTCGACTTTATACGTGGTAATGTAGTATTGACGTAGAAGTGGACTAATGGACGACGCGATGTCAAAAATGTCTGCTTTATAAGGAGAAGACTTTGCTGTCAAAATTGTATGAAAAGATACAGCAGTTGAGCGGCAGACGCGCGTCAGCAGTGCTGCTAGCTCCTTCGTAATAGGGGGGCTGATCGTCGATCCACCTATACATAGTGGGGTGCTGGCCTACGGAGCAACATTATAAAAAAAAATAAAAAAAAATAGGTTCCATGAAATACGAGAGTGCATTAAAAATATCTGCTTTCTCCTTAGAAAGCAGATATTTTTAATGCACTCTTAAAAAGCAAAGTCTTCTCCTTATAAAGCAGACATTTTTGACATCTGCTGTCAAAATTGTATGAAAAGATACAGCAGTTGAGCGGCAGACGCGCGTCAGCAGTGCTGCTAGCTCCTTCGTAATAGGGGGGCTGGTGAACAAGCCGACGGATGTAGGAGACGAGCCAGCCGCTCAAGGTGGCGGTCTCTACGGGAGGCCAATGGTGGTGTACAGACTGTTGATGATGGTGATGATAATGTCACAAATAATAAAGAGATGGATGGTGGATGTAATATACCTACAGTATTACAATAAAGCCTAGCCATATTGTAATTTCGTTGAGTACCTAATACAGCACAACATTTCAGTTATTTATCTAAGTGAAATTCAGGCTTAGTTGAGAGACATGGATTTGCACAAGCAAATTAGACCTAGAGTTAATATACCTATAGATGTAGGCTTGTGTATGTAATCTAGTTTCAGGGGTACAGAGAATAACCTTAACGTTTTGACAGCACTCTGTGAAGTGCGAATACGTTTCAACATTGTACATTGTGGCAAGGCAGAGTTTAGCCACCTTGTGTATGCTGGCTATAAATAAAGATTTTATAGAGTAGTTGTGAGTTTAGAACTCCGTTTGTTTGTGGCCTTTGTTACTGACACTTACTTCTACACAGAATTTCATTGTTGATTAGGTATTTGGTATAATGTGAGGTTGTCTGGAACCGATCGCTTTGACTTATTTGTTTTTAATTATATGTGATGTGGAATATCAAAAGTTTATCTATCTATTTCGAGCTATGGTTTCATAATAGAAGCAATCTTATAAATCACTAAGTTTCGAACAGATTAATATAATTTTATGCATTTATCCCCCCTGATGCTCTCTACCATGGGATGATGCTCTCTTGCCTTTTCTCTACAATTATTTTCTTATCCCTTCCTTTTTCCCATATATAGATATTTGTGTCAAGTATCTATATGTGAAAAGTAGGACTTGGTAGTAACAATAGAGAGGCAGAGGTGCTAATGTAACCTGAACCAAGTGTTTTTTTTTAGGGATAGGGGTTATGCGTAGTGTCGGGTCCGATGCTATTGTATACTTCTTTTTAGCGATGGAAATTAATGCGATTTTGCGTAAATTTCATAAACATGCTAATTCACGAGTCTTAGCATGCTAATTGCTATTGCTATGCTATTTGCTAAAATGAAATGAAATGGAAATGAAAAATGAAATGAAAATTTATATGAAAAATTAATTGAAAAAAGAAATGAAAACGTATATGAAAAATTAAATGAACCATAAATTAATAATGAAATTAAACTTATATATATAAAAAAATGGATTGAAATGAAACTTCATATTTCACAGAATTTCGCAACTACATTTCATTTGCTAAATGCTAATTGAGATTTCGCATGCTAAAAATTAATGCGAATGCTAATTAATCCATCACTACTTCTTCCTCCACCGCATGGAAGGTGGATAGGAGTGGGAGTGAAGGGGAGGTGGGAATGAAGAGAGTGTGGTATGTTATTAAAACCCCCATTAAGATAACATCTATAGAAGAAGCAGTCTAATAAGAGGATGTCAATTTTACTCTGGCATGTATTTAGAAGACCGTGGCTACTTAGCGCATCGACTTTGGGAATATGCCCCTGTATCAAGTGGTCAGACCATTAAGCTGTATAAAAACGTGAATAGTAGGTACCTACAACTCTTGCTTCTACGCAGGTTACATGGCACCTCTAACACAAGGGCTAAACGAATTTCTTCTCACTATAGATACTTGTAGACATTTTAAATGAACATGGAATATTTAAGTAAGGAAGTAAGAATGGTCACGGGTACAGACATAGTAGAAAACCCCGGATAAACAGCTACCGGATAAACATTGGTTTTCTCCAGTCTCGTATTCTTTTTAGCCGGACCAAACCCCGATTTTATCCTTAATCCTTCTTTCAGACCCTCTGGTGACAAAGAAATTTTATCTTGACCCAGGAGGCTTACAAAATGCGGCATAATACCTACATTTTCAGATACAATCCTATTTCTTTTGTAGTTGTAAAAAAGTAAATAAGTACAAGTAGGTACACAGTGCCAACTGCCAACGAACTCAGATATTTCTCTGCAAATTCAAAATTCAAGTTTATCAGTTCAAAACGAATTCTTAACTTCTCTGATACCCCGAAATCGTCGACCTGATTTGCGTGATTACATTTTGCTTGGTAAAAATTAGCCGCAAGTAAAATTCAATAAGATTAAAATTATAATTCATTTTTCGATAATCAAAAACATTCAAACGCTTTACAACTCAACCTGCCACAGTAAATCCAGAAAAACAGCTCGGTACCAAAGAAAATTCGGTACTTTCATATTTATTCCGCTCGATCGTTTAAATGTCGTGCGCAAAAATATTCAATCAGAATCAGAATTCTACCTTCGAAAAACGAAAAGTAAATTACGAGTCTATGTATAAAAAAAGAATATTAGGACGCATTTACACTGCTCTTTTTATCGGCGCCAGTCATTTAGAATTGCGGGGGGCGGGGAGGTCGTTACATTTTACGAGAAAGCGAATGGTTGCTCGCTCAGGCAAGGAAGCATTCTGAGCTTATTTCGTAGCTCTGCTGCCAGTAGACTAGTCGGAGTAGTTATAGTAAAGATAGAAATGTGACGGTGACATGCGACCTTGTGCATCGCTTCGAATTTCTGCTGGGACTTTCATGACCTTTTGTGGTTATACTGAACGCTTCCATAAATCTTCATTCTGTGTTCCTTACATCATTTTCTCATACTAATCAACGTAAACAAGTACATGTGACAAGTATTCTATATGGTACAGATTTCTTTTCCATACAAAGATTATCGGGTAGAGACCACTTTTCGCTAAGAATGCCTATTGTATAAGTTAGCTAAACATTTTGTTATTTTATTCTTACATTGTATAATAAAGAATTGATCTATACGTCTGTATTTTCTTTAAGCTCACTGCAATAAGCATATAGGTACGGTACCTAGGGTACTAACTACTTCTTACTGCTACTCGCACACTACACTACACCTACAACAAAAAACGGGTCAGGTAATTTGGACTGTATGCTACGTTGACCTATAGACAGTCCGAATGCTCACCAAAGTTCACAAACTCTATAATGCGCTTTTAATTTTAATAATTATGGTCACAATACTCCCAATACTGCATAATCCGTTAAAGCAATATTTCCGCCATGCCCCTACCATTGCACTGCAGTACCTACAGACAGGACCACAAAATATTAAATAATGCAGCAATACGGATTTATCCCTGTTTCCGTTAATAATGCCGGCGGCATTAATAATGCCGGCAGCAACCGGCATTTAATATTGATGGTGCGGATGTAGACAACTAATCGGACTAATCAGGTGTGGCGTTTGAACATAATGTTTTAGAGAGATCGTTGAGATTATAGGTTAGTGGACTAAAGCATCCATTGGGATCGAACGTTTTTCGGTATTGTGCAGGTATTTTTTGGATGGATTGAGGAGTTAGTTATACACAATTATGCAGTAGGCACTAAAATTTACTAGGTAACTAGTAGGTACCGCGAATAAAAAGAATCCAGGTTAAGATTGACTCAAAACCATTATTTATCATCATCAATAACATGAAGATGTCCACTGCTGAACCTCCCCCAAAGAGCGACATTTTGAGCGGCTGCTCGCCTCCTGCATCTATCGACTGCCAGCGGTTTTCACCAGATAATCGGTCAACCTTTTGGGGGTCAGCCTACGCTGCGTCTTCCGGTTTGAGGTCGCCACTCAAGAACCTTTCTTCCCCATCGGTTTTCAGTTCTACGAGCGATGTGGCCTGCACAATGCACATTGCTATTTCAACTTTCTAATTCTAAGAGATATGTCGGTCACTTTAGTCCTGCGGATCTCCTCATTCCGGATCTTATCTCATTGTGAAGCGTGTTTTTACTGCCCAGTTACTTTTAATAACATTAAAATTAGTCAAGTTTTTGAGATATATTGTTAATTTAAGTAAGGCTTATTGAAGCTAAAGGCAGAAACGCTCAATGTCTACCGACAGTGCCGGTACCGGTTGGTTTAAGCTAGGATATTTTCATGTACTTACTTAAGGGCCTTTCAATATAATAAGCTGATTTTATGATTTTAAACCACAAATTGCTATTTTGTGGAGTGCGTGCCTTACTTATTTGTCCTATGACAGCATTCATTTTATTACCTTTACTTTCATCGGACTTCATGCGTTTCAGACACGACAGTAATAAAGTTTTGGGATTATTTCATGTCACGCTCTTCGCGCTAACGTGTCACGTATTGAATGTTCTAGAACTAATGACACGTCGCATAGCGTGTTGGAAATTGACACTTCTGTTCGCGACTACGCAGCTCGATTCCCATTTCCATTTGACAGGGGCCATCTTTCGTTCATCTGTTACTGTGAAGGCTCTAATTACATGTTCGTGTTATACTTCGGGGTGTTTTTGAACGAAATGAGACGATCCAAAATGGGTGTGTAGGTGTACCTACAATACTTGAAAAAAAAGAACAAAATATTATGAATAATTAAAGAAAAATAATCATAATTAGCACTGTTGCACTCTTTAATGCCTCAAATTCTTTGCTTGCTTTACGTGTCTCTATACAGGATGTAATTTAATTCATTAGCATAAATTGGGCCCATGATACTACATCATTTATAGATGATTATTAAAGAGTAAAAATGTGTAAATGAAAATATTTTTATTGAAAATTATGAAGATTGCTGCGGCGCCTAACGCAGTTGGCAGGGATGATTTTGATACATTTAAACGTTTTTATACCATGTATGTACTAATTAAAAACAGTACTACATTATTTTAATTAAATTTTGTATTGTAGCATTTGATTAAGTAAGTTATTCCATTTTTTGGAGTTATAATTATTACTAAACCAATGTGTTAGAATTCAAAAATGTTGGTCCTGACGTAACCGGTATCAGGAGTAGGTACTTAGTTTCAAAGGATGCTAATGAATTCAATTACACCCTGTATATAGCAAAGCTACCCAAGTACCCACCTATCCTTTAGTTATTAATTAACTTTACAAATAACCTTATTCTTATTTCCTCATTTTGCTTTACAAAAACTTTAGCACCCTCCATCCAGTACATTCGAAATCACTTAACTATTCCATTATCTTTTATCTACTATCGCGTTACGAGGTACAATTTTTAATTAAGCGTTAATGAAACTCCGTAAAAAAGAGGGTATGTTTGCCAGCGGGCCATTTACCCTTTTTACCCTATCTGCAATGTCTGTAAAAATAAATTATTTAGCCCTCGAGAGCGTTGCAATTATTTATTCTTTTACCTAACTGCTTTGGAGGGCAGGTAAAGAAACACTGAAACACAATGGGTTTTCAGGGCTGGGGCAAACTTGGGACTGAAACAGAGTGTACATGCTTATTGTTAACTAGGGGCGCCTCAAGGTTTTACCCGCAATTTACCCATAATCAGGTTTTTTTTTAACTCTTAATAATGCATACAGAGAGCGGTCACTTACACCAAAAACAACCATTATCAAAAGAATCAAATTTTACAATAGCATTATACTTACTACATAAGTACTGGTACCTATGGAAAGCTATCGAGCCATATTTATTCCCACAATCCATAGAATCTTGCCGCATATTTCGCAAGAACTCGTTTCCTTCCTTAATCTTTTGTACACAATAAGAACAGCAACAAGCAATCTCGAGCCTGCACATTGTACACCCACTACTTATTGTTGGCATCAAAACACGACCTATAGAGCCCATAGCGGCGCTTTCGATCGGCTCCTACGTTACCGACCCAATGAGTATACAACTCCATTTAAAATCTAGAAGTGGCATCAGTTAGGTACACATTTTGGTAAATTATTTTTTGATTTCCTTCAAACCGAAACACAAATAGTGCTTGATAGGCAAAACGGTGATAGTACCTATCCTAAATGAACTTTGCAGAAAAGTCCTAGTCAAAAAGAATGTCAATGTCATGTAATTGCTTATTAAATCGATAAGTATTCTATATAAAAAGGTGGCCTATTGAAAAAACAATCCTACCAAGTCACACAGACATATGACATAGGTATATTATCATCCTCAGAACGAATATCACAGATCCTTAGAATTAGCAAATTGAAAGGTAAGTAGCAGGCACTGCAGACTGTAATACATCGGGTCAAAACCGCGGAGAGGAGTTGTATTGTATGCAAGAGTGGTATTAGAAACATTTAAGGATCTGTGAAGGCTGTATACGAAAGCTGGTTGGTTTGATGCATTACCCACGTGCTTTCTACGTGGAATTTTGGTTGATAAATAGCAACATATAGAAAAGGCCTAGACAAAAAAAAAAGAGACAGAACAAGTAGGAGATGTGATTTAAATTCTAATATTTTTTTAAAATAGTTACCATTATTTTCATTCTATATTTAGTTGTACATAATTCCGTCTAATTTTCGTAATATTTTAAACCCTTCCTTCGCATCTAGTGATTGACGTCTCTGGTCGGTCGGACAAATACTAAATGATCTTACTTGAGCCGCCGCCCGTTGTGATTTAACCAAAACTGAGAGATACCTAAGCTGGCAGCTTTTCGTCTAAGCAATTGAAGCTTGCTTTTGTCCAAAACGAAATAGTATAATATGCAAAGGTGGTAAAACTAAAGAAACTTCAAGTGCATACTCGTATCAGTTCGTGAATAACTGGTACCGCGACCGCGTCTCACTTTAGAGTAGCTAAGGAGAGTATTGCTAACCCCTTTTTTCACACAGCATACTGTGTGTAATGCACTTTAATTGAAGTGAACCACTTTCTTCCCTTTTTTATTTACAGCTATGAGAAGCCAAAGAATCGTATATTTAGGTATTTCATAACACCTCCTCAATATTCCTTACTTGAGTCAAGGTACATGCTAGCTCTTTTGTGACTGATGGCCTTTTTGCAGTACCTACTAGTAGTACCTACGTCGTGAATCTCGTAAACCACGTCATCACTTTCCATTACAGGAGACAGAAAACCAACATACGTCTGTGCGCGCCTGTGTACAAATCCTTGTCTTTGTTAGGTACTGTTTATTCGAAGCTTTTGTTCCGCAAACGGATATTGAAATAAAGAATCAACTGACGACATGTTGACTTCCGGTTAAATGGCCGCATATAACTTCCTACCTCTTTTTATTCATTTCGTATAGAGCGTTTTTGAATATTTTGCTTCAACAAAAATAGAAGCTTGCAGTAAATAGAACTGGCGAGTGAGTGTATTAACTAAATATCATGTATTTAGTTACGTACCTATTAGAAAAGTGAAATAGGGTTAACAACGAAACCTGAAAAGACACAAGACCACAAAACTTAAAATTGGCTTGCGAGTTAAATTCTTTTTGGGTAATGTGGTCTTTTCGTAATATGGGGTTTGGGGTAAAAATTGTTAAAGTTTATATGAAAAGACACGGGGGTTCAATGGAACTAGGGACCATACGCCGTACCTAGTTAGTTTTCAAGAAAATTAGAGACTGCAATATAAAACGAGACAGATTCAGTTTTCCAACCCAAAATTTGATGAACCGATCCCATTATCTATTATTTTTTCATTGTTTTTGAGACTCAAGACTACAACCAAGACTACGTTCCACCTCTACCTAAATATTCAGCTTGCTAATGTTTTCACTGCATGCGGTTACTTCACGCTGCGGGAGCTCGCCTGTGGTTTGCTCTAACGTTGCAACGTTTCCTAGGGAAATTACAATCTTGTTTTGGAGGCGAACAACATTCACGAGATATTCTTTTTGACATCAATAATTGTAAGAATAATATGTGGTATTTAGAATGAATAAGTGTGACATTGAATAAGTAATCTAATTTATTTTATATTGTACAAAACTGACATTAAATTTTTACTAATATTACTAATAATAATGGATAAAATTGGATTGACATTTTATTATAGCTAATCAAACTAATATTATTTTTTATGTAGTTCACCTATTTTGTTTGAACACTTTGATTCTTTTGCTAAGCCACCCTCCTCTCTCCAAATTTGCAGCGCCCGGCGGGGTCCATATGAAACTAGACTTAATTTTATATTCCACCTGTACACTACGGAAGCAATAAAAATCTGAATCTGAATCTGAATCTGAAAAGTCAAATTCGTTTATCTACTTATAGGTTTATTACCCACGTGATGACGTTTCTTGGATAAAATAGCTTTATTCTAGTAAGTGACTGACAGACAGAACACTTTACAGCCAAAACCGCTGGTCGTAGAGGAACAGTCTCTACCATTTTTTGGCTACGGTTGCAAATTCAAATATGGTTATTAAAGATTGTGTAAAGAAACGTAGTGATTTAGTGAACCCGTGGCGAAAATTGAAAATTATACATGCCCAATTGTCAAACAATGCCGTTATAGTTATAACACTTTTAAACTAGCTGGTAGGTAGGGGTGTAAGCCGCGAGGAGCCGTTGGATAAAGGAAGCGAGCAGCCACTCAAAGTGGCGTTCTCTGGAGGATACCTTTGTTCAGCAGTGGACGCCTTCAGGCTGTTGAACAAGATGACTTTTTAACTATAGCGAAAAACAATGCGGGTACGCCCGGCTTGCAGGACGTTAACTACTCTATATACTTCAGTTCCTTGGTGACAATGATCCTAACCCTAATCGCCAATGTGACTTAGCCTAAATGTCTATTCAAAATAATGTTTAAATAAAATGAATATAATGAAAATTCATATAATGCATATATTCTTTTCAATGTTTTTCATTGCATTGTTTTATTAATGGCTCTAACCATGGGGTCCCATCAGGTACAAACGAAAAATAGCCCTAACTGGAAAAAAATGTGGTGACCGTGCCTAGAGAAATACTAGTTAGTGTCCAGTGTATTCGTTTGGCCCAATACCTTGCCAACACGCAATAATTGTCGCTTGATGATCTTGCGTTATGCAGAAATAAAATAATTCGTAAAATAGCCCGCGTTTTTCCGTTGTATGGGATGAGGCATCTGTACTGTAGGTATTATATTATCTGGGCTCTAACATATTTTGATATGGGTACTTACAAAATAACACTAAGCATAAGCAATGATAAAAATGGTTTGAAGAGATGAACTTTGTAAGATTTAAAAATAAAAGTTTGCTTCGAGAGTAAAAGCGTTTTCTCAATCCAGACTATTTCAATAAAAGAAGACTAATATTACCCCATCACTAATGGATTAGGGATTTATAAACTTGTAACGTTTTTGCTACATCCATTCACAGCAGTTACTATTCTGTTTGATCAGTTGCGGAGTTTATGATTCTTAAAAATATCATTTTTTAATCTAGAATGGGAGGCTTTGGTCATGTTAAATGTCTGACAGCAATGAACTCGGCATTAATATATTATAATGTACAAGTACGTGCTTCATGTTCTATTACATATACAAATTACGAACGGATCTTGCTCTGAAAATATAGTACGTGATGCATCTGTTTAAGAAATGCAAATGCATTAATTAGATCTGTTCACTAATAAGTACCTAACTTTTCTTTTTTTCTTTCTTTTCTTTTCTTTCATTTTATTTCTTTGGTTATCCTTTATTTTTTTGTTGCTTTCTTTCTTAAACTGTTTGGTAATCTAGTGTATTAACTAGCTTAACTCAACTTTTGTTCCGCCAAGTTCCATTACCGTAAGAGAATCGGGATCAAGACTATTAAATTCTAATGTAGGGGCTTGATCTGATGATATGGGAAACAAATGAAAGTCCTCATCTCTAGACTCATCCCTAAACTAGAATAATCGCTTGGATTGCTAATAGTAAATCTGTAGCACGTTTACTGCACAGTGCATAGTGCCTATTGCTATTAGAATGCTGCACAGACCTTTCATCAAAGCTGCGGTTTTTCTCAAAGCTGTTGAGCGCTTGCTAGCTAACATCAGCTTCTATCTACATGAGGTTTTGTAAAGATCGAGCTTCAGTTTTTCCCATCGCTAACTAACACTAAGTATGGAACACCTCCTTTTTGTATGTTAAAACTAATGCCAACCCGCTAAGCTTTTCACATTCGTTAACGACCCGCATAAAATCAAAATGATAATTGATAGTACGGGTTTACTATTTGAACAATAATTATATATATAAAAAAAAATTCTAAAAATCTTTAAAAGTATTAAAGCAAAATTATTAATGAATTGAATATTTAAAAAGAATCTTATGTCCACCTGCCATCAAAACGATTGTTTGTACCTTAAATGCGATATACATCATCAAAATTTCATAATATTGGACAGATGGGGTATGGCATTTCATCCCGCAGCCTGCATTTTGACCCAACCTTTGAATGTACTCGCCAAATACCGCCTCAGGTACAAAATTGAGTATATTTCAACCGTTTCATAAAAGGGTACTCGGAAGTAAGAAGTAAATTGAATTCCTTTTGTTCGATTTCATTTAAAAGTCACAAAGAGCTTCTGAAATTGATCAAATCAAGCTGACAGTGGCACAACACAAAACATCTAAGTTCAATGTTTTATTTTAGTGTAAGGATGCTCTTTTTATTTTAAGTAGGTACTAAGCAGAATTTTTAATTCCAGACGCGTCTGGTTTAGCGTGGGAGACAAACTCAATGGCGGTTGGGAAGTGCGCTGTAAGCCCCTCGCACGTTGCGCGCACCGCTTACATCTACCCGCAAACATCTAACTTTTGCTACTGCGCAGCGTCTTGCGCCGACTTCACGAGTTGCCATTGAGTTTGAATCGTACCCAAAGACTCAACCTACGTTTTCTCATTTATAAAGTTATGCAGTACGCCTAAGTTATAGTTACGAAAAGGAAAGAAAGACTGACTACTTTTAAATACTGCTTTGCCAGCATAGCTCTAGAAAAGGTAATGCACGCTGTGCTACTCACGGCGCTTACTCCGAAATAGGGCGTCACGCTCTTGTCGGTAAAAACTTCGTATATTGCTATTTCACGGCAAATTGTGTGCGTTGCACCTTATTTAGGACGACCACTTTCGAAACTTTGGGCAGGCCACATCGCTCGCAGAACTAACAACCGATGGAGAAGTAAGGTTCTCGAGTGGCGACCACGAACCGGAAGGCGCAGCGTAGGCAGACCCCCCACTAGGTGGACCTACGACCTGGTGATAACCGTGGGGAGCTGATGGATGCAGGAGCCGAGCAGCCGCTCAAAGTGGCGCTCTCTGGGGGAGGCCTATGTTCAGCAGTGGACGTCTACGGGCTGTTGAAGATGATGATGATTATAACTTTCGAAAAGCTAGTGCACTATTTTAACTACACCATTACTTGACATTCGGGCATGAACTGTTTTTCGGAGACGTAGGTACCTATACTATGAATTCACATAACTTGTAACTTAAGAATCGATAAGACGTTACGAAGATTATCTAATTTGGGGAATCCGAATAAGTGACTGAGTTAAGGCGCCGCCTAAAAACGTCTTTTGTAAGCCGGAAGGTTTGGTGTTCGAACGCTTCACTGAATTCCAAGATCCTGGTAATCCTGTTACATATTTTTACCGTTTTATTCAATTTTAGGAAGTATAAAAGTATAATCAGGGATCTGAGCGGATCGTAACAGCTGTAGTTAATAATTCTTTGTGAAAAACTGAAAACAAAGTTTACGATTCTGCCACGCGCTTTGATGAATGATTAATTTACGATTACGACTTTTTCAAATATTTTAATAATTTGTTGCCACTCCTTTTACTTCATAGAGTAACGTCTTATACTCCTCCACACAATTTAGGACCTTCTTTATCACCACCATCATGATCATCATCTCCACCATAACCATCAACATCATCATCGTCACCATCACCATCGATATCATCATTATTATATTCATTATTGTCATCATCATCATCATCATCATCATCATCATATAGTGGTCTTTGCCTGTAGCCTCATTTTTACGCTGTACAGTACGCCAATTTCTAAGCGTGTTTTTACCTTAAAACACAAATGCTTTGTAACAGTAGGTATCTTTGCTCGTCCGAGTTGGTTCCAATAAAAAAGGGAATAATACCCATTTATTTGCTAAAACAATACTTGTTTCATTGGATACAATAGCTTGCAGCCCCGGGCCGGAAACGAGACAGATATTACCGTCTGAAATTGCATTAGACATGTCCCCGCATTACGTATTCAAAGATGTCCCTGTGTGCCTAGTGTTGGGATGATATCTATAAAAATATCGATAATATATTTGTTGCTTCCATTTTAAAATCAAAACTTAGTGACTAAAGTGCTTGCCACGTGTGCTAAGCCGCGGAAGCTGATGGATGCAGAAGGTTAGCAGCCGCTCAAAGTGGCGCTTCCCGGGGGAGGCCTAGGTTCAATAGTGCACGTTTTCAGGCTGTTAATGATGAATGATGATATTGCATTCCCACTTGCGTAGTTTTGAGCGTATGACGACCAACAAATTTTGTTAATGCTATGAGTGGTTGTAGCCACTGTGTAATGCTCTTACGCTCCTATTCTTTCACCAGAGATTGAAGGTTGTTTCTGAGCTATATGATCTGCTATGGTTAAAAACAAAGCACTATATTATCAGCACTTCATATTATAATAGTGGCATTACAAAATTTTATCGATCAGATATTTTAAACCTGTTTATATCGATATCGATAAAGTATTATAGTGCACATCGCTATTAGGTGCATTGTCCCCTGTGTGCTAATGTGAGAAGCACGATGCAGCTGTTTACCAACAGCTTGGAATTAAGTACTTTTTAGTACAGTTTTAAGTGATATTAAAGTTTGAAGGTGTTTGTTATCTGATATTTTAATACGTCTTGTTCATTGCAACATAGTTAAATATCTATAAAGCTACGGTTAACGAGGTGGAAATATGCCAAGTCGGTAACAGGCAGTTTGGCAACATTGTTTTCTGTACAAAGGTTTTTATGCCCAAAAAAGACGGACGAAATTTTAATAGACATCTTTGACCAACAAAGACCTAAACTACTCTTTGTAACAGTTTTCTTTTATTGAAAGTTTACAAAACTGGGAATATATAACTTATAGGCATGGAACTAATAAAAAAAGAAGGAAGGAATCCCGTCTGATCCGAAACTGAAGCACCCTTAGGAAGCCGGAACGCTTCGTACGTACGAGCGGGGCACGCACACACTCACATCATATGCAGCCGGTCGCCCTACTTTCATCTGACACACATTATGTATGATGTCCGCCATTTTGGGCTTCAGTTCGATGTCAATCAAAACTCAATCCTTCTTTTTTATTTCATCCATGCTTATAGGTACTACTTTAAAAAAATAACCATCTTACTAAAATCATGGGTTGGATATATTCCCTTCTAGATGAAAACCTAACATGCAATAGTTGAGAACATAGAAGAATAAATAGTGTTGTATAAATCTGTAGTTTTTGAAAACTTTAAAACTGACACCATGCCAAACAGCTTGATTACATGAGAAGAAGAAGATCAGCTAGGTGTTCAAGTAACTTGATTTCAACCAATAGAAACAGAAAATTTATGTATATAGCAGCTTCAATACACAGTTTACGGAAATTTTCATAGTGACTGCACAAAACTACTATGAAAATTTTCAAATACAAAATTAATTTTCTCCTGTTGCATTGCAATCAAAGTTCTATCATTCAAGATTCATCATCATCATCATCATCAACAACCTGTAGACGCCCACTGCTTAACATAGGCCTCACCCAGAGAACGCCACTTTGAGCGGCTCGTCTTCTGCGTCCATCGGCTCCCCGCGGTTTTCGGCCGGTCATTGGTCCACCTAGTGGGGGGCTGGCCTACGCTGCGCCTTCCGGTTCGTGGTCGCCACTCGAGAACCTCTATGATTACCCCGCAGGTAATAGTGACGCTTGTACCATCTTGTTTGTGAGTGATCTCTTTTAGACTACCTTCCCTTTTCTATTCCTCTACACCTTCAATGCTCAATAGGGTAATTTAGTTATCAATTCATGTCTGTAATTGATGTACGATTAAATCTATTATAGATTGATGTAATTACTCGGCTTCTAAGTCCCCGGGCTGTTGTTCAACCAGCCTTGAACCGTTTAAGGTCGTAATTGATCAGGGAAGCACTATTTCCTACTGAAAGCAATTACTCAGTCTGCTAAAATCGCTTGCGATTCCGTGAGATCTACTTATATAATAGGTTATATTATATTAAATCAAATCAAATCATTTATGGGAATTGTTTTAAAAGTCCAAACCACACTTAAGGTTATCTATAAAGATATTATAGTTCTTATGATGTTCGGAGCTAGCGGTTATGCAGCATAGCTCAGTTGGTAGAGCGTCCAATCCGGTGAGTTGGAGGGCGCGGATTCAGATCCCGCTGGTTGCTAAAATTTTAAGGACTATAATATCTTTACATCACATTTCTGTTCCTTTTCAAAAACACCGCCAATCGCCATGGATCATAACTATTAATCAGCCTGTGATAAATAGCAGGTAAAATCACAATGACAAAAATAAATCATATTATGATGAAAATATGATCAGTAGTAATTTCCATACCTAATTTTTTTTTCTTCTTATGTGTTGGCTCTACACATTGTGTATTTAGCCAGTGTCAAGTATTGTAATTTTTCATAGTGATATGAATATTTAACGTTAAGTCAAGGCTTGGTCAAAGTTATAGTCCAGTCTAAGTGGGGTAGTCATAGTCCAGTCTAAGTCATGCTCCAGTAAAGTGGTGGCAACTTTACTAGAAGCTTCTGTAGAATTTTGGAAGCAACACGAAAAACCACGTTTCATCACATAATATCACTTGTCCACACTCAAGCTCATAATTCAGCACCTAATGCGTAAAACGCCACCAATTTTAAACATTAACAATGGAAAAAGCACAAGTTTTGAGAAATAATAAAATGTAACGACGTGAACTTTTCCGCGTTCCCGCCGAAACTAACTAACCTAACTAACCTACATATTATTTATTCGTGTTGTCAAGCACTATCAGCTATTTTGACATAAATAGTAGAGATGGATTAATTAGCATTCACATTCATTTTTAGCATGTGAAAACTCAATTAGCATTTCGCAAGTGAAATGTAGTTGCGAAATTCTGTGAAATATGAAATTTCATTTCAATTAATTTAGTTCATTTCGAATTTAATTTATAATAAAGTTTCATTTCATGTCTCATTTCATTTTTCATTTCATTTTTCATTTCATTTTTCATTTCATTTTCATTTCATTTTTTATTTCATTTTTCATTTCATTTTTCATTTCATTTTTCATTTCATTTCATTTTTCATTTCATTTTTCATTTCATTTTTCATTTCATTTTGATACGCAGGTGACAATGAGAATCTTGACAAGGAGAACGACCCACCTACTACCGTTCTTTGTCTTACCCGTTCAAAAAAAGTGGATTTCTTTCACGTATTTTCCTCGACGTAAAATAAAGACACCCATTCTGTTTAATTTCTTTGACCTAATTTTTAACAATTATGAAATTATAACGACGGAAAATTGGTGAAATGCGAGATACCAGACGGTAGTCGACACTTCCTTTATAATTAGATTTTCTGAGTCGACTGGACTCCAAGGCCTTCCTGTAGTTAATTAATGAACCTAGATAAAAGCTGGTATTTTAAGATCTTCGACACGGCCAATTGGTGCTTTAGACTTCAAGAAGTGTGTTTAATAAATACAATGTGGGTTCCGTCTGTAGACCACGGAGCCCCAATAAGTACTTAATAATTTCTTGACAAGTTATTTTTGCTTATGTATAAGGAGACAAGACCCGAAATGAGAAAATCCGCAAGAGAACTAAAGTCACCGATATAGCTTTCAGAATTAGCAAGACGAAGTGGCAGTGGGTGGGCCACATCGCTCGTAGAACTGACAACCGATGGGGAAGAAAGGTTCTCAAGTAGCGACCACGAACTGGAAGACGCAGCGAAGGCCGACCCCCACTAGGTTGACCGACGACCTGGTCAGAACCGTGGGGAGCCGATGGATACAAGAGGCAAGCAGCCGTTCAAAGTAGCGGTCTTTGGGGAGGACTATGTTCAGCAGTAGACGTCTCGAGTTACCTAGGCTTAGTAGGTATAGATAGGTATTCATAGTTTAACCCAGTAAACTGACGCAGTATAAGTAGATAGTACATTACAGAAAAATTTGATGCATTGCTTCCAGATTGCTATTACATGAAGAATAGGTATACTTCTTTTAATTTTCTTCAATTTTTAGTTTATAACGTTTTATTCTTGTGCTGTAAAGTATTTATTATCTTATCTATATCTATCATAGATACAAGACTTATCTAATAACAGAGAAGCAATGGGCGAGTATTATTTATAAAGATTCCCGTCAAAGCCCTCGCGCGCAATGAATCGTATCCAATATCCGGTCCATACAAATTGATGTCCCGTAAGTCCCGTTTCAACGACAGCGCTTACCTTCACGGCTTTGTGGGTGACTGAATATGCTCTTTATATCACTACAGTGTACTTGTAGTGTGTACTAGTGTGTGCTGCCAGTGATGGAACTGAAACGTGGTCTCTTACTGTTTGCCGCATTAGTAAGCTCAAAGTCGCGCAACGAGCTATGGAGAGATCTATGCTCCAGTGTTTCCCTACGAGATAACATCCGAGGACGAGGAAATTCGCAGAAGGACTAAAGTGACCGATATAGCCCTTAAGTTAACAAGCTGAAATGGCAATGGGCAGGCCACATTGCTCGCAGAGCTGACAACCGATGAAGAAGAAAGGTTCTTGAGTGGCGACCACGAACCGTAAGGCGCAGCGTAGGCAGACCCCGACTAGGTGGACCGACGATCTGGTGAACCCGGGAGCCGATGGATGCAGGAAGCGAGCAGCCACTCAAAGTGGCGCTCTCTGGCGAAGGCCTATATGTTTAGCAGTGGACATCTACAGGCTGTTGATGATAATGACTGCAGCACCCCGTGACTTCACCCGTACTTATTTCCTCTGTCCAAAAAAACATCTTTTTGTTTTAGGGCCCTGTGTTCAAAGGGTAAAACAGACCCTACTACTAAGGCTTCGCTGTCCCGCACTTCATATACGCCATTGAGTTTGAATCACACTCTACCTGTTCTGTTAAGTATTCTGTGCTCTAGGGCTGGTCGACATAGAGAAAAGATGGCATGTTCATTCCATAAATAAGACAACGCGATACCTAAATGTATTGTGAAGGTAATATAACCTATAATATAATCTACGTCCCTAAATTGAAATATCCAAGTTCCGACCATTCTCTGCATCTAATAAGATAACATAAGTGATGACTCACACGTTTCAGATTACTGGCAGCTGTCAGGAAGTCGGTTCATAGATAAGTGATAATTCTATGGGTAGTTTACTACATGGTTCCCAGCCCCACAATAGGTATTATAACTAGTTGGCCTTGCTGTTGTTTTCGTACGCGTTGCAGTTTATCACGATTAAAAGTATGTTTTCCATTTTCTTTCTCTTCTTTTTGAGTACCTACCCACCAATCAGCAAGCTGTTCAGATGATACAGATAAACAGAAAGACTCGCTTTTTTGCAGTTACAGTAATAGTACTAGATGGCTCTATAACCTGTAGACCACGAGTCTCTCCATATCCGCTATTTGAAAGATCACCAAAAACTGAACCGAAAATAAAAATCCGTATAATTTTTGAACTTGCTCACAAACACAAGACACACTACTACACTCACGCTTTGCGCTTGATCAATCTAAAAATACAAACAGGCAACATCACTATAACAATAAACAAGAAATCATTTCCTAACCTTGTCTCCATTCATCAAAATGGGTCTTCACAAATAACATTATAACACGAGTGGCAGGCCTACCACCTACTCATAAAACAAACACACGCAATTAAACAACCCGATTGCGTTCTGAATATTGTATGAAACCGATCGGACAACCCTGTCACAGAAAAGCAGATGTAGTAAAACACCTTGCGTCATGTCATAGAATCAATAAGAATAAATAACGCCCAACGATCACATACATCCTGGACCCTTACTAGGATTCCCTGTATCTAGGGACCTAGGAACTACGAGGACCATGCTTTCACAACACTCAGACAGGGAACAAGTATTTGCGTTAGGGGGAATCTAACCCATTGCCACTGAGTTATGAGCTGACCTCTCAACCATCACGCCACAAAGGCTGTCAAATAAGAAGTAATGCAATGTTGTGGGTGTAAGTAGACAATGGACGTAAGCGTTCATTTTCATCCTTGTCGTGCTTCCCTACTGGATTTTTTTCTCTAGGTTATCTTTTTTTTGTGACATTTTGATAATCTTTCCACCAGCACCCTCTGACCTTTGAGGGTAGTTTATTTATTTAGCTGTTTGCTGTGGCTGTGGCAGCAGCAAACTAGTGCGTACTATTACATATTTTGTGCCTATTATTAAGTAGCTATCAAACATTTTACTTTAGGATTATTTTAGGAAAGCTGTTGGGGTTGGCTTGGTTCAGCTTTCAGTCTACATTTCCAAAATTTTAAGAAAATTTGTTTCTCAGATCTTGGGGCATAGACATATTGCTAAACCTACTTGAATCAGCTAGGTACCTGGGACTAGGGTTAGTATCCTGGGAACTTAACCGCGCGGTGGCGTACCTATATCTTCGTGACGCTACATCATAATCACAGAAAAAAAAAATTTAAGAAAATGTTGTCATAAGGCTAGTTTGCTAACATGTTTTGAGCTATAGTATACGTTTTTAAGCTGTTTGTTTTCCATGAAATAAATAATTAATTTTATTTTTTAATTTCGTCCTTTAATTTCCATTCCCAAAGTTTTCATCCCTAAGTCGCTACCCCCAGCAATCTCCACATCAAAGCAGTTTCTCAAACAAGTAAATACACCGCACTATCTACCACCCTCGAGGTTTCCTCCGCAAAAACTGTTACCATTTAACATCATTAAAGCGGACAAAACATGACCTCGGTCTCGGTGTAGGGTAACTATGTTTTGAACCGGACCGTTTCAAGATAAATATAATAAGGCTGTAGAATGAATGTGAAAGCTTAGTAACCGGCCAAGTGCGAGTTGGACGAGTTTCGTGACACGAAGAGTTTCGTATCGTCTGTAAAAATGTGCAAAACGTTCGTTGTATGGTAGTGAAATATTTATTTTATTCTGTTTTTTTTGTATTTGTTGTTATAGCGGCAAAATAAATACTACATCCGTGCAAATTTCAACTGTCTAACTATCACGGTCCATGAGATACAGCCTGGTGACAGACGGACAGCGGAGCCTTAGTAATAGGATCTGTTTTAGGGTACGGAACCGTAAAAAGTGTTAAAATGTACAATTTTCATTAAAGCCAATGAATAAACCAAACCTACTTAGAGACATCTTGAAAATGGCTTCTTTGTTTTCAAGATACATGATATTTGCTTCAATCCTTATATAATAAATTACAGTTATTTAAGCTTATAGTATTTAGAAGTGACACGTTGTCGGTTTTTATAGTTCGTCAACCGGGTTTCATAGTTTGAAAATCATGGCCACCTGAAGTATAAGTGACATTATGAGCATTTGGCATGTCAAAGCGGGAACGGCCTGCCCTCAGGCAATTGAAGTTTCTAGGTTAATTCCTCAAATAAACGAGCAAGTACCTAGGCAGTTAAATTAGCTAAAGATGTGGGAGGGCAAAGAGCCTTTAGTTTTTGCGAAAAGCTTTGAATGTAATGAGATAAAGCTGCGGTTGAGTACTGACTTTTCTGAGACGAAATTTGTTTAAGTATCAAATTAGGTAAACCACTTCAATTTTTCATCGTTAGGCACTTATTAAGTATAATTATTTTCTTGGAAAATCGTACTGGCTAGTAGTAACAAAACTATGAGATTTATTGGTGAACAAAAATTAAAATATAAAAATTTTTATCTTTAAAGTTACCGCTTAAGTAAAGCTAGTGGTGGTAAGAGCTGCAGAGTAGAGCCTCCTGATAATAATTATAATAGGTACACGTGCCATTTCGAGGAGTACCCACTGCATTCTGGCTCAGATCTTTCCTGCCTTTTTTTATCCAATCGTCTAGCAAGAACTCCACAAGAAGTTGGTAGAGGGTCTTCGCTTAAGACCCTTCGCCGAAACGGCATATTGTTTTTTTATTATAAAGGTTTCAACAATATTATTTTAGAAGAGAAAATGTTGAAAACACGTTGAAAAATTAATTTGGAATGTATAAACGGCCATAACCAATTTTTAATTTCGTGACAGAATTTATTATCCCTGTTATCTAGTCCCAAGAGCACACTAATGAAAGTTAAATGACAATCTACCACACAATACCGCATTCTACATCAAAAACTTTGATTGAGTTATGGTGGGCGGTATGTTAATTTACAAATATATTACGTACTTACTACGTATGAGATTGAGAGGGTAGTATACTAGTATACTTAATACATTAGATGACAATGATAATAAATATATAATAGATATAATATATAAATAACAGCCACATATTAGAACTGATGACCTATGAGGAAGGAAGGTTCTCGAGTGGCGATCATTAACCGGAAGACGCAGCGTAGGCCGGCCCCCCACTAGGTGGATCGATGATCTGGTGAAATCGCGGGGAGCTGATGGATGCAGGAGTCGATCAGCTTTTCGTTCAACGTGGCGCTTTATAGGAAAGGCCTATCACCTATGTTCATTAGTGAGCGCCTTCAGGCTGACTATGATGATGATGATGATGATAAAATACGATTCGTTCAAACACCAAGTCTCAACAAAATCATAACTCACGTTTTACATGACGAATTATATTCTACTCATTAGGGCTACGTCACTCTATAACCCTCTCTCTACCCTCTATCTACCCTCTCTTTTCAGCTACCTATATACGCATATATCTGCACCTATAATACGTTTTTTAATCACCCTAAATCCCGCCTGAAAACAAAGTTTACGTTCCATTTACAAGTCCACCGTTTCTCAACATGCGATCACACCTGAAATCAGTTTGACCCCGCTACACGTCGACACATTAAAATCGCGGCGAGGAGTCGAACACACCGCGCCACGTATCGCACCATAAAGATAAAACAAGAGGGGTGTGCGCCGCCCGCAATTATTTATTTCGATGATACGGTCAAAAGTAAGAGCGATGGCGTGCAATACTTTTTTTTAAATCCTTGATGTGTTTTACACTCCGTAGGTGGATTAACGACCTGGTCAAAACCTCAGGGAGCCGATGGATGCAGGAGGCAAGCAGTGGCTTAAAATGGCGCTCGGGGCAGGCCTATGTTCTGCAGTGGACGGTCTTTAGGCTGATGATGGCTTTCATAGATTGCATTACAAGCAGCGTGAGTGGTGCGAGTGTTTCATGATGTTTTTATTAGAAAACAAACATAATAATATACGGCTCTCTCGATCAGAAGAGATTACCGTAGGCTATAAACATAATTGTGAATGAGAAGATTTTATTTTTAAATATTTCATGTTGTGAATCCCAACACGTGAATAATTAGAAAACAATAATAAGTACCTAATTATAAATATTTCAAATAGTTTTACGTTTCACGCAGGACTTAATCGCGCTCAAAACATTATTTATTTACCTTAACGTTTTGACGTAAAACTATCGAGTTCAAATCGTGAGAATCTAAGAAATACTAATATTTCAAATGTTACCTATGCAGTTACGACTATAGTTGATGTGTTACTGCTATCAATTGTGTACTTGTGCATTTTTTTTTGTTATATTTTGGCTCCACACACAGTGTATTTAGCCAGTGTCAAGTATTATATTTTCATCGTGTTATAAAATATTTCACGCAAAGTCATGTCCTAGTCATAGTCCAGTCTAAGTCATGCTCTAGTAAAGTGGTGGCAATTTTACTAGAAACTACTTTGAAATTTTGGAAGCAACACGAAAAACCGCGTTTCACCACTTTATATCACTTGCCCACACTCATGCTCATAATTCAGCACTTAATGCGTAAAACGCCACTAATTTTAAACATTAACACTAGAAAAAGCAAAGATTTTGAGAAATAATACAATACAACGACGTGAACTTTTCCGCGTTCCCGCCAAAACCCCTATTTTATTTTTTTACTACACATGTAAGCCCGCTTACACTCGTAACTTGAGCCAAACTCATAAGTGCCGGAAAAAAGAGAACGGTAAATTTGAGGTCATAAATTACGTTTACATTCTTATCTTTCCGCGTATATTTGTTTACATCGTCTGAATTCCTGATTTATACATGAGGAAGTTTGAGAGCCAGGTGGGGTAATTAATATTTGGAATACATATATTAATTACCCCACTGGTAATAAGAAGAAAAAATTATAGAGCTACCGTCATTATTTATTAAACACTTTATAAACTAATGTGTGCTGAAAATTTATGTCAAGTTTTCGCTGACGGTAAATGTAAAACCGCGACAGCAATGCAGCATTGATATCACAGAGCTTTGAAACCAATGACGCTTCGCCGAAACGTTTTATTATCGTATTTATTTCTTTGCTCTGTGATTCATATTATAAAAATAATGGAATTATAAAAAAGTATTTAAGAGCTTTTCGATTGTTATGTTATTCATACGAAAATGGTAGGTAGACACTTTTTATTTTAATCTACAACGCTAATGCCACTATAGGTATCCGTGGGTGTTATTATTTTATTGATATACCCGTCATGGCCAAGTATCTTGTTTAAAACCTCCGCCATTGTGTTGATTTACCCCCCACGTCTGAGGTAAAAGTACAAAATACAATAATATTTCTTTAGATCTAGAAAATAGCGAGAACTTTCTGCTGACTTGACTGTATTCTGAAATAACAATGAAACAACTGATGAAGTCTATTTTGATAAAGGAAATAGCGACAGTTAAGATATTTAATGTTATTGACAGGTTTTGGCTCTAGGTTCCTTTTATATGAACGGTTTATTTCACTTGCTGATGTGGACGGTCTAGCTTTTACAAAGGTATTGCAAGCAAGAAAACTCATTTTTACCCGTATAGAGAACCTTTTCAGATATTTTCTGGGTATATTGATAGGCAGAAGGTAAGTAATGAAATTGTATGACTCTCAATCACTGACCTCCATTGTCTTGGATAATAAGGATTAGTACTCTTATCAGTCAATCAATCAAGCAAACAATTAAATTGGGTATATTGATAGGCAGAAGGTAAGTAATGAAATTGTATGACTCTCAATCACTGACCTCCATTGTCTTGGATAATAAGGATTAGTACTCTTATCAGTCAATCAATCAAGCAAACAATTAAATATTAGCTTTGCTAGATTGCCAAAAATTAGCGCAGGTTTCTGAGCTCTAACCTTATTACATTCCAAATATTTAGGCTTTAATAACAAAGTAATACGTAGCTTTATAAATAACAATTTATTTAAAACAACATCGCTTTCCTCCTTTGTAATAATCTTGCTTTTCCTAAATCGTCGCACTAACTCCGCAGCCCCTGTGGGTAGCATTACAGAAGCAATATTTCGTCGCTTAGCGTTCAGAAGATTCCACCATACGCGCTTAATAAAACGTCTATAAAGCTAGGGCACAGTGGATTGCAGTGGAAAATATACGGGTGAGGACAGAATGTAATTTTGACATCTTTAGTCTGTGACGGAACTGGTTGAGCGTCACATAACATTGTAGTTTATTCGTTCATTCATTTATTACTGAAAAATCACATCGCGACGGATTTGGTTAGTGAACTAATAAATTGAAGTTTGATGTTGATAATTTAAAAATATCTCAACGTTTGTAGGCATGTGATGTCTACCAAACAGCTCTAGGTGCTTGATGCTAGGCCAGAGAGTCATATCTCTCTCTCTCTCTCTCTCACACACACTTTTTCAGTCTCTTTGAAGAAACCTAGCTCCAAAATATGATGATTCTGTATTAAATCGCTGTTGCAGTTGTCTCTGATTTATCTTGAACAAATCTTGAAGTCAGATGCTCAAAGTATTTGAATAAGTTTTAAGCTTCTAAGCGCTCTTGTGTCCTATCACCAAACGCTTCCAGGTGAAGTGTCAAGTCAAAGCAACAATTAAATTAACCCAAGATCACCCACTGTAATCCATGCACTGTGCCAACGGTACAGACATACAGTTTTATTGTTATTATTAGTAGATATTTCTGTATTCCGACATCCGGAGGTCGTTTTCCAAAGTCCGCGGGAGGAATGGCACAGGCTTATTTATTTTATTGGAATTCCGCACGAGAACGGATTTCGAGCGGATTCCATATGCGGCACTTTCTTAAGTGCTCTGGCTGTTTGTACGGATGCTCCGTTGGGCTCAAAGCTGGCTTGAAAGTACCTATTTGAAATGAAGAATATTACTGGTAAAGATGATTCTGGAATTGAGCGTATACTTAGCAACAATAAAGGACAAATATTTATGATTTCAATAGTTCAATTTTATCGATGTGGTTGCCGTTGAATCAAAATAATTGTGAATTTTTAACACGGTCATAATCATAAGGAACCCACGAGTCAGGATGGCCACTATTTTTTGTTACCATGTCTTAGTATTAATCTACTCTTATGATTTAGTTATTGTATATATCGGAAGAGACTGAATCCCACGACACAGGTTATCCAAGTGTGGGATCCAGGGATCAACACACTTATTATCTTCTATTGTGCAAATCATCGATGTACCTATTTGTTGTTAAGCTCAGTTACTGTTCTGAATAAATTACTATTACTATTACTATTACTATTACTATTACTATTACTATTACTATTACTATTACTATTACTATTACTATTACTATTACTATTACTATTACTATTACTATTACTATTACTATTACTATAAAAAAAATTAAAAAACCTTAAAATAATAAAAATTATTTAAAAAAAAATGATTTATTTTAGTTAATTCTAATATCCAATATCTCAGTGAACCGTCTTTTTGTGTGGCGTTCAACGTGATATATCTATCCATAAGGATTTGGATACATACACTTTTTGACACAGAAGGTACCTATTACTTTATAATAAAACATTAACAATTTTTAATTGCGAAGCACGAGTGTCTTGCGAAGCACGAGTGTCTCGCGTTTACTGAATAATTATTTAGGTAGTTACCTGGAAAGTCTGGAAACAGTTTAATTTAAGTTTAGAGTAAACCCCGTTTTTTGTTTCATTTGCAGTAGCTTAGATAATAATATTCTTTCCCAAGTGATACGTCAGACGAAACATTGTAACATACAAAAGTCAGCTCGTCTCCACATGGAAGTCGACAAACAGTGCAGTAAAGTCGTGTTTATAACCAATTGCGGGCCCCTCGTAAAGCTATACTGTTATCATCTACCGCGCGTGATCGCGGCAATTTGAATATCATCTGCATACCGCTTGTCTACGACTAGAACCAGCTAGAGAACAAACGTTCTTCTTCAGAAACGTCCACTGCTAAAGATGGGCCTGAGGATCATCATTAACAGCCTGAAGACGTCCACTGCTGAATATAGGCCTCCCCCAGGCAGCGCCTCTTAGAGCTCACCTCCTGCATCCATCGGCTCCCCGCGGCTTTAACCAGGTCGTCGGTCCACCTAGTGGGGGGCCGGCCTACGCTGCTTCTTCCAGTTCGTGGTCGCCACTCGAGAACCTTTCTTCCCCATCGGTCGGGCTTGAGGATGGGCCTCCCTTATAGAGCACCACTTCGGCCAGTACTTTCCTAGTGGCGCATCGACTCCACTCGGAGGTTAGCAAAGAGTACTTTCCATTAACTGCGGAAAACGTCTCTGCAGGTAATGTCATCGGTGATGTCATTACCATACATTTTGAGTTGTCGTTTGGCGTTATCGCTAATGGAAAAGGGGTCTTTGCTAGACCCCCCAGGCCGTCGGTCTACTTAGTTGGGGCCTACGACGTGTCTTCGTGTCTTCGTGGTCAGTTCTGCGAGTGGAGTGATCTGCCTGCCCATCTGACATTCCAATTAGCTAATTCTTAGATTTTCACACTTATTACATTACAGTTTGTATGAAACTAAAAACCCACCCGGACTAAGCATTATAACTAAAATTAAAACATATGAGTTTTACTCAAATTGCACATCAAATTTGTTTACATAGATCGCTTACACTAATCGAGATCAACATTATTAGCTTCAATTTTTTTTGTAAAGTTACTTTCCGTGGGAAACCTAGTGATTGCAGGTGAAAACTCGGGACACTAGTATTTATTTAATTATAAGTAATACTGGCAAAATGCCAAGTCGTTTCTGTTTTGCGACAGCTTGGTCTCTCAGAAAACATCTAATAATTCCACTTTGCGAATGCGATGGAAGCGCTGAGCGTCAATCAGGAACGCCCGTTTATGGTGATTGACGGAGCGGTGGAATATTAACGCAAATATCTATACCTAATGGAAAACAGGAAACCTAATAAAAAGGAATATTCGAACTTTTAAAACGAGGCTCAACCACCCGCAACACTTGCTTGTATACGCCACCCCCAGGGAGCGCCACTTTGAGTGGCTGCTCGCCTCCTGCATCCACGGCTCCCCGTGGCTTTCACCAGATCGTCGGTCCACCTGGCCGGCCTACACTGCATCTTCCGGTTCATGGTCGCCACTCGAGAACCTTTCTTCTCCATCGCTTGTCAGTTCTACGAGCGATGTAGCCTGCCCATTGCCATTTCAACTTGCTAATCCTAAAAGCTATATCGGTCACTTTAGTTGTCCTGCGGACCTCCTCATTTTGGACCTTATCGGTTATTCGGAGAATTATTAAGCTGAGTGCAAATTTCGGTATTGAGATATGATACACCCTCAGCACTGAATTTGGGCATTTGAGGCATATTTTTGTATCAGTCAATTTTTCCTCGTTTAAAAACAAAACACACCCTGACAAGAAAACGCTAAAAGCATTGCGTTAATTAACATAGGAGAAGTAAAATAAATTGTTCACGTCGTTACTTTATTCAGAAAAAAATATAGTTACGTCTCCACATCAATAATGAATTGCGTAGCATAGATACAAGTAGTTCCCCATCAGATTTTAAAATAGTAGTCTATGGTAGTTCTAATTCCAAATAACGAATTGATTAAGCGCCCTGTATTTTTAACCTGTAGTCGGGGTAACGTTAAATTAGACTACTAGACACACATCCTTTCCTCGTGATCGCTGCTCAAAATACCTCTCGAAATACTATAAAACCTACTCTTTCTCCACGCACCATCTGTCTTGTTATATTAGTCGGCCTCGCTAGAAAACCGCTGACGGCTTGAAAGCTTTTCAGTATACATCAAATCAGTTTGATTATGACTGACATGAGCTAAAATTCTCCGTTTTAGGGTTCCGTAGTGCTTTTATTGTAAGATTGTCTTGTCTATCTGTCTGTGTATTTGTCTACTACCATAGGTTCCCATGGGGTACTGTAGGTATTATATTATCTGGGCTACTACATAACGCACATGTAAGTATCCATTTTTGCACAAAGGTTAGTTTTTATTATTAGGTTTATAACGTCAACGATTTCCTATTATACGTCTTACATTAACTATTTTTTGTTGATCGATGATCTGTTAACAACCGCGGGGAGCAGATGTATATCGGAGGAGAGAAGCCGCTCAAAGTGGCGCCCTCTGGAGGAGGCCTGTATGTTCAGCAGTGGACGTCTTCAGGTTGGTTGTTTTATGACCATACATTATATTGGGTTGTTCTATGAGGGTTTTTCGCCGATATGGCCCTTCTTTGTTCTTCTTGGAAGTTTGTTGTTCCCTAGTTGACACCAGGGAACTTTTAGTAACGTTTACAATAATTAAATCAACGAAACGAATGATCACTTTTTCCATCTAACTCAAACCAAATGTATGTAAACAAACAGGTCACATTTATTTCTGCAATGTATCATTCGTTTTCATAACGGGGCAGATGGATGCAATGTGGCGCGGTATTGCAGATATTAGGTGCAGACGTGACTTGTGGACGTCCGCAAAAATACTATAAATAACTGACAACCATCAGAAATGACTCAGTCAACTAGTAGTGGTTGACCGAGTCATTTCGGAGATAAAATGATATTTTTATGTAACCGTGTGTAATCGAAGCTACGGATAGGAGTTGTCGATTCTGCATTGTGCGCTATTGCTTGCACCTGTAGAGGAAGAGAGAACTTCTTTTTTTCAAACACTTATTGTAATAGGCTTGCTATAAATAGTTATAATATTTGACATTGTGCACTTTGTGAACTTTATCTGCTCAGTAATTATAATAATTTAATTTAAGTTTCTAACGACATTTGACTTGTAAAAGTGCTTAGAATAGCCTATTTGCATTAAAACACTTTGAGTTTGAGTTTAGTTTGAGTTTAAGGAAAAATAAAATGAATCTCTCTCTATAAGTTCTCTAGAATTTTCTATTCTCTAGAATTTTTAGCCGGTGGTACGTCACGCTCAGCGCGCCAAATTCAAATTTTCTTGCTTGTTTTGCTAATTGCAGCTTAATTATTCAACGCAATTAGATGAAAACTAGTTTTCCGGAAATAAATAGAATTTATCAACAATTATTGATTAAAAGTATCACCTAAATATCATTGGCAATAGGCTGAAAAGCCAAGACAAAATTAGTTTTTTGCCAATATTGTTACCAAAGATATTTATTAGGTGATACTTTTAATCACAATTTGTTGCTAAATTTTATTTATTTGCGGAAAACTAGTTTTCATGTACTTAATTGCGTTGAGTAATTAAGCTGTAATTAGCAAAAAACGCAAGAAAATTTGAATTTGGGGCGCTAAGCGTGACGTACCACCTTAAAAATAAAACTACAAAAAAAATAGGATATAGACGGTTAGATCAAGGGTCAGATTCAGAAGGCAGTAGGTTTATAGTATTTTTGTAGTTATAGGAATATTGTAAAAAAAAATATCTAAAATATGCAAGATACACGCCCAACAATCACAATACACATACTATGGTATCTAGAACAGACAAACAATGTCTCATAGAAAATAGAGCCGTCCGTACCGTACTCAAACACGGCTAATATAAAGCCACTAAGTAAACGCACAGTATGTGCTACGTCATAAAGAGGGGTCATAACATACCGTACTGTATGGCGTAGTAACAGTAAAATGCTCTGTAACAAACCTATATAAGAATTTATTTCTGGTAGAGCCATCTGTCAGTGAGGAGTCGCAACTGCCCATGCTCCATCATTTTCCATTGCTCAGGATCGCCACCTCTCAGAGCGAGAAATATAGCGTGAGTGATAATAGCACTCCCACTATCCTTCTCGCTCTAGGAAATGACGACTCCATCAGCCATATGTTCCTTTGAAACTACGTACCTACCCCCATTGATCTCGTATTAGAGTATAGACGTCCGTGCCTACCCCTGACACCGGTCACGTGTGCACCAAATGAAATCCGCATCGATTAGGTATTGATAATAACTACAAAAAGTCTGATAACTTCCTTAATCAACTGGTATAGAATCAAATTAAATGAACCTACCTACCTTTTTCAATTTTTATTTTTATATAAGTTTTTATTAGATACAAGGTAACAAAACTTTGTGGCGACCACGAACTGCAGCGTCGGTCGGCCCTCCACTAGGTGGACCGACGACCTGGTCAGAACCATGGGAAGCCGATGGATGCAAAAGGCAAGCAGCCGCTCAAAGTGGTGCTCTTTGGAGGAGACCTATAAATAAATAAATAATATGTGTGGACATTTCACCTAATCCCAAACTAAGCAAAGCTTGTACTATGGGAGCCAGATAACTGATATAATAATACTTAGATACTTTTTTGTTTGTAAATACATAATCATAGAATACAATAATAATTATGTTCAGCGGTGGACGTTTTCAGGTATTCAGAGTGAAAACTTTTGAACTGACGCTAATGAATACAATAAAATTGCAACCTGTGTTAGTCCACAACATCCGCTTTTGCAGTATCGGCACTGGTCCTCGGATATTTACTCATTTTTCAGTGTCACAAATAAATAAAACGTTTAAGTTTACAAAAGTCCCCAATAATGATGCGCGTAGAATGTCAGAAGCTAATCTCTTTGGTTTCTCTTTTCAAAGGAACGGAATCTTTTTGATATATCTCAAGTATTGGAACGTATGGAAATAGAAATGAGAAAATATATTAAATCCGTAAAAAGAAAAGGGAGATTTAATTCATTTACTGTCACTCCCTCTAGATAAACAATACCTCAAACGGCTCACTGACTTTCCACAGCAAATAATAATGCTGGATCAAGGTGCTTATAGTAATGTTTTAGCTCTTTTTCCAAAAATTCACTTTTACTGAAGGTGGTGGAGTTATGATCCTAGTCCTATACTATCCTGTGACAGAAGGCTCTTGTGTCGTAACAGTAGGAACGACGATAAAAATATGCTTAGTGTAAACTGAAAAGTGTATTTTGTCTCACGCACAAAACGAAATTTTAGATTGCGCTAAGTGAGCGAGAGTTATAAATAGGTTCAAAGATTGAACTAGTTCATTTATCACCCGCTCGCGAACCACCTCCACACGGAAATTTCATTCGTAGTAATATCCTACAAATATCTGAGGGTATTTTTCGGATCACTGTGTGGGAGTAGATATTTGTTTCTAGGGTTGTGGGTTAACGTTTCGTCCTGAAGCCGAAATCCTTTTTTATACTATAAATTATTGAGATAAGAGAAATTTTGTTCGACGCGGATTTCGGCAAGGATCAGTATTATTTATTCAACGGTCATCTCACCTGGCAATATTCTTGACCTTTCCTGTGGCTTCTTGGAATATTGCTAACGCAAGGTTTTATACAAGGATTGCTAGGTATATGTAGTTATAGTTTAAGATCGTTGTCAATTGGCCAGAAAGATACACTTATTCGACAAGCTTATTTATATCTAATATCAAATACGGCATATTATCTTTATCATAGAATGATACAATACAATAATTCGTTCTTCTATACAATGGAAGAACGAATTATTCTATTTCTGCATAACGCAAGATTAGCAAGTGTCATAAATTGCATGTTGGCGAGGTATTGGGCTTAAAAATACACTGGACACTAACTAGTAACGCCCACAACACGATCACTACATTTTTTTCTCATGCGGGTTTTTTTTTGTTTGTATCTTATGAATTCATGAGACCCCGTGTTCAGGCATGGTTTAACTCTACTTATATAAACTGTTTCGGTGTAGAAACAGAAACTTTAACTTTTTTTTTAATGTCAAAGGAAGCAAACAAGCTTGAGGCTCTCCTGATGAGAAGCAGTCACCGTAGCACATAGACATCTGTAACACCCGAGGCGTCACCAATGCGTTGCTGAAACCTTGCTTATCCTATTCTACACTAAACTCCAAAATTAAAAACTAAATCCTCGTAGTATAATGAATGTCTATTAAAATATTTAAGCTGATTATATCTATCAGATAACGATGAGAGAACCAAGAACTAATCAGTAATATCGAAACGAAAAGTTGGAAACCACCAAACCGAAAACTAATCAAGCCGAAAATTTTTCGGTTTGAAGCCGAAAGTTAAGCAATCTACCCAACCGTACGGAAACCGTATAAGAAGTCTATAAGTTACCTCGTTTAAGCAAATCCTTTCAACTCCGCTCGCCCGCACATTTAGTGTAAACAAGTTCGTGTCTACGGAGCTTTGCTCTGAGAATCACCGACAATATTTTTTTTCGATTTGGAAAACTATTTTAGCCAATAATTGGCAAGAGCCATATTCAGTTTACCACAAAGCCTGAAAACAAAAGTTTTCAATCAATGTGTGTTGCCAGTGATGACTTATGGAACTGAAACGTGGTCTCTAACTGTTGGCCTCATTACTAAGCTCAGAGTCACACAACGGGCTATGGAGAGAGCAATGCTCGGTGTTTCCCTGCGAGATAAGATCCATAATGAGGAGATCCGCAGGAGAACTAAATTGACCGATGTAGCTCTTAGGATTAGCAAGTTGAAATGGCAATGGGCAGGCCACATCGCTCGTAGAACTGACAACCGATGGGGAAGAAAGGTTCTCGAGTGGCGACCACGAACTGGAAGACGCAGCGTAGGCCGGCCCCCCACTAGGTGGACCGACGACCTGGTGAAAGCCGCGGGGAGCCGATGGATGCAGGAGGCGAGCAGCCGCTTTAAGTGGCGCTCCCGAGGGGAGGCCTATGTTCAGCAGTGGACGTCTTCAGGCTGTTAATGATGATGATGATGATATTCAGTTTGATCACAGAGCAAAAAAACGCTTCACCTCTAGGTGCGAAGTGTCATTTGTTTCAATGCTCTGTCTGTGGGTTTGGTTATGTGATGTGTGATACTTTACTATTTCTCACAATAGAGATTGCTTGCTAAAATAGGATTTAAAATTATAAACGGAACTTATTCCCTACTTTCTGTCTACTACTATCTACTTTCCTACGGGATTAACGTTTGCTTATTTATATCGTCTAATATAGGTATACAGCGTTGTATAAGGTAGGTACTTATCTAAGTTATTTTACTGCGGTTATGCGGAAATATAACTTAATTACTTTATCAGTAAATTGCAATTACATTTTGGCTTGGGACATACCTAAACAATTTTTAGGTCATTGTTAAAGTCTACAAATCCCGATATTTTAGTAAAGTTTGTTATAAGAACAACCATTTTGTGTTCCATCAAACCACAGAGCAGGATAAAAAATGACGCTTGCGCTTCGATAGGTAGAGATGAAACTCGTGTCGAATTTCTCGCCGAAGTGAAATAGGCGCCGAGCGCTTCGCTTAGGCCGCGTTCACACATGTAAGAAAACTTCTTGTCTGGACAAACCTAACCTAGGTTTAAGGCATATTATACCAAATAAGTTGTCTTTTTTTTGTGTTAAATAAATAATAAATAAAATAGAAATTCTGCAAGAAGTGTCGGACTCTATCAAACAGCAGCTTGCATGTGTAAGCAACGTAGCAAGTGCACTTGCGACAGATTGCCGAAGATTGGGTGATTGGTGATTGTTGAAATCGTGCAAGACTTCCGCGAGTTTTCTTGCATATGTAAACCCGGTCTTACACAATAGATTTCATTATCATCTGCGAAGGTAAATAATAGAGGTTTTATCAAACACGTGACACGGTTTGTGTTGTATGAAAAGTGTTGAGCAAGGTGCCTTTGTTTGGGCTTGTGGTTAATGTTTTCCTGCTTTGTGTTAAAAACGATGTGTCGTATAATTACATACATTTCTCGTACCTTTAATAATAGTGTTCTGGTAGTATTTTAGTTAGGAAGTCTTCATTTAACTCGCGTGAGTCCCGAAAGAGCTCTTCCAAGCGTTAACGTCTACTACACGGTTCAGTAAGTACCCAGAAATTGCCAAAGTTTTATCAAAATTTGGTTAGAGTTAGAAAATTGCTACGAACCGGATTTACTGAATTACATCCGGTGCCATTACTGAATGTAAAGGGTTCTTGATAATGAAAACATACAGGGTGTCCCAAGAACTCAGAGTGATAGAATAGAAATGGCCTAAACTACAGACCAAAAAAAAATAATGAAATTTTTATGGGGTTGATTTGTAATCCTTCTAGTCTCTACTGATCTTTTTTTTACTTCAATTTCTGACAAACCCTGGTATTGAGAAGTATATGAACTATGCATGTAACGTAAAGAATGCCCATTTTAGCATTAAAAAAATGTGGTTCGGGCGTATTAATAGGACCACGCCTTTTTATCTTGCGGGTACTCTGATATAATAAATAGGCTGCACATTCCTGGAGCTGCTTGAACCGCACCATAATTGTCATGGCGCCTGACATGGCTTGGTGACTACAGGATCGCCCTGTACTTTTAATGGTAGAACCTTAAATTATTATGCTCAGCAGTGCAGAACTTCCATATCAACCGCAATACATTTATTTATTTATTTATTACATGCTTTCATACAATGTAATTTAGTGTAACTAAAACTATAATGCCTAATCCTAAATATTTCATGTGAAGGCGTTGCACTTAAGTGGAGCTGGAGCGTACATAATAATCCTTCAAATTTTACAACATTTATACCTACTACCTTTTTTTTATTTAGCTGGCATCGACTGAAAAATAGAAAAATGCAATTCAATGATCCGGGTTCCCGACTTGGAAACGAAAGCTTGGCAGCATAAAACAGAAATAGTTCAAGTTTTGATTGAATCTATCGTTCTTGTGTTTGCATATCGTTCTAATCAAACGCATTGACGTAATATAAATAATAAAAGATTCAAAGTCTAATAGTATATTACTGACGCGGTCTGTAATGAGTGCGTTGCTGGCTGCGATGGATGATGACCGAAAGCGAGGTGTAGCGCAGATCCAGGCCATCACATCGTGGTCTGCATTGCAGCTTTTGCTGGCCGCGCTATAAAGGCCTCGACCATGCTAATGAGAAGTGCTTACTTAGACAGTAAGGCTACAGAAACCTTAGACAAACAAACAAAAATATAATTTTCATTTCATCTAAGGGTCACTATCCCAAGTTAAACACAGCTGAGCAAAAACCGTCAGATGGAATCCGGAAACAATGAACCGACGTCCGAATAGCATTAGAAATCATGCAGATTTCCCGCCTATCCCATAACCCCATGATTTATGTATGAAATTCATACATATCTGGGGCTTCATCGCAAAACAATGGAACCTCGAAGAGGCCGTAGCTCGTAATTTATGCAAAGTTGGTACCCAAACAGCTAAGCGCGAAGATAATATTCAAGTGTCCAGCGCCGACGGCCCGACACAGCGGAATTTGCATACACCATCACCTTCCTAAATGTTGGGTGAATCTTACATAATACAGCTGTCTGTATAAGGTCCTTGTTTGTTGTGGAAAGCGATTGGAAAAGCGCACTGGCAAGCGAATTCTTAATACATTAAACAAACGGACAACAATGTTATCTACATTTAGGACTGGATTTCAAAGTACCATCAAAGTACAAACACAAAGTTACAAAGAAAATAATACTTAGTTCTTAAAAATGATAGCGGCGGAACTCCCGTGAATCGTCATCCGGATTAAAAACTCAAAGCTCAAAGTATTTTATTGCAAATAGGCTATTCATTATTTAGATCAGGTGCTCTTCCAACTAAGCTATGGTTGAACTACCGATTGGCTGCTATATTTTTATAAGTATTGACTAACCAGCCGTGGCTTAATTTTGCGGACACTGAGGAATGGCATCATGGCTCAGTTAGTAAAGTATTCAATGCTGAGGATAGCCTCAGTTTCAGATGGATAAAAAAAACAGGTAACAAACAAACACAAAGACAGACGGGCAGAATAGTTTATCAAGTATTATTTAGATAGATAAAGTTTAGGGTTTGTTTGACTTCAAAACTAATAGTGGAGCGGATTTTGAGGGCAAAGTTTGATGTCTTAGGATTCCATCTTTCGGCCTATCTACGCAGTGCTGATTGAGAAAACTTTGTGCTGTTGTGACAGTAAAGAAATGATTTTGAAGAGAGCCATAATTATAGTTTACTTACTCCCATATATTCTTGCGATAAACAAAGCAAAATTTGAATATCGTTGCTTAGCGTAATGAACAGATTAATTTTAATGTAAACGGAAACGAATAATGAACGGTATAAAAAGTCATGAAAGCTTATCCCGACTTTAGGAACGGATGGATGCGAGTTCAAAAGTCAGCAAAATCTGTGTACATTAAAGGTGCTAAAGTTTATAATCGTTTACCAGACCACATAACAAATGCTACTTCAGACAATATATTTAAAAACAAGCTCAAGATGCTGTTGATCAATGAGTTTTTATGGACAAATTGACTGTATAATTATACGAGTATACGACTCTTTTAGATTTATCTAAAATCATATTATTACTTATTATGTTATTGACCTGTAAATTATTTTTTACCAATAAATTCTGTATTCTGTATTCAAATCCCCTTAGTGATTTTTGATACTGCCAATTTTCACTTTGCATTCGAAATTATTCCATCGGATAACTAGTAATCACTTAACCACGTGGCTTCTAATTTATGTATATATATACTTATTGTACTTGTGCATTAGGTATACTTAATATGAGTAAACTATAAACTATGAATATTGTCTTTTGCTTGTTTCGCTCTATTTGTTTATTGTACTTCGTTGTATTTAAATTTTTAAGTTTGTTCTGACGTTCGTGGGGCTCCGACTGAAAATCAGTAATTAAGGTCTGTAGGACCTTAATTGTATGCTGAGTCGGGGCCCATTCGTTACACCACGCAGCATTGCACTGCTTGGCACTGCTTCTGTTTGTGTGTATATTGTTTTATAATGTCATTTATGTAGTGCAATGTTGTGTGTGTTACTGTCATGTATTTTCTTTCTTTCTTTCTTTATCTCTTTGACAGCCTCTGGTGCGGCGGTTGAGCAGTTCGACTCATAACCCAGAGGCAGCGGATTCGATTCCCGTGACAGGACAAGTATTTGTACACAGAAAAAAAGCGCAAATACTTATTCTGTGTTGGGTGTTGTGGGACCATGGTCCTCGTAGTTCCTGAGTCCCTAGATAGAGTGAATCCTAGTTACAGGGTACATCTATGTATGTGATCGTTAGCGAAAAAAACGTTATAAATAAATCAAGCATAATAAAAGTTTCGAATCTAACTCAAAACGCAAACCATCTCGGTGTGGAAACGGGCGGCCCCGCACAATTGACGCAGTGACATATCAATGGATGTCCGGGTATCAGGTTCCGGGACGTGTGACAGCTCCCCGGACGATTGGCGGACGGTTCGGCTCTAATTTACGTTGCTTTATGATGGTCACAGTGTTCGTTTGGTTGGCATTATCTGCGTTTGATCTCACGTTGCAGTTGTTAATCGCGACTGACTGCTGTTGCTTTCCAAAGGTTGGTGGTAGGGAATTTCCTGTGCTCATCTAGTAAGCCACGTAGGTACTTGCGAGAGATAATAGAATAATCGTGTTGGCTTCGATGACTGCGTAGACAGAGCATTGTCTCTGCCATCGACTATAAATCCAGTTGACCATGATACAACTTCCCCTCAGACAAATTACTGGTGTATTTCAACCACTAAACCTATGCGAGAAAACGGGACACTCGATGTGTCTTTTGTTCCATCCTGCTCTGTTCTATGCGAGGAAGTTATACTTATACTATACCTCGTTTTTGTAATTTCGTATGACTGCCTCGTTTTGTTACTTCGGCTCCTGCCCGCGGAAGTGAGTCGTGTTTGTAGGAGAAATGACGTGAACATAATTTTATAAGAGACCAAAGATTATAAAGTTCATCTTTGGTCTCTGCCATTCGGGAAGATAAATCGACTAGTGTCGATTTCCTCGGCGCCTATGTGCCTGGAACAAGCTCCAAAATGAATTTCTTGTTCCAAGACCATGTTTTATTTCTTATCGTTAGTATTATTTATTTTAGTTTCAAGAATTGCTTCTAATGAACTTTAAGCCGAAGCCAAATAGCTAATTATCTCCCTCTTTATCTCTATACATCAATCTCCTTAACCTTAACCTTAATAACATTTAGACCTTTATTTATCGCCGAATATAGACATATAGTCTATTGCAATAATTATTGAAAACAGTATAGTGGGAGCTTAAACTAATTAACTTTGTAATAAAATAACCACAAAAAGTATATAAGTATTGTATCAGTTATCTGGTTCCCATAGTAGGGGTAAATATAAGTATATAGTTTGGGGCTCGATGGCGCTGTGTAAAATGCCCACACATAAGTATTTTTTTATTTATTTTATTTATTTATTTACCTACATTAAAAAAGAAAACTTCTATAGAGCTGTGGTTAGTTAAGGTCATAACCCAAGCCAAAGAGAGTATAACCGCTTGACCCAAGCGAGCATCGCAAACATAAATAAAAACGTTTTTACCTTAAAATCAGGGGGACGGCTTTGATGTGTCGTTTATGTCATGGACAGCAAAAACTCGTTTTTACATAGGACTTCGCAAACGTATGTAAGGATCAATTTCGGTATTTCATAATACATACTTGAGATTCTTTCCGCAAGTGTCTGCAAAAGACCTTCGTCTCTTAATGGCGGTCAACAGCACAACAGCACCTATTTGCGATTGGGCTTTTCAAGTGACTTTGAGGAAACTCTCCTTCAGGTACCCTTCAATTGGTTATATACATTTTATCTTAAGAAACGAACAAAAATAACCGCCGCATTATCCATAAAAACGAGCAAAAAAACTCATGTTTCTAGTTCAATATTTATTTTATTATGTCTTTCCATGGATGAAATAAAAAAAGCAGGATTGAGTTTTGATTGACATCGAACTGAAGCCTAAAATGGCGGACGTATTACATATGTGTGTCAGATGAAAGTAGGGCGACCGGCTGCGTATGATGTGAGTGTGTGCGTGCCCCGCTCGTACGTACGAAGCGTTCCGGCTTCCTAAGGTTGCTTCAGTTTCGGATCAGACGGGATTCCCTCCTTCTTTTTTTATTAGCTCCATGTGTCTTTCAGTATTTGTGATTTCTTTCAAACTGACAGACAGACGGACAGCAAAGCCTTCGTAATAGGGTTCGCTTTACCATTTGGGTACGAAACCCTAAAAAAGATGAAAAATACAACCCAACTGCAAACCACTTTTTTATGTCGGTTGAAAAATGAAATCCGCAGTATTGCCATAGGAGACTGTTATAAAAGTACGACAGACTCAAGTAACCAAGTTTTAATGTAACTTGCAACGAATCGCTTTAGTATTCATTGGCTGTAGATACTCGATACCCTAGGGTATAACCCATGACCTAACCTAGAAACTCGATTAGATCCATCTAGTATCTAGAATTTGATTACGTCGACGTCTTTTAGTAGCTAGATCTGCACTAGTCTTTTAAAATTCATATATCTTTAGGGTTCCGTACCCGAACGGTAAAGCGAACCCCAATACTTAGGCTCCGCTGTGTCTGTCTGCCTGTCCGGCTGTCACCAGGATGTATCTCGATAAACTATGAAAGTTAGACAGTGGACATTTTCACAAATGATATATTCTTATTCTTATTTTATTAGTAAAAATGGTATACACATGAGGCAGAATTCATTTACAAGGAGAGTGAGTGTGGCTTAGTGCGTAACCTGTACGACTTTCAAACAGACGTACGTACCCAGGTTCAAACCCCGCTCAGCTTCATCAATGGCTTATTCTATAATACCCCTTCGAAATTCTCCTGTGAAGGAAATATTTGGAATTTTTATCCAGAAACCCCCTTTGCATCTTTGCATACCAGAAGAGGATTTTTGGACTAAAAGGCCAGAAATCCCCTTCGCAATTTAATGTCGTAACATCATAGATCTATATATCAGGATATGCCCGAAGGAACATTTTATTTACTCAAAATGGTGTGGGGAAAAGTCAGCGCCATCTCTTAGATTACTCAGGAACTACGATGAGAACGGCCCTATCGCTGCCATTATGCCCGTCAATGTTTATGTTTACAATGATTATCCCAAATATAAATTCGATTATTTTCGTACAAAACGGAGTGTAATATTGAAAATATTGACTTACTTGTGGTAAGAAACTTTGTATTTTTTTTATTGCACTTTAGAGTGTAGTTTGTGCAACCCTTCACAACACAACTTGGCATATTTTCTTTGAGACACACGACCGATATCTTCTCACTTCCAACACAGACTGGGCGCTAGTGGATGTCAATCTGTGAAATTGACACCCTCTTTGAAGCGACGGTTTAATCTGTCATTAGGCCTGTCCTTATATATATGTCTATTCGTAACATTCAATTATTTTATTGAATGGGTTAAGGGGAGTTCTGGACTTTTTGTCCAAAAGTCCCCTTCCGCATAAAAAGAATATGCAAAGGGGATTTATGGATAAAAATTCCAAAAACCTACTTCGCAGGGGATCGTCGAAGGGGAATTAGGGAATAAGCCTCATCAATGACTTTCAAGCTATGTACGGAATTCGCACTTACGTCGCTGAAGGAAAACATCGTTGAGAAAGGGGAAAGACCACTCGATTCGTGTCTTGTATATCAAACGAAATGTTTCTTTCGCTCAAATTTCACGTTTGCACTCGGCAGTAAACAGAAGTGAGGGTATTTCTTTTTATGAGTGTACATAAAGACGTTATACTTGGCGAACGAACTTGTCGTATTTCACCCGTTCGTCGCGTTTTATTTCCATCACTTAATAAGCCAACCACAAGTCACAACTACATAATGCGGTGAATTCATTTTTATTAATGTGGTTGCTGGCTTGCTGGTTGAATGAAAACGTTTGGTGCAGAGAGAATTATGTTACAGCTTCGCTCTTCTCTCTTTCTTTCAATTACATACATGTTTATTTCTTGTTTGGTCTAAGTTACCTAACACTATAGAGCTATAAACCTTTGACTAGCTTTCGCCCGCTGTGTATTGCGTCGTAGATCTAACAAAAAAATTGATGCTAGAGATTTAGGTCGCACTCGCAATAAAGGTCTTATCACGTTGACATTACAGTGAAGCACGACGCACGTACACCATATCTGTGAAATCCAACTAAATTTAGGCATACAGCATAACCTGCATAGATATATACTGCATAGATATAACCTGCATACGTGTACAAAAATAAAAGTTATAACCCTTAAGTGTGTCAAATCAAAGTTAATTCTTGCAAGCTTATTAGGTACGTGTACAGATTTGAATACTTTTACAAAATCGTATAATGTTTAACAATTTCTGCATAAAAATCTTGTATTAATGTCATTTATGTACGGTTGTGAGAGCAAATAAAGTCTTTAAAAGCACATCAGCCTAAGTCTACGCCATAATACTTAATTATTATGATTATAGGAGAGCAAAATGCGGGTAGGAAACGAAACTTAAACTCACAAGTTTACGGCCGGGGTGTCTAGTTACTGTCAAATGAACAAGTTCGCATACAAGCTGGTTATCGAACCTTAGCCTAGCAGGTTTTAGGGTCCATACTGATCGAATAAATTACGTAATATAGGTACTGACCTTACACCCTTTCTAGTTCCTATGTAAATAAATTTTGGTCCAATTTCCATAATCTGTGCAATAATTGTTTTGTACTATTATGTTGTACATTGAGCTTAACTGCTGGTATGACTTTGGGCATTTTATACATTAGTTCTACCTGGTTACTTTTTTAGAGTCTGCGACAAACTCAATCGCGACTGTGATGAGACTATAATAGAGGTTTCCTACAAAGCTGTTAATTTTTCCGAATAAAAAGTATTTTATATTGACCTAGGTAATGTCAGCAAGCTATGCGTAAATTGTCATCCAAATCGATAGAGCCGTTTGGGCGTGAAAGCCATACAAGCAAACCGACAAAGCTTGACTTCTATATTATCAAGCAATAGGGATATCTTACTCATAATAGATCTTACTCAAAAAATTCACACTCACGCAGCGCAGGCCGGGCGTGAGGGGGCCTATGTAGGTGGACCACACCATCTGGATGGATGCAGGAGGCGAGTAGCTGCTCATTGTGGCGCTCTGCAGGGGAAGCCTCTGTTCGGCGGTTAACCTCTCTTCAAGCTCACGTATCTACACATGTTTACTATTTGCCAATGTTTTCCAAGCTCCCCGCCCGTGTGTATCGCATTAAAACATTAACAGTTTTGCGCGCGCCTTCAATTATGACAAAATATTGCGCTCTCGGGTCCAATTTACCAGAGTACGGCTTTAACTTCTACAGCTTCTACTCTCTGGCTTGTCACGATTTCATATTTTTAGTTTACGACTTCCAATACTCTTTGTGGCACTTGAAACTTATAGTTTTTGGGTTGGCTCAGTTAGCATATTTAATTTCTTCGGAATAACATTTTGGTTTTCAAATTGTATTTTGCATGATTTTAAAAGGAAGATAATATCTGAGTTTCACTGGATATACTTATTATCCCGTAAATCTGCTCCCCAAGGTAGGAAATATTTCTTCTACAACTTTTATAAATTAATAGTTTTTCATTGAAAAAATGTCATGTTAAAGTTTACGTTCGAAGATAGCCTTAGTGCAGCTGAGAGGTTGAACTTCGTGCTTGACCGAATGCACATAAATGAGTTTAACGACCTGTGTTTAGAAATGAATTTATAGTACCTATTATGTTTAACACTCGTAGCGATCGCACATGCAATTTTGTGAGTGGTTTTTTTGCCATGGAGGTTTGGAAACACGCAGTTTTAAGTAAAGCTCTCACAACTTGTGGGCTAGTTTTCCCTATCGTGATAATATACGAATTCAAGGTCACCTTGTATACATTTGGTCGATGCGACGCGTGATAAAAGTGCTGGCAGCACTTATTTGGCACAACGAATCAACAATGCATTATTAGAAGTGGTTGCAATCAGTAATCGCAACCATTGAAATAAGTTAAAAATCCATATCCAACTATAAGCAAAGTCAAAGTTCAACAGACCGTTTTTAAGCCCCAAAGCTATTCAGAACCAAGCCCTGAATGCAGTAAACCCGCGAGTTCATGACGCTGCATTGAATTTTAAATTGGATTCTGCATTCGGGGCCTTCTTAGTTCGCAAATATACCACATGCTGGAGACGGCTACTATAACTTGTGATTTTGTAAACAAGTTAAAGTTGTAATAAAATGTCGGACACTATAGTACTACAAGTCCTGAAAGAAACTCTACGTTTTTCATACGCGATAGAAGAAAATATTTGAGAAAACTACTTTAACTTACTTTGGAGAAGCAGGTTCTCCATTCGGTTGATTTTTTTGTTTTACCAAAGATTTCCATATAAGCCGTTTTCGATTTTTTTTTTTTATTTGAAATTTCCCATACAAATTTTACCAAGGCCGCTTCAGTGGTTTCAGTCTAGTATGGTTATCTGATCAAAATAACTGGAAAACTAGGTATGATTTATAATATCATACAAGTAAGTATATAATATTTTTAGTATGAAATTAAGAAAATCGAAGTTAATTTAAAACATTTTTTAATTTTTTTTTTTTAATGTTGTTTAGGGGCTTTTTCTAAATTATGTCAACCCCATCTTACCCTATTCCAACGCATTCGCACAGTTAATATATATTCTTTTCGTTCTTCAAATACTAACGATGACCATTATACCAGTAATATATCTATTGTTTGTACGTGATTACTTTCTACGATTAGGTATTAGCTACAAATTATTGGGCCCAACTAGTAATTAATAGAGATAAAACTATCTATATTTATTTACCTAGACACTAAAAGCTCCGTAAATAGGTACATTTCTTCAATTACAACCTTCATTAGTCATAGACTAGAATGATGTAGAGAGCATGCGTCAATTAGAAAGTGAAGCTTTAAGTAATAATAACGTACGATATTTCGGTTATTTATAATTAATCGGCATCACTTCCGTTTTTTCGTAATTGTGTACTTCTAGTGTGGTCAAAACTAACCTAACACTCCTCCTCTCTTCGCTCGTCGTCAAAAAACAATAAATTACAGCAATAATTGGTGCATTGTTCAAAATTAAACGCTGTTAAAATCCGTTTTTTTTATACCTTCACCGCTAGGCACTGACTGTTTATAAACAATCGAAATATCATCCGTGTTGTCATACCTACTGTAAGACAGATTGTCAGTTTGCAATAATAAATAAATATGTGTGGACATTTTACACAGCGCCATCTAGCCCCAAACTAAGCATAGCTTGTACATAGAGGAAACAGATAACGGATATAATACTTAGATACTTTTTGTTTGTAAATACATACATAAAATACAATATAACACGCAGACACAGAACAAACATCTATGTTCATCACACAAATGTTTGTCCTGGGTAGGAATCGAACCCACAGCCCTAGAAGGGTTACTACCAACTGAGCTATCGGGCCCGTCAATAATTCGTCAGTTTATAAATAATCGGTTTTAGTTTCGTTTTTCATCGTCACTTCCCATCAGGTGAGATGGTGGTCAAACGCAAGCCAAAACGGTTTTTACAATAAGACGGTGACATATCTACACTTTTCAACTAGTCTGAGCCTTCAGCCTTGAAAATTTGTTTAGTGGGTGATAAGTTATTAAGTTGTATGAAAGCTACATTGGTTCGACATGACGAGGAAATTGGGTTTCTATTGAAGCTGTATCGAAAAGGTCAACCCAAGGTTGTATTCAAAAGTATGCTTAGTACCTATTACTTAACCAACATGGACGAATAACTGTAACTACTCAAATGATGTACAAAAACGTTTCTTTTTCTAGCATTCGTGCCATAATGGCTGTCATTTGAATGAATTTTTTCGAGCGTTTTGCTGAGTTTTTCATAGTCTCATAGGCGTTATTTAAATAATAACATGTTATATACCACGGCTTGCCCTCGTATCTTAATAACTATAAAAAAATCAATAAGCAACATCCCAATTTTAGCCGGAAATATATTTCCGCAGGAAACACACAGCCCTTACAGACCCCATCATTTTACAACCCTTGATTAGTTACAACATCGGTTTGCAATCACCCTCTAGGGGGAGGCCTTGATCAGCTATTGCAAATAAAATGGTTTTCTACTGGCTATTGAGATACCTAATTAATGTCCAATGTATTGTGCCTCTAATTTCGTTCAAAATATATATATATAAAATAGCAAAAAAATCACATGTGTTGTATGGGTGCCCCCTTAGATATTTATTTTATTTTGTTTTTAGTATTTGTTGTTATTATAGCGGCAACATAAAACCATTCAGCTATCTAACTATTATGGTTCATGAGATACAGCTTGGTTACAGACGGACAGACAGAGACGGACAGCGGAGCCTTAGTAATAGGGTTCGCTTTACCCTTAGTACGGAACCCTAAAAATAAACCTAATCAGAACGAACGTCCTAAACTATAAGATACCCTGAAATCACAGAATTCCCCCTATTACATAGGTCCAGAACCGAAGTCTCCATACTTAACCTTGTTTGAACATGAATCAAACCATAGAGCACATTTTTTTTTTCTTCTAATGTCAGTTCCTCTTTCAACATACCATATAAATAGTATAACCCGATTTAGTCGGGTACCTAAATAAAAATCTAGATGTAAAATGTAAATAATAAAAATTATATAACGCCTACATTAAAAAAATATAAAATAATAAAATTGATTACCATAAAAAGGTCTATAGATAGCTCATGCAATCTTTTAATATAAAGGATTCAAATTAAGTATAACCAGCAGTTTATTCAACATTTCTTTTAATAACTCACGAGTTTTTCAATATTACCAAGTTAAAGGGATTAAAGAACAACAGTTATGTAGGTACAGGGAGTCTAGCAAAGATACCAACCACTAACGCTAACGCCAAACGCTAACTCCAAAATGTACTGAAATTACATTTCGGAAATCACTAACTTTTCCGTAGCGAATGTCATTTCGATACATTTTTGGAGTTAGCGTGAGGCGTTAGCGTTAGCGATTGTGATCTTTGCTAGACCCCCTGGGCCACAACCAAAATAATGTTTCATATTTTAGGATAAAAAAAAATAACCTTAAAAATGGGAAAACACTGGACGCGTGGAACGTTTATAGTTGACAATAAAACTATTATCAGTAATTGCACTTCTGTGTTCTGTGTGTTCTTTACTATAGAAATGCGCTGAACATATTGTTGAGCGAGTATTAGGTTTCCACCAATCTTCATTTCGACTTTTTCGAACTACTTTTATCCAACGATCAGCTAGACATGGATCTGTTGGAAATCTATACAAAAGAAATCGGGTAATTATTCAGATGTCGTGTGGCAATACTGATTTTGACATGTCAACTTTTTATTGTGAAATGGTTATAACTCTTCGTCAAATAGAAATAATTAAAATAATCTTATAAAAATACATGATTAAGGCCACTTACAAGTGATATGTGATCGTGTGCTTCTGTGATTCGTGCCTCGAGTGATTTCGGCACAGTTTTATCATGCAAGATCGCATTTTTTTGGTATGTATTCAAAAGCACACCCAAGTAACGACTGATTTTGATTTTGACAGCTGAGAATCAATCACACCCAAAGTGGTGTGTACGGTTTTGCCCTGCTTTAATTTCGTATTAGTGGTCTGGATAAAAAGTCTTTGCCTGAAATCTAAGAATTTCTAAATTACTAATATCTCTAGAATCCAGCACGAACCGCCGTAATTGGCTTTTTGTTAGACTTCTCGAATTTTTAGATTTGTCAGTGAAATTGGTGTTTGACACTAATTTATCTATTTTGGGGAAAAAGAAATAGCTAGAAAACTCGGACCGGTCCCTAAATCGTACAACATCTTAACTGAAGTGAAATCGTCTAATTTGTACAGATTCAAGCGTACAAAAGGATATGTTAGGTTTCTATCTTTTCTTTTTAGGGTTTTGATTTTGTTCCATAGGAAATATTAAGACTAATTTGAAGAAAAACATAACTGTATTTTTAGTATCTTGAAACAATGTACAATCAGCTTCAATATAACATTTATCAAAATAGACTCTGTTTTCTACTAGAGCTTTTTCCAAGAGAAACATATCAAATCAAATCAAGACAATATATTTTTACAAGCTTTTATCAAAAAAAATTGACGTTATGTTTCATAAGAACAAACTTATAATTTCATAGGAAAAGGTGGGGTGTACTTATTGGCAGTACGTAACCATGTACAGTTGATTTACGGTGAAATTTCCAAAAAGTTACCTAACCTTTTTCAAAACATGTAAACAAAAACTCACCCAGATCTTCATTCTGCTCCGTAAAGCCAAAATGACAGATGGCAATGTCTAGAAACACCGCGAAAATTAAGATTCGCCACGCGATACCACTTCCAAAACCCGCCATTTTGTTTTCACTTAAACGCCGCCATTTTGTAACTGTCTCACATTTTTGTTATTTTGTTGTCATTTTAGCTTGATAAATGTTCTGGAGTACCTGAAAAAATGAAAATAAGTTTGATTACCTCTTCTTCAATTATCATCTCAATGCTGCTATTCCAGAGGTTAAATAAATACCGACAATGAAGTTTGTTGTGTCGAGCTGCCCCTAGTGACTATCTTCATCATCATCAACAGCCCGTAGACGTCCACTGCTGTACACAGGCCTCCCCCAGAGAGCGCCACTTTGGGCGGTTGCTCGCCTTCTGCATCCATCGATGGGCTCCCCGCGGTCTTCACCAGGTCGTTGGTCCACCTAGTGGCTATAACCACTCCAAGTTTTTAAAGGCAACTGATTTCTGTTAGGTAATAGCGTAGGTAACCAAAAGTTATTATATAGGTATATACTTATAGGTTTCCCGTGTAATACTTACTGCTATGTTTTACTGGATAAGTAGTACCTACCTACTAATTTTATCAGCATTATGAAAGCCCATAAATTCGTTTTTTTTTTTGGAAGTGTTTGAAGGCCTTTTGGGAGTGGTTTTATATTATAGTTTTGAGTGACAACTGTTATGGGTGGCCGTGTCGCTTAACATCAGGTGAATGGCAAGCTCGCCACGTCATTCATTATCATAAAAAAAATTTCAAACCCAAATCGATTTTGATAATAAGATTGGAGAAGCTGCGCAAATAAAAAAAGCAAGGATTCTTGCAGTACATTCCACATTGGAAATACTCGAATAACACACAGAACTATTTCCGGTTCGCGAAAATATTCGATACAATACCAACACCCTCCTGCCGGACAGCGATACGAGCATTTACATACATCGAGCTGTTCTCGCGTTAATCTGCCACAAACGAGTTGGGTACAAAAATGTTAAATGTTAAATGTCGCAACATGCGTAGCAGTAAGGATAAATATCTAGTACCTACTCTTATTTCGACTCACGCACACATAAATTACCAGGTGGTACTGGTAGAACTTTTCTGCAAAGTTCGTCTAGGTAGGTACTACCGCTTTGACAGTTATCCTGCCGCCAAGCAGTAGCGTGCTTATTATTACAGTCTAGTAATCTACCAGCCATGTCACTTAACATCAGGTGAACGAATGGCTCGTCACGTAATTCATTCTCACAGAGCTATGAAACAAATGACGCTTCAGAAGCGTTTTTTTTTTTGCTCTGTGTTCATTCTAATAAAAAAATACCTAGGCCTTACCAAAAGGTTTGGTAAGTTGCAATAATAGTAAATGTAGGTGTAGGTATAGGATCGCAATTGCGCTCATTACAATAAGTTTTCAAGCTATCTTAACTGGAACATTGATACAAGAACGTTTGGCAGTTTTAATGTTTACTGATAAAGTAATAAATAAAACATATAAAGGCAATACAGATTACAGAGATATAACCACACTTCACGCATGACCTACACCTACCTCACTACTAGATCACTTCGCCACTTGGTAACACGCGCCCCATTCGCCAGCCGCGCCTTCGTGAAAGAACATTACGAGTTCACGACCTTATTATTAGGGATGCTTATATTATACAAGTATTTGTTGTGTTTCATACAGCAGTAAATTTACACCAACCATTCTAGAAAACTATACCTACAAGAGCCGGCCCCCCACTAGGTGGACCGACAATCTGGTGAAAGCCGCGGGGAGCCGATGGATGTATGAGGCGAGTAGCCGCTCAAAATGGCGCTCCTTTGGGGAGGCCTATGTTCAGCAGTGGACATCTTCAGGCTGATGATAATGATGATGATGATGATATCAGAGCTGTATAAGACGAAATGAGGATGCAATTCGTTCTAGCAATTCCCACACCTATAAATACCTAAACCTCACTGTTTATAGAGTCAAAAATGTACAAAAATGTAGGTCGCTGTAACAGCTCACTTGCATCACTCAGGTAATTTGGGGGGAAAGCGCTTTTGTGGCGCTAAGCGCGAAATTATAGCGGAATTATGGTAAGTTTGTATTGTGAATGTACAGTTTGGGGGTAAGCAATGAATGAAGGCTTCCGGACCTAATAATAATATGTGGTGCTACGTTCAATCTGCTACATTTGGCGCAAAAGGTTTAGTTAAAAAACCAACCATAGGTCTTTGAGATTCACGGCTTACTTTGTTCGTTTTTTACCCTTAGATTTCAGGCATGCTTGATCCGCTAGATATGATGATCTGTCAGACTTAAGACGTCCAATCATAATCATCATCATTAACAGCCTGAAGACATCCACTGCTGAACATAGGCCTCCCCCAGGGAGCGCCTCTTTAAGCGGCTGCTCGCCTCCTGCATCCATCAGCCCAACTGGTTTTCACCAGATCGTCGATCCGCTTAGTGGGAGGCCGGCCTACGCTGCGTCTTCCGGTTCCTGGCCACTCGAGAATTTTCTTCCCCATCGGTTGTCAGTTCTACGAGCAATGTGTCCTGCCCATTGCCATTTCAACTTGCTAAATCCTAAGAGCTATATTGGTCACTTTAATTCTCCTGCGGATCTCCTCATTTCGGATCTTATCTCGCAGAGAATCACCGAGACGTTCACTACTGCTCCCTATCACCACGCTTCGCAGACGTCTTGCTAGTCGCAGTTAGATTATAATGCGGACCGAAAAGAATGCTGCTGATAAACGTAATTCGACAACATCACCTGCCATCACCTGGTGGTAAGTGACAAAGGAGGAAATACTGTTACTAGAAGACCATTCCATTCCTTGAATATATGAACCAGCAGACCCTTAATCACATTTGACATACTGAACATATAATCTCCCAAAAGTGTTTGCTTGAACTACTTAGATTAAATTATCATGCAATAAAACCTCAATTATAGGATCCCTGCTAATAAAACCGGCCAATTAAAAGCCAACTCTAATGAGCTTTCGGTACAGATTTTGGCACCACGTTGTCAGTGATCAACTATGTAACAATATTTCAGTTTTATTGTCTCTTACTGCAGTCGGGGCGTAATGTGCTCGTAGTTGTTATCAGCGATCTTTTTATAGCCAGTTCTTTTGCATATAAAGCTTGCTATGAATTTATTGCTGTAACAAGCCAAAATGAAGGTAGGACTATATTGTAAGGCTATTTATGAACTAGAGCTGCGGATTCTTCCGAAAAATTACGCTTTTTCTGGCGGGAATTCTTGATTCCCGGGAATAAAATGATCGCGGCAATTTAAGCGTGAAAAATAATCATTCTACCCGATTCCTTATTGGCGTGAGAGTCAAACGAATCGGCGGACGTATTGTAAGACGACCTGCAAATCAGCAGGGAGTGACTGTAAAAATAAAGCCAAATACCAGACTTAGTGGCGTACCTTGGCCTTATGTCCACTAGTGGACTAATAGAAGCTGACGATGATTCAAAAGCAACTGCCTCGTCTGATTCATAGTGTACCTTTTCAGAATTAGTCTGCAGAACCAGTCTAAATCGAAATTTGTGTGGAGACATTTAGCGCGTAGTTTTTTTTTTTTTTTTTTTTTTCATTACACGAGGTCGACGGAAAAGTGATAGGTCCTATATCGAATACTTTTTATTGGGGAAATGGCCGGCAACTTTATATATGTTTTTCAAGAAAGCTCTCAACCAGTGCCTTGGGAACTTTATATTTCAATAAAAAGTTTTTCTCTACCTAATGCACTGAGGGAAAGCTTCGTGCATTTTCTTCCGAGAAAAATAAGTTGAAATATGAAATGGCTATTTACCGTAATGCAAGTTCATATTAAAATCGATAGATTAATCCGTCTGCACTAACGTGTGATAGCTTCTAAGTTTACACTTATCTATTTAGCCCCCGGATTCTCGTGCGTTTTAACCTCGTGTCCAAAGTGACCAACACACCAAATGTCGTACTCTCATTGGTTGCAGACAGGGGCCGATGATCAACAGGCAACCAATGAGCTTTCAGTATTTTGCGTGACAAGTTGTTTGAATTGAGAATCTCCTTTTTTCTGAAGTTAGTTAAATCTCAAAACCACTACTTCTTATATACTGCTAAACCCTTTCGCATATCCTAAAACAGTAGATAGATAATAATTAATACCCCACTATAGGATTAAAATACTGAATTTAAACTTCAATAATCCTGGTATCACTTCTTTTGTCTCACCCCAAAACGTTGGTTACCCTTAAACAGCCCTAGAGCCTTAGGGAAAACAGTTTAGTGAGTTCCCATATCACACATTTCTTTTGCTTAGGAGAGGAGCTGCTGAACTATTTAGTTACTTGAGACATGACTAATTTGGTGTAAATTGAATAGCGTTTTTTGAATTAGGTACACTTTTGCCAGTTACTTCATAGCAAAGCGTAAGTGTGTGGTATCAATTTAGTCAATTTATTTTCTCCAATATATCCAATTGTAGCAAGAAAGCGGGGAGTAAAACGTGGTAAATACCTTAAAAGTGGTAATTCACTCCAACGCTGGTGCTAGAGAGGCAGCTTGCTTGAAAAATTCAATTATTTACTTCATTGGTTGTAACATAATTGGGAATAGCCTTTACTTTCATAGAAACAGAATACTAATTGTCAGAGACCTAAATAGTTTGGTGAAAACTAATTTGTACGTTATTCGACATTTGATACCTGCATTATTCTAATTCAAGAACAAATCCGTAAAAAGGAAAAATCAAATTTTATATTATCATGTGAATGGGTTATCCAGTAGCTCCCAACCTAACAATAATGCTGCTGGCCAAGCAAGCAATATCCTTTCGCCTTTACTACGACCTCATACATATAGTACAAATCTCTCGGGGCGGTACCTGAAGAGATATGATTTTTGGAAAATATCGGACCCTGTATGGAGTGAAAAGCGAAAAAGAAGCTAGAAAGGTTTTGAATGAGGTTTCCTATAATTTTTTGTTAATTGATCACACTATCACACTAATATTATAAAGGCAAAAGTTTGTGTGTGTGGGTGGGTGTGTGTGTGTGTGTGTGTTTGTTCCCTCTTCACGTCGTAACGGCTGGACGGATTTGGATCAAATTTGGAATAAAGACAGCTTATATACTGGATTAACACATAGGATACTTTTTATCCGAAAAAAAAAACCCGTTCCTTTAGGAAAGCTTTACAAACTTAACTTCGTCAATGAATTTTCATTAAATTAATTTAAATATATCTATAGTATGTACTGACAGACAAAATTTATCATCCCGGACACTTAAATAGATCCTATAGGATAGCATTATCACTTAACTTCGACATTACGCAACTAAAATGCACGAAAGTTAGTAAAATCAAAAGCAGCACCATCTGTTCTGTGAGGGACAATTATTTTTTAACAAGAACAAAATATTTGACGGGCCCGATAGCTCAGTTGGTAGAAACACTGCCTTCTGAACCGAGAGCCGTGGGTTCGATTCCTACCCAGGACAAACATTTGTGTGATGAATATAGATGTTTGTTCTGTGTCTGGTTGTTATATTGTATTCTATCTATGTATTTACAAAACAAAAAGTATCTAAGTATTATATCCGTTATCTGGTTCCCATAGTACAAGCTATGCTTAGTTTGGGGCTAGATGGCGAAGTGTGAAGTGTCCACACATATTTATTATTTTATTTTATTTATTTAAAACCACGCGTAATCCTAATCCTAATAATATATAAATGCGAAAGTTGCGGCGTATATTTGGTCCTATTTGACGGTGCAACGGCTAAATAAAAACAAATTATATCTTTTAATCCGCGGTTTCACCCGCTGGATTAAAAGATATAATTTGTTCGCTAGTTACGTATAAAGTATAGGGGCACCTCTACTATCAAACAACGACAATAATAAATAAATAATAAATCAATAAACATCTTTGGACATTTCACACAGCGCCATCTAGCCCCAAACTAAGCATAGCTTGTACTATGGGAACCAGATAACTGATACAATACTTAGATACTTTTTTGTTTGTATATACATACATAGAATACAATATAACACCCAGACGCAGAACAAACATCTATGCTCATCACACAAATGTTTGTCCTGGGTAGGAATCGAACCCACAGCCCTCGGTTCAGAAGGCAGGGATACTACCAACTGAGCTATCGGGCCCGACAATCAATCAATCAATCAATCAATCAATCAATCAAAATCAATCATTGCCAATTTAATAATCTTTAAGCTTTATTTATAAAGTCCTTTATTTTACAACCAACGTTACACAAAATTTGTTTGACATTATTTAAAACAAAATTGAGTCCGCAAAACAACAAATTGTAATTTTTAGCAACCCTCGTGGTAGATAATGGCTCATACTTTCTCTAAGACTGCAGTAAAAATTAATAAGGCCGATGATAAAATATAAACAACGCTGAAAAGGGCTCCTTTTAGTAGATCATAAAAGCTTCCCTCAAACTTGCCACTTGACTTTAAAATTCTTTAATTAAACTCAACAAAATTCTACCTAAGAAGTTGTAGCCGTCCAAAAGACACCACTTTCATAATTAATCATCCCCGTAGAGGTCAGAAAACTAATTTCAAATTTACAAACCTTGACATGTCAAATGTTCATTACAAAAAAGGCTCGAAACTTACTCGTAATAACCGTTCCAAACACAGCACACTCCAAAATTACTGAACAATAAAACCACTCGATAGAAATCTCACTAGCAATGTCATTAGTTCACTTTCAGAAGTCGCGTAAATATTACGCGGAAACGGGAAGAAAAGCGTCCTCCCCTCACGGCAGTTCGGTGCGCACTGAAATGATATAAACCTCCTTGCACCTACGAGGCTACCGTAGTATTACCCGACCCGTTCGTATTTTCTTCCAAATTTAACCCCGTCTTCGTTTGCTGCGGCTCTTTAACTTAGCTGAATTGTATGTGTGTTTAGCCAATGCAAGTTTTTCATGCTCGTTAGGAGAGTAAACAACGGCTGAAAAATTTCTACCTTAGTTCTCGTAATGCAGAGTATCTAATACCTAGATTTCCTAGGTATTGTTACACGGCTTACTAAAACTGTTTAGCCTTTTCACTAAAAATAAATAATCCTGAGATGAAAAGTACCTATTTTTTGTGTGTACTTATTCTTTACTCAACATGACAAAAGACAAAGTGTTTTATTGCAAATAGGCAAATATTTTACAAGTCAAATAAAAGTAAATTACTATAATTACCATACAGTTAAAATCACAAAGTGCACAATGTCATTTATTATTACTATATGATAGCAAGCCTATTACAATAAGTGTTTTAAAAAAAAGTTCCCTCTTCCACGGCAGGTGCAAGCAACCTGGCACAATGCATAATAGACAACTCCGATTCGTAACTTCGATTACACCTGTATAAACAAACTAAAAGAAACTTCACAGTGACTTCATTTTTGATTCATTTTTATTATATTGTGTTTTACAATAGTTTACTTAAAATTATTACAATGGAACATACTATAAAGATGGTGAGTACATGAGTGGCAGAGCATTTATGGCTGGTGGTAAGCGCTGACATCTACGAGTACAACACTACCGATGCCGTCAATGCGTTGCCACGAGGCCTCAAGCGGTGTGAAGATCTTGGCAACAGATCCCTAACTTGAGAATGGCCACTCTATATTAATAAAAGGCTTTGTTCTGTAAACAACATTCGTACAGGCTAGTCAACTGAACAAGTAATCTGGTCTGTGTTTTCCTTTTTTTTGTCATCGATAGGCTAACATTTGGTTTGGTCCGTTTTCGTAATTGAGTTTCGTAACTAGCTACGAAAGAAGAAATATTTTTCATTGTTTCGTTAATCACGGTCCCACTTGGTAGACGCGATCGACGATGGAGCATGCTTGCTTACAAGATATCGGTAGTTTAAGGCATAACATTTAGTTAGAAACGGTTTTTGAAAATTCAACAAAAAAACGGCCTAACTATTGAAGATAGTATGAAGAATAGTACTATGTTTTTTTTATTGACTTAAATCTGAAAAGTTTGAAGTGAAACCGCGAGTTACAAGTTCAAGCGGGTTGTCTGGAAGAGATCGCTTTAAGCGATAAGACCGCCCATTGTGACACTTACTTTTAAGCTTGTTTCACGCAAGCGGTCTTATCGCTATCGTATTGAGTTTTTCTGTAAATGTGGAGTTTCAATAAAGAGTTTATCGATCGACTTAAGCTCATTATAAGATTTGAACCCACGTTCTATAGAGTAAATTGAAGTCCTACTCACTGAGCTAATCATCTTCAGATATAAGCTCTGAGAAAATCGAGAATCACCTGGAAATAAGAGATTAAGGGAATAAAGAGGGATAATCTTTATTTATTTTCAAGACTTGTTCAAACAATCTGAACGTAGGTTTTTTATTTTCTTTGAGTATTTTATTACTGTCTGTATTTGTTTTTCTGAGGTATTTTTAATATTAATCGTAATCTTTAGGTATATTATATCAATATTAGATTTTAGTATGTATGTAGATAATTGAAGTCTAGGAAGAAAGTATTTTTTTTTCTTTATTTATTTATTCCACAGCTCTTATCTTAATAAACACAATAAACCAATTATTACTTAAATTTACAGCCAAAAAAAGGAATAATTTTTTTTAAAACAAATAAATAATAAAATAAATAAATAAATATGTGTGGACAATTCACACATCGCCATCTAGCCCCAAACTAAGCATAGCTTGTACTATGGGAACCAGATAACTGATACAATACTTTATACACTTTTGTTTGTAAATACATACATAGAATACAATATAACACCCAGACGCAGAACAAACATCTATGTTCAACTACTAGAATAACTACTTTACTTTTATTCGTAATGGAGTTACAGATACCGCTTCATTCAAGGTTTTTAAGCCTACGTTGTTACCGGCCTCTACAGCGTAGCACTGTTTCGTAGCTATAGGTGACGAAATAGTTATTTGTGACGAAATAGTTATTTGTGCAACAAGAGAGCAAAGTTGATTTTTGCTTCGAGTGCTGATGTTGAATCCTGAGCAAGCGAAGAATTGTAGTATTGAATCACGAGCGTAGCGAGTGATTCTAAGTTAGAATCCTGAGCGAGCGAGGGATTCAAAGGCACGAGATGAAAAACTTTGCTCTCGAATAGCACATACAACTTTTTACCTCAGCAGTGAGAACATCATTACAGGTAGGTCTCGCGCAGTGAGCAAAATACGAATTTGCATACTGTTTTCTCGCTGCAAAGGGTACCATTTCGAGCTGCTGAGGTGAAAAGGTATATTGTCGTAGTCTAGTATGTATATTAACAGAGAAAGAAGCCAAAAAAAGAATATCTCAAGACCTATTTTTACTCTCAATGGGTTTTCATTTCACTATATCTCGCCTGATCCTCGTTATCTCCTAAAACTTGCAAGGACGGTATAAAAACAGTGAGTGAGTAACGTTATACGTTTAAGGCTAGATTTTACCAAAGTAGAATAACGTTATTCCAAGTATAACGTTCCGAGAATAACCGAGTTACACGAATACAGCTATTATAACAATAATTTTGAAGCTCTTTCCTTGGATATCTAAGATTTATGAACAAGGTATACCTACATTATTTAAGTTTCCCTGGAAGAGGACTGGCCATCGCAAACTCAGGGCATCCTACTGCGATGGCCAGTGCTGCAACTTATCATATAATAATACCATGTGCATGAGCTTATATACCTATAGTTACTGTATATAATATGATAAACTGTGTAGCTCTATAAAATTGTGTACAAATAAATGATTATCTTATCTTATTTTATTTTACAACTGTTATAACAATAATTTTGAACTCTTTCCTTGGATACAATCAGGATAGAGTACTTTTATTCGTCATTTCATTTGTCAATCAACTGTATCCGAGGGTAAAAATTAGCGTTATACTTGGTATAAAACTTATTCTACTTTGGTAAAATCCAGCCTAAACTGTTATGTTTCTTCTATCAAATTTGATGACTGAATGTGTAGATCACTAAACGTGGATAAAGATAAAAAAGATAAAACACTGAGTAGCTATTCCACTGCTATGCAGTATTTATTAGTAAGGGAATGTGTGTAATGAAGATAACAGCCATGACGTCAGAAAAGGAGCCTTCGGGTGACAAAAAGTTACGACACCAGCGGAATGATAATGTAACTTTGATTGCAATGCAACAGGAGAAATTTCATCCTGAATTTGATAATTTCCATATTAACTATGCACATGAACTGCGTATAGAAACTTTGCTTGATGATAATGATTGCTTCTAACGGTTGAAATCAAGTTATAATGATCGCCTGGCTGGGATTACCCTACGTCTATTATTTTTACTGTATACCTTTTTATAACTTTAACAAGTTTGAACCCGCACTAGTGCCATCGGCATCGCCTCAACCACTGGGCCACGAGTGTCATTAAGGCACTCAGAGAATTGGATGAGTATCCTAATCTCTCGGCGTGGGATGCAGAACTCTTCAATTAGCCATCTTAGCTAATGGGAGCAGGCGGACCGTCAAATTGGCTGGCAAGTAAAAAATAATGAACATGTCTTTTGTGAGAAATGTATTTTTTGCACTGGGTTCCGTACGTTTTTTTTAAATAAAGAGTAATGTTAAACTTTTGAATCGATTCCTGTAGGAAATCGTTTATAGTAAAGCGATAAGACCGCTATTCCAGTACTACAAATCTGTTTTTCATTCGAGATTTTTTATATTAGTTGTGTCTTTTTGTGCTGACGGTACTAAAACCACGACGGTAATGGTTGACGGTAATCAATATAATCAATGAATGAATGTAAGAAAGAATGTTTTTTTTTTAAATATTTGAGTGAATGAATGATTCATTATTTGTGAATCTGTGTATCATGCTGAGTTTGGTGATTTGGTGATATTTTTTTAATCGTGAGGATCGTGCCAAGTAAGGATATAACCATTATAACATTACCTGGCAATGTCTGTTTTAGACCGCTATTTCTCCACTACTGCATAGATTTTGATGCAATTTGTAACATTGTACAGAGTCAGTATTAATTTCAGGACTTTTTATTTGATTAATAATAGTAAAAGAAGTATGACAAGCACAATGCGATATTTTTGTAGAGTTTTGCAAAACACACAAGTCTCAATCTAAAACGAACCACGCACGTGCAAAAGCTGCTCAGTGTGCTATTCAGCGTATTAACACGCTTCCATTTTGAATATCTCTAGTGACATTTATCATAGTTATCGCGGAACATTTGAGTTATCATAAAGTTTACATGCGGGTCTATTATTCCAACTGCGGGACCCTAACAAAGAGCGACGACCGGATAGTACCAGCGAATTTCCCTAGTTCACACTTTAGTAGAATTGCGGTATAAAGTTTTGGCCGGAAAAATAAAGTTATTGTCCGTATATCTATCATTGGCGTGTAAAGTTAGGGTATCGATAATATGAGCCTAGACTTCTATTGGAACACTTTGTTAGAAAAAGTCAGGAAAGCAGCAGAGTTATAAAAGTAAAACAATGAGAAGTTGAGTAGGTATAGGACCGTATTACAGAACTACGCTCCCTGAATGATATCTCCATTTGAGCACAGTTATGCGACCACGTAACTTGTATAGTTTTATAAACCTATATAAACAGAAAATATGGATTTGAAAGATTATAACATAAATATAATGGAAAACTTCAAATGATAACATTTCTCTCGGTGCATTGCAATCAAAGTTTAATGACCACCTCCGAAGTTGACGACCGGGATTCATTCTGTATACCTCGAGGCCTTTAAAGTTTTTATTTGCACTTTAAAACGAGGGTTCCTAACAATCCTCTCAAACTAGCCCAGATAAGAAGTGACGCGTTCGTTACCTATAGATAGATACTTTAGAATTTGTTCACAGTGTTTGATCTAACATTTAAGACTGTGACTAACACATTATATAATAGTCCTCAGAGCTTGCGTGATAGCGCGGATTTGCACAAGTTCTGAAGACTATTCTATTCGCTAAGCTATCATGTAAAAAATCTATACCACAAAATTGTAATATTTTTAATTTTTGCCGGTAACAAGATTCGAGTTGGAATCAACTATCCGGACAAACATTTTTCAGTTATGTTTAGATAATATCTCATCCCTATTCTGTACCGTTACAGCTTACAGCTGCTTCTCGTTACACATCGGAATCTGCATCCAGTAATTGACAATGGATGTGGGAGCCGGAGAGAGATGTAGAAATTCTCAGAAAGTTTCAGACATAATAATGTCACATGTAGAACAGAATCGAGTAAAAATATTTATTTCCTATAAGCACCAGGTTTTTCGCGGAAACTTCGTTTATTTTTCGAGATAAAAAGTGTTCATTTTGATCTCGGTAGATAAATAAGCAATGTTAACAGATAACGTTTCATTTGATACAGTAAAACAAAATCTTTTGTGTAATTAATTTCATACTTAGCCCTTTATTCATCCATATTATAACAAATACATTCTCAATTTGATACGAAATTTAAAAAAGGTTTTATTGAAATAAAAAGCAGTGCAGAAACGAGTCGCCGATATTATGAGGCCAGGGGAAAAGTTTATTTGCATCCAGTTTGTTACAAACTAATTCCAAATTGTATGAAACGCCAATACTATTAACGCTCTAATTGCCTTACTCTCAAAATGACTGAAGTTCAACATCGTACTTGTTAACTTGAATGTAAGAAACAGCTTTTTTACGTTAAAATTTTGCGAACTGGGAATGCTTGAAACAACTTTGGGCAATCTTCACTTCACCCATCATTATCATCAGCGGCCGTTAAGTCTATTACAGACTATTTAAGCAGTGTATTGGGGACTTGAAAAACACCTATTTTGATGGCTGATTTTGAAGGCGGAAAATATTTTTCACCTCACTGGCTCGGAAAGATTCTTTTGGCATTCGAAATCTGGGCGCAAAAACGCATTTTTAAAAACACTTTGCTCGCTAAGTGTTTTTAAAATTCGAACGTTTCTATATAATAAATAATATTCTCGCCAATCACAGAGCAGAATTCGTTACTTTGCCAATAATAATTGAGGATTCTCAGATCTCCTTAAAATTATACTTTTTTCTTTTTTTTCTTATATAATGGCTCCACACACACAGTGTATTTAGCCAGTGTCAAGTTGACTTTTCTGATGTAATTCAAATTATTCAGGTACAAAAGTATACAAAAAAATTCGATTTTAAAATACGTACAAAATACGAAGACTCCTTAATGTTTATCTTCTACCAACAAAACTTTAATAATCGATGTCCAACATTCAATTAACCACATAACAAGTTTCAAATCATGGACAAAGCCACTTGAATCTGTTCCAAGTTGCAAGCAGCCCTTAATTTAACGACCACCCCTAAGTTATAACGATCACTACAATATGTTTTGAGGGTAGTATAATTTGACTAGTGCTCCTTGAGGGATGGCGCGTTTTGAGGGTATAATCCAGGTCCCAGACATGCCTAAAATCTAGATAGTTCGTCATAGCCTTAATTAACCACCGTAGACTTGTTAAATTGATGGCCGTTTCTCGAGATTGTTGCGACCACAACTGAAGCATAAGTATAAAAAAAGAGTATAAATACCAAGTATAAAATTATACTATGATTATAATAGGCCTGTTGCAGTTGTTGTTATTTTTTTATTTTCGTTATTGTCGATCACAAAAAGTCGTTCCACTAGCAATAAAAGCTTAGAGCATTTAGAAAGGGAGGTGGCAAGGCAAGGCGTTCCCCTCTGCCGGTCATATGGCGTTACTTGGTCGTCTACAATATCATAATGTGCGTGTAGACACTGCGTAACTACGCTAGTTTATATAACGGTGTGCGTGTTTTAAGATGGTGTGCGGCGTGCGTTTATAGGCGCGTATTGCGCGTGTGCTGTACGTGTCTACCCCGAAGAAAATGGCAGAAAAATGGTGCTTTCGGATTATAACGTTAACATCTCCATTTATAGATGCTCTAAGAATAATAGTGATCACTGTGCTGAGAGTCTTTCTTCTTTGACAGTTTGGATGTGATCGTTTTTTTTCGTTCTTGGCATTCTTAGTAGCTAGAACGCACCCAATGTAAAAATGAAGCAAACCCATTAGGATAAAAAATCTAGAGCTAAGAAAAGCTCTCCACCAAGTCACTTTTAAAACAAAAAATACCCAACTCTTCATTGTAGCTCCCGAATGGATGAAACAATTTTTTTCAGGCACTTGATTCTTGTGAATCATCATCATCATCATCATCATCACTTCGTGAAAATCTTGCATCGCGCTTTTCTCACCGGATTGCTTTGTGTGTGCGATGCAACGTAGGCCGGCTTCGCAGTAGATGGACTGACAAAGTCAGAACGTGGTCAGCAGTGGATATCTTCATGCTGATTGTGATCATGTTAAGACAGAAATACTACTGGTGTTCTGTATTATTTTGGTTCAGCAAGCACTCATATTTGCTAGCGTGCTAAACGCACTACTTTGCTCAACGTTCATAATTATTTTATTGCCTAGTTTTTGGTAATAACCGAATGCAGGATACAGAAATATGCTAATGTCAGCAATAAAAGTCAATCATTTCTACAGTTAACTATTAACTTGTGTGAAATTCAAGGTTATAAATGCTTGGTCATGAATATACAAAACCTCCGGATAGATCACGCAAAAGTTACTTTTGAAGCACGTCATGTAAGCCAATTTACTTGTCGGTAGAAGATTTACGAACACATTGACACCCAAAAACGCCAAATGGTGTGCACTAGTTATTTAATATTTGTTCAATCCTTCCAGAGGTGTCTACGTGATGAAAACAGCGTGGAACAAAAAAATATACAAGCTCAGAAGCCCAGATAAGTAGACACTAATATCCTTTTATTCATCCAGAGAATTTAAGTAAAGGTGGAAGACACGGCTTACAGCTCGTTTCCATGCAGTTTCTATTCTGCGTCAAGCACACAGAATGAAATATTTATTTAACCGCCCGATACCAGTCCAAATGAGGAAGTATTGAGATAACAAACGTGGTTTATTTTTGAAACATGTTTTGTTGTTTTACAGTGGCCCGTGGGGAGAGCTACGGATGTACAGTTGGATAGAAAAGTGTCTGGTATAATAATTATTATTTTTCATTTTGTCGGTCCACCTAGATGGAGGCTGGCCTTATGTAGGCCAGCCTCCATCTAGGTTACAATCTCACAATTTGGTTAAAACCGCAGGGAGCCGATGGATACAGGAAGCAAACAGCTGCTCAAAGTGGCACTCTATGGGGCTTATGTTCAGCAGTGAACGTCTTCAGGGTGTTGATAATGAGGCACTGTGTTATCAGCCCAATACTTTCCCACTGCTGGGACTCGGGCCTTCTTTCACATGGAAAGAGTGTAGACGATAATCGACTACGCTGGCCAATTGTGACATGGCAGCTGAAACACGTTCTTTACTTTTAAAGACTACCCGCTTTTTTCATGATGCTTTCCTTCACTGTTGTAAGAGTGAGTGCAACGAACTTGAAGGTGATAGCAGGGCCAGGTGGGTTTTGAACCTGGGTGTGTTAGTTAGAAAATAGCACGAGTAACTGCTAAGCCACACTCGCTCCTGAGCCACACCGCCCCCCATTACTAATCCAAGATAAACCGTAACCTACATACTTATACGATGCTGCGGTCAACACCTTGTAAAAGATAAACACCGACCAAGAATCTTAAAACGTCACAATTTATATATCTCCAGTTTAAACAGCTCACACAAGAATAAAAGATACGCCAAAATCTCGAAATTTCATACCATAATAAATCTTAAGTAACTTGAAAAAAGATATTCAAATCTTTTAAAAAGATTTCTTAAAACTTTTCTCTCTGACTATACGTGGACATGAGCGTACACATAAATTTTATTACGAAACTATAATATATTTTCAGAATGAACTATTTATAAGTTCTAGACGCTTTAAAAAGTAACTGTTTTAAAATAGAGTCCTTAATTAGTGAATTCCCTACTAAATAGCATTTATATGTCAACACAATGTCTACAAAAAGAGCTGATTTAATGATTTTGAAGATAGAGATCAAACATATAATAACTATTGCCCTAGATATCGTTCATAAATAGATCGAATAGACAGACACACGGACACAGGAGGCTTAGTAATAGGGTCCCTTTGAGCACGGGACCCTACAAATTATGCTTATTTAGTAGATACCTATTGTTTTATTTCTTGTTAATTTCTTTGTGTAAAAATTCATTTATTTATTGTTTTAATTTACTCAAGCATTCAAGTTAGCCCACAGCGCTCAACTTAAGTTGGTAATATCGAATGTAAATAATATAAGCGACTCTAAAACATGGAAAAAATCCCGTGTGTAACTACGAGCCACCATTACCAACCCAATAAAAATAAATTTTAGATAGATAAATAAACATTAGAACCAGATCATCCTTATCGTCCTATAAGTAATAATTTAGTCTTATAAGATTGAAACCGCTAAGAAATTTCGTAACTCTGATAATTTTTATCGACACCCACCCCTAGGCCCTGAATATCAACATTAAGGTTTTCCTTCCCTTTTTCTCCTGGCCAGCTGTTTTACTGTGCGAGAGGGATGGCAGAGATTTACGCTTTAGGGTAAACTTGCCAGATGTGAAATGATTTTCATTAGCCTGTATTTTTTATCGCGGCCATATTTTCGTATTACATTAAAACGCTCGAGTTACTATGGTAATGCGAATTTTTGGGGTTATTTCTTTTATTAAGGCACTTAAATTTTAGCCCCCGACCAAACAGAGAGGTGTTATAAGTTTTTGTGATCCTGAGTGTATCATTATCATCGTCATCAATGGACTGAAGATGTTCACTGCTGAACATAGGCCTCACCCAGAGAGCGCCGCTTTGAACGTCTGCTTGCCTCGTGCATCCATCGGCTCCCCGTGGTTTTCACCAGATCGTCGTGTGCCTCCAATTTGATGAACCGCATTAGATTTGTTCCAAAAACAAAGAGTCGAGAAAATTTTGTCGCGGATCGCAAGCAGCTGCACTCGTAGCTTCATCTATACGCTGCATCAGCTACGGACCCCAAAAATATGTTATTTTAACAACAAAAAACTACCAATTTAAGCATCAATCTATAAGAAAACAAGCACAGCCTATATCTAGTTGCCACAAAAGAAAAACCAAGACAATAAAACCTGCTGAAAGTAAAACTAAACGGTAAACGTATTCACAGGGCGTTCAAAAAATTTATGTGCGACTCGTAACTCACGAAAGAGCCATTGAGCGAGCATATAAAAGAAAACTTGTAACGGAGTAGGTAAGTTTAGCACAGATAAAAGCGAAATATCTTTTGTTGTTTGATCTTTCGGATGGAACTTGCTGTTGTTTTTTTTTGTAACGGTACTAGTCGGAACGATATACGGGTTCAATTTAAATGTAACTTTAATTTCATTTGTCTAGCCTCAGAAAGTCGTATACTCCGTGAATAATGAGAACGTCGATTGCATGGTGAGGCGATAGATATCCATTAATAAAATGCAAGTTTCAAAAGTTATTCATTTTGTCTATAATTAGCGTGCTTATTATAATATAGGTACGCATAGTCGAATACTTGAAAAAAAAATCGGTCGTATAGCAGCAATAGTTGTGTCCGTCGCATTGATATTATTAACGGTCCGTCGTGCCTTTTAAGGTGACTGCACCGGGGCTAGTTGATACCTACTTTCTCAAAGTCCAGTACCTACGTGGTTCAGGTCATAACGTAGGAAAGAAGGGATTTCATCACGAATCGGTATTATTTAGCCACTAGCCACCGTAGCCACTACTTCTTGGAAGTACCTTGCAGGATTATCACGATGATGGTAAAATTAAAGAATAAGAATAAGACTGTCACTAGTTTTTCTCTAAATCTGTGGGCTCTACTAGATATTGTATAGGTACTCTTTGGGTTCTGCTTCGACAAACCAGAGTAGAGCACTCATCCACGCGCGCTTGTAAAAACATAGTACCATCTGTTATTTCATGATCAAAACACACATTCAAGGGTAAAACGCGTTAAAATAAAATACTTATTTAACGACAAAATCGATCAATTCTGCCAAACAAAACTTCCCGCATCGCTCATCTACCCGCGCAAAATAGAAAATATTATGTACGAAAACAATTAGGCGATGATTTTCCGCACATCGACACGTATTCACAGGGGGATGTTTAAGTGATCGATGAGCGGCTGCGGCGGCCGGCTGTTCGCTCTAGTTGGTACCGCTGTACCGTGCGGCGCAACGGATTAGCGATCGGCGGTTTTGTGTGCGCTTTTTCATGGAACGCAAATCCGCTCGTCTGTTTTCATTGCGTATTGGAGTATTCACTTTAGGTTTGGTTATTTTAACAGATTTTTTTTAGCATCCCTATACAATCCCGACTATAGACCGAGAATTTTCGCTACTCTCAAGCGTAAATCTAGTCTATGCTTGTCTGTGCACCAGCAGTGATCGAGACGCTGACGGCAGAGTCGATGCGAAATTGTGTGGTAGCATTGACAATGTTTTTATTGAAAGTGGTGTGTTAACCATTAGCTAACGTAATCAAATTATGTTAAATTAGTGCAAACTACCAGTAACCATTTAAAAACTATTTAATTTTAAGTAGATTCAAAACAATAAAAACCTTTGCTCACAAAAATGTTATTAAAGACCAAACCAAATCAATCAATCAATCAATCAATCAATCAATCAATCAATAGTTTATTTACTAGGATACACATATACAAAGTACAACAACAAAGGTTAATTAAGTTAATCTGCTCATCCAGTGGCAAATGCAACAACCCCACGATCTTTTGACTCTCGACTTTCAACTCCCTTGACCGTTCATAAAACGAACATTACTTTTGTTTCATAAAAGCCGAGCTTTTGTTTGCGAAGACGTGAACAAAATTGCGCCAAACGCCCGGCGGAGTCAGCGGAGCGGCAAACAGTGCAGTCGGAACATCCTGTATAAACAGCACAAATTAATTTCAATTTACAACGCGGTGATTTTCAGCACTGTTTCCAGAAGTTTTGTGATAATGTACCTCCGTTTACCAGTATAAGTTAGAACTCCTTTTCTTTATCACCATCATCGTCAGCCTGAAGACGTCCATTGCTGAACATAGGCCCCCTCTAGAACGCCACTCTGAGCAGCTGCTTCCTTCTTGCATACATCGGCTCCCGCGGTTTTCTCCGGATCATCGTACACTGCGTCTTCCAGTTCGTGGAACCCCTCCTCGTGAAGTCCCTTTTATATTATAAGAAGACATTATTATTGATAACTATCAGTTAGTTAATTAAATCAGTTCTATTCTGCGCCAGACAGAGCTCCTAAATAAACTCTACAGCGCCGGGAATACCGATGTTTTCTTTATCATTTTTCTCTGTTAGGGCAGTTAAAAGATACATCCTCTATTTTTGCGGCCGTTGGACAGGTAAAGTACAGAGCGCGAGATACTACATTTAGACGTTCGCCCGTAGTGAATAAAACTAATATGTCATACTCGCACCTCAGACTGAAAAATAATAGTAACATAACCAGAAAATTTAGTAAAAAGGAATACGAAATCGTATCCTATTGCTATTTGTTAAATTTGACGGGCCCGATAGCTCAGTTGATAGTATCCCTGCCTTCTGAACTGAGGGCTGTGGGTTCGATTCCTACCCAGGACAAACATTTGTGTGATGAAAATAGATGTTTGTTCTGTGTTCTGTGTCTGGGTGTTATATTGTATTCTATATATGTATTTACAATCAAAAAGTATATAAGTATCGTATCAGTTATCTGGTTCCCATAGTACAAGCTATGCTTAGTTTGGGGCTAGGCGCTGTGCGAAATGTCCACACATATTAAAAAAAAAAATTGTACTCTACTCTACTTTCAGGGGTTTAGGATCCTTTCATATAGAGTTTATTCGAGAGACGTAGTCATCCCGATCCTTTTTATTTTTTAACATCCGGCTACGGCTAGCAGTAATCTTAAACAGAATGTAACTTACAACCGACGTTGAAAATATAGATAGAAAATAATGTTAATAATATAGCACAATATAACTCAATCCTCAAAATAGAATTGGTCACCGTACATTTAACAGAGTATTCCAGTGCCCAGTATAATTTTTTACTAACCATTCGGAGTCTGACTCCTACATTCTATAAAGGAATAACGGCGAAAAGTCCACATAAAAATAGGTAAGTATCCAAGCTTTTTACACTGCACATACGTCTCCCGGAGAAAGCTTCAGCCATACCTGCGCATCGCCGACGTGGCAGCGTCCACGCGGAACTAAAAGCGCTAAACGTCCTAAGCGGGCACGTTTTTTGTGTACAACGTATGCTGCGCTATAGATAATTATGACTTACGTGGCACATACTTGGCGCTTTGTATAATTATCACACGGCTTACCTAGAGCGTTGCGATACACAACAGCGTGCGAGTAGTAAAAGCATAGTTGCTTATGCTTTGCTTGCCGTGGCAGCAGCTGGGCAGCAGTCATCGCATACTAACGGTGGCTGTCGGATGCGTCGAAATCATAAATTAGCGCACTTTGACATGAAGCAGTTATCAACCAACTACGCGGCACCAATCGCGTCCACGAGCATGCACAGCGTCTACGATGAGTACCCAACGGCGCGCAGATGTGACCGAAGCTTAATTTCAACGTTAATTAAAACCATCAGCCGGTTTACTGCTGTACTGACCACTGACAACTTTGTAGTGTTTGTATATAACCAACTTTATAAGTGCGGTTGTAAAATTTACTGAATATTAGACTAGTATAAATGTACCTAGCTTTATGTGCAGTTAACGTAATTATTCGCACTAGGTTGATAATAGGTAATTAAGTCTAGACAATTTGAGGGGTAAGACCGAGAAGTTTTTTTTTGCAAACAGTCTATTTTTTAGCAGTTTTACAGATCAAAATTATACGATACAAAAAATTGTTTTGAATTTTAGGTGTAAGATACGAAAGGATAAAACTAATATCGAGTAATACATTTCTCATAAGCGCTTATCCTAAATATATCTCATGCAAGCTTATAAAAATATTTCAAACGTCAATACCAAAGGAATTCATCCAACATGGACAGGTTCGTCTTGAAAAGGGTCGAAAACCCTAAATTCTTTGACCTAGCCAAATAAAACGATACATCAGATCCAGGTACCCAATATTTGGACCTACAAAAACCCTTCGCCCTTCACCCTTTGAATAGCATATATTGGCAACCCACAAATCTGTCGCTATAGTGGCTAAGAGCGAAATGTTCAGAATACTCAAATACGTAGGCGCAGCTTCATAGAGATGAACAGATTCGATAACTTTAGAATCGATTAAATCATAATTGCATGATTGATGAATAATGTATTATGATTTTTTATCGTTATTTTTCTGTCTATTGGCTATTTAAACTCTACTTTGTGCTTTGCTAATTGAGAGTAAGTAAAATGCAATAAAAATTATATTGCGTTTTGCTCAAACTTTTTAAATGTTTTAAAGAAAATCGTGTGTAGGTTTAGTTTAGGTATATTTTTAAAATGTTATCATAAAATAAATCGAAATTATAATCTTTCATTGCTAATCGATACCAGAATCGATAAGTAAGTAATAATCAAGTTATAAAATCGATTCAGATTTTACCAGTATATATAAGTAGGTAGGTACTATATTTGGCATGTTGCTCTCCGATTGCGTTGCCTTGGGAAATCTAGTTTTGGATGGATATATCCTTTGACTCTCCGTTTATTATGTGTTTGCCTACTGAAGCCCACTATACGATCCTGTATCGATAATCATTATAATTCCGAATATACTTCGTGTTCACCCAAAGCAATTTGTGCATCCGAGCGTATTTGGTTATCTCTTGGTGGTTATCTCTATTCACACATATTACTCGCGGGTGAAATAAATAGTATCCACGTGTCTCTCAGTTAATTTTATCTAAAATTTAAGTTTATCTGATCATCATCAACAGCGTGAAGACGTCCACTGCTGAACATAGGCCTCCCCCAGGAAGCGCTATTTTAAGCGGATACTTTCCTCCTGCATCCATCGGCTCTCTGCGGCTTTCACCAGATCGTCAGTCCACCTAGTGGAGTCCGGCCTATTTAAGTTATTGAACCAATTTTGATAAATTTTATATGAGTCCAAAGAAAGTATATTATATCCTCTCAACTTTCTCATATAAAAAACAGCCATATAATTCATCGACCAATCAAAAACTTAAGTACAAAGACAAAGACGGAAAAAAGAAAGACAAAGACAACGAACTAAACAAACCACCTTCCTGTATAAACCCTACCGCAAACGCACGGTGATTGAAGATATAACATTCATTTCTCGACCAATTTCTCACATGACAAGTGTCCCATTATGCCCAATGAAAGCAATTCAATACCATATACTGGGGAAAGGAAATTGAAGGTTCTGGGGTTGGGGCGGGGGCGGAGATGCAGCGGGATAATTGAGTTTAATATTTTACATAGCTCTTGCTTATCAAAAGTATTAGTAAAACAGCATCGTAGGTACTTTAACTGAAATAATTGAAAGATCTACGGTCGTAATATTCATTTTACATTAAAACGACCTATTCAAATAAGGTAAGTCATAATTATCTTATTCAATTCAAGCCGTGCGTGTTAAAACGTCGAGTTGGTTAAATAAAATCCCACTCCAATAACATTGCTACAATGAGCTTAAAAGATGCTAGTGCTAGCTAATTATTGTTGAGTTGATATATCTTGGGAAAATGTCTACTGCTCTGGAATCAGTGCCTTTTTTAGGCTATAAGGTTATTTGTGTAGGTATTTGTTGAAGATAAGGTAATTGCCTTATACTATTTGAATTTCAGCCAACAACACGGCACGGGTTGAAATCGGAAATAAATTGTCTAGATTTGTAATTTTCTATCCGCTCACCGCTCCGCTACTATCCTCGCCGTCACTCGCACGGCATTTGTTTGTACGATTGTTGAAGGAAATGAAACGCTGCCCGCCGACAGGGGGACCGCAACGCATTTAGTGAATCTACATGAGATTGGAATAGTTTTATGCTGACCCTAGTTTATATGGGAAGGAATCCTGTTTATTTATACAAAGATTATAAGGATTTATTTGTAAAACCAAAAGATTTTCCCAAATATCAAGTCTTTTTGTATGTGAAATGTGTATTTATATTTTATACTTGTGATTTTGCCAAAGCTTGAGTATGTATACCTATGTATTAAAATAATATAATAATAAATATGTGTGGATATTTCACACAACGCCATCTAGCCTCAAACTAAGCATAGCTTGTATTATGGGAACCAGATAACGGATATAATACCTAGATACTTTTTCTCAATAGAATTTTTAATAGAAAAGTAAGTTATGCCTAACCCTATAGTGATACGGAATATGAGATGGATTTGACAAGAGGCCTCTTTCGTAAAATAAAATGTTAGAGTGTGAACATGTAGTTGGAGTTTTGGCGGGAACGCGGTAAAGTTCACGTCTTGCCGTGTATTATTTCTCAAAACTTGTGCTTTTTCCATTGTTAATGTTTAAAATTGGTGGCGGTTTACGCATTAAGTGCTGAATTACGAGTATGAGTGTAGGCAAGTGATATAATGTGGTGAAACGAAGTTTTTCGTGTTGCTTCCAAAATTCCGTAGAAGCTTCTAGTAAAGTTGCCACCAATTTACTGGAGCATGACTTAGACTGGACTACGACCTGACTTAGACTGGACTATGACTATGACTTGACTTTACGTGAAATATTCTATTAACATGATGAAAAATTATAATACTTGACACTGGCTAAATACACTATGTATGGAGCTGAAATATAAGAAAAAAAAAACATGTATTTGTAGGACACAGTAGTATGACCACAAGGAAACGGCGGAACAAGCTGTGAATACAATACAATCAACGGATCTTTAACTATAGAAGGGTAAATTCAATAATAATAATAATAATAAATAATTAAGAATCAAACGAACTTACCTTGTGATGTTTGATATCTAATTATACGAGCGTCTTGAAAGAAGATGATTACTGATTACATGCAGCAGCACGCGAGATGATGCTGTCCTTATCACACATTTAGAGTTATTTTTATGATCTTAAAATTCTTGCAATTTGACAATTACTTCACACCGCCATGTTGGTTCCCGTCAGTTCTCATTCTTCAGAGCCGTATTTTTTCGATAATGCTAGGGCTTTTGAAAGAGGGGGAGGGTGGGTGTGTAATCATCTTCTTTCAAGACGCTCGTATAATTAGATATCAAACATCACAAGGTAAGTTCGTTTGATTCTTAATTATACATCGCATCTTTCAGAAGATGATTACCGATTACATGCAGATGTTTAGAGCATCGAAAAAATACCACAATATAATAATCAATCAGAGTATAGTATATATTGTTTTTCTTATTAATGATATAATCATATAATAATTATACAAAAAGAAAAACCCAAGAATCAATAATCACCACCAACGATTACAATTAATAACGCATCTCTATTTAGCAATTCTAATTTTGGAATAGGGTATCTACAAATTGGTTTTGATTGGATTTCAACACATCTTTATAATAATATTTTAAAAAAACACTTGAAGATGCGGACCAGCCTGCTGCTTTCCGAATAATTTCGACATTGACTCCTGCTCTGTGAGCAGCTGAGGTCGACGCATGTCGCGTACTATGAGCCCCGTATAACGTAATATCAATACCACTTTTCTCTAAAATTGATTTAACCCAATGGGATAAAGTTTGAGAACCAACTTTTTTGTGTGGTTTTTGATAACTTATAAAAAGATAATCTTCTTGGGAACGTAAAGGAAGAGTTCTGTCTATGTATGCTTTTAGACACATGGCTGGACATACTTTGGGATTTTCCTTGACGTATGGCAACATAATAAATGGTTGAAAAGCTTTTGGTCTGGAAGTTTTTATAATATCATCAACTTTGATTTGAATTTTTTCTGAATCAAATGTTATATTTTGGATTTTAATAAGGCTAAGTGTCTGCATTCTTTGTGCAGATGCTAATGCCAAAAGAGTTATTGTTTTCTGAGATAAATCTTTTAATGAAATCAGATCATTGGGAGAATAGTTGTTTAAATAATTTAATACGAGATTGGGATCCCAGGTCGTATCATATTTCGGCGCAGGCAGTTTTATACGATAAATACCTTTAAAAAACCTTTTAACGGTATCGTGACTAGTGATTTCTTGGCCCAATAGTATGGATAAAGCCGATCGATGACTGTTTAATGTACTGTAGCCTACGCCGGAGTTAAATTTTTCTGTCAAATATTCAATCAACTGCGTAATATTAGGATGACAATAATCTATGCCTTTGTTTTCGCAGTATAGCCACCATGATTTCAAAGATGAATTGTATTGATTTAATGTATTATTAGAAAAAGACGCCATCATTATGTCTAACGATGCGTTAGATATTCCGCGTCTCAGTAGCGACTGCCTGATAATCTCCCTGCCATCAGGGTTAGATTTGTATGAAGAGGATGCCGGTCGCTGAAAGGAGAGATTAGAAGATTTCTATTAGGCTGAATATACAACACCTCTGAAACAATTAAATTGGTCCAAATGGGATACCATGGCTGAGCGGGCCAATAAGGCAGTACGACAATGCCTTCTGCCTTGTCATTTTTAATTTTATTTAAAACTTTAGAAATCAGACTATAAAATGGTGGGAAAGCATAAAAACTTATGTTTCTCCATTTGAATGTAAATCAGAATTTGGATCTAATTTCCATGAAGCGTATCTCTGACATTTACGATTTTGATTACTAGCAAACAAATCGAATTCAGGGGTTCCAAAATTAGTCTTTATCTGGCGAAATGCATAATCAGCTAGTTCCCATTCAGAGTCTATGTTAAACTTTTGACGAGATTCAAAATCGGCCACTACGTTCATATTAGATTGGATATAAGATGCGAAAATGTGTAGATCACGTTCTTCGCACCATTGCCATATGTCACGTGCAAGCTGGTTCAAGTGCTTAAACTGTATACCGCCCATTTTATTGATATAAGCAATAGCTGTATTGTCTATTCTTAGTAAAATATTGCAACTCCTAAGCCCTGACGCAAATACTTTAAGGCTATAAAATGCTGCAAGTAATTCAAGAGTGTTTATATGTAATGATAGTTGCGAGTGATTCCAGTGGCCATTAGCTGTTTCATCATTACAAGCTGCCCCCCAACCAGTCTGACTAGCGTCGCTAAATATTACCAGTGAGTAATCTTTATATTGAAATGAACAACCCGAGGCATCAATATGATCCCTCCACCATACGAAGTCATCTTTCAAACGTTGGGGTAAAGTCATATATATATGTTATAGTTGTCAGAATAGTTAAGTGCCAAAAATTTTTCTCTTTCAAACATTTTAGTATAAACCCATCCGTAGTCGACCGCGGGGCACGCTGACGTTAACAAGCCAATATAACTAGCTAGTTCCCTGATTTTACACCGTTTCGTATTTAATAGTTTGTTTGTAGCTAATTTTATACGCTTTTTCTTGTCATCTGGAAGAGTCAAATGCATTTTTGATGAATTAAAATTGAAACCCAGAAATAAGCATTGTTTCTTTGGGTACATTTGACTTTTCGATTCGTTAATCATAAAACCTAATTGCAAAAGTAAATTTTTGGTCGCATTCATGTTATCAATACAGCTCGAAAATGAATTTCCGATGCATAAAAAATCATCTAAGAAATTTACGGATAAATGGCCTAACGTGCGTAAATGGTGTAGAACCGGCTTTAGTAACTTTGTAAAGACGTAAGGGGCAGTGCTGAGACCAAACAGTAAAACATTAAATTCAAACAGTTGATTGTTGAAAATTTCAGAGTTCCATCTAAAACGAAAGTAGATTCTATCACTTTTAGTGACTGAGAGAAAAAAATACGCATCCTTTAAATCTAAAGTAGCCATAAAACTATTTTCGTCAATTAATTTTAATGCGGTACGATAGTCTTCCATTATGAAGTGATTAACAAAGATAAATTTATTCAATTCTTTTAGATTCAGAATACAACGATGTTTTCCGTAGGGTTTAGGCACTGTAAACACCGGTGAGATAAATTGTTTTTCAGATGGAGAACAAGTGGAAACATAACCCGATTTTAATAAATCCGTAATACATTTATCGATTATGACAATATCTTCCGCAGAGTATGACCTAATTTTAGCCGTATGTGTTTGATATGGATCTGATATAAAAGGTATTTTATAACCTTCTATCCAAGACAAAATGGTTCTATCATTTGTAATGTGACGCCATTCATGAAGAAAATACTTCAGTCTGCCAGCATTAGGTAAATAGATATCTGTGCTATGTACCTGCGACGGAGAAACTATCGTCGTCGAGTTTGTGGGTAGGACTTCGGGCGATGAGTCGTTGCCGGTTGGGGCGCACGACGGTAATCACGCGGCGCGGGCGCTCGAGCCGCCGCCGCCGGCGTTGGGTGCCGATACTGGTTCGGGTACACTCGTATCTCGGCGGCTGGTGCCCGCGGTGCCCCCCGTGCGTTTAAAGCTCCTGGGTTACGGACTGAAGTGCTCGGCTGTGAGCGGATTTTACCGCTATTAAATCTCAGCTCCGAAGCGGACTGGGATATAGTTTTAGATGATTTTAGGTGTTCTGACAAGTTGGTACCAAACAGATGCTCATCTATTTCGGTATTTTTTATAACATCTCGTTTTTGTTTGGTAATTGAGTTTACAATAGCAAATCGTCTTGAAAGTGACTCCCTGTAGTGAGTATCGCATAATAACCGCCCTGCGTCACTTAATGTTTTTATGAGTTCCTGTGGAATATTATCAGTCTGTGTTAAAGCCAAGTTTAGTGCTTTGCCTATTGCCGAGATACAGCTGGACATTTGATTTTGCTTTTGTTCACTATACGAGTCCCTTTTAACGTTGATCTCAGATAATGCAGACTTGATCTCTGGGTTAAGTATGGGTGCTTTCATATACAGGGTTACAGGAAAAATCGTGCTAGATCCATTAAGGGCGTGGAGTACCCATCATTTCAGACTTATTTCACTATGAAACACTCTAGCCTAAACTTAACTCTTTTCCAGATATTCGACTTTTAATCTTTTTATTGAAAATTGCCGTTTTTTAGGCTACAAAATTTAATTTTGTTTATTTTGTGTGTCTTATTACTATTATTATTGCATTTTTATATGTGTAATAATATGCTTTAGGACGTCAATCATTAAGATAGTACATAAGTTAATTGAATAGGCCGTAGTAGACAAGTGAAAGTTAAGAAATAAACAAAAAAATTATAAACTGTATTGTTCTCTACTAAAAAAAATATTATGGCAGTAGTTCGGCAAATGTGTTTTAAAATATCTACGTTTCATCAGCTATCTAACGAGGTATAATAATCTAGGATTTTATTCAAATGCATTGAAAAAAAATTAGTTTCATAGGCGACAGTGGAGAAGAAAATTTATACTTAGCCCTAAAAAGTAAAATAAAACAATAGGTAAGCATGCAATGTTAGTTATTAAAGGTTTTCACATAAATTTTTCTTATTCTACAGTTCATGTTCAACATGGCCGTCTCTATTTCTGATACATTGTCGCATCCTTCTACGGAGACCAGTCTTCACTACTCCAGTGGTCAACGTGGTCCTCATTTTATTTGCTGCATCCACAATCCTTTCTCTTAAGTCTGCCACAGACGAAAGTGGATTTAGCTCGCTGTACACAAGACTTTTCATGAGCCCCCATACACGAAAATCCATGGGGGTTAGGTCCAGACTCCTTGCTGGCCATGGCAACGGCCTACCTCGTCTAATCCATTTGGTTTGGTAATTTGTGTCCAGCCAGTCTCTGACACTTCTCCTGAAATGGGCAGGGCAGCCATCGTGTTGGAACCACATGTCCCTGATCAGGTTGAGTGGCAGATCATCCAGCATATCACTCAAGTCTGCTCTCAGGAAATTTTCGTAGCTTTCCCTATTTACATTATCTGGGAGAAAGTAAGGTCCAATCAAATGATTGGATATTGGGATTCCTTAGTTATTTTGGGGCCCAGTAATGGGTGGGCCTTGTGATAGTTAGTTATGTCATCTTTATCAAATTTGGACTCATTCGTTCACAAGATATTTCTTAGAAAATCTGGGTCTTCTACGTCAGCATTTAGCATAAATCTGCAAAAGTCCAATCTTCTCGCAGGGTCTCAAAACAGAGCCAGTTTCTCGAAGTCTTCGATAAGCTCTGTCAAGAACGGCCACATCCGGCACTCGACGACCGGGGTAGCGAGTTATGTATTCGTTGCGAGCTTGCGCAGACACACAATCGCAGTATCCGTAACAAATAAGCATATCAGCATATTCCTCAGGTGTGTAGGACGTCATCTTCAACACTTCCGTATCACAGGTACAAATCAGAGTCCGGTTAACAAGCATAGTAATCACAAATCAGAAGAAATAGTCCAGAATCACAGCCAAGTCGAGAAATAGAGCAAAACGATATCACATCTACTATGTACGAAGCACAAAAGCAGTCTGACAACCAAGATACCGAGACCGTTAGAACTGCTATCTGGAGCGTTCCAACTATTTTTTTACACGAAATGTAATACAAACCCTAGATTATTATACCTCGTTAGAAAGCTGATGAAACGTAGATATTTTATAACACATCTGCCGAACAACTGCCATAATACTTTTTTTAGATATCCTTTAGAGAACAATACAGTTTATAATTTTTTTGTTTATTTCTTAACTTTCACTTGTCTACTACGGTCTATTCAATTAACTTATGTACTATTTTAATGATTGACGTCCTAAAGCATATTATTACACATATAAAAATGCAATAATAATAGTAAAAAGACACACAAAATAAACAAAATTAAATTTTGTTGCATAAAAATCGGCAATTTTCAATAAAAATATTAAAAGTCGAATATCTGGAAAACGGTTAAGTTTAGGCTAGGGTGTCTCATAGTGAAATAAGTCAGAAATTATGGGTACTCCACGCCCTTAACGGATCTAGCACAAATTTTCCTGTAACCCTGTATGCACAATTTTCCGCTGGCAAATATTGTTTTAGAAGCTCGACCTTTTCTTCTTTAGGGAGCCCGGTAGTTAAAATGGGTTTCCATCGCGTGGCCAAATCTTTGTGTAAATTATCTCCGAAAGTTTTGTCTTGTGTTGGGTCTGACCCTAACAGCTGAAGTATTTCTGGATCTAAGTCGTCATTTTCTTCTATCAATGGTTCTTCTACTGGTGCCTCTGGTGGGATCTCGTCTGTAAAGACGTAAACTTAACCACTTAGGTAACCCCATGTTTTTTTTTTTTGTACGTAATGTAATTTACTGATAAGCTATGTCATTAAGTGGGTAGGTAGGTTCCATTATAGAAACGTGAGAAATAATTTAGTAAGAACTCGTTACTAAAATTAAGAAAGTAGGTAGTTGATCCACACACAGTATATGTCGGGATCAGTATACATCATTTTATTACTAGTTTTATTATGTAGTTAATTAATCCACACACGATATACGTCGGGATCCATTTTCCACACACGTTTTACGTCGGGAATATGATAATAATTATATCAAATAGAGGGTAGGCGCATCGATTGAACGAAAAATCTTTATGAAACCGTCGAAACTAACCTTGAATTTCTTGATCACTGGCATGGGCGTCTAAGTAGTAGTGGTTTGATTGCGCGGAAGATAACGACCTGTCCTCATTAGATGAATTTTCAGACGATGATGAGATGATTCTTCGTCTTTTTGTTTTGATTAGTTTTTTCATCTTCTTTAATACTCTATCCACGATACGATCTTCATCCTTATCTGTTCGCTTCCTTTTGCCCATTTTATTTTTGTTTTTGGAGAGGAGCAAACTTACGTGTGACTCGGACAACACAAAATCACGTAATGAGAACTGACGGGAACCAACATGGCGGTGTGAAGTTATTGTCAAATTGCAAGAATTTTAAGATCATAAAAATAACTCTAAATGTGTGATAAGGACAGCATCATCTCGCGTGCTGCTGCATGTAATCGGTAATCATCTTCTGAAAGATGCGATGTATAATAAATATCTGTGGACGTATGTAAATGATTTAAAATATATTTTACCTATTGAACTGCTAGGGAATGGAACTCCCTCCCGGCTTCCTTGTTTCCGGACAAATGTAATTTCTAGAGTGAATTGGCTCCTTATAGGCCAGCGTGCTCCACCTTCGAATTTATTGTCACTTACCATCAGTTGAGATGTAGTCAGCCGCAAACACATTGTATGTAAAAAAAAAAGTTGAGTTGCAGTCAATCAATGCAGTAGTCAGGTACGTAGTAGAGGGAAAGAACTTAGGGCATCAGCATTTCTATTTGAGAACGTCTATTTGGAAGCCCGATTTTGAAACTTATATATATATATATATATATATATATTGTCACGTTAGCTACCATGGTCATGGGCACAATTATGTAGACTGTTTGACGTTTTTAGCCACTCCAACATTTTTAGTTTTTACCCCCCCCCCCGCTCATAACTAAGCTGGAGGTAAGTGAAGTTAATCTAACTGATGTAGTGGCCTCATTACGTATCTAATTAATGTCATGTAACATCCAGTAAGGACACTTGCTCTTATTGTTTCATACATACATAGATCCTGGACCCTAACTAGGATTCCCTTGTATCTAGGAACCCAGGAACTACGAGGACCATATTTCTACAACATCCAGACACAGAACAAGTATTTGCGTTTTTTTTTAGTGTGCTTGGTACGTTAACTGCATGTTTAACTGTATCACAATAAAATAAGTATAATGACATAGGAACGTAGGTACCTAATTTTGCAAGCCAGATTTGGTGATGAGTTGTTTTATTTATATGTATCCACCTTGTATGACCACATCTAAGCAAATAAATATATTTCATTTCATTTCATTACAAAATTCGGGGGCATAAGTATTATATCATCCACCAATCCCCATTTGTTAGCGTGGTGGATTTATAGCCTTCAACTTTCTAAAAAATAAGCAAAAATGTATCTAAAAAATTATACATTGTGATTTTTGAGTAACTATGTATTTTTTATGATTAAAACCAAAAGGATATGAACCGACAACCTGGCTGTACCCATAACCTGTTAAAATCACGGGAAGCCATTATGTACTATGGATGCAAGTGGCAAGAAGCCGCTCAAAGTGGCGCTGTATGACGTATTGAGACTGATGATGTTTTCTCTGACAACCAATAGGTATTTGGTGGGATTGTGGTCAAACACTGGCCTAAATTTATTGATTTAGAAAATAAATAAAATTGTATATGGATCAACGCGAGAGTCCTGCAGAGTTCAGTTTTAAAGATTCCTGCTCCCCAAATATTGATCCTTATTTTATGTCATCTTTCTTACTGCTATTAGTGCGTCGCGGTCGCGACATTCCTACCTTCAGTAGAATTATGTGAGAAATTAACCATCCGCCTCAAACGCGACGGCGGAATTGCTCAATTTGAGGCCATTAAAAACGCGGACATAGTGATACTCTGTGACGAGAGACAGCTTTCTGAGTTGGGAAAACAGACTTCAGTAAAAATTATTTTGATGTGTTGCCAGGTAATCAGGAAAAAACGGTAAGATGCCTCAAAGAAGCAAGTATAGATTGAACTGCATCTGCAGATGACTGCTCTTTCAAAATAAATAAATAGCAAATAAGCCAATTTCTAATATCGTAATTTCTTATAGAGACGGTAATGCCTCCACTGACGTCCTCTATGGGTGTTTTGCACATTTCCACCGTTGGCGTCTACCTTGAAGTTAATGGAGTTTGTCTCAGTTACTAGCGCAGCTTGCTCTTATGACAGTATCGCAGGTGTTGGCGATGGCCAGTGAAAAAAAAACCTTTATTCAGGAGAAGGTATTTAAGATGAGGAAGGTATTTCAAACAATAATTAAATTATACACACGTTTACGTGGGTGTGTTTATATCACGGAGTCTAGTGAACTATTGACTACTGGATTACGGTTTTTATACTAAAAACAGCATAATTTTTATATCTGACACTCAAACCCAAAGAACAAATGCAACATAAATTACCGCCGCTTTTGGATAATCTCCCTAATTTGGTAACACTGGCACTGAGTTAAGGGAGCACGATGACACTCCCAGGCAGGGGAAGGGTAAAGGGGGGAGGGAATTGCATCGGAAAAGCGACCGTCCGTCACGCGACGACAGACTTAACGTATTTTACGAAGACTGGAGAAAATAGTCTAACGTAGGGCCATCGAAAAAGAGTTTTGATAACTAATTAACCTTTTTTTTTTGTTTCAATAACATTTTCTGTCTCCCCCTTTTTCTTTCTTTCAATCTTATCTGCGTCTTCTTCTATCCCCTCTTTTTTACATACCTTATATCCTCAAATGTGTACGTCTGTGCCTATTAACCCAATCCTCTCTCTCTCACACATCCATTCTTCTCTCTCTTTTTCCGATAGCCCAATAAAAATATAGATAAAGTAACGTGTGTTGAACGGTAAGAAAGAAAAATAACCTACTGTAGGGCTAGCACGAATATTTACGCGCGAGTAAGTGTAGCATTAACTTAAGGCAGTTGTATGGGGCGCTGATCAAATGCCATACAGCCTTACGTTAACGTTACACTTACTTGCGCGTAAATAAATATTCATGTCCTAACAAACTCGCTTGCTTAGCTCGCGTTTCTAATTCGTCTCTGCTCTCACAAGTGGAGCGGTTTCAAACAAGCGATATAGCGGACAAACTTTAAAATTACAAATTTCAGGTTTTATGGCTCCCACTACAAAATTAAAACTAAATTCGTATTCAAAGCCACGTCGTAAGTTTTACAGGCGCATTTAAATCAATCCCCTAGAAAGTTACCCATAAAACCGCGGCGCCGAAATGCCTACTTGTAACCGTAAACTCCGGTAAACTCGGCAAAATCCGTAAACAAATCAAGGACGCGCTATTTTACATTCGATAGGGGTTCGGTGTGGTTTCTTTAGAATTTGTAATAATGGAGGTATTAGTTTTGAATGGTTTTGGGTTTCGATATTGTTTTGACTGTTTACCCGTAAATAGTAACGGGTGATTCGGTTTTAGAACGGTGTAAATAATTTTATTACTATTAAACCGTTTTATTGGATGATGTAATAAAGGTGATTGACGATTTGTGAGATCAAACTGATAGAAAACCAATTTAAACAGATAGATCAATGAATTCGTCCTACCAACTAATTCCTATTACACCGCATTCAACGTCACAGGAGCGGTATATAAAGTGTGACTAAGATCGAGATATCATTTTTAAAAATATTATTTTTTATGAATTTGTGACCGAACGGCCCTATTTTTTTACTATATTGTTATGAAATGAAATGAAATGAAATGAAATGAAATTGTTTATTTGCACGAAATATGGTACAATAAGATGACAGACGAGAAAAACAAAAGTTCTGCATATTCCACCAGAAACTGGCATACAAAAATTAAATACATTGTGATTATAATAATTAATAAGTAATACAATCGTCTTTCTAATAATGAGCATTGAACACCCAAATACAACAATTATTAAATACAATATTAATGAAATTTGTCAGCAATTATTTATAATGTTATAAAATTGAATTATTCACAATTTGTCCATAAATAAAATAAAGTACAGTCAGAAGAACATAATTAATGTCAGTAATTAATAATAATAACAGAGACGTCCACCTTAGCTTAGCACTAAATTCATTTACATTTTTTCTGATTAAAGAATTCTTTCATGTCATAAAACCCATTTTCAGCTAACCAATTGTATAATTTATGCTTGAAAAATTTGCTAGGGAGCTCTCGTATTGACATAGGAATGTTGTTATAGACTTTAATTTACTAACTCTTTCACACATAGCGTGGAATTTTTGATATGAGACCAAGCGGGTTTAGAACCTGGGTGCCTCGGTTTCAAAGCAACACGAGATACTACTAAGCCACACACACTACTTACGCGAATTTCCATTATACCTAGCATACACAATACAATGAACAACAGTAACTAATCTGCAAACAAATTAGGCAATTCAATTAACGTAGACCGAAAATTAAGCAAAGCTATTGGTTAACTAACAAATTCGTCGAATGCATTCGCTATTAGCTAGCGGAGCTAGCAGATAGCTATCAGCTATAGTCTATGGCCGCGGAAAGTGAATACAACAAACAACATTTACATAGGGTTGTCTCACACAAATAAAATAAATGGAAAATGTTATATGGAATTTTAAATAAAAAAAATAATTTATTGCCACTATTACAAAAACCTACTATGATGAATCATGAACTTAAAACTACCAATTATAAAAGTATCTTAAACACTAACATAACAAGCATTCGGGCTGCCTAGTGGGAACGGTCACCATCAATTAGCTGCTTAGAGGTAGGTATCTGAGGCGCTGGAGATGGAGGCTGGAGACTATTGCGTTTCTTCATCTTCATCATCAGCATCATCATCAGCTGGAAGACGTCTACTACTAATCACAGCTCAATTTTTTCATCTAATTAATTATATTTTCATCTTTTGCAATAACTTTTTGTGTATGTACAATCAATTATATCGACACGAATGACTTTACGAACTAGTCTTTTGACTTGTCACTCACAACCAATCTCTATACTGATCACATCAGGTCACAAAGTTACTATTGTAGTGGAAAAATATCGGACAATACAGCAGTACCTACCTAGACGAGCTCTTGCAGAAGTTAGCGTTTATTTGGAGATTTAAAAGTGATAGGCAACCCTAACCAGTGTATATTTGCACTTGCAAAACAATTATCAGGCTCGTGCGGTCAGAGTGGGTAATAACTGAAGCCGATATACAGATTGTTTCCTACTGTTACAATCTGTTAATTAAACAATAATGTGGTACGGTAATTTTTCTACAAACGCTAAGGCTGAAGCGAAGCTACGGGTGCTACGGATAACTAAACTAAGATCGCTACGTCACCTAGCTGTAACGGGCCTATCATAAGCTGCGAGTGCTGCGGTTAACCACAGAGCAAAAAAATCACTTCGTCTAGAAGCGTCATTTGTTTCAATTCTCTGTGGGATTAACTAAGCTAAGAGCGCTATGCACAAGCTTCTGCGTGCTCTACGCTCATCTTGCTGCTGTAAGCGCTATGGCTAATTTAAGCTACGTCCGCTACGGAATAAAAGAGCGCTACGCTCAAGCTACGCTGCGTGCGCTAGCTACGCCTAAGCTACGGTCCATGCGCTACGCTCAAGTTACGTTACGTACGCTAAGGTTACCTTGCTGCAAACATTACGGTTTACAATCGTTACAGATTTTCGAATACCTGAAAGAATTATCTTTAATTTCATTAGCATTAGCTTACTCTAGTTCTAATTATAATATTAAATTAGATTGAGAGAAAATTGCTATAATACATTTAAAGTCGACCAAACACGATACACGTTCCAGCAACGTTACAATACCTGTTTTACATATAAATTGTCGGAATACGACCTACGGTAATTACAGTGTGGAGGTGCCTTCATAAATATTCTTTATGGCCGCCAAATTCGTATAATAGCCGGACGTTGTGCGATTTAGCCAGCTCGCGGTGGTAGTGCTATGTATTGATGGCATGGGTGTGTAAGTTCGGTTATTGAAACTTGCATAAAGACCAGGATTGTAAAGACCAGCATCCCTACCACAAACTAATACAAAACCACCATGGTCCGTGACAGTAATGCTTCAAGGTTACGATAACATTGTTCGAATTCGTACCTGGTTAAAGTGCCCAAACCCAAGGCCCTATAAATATATGTGCCTCCGCATAAGCTTGCCGGTCTATTTTTTTTTTTTACTTTTGTAAATTATAATTTAAAAAATATTGTTGCGTATACCTCGGTTTTGTTTATTTCCCCCTATCGATTTTAAGTAGGTAGGATCAACCGTAGGGGCAAACGGCACAGTGCCTAGTATTAAAATTCATTATCTTATTCATAATTTTATCCCATTTGTAATAATTAGTCAGTGCTCCCAAACCATTTGGTTGACCATTGGTTGGCTGTCGGATATACGTAAAATGTACAATGTTTAGGCCGGCTGCACATTGCACCTAATCGGATAAAGGCAGAGACCGGTCATGCGCGGCAGTGTGTGCCGGGCCTAATCTCCGATGAAACGAGGAAGACCTGCATTGTCATCGGTTAATTAACTATTGTTAGGTAATTGGAATTCAGTAAAGCAATGGGCAGGCCACATAGCTCGTAGAACTGATAACCAATGGGGAATAAAGGTTCTCGAGCGACAACAAACCGGAAGACGCAGCGTAGGCCGGCCACCCACTATGTAGATCGATGATTTGTAAAAGCTGCGGGGAGCCGATGGATGAAGGAGGGTAGCACTGGCGAGCAGCCACTCAATGTGGCGCTGTCTGGGGGAGGCCTATATACAGCAGTGGACGTCTTCAGGCTGACGTTTATTAATTTTTTTTGAAAGTTCACAAAACAGCAATATGTATAAAAATAATGAACAGATGACATTTATAAACTATTGCTATTTTACATAACGGCTTATAAATGTGAACCTAACTTACTTGTTTTATAAAGTAAAGTTTCTGTTAGTAAAATGTGAATGAATTAGAGTATATTGACCAGTAAAGAAGTGCCACGCCATAAAATAAACAACGTGCATATTTTTGCAGAGTATCTTTAAAATCTTCCATTTTTTACTTACATGTAATTATAAATATATATTATACATATATATTGCGAGTAAACCAGCATGTCAAAATTAAAGAACATGATCGTGTCACCAACCTGCATTTAGCCAGCGTGGTGGATTATAACCTACACCTACACAGTATGAAAGATGGCCCGTGTCCCAACAGTGGGAAAAAATTGGGGTGATGATGACAACGAATTATATAGATTACGAAGTTAAACCAAATAAGAAAATAAATAAGAAACCGCGCTAAAAAGTCGTACTCGCGCATATAGGGTTCCGTACCATTATCTATTCTATAAAAATGGTCAAAAAAATCACGTTTGTCGTATGGCAGCCCCCTGAAATATTTATTTTGGTTTATTCTGTTTTTTAGGATTTGTTATTACAGTGGCCACAGAAATACATCATCTGTGATCTCACGGTGCATGAGATAAAAACTGGTGACAGACAGACAGATGGACGTCGGTACCTTAGTAATAGGGTTCGCTTTACCCTTTGGGTACAGAACCCTAAAAAAGACAACAATAGTGAAGCAAAGGCAAAAACTTATTTTCTTGAACCTATGTTAGGGCTACATTGGCCACTGTCTCACCAGTGATGATGCGGTCGACGATGGAACATTCTTCTAGCAAATACCGGGGCACTCTTGCCTTGAAAACTCCCAGGGCTATTCTCTATCGATTCCTTACTTCAAAACCACACGAATTCCTTTTCTTACATAAGAAATCTACAAAAGTCTAATGTCTATGAAACGAAAACTTAACTGCCCGAAATGAATTTGGAATTGGCGCGATTTGAACTGTCAAAAATCATATGTACCGAGACGCGTTCTGAAACATCAACACATCAAAGGTTTTATACTATTTATGTCAATATATTTTACTCAAAATAAAGATAACTTTAACGTAAAGTGAAGGTATTTCTAACGCCGCGACACGATTTGAACCAGACACGATAACGACGTGGTTTCGTATCGTGTGGAATCTGTGGTTTCATAGAGATTTAGAGCCCAGATTATATTTCGCATCTTGTTTGAACACCCCTATCAATTTCGTCACACAAAATGTTAAATCAAATAGGTATATCTAGTGATGTACCTATGTAACCTATATTCGATAGGTCAGGCTATTGAGTATCGATAGCACGGGATAGTGGCAGAACAGTGCAAATAAGTCAGTGCGGAAGATCGTGACAAAAAGGGACCTTTATGTAAACGGAGAGTGAGAGAAGTATGTATTTTTACACAACTTCCCCTCGTACGAAAATGAATAGTGGAAGAGACCGTTTCTCGTAATATACCCCATTTACTACCTTCTAAATTCTGTAACAATTGGTTGTCGTCATAGAGCTCTGGGAGAGATTTATGTTGGTAATACATTTTATAGGATGTTATAATAAAGTGTACCTACCTTCATTCTTTTTCATTTAATTTAAAAAATTTCAGTTGGTGTAAAGTTTGATTACTGGAGTAGATAAACTGTGGCGTTGAAGGCCAGCGTTCGGCGCAGCATAAATAAACCATGAGCCGTTGCACACCTGCCCTGCACCGCTGAACGTTAAACTGGATCGAGCTTTATCCAGTTTCTTGGCTGTTCTTCCAAACTTTAGTTTGTAGCCAGTCGACAAAGATACTCAATAAAGTAGGCACCTACTATTGCACTTCGTAAGGCTCAGAATAGGAAACATGCAACTTCCAGGCCTTAAAATGTTAACACCACTTATTTCTACAAGAGATGTGAAGAAAATAGTTTGGCTATACCATATTCAAGTCAAACCTTGTATTCTTTTTTATTTTTTTATTTATAGGTTCGCAAACTGGACGTTACAGTGTGCATGACATAAGTACAAACATTTATCAATATAGTGGCTGAACGACCTTCTTGATGCGAACACAACATGCATTTCAATATAAAACATTATGCTCTCAACAATATACCAATAATAATAATAAATAATATTCTTGTTAGTTCCAAGGCAAAAACAGCGGGTAACGAATGCGCACGACCTCCACCACCGCCCGCCCCGTCGTCTCCGAGTTCTTCGTCGGGCGATGAGTATGGTACTCCGCCCGACACCACCGCGTCGAGCGACGAGGACGGGCCGCCGTCACCTCCGCCGCCGCCACCACCTGCGCGACGTAGGCGACCACCGCTGCCGGCACGCTTGGGGCCTGCGGGGCAACCTGCCCCGCGCCCGGCCCCCGCTACCGGTGGTATAGTGCGCCGCATGCGATGGTCTCAAACTATGAATGAGAACTGCATGCGCGCCTATTATGGGGCTACAGAGGGGGGAAGCAGCCTGACTGCGTACCGAGATAGGATGCTGTCACTGTTCAGAGCCTTGAGCCAGCCGCCGCCGTATCCGCACAACGACTGTCGGATCAGGTGCGGGATATCCAACGGTGCAAGCTGTTGGACCAGCCTACGCTTGATCGGTTGCGCCTGGAGGCGCTGCCTATTCGCGCTATTTCTCCGTCGCCGCGGGTCCTGCTTGCCGCGCTGCCGGCTCCGGGACCAATTTTGGGCCCGCCACCGGTGACGCCGCGGGGTGATCCCGAGATCGATGGGGAGGAAAGTGTGAGTGACAGCGTAAGTACCCAGGCGAATGAGCAATTGAGGAGGGCTTTGGAGGAGGCGATTGGGCGGTATCAATCCACACCTAACTCTAGGCCGCGACTACCACGTTTGCCCACGAATAGACGAAACCTTGTGCTAATGGGAGCCCTGAACACTTTGCTAGCTCCGTACCTACGGACTAGCGAAGACTTAGTTGATACGCACTCGATCTTGTACTGTGGGGTCATCGCGGCGTGTCGCGTGGCTCGTGTCAAGTTTCCGAACACTGACCGAACACCGCGACCCGCCGATGGTGCTCCTGCGTGGCAGGTGCGGATCGAGAAGCGTATCACTATATTCAGGACTCTCATAGCGAAGCTGGTCTGCTTCAGCCGGGGCAATCATCGCCCCCGAGTCATGCGTTTCGTAACCCAGGCCTTCGCTGGGACCGGTATCAGGCCCCACGACTATATGGCCTATGTTACGGAGCGCATTGACTACCTGAAGCAGAAAGTCTATGCATGGGCAAGTCGTATTCGCCGCTACAGAGAGCGTGTGGATAGGTACCAGCAGAATCGCCTTTTCCAAAGTGACCAAAGAAAGGTGTACCGAAACTGGGAGGGAACCGGCCAACGTGTGGTCGACGGGCAGCTGCGAAATGCAAACGCCATGAACGAGTTCTGGCGTAGCATCTGGTCGGTGCCCGTCGAGCACACGGAGGGTGATTGAATGCGAGTTGTCGAGCGTGGGTGTGAGTCGATCGAGTCCATGGGGTCTATTACTATAGACCCCGAAGACGTAAGCTGTGCGATCCGTACGGCCCAGAACTGGAAAAGTCCTGGACCGGATGGATTGCACAACTTCTGGATTAAATGGATTCGATGCTCATACCCATGCTTGGCGATACAATTCCAAGTAGCCCTCGAGGCTGGTTCACTCCCAAGTTTCATGATAACTGGTGTCACCTTCCTGCTCCATAAGTCCGGTAGTACCACGGAAGCGAAAAATTACAGACCCATCACTTGCTTGCCTACGCTGTACAAGCTCCTTACATCCATTCTGAGAACAAAAATTAACTCGCACATTGTTGCGAACAATATTTTGGCCCCCGCTCAGAATGGATGTAGGGTTGGGTCCCGTGGTACTAAGGAGCTCCTCCTCATCGACACGGCCATCTGCCAACAGGTCCGGCGGAACAGAGGGGCTCTCTCTACTGCCTGGATTGACTATAAGAAGGCCTATGATTCGGTGCCTCACTCATGGCTGGAGAGTTTCTTGGAGTTGTATAAAATAGATGCAACTCTAAGATCCTTTTTAAGGTCATGCATGGGGCAGTGGACCACGGTCCTTCGCCAACCAGGTAGGGGGGACAGCGTCTCTGGTCCGCAGGACTTAATAAGGATTGAGCGAGGCATATTCCAGGGTGACAGTCTGAGCCCTTTGTGGTTTTGCCTGGCGTTGAATCCTCTCAGTACCTTGCTGGGAGATTCAAAGCTAGGCTGTCGGCTTTGGAGGGGAGGTGAGGTCATATCTCATCTACTGTACATGGATGAGCTCAAGCTGTTCTCACCGCAACGTCCACAATTGATAGAGTTGTTAAAAATCACAGAGAATTTTAGCAACTCTATCAAGATGGAGTTCGGTGTGGATAAGTGTGCGGTTATGCATGTACGGGGAGGGAAAGTTGTAAATTCCACGAATTTGCAATCTTCCGAGACAATGACTCTCAGGTCCCTCTCCGAATCCGAAACCTACAGGTATCTTGGTGTGTCAGAGTCGTTGGGTGTTTCAGTAGGGGATGTTAAGCGGACGGTGAAGGAGCGCTTCTTCTGCCGTCTGACAAAAGTACTCAATAGTCTTTTGTCGGGTGGCAACAAGGTGCGCGCCTTCAACGGCGGGGTGTTGCCCTTACTGATATACTCCTTTGGCATACTAAGATGGACTTAGACCGAGCTGGACGCCCTGGATAGAAAGGTCCGTCAACTGCTTACATCGCATCGTATGCTACACCCGCGCTCGTCTGTTATGAGACTGTACATTCCGCGGAAATGGGGTGGTCGAGGCTTTTTAAATGCCAAAACCCTCCATAACCGAGAAGTGTGCAGTCTCCGGGAGTATTTCCTCAACAACGAGTGCGGAATGCATCGCGATGTGGTGGCAGTTGACAAAGGCCTCACGTTGCTCTCCTTGGCAAACAAGAACTGGCGTAAACCGGTGGTACTTAGCACTGAGGACCGCAGGGACGTATGGAAAGGCAAGGAGCTGCACGGGTGGTTCTATCGGGCCTTGACAGGGCCCGATGTGGACCTGCATGCGTCGGTGAACTGGCTGCGTTTCGGTGACCTCTTTGGGGAAACCGAGGGTTTTGTCTGTGCAATTGCGGACGAAGTTATCAAGATGAATAATTACCGGAAATATATAATGAAGGACGGTACGGTCGACATTTGTCGAGCATGCCGCCGTCCTGGGGAATCTCTCCGACATATTATTTCCGGTTGCTCTCATCTTGCTAACGGAGAGTACTTGCACAGACACAACCTAGTGGCCAGGATCATTCATCAGCAACTTGCCCTTCAATACGGCCTTGTCGAATCTGAGGTGCCGTACTACAAGTACACACCGGGGCCGGTTCTTGAAAATGGCCGTGCGTTGCTCTATTAGGTACCGCTCTATCATCACGGACAGGACTATTGTAGCCAATAAGCCTGATATCGTGCTGGTAGACCGGTCTCAACGCCGGGCAGTGCTCGTTGATATCACCATTCCGCATGACGAGAACCTCGTGAAGGCTGAGAAGGACAAACTCAGCAAGTACGTACTTGGCTCACGAGGTTACCGCCATGTGGAATGTTGACTCAACAAGCATTGTCCCGATAGTCGTTTCAGCGAACGGTCTTATAGCGAAGAGCCTCGACCAACACCTCGAGAGGCTCTCGCTAGACGGCTGGATCAAGGGTCAGATTCAGAAGGCGGTACTCCTTGACATGGCACGTATTGTCAGGAGGTTCTTCACTCTGCAGCCCTGACCACCGGTAGCTTGGGCCCTGCCCCGCTGCCGGCGGCACTCTAGGCTTAGGTTTTTTTGTAGTATTTTTGTATTTTATTTTTATGCCAATATTGTAAAAAAGCGTAAACCTAAGAAAAACTAATAAATGAGTGATAAATAATATAAATTGTAAGTTGACACGTTACATGAAATATCTACTAAATAAATATATACTAAGCCGTGTGGTCCCGAAGCCGTGTGGTCCCGGTTACGAATAGGACCACCCCATCTCTTCCCGTGGGTGCCGTAAAAGTCGGCTAAGGGAACATCCAGGGAATGGGCTGCGCATTCTCCTTGGTTTCCACCATCATAATCTACTGCGATCACCAAGCCGCCTGCCAAGCGTGGTGATTATGGCAACCCCCCCCCCCTAATGACAAGCACAAACAATAACGGCCCCCAGTCCCCGGCGGCTCTGCTATCCCGTGGCTCCGGCAGCAGTCACGGTAACGGCAGGGCAGGGGGTGCGAAGAATCACCGGAAGACGCCCGGCTACCAACCCCACCAAACACGACCCCTGGCCCTGGCAACATATAACGTGCGCACATTGAGGGCTGACGAAAGGATGGTCGAATTGGAGGAGGAGATGAGTAAGTTACGCTGGGATGTAATGGGATTGTCAGAAGTCCGAAGACAGGGACAAGACACGATAATCCTAAATTGCGGTAACTTATTCTTCTACCGGGAGGGAGACCAACTCTCCCAAGGTGGTGTCGGGTTCCTCGTCCGCAAGTCTCTCATCAACAACGTGATCAAAGTCGACAGTGTGTCGACCAGGGTAGCCTACCTGATACTCACCAAACGGAACCAAACGGTATTCGTTGAAGGTCATCCAGGTATACGCACCGACTTCGGCACACTCCGACGATGAAGTAGAAGCTATGTATGAGGATATATCCGAAGCCATGCATACTTCCGAAACATACTTCACCGTTGTGATGGGAGACTTTAATGCAAATTTGGGCACAAGGAATGGCGATGAGCTGAGAGTGGGGCCATTTGGATACGGACAGCGGAACCCTCGGGGACAAAGGCTGGCTGACTTCATGGAGAAGGAGGGCCTCTTTATGATGAACTCCTTCTACAAGAAGTGGCCATCCAGGAACTGGACGTGGATAAGCCCCGACGGTTCCACGAAAAATGAGATAGACTTCATGATGACGACCAAGAAGCGCATTTTCGATGATGTCTCTGTTATCAGCAAGGTTAAAACCGGTAGCGATCACCGTATTGTAAGAGGCACATTGAATATCAATGTTAAGCTTGTTAAGGTCGCGTGTGGTGAAGTCTACGCTCCGTCCAAATCCTGTCCAAATCCAAAACCCCGAAGGCTTTCAGCTAGAACTCCAAAATCGCTTCCAGTGCTTTGCCGATTGCAACACAGTGGACGAGTTGAACAACGGGTTGGTGGAAACTGTCCAAGCTGTTGGAGCTGAGTTCTTCAAGATCCAACGCCGAAAGAGGACTCGGAAACTCTCAGGAAACACTCTTAAATTAATGGCAGACCGGAGTGAAATGAAACTACAGTCTTCAGTTGATATGTCAGCCTACGGTGAACTCAATAGACGTATCTGGAGTTCCATGCGACACGACTTGCGTGCTTTTAGTACTTCACGTATTGAGGCCGCAATTGAGCGGAACCAAGGCTCTAAGGTGTTCGCAAAAGATTCGTCTATTGGGCAAAGCCAAATGACAAAACTGAAGATCGAGAATGGTAGTATCATTTCATCCAAGCCTGAGATTCTGAGAGAGATTGAGAACTTCTATGGACAGTTATACACCTCGACACGTGAGCCCGCTACTAACACAGCTCAGGACACCAGAGCCAAGTTAGTCCGACACTATACCGAAGATATCCCGGACGTCAGCCTGTACGAGATTAGAATGGCCCTCAAACAGCTTAAAAACAACAAGGCGCCAGGTGAGGATGGAATTACGACCGAACTTCTGAGAGCGGGTGGTAGACCGGTACTTATAGTCCTCCAGAAGTTATTCAATTCTGTCATCCTTGAAGGTACAACGCCGGAGGCGTGGCACAAAAGCGTGGTGGTGCTCTTCTTCAAAAAAGGTGATAACACCTTATTGAAGAACTATAGGCCCATCTCGCTCTTGAGTCATGTGTATAAGCTGTTCTCGAGGGTCATTACGAATCGTCTCGCACGCAGGTTTGATGAATTGCAGCCTCCCGAACAAGCCGGTTTCCGAAAAGGCTTTAGCACCATAGACCACATCCATACGCTACGCTAGATCATACAGAAGACCGAAGAGTATAATCGGCCGCTATGCCTAGCGTTTGTGGACTATGAGAAAGCCTTCGATTCAATCGAGACTTGGGCGGTGCTGCAGTCCTTACAGCGATGCCAAATTGACTATAGGTATATCGAAGTGTTGAAGTGTTTGTACAGTAAGGCCACTCCGACTGTCTCTGAATGTCAGTCCGACTACAGGACCAGAGTACGGAACAGATCCCATTGCAGAGAGGCGTGAGACAGGGAGACGTTATTTCTCCGAAACTGTTCACAAACGCATTGGAGGATGTTTTCAAGCTCTTGGAGTGGAAATTATTTGGCATCAACATAAATGGCGAGTATATAACTAACCTTCGTTTTGCCGATGATATAGTCATAATGGCGGAGTCGCTCGATGATCTCAGCACCATGCTCAACGACCTCAGTAGAGTCTCCCGACAGGTTGGTCTTAAGATGAACATGGACAAGACGAAAATCATGTCAAATGCCCATGTTCCACCTATACCGGTAATTGTTGGGAACGACAATCTCGAAGTTGTCGACAAATACGTCTATCTAGGGCAGATTATCCAATTGGGTAGGTCCAACTTCGACAAAGAGGTCGCCCGAAGAATCCAAGTCGGCTGGGCAGCGTTCGGGAAGCTTCGACCTATCTTTTCGTCCAAAATACCACAAAGCCTGAAAACAAAAGTTTCCCTGCGAGATAAGATCCGTAATGAGGAGATCCGCAGGAGAACTAAAGTGACCGATGTAGCTCTTAGGATTAGCAAGTTGAAATGGCAATGGGCAGGCCACATCGCTCGTAGAACTGACGACGCAGCGTAGGCCGGCCCCCACTAGGTGGACCGACGACCTGGTGAAAGCCGCGGGGAGCCGATGGATGCAGGAGGCGAGGAGCCACTCTAAGTGGCGCTCCCGGGGGGAGGCCTATGTTCAGCAGTGGACGTCTTCGGGCTGTTAATGATGATTATGATGAAATATATACTTAAGTAGTAACAAATATACCAATTTTTATGAACAAGTTACAATAGAACTAAAATTATAATTTTGAGAAGAAAAATTTTATAAATGGATAGGCCCGCAGTTGATCGCAATCTCACCTGATGGAAAGTGACGATGTGGTCTACGGTATTGCCCGAATGCTTCCTTTTTCTATAATTATTACAGTAAAGTAAGTAAACTATCTAGTATATCAAAGCGTGTGTTACCAGAACGCCCTGCTTCCATTTTTCATAGTGTCATGAGCACTGTAAATGTTAACTTTTATGACCAGAACGCCCTTCATAAACATCATATAATTATACTATAATCAGATAGGTGCCGTTATAGTGGGGGTAAATGTTGCCTGAATACTCTGTATCCCATTATAGAAAATGGTTTTGGCCTGTTTGACCAGAATACCCTGCTTACATTTTCCATAGTCAATACCTGTGTTGCCAGTATACCCTGTACAACTACAATCGATCGCCTCATTACTGCACACGTAATCACCTGCATTTAGCTGCTAGTATTGGCATGCCCGACACGTCACCACCCGCCCTCTTTCAATCGGATTTCGATGAAAATCTGAAAATGTAAATTAGTCTGAAATTACAAAAGTAGGTAGGTAGGTACATACCTAATGAACTAAAATATTGTATTATAGAGCGCTGTCTTCTTTGGTTGGTCTAGAAATATAAAGAAAAAAAAAGAAAAATAAAAGTGTTTAATAGGGTGTTAAAGATCGTATAAAGAAACGCTGGTAAAACTAGGGCTACCTCTAGTATACTATATACAACACCAGACTACAACAAAAAAACAAATGTTTCAGTACTTTGAAGCCAGTTTATTTACCCCAGCAAAATGTATTTAGTGTACTAGCAAATGGAATTGAAACCGATATTTTCTATCCCATTGTATTTTGACCACAAAAGTGAAAAGAAAACTATAAACCGGGTATAATGGGCCTCAAATAACCGGGTTATCAGTCGCAACAATGGAATCCGTTTAATCGGTTATTAGGAATCGATTGGACTCGTGTAAGTATTGTTGGTTGGTATTATGGTACATTGATTATTTGGGCTTCTTCTACTTAGATCCACAGCTCTGATGATTATAAGCCATCGCTTGAAAATGCAGAGGAAGCTTGAAATCACATTTAGGTTAGGAAAATCAAACGCCCCATTGCTTTTCTATTTTACTAGGTGGTAGGACTTTTCTGCAAAGTTCGTCTAGGTAGGTACCACCGCTCTGCCAGTTATTCTGCCGCCAAGCAGTAGTGTGCAAGCACTACTGTGTTCCGGTTTGAAGGGCATTGTAGCTAGTGAAATTACTGGGCAAATGAGACTTTATGACCTGATTACACAGTGTAGTAATCTGATTACTAGACTGTGTGATGTCTCAGGATGACGTGCGCAGTGCAGTGTCACACAAAACTTTATTATTTTAATGTTCCGAGTAACACTGCAACTGTTATGGGCGGCCGTGTCGCTTAACATCAGGTGAACGACTAGCCCGTCACGTCATTCATTCACATAAAAAAAAACATAGTTCAGAAATCTTCAGTACCTAATAATAACGCTGTTAGAACCCGTAGAGTAAATTTTTTTTATTAGCTTTGAGAATTAATTCTATTTGTGTTGAGATTTGGTATATTCCACTAAGGTCCTGGGTGACTTTTTAATGCCTCTTGATCACCTGTCAATATAATCACCTAGGTTATGTATGTATAATTTCTAACGCAAATACGATGCAAAGCTCTGACATATTAGAGAGGCCGCACACCTGAGCGACGCAATCCTCCCGCAGAATCATTGTATTGTACCGTACATTTAATCTATGCCACCGCCTTTGTGGCGACGTCGTATGGGGACGACAATCTGTACCAAATTATTTCTCTTTGTTAAGCTGAATAATAATGTCGAGATAAATATTAGAAAGAAGATTTTTTTAAGAGATTTTGAGTTTGTTGATTGGTCGACAGGATAAATAATGTAAACACAACACCGGCCTGGCATTTTTCATCTGTTTACTGAGTTAAAAGCTATTCTTATTTATTTACAGCTAGTTAATTAACTATTTACCTGGGGAGCTGATGGCTGCAGGGGGCGAGCAGCCGCTCGAGTGGCGCTCTGTGGAGCCTATGTTCACCAGTGGGTATCTTCAGGATAGACTAGGCTGGTTGATGGATTAGCTACCTAAGTTCACTTACACGTCTTGTTCCATAGACAAGTAGTGTGTTGTGGTGACGGGCCCGATAGCTCAGTTGGTAATAACCCTGCCTTCTGAACTGAGGGCTGTGGGTTCGATTCCTACTCAGGGCAAACATTCGTGTGACGAACATAGATGTTTGTTCTGCGTCTGTGTGTCAGTGTGTTGCATTTATGTCAAAAATCGCACAGCCAACCAACATCGCAAAAAAAACGGAGTCCCTGAAACGCAAACAACAAGCTGCATTGGAAGAATTAACTTCTAAATCTAGACTTAAATAAATATAAAAATAATGTGGCTACTTTCATCATAATCATCATCATCATCAGCCGTATATAAAACGTTGTTGAACATAAACCTACCGCTGACATACATACCGAGCATATATCATGTACAAACAACTCAAGAAGGCACCAAACATAAGTCATAGAAACATTCCAGTTACTCAGCCCTCCATCCCGAGTAATCTACCCCCATCGATCCCTTTGGCGTACTCCGTACTTACAGCGTTCATTCTGTTTACATTTCCACCCCCAATAAAAAGGTCGTAACTCCGTATAGACCATCTTTTCTTGACTTATATAGGAAGAGGAATATGTCTGTCTGTTCTTTGAAAGAAAAATTAGGACCATGATCTTTATTAACCTCGGGATCATTTTCCTTTGGCTTTTGCATGAAAAAGGTTAAACCAATCGAGAATATTCAGTGTCCATCCTAGCAAATAGTTCCACCTAAAGCCTTTAAGTACAGCGATCGCCAAGACAGACCTGTTAAGTGAAATGAAAATCTCTACGTGCAGTGGCGAAACGTGTCTTTCACATTTATGGCGCAGCATTGGGGCAGTAACTTCATTACAGTAACCAAAAAAGTTGAAGTTAATTGTAGTTGTTTTCTTGCGATGTGGTACCTACTTCGCGTAAGTTTTTTTTTTATCAACGATAGGTTAACATTTGAACACGGATGGTCGACGCTACGATGGAGCATGCTTACCTAGAAGATACCGGTTCAATCTAGCCTTAAAAATTCCCAGATTCTATTTGACAGGAAACATTGACGCTGGTGAGGTATTCCATTCCTTAGCTAAGTTTCATTTTGCGTAGCTGCCTATATTATGTATTATTTATGTCACGTATAATAAAAATTACTTGAAAAGGTCGTAGGCATATTGGTAACACACTATTATTAAGCTTAAACAAGCTAACGCGGCTTATTTGATGGCTGGTCCAGGGAAAACTGCAAGCACAGCCACAGGGCACAACTAATTATCATTACACATACCACATCGAGGTAGCGACTAGTTTGTTCGTCTAGTAACTGCCCTCTGGGCTCCCCAGTAACTGCTAATTGTGTGGTTACAGTAACTGGAACCAGTACGGTTATGGATGCCGTTCGAAGGGTTTCACAGTTCGCATGTTGCGAGATGGATTTGGCTCGGCTGATTGCAACGCCTGAAACATGCGTCAATGTGCGTGTTCACGTATGTTTCACTTTAGGTAATGCGTATTCGCGCATGTAAGCCCAAGTTAATTATTTTTTTGTTAATTGGCTAACCTAACGTGCACTTGCGTATAATATGTTTCTGTTTATATTTTTAGCTGCCTACCTACCTGTATTTGCATTATTTTTATAGATACTTCACTTTCCATCTGGGGTGATGTTGTCAAAAAGAACTCATTCTAGCCTAAAAAAAACGAAAAAAACCACGGACACCCAAGTGAGAAGAACATAATTTTTACAACTACCCAAAATGGAGGGCAATATTTTTGAAAGCCTGTTAGAAATCAGTGTAGTAATTTTATTTTTACTCACACAAATTGAATAAAACGAGTTCTTGGCTTGCACCGATCCTATAAATCTATCTGTGTTGGCGGGAAAGTCAAATATTAACATCAGAAATATTCGTCAATACTAAAAGCATATAAAAAAAAGAGAAAAAAATTATTGCCACTATTACAAAAAATATAATGAATTTAAAACTACTAATTATAAAAGTACCTAAATACACTTATTATAGAGCATAATTATCTAGTTCATATTTCTCATGGGGGAGGGGCATGAAAGCAGAGTGTGCCACAGGGTACCGAAATTAACATACTACCCTAGACCTATACTACTCTAGAATCCTAATTCTAAGCGTTGGCGCTTTGCTCTGGATTCAAACAATAAATTTCGTGCTAAATAAGTACATTATTTTGGTACCTTGTGGCACAATTTTTTTTTTTCTATTCAATATGGCGTCTCCAACTAAGCACCTAATTGCGTCACACCATTTTGTTTGTCTCTTCCCGATAAATCATAGCAGCAGGTCGACCAGCCGACGGAGATTAAGAGTGGTCTGGGTTTAATCTCGCTGCAAACACGATTACGTGACTGTTACTGTAGAGAGTAACGGAGAGCTCATTTTCCTGGACCAAACCTGTTAGCTGGAATATAAATTTAGTTACTTTATTTTTCATTGACTAGCGAAGCTAGTGAATAGAAAGTTAGTTAATCAAGGTTTTTTGCATATCACATTATCATTAATTTGCCTGTAGCTCTCATAGCGAAGCACGACTTGTCGTTCCTAACAGATCGGTAAAGTTAAGCAACGGTCGCTGCGGTCAGACTTTGATAGATAGATAGATAGAAAATGCTTTATTGCACAAGAGTAAATCAAGTACATAGGCGAACATAATGCTAAGTAGCATTTTCTTCCAGTTAACCTTTGTGTAGTGTGGAACGAGTTGTAGAGTTGTAGTGCTGGTTGAAAAGGAATAAGAAAAAGAATTACCCAAATAAAATAATCTATAAGAAGTGGCAATGGATAATAATATGAGTTTAGATAGATAAGATTCTAAACAAATAATACATATTAATAACTTACATATTTTATATTAAACTTATTGCAAATTAGAATAATATAATAAACAAGGACCTACTCATTTAATAACTATTTTAAGTGCTCAATTTTGATAGAACCGCTACAAAAAGTAGTATCTACAACTGAGTGCTACCGTACTTCGGAGGGCACGCCAAGCTATCGGTCCCGGTATCGGTCGGTGTTGTCGTAAGTCAATAGTCCTTAAGCCAAACCAGAAGCATTTGGGCGGCCTAAAAATTCTGACCACTTGCCTACACGAGAAGAAGAGTTCACTGCTGAACATACGTAGATCTCTCCTAATGAACAGTACTGGGTCTAATTTGACTCTTTTCATCAGTGCTGGCGGCTGCCAGCTTTTCGGTGGTCATCACTTCATCTGGCAGCTGATAATGCTGATATACTAGGTACCTCTGTGAGTATCTTTACTATTTGCCTACTTGTTCCTTCTTTATTTTGCCAAGACTCCTGCTAAGCGTGCACTGCTAATTATGGCAGGCCTCCTAATAACCTATGTGGACGCAAGCCGAGTGATTGGTATCATGATACTTTGTATAAATTTGCGCCTAGAGTTTGACATGAATCCTTTTACGCTGACCTATTTCTTCTCTTACCAAGCCCCGAGGTAAGCTTGCGATTGATCCGCCGCCAACAAATCAGTAAGTTTTGTTCACCTTTCCGACATCTGTCGAATTGGCCCAAGAACCGATGGGTCGCCGCGATAGCAGGCTGTCGGATTTGTGGCCCATTTATAGCTAGGGTTCTAAGTATCAGTTTCAAATATGAATATCAATAGGTATCGGCGAGTACTAGTTTGATATCGGTTTAGTGTAAGCAATAGAAAAGTATCAAATATAGATGATATTGAAAGTTCGTTTATTCAAAAATGCCTTTTTAGCACTAGGCAAAATGCGGTAGAGACAAGTAGACGTTCAAATGGTTGGTTTATATTCTATACTAGGGCCTAGTATAAAATATACCCTAGTAACTAGGGTAGGTAGGCTTATGTTCAGCAGTGAACATCTTCCAACTGATGATGATGATGATGATGACATAAGCCCAATAATATTATTACTCCTTACTCAAACTCCATTCCGAATTTTGGTTCACTTCTGTTCTGCTGTTGCGGCGTGAAGACAGAACAAACACACACTTTCCCCCCCAATAGATGAATAGTTATACATTAGTGTGATAAGATGCTATTAAAATATCGATATTGAGTATCTTCTTGATACCAGTTAACACATTCCAAGTATCGATTACCTAATCCCCAGTATCGAAAGTATCGTTCGATCCCTACACATTTATAGTGGCCGGGACCCTCGGGAAAGCTAGGGCGCTCTTTATGAGGGCCCGTTATGAGAAGTGTTATGAAATGTGATGATTTGTGCTCGAATGAAAAATATTGGCGAGGGAAAAATGGGGCTGGGATGTTCTATGTCACCTCTAAAATATATCTGTTATTTTACATTAGGAGTAGAATAGAATAGAATAGAAAAACATTTACTTGTTCAATACTTGCTTAACATAACTACGAACTAAACACATGACATTATTATGCACTTAAAGTATTGAATGGGCGTCGGCTCAGTATAATGCTGGTTACCGTTGACAACCAGCGCTGGTTTTCAGCCTAAACCCAGAGAGGGTAGGAACCAATATACGAAAAAGAAGAACTTAATCATCTAATTACGACACTTAAATAAGTTTAAGGAATGAGGAACTAAACTATACCTACTATAAATATACAAGGTGACCTTGAATTAGTATGTTATCCCGAAAGGGGTGTAAATCTACACTGTCTATCGTGGACAATGTTTCTTCTACGACTTTACTAAATTAATAGTTTTTCATTGAAGAAATGCCATGTAAAGTTTACGTACGAAAATAGCCTTAGCGCAGCTGGGTGGTTGAACTTCGTCCTTGACCGAGTGCACATAAATGAGTTTAACAACCTGTGTTTAGAAATGAGTTTATAGTATCTTATTAACTCTCGTAGCGATCGCAAATGCAATTTTATGAGTGGATTAATTTTTTACCATGAAAGTTTGGAAACACTCAGTTTCAAGTAAGACTCTCACAACTTGTAGGGTATCATGAACCCAGTCCCCCCATTTCGGGATAACATACCAATTCAAGATGACCTTGTATACAATACAATTACATACATACCTACGCCATACATAATAATTAATAAGTACAGTATATCTATGTGACAGATAGCCACAACAGAAAAAAAACCACGCGTAGTGTAATTTTTTTACTATGCTGTAATTGGCACCGTTATACCTAAGTATTATGGTATTAGATTGTTTCGTAATTCTTTAATGTGCAATAACTATCCAAGATCTATCGTGTTACGTACAAAATCTATTGTGTAGCATATATCTAACAGAATAGAGAAAGGATAGACCCACAAAACAAAACACCACGCCTACTTATAAAACGCATTTTTTTACATTGACATCTTGACAGCATTTTAATTTCTCCACGGATAAACCTCTATCTCGACTCTACGTTACTATGGTATGATACATGATGGAGAATCAGACGTGCATCTACCTATGGGGTGTTTGTTTACCGTTTTGGACAGGTAGGAAAACATACACTGTATGTCAAATTATTATTGTTTTAATTTGCTAAACTTTCATGCGCTTCACATGGTGGCATCAGAAGTTCATTATTGCAAGTACCTACCTACCTATTATTCCAGATAATATCATACAAACCTAGTAGGCAGCATTGTATTGTAGCCTACTCGCAACAATATTGTAGGTACAATTAGTATAAAATAATTTGCCAGTACCTACAATTTAGCTGATTACTAAACCTAAATACGTAATCCGATTGACAAATATAAATCTACAAGCATCCGCCCCGGGTTTCACTTGATCGATTGATTGTCAATACGAACTCCGCACATTTAAATATTCCAAAACGAAGACAAATAGCGCCAAACAGCAATCGCGTGTCGATAGGTAGTGATGGGGCAATATCGATAAAATGTTATCGATATTGCCTATTGATATTGTTTAGGTATACTATCGATCTCGATACGAGTGGTTAGTATAGTTATTACATCAATAATTGAAGGTACTCGAAAAATATATATGATGCAAACGTACATACGCACATAAATACAAAATAGGATTTCAAATTTCCGTGTATATTTTGCGGGTGGTCTGCCATTCAAAGAGAATTCTAAATAATCTAGGTAAGTATAAGACATGATTATAATGACCCATGATATTACCAAAAGTAAACACCAGGTCATGCGCCAAGATTGATAACGTTTGACTGATTGTTATTTTTTTTTACAAATTAAGTAGAATGTTTATACGGTTTATAAGTAAGTCCACAAAGTCTTAAACTTACATGATCCATATTTTAGAAGTCCGTAAGTGTTTCATGACTGCTGTCGGAACACTATCATTATCACGTTGTTTACTGATCAAAATTAAAATCAATACTAATGATAAAACTGTGACAGGGCTAAATCTGTACATTGAATCTTTTTTGAAAATTTTGGCTTCTTTACACTTCTAAGTCGATATAAAAAATAAACAATATTTTTTGAAATTTGTTTTGTCTGTCTGTCTGTCCCTTTGAACACGCATTACGCTGGAACTACTGAACGGATTTTGCTGAAATTTGGTATGGTTATAGCTGATTATGAAAAATGACATTTAGGATACTTTTTGTTTTCTAAAACGGCCAAGTACGGGCTGCCAGCATAAGGACGTAATTTTTGTTAAAGATTTTTTGTTTATATTCTATATATTTTAGTTTATATTTTATATAGTTTCGTTATTTTAGTTACATATATATTTTAGTTTTGTACATATATTTTTTCCTATAGAAGGAAGCTTCGCCGTTCCATCCATTCATTCTTTTCCCCTATTTTTTTACCATTCCCTTCTCTCTTACCCGTAAACAGAGTTAAGACTTAAAACTAATTAATCCGTGCGAAGCCGGGGCGGATCAGCTTGTGTTAAGTAAATATCTTACACATATTCCGGCTAAATCAGTTACAAGTTAATAATATTTCAGAAGTTAATCATAAGCCTCTGTTTGCGAACTAATTTAGTTAATTTATAATTAAGCTGTGATGGTATGGAAGTAATTTGTTATTTAATTGGGTTAGCACGGAGTTAATCAGCGGAAATAATGGACCTTTGTACAACAGCTGTTACGCAGAGGACATAGGTTGAAACAGGCTAGTTTACGAGCTAGTACAGGCTAGTTCAAAAAAGTACTGGCTTGTGACCTGTCAAGTAGTAAAATACAGAAGAAACCACTCTTATTTAACTAGCCAATCTTGACAGATGCTTACCAAACGTCAATATAATAAATGTTATTCTGGAAATGAGCTATTACCATATTAAATAAATAACACCCAACAATCACATACATAGACCCAATACCTACTAACTTAATTTTTTTATATCCCAGATGGAATCACAAGATAACTCTTCAAAATGTCACCATCATCATCATTAACAGCCTGAAAACGTCCACTGCTGAACATAGGCCTCCCCGGGGAGCTCCACTTTGAGCGGCTGCTCGCCTCCTGCATCCATCGGCTCCCCACTATATAGTGTAAATCAAAGTAGAACAGCTTATTGCAAATAGGCTGTTTTTAACCAGTAACGTTCACACCAGAATTAAAAAAATGTTCTTAGCATGTAAAATTACAAATTGCTTAATGGCCACTGTCACAGTGCAAGCAATCAAGCAGAACGCAATAACGGAAACTTGATCCAGAATGATAAATTTTATAATTGTACATGAGCTTCTCCAATTTTTAAAAACTAATTATTAACAAGACGTATGGGAAGTCAGCGATTAATATTTAGTGATAAAAACATTATATTCCGTAAAAAAATCACTGTCCCATCCCTAACCCACTAGAGTCGATCCATTTGATCCGCTGTTGTCAATATGAGTTATTGCGCTGACTTTTTTCAATCAGTCGTCGTGATTTCATTAGAAAAATTGTGTAATACAATATACGAGGCCGTATAGGTAGGTCACGTGCCAACATAACCCTGTTTACCATGTTTTGTGATTTAAAAGTGCTGCGAACACATTATGCCGAAGCATGAAAGGTCATTTTGATTTATTTCCTAAAACAGATAGGTCAGCTGAGTTAGACTTATTTTTTGAAAAAATGTCTTCTCAGCAGCTTGTACAGACAGCTTTTGTTGTGCGAACGTCTCCAAATTTTGCTCACTGACTGAGGCCAGCACGATTTTTAATTTTATAAAATTTAGCTTGAGGTTATTTTCCTATTCCAAACATTTCTGCCAAAGGCCATCTCAACATTTAGGTACTCCCATACCACACGTAGGTACGTCCAACCACATTTTTTTCGGTCTTCCTACTTCGAAGTTCTTACTACCTTTTTTACCATTAACATTCATCGTGGAATTTATTTTTAAAGTGTAATCTTTATAGATCAATTCATATTCAAAACTCTCATGGTGACATTGCGGCATTTAATACCAGCGAATAACATGACCATCATTTCATCATTAGATAGGTACCTAAATCCACAGAAAAAGACTGTAGTTCTGTATTCAGTAAACTTAACTGAATAAAAGTTGGGAAGTCGAGGAGAAGTTAAAGAATAAACGAGAGTACCTGTTATAATTAAGTCCGCATCCATCAATCATGGTACGCCATCTGCCGAGCGCCGGAGGAAGCTTGAGAATGGTCGTATGTATAGGCGGCACATTCTTTATTTTACCCGTAGATAAAATCAAAAACAGTAGAACAAAGATGGCACTGAAATCGCACTAATATATAACTAGTAGTTATGCGAACTGTAGACCTCGCGAGCACAAACAGGTTTGTAAGTAACCATAACGCGTATAAAAATTGTAATTTCAAATAAATTTTTTTGCTGTTGCTACCTTGACAGCTTTACCGGAAACATGTCTTACTCTACCTCTGTACTTATCGCTTCAAGACGCGCATTATATCTCTTTCTTTTCCATTAATTAATGACCTATTGACAATCGCTTGCAAACTTTACAATGAAATCTTAAAGACGAGGTTCAGATACCAGTTGGGTATTGGGTTGGCATGCAAATAATAATTAGGTATAAGTAATATAAACTTTGTTAGCTAAATATAATAATTGCGAGCAAATTAAAAAAAATTATAAATAGAAAACTGTTGTGGTAGGTTCTATAGATAGCGGTCGGCTGAAAAACTTTCTTTCTTGAACTTTTGTTAACTTTACCATAGACTTACCTACGTATTCACGTGCTTACATCTAAGTACTTATACCTACTTATTAATGATATTAGTTAACCAGCTTCACGGCTATTCTCTGTATTATTCCGTAGGTAGGTAAATATTACGTACTTATAATTAATTTAAAAGACGGGCGGCTTTGCCTACGGTTTCCCACTTATCCAATAAAATATTATGTGTTAATGGGATTTATTACAATATTTACGATCCTCAACATACGTCATCAATGTCGAAGGCGAGAGAGGTCCAAGGGTCCAAATGTGTGTTGCCCTCATCACCTTCAATTGTTTTTTGCCGTTTGTATAAACAGGGTGCAATTGATGAATTCATTAGCATAATCACAGATAAAATAATACCTAAAGTACAGATGCCTCATCTCAAACAACGGAATAACTCGGGCTATTTTACGAATTATTTGATGTCTACGTTTTTAATAGTACTTACGGGATATTTACCTTGATTAGAATCATTTTTGAGTTCCCGATATTTCGGCACAGTTACATGCACCATTTTCACGGGTAGACTGAAAGTACTACTGTAAGTACTATTCAAAACGTAGTAAACAACCGTGAAAGTTTAAAACAGTGTTTTATTTTATTTCTGCATAACGCTAGATTATCAAGCTATATTTATTGCGTGTTGGCGAAGTATTGGGCTAAATGAATACACTGGACACTAGCTAGTAACGCTCGCGACACGATCACCACATTTTTTTCACGTTCGGGCTATTTTTCATTTGTACCTGATGGGACCCCATGGCATAATACAACATTAATTATTCATTTATGTACCTACCTATTTAAAGAGTAAAGAGATTTTTTTTTTCATTAAAAATTATGAAGGTTGCCGACCTACGCCTATAGTCCAGTCAACGCGCAACGGATGACCTAAAGGGGATATCGAGTGAATGAGAGGGGACCTAAGCGATTTCTTCTAAAACGAGCTAAGCGTTTCAATTCAAGTAACTGATACTGAGAATCCAGTTTTCTGCTTTCTTTATTTTCTTGTTTATACTTATCACGTCGGCAAAATATTTCATCGCCGTGTAATAATTAAAATTATATCCAATAACCGGAACGGCTCGAATTAATCGCGTCGACGAAAACAAACATAAGCAAGATTCTTCGAAAAACGTTCCAGACCCCGGAATTATAAATTATGCCTGTCATTACCTACAATTGTTTTCAAAGATCCCTTAATAATAATTTGTTTGGCCTCGCAAATATAGGGGTGCCAACGCTGGCCACAGGTTAATGCCAGACCTAGTCTTACTATAGGTATGAGATAGAATTGAAAATAACGAATTTTAGCTCTATGAGTCAAAACTCTTAAATGGCAACGCTCAAAAGTAAAATATCAAAAAATTTACTGCATTTGGGCTATTTTTAGCACTTTTACAAGTCAAAATAGACTTATAATATTAATCGCGTATTCTGCAAAACATTCTAAGAACTCCATTTTGCTTTTGTTTTATTTATCCTCTCTTTTTAGGTTAATAATACCTATATTTAATTAAGAATAGACTAAAAACTCTTACATGACTGAATCCTCGCCCAGCTGCGTTCAGCCGAAAGACGTTCACTGCTGAACATAGGCCTTCCTGATACAGAACGCCACTTAGACCAGCCTTCCCTCTTGCATTAAACGTCTCTCCGCGATTTGCACGTCACTCTACCTTTAGAAAGGCCGGCTACGCTACATCTTCCGGTTCGTGGCCACCACTCGAAAACCTATGTTCCGCATACATTATCAGCTGCATAATCTAAATAGGCTGAAAATGGTCGGTGGTATAAACAACAGCGATTCTGCAGTCACACTTCTTTGACGGCATTTAGAACTGGATTTGCCATTATTGTTAGCTACCTCAATTTTTGTTTTTGATTCTGGCAACCCTAGAAAGAACTCAAAGTTACGACGGCAGCACGAAATTCGTCAAGACTTGAAAATAACTCGATTTTGTTTAATTTTATTTCGCAGAATTAATTGCTAGCTTAACAGCTTGGTACAGGGTTTCTTTTATTTGATTAAAATATGAAAGGTTTTGAAACGACTTATTACCACTGGCGACTTGTTAACTACCACCCTCCACGCTTTGAATCATATTAGATAGAAACAAGCAAGCGAAAACAAAAAAACAAAACAACACCACACACACTGCAGGCAGGTTGTTTAATCAAGCGATGAGACGAAAAACGAAAATCACAACCATAAAATTTCAACCAATAAGCGCTACTAAAATATCTACCAACAAAAAATGTCCCGTTAAAGTCTTAACCATGTCACAATTTCTCAACTTAACCTATAAGGTGTAAGCATAACTCCGTCCCCTAAATAAGCTACCAGCAGATGGCGCTCAAATTTCCGTGTTTTATTAAAAAGAAAGTCCCCTTGACCTACAACGAACTTAAGGTACGTTTTAGTGTGGCACTTTTTCAGAAATGAGCGAGATTTAATGGTAATGAAATACAAATGGGCAGAGGGACTTTTTTAGTGTCCCAGTTTTTTGTTTTGTGTCCCAGTGTACGTAATTTTACATCCAGCCAGCTCCTGTGTTTAATCTGTGCCCGGGTCAATCTAGTTTGCTAAATGAATTATGAATGAGTCTCGGCTTTTATAATTGCGAAATATTATAAAATATTATGATGGTTTGGGACACCTCGACGCATTTGGATTATTTACTGGGACCATGGTCTGATTACCGTAGATATAGGTACCTATAGTATAACCACTACGCGCTAATATGAATGCTCCAGAGACAATAAATACTGTTCTAGTATGTCAGATCAAGTCATTCCTTTTTTTTATTTACATAGGCTTAAGAGAACCGTATACCCTCGTCTTGTCCATACAACAGTGCCAACGCTTTTCCACCTCTTTTTTATGAGAATAAATGACGTGACGAGCTGGTCGTTTACCTGATGTTAAGCAATACGGCCGCCCATAACAGTTGCAGTGTCACTTGGAACTTTAAAATAATAAAGTTTCGCGTGACACTGCACTGCGCACGTCATCCTGAGCCATCACACAGTCTAGTAATCAGATTACTACACTGTGTAATCAGGTCATAAAGTCTCATTTGCCCAGTAATTTCACTAGCTACAATGCCCTTCAAACCGGAACACAGTAGTGCTTGCACACTACTGCTTGGCGGCAGAATAACTGGCAAAGCGGTGGTACCTACCTACCTAGACGAACTTTGCAGAAAAGTCCTACCACCTAGTAAAACCTCTAAATGTTATCTGATATGCTGTCTACCCAGTAAATAACTATGCTCGTACGTCTTCCTTTTTAAACTTTTTACAATATCTTCGTATTTACTGGGTGTATTTGAATTCATTAGCATCCTTTGAAACTATATATCTACTCCTGATACCGGTCACTTGTGGAGCAAAATTTTTGAATTCTAACACATTGGTTTGGTAATAATAATAAATCCAAAAAAATGGAATAACTTACTTAATCAAATGCTACAATACAAAATTTAATCAAAATAATGAAGTACTGTTTTTAATTAGTACATACAAGGTATAAAAACGGTTAAGTGTATCAAAATCATCCGTGCCAACCGCGTTAGGCGCCGTGGCAATCTTCATAATTTTCAATAAAAATATTTTCATTTACACTCTTTACTCTTAAATAATTATCTATAAATGATGTACTATCATGGGCTCAATTTATGCTAGTGAATTAAATTACATCCTGTATATATCCATATTCAAAATTTTTAGAGGGTGAAAGAAAACCGTTGGTTCCCGAAACGCATAAATGTAGGTAAATTCACTCATCTATTGTCTCTATAATACATGTGGAGAGCAGAGCGATGGCAATAACATATAAGTATTCGAATGTCAGCTGGGCATGTTTCATGGCATTATTATTTCAAGGTTACAATAATATTGTTCGAATTCATACCATGAACTTATAAAGTATTCCTGCGTGAACGAGACGTCTACATTTTTATATGGCGTTATCACTGTCGCACGTCAGTGTCAATATGATGTAGAGGTTATGACATGAACGTTGTATTTGATTGATTTAACGTGACGTCATCAAAACTGCTCTGACTCTGCAACATTAAAGTATTCTTAATTTTATGTCATTTGTCAATGTATAATTGCAGTAATATTGAAGTAATAATGCTATAAGACGTTGTGGTTGCCCCCCAGGATGGTTCTCTTAGGCTGAGTTGCACCATAATCACGGTTAAAGTTACGGTCAAATTTTGACATTAGCCCGCCCTGCGAAGCGTAGAACGGTTATAGTTAGCGTTAAAGTTAGCGTTAAAGTAAGCTGGTGCAACTCAGCCTTAAGGTTGGGTGGTTATGACTCCAACAAAACATTTTCCACACCACCTTTAGATCCTTATTCTATTAGTACCCACGCACCATTACATTTGAAACGTTTCGCAACAAAATAACCGAGTTATTAAACCTTACAGAAGTACAAAATGCTATACGTTAATGTCAAAAGCACAATAAAAATAAAAGCTGCAATAAAAACAGTTTCCAGCTTTTTAATCTCGCAAGATTAACGCGTCTCAGTGTGCGACGACCCTTCAAATATAGCCTCTCAAGGCAGCACTACAGACTACGTGGTCAACCTGCGGCCCGCTGAATATTTTGTGCGGCCCAAATCCGCTACCTAAAACCCACAACTAATTAATTAAATATTAAAGGCTGCATACAATGTAATGCAACAATGTTCGGCGCATCAGAATGAAATAATAGCCCCCAGCACCAGCAGTTTACCTGCCCAACACACGTTCTATAGATGCCATGGAGGCGGCTTAGCAGTGATTATTTGATTAAAAACCCGGCCAAGTGCGAGTCGGACACGAAAGGACACGAAAGGTTCCGTACCATTGTCTATAAAAATGATCAAATAAACACGTTTGTTGTATGGGAGACCGATCAATTATTTGTTTTATTCTGTTTTTTAGTGTTTGTTGTTATAGCGGCAACAGAAATAACACATAGGCCTCCCCCAGAGAGCGCCACTTTAAGCGGCTGCTCGCCTCCTGCATCCATCGGCTCCCTCTGCACGGGGCAAAGTATTAGTATCTATAATACAGGTGGACCACGGGTAGAAAAAAAATTCCCGTGGTACACCCAGGTGAACTAAGGTGGACCATGGAAAAAATAATTACCCGTGGTACACCCAGACATTTTGAGGTGGACCAAGGGAAAAAAACTTCCCGTAGTCCGTAGTGATGATTTTCTCAGCTACTTAAAAAATGCGACCATAGCTTAGATAGGAAAGCAACTAATCCATTGAGTAGGAAAGCGCTTTTGCAAACATTTTAGGACCTATAATTTATTTTAGTAAATATTCCGTCCAGTCGCTTGCAGCCCGTCAGTTTAGTTTGAGACTGGATGCTCAGAGGATCTTAAAACGCTAAGTGTGCGTCGAGCCTTAGGCCTTTAAACTTGTTAATATTTAAGGTAGTTTTCAAAGAAAATTTGCAGAGAAGCGTTAAGTCTTACGCGTGGGTGGGTCCTCTCATCTGTCACATCTAGTCGCGGACGTAACATCTTAGGCTAGTTAATTATTCTGTAGGGATGCGATGCGTAGGCAGTGTAAGGATTAAGGTAAATACTAGGTACGTATATGTTTTCAAAATTAAATTATAATAAATTTATTATAACGCTTACGTTACGTGGCAATGGGCACTTGGGCAGGCCACATCGCTCGCAGAACTGACAATCGATGGGGAAGAAAGGGTTTTGAGTGGCGACCACGAACCGGAAGACGCAGCGTAGGCAGGCCCCTACTAGGTGGACCAACCGACGATGTGGTGAAAACCGCGGGGAGCCGATGGATGCAAGAGGCGAGCAGCTCGTTGCGCGAATTTGAGCTTGCTAATGAGGCCAATAGTAAGGGCCATGTCTCAGTTTCACAACTCGAAACTAATTAGAAACTAGAGTTATCGCTAATAATAAACAGCGATTATTACACGGCGAGAAAATCGTCGGAACGCCACCGCAAACTCGCCCCAAAACGTAATAGTTTTCCAAAATAACCAAGATACATTTCCCGCGCACCGTGGGGCTTCGATTAAGGAGTCCAGAAGCCTCGTCGTTATTTTCACTTTCCCGTTTATAGCCACAATAAATAACATTAGGTTTATGACGCGTATAAAAAAATACTAAAATATCCGACGGCATACAGGCTGAATTTTTAATTTCGCCACGCGTTCGCAAAGAGTTTTTCGGTGTACCTTTAACAGTTTTTTGTTTTTCCGTGCCAAATATAGGCATATCTTTTCATTTTCATATCAGACTGTTTATTACGTCACGGAGTTATACTGGGATAACGAAAATGTGGCATTGTTCAGTTTGCATTATTCTCCAAAATCTGTGTCCGTGAACGGTTTTAGACTTTAGAGAAATGGCAATAAGGTGAAAATCTTGTCTTTTTGATTTCTTTTCACTTTTCTTTTTGGCTCGTCGCAACAGACAGATTGTTGAGTTCGAACCCCTACTACATACCAACCTATCACGCTAGGTAGAGAAAAATGTCTTTCCCATATAATAAATACTTAATTAACGGTTTTTCCCCGGTTTTTCACCCGCTGTTTCTTTTTCACGGCAAGTGCTCCACTTACACCGAGTAAAACGCAAAAAATGCGTCCCAAAAAGTAGACCAACATTTTCAAAAACAGCAAAAGTTGTCCCCTCGAGTCCTTGTAATAAAGACAGTTCTCTTCATATTTCCCGCGCTGTTGCTCACCAAACTGCCTATCCAGCTTCAATACTACCATAAAACTAACTATCTGTACCGGAACTACCTAATATTGTCCATATTTGGGACTGCTTGCTAAGTTTATACCGCAAGCTAGGCTTCCGTGGCGCTACTTACCCATTTTCCCAAGTAGGTAACACTTGCCTAATATTCCGGGATGAAGTTATTAAATTTCGGCAATTTCTTTACAAAAATAATCTTTATTTCTGTGCCCATGTTTTCACGATTAAAATAATTTTAGGGAACGTTGGGGCTAACTCGAACATGCTTTGAAGATCCACTTAGAACTAGATTTTACTTACAAACCCAGATAATATTTATAATGCTTACAAAAAAGAGTGAATTTACCGAAGTGCCTAAAAGTTTGTATTTAATGTATGTACCTAAGTAGATACCTAATATATCTTCAAGACTAAACAAACTTTCTTTTCACCGTTAGGTTGTAACTGAGTCAATACGACCGAGATTAGGCGATTCCAAAATTTTTCGAAAACAATTAAATATTTTGTAGCATCATTACATAGTAACCAAAAGCTGCTTAAAATTCGTAAGGAAAAAAAGGTATTCCGAGCAAGTTTCCGAAGAAAACAAAACTGCCAAGAAACTCAAAAATCCTTAATACTTTTTTAATTGGCACCGATTTCACGCATCTGGGCTTAGAGCTTCACCTACTTCTGAACTCTTCCAACTTAATTATGAAAGACAATTAGGAATCCTTGGCAAAAACCGTCATTACGTTATCCAGACAAATATGCACCTTAACTTTCTTAATATAAAGGTTAGAGGGAGGAAAAGGAGCTTGTGGGGAACGTAATCATCGTATTAAGAATTTCGACCATAATAGCTCTCCCTTTTAGGAAATTATTTCCTATGATTATAGAAGTAATTGAGGGGCTTTGGAAAATAAAGACGTCAGAAGTTTTTTGAAGCTTAAACGCGGAGCTTATTAGAAGCTACGGAAAATTAAAAAAAAATATATGCGTTTGTAAATAAAACCTTTTTACAGACAAATAGGTACTTATTAGCATATGACTTCATCATGACGACAGAGGAGCGCATATTCAATGATGTCTTTGTGATTAGTAAGGTGAAAACCGGTAGCGATCACCGTATTATGAGGCACATTGAATATCAATGTCAAGCTTGAAAGGTCTGGTGAAGTCTACGCTCTGTCCAAATCCTGACTGTTTCCCAAACAGTCATATGATATTCATTTGACTGAGGGTAGGTAAGAAATAAAAAGAAAAAAAAAAACAAAAGAAGTTCGGCATAGGATTATTTTGGTAATCATTTTACTATCGCATAATACCACAGACCTATGATACAAATGACGCCTATAGAAAAAGCTTTTTTTTTTGTTGTGCATAATACTTAGGCTGAGTTGCACCAGCTTACTTTAACGCTAACTGTCACCGTCCATGCTTCGCCGGGCGGACTAATGTCAAAATCTGACAGTTATTTTAAGTGTGATTATAGTGCAAATCAGCCTTAGTTATTATTCCGACAAGTAAACCACCATCTTGTAAAAGTTAATGATTATTCTTGTACCGCTGGGAACGCACCGAGAGCACTACATTACCTTATCTGTGGCAACCGATATTATACTCCGACCCGGGGGTGGATCACAGAATGAAGTCACGTGCGAGACGACGAGACTAAAATCTGAAGTAAATAAATAAATAAACAAACATATGTGGACATTTCACACAGCGCCATCTAGCCCCAACCTAAGCAAAGCTTTGAATATGGGAACCAGATGACTGATACAATACTTAGATACTTTTTTGTTTGTAAATACATACATAGAATACAATATAACACCCAGACACAGAACAAACATCTCTGTTCATCACACAAATGTTTGTCCTGGGTAGAAATCGAACCCACAGCCCGCAGTTCAATAGGCAGGGCCATTATTCCGTATCGATTCCTTACTTTGAAACCACGCGAATTCCTTGTCTTAGATAAGAAATCTACAAAAGTATATTTTCTATGAAATGAAAACGAAACCGCGTGAAATGAATTTGGAATTGGCGGGATTTGAACTGCCAAAAATCATACGTTCTACTGAGACGCGTTCCGAAACATCAACACGTCTAAAGATATGACCACTTATGTCAATATATTTTATTCAATATAAAGATAATTTTAATGTAAAGTAAAATATATATATATATATATATTTAATATTATAATTTATTTTATGCAAAATAAGTAAGTGTATCAAGTTATATTCATGTAGGTTTGTTACTAGTATGTTATTATTATATCTAAGTTTATGTAATTTATAAAAATACGTATTTTTACATCAATCTATAAATAATTGTACTGCACCGCTACCTTGTTTTTCTTGCACGTCCAGGTTGACTGGTAGATAATGCTTCATAGCATTAAGTCCTCCTTGTACAATGTTTTGTGCTAAAGTATAAATAAATAAATCAATAGACCTGTGTCGTACTTTACGAGAAGAATCTCGCACACGACTTCTATACTTATATTATCGGCCCCTGGCCTGCCTCGAACCAGTGTTTATCTTTACGCCGCCCTTTACTCCCTGTGGACGGTTAAAAATACAAGGAAGAATGAAACATTACCGGGGTTGTAAAATAATAAAGTATCTCTCGCTGGATGAATATATTTTTAGTGGATCGGTGAGGGCGATCCTTAGTCTTGTACGGACTAGAGGCAGCACGCGGTTGGTTTCATACGCTCTTTTAGACTGCATATTTGAGCCATTTATGGTGGGTTTTTTGATACGTAGTTATGGCACAGAATAATGAATATGTTACGTTATGGGAACCAATAGCTTAAACTCTAACAAATTCTAACCAGTAGTCAGTTGTTTTAAGTTTCTAACCATTGGTTAACCTAACTACGGATCAAAACCCCCACCTTTAGGGGTTGAATTATCAAAAACCTTTTCTCAGTAAGTAGATAAAATACCTTCTAAACTTCTAATTATACGGTCTCTACAGGTGGGGAGGTATGGGTTCTACCTATTCTATGGCTTAGCGGTTTGTCCAGTGACTGACTGACTGACATACATTGTCGATCATCATCATCATCAGCAGCCCGTAGACGTCCACTGCTGAACATAGGCTTCCCCCAGTGAGCGCCAATTGACATCACACACACATCGTTGATATAACAATAATACATTTATGTATATTGTCTGCCGCTTGGTATTATAGAGTTAGAGTAACTTCACTAGGTAGCTCTCAGTATACCAACTTTCGACCGCGGCCGCGAACTGAAAGACGCAGCGTAGGCCGGCCCCCTACTAGGTGGACCAACCGTGAACCGTGGGGAGTCTATGAATGCAGGAGGCAAGCAGCCGCTCAAAGTGGCGCTCTTTGGGGGAGGCCTATGTTCAGCAGTGGACGTCTTCAGGCTCATGATTATGATGGTATCAACTTTGGGCTGATGACACACAGAACTTGCTGTGGCTGGCCGTGTGGTCCTGGTGGTGTGAGAATACGACCACCCGATCTCGTCCCGCGAGTCCTGTAAGAGCCGGCTAAGGGAATACATTCTAAGGAGAGTACAGCAGCATTCTACATTAAAATTTTGTGATCACCAAGTCGCTTGCCAAGCGTGGTGCCGGTTTATAGTAAAACCGCAGCGAGAACGTCTTCCGGATGATGATTGTGTGTGTGTGTGATATGACCTTAGATCTTTAACTATAGGTAGTTAATATCTGGGATTTTACTGGGGTTAAGTTAAAGTTAATAATATTATTACCCAACAGTGAAAACGGGCTCAAAAATTGAATAAACCTAAAAGTGTTAAAATTATGGCGAAGAAATAAAAACTCGAAGTAGGATTGTTTTTATTTATGTTTTATGATTAATGTTGTTTGTTCACAGTATCGGGGGTAGAAGGGAGAAAGCGGGTGGTTATGTTGGTGTTAACGCTAATTTACTCAGAAATGTGGTGTCGGGTGTTTAGGGGTTGGAGAAAATTTTATGAAGTAAGTATTAATCTATACATATAATAAAACTGTAGAGATAAAAAAATCTGTAAATGAAAGATATCGAAAAAAAAATGACACAGGTGGGCTTGAAATTTTTCGCTGATCACGTTAAGCTACTTTTTAGACATTTTGTCTGTTTGTTTGTTTGTTTGTTTGTTTGTTTGTTTGTTTGTTTGTTTGTTTGTTTGTTTGTTATGGCACAAGTCCGAAAATACTGAACAGATTTTCATGCGGTTTTCACTAATAAGCTTAGAAAAACCCGGCGCACAACATAGGATATATTAAATTTTATATATCGTTAATTTTGTTTTTGGTGAAAATGTGTAAGATTTCATTATGAAACGGAACGGGCTTTTAACAAGATGGCCGCTTCAAGGGTTCAAGGTAAATTTTTTTTTTCTTACAATTTGGCTCCACACATAGTGTAGGTATTTAGTCAGAGTCAAAAGGTAAGTTTTATTTTAGCTACTAATCATAGATGAGAGAAAAAAAAAATTACTCTGTGCTATTGACGGTAATTTTATTTCGGGGTTATCTGGAGGCACAGGTTAAAGAAAAAAATTTCTGTTAGTATTATGGTGCGGCTTCATATATACGCCCGAACCTTCGCTGTTGAGTTGGCGCGCAAAAACATCTCTGTTGACTATCCTCGAAGTTTTTATAGCGCCACAACCCGGACACACAGTCAATTTGTTTGCCTGCTGCGCAACCGACGTGGGTTAAATAAAATGGAGGAAGCAGTAGCGTTATATTGCATGTCGGCGAATAAATATGTTTTTGAACTGTATGTATATACTTATACATCTACCTACCTACATGTACTGTATTGTGAGGCATCCATTTAGTAATAAACTAGCTTCAGAGCGAGACGGTTGTTTCATTACTAGCGCGTACATACTATCTGGCGACGAGTGTGATCTACCCACAACAAGGGAAAAAAAAAAGCGAAGTAAAATGTCGAATTTTATCGGAAATTTAAGTGTTTTCGACCATAAAATTCACGAATGGGACGTGTTTTACGGAAGGTTGATGCAATTCATTAAACTGAACAACATTGCTAGCGGTAACAAAAGTGCAGTGTTGTTGACGAATCTGTCGGATGAATCCTACCGTCTGGTTCGGAATCTTGTGCATCCGAATACGCTCGAGGAAATCGATTTTAAGGAGCTAGTGAATGTGCTCAACAAGCATTTCACACCAAAGCGGTCTACGTTCGCCGACAGGGCGAAGTTCTACGAAGCGATCAAATCCGACGGTGAAAGCATCGAGGAGTGGGCTGCACGGCTGCGAGGGCTAGCCGTGTATTGCGATTTTGGCTCGGAGCTGGACACGCTGCTGCGTGACCGTTTCGTGCTAGGCTTTAGAACGGGACCGGAGCGTGATAGATTGTTTGAGTGCGACTCAAAGAGCCTGACCTTTGGGCAGGCGCTGGAGGTTGCTCAGAAGGCAGCTTGTGCACGTCAAGCACGCGCTGAAGTAGCTGTAAAGGAGGAGCAAGTATTTCACGTGCAAGAAGGCGGGCCGCGGCGCGCCGGCGCCGGCACCGGTACGGGTTGGAGCCGCGCGGCCGGCGGCGGCGGCAGCGGCCGCAGGTCCGATAACGGCGAGCAAGCTCGGTGCACAGTGTGTGGTTTAAAAAATCATAATGCGGTTCAGTGCAGGTTTAAAAACTACAAGTGTTTGATATGTGGGCAAAAAGGCCATTTAAAAAAGTTATGTGCGGTCAAGAAATCAAATATTCATAAAATCGAGGCGGAGGAGGCGGAGAAGTCTCAGGTTCAAGAACATATTTGCAAGGAGTGTGAACTATATAACATGAGGTATGTGGACTATAATCCGATTAAAATTACTGTAAATGTAAACAAAGTAGATTTGTGTATGGAGTTAGATACTGGATCGGGAACTACTGTTATTTCAGAACAATTGTTTCTGCTTCATTTTGCTAATTTAAGGTTACATAAAAGTGACTTAAAAATGTGTCTTTATAATGGCCATAAAATCACGCCTCTGGGGTATTTTATAGCTAAAGTGTCATATGCCAAAATAAGTGAAGATATTAAAATGTATGTAATAGAAAACGGGGGACCGCCCTTACTTGGCCGTGATTTTATGACAAAATTTAGAATTTACTTTGCAACAACAAACAACAACTTGACCTGTACGAATAAAAATATTGAAGAAGTGCAGCGGTTACTGAACCAATATCCAGACGTTTGGAAAGACGAACTAGGAACCTTCAATAAATTTGAGGTCGAACTGCAACTTAAAGACAATGCGTCACCAAAATTTTTTAAGCCACGGCCGGTGGCTTTCGCTCTAAAAGATAGGCTCAGTGCAGAACTCGACAGATTAGTAAGTTTAGGTATTTTGATGCCAGTTAATTACTCTGAATATGCTACGCCCATAGTACCTGTTTTTAAAGAAAACGGGAAGCTTAAAATTGCCGGGGATTTCTCATGTACCTTGAATAAAGATTTAAAAGTGGATAAGTATCCCTTACCACGAATAGAAGAGGTCTTCTCCAAGATAGGTGGGGGGGAAACTTATACGAAAATTGATTTGAGCAACGCCTACAATCAATTTCAATTATCAGAACATTCACAAAAGCTGACTACGATAAATACACACAAAGGTTTATTCTCTTACACTCGATTAGTCTACGGATTAGCTAATGCACCAGCTATTTTCCAAAAGGCAATGGAAACTTTACTATCCGGCATAGATGGAATTAGTATATGGCTCGACGATATATGCATAACCGGCCCAACAAAAGAAACTCACCTGTCTCGATTACGGGAGGTTTTAAGTAGGTTGCAAGGTGCAGGATTGCGCCTACAAAAAGATAAGTGCGTGTTTTTCAAAAGTAGTGTAACTTATTTAGGATACGTAATAGATAAAAATGGATTGAAGACGTGTCCGAGTAAAGTTGAGGCCATTCTCAATGCGCCGGCGCCCACCAACGTTTTAGGGGTAAAACGATTTCTAGGGGTAGTAAACTACTATAGGAATTTTATTCCGAGTGCATCGGCAATACTTAGCCCGTTGCACGAACTATTACGCACGGGCGCACAGTGGCAGTGGAGCGAGCGACATCAAGCGGCGTTCGAGAGCGTTAAACGCGAGCTAGCCGGTGAGCGGGTGCTGGCGCATTTCGATCCGGAGGCGCCGCTGGTGCTGACGGTGGACGCGGGCCCGTGCGGGCTCGGCGCCGTGCTCGCGCACCGGGACGCAGACGGCCGAGAACGACCGATTGCGTTCGCATCGCGATCTTTGACCGTCAGTGAGAAAAACTATAGTCAAATCCAGAAAGAGGCGACGGCTATTATCTTTGGCGTAAAACATTTTCATCAGTACCTGTATGGCCGTCAGGTACCCTTTATCTTGAAAACGGACCACAGGCCTTTGTTGTCAATATTCGGCAAAGAAACTGGTATATCAGTGACGACCGCCTTACGCCTACAAAGATATTCAATAATTTTAGCCGCATACAATTATATTGTACAGTACATAGACGGTAAAAACAATCAAGTCGCAGATTATTTTTCTCGGTCACCGTTATCAGTCGCGGACAGCGATAGCGAGCAAGAAGAAGAGAATAGCAAATATTTTCTTTTCCTAGAAGCAAGCGTAGAACCGGTTTTGTTCGAAGATATTAAGCGCGCGACTGCGGCCGACGATATACTGAAAACGGTAATGAAGTACATGAGTAATGGTTGGCCTAGGAAAGTACAATGTAAATCTATAATGTCGTATTTTCAATGCAAATCGGATTTAGAAGTTATAGATGGGTGTTTGTTTCGCGGCCATAGAATAGTTATTCCGACTGTCTATAGAGACAGAATGTTAACAGATTTACATTCGGCACATTTTGGTATCGTAAAGACGAAAAGTGCAGCTCGTAGTAGAATGTGGTGGCCGAACATAGACGCGGACATCCAGCGATGGGTGGGCGCGTGCGCCGCGTGCGCCGGAGTGCGCAGCGCCCCGCCGCGCGCGGCGCCCTCGCCCTGGCCGCGCCCGCCGGGGCCGTGGCACCGCATTCACATTGACTATATGTCTATAGGGCAAGTTGTATACCTCATCGTCGTAGATGCGTTTTCCAAATGGCTGGAATGTGTTCAGATGGACCGTGGTACTTCTACAACTGCGCTTATTCAAAAACTGAAACAAATGTTTTCTAGATTCGGTGTGCCTAACGTAATTGTGTCTGATAACGATGTGAAAATAAGTTCGTCAGAGTTCCATACATTTTGTCGCATTAATGGTATTGAATACTTGAATTCGCCTATTTACCACCCGGCCAGTAACGGGCAAGCAGAAAACTCTGTTAAAACTTGTAAAAAAATTATCAAATGCTTGTTCGCGGAAGTTAAATGCCATAAAGATATTCATGAAAAGTTGCAGAGTTTTCTGTTTGAATTTAGGAATACCACACATTGCGCGACAGGTGTAACGCCGGCTATGCTGATGTTAGGCCGTAATTTAAGATGTAGGTTGGATTTAATTCTACCGCAACAAAAAGATAATGTACACACCGAACAGTCTGTAATGAAGCCAAGCCGATGTTTTCTAGTCGGTGAAACTGTATGGGCTATGTGGTTTATTGCTAGGAAGAGCGTGTGGAGTGTAGGAATTGTTAAGAAAAAGATAGGTAATAGAATGTTAGAAATTTATTTTACGGATTATAAAACTAGTTGTAATCGACACATAGACCAAGTTAGGAAATATACTGGTAGTGAGAGCAACAATTGTGAGACAGTGACAGATAGTAGTAATCTAACCGGGGGGGCGCCTGGCATCAACAGCGGCAACGTACCGCTGGTGGCGCCACGCACCCCGCTGCCGACGCCCTCGCAGCCTTCGCCCTCCATGGCGCAGGCGCAACCCGATGTGCAGGTCTCCGCGACGTCGCAACCGCCGGCGCCGGCATCCCCACCTAGTCCGTCAGCCATAGCTGTGGGGGAGGAGATGTCGGATGCGGCCGATTGTGGTGATAATGATGACAACATGACCGGTATTGATGTAGAAGCGCAGACGGATGCGGATTGCGATGAATGGGCGGAGGCTAGCGAGGTGATAGACGTCGTGACCCAACCGGAGGAACAGTGTGCCGATCCTAATGAGGATATTGTACCATGTGATGTAAACACTTCTCCGGCTGGACGTTCTAGAAGACACAGAGAACCAGTAAATTATAGGAAGTATTTTTAGTAAACATAAACTTTGTGTGTGCGATTGGAGTGAGAACTTGTTTTGTTATTGTTACAGATTCCCAAATTAATGTTGGAGGGATGAACTGTATGTATATACTTATACATCTACCTACCTACATGTACTGTATTGTGAGGCATCCATTTAGTAATAAACTAGCTTCAGAGCGAGACGGTTGTTTCATTACTAGCGCGTACATACTAGTTTTACAAACTGTGAGAGTATTATTTGCGATTACAAAAATAAATTTTAATAGTTTTCATTTATAATTCCTTATCAATATGAAGTAAAACCAATTTTTTTTGATCATGGTTGTTATAGTGGCAACAGAAATATATCATCTGTGAAAAATTCAATTGTCTAACTATCACAATTCATCCTGGTGACTGATGGACAGACAGACGGACAGCGGAGGTTTAGTAATAAGAATTTACCCATTCAGGACGGAACCCCAATCATTTTTATTTCATTCTGAACAATCCCCACTGCACTAAACAATAAGAAAGTAATTTAATGCATGTTTTTATTTATAACTTAAAAAAAACAGTAAATAATAGCGCGCCTGCATTACCGGCAGTGTATCACACTTTGGGCTACGGCGAAATACATCGCGCGATAACTTCGTCTGCGCTCGATGCAATGCAGATTAGAGAAAAACAATCTGTTATTATGTAATTACCTATACCCAAGGAAGTCATAATATGTATTCCTTAAAGATTAGTTTTTTCGTTAATCTGTGGTCCAAACTAAAAAAGAGGATAGGTATGAGAACCTTCTTGAATATGACCACGACACAGAGAAAAAGGAATTTTGAAAACTAAAAACTTCTTAGACTTTTTATTATAAGTTTTAAGGCTTCACACGATATCATATTTAGCCAATATTGAAACATAACTAAAATTATTATTCATGTTTTCGATTTATTGGGTTCTGGCGAGGGCAAAATTCTTTATTGACGATCTGTTATTATGTATTAGTATTCGAAAAATCTACTACGCGTTACCATTCGAAATAAGTATTTAAAATTGTATTTATAGTACCTATAGCTTAACCTATAGTAGTAACATATTCAGTAATCTGTGCCTATAGGTTCTTCATTTATTGACCCTAGCTTTTGCTACGCATTGTAAAACCTTTTTTATTTTGGCATTAGACAAAACATGTAATTAGCCAATGATACGAAGTATTTTATGAAAATTGTTTAAAGGGGAGATTCTTAGACTTTTTATTACGTATCATGCTATTATCATACGTAGGCAATATTGAAGCTTACATAATTAACATTTTTATTAAAGTTTTCGATTTATAGGGTTTTGGCGGGAGCAATGTTCTTTATTGTGGCGATCTGGTCAAATGCATTATTTACATAAAGTTACTACACGTTACCATTCTAAATATGTAGTTAAAATTATTTTTGCCCTAATGCTACATTCTGTATCGACCCCAAAGAAGTTTTAAGGTACTTATAGTACTTATAGCTACTTAAGTTATAGACCCTTACCATTGCTACACATTTTAAAACCTTTTTTATTTTGGCATTAAAGTAAGCCGGAGCGCGTGCTATTATTTGTATTTAGCCAATGATACGAAATATTTTATGAAAAATGTTTAAAAAGGGTAGGTACTTAGATATAATAATATTTAGGTATTCATTATGGCAATTGTATTCTCGAATTAACAACAGCATGGCGCGCAAGGTTCGTTTTTGACTGTTTTTGATTTGTTCTTCTTCTTCTTGCATGTTGATAATAGTTAAAATATTTTAGATCTGTAGGCTATTAAAAAAACCACGGGTAAAAATGATTAGATTACTCGGTTACTCCAAGAAGGTTAAAGTTTTAGTAAGTAACTATCTTTGGATGTAACTAATAATTATGTAATGACGATTTAACCTACTTCCTCACTTTCATCACTAGGTAGGTATGTTGAAAGTGCAGTGGGAATGAAACAGCGTGGAAAATAGTGGACATAATAATAATTATAACGGTCGATTCTTTAAGGAGTGGTGGTTTAGTATTTGTAATTCCTAATTAGTATTAAGTAAAATTAATTCTTTATTTTATTTATTTATTTTTATATACACCTATTTTTATATATCTATTGACACTGGCAAAGCGTAGGTACCAATTCGAATGGAGCCAAACTTAAGAAGGTAAAAACAATGTGGTAAATGGAACAAAAAGCGCGCGGATATGTAAAACTGAGCAAAGCAGCATCATCGTGCGTGTGTGTCATTCTTTCATATTTTTCTAAACTGTACCTGCCTGCTTAGGTAACTACTGCCTAAACAAAATTTACTGAAACATCTGTGAAAGACCTGAGTGAAGTGATGATGATTTCTTTTTGTTGTAATATGAAGAGGTAGTTATAAAATTGTAGTTTTTTGTTTGAAACTTCTTTTCTTTTACTGTTTTATAAATCTATATTTGACTCAAAACATTTAATTTTAGGTAATGGCTTAAATAACTTCCACTCACGGCTATGCTTGCGTTATACCTATATCTATGCTAATACAGGTTACTGTGCTCAGCTTCGAAAAGATTTAGTGCATATTGTTGTTTGGTACGAAATGAATGATCTATTATTAGACTACTTATAACGTAAAAATAACATAACACAAGGGTGCGAAGCCGCGGGCAAAAGCTAGTATAGTATATTTTACTAGGTGGTAAGATTTTTCTGCAAAGTTCGTCTAGGTAGGTAGGTACCACCGCTTTGCCAGTTATTCTGCCGCCAAGCAGTAGTGTGCAAGCACTACTGTGTTCCGGTTTGTAGGGCATTGTAGGTAGTGAAATTACTGGGCAAATGAGACTTTATGACCTGATTACACAGTGTAGTAATCTGATTACTAGACTGTGTGATGTCTCAGGATGACGTGCGCAGTGCAGTGTCACATGGAACTTTATAATTTTAAAGTTCCGAGTGACACTGCAACTGTTATGGGCGGCCGTGTCACTTAACATCAGGTGAACGACTAGCTCGCACGTCATTCATTCATAAAAAAAAATGCACCACCAATCCGCTGGCCGCAGCATGGATTATGGCGTAGCAGAATTCGCCCTAATGGGGCCTACTATTGACAGCCTGTCCATAGTAGGCCCAATACAAGTCGGCTCATAATCGCGGGATCAATTCCCGATACGACAAGTTTCAAATTCAATTTATGCACAGGAAAAAAACGAAAATCGTTCTGTGCTCTGGGTGCTGTGGTCCTCGTTTCCTCGGTCTTAGATACAGAGAATCCTAGGTAAGGTCCAGAATTTATTTTGTGATCGTTGAGCGTTACTACTACAAAACTCTCCTTGTGACAGTAGGCCCGTGTCCCAACCGTGGGCCACACGGTGATACCTAACTCATAAACATTATAGGCACGCAGTAGCTACAGTACAGACACAAATACCTGTATTAGTACGCATGACGCTAAAAGATATCAGTAGGCCTAGTAACAATATTTACGTGCGCGTAAGTGTAACGTTAACGTAAGTCAGTTGTATGGCATTTGGTTGTAATAGGGGTATTACGATTGAGCTAGCAGCGATGCTGTCGCGCGTCTGCCGCTCAACTGCTGTCAAAATTGTATGAACTTTGACAGCAGTTGAGGAGCAGAAGCAATCGTAATAGGGGGGTTGTACGTTAACCTTACACTTAAGCGCGCGTAAATATTCGTGCTAGGCATAGACATATATATAAGGACAGGCCTAATGACAGATTAAACCGTCGTTTCAAAGAGGGAGTCAAGTTCACAGATTGACATCCACTAGCGCCCAGTCTGTGTTGGAAGTGAGAAGATATCGGTCGTGTGTCTCAAAGAAAATATGCCAAGTTGTATGACCGATCGAAACTCGTTGTATGGGTTTGCAAAACTGTGACCGAAAGAGACTGTGACCGAACAGTACTAACTCAATATTTGAAGGGTTGCACAAACTACACTGTAAAGTGCAATAAAAAGAAATACAAAGTTTCTTAGTCAATATTTTCAATATTACACTCCGTTTTGTACGAAAATAATCGGGATAAAATATTTGGGATAATCATTGTAAACAAACATTGACGGACATGATGGCAGCGTTTAATTTCCCAACTCATCGTAGTTCCTGAGTAATCTAAGAGATGGCGCTGACTTTTCCCCACACCATTTTGAGTAAATAAACTGTTCCTTCGGGCATATCCTGATATATAGATCTATGGTGCTAGGCCTACAGTAGTATAGCTCCTAAAAACGCTCTTCCAACTAAGCCACGGTTGCATGCCAAAAATCATATTCGTGTAGGAGTTATTTTATCACTTTAAGTTATATAAATATGTATTCTATACGCGCTAAAGGACCCAAAGAATTAAAGCTAATCTGCGTCATAACGCAAAGTTCACGAACTTGCTAAAAACCCATAAAATCAAAATTGCGAAATGACAGAGATGCTGACTTTAACATCTGTTTTGATTACAAGCACCAGAACCCTGAAGAATGAGCTTCAATTAACTATTTGTCGCAAAATAAAAGCAACGTGCTGCTACTTTTGAGAAAAAACAATGAAATATCATTTTCGGTTCGACCTAATTAACCTGAGTCCCTACTAGGTGGAATGGTGATCTGGTGGAAACCGCGCGGAGCCGATGGATGCAGAAAGCGAGCAGCGGCTCAACGTGGCGCTCTGTGGGGGAAGCCTATGTTCACCAGTGAACGTCTTTAGGCTGTTGGTGATGATGATGATGAACCTGAGTCCCTGTGGCTTTGCACCCGGCATTTAGGTATACCTATACGTATATTACTCACTTACTCAATCACACAATGGTGGAGGAAAACGGCATGTTTAAAGATCACAAAAGAGGAGATGATTAAGTGTCATCCACAAGCCCGCACTTGGCCAAGGTAGTATATTATGGCCTACACTCTCTCTCTCTTTGAGAGTGGGCCCGTGGCCCAACAGTGGGAATGTATATGGGCTGATGATGAATGGCTATTAAGTGAATTCACAATTTAAGATTTTACTAAAGGTCAATACAATACAACCTAGCGCGGTCTTTGTATTCTACGGCGGTGTCTACGACTGGATGGACCTACGCCGTAGATCTCACCTCTACGGCCACCTACGGCGTAGATTAGGCCAAGCGTAGATCGCAGGCCATGCAATGCACCAACAAGCATCGAGTAATTACTAACCTCAACAAGTTATTGTATTCTATAAGTTCCTTGATCTTATCTCAGTGATGTGCTTACTGTATAGTATTAGATGTCTGTGGTGACGTGTTGTGGAATTATCACCATTGGTACGAATTTATAAGCTGCACTAAAATCAAATTTAAGTAGGTATTTAAGTATTTTTCTTTATCAAAGTTGGGTTTATTTCTGACAACTCTCATAAGTAAACGGAGATCTTTGGGGTCTAGGAATAAGGTATGTGAGCAAAAGTTGCATTTTTAACTGTTTTCGTTCACCGTTCGGATAGCTCAAAAACAATCAAAAATGGCATCGTGAACAGCCAAAAATATCAAAGTTGGCATTATTGATAAAATTTACAAAACGAACGCTTTACATCAACGCTAATTTAGTTCCAAAGCGAACGCTGCATATGTGATCATTTTTGGCATTTTAACTGTTAATTTTGCCATCCGTGGCTATCCGAACAGGTCTTAAGAAGTAAGCGCACAAGTAATATCTACTGTAAAATTTATTTCTCACGAGTTAAGTAAAGCAATTCATGAGTTTTCCCCCATTATATCACAACGCTCAACTCGAGGAGATAAATGCAACATAAGTTTGAGAAAACACCAAATATTCATTAGAAAAAACATTTCGACTTTAGGATGTAATGTGATCAAATTATTTTTTTATCGGACTATCTACCTAGTAGACGTATTAAGTCCTATAACCACGACAAAAACTTTTTATTTTATCTATGTTATCGCCATGTCTTTGCCATGCTGTTTCTATATTGCGAAAGACGGCGTTCGTCAGCCTATAAAACAGGCTCTACACAAACTTTCTACAACGAGTTAATGCGACATCGAACGACAGGACTCCTATTTGATGTGCTTTTAATATTTTCTTAAAGCCATTAAAGCTTTTAACAAGTTAATGAGGTTATGACGCCATCTTGATTTAAATCTGTCAAAACGGCGCCACTCCTAATTGTTTAAAACGGCGTTGATTGGGACGACCGTTAAGATGCTGCAATTTAATATTGTTTCGAAGAGAATTAAGAGTTAATGGATTGTGATATTTTACCATTACTTACGTTGATTGTAACCGGCGTATTATTACAATCAATACCTACTCAAAACTACAACAACTAAAGATATTGTACATAAGTGTACGTAATACAGATCATGTACAGATCTATAAAAATTATATCTTTGTAGGGTAGGTAGATAGGTAGGTATAGGTATACCTACCACGTAATTATACTATCCTAATTCCTAATACAGTGTATATCACAGTATGCAGCCATAAGTAAGTATCATCATCATCATCATCATCATTAACAGCCTGAAGACTGCTGAACATAGGCCTCCCCCCGGGAGCGCCACTTAGAGCGACTGCTCGCCTCCTGCATCCATCGGCTCCCCGCGGCTTTCACCAGGTCGTCGGTCCATCTAGTGGGGGGCCGGACTACGCTGCGTCTTCCAGTTCGTGGTCGCCACTCGAGAACCTTTCTTCCCCATCGGTTGTCAGTTCTACGAGCGATGTGGCCTGCCCATTGCCATTTCAACTTAAGTAAGTATAACTAAGCTAAATTAATCATTAATTGATGTTTATTTGGCTAAAACCAGTATCACTATTCAAGATGTATTCTGTGTTTTTAGTTGCCTAATGTCACTAATGGCTTAATGCTTAAGCATGCGTTGTTATGACTTATGAGTTATTACTAAAATGCCTGTATACTTAGTAGGGGTAGTTTAAGGGTAGGGTATCAAGTCTGTATCTATTAGGTAACTTAGTTCACTCAGTTGTCAAGGCAACAGTGCAGCAAACACAACTTTACCTGACTCCGTTCACAGTTGTTTTTATCAAAAACATCCATTTAACATATAAAACATGTCGAAACAGAAAACTGGTGGTGTGTGGGAAGACAAAGAAGTACTGTTTGATTTGCCATTCGCGTAAGTGGTCCTCCTAGTTATCGTAGTTACTCATCTTACGCTCTTCCTTCATCTGAGGTTAAGGATTTAGGATAAAATATCATCAGAAAATAAAGTAAAAAACTGCGTCGCAGCATAAGTTGTTTCCAAAAACTACATCACACAGGTTCCTTTCACAAAACATCTTACTTTTCTTGCAAGAAGTCAAGGTATTATTGCAAAATGATTTCATGGTGATAAAAAAGCGGCTTTAATTCATAGCTAATAACTACTTACTATGTACTTTTATCTATGTAAAAAAATCTATATAGAAGTAGGAGGTACCTACATTTTTTATTGCTTCTACTTCCAGCTACCTGAGACTGCGACCCGGCGAGAAGATTTTCGACAGGATAGAGCCGATAGAAGATACGAAAGGGAACAGTGGCACTAAGGGACGCATGGTGGTCACCAGCCTGAGGATCATATGGCACTCTTTGGCCTCTCCCAGGATTAATCTATGTTAGTACCTATAGTTCAAGATGTTGGGCTGGTTGACCAAATACCTATTTTATTTATTTGTGAGATAAGCGTTTAATAGCCACTTTAATTGCATAGAGTCTGAACTAACTGATCAAAGAACAGAGGATCTTGAATCGAGTCGTAATGATACACCTATAGCGAGCAAATGATATTAGCATGCTGGAATGGCAATGGGCAGGCTAGATCGCTCGTAGCACTGACAACCGATAGGGAAGAATAGGTTCTGGAGTGGCCATCACGAACTGAAAGATCCAGCGTAGGCCGGCCACCACTAGGTGGACCGAAGATTTGGACTGTGGGGAGTCAATGGATATAGGAGACAAGCTGCTGATTAAAGTGGCACTCTGTGTGGGAACTTGGGAAGCCAATTTTCAACAGTAGGCGTCACAGGCTGTTGTTTTTTATTATTATTTTAGCCGATCTTGATAAGGATACTAGCCGATGATAAGGTACTGTTTAAGCGGCTTTCATGCCAAAACCACTGAACAAATTTATATGAACCATGCGTGGCTTATTATATTATTCAACCGAGATCAAGATAGGATTCTTTTGATCCCGGAAAATCGATAATTTCCGTAGGAAAACTAGTAGTAGGTGAACCGCACGGCACCTCTAGTTTCAACATAATAATATGATTCCAGCCATCGGCCTAAACTGCATAATTTCAACAACGACGAAGGTAGTGAACTCTGGTCTCCGAGGAACGACGCAGGCGTTGTCCGTTCTTGCTGGCTACAAGAACAACCGATACGAGTTCGTGTTTACTAACCTGTCGCCCAACTGCGTAAGGCATTACACTTCGGTTATCGGAGTTCACAAGTAAGTAGAAACAAATTACAGCCAAATTGAGGTAGAGTGTAGGTACTTCAAAATCTAATAGCGGATGTGAAGTGTGCTGCAAGCCACCTGCACGCTGCGCTCGCTGCTTGCCTCTCCAGTTTTTACTACTGCAAAGCGTTTCGCGCTGACTTCACAGCCGCCATTAGGTTTGAATCGCACTCTACCCGCAACCCACAATAAGGTTCCGATTGCTGGTCACACATTTACAGTTAGGGCTGTACTGACGCGTCACTTGAGGTATCTCGACTCTCGACAGCTCTTTCCTCCCACGTTGTAAAAACCCCTAAGGGAACACTAACACTGTTTGTTTTTTTTTCAGGGCATATGCTGGCTCAAGACTTTACAGGGATATAAAGCTTCGAGGTGCTTTCGTCCACAACAAGCAGCTTCGGATTCTACCTCTCGAAAAGGTCACTTCTGCAGACTTTTACACACAAAACTGTTATTTCACATAGAATGTCATTAGACTCCTCAGATCGGTATTCGGAATTTTTATCTTTAGGATGACCGGCCCAGCTAGCCCTTTTCATTTTAACCTTTTTTTTAATTACTTACCCTCACTTATATAACTTCATCATCATCAGCCTGAATACGTCTACTGCTGAACACAAGACTCTCCCATAGGTCCCACTTTGAGCGGCTGCTTGCCTCCCGCACCCATTGGCTCCACGTGGTTCTGACCAGTTCTTCGGTCCACCTAGTGGGCCTGCGATGCATCTTCCGATTCGTGAATTGATTCTCGAAAACCTTTTAACCCCATCGGTAGTCCTTTATAAAATGCGCACCCTGTGTGTTGTATTAGTACCCACCTAACTTCTTTTTTTATAATCATCAATCAGTGACGGGCCCGATAGCTCAGTTGGTAGTATCCCTGCCTTCTGACCTGAGGGCTGTGGGTTCGATTCCTACCCAGGACAAACATTTGTGTGATGAACATAGATGTTTGTTCTGCGTCTGGGTGTTATATATTGTATTCTATGTATGTATTTACAAACAAAAAAGTATATAAGTATTGTATCAGTTATCTGGTTCCCATAGTACAAGCTATGCTTAGTTTGGGGCTAGATGGCGCTGTGTGAATTGTCCAAAAAAAAAAGAAGTGAATTGCAAGTCATGTCAATGTTTCAGATATGCCTCCAAGAACAAGGGATTTGGAACTTATCCAGTGATTCTGGCAATTTGGGCACGCTGTTGATTTCGAACGTCCGTGTCGTTTGGTACGCTGACGTCAATGAGGCTTTCAACGTCTCCATGCCGTACATTACTATAGAGAACGTTAGTTTTTACTATTTTTTCTATACCTAACCTGTGTTTTGGCAAAATTGCAACCATAAGTGTATGTATGTAGCGCATAGCGTTCGTAGCGAAGCACGGTTGGCCGTTCCTAACCAGTCGGTAGGTACCTAAAGTTAAGCAACGTTCGCTGTGGTCCAGGTATCTTCTAGGCAAGCATGCACCACCGTAAGCCGCGTCGTCGCTTACCATCAGGTGAGACAGTGGTCAAATGCTATGCCTATAAATTGTAAAAAAAAACTACTTTGTTGGGTGATCGCTACACAAAGTGGTAGGTATTTACAACTGAGTGCTACCAGACAATAGGCTTTAAACCAGTCAGAAGAATACATTTTTACGTCGACAACTTAAAAAAAAAAACTTTTGCCACTAAAATATTAAAATTAAATTGTGTTTTAGATATCCATACGCGATTCAAAGTTTGGGGAAGCCCTCGTATTTGTGGTGCGGCAGACCTGCGGAGGATACGTCTTGGGATTTAGGGCTCCACAGGACAGACTCCGGCCGTTGCTGTCGGAGCTGCTGGCCCTGCATCAAGCTTATAATGAAAAACCTATTTTTGGAATCGACATGAATTGGAATAGTGAGGTAGGCCATCATCAACAGGCTGAAGAGGGAAGATACCCACTGCTGAACATAGTCCGGGATCATAAAGCGCCACTTAGAGTTGCTACTTGCCTCCTGCACCCATCGGCTCTCCGTGGTTATAACCAGATCATCGACCCACCTAGTGCCTCGCTGCGAAATCTTCATTAGTATTTTTCCAGGGTCCAAGATCTATGTATACGTGATCGTTGAACGTTGTTTATATTAATTTTTAGACCTCCAAACCTGCAAGTGATGACATCGAAGAACTAGAAGAAGTTGGTGAACCACGAGGAGAAATGGGCCCAAATCTATACCTAGCCTCGCAACTGGCGCAAAATAAAGGAGAAACGGAAGCTCTGCCCGTATACAGCCCTTACTTAGGATTGGCAATCGAGCCGCTACAAGATGGTTTTACTTTGAAAAGTTTGTTCGAAGTACAGACAGCGTCTTAACTATGCCTCTGGTGCCGGATGGTTATGTATACTAGCCTAATCTAAATAGTAATTAAATCATTTAGATACCTTTACTTTTTTTTATGTGAATAGATGACGTGACGAGCCAGCCGTTCACCTGATGTTAAGCGACAAGGCTGCCCATAACCCATAACAGTTGCAGCGTCACTCGGAACTTTAAAAATAAAAGTTTAGCGTGACACTGCACTGCGCACATCATCCTGAGACATCACACAGTCTAGTAATCAGACTACTACACTGTGTAATCAGGTCATAAAGTCTCATTTGCCCAGTAATTTCACTAGCTACAATGCCCTTCAAACCAGAACACAGTAGTGCTTGCACAGTACTGCGGCAGAATAACTGGCACAGCGAGCGGTGGTACCTACGTAGACGAACTTTGCAGAAAAGTCCTACCACCTAGGAAAAGTATATAAGTATGTCCTATTTTATAGTCTAGATTTTGTATAAGAATAGGTAAGTACTAACTACATAAATAAGCGTAAAATAAATTAACAAGAACTACTATTTTAATATCTGTGATTAACAACAACCTGAAAATACAATATTATTAATTATAATTTTGTTTGTTTTATATATTTATAGAATAGAATATCGTTTATTCAACTTCACAGTCACTTTTCTGTCTGCATACCGTGGTGGGTGACAAATTATGAGGTTAATAACCGTAGGAAAATCGCAACTTGATTTTTGCCACTGGATAAATACGTTAGTCTTGTGAAGCCACACATGCAATGCTAAAATAAAAGCTTAATACGTCAAATTCGCTGGCTGTCACTGTCAACTTTTCAATTGTCAACTGTCAGAGCACAGCTACGTACGTCGTGCGTGGTCCAGTGTGGTCAACGTAGGCGATATTTCGCAATTTAAGCTACTCAGGACTAGGAGTAGAAAGCTTTAGCAAAAAGGCAACTAAATATAGGAAATTAACCAAAAGTAGCGATTACAGGCAGTGCGCTCTCTGGGGGAGGCCTATGTTCAAACTTCAGCAGTGCACGTCTTCAGGCTGTTTATGATGACCTAAAATTTTGGAATGAGGAATAGTTCTCATTGTTTTTAAAGTAGGTACCTACCCGTTTTTTTTTTACTCATCTATACTTATAAGGGCAGTGAAGGCGGGAGGCAGGTGCTGACGCACCTGGGGGTCTAGCAAAGATACCAACCTCTAACGTTAAGTCCAAAAATGTATCGAAATGACATTCGCTAAGGAAAAGTTGTCGATTTCCGAAATATCATCCTAGTACATTTTGGAGTTAGCGTGAGGCGTTAGCGTTAGCGATTGTGATCTTTGCCAGACCCCCAGTACATTTTGGAGTTAGCGTTTGGCGTTAGCGTTAATGGTTGGTATCTTTGCTAGACCCCCTGCCTCCCGCCATCCGCCTGCCTGCCTTTGTCCTTTTTCCATATCTTTTTCTCTTACTGAAATAAGGCGTAAAACTAATAAACCCGTGCAGAGACGGGGCGGGTCAACTATTGAAAAATAAAGTTCGTCAAAAACTACTATTTTATTTCATTGATGATATTTTGATATTTGATTCTTGGGCTACTTTTTAGGCTACTTAAGCTGAGAAAAATGGCGAACTTAGTCCCATCGTTGTTGGCAGCACTGGCGTGGTCACGTGGTGTTGTTTTGTGTTTGTTTTGAGTTTTGCAGTAGAGGTGGGCAATGTCGTTACTTTAAGATCAACGTGACTGTCGTTCCGGTTACTCAAAAATATCAGTGAAAATTCACCGTGACTTTGTCACGACGGTTATTTTTGGAACTTGGAAGTCTTGGAACGTAATACTATAAAGAAAAACGTAGGTACCATTCGTCATTAAGTATGTTCTTTGTAGTAGGTATAGTGTTGATAGTTAGTGTGTAGTGTAGTTAGTTTTAGTTTAGTTTAGTTTTTATTATTGTATTAGTTAGCTTGAGTAATAAAGGCATATTAACCATAACGAGAAAAAAAAAAGAAAAAAGTATGTGTAATAATAAGACTTATGACATGACATTGATAGATTATTAGTAATTATCATGTAGGTATTCTGTGGTGTTAACGGATGATTAAACTACACTTCAAGCTTTGCATAGGCTTTATCAAAGTTCGATCTTTTTACAATTTTACGTCTTAAATAGAATGGTGTGGCGAGCTGAGCAAGTCGCCCACCTAAGCGCCACACTTGACCATTGTCCATAAGTCCCATAACAATACAATGCAGAATAATAATTACTGCACGTCCATTTTTCAAGTTCCAGTAGAAAAACAAAATTTTAGCTATGTAAAATTCAAATCAAAACCACGATTTCTAGTATCTAATCGCTCTAGGTATATTCACGGATCCATAATTATTCGAAAATAAAAATTTCCATTTCCTAGACACCGCGCGCCACGATTTTTGTGAAATTAAGTGGAAATATCTTTTACCCTTTTAGTACCTTAAAGTAAGGAACCATGGTTCATTTTTTAAAAGTCGTTCTTGCCAATGCCGTTTACTTTGCCATCTCAGTCGCGTCGCGTACGTGTTGTCGCGAGTATCGTATCGTCTCTCTCGTTGACCGTGACTGGAGTGACAGAGAAAAAAGCGCATTGGCGGCCGTGGGGAACGACGTTATTTTGGAACGTCGTTATTATCTAAACAGTCACAGCGATATTTCCAAGCGGCTGAACACTGTGATTTTATCGCCGTGACGTTATTTATCACCCACCTCTATTTTGCACTTTTGCAGTGAGTTTTGTATGTTTGTTGTAGAAAATATTTGTGTTTTCTAATAGCGTAATTTAGTCGAATTTATAAGAAATTCTGTACAAGGATATAAGTACACTTAGAAAACTATTAGTATATCACTGAAAATCAAGGTAAATGTACGATGAATGTAGCTAAAATCGTAAAATACCCACCCAGAGTACTTTATTCAAAATTAAATACATGGTAAATATACGCAAAGTTTTGCGTACAATTCGCCAAGGACAACGTTAATGTGCAAGTGCAAAAAAACAACGAACGAACATTGTGTCAATTTTCAGTAACCCACCTTCATGTAATTTTTTTAATGGGCTGTGGTGTCCTGTGTACTGATAGTGCTTCGTAGAAGGAAATATGAATAAAGAGAACAACAAGAGTGCTGCTGGCCTGGTAAGTAATATTTCTGCTATAATTGTACAGTAAGAACTGTTAATGAGGGGCTACTTGTGTGTATGGCTTATTACAACAGAAAGCACAGGCAATTTTCTGCTGCCAACTTGCCATCTTAATCTCGAAAGGATCTAATGTAAAAAGCACCTATTAAAACAAGCAACTCTCAAGTATATTTTTGTCAAATGAAGACACTAAGTTAAAGATAGCAGTTAAAGTTATGATTCCATTTAACAAATTTTTTGCCTAACGTTACACCATAATCACAGTATGTGCAACCCACCCAACCCATCAGGTTGGGTGGGTTGCACCAGCTCACTTTAGCAATAACAATCATGGGCATTTCAATTAAAGTATCGGTTAGGCAAAATATTTGTTAATTGATGTCATAACTTTCACTCTGATTATGGCGCAACTCAGCCTATGGGTGGGTTACTTTAACTGCTAACTGTAACCGCCCATGCGTCGCCGGGCGGGCTATGTCAAAAATCTGTCACAGTAATTTTAACTGTGATTATGGTGCAACTCAGCTTTATTCAAACTGTTTCAGCGCCGCTCTGCAGTTGCAGAGAGAATACGTCTTCGTGAGGAATGGTCGGAGTTGAAAGGGCCAGAGGCTCAGCATGGGAAGACGAAAGCAAACATATTAACCAAGAAGCAGATTAATTTAAATCCACGGTGTGATGCAAAGAATGCTGCTTCCACTAAAAGAGCTAAGGTAGGTAGCATTAAAATTATTTTCATAGATTTAAATATGTAAATTTTAGATAACCAGCCAGCATTATTAATAAAAACAAGCTAAAGGATCACATTGTTGTATGGGAGCCCCCTTATATATTTATTTTATTCTACTTTTTAGCATTTGTTGTTATAGCGGCAACAGAAATATATACATCATCTGTGAAAGTTTCAATTTTCTAACTACTTAATAATAATAAATAATATGTGTGGACATTTCACACAGCTCCATCTAGCCCCAAACTAAGCAAAGCTTGTACTATGGGAACTAGGTAACTATACTTGGATATTTTCGTTTTTAAATACATACATGAATACAATGTAACACCCAGACACAGAACAAACATCTATGTTCATCACATCAAATGTTTGTCCTGGGTAGGAATCGAACCCTCGAAAGTTCAGAAGCCAGGGCTACTACCAACTGAGCTATCAGGCCCGCCAACCATGATTCATGAGATACAGCTTTGACAGACAAACAGACAGGGGAGCCTTAGTAATAGGGTTCGCTTTATTTAACCTTTAGGTACAACCTAAAAAAAATATGTGAAAACCATGAAAAAACATGCTTTTATTTATTCTTTCCCTGAAATTGACATGTTCTTTAATATTCCATTGTTATTTTCATCAGGAAAGCACGAGAACCATGAACCTGACAACAGACACCCTTCGAGGAGTGGTCGCTTTAGTTGAAGTAGGTTCAGAAGCGCGGGCGCTACCACTGCGAGCTGCACTGTCAGCTCTGGGGGCTAGTGTGCTGCCCTGTTGGAGCCCTTTGGTAACACACCTCGTTTGGAGTCAAGGTGAGACATTCTAAGATTCTGTACTATTTGCACTTGAGTGGATTCTCTCCAACCTTTTAAAACAGCATCATTTGGTTAACTTCATTGAAATTCATAATTTATAAAATGCTGAATCTACTAATAGGTTAACTTACTGAATAAGACTTTTTAGGGGAATATAATTTTTTTATTAATAAACCAGATGAAAATAGAGCATGTGGAGCTTTGAATTTAATATTTTATGTAATTTATTTCATCAACTTGTATGATTGTGATGACTGCAAATATAAGATAAATAAACTCAGCTCCATAGAGAAAAAACGCAAACATACCTCAAAAATGTTAGGCTGTACCCATTATACAGTTTCTGTCGAATATATTTCTACAAACAGATATTAAAAAAACCTCCAAAATCAGTAATTTCGTGCGTTGTCTTCGTCGGAAGCGCCACGCAGATGTTCAGACTGAATTGATATTTAAGTCCACGACGTTATGGTCGACGTTATGCCAGGAACTTGCCAAAAAAAACACCCTTAGCTTTGAATGATGTATGGTGTCTTATAAAGGCTAAAAAACACCTTGTTTGGCCTTCCCTTCACCATAAATGATGTACGTTGTGTATGTAGGCGGTTGTCGGTCGGCCCGAGCCAGTGGGCGAGCTCTGGCTTACCTGCTGGTGTTCCCTTGTAACCTTGTAAAGGGTGCTCTTATAAAGGCCAAAAACACTTTGTTTGGCCTTCTCTTCGCCATAATAGCCTGATAACACCTACCGAGTACTCTCTATACGAGTCAATGCTTTCGGCCGAGCACTCGGTATTTGTAAACACAACACGAGTGCTCGCCCCAATTTAAAAATGTGTGTAAACCATTACTCGGCCATATCACTGTCTCGCCGTTCTAGTCGGTAGGCTGTAAGTGATGTGGGTTGTGTATGTAGGCGGTTGTCGGTCGGCCCGAGCCCGCGGGCGAGCCCTGGCGTGCCTGCTGGTGTCCCCGCTGTGGGTGGAGGCGTGCGCGGCGAGCGCGCGGCGGCTGCCCGAGCGCGCCTTCCCCGCCGCCGCGCGGGCCTCCGACCTGCCCTCGCCTAGGACGCTCCGGCGGCTACTGGTGAGGCCACACCTTTATACACTTCTTTATTTAAAATATTCATTGTTAAATCTATGTTTTATGCAATATTTTGACGGGCCTGATAGCCCTGCCTTCTGAACTGAGGGCTGTGGGTTCGATTCCTACCCAGGACAAACATTTGTGTGATGAACATAGATGTTTGTTCTGTGTCTGGATGTTATATTGTATTCTATTTGTTTGTATTTACAAACAAAAAAAAAGTATCTAAGTATTATATCAGTTATTTAATATTTCGACGTTTTTTTATCGTCCACCCACATTTTCAGTCTAGCCGTGAACATTGTGTATTGCATATTGCATTTTAATTACCTTATTGCTTGCCCCCCTTATATAACTTACTTATTTTTATAAAGTACAAAAAAACCGGAATCGTATATAGCTAGCCGTATACAGCCTTATAGCCCATACTAGATGGACCGAACCATTTGGTCAAAACCGAGGCGAGCCGATGGATGCATGCAAGCACCCGCTTAAAGATGCGTTCTGTGGAAGCATACATATTATGTTCAGCAGTGGACGTCTTAGAGCTGTTGATGTAAAAAATATGCTGATTTCAGAAAAAAGCGGAAATGGAGAACATTCCCCTAACAGGCCTCCTCTCGAACAGCAATGATGAGAACCAGAAGGCTCCCCGACTGAGGATGTCCAGTGAAACGGAACAGGACACGAGCGCTGAACTAACCACGGATACTTCGCGAGACACGTCGAAAGACACATCGAGAAATACGTCTAATGATACAGGTAAATATAGACATTATTTTAACTATGCACTACTTTTTATATGTCAACTAAATATCGTTTTTAAATACAGGTCTTATAGCATTATTACTTCAATAATACTTCAATCATACATTGACAAATGACATAAAAGTAAGAATACTTTAATGTTGCAGAGCCAGAGATAGATGTCACACGTTGAAGTTCAGTCGAGTTTTTTCCAAAAAAATTTTTAATTATTCCTGTTCTGTTTCGGCAAAATTTGCGTTTTTTTTGCGTTAGTATAGTTTCATTTTAGTGTTTTGTCATAAAATCGGTAAGTAAGTAGCAAACATTTGGTAAAAATGGAGAAGGACTTGTGGCTTGACCCAATGGTCCCTGATACGCCTGATCCACCTGATCCTCCTGATCCTCCCGATCCTCCGGTCACAGGTGCTTCTAAACGGAGACTTTATGATGATTTAAGCGATCTGGGTGGTACCCCCAAAAATCCATTGTGTCCAGGGAGTTGGCTGTTGCCTCTATCCAAAATATATACCTTCATCCAAGCCTATTTATAGGTATAAAAGCATATACTGCGACAGACAAAGGTCCATTTGTGGTCCACATTTCCCGGTCGGAACCGGATCCCGCTGCTGGAACAACGATTAGGCCTATTAAGTTTGGTCAGTTCTTGCACCAAAATAAGATCGCAAATATATGCCCCGATGGCGTTAAAAAAGTTGGACGAAACAAAATTAGTGTGGAATTTAAAAGCGGGGACGATGCGAACAAATTTATTGTAAATCCTGTTTTGGAAAAATGCAAATACGTGGCGCGTATTCCATCTTACAATATTACGAAAATGGGCGTTGTTCGACATGTCCCCGTGGACATGTCGATGGACGAGTTGGTTGATTCGGTTTCCCTCCCTATCGGTGGTGGTCAAATTTTAAAAGCCCGTAGACTAAACCGAAAAGTTTTTGAAGAGGGCAAGGCTACATGGGTTCCGACCCAAACAATCGTTGTTACCTTCCAGGGACAAACTTTGCCAGACAAGATATTTTCATACCACACCTCCCTTCCCGTGGAGTTATATCAATTTCCCACAGTGCAATGCATCAACTGCTGTCGCTTTGGGCATGTAAAGGCTCAATGTAGGTCGAAGCCCAGGTGCTTCAAATGTGCTCAGCCTCATTCAGGCGAATCCTGTGATGTTGACTCTACAACAGCTTCGTGTCTCCACTGTTCGGGACAACATTTCGCTAATAGCAGGTCTTGTCCTGAACAGGGTAGACAAAAGTCTATCAAACTGGTCATGTCCCAAGAAAATATGTCATACGAAGAGGCTGCTGTTCAGTGCCCAAAAACCATTAAACCTTATGCAGAGGTAGTTCAGAGTGAATCTCCTTCCCAGACTAGTCAGCCTCTTTTTTCCTCGCAATCATATAGGAAAACTGTGTACTCCTCCCCTCGTCCCAGAGCTCCGTTAGGTAAAGGATATGACAGAGCCGCTCATAATGCGATAGTTGCTGATGTCCCATCAACTTTCCCGAATGGTCATGCATTATTATCCCCCCAACAATCATGCTCCTCTCCATCTCAGTTTGATAGTATTTCCATGCTGTTGTCTATTGTCATCAGCATCATTTCTCAAACCAACTCAAATCTACCGTCCGACGTTGCCCATAAACTTTCACAAGTCATTTCATTACTCAACAATCATGGATCAAGTGTCCATCCTCCAGTGGAACACAAAAAGCATTCGGCGCAGAAAGCCTGAATTGCTTCATCTTATTAATAAATTTCACCCGTCAGTGATTGCCATCTCGGAGACATGGTTGGTTCCTGGATCCCGTTTTAGGGTTTCAGGGTACTCCTGTCTCCGAGATGACAGGACTGACGGGTATGCTGGTTGCGCCTTACTTGTAAGGCGCGCATTCACATTTTCTCTAGTTCCACTCCCTCCCATTTCTCCTGACATTAACATTATAGCTGTAAGAATGTTCAATATCACGTTTTTGTCCGTTTATATTCCCCATCCCCATTCAAGCATGATCCCTGTTATTTCTTCTGTAATATCGTCTGTCCCTTCCTCCATTATTTTAATGGGGGACTTCAATGCTCACCACATGTCATGGGGCTCTAGCCACGATGACGTCTTTGGCCTTGCCCTCTTAGAATTGTTAGACGATGCGAATCTTTGTATCATTAATGATGGTTCTCCCACTCGTAGGGTATATCCATCACAGAATCCTAGAAGTGCCGTTGACATTACTGTCTGTTCCCCTGTTCTTGCCTCTGTAGTTTCGTGGAAGGTCCTAAATTTTACCTACGGCAGCGATCACTTTCACATAGTTATATCTATCCCAAATAGAGTAATCCCAGCGCGTAACTTCTGTCCCTCTCTTAAATTTCGATTATCTGGTTTATCTGAAGATAAATGGTCTTCTTATTCTTCTACATTGGATAGCAAATTGGGTGTGCTTACTGTACCTAGCACATTTAATTTTGACCTCTCCACCCTCTTTGAATCATATTCTAAATTTGTTGATTGTATTATAACAAGCGCTGAAGTAAATTTTCCTCTTAAAAAACCATATAATTTTATTGTTTCAACTCCGTGGTGGGATGCTGAGTGTTCAGAGGTAGTTAGAGAACGAAAACGGGCTGAGGAAGAATATAATGCAGTCATGTCTTCAAACAACTTTATTAATTACCAAAGGTCCGCTGCCAAAGCTATAAAGCTCTTGAATAAGAAGAAAAGAGATGGCTGGTTGTCTTACTGTGAGAATTTATCTCCTCGTACTCCTTCGACCTTAGTTTGGATGCAAATAAGACGGTTCAGGGGTGCTTACAACATCAATGATATAACTAACAACGACCCTGTTTCGTGGATTGAGGGCTTTTCCGATAAGATGTCTCCCCCCTTTGTTCCAAGTATAGATGCTTTCCCATCCCCTCCTCTTTTTATACCATCTGCTAATAGCTTTGACTCCTCATTCTCATTTTACGAACTAGAGTTGGCACTTGATGGTCTTATAGATTCGTCCCCTGGGGCAGACGGTATCTCTTACTCATTTTTAAAAAAATCATCTGATGTCAGTAAGCAGTATTATTTAGACTTAGTCAACATTTTTTTTAACTGGGGAGTAATTCCTCAGTATTGGAAAAACCAAGTCATCATTCCAATTGTTAAGGCTGGGAAGAATCCCTCCGACCCAAGTAGCTATAGGCCTATAGCTTTGTCATCGGTTTTAGCTAAAGTCGCAGAGCATATGATTAAGCACAGGCTGGAATGGTTTGTAGAAAGTAAACATTTATTGGCAAAAACCCAGTTTGGGTTCAGAAAAGGAATGAGCACCATGGATAGCCTTAGCATATTGGTAACTGATATTCGCATCTCTCTTTTGCAAAAAGAGTATTTAGTAGGCGTATTTTTAGACATTGCTTCGGCATATGACAATGTCTTACTTCCTGCTCTCAGGGATAAACTCTCCATGCTGGGTATTCCTGAGAAATTGGTTCGTTTTATATTTAACATGCTAACGGAAAGAACCATATCAATTAAAAGCCAGCATTCCACTCTTGCCCCAAGAGTTGTTTGGAAGGGCTTGCCTCAAGGTTCTGTCCTCAGTCCTATTCTCTACAGCTTATACACACGGGATCTGGAACTATCAGTACAATCCTTCTGTCAAATCTTACAGTATGCTGACGATATAGCACTTTACATTTCTGACAAAAATTTGACGTCGGCTACTAATCGTTTATCTTCTGCTCTTGGCTACTTATCTGACTGGCTAGTTCGACATGGTCTCTCCTTATCAACTGCCAAAAGTAGCGCAGTGGTGTTTTCTAGAAAAAGGCTTGTTCCTCCGGTTTCTATCTCAGTGGGTAATGAAATAATTCCGCAAGACAACAAAGTCAAATTTCTGGGGGTGTGGCTTGATAATAAGCTCACAGGTCTAGACCACTATGATTTTGTGTCCAAAAAATGTGAAAAGAATATAAATATTCTTCGTTCTTTGTCTGGAGTTTGGTGGGGTGCCCACCCATACACCCAAAAATTACTTTATAATGCCATAGTTCGTTCTCACATGGACTATGGATCTTTTCTTCTAGATCCTTGTAATAAATCTGGTCTTAAGAAAATTGATAAGATCCAGTCAAAATGCCTGCGCATCATTATTGGCGCTATGAAATCTTCTCCCATCAACGCCATGCAAATGGAATGTGTGGATCCTCCTCTCCATCTTCGCAGACAGTTTCTTTCTAACAGATTTCTCTTCAAACTAGTGCAAAATTCAAGTCATCCTCTCCTTCATAAATTAGCCCAATTATCTTCTCTCTATGACTCTCTCAATATCCAGCAACCCCATAAAATTTGTTGTTTGGTTCATAGTTATCGACAGTTTATTCGTCTTCCTAACCCACTTTTTCAAAGTCAATTGATGCCATTATATCGTACTCCCTTCGATGCGTTAATTTTCAAGCCCAACATTATCTTGGATTTTGGGATCCGTAAGGGCTCAATGGAAGCCAATAGGTCCTTCTCCAACATAAGACATAGTAATTTCAAGGATTGGTTCACTTTATACACTGATGCTTCTAAAACTGCTGATAGCCCAGTTGGTGTTGCAGTGTGGATTCCATCTACTAGAATTATTTTGGCTTACAAGTGTCCTCCGGTTTATTCAGTTTTTACAGGGGAATCTGTTGCCATTCTAGAAGCCATTCAGTTTGTAAAATCACACAATATTAATAATTCTTTAATTCTTTCTGACTCTAAAAGTTGCCTTCAATCCATTCTCTCCAATCAGTTCCGCACAAAAACCGGGTTTCCTGTAATCCTTAAAATTAGAGAGCTACTATTTGAATGTAACAGATTAAATATTAATGTTGCATTAGCTTGGATCCCTGGTCATTCAGGCATCCTTGGTAATGAGACAGCTGATTCTTGTGCCAGGTCAGCAGTTCATTCAGGGTCTCTTGAACATTCTCAAATATATTTCCATGATTTATGTACCACCTTTGAACCGGCCTTATTTAGGGCATGGTCTAATGCATGGCAAGTTTCTAAGTCTATTAAAGGTAAATTTTACGGTGACGTTCAGCCTGAAATTCCACATAAACCCTGGTTCTCTAAATTTAAAAAGGCAGACAAAGTGACTACTTCAGTTGTTTGTCGTTTGCGTTTGAACCACTCTTGTACCCCGGTTTTCCTTAATAAACTTAGGATTAGGGATAATTCTCTTTGTGAATGCGGTTTGGATCAAGGAAGTGTGGACCATATATTTTTCAGTTGTCGTAATTTACAGTTTTCATTGCATGAGGTTATTCCACGTGATATCCCCCGTCCTACTTCCCTCAAGTGTTTACTATGTCTAGTATTTTCTCCGTTTATAGCTATTTTATGTAAATTTATTCAAGTAAATAAAATTAAGTTGTAAATAATTAAATTAGAATTTGCGTACATATGTTACCTATATTGTTCCTTAGTAATAGATTTAGATCGGTTTCACTGTAACCAGAATTATTTTTAATTATTGTAACTTTAATATGATATTCTTTTGTTTTGTTTCAGTATTTTAGATTCATCACCACTCGTAGCTCATAGCTGTCTTCATACTCATTACCTACATGTGCCAAAATTTCTCACTGAACAATCTTCGTTTGATGTTCTATCTTAGTCCACGTGACACTGGCAAAATTGTGGTCACCTCTCCACAAAGGCCATTAACCAAGAGTTGAAGTTGAAGTTGCAGAGCCAGAGCAGTTTTGATGACGTCACGTTAAATCGTTCACTCAAATACAACTGTCATGTCATACCGTTAATCATGTTGACAGCGACGTGCGACAGTGATAACGCTATATAAAAATGTGGACGTCTCGTTCTCGCGCAAGAATACTTTATAAGTTCATGGTACGGGTTCGAACAATATTATTGTAACCTTGAAGCATTACTGTCACGAACCATGATGGTTTTGTATTACCTTGTGGTGGGGCTGCAGGTACCTACAGTAAATAATGCACAAATGCCTAATAAGGGAGATATCGGCTAGTGTTGGCGTCTTAGAGGGTAGTCTCTGTCACACAGAGCATCTAGACGAGTGACAAAACATAATTAATGTTCTGAGTGAATGAGAGAGTGTCCTATGAAGCCACTTGTTTTTTCCTTAATCTGTGTACGAAGACTAGTGCAACTACTTAAAATACTTTTCTGCATTTTTGTTTTGACAAAAAAAAGTAGACAGCTTCAGACAGCATCACCTGAAAAAGGTCATCACCAAACAAGTCGTATCTTTCCTCAAATAACCTGCTTTTGACATCTTTTTGATAGGCAATCTTGACACTGACAGCAAAAATCATTTTGGCATTGACGTGATATTTATTTTCTTTATTTTGGCTGAGATTTCCATTAATTTTTAAATGTTTATTTTAAACCTGAAATGGCTCTTACTAGGTGGAAGGAGTTTTCTGCAGAGTTCGTTTAGGTAGGTACCACCGCTTTGCCAGTTATTCTGCCGCCAGTAATGTGCAAGCAATACTGTTCTGGTTTGAAGGCAAATGTAGCTAGTGAAATCACTATGACTGGGCAAATGAGACTGATCTCATAGTCTACTAATCTATTTCTAGACGTGTGTGGTGTGAGGTCAGGATGACCTCACACCACATGATGCGCAGTGCAGTGTCACGCGAAACTTTACATTTTACGAGTTCCGGGTTACACTGTAAATATTATGGGCGGCCGTGTCGCTTAACGACAGGTGAACGACTAGCTCGCCACGTCATACATAACACTTCTGACGAAAACAAGAAACAGGGTTTTTTTTCACTCTTCCACTATTGTGTTTAAGTGCCGAGGGAGTGAAATGGCAATAGAAATGTTTGCTCTTTTCAGTTATTTTTATATTAACCTTTTCGTTTCATTGTTTTATACTTATCAATGGTCATGGGTTTATTGTATTTAAGATGATATTTCCTGTAGATGTGGAATCGCGTGTGAACACAGCCCCGCGGCGCGCGTTACCCAAAACTTCCGAGTCTGTGAGCGCGCGACCCGCTAAGTCTCGCAGGAAGTTGTTCACGCACAAGGAAGCTGATTTGACTAGAGAGAGCGACGAATCGGGTGAGTTTACATACCCACACACCTCTCTTTTTCCTGTTGAAATCATAAAGGATATAGGCAATGGATGTAGATCTATAAAAAAGCAGTAGAAAATAATGATTTCTCTCTTCGCTTTTTTCCCTCTTAATTATTATTACTATGTATTATGTCACCGTCTTTTTGTAAGAACTTTTATATACCTAAGTGACAACCAGTTATAATACTTTTTCAGACGAAAACCAACCGGCAAAACCAAGGAAACCATCTCTCATAAAGAAGCCTTCAAAACCACCCCCAATGAAGCCTAAGTCCACCCCTAACCGACGAGAGTTGGCGCGGGCGGAACGGATGGCTAAGAAAATATTGGATGGCACCCCAGCTCCGACCGTCACACAAAACACACAACGTGTTGTTAGACCAAGAATCGTAAGTGTTCCATCCCAGATAATATAATACCTACAGTATAGATGCCTCATCCCACACAACGGAATAACTCGGGCTATTTTACAAATTATTTTATGCCTGCACAACGCAAGATTATCAAGCGACATTTATTGCGTGTTGGCGAAGTATTGGGCCAAATGAATACACTGAACACTAACTAGTAACTCTCTAGATACGATTACTACATTTTTTCACGTTCGGGCTATTTTTAGTTTGTACCAGATGAGACCCCATGGTTCTGTGTAGTCCTATTTTCGTCCATCCTTTTTACAGGTTTTTTTCTAGGCGGTACTTAGAGCATTTAAAAAAGGAGGTGGCAAGGCAAGGCGTTCCCCTCTGCCGGCAGAGGGGAACGCCGTGCGGCGTGCGTATACGCGCGCGGTTTGCGCGTGTGCTGTGCGTGTTTACCTCGACCTCCGCAGAAATCGCCAGAAAATTGTGCTTGCGGATTAAAACGTTAACATCTCCATTTATAGATGCTCTAAAGTCTAAGAGGTGGTAGGACTTTTCTGCAGTTTGTCTAAGTAGGTACCACCGCTTTGCCGGTTAATCTACTGCCAAACAGTAGTGTGTAATCACTACTGTGCCTATTTGAAGGGCACTAGCCAGTGAAATTACTGGGCAAATAAGACTTTAGGACCTGACTTCACAGTCATGTAATCGGATTACCAGACCGTGTGATGTCTCAAGATGACGTGCGCAGTGCAGTGTTCTAGCCTTAGAGTTCCGGGCAGTTGCACTGTTATGGTCGGTCGTGTCGCTTAACATCAGTTGAACGACTAGCTCGTCACGTTATTACTTACCATAACAAAAGGTGTAGTCGGAATTTTCTTTTCTGCATTAATGGCGGATTGCACGAACCGGAAGATGCAGCTCCGGCCCTCATTTTGTGGACCGACAATCTGGTTAGAACCACGGGGAGCTGATGGATGCAGGAGGCGAGTAGCCGCTCAAAATGGAACTCTGTAAGGGAGGCCTCTGTGGAACAGGCTTGATAGTGATGTTATAAAAATGCATTTTTCTGACCCAGTTTGTTCCTAATTCCAGGTACTAACCGGCATGTCTAGGAGCGAGCGACGTGAGATAACGGCCGGTATAAAGTCGTTGAACGGTCGGATACAGGCCGCCGTCGACCGACGTACCACGCATGTGCTGCTCGGCTCTTGTACTAGAGACGAGGATGGTGACAGGACCGGGTTGGCTATGACAGGTAACTTAACACTATGACTAAAAACTTTACTCTTGAGTATTAGCTATATTTGCTTGCAGAATTTAGAAATTACAAATTATATAAACTTATAAATATAGCTATTTTATTGCATTTTTAATTAACGATTGACTTGTAATACTATTTTTTCAACAAATGTCTGTATCTATGACACTATGGCAGATGTGTTTACTTTATGACAGGTAGCTTGAGATTATGGCCGTATTCCAATTCACGCTTTTATCGATAATATCGCTATTATCGCGCTAAATTTGAGTTCCGAATGACGGTGAGTGGTTCAAAAATACAAAAACGTGAGCGCTGTGAGCGCTATCAACGATTATAGCCCTGAATCGGAACACGGGGTATGACAGGTAACGTAACACTATGACATATGTTTACATTATGACAGGTAACTAACACAGGAATATTAACGGAATGAAGCCTAATTTTACTGTTCTCCACCTACTTGCAAGATTGCTCTTCCCACAAACCGCGTACATTGAACGCTCTCTAGGCGCGGCTCGTACGATACGTGTAATGAGTATCCTCCACAGGAGCCACCAACGTCCCGCACAAACCGCGTACATTGAACGCTCTCTAGGCGCGGCTCGTACGATACGAGTAATGAGTATCCTCCACAGGAGCCACCAACGTCCCGCACAAACCGCGTACATTGAACGCTCTCTAGGCGCGGCTCGTACGATACGAGTAATGAGTATCCTCCACAGGAGCCACCAACGTCCCGCACAAACCGCGTACATTGAACGCTCTCTAGGCGCGGCTCGTACGATACGAGTAATGAGTATCCTCCACAGGAGCCACCAACGTCCCGCACAAACCGCGTACATTGAACGCTCTCTAGGCGCGGCTCGTACGATACGAGTAATGAGTATCCTCCACAGGAGCCACCAACGTCCCGCACAAACCGCGTACATTGAACGCTCTCTAGGCGCGGCTCGTACGATACGAGTAATGAGTATCCTCCACAGGAGCCACCAACGTCCCGCACAAACCGCGTACATTGAACGCTCTCTAGGCGCGGCTCGTACGATACGAGTAATGAGTATCCTCCACAGGAGCCACCAACGTCCCGCACAAACCGCGTACATTGAACGCTCTCTAGGCGCGGCTCGTACGATACGAGTAATGAGTATCCTCCACAGGAGCCACCAACGTCCCGCACACACCGCGTACATTGAACGCTCTCTAGGCGCGGCTCGTACGATACGAGTAATGAGTATCCTCCACAGGAGCCACCAACGTCCCGCACAAACCGCGTACATTGAACGCTCTCTAGGCGCGGCTCGTACGATACGAGTAATGAGTATCCTCCACAGGAGCCACCAACGTCCCGCACAAACCGCGTACATTGAACGCTCTCTAGGCGCGGCTCGTACGATACGAGTAATGAGTATCCTCCACAGGAGCCACCAACGTCCCGCACAAACCGCGTACATTGAACGCTCTCTAGGCGCGGCTCGTACGATACGAGTAATGAGTATCCTCCACAGGAGCCACCAACGTCCCGCACAAACCGCGTACATTGAACGCTCTCTAGGCGCGGCTCGTACGATACGAGTAATGAGTATCCTCCACAGGAGCCACCAACGTCCCGCACAAACCGCGTACATTGAACGCTCTCTGGGCGCGGCTCGTACGATACGAGTAATGAGTATCCTCCACAGGAGCCACCAACGTCCCGCACAAACCGCGTACATTGAACGCTCTCTAGGCGCGGCTCGTACGATACGAGTAATGAGTATCCTCCACAGGAGCCACCAACGTCCCGCACAAACCGCGTACATTGAACGCTCTCTAGGCGCGGCTCGTACGATACGAGTAATGAGTATCCTCCACAGGAGCCACCAACGTCCCGCACAAACCGCGTACATTGAACGCTCTCTAGGCGCGGCTCGTACGATACGAGTAATGAGTATCCTCCACAGCAGCCACCAACGTCCCGCACAAACCGCGTACATTGAACGCTCTCTAGGCGCGGCTCGTACGATACGAGTAATGAGTATCCTCCACAGGAGCCACCAACGTCCCGCACAAACCGCGTACATTGAACGCTCTCTAGGCGCGGCTCGTACGATACGAGTAATGAGTATCCTCCACAGGAGCCACCAACGTCCCGCACAAACCGCGTACATTGAACGCTCTCTAGGCGCGGCTCGTACGATACGAGTAATGAGTATCCTCCACAGGAGCCACCAACGTCCCGCACAAACCGCGTACATTGAACGCTCTCTAGGCGCGGCTCGTACGATACGAGTAATGAGTATCCTCCACAGGAGCCACCAACGTCCCGCACAAACCGCGTACATTGAACGCTCTCTAGGCGCGGCTCGTACGATACGAGTAATGAGTATCCTCCACAGGAGCCACCAACGTCCCGCACAAACCGCGTACATTGAACGCTCTCTAGGCGCGGCTCGTACGATACGAGTAATGAGTATCCTCCACAGGAGCCACCAACGTCCCGCACAAACCGCGTACATTGAACGCTCTCTAGGCGCGGCTCGTACGATACGAGTAATGAGTATCCTCCACAGGAGCCACCAACGTCCCGCACAAACCGCGTACATTGAACGCTCTCTAGGCGCGGCTCGTACGATACGAGTAATGAGTATCCTCCACAGGAGCCACCAACGTCCCGCACAAACCGCGTACATTGAACGCTCTCTAGGCGCGGCTCGTACGATACGAGTAATGAGTATCCTCCACAGGAGCCACCAACGTCCCGCACAAACCGCGTACATTGAACGCTCTCTAGGCGCGGCTCGTACGATACGAGTAATGAGTATCCTCCACAGGAGCCACCAACGTCCCGCACAAACCGCGTACATTGAACGCTCTCTAGGCGCGGCTCGTACGATACGAGTAATGAGTATCCTCCACAGGAGCCACCAACGTCCCGCACAAACCGCGTACATTGAACGCTCTCTAGGCGCGGCTCGTACGATACGAGTAATGAGTATCCTCCACAGGAGCCACCAACGTCCCGCACAAACCGCGTACATTGAACGCTCTCTAGGCGCGGCTCGTACGATACGAGTAATGAGTATCCTCCACAGGAGCCACCAACGTCCCGCACAAACCGCGTACATTGAACGCTCTCTAGGCGCGGCTCGTACGATACGAGTAATGAGTATCCTCCACAGGAGCCACCAACGTCCCGCACAAACCGCGTACATTGAACGCTCTCTAGGCGCGGCTCGTACGATACGAGTAATGAGTATCCTCCACAGGAGCCACCAACGTCCCGCACAAACCGCGTACATTGAACGCTCTCTAGGCGCGGCTCGTACGATACGAGTAATGAGTATCCTCCACAGGAGCCACCAACGTCCCGCACAAACCGCGTACATTGAACGCTCTCTAGGCGCGGCTCGTACGATACGAGTAATGAGTATCCTCCACAGGAGCCACCAACGTCCCGCACACACCGCGTACATTGAACGCTCTCTAGGCGCGGCTCGTACGATACGAGTAATGAGTATCCTCCACAGGAGCCACCAACGTCCCGCACAAACCGCGTACATTGAACGCTCTCTAGGCGCGGCTCGTACGATACGAGTAATGAGTATCCTCCACAGGAGCCACCAACGTCCCGCACAAACCGCGTACATTGAACGCTCTCTAGGCGCGGCTCGTACGATACGAGTAATGAGTATCCTCCACAGGAGCCACCAACGTCCCGCACAAACCGCGTACATTGAACGCTCTCTAGGCGCGGCTCGTACGATACGAGTAATGAGTATCCTCCACAGGAGCCACCAACGTCCCGCACAAACCGCGTACATTGAACGCTCTCTAGGCGCGGCTCGTACGATACGAGTAATGAGTATCCTCCACAGGAGCCACCAACGTCCCGCACAAACCGCGTACATTGAACGCTCTCTAGGCGCGGCTCGTACGATACGAGTAATGAGTATCCTCCACAGGAGCCACCAACGTCCCGCACAAACCGCGTACATTGAACGCTCTCTAGGCGCGGCTCGTACGATACGAGTAATGAGTATCCTCCACAGGAGCCACCAACGTCCCGCACAAACCGCGTACATTGAACGCTCTCTAGGCGCGGCTCGTACGATACGAGTAATGAGTATCCTCCACAGGAGCCACCAACGTCCCGCACAAACCGCGTACATTGAACGCTCTCTAGGCGCGGCTCGTACGATACGAGTAATGAGTATCCTCCACAGGAGCCACCAACGTCCCGCACACACCGCGTACATTGAACGCTCTCTAGGCGCGGCTCGTACGATACGAGTAATGAGTATCCTCCACAGGAGCCACCAACGTCCCGCACAAACCGCGTACATTGAACGCTCTCTAGGCGCGGCTCGTACGATACGAGTAATGAGTATCCTCCACAGGAGCCACCAACGCCCCGCACAAACCGCGTACATTGAACGCTCTCTAGGCGCGGCTCGTACGATACGAGTAATGAGTATCCTCCACAGGAGCCACCAACGCCCCGCACAAACCGCGTACATTGAACGCTCTCTAGGCGCGGCTCGTACGATACGAGTAATGAGTATCCTCCACAGGAGCCACCAACGTCCCGCACAAACCGCGTACATTGAACGCTCTCTAGGCGCGGCTCGTACGATACGAGTAATGAGTATCCTCCACAGGAGCCACCAACGTCCCGCACAAACCGCGTACATTGAACGCTCTCTAGGCGCGGCTCGTACGATACGAGTAATGAGTATCCTCCACAGGAGCCACCAACGTCCCGCACAAACCGCGTACATTGAACGCTCTCTAGGCGCGGCTCGTACGATACGAGTAATGAGTATCCTCCACAGGAGCCACCAACGTCCCGCACAAACCGCGTACATTGAACGCTCTCTAGGCGCGGCTCGTACGATACGAGTAATGAGTATCCTCCACAGGAGCCACCAACGCCCCGCACAAACCGCGTACATTGAACGCTCTCTAGGCGCGGCTCGTACGATACGAGTAATGAGTATCCTCCACAGGAGCCACCAACGCCCCGCACAAACCGCGTACATTGAACGCTCTCTAGGCGCGGCTCGTACGATACGAGTAATGAGTATCCTCCACAGGAGCCACCAACGCCCCGCACAAACCGCGTACATTGAACGCCCTGCTGGGCGCGTGTCGCGGCGCGCGCGTGCTGGCCGCGCGGTGGGGCGCGCGCTGTGTGTCGGCCGCGCGGTGGGAACATCACGCGGGGGACGAGATTGTTTATCTCAAGAAAATATCACAGGTAAATTATTGTTTATGTTGTTTATCCGCAGAATGACTAAAGTGACCGATATTATAGCCCTTAGAATTAGTAAGTTGAAATGGCAATGGGCGGGTCACATCGCTCGCTGGATTGACAACTGATAAGAAAGGTTCTCGAGTGGCGACCACGAACCGGAAGGCGCAGCCTAGACAGACAACCCACTAGGTGGACCGACGACCTGGTGAAAACTGCGGGGAGTCGATGGATGCAGGAGGCGAGCCGCTCAAAGTGGCGGAGGGGGATACCAATGTTTAGCAGTGGACGTCTACGGGCTGTCGATGTTTTGATTTATGCTCTATATCTTCACCTCCAGCTCTATTTTTTTGTTAAACCGCCATAAACCATTATTTTTAGGGTTCTGTACCCAAAAAGTAAAGAGAACCCTATTACTAAGACTCCGCTGTCCGTCTGTTTGTCTATCCGTCTGTAACCACGCTGTATCTCATGAACCTGATAGCTAGAGAGTTGAAAGTTTCAAAAGTGATGTATTTCTGTTGCCGCTACAATAACAAACACTAAAACACAGAATAAAATAAATGTTCAAGTGGGTTTCCATCAGTGTTGCCAACCCTAACAGCCTAAAAAACAGTATGACAGCCTAAAAAAACAGTAAATAACAGTAAACATATTCTTTCAAAACAATAATCTGCTGTTTGAATAAAACACGTCAAAATTCATAGAAACGGTGTTCAATGTACAATAATAATGTATATACAATCTACATTGTACATACATTATTTTTATTCCAAAGAAAATTTAACAAGTGTTCAAAGAAATTAATTAAATTTTTAATCTTCTTCCGAAAGTGAGAAGAGAAGAGAGGTCTTCAAAGATATATTATGCTTAGCTATGAAGCAAGCCATTTTGACTTCAATTTCTTTTGCTATTTTTGTTTTGGATTTTATGATTTTTGGACTTTAGTTCGTATTTAATCCCTTTATTTCTGTTTAGGGGGAATTAGTCACAAGATAAATCACTACTCATTGTTTTAAAATGGTACCACTTTCGAAAATACGTAATAAAGAAAATAATTGATCTTGTTTCAACTTGCCGAAAACAGAGATATGAAAATAATGATTTACAGGATCTTCCCGTATAATAATGTAGAATAAGTAATTAAGTAGCAGCAACTTTTCTATGCGCTTTGTTGTATGTTTATTGCAATTTGTATCAGATGGCCCTAAAATTATAGAAAAACAGTAGAATTTGTACCTAAAACAGAAAACAGGGTTGCTAACCAAAAAACAGCAAATCTACTGTTAAAACAGTAGGGTTGGCAACACTGGTTTCCATACAACAAACGTGATTTTTTTGCTCGTTTTTATAGATAATGGCACGGAACCATCCGTGCGCGAGTCCGACTCGCACTTGGTTGGTTTTTTAAACTTTTCTTTATTCCAGAAAGCGCGTCTTGAGCGCATAGCTCTCGGCAAGCAGCGGGCGGAGTACGCGTATGACGTATTCAACGGGATGCGTGTACTACTGACTACAGATAGTGCACAAAGGGAAGCCGCGCGACAACTGCTAGCTTTGTGTGGAGCTAAGGTTATAGGAGACAGAGGTTAGTGTGGTGGGACTAGTCGATAACTATCGATATAGCTATCGACGCTACCATATTTTATCGACCCTTAAGGCGCTGAATGCTCCCAAATCGACTATTTTGAACGTGATTATCTCAAAAGTATACCATTTACAGGATTGAAAAAAATGCACGTTAATACTGGTCATATCTTCTTTCCATCTGCTGAAACCGAAACACGTTTACGAAAAGTTTACTCGATAGAAAAATATCGTGAAGTGACCTCTAAAGAATTATTCAAACGTCCTAAAATGTTACATTGTAATAAGACACCCCATTGAAATAAATCATAGTGATAAGTTATGTTTCAATGCATCCGTCTATAAGCTTATTTTTTATAACAATAAGCATTTCTTTTATAACTAATTATTTGTACCGAAAAATGGAAAAGTCGAAGTGCAACGCAACGTCATCGCCATATTTTTGCTGTGTATAAAGTGACCCTATAATGTACAAAATAAGTTTCAAGTTCGTCTGCTGTAATAAAAGTGCTCGCATTGGATTCTGTCAGTGTCTTAACCCTTCTCTAGTTTATGATAAAGTGTGATAAACATATATTATGAGCAATACGGAGGGAATTCTATGTGTACTATTAAGTAATTGAAACAGTTAAATAGTGGCGTAAATAACTACAACAAAACATATGCCCAGTATAGTTTAAATTCAACTATTCTTATATTTTTGTAATTTTTCACCAGATAACGACGCAGTTCAAGATGGCGGACTAACACAAAATGGCGGACGAACTCAAAATGGCGGATTAACGCAAAACGGCGCGACCCAAAATAGAACAATACAAAACTATATGAACTGTGAATATGACATAAAAATCGGTATCAACGATGGTGAGATCAGTTCTAAATGGGTGTTTGATAGTGTGGCAGCCGGCAGAATGAGAACTACAAGACGGTATATGATAAATAATTTATCACAAAGTGAATTGGTCACTCAAATGCAAAGATTTCAATGTTGAATGTTGATCAGCCAATCGAATAGGCGTAACTCTTATAAACACGAATCGTCCTATCAGGGAACGGAGATAGGGAAACGTGACTGCTCTGATTGGTCGGCGAACTGCTGTGATTGGTCGAATACATAGCATTAGCATGAGTACCACTGGTCGTTTACCGTCGAAATTATTTTATTTGTTTATTTATTTAAACATCAAAAATACAGTGTTCGGTAAATGTGTTAAACGTAAACAAACCAAAAAACCCTTAGACTCGGTCTCACGAAAGTTGACCCGCGGCAATAGGTGGAACTAATTTTGAAAGCTAGTAATTTACGTCAATAAATAATAATATGCACCTATACAGTGCTTTATTTAATAAATAAAATCAATATTCACAAATTACTTTATATTGAAATTTTGGGGAGTCAAAAATATAGAGGTCAGCAACTTCTTTCGTGAGACGGAGTTTATGGTGGTGAGATAGTGGTCAAGCGCAAGCCTATCCATCAATAAAAAAAAATCTATATTATAGGTTAGGACATAATAGGTATGGTTCTCGAGAACAATTTAAAAAAATCATGGTAAATTAGAGCCTCCGTGGTGTGGTGGTTGAGCAGGTTGGCTCATTACCCGGAGGCGGCGGGTTTGATTCCCGCGACAGGACAAGTATTAGTGCACAGAAAAAGAAAGTGTTAATACTTGATATGTGTCTGGATGTTGTGGGACCATGGTCTTCGTAGTTCCTGGGTCCCTAGATACAGGGAATCCTAGTTAGGATCCAGGATCTATGTATGTGATCGATGGGTGGAAAGCACTTTTTTGACCAACCCAAATGTTACATTTTGGTATTTTTTTTACTTAATGCTAAAATTACTAGGTGGTAGGACTTTTCTGCAAAGTTCGTCTAGGTAGGTACCACCGCTCTGCCAGTTATTCTGCCGCCAAGCAGTAGTGTGCAAGCACTACTGTGTTCCGGTTTGAAGGGCATTGTAGCTAGTGAAATTACTGGGCAAATGAGACTTTATGACCTGCTTACACAGTATAGTATTCCGATTACAAGACTGTGTGATGTCTCAGGATGACGTGCGCAGTGCAGTGTCAAACAAAACTTTATTATTTTAAAGTTCCGAGTGACACTGCAACTGTTATGGGCGGCCGTATTGCTTAACATCAGGTGAACGACCAGCTCGTCAAGTCATTCATTCACATTAAAAAAAAAAACTTTTACTGTATTTATGTTTTATTATAATTATTGTAAGGATAGAACGTTTTAATGTAACTTGCAGGGAAAGTATCAAAAATATTTAAGAATAAAAAGTTATCGTTCAATAAAATCAACTTCTTATTGCGTTTACTTTTTTATTATGGCAGAAAATTTGCGCTTGCAGATTATAACGCATCTCCATTTATAGATGCTCTAAGATAGAACGTGTTCGTTTTGACTCGCACCGGTAGTACTTTTAATTAATTTTTTATTAAAGTAAATATTCAGCTGTAGACTGGGCCACTTTTTTATCTGGCATCTGTAGTGTGGTGAAGGCCTCTGAAAGACTGAATCTCGTACCCTTAAAAGTGTGAAGACATTTCTATTGCTGTTTCTCTCACACCTACACTTGCGGCATTTGTGGAAGTGGGATGACTACTTATATTTAAATTCTTGTCTGAACCGATTTTTTGTTGTGCGCGTTATAAGTATATTTATTATTTATTTACGCATATTGAGTACTATTACAATAATCTAATGTAGTTATTCAGATAAATGTATCGCTTTATTAAAATAATGTTAAGTTTTATTGTTGTTGTAATGTAATTACTCTCTCTGGAAATAAATATTTATTATTATTATTAATGTGCTCGCGTTTTGTCGTACGGGGGTACATTTTACTATGGAAAAACTAGGAGGTTTTACTCAGCGCGGCAAATTCAAATTTTCTAGCGTTTTTTGCCAAAATTTAGCAACAAATGGCTACAGCCTGAAAAATCAAGATGAAATTTATTTATTGGCATTTGTTGCTAAACTTGTGATATCTAGGTGATACTTTCAATCCTAATTTGTTGATACATTCTATTTACTTGCGCAAAATCAGTTTTCATGTTATCACGTTGAGTAATTAAGCTATGATTGACAAAAAACTATAGATTTATATATCAGGATATGCCCGAAGGAACATTTTATTTTGTCAAAATGGCGTGGGAAAAGTCAGCGCCATCTATTAGATTTCGCGTGAACTACGACAAGTTGAGAAAATTAGGTGCCTATCGCTGCCATTATGTCCGTCAATGTTTATGTTTACAATGATTATTCCAAATATAAATTCGATTATTTTGTTACAAAACAGAGTGTAATATTGAAAATATTGAATTACTTGAGGTAAGAAACTTGGTCTTTCTTTTTACTGCACTTTTGAGTATAGATTGTGCAACCCTTCACAATACAAATACATATTTTGTTTGTGACATTCGACCGATGCCTTCTAACTTCCATCACAGACTGAGCGCTAGTGGATGCCAATCTGTGAAATTGGCTCCCACTTTGAAGCGACGTTTTAACCTGTCATTAGGCCTGTCCTTAATATATATGTCTATGCAAGAAACCCAAGAAAATTTGAATTCGCCAGGCTGAGTGAAACGTTCCACCTTAAGTAAGAAATCATTTATATATTTATATTACCCCGAAATATTTATATGTGTTCCCGGGCAGTATACTGATCTGTATATAAAAGCATGAAGTTAATCGAATGTTGTTTTATTTGGGACGTACATGTTACGGCCTCGTGGAGTAGTTTTGGATTAGTTAAACCGGCTTTTGTCTTTTTCAATTGAGCTCGATATTCCAAGGACAAAAAAGACTAAAGATGGAGTAAGACCCATACACGTTCGTTTATATTGATCAAGCTAATCCAAAGCTATTGGGCCGCTTAACTAATCCGAAGCTACTACGCGTTTATTAATAAGGCCGACAGAGAACATTATACTAATCGAATGTACTATACTCGGTCGACGCCAGGGCCTTTTTTTCACGTATTTCGCGATTTAATTGTCGTAAAAACTTGCTAAATGTAATTAGCAACAATGGATAGATACACCCGACCCCCGGTTTCAATTACTCTGCGACTTCTCGGAAGTTCATCACCGCTGAAAAAGCGGAATTACACTAGATACAGAAGGTATACTATTTTAATATCTGTGATAGGTATGCTTCTGTCACGGTTTAGTTAAGGTTAATTTTATTTAGGATTTTTTTATTATACCAACTTTGTAAAAATGAATTCTATTGCACATACCAATATAAAAGAAATTTGAACATTAGAGTACTTATCAGTAAATCAGTAAGTACCTACATTATGGCTTTCAAGCTTTCAACTTCAATTCTTGGTTAATGGCCTTTGTGGAAGGGTGACTTATAGTAAGTAGCGCAATGGACGGCGTTATCACTAAAAGTGATCTCTTCCAGGCAACTTTTGGATGGATAGTATCACAGGAATAAAGAGTAGTCAGCGATGCGCAATATAAACAAAATAAACTTAAACATTAACTAATATTATACAAACTAGTTTTCCGTAGGCAACAATTTTACAAAATAATACTTATGTCATTATAATATACATACGTTATGTTATGTACTAAGGTAGGTACTTTTTATTAAATTTTGCCATCTTTTGTACAACATCATTTTATGTTTTTTTGCACACTACATATAATTACTAATTTTTCGCAAATAAATTTATCTTTAAAATCAAATTACTTACATATTATCGGAATTCAGAAAACCTATGCGTCGCTCTAGAGCAGTTTACCAGATTCGCAACTTACCATATTGTCAACTCCTTAAGCAGTTCCTTCGGCTTTTGGACTATTGGTTCCTAAATCCAGTTGACCAATGATACAACTTCCCCTCATACGAAAATTAGTGGTGCATATCAACCGCTAATCCTATGAGAGGAAACGGGATACCCGATGTGTCATTTGTTCCATCCTGCTTTGTTGTTCTTTGAAATTTCGTATGATGATTCAGCATTTCATCTCTAGGTAAAAGAGGAATGATAGATTTTGGGGGTTTGTTCAACCTTTGTTTATGAATACCACTGTACAAACCCCCAAAATCTATCATTCCTCTTTTACCTAGAGATGAAATACTGAATCATTCTTCTTTAACTTTCATAAACAATCGCTGGAGAAACCTCTAACTGAAAAGCATTTTAATTAAATACTTTACGATTTCCATCAAGTTGTCTTTGAAAATTCTGTCGAGTGTCATTTTGACGCGACTTTAGAACATCAAAAGTCGGGTTTTTGAAGAAAATCCGACAATGGCGGTTGTGAATTTTGAATTTATTTTTTAAAACTAGTGTATCTTGAACTTTAATGTGTAATAAGGGTGGATTATTATCCGTTGAGTGTTCGTGAACGTGCACGAGTGTTGACAAATGGTTTCAAGATCATAAAACCATGCATTGTCGTTTTTGCTTCAAAGGCCTTTTTAGAGCCTTCAGTAAAATATCCTCCATTTTACTGTTGGCGTTTTGACTGACAAAATATGACTTTGACTTGACATAGCCGTACAAATTTTACTCACTTGACATTGGCAGAATTATTGCAAACAAGCGATAGAAAGCCATTAAAGAAGAAGAAGAAGAACATCAAAAGTCGCGCCAAAATGTCACTCACTCACAAAAAAGTTAAAAGAAATATTATTTTTGTATATTTTGTGTGCCTATTTTGTGTTAAATATATTATTTTAACTGGTAAATGAAGAAGAAGCGGTACCGATATACCTTATTCGTATTTTAAATATTAATGTATGTATATGCCTATTCTGTATTTCTCAGGCAAGTGAATTGTTATTCTTTTTGAGAAATTAAGTTCTTAAACCAGAAACCAGATATATCACGACACGACACTTCATAAAATAATAAAACAACACGATTTGAAAGCAAGGAGACCGTTTGGTTGACGAAATTCGGACAATCACCATCCAGCCACTGATCATGCCAGATTGGTGGCTGCTTTTGTTTATGAAATGCATAAAGCTAAAATTTGCCGCACAGCGCCTGATTCATCCTCTAGAGGAGCCCCCGCCTTGACTATGAATTCCAGTATAATACTGGAATCCGTGTGTTTTGTTACTTCGCCCCCTGCCCGCGCAAATGAGTCGATTCGTGTTTGTAGGAGAATGTTCACGAGCTCTCAATATCAACGGGCTTTATAATGTTTTGGTAGCAGCTAACCTACCAAAAGTTATAAAGCCCGATAAGAGGCATCAGATAGTTCTACTGATGACATTGTTTCAATTTGCCGTTTACACGATGGTAATTAAGTAGGTATTAGTTTTTGCTTTCTGTGGCCCATAGACCTTCCTTGGTCGACCTACCATATAAATCCATCTATCTACCAAGTTTTCTGGGTTAAAGTAACTAAGGTATTCTATAATTATTACGTCAGGATCAAAACTATATACCTACCTATTTCGTCTCTCTCTGGTCGGTCCCTCATTACTGAGGATCGTGGTCACAGGATTTATCCAACTTGACCAAATGCTTCCTAGACTTCGGTCCATTGTCGCCCTCACGGCCTGGGAAATTTTGCTAAAAGAGGTTACTTGCTTCACTTCACCTATTTCGTACGAAACATCAAAGTTCAGCTGTTACTGCGTTGAATAGTAACAATAAATTTGCAGTTAGTATAGCCACAGGTATAGCTAATATAGGGTAGGTAGGTGGCCCTTGGTTTTGCAGATGTCCATAGGCGGCGGTGACCACGTACCATCAGGTGGGCCGCCTGCTTGTTTGTCACAAATTACATTTAAAAAAAGGTAATTTTGAACAGCCTGAAGCCGTCCACTGCTGAACATAGGCCTCCATGAAACACCACTTTGAGCGTCTGCGCGTCTGCTTACCTAGCCGTAGGCCTAGCGTAGGCCTAGCACAAATATTTACGCGCGCGTAAGTGTAACGTTAACGTAAGTCAGTTGTATAGCATTTGTTCAGCGCCCCATACAACTGCCTTACATTAACGTTACACTTACGCGCGCGTAAATATTCGTGCTAGACCTACTGCATCTATGTGGCTCCCCGGGTTTGACATTGTCGGATCGAACCACCTAAGTAGGTACTCCACCTAGTGAGGGCGTATATACGCTGCGTCTTCCAGTTCGTGGTCGCCACTCGAGAGCCTTTCTTTCTTTCCCACCTTTCTTCCCCATCGGTTGTCAGTTCTACGACCTATTTGGGCTGCCAATTTGCCATTTCAACTCCCTTATTTTAAGTTTTAATTAAGTACTTGAGTATAAATATCTACATAAATCGGTCACTTTATTTCCCCGATTCTTATTTCAGACCTTATCTCGCAGGGAAACACCGAACTTACGAAGTAGGTAATATTAGACATTAATAACAATGGAATACAGCTACTCAGTGTTTTCTATTATTTTATCTTTATCCTACTGAAGCTTGATAGAGAACTTAGAATAAGTACCTATAATTCAATGATAAAGAAATAATTATTTTTCCTCTACATCTACATCATAATGTTTGTTCATTGAGCTAGATTAGTACCGATCGGTCACACTTCCAATAAGATGGTTAGATTTAGTTAGGTAGTAATAAATTAGTAGGATGCGATAGGCTTATAAATAATGTAAATGAGTAAATAGTAGCGAACATTTCGTCACTGGTCCGTGTCGAACAAACTGACATCGGTTTTATTACGCAACGTTATAACAAACTATCATAAGCTATAAGCGGAACAATCATCCCATTCATTGGATTCCTGAGAGTTCTAAATAAAACTTCAAACGAAAATAGTTTATTTCTAGTATGCTTCTAGTTTGGAGTACGATTCAAACACAATGACGGCTGCGAAGTGTGCTACAGTACAAGCCTCCCTCACGCTGCGCACACCGCATATCTCTACCCGCGCCTTACAGCATTTAGAAATGCTCTAAGGCCCGCGCACACCTAATTTCAGCTACTGCGCAGCGTCTTGCGCCGACTTCACAGCCGCCATTGAGTTTGGATCGCACTCTACTGGGTAGTACGTTCCGTAGTGTCAGTAAGTAGCTAAGTAGTACCTACCATTGATGGTACAAGTGACCTCCCACCTTCATCACAGACCAAAGGAAATAGTTATTCATCTCTTACACAATGTTCATTAGTAAGGGGGTTACAGTTAAGCACCAAAATAAAACACCATTAAATTCTAACGGACTTAATAAATGCCTGCCCATGTATTATGTCGATGTGCCTGCCATACAATAATAAGCTCACTCACACACATCTTTAGGGTAGGTAGGGGAGAGACGGACCTTGACACGGAAGCGCTAGACCGTGCAGTGTTGTTTCACTTTTAACTATAGCACGAACCGCAATTAAAACAATTCATCTTATAATGAACAAAGCTTTGTTTACACTTTTTACACGTCGTTTCTATTGAGTAAGTACCTACACGTAATTAGTCAACGGTAAAAGCAATTACTTAATATAAAAAAATGTGTGCATGTAAGTTAAATAGGAGTGATTCCTAAAAGAGGACTACCTAGGTACTTATATTGAACTCTGGTGAAAGATGATCGGTATAGGTAGGTCGTAAACAAAGGCAGTAAGAAGTTTGGGAAGGGAAAGTTGAGGACGAAGGATTTAAAGAAAGACTGAACTTCCCTGTTGGAAAATCGCTGGAGATATCTCATTCTGGACTTTGCAGATAGGTATAAAACTAGACTAGAATTTAGTACAGCCAAATACAAAATAGCCCGGTGGCAGAAAAAATGTAAATTCATTAGTGGTGGTATTTGATTTTTCGACGTTAAAGGTTGATGATGAATTGATGATTTTTACCAGAGCAGTAATAACAAGAGATTTTATTTCTTAAGAAAGTATGATGGTACAAAAACATTTAAACGGTTCACATTCACAGCGCTCAATGGTGCGCATGCGCACCCCACCTTTATAACTTCATTGAATGCGTAGTTCGCTTCCGAAGGGTTGACATTGAAAGCATCAGGCGTGTCGAAGCTCAACCGACGAATATTCTAGGCACAGGTGTTCGAAACAGGGCTTTTATGTTTCTACATCACAAACGCTGTGTTTTTAAGTTTAAATATTATTATCATAGCTAGTAATAACTAGAATATTCTAACAACGAACACTATTTTAGAATCTTTATTAAGTACCTAATTCATATTTAAAATAATACTTCCGTAGTCTTACTATACTGGCGGAGTTTTGCGTTTCGTTAAGCTAAAAGTAACCAGCACGCTCGTTCATAAAATACTGTATAATTACTTATATTTCATTATAAACAGTAGCAGTTATGTTATGCTTGAATTTAATACAGGTAGAGTAGAGGGCTCGGAGGGTAGAGGCATCTTGAAGATCCTGCAATCTGCGAAACAAAATATAGCATCAAACAACTATGCTATAATATAAAGCTTTAAGTAAAAAGACAGACAAATGAATTGAAATAGGTACTTTCCTCTTATATTTTACACACAATGGGACAAGCGAATACTTATCTAACAAAACCAGGATTACAGTTTACACAGAGCTCTGGATAGTAAAAAATAAACCATTTCATAGAAATTGTCTATTTAAAATTGTTCTTTTACAATATTTTTGTACCTGCAAGTTTGAGCCGCTCGCAGAAACAAAAGGTTTATGGAGTGCCGAAACCCAAAATATCTTTTACCTTGTCCTTGGGGGATTCTGAGAAGTGGTCCCTTGCTCACGGCCGAATGCCGTGCTTGTGCTTTGTACGATTGTGGATTTACATCCTTGCTATCCTATTTGGAATGCTTTGAGTTTTTTTTTTCGTTTACCTTCCTCGGTATTGTTGCAGTCAGTACACATTATGCCACAAGGTAAACCTCGTCAATTAATGTAGGTATAGTGTGTATTTATTTTGAGCACAGATTGAAGGAAAACACTTCCAGAAAAGCAATTCACTACTAAACAGTAGGTCTAGCACGAATATTTACGCGCGCGTAAGTGTAACGTTAACGTAAGCCAGTTGTATAGCATTTGTTCAGCGCCCCATACAACTGCTTTACGTTAACGTTACACTTACGCGCGCGTAAATATTTGTGCTAGGCCTAGTGATCTGTCATCGTGCTAACGCAATGCAAATGCAAAAAGATTTTTGCTGTCCAATTTAGTTCTAAGCACAGCGGCTAAATTCTTTAGTACCTAATATTTGAAATAATGGTAGAATTGTATTCTGGAGTTTTGGCGGGAACGCGGAAAAGTTCACGTCGTTGCATTGTATTATTTTTCAAAACTTTTGCTTATTCCAGTGTTAATGTTTAAAATTGGTGGCGTTTTACGCATTAAGTGCTGAATTACGAGCATGAGTGAGGGCAAGTGATATAATGTGGTGAAACGTGATTTTTCGTGTTGCTTCCAAAACTCCATAGGAGCTTCTAGTAAAGTTGCCACCACTTTGCTGGAGCATGACTTAGAGTGGACTATGACTACCTGACTTAGACTGGACTATGACTATGACTAGGTAAAGACTGCGTGAAATATTTTATAAAACGATGAAAATATAATACTTGACACTGGCTAAATACACTATGTAGGAGCCAAAATATAAGAAAAAATAATTGTATACTGAAGTATTTTGTATCTTACTTCATCATCATCATCATTCATCAGTCATTAAACCTTTTTCCTGATTACTTGAGTTATATAAAAGTAGGTTGGTAGATATAGGTACAGACAGACAGACTTGCCGATTCAAATGCGCAATGATTCATACATATCCGGAATTCCCATCGCTAATACCGGATATTCTGGACGCATTAAAATTTTACGTTAAGCGATGAACGTGTAATAATTTTTTTTCTATTAAATAGTTACTCAAAAGAGAATTAAACAATAAATATTTATTGGGTTTAACATACCTATAAAATAGGACTTATATAGAAATCTTTCTATTACTTTATGATTCGCCGTTATTTTACAAAAACATAACTCAAGCCCGACGGAATGTTAGCATGGTATCTATGGTTATTATAATATCTAGGTTGGTTTGTTTGTTTTAAAACCAAACTAGGTATGTGAGTACCGCAATCCGTAAGAGCCCAATGACAGCTGTAGCGATTTAAATCATAACGGTTATGTTCACGATTTCTCAACTTGGCCAGTGAATCATCTTTCCGCTTGATTCACGACAGGCGCTTGCACATCTACATGTTGTGTACGCATCAACAGATAACGCTTGCTAAGTTTACATAAAAACCGGCCAAGTGCGAGTCGGACTCACGCACTAAGACTTTCGTACCATTATTACGTTTAACCACGTTTGTTGTATGAGAGCCCCTTAATTTTTTTTTTAGTATTTGTTGTATTAGCGGCAATAAAAATATACATCATCAGTGAAAATTTTAATTGTCTAACAGTGTAATTCTTCTATGTGTCAACTATCACGGCTCATGAGATACAGCCTGGTGAAAGACGGACAGACGGACGGACAGCGGAGCCTTAAGTTAGTATTAGTAATAGGATCCGTTTTACTCTTTTGGTACGGAACCCTAAAAAGCGTTAATGCTGACTGCGTTGTACCAAACCAATTAAACCTACCGTTAAAGATAAAGGTTATTTTTAGAGTGACCCCAAACAAATACTATTGAAATATGTTAATTTATTCTTAGGTAGTGTTTTATACTTTATAGGTACTTAGTTAATGGCGCCTTATCAATTTTGATAAGGTAGTTTATTTCATAAGAATTTGTTAGCAAAATGTCTCAAATTGTAGAAAAATAAAATAAGTAGGTACCTAGTTACATACCTACTTACTTATGAAGTACGCACCTACGACTATTTTATGTCATACCTAACATAACTGTCAGATAACAGTTAATCTGAAAATAACCGAGAACGCTAAAACACCGTAGCGTTAAGCATTGTGTCGTTGACACTGCGTTTACTTATCTTTATTTTTCAAAAACGTAGTCGCGAGTGAATACTCATTTTCCCTTTTAGGTAAGCATGTACCAGGGTGATTATCAAAAAGTGCCTAAAAAAACATAATTTCTTTGGCGCAGTTTTTTTTTACTTATTTTCAAAAATTTAATAACATACTTTGTAAAGCTCTCTAAGGCCTACATTTATGTGTTATTCGCCTCAAAATCTATCGAGCCGATTCGAAGTTTTAACGATTTTAAATAATATTTGGCCATAGAAATTAGACATGTACCAAAGAAATTAGAAAACGTACCAAATAAATTAGGAAACATGCCAAAGAACTTAGATTTGTTAACAATGGAATAAGAAATTACATTAAATACATTATTTTTTAGGTAAAAAAATATAGTAGGTGTACCTATTAAATAAAACAACTTGTAATTTTTGTTTATTTGGCATTATTTTAATTATCACATGTAATATCAATCCAGTATCACTTCGAGACGTTTATTATGCTGTTCCTACCTGTAGTAAAATTTCCAAAATGATTTCTGTTGCGTTTTCGTATTAACTTTTGATTTTTACCTGTCATCTTACTAACAGACAAAATTTTCTTCGCAGCTTTTCTTTTATGGTAACTTTCTCTGTTTTGCTTTAAAATCCGCATCTTCTGGGGCGCTCCTAATTCTTTCTAATCTCTTGTGCTCAGCTAGTCTTTCTTTTCTTTTCCAACATTTTCTTTTTTGTTTTCTGCCTGTCTTCTCTCGTGTAGTTATACAGGGTTACAGGAAAAATTGTGCTAGATCCGCTAAGAGCGTGGAGTTCCCACCATTTCTAATTTATTTCACTATGAAACACCCTAGCCTAAACTTATAATATTATTTTTAGATATCCGTTAGAAAAAAATACAGATTCAAATATTTTTTTATTTCTTAACTTTCACTTGTCTACTATAGTCTATTAAATATTATATTATGTACTATTTTATTGAATTACGTCCCAAAGCATCTTATTACACATGTAAAAATGCAATAATAATAATAATAAGACACACAAAATATTAAAAAAAAAAAAATTAAAAGTCGAATATTTCGAAAAGGGTTAAGTTTAGGCTAGGGTGTTTCATAGTGAAATAAGTCAGAAATGATGGGTACTCCACGCCCTTAACGGATCTAGCACGATTTTTCCTGTAACCCTGTATATTGCATCGTAATCACTAACTTTGACATTATGTTATTTTGTGTATTTTGTTAGCTGACTTCTTTTTACGTTTTGCCATAAGTAATTTTATATTTACATTGTGCTCTGAAACAAGGGGAATTAATATAGTATAAAAACAGTTCTACCAATATTGTATAGTCAGCCTGTACTTCCAGGTTTTATTATTTCACCAGCAGGATAGGTAAAGAAAGGCATAGCATAGCAATACATAATATACTATCTGACTTTGAATTGGTATATTATCCCGAAAGGGGGTAAATCTACACCCCAAGTTAGACAATGTATCTCCGACGACTTTTCTAAATTAATAGTTTTTCATTGAAGAAAAATGCCGTATATTGTTTACGATCGAAGATACCTTAGCGCAGCTGGGTGGTTGAACTTCGTCCTGGACCAAATGCATTATAAACGAATTTAATAACCTGTGTTTAGAAATGAATTTATAGTATTAGTAGTAGTCCATGAAGGTTTGAAACACGCAGTTTCAAGTAAGGCTGTCACAACTTTTTTTTTCTTATATCTTGGCTGCACACTTAGTGTATTTAACCAGTGTCAAGTATTGTAATTTTTCATCAATGTTAATAGAATATTTTACGTGAAGTCAAGTCTTAGTCATAGTCATAGTCCAGTCTAAGTCAGGTAGTCATACTCCAGTCTCAGTCGTGCTCCAGTAAAGTGGTGGCAACTTTACTAGAAGCTTCTATGGAATTTTGGAACCAACACCGAAAATCACGTTTCACCACATTATATCACTTGCCCACACTCATGCTCGTACTTCAGCACTTAATGCGTAAAACGCCACCAATTTTAAACATTAACACTGGAAAAAGCACAAGTTTTGAGAAATAATACAATGCAACGACGTAAACTTTTCCGCGTTCCCGCCAAAACTCCCAAGTGTCACAACTTGTGGGATATCATGGTCCCCCCCCCCTTTCGGGAAAACATACCAATCCAAGGTCACCTTGTATATTATAATTATCACAGTTAAATTGATTAATTTAGTTATTGTACATAATGACACAATAAATCTAGTTGTCCAAAAAAATTACATATTAAATGGTGCCATTATACAAATAAGTGTCAGTTTAAAACAACATAAGCTTAGTGTAATAGACATTTGAATGCATTTAACGTTTTCTTAATGGTATTTACTATGTTATTGATCTTATTTCTAATTTCTATGTACTAACGCTAATTTCATTGGCGCAATATGCCAAAGAAATCCAAAGAAATTAGGGCCAAAGAAATTAGAAATCATCAATGATTATTTATTTTCACAAACAGCTGATGTACGATTATAACCTTTTATTGCCATGTGCGCACTGTTTGACTGAGGAAATGTGCACAAAAATATGCAAGCATCAGAAACCAATAATAGCAAGACCATAACCATCGAAGAAATTAGGCACTTACCGGGCGAAACTCCGTTATGGGCTGGAAAAAAAAATATTTCTTCTCGCATTGTAACGAATGCGCACTTTTGCTCCTGGTGTTGAATAGTACGTGACTAAAGGGTGCGGGGAAGGTCGGCAATATGTCCCCATGGTCCTTTTAAGAGTGTGGGAAGTTAGCCCCCAACTTTTTGAAATCAGGATTTTTTTTTGTTGTGCTGAATTGTTCTCGGTTTGTTCTATATTGTTCCAAAATAAAAAAAATCTAGGGTGAAAATTGTAGAAGAAAAACAAAAAAAACAATTTTTCACCGTAGCCCCCATATTTTGAAAAATCCAATTTTTCTTTTTTGTTCTGGATTGTTCTAGGTTTGTTCTCAATTGTTCCAAAATATAACGATCCTAGCATAAAAACTGAAGCCAGAAAATAAAAAAAAACTTTTTTGTCGTAGCCCCCCTTTCTTGGAAAATCCAAAATTTTAATTTTGTTCTAGATTGTTCTAGATTTGTTCTACATTGTTCCAAAATAAAAAACTTCTAGAGCCATAATTGAGGCCAAAAATTAATAAAAACCTTTTCATGGTAGCCCCTCATTCTTGGATATTCATTATTTTTTTTATTGTGCTGGGTTGTTCTAGGTCTATTCTACATTGTTCCAGAACATGGTTCGTCTAGAACGAAAGCTGCGGCCAGAAAATGAGAATAAGTAAATTGAGGACCAGCATGACGTCGTCTAGATAAACAAAGCAAAAAGTTAGCCCCCAATTTTTTAAATTTCTTAAATTTCTCTTTTGTGCTGGACTATGATAGGCCCATGTTACATTGTTCCAGAATATGAGACTTCTAAAGCAAGTATTGGTGTCAGAACACAAACAATAAATTTCCATAACAATTTGACGGTAGGCATAATTTTATGGCGTAGGTAGATAATCTTTATTTTTTTATTGTGCTGGATTGTTCTAGGTCTATTCTACATTGTTCCAAAACATGGGTCGTCTAGAACGAAAGCTGCGGGCAGAAAATGAGAATAAGTAAATTGAGAACCAGCATGACGTCGTCTAGATAAACAAAGCAAAAAGTTAGCCCCCACTTTTTTAAATTTCTTAAATTTCTCTTTTGTGCTGGACTATGATAGGCCCATGTTACATTGTTCCAGAATATGAGACTTCTAAAGCCAATATTGGTGACAGAACACAAAAAACAAATTTCCATAATAATTTGACGGTAGGCATAATTTTATGGCGTAGGTAGATAATCTTTATTTTTTTTATTGTGCTGGATTGTTCTAGGTCTATTCTACATTGTTCCAGAACATGGGTCGTCTAGAACGAAAGCTGCGGCCAGAAAATGAGAATTAGTAAATTGAGAACCAGCATGACGTCGTCTAGATAAACCAAGCAAAAAGTTAGCCCCCAATTTTTTAATTTCTTAAATTTCTCTTTTGTGCTGGACTATGATAGGCTCATGTTACATTGTTCCAGAGTATGAGACTTCTAAAGCAAGTATTGGTGTCAGAACACAAACAATAAATTTCCATAATAATTTGACGGTAGGCATAATTTTATGGCGTAGGTAGATAATCTTTATTTTTTTTTATTGTGCTGGATTGTTCTAGGTCTATTCTACATTGTTCCAGAACATGGGTCGTCTAGAACGAAAGCTGCGGCCAGAAAATGAGAATAAGTAAATTAATAACCAGCATGACGTCGTCTAGATAAACAAAGCAAAAAGTTAGCCCCCAATTTTTTAAATTTCTTAAATTTCTCTTTTGTGCTGGACTATGATAGGCCCATGTTACATTGTTCCAGAATATGAGACTTCTAAAGCCAATATTGGTGACAGAACACAAAAAAACAAATTTCCATAATAATTTGACGGTAGGCATAATTTTATGGCGTAGGTAGATAATCTTTATTTTTTTTTATTGTGCTGGATTGTTCTAGGTCTATTCTACATTGTTCCAGAACATGGTTCGTCTAGAACGAAAGCTGCGGCCAGAAAATGAGAATAAGTAAATTAATAACCAGCATGACGTCGTCTAGATAAACAAAGCAAAAAGTTAGCCCCCAATTTTTTAAATTTCTTAAATTTCTCTTTTGTGCTGGACTATGATAGGCCCATGTTACATTGTTCCAGAATATGAGACTTCTAAAGCAAGTATTGGTGTCAGAACACAAACAATAAATTTCCATAACAATTTGACGGTAGGCATAATTTTATGGCGTAGGTAGATAATCTTTATTTTTTTTATTGTGCTGGATTGTTCTAGGTCTATTCTACATTGTTCCAGAACATGGGTCGTCTAGAACGAAAGCTGCGGCCAGAAAATGATAATAAGTAAATTGAGAACCAGCATGACGTCGTCTAGATAAACAAAGCAAAAAGTTAGCCCCCACTTTTTTAAATTTCTTAAATTTCTCTTTTGTGCTGGACTATGATAGGCCCATGTTACATTGTTCCAGAATATGAGACTTCTAAAGCCAATATTGGTGACAGAACACAAAAAACAAATTTCCATAATAATTTGACGGTAGGCATAATTTTATGGCGTAGGTAGATAATCTTTATTTTTTTTATTGTGCTGGATTGTTCTAGGTCTATTCTACATTGTTCCAGAACATGGGTCGTCTAGAACGAAAGCTGCGGCCAGAAAATGAGAATTAGTAAATTGAGAACCAGCATGACGTCGTCTAGATAAACCAAGCAAAAAGTTAGCCCCCAATTTTTTAATTTCTTAAATTTCTCTTTTGTGCTGGACTATGATAGGCTCATGTTACATTGTTCCAGAGTATGAGACTTCTAAAGCAAGTATTGGTGTCAGAACACAAACAATAAATTTCCATAATAATTTGACGGTAGGCATAATTTTATGGCGTAGGTAGATAATCTTTATTTTTTTTTATTGTGCTGGATTGTTCTAGGTCTATTCTACATTGTTCCAGAACATGGGTCGTCTAGAACGAAAGCTGCGGCCAGAAAATGAGAATAAGTAAATTAATAACCAGCATGACGTCGTCTAGATAAACAAAGCAAAAAGTTAGCCCCCAATTTTTTAAATTTCTTAAATTTCTCTTTTGTGCTGGACTATGATAGGCCCATGTTACATTGTTCCAGAATATGAGACTTCTAAAGCCAATATTGGTGACAGAACACAAAAAAACAAATTTCCATAATAATTTGACGGTAGGCATAATTTTATGGCGTAGGTAGATAATCTTTATTTTTTTTTATTGTGCTGGATTGTTCTAGGTCTATTCTACATTGTTCCAGAACATGGTTCGTCTAGAACGAAAGCTGCGGCCAGAAAATGAGAATAAGTAAATTAATAACCAGCATGACGTCGTCTAGATAAACAAAGCAAAAAGTTAGCCCCCAATTTTTTAAATTTCTTAAATTTCTCTTTTGTGCTGGACTATGATAGGCCCATGTTACATTGTTCCAGAATATGAGACTTCTAAAGCAAGTATTGGTGTCAGAACACAAACAATAAATTTCCATAACAATTTGACGGTAGGCATAATTTTATGGCGTAGGTAGATAATCTTTATTTTTTTTATTGTGCTGGATTGTTCTAGGTCTATTCTACATTGTTCCAGAACATGGGTCGTCTAGAACGAAAGCTGCGGCCAGAAAATGATAATAAGTAAATTGAGAACCAGCATGACGTCGTCTAGATAAACAAAGCAAAAAGTTAGCCCCCACTTTTTTAAATTTCTTAAATTTCTCTTTTGTGCTGGACTATGATAGGCCCATGTTACATTGTTCCAGAATATGAGACTTCTAAAGCCAATATTGGTGACAGAACACAAAAAACAAATTTCCATAATAATTTGACGGTAGGCATAATTTTATGGCGTAGGTAGATAATCTTTATTTTTTTTATTGTGCTGGATTGTTCTAGGTCTATTCTACATTGTTCCAGAACATGGGTCGTCTAGAACGAAAGCTGCGGCCAGAAAATGAGAATTAGTAAATTGAGAACCAGCATGACGTCGTCTAGATAAACCAAGCAAAAAGTTAGCCCCCAATTTTTTAATTTCTTAAATTTCTCTTTTGTGCTGGACTATGATAGGCTCATGTTACATTGTTCCAGAGTATGAGACTTCTAAAGCAAGTATTGGTGTCAGAACACAAACAATAAATTTCCATAATAATTTGACGGTAGGCATAATTTTATGGCGTAGGTAGATAATCTTTATTTTTTTTATTGTGCTGGATTGTTCTAGGTCTATTCTACATTGTTCCAGAACATGGGTCGTCTAGAACGAAAGCTGCGGCCAGAAAATGAGAATAAGTAAATTAATAACCAGCATGACGTCGTCTAGATAAACAAAGCAAAAAGTTAGCCCCCACTTTTTTAAATTTCTTAAATTTCTCATTTGTGCTGGACTATGATAGGCCCATGTTACATTGTTCCAGAATATGAGACTTCTAAAGCCAATATTGGTGACAGAACACAAAAAAAACAAATTTCCATAATAATTTGACGGTAGGCATAATTTTATGGCGTAGGTAGATAATCTTTATTTTTTTTATTGTGCTGGATTGTTCTAGGTCTATTCTACATTGTTCCAGAACATGGTTCGTCTAGAACGAAAGCTGCGGCCAGAAAATAAGAATAAGTAAATTGAGGACCAGCATGACGTCGTCTAGATAAACAAAGCAAAAAGTTAGCCCCCAATTTTTTAAATTTCTTAAATTTCTCTTTTGTGCTGGACTATGATAGGCCCATGTTACATTGTTCCAGAATATGAGACTTCTAAAGCAAGTATTGGTGTCAGAACACAAACAATAAATTTCCATAACAATTTGACGGTAGGCATAATTTTATGGCGTAGGTAGATAATCTTTATTTTTTTTATTGTGCTGGATTGTTCTAGGTCTATTCTACATTGTTCCAGAACATGGGTCGTCTAGAACGAAAGCTGCGGCCAGAAAATGATAATAAGTAAATTGAGAACCAGCATGACGTCGTCTAGATAAACAAAGCAAAAAGTTAGGCCCCAATTTTTTAATTTCTTAAATTTCTCTTTTGTGCTGGACTATGATAGGCTCATGTTACATTGTTCCAGAGTATGAGACTTCAAAAGCAAGTATTGGTGTCAGAACACAAACAATAAATTTCCATAATAATTTGACGGTAGGCATAATTTTAAAGCGTAGGTAAATAATCTTTATTTTTTTTATTGTGCTGGATTGTTCTAGGTCTATTCTACATTGTTCCAGAACATGAGTCGTCTAGAACGAAAGCTGCGGCCAGAAAATGAGAATTAGTAAATTAATAACCAGCATGACGTCGTCTAGATAAACAAAGCAAAAAGTTAGCCCCCAATTTTTTTAATTTCTTAAATTTCTTTTGTGCTGGACTATGATAGGCTCATGTTACATTGTTCCAGAGTATGAGACTTCTAAAGCAAGTATTGGTGTCAGAACACAAACAATAAATTTCCATAATAATTTGACGGTAGGCATAATTTTATGGCGTAGGTAGATAATCTTTATTTTTTTTAATTGTGCTGGATTGTTCTAGGTCTATTCTACATTGTTCCAGAACATGGTTCGTCTAGAACGAAAGCTGCGGCCAGAAAATGAGAATAAGTAAATTAATAACCAGCATGACGTCGTCTAGATAACAAAGCAAAAAGTTAGCCCCCACTTTTTTAAATTTCTTAAATTTTTCTTTTGTGCTGGACTATGATAGGCCCATGTTACATTGTTCCAGAATATGAGACTTCTAAAGCCAATATTGGTGACAGAACACAAAAAAAAACAAATTTCCATAATAATTTGACGGTAGGCATAATTTTATGGCGTAGGTAGATAATCTTTATTTTTTTTATTGTGCTGGATTGTTCTAGGTCTATTCTACATTGTTCCAGAACATGGGTCGTCTAGAACGAAAGCTGCGGCCAGAAAATGAGAATAAGTAAATTGAGAACCAGCATGACGTCGTCTAGATAAACAAAGCAAAAAGTTAGCCCCCAATTTTTTTAATTTCTTAAATTTCTCTTTTGCGCTGGACTATGATAGGCTCATGTTACATTGTTCCAGAGTATGAGACTTCTAAAGCAAGTATTGGTGTCAGAACACAAACAATAAATTTCCATAATAATTTGACGGTAGGCATAATTTTAAAGCGTAGGTAAATAATCTTTATTTTTTTTTATTGTGCTGGGTTGTTCTAGGTCTATTCTACATTGTTCCAGAACATGGGTCGTCTAGAACGAAAGCTGCGGCCAGAAAATGAGAATTAGTAAATTGAAAACCAGCATGACGTCGTCTAAATAAACCAAGCAAAAAGTTAGCCCCCAATTTTTTTAATTTCTTAAATTTCTCTTTTGTGCTGGACTATGATAGGCTCATGTTACATTGTTCCAGAGTATGAGACTTCTAAAGCAAGTATTGGTGTCAGAACACAAACAATAAATTTCTATAATAATTTGACGGTAGGCATAATTTTATGGCGTAGGTAGATAATCTTTATTTTTTTTTATTGTGCTGGATTGTTCTAGGTCTATTCTACATTGTTCCAGAACATGGGTCGTCTAGAACGAAAGCTGCGGCCAGAAAATGAGAATAAGTAAATTAATAACCAGCGTGACGTCGTCTAGATAAACAAAGCAAAAAGTTAGCCCCCAATTTTTTTAATTTCTTAAATTTCTCTTTTGTGCTGGACTATGATAGGCTCATGTTACATTGTTCCAGAGTATGAGACTTCTAAAGCAAGTATTGGTGTCAGAACACAAACAATAAATTTCCATAATAATTTGACGGTAGGCATAATTTTATGGCGTAGGTAGATAATCTTTATTTTTTTTATTGTGCTGGATTGTTCTAGGTCTATTCTATATTGTTCCAGAACATGGGTCGTCTAGAACGAAAGCTGCGGCCAGAAAATGAGAATAAGTAAATTGAGAACCAGCATGACGTCGTCTAGATAAACCAAGCAAAAAGTTAGCCCCCAATTTTTTTAATTTCTTAAATTTCTCTTTTGTGCTGGACTATGATAGGCCCATGTTACATTGTTCCAGAATATGAGACTTCTAAAGCCAATATTGGTGACAGAACACAAAAAATAAATTTCCATAATAATTTGACGGTAGGCATAATTTTATGGCGTAGGTAGATAATCTTTATTTTTTTTATTGTGCTGGATTGTTCTAGGTCTATTCTATATTGTTCCAGAACATGGGTCGTCTAGAACGAAAGCTGCGGCGAGAAAATGAGAATAAGTAAATTAATAACCAGCATGACGTCGTCTAGATAAACAAAGCAAAAAGTTAGCCCCCACTTTTTTAAATTTCTTAAATTTCTCATTTGTGCTGGACTATGATAGGCCCATGTTACATTGTTCCAGAATATGAGACTTCTAAAGCCAATATTGGTGACAGAACACAAAAAATAAATTTCCATAATAATTTGACGGTAGGCATAATTTTATGGCGTAGGTAGATAATCTTTATTTTTTTTATTGTGCTGGATTGTTCTAGGTCTATTCTATATTGTTCCAGAACATGGGTCGTCTAGAACGAAAGCTGCGGCCAGAAAATGAGAATAAGTAAATTGAGAACCAGCATGACGTCGTCTAGATAAACCAAGCAAAAAGTTAGCCCCCAATTTTTTTAATTTCTTAAATTTCTCTTTTGTGCTGGACTATGATAGGCCCATGTTACATTGTTCCAGAATATGAGACTTCTAAAGCCAATATTGGTGTCAGAACACAAAAAACAAATTTCCATAATAATTTGACGGTAGGCATAATTTTATGGCGTAGGTAGATAATCTTTATTTTTTTGAGCTGTCACAAAATTGGTAAGTACATGTGCAAAAAACATAGCTATTATTAATACTTAGTACTTATTAGTAATACTTAAGGCCCTGACAGGACCCAATGCGAGCACGTTTATTACAGCAGACAAACTTGAAACTTATTTTGTACCTAATAGGGTCGCTTTATGCATAGCAAAAATATGGCGATTACGTTGCGAATAAGTAAATTGAGAACCAGCATGACGTCGTCTAGATAAACCAAGCAAAAAGTTAGCCCCCAATTTTTTTAATTTCTTAAATTTCTCTTTTGTGCTGGACTATGATAGGCCCATGTTACATTGTTCCAGAATATGAGACTTCTAAAGCCAATATTGGTGTCAGAACACAAACAATAAATTTCCATAATAATTTGACGGTAGGCATATTTTTATGGCGTAGGTAGATAATCTTTATTTTTTTTATTGTGCTGGATTGTTCTAGGTCTATTCTATATTGTTCCAGAACATGGGTCGTCTAGAACGAAAGCTGCGGCCAGAAAATGAGAATAAGTAAATTGAGAACCAGCATGACGTCGTCTAGATAAACCAAGCAAAAAGTTAGCCCCCAATTTTTTTAATTTCTTAAATTTCTCTTTTGTGCTGGACTATGATAGGCCCATGTTACATTGTTCCAGAATATGAGACTTCTAAAGCCAATATTGGTGACAGAACACAAAAAATAAATTTCCATAATAATTTGACGGTAGGCATAATTTTATGGCGTAGGTAGATAATCTTTATTTTTTTTATTGTGCTGGATTGTTCTAGGTCTATTCTATATTGTTCCAGAACATGGGTCGTCTAGAACGAAAGCTGCGGCGAGAAAATGAGAATAAGTAAATTAATAACCAGCATGACGTCGTCTAGATAAACAAAGCAAAAAGTTAGCCCCCACTTTTTTAAATTTCTTAAATTTCTCATTTGTGCTGGACTATGATAGGCCCATGTTACATTGTTCCAGAATATGAGACTTCTAAAGCCAATATTGGTGACAGAACACAAAAAATAAATTTCCATAATAATTTGACGGTAGGCATAATTTTATGGCGTAGGTAGATAATCTTTATTTTTTTTATTGTGCTGGATTGTTCTAGGTCTATTCTATATTGTTCCAGAACATGGGTCGTCTAGAACGAAAGCTGCGGCCAGAAAATGAGAATAAGTAAATTGAGAACCAGCATGACGTCGTCTAGATAAACCAAGCAAAAAGTTAGCCCCCAATTTTTTTAATTTCTTAAATTTCTCTTTTGTGCTGGACTATGATAGGCCCATGTTACATTGTTCCAGAATATGAGACTTCTAAAGCCAATATTGGTGTCAGAACACAAAAAACAAATTTCCATAATAATTTGACGGTAGGCATAATTTTATGGCGTAGGTAGATAATCTTTATTTTTTTGAGCTGTCACAAAATTGGTAAGTACATGTGCAAAAAACATAGCTATTATTAATACTTAGTACTTATTAGTAATACTTAAGGCCCTGACAGGACCCAATGCGAGCACGTTTATTACAGCAGACAAACTTGAAACTTATTTTGTACCTAATAGGGTCGCTTTATGCATAGCAAAAATATGGCGATTACGTTGCGTTGCACTTCGACTTTTCCATTTTGCGGTACAAATAATGAGTTTTAAAAGAAATGCTTATTGTTATAAAAAAAATAAGCTTATAGACGGATGCATTGAAACATAGTTTATCACTATGATTTATTTCAATGGGGTGTCTTATTATAATGTAACATTTTAGAACGTCTGAATGATTTTTTAGAGGTCACTTCACGATTTTTTTCTATTGAGAAATTTTTCGTAAACGTGTTTCGGTTTCGGCATATGGAAAGAAGATATATAACCAGTATTAACGTGCATTTATTTCAATCCTGTAAATGGTATACGTTTTGAGATCATCATCATCATCATTAACAGCCTGAAGACGTCCACTGGTGAACATAGGCCTCCCCCAGGGAGCGCCACTTAGAGCGGCAGTAGGTGATTATTGGGCATTTCAAAACACACATCAAAAACCAATGGGCATTTCAAAACAGATTTTCCATACATATCGGTGTCACTGTTAAAACAGAAATTTTAAAAAAAAAATTCTGGCCGCAGCTTTCGTTCTAGACGACCCATGTTCTGGAACAATGTAGAATAGACCTAGAACAATCCAGCACAATAAAAAAAAATAAAGATTATCTACCTACGCCATAAAATTATGCCTACCGTCAAATTATTATAGAAATTTATTGTTTGTGTTCTGACACCAATACTTGCTTTAGAAGTATCATACTCTGGAACAATGTAACATGAGCCTATCATAGTCCAGCACAAAAGAGAAATTTAAGAAATTAAAAAAATTGGGGGCTAACTTTTTGCTTTGTTTATCTAGACGACGTCATGCTGGTTCTCAATTTACTTATTCTCATTTTCTGGCCGCAGCTTTCGTTCTAGACGACCCATGTTCTGGAACAATGTAGAATAGACCTAGAACAATCCAGCACAATAAAAAAAATAAAGATTATCTACCTACGCCATAAAATTATGCCTACCGTCAAATTGTTATGGAAATTTATTGTTTGTGTTCTGACACCAATACTTGCTTTAGAAGTCTCATATTCTGGAACAATGTAACATGGGCCTATCATAGTCCAGCACAAAAGAGAAATTTAAGAAATTTAAAAAATTGGGGGCTAACTTTTTGCTTTGTTTATCTAGACGACGTCATGCTGGTCCTCAATTTACTTATTCTCATTTTCTGGCCGCAGCTTTCGTTCTAGACGAACCATGTTCTGGAACAATGTAGAATAGACCTAGAACAATCCAGCACAATAAAAAAAATAAAGATTATCTACCTACGCCATAAAATTATGCCTACCGTCAAATTATTATGGAAATTGGTTTTTTTGTGTTCTGTCACCAATATTGGCTTTAGAAGTCTCATATTCTGGAACAATGTAACATGGGCCTATCATAGTCCAGCACAAAAGAGAAATTTAAGAAATTTAAAAAAGTGGGGGCTAACTTTTTGCTTTGTTTATCTAGACGACGTCATGCTGGTTATTAATTTACTTATTCTCATTTTCTGGCCGCAGCTTTCGTTCTAGACGAACCATGTTCTGGAACAATGTAGAATAGACCTAGAACAATCCAGCACAATAAAAAAAAATAAAGATTATCTACCTACGCCATAAAATTATGCCTACCGTCAAATTATTATGGAAATTTATTGTTTGTGTTCTGACACCAATACTTGCTTTAGAAGTCTCATACTCTGGAACAATGTAACATGAGCCTATCATAGTCCAGCACAAAAGAGAAATTTAAGAAATTAAAAAAATTGGGGGCTAACTTTTTGCTTTGTTTATCTAGACGACGTCACGCTGGTTATTAATTTACTTATTCTCATTTTCTGGCCGCAGCTTTCGTTCTAGACGACCCATGTTCTGGAACAATGTAGAATAGACCTAGAACAAACCAGCACAATAAAAAAAAATAAAGATTATCTACCTACGCCATAAAATTATGCCTACCGTCAAATTATTATAGAAATTTATTGTTTGTGTTCTGACACCAATACTTGCTTTAGAAGTCTCATACTCTGGAACAATGTAACATGAGCCTATCATAGTCCAGCACAAAAGAGAAATTTAAGAAATTAAAAAAATTGGGGGCTAACTTTTTGCTTGGTTTATCTAGACGACGTCATGCTGGTTCTCAATTTACTAATTCTCATTTTCTGGCCGCAGCTTTCGTTCTAGACGACCCATGTTCTGGAACAATGTAGAATAGACCTAGAACAATCCAGCACAATAAAAAAAATAAAGATTATCTACCTACGCCATAAAATTATGCCTACCGTCAAATTTTTATGGAAATTTATTGTTTGTGTTCTGACACCAATACTTGCTTTAGAAGTCTCATATTCTGGAACAATGTAACATGGGCCTATCATAGTCCAGCACAAAAGAGAAATTTAAGAAATTTAAAAAATTGGGGGCTAACTTTTTGCTTTGTTTATCTAGACGACGTCATGCTGGTCCTCAATTTACTTATTCTCATTTTCTGGCCGCAGCTTTCGTTCTAGACGAACCATGTTCTGGAACAATGTAGAATAGACCTAGAACAACCCAGCACAATAAAAAAAATAATGAATATCCAAGAATGAGGGGCTACCATGAAAAGGTTTTTATTAATTTTTGGCCTCAATTATGGCTCTAGAAGTTTTTTATTTTGGAACAATGTAGAACAAATCTAGAACAATCTAGAACAAAATTAAAATTTTGGATTTTCCAAAAAAGGGGGGCTACGACAAAAAAGTTTTTTTTTATTTTCTGGCTTCAGTTTTTATGCTAGGATCGTTATATTTTGGAACAATTGAGAACAAACCTAGAACAATCTAGAACAAAAAAGAAAAATTGGATTTTTCAAAATATGGGGGCTACGGTAAAAAATTGTTTTTTTTTTGTTTTTCTTCTACAATTTTCACCCTAGATTTTTTTTATTTTGGAACAATATAGAACAAACCGAGAACAATTCAGCACAACAAAAAAAAATCCTGATTTCAAAAAGTTGGGGGCTAACTTCCCACACTCTCCTTTTAAGCAGAGTAGCTACACAGTTTCTGTGCGCCAAAGATATTAGTATTTTTACCTCGGACAAAACTGTTTGTGTTATAATTTAAATACAAAACCTAATAATGAATAGAAAACTTTTTTTTCAAATACCGTAAGCATTTGTCATCAATATGACATATACATTTTATTCTTATTCTTCTTTTATAAGCGAGTTTTTTCTGTAATGGACGCGCCAAAGAACTTAGGATATTCATCTTCAAATAAATATTATCTCTTTCTTTTATATAATTACACTGACTATTACTAATTCATTAAAACACCTGTACGATACATTTTCGAAAAAAAAATACACAACTGTGGAAATCAAATGTTTTAATAGATTTTCAGACTTAGCCGCTCCTCAATTGCGTCGTTTGATAATCACCCACCATCGTTGACCGCGTCGTCACTTTCCATCAGGTAAGATCGCGGTCAAATGCGGGCTTATTTAGTCATAAAAATATTTGGGTTTTGTGTATAGAATAAGAATAACAAATACGTTTTTTGATTTGGGTTTGGGTGGTTTGTGGTAAGTAGGGTTGCCATTTCCGAAACTCGAAACCCAGGATTTGAAGGTAGAAACACCAGGACATTTCGGTATAAACCCAGGACGCACTAAAAACCGTAGGTAGGTAGGTACCTAACTGTAATATGCATTGAAAATAGGGACAATAAAACAACTAATTGCACTATCACATATTTTGACCGAGGAAACGTCGACGAATGAAAAGTCTCTGCTTCAATTTGCGTTTGCTTTTATTTGTCCGGTGTTGGTTCCCGCTTACAGGTATCTTTTTCAGCTGATCTTGACGAAGATTCTCCCTAAGAAAACTCAATAAAGGCGCATTTTTGAAATAGAAAAGTATTTACTGTCTATATATAAAATGGCATAGAAAATAGGCCTCTAACAACTTTTGGCCTCTAAATTGCCTAGACAAGTAATCTAAATCTACCGGCAGTGGGCTGGAATATTTAGTTAGGCTGTCTATAGACCATCGCAGCGATCTTACAGTTCCTTTGTCGTAGGTAGTGTAGCTAGTTTAGTTTTTATTATTGTAGAAGTTAGTTTGAGTAATAAAGGCATATTGCCCGTTAAAACACAAATGTAAAACATAATAACATCTCAATGTACCTAGAAGATGACATTGAATCTGTCTGATAATGCATTAGTCCACGGGTCATTGTACCTACCTCGAGTAAATAAAAGTAGGTAGGTAATTATTAACAGTTCGGTGTTACGGTAACCACCACGTTTCGAGCTTGATAGGTATTTCACTAAATTACTTTCCTAGGCGTCTCCCCCACTAGGTGGACCGACAACCTGGTGTAAAACCGCGGGGCGAGCAGCCGCTCAAAGTGGCGCTCTCTGGGGGAGGCATATGTTCAGCAGTAGATATCTACGGGCTGATGATGATGATGACTTTCTTAATTTACTAGGTACTCCTCAACATTGGTACAATTTTCTATCGACTTTTTTTTTTATGTGAGGTAACACAAATCATATCTCCATCATCTATACATAAACCGATTTTGAAAGTCTGGTTTTTAAATCTAAATAACTGGAACATTATCTTGAATTTGATGTTATTATCATGTATGTGTATGAAATAACAATAATACTTTACTTACCCCACCCTCCACTATCAAAGAGAACGATAATGAATGAATGAACGATTAATTAACGAATGACAAATCAGCAGTTAAGGAAATTTTGATATTTCGCACCACAGATTAGAGAAAAAATAATTGTGTCTTGAACCAACTCACAAAGATAAGCGTATGAGAATTACTATTTCAATTTTCAACACTTTATTTCTCAGTTCTCTCACAAATCCTCGAAGTGCGATCATATTATTTCTCGAGTAACATTCTCCGGATGTGTCCTTCGTTTCGGCGTTCGATACATGGTCGTGCTATGCTATACTTATACTTTGCACGGTTATGTATGAGATTTACGTGAAACCGGTCCGGCTGCAATGGACTGTCTACACTACACCAGTTCACCCGCGACCCAATGTTAACTTTCTTACGAAATGAATCACAGTTACCAGAGGCCCGTCGACTTTCTACTGGCTTTAGTTATTTAGGTATAAAGGCAAAGCTTCAGGACAAGGAAACAAAACAACGGGCTCAGAATAAAGACAATAAAAATGCAAAGAAACTAAACTAGTTGACCTACCTCAGTGGAGTAACTCGTTAGTTAGGTTATAAAATTATATGAGGGTAGTCAAGTTTTTCTGCACGCGTCTCCATCGATGGAACAGTGACCACGGGCAGGCCGGGATTGGTGCAATTTGATACACAATCACAAGGGTTACACCGAATCGCGTCCTATGCGTGGTCACCGCTGTGAACGACCGCGGTCGCACGGCGGCGGGCGGGCGGCTAACGGGACCGCGCGCCGCGGATGCTGAGCCTCTGAATAGCGGTCTTGACGACGGGCCCGCTTGGATAGGCCGGGACTGGTGCAATATCGCACTACAACCGAATATAGCGCCAGTCACAGCCCAGCCACTCGGGCCTCGAGAACAAAGGACGCGCCGCTCCTGTGCCGCGCCCGTATCGCTCCAACTTCGTCAATGGCTACGCTTCACGCTTGAACTTGACTCGAACTGATGTTCGACACGCGAGCCCGACGGAATGTTGCGCGCGTATTCCGCGGACGAGCAGCGCGGACGTGCGCACTGCGTAACGGCCGGCGACGGAATGGCAAGAGGCGCGGGGCGAGCGACGCGCGCGCAGCTGTCGCGCCGTCTTCCTCCCCGCACGCCGCTCGCTACCCCGCCGGCCCTTATCGTTCTGGGTAGTGGTTCCTGAACTTCCCAACTGGGTTGTCAGCTCACAAAATATCCCACGGTTATTGGGAAAATTGCAATGAACGATTTGAAAGTTGTGATCCTTGACACGTTTTGCGCGCGACACGTTGAACGTGTCGGCGAACGTAATCAATGACGCATTGTAGCTTTTCACGTGCTTTGATCTCAAAGTTCGTGTCGACCTGTTGGTTGAATATTCATGTTCTATGGTCGGTCAGTAAAAAATAATATGAATGAAATAGAGCGTAAGTGGGTATAATAATAGAATATTATATACTTAGTTACTTATATAAAACATAGATAACATTTGTGACGTAACATAATCGTTTTGTAACTTAAAAATCCATTTTAGGGGCATTAAATAAAAAAATAACGGTAAACAAAACAGTCACTATTCTATCGATCTATTTATAAAACATACCTACAACTATAGGTTAGTAGGTTAATAGTACCTTATCTACCTACAGATATTGGATAAAATATATACCAATTTTGCTAACTTCTTTCGGCTGGAAGACCTTTACTGCTCAATAATCTCAACATAGTTCTACCCTCCTGAGTTGGGGGTGGATTTGCCATAATCAGTCACCAGTTACCACGCTTGGCTGGCGATGGCGATGATGCTGCTGATTATAATAAATTAATAAATTTTCTGTAGATTATATGGTATTAAAACTAAACTTAGGTAATTACTGGTGCAATACGTACCATTTTTCTAACATTTGTTATTGTTAGTAGGTGTAGGTATTGGTAGTGAGTGAGCTGTTCGCTATCTTACGGCACGCGGCGTATCTATAGTGGAAATACTTAAAGTACCTCGTCAGGGTATAAATGTGTCCCCACCTGGCAGCCCCACGATATTCGGCATTCAAACCGTCCATCCCTGCTACCTGCGCAGGCGCAACCGCAGCTCGAAATGGCGGGACCATGGGATGTCAAATCCCACGATAATGTCGCCACGAGCCATGTGGTAATATTTCACACTAGGACACTGTGACGTCACAGTTCATTGATTACTTCTCTTCATAGTAGGTACCTATTTATAAACATAATTGTAACTCAAGTAGGTAGTTTTTTTTAATGGTTCAGATATTAAAGGATCATCAATATATGCCTTCATACAACATGCTGCATGGTGATTAATATTTTAAAAAGGTTTAATTATATCAGTAACTTGAGACGGTACTAAAAATGTTCATCTCTCAAAAAAAAAGAAAGCTCTCAAGGAAATAAACAAAGCTTTAGACGATAACCACATTGTATTCATTTTAAGAAAGGAAGAAAGAAAAGAAAGAAAATACATTTATTTCAGGACATCACACAACATTACATTCTAACATACAACATAAATAATATACTTAACAATACAAAAACATAACAACATATTAAGCAGCTTCGCTTATATTATATGCAACTACAAAGCGTTGATCAATGATTATTGCTACATTTTTTCTTTTTCACCTGTCAATGTCCCCCTATTGGGCAAAGTCTCCCCCATTTTCTTCCATTATCTCTGTTCATAGCGAGGACGATCCAAAGCAGTATTATTAAAAAAACGTCTGTGTGTTTATTTGCATGGTTAATCGGAACTGATTTGTGATTACAGACTGGATTTTGCACACAGATAAAGCTGACACTACTGTGCATAAAATAAGTACTATCTACTGTTATAAAAATAACTACGAAAATTTAGTTCTCACGGGAATACGGGCGATACCGCTGAAGGTTTTAGTACTTGTAACATAAAGTACAAAATCATATTACATAAGTAATGTTACATATTACCTTAGGCCATCACTAAATTCTAAAAAAATTACGGCATCGATCTTGCATGGACCATTTTTTGTTCGGACCCTTACAACAAAATCTGCAACATGGAAAACCCCGGGGGTAGTTTTCTATTGAGGGTAAAATCATAGAATTCGCCCTATTTACCTACGTCTATGGGTAAAATCTAATCTGTCAAAGATCTCCCATCAACAGTCGTAGTTCACCAAAAATATTGAACAGACCATTGTGATAAAAACCATAGTACAATTAAATGTTCCTCCTTCACCTTTTCAAGGCAATTTCTATGTTTTCGTGCAGATAATAAACATTAGCACGAGAACGTAGAAACAGAATTCCTCCTATACATAGCGTAAAAATCATGACAGCTCATCACTTTTTAGTAGAAAAAAACTTACAACCTAATAAAAGATCACGTGGTTGCTATTATTATACATTCGTTAGCCGTTAATTTAAACAAATTACAATAATCATTTATATTATGTAAATGAATAAAAAGGTGTTCTAGTAACGATGACATAAAACACGGACTACAGATAGATAACTGTATAATAATTGGATGTACCTTACCTAGCCATAACACTTTAACGACGCTAACTGCATTTCTAAATGGTAATAAAAAGTAGCAGACACTTGGTAATAAAATTTTAAACCTTTAGGATTTAGCATCCGTAACGGATAACGCTTTCTATTTTTAGTGGTTTTTCTATAGAAAACCTTTATTTATTTACTTATTTATTTGTTTATATTTTATAGTATTTATACTGACCATCTAAAACTTACAAATAGAAAATAATATCTTGTTCTAAGGATAGGCCAAAATTAACCAAAAAAAAATCCATAATGATGGTAAAAAATTGTTAATTAAAATTACCGGCTGCTACCTAATTAAATTTTATTTTAGTAATATTTCAATAATAACCTTTAATCAGGTAATGAATAACCTTCTTTCTAAGTTCACTAAAAATACTTAAAACACCAAAATATTGATAAAGCACTTAGGTACTTAATAGCTCCAATTATAACATTTCCTTGGTACACAGGTCATCACTAACTACTGTAGGTAGGTCTTTCATGTTCATTGAAGCAGCTCAAGCAGCTAATTTATTCAGGTAACACCATAAAGTCTAACAAAGACCATAGACAACAATAACATTATGGTTTGCATAGATTCAGAATTCAGACCTAGAACGAAAAGGTGCCGATTTTTTGTCCATACTTCGCGAATTTCGTTCGATTTCGGAACAAAAGGAAGCTGACGTTTCTCAATATGTTTAATACATAAATAACCATTTTGAGCCTTATGTCTTCTGTTTAAGATCCAAAATAGAGTATTATTCAAGTATGGAATGGAGGCCACGAACGGAACGATTCCAAGAACAACATAAAACTGTTATGTAGAATTTTTGTGCACAAGTTATGTATAAAACTATTGTTAGTAGTTACTTTATATTCGATGTCAGGAGCTTAGTTTATGAACGTTTGATTAACTTGACACCCGCAAGCCCCTGTATTACTGTACTTTATTAGTTTGTTTCCTGTCCAATTGCTTTTTCGGGGAAATTACTTTTTAAATTCGGGTAATTTTGGAAGTAGGGTCGCCTCCCTAACGTAGACAGAGAAGAAGCAACAGAGTAGGTAAAAGGTAAACACTAAACAGAGGTAAACAATTTTCTATATATTTTCGCCTTTCCTCGTTTGAGGTATGTATGACAGAGACAAAGGGTTTTTATCTTTGTTTTTACCTGTTTTTAGGCTTAGTACGTTACTTAAACTCATAGACCTCTACTTTAACTGTAGTTTCTAAATATAGTCGATGCGGATGATGATGCTGAGTGAACAGTTTTCCTTTTTAGGTGGGTAGGTACTAGGTAGACAGGTAGTAGGTACCTACACCTTCTATAATAGTGTTCTAGCTTTAGGTCTCTTTAATAAAACATCAATGAGTTCGGTGGGCCACAAACCGGCTGACTCGTCAAAGATACGCAGTCAAAACATCCTACCTAGAGTCAGGCTGAGCCACACGCCAAGCGCCATCGCCATCCGCCTGCTATAGGACCTCGTCAGCACTAGGGTTGCCACATATCGCTGTTCGCTAGGATAAGACGGGACAGGACAGGATCGAACATAGATCTATATATCAGGATATGCCCGAAGCAACATTTTATTTACTGTACAAAATGGTGTGGGGAAAAGTCAGCGCCATCTCTTAGATTACTCAGGAACTACGATGAGAACGGCCCTATCGCTGCCATTATGTCCGTCAATGTTTATGTTTACAATGATTATCCCAAATATAAATTCGATTATTTTCGTACAAAACGGAGTGTAATATTGAAAATATTGACTTACTTGTGGTAAGAAACTTTGTATTTCTTTTTATTGCACTTTAGAGTGTAGTTTGTGCAACCCTTCACAACACAACTTGGCATATTTTCTTTGAGACACACGACCGATATCTTCTCACTTCCAACACAGACTGGGCGCTAGTGGATGTCAATCTGTGAAATTGACACTCTCTTTGAAGCGACGGTTTAATCTGTCATTAGGCCTGTCCTTATATATATGTCTATGGGATTGAATTACATATTCATCGAACTAGAAAAATATTTAAAATTGAGACCTACTCAACGTACGGTAGTAGTAGTAGTAGTAGTAGTAGTAGTAGTAGTAGTAGTAGTAGTAGTGGTTTTAAAATAAACAATTTACACGGCTAGTGAATTTTTAACAAAATTCAAAATAAGGAGATTATCGTAGTCACACAAGAGTCGGTTAACATCGGGTGAACAACTAGATTGTCACGTCATTCATTCCAATAAAAAAAGTATTATTTTTATAGATACACAACTATAATGATAAAACTAATAATAAGTAAATTAGTAAAATGCAAAATAAATGAAGCGTGCTCAGTTTAAAAAGGTCCTCAAATTATCTTCCCGTGTAGTCACTGTTGTCTGCGTGGCAACTGCAGCATCAGCCGTTTTCGAAGTAAGGTAACCTACCTATCATACATAAGTCATTCAATAAGTGAATGAATGAATGAATGAATGAATTACTGTTCCTACTGTTTATATTTTGCATAGTATAATAAAGGGGGGGTTGCAGGTACCTACAAGCATATAAAGTGAATAACGAGTCAATGTAGGTTATCTAGGTACAAGCACCTCGTTATTACTTGTATTGTAATGTAAGTATTATTTATTCTGTATTAGATCTCCGGCAATCTGTTGAAAGACGCGGAGTGCCGATGGGTGCAGGAGGCAAGCAGCCGCTCAAAGTGGCGCTCCCTGAGGGAGGCCTATATTCAGCAGTAGATGTCTCCAGGCTGTTAATGATGATGTTGATGGTGAGATTTCCAACTTATAGTTATATTACTTTTTGTATTTGTAAGTGTTCTAACAGAGTAAGGTAGGCGGAAACAACTTTCCTCGACAAGCTTTAGGTAGGTAGTATGGTAATAGATACCCTTTAGAGGTACCCTTTATAAAGTTTGGTATCGGTAAGCCTAATAATCCTGAGCTGAGGTCGTTACTTGCACCTTGCACATCATCTCTTTCTACATCAATAATGGCCTCATATATCGTAGCATTTCCTTCTGGTGCCATTCATTCACAAAAAAAAAGCAAAATCACATCATCCCAGCCACAGTTAAACAAATTCAAACAGTACACCAACTCGATTCATCAAGCTGTCATCTTTAAATCACACAAAAATCAATCATGCCAACCTAAGGGAGAAAATGAAAAAAACAAAAGCACCTAACAAAAGGTGCAAAGGTGGTGCGCGACATAATGCCAGCACGCGCCCGCCCGCCAGCTGCGGATGCATCTGTCCTGCTCACCCCCGCACCCCGCACCCTCTGGTCATCCTGTCTTGTCACATCTGGGCCAATAAGTAGATAAATGTTTATTGATAAAATTAGCCGACTGCTGTTTTATAATAAAAGCGGGCTGCGGTACATATATAAAGCTACTAGTACATCATTTTGTCTATAGTGCTTTAAGTACTTACTTACTGTAGGTAGTTGTAGGTATTCGTAGGTTGGTACATAGTACATACAAAATATAAATAAATATGTGTGGACATTTCACACAGCGCCATCTAGCCCACACTAAGCATTGCTTGTACTATGGGAACTAGATAACTGATACAATACTTATATACTTTTTTGTTTGTAAATCACATACATAGAATCATTATAACACCCAGACACAGAACAAACATCTATGTTCATAACACAAATGTTTGTCCTGGGTAGGAATCGAACCCACAGCCCTCAGTTCAGAAGGCAGGGATACTACCAACTAAAATAACATGAATCCTAATCCCATAGATACCTATAACATACATTAGTTTTATACCAAACTCATTTTATCGAACGTTATACCTAGTTTAGGAATTAGGATATTAAAGACTAATAGAGACCAATAATGCAAGTACTACTTTACACTAAACTTACAGGAGCAGCTTTTTTTCTTCTAAATACTTATTCAATGTAATGAAAATGAATGACATAGCAAATGCATAATAACTTAAGCCTATGCATAACAGGTGGTCAATCACTTCGTTTTTAAAAGCATATTAAATTGGTAACTCGTAAATCAATATAAATAACATATAACATCCACCACTAGCAGCTAGCAGCGCTGCCCGGCGTTACTGCAGGTACAATCTGCGCCAGCAGCTGCCCCGACAGATGTACTCGTTACGTATACCTACCTATAGCTTTATGTTTAGGTGTAGGCGCATCTGTTATCGAATATTCGTTCTGTAACGATTTATAAGTACTAATAATACATTTGGTTTACTTACAATTTCTCCGACAAAAGCTAAATAAAGTAATAGTAATTAGAATAGGAGTGCCAACTTATCAAAATCAATAAAACCTATGAGTGTCCATTCAAAGTCTGATGATTTCTTTAATTCAATTTTGTACTAAAACTATTACTATTTAAAGCTGTTTATTTTATACTACTTATATCATAAAAATAGAAGATTTCCCTTCGCTGAAATCTGCATAAATAGGTATTTCACCGTCACAGCCTCCTACAAAACTGCAGCTATTTAATTTCAAGCAATTCAGCAGTTTAGCCAGTAACTATCCTGCAGGCAGGCACGTGGGCTGCAGCGATCAACTAACGGGTCGGCCCGGTTGGGACCGGTCTCCGATAGCCCTTGTGAATTATAACATTACAGTGTACCGTAATACCGAGGAATGATAAGGATGTTTTGATTAGGAGCTTGTTTTCAGCAAAATTCTTTACAGTAAGCTACCAAATAGACACTTTGCAATGAACGGCAGAAGTCGGTACGGTCTTCCTTCCGCCATTTTCAGTCACCCTCAATTTATTGAAACTATGATTTAGTAGCGTTCCGTCACAGGCCCGTTCTGTCACAGTTTTGCAATCCATATAACCCATATAACGAGCCCCGTTCGGTCACACTTTCAAAATTATAGTTATTTGTGCAACATAATAGCAAAGTTGATTTTTGCTTCGAGTGCTGGTGTTGAATCCCGAGCAGGCGAAGGATTCTAGTATTGAATCACGAGCGTAGCGAGTGAGTGATTCTAAGTTAGAATCCTGAGCGAGCGAGGGATTCAAAGGCACGAGATGCAAAAACTTTGCTCTCGAGTAGCTTGAACTTTTCACCTCAGCAGTGAGAACATCATTACAGGTAGATGCAACCTAGTAACGAAACACTATTGGAGTTTTGGCGGGAACGCGAAATTCACGTAGTTGCATCGTATTATTTTTCAAAATTTGTGCTTTTTCCAGTGTTAATGTTTAAAATTGTGGCGTTTCACGCATTAAACGCTGAATTACGAGCATGAGTGTGGTCAAGTGATATAATGTGGTGTAACGTGGTTTTTCGTGTTGTTTCCTAAATTCCATAGGGGCTTCTAGTAAAGTTGCCACCACTTTACTAGAACATGGCTTAGACTGAAATACGACTATGACTAAGTATGACTATTCTTCGTTCAGCTGAAAAAATCCTGTCACTTCACACATCAATTCACATCATCATCATCAACAGCCTGAAGAAGCCCACTGCTGAATATAAGCCTCCCCCAGAGAGCGCCACTTTGAGCGGCTGCTCGCCTCCAGCATCCATCGGGTCCCCGCGGCTTTCGCCAGATCGTCGGCCATATAGTAGTATGTAGGGGGTCCGCCAATGCCGCGTCTTCCAGTTCGTAGTTACCACTCGAGAACCTACAGGTATATTCAATTAGGTAAGTATCACCCACCAACCTACCAACATAATTCAGAGCACAAATGCCTCCAATTTCAGATTCAAGTGTTGTATTTCACCCATTCAACCTCTGGGCTCTGTGTATCTTGCATCCACTCCACTCCAGACGGGGTCCTGTTTCAAAAAGTTTGACGACAGCCGCTTTTGACACAGAGTAACTACACAGAAGATGAAGTTTCGTCTCGGAGGAACTGTCTGTGGTATAAGTATGTTACAATACATTTTGAAGGGGTAGGTTAATTTAGCTTTCTATAGGGTTTGCTGCATAATCGAGACCAAATCGAATATTATCTTAATTATTTTTATTTTTTAGGGTTTCATAAAAGTTAATAATACTTCTGTTTTTTCCTCGCAACTTTGATAAAAAACGTCCCATGACACGAGTGTGTATTGATCATTATACTCGTATCATAATGTACTATAAGTAACGGTATTTTGGCACAATATTGCAGCTTAAAAGCTAAGCAATTAGGTAACTCCAATGAGTTTTGTTTTCGATTTGGTAATGATAGTCACTACTGTCCAAGTTCACTAATAGGTAATTAGGTAATGTTTCATATGGTGCAGGCCCCAAATCACACCAATGACATATGTAGGGTGTAAGTTACCCTACTTGTACCTACCTTGTATCTACATTTATTCACTGACGTGCAGCAAGCTAGCTGCTGCCTGAAATCAGAATTTTGAAACCACCCGAAGGCCGCCCTAAATTTCCGATTTCCGAACTTGGCAACTAACCCACTAGGTGCGTACTCTACGTACCTAGTAGGTACCTATCGCATTAGCATAAACAAAACTAACGCGGCTATACGAGGGCTTCGAGTATTTGATAATTTGATAATGATAATAATATCACATGCCATTAAGAAAATTCCAACTTATCTATGATGACTTACAAATATTTTACCGAGTGGTTAAGCGTGAGATAGGGACTAATCAATCAATAGCTCGCTGGCCAGTACAGCACAGAGGTATTCATTTGTGTACAACTCGAAGACGTGGTATTTGGTCGCCGCAGGCGAATTTCTGGCCCAAATGCGCTTTTATAACCACCACTCACTACATGACACCACACTTAATATAGGTAGGTACGATATGTAGGTATGTTTTAGAGCCAATGATTGTGAATATTCCGTTAAAATTATTCGAGAGTAAGCGTTAGCAAGCACTATAGACTTGTAACAGGGCGAATTCTGTGGTTAGCACTTAGCACCCTTTGAACGTCGGATCAGTCTCCTTGTGTTATCTTTATTTGTTTGAAAATTGATCAGAGATGAAAAGGCGCCAAAGTATAGCGACCTAAGGTAATTATTTCAATGGATTGCCATAACTTTTGAGACTTATTGTAAAATTATTATCAAAAAAATTATTAACGATATTTATAATTTAATATAATATATTCTGTTTTGCGCCGGTTTTTCTTTAGTGAAAACCGCATGAAAATCCGTTCATTATTTTAGAAGTTGTTGCGTAACAAACAAACAAACAAAAAGACAAAATGTTTAAAAAGTGGCTTAACTTGATCAGCGGAACATTTTAAGCCAACCTGTATGATTTTTTTTCTTGATATCTTGGATTTACATATAGTATAGATAGAAGATAGAATAGAATAGATGACGTTTTATTTGCATGATTGTGTTCATTAATTGATAATAAGTAAAGTAGGTATAATACTAATAGTTATGTAGGTATAATGTTGTTCCAAGTAGGTATGCCTTTGTCAATTCGCTCAAGATTGCTTACTGTATTTTTGCACTATACACACTTAGGTCATCCAATTAAAGTGTAAGCCAAACATAACTGTAACCGACGCGTTAGATACAAACACAAGCGTAGGTCACGTAAACAGTTGCGTTACCGGTAACCTGAGGTGGTCCATATACTTAGTCATAATAATACAATTTTATTATAACACTAGCTTTTGCCCGCGGCTTCGCACGCTTGTGTTATGTTATTTTGACGTTATAAGTAGTCTAATAATAGATCATTCATTTCGTACCAAACAAAAATATGCATTAAATCTTTTCGAAGCTGAGCACAGTAACCTGTATTAGCATAGATATAGGTATAACGCAAGCATAGCCGTGAGTGGAAGCTATTTAAGCCATTACCTAAAATTAAATGTTTTGAGTCAAATATAGATTTATAAAACAGTAAAAGAAAAGAAGTTTCAAACAAAAAACTACAATTTTATAAGTACCTCTTCATATTACAACAAAAAGAAATCATCATCACTTCACTCAGGTCTTTAACAGAAGTTTTAGTAAATTTTGTTTAGGCAGTAGTTACCTAAGCAGGCAGGTACAGTTTAGAAAAATATGAAAGAATGACACAACGCACGATGATGCTGCTTTGCTCAGTTTTACATATCCGCGCGCTTTTTGTTCCATTTATCACATTGTTTTTACCTTCTTAAGTTTGGCTCCATACGAATTGGTACCTACACTTAGCCAGTGTCAATAGATATATAAAAATAAGTGCATATAAAAATAAATAAATAAAATAAATAAATAAATAATTATTTTTTCTTAATACTAATTAGGAATTACAAATACTAAACCACCACTCTTTAAAGAATCGGCCATTATAATTATTATTATGTCCACTATTTTCCACGCTGTCTCATTCCCACTGCACTTTCAACATACCTACTTAGTGATGAAAGTGAGGAAGTAGGTTAAATCGTCATTACATAATTATTAGTTACACTCAAAGATAGTTACTTACTAAAACTATAACCTTGGAGTAACCGAGTAATCTAATCATTTGTACCCGTGGTTTTTTTAATAGCCCACAGATCTAAAATATTTTAACTATTATCAACATGTAAGAAGAAGAAGAAGAACAAATCAAAAACAGTCAAAAACGAACCTTACGCGCCATGTTGTTGTTAATTCGAGGATACAATTGCCATAATGAATACCTACATATTATTATACCTAAGTACCTACCCTTTTTAAACATTTTTCATAAAATATTTCGTATCATTGGCTAAATACAAATAATAGCACGCGCTCCGGCTTACTTTAATGCCAAAATAAAAAAGCTTTCAAAATGTGTAGCAATGGTAAGGGTCTATAACTTAAGTAGCTATAAGTACTACAGGTACCGTAAAACTTCTTTGGGGTCGATCGAGAATGTAGCATTAGCGCAAAAATAATTTTAACTACATATTTAGAATGGTAACGTGTAGTAATTTTATGTAAATAATACATTTGACCAGATCGCCAATAAAGAACATTGCTCCCGCCAAAACCTTATAAATCGAAAACTTCAATAAAAATGTTAATTAAGTAAGCTTCAAACGGCTAAGTATGATAATCGCGTGAAGCCTTATGAATGATTATAAAAAGTCTAAGAACCTACCCTTTTACAGTTTAACAGTTTTCATAAAATACTTCCTATCATTGGCTAAATGCAAATTTTGTCTAATGCCATATTAAAAAACGTTATACAATGCGTAGCAAAAGCAAGGGTCAATAAATTAAGTACCTATAGGCACAGATTACTGAATAAGTTACTACTATAGGTTAAGCTATAGGTACTATAAATACAATTTAAATACTTATTTCGAATGGTAACGCGTAGTATATTTTTGATAACTAATCCATAATACCAGATTGCCAATAAAGAATTTTGCCCTCGCCAGAATCCAATAAATCGAAAACATGAATAATAATTTTAGTTATGTTTCAATATTGGCTAAATATGATATCGCGTGAAGCCTTAAAACTTATAATAAAAAGTCTAAGTAAGAAGTTCTTAGTTTTCGAAATTCCTCGTTCTCTTTGTCCTGCTCATATTCAAGAAAGTTCTCATACCTATCCTCTTTTTTAGTTTGGACCACAGATTAACGAAAAAACTTATCTTTAGTAATACCACAGATTAGAGAAAAAAATACATATGACTTCCTTGATTGTTTTTCTCTAATCTGCACTGCATCGAGTAATCGCGCGATGTATTTCGCCGTAGCCCGAAAAGTGTGATACGCTGCCGGTAATGCAGGCGCGCCAATTGTTATTTACTGTTTTTTGTCTTTTAAGTTATAAATATAAACATGCATTAAATTACTTCCTTATTGCTTAGTGCAGTGGGGATTGTTCAGAATGAAATAAAAATGATTGGGGTTCCGTACTCTTTATTACTAAACCTCCGCTCTCCGTCTGTCTGTCTGTCCATCAGACACCAGGATGTACTCATGAATCGTGATAGTTAGATAGTTGATTTTTCACAGATGATATATTTCTGATGCCACTATAACAACCGTGATCCGTATTCAAAGGGACAGATAATCAATCAAATAAAAAAAATGGTTTTACTTCCTATTGATAAGGAATTATAAATTAAAACTATTAAAATTTATTTTTGTAATCGCAAATTATACTTTCACAGTTTGTAAAACGTATTTATTCGCCGACATGCAATGTAACGCTACTGCTTCCTCCATTTTATTTAGCCCACGTCGGTCGGTCGGGCAGCTGGCAAACAAATTGACTATGTGTCCGGGTTGGGGCGCTACAAAAACATCGAGGATAGTCAACAGAGATGTTTTTGCGCGCCAACTTAACAGCGAAAGTTCGGGTGTATATGAAGCCGCGCCATAATAGTAACAGAGTTTTTTTCTTTAATCTGTGCATCCGGATAAACCCGAGATAACATTACCGTCAGTAGCACAGAGCACATTTTTTTTCTCTCATCTATGATTAGTAGCCAAAACAAAACTTACTTTTTGACACTGGCTAAATACCTACACTATGTGTGGACCAAAATATAAGAAAAAAAAACTTACCTTTAAGTCTTGAAGCGGCCATCTTGTGAAAATCCCGTTCCGTTTCATAATGAAATCTTAATCATTTTCACCAAAAAAAATTTACAAAATTTAAAATTTAATATATCCTATGTTGTGCGCTGGGTTTTTCTAAGCTTATTAGTGAAAACCGCATGAAAATCCGTTCAGTATTTTCGGAGTTGTGCCGTAACAAACAAACAAACAAACAAACAAACAAACAAACAGACAAAATGTCTAAAAAGTAGCTTAACGTGATCAGCAAAAAATTTCAAGCTAACCTGTGTCATTTTTTTTTCGATATCTTGCATTTACAGATTTTTTTATCTCTACAGTTTTATTATATGTATAGATTATTAAGTACCTGCCTAGCCTAAAAGAATTTCCATGTCAGGTACTAGTTACTTATAATTTTATACCGCGCCCAAAAATTGCCCGAAATTTTACCGAATTTTTCGGAATTTTCTGATTCTTGTTTATGTTTTGCCCTCTTAAAAGAATTAATATTTTTTACTGCCCCAAAGAGGTATAATGTAAGTACCTACTAGAGGTCTTTGGACTGCCTCCGAATAGTCCGAATCGCAATCAAATTTCATTCAAGAATAAATTCTTCTTGACCTGTCCCGGATCCCCGTATTTAAATTGTACCGAAATTGTAGACCGAGGTGATTAATCAAACTAAATTGAAAAAAAGAAATAAGTTTGTGTTTGTTTAGGTATTCTTGTTTTTCTCCATAAAGGTGGTTACTGAATGAATGAATGAGCGTTTAATAAGAATATTGTAAATACTGATGTATAATGTGTATACTGTTATGTACTAGGTGTGTCTGCATCTGATGCAGGTCTTATCTAACCCATAACGAAGACGCGACAGAGAGACAGACAGACACGTGGTACCTAGAAAGTAAAAAACTCCTAGTTTTTTATGGGATCTTTGTTCCTCTTAGAATAAGTACCTATTATAGAAGCCGCAGAGGGCTAACTATACTTATATCAGTGCTACCACTGTTGCTAGCAGCAAAGTTTATCGTTATTTTGGTAACAAAGAATTGGAACATAATTATTATTCATGCCGTTCTAAAGAGGGTGCTATTGTATCATTATAACGGCCACCCTTTATAACCTTGACCTTGATAGTTTGTTTTGAAATTGTTTACGTGTGTACAGTTTGAAAACTATACGCGCAACCTAATTCCAAACAAACTATTGTAGGAACTGGCAAGAACAACATTTAAAAAAAAAATTATTATTTTTCTGCACTTTTCCGTGGAAATATTTATTAACTACTTGACACACATTTTTTTAATTTAATTAATGATGAGATTTGTTTTTCTTTCGCCTGATGTTAAGCGCTACGTTTGTGGCATGTAGATATGTCTGTGGAGTAAAAAATAGGTCTTACTGACTCCTGTACAGTAGCGATGGCAATTAATACGATTTTCCGTAAATTTCATAAACATGCTGTTTTACGAGTCTTAACATGCTAATTGCTATTGCTATGCTATTTGCTAAAATGAAATGAAATGAAAATGAAAAATGAAATGATAAAGAAATGAAAAATGAAATGAAACATGAAATGTAACTTTATATTAAAAATTAAATTCAAAATGAACTAAATTAATTGAAATGAAATTTCATATTTCGTAACTACATTTCATTTGCGAAATGCTAATTCAGTTTTCACATGCTAAGAATGAATGCGAATTCTAATTAATTCATCACTAGTGTACAGCAGGAGACGTCTACTGTGCTGCTGAAGCTTACGGCCAGGGATAGGATCCCATTCTTACACTACCGGGACCGCCCAGCTCGATGGATACCGAATGGATACCTAACACCTTGAAAATGTTTGAATTGTGATTCTTTTAAGTATGCACATTGCACATGCTGCTTTCCTTACGATGTTTTTCAAAACAATAAAAAGAAACAGAAAAAAGGTAACTTGAATGATTCGAGGGACTTGAACCCAGTGGGTTGGTAAAATATCATTGCTTGAACCTGTTGAAATTTGTTGTGTGGTACCTTCGGTTACCGCTGAGGCTAAGCGTCACGTTGCTAGTCCGAAGAGAGAAGTTATTCTGTTAAAGTTCCCGCAACATTCAGGTAGGTTTGGTTTGGTAGGGAGATCATTTGATAAGGTACCCAAAATGATTAGATCAACAGCAACCCAACTGTCTAAGCATTTGAAATCAAAACAACCGTAAAATGAGGATTTCATCCATCATCCATTCTGTGGAGACTGGAGACCTTGTTCTCTTCCATTCAAAAACTTATTACGCTTAAGTAGACCTTTACAAAAGACTGTATGGCTGTATGGCTGCTGAAGATTTAGAAATCCTTGGCTTGAATATGAAAACACCGTAACTATTAATTGTTTGAGACTATTGATTTAGACGCGCTTTGACAGGAGGCAGCGGGTTAGATTCCCGCGACAGGCAAGTATTGTAAGAATAAATAGAGTCTTGTTCTGTGTCTGGGTGTTGTGGGAGCATGGTCCTCGTATTTCTTGGATCCCTAGATACAGGGAATCCTAGTTAGGGTCCAGCCATCTGTCTCTGGTATTTGCCCTTCTTCTTCTTATGGTGCCATCTCCTACCGGAAGGCGGCTATCATTAAGGCAATCCTTTTTTTTTCTTATATTTTTGCTCCACACATAGTGTATTTATATAGCCAGTGTCAAGTATTATATTTTCATCGTGTTATAAAATATTTCACGCAAAGTCATGTCCTAGTCATAGTCATAGTCCAGTCTAGTCTAAGTCATGCTCCAGCAAAGTGGTGGCAACTATACTAGAAGCTTCTATGGAGTTTTGGAAGCAACACGAAAAATCACGTTTCACCACATTGTATCACTTGCCCTCACTCATGCTCGTAATTCAGCACTAAATGTGTAAAACGCCACCAATTTTAAATATTAACACTGGAAAAAGCAAAATTTTTGAAAAATACTACAATGCAACGACGTGAACTTTTCCGCGTTCCCGCCAAAACTCCAGGCAATCCTTTGCATGCTGCTGCTCGGGACAGGGATCTCATGCTGATATTTGCCCACGGCTTAAATTAACATTTTACACCTTTTTTGTTTTCATGGTGGCTTTATTAAGTGAAATGATTACCTGTTTACTTTTTACCTATCTAAAAATGTAAGCATGCTCCATCATCGACACTTTCCATGAGATGTTTGCCTACCCTACCTATACCTACCTACATACTAGGCCTGATTTGGAAGGCTTTAGATGACAGTACTTAAAATACTAAAAATATATCCGTCTCTTACATTGCCGTCTATTTGACAAGAACAGCAACAGTTTTAAGAAATTTTAGATCTGTCAACTAATGGCCTTTAAAATTGGCGCCACTTACTGGATATGCATATAATGCCTATGCTAGAAAGCAATTGAAAATCAAAGACTGACCTATGTAATAGGGGGAATTCTGTGTTGAAAATACATGTAGCGTGTTTAAAAATGCCAATACTATTTATATTATACGTAGACGTAGGTAAGTACCTGCCTATTTTAATCTCCTTCCTCGTTTTCATCTCAGCTTACATAAGAGTTTTGCTACCGCTGTCGCTGGAACCTACATGCCATACCACTGCTTGAGAAAATAGACACAAAAAGTTATAGAGAACCCAACCAATTATGCGTTTCCTTACCCTAGTCCAGGTATCTGTGACAGCCGGTGTACCCCATGTACCGGTATTATCCAGACAAAGAGCCCGCGAAGCTGCTCGAAGCTTTGAATGCGCGCGCGCAGGTGTGCCGACCTTCCTTGCGCAGCTGTGTACTCTCGGGAGATGGGAGTGACAGGAAAGCATTTGGTTAAATTTCGATTATGTTGACATTAAATTATTTAAGAAATGATAATTCGTGAAGGACGTTAGCTTTGCACTAAGTAGTGGTTATAGAGCTTTTTAAACAGTTCCCATAAAGCAGGGTTAAGGTAATTTTATCCCGAAAATATACAGGGTTCCTGAGGGATAGGTCACGCGGGCGAAACCGCGCGCGTAAAAAGCCGCGTGCATAAGCTAGTTATTCTTAAAAACCAAAATACCTATTTTGACTTTAGATGAACGATTTCAATGGAATGGTCCAAATCTTCATATATACCTAAAAGTTCCTGCAAAAATAATGTACTTACCTAAGTCATATCCTTTCACAAACAACACATAAGTAATACGAACACGCGATAGCGTAGCCACCCTAATCAGTCGACTTGTTTGCAATAATTCGGCTATAACTCATTTTCGGGTACATAACGTGATTGCTAGGGTGCAGGGTGACCTTGAAATATAATTGTAAATTATAATAACCGCATTTTGGTAACTTTAGGGTGGTATAAGGGGTGCTAAGTTTCCTAATAATCTAATTAACCTAAATCGCAAGCTTCTCCTTCCAACGGCTACATTTTGAAACTGGACTTCCTGACGGGTTTGTGCTTTTTGCTTTTGACCCTCCTTTTATTTAGGTAGGCAATGGTAACTGTAGGTCTACGTCCATGCTTGGACAGTAAAAATAAAACAAATAATAAACGCCTAACGCCACAGATTATAATTATAATACGATACTAGCACCTAGCCCTCCTGTATTATATGATTGCATTGCGGGGAGTCGATGGATGCAGGAGACAAGCAACCGCTCAAAGTGGCGCTCTTTGGGGGAGGCCTATGTTCAGCAGTGGACGTCTGACGGACGAAGATTATATGATTGTAATAGGTCTGCTGTGTGAATATTTCTAGGCAAGCATGTGCTACTATTGTTTCCTCGATGACTATAGTAGACCACGTCGTCACTATCCTCAAAAAACTACCGAATCTTTTACAGCAACCACGGGAAGAGATGGGGTGATATGTTCTTACGCCCGCGCCGCCGCCGCCTAGGGACCATTTTATTCCGATTTCTTTTTGCAACTGCTACGTCTGTAATCGATAATCATGTCTTGTGTAATGAAAGTACAAAATTATGTTTCAAATCACAATAATAGGGCAGTCTCCGTCTAAAAAGGGTTTTGAATCAACTTTAATGAAGAGTTATTTAACAAAATACGTATGTAATAAGCTATTCGGAAAGATTGTAGTACCTACGTAGGTAGGTACTTATTAGTAAGAAAGTGCCAGTTGCGTGCAACGTCGGCATCGCTCGGAGCAGCGTAGGCGTGAGTATTTCATTACACGTTAATAACTATTCTGTCTGCTTATTAGAATGAGAGTACCTATGATGTAAGTTACATAAGTATTTGCTCGTTCATTCATTACAGGAACTTGCCGAAGCGGCATATTGTTATCAGTTTTCTACAAAGCCAAGTCAGACACTGTGTAACGGTGTTTAAAAATTAATTTAGTCGTATTTTATAACTTAGTATAATACCTATACCAGAATTATGTGTAAAAGTAATATTCCTATATGTACATCAAGATGGTAGGTAGTAGGCAGAGTGGGCTTTAGTTGGGTAGGTACCTACCATATAAGCAGAATTTGCGAGCATTAAGCAAATTATTATAAGGGAAGTAATCAAAGGTATCAGTAGGTGCTCTATATTATATTTTGTAGTATATATTCTATCTTTGGTCCGAGGCGCGTAGACTCAATAGTAGGTATCACACCAACTTTTTAAGTGGTAATCAATCAATCTTATAAACTAATAGTATACTCAACATTAAAACACACCCTCCACAATTACTAACAAGGTGCTAAGTATACCACTATTTTAAATCTGTGATACGGTTAAAAACATTACACATGACCTCGCAGCCCTAGGCCCTTGGCCCATCTCTTGTCCTTGGCCCTTGGAGGGCCCAACCGTCGACAATGTCGGCCGTTAAACGAGTCCCGACTCCTGATGAATGCCTTCACTCCGGAAACTGAAACGCTCCCCTCCGCGAAACTACGCAAATTATCATCTCTTGGCGGTTAACTTTTCCATTGCATAATCATAACTGGTCCGGGCTGTTCTTACTGACGAAATAGAATGGATTATATTCCAATATTTCTGCTCCATTGTGCGGAAGGGACAAGCGTCTACCTATATTTTGTAGGTTTGTACGTGTACCTACCTACATATAGGTAGTTCACTTCACAGAATAAACCGGTTGGGGAAATCTATAGAATTCTTATTTCATAGCACAAGGTCTGGTGCTTTTTTTTTAATTTGCACGTGGAGATTTGGTTTAGGATATGCAACACCTGGATTATTGTTATTTACATTAGCATTTTTTATGCGATTTATAACCGTTACACGTTTCTGAAATCTTTAAATTGTTATTATCATAGAGTAACTTTTTATGGTTATTATGACTAGCCTGACAGCTTAGTAGTTTGCCTTCTGAACTATTATAGATTGTGGGTTCGATTCCCACCCAGCACCAACATTTGTGTGAATTATTATTTGTTCTCGGTCGTTATTTTGTATTGTATTCTTTATAATTGAAATAAATATAAATTGTAGGTAAGAAACAAAAAATATATAAATATTATATCAGTTACCTATCCGGTTCCCATAAGCACAAGCACAGATTAGAGAAAAAAAAATCTGTGAGTATAAGCAACCTCAATGAAGCATGTATTAATTATGTACGTATCAAGGAACTTATACGTATACTGGGGCCAATTTTAAAGGCTTTAGTTGACAGATCTAAAGCTCCTAAATCTGTTGCTGTCCTTGTCAAATAGACGGCAATGTAAGAGATGGATATATTTTTAGCATTTTTAAACTGTCAACTAAAGCCTTCAAAATTAGGCCTACTATAGCTCTATTTAAGTTCCTTGGTACGTATAGTATACGTATAAGTTCCTAGTTATGTACTGAGAAGCTAGATGGCGGTGTGAAATATCCACGCCAAACATAGGCATTTAAAATTATATTTTTATTCTTTTATAATTTGTAGGTCCATAATTTCTACATTATTGGATTATGTATGCAACGTTTTCCATACCCAACGCGCGAACTTGACCTTAGTTGTTTTTGCATATGTTGGCGGCAGAATAACTGATGGTGGTGTCAACACACCTAGACTAGACAAACTTTGTAGAAGTCGTACAATCGGATTAGGAGATTCCCAGATGGACGAAAAATCTTTCATCTAGACTTGCCTATTCCCATCCTTTCCCCGTAATCATATTCATCCACAATGGGGAGAAAAATGGCACTTATTTCTACCACATCCTCAGATGCCTATCCGAGAAAGGCTTCTAATAATGAAACAAAGAACTGTGTGTTACCACCATTTATTTGAATTTTACTAAAAAATTTGAATAAAAAATATTGTATTCCATCAACATGTTACTTTAGAAATGAATAATATACAGTTGTAGAAAACATTAGTTCAGTGTGTCGCCGTACCGTGTGCGGTTAACAATATACTATTGAACACTACGTTATGAGTTATGATGCGCGAAATGTTTAGTTCGCGCCGTCCATAGGTCTGTAGGTATTCATAGCCGGAACGGGAAGAGACGGTCTTGTCGAACTGCGACAATGGAATGGATGCGAACTTGACTTACGATTACTAACGCCTTGAATCTCTTTTACTATACTATCGCAAAAATACCGCAAGTCCTGAAAAGTTGCGGTAGATTTGCATGTTGTTCTAATGCTCGGTAGCGCAGGTGAAAAATAATAAACCAGGAGCTTATAACCAGTAACTGTATTTACCAATTATAAATTCCGTGACGGCTACTTTACAGCGTAATGCGCAGTACACGTGTTATATTAGCTCGGAGAGTGCAATAGCATAACGAATACAACAGATTGATACAATCTACGAATACATGCGAAATTATCGGCACAGACACACAATTTTTAAAGTTTTTGACACTTATGCTGATTGCAAGTCTTATTTTGACACTAGGTTCATGACCGAAGCCTGTTTTTAAAGAAATACGAGACATTAAATACTGTTTTATTTTCACAATACTGTTGATTTTGGCTCGTGGCAGAATAAATTAAATCCTATTACTAACTGCTTCAGATGCACATCAAAGTTTTATTAGGCCCTTTGCGATTACTGGGCTGTTTTATATTAAAATTGTCAGTATTCAACTCCCAATTTGATCAAGTCTCGCATTTTTTTAAAGACAGGCTGGACGTATTTTAGTGAAGTTTTAGCGGTATAGTAAGTAATGTTCGCGAGTGTCGTCTCTATAGTCCGGGAGCGGGGTGGGAGAGGACGGCGCGGTCGGTTGTCAGTCTCACTCGCTGCTCTTAATCTAATCTTCGTCTTCGCCGCTCTCCGATTCTGAAAATATGACATTGAGTTAATGAAAAATACGATTTTATTACCAAACTGCTGATTGATGATTCGATACAAAATAACGGAGATTGTGCAGAACTATAGATCTATGAATTGAGAATTTTAGTTCGTACTATTTAGTTCATAAACCTGAATTGATTACCCTAATAGTTAGATATGATGTTATTGGGGAAAAATTAATTTGTAAAACAGCGGTGTAATGTGGCGAGTTACAAGCTAACTGCAATTGAAATGTCAGTTCACAAGATTGTCCACATGTTGCTTTAGCAAACCTTGACATCGCATCGACCATAGATCATCGAACGGGCTTTTGGAATGCATATTTTAAAATTATTGGATACATAATTTTTTCCGTTCACTCATTCGTGCAAACAAAAAAACGTTACTACTTGACCAAGTAGTGTAAAGTCGGACTTTCAGCTGAAAGTGAAGGATAAATTATTTGAATACGAGATCACTTGTGTTGTGACGGTAGCTAAACCAGGATATTCGTGCATCCTCTATCTGGCTCGCGCATTGCGGCATTTTTGAAGGTAATAAATGGTAGAACTTACGAAAATTCTACGTTCCCTCTTTTTATTTTCACACAATCAAAAGGTTTTATCTGTTCTTATTTAATGTATGTAAACTTTTTTGGATGAATGTGATTTTACTGTTGAACATTTGTAATGTTATTTTTAAGGTTTTTCAACGGTTACAATTTTCGTAAGTCCTACGAAACTACTGAACCGATTTGAAAAACTCTGCCACTATTGGGACGCTACACTACCCCCGGGTGACAAGCAATTCTTTATTAAATACTGGTGCGAAGCCGGGGCGGTCCACTAGTAAATAATGACAGTAGTACAGGCATACCTTCCTCAGCGCTCTGCAGCCAGTCGACAAACTTCTTCATCTGGTCGAGGAACATGACCTTCCCCTTGCTGGAGTTGGGGTCGCGGTACCACTTGAGGATGGCCTCCTCCGAGAGCACGTTCGTCTTGTACAGCATCAGCACCAGCTTGCTGAACGCGCGCATGAACGACATGTTCTCGTAGCAGTACTCCTGGACCTGACGGTGATAGAAAGTACTACTCAAATATCGTTTATTAACAGATTATTTCTGGTCAGAACCGAGGGGAGCCGCTCAAGTGGAGCTCTTTGGGGGAATCCTATGTTCAGCAGTAGACGTCAGCAGTGGATGTCTTCAGGCTGATGAACGGAATATTTACCACATAGATTGTAGATACTAAGGATGCGCCGAATATTCGGTAATAGGCATGACTAATTTTTTTTTTTGGATAAATTAATTATATTCCTCAAAAGTGAAAACACAAGTTAAATATCTCAAAAAATTACCAAGTTACTAGCATTTTAAAAACCGGAATAGAAAGAGATAGCTCAAACGGCCAGTGACGTCAGAGGAAGGTCGTTATAGTACCTCATTACTAAACTGTGGTAGCTTTTAATACAATCTTTGGCATATGACGTCACGACTAGATTTTTCATAGTACCTGTGGGGGCGGCCTGTTTCGCGAGAAAGGGACAGGAGATGCCTCCGGTAGAAACTTTAAAAGCTAATTACTCAGTGATTTATTTACCTATTTTGCTTATTTGTGTGGTGATTAGTGATGGGTTAATTAGCATTCGCATCAATTTTTAGCATGTGAAAACTCAATTAGCATTTCGCAAATGAAATGTGGTTGCGAAATTCTGTGAAATATGAAATTTCATTTCATGTTTCATTTTTCAATTATTGCATTCATTTTTAATCTTCTGTATGAAATTAATATTTACTTGTTCATTTTTAATTGTAGTCATCATGCCTATTATTCGTATTCTGCATGTAGTTCCATGTTCGGTATTCAGCCAAATATTCGGTTGAAGTGCCGAATAATAACCCAATAGTTACTATAAAACCAAAATTATCTTCTATGGGAACACGTTATAAGATAATCAAAACACTGCGTTTTTTAATCGTTTTTCTAAATAATAACATGCTAGGCTAGCCACTTGACTGCCAGGAAATGCTCATAATGATTGAAATTATGCTAAAATTAATTCAATGACCCCTTTGTTGAAGTTTCAATACGGCTGAGTGCACGGCATAGTTCTCGTAAAATGAACCGAACACTTAGGCCGAATATTCGGTTTGGTAAGAGCTAAACCGAATATTCCGTTTCGGTTCAAAAACATATGTTCGGCGCATCCCAAGTAGTTACAATAGATATAGAACTCTTTATTGTTCCTCCAATGAAATATACTTATGCAAATATACAAACAAAGAACAAAACATTTTATGCAAACGATAGATTGCCGCTTGTATCATGATATTGCTTCGGTATTTAATTTAGTAACATTGTAGTGCACACAGCGCAGTGCCTGCTTGCAGCGAGCTTGCAGTCGGAGCGCCGCGCGCACACTACTGTAGCACCACCTCGACACCGAGCCGGTCATGTGGACTCGGCTCGGCTCTAACGGTGTGCAAATATTATACTATTCCTAGTTTTGCAAGTGATTTCTATAGTACCGTCATGCCTTTGTTAATCTCTGAATATAGAACTACCTTTGTACAAACCATTTGCATCATGCAATCTGCAATTGTCTGCATCTTATAGATGTGAATAAAATTGAACATATCCTAACCTAACGTTAAAACCTTAATAAATTAATAAAATAATATGGATAATGCTGCTTTTGCGTTTTATTTTGTGGATATTGCTAGTTTATGTAGGTTATCTACCATTAGGTTATGCAGTCAAGAAGAGCCGACACATATAGGTTCTGATTTTCTTTTGTACTTGCTTAGAATAAGATATTATCGTTGTTTGTCCCTGTGTACAGATTGTACAAATAAAACATTTTCTTTCTTTCTTTCTTTCTTTCTTTCATATACCAAACTGCATTAAAAGTTGCCAAAAGTGAAAAAAGTAATGCTTTTGCCTTTATACGACTCATTTTTTAGATTTCCCATTTGGAACTGATGTTGCATTTGTATGTTGATTGTCTATATGTAATTCACTATAATAATGATGTGTCAGTCCTAGACGATATGGACAGTAATCAAAATATGCCTACGTCTTCTAATTACAATCATTTTCCTATGTTACTAAAATATGCAAGTAATTACCAATTTGCATTTAAACACTATTTCAAATAGCATACCTTGGTAAGCAAAGCAATCTCAGCTTTAGCCGACTGTGCGAATGCAGCCAACAAGGGAGTGTAATGCCGGAGATGCTTCGCCGCTTGTTCCGCCAGCAACTCTTCCTTCTTGTTCCACTCGCCACGCGACATCACGCATTGCCAAATCTAACAAACAACACTCATTACAAACTGATCTCTATTGTCAAAGTGGTTAGGTTGGAGGTAATTGGTCAGACTGCCATGTCGTCATTACAAAGGGAGCCGGTCGAGAGAGACGCTGTTTGTCCGAAAGACTCGGTCGCGCAGCATCTCTCAAGTCCTACTCCCGTGTTACGACTCGTCATCAAGTTTCATCATGTGAAGATAATTCTATAGTAAATCTGTTTTAAAGCAAAGAAATTATGAGAAAAGAAAACTAAACATCTTATTCATGTACTTTTTGCTACACTTTACAAGGTTGAGTAGCATGAACTGATTGCATGGAAGACAGAAGTAATTCCATAATGACTACCGTTTCATTTTGACATAATTTACTTGAAATTAATTAAACATTTGAGTGCTTATAAACGTTGCTTATATTTAATCAATGCTTAAAATGCGGTCTCGTTTTTCACTCGTGACATTTTACGTCATCGAAAAACTTATTATTAATTAAATAGATCTTGAGTTTTATTATTTCTTGTAAAAAATTAAGTATTTATAATAAATGAAAAAATGTTAGTGTTTTGGAAATCTCTTGTGTTGCCTGAAGGTATTATTTCATAGAGAAACAGAAATCTCATCCCCGGTTTTTCGCACGTAGACTCAATCCGATGTAAAAAAAATGCTTGTTTAAAAAAAGGTATGCTTAGTTTCGGGCTAGCTGGCGCCGTGTGAGGGGTTCACACATTGTTTATTTATATTAATCACTAACTAATCTTCCAACCGGCAACTATTACGTAAAAATTGCAACAGCAGTAGCAATGCGACACCAAACAGCTAGCAATCGGTCGCTGTTTGCACACCAGTCGCTGAATGTACTTTGGCTTTAGACACTAGCGCCACTAGCAACAGACCAGCAATAGATAGTAACAAAATAATGTAAGTTTTAGTTCATCGATTGTCCGACAGTCGGAAATCTAGCGCTCGATCTCTTTCTGCTGTCAAAGTGACATTTGACAGCAATGATTGCGCAATTTGCGCCCGTTGCAAACTGCTAGGCGATTATGTAACTTGATTGCAACCAATAGAAACACAAAAATGTATGGATTTGACAGTTTCAATACGCAGTTTATGTGCATAGTTACTATGAAAATTTTCATATTCGGAATGAAATTTCTCCTGTTGCATTGCTGTCAAAGTTACGTAATCACCCCACTGATAGCAAGTTACGTAATAACCCCTTGGGTCCGGGTGTAGGCGTGGTGTATACTCACGATGGCGACGACCTCGTGGTCCGGGATGGCATGCTTGACGGCCATCTCGCGGAGGTCGGTGATGAGGTCCCGCACGGGGCGCTCCTCCGCCAGCTCGTCCAGCAGCGCCGTCGTCAGCTCGCGCCGCGCCTCCTACCGTCCACACAACAGAGATTGCAAACTTAATGGCGGCTGTGAAGTCGCGTGAAACTTTGCGCAGTAGCATAAATTAGATGTGCGCGGGAAGAATTGGTGTGCGCAGCGTGAGGCAGCTCTCAGCGCACTTCACAGCCGCCATTGAGTTTGGCGCAGACTATACAAAATCGTTACAGATTCTAATTATTGTTTCAACCCCCATGATGTTGGTATTATGTGACCGATTCAAGAATTTTCCGTGTACATACATAATAGCTTTCAGTAACATACAAATTTAACTGAATCGGGGTATCAGTATTGAATATGAATTTTACGAGCCTAAAAGCGGTGTAATAAGAACCACTAAGATAATGTTTGATGAAAAATGTTTTACCTATGTGTAGGATATTTTTTATAACACGGACAAGCTGACGGCCCGCCTGATGGTAAGCAGTTCCCGTCTAGTCTATATACACCTGCAACACCAGGAGCGTTGGGGATTTAACCACATTTTAGTGGGGAATCATGTTTTACTTCATATTCCTATTGGCCCCTGGAGCGGGGACAAAGCCCTAAGCGCCTACCGAAATTACAAAATCGTCAAATAAACGTGTAATGTGGCGAGTTACAAGCTAGCTGCAATTGAGATGTCAGTTCACAAGATTGTCCACATGTTGCTTTAGCAAACCTTGACATCGCATCGACCATAAATAATCGAACGGGCTTTTGGAATGCATACCTAAAAATAAGTAAATAAAGAAAAAACCTAAGAAGAGCAAACGTTATTTTTTTAATTACATATGGAGTTTTGTGTGTGTCTGTGTATTATAAACTAAACCTTGCTAGCATTAAATGCACAACTATTGTACAGTGTTCGGCGTTTCCCTGCGAGATAAAATCCGCATGAGAACTATAGGGACCAATATTAGAATTAGCAAGTTGAAATGGCAATGGGCAGGCCACCTCGCTCGCAGGACTGACAACCGATGGGGAGGAAACGTTCTCTAATGGCGACCATGAACCAGACCATAAAACCCCCCACTAGGTGGACCGCCGCTCTTGGTGGGGCTCTCTTGGGAGAGGCCTATGTTCAGCAGTGACGTCGCCAGGCTGTTGTGGTGATGTACAGTGTATAATTGTGAATAAAGCAGTAAATATATAAACAACATACAATGAGCAGTGTTTCGGGCCCGATAGCTCAGTTGGTAGTATCCCTGCCTTCTGAACTGAGGGTTGTGGGTTCAATTCCTACCCGGGACAAACATTTGTGTGATGAACACCGATGTTTGTTCTGTGTCTGCGTGTTATATTGTATTCTATGTATGTATATACAAATAAAAAGTATCTAAGTATTGTATCAGTTATCTGGTTCCCATAGTACAAGCTATGCTTAGTTTGGGGCTAGATGGCGATGTGTGAATTGTCCACACATATTGATTTATTATTTATTAGTGTTTGGTAGTAAGTTACCTGCGAGGCCTGCGCCCGGTGCAGCCGCAGCAGCTCGGCGAGGCCGCGGGACGCGAAGGACGCCGCCAGCACGTCCTCGCTGCGACGGTTCAACGGGAGGAACTCCAGCAGTCTGCGGACAGTACCCGCAGCTTACTCACACAATACCACACTCAAGGTGAAGGGTGGAACAAACAACGTGTTTTTTGGCAAGTTTCCTGAGGAAATTAGAGCATGTGGAGCTTTGAATTTAACATATCATGTAATTCGGTTCATCAACTTGTTTGTGATGAACGTAAATACAAGATAAATAAGTTCAGTTGTATAGAAAAAAATAGCAACCATACCTCAAAAAATTTGGTTGTTCCTATTTTATACGGTTTCCATCGAATATATTTTTACAAATAAAATAATAATGTATGCTGTATGCCCAACAAACATTCACATAATGCGATGAATTGATCATTTTGAAAAATACTATACGACCATATACTGGATGTAATTGAATTCATTAGCATCCTTTGAAACTAGGTACCTACTCCAGATACCGGTCACGTGTGGACCAAAATTTTTGAATTCTAACACATTGGTTTGGTAATAATAATAACTCAAAAATGGAATATGTTACTTAATCAAATGCCACAATACAAAATTTAATTAAAATAATGAAGTAGGTACTGTTTTTAACTACATACAAGGTATAAAAACTTTTAAATGCATCAAAATCATCCATGCCAACTGCGTTAGGCAATCTTCATAATTTTCAATAAAAATTATTTCATTAACACTCTTTACTCTTGAATAAAATCATTTATAAATGATGTACTGTGATCAAGGGCTCAATTTATGCTAATGAATTAAGTTACACCCTGTATATTTAATTAAAACCATCCTTAATCAGTCATTTTCGTGCGTTGTTTTTGTCGTAAGCGCTGCGCGGAAGTCCAGTCTGAATTGATATTTAAGTCTACGTCGTCGATTGAAATGGCAGTGGGCAGGCCACATCGCTCGCAGACAACCGATGGGGAAGAAAGGTTCTCGAGAGACCACGAACTGGAAGGCGCAGCATAGGCATACCCTACTAGGTGGACTGAAGACCTGGTGAAAACCGCGGGGAGCCGATGGATGCAGGAGGCGAGCAGCCACTCACAGTGGCGCTCTCTGGGGGAGGCCTATGTTCAGCAGTTGACGTCTATGGGCTGTTAATGATGAGTGAAGGAATGTAGCGTCATTAATGACCCTGTCGTGTATTGAATAAGCGAAGGGCCAGTACATGACGCTTTCATCTACCCTATAAAATTATATATCAAGTCCATTAAGAAAACTTGATACCTATCGTTTATAGGGGTGAAGCTGTAATACTTGTCATGAAATTATATACGAAATTAAGTTAGACGAATTGTGTTTTTGTGTTTGTTTTGTAACCGGAAGATGCAGCGCGATGATGATCATCAGCAAGGCGAACAAGTAACTAGATTTCAACTGATACAAACACAAAAATGTATGAATATGACAGGATCAAATATACGCAGTTTACATACATTACATTACATACAAATATACGCAGTACATAGCATAAATCTCAGTGGTAGGTACATAGTTACAGTGAAAATATTCAAATATGGGATTTTTCTGTTGCAATGCAATAAAGTTCCATGTTCAACTCGTTGGCTAAAACTGGAAATTCAGGAGGCAGGCAGCCGATCCAAGTGGCGCCTGTGGTGGGAGGCCTATGTTCAGCAGTGGCCGTCTTCAGGCTGTTAATGGAGGGTAGGTATTTTTAGATAGTTTACCTTCCTTCGAGCTGTCCCTTCTTGAGCGCAGTAACGAGCGAGGCGACGCCGCGCTCCTGCTTCACGGTGCAGAATACTTCGAGAACAAACTCCAGCGCCAAGTTGTCCTTCAGCAGGTGCTCATTCACTAGCACCAGCAGCACCGACGGCGGCACGCAACCGTTACCTGCAAGATATAATTCATTTTCTTGAACATGCTTGGTTTGAGCATGGGGTCCCATAAGGTACAAATAAAATAGCCCAAACGTGAAAAAAACGTAGTGGTCGTGAGCGTTACTAGTTAGTGTCCAGTGTATTCATTAGACCCAATACTTCAACAGCACGCAATAGATGTCGCTTGATAATCTTGAAACAACTTAAAACATAATAACAGGTACTTAAACATATAAAAATAAATGTAGTGTGGTGTTATGTTCTGACTGAGAGCGTAGTTCAGTCAGAAGTAGTAGTCCACACATTAATATAGCACACGTATATTCCGCACCATACGAAAGTTCGTTCGGCGCGGTGAGTAATGTGCAAATACTACTCAATCTTTTCTGGGTGACTGCTAACTTCTTGTATGAAGGCATGTACCGTATTTCATCATCATCATCATCATCATCATCATCATCAGCCTATGTTAGTGAAATGCTGAAAATGTGCCAAAAAATTTAGGAGAGCCTACTGTGAGCCCGCTAAAGGTAGGGAGGGCAAACAAGGTGTCTTTGGCACGTTTCCTGACGAAATTAGAGCATATGGAGCTTTGAATTTTAATATATCATATGATTCATTACATTAGGTAACTTGTTTGTTGTGAGACTGCAAATATAAGATAAATAATTTCAGCGCCATAGAAAAAAACCGCAAACATACCTCAAATAATTTGGATGTACCCATTTTATAGTTTCTATCGAATATATAAAAAAAATTGTGTACTTATGCCCAACAAACATTCACATAATGTGATGACTTCATAATTTAAAAAAATACTACGTAAACATAGATATTAATTAAAAACCTCCAAAATCAGTCATTTAGTGAATTGTCTTTGTCTTAAGGGCCACGCGGAACTTCAGACTAAATTGATATTTAAGTCTACGACGTTAAGGTCGACGTTGCTTTGAACTAATTTCGAACTGCTTATCTGGCCCTACCCTTCGGTTTAACTCGATCCTCAGCTAATCTGATACAGCTGCCGCGAGCCACCCTGCGTATAATAATAAGATAAGAAAGCACTCACCAATCCAAAGCGCAGTCATGCGGGCGAGCTTGATGCGTTGCTCAGTGTCAAAGCCTTTAAGATACACCAGCACCTACAGACAAAACAATATCGTTAACTAACGTATCGTATAACACGAGGCATAATATAACAGATAAATGTAAAAATGAATGTAGTGTGGTGTTAAGTTCCAACTGACAGTGTAGTTCAGTCAAAAGTCTATTCCATACATTTGTTATAGCACACTATGTTCCGCACTGATTAAAAAGAGTCAGCCCGGTTTTTCTATGTGCGAAAACTACTGTCTTTCTTCTAGGTGACTATGCACAGTGCAAGTAAATTAAAATTATTATTATTATCATCAACAGCCCGAAGGCAGTGAATTAAACTACAGAGAAAATAAATAAGAAAGAAATCACAAAGTGAACTGTAGAAGTAAAATATAGAGTGAAATAAAAAGTAGATTTTTTTATACCCAATGATAATGAGGTTTTTTTTATTTAATGACGTGCTAGTCTTACAGATTAATTTGTAAAGGAAACAAATTAATCTGTAGATTACGCTGAGCAGGCGATACTGCTATAAAAATCATAAATAGTGCTAGTCGTTCGCCTGATGTTAAGCGTCACGGCAACACAATGCAGTTGCAGGTCCATTAGAATCTCTGAAATGTAGTTTCGCGTCATCCTGCCAGAGACATCAGCACATGAGAACAGTCTATCAATAAGATTACTAGACTGTGAGATTTAGTCAGTCTATTTTCCCAGTAATATTACTAGCACAATGCCCTTCGACCCGGAACACAGCAGTGCTTGCACAGCACTGCTAGGCGGTAGAATAACTGGGACAGCGGTGGTACCTACCTAGACGAACTTTGCAGAAAAGTCCTACCACCTAGTTAATCCTAGTTTATTTAACCAAATAAGAGTTTCATAAAATCAGTGGATCAGTGGAATGTGCTAAAACCGTTTCTAAGACCTGAGGTATAAGAGTTTGTAAAAGGAAAAATTGGTTTCTCCGAGTTAATATTTAATGTACCTAACCTACATAGCTACATTCTGAATTAAGAAACTATCCTACCTTGAAAGTTGCTTAAAAGTTAAAAACAAAATTAGATATTCATTTTTCACGTTTTGTTGGCGAGGTATATCAATCGCAACATACATAATTTCTGCAATAACTTGACAGCTACGAGTAAATGTAACGGCAAACAAAGCCCTGCTGCGGTTATCTTAAGTCAGGTAAAGCCAAGGCCCTTTCAAGCAATCCCCTTTGTGTTTAACTTCCCAACCTTGATCTAAAACTTCCAAGGAAAGCGGGCCAAGTGAAATAGGTCGCGAAAGTCTTATAACCTTTACCTTGGTACGGTTTACGAGGTAACGTAATTAATTTGGCATAGGGGAGTTTGGTTGATAAAAAAGATTTATACGCCCAATAAAGGATGCCAGTGCCAGTATCTATACATATAATAAAACTGTAACAGATCCAATTACTGTGTTCCGGTTTGAAGGGCATTGTAGCTAGTGAAATCACTGGGCAAATGAGACTATGATCTGATTACACAGTGTAGTAATCTGATTACTAGACTGTGTGATGTCTCAGGATGACGTGCGCAGTGCAGTGTCACGCGGAACTTTATTATTTTAAAGTTCCGAATGACACTGCAACTGTTATGGGCAGCCGTGTCACTTAACATCAGGGCCATTATTCTCTATGGAAACACAGATTCCACACGATTCGTAACCACGTCGTTATCGTGTCTTGTTCAAATCGTATCACAGCGTTAGGAATACCTTCACTATTAAGTTATTTTTATTTTGAATATATTGACATAAGTGCTGGTAACTTTACCAGTGTTTATGTTTCAGAACGCATCTCGGTAAAACATGTGATTTTTGACAGTTCAAATCGCGCCAATTCCAAATTCATTTCAGAGAGAAAAGAGTTTTACAGATTTCTTATGTAAGACAAGAAATTCGCGGGGTTTCGAAATAAGGAATCGATAGGGAATAATGGCCCAGGTGGAAGACTAGATAGGCCCCTCATTCATTCTCATAAAAAAAACTGTAAGTACATAGACGATATTTTGTAAATTTCTTATCGATGCTGAAGCCAAAACTGGGTGTTTTTAATTTCTGTCTGTATCTTGGCTGAGCATCATGCCGAAACTACTAAATGGATTCAATTGAAACTCGGTATGATTTGTTTTTGGATTTGAGTTTATATTGCGAGGTAGGCTATAGGATATTCAGCTAGTAACTATTGAAAGCCTTTGTCTTGACTTAATGACACACAATATTATACATCCCAAACCGCTCAACATAGACTTGCACATGTGTGAATGAAACAATGTAATGAAATAACGCCCAACGATCACATGCATAGATCCTGGACCCTAACTAGGATTTCCTGTATCTATAGACCCAGGAACTACGAGGACCATGCTCCCACAACACCCGACACAGAACAAGTATTTGCGCTTTTCTTTTCGTGCACAAATACTTGTCCTGTCGCGGGAATCGAACCCGCCACCTCCGGGTATAGCCGACCTGCTCAACCACCACACCACGGAGGCTGTCAATTAAATAGTTTTAATTTTTTCTTTAAGATCACATCGTGTCTAAATGGTTCTTTGTAGTTATTTATAGGAAGATCAACAACTTTTCTAACATAGTTGTGGGTACCTACTCAACAATGATTATAAAGCCCGTTGATAGCTCGTGAACACAATTTCTCCTACAAACATGACTTACTGCGCGGGCAGGGGGCGAAATAACAAAACAAGATAGTCATACGAAAAATTACAAACAACAGAGCAGGATGGAACAAAAGACACCTCTCATGTTCCTCGTTCTCGGTTGAAATACACCACTAATTTTCGTATGAGGGGAGTTGTATCATTGACCAATTGGATTTATGGTCAATTACTCATTCAACCTCGAATGAAGAACACACAAGTACTTTCTATTTATTCTACTTCGTTTATTGTTAGCTTACCTTTTTCATTTCCTCTTCAAACATCTTCTCGAGATATTTGTAACGACGCATCAGTTTCACAAATACCTGCAAAATTAAACGAATCATTCAGCAGCTACTCACACAAGCTGGTGTATAATTTATTAGAGAAAGTCTATCAGAAATTATTGAACGAGTAAGTGTTTTTCAACATTCGTGTTCAGGACTCTAGCCATGTTTTTCATCATTTTAAATTGTTGCTTTTGGACAGAGTAAATTGCTAATATTTTTGATGAGATTTTTTCTGCATAATGTGCCGAATATTTTGCACCAGTAGTTGGAAAAAGAACTTCATTATTTTTTTTAACTCATAACTGGCTCACTATACTTGAGATTAAGCACATTGTGGTTTTATATGCTTAGAAAAATAATTTATTAAGTGTTTTAAGCATTGATTTTGACACGTTTGGTAATAAAGTACTTGACTTTGATGATAGATTTACTTTGTGTACAAATATCACCCCACAGGCAGAACACTCAGGGGGTGGGTTCCAGTTGGTGTTATTTTCACTATTTTACACACCATTTTTTAGTCACAAAAGGCGTTCCACTAGCAATAATAGTGACCACTATGAGTGAGTCTTTAACAGTTTGAATGTAATCGTTATTTTCGTTTTTGGCATTCTTAGCAGCTTACTGGAACGCACCCAAGGTTATTAGAATCTTCAATAACTGGACTGGATATTCACCTGTTCGAAGTTGCGCATCGTCTCCATGTCTTCGTTGGCCGAAAAGATGCAAATATTCGTCTTCGGTGATTCACCGTCCATAGACACGCCACCGCCGGGGACTGACAAACGGATAGACAACTGTTACTATAGTTTCATATATAGTCTACTGATAAAAGATGTATGGCGGAAGTGTCAGAATAATTTGAACGAGAAAGAGTTTCTCAACATTTGTTTTCAGGACTCTAGCCATGTTTTTCATCATGTAAAATATTTGTTAATAACCTAATGGCTTAATGACAATTTTGGAGGAAAGCTGTTTCTATAAAGATATTAGGTAGTCCTTAAAATTTTAGCAACCAGCAGGATTTGAACCTTGCCCTCCAACTCACCTGATTGGACGCTCTACCAACTGAACTATGGTAACCTGACCACTAGCTGCGAAAATCTTAAGGGCTATGTGTTATTTTAAGGACTACAATATCTTTATAGTAATACCTTAAGTGTGGTTAAAATAAATAAATAATAAATTTATTTCATTCCCATAAGGCTGTTTCTATTTCTAGCAAGCCACCTCACAAGTGACCTTATCTAAAGTTCAGCCATTCGTTGCAGCATTCAATAGGGAAAATGTTATTGTTCAGGAGGATGTTTTCCCTGTTAATCTATGCACCATCTGCTTGACGATGATGACTTTTTACTTACCACAATATCAAGTCTTAACTAAGCTTTTCGTTTGTGCTGTACAATAATGAGTTGATCTATCTCACTGCAACTGTTCACATGCATTACTTGATATTAAGTGACAATATAGTGGAGTGTCTGTTTGTCCTTAAGGAATATTCAGGAGCTGCAGCATTATCTTCGCTCCATTGAAATTGAAACCTGCGACCAACAAACCACCTGCAAACCGTGGTGATTGGTCAATCTTCCTATGATAGCGTCTAAAATGACATTTTATGGGGAGGCCTATGTTCAGCAGTGAATGTCTTGGCTGATATGATAGTCGAAGGTGGCTGTACAGACTGGCATTCGGAAATCTGAAACCTCTAAGCAAAGGAGCTTGGCGACAGATGCAGGTGATTGAAACAAGGTACTCACGCAAAAGCCCGCCGGCGATGAGCACGTCGAAGATGACCTCTCCATAGCGGCGGTAGTCGAGCTTGGAGCCGGCCGCGTCTAGATACTTGTAGGCCGCGTCCAGGTCGCCACCGGCGCGCTCAAGCCCTTGCACGAGCGCGTCACGGAACCCACTCGGGTCGTACTTCTCTTTCTCATCTACGACGAAAGGTAACCGTTAGACCGTGACAAAATGATATGGTGGAGTACTTATACTCAAAAATGCTCGTGGTTATTATTTTGACAACTTTCTTTGAGCAAAGTCGACGTTGCTGTGCTACTCGAAAAAGTGCCAGCAAAGTTGTATGGAATTTAATGCTGGTTTATTGCCACCAGCAATTTTCTTTGACAATCCACCATGAATTTATTTTGTGAAATGAAAATGAATCAAAACGGATAAAATTATTCAGTGGACCAAAGTGGAAGTGTTTTTTTGTATGAAGATTTTGACAAGCGATCCAATATAGGCTCTGTTTTCAATCGCGCTAATAGCTCACTGTACGACCCTGCTGTTATTACTTGTATTTTACCATGTTTTTATAAACGTTATTTCATTTGGGAAATAGACAGGTTCGTAAGCCACCGAAAAAAGTTAGAGATACAATCAACATGCGTCTACATTTCAATATATCCCTAGCTATAGAAAAACGTGTAAGAAAAGGTATACTTATGTACATAAAATAAGGAAAAATATTGTGAATTGGTTTCAGAGAAGTTTGTGCCAATCTTGTGACCGCCTCGCCTGTCGTCATTCAAGGCCGATACCGACCACAAAAATGTATAATACAATACACGCGATAGCATTGTTTGTATCGTCATTATGAGATAAAAACGTTGCAACGTAATTTCATTAGAAAACAATATCGCGTCGGTTATTAGACCTAAATCTAAAATGATATTTTAGATATTGTTTTTCAAATTGTGCCAGTTTGTCAAAGTGCGATATCTCGAATATTCTTGAAGTTAAATTCTACTACGATTCCAGTAAAGGTGTATATGCAAAATTGATCCTGCAACTATCTTTTATAATATGTATATTATGTATTGACGTTTTTTTGTACTACTTAGATTTGATAAGATTCCCACGGGAGCACGGCTTTTTTTTTTTTTCGTCCTTCGTTTTACTATCTGTGTCGGTGTGGGTGGGTGGAACATGTCAATCGTATGTTTTTAAATATGGTAATAGTTATAGAAAATTCGTGTACTATTTAATAAAATTAACCTAGCCACAGCTGAGTGTATTACAGAACTGGGTCATGCATATGCAAACAACATGTTGCAATCATTTGTGTCGTTGTGTAATAATGTCTTGCAATTTAATCACATAAACCAAAATATAATATTTATTCATCATCATCATTAACAGCCTGAAGACGTCCACTGCTGAACATAGGCCTCCCCCAGGGAGCGCCACTTTGAGCAGCTGCTCGCCTCTTGCATTCATCGGCTTTCCTCGGCTTTTACCAGCGATTATATTTATTTATTATTTCCATTATATTCATTTTTGTTGCTTCATATTTCGATTGCGATGTGGCCATGAAGTGCGGAGACAATAAGGAAATATACTAACATGTAAATAGATGTCGATCCACATAGCTTGTACTATGTATTATGCAAATACAGTACAAAGTACAGATCTCTTCGACAATAAATATTTATTGTGACTTGCCAGTTTACGTATTGTTTAGAGGCACTTCGTGACTGTTACATTTGCAAAACTGCGGGATATGATGTAAAACAAAACGTGCAAATTGTATGAAAATTAGAAGCAAAACCCGCCATTGACAAAAAAGATTAGAAAGACATTGTTACAGGCAAGTGCGGGTTGGTGGAAGCGGATGACAAATATTCTGAAATTCTTTGATTTTTGAAATTGCCAGTTTTGTGACTGTTTTTCTTTACATTTGTAAGAGCGAGTGAAAATTCAAATTTCGCACATAAACCAAAAACTATAATTATCTATATGATCGAAAACATTGGTGTAAGGCCGAGCGGGATTCAACCCTGGGTGTGTTGGATTGAAAATCGCACGCGCAGTCACTGAGCCACATTCGCCATATAAACTGAAAACGAAACCTAAAAAGGCCAACTTTCCAATTTCCGCGTGTTAGTACAAATTGTAGCAGCTTGCTGTTAAGCGATTCCTAATATTAAATTCAATTAAAATCATATCAACGCTTTAAAATTACCCGCAACGCATAATTTATCTATTCAACATTACAATCATTAGCTACATAACGGCACAGTTGACCGGAATTACAACAGCACATGTCGAGCAGATGTTGCAAACGGTGCTAAATATCCACGACTAGTCGTGTTCCATGGCTATACGTCTTTATAAGTTTACCAGGGGCCGTACTGTGAGCTCTTAGCGCGATTCAAATCAGAGCGTATATTGGATCGCAATGTTTTTATGTATGAATATTTTGACACGCGACCCAAAATAGGCTTTCTTTTGAATCGCATTTAGAGCTCACAGTACGCCCCTGTTCACCTTACCATGTGCTGTTCTTAAGTTCTTAGTATGTAGGTACAATAGTTAATTAATAAAAATACATTGATTTCATGATTACGCTAACAAATAAGGAACTAATTATCCTTTAAAATGGGAGTTAAACTGATATAGCATACTACTATATGATTTTATAATCGTATTTAGATATTTATTCCAATGTTATTAATAATTACGATTTACTAACCAAACTACTGAATTTATTTTGATAAAATTTCTTGTGACCGTTTTGGTAGTATACACAGATAGACATAAACATGTTTGTTCTATATAATAAAAATAATTTTCCATATCGGTTCATAAAATGACGGAATTCTAAAGTAACAAACATTTTAATACAACCGAAAAGATAACCTTTTCATCCTTACTACACATTATTGCCTTTATTTTATCGTTATAAATATCTGTGGTTATAATTGACCAAAATATTATGGTATCACTCGACCTCGACAAAGTACCATCGCGAACTGGCATCGCTCTTGGTTATTTTATTGCTATTGCTACGGTACATAAGTTATCAGGTTATAAAATGTTCTTTATTATTCCACGTTTCCCTAATTCGTCGCCAATTGAAGCGTGAGCTTCCTCGTACTTCGTTAAAAACAAGCTATGTACGTAGGGTTGCCACTGTTGCTAAGTGGGATTATTAAAACGTCTAACAAAATTAAATGTTAAGCTCTCAGTTTTCTCGTAATGAATTCTTTGCTGCGTACCAAAGCGCGTAATATTTTAATACGAATAGAAAACATTTCAAAATTATAAGGAATTTGGCATTACAATGTATGGCAGAGAACGCCTTTACAACCATTATTTAAAAAAAAACTGCAAAGTTAAGTTCTCCGTATAAAATTATTTTTACGATGACGAGATTAGACGAAAACTGCACGAATGGTGGCCAGCGGGCATCGACTTTGCTCGGGCAATTAAATATTTTTCAATGCATAAACTGTTGTTTTGTTGAACTCGAATTTTATTGCGAGTTTAACAGTATACCGTACAAAAGCTAGATGATTGCTTTGATTAGAACATCTTAAAAATGATTGCTTACTATAGAAATTTTTCAGCCGCGGGTGAAGTAATTAAGAGCATATTATCATCATATTATTTTACCTGGCAACATTGGTTGTGTCCTTTGAACACAAGATAATAATATTTCCATGGTTAATTAAAGTTGTCAACAGGAAAACCGTTTAATGTAAAGTTATTTTTAGTATTTGAGTTTTAATATTTAAGCATTGAAAGATTCTTTAGTTTGTATGTATATGTATTAGTATATTCTTAGCTATAGGCTACTTTTAGACCTATATTGGAGAATGGCACTTTGTTGGGCCTCATTGCTAGACTAGATTTAATAATGATTTATTTATGAATAACATCAATGATCACTGCCAACTGTATATAACTGTATATGTTTTTTAATATGAGCCTTAGTTCATGAAAATATCTCAAATAGTACATCATTTCTTTTAGCCATACATATAAAAAAAAACTAATGCATAATGTCCTACCAAGACATATATGAAAACAAAGAACAATTAGCTTATTAAATTAACACAATCACAAAGTTTCTTTTCGCAACCAAGATTGTGATCAGCTGTAGGAAATACAGTTCTTACTTTTTGCCTACTTTCTAATGTTTGCAAAACGAGCATTTGTCTACATTCAAGAATAACTGTACTGCAAAACTGTATATTCACAGTTACCTAAGGATGTGAATGCTATGTTGTGTGCAATTTGAAATACCAAATACTTAGATACTTCTTTTTAGTATTCAGTATCAATTTATTTACATATTGTTTCCTTTGGAACACAAGGGATTTCAGGTAAAACAAACATAGCATGTATTTGGGCACAGAAAAAAGAAGGCTAATACTTGTTGTGTCTGGGTGTTGTGGGACCATGGTCTTCGTAGTTCCTGGGTCCCTAGATACAGGGAATCCAGGAACTATGAATGTGATTGTTAAGCATTATTTATTTATTATTATTATAGCTTATTATTATTTTAGCTGTATAAGGCCTTGTCAAATCACACAATAGTAGGTAATATGTCATACTTGGTCATACTAAGACAAGTGAATATTAATAGAATAATAACTAAATTTTATATTATGGCCTTGTCATTTTGTTCACCTACATATTCCAACAGAGCCAGGGCTAAATCTGTTCACAAAATTTATCTTCAACATTAGTCTTCAGTCAGTACAATAATATGTTTTTTTTCATTTGGTTTAATTAAATTTTAATTTTATTTTCTATTTATTTTTTGATATAGCTTTAAGAATCAGCAAGTTGAAATGGTAGTGGGCGGGCCACATCGCTCGTAGAACTGACAAGCGTTGGGGCAGAAAGGTTCTCGAGTGGCGACCACGAACTGGAAGACGCAGCGTAGGCCGGCCCCCAACTAGGTGGACCGACGACCTGGTCAGAACCGTGGGGAGCCGATGGAAGCAAGAGGCAAGAAGCCGCTCAAAGTGGCGCTCTTTGGGGGAGGCCATGTTCAGCAGGATAATTATGATGAAATTTTAATTTAGTTTCAATTAAGTGAATATTTCACCAGGAATTTTATTGTAGAGCCTAATTAAATTTCTAAGGAAGGACTTGGTGCTCATTTTAACTATCTTCTTTCCTTGCATTGTAAGATTAGCAATATTTTTACTCATTGCATGTGGTTTATTTATTTAATAGTTTTGCAAAAAAGGTGTACATGGATGAACTTAAAGCTAAATAGCATTATCTACCAGTCCTCCAGCGGGCCTATTGTCTAGGGTAAGCCCGCTGGTCGTGTGGATCACTTTTCTTAAAGGTTTTATTTTTAATCAGTTAGGAAATATTAGTTATTTTGATTGTGCAATACAAGAAGATGCTTGATAAAATATCTTAAAAATGCATAGTAATTTGGTCTTTTGATTACATATTAAATATGTGAATTCAATTTATAGGTAATACACCTATATTATGGATTTCTTGATCTAAATAAGGACTGCTATGTAAATGTTTTTTCAGTCCTTTTTAAAAGGGGTTTTGTTGTGTTTGGACGGAACTCCACATCCTGTTGCTAGGTATGTATATAATATTTTGGGACTTATTACTGAAAATGTTTGTTGGCTAAATTTAATTATGTTCTTTAAGGTTTGTGGAATTATATTGTATGTATGATGAGACTAATCATGATTAATTTGCCCTAAATTAACAATAGATCATGTGTGGACCTTCTAACCACAGAATTCCCCCTATTACATAGGTCCAGAACCGAACTCCCCATACAAACCTCGGTAAAAAGTTAAGCAAATATTGTCTATGATCATAGAGGTCCCATTCAAGATGGCCTCCTCGGTTGCCATGGTTTGTTTTGACAAAGTTTAGTAGGTGGACCATTGTGATGGCTTGTAGGCTTCGCTCCGGGCACATGCCACTCAATCAGTTTAAGTACCTCATGAGGAAGGCTGATTCACCAAATTGTGAGGTCTGTGGTAAAGTGGAGGATACTTATCACTTTTTGATGGAGTGTGCTCGTAGTGAACCTATTAGGCTAAAATTGAGAGACATAGGGCTGAATTTCGTAGATGTTGGTGCCATCCAAAGTGTCCTAGCAGAGTCCACATCGGTCACTGCTAGGATACTTTACGGCCTGTGTTGTCATTTCTGAGTATTATGTAATTATTATTGAGTAACCAATGGGGCTGGCATGGCCACGTAGGCTAAAAGTCTCAAAAAAATATAAGAAAAAAAAAATCATAGGGCACGAACTTTCTTTTATCAGTTTTCAGTTTATGTCAGGTTATGTCAGTTTTACGTCAGTTTTGTCAGTACCAGCATACCATATGAAAAGTATCACCCAATCAAATCGGGTAAGTGAAGAAGCAGACCCAAGAAAAAAATACATCAAGTTATGCATGATGAAATTATTATAATATCTTTGACTGAATATGGTATATGTAGTACCTATGTAGTCAAACTTTCAAAAGTCACAGAATAGATATATAGTACTGTAGTAAACTGTATTAGCCATTCTGTATGTAGTATATAGCAAGGACTTTGTTCGCTCGGTCATTATGTCTGAGTAACCGGAGTTTTAGCTAACTAACGAGTGTTTAACCAGTAAAGCGTCGGCGTGCAACAATACATTGCTGGGCGAAAACAAGTTCACCTGGCACGTCTCGAATTAAAACCTGGCGGCTTAACCCGTGTGGGAAATCTATAATAATACATAAACCACAGGTAGAGTCCACGCCAAACGTTTAGGCGGCTGTGAAGTGCGCTGCAAGCCCCCCACACGCTGCGCACACCTTACCTCTTCCCACGCATATCTAACTTTTGATAGTGCGCAGCGTTTCACGTCGACTTCTCAGCCGCCATTGAGTGCGGCGCAGACTCTACTCACAGGAGCTACCTACCTTCTACACTCTAACTGACACAAAGCTGTGGCTGTAGAAGCCCTTCATAAACATTAAAAGTTCTGCTTGCTCACTACGGTGCGTGCAGTGTAGCTTGGTGTGCAATGACTCCTAAAATACTAATGCCCATCTGTCCTAAAGTTCATGAGATCCAAAGTTCGCATCTATATTTCTATGACGTACCTACTGCAACGCATTTGGACAGATAAGTGCGAATATAAAAGTGGTCAAACTTAAGTGCAGACAGGCATATGAATATAACTTATGTTATGTAACAAATGTGGTAATGTTGAAGTTACTGCTTTATTTCAATTGATGGTGGCATTTTTTGCAACTTAGTATCCTATGTTACTTTGAAACTGCGTAGAAATTAATAAATTGTTGAACATAATTATAAGAGGTGTCCAATTTATATTTATTTCGACTGATATATTATGGAGGTACTAAGTACTATTTTTATATCACGATCAGCACAGCGGGCATGAGTGGTCTGTTCGCGATTGGCTCTCTTTCTGATTTTGCCCCTTAGTATGGATATGCTAAATTTATAAACAAAAACATCAGAAAATATTTTATACATTATTTTTGTCTAACAACGAGTTTGATATCAGTATTGCACTGATATCAAACTCAAACAAAATCAAAGTTAGACAAAAATATTTTAAAATGCCTTAAATAACACATATTAATGCCAAATAACTTGTGAAATAGCAACATGACCTTCCGTGTTCGGTATTTCTCGTAATTTCAGCAAAGTTCTATCATGCAAGGTGGCATTTTCTGGTATCTTTTCACAAGTACGTCCAAGTAACGTCTGATTTTGAGTTTGACAGCTGAGATCCAATCACACCCAAAGTGGTGGTTTTGCCCTATTTTTTTTTTGGATTAGGGGTCTGGATACAAAGTCTTTTTCAATGCAACACAAAAGTGACCAATTTTTAATATCTAAACATCAGTGTTAGCGTGTATGGCATGCATGACCTACATAGCCAACACCACACAAAGGCCAAGTGAAAACTGTAGTATAGGTATGATGTCTATTCCCTCTTTTTATGGTCAAAGTGAGACAAGCAAAGTTATCTTGTTTACACACAAAAATAGAATTTCTTACCTCTTTTTCTGGTCTTGATCCGTTGACCCGATAATACTGGTTTTTCTACCTTCTGACTCATACAATATATCGCTGAAAAAGAAAACACGTGGCAATTAATAAAAGAAAGGTGCCCGTTATAAGGTCATCGGCCGCGCTCGCCACGCAACCCTGACGGGACACGGCCCTTCGCCCCATAATGGCGTCCACACGCGCTCCACTTACTCCAAAATATGTCAGAACCACGGAATACGGTCAACAATCCTCAGACCAACAATGGATCGCTGGTTTATGACTCAGCGGGAACTTATGAAGCCGATTTTCACGATCACAATTTATAACACGGATACGAGTAGGAATGCGCAAAGCTGTATGTGCACCGTACAGTTACTTACGTATTAGCAGGTTATGTAGGAGCCTTTTACTCCTTTTGCGGGTTGTCTAGAACTGCGCCTGTTCAGAAAAGAAAGAAACGCTGCGGCGGTCTCTATTCCCCTGTGCTAGAGACAACGACAACGTGCGTGTTTTGGAGGCGCCGGATGTCCGGTTTGGTGGGGACGATCGATTCAAATATACTCGAAATAATTATTTTGTAATTAAAGGATTTTTTAAACCACGAGCGCAGATTTATGTTTTAAACATATGAAACCGTATTGAAAAATCAAACTGTAGAAATGCAAACGAGCAGGGAAGTCCAAGAAGATATATCAGACAATTTGAAAGAATAAAACTTTCACAAATAAGCACTATTTTATTATTAATAAATATATGTAGAATTATAAGCACTACACAATAAATTTGAACAAATTACGCCACTTTAATAAAAAAAATTACAAATTGAACGTAGTGTTTGACTAAAAATGGCAGAGAAACAAAACACCATAGACATTGTTTCTTTTTTTAATTTGAATGAGGCGTTTTACAGAAAAAAGTATTGTAATTTAAGGTTGACCCAATAGATGGCGATAGCACTATCCGTCACAATTTTGTCTCACACAGTCACTGTTTATTATAGCCCACAAATTAAATAATGCCATTGCGCGATAGTTCACTCACTGAAAACAATTGCTGCTCCGTGAGTCCACTCGAGTGATCAAAGAGTATATGCATATAGTTTACTTAAATAGACGAGTGATTTTGACTTTGTTTCTGGAATCTTGTTTCTGTGCTATCTAGTATAGTCTGGCATACCCTAAACTATTAAAAGAAATTTTATAGGAGTCTGTGTCTTTAATACTATTTTGCTAGCTACATACTACTAATCTGTGAATATAAAACCAATGGAATGCGTGGAAACGTGGAAACGAAATGCATTTAAGATATTTTGACGTAACATAAATTTTATCATGTACGTAATAACTGAATAAAAATGTAAGGTATTCAATTGTAGATTATACTCATATTAAAGTAGTTAGTTTCCGCTAACTATTAGAAGCTATCCAAAACGGTAGTGTACCCCATTTTTTTTGTATAAGTGACTGTTCCTTAGCTAGTTGGTGGCAAAAAAGGGGATTTTTTGACGCTGACGGAACGTAATTCTACTGCCAAAGATAGATAGCCCTGAAAAGATTCAGTTTTTTTTCGCGATTTGGCTTGTTGTCCTTCGCCTCCACAGTAATCAGTATTTTTTGGTTCAATTTATTCACCAGTGTGACCATTTGTTGCAGATTTCTGCTCTTTTTGCCGATCTACCATTCACATTATAAGGTGTAACATTGTTTTTATTCTTTATAGGCAAAGCATTTGACTACTGTCACACCTGATGGAAAGTGATGACGCAGTCTACGATTGTGCATGCTTGCCTAGTAGATACCCGTTCACTCTAGACTTGAAGTCTCCCAAATCATAGTTAAGTATAAATGATTTAAACATTGTGTCAGTTATGGATTTTTTAATATTTAGAAGTAAAACTTTGAATATTGTAACGAAAGATTAATTCATTGACTTCGATAGTTGGTCGTTGTTACCATACTGGCAACAAGTGACTTAAGTCAGTTAAGTATGGTCTGTGTATCCAATTTACAAATATTATAATAATCTCTGGTTGCAAGTTTCAAACTCTTGAGCTCTAAAGCGTTAAAATAATACTGGCAAAATAATTACTAATAAGCAAGCAACAGAAAGATAGATAAAGACTTTATTGAAAGACACAAATTATAAACACAAAGACAAAATTTAACTGAAGAAAGCCATTAAACGAGGAAGTAAATAGTAATCTATGCACATGATCCTCAAACGGTACTTACTTTACTTATTCTGAGATTGGTTGAACTCTATGATAAAAGGGTCCATTTTATTTATTAGTAAATCACAAGCCTATTTCACCCTCACGCCATGAAAAGATGAATATGAATCTTACGTTAATACATGAATGATCTTTTCCTTCATTTTTTTCATAATTCCCTCATGAATTTTTGGTTTAAGCATTCCTTGGTTTTTTAAAATAAATAAAAGTAAATAATTACGAGAAAGATATTTCTACTATTCCCCGTATATTATTATAAGGTACCATAAAATAGAGGCGATTAAAAATGGTGGGCAGAATTTGAGTCTACTTAGAGCAGAATCTGCAATTAATAGATGGTCACACTGTCACCCAATTTTACATTAATTAAAAATCTTTAGAACCACAAACTGGGTTATAATACCATCCATATGTTTTTACCGTCATCTAGTGGATTTATTAGAACTAATTTTATTTTCATTTGGCTGGCAGAATACCTCCCGTTGTGCCGCGTTTGGTGGAAGCAGTAGCCAAAAAAAGGTCTACACAGAGTAACCAGAGGGAGTTCTTCTTATTCTTCTTATTTTTTGGCTCCACACTCAGTGTATCCAGAATGTCAAGTATTATATTTTCATCGTGTTATAAAATATTTTACGCAAGGTCATGTCCTAGTCATAGTCATAGTCCAGTTTAAGTCAGGTAGTCATAGTCCAGTCTAAGTCATGCTCCGGCAAAGTGGTGGCAACTTTACTAGAAGCTTCTATGGAGTTTTGGAAGTAACACGAAAAATCACGTTTCACCACATTATATCACTTGCCCTGCACTCATGCCTTTGTTATTACTTAATTGTTTAGGTAATTGTATTTAGTATTTATTGTACTTAGTACAATAAAAAATACTGAACTGTTAATTGAAAAATAATTATTGATAGTTTAAAAAATAAAATGAAATCTTAAATGCTGTGGAATAGTAGGAAATTACATTTATTAACTATGGCGTCACTAATCATTAACATGACAATTTCACAATGTTACAAAGTGCCTTTCGAAATTAACGCTTTATAGGTACTAAACAGAAACAGCAAACAGTGCCTACTTACAAATCGATCAGCGTAAGCTGTCCCCTGATGTACCTATTTATATTATTTAAAAATACGCAAATAAAACATATTATGGTAAACAGTCTATAATTCTAAAATTTCTTGTCCACTTTCATTTATTTGTCCTGGGGGGTCGCAAAGATCACAAACGCTAACGCTATCGCCAAACGCTAACTCCTAAAATGTATTGAAACGGCATTCGCTGCGGAAAAGATAGCGACTTCCGAAATGTCATTTCAGTACATTTCGGAGTTAGCGTTTGGGGTTAGCGTTAGCAGATGGTATCTTTGCTAGACCCCCTGGTTCGTAAAAAGAAAGCTATGTGGTTTCTATATTGGCGATTATTTTTCCGCCCTAACATATGCTAATTCATTTATTGCCGTAATGTTATTCCAGATCGTAAAGTAAGATTAATGAGAAATAATAAGAATGTATTTATTTATCATAGTTGTATTTCAAAAATATATATTATAAGTTACAAATGATTCGTATAATATTTGCTCTACTAAATATTTTCGGGATCCATGATTGAAAATGACATTTTACTGATAAACAAAACAAAATGGCCGCCATGCAAAATTAAAACACGCACACAATCGGAACTTATAGAAGCCGTCATAGCGTGTTTGGACTCATAACAAAGACAACAACGGAGGCTTTCTCATAGACTTAAAATAATAACAAGATGGATGGAACAGATTCAAAATGGCGCCCGATTTTATAGTAACTCAGATTGGGCTGATATTTTATATTTGGGGGTTTTAAAGGATGCTGATTTCAAATTTTGACCTTTTACTTGACTGATAGCATTTTTCGAGATGGCCGCCATGCAAAAGTCAGATGAATTATCATTTTCATTGAAAGATACCGCTGTTTTGTACAAATTCTTGCAAAATTACAAGTTTGAACTAAAGTATAACATTTTTATAAATACAACAGCCACGACAACGTCCTCGCGGGCCGCACGCGGCCCGCGCACAGAGCAAAATACTTGTTTGCTCTGTATACACAATTCATCGAAGTAGGTTCATCGTGGTGGTCATGACGGTTGGCGGAATCTGTGAACAAACAAAACCAATTCTCATTTAAAGCATTGTTTACTAAAACGGTAATAGGGAATCACATATTTTATTCATTCTGTGTTATTATTTAAAATATTAATCATATGCCCATCTAAATAGATGATTGAACCTGTACTACAGCTGTTGTTATGTTGAGTAGTGTATAATTCATCTAATTATAATAACTTTATCGAAATTATCGATAATTTATCGACACCTGTAAAATCATCTCTAATTACAAAATGTAAACAAATGGATAACCTTCTTATGGACATATGATTTTTGCCTAAAATCTAATTATAATCCTATAGCCATGGATGAAATAAAAAAAAGAAGGATTGAGTTTTGATTGACATCGAACTGAAGCCCAAAATGGCGGACATATTACATATGTGTGTCAGATGAAAGTAGGGCGACCGGCTGCCTATGATGTGAGGGTGTGCGTATTCCGCTTGTACGTACGAAGCGTTCCGGCTTCCTAAGGGTGCTTCAGTTTCGGATCAGACGGGATTCCCTCCTTTTTTTATTAGCTCCATTCCTAAAGCAGGAATCGAATCACCTAATTCTAATCTAGCTCAAAGTTCTACATACGTTTTATGTGAATTCAAATGTACTTACACGTAAAAATATATCATAAACACAAAAAGTATTCACATCATAGAAATTGAATAATTTGTCCGGTGTAAAACTTCTTGATTATTGAATAAACATTCCAAAGACAGTACAAGTCAATATCTTTATATTAATCAAGTACTTTGATCATTTTTTTCACTTAACACTTTAATATATTGAAAAATCATCTAAGATTTAAATTTTCTGGTAATAAAATTGGAACGTCATTGATGTCATTCGACACAACTACGCATGCCTGTAAGACGGCAAAATAGAATGACACATGAAAAAATATGAAAAAGAGACAATTTAAAACTTCATGCAACTTCTTTACTTGGCAAGGTATTCATGTCGCTATGAATGAAGGCACCTTACACACTCTTGTTCGTAAAAGTCAAACTTTGCTCCATCTGTATAGTAGATTTTTTTTTCTCTAATCTGTGTAGTATGTTCACGGGTTACGGAGTATGTACTTACGAGCTGTCTACATAGACTTCCGAAAACTTGAGCCCGCCACTGAATAAAACATTTCTTATACTTTTAATTATTTTTTTAATCCCTATCTGAAACTAAACCAACTTTGATAGTAAAACGAACAATACCTAATTATTTTGGTTCATAACTGTAATTACTATTATTCTTCAAATTATTCAATGGATTGCCTTTCCGTAAAATATTGTATCGACTAAATATCAGGGTACAGCACTATTTTATTTTAATTAGGGTGGTAGTCATCAACATAGAATCATAAGTCTTGTACAATCCGTCGAAAGTTGCCAACCTTTGACAGGAGTTTTCGCGGGAACGCGGAAAAGTTTGCGTCGTCTCATTGTATTATTCCTCAAAACTTGTGCTTTTTCCAGTGTTAATGTTTGAAATTGGTGGCGTATAACGCATTAAGTGCTGAATTACGAGCACGAGTGTGGGCAATATTAAAGTAAGGGAGGCGGTAGGAGTATGTAGGACGGTGTGAATAACACAAAACAGCTTTAACAAAATACGATAGCAAAATATATTAACTTTTAGTAGATCGAATAATAAAGGAATGTCATTAACAGTTTAACCGTCGCTATAGTAACCAACCATAGAATATGTAGGTTAGTGCTCTATGGATGGAAACATAAGGAGTATGTATTCCTAACATCCACCCCTGATAATGCCAGACATCTTCAGCATTTCTACTCTGAGCCCATATAAAGGTTTGGTAAGCATGTCAGCAACCTGTCGGGCTGCTGGTACATAGCAAATTTTAATGCTGCCATCTTGTATGCATTCTCTTATAAAAAACGATCTTATCCGAATATGCTTGGTTTTCTGGTGAAACTCACATGGATTCTTGGCTAGTTTAATCGCACTCTCATTGTCGACGCATAACGTTGCAGGACATCTTTCACCAGTAAGATCTTTCATTAGTTTTTGTAGCCAAATTATTTCTCTAGCAGTTTCACTAGCTGCCACTATTTCCGCTTCTGTAGAAGAAATCGCAACTGTGCTCTGTCGTTTGCTATTCCAGGCAATCGCTCCTCCGGCGTATAAGCATAGAATGCCTGAGGTTGACCTTGCAGTTTCCATGTCACCTCCATGGTCGGCATCACTGTAACTTTCCAAGCTATGGACATTTTCTGGCCTATAAATAATGCTTTCATCTAATGTTCCTTTTAGGTAACGCATTATCCTCTTGACATTAACGATATTTTCCTTTGTAGGTTTCTCCAAATTGCGAGATGCTACACTCACTGCAAAGGCTATGTCGGGCCTTGTGCTCGTCATCAAATAAGATAATGCACCAACCGCTTCACGGTATGGGAAGTTCATCGTCGTTTCTTCCTCAATTTGTGCATTACTTGCCTTTAAAATTGGTGTTGTCACTGGCTTGCATTTATCCATGCCAAATCTTTCCAACACGCGAGTGGTGTATGCTTTCTGATGCAGCAAAATGGAACCATTGGAATACCTCTTTATCTCCATTCCTAAAAAGTAGCTTGCGGGTTTCACTGTGATTTTGAAACGTGCTCTCATTTCATCCAGGAAGCAGTTAGCCAATTTCTCGCTGGTATATGCAATCAGGCCGTCGTCAACATACAGGGCAAGAATAATCTTCTCCTTTCCTGTTGCTTTCACAAATAAACAGGGATCAGAAGTACTCTGTTTGAATCAAATCTTTACGACATAATCTGTGATGCATCTGTTCCAACAGAGTGGGGCTTGCTTTAATCCGTACAAGCTTTTCTTTAATTTGAAGACATACCTCTCGTCAGCATAACCTTCAGGCGGTCTCATGTAAATCTCCTCATTTAACGTGCCATAAAGGAAGGCTGTAGACACATCAAATTGTGCTAGCTTCAGCTTCTCTCTAGCAGCAACGCTCAAGACAGCTCTTATCGTGCTGCTCCTAGCAACTGGACTAAAGGTTTCATGGAAATCTATATCTTTCTTCTGAGAGTAACCTTTTATGACTAGCCGAGCCTTATACTTGTCTACAGAGCCATCTGGATTTGTCTTAATTTTAAATATCCATTTACATGGGATGGCTTTCCGACCTTTTGGTAGTTCAACTAGCTCCCACGTTTGATTCTCTCTCAGTGAGTTTATTTCGCTTTCAATAGCTTTATTCCACTTTTCGCTGTTCTTACATGACATAGCCTGTTTGAAGGTTTTAGGTTCGAACATCTGCTTAGCTTCTAAAGCCATAACGTGGTCATTGAACCTTATAGGAGGCTTAAGGTTTGCTCTATCTCCGAGGATCATTCGACTTCCTTCTCTTTCATCGTCATCATCAGACAAATCAGGGTCGTCGGCTTCGTTACCTTCAGCTATGTCTTCATCCTCACCTTCAGAATGTACGGACTCGAAGTTCGATTCATTTAAATCATCACCTGTTTCTTCATTGGCTTCGTGATGTGCCACTGATGAAGATGGTTCTGGAATCACTTCACCTTCATTCTCCGTAACATCTCGTGCTCCAATCTCCCTGTTGACATTCATTTCATGTTCACTCTGGAGACTTGGAAAATTATGACAATAATTTCTTTGGAGACTAAGTGTCGGATTTTCTGGCTCATTTACATCCTCTTTACATTTTCCCATCAACGGTATCTCGTCGAATATCACGTCTCTGGACCTAATCAATTTAAAAGATTCCTTATTCCAGATTCTATAGCCGTCATCTCCGTCATAACCTACTAAGATCCCTTTTTGAGCTTTCTTTTGCAGCTTCTTGCGATTAGCTTTAGGAACGTGGGCATAACATTTGCAACCTAGAATTCTCAAATGTTTTATCGCTGGCTTCTTTCCGTACCACAGCTCATGCGGAGACTTGGATGGCACGCTAGACGGCCCTGTACGATTCAACACGTAGACTGTCGCATTCACTATCTCTGCCCATAAGCCATCAGGTATTTTATCATGTGCATGCATGACGGCACGTGCGGCTTCTACTACCGTTCTGTTCTCACGCTCTACGCAACCTGCTTGCTCTGGAGTGTGGGGCATCGTGAACCTTTGCTTAATGCCGTTTTCTGTTAAGGTATTTTTGAACTCCTCACTGACAAATTCTCCACCGTTGTCACTTAACATTTCTTTAATGACGTGTCCTGCAACTTTAGCTTCTTTCAAAAAAATCTTAAGCTTTGAGGCTGCTTCGGACTTTTGTCGGAGAAAGTAGATGTAGCGATAGCGTGTGAAGTCGTCTTTGAACAAAATGTGATACCGTAAGTTTGAAATAGAGGTTGGAAATGGTCCACATAAATCAGTGTGAATTAGTTCTCCAGGCTTAGTGGCTCTAACCCTTGTACCAAATGAATGCCTATGAGCTTTTCCATACACGCAGCCTTCACAAATGTCCGATTGCGTATTCTCCACCTTCAATCCTAGCTCTTCTTCGATCACCTGACGAACATGTCTCTTGTTCTGATGTACTAGCCTCTCATGGTATACTTGTAATGGATTTGACAATAGCTGATTGACTTCCCGATTATTAGGTGCTAGACATTTAAGCTCCAGTTTAAATAATCCACCTTTGATCGTTCTGGTTCCAATTACTTTGATGTCTCCATTTACTCTCACTTTACATACTTTAGGCGTAGACTCGAACGTACTCGTGGATGAGTTATCATGTACAGAGAGCACAGAGAATAAGTTTCTTTTAATTTTTGGTACATACCAAACGTCGTTCAGAAGTAACTGCTCAACTTTTCCATTGACGTTGGCTTCAGCTCGTATGTTACCCATACCGATGGCTTCAATGGTTTGCCCGTTCGCCGCAGTCACCGTATGTGAACTTTTGAAGTGCTCAAAGCTCTCGAAGAAATCGCCTCTATTAGTAACATGGCTTGTCGCTCCGTTATCTACGTACCAGTTATCTTTATCTATCGGCAATCCATCCTCTATGGCTAACACTGTCAGGTTTACATTTGGGCTCTGGCTGTCATTCGATGGCTTTCGTGGTTTTCCATCATTTATCCATTTCCGGCATTTACGTACCATATGTCCAGCTTCTCCACAATAATTACATTTGAAAATTTTTATCTTCTTCTGTGTCTTCACGGTTAATACTTCTTCAGTATTCTCCATTTCTTCTCTGGTACTCAATGCTTTTTCATAGGCGCTTAGTTGTGAAGTTAGATTCTCTACTGTCCGATCCTTTTTTGTTATAAGAAGCCAACTTGACTTGAAAGCGAAGTAATCTTTCGGTAAAGTTCCAAGTATCTTACAAATTAGTAAAATCTCGGGTAGATTTGTTTCGATTTGGCTATTCAGTTCGTGCCATATGTTCTTTAACGCAGATATATGCTTTCTTATGTCATGTTCTGGTTCTTTTTTATAATCAAAAAATTGTAAACAAAGATCATAACTTTTGTCTTCACTACTTCCACTATAGAGACGTTCTAGTTCATCCCATACCTCTTTAGCACTTTTGTACCGCATGACTTGATCCAGTATCTCATCCGTCATGTTTGTCGTCATCAGTGTCAATACTATACAGTCAATATATCGAAATTGCTGTAAATCCTTCTCATATTTTGTTTTAGCGGCAGCATCGGCAGTCGCTGCAGGTTCATTGGGCTTGCGAATCTTCCCTTCTAATATTTCATCAGCACCGGGAATCGCCCTACACACTGTCTCAATTCTATACTTCCAATGCTTGTAGTTCTTAACTTTATATCTCTGCTACCATATTAAAGTAAGGGAGGCGGTAGGAGTATGTAGGACGGTGTGAATAACACAAAACAGCTTTAACAAAATACGATAGCAAAATATATTAACTTTTAGTAGATCGAATAATAAAGGAATGTCATTAACAGTTTAACCGTCGCTATAGTAACCAACCATAGAATATGTAGGTTAGTGCTCTATGGATGGAAACATAAGGAGTATGTATTCCTAACAGGCAAGTGATATAATGTGGTGAAACGTGATTTTCCGTGTCACTTCCAAAATTCCATAGAAGCTTCTAGTAAAGTTGCCACCACTTTACTGGAGCATAACTGAGACTGGAATATGACTACCTGACTTAGATTGGACTTTGACTATGTATTGAAAGCATATAAACTTCTTGTTGTGAGACTAACGAGAACTCTGTGCACTTCACTATTCTATGGTTGTAAAAAGCAAACTGTCACATTTAGATTTCCATGGATACAGATCTCTACAAATGTCCAAACGAAAAACATCTATATTTTCTAAGTCTTTATTGTAAATTATTTAAAGCAATAAAAGGCAGCTTCTTAGGTAATAAACACTTTTATTAAGACCTTACCAATCTACTTATAACAAGACTATGACTAAGACTTGACTTCACGTGAAATATTCTATTAACATGATGAAAAATTTACAATACTTGACACTGGCTATATACACTATGTGTGGAGCCAAAATATAAGAAAAAAAACCCTTTGACATATCATTTTTCACGTCATTTGTCTATGAAGTCCCATCTCTTCCTAGAAAGGTATTATATACTCTTTGATTTTTGAGGGTATTTTTTTATTGGTATTGATATACTCTTTCTCCCCTACCTACCTCGTATTCCGAGTCACGCTATAATCGCTCATAGTGCTCCCAGCGCTCACGTTGATTTTTCAGCGTTCCGATTCACGATATTACGCTCAATGACATTGACCGCTGTCAATGACTCGGGACAACCACCATGGATCACGGCCATTCGGTACGCGTTATTAGCGCGATAATATCGATATTTTATTTTTATTTTAGCGTGATTCGGAATAGGGGGGCCAGTACATCATCATGTACATATGTAATATATGTACATCATGGTCTTTGAAGAAAATCCGACAATGGCGGTTGAATTTTGAATTTATTTTATAAAACTAGTGTATCTTGAACTTTAATGTATAATAAGGGTGGATTATTATCCGTATTTTTTTTTTTTTTTTTTTAATTATTATCCGTTGAGTGTTCGTGAACGTGCACGAGTGTTGGCAAATGGTTTCAAGATCATAAAACCATGCATTTTCGTTTTTGCTTCAACGGCCTTTTTAGAGCCTTCAGTAAAATATCCTCCATTTTACTGTTGGCGTTTTGACTAACAAAATATGACTTTGACTTGACATAACCGTACAAATTTTACTCACTTGACATTGGCAGAATTATTGCAAACAAGCGATAGAAAGCCATTAAAGAAAAAGAAAAAAATGTACATCATTTAGAGGTGGGTCGTACTAGGTAAATCGAGATACTAGGTGACTCTGAGACTGTGACTCAGCCATACCTGTGACAAATACCTGTGAATAAATACTAGCGAGTATTTTTTACTCGCGGCACAAGTCACGGTTACAGGATGTAGATATATAATAGGTGTGTCTTTCTCTAACGCCTATGTGGAAAAAGGATGCACCTATTACTTTTGAATTGACGGCTGGCAAAACATGTCGCTGTCACAGCTCCTGTGAAAAAAATACTAGGTTTAACCCTCTCTGGCACGCTACAGACGCCTTCGTGAGAAAAGGATGCACCTATTACTTTTGAATTGACGCCTGGCAAAACATGTCGCTGTCACAGCTTCTGTGAAAAAAATACTAGGTTTGTCCCTCTCTGACACGCTACAGACGCCTTCGTGAGAAAAGGATGCACCTATTACTTTTGAATTGACGGCTGGCAAAACATGTCGCTGTCACAGCTCCTGTGAAAAAAATACTAGGTTTGTCCCTCTCTGGCACGCTACAGACGCCTTCGTGAGAAAAGGATGCACCTATTACTTTAGCACGCTCTCATAGATTCGCGCGCAAGTCACAGTGTCGCTGCTCCCGGAGGTATTTTGTCGCTGTGACTGACTGTGACTTTCTTTTATCAGTGACTTTTACCTGTGACAATAAATACGCCTCACGCCTAACATCATTCCTTATTCAATAAAACCGATATCAATTTGATTTTAATACAGTGAATAAACGAAAACAAAGTGGTTAGTCATGGCTAATTCACTGATTTCAAGGGTATGTATCAGTAATATCTAAGTAAATAACAACAAAATGTCTGCAGTTTCTATTACGTTGTACAGCACTTTTGTTTCTTGTCTCATTTTCTGTCTTTTTACATATTTATATAGGTATTGTTTTTATTTATTTACCAGTAGCACATGTTTATATCATATCTTGCAGATGGGAGCTCTCCGTCTAGCTCCAGCTTTAATCTACACTCAGTCAAATCGTACAACCACATCGAAGCACTGGAACCCACAGTTCAAGAGACTCAGAGCTAAGAAATTCATCAAAGTGGATCTCCCTGATTTGAACGAAGATTTTAACAAGATGAGTACTGAAAAAATCCGGCAAAAAATGAGGGAGCGAGGTTTGGCGCCGGCGCGGCCTTGGATGGAACGACCTTTCTTCATCTCAGCTACTGGTAAGTTGTCTGGCTAAATTGTCAATCCTCAACACATGATCTGCATTATCTGTTAATTAATCTGGTTTCTAAACAACGTAAACCAGTGTGTGTTCTCTGCGACAATAGATTGATTCTATCTGAGGCGCAGGCCACACACAAAGAAAGTCGGGCACGGACATGGCACGGGTTTGGAAAATATGGTCCTATTCCATTCAAATTTCATACAAAATCCATGGAAATAAAGCTTGATTTAGGACACATGTTATGTCCTTGTTTGGATATGGTTATGACACGCCACTTCGGCATCTGCACCCGCACCTCGTCCGCGCCGTGTACCCGTGTACTCATCTGATATGTGTGGCCTGCGTCTTAGTTTCAAGAGCTAAATTACAAGTTTTGTCTGCTGCTTTAAAATCTGCTCTGAACTATGTGTTTATTCCAAGGAATCTCATATGCTAGGCTTATTTACAATATACTTAAGGTCATGTTTCGATGAAGACCTAATAGACCTTCAATTTTTTTCATTTTGCAGTTAGGTTTCGAATTGCAAAATGAAAAATTATGAAAGGTACCCTTCATTTTTTCCCCTTGCTTTTCAAGGTGCCATTATTTTGCCTCACATTGTATATAATAGGCTCTGGTTAACTGGCACTGGCATCCATATGTATTTTTGCTAACTTATAAAACAATATTTTATAACAACACTATTACATTACAGGTGGTGTTTTCGAGCCCTATGTCCCACCTGAAGGTGACGGGAAAGCATCTCTTGTATCCCCTACCCGGGCGAAGCAAACTGTACAACTCCTTGAAAAGAAATCCAAATCCATGATGGCCATACGTAAAGTCAAATCTTTTGATGAAGAGTTTGACACAAAAGAGTTCTGCGGTAAAGCTCAGGATATTTACATCAAAGCTCATGATAGTTTAGCGAGCCATGATAAGCATGCTCTCAGATTGTATGTTACGGAGAAGGCATATGCAGAGTTTAGGCATAATTCACATCTGAAGACAATTCGGTGGAAGTTCTTAGAATCATTGGAGCCTCCGAGAGTGGTACATGCAAGGTGTACTGATGTGATTAGTAAAGAGAATATTTATGGACAGGTTAGTTAACAAGATATTTCGCACAGTTATCCATCAATGTCTAGCGGGCAGCTATTCGCTTTTCAGACATATCTCCCTTCCTACTTTAGCTAAGAAAATTAGTAAGTCTGCTTTGCTAGTAGAAATTGGTTGGGCATATTCATATTCGCATACATATAAATAAAAGGCGCGTCGCGGTTTCTCGCGCAATAAATAATTTTCCAATAGCTATATAACCACACTCACAAATAAATAAACAACATTTGACTTACATTATCATATGGCATTTTATTAGTGTCCTCATTTGCCTAGCTAGGGATTACTAATGTAAGGCTTAAAAAAGACAAGCCTTATGTAGTACAATCGTTTATTTTACGATATTAATTTACACCATCTTTCCCAGATCACCATCAGGTTCCACACTCGCCAACAGCTGGCAGTGTACGACCGTTTCGGTCGACTGTTGCACGGCAGTGAGATCCTCGCCAAGGATGTCCTCGAGTACATAGTCTTCGAGAAACATCTCTCCAATTTGTATGGCACGTGGAGAATCCATGCCAAGATCATACCCGACTGGATGCCCGGGAAGGAGCCATCGAAGTTGACCATGCTGCAGCAAGAACAGGAACCGGCGGCGTTGACGGCGCCCCTTGAGAAGGGGGAGGAAGTACCCGCTATTGAAGCGAAATGAGGGTACTTATAAATTGTGTATCTAGGTAGTGTCTTTTAGGAAATAAATTGTATATTTAATAGTGTATATTTATTGTTTTCATTTGCTTTCCAAGCATCTTTTGCTTAGAATTAGCATGTTGAAATGGCAATGGGAGGCCAGATCACTCGTAGAACTAACAACTGCAGGTATTACCTGTGGTCCACCTGCTTAGTTCACCTGGGTGGACTACGGGAAGTTTTTTATTCCCTTGGTCCACCTCAAAATATCTGGGTGTACTACCTGGGTATTGCTGGGTAACTGTTGGGGAAGAAAGGTTCTCGAGTGGCGACCACGAACCGGAGGACGCAGCATAGTCATAGAGGATGAACACAAATAGCAGTAGATAAAGCGGTTTTGCTATTAGCACGCCCAGACTTGACCACAGAGTACATTGCTATAGACCACAAACTCTTCAGCCAAAATCGTTTGCAAGTGCACTTGTTTAGTGCATTATTTTATTCCAACCAAATACTATTCAGCTTCCTTGATACCAACATATTCGTTAATTCGAAGCTAGGACTCCATGTCGCAGTTTCGACAAAAATGAAACAAAAAAATTCAATACTTATTTTTTATTGCGATAAATCTATACTCTCAGAGCATGACCACTCACTTTACAATAAATAGTTATGACTATTCGGCACCCTATAATAAAGTACAGTTGGTTTTATATTAATGTTAGTGTTCTCACATGCAGACTCAAACATTATTTTTAGCTATTTGACCGTTATTAATTAAAACTTAATAGTACAGATTAGAAACTATTAAACGAGTTCATTATTTCCCTTATTATCCATTCCGCTTATGAAATCAAATTACGATCTGAAATTGCATGCACGCACATTAAAAATTAGACAAAATTAAATAAAAAAAAAAAAAATTTAAGTTACAAACTTTAGCTTGACTGCGGTAAACTACATCTTAGACTGCCATCAACATTAACTCTATGCCACCCGCACCAGTTAGTTCGTAACTTTATTACAATCAATCTAATTTGAATTCAATATACTTTATACACAAGGTCACTAATATTTCAACAGTAAGCTTGCAGTGAGACTATTTATATCTTACGCAATGTTAGTGCAGTCTTATGAACTATGGAAGGCACCAAAGTTTTAGTACAAATACATCACATATTTACAAAACATAAAATACAAACGTAACACTAGATTTACATATTTTTCAGTCATCCCATCTTTATCTACGATTCAGGAATGATATAGTCGAATGGCAACGTTTTTTGTACGCTATAAATATTGAGATTTTGTACAACAGCCAAGATTCGTCAATGCTTCTACATTTTTAACACATTTACAAATCTACGTCATTTTAAAAACAATAGGTTTTGTATATTGTACATATGTTTGTAATTCCTAATTCCACCATTATAACAGACAAAACATTTCTGTAAAAAACATCACACTAATCCATTCACCGTCAATTTATATAGTAGTAAAAATATTATCAGACATTTCAAACTACCCTCACTATAAAAAAACTGTTAACTTCAACTCTTATTTAGTGGTTCAGTTATACATTGTTTAGTCTAAGCTTTCCCAGATTTTGCACTGCCTTTGATGAGTACCCACCCATCCATGAATTCACAGCGAAGAGTTACCATTTATTCTTTAATAACTTTTCCCAGGGGTTATTGTCTTTTGGTTGTTTATCGATCCACAGTCAGTGCAGTCCTTAAAGTTGGGCATCTATATACTGTCGATTTTTCCGACTGTATCTCGTGAGTGCTAACCGCTTACAGTTAATTTTTTTACTCAGATAACTTCCAAGTCAGAATCCTTTGGCCGGCCTAAAAATTCTAACACCAGGGCTGACCACACAGGGGGGGATCTTCTTTTTCAAACCGCATTCAGGGCAAAGCATTTCACGATAGGCAATGGGCATCCAAACTCTCCCAATGCCGGTCGAGTTCTTCGCCCGAGTCTCATGACCGTTTACAAGTAGAAATGTTGTTTCTCAGGGGGGTATTGCCCCCCCCCTTCAGACGACGGTGGGTGCGGCCCTGTGCGCCGGCTTGGGGGGGAGGGGGGGCGGCGTGCGGGGGGCGGGGGGGACGCAGGGGGGAGGGGGGTCCTTCGGCTGGAACCGCTGGCGTTGGGTCTCACGGAGGTTCTCCAGGAAATCTGGGAAGAAAGAGACATTGTGTTATTTATTCCACACATATTTATTTATTTATTTGTTTATTTATTTAATGGTTTTGCACAAAATGTGTACATGGATAAACTTAATGCTAAATAGCATTATCTACAAGTCGTCCAGGTTGTGTAAGACAAATGTGTTAAAACTTGCTGTAGTGATGTATTTTTAACTAATGTTTTTTTATGTTAATTAATGACGACCTTATTGTTCATGTGATGTTAAGCGACAGCTGCATATAAGAGTTGCAGTTGTCGAAGTACTAATTTTTTTTTTCTGTCTAGACATTGTCTTGAATTACAATAATTTACAATCCAGCTCAAAATATATTTAGTATGTCTGTTTTGCATACATATGTACATACTATCTAATTGTTATTTATACTTATAATAACCGGCCAAGTGCGAGTCGGACTCGTGCACGAAGGGTTCCGTACCATTATCTATTCCCCTTAAATATTTATTTCATTCTGTATTTTCTTAGAGCATTTAAAAAAGAAGGTGGCAAGGCAAGGCGTTCCCCTCTGCCGGTCATATGGCGTTACTTGGTCGTCTACAATATCATAATGTGCGTGTAGACACTGCGTAACTACGCTAGTTTGTATAACGGTGTACGCGTTAGTATAACGGTGTGCGCGTTAGTATAACGGTGTGCGCGTTAGTATAACGGTGTGCGCGGTAGTACAACGGTGTGCGCGTTAGTACAACGGTGTGCGCGTTAGTACAACGGTGTGCGCGTTAGTATAACGGTGTGCGCGTTTGTATAACGGTGTGCGCGGTAGTATAACGGTGTGCGCGGTAGTATGACGGTGTGCGCGGTAGTATGACGGTGTGCGCGTTAGTATAACGGTGTGCGCGGTAGTATAACGGTGTGCGCGTTTGTATAACGGTGTGCGCGGTAGTATAACGGTGTGCGCGGTAGTATGACGGTGTGCGCGGTAGTATGACGGTGTGCGCGGTAGTATGACGGTGTGCGCGTTAGTATAACGGTGTGCGCGGTAGTACAACGGTGTGCGCGGTAGTACAACGGTGTGCGCGTTAGTACAACGGTGTGCGCGTTAGTACAACGGTGTGCGCGTTAGTATAACGGTGTGCGCGTTTGTATAACGGTGTGCGCGGTAGTATAACGGTGTGCGCGGTAGTATGACGGTGTGCGCGGTAGTATGACGGTGTGCGCGGTAGTATAACGGTGTGCGCGTTAGTATAACGGTGTGCGCGGTAGTATAACGGTGTGCGCGGTAGTATAACGGTGTGCGCGGTAGTATGACGGTGTGCGCGGTAGTATGACGGTGTGCGCGGTAGTATAACGGTGTGCGCGTTAGTATAACGGTGTGCGCGGTAGTATAACGGTGTGCGCGGTAGTATAACGGTGTGCGCGGTAGTATAACGGTGTGCGCGGTAGTATAACGGTGTGCGCGGTAGTATGACGGTGTGCGCGGTAGTATGACGGTGTGCGCGTTAGTATAACGGTGTGCGCGGTAGTATAACGGTGTGCGCGTTTGTATAACGGTGTGCGCGGTAGTATAACGGTGTGCGCGGTAGTATGACGGTGTGCGCGGTAGTATGACGGTGTGCGCGGTAGTATGACGGTGTGCGCGTTAGTATAACGGTGTGCGCGGTAGTACAACGGTGTGCGCGGTAGTACAACGGTGTGCGCGTTAGTACAACGGTGTGCGCGTTAGTACAACGGTGTGCGCGTTAGTATAACGGTGTGCGCGTTTGTATAACGGTGTGCGCGGTAGTATAACGGTGTGCGCGGTAGTATGACGGTGTGCGCGGTAGTATGACGGTGTGCGCGGTAGTATGACGGTGTGCGCGTTAGTATAACGGTGTGCGCGGTAGTACAACGGTGTGCGCGGTAGTACAACGGTGTGCGCGTTAGTACAACGGTGTGCGCGTTAGTACAACGGTGTGCGCGTTAGTATAACGGTGTGCGCGTTTGTATAACGGTGTGCGCGGTAGTATAACGGTGTGCGCGGTAGTATGACGGTGTGCGCGGTAGTATGACGGTGTGCGCGGTAGTATAACGGTGTGCGCGTTAGTATAACGGTGTGCGCGGTAGTATAACGGTGTGCGCGGTAGTATAACGGTGTGCGCGGTAGTATGACGGTGTGCGCGGTAGTATGACGGTGTGCGCGGTAGTATGACGGTGTGCGCGTTAGTATAACGGTGTGCGCGGTAGTATAACGGTGTGCGCGGTAGTATAACGGTGTGCGCGGTAGTATAACGGTGTGCGCGGTAGTATAACGGTGTGCGCGGTAGTATGACGGTGTGCGCGGTAGTATGACGGTGTGCGCGTTAGTATAACGGTGTGCGCGGTAGTATAACGGTGTGCGCGTTTGTATAACGGTGTGCGCGGTAGTATAACGGTGTGCGCGGTAGTATGACGGTGTGCGCGGTAGTATGACGGTGTGCGCGGTAGTATAACGGTGTGCGCGTTAGTATAACGGTGTGCGCGGTAGTACAACGGTGTGCGCGGTAGTACAACGGTGTGCGCGTTAGTACAACGGTGTGCGCGTTAGTACAACGGTGTGCGCGTTAGTATAACGGTGTGCGCGTTTGTATAACGGTGTGCGCGGTAGTATAACGGTGTGCGCGGTAGTATGACGGTGTGCGCGGTAGTATGACGGTGTGCGCGGTAGTATAACGGTGTGCGCGTTAGTATAACGGTGTGCGCGGTAGTATAACGGTGTGCGCGGTAGTATAACGGTGTGCGCGGTAGTATGACGGTGTGCGCGGTAGTATGACGGTGTGCGCGGTAGTATAACGGTGTGCGCGTTAGTATAACGGTGTGCGCGGTAGTATAACGGTGTGCGCGGTAGTATAACGGTGTGCGCGGTAGTATAACGGTGTGCGCGGTAGTATAACGGTGTGCGCGGTAGTATGACGGTGTGCGCGGTAGTATGACGGTGTGCGCGTTAGTATAACGGTGTGCGCGGTAGTATAACGGTGTGCGCGTTTGTATAACGGTGTGCGCGGTAGTATAACGGTGTGCGCGGTAGTATGACGGTGTGCGCGGTAGTATGACGGTGTGCGCGGTAGTATGACGGTGTGCGCGTTAGTATAACGGTGTGCGCGGTAGTACAACGGTGTGCGCGGTAGTACAACGGTGTGCGCGTTAGTACAACGGTGTGCGCGTTAGTACAACGGTGTGCGCGTTAGTATAACGGTGTGCGCGTTTGTATAACGGTGTGCGCGGTAGTATAACGGTGTGCGCGGTAGTATAACGGTGTGCGCGGTAGTATGACGGTGTGCGCGGTAGTATGACGGTGTGCGCGGTAGTATAACGGTGTGCGCGTTAGTATAACGGTGTGCGCGGTAGTATAACGGTGTGCGCGGTAGTATAACGGTGTGCGCGGTAGTATGACGGTGTGCGCGGTAGTATGACGGTGTGCGCGGTAGTATGACGGTGTGCGCGTTAGTATAACGGTGTGCGCGGTAGTATAACGGTGTGCGCGGTAGTATAACGGTGTGCGCGGTAGTATAACGGTGTGCGCGGTAGTATAACGGTGTGCGCGTTAGTATAACGGTGTGCGCGGTAGTATGACGGTGTGCGCGGTAGTATGACGGTGTGCGCGGTAGTATGACGGTGTGCGCGGTAGTATGACGGTGTGCGCGGTAGTATAACGGTGTGCGCGGTAGTATAACGGTGTGCGCGGTAGTATAACGGTGTGCGCGGTAGTATAACGGTGTGCGCGGTAGTATAACGGTGTGCGCGGTAGTATAACGGTGTGCGCGGTAGTATAACGGTGTGCGCGGTAGTATAACGGTGTGCGCGGTAGTATAACGGTGTGCGCGGTAGTATAACGGTGTGCGCGGTAGTATGACGGTGTGCGCGGTAGTATGACGGTGTGCGCGGTAGTATAACGGTGTGCGCGTTAGTATAACGGTGTGCGCGGTAGTATAACGGTGTGCGCGGTAGTATAACGGTGTGCGCGGTAGTATGACGGTGTGCGCGGTAGTATGACGGTGTGCGCGGTAGTATAACGGTGTGCGCGTTAGTATAACGGTGTGCGCGGTAGTATAACGGTGTGCGCGGTAGTATAACGGTGTGCGCGGTAGTATAACGGTGTGCGCGGTAGTATGACGGTGTGCGCGGTAGTATAACGGTGTGCGCGGTAGTATGACGGTGTGCGCGGTAGTATGACGGTGTGCGCGGTAGTATGACGGTGTGCGCGGTAGTATAACGGTGTGCGCGGTAGTATAACGGTGTGCGCGGTAGTATAACGGTGTGCGCGTTAGTATAACGGTGTGCGCGGTAGTATGACGGTGTGCGCGGTAGTATAACGGTGTGCGCGGTAGTATGACGGTGTGCGCGGTAGTATGACGGTGTGCGCGGTAGTATAACGGTGTGCGCGGTAGTATAACGGTGTGCGCGGTAGTATAACGGTGTGCGCGGTAGTATAACGGTGTGCGCGGTAGTATAACGGTGTGCGCGGTAGTATAACGGTGTGCGCGGTAGAAACGGCGTGCGGCGTGCGTGTACACGGGTGTTGACGTGCCTACCGCCCCCGCAGATATTGGCAGAAAATGGTGCTTGCGGATTATAACGTTAACATCTCCATTTATAGATGCTCTAAGTGTTTTATAGAATTTGTTTTTATAGCAGCAATAGAACAGAATACATTATCTGTGAAAATCTAACTGTCTAAATATTACTGTTCATGAGATACAGCTTGATGACAGACGGACAGCGGAGCCTTAGTAATAGGGTTCGTTTTACCCTTTGAGTAGGGAAACTTAAAATGGATAAAATACCAATAAAATGGATACTAACCGGGTGGGTGATGGTGTAGCGGTGGTCCAGGTCTGAGCGCGGCTCGCACGCACCCGCGAGGTCCGCCGAGGACCCCCGGCCCCCCCGGGCCCCCCGGGACCCCCGGGCCCCCCGGGACCCCGTCAGTAAGCACGGGCGCCGCGCTCGTGCTGTTACTGCGGCTGCTACTGCTGCTGCTACACTGGGGGGGACATTACATTAACATTACTATACTATACTTGGATTTTGTAAGAAATAAACAATAGGCATGATGACTACTATTTTTTTTTGCATAAATTAATAATATTCCTGAAAAGATAAACGTTTGTGAAAACAAAAATAAAATATCTCAAATAATTACTAAGTTACAAGCATTTTAAAAACCGGAATAAAAAGAGATAGGTCAAACGGCCAGTGACGTCAGAGGAAGGTCGTTATTGGAACTCATTACTAAACTGTGGTAGCTTTTCATACAATCTCTTAGGCATGTGACGTCACGAGTAGATTTTTCATAGTAACTGTGGGGGCGCTCTGTTTCGCCTGTAGAAACTTTAATAGCTTATTACTCTGTGATTTATATACCGATTTTACCGATTTTACTTATTTGTTCAATTATTGCATTCATTTTAACCTCCTCTATGAAAGTAATATTTACTTGCTCATTTTTAATAGTAGTCATCATGCCTATTTGAATTTTGGACCGGACCACCTGCGCCCCTTCAACTCAAGAGTGAATAGGCGCAATGGACAAGCGTGCTCTAACATAGACCGCATCGTCATTTTCCATAAGGTGAGATGTTGTCAAACGTGAGCCCATTCAACCATAAAAAAAAGATACAAAATCAATGCAAGCAATCGGAAAATATGATCATCACCAAAAAGCCTGAACCATGCTGGACATAAGGCGTAAGCCTAAGCCTCGCCCCTAGAGCGCCACTTTGAGCGGCCAGCCACTACTGCAAATTTGATTTATCTCAAAGAAGGTTGTCACAATAATGCTGACCAAGCACATGTAAGAAAAGGTATTTAGTATTTACCTGCGAGTGTCCATTGTCAAGATGTCGAAGCGCGAGATCGCTCAACGAGTCCGCGTCGGAATCCGCTCGCGGCTCCGCCCCCTCACACTCCACTATCTCCACCACTTGCAGTCGGCATCCATCCAACTCCTACAGTAACGAAATACGTGCTTACTTTATTTTTACCTTACATAGAAAATCAATAGCTGCTTAAATGTTATAGATTATTGATTCAATAATTGATTTCTATGTCCTATCAGAAAACAATCTACCATCTGGCTAAATTAATCATTCACTTCCCTAAAAAAACTTACCTATCTATCTAAAAAAAACCCAGCACCTGCCACACTATTAACATATCTAAAACAATCTTTCATCTTCCTAAAACAATTTATCGCCTTTCTAAAACAATCTACTTACCTGCCCAAAACAATCTACCACCTTTCTAAAACAGTATGATCTACCTAAATTATTATCACCTACCTATTACAACCATCACCCGTTAAAAGCAATCCGTCACCTGCCTAAAATAATCTATCACCTATCTAAAGTCTATCTACCATCTGCCTAAAACAATTTGTTACCTACATAAAATAATTTAATACCTACCTAAAACAATCTATTACCTGCCTAAAACAATTTGTTACCTACATATCTATTACCTGCCTAAACCAAACCGCCCTCACCTGCATGAGTGTATCCGGCGACACGAGCTCCCCGGCACGCCGCACCGCCCGGTGTTGGTGCAGGCCGTACTTCCTGAGCACGGGGCGCAGCACGTGCCGCAGCCGCCGCGCCGCGCGGCACCGCACGGCCACGCACCGCGACCCCAGCTCCAGCCGCACGACTGCCGCGCGCTCCACTACCGCTTCACGCCCTACTAGTACGGTTGATGGGGACTGGATGTCTACCTTCGATGGTTCGCCCTGGAATGTGATACGTACATTATGGTGATGGGGTATTTATAGCATAAACACTATACGAAAAGAAGCAGAGGTCCTCGATAAGAAGTGCTCGCCAAAAGTGGAAGACAACAGGCGCACTTAATACCAGTGAACAAAATGACTTTTCCCATGGTGGGGTATGAAAAGCAGAGTGTGCCCACACACTACCAAAACTATTTAACCTCGTGCGACATGTCAGAATCCTAAACGTAGCGAGGGGATTGCATAAATAAATCATATTCCTCAAAAAATAAGCAGTCGTTAAAACAAATAGTAATGCCATGTCCATCAGAATTTAAGTTTTTAGTTTATACCGATCGTGTCCGATATAGCTCTTAGGATTACCAACGTTGAAATATCAATGGGCAGGCCACATCGCTCGTAGAACTGACAGCTGATGGGGGTGAAAAGTTTTCGAGTGACGACCACGATAGAATCAGAACTAGCTGGCGCTTGTTGCAACACGAACCAAGTACACACCTGTGCCGGATCCTTCAGCATGACGTCATAGGTGCTGCAAGTAAGGTTCCTCCTCTGCAGCAGGCGGTCCACCAGCCTCGCCACCGTCACGGCGGCGTCCACTTCTACCACGGAGGTGGCGCCGTCTGGCAACACCACGCGGCACAGCGACTGGCCCGGCGCCGCTCGACTCGACTTTACTACCTGGGGACAAGGTATGGGGTTTGTTAGTGGTCTGTCTAGTTAGTAGACAACACTTCGAAGAGAATAAATGAAGATTTTATAGCTAAAAACCGGACGTAAAACAAACCGGTGCCATTGTTTCGAAGTCTCTTTTTATAGCAGTCATTGGCACAAAGTAGGCTTCACACTTCGATTGTCATTTAGCCTCACTTTGTTTTTTAACGATTAGTTGAGAAATATTATTCAAAATCTGATATTTTAAAAACAGCTCTTTAGAGGATAATCTCCAGGTGGATTTCGAATTTCAGTACCTTCCAAAAAATGAAAAGTCCATTGTGAATACTACTCACGTTAGTTTCCATGATATTATAACGAAAAAACATGAAGAGTTGAAGACACATTCTTACAATCAAAGTACCTACGTATAATGAAAGTCATCATGAACAATGTTCAATACGTTTGTTCAGAGTTGTAAACAGTTTGAACAGTGTAATTGTCTAAACTGAATCATACACGAAGGTTTATTGTTCCATCCGCTCATGTGTTTATTTTTGATGTTATTGTTCTGATTTATTTATAGTGCGTACACATTTATAGATAGAGGCGTGGTGAACGCAAATGTTGTGGAAATGGTACAAGGACACGAAAGTGCAAAGCACTTGTATGTTTTGGATGCGCAATAAAGGTAGGTAAATATTTCTGCGCTTGCCATAAAGAAGAAGTTTTAAGACTTTTGATGCTAGTGATGGCGGTGGGTCAAGTAACAAAACAAGTGTTTTTTTATATAGGATAGTATGGATGCTAGTGTTTTGATAGTGTGAGAGACGCAAAATTGTCAATTTTAGTAATTTAGCAGAATGTTAATCACAACAGAAAATATTATTTTGCGCAACAAATATCTGCCTAGTTTTGATATCCAACAAGAAACGGTGTCGACATAAAGTGGCGTCTTGTCGTCTTGTTTGTATTTTACGCTATAGTTCAATCTCCTTTTTGCCGATTTATAAAAAAAAATGTTGTAAGCCGTCTTATAAAATACAAACTCTCTCTCTCACACACACACAAATATACTCAGACCAAACAAACATAAATCATAAAGAGGAGATAGATGGGCATCACAAACAAGCTAAATAAAGCATTTCGTATTGTGTTCAGGCGCACAACCAATATTTGAACATAGTTATCGTAATTTTCCACCGATATTTAAACAAATTAGAAGATCTACGGTCTACTTTAAACATATAGAAGCAGTATTTTATCTCAAAAATATACTGCATTGCATTCAAAATGTTTGCTGATTTTAAATTTCACAACTTCACACATGGACATTATTTTTCAGGTTGATTTCGACACGTTCTAGTTATTTTGTTGGTTCAATAAATAAGTAATATATAGTATATAGTATGATGTAATATTTTGTATTTTGTATACATTGCTAATGTAGTAGAAAGTTGCTCAGAAAATAGGAGTCAAGCTCTCAAAGTGGGATCTCTTGAGGAGCTTTACTCTTGTTCTTTAAAAATAATGCATTGTGTTGTTGAGACTAGGTCCGTGCGGTTCTTTGCGTAATTTAACTTTAAAAAAACTTGATTAGCACTTTTAAGCTTTCGCGACTTGAACTCGTGTCATAGTTTTTAAATAGTTAAAGTCATCAACAGCCTGAAGACGTCCACTGCTCAACATACGCCTCCCCCAGAAAGCGCCACCTTGAGCGGCTGCCCGCCTCCTGCATCCATCGGCTCTCTGCGGTTTTCACCAGATCGTTAGTCCACCTAGTGTCTAGTAGGCTGCGACAAAGCTGTGTCAGTCAAAGTGTTTCAATAAAAACAGTGTCAACACCGTTCAGTTCGAAACTTGACTTACATCAACTGGTGCATCGTTAGCAAGCCGTTCTCGAGATGCGTGTCGCAGTTTCCAGGGCAATAGAGACGAGCCGCCGCTTCGGCGTCGCTCTGACGCGTTACTCGCCGATTTCTTTAGCTGAAAGGAAAAATGGAGTCAGACCTGGGAATTACATAATCAATTTGATGATTAGCATGAACAGCCGGAAGACGTCTACTGCAAGTCGGGTGGGTCCTATTCTAACTAAAGTTGGAGCAATCCTTGCGATAAAAAAACATAGGGTTGCTTTACAAAATTGAAATGTTTATAAGTCGGTAACGGGTGAGAGGTAGGCGGGGTGTGTTTGAATGTCATAATGGGATGATGGAGGGTTTCCGATGGTGGTCATGAAAATTTAAGATGGCGGATTCAAGACGGCAGAGATTTTGTAAGTTGGTCCGATGCGTCTGATTTTTTCCACAGGAGGGTTTTTGGGGTCCCGGATTAAAATTAGATTCTGCCATTTCAAAGATGGCGGCCATACAATTTTTTCCTACTGAGCAAAAATGCCACTTTTGAGTCTATAGGCTTGCAAAATCATAATACTGGCCCAATGTATTGTCATTTTTATTGAAAAATGTGGCAAATATAACGTACTAGAGGCCCGCGCACGGGGCTAATACTAGTGCGATATATATAAAGTAGTATAGTAGTTACCTTGCTAGTGTCGGGCTCGGGGCGCTCGGGGGGCGCGTACGGCGCGTGCGGCCCGCGCACGGGGCTAATACTAGTGCGATATATATAAAGTGACAGCCAGTTTGACAGCCTCCGTGGTGTGGTGGTTGAGCAGGTCGGCTCATAACCCGGAGGTGGCGGGTTCGATTCCCGCGACAGGACAAGTATTTGTGCCCGAAAAAAAAAGCGCAAATACTTGTTCTGTGCCTGGGTGTTGTGGGACCATGGTCCTCGTAGTTCCTGGGTCCCTAGATACAGGGAATCCTAGTTAGGGTCCAGGACCTATGTATGTGATCGTTTAAAAAAAAAAAAAATAAAAAAAAAAAAAATAAAAAAAAAAAAAAAAGTAGTATAGTAGTTACCTTGCTAGTGTCGGGCTCGGGGCGCTCGGGGCGCTCGGGGGGCGCGTACGGCGCGTGCGGCCCGCGCACGGGGCTAATACTAGTGCGATATATATAAAGTAGTATAGTAGTTACCTTGCTAGTGTCGGGCTCGGGGCGCTCGGGGGGCGCGTACGGCGCGTGCGGCCCGCGCACGGGGCTAATACTAGTGCGATATATATAAAGTAGTATAGTAGTTACCTTGCTAGTGTCGGGCTCGGGGCGCTCGGGGGGCGCGTACGGCGCGTGCGGCCCGCGCACGGGGCTAATACTAGTGCGATATATATAAAGTGACAGCCAGTTTGACAGCCTCCGTGGTGTGGTGGTTGAGCAGGTCGGCTCATAACCCGGAGGTGGCGGGTTCGATTCCCGCGACAGGACAAGTATTTGTGCCCGAAAAAAAAAGCGCAAATACTTGTTCTGTGCCTGGGTGTTGTGGGACCATGGTCCTCGTAGTTCCTGGGTCCCTAGATACAGGGAATCCTAGTTAGGGTCCAGGACCTATGTATGTGATCGTTTAAAAAAAAAAAAATAAAAAAAAAAAAAAAAAAAAAAAAAAAAAGTAGTATAGTAGTTACCTTGCTAGTGTCGGGCTCGGGGCGCTCGGGGCGCTCGGGGGGCGCGTACGGCGCGTGCGGCCCGCGCACGGGGCTAATACTAGTGCGATATATATAAAGTAGTATAGTAGTTACCTTGCTAGTGTCGGGCTCGGGGCGCTCGGGGGGCGCGTACGGCGCGTGCGGCCCGCGCACGGGGCTAATACTAGTGCGATATATATAAAGTAGTATAGTAGTTACCTTGCTAGTGTCGGGCTCGGGGCGCTCGGGGCGCCCGGGGGGCGCGTACGGCGCGGGCAGCCCGCGCAGGTCGGCGCGCGCGCACTCCGCGTGCTCCGGGGAGCGCAGGAAGCGCGGGTAGCTGTCGAACTTCATCACGTTGAATATCTGCTTCTGGGCCTGGACATACGGGTGGAAAACTGTAACACCGGGTAATTCCTACCCGGGTGGTTGGGACTTTGGTACGATATTCCTACAGCACCAGAGCTAGCATGCTATGAATTTTGAAATGTAAGCGAAATAGACTGAAGAGAACAAATGATCGAGAACGTCCTATTTGCAAAATTCACCCACAATATTTGAAATGACCACAAATTTAACTTTGTCAAATCAGTGAAGTTAGAGTATTCAGTTTGACAAGAAAGGAAAATATCCAACACGCAGCTGACAGCTGGGTAAAGCGATCTTCAAAACCCAAAGCTTTGCAAAGCGTTTTCGCGCACATCAGTGAAACCACCAAGGTCACAGAATATATGTATTCTGTAACCTTGGTGGTTTCACTGCCAAGGAGGCTGTAGCCAAGGTTGGCTATAGACGGACACGTTTAAGAGGATATATAAGGCTATTGCTAACTTCAATGGCTAATTTCTTCCTGGAATTACCTGCTGGAACAGGTCCCGTGGCGGCGGGTCCTGGTACAGCACCAAGGCAGCCGCCCGCCTCGCCGCCGCGTCTACGTTGACTGGCTCAGATGCCTTCTCGTCCAGGTGCCGCTGCCAGATCTCATTCGCCAGCGCGGCGCGCTTGCTGCCCTCGTCTATCGACATGTATTGCTCGCATGCCCACCAGAATCTGCAGTAGGAAACTGGAACTTAGAATACTATTATAATAATTAATAACTAGCTACTGGAATCGCCTTAGAAAGGATAGTGACTTTCCAACTTGAGTTCTTGCTATATAACTCACACCAGTTGCACCTAAATTTAAAGTTGCAGGCTGTCGCAAAAGATGATGGGTCTTACCGTAGGTTTTCTGATGCGAACTCTTTGGCTAGAAAGTGTGTGAAGGCGGCAGTGCCGGCGGGGTCGGCGAGCAGTTGCTCCAGTCCCAGAGACCAGCGCGCCACGTTCGAACTGCTCCCATTTGTGCTGGACACCGGCGTAGAACCTTCGCTCATTTGCTGGAAGCAATGACCAAGTTTTGTTGACGCTTTTATGGAAAACTCAATTATGTTTACGTTGTGAGGTTTGTTCAAGACTAGAACAATAGGTGCGTAAAAGGGAAAAAGCAACTGTCCAGTAGCAGACTAATAAACTCAAATTTGTATACGATTGAAACTGAAACATCCAGACATGTGAAACATCCGCACGATTTTTAAGAAACACCTGCATTGGAAAACCCTGCGCGTGGTTTTAACGAACTTAGCTGGTATGTCTCATTCGCGAAGCAGTTTCAAATACTATACTAATACATGTATAGGGAAATACTAATCTTAGCATTTTAGCTGCCTATTGCTGGACAATAGAACAATGTGGTGATATCTTCTTACGGACTATTGAATAAGAAAGAATCAAAGAACTCTATAAGTCTCTCGTGTAATTAGCTGAATTAGAAAGAGACGCGGTGATCTAAGACTCTGTTAATGGTGATGATGGAATATTGTGAAACCTACCTTGTTGTACATGTTGCGATGATCGTGGTGCCGGTACGAGCTGCCGGCGCCACTGCCGGTCGTCCAGCGTCGGAACGGAGACGACTGTTCGCTCTGTGGACAAACAGACAATTGTTACAAACTAGTCACCAATACATTCATTTGCTGATTTGTCATCAAAAGTAAAGACAGCATAGGAGCAAATCGAGCATCTGCATGGTATAGCAGGTTTATAATATAGGTGTACTTATATAGGAAAAAGTTGGGCAACACGTTTTAATTGAATAAATTAGTAAATAATTATTGTATCGCCATATTTGGTACGACATGGAACCGCATTCCAGCCGGTTAGGAAAATCAAACTATGTTTATTAATAACTCCTCGTCTACAAATAGAAATAATAAAAATAATAGCAGGGAAGTAGTAACCATAAATATTGCGCACAGATCCAATAGGAAGCAGTAATCGTCGCTGTGAAAACCCAACAATAATAGGAAAATCCTTTAAATGTTTAACTATTTTATCGCACTTCAAATATGACTGTGTTTTATATACCTACCTAAACCATTATTAAAACATGTTTCACTCAATCCATCCGTTAGTGAAGCAATGAAACATAATAAAGACTAATGAATAGGTAATTGTTATGATTATTGTCAGAAATGAAATCACTCCAAACTTTAAATGTGAACGTATGATGCTATTAATGGGTTCGGTAGAACTGTCAGACGATGATAGAATGATGAGCAAATATAGTATATCTACATATTTTTATTACCAACACAAAGGGAAACTAATAACTTGGCAAGCTAACTTCTATAAATCCAGAAATCTGCACTAAGGCATACATGGAAGATTTGATAACTCTTAACTCACATTTTCTAAGACGAGCACACAAAAATCCACAGTAGTATAGTAACACATATTAGTTCACAAAAGAACGCACATACTGAACAATTCACCGTAACAAACAAACCACTATCATACAGTGTTCACGAGAAAAACAATATACCTAATTAGTAGGTAATAAAATAAATTAAATCATAAATCCAGAAGAACTAGGCACTACCCAACCACTCGCGGTTAAGGCTAACACGCATTTGCTTCGGTTTCTCATGATGAGTGCGCTTACTTCATGTATACGGAGGAAGATACGGTCCGCTTGCATATTTGTACATGTCGGAAACATACAATTTTTGATGGACATGCTGTTTGCAGAGAAAACCTGCGATGTGTCACATGGGTGGACGAGTAGACGGCCACGAGGTCATCTGCATGATGAAGAATTGGGAGAGGTGAGAGACGTTAAGTTAGAGAGCAAATACATAATAGATAAATAAATAAATAGATGTAATTGATCTAACACATCAAGCCGTAGGTTAACGATACAGTACAGACTATGCTATGCACACGCACAGTTCAGATTCTTTTCTACATGTATATTATAAATATGTGAATGTTCTTGACAGTGTGGATGACGTGTTTTTTAAATAGGTACATGACTAAATAATAAAGAGCTAAACAACGGCAGAACGGATATAAAATGAGCACCAGTAATTCATTAGACACTATCACTAAAATGTAATTATTGCACTGCATTCTGCTCGTCAGTTTCAATAATGGTTTTAGGTTAGCAGACAATTCGCCATAATAAGTAAAGTCATACAGCAATCACGAGGGCATGGGACGTGTAAATTGTGTAGTAACAACTGCGACTCAATGGAAAACTTCTAAAGATTCAAACTAGTTACAGATTTTTTACATAACAGTTTAATTCACCTTTGGGTAAAATCATAAAAGTAATAAATAATGATACTATAGAACCAGATTTATTTATATTTCCCTTATAACCACAAAATGATACGAACTGTTTGTTACCATTTTGTGGCCAGTTTTCGCATGTTTATCACAATTTGACAACATTGTTTCACCCATTGAGAACATTGGAGACGAATCAGTGAAAAATAAACGAAAAAAGAGGAAAAGATAATATTAGGTAAATATGGATATTTAATTGAACTATAATGATGTAAGGAATGAAGCAGAAGATCGATAGTTATATGTATGTCAACATCAACACTCAACTGGCACAGGATCAAAGTGGAAAACGAGTATTAAAGACACATTTATTCACTGCTAAGTATATCTAGATACGTTATTAATAAAATAAATTTACCTGTTCTTTTATAGCTTCACCAATATACCAAACAACCATTTTAAAACCGGATCGAATCATACAGTCATTGCTATATAATCACAAAAGAAAGTCACAGTTATAATTATGATCGATATGAATTGCGATTGTTCCACAAAAGACACGGCACATACGATTGACCTGTACAATATAACTGAAAAAGAAGTAGGAAAATTCGCGAACAGGAATGTTCCCTATGAAGTCTGCGGTGAAACTGGATGTGTTTGATTGCCGAGTAAAGTCATCGACGCACGCACACAATGCCAAATTATAATAACAATAATGCACACCAAACAAAACAATTTCCGGCGAGAGTGTGGCGCAAGTGCCGAATATAATGGTTACAAGACAATTGAACCTATCGAATCAGTCGACAATAATTAACGAACAACAAATGAACTGATTAACGCATTAGAGAATAGACTAAATACTAGACTGCATCTGCCTATAAAAGAAAATACAAGGCTAGGTAGAGTCTGCCTCTAACTTAATGGCGGCTGTGAAGTCGGCGCGAAACGCTGCGCAGAAGCAAAAATTAGAACTGCGCGGGAAGAGGTATGCGCAGCGTGACGGGGGCTTGGGCTTGCAGAGCACTTCACAGCCGCCATTGAGTTTGACGCAGACTCTAGAGGATTATTGATTCACACTGAATTTTATTGCTGCAAAATTGATGCACGTTATGGACGGTAATATTTCGAACAATCAAACGGATAAATATGAAATCTGGATCTGGTGAAAACCACAGAGAGCCGATGGATGAAGGAGGCGAGCAGCCACTCAAGGCGCTCTCTGGGGGAGGCCTGTGTTCAGCAGTGGACGTCTCCAGGCTGTTGATGATGATGATGAAACTGATATAGAGAAATGCAACTACAGTAGAGGTTGTAGAGCTTCAACAACCAAATCAAAACAATCTAATTTAAGCTGAATAAGAATCGCTCCCGCTCAAGCCTTTGCCATTCGAGGAAAACACATCCCAGTTGACACGTAACTTACAGCCATAACAGGATAGTTCTATCGCTTTGGCGATCGCGTGCAAGTCTATTGTAATGGAAAACATTACGGACAATCCATGGTTTATTTAGGCTTCGAACATATTCAAAAGATTCTGACTTTTCCAATAGAAAATGCTGAAAACCTATTGTATGAATGTCAAGAGCACACAAGAACAATGAAACATGGAAAAACGCTTAGAAGTGATTTCGTTCTAAACAATAACTAAATCAAGAGTCATAAGACATTCCACTTTGCATGATTGCTAAAGAATAAAAGACTTTCGATCTTTCACGGTTTATAAACAACTTAAATAAAAATATGATCTTATATCACATGACTGGACTGGTACTCGTATAATGAATACGTAAAGTAAATAACACATCAATGTCTCTAGCATGCCATAACAATAACTAAAACAAAGCATCAAAGAAACCTAGACATTCCTAGACATAAACAAAATACCGAAAGCACCCACGACTCTCAAAAAGCGTGAGTATTTGATCTATTTCAGTTTAAAAACTGCATACTTCTTCATTGACGTAGGAGATTCGAATCTGTTAAAAATCTATTTTTGAACTGACGAGCTTCTGTAATATATCGTCAAGTGTTGTGATAAAAAATAAAAACTGAATGCCGTCCCTATACTAGTACTACTTGGACGAATTGGTTGACTCATTGACTATAAAATATAAATCCAGTTGCCCAATGAATGATGCAACTTCTTCCCCTCATACGAAAATTAGTGGTGTATTTGAACCGCTAAACCTATGAAAGGAAACGGGACACCCAATGTGTCTTGTTCCATCCTGCTCCTGCTCTGTTCTTTGGAATTCCGTAAGACTTTGTCTCGTTTTGTTACCTCGCCCCCTGCCCGCGCAAATGAGACGTGTTTTTAGGAGAAATTATGTTCACGAGATATCAACGGGCTATGTCTTTGGGTTGACTCGTCCAAGCCCTAAGTGTAGACCGTGTAGTGTAGCAACGCCCACTAATGTTACATCAATAGATGGAGCTTATGCATTTCAGGATTAAATAGTAAATTCCTGCCGTTTAATAATGAACTAGATGAACTATAAATAAAGATGATGATAAAGATAAACCAACAGCCTCTGATAACAATAAAATAATTGAATGAACGTGGATGACAATATGGGTGTGGATATCAAAATATAGGTCAGTGATGCAGCGATACAAGTTAAACATACAAATGTGAGTCACATCGATAATGCTGTGAACTCTCACACATGAGCGGTCATTTGTCTATCAATCATAATTCATAACCTATCGACTATCAATATTATTAACCACATTATTATTGTGTTGTTTTGATCGTTGCAAGAATATTAAGATAATTGCATCGTACATTAACATAGCATTAAGATATCTCTATTATTATTATTATGAAATCATGGAGACTCTGAGTATCGATTACCGACTGAGCGTCGTATTCTGTTAGGCAGGGGGTTTAGACTTCAGAGATTATAATATAAATGATTAAAAAATATTTAGGCAAGATTTAATATGCCAATTATATTTATACCTACGCCACTTTAATAAATATATAACGTAATAGAGACAGGTAGTAATAGTCCTGCATCTATATTTCACTGATGAGACAATACAGTTCTCATCTACAGTACACAGAGATCTCATCTACAGACATTGATATTATTACAGCACCTTCTTCAAATTCATTAGTTTATTACACGAGTAAGCACAGCATTTTTAACATTTTAACTGGAATCAAGCATTTATAGAAGCATATTCCTGTTGACAACTAAAAAAATACTGTTAAAATATATTATGTTAAGGTTCCAGAACTAACATAGATACTGAAGTATATAATATAACTAAGGGTACGTATTAGTTTATACACAACTGTATAAACACTCGAGAGCTTCCTACGCAAGTCCAAGCGCTTGTTTTACCCATTGCATTCATAACTTGGTGATGGGCCCCGGCTTCGCACGGGTTAATTAGTTTTACGTCCTAACCCTGTTTTTGGTTAAGAGAATAGGGAAAGGGAAAAAGATAGGCGAAAGAAAGCAGGCCCCTATCTTTTTCCCTTTCTTTTCTATCTTCCCTTCGACATAATGAGTATAAATAAATACGTAATTGAATAATATGCAAATTAAAACTGTTGAATAAAAATTACATCCTTATTGCTTCGTGCTAACCTAACCTAACCCTGTTTTTGGTTAAGAGAATAGGGAAAGAGAAAAAGATAGGCGAAAGAAAGCAGGCCCCTATCTTTTTCCCTTTCTTTTCTATCTTCCCTTCGACATAATGAGTATAAATAAATACGTAATTGAATAATATGCAAATTAAAACTGTTGAATAAAAATTACATCCTTATTGCTTCGTGCAACCCGCACTTGGCCGTATCCTAAATGTCACTAAATAATCAGCTATAAGCTATAACAGCAAAATCCGTTCTGTAGTTCCAGCGTTATGCCTGTTCAAAGGGACAGACAGACAGACAGACAGTCAAAAAATTGTTTCTATTTCTATATCAATTAAGAAGCATACCTAATGCAGTCAACATTTTCAAAAATATTCAATGTACAGGTTTAGCCCAGTTACGGTTATATTATACATATGTATTGATGATTTCATACCGATCATAATCACCGGCGAAATATTCCACATGATAAGTGGAATAGCAATTTTGCTTTCATCTATCCCACTTGATGCCATGCGCAAATGTTTAAGAGAGATAATCCGAAAGCAATTAGTCGGTTATTGTGGCTGTTCTGAATGAGGAAACTGGATATAAGGAAAGAGGATTTCGGATTACAGGAATTCAAAGGTTGCTTATAAAGTATATTGGTTTTTTAAAGATGACTAAATATTTGCTTAGAAAAAAAAGTAGAGTCCGTTAAAGTCCATATATTAATTTTAATGGATAAATTGCGGAAATATTAGGTTGAATCAATGTATGAAAAAATAAGCTTAATGATTGGCTAATTGAAAAATAAAACCTAATAATGTTAGCAGATGGATAAAGTAGGTGAGCAGCCGCTCGAGGTGGGGCTCTCTGGAGGAGGCCTGTGTTCAGCAGTGGACGTCTTCAGGCTATTGATGATGGTGGTGATGATGATGATGATGCAGAATGGTAAGTATACTGATTAGAGATTTTAGAGGTAAATTAATATAGTTTATTATATTTATAATATATAGATATTGAGATCAGTAGCATTACTGATACCTTCGTATTTAACCCGGTCTAAATATTTGTGAGATTACTGAGAGTTAACAACGTTGGAATCGACATGATTGATACACACAAATCGTAAAGATAGGGTAAACAATATATCTAAAGAATGCAAACCAATAAAGATAAATCTACTCACAATCTTCAACAACTTAGCGACGAATCTCTCTAGCGCGTCCGTAGGCATCGCTAAATCATCGACGCACCCAAAGCCTTAGTCACAATCACAAATGAAAGTTATAAACCGAAGGTCCAATATGCCAATGTTAGAGATTATTAAAAGATATCTAGATATTTTGCGTATGAAACACGTGCGTCCTCGATGAGAGCTGCGCGAAAACTGATTCACTGTGGGAGAGGATCGGAGCAGGTTGTGTGAAACTCGTAGGTGTTTAATTAGATGTTATCAGGTGTGGTGTTATCGATGCAGCGGCACGCGCCAAAGCCGTGCACGCCCACGCGCGACTAACCCCCGAGGACTGTAAAGGTCACATCGGGATTCCGGAAGATGTGGATTGTTAACTAGATGGTGTAGATGGTAACGGCTGGACGAAAACGTCAGTAGCCGACGGTAGGAACCATATCTGGCATGTATATTTAATTAACGATGACGGATAACAACACGTTTCAATAACAAAAGGTACAGCACGGTGTAGTAAAAGTTCATGGTGTTCTTAAGAATAACTAAATGAATAAATAAATATATGTGCGAAATATATAAATATAAATAAATATGTGCGAACATTTCACACAGCGCCATCTAGCCCCAAACTAAGCATAGCTTGTACTATGGGAACCAGATAACTGATACAATACTTAGATACTTTTTGTTTGTAAATACATACATAGAATACAATATAACACCCAGACGCAGAACAAACATCTATGTTCATCACACAAATGTTTGTCCTGGGTAGGAATCGAACCCACAGCCCTCAGTTCAGAATGCAGGGCTACTACCAACTGAGCTATCGGGCCCGTCAATGCGTTGCAAATGCGTTGGCGAATGTTTACAGCAAAACAGGTTTTACTATTCGAAACCGGTAATTGAAAATGTCGAAAGAAAGGTGAATAGTCGACACTCCCACATATGTGTCTCTCTAGATACACCTAATAATGCATGATGCATTGTCTGAATATTAATGTAGGTGTAATACACAATATCATGGGGAATTTTTTCATCGCTATTTCTAATTTCTTACCAAAGATAATAAGACTCGTGTTCGTGATCGTAAGTAAATAAAATATCATAGGAAAATAACATTATGGAAGGAAAATTAAAAGATTACTTATAAAACAAACTGGAAAATATTGGAAGTTTTTAAAAACGTAGATAAATTGTTACTTGCACTGGACTAGAAAAATCACATTAATCATATATTATTATTATATTATTATATATCATCACATATCATCATGGCAATGCCAACTAATAAGAGTTAAACTAATAAAAACATGCATTGGTAAGCAGATCAAGCACGCACATGTCCATGTTATAATTGACCAAATGTGCCCTATTTCTGTCCCATTAAATAACACAAGTCAAAAACAAACGTAGACTAATTCCAAAATAAAAGTGGGACACGAATAAATGGTTATGGAAGCTTTGAAATAACCACAGTGCCAACAGATTTAGGTTCACAATAACAAGGAAGTCATAACATTATACAAGAACAAACTAGAGCGGGCTGATTCAGTTTTTAATTTTTAGTCCGTTCAACCGCATCTTTAGGTCACACGGACAGTCTATCAATAAATAGAACGGAGCTAGGCAATTAGGAACGGTCTGCTGGAAAAACAAAGTTATCTGATGAATTTTTACAGGCTTTATTTTGTTTAATCCGTTGAATTGGCACATTATGACTGAGATTACAAGTGTTATCGCGCTTAGTGAAGTTATTAAAGTTAATACGGCAATATTTATGACTTGTCGTAGTTATTATACCTACCTTACTTGAATAATTGAGATGGTTTTAAAGATATAGAATAATTGTACAAGTTTTATAATTGTTATAATCATTTATTTGTTTGCTAACTACATGTAGGTTTCATAATTTTTTCACAAATACTTTAACTCACCTCATAAAGATAGTGTGTGATGTCGAATTAGCAAGTGTGTTCAACATGTGCCAACGCCACTTGGCCAGCCGTAGACAGAACTGAGTTGACCAAATCAATAAAGATTAAATGTAATTACAATTAACACACACAGGTTAATCTGATTCGTAAAGTAGATAATCGAATGCAGCTCTTTCGTAATGAGTTAATATTTTAAAGACATTATACTAGAATAGCGAATCTAATAATAACCTTTGAGCCAGTAGCGATTAAATCTTATTTTCTTTACCTCAGTAACTAAGAGAAAATATATTCTGATTATATCTTTTGAATAATACCAAAACACGTAAGCATATCGATCATGTCATGTGACCCTACGTAAACGTAACGAATGTTTCCATATCGACGACATAGATACCATCTATCTTAGATCTATTTACTGTTCAGATAGAAAATCATTTGATATAGATTCGAAAAATATCTGTAGAAGATATCCACGATTCTTTTTCCATACAAATAAATATAGTAAATATACCGAAAAGCACCTCGTATATTTCTGTTAATCTTCTCTCTTCATTATACTTTCTACCTTTTCACTAGCAAGTCAAAGACCAAAACTGGTCGGGTGTTTCAATTAACAACCCGACTGAACCTCTCGTCTAATCACGCGCCAGTGCCAACCAGGAAAAACAATTCAACCAACTTCATTTGGAAAAATAGGAAAATGAAAATGAAAAATACTTTTACTTGACCTTATAAATAACACAATTTAAATGAAGCCCTGCCTCCTGGAAAAGTTTTTGCTGTGGAACAGATTTCTGTTCCACTCGTGTAACTGACAACCGACGGGGAAGAAAGGTTCTCGAGTGATCCAGCGTAAGCCGACCCCTCACTAGGTGGACCCACGATCAGAACCGCGGGGAGCCGTTGGATGCAGGTGCAGGGAGCAATCACACGCTCAAAGTGGTGCTCTGTGGAGAAGGCCTATGTCCAGCATTGGACGTTTTTAAGCTGTTGATGATGATGATGAGGAACAAATTCATTAATTCACGACCTAAATACCGCTGTACACCGATCTTAATGCGTATCAAACGGACAGGCCACTAAAGCAGAATAAAGACAAATCTCTTCACCGTATTGCTATAAATAGAAGCAACAGAAATAGCACGTAGGAAAATAACAGATAAGTGGAGATAAAATCCGAGATTTCTATTTATATGTCTCGTATTTGTTTAGTCGTACGTCGTACGTGTGTAATGAGAAATGTCGAGATGTGTGCAGTAGTAAACGGTATTCAGGGAATTTTTCTGAAGATTTGGACTTTTTTAGTTTTCGTAATTGTTACGCAATACATTTCCAATATTTATTCATTCGGGCCCAATAGCTCAGTTGGTAGTATACCTGCCTTCTGAACTGAGGGCTGTGGGTTCGATTCCTACCCAGAGCAAACATTTGTGTGATGAACATAGATGTTTGTTCTGCGTCTGGGTGTTATATTGTATTCTATGTATGTATTTACAAACAAAAACGTATCTAAGTATTGTATCCGTTATCTGGTTCCCATAGTACAAGCTATGCTTAGTTTGGGGCTAGATGGCGCTGTGTGAAATGTCCACACATATTTATTTATTTTTATTTATTTATTCAACCAAATACAATCTTGTTTCTATTGTGATACTATTATGTATTTTAAACTAATTCCGGATTTCCCCAAGTTGCGGTGTCATGGTCAGCCCTTTTATTAGAGGAATAATAGACCAACTTAGGTAGGTAATTTAGCTACTCTGCAGGACATTGTAATACTCAGATTATATACATCTGCTAATGCTAAGTACGTAAAAGCAGATCCTCCCGTTAATTTATGTTACTTACGATGGCATCATGAACTTCATTATCACGAACTAGCTTAAAGTCGGCATGTCTACAAATATTTTTCAATGAGTTAAAACGTAATAGTTCCTTATAATGTCCTAATTTACAACTAGTTTGAAATCTATGCATGCTCTTTTCGCAGTTTGCAACATATACAATACAACTGCATAGGTTCAACTCGGTATTATTTCATAGGTACTCTATCATGGTCGAGGAATTCTAATCACAATATTAGACACTTTCTTATAGCCCCGATAAGATTATAAAAAATTGTAAATTAACCAAGAAAACGCCTTCTCTCAACACTAACACGAACTAATCCTGAACAAACTATCTGAATTGGTGGTATCAAAGTTAATGCTTTAATGATTTCGGTACTTTGTTCAAGATTGTATATATTTGTGTAGAATTAATTTCTAGGACGTGTGTATAAAATAATGTCAAGGCGAATTACAGTGTTATTTAATTTTATGAAACGAGTCGACAGACATGTCTAGTGTCTACTACAATACGCAAAAACGCTCATTAAAAAAAAATTTTTCGAATAATTTATCTAACTATAAGAATCGCATTCGAACGTTAAAAGATTTAGAATTAATGGTACCACAATAATAATTGATAGTAAATGAAATGACGATTGTGCCGACCACACAATAAATAGATGATAAGAAAAGCATGTGAAGTACAATTTGCAAATTTTCTTCCCAAAAGCTTTCTTTACGTGGTTAGGTACTCCTAAATACATCGTAAATTGAAGACACCATCTAAATATCAAGTATTTACGTCCAGTGGTTTGGGTTGTATGTCTGTCCATCAGTCACTCAAGATAAGCCTTTTATTAATAAAGAAGTAAATAGATTTATTAGAGCCGTAATAACGTAACCTGTAATAAGTCGCCACGACCCCATTCTCCATCTCGCGCCAGCCCTGTGCATATTAATAAGAAATTTGTCATCAGAGAAACTAAAGAATAATACATCATTCATAAATATAAAACGTTACGGCCGTGTGTTACTCGACCTTAATTTCATTCAATGTAACTACATAGTAACCACAATGTTTGTTGGAACTAGGTTTAAATAACAACGCATTCATAACCTATGGGTAACATAACAGATTGCATACCTACATAATATTATAGGTAGTTTTAGTTGTCGCTGGGAAGTCAATGTAATCTTAAACATTACAAAGGCATCTTGTATAAAATCGCTATAAAAAGTTTGTAGACGATAATCTCTGGGATGGCTGGCAGCCGCTGAATCAGAAAAGCGGAAAGCTGAATGGGAAGAGAGTAAATTGTTGTAATTTAAGTGGTCTTTAGATACCCTAATACTCTAGAAGTCTAGACTCTAGTAGTCCAGCAGTAGAGTGACTGATAAAGTTGATTCTTTGTAACCATAAAATACAAAATAAAACAAGAACATCTGGTGTAATAGTGTAGTTTCATTTTCATGATTATGATGAACTTCCGTCACGACTGATTCAGTCAATATCTTTGTAACCACTTTAGATGTCTCCTATATTGTAATGTAATGTTATCTTTTTTCTTAGATGTCTGTTCAGGATTTACTAACATTTCAAACAGATCAATGTTCTTCTTCTCGTGTAGGCAAGTGGTCAGCCTTGGTGTCAGAATTGCCGCCTTTGGGCGGCCTAAAAAGGATCTTACGACAGCCGGGACCGACGGCTTAACGTGCCCTCCCGAAGCAAGATCAATGTTTGTCTCGTGTTAATGAAGAAATCAATATGATGTTGACAGGTGGTTAGGTTTTGAATAAAAAAACCAAGACATGTCGAGCCGCTACTGATAACTTAAGCCTACAGGAGCCAACCGCAGAGTTGTTGACGTACAAAACAACAATAATAACAACGATGACAATAGGCAAGGGATAAAGAAGTTAGGTAGTAATTTTGTATCAAAATGCAAAAATACAAGAGTGCACTCGCAAGCAAGGCTAATCTTCAGATTGCGCATTCGTCTCTACGGTTTTCAGTTCTTTCTTTCATAGTGTCAGTGTGCGAGAATAAGTTTTTTCGTAAGACTGCAGTTATCTGCAACCAAAGCACAACCACGGGCTTTCTATTTTTTTGAAGAATGGAAGTCAAGAGCTTCAAACAGAGTACCTACGTATGGGGTCTTACAATTTTCTTTCAAATTACAAGGTTTAAAAAAACCCCCAAAAAGTAGGGTTAAGGTAAATTCCATAATTCTATTCACCTCACATGATAAATATCCCATTAATAAGCAAAATTAGAATAATGTCTATTAACCTCTTTGAAAATTATTCCTATTCATATTCATTTATTTGCATTCATGTACAAGATATAATGTTAGGTCTTAAAGATAGCTTATAGGTAGATAGTACATGAACCCTGTAAGGGCGCTTGCAAGCGAGTGCGTACAGAAATAAATTTATTGATCAGGCATTAATTATACTAAAGAGTTATATTTGAATTTTTTTTTAAGTAGAAAAATTAAAGTAAAAAAATTAAAATAGTAAAATAAAATAGTCAGATATTGAAGTCTTGTTTAACTTATACTACTACTACCTACTATTTTGTAAACAGGCACCTATCCACTTAGCACTTGAAATTACAAAAGGTAGTTTTATACTTTGAATACTCCTTAAAAAACAACTATGTTTACAAATTAAACTATGTTTTGACGTCATGCATCATAGAGAAAGCATTCGGCGCCTGCGGGAGGTTAAACTAATGTATCCTAGATACATCCGACCTATCTCTACAATCTACGATCAATGATGGTAGATTGACACAATCATCATACTTTGTGAAACTATAAGCGCGTAGACAAATAAACTACCAATTTAATCTCAAAGACTTCTATGTTATTAATCTACGTTTCAGAAGCTCTACACAAAAACACGTACCGAGCAACGTCGTCCCCAATCGATTGCTGCAAGTAATTTCACAGCAAACGTCCAAAAAACTGGGCAACACTTTCACCGGTTCAATTTTACTGGTTTTACTAATATACTTTCGTTAATTTTTATGCAGTCTCTTGGTATACGGTGTACCGTGGCAACGGGTCATGATCAACTGAGTACAAAATGGAACGGATGGCCAACCAATGCCACAATGGGGCGCCTACACCGTCACACCCGAGTCTTCTACCTATTCTGCGGTAGGTATGGAGTTCCCACACAATTTTGTACAAGACAATAACCGGAGCGAGTAATTAAACTAGAACAGAGTTTAATTGACGGAGAAAAACGTGGGTTGTCGGTGCGTGTCCGCGGGATGATGAGAGATTCGAAATTCGATAGTCATTCTTGCGGACACCAAATATATGACAAGGTCCGAGTCAACTTTTAGCATTTGCAGTTTTCAGGTGTTTCAGGTGTGCTATGAATTAATAAACGCTGTTTATTCATAATCTGAGTAAAAGTTTAGTTATAAGAAGTCTCCTGAAATGCTTGCGTCATTTTCGCAACATTCATGTTTTATCGTTCAGACTGGCGACGCATTTTTCCAGACCGCCACGCATATGACGTCATGCTTTACGCATTTGCTCGATAGTTCCCCATGATTAATAACTTTCGTAGATTTATGTTATTAAAACAAAATATTTTTATTAATGTCATGGCCGATCACAACATATTGTTGATATGTCCCCAACATATCAACAATATGTTGTTTGGCGTTGGATTAAATAGTAATCTGCCGTAGTACAGATAATAATCACGTTAATAAAATGGGTTACAGATATCGAGATTTATGTTTATAGGATGGACGAAATATGCGACTACTGTGCTATTTTTAAGCTACAAATTCTAGCTGCCTAAGCGCTACGCCATACAGTTACAAATGTTACAGATACATATCATTTATAAAAGGGTGTTACGTTTATCGTTTACGTCTATCATTGTAATTAAAACTGCGAACTATTTAAATATTAATATCTAATAGACCAACTCGTTTTAATAAGCCTTCCGTTCTATAAATATGCAATTTAAGCCGGTGCTTAAAATTATGATAACTATATTTTTCATCATCAGCCTGAAGATGTCCACTGCTGAACATAGGCCTCCCCCAAAGAGCGCCACTTTGAGCGGCTGCTTGCCTCTTGCATTCATCGGCTCCCAACGGTTCTGACCAAGTCGTCGGTCCACCTAGTGGGGGGCCGGAGCTGCGTCTTCCGGTTCGTGGTCGCCACTCGAGAACCTTTCTTCCCCAACGATTGTCAGTTCTACTATATTTATTTACCCGATAATTACGCAAAAAGTCAACATATTCAGGTTCCGCTACGTGGTTACTCTCGGCTACGCGCTGACGTATCGCGCTACGAGCTGCCTACGCGCTACGTGGTTATATCTTGATAGTTACGCATTATCTACTTTTCTAGGAATACTAGAGCCTAGCACGAATATTTACGCGCGCGTAAGTGTAACGTTAACGTAAGGCAGTTGTATGGGGCGCTGATCAAATACCATACAACTGGCTTACGTTAACGTTACACTTACGCGCACGTAAATATTCGTGCTAGGCCCACAGTTTGCAAGCTAAGATTACGTTATATACGTATGTTAGGTACATATTATGCGTCTTCGGCTGTTATATAGTAAAGCTTGTAACTATATAATTATGTTTTTTTTTTTATGAGAATGAATGACGTGACGGGCAGGTCGTTCACCTGATGTTAAGCAATACGGCCGCCCATAACAATTGCAGTGTCACTCGGAACTTTAAAATAATAAAGTTTCGCGTGACACTGCACTGCGCACGTCATCCTGAGACATCACACAGTCTAGTAATCAGATTACTACACTGTGTAATCAGGTCATAAAGTCTCATTTGCCCAGTAATTTCACTAGCTACAATGCCCTTCAAACCGGAACACAGTAGTGCTTGTACACTACTGCTTAGCGGCAGAATAACTGGCAAAGCGGTGGTACCTACCTAGACGAACTTTGCAGAAAAGTCCTACCACCTAGTAGATTCCTTGTTGCCATCCAACGGCCGTAGGTGAACTAAACTACTACTTACTATTGATTAGACTAAGAAAGCCTTGAAAACATTGAAAACTTGAACCGCACATTGAGCCACCGCAGACGACATAGCATTGTAGTAATGTATCGTCTGTAATTGGAGAATTTTTTTTCTGAAATCGAATAACTAATGGCTCATCCATTTTGAGGGGCTACACTGAATAATATATAGTTAGGTTGAAACTATTACAGTCAGAACTTATTGAAAACTCCCAAATTGGTGGTCTCATGCATAATTGAAACTTTAAGGAAAGTATGGATTGTTAAATTGATTTTAATGTCATTCGTCACGCACTACATAATAATTATGGTACCTAGTAATACACTTTTTTTTTTTAAATATGTGTGGACATTTCACACAGCCCCATCTAGCCCCAAACTAAGCATAGCTTGTACTATGGCAACCACATAACTGATACAATACTTATATACTTCTTTTTTTTACATTAGTGTTTCATAACATAAAATTCTAATGAGCTAAAGTAAAATAATGAGAATATCGTTCTCGAAATACAGCAGTGAATCATTATAAAGAGGCGTCTTTACATGTCAAGCGCCGGCGCCGTTCCTGTGTCCGTAACAAAATATTTACGAGAACGTTTGTTTTTCGTGGAGTTGATGTTTGCATTGGCTTTGGCACGTACAGTTTGTTTAGAGGACCGTGGTGATGTATTATGTTTGTATCTGTGCTAGTACTATTAACATTATTAGTTTTAAGGACTTCTACTGGTTTTACGTACAATACGTTCTAGGGTTGCACCGTAACACTAAAAAAGCAAATGATACAGGATTAGTTTTCTTTAAAATTGTGCCTTTTGAGTGTACTTTTTGATACTATTATTCCTCACAGCTTCGGATTTGGCTAAGCCCTCTGAAAAAATTCACCACTTCGCATGTTGTTAAACATTGAGCATTAATTTACGTTAGACTACACGAGAATCTATCATATTACACTAAACGCGCAAAACCATATACGAGCCAACAATTTTGAATGTCTTCATTTTTAAACAACCTTCAAATTTAGCTTCTTTCGCCGAGGATTTTTCTTATATTTTACAGTAAAATTACATTATCCAAGTTGTACACAAAAATTGTGAACCACTTTGTCTCCATTCTCAGTGTGAATTGAACCGAGCTTAATAATCCTAACATCAACCGAATAAAATATGATGTCGTTCATCATCGATATTAGAATTTTATTTCATATAATGCCATACATTAGAGCCGCGTGTAGATGTAATTATAAAGTATGACGTGACGAGCTAGTCGTTCACCTGATGTTATGCGACACGGTCGCCCGTAACAGTTGCAGTCCACAATTACTAATAGTTAAAGAAACGAATAGTTACATTTTGACTCACAAAAAATATCTTTGAAGCACAGAAATAGCTCGGTTACAATTTCGAAAACTACTGCCAGTATATAAATTCACGGTAATGAATCGAGACCCGTATCCATGGGTGTTCCTGCAGACGTAAATATTTTCACAAAATAGTCGATCGTGACAGTATTATTATGACACTAAATGACCATCAAGATCAAATATTTGCAAAATATATAAGCAGACTGTCTTACAGTTTGTTCTTTATGTATAAAAATAACGAGGGGGCGTTGTTTCCGACTGTAAACAAATTATTGTTATAGGACTAAACGACACTGATAAAAGATATACGTGCAATTTATTCTTCAAAAAGAAACATGAGTCGGTATTTTCAAACAACCTATTATTATATACTGATTATTATCGGTCATAAATATTTGATATCAAATCTACCTATAGAATAACAGTTTTGCCATAAAACCCTCAACCATTTCAGTTATACAACGCTTCTATAAAAGTAGGTAGAGACTAGATCGAGAGCAATAATAGCTATATAGCAATAGGAAGGACAATAGACCTAAATTAAAACAAAACTTCATCCACGTGCTTATTACAATACACATAGACATCTGTGCATGGAGACAAAACTATAATAAAACAGCGTCTCCATGTGTGCACAAGTGTCCACGAATCGATTGTCAACATGCGCACGCGCCGGCGCAGTGACCCAGACAAAGCTGAGCCGCACTTGATCAAACACACGCTGATACCAATTAACGATTAAAAATAAAATATCCAAGTATTTGTCTTGTCTGTATTTTGTATTGATTTAATGTTAATACGTCAACCGATGTACAAATAGTCGGGAATAATATTTTTAAGTTTAGCGGCGCCAAATCGGTGCAGCTATAAATTTCGCTAGTACATTATGTACTTTCAGCAGCCAGTGGAATAGACTGAGACATCTCACTATTTCAAAAATTAAAAATATTGTTATATTTAAATATAAGTTGATAATGAATCAATCATCATTAAAGGCAATAGCATAAAGTCTTATGTTGTATCTTGATAACAAACTATCAGATTAGCTTAGATATATTTGATACATTTAAAAACAATATGCAAAATTATTAACATACGTAAACAAATATATGTCCGCTAGTGAAAACTATTATTTTTCATCTATATTATCGATGGCAATTGTTCACCTACGCATAAAGACAACACCAGGACCGCTGATGATGCATTGTTACCCTTACCTTTATGGTATTAATATGATGATACAGATTCTTCTTTATAGTACTTTTAAGTCTTGTAAAAACAAGATTTAAAGTATTTGATTTGATTGGCAAAATGCCGCCATTTATTCCAACAAATCTAAGATAACGCTATCGTGAGACATATGTAGAGAGTGGGTATCTTGATCGCACACACCTATCTTCTCAATATATTTTGATAAATCTATTTTAACTACTTAGTGTCCTCAGTGGTTCTCATATAACTTACAATTACTTCCCAAATTGTCAAGTGGCATTCGCTATCATATAATTCATAGAACAGTAAAAACACTTAGGTACTACGAACAACTAAAGCCCGCCTATTACGTACTATGTAGAAGTGAACTATCGGTCGGAGGCAAACATCGACAGATAACGGTAGCCGGTAACAGCATTCAAGGAATGCACTCGGCTACCGTTGCGATTCTCTTATACTTTTCTTGTTGTAAATGTTTGTAAAAACAATTAAGATAGGGAAGTCTAGTATTATACTTTATTCATCATCATCATCAGCCCGAGTTTTACCTATTAATTAAAATCTGTAGCATAAAATAAGAATAAAAAGTAAAATTCTACAATGACCAACTACTATGCTGTAAGCAAGCTATAAGCTGAGTTGTCTGGAAGAGATCGCTTTAAGCGATGAGACCACCCATTGTAACACTTAGTTTTAAGTTTGTGACTATCAATTGTGTCTGTAAATTTGGTGTTTCTATAAACAGTTTTATCTAACTATCAAGAATTCTGTAGTGAACAGTACAATCAATGTACCGTTATAAAATTGTTATTACATAGTTTGCATTCGCACTGTTGTCGCTTACAGCTCTCACGAAGCTGTTAATTTGAGATTAGTATAGTACTGTTTTATATCAATAGAAGAATTGCTAAGCTGTAGGAAGAAAAGCTTTGGAAAATCTAAGGGCTATTTATATGTTTTTACTTTGTTAAATTTCAGCAGTACAAAGGATAATAATTTTTATATTTATATATCCATAGCATCCTCAAGATTTTTACTAAAGCTAAAACACACTGATAATACCAAACCCAACCTTCAACACTAATATAATAAAAGATCATTTATGGAATTGCAATGGAACTACACGAGCCTCAGATAACGTGCTTCATGATGGTAATCACAATAACGTGCCGACAATAAAAATGAAAGCAATAAAAATTATTCAACAACGACGTGCATAAATGTGGACAATTGGTGAAGTATGATGCAAATATCTTAAATAATAATAGCTTTTGATTGTAGATTTTTTATTTCAATTTGTCGTCTATGTGGCCAACGTAGAATAGGTATAAGTGAAATACCTTACCAAATAAATCTGCTGTTACATAAATAATTAAGAGAAAACTGCCATAAAAAGAACTAAAATCTTTGATGTGATTTATTATAAAAACATTTTCAAAACTGAAATGATGTGGCAAGATAAGGTTTGCATTGATATGGTACATGCTTTAACTATTTTGTAAGTACCTACTATGACAGCAGAAAAGTGCACAATTTATGAGTTTATGACGTTACCGGCCCGATAGATGAAAAAGGTGAAAATCATGATGCTGATAATCCAGTCTTGACTTGACTCTCGAAGTATTAACTTATATGCATGCACTATAAACCTCCAAGGATTAATAAGTCCGCAAGATTGCTGCTATCAAAAATGTAACAACAGTTGATATCCACCAAAGTTATCTTTTATGAATTTATGAAGTGTCCTGCTGTCAAAGTGTCTGCTTTAACGGCTACAATAATGATTATGAAATTAAATTTATAGCACGTGTTGGCGGTATGCGCTACCAAATTGGAATTCTATTTATGAATACATATTATACATGTACAAATTGTGCTTCATGTATAAAAAGCACATGGGATATTTTATTTTATCAAGGCAGATGACTAATAAATAGCTTTTCTATCTAGAGTCTCTGAGATCACAATAGGTATAACTAACACCGTATAAAACCAAAACTAAACTGATTTCAAAGACGAATCATTTCCTGAGTTTTTTAAACAAACTAAAAGATTTTTGGATATAGCTTTTGCAATGTAATATTCGTGATCCGACTGGATATCAGTTCAGTTTGCAAAATAAACGATAAATAATTATAAGCCATACGGTCTTAAACCCGACCTTGACAGCATGCAGCCACTCCCATCCGAGGCCAGCCATGGAAAAATGTATTAATATGTAAGTAGAACTTGATCGATCGCCAATCATTTACTCCCTCAGGGTTGCGTTGCGAAGCACATGGCCGTGTGAAGCGATACATCGGTGATGTGCCACGCCCATGGGAGCATTAACATTATGTATCTTGGTATTAGAGATACAGATAGACTAAGATAGGAATTGTACATTTTGAGTTTATGGATGTTGATAACGGGTCAATCTTTATGACAGTACAATTAACCAAAGTAAATAACAATAACATGAAACTGTTGCAGATACAGCAGAAAATAAATGTTAGAGAGTAAAAAATAAAAGTAAATAGAAATTAATTTTAATAGTACTAGTAGAACAAGTGAACGAAGCGTAGTGTAGATATCACAAACAATAAATAAAACGAATAAGTGGTTTTTATACAAACAATTTGAAACAACGAATTTAATAGCATACACACGAATTTGATCTCTAATGCAACAACATAAAGTGCAAATTTGAGTTGATGAAGAAGGGTGTAGAATAATTGGTATGGTATTCAATTGTTTTAACCTTCTTGATATTAAAAAGAGAGATAAGGTACCGTACATGAGAGAGATAATGCATATGCATTTGGTTTGATACAATTCAGTAATACGGGCTCTGTATTTTACAGAAATAAATTCTGGGAAAATTATAATGAGATAAGTGAAGTATTAAAAATTACTTAACATTTTAATCAATATAAAATATGTAAAAATTGTAAAATGAACCAAAACAAAAACCATCGTGTACGTATCTAGAACAATGAAAACTCTCAAAGCTAATGGGTTTGTTCTGCAACGTGAACTGCTGTCAGCAGTATGGTCACGTGGCTTCAGGCAATGCACATACACGTGATTCAAATCATTGTTTTAAGTAATTAGAGAGTAAATTGCAGCCAACTGAAGAACTTAAACAATAAAAACTGCTGAAAACAATTCTGCAAACAGCCACCCGTGCGATTAGCCCGTTCGTTCTCTCGAATCATTGTCCTGCTAACAATACATTCGAAGAACTGCTGCAGCTGAATCATACTCAATTAAAGGATAAATAATCATGTCAGACGCAGAGGCCATAATACTTACTACTGCAGGGGGATAGACGACTCTAAATTGATGACATTTTATATTTTAACCTATAAAAACTATTAGTTGGTGTTGTGGTGATTTAGTCCACAAACAAAGATAGCGTAGAACTTCATTGCAAATACAATCATAATGGTTTGGTTTGATTATTTAAAAATAGTACAAATTAGTAAAAGCGTTTAATTTTTAATCATTAATTATGCGATTGTGATTGGAAATGAGGAGCGAATTTGCTCAAAATCGATCTTAGATTGGGTGTCATGAAGAAATGTGTAAGTGTACTTCTAAACCTATAAAACGACAATAAATGTTTGAAAACAACGATCGTTCCCATCTTATATGTCAACGTCGATGACATGTACCATTATAAAGGAAAGTCATAAACAGTTTCTGGCAAAGTTATGAGGTTACTAACAATAGAGGTATGACACGAATAAAAATGAGTGGGCTAACTAAATTGGCAGCAGTGACGCAGGCACCCAGCCTTGACCTGATAACTGCAGGACAGGAGCGCAGGAAACATTGAGTTGATAGAATGATATAATAATTATGATTGAAACGGGAAATAAAACAAAAGTCACAGTCAGGGCCCGCAAATTATTCAACACACCTTACGATTTATATGTTATGTTATGAGAGACTAAACAAAAACTTTTGAAAATAAACTTCACACAGTGTATCAAGGCCTTCAAATACCTAAAGCATTAGGGAAACATTTGTGTTTAAAAGAAATAAAAGATGTGTCATAAAAATAACACAGAAAAACATCTAATTTTAGTAACGTGTTTGAATAGGAATTACAATAGTGTGTTATGAATGAAGTTTCAAAGTAACACAAATACCGGTAGTTTAAACAGAAGGGCTTTAGCCTTGGCCAATATAAAAGAAAAGGATATTGGAATTAAGATAAAAGAAAACCTTCAGACAGTTGATATTGGATTGTCTGCCAGTGCAGATAAAAGTAAAGTAGAAAATTAAAGAAAAAAAATAAAAACAATTTAGTAACAGAAATTAGTAATGAATCGACAAAGACCGATTGTTCGGAATGATATTGAAATTAAAATAACAACTGCAACTGTTATGGGCGGTAATGTCGCTTAACATTAGGTGAACGACTAGCTCGTCACGTCATTCCTTCTCCTAAAAAAAATGAATACTTTTAAAACGACACGGTTGCAATTAAGATAAAAAATGCACTTATTAGCATTTCAAAAACGATGTCTTCAGTCATAACTGGGAAATCTCGAGGCATTATTACTTTCTAACAATAAGAAAACCTGTATTTAATTTTAATAATACATTATATTTACGAATAACACGCGTTTTTTGTTGAACTAGGCAATGTAAAGATATGGTAATTTAGCCATTTTCAATTTCCTTTTAAATCTAAACAAAACTACAACAGCCATAACATCGTTTTTCACTCGGATTTAGGTCTTAGCTGGCAACGGTTTATTCTTAAGTAGCTCTCTCAATAAAGATTCTCCAACTTTAGATTAAGATAGTTGTTGAAATATCGGCCCTTTGATCCCATCAACATTTTTCAGTCGGCTTGGTGAAATGGAAACTGTAACATTTTTTCATCTATAATGGGATGGGCTTGTATTTGACCGCTACCGCTGTCTCACCTGATGGTAAGTGACTTTACGATCGACGATGCTAATCCATTGGTCTTTGAGATAAGTCTGATCAAATAAACACCGTGAAAGACTTTGTGTACAATGATAGCTCAGTTGGTGACGGCCCGATAGCTCAGTTGGTAGTATTCCATCTGAACTGAGGGCTGTGGGTTCGATTCCCACCCAGGACAAACATTTGTGTGATGAACATAGATGTTTGTTCTGTGTCTGGGTGTTATAATGTATTCTATGTATGTATCTACAAACAAAAAGTATCTAATTATTATATCAGTTATCTGGTTCCCATAGTACAAGCTATGCTTAGTGTGGGGCTAGATGGCGCTGTGTGAAATGTCCACACATATAAAATACCAAAAAAATAAATGATAGATACGTTGATAAATCGAACCTGATGCTTGGTGGTGATTGCCAACTTCTGCGGGTAGAGTTCCTGCAACCGCTGGCAGAAGTGCGCAGCGCTGGTCGCTAGACGGGCCATCTCCTCAACCACTGTCGTCTCTTGCTGTCCTGTTCAAACGCTCACCAGTCTCTAGTTAAAGCGCCAAAGAAGGCATTCACTATTTCAACAGGCAAAGAGCCATGTTGCCAAAACAAATCAATGTTTTTAAAAGTCAGCAAGTCCTCATCGATGTCGCAATAGTCACTACACCCTGTCAGTAGAGACACCACAATCCACTAAAACAATCTGGCTGGAACAAGTCCTTGTATCTACAGCTTTGAGCTCTACACAGAAAATGGCTCCTTGTTTTTCTGTAATTTTCACGTCGTTGATCTGCGACCACGTGTCAGATAACACTAATCCATGATTACACCGTGATCCCACGCCTTGATGTACCCACTGTTTATCTCCTGTTGTTTTATTATATTTCACTTGTTTGTTAATAGAAATACACTGTTAAAATTTAAGCAGTTTGCGAAAAGGTTGCGTAACTTTCGGGAAAATATCCCCGACGTTACGTCGTTATTCCCAATAGTAATGTCCAATGGTCCAATAACGAGTCGCGGATTTTGCATGGATCTCATGAAAACGTGCGCTATGGTTTACGGTAGCGAAACGACTGAGCGCATCCAGTTTTCTGTTAGCCTGACTGACAGCATGATAAGCTGTATAAGCAGTCGTGGATATCCAATGTTTAGCATTTAGCACTATTTGGCTTATTTGGTTACGTTCGCGATATTTGACCTCCCTTAGTAGATATTTACACACAGATACCTGCGTAGATAGCAGGTGCTACGTACCTAAGAGATTATGGTGAGACTTGCAAAGATACTTAGATGCTTTATCTGATAAAGATAGTTCAGACAATACCATTTGATCCAATTGGATGACTCACTTTTGTAGCCATTAAACATTAGTTTTTAACGTTAAGTATTTCTATCAATGTATCTACGTGTTCAAAGTTTGTGATGTAAAATAGTAAAAATGTTGCAAGTATGTACATAAAAAAAGTTTATTGTCATCTGTTCAACTGATATAATATTTAATAGGCTTTTAGGTACATATTTATTTTTGTCGTTATGATAATAATCTAGAGACACCGGAAAATACGGCCTAAATAAATCCTCTTTACGACTTCAATAAAACTAATAATTATGCAACGTTTAGATAATAAACATTTGTCCCATGGAGTAATAAACCAAATATAGTGGTTTAATAGTCATCACTTTGTACGAGGCACAAATATTTATTGCACAGATATCCTGTTTGTCATCTGCTACGTTATTTATAGGTTTCATATTTTGACTGTATGTTCATGTCTTGCTTGAGGTTGTTTCCGCGAAACCTTTGATAACGAGTAACTATAAAAAAATATCACATCTCAAATTTATTTACCCACTTTTTAATTTGTAGTAAACATAATTAGCGTTACTTACAAACATTGCTTTTTAATGAATGCCAATAACCCATCTTCCTATTAAAATGTCCTATCGATTTCTCACTGACGTAAAATATCACGAGCAAAAACGAGACAGTACTTTAAATAATGATGTTTGAACTTTAAAGTAAAGCGCGTGCCCAAGAACGACTCTCGGTCCGACTTATAGTTTGCAAACGTCTTCAACTTGCGCGTTTATTGTCCTGGTTGGGAATCGGACCCACAGCCTATACAGTTCAGAAGGCAGAGCTAAGCTGAGCTATCAGGCTAGTCAATATACAAACAGCTGATAAAATAGCTAGTGTGGTACGCCCGAGCAACTTTTAAACCGATGCACCCTGGTTCAAAGTCCGTTCAACCCGAGAGACCGCCACTGTGAGCCGCCACTATCGGGGTAGCCTATATGTTCAGCAGTGGACGTCTTCAGGCTGTTGGTAATGATGACTGAGTAACATCGAATTGACGAGACTCCTTATGCAATTCATAAAATATGGAGCACTTTCAACATGTCTGGGGCAATGAATGATACATTGACACGCGAGGTGGTTGCTGTGTCCGCGACTAAAGACTGAAAGACTATTCTTATGCTAATCGCCTCGTCTGTACCAAAGTGTAGTCTTTCAGGATGTATAATATGGCGACTCAAACAAGCAACCATGAAGCAACATTTTTGTTATATAAAGCACAGAATTCAGTCAGTGATTTCTAGAGTATAGTTCTAAATACGATATTTTTGGATTCTACTGTTTACTTTATCATCATCACCAAAACAGCCTGAAGATATCCATTGCTGAAAATAAGCCTCCCCTAAAGAGCGCCACTTTAAACAGCTGCTTGCCTCCATTATCCATCGGCTCCCCGCGGTTACTACTACGCGGCTACTACTTACTTATTAACCCGCTCGGAGCCGGGGCGGTTCAGCTAGTCGTCTATATAAGACTAGTTCTACACTCGGATCAAGCGTTCATCGCACGCTTTACGGTCGAACGGACACAAATGACCGGCAACAATAACAATCGGTACAGTTATGCACAGTTTCGTAATACCTAATGCTTAGCTCTCTTCCGCTTGTTCGCCACGCACATTTACCGGCACGCGGGGGAACAAAGCGTTAGAACAACGTCCAACAATCAGGACGTCTTCAGGCGGATTATGATGATGTAATACTACGTCAATGCACAAATTAGAAGATTTCAGGCTTCTTATTCTGAATCTAGAGCTGACCTACAAGAAAAGGTGGGAATATTATCAAAGAAAGTGGGTCTACCTATATAGGTAGACCTACTTTCTTTGATAATATTCCTACCGAGGAGGATAAGTATATGCTTATCCTTATCAGTTTTGTTATTTTGAAAGTTTATTATTGTTTTCTTATGAAAATTTGTTATTTTTAGTTCACTATCTGCAGTCTTGATAACATTCGATATCCCTACGTTCGGAATTACGCCCAACGGAACTAATAAAAAATATATTTCTTCATAAAAAGCGGATATCTGTTATAAATCGCCATTGTATTGCAGTGCGTCATTAGATCATGATTAATTTAGTTAGATTAGACGAACTTCTCTAAAAATGAGAAAAATTATCGTGAATGTACCTAACTATCTTATATCTAGTTGATCCAACTGCTATTCCGACTCAATTACTATCTCTTGTTGCATTGCATGTTAAAATAAATTACAACTCGAGATCAGAATCAATTTTATGCAGACTATAATAAACCAGAGTAAAATACCATAAACGACGTTTTAATCCGTACCTTGAAAATCGTTATGCCGTTTAAAGACAAAGACGATATATTTCCATACGTGGAACATACGTCGGTACGTTGAACTGCCTTACAGCATCAATAACAGTAAGGAAACGTATCTTAAGAGGACCGTACTGACATTTGAAAATGTTAATGCCATCGCTCTGCTATCCACATGTATGATAGAGACAATTGAGCCCATGAGTGAATTTATCTACATTTTCCAGGCGCCAACGTTGTTCACCCTCTAAAACTTAATAAAATCTTTTGTTTTTGTTGTCAACCGTTTGGATAGATTATAATCGCTGCTTGTACGTATTGATTTTATTGAAATTGTATTTCGTGTTCGAGTTACAACTGCTTTTGTTCATGATAATTTTAACATCAAAAATTCGTAAGTTTAGGTGGTTATAAATAGGAAGATATTGTACAAAATTAAAAAAAAAAAGACGGACGAGCATAGTTTTTACTGTGTAGACAACATATAAATAATCAAAATCTGATAACATTTAGGGGTAGAAAAGCGTTGGCACTTTTTGTATGGAAAAGAGGGGAGGGGTAAACAGCTCTCTTAAGAGCGAGGATGCATTTATCGATCACAATTCACATCTTATTAACATTACGACATTGATGAGGAAATGCTAGCCAAAGCGATGAGAACCACGTCACTAATGGTTTGACATCACCAACTCTAAGCATCATTCGATACCTATTTGAAATATTCGAATAGACAAATCGGTAATCATGGCGCTTTTACTTTTTAATCACCCTAATAAACTTGTTTCAAAACACTTTTTCCGTGTAAATATAAACAGTATGATTTAATGTAAGTGGGAGTTGGGCTTGGGTCATCTTTGTGCAGAAGAAAGACATCGCCGAACTCGGGCACCACTACCACTGCTAGTTTGTACTTAAAAGTTGATAAACTTAGGTATATCCTATTTGCAAAACGGGATATATTCCGTTTTATTCGTTTTTTATATAGTTGTTCTTATGTATTTTGTAAATTATTTGTGGTATTTGTTGTATTTACTTGCGACGACAAACATGTAATTGTAACGACTAATAAGGAAAACTAATAACTACATTTAGGTATTTTCGTTATTGAGAACGAGCTCTTTGATTAACTTTTGCCCTTGGCTGTGGCAACAGTTACCATAAATAAACGTAGTTGTATTATTTCTCGCGACAGTAAATTATTCATTTTGTCAACTAAATCTTTCCGAATAAGAATATATTTTTAGAAGAAGAGGCGATTTCATCATTATCAAAGCCGATACATTACATTTTGAGTAATAATCACTAGTACCTATTTGAATCTATCCAAAACGTTAGTGATCCCCCTTTTTATGAGTGACTATCCCTTCACTGTTAGTGATCAAATTGTGCCGCATTTGGGCGGAAACAATGGCCAAATAAACAGACACAACGGACTGAACCTATTAATTTATTTATTTCTATAACAAAATCTACAGCTTTCAAAAACAAATATAGGTAAGTAATAAGTTCGCTTATAAACGGATGTCACGGATGATTATGATGATAATCTTTTTCCATAAACCTTCTTTTATTATACTCCATGGCAAATCAAACAGAATCCTTGACGTCCAAGTTCGTGATCAGACATTACGTCGCAAACAGTAGAAAAATAACCAGTTCATTCTCGTAAAAAACAACCAGATACTTACAACTATGTTTCTTACAGTAAATGTGATAAAAATTCAGTCTTAATCCATACTTGAGAAGCATAAGAGATGTCCTATTCCACGCACACACATGTAAATTCCAAGCGGATTCCGGGCGAACCCCAAAGATCCTAATGAGCGGTAAATTAGTAAGCGTCCGCTAAACACATTATCGAGGAGTTTCGGTCACGCGCGGCCAGATCAGCCACCAGTTAGCACTTGGGAGCTTGAAATTGGATTGTTTGCGATGGCATCTGAGGCCGTAAGTAGCCCGCAAAGTTGGAGAATATACCAGCTGATATCGCTGCAAAATTGAGCCATGTGATGTGGCATTGGCCTATGGCATTCATGATGACTGACAACCGATGAGGAAGAAAGGTTCTCGAGTGGCGACCACGAACTGGAAGGCGCAGCATAGGCAGACCCCCACTAGGTGGACCGACGACCTGGTGAAAACCGCGGGGAGCCGATGGATGCAGGAGGCGAGCAGCCGCTCAAAGTGGCGCTCTCTGGGGGAGGCCTATGTTCAGCAGTGGACATCTACGGGCTGATGATGATGATGATTCATGATCTGCATCCCACTCACCATATTGGACTCTACAGATTTTTTAGTTAATGGTCAGCTATCAAAACAAATAAGGTGTGACTGTGACTATACTCAGGCGCACCGTCAGTGTGCGAACCTCGAACCAGCAGCCCTACCGCGTAAGCATTCTGGTAATAAACATCGCCTGCCATCCTGCTTGCGCCAATGTACAAGCCCTTGAGTGCGAGCAAGAGAGCACACGATTACGATTGCCACCGGGCTTACGCGGTAAGGCCACAGGGCGGTGTTCTCTATGGAAACACAGATTCCACACGATACGAAACCACGTCGTTATAGTTTGTTGTTTAAATCGTGTCACAGCGTTTATTTATTTATTTACTATCAAATTTACATTTACAGCGTTAGATTTACCTTCACTTTACATTAGAGTTATCTTTTTTTTGAATAAAATATATTGACATAAGTTGCATATCTTTAGATGTGTTTCGGGATCGGAACGGTCTCGGTAAAACATACGATTTTTGTCAGATCAAATCGCGCCAATTCCAAATTCTTTTCGCGCAAACCGCGCGAAAAGAATTTGGAATTGGCACGTGGAATTGATTTCGTTTCATAGAGAATAGACTTTTGCAGATTTCTTATATAAGACAAGGAATTAGCGTGGTTTCGAAGTAAGAAATCGATAGAGAATAAAGGCCCTATGTCTTGTTGAACTGCTAACAGCTTAAATGTAAGGTAAAGGTAACCCACTAAAAGCTTGTTTTCCTAATCTGTATAGTTGTAGCGGATATAATAAATAGCATCACAGGAAGTGGCTCCGAGGCTTGAATGGTTACAGCACTTCGCGTTATTGACATACTAACCGATATGGATCTTTTATATAAGAATCTAGAAGAAGTCTTATATGACTTCATGGACGCATTTTATATACTTTTATAATATTAGTAGCCGACTAATATTTATAGTAGGGGAAGGAAAAGGATATGGTATGTTCTCAGTATGTCGAGTCCAGTCTACGTTGGGTCTCAGCAGAAAGTTGACAGTATTTTATTTTCTTCGAATTCTCCCTAGATTGGATCTTTCCCACAGAAATCTTTGGTAAGTCGAGAATACCGCAAACACACAACCCAAACATGAATATATTATACGTACTATTACGTACCAAGTACCAAATAAATATAAGAGACGTTACATGTTACATTACGTTGTATACATCGGGTTTGTAGATATTATAATAATGACGATGTTGACAATCCGTGATAACCTTACATTAGACTTTCCTAAATTACAGGGTGTGAGGAACGATTAACGAATACGTCAGGTTGTCATCACGCCAAGAATATTTATACAAGCTTTGTGCATTTGTTCAAACATGTTATCGTATTAGTACTTTTGTGGCTGTTCACGTGGCCTAGCGAGTAGCGAGTAAGTACTTCGGATTTTACTATAATAAAACGTGCACAAAGTGGCTTCTATAGAAGACACGGAGTAAAAATTGTGGGGCAGCTACAACTAGCCATTTGCCATAAGCTTCAAATATCATATTTATGTCTGTGAGGGAAGGAGGCAATATTAGTTACCAATATTAAACTTTTTTGCGTAAGGCATAAGCTGTTATAACATTACAGCATAATCACGTGGGTATTTACGTCACTAATCTGTGCAAATCTGTTCTTTATCTCCCGTAATCAATGAAAAATTTACCAGCTCTGGTGATTACATAAAAGAAAGACATAAAATACTTAATTTTTGCTCACTGAGTCTGGCTTATACGTTATCGTTTGGCAAATTCAAGGAATACTTACAAAAATTTTTATAAATCGCTGAAAAGGAAAGAAAATTCTCGAAATGTATCTACAAGTTTTAAGCCTGAAATAGCAGAGCCAAATAAACCTGTATTATTATCTAGTTGGTCGTTGCTCTTATAAAACGACAGAAGATCGCACAGGTTTAAGATATCTTCTGAAACCCCTCAACCCAACATATCCTTTAGCACACGTTTCCTTGATCAACATAATAACTAAGTCAGTGAAACTGGTCAACAGGCCATTAAATCACTAGAGTGATAGACAATCCCGGACATTAGGAACGCCATTTATTAGGGTTACGTGGATCCTTACTGGGAAACTATTCTGTATATTAAGGTTGTGGCGGTTTCATACGACTCACCCCATAGCTTTTCTCTTTTCATCTCATTTCTTGTAGGACTTTTTAAAGGATCTCCTGGCTACAAATGACATAGAAACCAATCAATGAATAATGTAATATAATATGTGTGGACATTTCACACAGTGCCATTTAGCCCCAAACTAAGCATAGCTTGTACTATGGGAACCAGATGACTGATACAATACTTATATTTAGAAAAATAAATAAAATAAAATAAAATAAAATAAAATAAAAAAAATAAAAAAAAATAAAATAAAATAAAATACTTTTTTGTTTGTAAATACATACATAGAATACAATATAACACCCAGACGCAGAACAAACATCTATGTTCATCATACAAATGTTTGTCCCGGGTAGGAATCGAACCCACAGCTCTCAGTTCAGAAGGCAGGAATACTACCAACTGAGCTATCGGGCTCGTCAATGTATCCAATATGTTACTGAGTGTACTCTCTACAAACTCGCAATTTTTTTCCTTTATTAGTAAACGAATTAGTGCCCAGTCCAGCATTTTTCCATGAAAACATTGCGTAATAAGAGTGTGAGATCGAATAAATTGTCGATCACGAACGCGTATGTACAGTACACGTGCGGTGTGCGGTTGGGTTTGGGATACTTACTGAAATGTTTCAAAGGTGTTTGTTAAGTTGGTAAATTCCACTTATTACGATCATATCATATTGAAAATGGAAAACATTTGCTTCTTTAACTTATTAATTGAATAACGAAAGTTACCTAACCAGTTTAAACTAAATAACTAAGAAACTAAGGTTTTGGGATCTAACCAAATATGATGAGGATCTGGACGGTTTTGCCAACGGAGAATGCGTTTGGCTCCTTAATAAAATTTATTTCCCGCATGTTCTCTGAATACTGGCTACTTATACCTACACGATATAGCATTCGTTGAATTTCGTTAATATCGGTATAGGTACATATTTCTATTCATGATCCAGCCGAAAATCATCATCCCGTTAATTCATAGTATCGACAGATCTCGTTTTGGGTCTTCTCGATGTCTCGCTAAATATATTTTGTCGACGTGTTTTATAACGTGATTATGCCTTTTCAGGACAATGAATTTCTTATTGGTTCCCATTAGTTGTATCCGTGCTCTCTACTTTAGTACAAACTGTGTTGAAGGGCGCAGTGTCTTCCTTTATAACCGGTACATCGTATTCGGAATCTGGACTAGTTTACAGCAATAAAAGTCCTGATGTATCCGGATCACTGACATTTATGACCTTCGTCGGATGTTAACGACCTATTCTCGTCGTCTAGATTACTTGGTGGTTAGTCATTAATGAAGGTGACTTATGCAACACTTACATGATGTGATACGTTGTTCTATATTACCAGCGATTGTGTATAAAGCTTTCATGGTGCTAACCTTCTTAGATGACATTGGTATGATGCTTTCAGATATTGCATTTATAGAAATAGATTGATATGTATCGCAAATCAATACAAGGGTTATGCTCTAACTACAACAGCTCAGAGCATCTAAACAATGGAGATGTTAACGTTATAACCCGCAAGCATTATTTTCTGCCGATTTTTACGGGGGACGAGGTAAACACGCATAGCTAACGCGCAAACAGCGCGTGAAAAAGTGTTACACGCTCACTATGATATTATATATGACCAAATAGCGCCATATGACCGGCAGAAGAGTACGCTTTGCCTTGCCACCTCCATTTATAAATGCTCTAAAAGTACAAGGGACATAACAGAAGACACTACAACTACTACACGTATAAATATGCTTTCATTTTCAGCTCTTATCTTAGTCTTCTTACCTTTGCTAATAACTTTCGTCAAGAATTTGGTTTGTTCTTTTGTGCTGGCGTTTTCCTGCGGTGAATACATAATGTATTATAATTATGTAATAACATGTTCTTACCTGGAACAAAAGAATAATTAATTTAAATTATGATTATGATGAGGTTATGATTGAAGTTACATACTTTAGCTTATTATAATATAAGACTTTTAATATGTTTATATTATATCCGTGGTAAAACTGGTAAATAATATCATAGGTATATTAAACGTGATTTACTTAATACACAAATAGATTTACAAACCGACATGGTATACCTTGTAACGTATTGACATAAAACATTTAATTGAATAGTTTATTTATATAAATCATTATTTGTATATGGCGTCGTGACTCGCGGATAGGTTTAAAATACCACAGCACCTACACAAATTATAATATAATAATGAATCAAGGATATTTTGAAGATTGATGAGATCTTGTTAAGTTGTCACCGTGTTACATCATCAGCAGAGCTAAATAACAAAGCAGCTTTACACTAGGAGCTTGCGGAAGTTATGCCACTAAGATTATAATAATCTAGAAATTTTTAGGTTTTGTCCATACGATTTCCCTATATTTGAAATATAAATATAAATGTCCGTATCAGTTTAGAAAATTCTTTGACACATGAGAAATGCAGCAAAGAAACACATTTCAATTCAGGTCATGTAATCCTCCCTCATTCCTTCCTGCCTTGTGACAATCTTGACCAGATGTTTCCTGCGATTGTTGCACTGTCCTCGCTCCATTTCAGTTCGCTAACAATTCACAAACCCAGACTCAAGGCAGTTCATTGATCACGATGTCTCAATCGGGATAAGCGGCAAAGCGAGGTTTACCTAAATAAACCCTTCTAATAAGCCTCTACTTATAGAGGCTTATTAGAAGGGTTTATTTATGAGAGCCTTGATCGCTCGAGAAATAAAGTAAATAAAATAAAATTCCCAGATTAAACCGAATATTTTTGAAGCGAGCGTCTCTGTTTCAGCTTCTGTCTCATGTCCGGCATTTCTCCTCTATTATGATGTATTTTCACACGATTGTCGTGTAAGCAGGTAGCAAGCAGGCAGGTACTTAACGTTTTTTATAGCGTTCAGTATTTGGAAATTGTTTATAATGACAGAGCTATGGAGTTGAAAACGTATATAATCATACTTCAGGTTTGAACTACGCAAAAACCGACTCGCGCATACTGCTCACAGAGCCAATAATAAACCAGCCAATATTTTAGCTGAGCTTAGGTAAAGATATCTGAAGATTCTAGCTAAGGTATAAGGATTTGCCCAGGGCTTAGAAATACTGAAGGTTTGGTATAGCTTTCTGGCCTACGTGACTCCGATCAGCGTGTATCCCTCCAAATCGGTCCAGTAACGAGGCATTGTAGGCTGCTGACGTCAACAGAATCGATTGTAAACCGATATGATCAACACGCAAATGTGTTGGGTGAACGTGTTATCCCTAGATAGAAGCATTGTAAGGGTATCGGCGTAGATTGTGACTAAGTTTTAACGACAACGGGTAGAAGGCATAAAAGTCAACCCTCTTTAACGCTAAATATCTAATTTCTTTTACTCCATAGAGAAGATAAGTCCTTGATATAGGAAAGAAATATAACTAACATATTATAGAATCGAAATGAACTATATTATCCAATGAAATTGGTGATAAAGATAGACGAAGTCAACGTACTGCGTAATCGCTGACGGATAATCACAACAATTGAAATGAAAATATTCCTTTGTTCGATCCTTATTGAACTTCATTGGATAAAATATTATGATATGCATATGCCATGGAAAAATTATTATAATAGGCTTCTCAATATATTATTATTTAGGAAAACGTCTACACAACTAAGATATAAAGTGATACGTAACCCAAAGACCATAGGTACATCAAACATTCCTCCCCACTTCTCACCCGCGTGTGACTGAATCCAAAAATATTAATAAGGTTAGTCATCATCCCTTTTTAGACCATTGAGCTATTTGCATTGACGCAACTTGGCCACTCCATTTGTATCCGAAGTTCTATGAACCGTTCTTTGTCACGATACCTGCAAGTTGCTGTCTGACATTATTTCAGTACATTAGGTTACTTCTGTATTCCCTTTTTGATGTTTGTACTCCTACGCTTTCATTACATCAACTTTTACGGATTTGAGTAGAAGCTGATTGAGTAAGACAGAATAAATAATAGTACAAGTAGAAAATACACGCCATAATTGCATTTGAATATGCTTGGTAAGATACGCAGACTATTTCAGTTCAAACAACAGTTCCCAGCGTCCTTAACCTGTTACCTTTGGGGACGCCGGGAACATGGATTTACTTTAAATAAACAAGTTTGAACGTATGAGGTTGTTACTGTTTAAAAATCTGGAAGCCAAACTGAAAAAGCAACAGAATTCGGTATTGAACCTGTTAGACAAGATAATGACAAGATGACAAGACAATGATATCCATAAAGGTCAGTTCACTGCCAAGTACATAACTGCTATTCCTAGATCAGCCATAAAAAACATACCTACGTAAGTAAATAAGTTAACAATACTTTCGCGTCAACACTTACGTCTACAACCTGTTGAGAGGTAAGCATTTAGCTATAATTTAGCCAACTTTGACGTACAAAATGTAAAACGCATAAAATCTTATAAATAGCACAGCAGAAGAGGCAGTAATTAGTGGAAAATTGTCTGCTAATCACGTAGAGTTGTTATGAATAAACAAATTGGCGGCCATAGTGAAGTGGCTAGTTCATAGCGATGAGCGAAGTTTAATTTAATTAGGAAGCAGTTCAACTAAATACATTTAAAGTTGACAGAGATTGATATAAAACCATCTCCAAACCTACACCGGAACGGAACTTGTTTTCTAAAATTGTTTAAGTTTTAACGCATCTGTACATGATATAGTACCTACAACATAATCCCACTATGATCAACAATAGACTAAGGACAAAGGCACGTCACACGCTGATGAATCGACTCCACCTTTACCCGCACCTGGTTACAGCGATTGCTAGAAATATAAAAAAACCGAAACCGCCTCTAAATACTGTAATCCAACCGTTCCCACAAGGAGATTGAGAACAAAAGATAATAATATTATAAAAAATTGATATCACGTGGACGGAAAATGAAAAGATATTTTCTTTTTAATGATGCGAAAAAATACAGTCCATTGAGACAGCAACAATAATCTATTTACAGAAACGTTTTTGCACTACTCTGCAATTATTTATTTGAAGTTCAGACAATGGTAGAGATGTGGAAGAGGCTAGCTGTGGTATTTGAAGAGAAGAGTAAATAATTTCTGATCACGTCTCGTTTGGACCATGGTACTACATAATTACAATTGTTGTCCCCGAACGAAGATCTGTTTTCTTTTTAGTTCTGGTTATTTTGGGTAGACACAGCCTTTTGGGATAACGATATTTATGATAACTAACGATAGCCGGTTTGTCCATATCAATGGTTGGTTGGTGTGCCGTGACACTAAACTTTGAAATCATTATTCATCACGAACCGGCGACAACATATACGCGTAGTTATACAGGCACCATCATTGTGCGCGTGCGCATCAATATGCCATCATCGTAATGGCGTGACGCACGCGCTATCAATGGTGGACTTAAGACAATTACGGCAATTATTCGATTGGAGATAACTATATAATGACCCGTCGGTGAGTGGCGACACCGCGTACCCTGATTCCAAGGGGCTAAGTGAGACCCCTAACCCCTGGCTTGCCTTAACTGGCTGTCCGGGGGGTGGAAGTCGCAAGAGCTAAGAACCTAAGCTCCAGGGTGGAAGTGTTAAAGGGCATAACGCCGCGAGTAGCGTTCAGTGAAAGTGCAGCACACCTCTCGAAGCCCTAAGCCACCCACACCAATGATGCTTCCTCGGCACCAATATGCGGTAGCCACTACAGGAGGCCCATTTAGTGGGTGGCAAGTCATCACCTGCCTCAAACATTTTGATATGAGACAAAATTGGCAGGTGCCGTTCTCTCATCCCATAAGCCAGATCATTATAATCCATCAATAAGTTCACCACAATATCCCAGATATTTTTACCTTCATATTATACAAAATAGTTATATCAATATTCAACATGTAATAAAGAAATATGTAAAACACGGTCACATTTGGTCCTCGCTGAAATGCAAACTATCGACGTCAGGTCCAGGGATAGTGTGACCATGTTATAGTTATCTTTGTATTCAAAAAGGCCTCTTGGTGTTAGCTTCGGCCCACCAATGCCTCTCAAATGACCGGGCTAGACCCGAGAATGGAAATGAATAAGAAAATAATAATAGCTCAAATGTATGCGAGTATATAAATATACACACAATCAAAGGCAATAAGGAGAATAAGGTAAATCGTTCGGGCAATCAGGAATTCGCGCGTCTAAATCAGATCATACTAATGACGTCCATATAGTCATAAAGACACATTTTGATGGTTATATTCACACGGTGTGGTTAATATTACAATAGGATGTTTCTAGAATAAGCAAACATGTTATTATTTAAAATTTCGTACTCAATTTCCCATGAAATTTGATTGGCTTGTGGTTTGCATAAAGTTTTCATAACAATAGCTGTTAAATGATAATTTGATGATTACTATGAGGTTATATGCTATAGAAGGCAAATATTATATTTAACAATGAAAATTAATTCGCATATGTAATTATAAATTAGCCAGTATTGCTAAGTTTAATGATTTGGGAATATAAAGACTTGAAGTCGAGCACGTTCACTTCAGAGATTCAATAGTAAAAAGTCTATAAAATATTTTTTGCATGTGGGCTCTCATCTCAATAAACACAAAAAAGATTAAAAACCAGATTGAAAAACAAAACTACTTATAGCAAAGCGACAATAAAATAAAAAATTCAATAAACTTTATCAGGTTACCAGGCTCTTACATATTTATGGAACAAATATTCCAAACAAAGCACTATTTATTTCATAAGGACAGGACAATTCAAAGGGTAACTCTTTTTTTCAACCATTCAGTATTCTTTCATTACGAATTTTTAAATCTCTATAAATGTTTTTGATATTTTAATGGCTTTAGTTTCCTAAACTAAATAATGAATGAGAAAAGCTAAATTCATTTAGGCTTGCCATCATCCGATGGGGAAGAAAGATTCTCGAGTAGCGACCACGAACCGGAAGGCGCAGCGTAGGCAGACCCCCCACTAGGTGGAAAGAAGACCTGGTGAAACCCGCGGGGAGCCGATGGATGCAGGAGGCAAGCAGCCGCTTAAAGTGGCGCTCTCTGGGGGAGGCCTATGTTCAGCAGTGGACGTCTACGGGCTGTTGTTGATGATGATGACGCCATCATCCACCCCTAAACCTTCATGTTTAGTGAAAAGGAAGGAATATCATTTTTCTTTGTATCAGTCGTATCGTGACTTGACGTAATAGAGTTTTTGTTTGGACACAGGTTTTTTCGGGTCGAGAGTTAAAACTCAGGTGCCCATGATTATGAAATAGAAAAAGTTAGATCTTCTCTACGTGTTTTGCAGTATGTCTATAGATAGTAGATACGTTACACCTACAACATCTAAAGTGTCTTCCCACATTCCTAACTTAATAGCAGACTAAGCCGAAACTTGACCCGACCAGGGATCGATGTCAAAAACTGCAATGTTGTGCAAATTTACATTTTCATGTTAATAGGGTGCTCACGAGTTGTAAGCAGCAACTTTGTTCTTTATACGACCTGAGTCAATGTTGAAATTCACGTGTGGTGTGCTGATCAGTTATATTTTGTCTGGTTGACAAAATAAGCGCTGCAAAATGGAGTAGTATTGAAGGAAACAATTACAAATCTCCTTTCTCTTCTTTCTATTTTTCCTTGACTGATTTGACCAGTATATGCATACTGTAAAACCCTCTATTAATGAATATTTTTTGGAATAGCTGGCCCAGTATTATCATCATATGGTTATTGATCGCAAGTATCGCAACCATTTCATTGAACAATTATAACACCCACAAAACCATTACGGGCAATCGAATTATAAGACACGATGAGTTTTCCGTGAAATTAAGAGCGATAATCTAAATATTATCTGCCATAGATGAATAAGCCACTCGACTAAAGGTTATATTCTATGAAGTCCATTATCTAAACCACATTATAACTATACTCAGGATGAACATGGGATTAATAAATGTAAACAATGGATAACTGCCAAAACAATCGAAAGAATATTAGTGCGAATATTTTCGGCCATGGGTGGAAACTTGGGAAGGGGTCAAGTCACGTTGTGTATTATTTATTTAATCGACAACCTTACGTGTGCGTACACGATTCTTCCACTTTTCCGTGCAAAGGTTAAAGACGTCTCACAGTGTTGAACTACTCTACATATTACCTCAGCTCCTCAGGTAGTGGCTCTGATGGCAGGTTGTGATAGCGAGGGGTGGTCACCTGCCGTAACGGTGCTGAGGCAGGTGCTGTGCCACCTGTGTGCCTTGCTGTGTCGATTTTAACGGAATTTACAATTAATTCTCTATATGCAAATTATGCAATGGTGTGTGAAGATATAAAAATAAAATAACTCAGCTCAACGAAATGATTTATCTGAACCGAAAATTATGGACCCGTGGACTCTGACAAAATGAATTAACTGCGATTGTAACTGCCTGCTTATTTCTCTATTGTACTCAGACGGGAATCCAATAATATAATCTGAGACTAACATTATCATTGAAGATAATCCGAAAATTTTCAGACATAAAATAGATAATCGCCGTTCAATTTAGCATCATGAACATCATACACACAAAAAGTTACGCAGCAAAATAAAAATACAAGCATTTTAGAAACCTTAAGGTTATCTATACCTCACGACTAACAAAAAAGCAAAGAAAACGATATTGAAGATGTTAAAAATAAACCTGACCCGAGCAAACATCGGCTAGCACGGACGATAAAAATCTTTATAGACATCATAAAAGAAGCTAAACGTTGTCATTATTAGAGCAAAGTCTGACGCTATGATTGATTATGATAACATATACGAATATAACATCGAATGCGAGATAGCTGCAGCCCTACCGTGTAAGCATTCTGGTAATGAACATCGCCTGCCATCCTGCTTACGCCAATGTACAAGCCCTTGAGTGCGAGCAAGAGAGCACACGATTACGATTGCCACCGGGCTTACGCGGTAAGGCCACTGGTCTGATAGTGAGGAGATTATCATAAATATTCCATTGCCAAGGTGCCAGATTTTGCAGTTTCGTTGCTTTAAAACCAGTTTCTAATCTCCGGTATTTAAGATTTCGTTAGGTCATTTTGATATGGCGGGCAGGCATATTTTCGATCGATCAAAGTACCTATTGATAGATGTTGAAAGTGCATGTAACATTTTAGAACGAAACACAGCTGGCACAATTAATACGAGAAAGCGGTAAGTTTGGGAGTCTTGTGACGCTAGGAAAATTCCTGATAATTATGTTTATTCAGCAGGCTTTAATTCCACAGCAATTATTTAAACGAGTTTAGCATAGAAAAACCAAAGTTCACAGAAATCTTTAAAAGTAGACCGGTCAAAGGCAAATCGACAAAAAATAAACAAAATCAATGATTGATGTTAAAACCAAATAAACACGCTGAATAAATATTGTAATGGTTACATTGGAAGTTGTAAATCATACTCGTGATCATCGAATGTCATTGCGATTTCCGTTATGTCCGGACCGAGTCGCATTTGTAAACAAAAATATCCTTGTAGAGTTAAAACGGTTTAAACAGATGATTCAGAGGTTTGGTTTAGCTATAGCTTGCGCTGAACGTACGCTACGGTACGTAAGCTTGCTTGAACAGAGTACAGTTTCTAACTCCAAGTAAACTCTAGGTAAACGAAACCCACTGTACATCGTTTGAATTTTAGTATTTAGGGAACTCCCATCGTTTACCTTTAATATTTTGGTAAATACTAAGTTGTGAATCAACTCTTCAGCTGTGTTGGTCAACGGTCCAGTTGGATTGCGCCTCCACAAGTCCCACAACAATGCCAATATAAAATCATCAGGCAGTTTTCATAATGTTTGAACTCCGTGGCGGCAGAAAGTTATTTTCCTCATTCATTTAAAATGACTTGTATTAATTTAATTTTACTTTGTTAACAGAAAATGGAGATTATTAATGTCTTTACAATGGAAAATAGGGATAAGAACCAACATAAAATAAACGACTACGTAACCTCCGAAACGGCGCCGATCCCTAAACTTAAATCGTCAGGATGAACAATGCGATCAAACCTTTTAGAGTGATACTGCATGCATTACAACATAGTAGGTATACGGTTTATTTACATTACACATAGAATGAAAGAGGAAAGCCTGCGCGTATAGGTCTTTAGCCCATACTTCTCAGAAAGCGCTAAGGAAAAATCATCATCATCATCTCATTAAATAGAATTTATTGAGAAACGTCCTTAGCGAAACAAACCTACCTTTATAAACGTACAATTTCTTGCAAAGTATACAATACACACACTATGTAAGATTCAGAGAACATAAGTATTGTATCTGTTTCACTGATATAATTATACCCCAAATATCACGATTTAGATACCTCACGGGGAAGCGACATCAATTAATCATTAATATGAAAACATAGCGTTTAATTACATGCAGCATAGCGTAGTGTTTGTAAAATGTTTTTCATCGTCCATTGCCGGCGAATTTCTTAATTGAACAATCCAACTATGACATCAAAGAATTGCTGTCATAGCTGCTAATTACAGCATTTTAAAGTTTGAGTCCTGTAGAATCCCTTTACCAGACTACTGTTTCCTCAACGGGATGTGGTCATAACGACTTCTAAGCGACGCGGAACATTGTCATCCGGCTACTTTTGAGGTTTCCAAAAGCACCGAAACGGTTGAGACTGAAACTTTCTGTATCGGTCATACATCTTATAGCTAAACTGATATCAAAATTAACATCTAAAAATGTGTTACTCCACCAGACAATAAGTTCGTTAAATGCATACAATCAAAGCAAATGCATGCTACTAACCGTTTTAGTCGTATTTGGTTTGCGCGCGCGCAGCGACATATACGCACGGTCCATCGCCGCCACAGCACCATTCGTGCCACACAACATCACTAGCCACAACACAAAAAAAAAACTATCTAATCAGAGGAGGTTCTTTTTTCAAAATTACGTTTTTGATTCAAAATACTGTTCGTTTTTTAGTGTGTGCTCGATGGAGCGTTCGTATGGACTGCGCGTGCGCCGGTGTTGCCCCTCCCTCGCTCTCTATTTTCGGAGCCCTGTAGTTCCCCCCGACACAGCTGAGCGGGTAGCAGTGGGCCGAGTGCCTTTGAACCGAGTGACGCTGAATCGCAGGATGTGCAAGTGGGTGGAAAGGGGCTGACAGTATGATTTGATTCTTCCTGAACCTAAATGGAGTTAACGATTACGCTGATTTTAGTTTTTTGACAGATTCATAATTGAATTGGATCAGTGTTATTTTTAATATCATGTACGTTGGTTATTAACGGGAAAGAAATATCAACAAAAGCAGTTCTACCTATAAGCTTTCAAATCCATAAATCTAAGGTCTTAATTAAATGCGCTTCATTATTACATACGCCACAACTTCAAAAATTTGGGTTATTTTTGTAATTTCTTTAGATATTTAATTTAATACGATAACGAAATTAACATAAAAACATAATTGCATCGCATATTTGTATAGATCGTATTTTCGTATTTTCACCTAGCTAGATCTTTATCAATAGACTTGACCTACTGCACTTGTTTAACTAACCGCCTCAGTTTGGAACAATTACGCCATATGCGTCCCCCCGTATATGGATGTAGGCGACATATAGAATGTCGCCTACATCCATATACGGGGGTACTATCCAATTATACTTGTAAATAGAAACACCTAATTTTAAACTCTATTTTTGTAGCACTTGGGCCCAGAATCGCACCTTGTGATACTTCACCTAAAACAGAAGCCAGTGGACCTATCTTTAACTCTGTTTCTTAGACGTTAAGGCTGTTTTAACAGTTCTTATTTCAAGGATATTAAGGAACATTAAAAAAGGTACTCAGCACCTGAATGTGTAAGGAAATCATGTCACATGGTGTTGCGTTAGCTTTCACGTATGCACCCGGTGTTGTTAATGAAATAGATCTACGTACCACTGATAACGTGTTGGTCAACTTTTAAAAGGTATGTGAAAGGTGTGTGCACCTAATAAATGTTGCTACTTACTACAGTTGGATTAATAGCACTGCCTGGAAAAACCTAGTTGCAAGAGCTAGTGATAAGAAAAATGTTGCCAGCAATTGCTTAAAGCAAGTAGAACGTTTCCGTAATATGTGGTGACTTGAAGGTATGAACTATGAATAACTTAATGTTTGAGACAGAATTTTAATATCGTTTGGTAGCGAAATGAAGACTCAAGTTGTTCTACTACTGTTTTATGCTCAAGTTTTATAGGTGCAACATAATTAAAAAATTCTTGCGAGTTTCTGGAAATCCGCAAGCGTAACCGCATGTAAACGTCTTTCGTACAGCGCTGACCCCTTTTCATACCCAGTAGTGGTATATTTAAACATTAATTTCAAGTAAGCGCATAACATTGTTAAAACAATTGGTAGAAATGAATGCACTCAAATTATCCCATACGAGGGGTCAACGGCTTAACGTGGGAACTGGGAACTGGAGAGTCAGAGACCCGAGAACTGGAGGCCTTTTGTGGAAGATGATTCAGCGGAGCAAGGCAGGCTTTGTTTACGGACGCTAGGGTCACGCAGGGGTCAAGATAGAATGAGGTAAAAGGTTTTTGGTACAAGGATTTTGCTGTTCTTCCGTGTCTCGTCTAAGCGGTCTAATTAGTTCTTGGATTGTTATAAATGTGGCATTCATAGATTTTCCTCGATCTCGATTATCTTGATAATGATGATATTAAGCTAATTACAATGGCGTCAGCGTCACATATAGCAATCACTATTTTGTATTATAAATATTACCTATATTATGTCAAATGGACAGAAAACCGATGTGAATTCGGAGACTAGGAGTGCTTGTTTTAAAAAAATAAACGTCCCAATTATTAGAAAAGTTACTTAAGTTCTCGGCATATTGTCTATTCATTGGATGTATTCAGAGTTTTATCTTATGATAAAACATGCAAACAAACAACCAGCAAAGCCTAGTCCATTGAACTTTATAATAAAGGTGAGATGACAGTGATTTAATCATGTTTGTGACATTCGTTACATAAGTGCGCACAAAAGAGAAAGTAATGAAAGATGATTTTGTCCCACTCCAGCGCATTGTTGCGTTAATGCACATAAACCTAATTGGCCTAATGAGTGACTTGTCCACAGACATTCTTCAATTGCCAGTATCAACTCCTGCACCAATTTAAGGTCTGGTCACGCGTCTATGACAATCAGCCACTTCCGGTCAACAAAACAATTTGTTTCTTTTCTCAGTATGTCTGATTGGAGTTAACTGGTAGTGTCTTTTTTGTTGGTATAAACACTGTGATTGTTTCCTGCTTCGTCGGTGATTTGTTGCATGGAAGTGTTATGAGTTTTCGGGGGTTTACCTTATGGTTTTCAATTATATCAACATCTTAGTTCTTAATCATTTCTTTTAAATACTTATTACTATTAATTAATATACTTATTTACTCTCACTCTTACTGTTTCCCTAAATGACTATAAGCTCAATTTTATGCTTGTAAATTTAATCTTATCCATAACTAATTCAGTTTTTTCATTCAACTTGGTCATCATAAATATCAGCAAAGACCAAATTAAATCGACGAACCCAGTTCAGAAGAATTTATCCAATCACTGTACAATACTCAAGGTCCCACACTTCCGTCTTCAATTAAACTTTCCTAATGCCGTCGTAAAACACTACCACACGAGGGAATGCAGTAATAAAGACACAGTTAAACACCCAGGACGGGTGTGCAGACTGCAGACGGACTGAGGGTCCTTAACTACCGGATATTGGGCACGTATTCTGTTCGTAAGGTTATTACTCCATGCATGTTAGCCTCTTCCGAGTTTGGTTCTACAATGTAGTGAGATGAGTGAGAACCTTTCAAGGATAGTCAGTCACCTGAAGAATGTTTAAAATTGACACTGGCTTCACTGCAACTACTGTAAGCGTTAAGCTTTTGGGTTCCTCAAAGTGAAGGCACTTGTATATACCTACTCTTTTCAGATAAAACTATTTTCATATAATATATTCATTATGGCAGTGTTACATAGCAAATTAACTTTACTTTCAAACGGTATGCATTTTAGGAATTAATAAAAGCACTTTGACTTTCAACAGTAGGTACAAATCTAATTTCAAGTCTTTTAACATATATCCAATGTTGATCTAACGTTCAAGTACAGAAGTCATGAATTCTTGGAATAAACAAGCGAGATCAAAAAGTAGGTCCCGCAGTTTAGAGAGCTCTTTAATAGGCGTCGATTAAACTTTATTAACGGCCCTAATTAGCCGATTGTCGGTGGAAAGTGCTGGCCACACTGAAATGTCACAAATGCATTAATGGGGTAAATTAAATGCGTCCGTGTTCTTGGTACTAGGTGATTATATAGTCTATTAAATTAATTGTGAAGACTCGCAAGCTGGACAGCTGTGGGAGCCAAACCAACTATGATACACTGAAAATTGTATTACAGTTGTCTGAGTTGGTATGATATTTCTGCTAGATATTACTCTTTTTAGCACTTGTTATATTTTACTAGAAATACATGTGCCACGTTTGGTAATACTAGCACGCATATGCTAACCTAGGTATAGAAGAAGTGGTAAATTCAATGGCTTCCAAACTTCCAACATAGATATGAATAAGCAAGTGCCAAAGTAAAGACAACATCGAAATTCTAAGTTAACACTATTGAGTAAGTGTGTACAACCACTAACAAAGAAACTCAACCATTAATATTCAGCAAAAAGTCAAAATTGTAAGTTCCTTTACCTTCTAGCCCTTTTATGTTCACACACTCTAAAACAATCATCGATAAATTTACGAAACAACAAAGGGATCGCCATAAATTTCGTTAAGGATCACGATGAAGATGAATCGGTATCCCACGTAAAGCCCGCAGACACTGAGTTTGCACATCTTAATAACATCTCGGATTAACTTTTTATGCACTTAATAAACATGCTAAGGATGCCGAGCGGTAAACTTCCGAGATGAAAGGCGCGCAATTCACCAATACCGACGTAATTGTGCACGCCACCGGCTTGGAAAACACCGCAGGTTGGGGTTGGGGTCTCAACATCTCAAGTATGCCTACCGTAGTTAACATGCCTTTTATAGCTGTTGCTGATGTTTACATAAAACTTAACGATGCAGCGCTTAGTGACACAGCAGAAGATTAAGACTCGTTTGCTGAAGATAATTTCATTCCATATGGTTCAAGTATCATCGCATCCAGCATAAAGACCTCAAGAAAGTTCAGGTTGCATATGGAGTTGTGGTAAACACGTCAAGTACCATTTCTAAAAGAAAAGTATAAACATAACACTTCATTTAGAAATAAACAATTATAGAAGTACTGATTGAAACGCTAAATTAGGTCAGGTACTCATGTCTGCCTAAAGTATGAGTTGAGAGTTGCCGATTCAACTAATAGGTAATCTAAGAAGTGTCTTCCTAACTAGCGAAATGAGACAAATTTTGTTTTTGCCATCTCGATCCTGTACGAAGACAACCAACTATTTAAACAAGAATGCTGTGATCAGTGATCACAGAGACCGCAGCTTCAAGAGTAAAGATTGATTAACATAGCGTTCAGTGAGGCAAAATATGATACGCCGCGACGTGGGCGCCGGCGCCGTGCGCGGCAAGCGAGTTGGCGAATTTAACGCACACGCTACATCAATGGATCCGCATTATTTATATTATAGCCATTCATTGGTTAGATTTGTTTATTATAAGTCTAGTACGTGGTATATAGAGTATGTTTCACAGTTCAGATTGCCTCAAATTAAACTGAACCAATATCAAGTCTCTTTTCTCAATGCAACTTGTTATGTTAAAGGTATTGGCCAGTCAAGATTTTGACTGGCATACTCGCGTCAAATGTGCATGTCAAGTCGTCTCTGAGTAACGGTGGACGTGTGCTATTGTTTATTAACAGGCGCGCAATATACATAATTATGAGTACTTAGAATGGATAAGTATATAAAATTGTTAAAAAAAAAAGGTTGGCGTAAAAACTGTAACAGGCAGATTCTACATTTTTGATAGGTTATACAATAAAACTAAAGGACATAATAGGAGTTCAAAGAAAGTGTACGCGCAAATAGTATGCCGCGCAAATAAGAACAGATTTAATAATTTTGTCTTACACAACACCAAATCCAGCTTAAAACATATTACGAAGTAATAGCTAGTTTTCACTGATAGTTTTCTAGCGTAGGTACCTGAGCAGACTAAGACAAGTGATGAGTAGAAACAGCGCTACAAGCTACAAGACTTCTGTTTAGACTGGATAGTCGGCAGTGCTGAGTCACGCACGCACGCGGCGCCAGCGTTACATTGAATTGGAAACATCACTCGTGTCAAATTGGAAGCAGTCGGAAACATTACTGGAATCCTTTGCTGGAATCGGTTTGATGGTTTTGATGTCAAAAGGTTTAGAATATCATCAACCGTCATGTGCTCAGTTGTTTTTCATATGTTCAATGCTGGCTTATTAATAGACGCGATATGCGATATGATAACTCACTTCAATTTTACTATCATTCAGACTCAGAGGTCATCCACAACAGGCACAATTAAGTTAGCTACTTGGGCTTGAATTATTTCTTTGCCATGAGCATGAGCAATGATCGATCTGCATAGGGGATTAGAATCTGGTATCGGAGAATCGGTAGCCGCACGTGTTCTGCCACCGACATTCATTCGCATTACGCATTACTAAACATCTGATTACAGTCAAAGCTGTATGTATGTGCCTACTATAGATATACTATATAGTAAGTAGTATTGGTGTACTGGACCAGACAATTTTAGTCATTAGTTACTTAATATTTGTCATGCGATTCGTATTCCACTGTGCCAATGCCAAGCCAGTAACTATATACTGGCTTTTGTATGATGCACTATCCTGACGTGTTTTTAGAATTTCTACAGGCCTATCTATATCTTCACTTCTATATAGTTGTCAGCTTTACATTTTAGCCCATATCCGTATATATCCGTACGTGCATTTTTGCACGTTCCGGTATTTTTGATTGGTATTCAATGATTTTTGTGTGTGTGAGCTAATGCTTTAGTTAAGATGCTCAAGACAATGCTACTCTTAAATGCCATACGACAAATAAGTTGTTTGGACTTCTTTTCAGCAATGGTTTTCGAAATTTTTGAGCATCTATTTAAGGATGCGGTTGACGAAAAGACATTGGCTACTGTAAGTGTAAGTATTACTGTTTTTTTTCTTATATTTTGGCTCCACACATAGTGTATTTAGCCAGTGTCAAGTATTGTAACTATTCATCCTTAAAGAATATATCACGTAAAGTCAAGTCATAGTCATAGTCCAGTCTAAGTCAGGTAGTCGTAGTCCAGTCTAAGTCATGCTCCAGTAAAGTGGTGGCAACTTTACTAGAAGCTTCTATGGAATTTTGGAAGCAACACGAAAACTCACGTTTCACCACATTATATCACTTGCCCACACTCATGCTCGTAATTCAGCACTTAATGCGTAAAACGCCACCAATTTTAAACATTAATACTGGAAAAGCACAAGTTTTGAGAAATAATACAATGCAACGACGTGAACATTTCCGCGTTCCCGCCAAAACTCAAAGTATTAATTAATTACTGTTAATAGAAAAGACTCGGAAAGACACAAGTTCCCAAACGGATTTCTTGTCACAGATACAGGACATGTTCATGAGGTACAGTTGTCACAGATAGTTTAAGTTATCTTTCGGAGCCCTGAACTTACCGAATCTGACTGAACTGCCCTAAGCACAAATTGAGTAGGAGTATTGGATTAGGTAGTAGGTATTCACTAGGTAATGACTAATACAAAATATGTTCTATTTAGATTAACATGTAGTACATACAGTTCTGAGTCACGAGCTTCCACAGACGGAAGATTGAATGTTTGTTTTTGAAAACTGTGGTGTTATTAAATCATCATTAACATAATATTATTGTTTAGCGTGGTCCGATTACCTGGAATATTGATTATTTAGGTCAAAAATATTCAGGATTCCGGCTTAGAACTGTTTATATTCGTTTTGACTATTAACCGAATGTATAATAGTTTTCTCGAAAAAGTTTATAATAAAGCCTACAACGAATAGAGATTAGCTCCAGGGATAGATAGCAAATATTTTCTCTAGCTTTCATCTATTAATTGATTTCGAAATTATCAGCAGAGGGAAATGTACTAAGAATATAGTTTCTATCAATGCCACCGCCTTGTTATAAAGCCAGAAACCTACTCGCGTTGGTGGTTGAGTCAACTTGACATATTTATGGAAAACCACAACGGATGAGCCCAGCTATGTCTCAAGTAGGTGCAATGTCTTGGAAAAATACAGACATATTTTATATTCCGAAGTCTTATTTGCATTTTCAGGAATATCGATGAGTTCAGTTGATGCATAAAACTGAAGCAAGCTGGTTCCCCCGGTATAATGTTCATCATCATCATGATTTAAGTTCATTCAGAATCCCCACGATAAAACGTCGTATGAAATAACATATCAACAACTAGTACTTTCGTTTTGTCTATTCTATTGCAAATTCACTATCTGACGAAGTAAGCTGAATAGATTTTGCATACTGGAATCGTATTTCAAATAGCCAATCGGCTATTGGCAGAAGCATATGCCCTAGTTCCATAGTATCTGTACCTAACGGCCACCCACCGGAACCTGCTAAGCCACATCTCTTTATCAAGGAGTACTAACTCCTCGGCCACCGGCGATTATGCGCCATAAAAGATTCTGATACAATTCGCAATTTACCTATTGCCGTTTGAATACAGGGCTGTCATATGGGTCCTAATGGTAATCACTTTGAAATCAAAGCAGCTCTAAATGAGAACGCTATTTTTATTCACGGCATAAGGCGATAATACTTTATAAAGGCATATGCTTCAAATATTGACACCAATATCTGACAAAAAGGAAAGTTTGATGAAACTAATCTTAACAAGAGTAAATTCGGTTGGATATTGTCGTAATACCGATATTTGCAATATTGACTAGGAAAAGTTATCAAAACTTTAAGTCACTTTTCTGTCATTGAATCAAGGAAAATCGCATTTGACACAAAAAGATTTGGTCTTTAAAATAATAATAAGGAACACAAAACAAGCCCCAAACAAAAAGGTAACCCTAACCCCGTAACAAATCGTAACACTATAATAATTTGCCTTAACACCGCTAGACATAGAACTGTATCGCACGTGCTGGGGGCAAAGCCCTGCAACGGTGCATGCGTGCGAGACGGATATAATGGAATAGGTGCAAGAGGGAAGGAGACAAAGAATGTTTGAAGACCTGACTGTGTAAACAAGCATTGTTTTTGTCTACGATATTAGATGAAAGGCTAACGAAAAAAACCTTATCTAGGTAACGCTTAATCCCCCAACGCTTGCAGATACTGTAATATGTTCTATATGTTAAAATGAGTTAGAAGTTGATAAGTAACCACATACAGCTCAGAGAAACTAACACAAGCCTTGCCTGAAAATGATTACACTGCGTAATCCCCATTCCATCGTCGGGCAAGACTCGAAGCTAAACGTCATTGCTACGATAGATGTGTCCCGAATGCAGACGAAGCGTTTCTCACTTTCATCATGATTACACTGCTTAATTCCCATATTGCCATCGATCAACAAGACTCGCAACTAAACGTTATCGCTACACGATAGATATTCCACGAAGCGTTTCTCATCACTTTCATCAATGTGGACCTTTTGCCGGTGTCCATTTCCATGCAGGTCTAGCATGAGCTATTAACACTTTAGTCTATACTCTAAGTATAAACATTACGCAGATCCTTTCATACAATATTTCTTGCATTTTGTTTGGTCAAACAACTCGAGTGTCTTCTCTAGTCGAATAGGTATCTTCTGGTTGAGCATATTCAATTTTAGACCGTATTATCTCATGTGAGATGGTGGTGAAACGAAACGAAAACCTATTTAATTAGCTGACTGACAGACAAGGAGCACGAAACGATGGGATATTTAGAGGGGTGCCGTAGGGGTGTAAAAACGAGCAAAAAATCACGTAAGTTGTATGTATGGTCATATAGCATCCTTAAATATTATTTTATTCTGGTTTTTAGTATTATTATAGCGGCAACAGAAATACATCATCTGTGAAAATTTCGACTTTCTAACTATCACGGTTCATGAGATACAGCCTGGTGACAGACGGACAGACGGACGACAGACAGACAGACAGACCATTAGATCATTAGAACTAGTAACACTGTCTGTAGTAACTTTTCTGAGAGCCGGGTACTAATTACTACATAACGTTTTCATCTTCAAGCGAACAAAGCCAATACTAATAGCAGAAAAGCATGGAAAATCACCGTGAACAGAGCAGAAGCAGGACAATGGCCCAAAGATGATAATTGGTTATGTAACAACAGAGAACAATCAGGGTATAAATCTGGAATTTAAATATTAGGTACCTATTCGTTTTGCAAACTTAATACCTAAAACCGAGTCCAGACTAACTATACTAGCCGTTTAGTTAATAGATAGATTCTTTCTGGTTAAAGAGTATGTATCTACTTCTTATTGCCGTGTAGGCAAGTGGTCAACTGGTCATGGTCAGCCCTGGTGTCAGAATTTTTAGGCCGCCCAAAGGTCTTGGCTTAACGACTATTGTCTTATGACAACATCCGGGACCAACGGCTTAACTAACCCCCCGAAGCACGGTAGCGCTCAGTTGTAAATACTACTTTTTGCAGCGGTCACCCATCAAAGTAGAGACAGCAACGAAAGTTGCTTTACTGATCGGTTAGAGACGGGAGTCGAGCTTCGCTATGAGGGCTAATAGAGTATGTACTGTAAAGAATAGATACGGTATTTTTCAAACTTGGTATTACCACAGTGGTATTCCATCTTTGCCAGCTTGAAGGAATTTCAAAATTGGCTTCACCGAGTCTGAATTTAGTAGATACCGCGTAAACATGTTAATTTTCCCACAGTTTTATAAATAACTTCAGCCGATGGAAAGTTAGCATCTATACAACGTGTCTATAATTAGAAGACAATGACTGCAGGAAAACACCGCGGAAACAGCACCCACGAGTCAACACTCAGTGAATGCCAATGGGAATCGATTGAACGCGCACGGCGACAATAGCTATAGCTAATGGCATCGGTACACAGTCAGTACACTCGACGCTTTGCTCAACGGCGTGAGTTACAACAACAAAACTGTAGGTGATATGCGCGGGCAGGTGGTTTCAGAGCGGTTCTAATTGTAAAACTTAAAGAAGCAAGACAAAAATAATCAGCTAACTAGGTATTAAAATAAAAGCTACAAACTTCGGAACCATCTGCTATAGGTTGGTGTCGATCTGTCGATGTAGTCGACGTAAGCATTTTAAGGCTCAGGAAAATGGGTGAACATAAAACTTTGCTGTTATTTACGCTCAAAATCAAAGTATTTTAGGGTTTTTCAGTATTTTTACAACCCAACATCAGAAAATTGAAAATAATGTAAATTAACTTTCTATATGTACTTAAAGGCACAATAACAGTCGTTGAGCCAAATCAGAAGCCTTTGGGCGGCCTAACAATATTGACTATCGGACTGATCACTTGGTTACACGAGAAGAAGAATCAAATAAAAATCATGTCAACATAACTATGGCAAGCGTATAATAAAAGTGTTTGAAAAAATAAGTTCTCCCAAAAGCACCCGAGCTGTCGATGATCTATGCAATAAAGAATGAAGTGTGCGGTGGATATAATCGACTAGCCAGTCTCGCTTGTGTTGCGCTAATGATTACAATTGGAATCGATGCGGGTGGAGTCACGTTCCTCGGGGCAGATCCTTGTCTACATGGGTTACGTAGTTTTAGGACGATACACATTTATTTTTAGCGGTAACTGTATTGTTGATTTGCTTTTGTAGTCAATTTGACTTGCTAAAGTACCTAAGGAAAAAGCTAATTTTAGCATTTCATCGTCATATTATTATTATAGGTGTTTAAAGGTTTATATGTATAACTAGTATTTTCCTCCGTGCGCGGGCCGCGTGCGGCCCGCGAGGACGTTTTCGTGGCTGTTGTATTTATAAAAATGTTATACTTTAGTTTAAACTTGTAATTTTGCAAGAAGTAGTACAAAACAGCGGTATTTTTCAAAGAAAATGATAATTGATCTGACTTTTGCATGGCGGCCATCTTGAAAAATGCTGTCAGTCATGTAAAAGGTCAAAATTTGAAATAAGCCTCTTTTAAAATCCCCAAATATAAAATATCAGCCGGATCTGAGTTACTATAAAATCGGACGCCATTTTGAATCTGCCATCTTGGAATTATTTTAAGTCTATGAGAAAGCCTCCGTTGTTCCTTTGTTATGAGACCAAACACGCCTTGTCGGCTTCTATAAGTTCCGATTGTGGGCGTGTTTTAATTTTGTATGGCGGTCATTTTGTTTTGTTTATCAATTATATGTCAATTTGAATCAAGGATCCTGAAAATATTTAGATCTTAGGTAAGACAGGTTAGTTAGATAAGCTAAAATCAATTAAAAAAGTCGCATTAGTAAAACAAAGTAAATGTAGCGATGGGTAGTTTGAAGCTCCTCCTCGCTTCGCTCGTCGTCGCGGTAGATGGTTTGAAGCTCCTCCTCGCTTCGCTCGTCGTCGCGGTCGATAGTTTGAAGCTCCTCCTCGCTTCGCTCGTCGTCGCGATAGGTAGTTTGAAGCTCCTCCTCGCTTCGCTCGTCGTCGCGGTAAGTAGTTTGAAGCTCCTCCTCGCTTCGCTCGTCGTCGCAATAGGTAGTTTGAAGCTCCTCCTCGCTTCGCTCGTCGTCGCGTTAGGTAGTTTGAAGCTCCTCCTCGCTTCGCTCGTCGTCGCATTAGATAGTTTGAAGCTCCTCCTCGCTTCGCTCGTCGTCGCGATAAGTAGTTTGAAGCTCCTCCTCGCTTCGCTCGTCGTCGCGGTAAGTAGTTTGAAGCTCCTCCTCGCTTCGCTCGTCGTCGCGGTAGGTAGTTTGAAGCTCCTCCTCGCTTCGCTCGTCGTCGCGATAGGTAGTTTGAAGCTCCTCCTCGCTTCGCTCGTCGTCGCGGTAAGTAGTTTGAAGCTCCTCCTCGCTTCGCTCGTCGTCGCAATAGGTAGTTTGAAGCTCCTCCTCGCTTCGCTCGTCGTCGCGTTAGGTAGTTTGAAGCTCCTCCTCGCTTCGCTCGTCGTCGCATTAGATAGTTTGAAGCTCCTCCTCGCTTCGCTCGTCGTCGCGATAAGTAGTTTGAAGCTCCTCCTCGCTTCGCTCGTCGTCGCGGTAAGTAGTTTGAAGCTCCTCCTCGCTTCGCTCGTCGTCGCGATAGGTAGTTTGAAGCTCCTCCTCGCTTCGCTCGTCGTCGCGTTGGTGATTTTGACAGAATGTATGGCAGCCATTTTGAAAAACGGTGGATGTCTAAAAGAAGCTAAAGCATGTTAATCAGTATCCTTGCGGATACTCAGATATCAATTTTCATACGGATTGGAGATCCATAACAAAGTTCAGTAAAAAGTATGAAATTTTTCAAAATAGCGGAATCAAAAATTTTTCCCCATATTCTTACTAAGTATCTAAGGGGAGTCTTAGATATCGATTTTGATCCTGATCGGATAACTTTTTTTGTAAGTCGATACGTCTCCATCCGCCATCTTGAAAAAAATCTATTTTATTAGTGTTTTGTTTTGTTCCTTTATACATCTTTACTCGATCCCCCGAAACAACTTTTCTATTACATTCATATTGGAGGCGTAAAAAAGGAAAGTTTATATTTTGTTAAAATCACCTTTGTATGGCAACCCTATTGAAAAATGGCGCATGTCAAAATTTGATTTTAGAATGTTGATCAGCATCCTTGGGGACCCCCAGATATCGATTTTCATCCGGATCGGAGAAACTTTTTTTCCCGTCATGACCGAAATTTCCGCCATTTTGAAAAAAAAAATTTTGTCATATCTTCCCTTCCGGCCTCCAAACAATATTAGTTCGAGCTCTTTATACTAAAGTATCATGATTTCGGCGTCATTTCCGGTTTAAATTTGTATGGGTGATTTTTTTTTCCGCCATTTTGTTTTTTTTTTATTTTCTCTAAAATCGTCCCAGGGTTTGCTATGACATTCCTGAGAACGAATATGACCTATCTCATATAGCTTAGCCAGGCCGTTGATGGTCACGATGATGGAAGGTCGGAAGACCAGGTCATGAAATGTTTTGAATTTCGATTGTCCATTTGCATACAAATTTATAAAAATATGATCAAAATTTTCCATAGGTATCGAGAAACAATGAGCCAAAAATGAAAAAAAAAATTTGTATGGCAGCCATCTTTAAAAATGGCTGGATCCAAAATATTTTTTCAAATATCGAATCAGGGACCCCGAAAACCCCCGATGCAAAAAATCAGCCCGATCGGACCAACTTTCAAAATGGCCGCCATCTTGGATCCGCCATCTTGGATTTTCATGACGACCATCCGAAAGCGCCCATCCTCCTCTATGACATTTGGTCGAACACACCCCACCTACCTCTTACCGTTTCCGATTTATAAGCGTTTCAATTTTGTATGGAATTTTTATTTTTTTGTATGGCAACCCCTATTTTTTTTTATTTCTCTCCAAGCGTCCCAGGGTTTACTACAACTTTAGTTAGAACAGGTCACCCATCCGACTTGTAGTTTCCGAGAGCCGTTGACCGGTTCCATCAAGGAGACGATTTTTTGCTGATGTCAGATTTTTCTGGTTGTCACGTGACCGATCTCTATACAACCTCATACTCGGTTTTTCTCCACCACTTCCAGGAGTTCGGGAACAAAAATGTCAATCATGAGTGAGTGAGTGAGTGAGTGGGTAACGAACTTTATATATTATAACTAGTATTTTGCTCCGTGCGCGGGCCGCGTGCGGCCCGCGAGGACGTTTTCGTGGCTGTTGTATTTATAAAAATGTTATACTTTAGTTTAAACTTGTAATTTTGCAAGTATTAGTACAAAACAGCGGTATTTTTCAAAGAAAATGATAATGCGCTTGACTTTGCATGGCGGCCATCTTGAAAAATGCTGTCAGTCAAGTAAAAGGTCAAAATTTGAAATCAGCATCCTTTATAACCCCCAAATATAAAATATCAGCCGAATCCGCGTTACTATAAAATCGGGCGCCATTTTGAATCCGCCATCTTTGAATTATTTTAAGACTGTAAGAAAGCCTCCGTTGTTCTCCGTTGTTAACATGAGTCCAAACACGCTATGCTTGCCTCTATTAGTTTCGATAGTGTGCGCCTTTTAATTTTGTATGGCGGCCATTTTGTTATGTTTCTTCAAAGAGTGTCTATTTTATTCAAGGTTCCCGAAAATATTCAGTTGTTAGGTAAAAAAAGGTAAGTGGTGTTGAAGTTAGGTTAGATTAGCTAAAGCCAATTAAAAACGTCGCATTAGTAAAACATTGTAAACGTAGCAATGGGTAGTTTGATCGTCATCGCAATAGGTAGTTTGTAGCTCCTCCTCGCTTCGCTCGTCGTCGCGATAGGTAGTTTGAAGCTCCTCCTCGCTACGCTCGTCGTCGCGGTAGGTAGTTTGAAGCTCCTCCTCGCTTCGCTCGTCGTCGCGGTAGGTAGTTTGAAGCTCCTCCTCGCTTCGCTCGTCGTCGCGGTAGGTAGTTTGAAGCTCCTCCTCGCTACGCTCGTCGTCGCGGTAGGTAGTTTGAAGCTCCTCCTCGCTTCGCTCGTCGTCGCGGTAGGTAGTTTGAAGCTCCTCCTCGCTTCGCTCGTCGTCGCGGTAGGTAGTTTGAAGCTCCTCCTCGCTTCGCTCGTCGTCGCGGTAGGTAGTTTGAAGCTCCTCCTCGCTTCGCTCGTCGTCGCGATAGGTAGTTTGAAGCTCCTCCTCGCTTCGCTCGTCGTCGCGATAGGTAGTTTGAAGCTCCTCCTCGCTTCGCTCGTCGTCGCATTGGTGGTTTTGAAAATATGTATGGCAGCCATTTTGAAAAACGGTGGATGTCTAAAAGAAGCTAAAGCATGTTAATCAGTATCCTTGGGGACACTCAGATATCAATTTTCATACGGATTGAAGATCCATAAAAAAGTTCGGTAAAATGAATGAAATTTTTCAAAATGGCGGAATCAAAATTTTTTCCCCATATTCTTGCTAAGTATCTAGGGGGAGTCTTAGATATCGATTTTCATCCGGATCGGATAACTTTTTCTATAAGTCGGTACGTCTCCATCCGCCATCTTGAAAAAATCAATTTCATTTGTGTTCTGTTTTGTTCCTTTATACATCTTTACTCGATCCCCAGAAACAACTTTTCTATTACATTCATATTGGAGGCGTAAAAAAGGAAAGTTCATATTTCGTTAAAATCACCTTTGTATGGCAACCCTATTGAAAAATGGCGCATGTCAAAATTTGATTTTAGAATGTTGATCAGCATCCTTAGGGACCGTCAGATATCGATTTTGATCCGGATCGGAGAATTTTTTTTTTCCGCCATGACCAAAATTTCCGCCATTTTGAAAAAAAAAATTTGGTGTTCTTTTCCCTTTTGGCCTTCAAACAATATTAGTTCGAGCTCTTTATACTAAAGTATCATGGTTTGGACGTCATTTCCGGTTTAAATTTGTATGGAAATTTTTTTTTTCCGCCATTTTGGTTTTTTTTTATTTTCTCTAAAATCGTCCCAGGGTTTGCTATGACATTCCTGAGAACGCATATGACCCATCTCACATCGTTTAGCCAGGCAGTTGATGATCACGATGATGGAAGGTCGGAAGACCAGTTCATGAAATATTTTGAATTTCGATTGTCCACTTTCATACAAATTTATAAAAAAAAGTTCAAAATTTCCCATAGGTATCGAGAAACAATGAGCCAAAAATGAAAAAAAAAATTTGTATGGCAGCCATCTTTAAAAATGGCGGGATCCGAAATATTTTTTCAAATATCGAATCAGGGACCCCAAAAACCCCCCGATGCAAAAAATCAGCCCGATCGGACCAACTTTCAAAATGGCCGCCATCTTGGATCCGCCATCTTGGATTTTCATGACGACCATCCGAAAGCGCCTACCCTCCTCTATGACATTTGGTCGAACACACCCCACCTACCTCTTACGGTTTCCGATTTATAAGCGTTTCAATTTTGTATGGAATTTTTATTTTTTTGTATGGCAACCCCTATTTTTTTTTATTTCTCTCCAAGCGTCCCAGGGTTTACTACAACTTTAGTTAGAACAGGTCACCCATCCGACTTGTAGTTTCCGAGAGCCGTTGACCGGTTCCATCAAGGAGACGATTTTTTGCTGATGTCAGATTTTTCTGGTTGTCACGTGACCGATCTCTATACAACCTCATACTCGGTTTTTTTCCACCACTTCCAGGAGCTGAGATCAAAAATGTCAGTCAGTGAGTGAGTGAGTGAGTGGGTAACGAACTTTATATATTATGATTACTAGTCCCCCGCGCTTCTAAGCTATCTGTATTAAAAATTTCATTTCTCTCAAACCGAAAATACGTCATACCGCTGCCGATCCATCGAAATCATTTATACCACCACAAAATACTTATATTGCTCCTAGCGGACACTCAAAAACAATTTTAAGATTTATTCATGCCGACACAATTCCGAAATAACAGTGCATTAATCCGAGTAACCCAATTCAATGCGAGTCCAGCTGAATCAGTGCTGTTATTCCAGCCTACTTTCGTCGTCCCAGAAATGTGTCGTTCACATGTCCACATTCGATTAAACTGAAGAGCATTCTGTGACACGCACATTTCCCATAGAATTAGAAGCTTTACCGTACATGTTTCAGATATATGTACACATAGGTTGGAAAGTAAGGATTAAGTCAGCCAGGTACAATTAATATTGGAGTCATCATTAACAGAATGAAGACGTCCACTGCTGAACATAGGCCTCCCTCAGGGAGCGCCACTATCAGCGGCTGCTGGCCTCCTGCACCCATCGGCTCCCCGCCGTTTCACCAGATCGTCAGTCCACCTAGTGGGGCCCGGCCTACGCTGTCTTCCGGTTCGTGGTCGCCACTCGAGAACCTTTTTTTCCCCATCGGTTGTCAGTTCTACGAGCGATGTGGCTTGCCCATTGCCATTTCAACTTGCTAATCCTGAGAGCTATATCGGTCACTTTAGTTCTCGGTCTCGCTCTTCGGAGCTCTTCATTTCGGATTTTTTCTCGCAGGGAAACACCGAGCATTCCTCTCTTTGAGCTTACTAATGCATGTTTGAGCACCTTGACGCAATAGCTTCAGTAATGCTACCAGTATCGTGGGGAACCTTTGCACGGGGTGGCGATTTCGAAGGAATATTTATTTTGTAAATTAAATCTTACTTTAAATTCTAAAGCGTAAAAACAATTGTAAATTTGATTTGTGTGAATAAATAACAACAACAAAAATAAACAAAAAAATGTATAAAATCCTTAATTTTTTCATAATAACGTTAAAAGATGCGTAACATAAATATAATTATGTACACATGCAACCTAATTAAAGTTAAACTCGAGGATGTTTCTGCAAACCGACCGACATTGTTACACCGTTTGTAATAAACAGGATATTATAAAATATTGTTAATTAGCATTATTGTAGTTTAATAACAACTAAGTTTAGTTATTAGAAATAGCTATTAGACTTCGTACCGGGTTGGTTATTATACTTATTATGATACGATAGCCTAGTCCACAGCGATTTGAAAAATATGACGACTTCGCACTTTTTTTTGCTCTGTGGCCTAGTCTTTCACGAAAGTTACGCCAGATTTCTTCTCTATGTACAATGTTTAAGCGCGATTCAATTAAGAAAATAACTGAACAGAGCAAACATTTTTATTGCTCTATAGAAAATACGATTGTTTTCCCTTTTTCAATATCGTGTTTAAATGTAGAGGGAGTGACTCAAAATTTAAACACGATATTGAAAAAGGGAAAACAATCGTATTTTCTTCAGATTTTTTCTTCAATGAATCGCGTGTTATCTGAACAACCACGCATATCGAAAACTAATATGGTTTCCTAACTCCCATAGGTTGCATCGCTTATTTATGGTTTAGAATCTATCTTTTCATCCCTGGCACAATACTTTCATCACACTACTGGGGTAAGGGAGTACCTACTACCTACTTACTACGTACGGCTCGCCCGAGGAATCCCCCTTCGTACTACTGGAAGTTCTAAGATTCTTTAGGGATTCCCTCTAGCCCCAAAGAAGGCAATAGATATTTTCAATGCCGATGAAAAATTTGGGGGTTGGTCCATGAACTATTAATTGTAATGCAAAAGGAGAAAATAACTTCTTAATTTCACAATTTCCTTCGTAACTATGCACAGTAACTGCGTATTGACCATAGTTTGTGTTTCTATAGATTGCAATTATGTGATCGCTTAGATGTCAAACATAAATTCCCGATCCTGAGACTAACCACCAATATAAAGTTACCACTGGCAAATACTCGAAATGTTTCAAAAACAACTAAAGATTGCGTTCGGTTCGCGAGAGCTTTATTACGGGTTCAAGTGAATAATTTAGCTCGAATTGACCTAAATCGATACTAATTAAATGATGAACTGGTGCTCTGGTTACCAGTTAATTGAGCAATGAGCCGGAACATACAGTTCAAGTGTCAGATTTGGACTAAAAATTAGAACACACTGCGCGGACCCCAGATTTTTTTTATGGTTTTATGGGCTCACGTATGCCAACATCTCTTAAGAGATGAGAGGGTGGACCAACGATATGGTGAAAGCCGCGAGGAGCCGATGGATGCAGGAGGCGAGCAGCTGCTCAAAGTGGCGCTCTCTGTGGGGGGGGGGGGGGGGCTATGTTTGGCAGTGGACGTCTTCAGGCTATTGGTGAAAGAAAGCGTTCCGATGGATTCTGAATCCAGGCGCAGAGCCTCTACGAAACAAAGCATCAGGCATATTGATAAAATTATCTTTGAAACGGTTGTCTCAATTAAACTGTTAAAGCAGTAATTAAAAAAAACTTGTTAGCCATCTGTAATACTTAGTCATTATATCAGCAGCTATTTATATAGTTAGGTATACAATTGTAACGGTCTATCAATATTACAGTCACGTTTTAAGAAGGTGTTCTTTTCAGATAAACATTTGCTATAAATATCTAATTGTAAAGATAGTCATACATAAACTAATCCAATGATTGATCCGACTCAATTACATCATCATAAACGAGCTTAAGTGATCATATGATCAACCAAAAACCATCTAAACCTCGTTAACTTTCGCTGGACATATAAACAAACAAACATTACGACTCACCATCAAGTTATCCACGGAGCTGTATCCGCATATAACGTAACCCATCACACGATTGGCCATTTTATAATCACCGTACAACACACTTCACTAATAACAACACACTGTATATGAAAATCAGCGTCCAACACGCGTCAATCACAACACTTTGGGAACATCATGTAAACGACAGTTACAAAAGTTAACATTAACACCGATTCAGCCATTGCAGGGGGAAAGAGAAGGCACTATCACTGCAATTAGCTTTAAATTGAAATAATTCTTCCTCCTTTACAAGGAATTTAGAACCTTACACGGTCATCGTAAAGTTTGAATCACTGGTGCATAAAAGTACGTCGAATACTCAAAATTACGAAACGTAATTTTCAGTTTCAGAATTAAAAGTGCGTTAAGTGCGGGCGTCTGTCATCGACAGAGGTTGAGGAGTGACTGATGATTCAATGATTGGTGGTAAGCAGTGGCGGTTACTCCCGTTTACAAGTGGTGGATGGGTGCCGGGTACTAGGGGCCCAGACAACGGCAGCAGTCGTACTGGTAGTATAGTGGGATGGTAACACATGGGGGTTTGTTCCTATACGATGGAAGATCGACGCTCGAGGCCTCGAGTGGCTATTAGATCATCGCAACTGTCTGGAGTTTGAACAATCGGGCGTTTGGTTCAATGAGGAAGCCAGGATTCGTTTGTTGATTAATAGTTTCCTGGATTGTCACATTAAAGCTTTATTAATACGGCATACACTTAATTTCAGATGGAGGCCAATATGGATGTCATATTGGTAATTCAAGAAGCATTCTATATGAATTTAGAATTGGTCAGAGTTAGAATGTAGCGATAGCCGTCGAATGTGGAAGAATGACCAGGAGAAATTATACTGAAATGACGATTATAGGTATACCTAAGATAGTATGGGGGAGTGGAAGAATGTCGTTCTGTAAATGACAACGGATGCGTAACAAGTCAACAACGCATTCGGCATAATATATTTGGTAATATTATGTTTGAATTTAACTGACTGTTGCATCAGTCAATTAAATTCAAACGGCGATCTTACGGAGAAATAGCTTTTGATTCCTGTCCTTAGACAACAGTTAATCGCCGTATTGTATACAAAACCAACCGCGGTGTTTTACCGCATAAGTATATTATGAAATATTAGCTTTTCAAAGTATTTGTTGAGAAAAATCCTGCTCGTACGACAGCATAAATTAACCAATTTTAGCCAAGAAATTAAGAACTGCGAACGAATATTGGTTGGTTTCGCCCATAACACAAGGCAATGCTCGCTGCTATCATTAAATCTCTATAACTATGTCGGTTCACATAAAAATATGTTTCCAAACGAATTCCTCCATTCCTCTTAGTAAATACTTTTTCATAAATACATCAAATCATGAGCCAAGGTCATCAGCTCGTCCCGAAACTATAAGTCGATTGAAACGCACACGCATCCGATAGATCGCGAGTATGCGGCCTGAGCTGACCCCGCTTTACTGATAGCAGTTTTTTATCTGTGCCACGAATTATTACTGATACGAACATTGATCTCATAAATCTATTTTCATAAAAGGATTTGTCGTGAGTGACTGACTGACAGACATATTGCTCAAGGCCCTAGAATTTTTCTCAATGGAATGATTCGTTGTTTATTAAATTTTTATTCGATTTTTTTTATCTTGCATTTATGAGGTGCCTTCGCTTTGCAACTATCGAAGTCTTTGGATTCTTGCAACAATCAGCGATTGTGAATTTGACCCAAAGAGTACCCATTTTGTTTGACCTAACTTAGCTCGAAGTACCAGGATAGCAGATGTGGCAAGGAAGCTTCAACTCTTCGCATTATAGACTGTGACGTAACTTTTTACCAATTCTGTTTCTCAGAAGGCACATATCCAAACGTTTGGGAATGACCTCTGAAGGAGCCAAGCTCCGGCAACGGAACACAATAGAATTACACACGGTCGTTAACTTCCCGCGTTTAATTAATTCAGAGATGGTGTTCTGATAACTGCTAGTATATTTTATGTAAGTACGTTATACATTTTGACAGTTTTGAGAGATGTGTTGAGACTTGAGACTTTTGTACTTATTTTAAGGAATTTTTACGCGATAGTAGGCTATGATAATTTATTAGTACATATTTATGCTTAGAAAAAGAGAAAACAGTCATACCTCAAACAACAAAATATTGATTTAATAACTGCCTTGGTTATAATAATTTTGTCCGTGATTATTACAGTCAGCCACAACGGTTAAGCCACAAATTTGTGGTTAAGCTGACATAATTATATTACAAATTCAGCTGATAAAGCAATCAAAGCCTTAATTTGCAATAACACTCAATAGCATACAGCGAAATAATATGTAATCGTAAGTTTGTGCATGTTGCAAATTTTTAGGGTTCCGTAACCAAAGGGTAAAATGAATCCTATTACTAAGGCTCCGCTGTCCGTCCGCCTGTCTGTCTGTCTGTCCATCTGTCCGTCTGTCACCAAGCTGTTCTCATGAACCGTGATAGTTAGACAGCTGAAAGTTACACAGATGTATTTCTGTTGCCGCCAAAGATTATAAAGCCCGTTGATAGCTCGTGAACATAATTTCTCGTACAAACACGACTCACCTACGGGGGCAGGGGGCGAGGTAACAAAACGAGACATTCATACGAAATTACAAAGGACAGAGCAGGATGGAATAAAAGACACATTGGGTGTCCCGCTTCCTCTCGTAGGATTGGCAGTTGAAATAAACTACTAATTTTCGTACGAGGGGAAGTTGTATCATTAGTTCACTGGATTTATAGTCAATGGTTGCCGCTATAACAACAAATACTAAAAAACAAGATATTTAAGGGGCTCCCGTACAAGTAACGTGATTATTTTGCTCGTTTTATAGATAATAGTACGGAACAATTCGTGCGCGAGCGTGACTCGCACTTGGCCGGTTACGGTACTGCATTTTATGGGTGTTATTGCGTTGCTTTTCTACCATTTACCGGTCTGTGCTTCAAGTAATAGGCAAAGATGGATTTATTGTTCCTTGTTGTAAAACTTATGGATTCATCCAAACATAACTTTGTGACAAAAAATATAAATATACTGTAAGAAGCCCGTTTTGATAGCTAAGGAAAACGATTGAATGGAAAATAAAACGTCACATTTTCCATTGTAACGTTTTTTGTATACTATTGAGTTATTTTATTTTAAAAAAAGAGTATTCTTTATATTCTATTATATTAGTCTCAGTTAACTACAAAGCGAGCCAGTTATATTTCAACAATTTTAGCATATAGCCCAGACTAGACTCTAATAATTAACAAATATAAAGTTAGTTTAGTAAGAAAATTGTTAAACATCCGCTAAAAGATATATGGAGGCACGGGACACCATCACTACTTGCCATAAACCCAATTCAGGTCAAATTTTACGGACGCATCAAGGGCATGGGCGGAATAAGCGATTAGATTCATTGATAACAGTTTATGGAGCTGTTATGTGTTAGAATAAATTAATTAACTGACCCAATTACTAATTGAACGCGGAATTAATGCGGATTTGTTACGGTAAACATCCGGATGATAAGCCATCGATTGGACTTGACACAAATATTTTATTTGGATGGTCATATGTGGTGAATTGAATTCATGATGTACCTACTTTATCCCAAAGTATGTGGCGTCTGTGCGCCATGTATTGTTTTCTTCGACTCTCTAATACACGTATCATCCTTCACAGTCATATTCCTTTCGTACATTTTCTGTCTTCCTCTTCTCTCTTTCTTTTGTCGTACTCTTTTTGCATTGTTATTCAAAATTCATCAACAATCAATACAACAGTATAATCACTCTTCTCCCCCTAAAACTCTCCCTCTCTCTCTGCATCTTTACCTGTTTTTCATTCCTAAAAAGCCGTAAAAACTACCCTTTCCTTTCTTTTAAAACGAAAGCACAGAATAGGTACATAAGTAATATCATTTAACGGCTCTCCCTAGCCCTTTCATATTCCCTAATTACATCTCTGCGTCATTTGTGATCCCATAAGCAGACTAAGATTAAACCAGCGCGACAGTGCGTCAACATCTATCTGTTTTTATTTGGCCTTACTATTGAACCAATTAAGTCAATGGAACTAACTGCTCTATGGCTCTGTCTGTTACTGATAAGTCGAGCAAAAACTCCGCTGCTGTGAGAAATACTATGGCCTGATCTGATCTACTTTGTGACCTAAATTTCTTCTGAGAGTACTTACAGAAATGTCAGACTATGAAATAGAAAAACTAATATGCTTTTAGATTTTTGGTGAGATTAACAAAACGTGCTCGTTGCATGTTTCTTTCTATGTGGCTTTCACGACAACAAATTGGCAATTAGTTTTGCACGCAGATTGTTGCTTGCACTACCGAGATCCACAGATACTTTATTTTATTTTTACGTAGTAATAAGGTGAAAACTAACATGCCTAATTGGAAATTTAAAATCTAGATTGACCAACTTTATTGATACAGTGTAAGTTTGATTTTTAATTGTAATTTTTGATAGCTTAACCTTTTGTTTCCTTAGGCTGTTTCGTCCGAATTAATGTCAACGCGCTAGAGTTCCAGACATACAAATAGGTCAAAAGAATTCCCTTGTTGAAGCGACAACGCTGGCACAACCTAGTTGCTCATTCGTCGACATATTGGCTCAATTTCATACATATGCTCGAGTTTCTTTCCACGACAGTAGGCAGTTGAAACCAGGTCGCGTCCTCGATCGATCGAGATCCAATTCTATCGCCTATCAATCAATCGGCGCTGGAATGAAATGTTTTTTAACCCGTTGATCGAATGATAAGGTCTGCGTAGATTGTATTTATTGGTGTAGGCTTCTATGGACTGGTTATTAGACAGACTAGGCTGCCATTGACATTGATTGCATGAAAACAGTAGTTCTACCACAGCAGACTAATAATAATCTGTAAAAAATGGTGCATCTTTCATGAACTCTGTCATTCGGTTTAAATGTTAAAATGATTACCTAAGTCTTACAAAATAAATCACATTAACACATTTCGTATGGTAGTGGCACTGATTTTGGAGGACAAAACTTAATTAATAATATCTTTCTTCTTTTCTATCGACATTGTGTAATGCAATGACTTTGAATTACTTCATTTCCATTATATGCTCATGCATATAAAATGTACATATCAGTTATACAAGTGCTGTAATCACAACGTAATATTTAAAACAGGTAGCCAGTATCAATCTCTAACAGTGATAAATAAACCACTTGACTGCGCATAGCACTACCTCTCAAACAAAAACACGCTGCTTACACCGCCATACATATTTAGAGTATAAACGAAACACAGGAAGAATCGGGGCTGCATAAAGAAATTCTCTGCTAAGCCAAACAATTTCCGAGTGTGATATAATTATCACACTCTGCTGCTTGTCTGGTTGACCAATCAGATCAGCGCATTTTCCTATAGCCCAACCCAACTCCGTAATGTTGTCGTGTTTAAGAGAGCTAGGTGCTGACCAAGGCGTCACATCACGTGTTTATGGAGGTCTTCTTCTTTTTCTCGTGTAGGCAAGTGGTCAGCCTTGGTGTCCGAATTTTTAGGCCGCCCGAAAGCTTCTGACTTGGCTTAATGACTATTGTCTTACGACAACAGCCGGGACCGTCGGCTTAACGTGCCCTCCGAAGCACGGTACTTTTATGAAGGTAGTAAAATATAGATTGTGATACAGGGTTCAGACTATTCTCACACATCAGGAGCAACTCAGCCGTTTATACGAAAACAGGTAACCAACAGATATATATACTGACAGACCCAGCTATTTTCGATTTAAAATTTACTAAGTATGAATTGGGACTTTGGCAAAGCGTTTGGTGGGGGCGACTGGTGACCAAAGGGCTGGCTATTTTTTTGCTGAGAAAATCAGAATTGTAATTCAACGTGGCAATGCAGCCAACGTACGGCACCAAAGGTCTTTTTGATAACTCTTAGTTTATAGTTGTAAATATCATATTCAATTTCATATTCATGGGAATATCTTTATAAATTTCATATTAAAAAAAGAATTATGTCCCTCCTGTATTGTATTAGTGTTCACTAAAATTAAAACAAAAATATAACCCAGGTGTCCGTGGTGAAGCAGATTTCATTAAAAAAATAAATCATATTTTATAAACCTCTAATTTAGTTTTAGATAGTTTTGTAGTTAACTTTTCTTAATGATGTAAAAATGTTTAAGTATAATAATCATCAAAAATAAAAAAAAAACAAAACAAAGATAAATAAAAAAAAATATACTCACCCTGTCGAAGGGAAGATAGAAGAGAAAGGTAAAAAAATAGAGGAAAAGGATGAATGGATGGGACGGGACGGCGCCTGCCTCCCTTCGCCGTCCCACCCATTCATCCTTTTCCCCTATCTCTTCTCTCTTACCCATAAACAGGGTTAGGACTTAAAACTAATTAACCTGTGCGAAGCCGGGGCGGGTCAGCTAGTATAAAATAAAAAAGTATGAATTTGTTTATTAGTTAGTATGGTTATTTGTTTATTAGTTTATTGTTAGACCCCTACTCTTTTTACTCCACGGTATCGATGATACCTATAATATTGTAGACAACTTTACTGATACAATATTACGCATTGCTAATTGTATATTTATTTATTTTTTATTTATTTATTTATTTATTAAGAGACCAACAGCATTAAGAAAAAACCAGTAAATACAATAAGCAGAATAGAAAATACAGCCAATAATAGGTCTCGATTCTAAGTACATGATTATATGAAAGAGACACAGCTACCGCAGAATCTTATGTGTAGGTATGTTGTTACATGTATTGGAGTGTGAGGGTGTGTAATGTTTGTGGAGTTGGGTGTGTATAAGGATATGATTTGGGATAACAAATAAAGTTTGCAGTAGTAATGAATGACACTTATCTATATAATTAGTAGTAGTTATTATTATTAGGTTTTAGGTTTAAAGAAATTTATTCTCAAATAAGACAATGTCACTTCCATGAGAACATAGTTAACTTAAAATTATTATACATACATTCGCCGTCACATAATATAATGTGGGTAGGTAACAATATAAATACGTGCTAAGTAAAATTATATTAGGTACATTTATCATCGATACTTAATTTAGAATATTTACTTCGGCAGTGGTTCCGCCATCATAAGGTATTGAGTCAACTGCCTCTTGAAAACGTTAAATGAACGTAACTTTTTAATATGTGAGGGTATTTTATTATAAAGTTGTGCTCCTTCAAAAGTAAGCATTGTTTTGCCATAATTCGTTCGAGGCTTCGGAAGTACAAGAAGGCTACCGCGACGATTGCTGCGTTTGGAAACCTGTTTTACTTTGGTGAACGTTATGTTAGTGTGGATATCCCTGTTGAGTGTTTTGTGAATAAAAATGCAGATGTTATAATTATATAATTTTTTGATGTTCATTATTTTTGTTTCGGTGTAGATTGTTTTTGTTGGTGTTAAATGATGATAGTTAAAAAGCATTTTGACAATTTTGTTTTGCAAGACTTGAAGTTCAGCTAATTTTGTTTTGGTAGCACTTCCCCAAACTTCAATGAGGTAAAGTAGGTGTGGTTTTACCAGTGCATTATAAATTGTAAATCGTAATTTGCGGGGAACACATCGAACAATGTTACGAAGCGAACCGAGGAGTGTTACTAATTTTTGTTTTATATGTTCGATATGGATATTCCATGTCAGATGGGTGTCCATATGCAAACCAAGGTATTTTTCGTGTGATTTCTGCTGTAGGGGAATATTATTGATTGTCAAAGGTGCGTGTAGGGGTACAGGTTTGTTTTTGGCTTTAAATATTACGTAGCAAGTTTTGGAAATATTAATAGTTAGTAAGTTGTATTGAAACCAATTGTGTAGGCTGTTTAGGTCTTTTTGAGCTTGTGAGACTATTTCATGTATGGATGAACCAAAGTAAAATAAGCAAGTGTCATCAGCATAGAGAGTTAAATGCCCTATCAGGCCTATGTCATGAATATTATTAATATATATCAGAAAGAGTAAAGGACCCAAAATAGAGCCTTGAGGGACTCCGCACGTTATTGATTTTGGACCACTTTGGAAGTTACGGTCTATCTTAACTACTTGCGATCTCTTTGTTAAGTAGGATTCAAACATCTGAAGGGCTTTGCCAGTGATACCTATGGTTTTTAATTTATTTAGAAGCAAATCGTGACTAACTGTATCAAAAGCTTTTTTTAAGTCTATAAAGATACCAAGTACTACATTCTTTTTATCAATCATATGTTTGGTTTTAGTGATAAGATCAATTGTGGCCGTTAGTGTGTTACTTTTGGACCTAAACCCATATTGCCTTTCAGAAATGTATTGAAATGATTCTAAATATTTTACTAATCGTGTGTGCAAAATTTTTTCTAGAATTTTTGACAATACTGGCAATACAGAGATAGGCCGATAGTTACCTGGGTCTGTTTTAGGCCCTGATTTGTAGATTGGAGTGACTTTCGCAATTTTTAATGTGTCCGGGAAATTACCATCAACTAGCAGCTTATTAAAGCACTCAGTTAATTTACTTGCTATTAAATCTTTTATACACTTTACTACCTTCGTACTGATTCCGTCTAAACCAACACTACAATTGGAATCAAGATTGTCAATAATTTTCATAATTTCTGTTTCGGTACATGGTTCTAAAGCTGACATTTGAGGGTTTGGCGTAGAAAGTAGTGGTAAAGCAGAAGTATAGTTGTCATGAAATTTTTTAGGTATTTCATCAGCTAAAAGTGGACCTATGGTAGAGAAATAGTTATTAAATATTTGGCAAATATCATTCAGATCTGTTATTTCTTTAGAATCTATTACAAGTTTTGGAGGAATACAACCCTGTTTAATTTTGTTATTCGCTAAAGTGTTCACTAGGTTCCACATTTTTTTTGGCTTGTTTGTGCATTTGTTAAATTCTTTAAAGTAGTATGAATCTTTCGTATCTTGAATTAATTTAGCTGCATGGTCTCTTTTAGTTTGAAATTTTTCTTTTGTAGTATTATTATCCGGATTTTTCTTAAGTTCCGCCCACAAAGCATTACGTTCATTAATTTCATTTATTACACTTTTATTTATCCAATCTTTTTGTGGAGGGTTGAGAATTTTTGTCTTTATTACTTTATTCTCTTCTGTGCAACGCTTAATCTGTTCTTCTAATGTTACGTATTCATCATTTACTTTTTGTAGTCCAGTTTCTCTTATTGTATCGTATAGCTTGGTATAATCGATCGCTTCATATTGAGAACGTATCTTTGGTGGGGGCTTCGTTTTCTTAATTTCTAGGTATATTTGCTTGTGGTCAGACAATGAAGAATTGATTGTTATCATATGGAAGTTGTCCTCTTTTAGATTAGTGCTGACATGATCTAGGATAGATTTTCTAGTGGTCGCATCTCTAGTACAGTATTTTTTGCTAATTTTATTAACAAGCTTGTGTCCCGATGCTTTTAGAAGATGGTTGTACTGTTTAAACTTTTTATCTTTTGTTAATAAGTCTATATTAAAGTCTCCGAAGACAATGGCTCTACTTCTGTGCTCTAGTTGTGACTCATAAACTTGAAGAAAATCCTTAAAATTGGTGTCGCCAGGATTATAGATAACTCCTACTTCTAGTGCGTACTTCTCCAGTCGTATCCATAAATAGTTATTCCCTCCGATGTAACTAGACTCCGATAAGCTGTGTTTTAGGTTATTATGAACATACGCTGATACTCCACCTCCTCTTGAATCAGTTCTATAATTATAGTAATGTGTGTAATTAGGAAGTTGGAATTGCAGTGCTTGAGTTTCCGTGCGGATCCAAGTTTCTGTTAATAAGATTATATGTATAGTATTTGGTATTGCTCTTAGAATGCACTTTAACTCATCAAATTTACCTTTTTTGCGTATACTCCGAGCATTGAGGTAAAAGAATGTGAATCGAGAGTTGTTGGCCGGGAAGTTCTGATAGTTATCTAGTGTATCGTAGGTATTTTTATTTGCGGTAACCTCGCTGGTAGTGACATTTATTGCTTGGAGTTTTTTGGAGTGGGGTTTATTATGGCCGGTGTTCCGTTGATGTATTTAATAGTAAGACCGCTCTCACCATCGTTCTCACGCCGTTTTAATTCGTCTTTTAAACTTTTTAGAAAGTTCTGTTGCGCTGGAGTCTGATCAGAGTACATCTTAATGCCTTCTGGTAAATTGTGCTTGTTACGGAGTAATTGCTTGGCAGGCCCTAGTACCCCGAAGCATACCTTTATACTGCGGTTCTTACCCTGGTTGTATTTGCCGATTCTAAATACCTTGATTGGTTTAGGGATACCCGTACTTAGCGAAGATGTTATGTTCAGAATATCAGCCTCATCTTTAGACATTCTTTCTTCCGCACTAGATGAACTTGGTTCTGGCAGGCCAACAAGTATAATATTTTTCTCTCTATTGTTTCGATTCTGGACCTCCCGAATGATCAGCTCGCTTACACATAATGGGTTTTCTGACGCTACAGCTGTAGTTTGAGAAGTAAGTTTCATGCTGTTAAGGTCAGATTCGAGCAGCTTTATTTTATTTTCACCCACAGTTATTGATTTTTCTAATTCTGTTACGTTGTTTTTTATCTGTTTTTGCTCCATCAATATGTTAGAGGTTGATGATTTAACGTTGTTAATCTGGGTCATAACTTCTGTAACATTTTCGTGAATCGCGCTTGTGGTTTGCTCGCTGGACGCCTTCATTTCGGCAATTTGAGTTTTTACATCATCTATACTCTCCTGCATCTTACTCATAATCTGTGCATTAGACCCAACATATTTTTCAAGTAAAGAGCTAATATGGCTCATCTCTGTTCGAATTTCCTTCAATTCCATAGAACATTCACATTCATGACTTGGTGGATGTTTACGTTTTCGGAAAGTAATCTGCGTATCCACATTAAGATTTCTCATCTTCGATAAGTCGGGCTGCGATCCACCCATGCCTGTTGTGGCACAGGTCGGTCGTGTTGGTGATTGTTGGTCACTCATGTTCGTTACGCGATGACTGTTCACACAAGTTTACCTGTGCTGCACACTATGATAGCACTGTAGGTAGCGCGCGGCCGTGGTTTGAGCGAGTTAAAAAATAGCAACTGTCTTGTTCCCGCGGGGGTGAAGACAGGTCCCAAACGCAGTGGTGATGCGTCGCATACACGTTCTTCCAGCAGCGTAATGACCTAAGTAGCAGGCACAGTTATCACAATTTGAGGATCAATTAACGGGTTTCACAGAAACGACATTAGAAAAACACTGAGATTTAATATTTTAGCAAAAACTGACACACGTCTGCTCAATGCGACTGACGAACGATAATTATGGGTTATTATGTATAATAACCTAAGTTGCATCAATGACGCTTACTGGGGCAACCGGCTGGGAGACTGCTGCATGTTAGCAAACCGGATCATTATTATTGATTCCGGTCGTTTCACTGTTTAGGCTTCGCAACTATGTGTTGGTACTCAAGCATAACTCAAATTAGATATCCTCGAAACATTACTACGGCGTGACCACGTTGTGGGCAAAAAAAAAACGTATGTCCGGCTATTCTCCTCTACCTATTCTTGTGTTTTTAAGAACACTTTCGATAAATATATAGAATTTCATTGATTATTCGGTTGTTAGTAATTTTCTAATAGCGTTGTCTTGGGGGTTAAAAACGTAAAACTAGACAGACTCGCTATGTATATTCTACAGTTCAAAGAGCCATAGTTAGAAACATCGAAATAGTCCAGAAAAAGAAACAAATACGGTCGTGATGAATGATCAATCTTTCGCTTGTCATCTTCAGCTTTAGATTGCTTCTTTGATGGCACGAGCAACATAAAGCGTAACACTTTCTCAGCTAAATGTCGACAACATCACGGAACCCAAATACAACAGAATATAAACGAGGATCTAACACTCGAGCGGTCATGACCGTTCAGAGAGTAATAAAACTCAATGTTACTAAACATTGCGCCCGCAGCGGCAAGCCACATGTTTTACAACTGAAATAAATGACAATTAAAAACATTCGGCGGTGGTTTTGTTTTAAAAACTACGCGGTTTATTTTAGACGGCGCATAAAAACAATGAAGGTGAAATCGTGAAGAAACCGGCAAGAACAAGAACCATAAAATTAACTTCAAAATGTGTTATTCACCAACCAGTATTGAACAAGTCGCTCCCTTTGAGTAATCCAAGGAGTAGGCATTTCACTGCCATTAGAAAATGAGTAAGGAAATATTATTTTCATAAAGTAGATTGAAGATCTATAACATTTAAAAAAATATATAAACAATAAATAAACGGCGAATACGCTTTTAAAGTTTCTGGAGGGGTGATCACTTATCCTGCTCAAAACTCCCACCTCTCCCTCTCACAGCTCACAGCTACTATGTCTATACATATAATAAAACTGTAGAGATAAAAAAATCTGTAAATGCAATATATCGAAAAAAAAATTACACAGGTTGGCTTGAAATTTTTCCCTGATCACGTTAAGCTACTTTTTAGACATTTTGTCTGTTTGTTTGTTTGTTTGTTTGTTTGTTTGTTTGTTTGTTTGTTTGTTTGTTTGTTATGGCACAGCTCCGAAAATACTGAACGGATTTTCATGCGGTTTTCACTAATAAGCTTAGAAAAACCCGGCGCTAAACATAGGATATATTAAATTTTGAATATCGTTAATTTTTTTTTGTGAAAATGATTAAGATTCATTATGAAAAACGAAACGAGATTGTAACAAGATGGCCGCTTCAAGCCTTCAAGGTAAGTTTTTTTTCTTATGTTTTGGCTCCACACTTAGTGCCTATTTAGCCAGTGTCAAAAGGTAAGTTTTATTTTGGCTACTAATCATAGATGAGGTAAAAAAAAATTTCTCTCTCTCTCTGACGGTAATTTTATCTCGGGTTTATCCGGAGGCACAGATTAAAGAAAAAAATATCTGTTACTATTATGGCACGGCTTCATATACCTTCGCTGTTGAGTTGGCGCGCAATAACATCTCTATTGACTATCCTCGAAGTTTTTGTAGCGCACGAACCCAGACACACAGTCAATTTGTTTGTCTGCTGCGCGACCGACGTGGGCTAAATAAAATGGAGGAAGCAGTAGCGTTATATTGCATGTCGGCGAATAAATATGTTTTACAAACAGTGAGAGTATTATTTGCGATTACAAAAATAAATTTTAATAGTTTTAATTTATAATTCCTTAGCAGTATGAAGTAAAGCATTTTTTTATTATTTGTATGTTTATCTGTCCCTTTGAATACGGATCACGGTTGTTATAGCGGCAACAGAAATATATCATCTGTGAAAAATTCAACTGTCTAACTATCGCGATTCATGAGTACATCCTGGTGACTGATGGACAGACAGACAGACAGACGGACAGCGGAGGTTTAGTAATAAGGATTTACCCTATGAGCACGGAACCCCAATCATTTTTATTTCATTCTGAACAATCCCCACTGCACTAAGCAATAAGGAAGTAAATTAATGCATGTTTTTATTTATAACTTAAAAGACAAAAAACAGTAAATAGCAATTGGCGCGCCTGCATTACCGTCAGTGTACCGTGCTTTTCGGGCTACGGCGAAATACATCGCGCGATAACTTCGTCTGAGCTCGATGCAATGCAGATTAGAGAAAAACAATGTGTTCATTAGTAAGTAACTATACCCAAGGAAGTCATATGTATTGCATACAGATAAGGTTTTTCGTTAATCTGTGGTCCAAACTATAAAAGAGGATAGGTATGAGAACCTTCTTAAATATGAGCACGACACAGAGAACAAGGAATTTCGAAAACTAAAAACTTCTTAGACTTTTTATTATAAGTTTTAAGGCTTCACGCGATATCATATTTAGCCAATATTGAAAAATAACTAAAACTATTATTCATGTTTTCGATTTATTGGGTTCTGGCGAGGGCAAAATTCTTTATTGGCGATCTGGTGGCAAGTGATAGTTTTCAAAACCCTACTACGCGTTACCATTCGAAATAAGTATTTAAAATTGTATTTATAGTACCTATAGCTTAACCTATAGTAGTAACATTATTCAGTAATCTGTGCCTATAGGTTCTTAATTTATTGACCCTTGCTTTTGCTACGCACTGTAAAACCTTTTATTATGGAGGTATACCTTTTTTATTTTGGCATTAGACAAAATTTGTATTTAGCCAATAATAGAAAGTATTTTATGATAACTGTTTAAAAGGGTAGGTTCTTAGACTTTTTATAATCATTCATAAGGCTTCACGCGATTATCATACTTAGCCAATATCGAAGCTTACTTAATTAACATTTTTATTCAAGTTTTCGATTTATAGGGTTTTGGCGGGAGCAATGTTCTTTATTACCGATCTGGTCAAATGTATTATTTACATAAACTTACTACACGTTACCATTCTAATTAGGTAGATAAAATTATTTTTGCGCTACTGCTACATTCTTGATCGACCCCAAGGAAGTTTTAAGGTACCTGGGGGTCTAGCAAAGATACCAACCACTAACGCTAACTCCAAAATGTACTAAGATGACATTTCGGAAATCGCTTACTTTCCCCAGCTAATGTCATTTCAATACAGTTTTGGAGTCAGCGTTTGGCGTTAGCGTTAGTGGTCGGTATCTTTGCTAGACCCCCTGTAGTATTTATAGCTACTTAAGTTTTAGACCCTTACCATTGCTACGCATTAAAACCTTTTTTATTTTGGCTTATTTTAATAACCAGAGGGCGTGCTATTATTTGTATTTAGCCAATGATACGAAATATTTTAGGAAAAATGTTAAAAAGGGTAGGTACTTAGATATAATAATATGTAGGTATTCATTATGGCAATTGTATCCTCGAATTAACAACAACATGGCGCGTAACGTTCGTGTTTGACCTTTTTTTGATTTGTTCTTCTTCATCTTCTTGAATGTTGAAATAAGTTTTTAATAGTTAAAATATTTTAAATCTGTGGGCTTTTAAATAAACCACGGGAGCAAAAAATGATTGATTTCTCGGTTACTTCAAGAAGGTTATAGTTATAGTAGGTAATTAACTATTTTTGGGTGTAAGTAATAATTATGTAATGACGATTTAACCTACTTCCTCACTTTCATCACTAGGTAGGTATGTTGAAAGTGCAGTGGGAATGAGACAGCGTGGAAAATAGTGGACATAATAATAATTATAACTTTCGATTTTTTAAGGAGTGGTGGTTTAGTATTTGTAATTCCTAATTAATATTAAGAAAATTAATTATGTACGCATCGTACAGGTAAATGCATATGTTCAGCAATTTATAAACTTATTATTGACACTGGCTAAATGTAGGTAAGTACTCAATTCGTATGGAGTCAAATTTAAGCTGGTAAAAAATGGAACAAAAAGCGCGCAGATAATATGTAAAACTGAGCAAAACAGCATCATCGTGTGTCATTCTTCCATATTTTTCTAACTGTACCTGCCTGCTTAGGTAACTACTACCTAAACAAAATTTACTGAAGCTTCTGTTAGTTAAAGACCTGGGTGAAGTGATGATGATTTCTTTTTGTTGTAATATGAAGAGGTACTTATTAAAACTGTAGTTTTTTGTTTGAAAATTGAAAATTTTAGGTAATGGCTTAAATAGCTTCCACTCACGGCTATGCTTGCGTTATACCTATACCTATGCTAATACAGGTTACTGTGCTCAGCTTCGAAAAGATTTAGTGGATTTTGTAGTTTGGTACGAAATGCATGATCTATTATTAGACTATAACGTAAAAATAACATAACACAAGCGTGCGAAGCCGCGGGCAAAAGCTAGTTCATTCATAATTTCTGACGTCACTTGCCAAAGAGATTTTATATAGAGACACCACAGCTTAGGAACAAGGTACTATGAAGTAAAAATGGGTGACGTCACTGCGTGGTAAACCTGTCTCGTTCTATTATTGTATCTTAAAATACTAAAACCTTTTTAATTTTTTGAGATAATATTTGGTATTGGTTTATTTGCCCAAACGCTACCCAGCCCAATAAAAAATCTAGGGCATGATAACACTTACTAATTATACAGCAAACTTACGCCCTTTATCTGTTCTATAATTATCCGGTAAGTCTATTCCAAGCGAATTCGTCCTTACCTCCGAGTCAGAAGACTATATTTAACCAGAAGTTTACTAAATAGATAAGGCGATAACAATACGGATATCGTAGGAATGAACAGACTGCTTTGATAAATGCTGAGATTTAGGATACTGATACAAGGCTTCCGTGTTACTGGGAAAGAGGTTTTGTGGAAAGTTATAGGAGATAACCAATTTCTCGCCTCGATCATATTGTCGTCAGTCTGAAGACGTCTTCTGCTGAACATAGGTCTCCCCCCACAGAGCACCACTTTGAGCCGCTGCTCGCTTCCTGCATTCATCGACTCCCCGCGCCGTCGGTCCACCTAGTGGTAATAGGTCGCCGGATAGTCACTTCCAAATCGTTTATTCATTGTATTGACAAAACCATTAGTGCATTTTGAACAGATGTTATTCCATGCTTTTTCGGTTTAGAACTTTAGGTAGATAGGGCGAATTCACTGAAGTTTTGAAGCACTGTACGCCATGATCGAGTAGGCTATAGGATATAGGCAACTCTCTGTTAATAAAGCGGCGACGCGGTGAAGGACTCTTGATGATGCTAGCTAGCTCTCTCTAATCATGCAAACACTAGAAAATTTCCTTTTCATCATTAACCTTCGCAGAAAGCTTTAAACTCGCTGCAGGATTTAATACCATGACGCATGAACCGAAAATACAAACAATATATACATGACACTGCTACCTGAACATCGACAAAATTATCAAAACAACAACATTGTCCTAGTTTTATTTCACAGATAATGTAATGATATCAAGAATATCAAGATTCAAGATCCATGTAGAAATGAAATCATTTGGCATTATATTCGATCGAGAATACTAAAAAAATACATGGAAAAATCCGCCGAAGCCATAATCTAAGAAGCAGTTTTACATGACACGTGACTTAAAGTCGTGGTAGACGAGTTAAAATAGATTAAATAGGTAAACGAAAACTGGTGACATATGTGATAGGTAAGTAACACCTATGGGACACTATAGTAAACAAGCTGTTAAACAAGCGTTTGACGAAAACTAGGATAATTTAAATCGTTGTCGTGTGACAGCTTGAAGCCTGAAAACGTCCACTGCTGAACATTGGCTTCTTTTGTAAAACGCCTCTGCTTTCTGCTTGCTTCTTGTGTCCATGCAATAGTGCGGTGCGAACCACTCGTGGTGTGGAACGCCTCATTACCCTAGATCCCGAGGGTTTGACCAGCTCGTGTGTCCACCTAGTTGGGGGCCAGCCTACACTGCGCCGCTGCGTAATTATAAGATACCCGCGATGTATTTATCAACCTTGGCCATAGCATTATTACCAACGGGTCATGAAAATATCGGAAACGAATAGTCAAATAAGAATGGCCAAAAACACCATGTCTCAGAGTCTCAGCTTCATAGATGATAGAACATGGATGGAAAAGAATATTTCTTTAAAAACTAAGGCCAAGCTAATTTGCACAGCAGCATGTTTCTATACTAAGTTGAGACTTCAGACCGTTAATGACAGTTGACGTGCTGCTGCTGGAAAAGGATGCTGTTACAACCTGGACTGCCCACCAGATCAACAGCAAGCCTATAAGCCTCTCCACTCTGCACCATCTGTCTAAACTTTGGCAAAAGCTCAGTAAGGGTGGGGACAAGTTATGGTATTAATTTAGACCTATCTTGTTTGGGATATATAAACCATACCTACTGTTTATAATTTGCCTTCAACTTTTTATATCGTTTACAATTGATATTAGAAATTTCAGCTAAGTTAATTATCTCCTTTGTTTACAAAGTTTAGTTCAAATCTCCCGTTCATGTTTGCACTGTGTTCACATGTTCTAAACATTCTGTTTCCAATACCGAGAGAATAACTCCTATTTGTTGGCTGATGTTTTCAACAGGCTGTTGGTTCGTGCGTAAATATTTTCCCAGCACATTTCGCATGGAAAATTTTCTGGATTTATGTAAACATCGACTACAGGGCTGGTTTGTGTATAATGGAGATATATCTTGAAATATATTTCATGGCCAAATAGCGTGAATCTCTGGCCACATCGCTCGCAGAACCAACAACCGATGGCAAGAAAGGTTCTCGGACGACTACGAACCGGAAGACGCAGCGTTGGCCCTCACTGGTGCTCTAAACTGCTCTATGGACTATGTTCAGCAGTGGACGTCTTCAAGGTGATGAACATGACGATGATGATGATGGTGATGAATTAGAGTGATCACAGATCAAGTGATCGTTTACAATGCAAATAAAACAGCAACTATAAATTATCTATTCTGTGGTATAACGTTAATCTATGGCGTTTGTCACATTGTCGTTTGATTAGTAAATAACTTTCGTTTCATTTCAAAATATGTATTCCGTCTTCAATTTAGCTACCGTATGTCTATGCCCTACGTACCTATGTTATGTACCTGCTTATCTTCAAGGCTTATTACACAGGAGTAAAATTACAGAGTTACTGGAACTGCTATAATACTTGTTATCAGCAGTGAAATATGAAGTAACTAATGCAACATGAGGAGAACTTCATTATAAAGTCGGTTGGAAGACGATAACTGGATCAACCCCACAAGTTCCCAACCAACAAGGACCCAACAAGTTCCACTCGAACCGAACCCACGGGTGGCGGTTGCTGCTAGTTCTTAATTATTATTGCAATGGGCCTCACTGAATAGAAAATTATTTTAAAATCATTGTAATATAAACAATCTTAAATATAAAATATATTCTATTTAATTGCAATAGGTAGGTACTTATTCTTCAATTATAATCGTTTAGGTTTGTATGTTCGTTGGTTTATTAACTCATAATTATGTTGAATCGACATAACTAAAAAGATAATTTTCATGCCCAAAAAAGCCACAAATTGTAAAACAAAATAATACTTAGTAATACCATATTCAGTAATCTGTGGTAACACTGTTTAAGTGAATGATAGTAATTAAGTATGTACTGATTAGTTTATTAGGAGTTTTGGACATAGATATTAATTATTCTATTCTAACCAAATGAGGAATCGCGAAATACGCAAACCACTTGCACTTCAGGGTACGCTACTATGCAAGACGCAATAGCTGTAATATTCATGTAACAACAGTAGGTAAAAGAGTCTCATGCACAATACACCCCTAGCGATGCACAATACACCCCTAGCGATGCACAATACACCCCTAGCGGGACGTCAGTGCAGGACTTAGCGCCCCCATATTGAATAAGAAGTAGGTAAAACGTGCGACACGTCTTACTAAGTACTTACTACTAAGATAAGCCAAGAATGCAGACCGTTGAATGATCAGTACTCTCTCATTCATACTGACACAGATAACATAATATACCTACCTGTTTGTGACACTGCATGCCTGATAGGGACTATAACTACTGGCACTACTGCATACCTTACGGCGTAAGGCGTATGCGTAAGGCTTACGCATTGATTCATAGCTGACTGATGGTTTAATAGGTAACTTATAGTAGGATTTGTTTATTTACAAACTGCAGTCAATTAGCTACTAATTTTCATCAGCTGCATGAAAGTATGCAGCTGATGAAAATTAGATATTATATTGTGCCGCTCGTAAAACTGACAACCAATAGGAAAGAAAGGTTCTCGAGTGGCGACCACGATCCGGAAGATGCACCGTAGGCCCCCAACTAGGTGGACCGACGATCTGGTGAGGGCCGCGGGGAACCGATGGACGCAAGAGGCGAGCAGCCGCTCAAAGCGGCGCTCTCTGGGGGCCTACGTTCAGCAGTGGACGTCTTTACGCTGTTGATGGTGATGATGAATGTATTAAACCCATAGACATATACAGGGTTACAGGGAAAATCGTGCTAGATCCGTTTAGGGCGTGGAGTACCCATCATTTCTGACTTATTTCACTATGTAACACCCTAGCCTAAACTTAACCCTTTTCGAGATATTCAACTTTTAATATTTTTTGTGAAAATTGCCGATTTTTAGGCTACAAAATTTAATTTTGTTTATTTTGTGTGTCTTATTATTATGATTATTGCATTTTTACATGTGTATTAAGATGTTTTAGGACGGCAATCATTAAAATAGTACATAAGTTAATTGAATAGACCGTAGTAGACAAGTGAAAGTTAAGAAATACAAAAAATATTAGAAACTGTATTATTTTTCTCTAAGGAATATCTAAATAAAATATTAAGTTGAGGCTAGGTTGTTTCATAGTGAAATAAGTCAGAAATGATGGGTACTCCACGCCCTTAACGGATCTAGCACAATTTTTCCTGTAACCCTGTATATATATAAGGACAGGCCTAATGACAGATTAAACCGTCGCTTCAAAGAGGGTGTCAATTTCACAGATTGACATCCACTAGCGCCCAGTCTGTGTTGTAAGTGAGAAGATATCGGTCGTGTGTCTCAAAGAAAATATGCCAAGTTGTGTTGTGAAGGGTTGCACAAACTACACTCTAAAGTGCAATAAAAAGAAATACAAAGTTTCTTACCACAAGTAAGTCAATATTTTCAATATTACACTCCGTTTTGTACGAAAATAATCGAATTTATATTTGGGATAATCATTGTAAACATAAACATTGACGGGCATAATGGCAGCGATAGGGCCGTTCTCATCGTAGTTCCTGAGTAATCTAAGAGATGGCGCTGACTTTTCCCCACACCATTTTGAGTAAATAAAATGTTCCTTCGGGCATATCCTGATATATAGATCTATGATTAAACCTGTGGATGCCGCATGACCATAAGTACTCAATGTTTACTAGGTGGTAGGACTTTTCTGCAAAGTTCGTCTAGGTAGGTACCACCGCTTTGCCAGATATTCTGCCGCCAAGCAGTAGTGTGCAAGCACTACTGTGTTCCGGTTTGAAGGGCATTGTAGCTAGTGAAATTACTGGGCAAATGAGACTTTGTGACCTGATTACACAGTGTAGTAATCTGATTACTAGACTGTGTGATGTCTCAGGATGACGTGCGCAGTGCAGTGTCACGCAAAACATAATTATTTTAAAGTTCCGAGTGACACTGCAACTGTAATGGGCGGTCGTATTGCTTAACATCAGGTGAACGACAAGCTCGTCACGTCATTAATTCCAATAAAAAAAAAATGATGTAGTACCAAAATAGCGACGCTACTAAATATGTGTGAGCGAATGGCTATCCAATTTTTAGTATGCTAACCCCCTTACTAATAGAATAGAAGAATGCTTTATACATTTAAACAATGTGTAGCGAAAGAATTTGGGATTTTGTGTTTTGTTTCTCTCTGTCAAATTTGAAATAAAGAAAGATAAAATAAGAGGAAACTATTAAGCTATTCCACTGCTATACAGTGTTTATAAATGTCTTAACGTGATTTGAACAAATAGTTTTACGCATTCTTCTGAATGCTTTATACATTTAAACAATGTGTAGCGAAAGAATAGTTGTTTTGTGTTTTGTTTCTCTCTATCAAATTTGAAATAAAAAAAGATAAAATAAGAGGAAACTATTAAGCTATTCCACTGCCATACATGTGTTAACGTGCTTCTGTGCTTACCGGTGAAATTTAATTCCATGCGATTTGTGAATCACTCGACGGTTTTTTTTCTTGTTCACGGATTTAGCAGATTTTATTCACCGCATGACAAAATTCTGGCTATAGGTACATATAACAATGGCATTTCTTACATTAACATCCTTTGTGTAGCCATCAAATGAAACCATTCGCTTTCGATACGCAATTTTAAGTTGTTGGTTGTTTGTCGTTACGTTCATGAGTTGGTTGAATTGAGTTGTTGGTGGAAGTTGACTTACCTGAGTATCCCTAAGGTCGGGTTCACTGGCCGCAGCGGGTAGTTCCCTCCCGTCTCCCCTCTCCTCCCCTCCCGCGCACACGTCCCCCGCACTAGCGCTGAGTGCCCGCCTTCTTGCCTCCTTCTTCTCCCGGTCTTTGCCCGACAACATGTTCTTTGTCTTCGATAACAGGTTTGAAGGCTTCGTTGATTTGCGGACCTAGAACGTTGAGGAGTTAGTTACCCATAATACGTATAATACGGCGGAATGTTATAAATAACGCCCAACGATCACATACATAGATCCTGGACCGTAACTAGGATTCCCTGTATCTAGGGACCCAGGAACTACGATGACCATGCTCCCACAACACCTAGACACAGAACAAGTATTTGCGCTTTATTCCTTTCCTGTACACAAATACTTGTCCCTTCGCGGGAATCGAACCCGCCGCCTCCGGGTTAAAAGCCGACCTGCTGAACCAGCACACTACGTAGGCAGTCCGTAATCATATTTCACCAAGTGGACTGGAATTGGTGCAAATATGTGGTAATACAACACCAATAGCCAAAAAGTTTTGCGACGGCATCTACTGACTAATAGAAGAGCGAAAAGATCTCAACTTGACACGAGTAGGTATTTTTTGGGCAGCCTAAAAATTTTGACAGGCTGACTACTTGCCTACATGAGAAGAAAAAACTGACAAATACAAAGACCCAACCACAGAACGTTTAAGATTTCCAGATCTAGTAACTAGATAAATAAATTATCAAATTCAAATTCACTAAGGTATTGCAAACAGGTCTATTTTAGCACTTTTACAAATCAAATATCAGAATATGTACTTAAAATATTACTTATACTAGAATACATCATCATTTTTGATCTTTGCACAATAATCACTTATTTATAGTTCTCCAGAAATCCCCGTTGGTACACCGATCGGTCCAATGCTGACGTTTTACATAATAGATTAACAATTAAAAGACTATGAATGTCGTACGTCCGACATTTCTTGAATTAATGTACTCTATTTATTTCCACACACATTTAATATTACCAAAATATTAATAAAATGATTACCAGCACTATAACAATAGTGATCATCGTCGGGTGACAACTGTCGTTTAAATTAACTTGCCGGCTGTTTGGGGCATGTTTACGTAATTAAGGTAACGCTGATGAATTAACATCAATAACAACTAATTGACTCTCTGGCCATTGACACGCCGTCCAACCTAATTAATATTTAACTGTTTTTAACCGCTACAGTTCAAGGACTTTTATTATTTTACATACGACAAAAATACATAAGCCAATACTGCTAATATAATGTCTCTGCTATTATGGCCACCCATACATTAGCCCAAAAAGTTGGAATGTTAGGCCCGATGATCATATCAATTATTAAAAAGAGTATGTATAATAATACCAACCTTGCATTTCACAGTAGATGGGTGCACAAAGTTATCATCATCCTTATTATCTTTCGGCGGATCGCGCAGCCCCAACACAAGCATATCATCCAAAGACGCCTGCATATGCCTCCTGAACGACGGCCTCGCTTCCTCATGGCTCCTCGACGAGTACATCGACACAGAGTCCATGCTCGCTTTACTCGTCGCACCCGATATCACCGTCACGTTCTCCACAGACTCGTTAGACTGCCAATCAGGCGGATGCCTCCGAGATTCCTCGTAAATCTCCACAGAGTTAAACGTTTCAGCAACTTGGTCAATCTCTAAATCCATATCTAATTGTGGAGGTATAAACTCGTAGTGACCCTCAGTCTCGGTATAGACTTGATCGTAAACAGCTCCATTCGGGTAACCTCTAGAGCTGGACGGAATGTTCCCGTAAAGGTTATTGTAGTTGTAGGCGTCATCCTCGTTCCTGGGACTCAAGTGACGGACCGTTTGCATGTCGTTAGCGTTGAGGATGACGTCGTCCAAGTTCAGAGGGCGACCCTGACCGCCGAAGCCGTCTACTACTGGTGTTGTATTGGAAAGGAAAGAACCATCCGCTTCGAAGCTACTGCACCCGACTAAACCCACCGGTCGTCGCGGCATTTCCTGTCTGAACCTAGTTGGAGGTGGCTGGGCTCCTGCAAATTCTACGACTAGAATACGATCAGCTATGTTTCTACCATCGTTATGGAAGCCGATGCCCGAATCGCTGTTGCTAGATGTGGTGGTGATCTCACTATGATTGCTCGGTTGCGGCGAGTTGGCTATAAAGTCAGGCGGGTCTATCCGCACGTCTTCGTGCCGACACGGTCGCCTGTCGCGCGGCACTCGGAACGCTTGCACCGCTCGGTTACATCTTGAAAAGTTGCCAATCGCTGGACTGTCTCCTTTGACAGCCAGCTTCGATATTTGTTGCAGGGCCGGACTAGTGCAGTCCTCAGCGGGAAGCGAGTACATTCCTCTAATGACGCCCACAACGTATTCTGCTGATGGAGGAAATTCTAGGCACCTCTCTGCAACCGGGTCTCTAGTGCAAGCAATCTGGAACTCCCTCGATCTAGCAATATGGGCCTCGTGCTCTGCCATTCTCGGATCAACAGCGAATACGTGGCAGCTATGAGACGCTTCAGCTTCTGACATTTCAGCTGACGTCACGAGGCCGAAGTACCTTCTATCGGCATCGGATCCGCAACCAGCAAAGACGATTCTTTCCCGTTGATATTGAGCGAGTACTTGTGCTGAAGGTCGGCGGAGGATGAGCGAGTTGGGTAGTACAGAGAGCAGTACTGGAGCGGCAGATCTTCTTTCTTGCCGCAGCTTCCTTACTGCGGTTCTGACGTTGCCAGGGGCGGCGTTGGAGGCTGCCTGGGGTGTTTCTATGGTACCTAGGTAGCCAACGACGGCACGGCACTCAAGACGGGCGGCGCTGTTCGGAGTAAGCTGCGCTCGGGTTAGGTTTTGGAGAATTTCGTTGACGCCTGATGTGCTGGGTGCAGCATGACATCCTGTAATGTTAAACAAAAAGAACTGTATTATATTCTCAAAGACTTTATTGTAAAACTTCACAGAAGAATGGTTGCTAGTTTATTTGTGACCACAATAAATAAGAATAGTCAATGGTTGTGATGTGTGACCCAGGTAGCAGTGGGTACAGTGCTTTTGAATTGTAATGATATGAGGCTGATGATTATTAGGGCATATAGAATAGGAAGGAGTACCAGTATTTTATCTCTATACCTAATGTAATAGGACAACTTCTATATTCTTTTTATATTGTTTCATTTTTATTTCATTTTTTTGTCTTCTTTTAGTTCCTATTTTCTATTTTCATTAAATATGTGTATGTGCAGTACAAGTTAATATCAGAGAATTTCAACATGTTTCATTGAAATTGGGTTGAAAACAAGGGAGATGCAGTAAGATCAAAAACTCTTTCCGAAATAAAAAGAATATTTAACTAAATTAATATTACATATTACACACTAACTTGGTCTAACTTGGCCACTTAGATTTAAGTAGTTATAAGAGCTTTAATAACATAATATACCCAGAATTTATTAGCCAACTCATCAACTAGCCTTTCTATTGCCGACAGGAAATTCACAAGTGGAGTTGATGGCAGGTTAAAATATAATGCTAGCAGCTTAAAACTGTTAAAGCTATTCAGCACCAATCCTGATTAGCAAGATAAGGGTAGGTATGTGATGATAAGGATGGTGATGATGAAAACATTTCTTCGCAAATGCTCAAAGTTAGTCACAAACAAATCTTTACAATAGCAAGCTGTAACAAACATTTAGAAATGTTTGAGAGAGGCTTTAGACATCTCCTGGAGTAGATTCCCTGATCAAAAATTAAGGTTGTCACTGCTTATAATGCAGTCTAATCATCAATAATTCAATATAACAGATATACTATGTGCACAATAAAATGTTGGTGATATATTATTGCATTCATATTATATTCATATTATTATATATTATATATTAATAATATTATTATTTATTCATTTATTTATATTTCTTAAATCTATGTTTTTTATAATACTTCTTATAAAATTAATATTACAAAAATAATATAAAAAAACCTAAACCTAGTGTCCCGCCGGCAGCGGGGCAGGGCCCAAACTACCGGTGGTCAGGGCTGCAGAGTGAGGAACCTCCTGACAATACGTGCCGTGTCAAGGAGTACCGCCTTCTGCATCTGACCCTTGATCCAGCCGTCTAGCGAGAGCCTCTCGAGGTGTTGGTCGAGGCTCTTCGCCATAAGACCGTTCGCTGAAATGACTATTGGGACAATGCTTGTTGAGTCAACATTCCACATGGCGGTTACCTCGTGAGCCAAGTCAAAGTACTTGTTGAGTTTGTCCTTCTCAACCTTCACGAGGTTCTCGTCATGCGGAATGGTGATGTCAACGAGCACATTATTATTATTATTATTATTATTATTCATTATTTATTCATTATTTGCATTGTGTTTGGTTGTTTGGACAATGAAACAAAAGATTCATAATAAACACAACAAAAACTAAAACATGGAATAAAATAAATATTTAAGGGGGCTCCCATACAAAAAATTATTTTTTTTAGCTCATTTTTGTTGATAATTGTATGGAACCCTTCATGTGCAAGTCTGACTCACACTTATTTTAAAAATTTATGCAAAAGACAACATGTTGGGTGGCCTCAAAGATCAAAAGGTTGGTTGTCTAATAAAGGTTGGTACATATCATGCTAATAATTGTGTTAGTGCACATAAGCCAACAAATACCACAATATGTATACACAGAACATAGACAGCATTTATTTGCTTATATAGCAGTCCCACATACCTATGTAAATATGTCCCTTAGCCATCTGCAATATAAATAGAATCAATGTTATACTATTATTTTGGAAAGTAAAGCATTATGAGTAATTTTTTCTCTAGAATAGACCAACCCAAGTAGCATGCACACTGCAAAAAATACCTTGTTGTAGCTATTAGAGTAGGAAAATGTACTACCAAGTGCACATGCTAAGTGGGCAGGGGCCGTACTGTGAGCTCTTAGCGCGATTCACAATTGAGCCAATATTGGATTGCTTGTCAAAATCTTCATACAAAAAAAAAACGAAACAATCCAATACAGGCTCTGTTTTGAATCACTCTAAAGCTCACAGTACGGCCCCTGGTTTAAACTAATCTTAACATCCATATAATAGTCAAGCGGTCAGGATATCTGCAATAAATTAGCCTTGAACAGAATAATTTATCAGCATAATATAGAAAAATAATACACAGTGTCTATGGAAATTATGAATTGGCTATTTTTGTTGTGGTGGAATGAAATAGTGTTACCTGGATGATGCATCATGGCCTGCGGTCTCCGGCGTGGCGGTGGATGTCTCCTTCTGGTCCTGGCTCGCTCGTCAGGCTCTGTGTCTTCAGTATCGGTCGGGGGCGCATCTCTCGGCGATACGCTTAGAGCGATGGCTCCTGGCGCTGCAGCGATTAAACGAGCAACCGACGCATGCGGAGCCCGAGCTACGCTTGCACCGTCAACAGCCAACAAAGCGTCGCCAGCCCGTAATCCAGCTCTTTCTGCTTGCCCGCCCGTGGCCACCGCAGACACGACGCACGGCCGCTGCCCGGCTATGGTGAACCCGAACCCTCCCACACCTCTCGCCACAACAACCCGGCGCTCCGTAGTTCGCGCTATCACAGCCCTACGACGTCTCCTCCTTTGCTGTTGAGGCACCATCGCATAAACCTTTGATGCACTTCAACAAACAGGTTTTTCTAACGGACACCACATATTTTGCACTTAGATGAATTAAGGAAATAAGAGGTTGTTCTAAAGAAGCGGAAATACGGAGATTTAGAGTCAATTTCACGGAAAAACTGGAAAAACTAGAAATAAAGAAATAAGATACTTTCGTTCGAGGCCTTTGACATAGAAAGTTAATTGATGCGTTCCGAAATATTTGGCGAATACAGTAGCTAAAAAAACTCAAGTTGTCTGAAGATACATTTTCGTTTTTTTATCATTTGTGTTTTTATTATTATTACCTTTTGGCCACCTATAGTATATTACCTACCTACTGAATTAGCGTGAAAAATGTAAAATAATCTTTCTGTAATAAAAAAATTTAATTGTAACATTTATGGACTTTATTTGGACAATAAATATTTATCTTATCTTATCTTATCTATCTTACCTTTTTGACGAATAACATTTAGTAAATGAACAAGATAAGTGGATAAAACATACTATATAAATGCGTATAAAAACTATTAAAATAAACGGAACGCTCTCATAATCTGACATTAGCAAAAAATCAATATCTGTCAACTGTCGATGTTATTATCTATCTTCTTCTTTTTTTTTTTTTTTCTTTTTTTCCCCTCCTTGGAGGATTTGGCTTCGCACGTCTTGTGCATCCGCCAGTGTCGAGTTTATGAATCATATCTTCTTCTTCTTTAATGGCTTGTTCTTCTTCTTCAATTAGTGGCTTTTAAACGCTGTTTGATGTTTTTCTGCCAGTGTCGGAGTGAGGCCAGTGTACGGTATATACAGCAAAACCCCGGTATAAAATAACTTTAGCCAATGTCAAGTGAGTAAAATTTGTACGGTTATGTCAGGTTAAAAGGCCGTTGAAGCAAAAACGAAAATGCATGGTTTTATTTTATGATTTTGAAACCATTTGCCAACACTCGTGCACGTTCACGACCACTAAACGGATAATAAACCACCCTTATTACACATTAAAGTTCAAAATACACTAGTTTTGAAATATAAATTGAAAATTCACAGCTGCCATTGTCGGATTTTCTTCAAAGACCACCGTTATTATCTATCATAATTAGTTACTCACTTGACATTGGCAGAAACATTGTTAAAAAGCGATAGAAGGCCATTAAAGAAGAAGAAGAAGATTGATCAGTGTGGCTAGCAAATGACTATTTCTGCCATTTTAGAAGGTTTGTCAATGGTTTGTCACTCCCATGTACACAGGGGTAAATAATGTAAACCTAAATTAAACCCAAACTTTTTCACATTTTATAGCAATGAAAACGCATGCGAAAAAAACGTGGCGGACGGAGAAAAGGTTGTTGAGATTGACACACCTATGCTTAGACTTACGCCTACCGTGAATCATGAGCACTTTAGAGTCTGGCTGGACCAAACACAATGGTGGCTGTGAAGTGTGCACTGCGCAACAAACCTTCCCACCCACATCTAATTTTTGCTACTCTATTGGTTATGTGTGGGCTTGAATATGGGCTCGATGCAGTTGGATTAAATAACAACGTTATAGGCTTGACTACTTTCTTTTATTTAGACAAGACACACCGACATGGCAGCTCAGACCAAGGAAGCATGGCAGGCACGGTTATATGACAGACGGAATTCTAATGATAGACTTCTTAATATCAATAACACAAAGTATATAAAACTCATATCTTAAACCATAAAGTACGTGACTAATAAATACAGACAATCTAAGAATACTACAGATACTGCACAGCGTTTTGCACTGACTTCACAGCCGCCCTTGAGTTTGGCTCGTACTCTAGCACCTATCAGGATAAAAAAAAGTGTTTTTTGGTCTAGCTAGCTGACCGGCATTTTGGCAAATTACTGGATTTTCTAGCCTATCAGGTTAGGGCTAAATATTCAGTTTTTACCAATGTACTCTGTGGGCTAAATCTACAATTTGCAGATGGTCACACACACTGTTTCCAGCTTTCCAAGTTTCCACGCGTATTTGTTTTCTTTTTGTATTACGTGAAAAAGAGAATAATTTTAATTAATTAATACTGATTTAGTAAAGAGGACAAATAAAAACAATGGCGGTAAGTTATTCACCAACTGCTCCACTCGTTACTTCAAATGTTTTGCAAAAATCAAACATAACCATGCTACCACTCTCCGATTATAATTTTATAAATTCTTACAGAAAAAGGGTAAAGCAAAGATTAGTAAAGTTAAAAGAAACAATCAGACGACTAATAAGATGAAAAAGCAGGGTAAGTTAAGGCTACAGAGACATAGGACAAAGGTTCAAAAGAATAAGCAGCCTGTGCAGCCAGAGGTTCAATATGAAAGCGAGAATGATTCTGCGTCTGGAGACGAGTGGGCAGACATGCTTGATGATGAGGAGCAAAAGTACATCATGACCCGGCTCGCTAAACAGCCACAGTTACTGTCCAATGTGCCAGAGAAAGAACCTGAACGAACCAGGTGAGCAAGTTGTTACCATATCAATTTATTGCCACTTAAATTTTAAAATATACAAGTAAACCTGCTGAAACTAGGCATGTTGCATCATGTACAAAAGTTGGCAGGTTAACTGAAAGCAAAACTGATGAAAAGAAACAAGTTTGTAATTCTTACTTGGTGCATTCTAAATCATGATTTATCCACCCGCTAGTCTTCATTGAGAGTGTATGAGCCATGTAGTTATTGCCTTGCCAACCCATATACCTGTAATTCTGCTAGAAGAGCTCTAACAAAGAACCTAGACTTAGTGCAGGGTAAAAGAATTTTTCAAGGGCCTGACTAAAGTATGTAGCCTCCATTATTTAGAGAAAAATGATAAACAAACTGTACTAGTCTACGGCATCTTAATTTTGAGATAAAAATAAAATATTCATTTATGGCAACTTCACAGAGGCACCAAACGTAAAAAAGTCAATAAGGAAAAGCCACCTCAACGAGTAACCCAAGGGAGTGACAGTGGAGCGGAGTCTGATGATATATCTGACAGTGATATAGAAGACAAATATGAGAAGGAACAGGCTTACCGGCCCGCTAAGAAGATGAGGCCTCTACTGCCCATTAAGACGAAGGAGGGACTGATGGAAAGAGCTGAGGAGGTTGATGGTAATTCATTTGTTTGTTTTAATGTGACTTTATGGACTATATGACTAAAGCCTCTAAGCACTAAATTCTAAGAAAATACAACTTAGCAACACTATCTCCCGGGTTCTTGTATGTTTTTAAATTCCTGTCAATTTGGCACCCCAAATACTGAACACTCATTGGTAGCCTAATTCTAATTCTAATTTGGAATGGGGGCGGTAAGGCCTGCACTGACGTCCCGCTTGGGGTGTATTGTGCATTTCCCCCTCCAGAATCTACCCAAGCCAGCCCAGCTTCTTAAAATAACGGAGTGCGGCTTTGGGGTGCTGGCATAACTTGGCGTGTCAGATGGCGACGCTGATGAATGGTTACAAGGCTTATACGCTTGTTCACGCATTCTGGTTTTAATTCTTATCTCTTCCGTGGCCTCGCAGTGAAACATCACATGCTCTACGGTCTCGTCCTCCTTCAGGCAGCCCCTACAAAGCGGATTGTCTGTTGCTCCAGTTTTATTCAAATGATAATTTAAGTTGCAATGACCCGTAATAAGGCCTGTGATTAGGCGGATGTCATCCCGCGTAAGCCGTAATAAGTTGTTTGTCACTTTTCTATTGAGAGTAAGAAAAGCTGACCTAGCATGTCTGCAATCAGTTCTCCTATCAGTTCTCCTATCCCATAGCTTTTGCTGTTCTTTTTCCGTGTGACGATTCAAAAGATCTCGCACCTCCATCGCTGATGGTTTGCATAGTCTCAATGGGTCGTCAACCATCGCTTTTCTGGCTCCTTCTTTGGCAAGAGTGTCAGCCGCGATATTACCCTGACACGAGCCATGGCTCTTCGTCCATTTTACTATTGTTCTGTAGTTCTCTGCTAACTTTTGCAGGGCCCTATTGGTTGCCTGTTGATCATCCGTTTTCTTCAACCAATGAATATACAGAATTTGGTGTGTTGAAGAAACCGAGGGCTAAAGTTAAGTGTGAAGTTAGCTTAAATTCAGACAGACCTAAATCTCTCACTTAACACTTGCTTCTAACAGAAACAGATTCGGAACAAGAAGAGGAATCCACACCACAAGAAAAGCCCAAAGAAGACTTGGATATGTCTGACCAAGAGTCAGACTCCGGAATGGAAGGTACAGCAGAGGAAGAAAGTGATAGACCCGAGGAGGGTACAGTCAGTGCGGTGCAGCTTTTAGCCGCACGGAGGGACAAGCTTGCTCATGATAAGTTGAGGATTGGGGCCCTTTGTTCATCACTGCTTGAGAGCCCAGAGAAAAAGGTTACTTTATTTTTTATTACCTGCTTTCATAGTTATAAGTTAATTTTAATAAATAAAACTGAGTACCACTTAAACTTCTGTCCATTCTTCAATATACATTGTAACTTTCCACTACCAGCCAAGACCAAGAGACTGATGAGCTTTTTCTGCTTAACTAAATGAAAACGCGCTGGACATCACAATAAATTAATTATAAGTTAAATTGTGACTATTAGGGATGCGCCCAACGTGGATTTTTGAACCGAACCAAATAACGAACATTATTTGGTCCACAGCTTACCAAACCGAATATTTGGCCGAACTATTTGGTTCATTTTACACAAATTTTCCCATACATTCAGTCGCTATAAAACTTCAACAAAAGTTCCACTGCAATGGAAACATTACTGCATTGAAAAACTCTATTTTTATGAAAATTTCCTATGAAATGAATTAAAGTTTATGTGAATAATTGATTTTAGTAATAAAAAAAAAACACATAAATAACAGAATTCTTAGAAACAAGCGAAACATTGTATTTAGAGCATTTTTGTATTGTAAATGCAATTACTTACTAAAAGATGCAACACCATTGAGTTCATTTCCAAAACTAACTTTATTGAAGTACCCACATATTATAATCATGTAAAACAAATATACCTTCAATTAACTGTCAATATAATACATAACATATCTCCCCTTTATAAATATAAACACAGTACAATCAATCAAAATGTCTGATGTTAAATTTAAAGAACACAATACGTATTTTTAAACAATTTACAAAATTTATTATTTTTATGCTGAGCAATTGGGTATGCCTATAATGTCCGGCCACATCTCTGGAGGTGGTATCTCAATCAATGGCTCATCAGATGTTCCAGAGTCTGTCTCTTCCAGTGCTCTATTCTCAGACCTCCTTGTCTCGGTATGAACCGTTCTAGCTAGCATCTGATCAGCATGACGGCGATGTAATTCTCCATCTTCCGTTCTCACCCTGTATGAGCTTGGACCTTCTACTCTAATAAATCTAATAAACAGTCTTTATTAAGTGAAAGAGCCTCTCTTCTGGTCCAAAACGGCTGTAAGGCTGGGTCTGTAACCTTGTTCGGCCAACCATGACTTACATGGAATGTTACTTTCTTCAGCAAAGGATCCCTCATTGTTTCTGCAGCGATTCTTTCAGCGTCTAGATTCCAGCCGCTGGGTTGTTCCTCTAACAACAATACTTCTTTTAATGACTCGACCGCTACTGTTCCAGTGGCCGGTGCAGTCCATCTGCTTAATGCATCCGCATTGCCAATTGATTTACCTGGCCTGTGTCTGATAGTGTAGTCATAACGTAGTCATTTAGAAACAATGTTTATAAGTATTTACCGTAGTCGGGTGGTACTCGGGTGCGAATACGCATTGATTATTGTCGTTTTTGAATCCCGGGGCCATCTGTGTGCTTTTGATTTTTAATGCACTTGAAACAGGCTAAAGGGGCGATAAATGAATAAATAAAATACATAAATAGATGCGATGCGATGCTTGAATATAATTTGTTATGTACGTTACCACAACATTTTTTTTTGTCTCCTTTCCTTTTTCGGGTGTATTGAAGATATTTATTTAATGTAACTTTAGAAGTGATTATTTTACCTAGATATATTTATTATGTATTTATAAAACTATATATTTTGTTTTGTATATATTTTAATAGGTATAAATTTCACACAGTGTTAGTTGTATAAGTATTTTCTCTTGTCTCGTTAAGGTCGAATTAAGTTATACTCGTTTGCTTTCCTTTTTAATATTTATTTTTCGATTTTATGATAGGTATGTAATTATCACTGTTTGTACCAGGCAGAGTGCATGTGTTATTGGATTATGGGATTGATTTTATTTACTGTTTAAATCATGTTGTTTTGTAATTTTATGTTCCATTATCTGTTATATGCACCTATAAAATAAATAAATAAATAAATAAATAACACGATAGCTTCAAAGACCATCACAGCATTCTTGGAGAGATCTGGTCGGGTATTGGCTTAGCAGGGTTAAATAAGCCAACCAGTGGCTTGTGGTCAGTCACAATACAAAATCTACGGCCTAATAAAAATTCATGAAATTTTGTTAACCCAAATATCCTGCCAGCGCTTCCTTATCAATCTGTCCATACCGCCTCTCATGGTCTTGCAACGTTCGCGACGCCATCATGATTGGTCTCTCAGATCCATCATCCATCACATGTGCTATTATAGCACCCACTCCATATGAAGATGAATCACAGATAAGCCGTAACTCTCTTTTCAGGTCGTAGCCCACCAAAGTCAGATCTGATGACAGCAAAAGTTTTGCTTTTTCGAACGCTGCTTGCTCACGTTCACTCCACTTCCATGGCGTTTTCGACTCGAGCAATCGATACAAGGGCTCTAGCACAGTAGCTCTATCCGGCAAAAACTTTTGATAAAAATTATAGAGGCCAAGGCAATGTTTCCTTATTGCTGGGTGCCGGCTTGTCTTGGATTTCTTTAACTTTGGCTGGTGCTGGGTGAAGTCCTTCGCCATCAATCATGTGTCCCAGAAATGTGATACTATTGGCAGCAAAAATACATTTCTGGGTATTTAGTCGGAATCCCATCTCATTGAGCTTCTGCATCACTTTGTGAAGCCTCTGATTATGCTCCTCCATCGTCGCAGCAGCCACTGCCACGTCATCAAGCAGGCATGCTACACCGTCCATTCCTGCTAGCGCAGTTGACATCACCCTTTGGAAAATACACGGCGCCGCACTAACGCCAAATGCTAGGCGATTCACTTTCATGAGTCCGATGGGTGTATTCAACGTTAACAGCTTGGCTGTCTTATCATCCACCTTCAATTGCGTGTAAGCTTGCTTCAAATCGAGTTTACTAAAAACTTTGCCTCCGCTTAGCTTCACAAAAGCTTCCACAGAAGTCGGAAGTGGGTAGCTATCCACCTCTATAGCAGCGTTGACTGTAGACCGATAGTCCCCGCAGATACGCAATGATCCATCATCTTTGTTCACTATCCGCAATGGAGTGGCCCATTCTGAGTACCTAACCGGGGTCAATACACCCGTGTCCACCATGCGGTTAAGTTCGGCTTCCACTTGAGTCTTCAAAGGAAAAGGCACCGCTCTAGCCTTAAGAAAACGCGGTGTCGCCTCAGGACGTAGGTGCAGTGTGACTTCAGGACCATTGTATACACCCAACTCTTCTTTGAACAAATCAGGAAATTCGTTCATGAAAGGCATCAGATCTTCTTTGGCCCAGTGCAACCCTGTCACTTGAATGCCTAATGGTTTAAACCAATTGCGACCCAAAAGGCTAGGCCCTTCACCAGACATGACCAATAGTTCACATTGGGCCTCTTTTTCTCCCAATGATACACACACATTTGCGAGGCCTATTACTTTCAATGGGTCTCGAGTCCATGTAATAAGTTTCACCGAAGTCTCATGAAGTGGAGGCGGTGTCAACCACAGTTTCTTGAAAGTCTTCTCTGATATAATACTGCGAGATGCCCCCGAATCAACTTCCATCCTTAAACTGGCCCCATCGATAACTAATTCTGCTAATATTGGGGGTCGATAACTGTCTGAGCACACATAGACACCCATCATATCTTCAGTTTCAGATGCAGTCTCTTGTTTATCTTCCACTTGGTGTAGCTTAGATTTCTTATCACAGGCTTTTGCTATGTGTCCATACTTCTGACATTTGAAGCACTTTGCTTTCATAAAGGTACACCGTTCGCCCGGTTTATGCACACGGGTACAATGTTTGCATTCATTTGACTTTATTCTTCCAATATCCATTGGATCGGCAGCATGACACGAAGCTAAATTATTATCAGTGCTTGCATCAGGATACATCTCTTGGCAGGATGCTTGGTGGTTGAGGCACATTTGTACAGCCATCTCATATGTGAGGTCTTTAGATTTTAACAACTCCCGCCGTAAACGTTCATCCCGCACTCCCAAAACAAGTCTGTCACGTAATTGTCGCTTAATGTCCATGAACTTGCACTTAACACACAGATTACTTATCGCGGCCACAAAGTCTTGCACGCTTTCCCCTTGCAATTGCACACGTTTGTGAACTTTACCCGCTTGTAAAATTTCATTAACCTCTGGTTCATAAAATTGGTCTAAGACAACCAATATGTCCCTAAAATTCACTTGTGTAGGGCGTAATGGCACTAAAAGTGACGCGATTAGAGCGTATGTGTCCTTCCCGCACTGCGACAGGAACAATGATCGCGACTTCGCATCGTCCTGTTCCCCGAGTCCCGCCGCGTTTAGCGCACATAGTAACTGTTCTTTATAATCACACCACACATCAGTTTTCGCGTTAAACTTCCCAGGCAACACAATATTCGTTAAATTGAATGCCATTTTATCGCAATTGCAATTTATTTACGCAGTCGCCAATAAAAGATGCAACACCATTGAGTTCATTTCCAAAACTAACTTTATTGAAGTACCCACATATTATAATCATGTAAAACAAATATACCTTCAATTAACTGTCAATATTTTATTTTTATTTTATTTTATTACAATTGTTTCGGTAACAGACAATAGGCTACAGATATTAGATACAATATACACCACCAACGTTAACACAGCATTATAAACCTAAAGTCCAATAATAACCGTACACAGCTTAAATAATACATAATCACACATACATAATACACATATACATACATAATATAATACATAACACTTACCTAGAAAAAATATTCAAATTAGGTATAGGACCAAATCGCACACTGTAGGTTGGTAGTGCCCGTTAGGCACAAAATATCAGTTTTCTGGTGACCAAGCATTTAGGGCCTAGATAAAAAATGTTATTAGTAGCTAGAAAAACAATTAAAAAGTGCTAAGTGTTCTGATTATCTTAGAATGAGTTCCCATAAAAGATAATTGTGGAAGTATTTAACGGAAAGTATTTAATAAAATATTCGGTAATTATTCGTCACTTTTACTGAATATCCGGCCACATGGAAAAGCATGCCGAATATTCGGCGCATCCCTAGTGACTATCGTCATATTTCCTTACAGTAAGAAAAGAGCTAATATATCTCACTATTCATTACAGCTAAAGAATCTCTTCCCAATCTTGTACTTAATGGAAGAACGACTGAAGGATGGCGCATTAAACTTGCATTCCATCCGCAAGCTGGCCACACTCTCAGCATATGAGGTGTTTAAGGACATTCTACCCGACTACATGCTACGGCACCAGGACTACTCTAATGTGAAATGTAAGTTATCTGCTGTTGAAAAAAGCTATATTTGTCTGTACAGTTATAATTTCTTCCAGTAGTTATACACTCTTCCTGTACAATTATACACTCCTCCAGTGCAGTTATACACTATTCGCAGATAATATAATACCTACAGTACAGATTCCTCATCCCATACAACGGAATAACGCGGGCTATTTTACGAAATATTTAATTTCTGCTTAACGCAAGATTATCAAGCGACATTTATTGCGTGTTGGCGAAGTATTGGGCCAAATGAATACACTGAACACTAACTAGTAACTCTCTAGACACGATTACTACATTTTTTTCCAGTTCGGGCTATTTTTCGTTTGTACCTGATGGGACTCCATACACTATTACAGTGCAGTTGTACACTCTTACTGTTCAGTTATCAAATCAAATCATAAATCAAAATTCTTTATTTCGGACAATTATTAAATCCTCCAGTACAATTATACACTCCTCCAGTGCAGTTATACACCTCCCATACAATTATACACTCCACCAGTGCAGTTACATACTTCTTTTCGTGTAGGCAAGTGGTCAGCCCTGGTGTCAGAATTTTTAGGCCGCCCTAGGGCTTCTGACTTGGCTTATCGACTATTGTCTTGCGACAACAGCCGGGACCGACGGCTTAACGTGCCCTCCGAAGCACGGTAGCGCTCAGTTCTAAATACCAACTTTTTGCTGTAGCGGTCACCCATCATAGTAGTGACCGCAGCGAACGTTGCTCAACTTTACCGATCGGTTAGGAACTTAGAGCATTTCTAAATGCTCTAAGGTTAGGAACTAGGTTAGGCTAGTCGTGCTTCGCTATTGAGCCCTACGAGATGAGAGTCACTCTTCCAATACATTTATAAATATACTCTTTATCTTCTCCTTTTTTATACTGTCTTTCTCTTTTCCTACACTCTCTCAAAACTCCCAAGTTTATCGTTTGGCGTTAACGCTTATGAAAAAAGGGATCTTTGCTAGACCCCCAGGCTAATTACCGGTGAATTTAATTGTAATTGTAATGGTTATTTCAGTGAAGAAAGACACGCTAGCGCTGTACAAATATGAGAAGGAACTACTGGAGTTCTACAAACGCTATCTACAACGGCTGGAGAAAGCAGCCGGAGTGCTGCGACGCAAGAAAGGTGACACTAGGTAGTATAATAATAAATACAAAATGAAAACAAAATATCTAGTGTGATTCCGCTAAAAATAAACAATAAGATTATCTATATTGGGAAAGCTGTAACGGATTGTCGTTAAATGCATGTGATAAAGAATAAGATAAATATTTGTTATGATATTTTATTACAACAATCTGGGAAGGCTAAACTGGTTCAACATTTGTTGCGCACGATTAGGAAAAACCCAATAAAAATTTAATCAGACCAATGACAAATCGTTACGCTTATAAAAAATAAAAAATTAGATTAAATTAAGATAAAACTGGTTTTATCTACCCTTTTTTTATCAACGATAGGCTCACATTTGACCACGGTCTCACCTGGGCCATTATTCCGTATCGATTCCTTCGAAACCACGCGAATTCCTTGTCTTACATAAGAAATCTGCGAAACTGTATTCTCTATGAAACGATAACAAAACCGCGCGAAATGAATTTGGATTTGGCGCGATTTGAACTGTCAAAAATTGTATGTTTTACCGAGACGCGTTCCGAAACATCAACACATCAAAAGATATGACCACTTATGTCAATATATTTTATTCAAAATAAAGATAACTTTAATGTAAAGTGAAGGTATATCTGACGCTGTGACACGATTTGAACAAGACACGATAACGACGTGGTTTCGTATCGTGTGGAATCTGTATTTCCATAGAGAATAACCGCCCTATGGTAAGTGACGACGCGGTCGACGATGGAGCATGCTTGCCTAGAAGATACCGGTTCACTCTGGCCTTAAAAACTCCCAGATTATACTTGTCAGGAAGCAATGACGCCGGTAAGGTGTTCCATTCCTTCGCTGTCCGAATTATAAACGAGGAAACAAACCGCTTTGTACGTATTCTAGGAATCTACGATATACGGGTGCCGTGTTTCCGTGCGTCTAGTTGTAGGATGGTAAAAAAGGGGATGGGGGAATTAAGTTGTGCAATTCCGTCGCACACTCTCCAAAGTGCAGCTTGTAAAAAACCAAAAGACTGGCAACTTTACGCAGTGTTCACTTACTGGCCTTACTTGAATAAGATCTTCTTTTGTATTTTAGATAGACTTCCGTGAGGTCTTGGCTGATTCAATCAATCAGTATAATAATAGTTCAAAAAAAGAGGTTTAAGTGACAACTGTTATTCCGGGCAAACATGCTCCACCATAGACACCTTCATTACTTACCATCAGATGAGAAGTTGTCAAATGCATGCCCATTTTAGCATAAAAAAATTATAGATATTACATATTCATAATATTATTATGTAAAAATATCATTTCTGTCAGTTTAAAACTATTTTTTAAATTGAGTAGCAGACCCTATCTTAATTACATGCTGAGAAATGCTTGGATTACATTATCATTTATAATAGTTGTTCCATTTATTTGGATTTAAAATCTTAAATACTTAACTGATTTTGATAACTATGGGAGCAATCTGAAGAATGTCTAATCCTTTTTAATAAAAAAAAACAATTTGCAAAATCGCTTCATAAACGGAGAATATGGTAAAAAAAACTTTTAAAAAAATACTACTAATTGAGAACCTCTTTCTTTAAAGTTGGCTGAAAAATGTTACTATGTGCGAGTACTTTTTCAAATTCCTGTGTTGCCGCTCTAAATTTTTTTTGTTTTCAGGAATATAGATGATCCAACCACAAGCTTAGCCCTAGTCTCACTTCAGTGCATGAGTGGTCTACTAGTAGCCCGTCCAAATTTCAACTATGCCACTAACATTGCACAGAGTATAGTACCTTACCTCGGCTGCAGGGAGGAGAGAGCGAGAGAGATAGTTAAAGATGCTTGTGTCACTGTCTTTGGAGAGGATAAGAAAGGAGAGATCACTCTTACGGTGAGCTTTTGGTTTTTTTGCATTAAGCTACATTTCACCTGATGGAAAGTGAAGACGATGTTGACGATGGAGCATGCTTGCTTACAAGATACCGGTTACTCTAGCCCTAAAAACTCCCAGATTATGTTTGTCAGGAAGCAATGACGCTGGTAAGGTGTTCCATACCTTAGCTGTCCGAATTATAAACGAGGAATCCTAACGCTTTGTACGTATTCTAGGAACTTCTACCATATGATGCCGATGTTGAATATATTGTATTCTATGTATGTATTTACAAACAAAAAAGTATCTAAGTATTATATCAGTTATCTGGTTCCCATAGTACTAGCTATGCTTAGTTTGGGGCTAGATGGCGCTGTGTGAAATGTCCACACATATTTATTTACTTATTTATATCAATTAATGTAACTGTTGCAGATTGTAAGACTGATAAACCAGTTGGTGAAACGTCGCGGCGACCGTCTCCCTCCCTCCGCGCTAGACTGCCTTCTCTCTCTTCGCATCCGTGACGTCGACATGGACGCAGAAGCCGACGTCAAGCACAAGAAGAAGCAAGAAGAGAAGCACAAGAAGAGGATCGTTAACTTGTCCAAAAGGGAGAAGAAGGTACGTTTATCATCATCATCAGCCTAGGTAAGACCACAGCTGGACATAGGCCTTACCCAAGACCATTGGTAGGACTGTTCTGCAAAGTTTGTCTAGGTAGGTACCACCGCTTTGACAGTCATTGTGCAGTAGTGTGCAAGCACTACTCTGTTCCAGTTTTGAAGGACAGCGTAGCTAGTGAAATTACTGGGCAAATGAGACTATGATCTGATCTCATAGTCCTAGTAATCTTTACTAGACTGTGCTGATGTCTCAGGATGACGTACGTAGTGCAGTACATGTAAGGCAAAATTTTATATTATAGTTCCGAGTGACTATTATGGGCGGCGGCTTAAGATCAGATAATCTCGTCACGCCATTCATTATCATAATAAAATATTTACTGGCGGGAAAAACATCATCGCCGTCAATTTTTGTATTTTCAGCGAGCAAAGAAGCTAAAAGAAGTAGAAAAGGAGCTCCTAGAAACGCAAGCCCAAGAGAGCGACCTCTCTCGGAAGAAACTCCTCACAGAAGTCACCAAAACCGTGTTCCACATTTACTTTAGGCTGTTGAAGAGCGGGCCTAGAACGAAACTGCTTTCAGCGGCGCTCACTGGACTCGCTAAGTAAGTACTTTGCAGATATATTTTCAAAAATGTCATTTGTAGCTATGGTAGTGTCAACCAAATGTAATGGCGGCTGTGAAGTCGGCGCGAAATGCTGCGCAGTAGCAATAATTAAATGTGAGTGGGCAGGGGTAACCAATGGGCGCAGCTTGCGGGGGGATTGCAAGGTAGCTCACTTTACAGCCGCCATTGGGTTTGCATCACACTACTGTTGCCTTTTTGACCGTACTTATAAGTAGTGTAAAACATTACTAAAAAAATAATCTTTCTAAAAAAGTTATAATTCGATAATTATTTTAATAAAAATCATTAGTTAGTACTATAAGTACTAACTAATATATTTAACTAACTATATAGTATATTATACTATATAGTTAGTTAAATATAATAAATATTTCGTTATAGTTATTATTTAATTTACAGTTATTATTGTACAATTACATTGCTTGTAAAATTTAGTTCAATGTTTTACCAGCAAAGTGCTTGTCTATTCGCAATCCCGGATCACACGGAAGAGTTGTTTGATCGGATTATTCCCAATTCTACAGATTTTCATTACAGATTCCCAATTTAACAGATCCCAATTCTACAGTTTTCCAGTTTTACAGATTCCTCTTTCTACATATTCTTAATTTTACAGATCCTTAAGTGAACGGATTCCCAATTTTACAGAAACCCAATTGTACAGATATCTATTACAGTCACCCAATTCAAAGTTTACAACTTAACGTTTACAACAACTATAATTACAATTTTGACAGATGTCATATTTGTCAGATGTCTAAGTTTTCAATTGGAAAAGTTGGCTGCGTTGAATTAAAAATCAGTAAACATAAGATTCTGTTAAAATGAAAATCTATAGAAATGGGACTCATGAAATGGGAATCTGTAGAATTGGGAATAATCCGTTTAAACAATGTAATCCACATAAAACTATTCTTATCTCCCTTCCAGATTCACCCATGTGATAAACCTCGAGTATTACTCGGACCTCGTCTCCATACTGTCCAAGATGTTAGCGGATGACATGGTGCTGCCGAGCTCGCGGCTGCAGTGCGTTCACACTGTGCTGGCGATCCTGGCCGGTGCCGGCGACGCTCTCAACGTGGACCCGGCCGCGTTCCACCAACATTTGTACGCGAACATGCTCGACGTACATGTTGGTTAGTGTTCTTCTATTATAAAAATGATTAATTTAAATATTCTTGCTGTTAGAAGGTTTAAATATAATCTATTTGCAGTTTTATGGAACAGAGAAGACACCGATAAATTTTATGAAGAGGTCCAACCTCTTTTATTTCAACATGATTGTTCAATTATTGATTGAGATGAAGTTTTGCATACACAATTAGTTTAAATGGAAATGCATGGTAATAATAGACGATATGGCGGACTTGTTTATTCGAAGGGTTTGCCGACCAAAAACTGAAAATAATTTTAATTTTCATGGTGACTAACACTACTATAATATTGTTTATTAACGGGACAAATAATTTCGATAACAAACAATATTTTAGAAACTTGTTTCAAAACATGTGTACTGTAATAGAGTCAGGTAAAGCTAACTCTCCATTGGAGTATTTTGGAATCCCCATAAACTTTCCATATAGCAATCAGTATTTTAAGTCATTCCCTATCAATTTCGAAACATGTCAGTGTATTAATTTTCTGGTTGGTTCTGTTTTCGAAAAGAAGTAACCAACCAATCGACCGATCGATCGATTGGGGGTTCAACCAATTAAAAGTGTTCAAAGTTTTTTGAAGTATACACTGTATACAATACAAGATTTCAAATTTTATATTACACCAATTTCAAATCACTGCAGAGTTAGCGTTGTTATATTTATTTATTTATACGTCCCGTGTGTTCCAGGCAGCACAAATGAAGACATGGCTACAATAATCCATTGTCTGACCGCCATAACGTCACGCAGCCGTCGCGTCCCGGCCGGCGTGCTGCAAGCGTTCGCCAAACGTACCGCCACGCTCGCCGCGCAGGGCCCGCCGCACGGCTCGCTGGCCTGCCTGGCCGTGCTGCGGCAACTTGCTCAGGTCGGTTATATTCACCGACCTCTAAACTAGTGGATTTCATACTGACCAATCAAATCTTCAAAGCAAAAAAAAAAGCTTTGTACCTAGATTGTTTCAATGCTCTGTGACTGAATCCATTTCATCTTCGCTTGTATAAAGGAATATTTGAAGGATCTTCGCCATTTCCGCGATTGCTAAGAGTGGCATCGTAAGTGTTCGCAGAACTAAATAAACTACGAATAAACATGACGAATTTTCAAATTGTAGTTATCAGTAGGACACTCGGAGTGGAGCTCCAAACCAGCACAAGAAATTCTTAATATTTGTATAATTTGGCAGAAGATCCTATTTGTTTGCAGCTTGCTCTTATCATTATTAATCATTTTAAACCTAGTTTCTGGGGATAAAAACAATTTTTATCTTTAATTTGGTTTTATCATTTTATGTACAGACTACATCGTACATAATAACCACTATGTATGCTGTAGAATAGAATAGAATAAGTCTCTATTGCACATACCAACATAAAAGATATTTGAACATTAAAGTACTTATAGTTAGTAGCACAATGGGTGGCCTTATTACTAAGAGTGATCTCTTCCAGGCAACCGTTGGATGGATAGGACTGGCTGTAGTTTGCATATAAAATACCTTAAACTACTTACTTAAAACTACTTGAAAGGGTATTTTATTAACGGCTTGATTCTGGGTCTTTAACACTATTTTGATCTATCTAGTATTTATATAGTAGTAGAGTATTTTTATACACCCAGGCAAATTTCCGACATGTTCAATAACTGAATTAAGTTGTGTGAAACGTCAACTCATTTTTGTTTATTTCTTAGAATGACTAACCCCCATATTCTAAGTCGTTACCGCGAGATTACTCCACTCGACTCAACCTCGAATTAACCTCATTTTTGTGTTTTGGTATTTTTAGTTAACAATATATAATCAACTTGACATTTCTGCGTAAATTTTTCTTAAACGAGAGAAGCGAAGCAACTGTCAACTCAAGGTACGTCGCGATGTATTTTGAGTTTCCCTCAAAGTTAAGTAGAAGTCAAGTGAAGGATTTTTGGTGAAATGTTTTAGAATACGGGGGTAAATCTGAACATTTTTTGCTTGAAACTTAAGCACGAATAGTGATTTCCCTGTATGTTCCTACAGCAATGTGCCCCGGTAACATCCCTGTGGGAGTCGGAGCCGGAGCGGGCGGGGTCGGGGCGGTTCGACCCCTCCCTCCCCTCCCCCACACACTGCGGGGCGCACGCCGCCACCGCCTGGGAGCTGTGCGCCCTGTCCCGGCACCCCCACCCCGCCGTGCGGGGGGCGGCTGCCACCCTGCCGCGGGGGCAGGCGGCACCGGCCCGGGGCAAGCTGTGAGTATATACTGGGAGCTGTGCGCCCTGTCCCGGCACCCCCACCCCGCCGTGCGGGGGGCGGCTGCCACCCTGCCGCGGGGGCAGGCGGCACCGGCCCGGGGCAAGCTGTGAGTATATACTGGGAGCTGTGCGCCCTGTCCCGGCACCCCCACCCCGCCGTGCGGGGGGCGGCTGCCACCCTGCCGCGGGGGCAGGCGGCACCGGCCCGGGGCAAGCTGTGAGTATATACTGGGAGCTGTGCGCCCTGTCCCGGCACCCCCACCCCGCCGTGCGGGGGGCGGCTGCCACCCTGCCGCGGGGGCAGGCGGCACCGGCCCGGGGCAAGCTGTGAGTATATACTGGGAGCTGTGCGCCCTGTCCCGGCACCCCCACCCCGCCGTGCGGGGGGCGGCTGCCACCCTGCCGCGGGGGCAGGCGGCACCGGCCCGGGGCAAGCTGTGAGTATATACTGGGAGCTGTGCGCCCTGTCCCGGCACCCCCACCCCGCCGTGCGGGGGGCGGCTGCCACCCTGCCGCGGGGGCAGGCGGCACCGGCCCGGGGCAAGCTGTGAGTATATACTGGGAGCTGTGCGCCCTGTCCCGGCACCCCCACCCCGCCGTGCGGGGGGCGGCTGCCACCCTGCCGCGGGGGCAGGCGGCACCGGCCCGGGGCAAGCTGTGAGTATATACTGGGACTACTGGGAGCTAGCTGACAGATGAGCCGCGTCAACTCTACCCTTTTATTTGTCACGGTGGCTTAAGTATAAAGCATGTCCCAGCAAGCAGAGTTGGATACGGATTCAAAACCCGATCCCGATATTTGATCTTGGATCCATTGTTGTAATGTATTCTACCTAAGGTATTGTATTGTCTTGGCCTATACATAGATATAAATTTTTACTATTGTTTTTTTAATAGTTATATTAAAGTAATAACATTTTTGTAAGTTTTTTGTGTATAGAAGGATCAAAAAGCAACAGCTTAGTATCCTTCTTATAACATATCCATTTTTTCCTAAAAAAATTTCTCTGTTACAGAACACCAATCCAAATATTCGAGGAGTACGACGGATCCAAGATGTCGTTCAAGCCCGCGATCCCGCCGCCGCGTGGCGTCACGTCGGCCAGGCGGCCCACGCCCCACGCGGCCCACGTGTGGGCACAGCCTGACCTCAAGCACCTGTGTGAAAGGGTAGAGAACAGTGTTGCCATGGTTGTTAGTGAGAGATGATAAGTTATTAAACATGTTGAATGTATTCCAGTGTTTTATTTAGATATATCCGAAGGCATTTTTGTTGCAAGGATTAATTTTTTTTCGAATTTTTAGTAGTGGAGTACCTATCTATATATTATTTAAAATAAATTGCCAGAAAACTATACAACATCAAAGCAGTTTGTTTGTGGTTCATGGATTTTTTTTTTTCCAAATCATAATAGAAAAAGATGAAATAATTATGCACGGCCTCAAAGTTATTATAGCAAGGACACCATGTGACCTGCGTAGTAGCCCAGGGGGTCTAGCAAAGATCACAATCGCTAACGCCTCACCTCCATGCCTCACGCTAACTAAAAATGTATTAAAATGACATAAGCTGCGGAACAGTTAGCGATTTCCGAAATGTCATTTCAGTACATTTTGTAGTTAGCGTTAGCGTTTGGGATCTTTGCTAGACTCCCAGATAATATAATACCTACAGTAGCAGTGGTAATCGCTCACCGTGCAGGATCAAGTGCCTTACTGGGGCCACAGAATAACTTGTCATTTTCATCATGAGCCTGAAAACGTCCACTGCTGAACATAGGCCTCCCCCACAGAGCGCCACTTTGAACTGCTCGCCTCCTGCATCCATCAGCTCCCCGCGGCTTTCACCAGATCGTCGGTCCACCTAGTGCCCCGGCCTACGCTGCGTCTTCCGCACTAATATAGTACCACTACTAGGGCTCCATTCAGCCTTACTACCCTACTTTTTAAGGATGGATAATAGAATTAAATAATTATAATATTATAGACATGCTTTTATTAGTAACTTATTTATTAATTAACATATAAGGCGTACATATTTGGATCGACAAGTTATTAGTGTTTAGATACAATAAATGAAATCACCCCTGGACCCGTAAGGGTCCACCGGTAATTTTGTTTCGCCCATGCCCATTATACTAGTATAAGTCAGTCATATTTTCAGTGACCATCACATGGAGGTGACAATTGGGAATATATTCCCAGTTGCCTCCGGGTGTCGACTGAGAATTTTATTCCCGATTGCTACGTAAGCCTATAATCGCGCAACGAGCAATGAAGACTGCTCGGGGTTTAACTGTGATATTATATCATCACATAGGCCTCCTTGTCTACAACGCGGAACGAGGCAGGCCTGCCGCTGCACAATGTTTCACGAATGTTATTCTACATTATTACAATAATCTTCTTCTCATGTAGGTAAATATGGTCAGCCTTGGGGTTAACATTTTTAGGCCTCAACTTCAACTTATTATAACTAAATTCCAGTATATTAATATTATGTAAGATGGTCAATCCTGGAGCACTTTAGCAAACTGTTTGAGTTTATCCGCGACGAACATGACTCGCCTCTCGCGCGCACTCTCCAGCAACCGTTGTGACTCCGCGCGCTGTGTGTCGATGTATGCGCGCATCGCCGACAGTTTCGTGCGCCAACTGGAATGATTATACGTTTGGATAAAGTAAACACGGCGGGAACAAACTCGGTTTCCTAAAACTGGAGTTCGGCTGACTGTTATAGTTATATAAATAGTTTTATAACAAGTGTTTGTGCACAAAAAAAAACTTGTTCTATGTCTGGATGTTGTGGGACCATGGTCCTCGTAGTTCCGTCCTGGATCCGTAGATATAGGGATTCTAGTTAGGATCCAGAATTATTGAGCGTTATTAATTCACGTATTATAATATGTGATTAATCGCGAATGGCGAAGGAATGAACCCGCTCACAAAATAAAAAATTATCATATCTTTATCAAAATGGCTACAGCTACAGTGGTTGCCACAAAGGCAGAAAGGTCTGCATGGCCAGTGATCCATTCTGCCATTGCGTAAAAAAAAATCAGATAAAAAATATCTATATTTTTAATCAGAAAAATAACTATTGTATGAATCTTAAGATGATATAGTGATAAATGAAATGATTTGATATTAAATCGATATAGTTTATTTGTTGCACTTAATTTTAAATGATAAAATCATTTTAATGATTATGAGCCGCGCGACGCGGTTTTGCCGGACGCTTGATGCGAACTGTCGTTTACTTAGAATATTGAAACTAAAGCGCTGACGCGGGAGAATGTGCGGTTGCACCGTACAACTATAATAATTAACTCAAATTTTACGGGTTATTTCTAGTAGTCACAGCAACAAAACGGTTAGTTTAAAAATACTATAAAGAAACAAGTACTGACGCTTCAGCCTGCTTCTCCCAGAACTCCAGTTCCTTGTCAGCCTTCTCGTACTCCGGCCACTGTTGCTGCAGGTCCCTGGTCCTCTGCGCGAGGGTCTGCAGTTCCTCGCTCCAGGATGTGACGTCACTCCCCTCCTGCGCACTCGCACAGTCCAGCGCTTGTTGCTCGCGGCCCACTGCTGCTCTCAACTCGGTTATCTTTCTACGGGACTCCTCCTGTAATGGGAATTTTCCAAAAACTTCTAGGATATTCACACACAGATAGATGTAGCGCTCATAGTGAACCACGATCGGTAAAGTGAAGCCACGTTCGCTGCAGCCACTACTATGATGGGTGACTGTTACAGCAAAAGGTGGCATTTACAGCGCGACCGTGCTTCGGAGGGCACGTTAAGCCGTCGGTCCCGACTATTCTAGTAAGTGTGTAGTGGTTAAGACAAATAAGAAGCCTTTGGGCGGCCTTATATTCTAACACCAGGGCCGATTCTGTGGCGGAGGCCTATATTCAGAAGTAGACATCTTTAGGTTGTTTATTTTTTCATCTGACATTTTACCACACTCTAACCTGGGCCATTATTCCGTATCGATTCCTTACTTCAAAACCACACGAATTCCTTGTCTTACATAAGAAATCTGCGAAACTGTATTCTCTTTGAAACGAAAACAAAACCGCGCGAAATGAATTTGGAATTGGCGCGATTTGAACTATCAAAAATCACATGTTTTACCGAGACGCGTTCCGAAACATCAACACATCAAAAGATATGACCACTTACGTAAATATATTTCATTCAAAATAAAGATAACTTTAATGTAAAGTGAAGGTATATCTGACGCTGTGACGCGATTTGAACAAGAGACACGATAACGACGTGGTTTCGTATCGTGTGGAATCTGTGTTTCCATAGAGAATAACCGGCCTGATGGAAAGTGACGATGCGATCGAAGGAGTAGCATGCTAGCTAAGTAAGAATATTGATGAATGAACAAGAGACCAGTAGGTTTGCCTGCCTCCTGGCGAGCGCGGCCTTGTCGCGAGCGTGCCGCGCGCGGCGCCCGGCGAGCGCCGCGCCGCACGCGCGCAACTGTTCCGCGGCACGCGACATGCCGCGACCACATTCCGCACTCATCAGCTCACTGGAAACGGACTAATTATAATAGTCTGCCAGAGTTAACTCTGTAATAGATTATTTTGGACTCCCCAAAAACCACAGACATCTAATACTATACAGTATAAATTATGTATTAGTTTATTGTGTCGTGAATTTTATAATTTATTCTCACTTTTTAATATTAAGAGGTTGGTAGACTGTCTAAAAATACCATTTTTGGTTGGCCACACTGGCGGAAGGAGCGTCCGCTGAACCGTCAGCCAATTACGATGGCTGCCTTGGTAGTTCCGGTAAAATAATATTGAGGTTTAGGAGGGAAGTTTTGGAGGGACGACAAGGTCCAAAAAGGCAGTCAATTCTGGTTAAGCAGCCGAAGTGTCTGTTCGTTTATTGTGTACTTATTGTGTACCGAATATTTATAGAAGAAAGAATATAAAAGGATAGAATTGAAAAGGTTCTCTATGTTTTACTTCAATTGTATATACGTATTTGGATGTAGGTATATTTATTAGCACCAAGTTAGGTAATTGTTGTTTATTTATTTTTTATCTAATAGAGTACATATTTAGTTATTTATCTGTATTTACTTTATATATTAAATTGTTTTGCACCGCCGTTTATTCTCTCGACTGATACTGTCCGTACAAAGGTTATCTGGAAGAGATCGCTGTCAGCGATAAGACCGCCCATTGTTGCACTAGTACGTTAGATTTATTGTATCCCCATTTGTATGTTCTATTTGTGAAACAATAAAGAATTCTCTATCTATCTATAAATGTCTGTGCCAAATGCTTTATCATATAGTAATCAGTAGACGAACTTTGCAGAAAAGTCCTATCACCTAGAATATTTTTTCTTATAAACATACACCAACCAATCAACCAACCAAGAAAGCACAATATAAATTGTGAACCGATGATATTGTAAATCTGAACTGATGGTAACTTGGTAACATTGACTATAAATCCAGTTGACTAACGATACAACTTCCCCTCGTACGAAAATTAGTAGTATATTTCAACTGCTAATCCTACGAGAGGAAGCGGGACACCCAATGTGTCTTTTGTCCCATCCTGCTCTGTCCTTTGTGAATTCGTATGACTTTGTCTCGTTTTGTGACCTCGACCCCTGCCCCCGTAGGTGAGTCTTGTTTGTACGAGAAATTATGTTCACGAGCTATCAACGGGTTTTATAATCTTTGGATGGTAATGATAATAATGATAATGATGATTATGATAACAATGATGATGATGATGAACGTACTTTTCATCGATAGCGAGCGCTTCAAGGTGCGGGAACTCTCCCGCGAGGTGTGTGAGCCCCTGTTTGAACTCCACGCAAGCGGACAAAGATTTCTTCTGCCACAACGCCAGCTCGACCTCCTTGCTTTGTAACATCTGTGGACAAAATATTTAACACTACCTGTGTTGTAAATCAGGTTGACTGGTAGATAATAAATAAATAAATAAATAAATATGTGTGGACATTTCACACAGCGCCATCTAGCCCCAAACTAAGCATAGCTTGTACTATAGGAACCAGATAACTGATACAATACTTATATACTTTTTTGTTTGTAAATACATACATAGAATACAATATAACACCCAGACGCAGAACAAACATCTATGTTCAAACATTAATGCTTCATAGTAGTTCATAGCATTTAGTCCTTGTTTTGTGCCAAATTATAAGTAAATAAATCAAAATAATACTATGAGTATTGAGTATTAGAGTAGAGTAGTGGAGTTCTAGTGTTGACTATAAATTCAGATGACCAATGATACAACATCTCCTCATACAAATATTACATAGTGTATATTATACATGGTGTATTTCAACCGCCCAAACCTTTGCGACACAGAGCAAAAAAACGCGACGTCTAGATGAGAAGCGTCATTTGTTTCAATTCTCCGTGCTTTGCGAGGAAAAGGGACACCTAATGTGTCTTCTGTTACAAAAAATAGAGCAGGATGGACCGGCTCTATTTTTTGTAATTTCTTATAATTTTGTCTCGTTTTGTTTCTTCGCCCCCTGCCCGCGCAAGTGAGTCTTAGCATGCTAATTGCTATTGCTATGCTATTTGCTAAAATGAAATGAAAAATGATATTAAGCATGAAATAAAAATATAATATAATATGTGTGGACAATTCACACAGCGCCATCTAGCCCCAAACTAAGCATAGCTTGTACTATGGGAACCAGATAACTGATACAATACTTATATACTTTTTTGTTTGTAAATACATACATAGAATACAATATAACACCCAGACGCAGAACAAACATCTATGTTCATCACACAAATGTTTGTCCTGGGTAGGAATCGAACCTGAAATGAAATGAAACTATATAATAAAAATTAAATCCAAAATGAATTGAAATGAAATTTAATATTTCACAGAATTTCGCAGCTACATTTCATTTGCGAAATGCTAATTGAGTTTTCGCATGCTAAAAATGAATGCGAATGCTAATTAATCCATCACTAGCGTAGCATGTATGGTATGAGTTTTTGTCTTTATGATTACGTTACCTTAGAGATTTGTTCGACGAGCGCCAGCTTGGAGTCTGCGACACGGTTAGCGTAGTCCACCTCGTCGAGCAACCGGGACCGCTCCGCTACGGATATAGACTGGGACTCTAGCTCTTCGTTCAGTTGTTGGTTCTCCGCGCTGTTGGTTACGTTCAAATTAGTACATTACTGCAGCGGCCAGCAACAGAGGCATTGATGGACGAACGTGTAAATGTGGGCCGAGGCGAACCCGAGGCACACATACGTAAGTCCATCAATGCCTAGTTGTGGCCAAGGCTTGTATAGTGCTTTTCTCAAACAATGCGAGGAAATTAAAACTAAGTAGTACATGGGCAGAACTTTTTATTTGAAAATACAGTTGTTGAATGTACAATTTCAAATACTTTTCTTTCGATTTTGGCGGTAACGAGTTTTCTATAACGGCTCTTGCAGCCTCTTGAATTTCAGGTGGCGTTAAAGTTAGTTGATCAAACTCTTCGTCTTCACTTGAACTCATTTTATCAAATATATAAGTACTTTTCAAAATCAATGACGAACAACAAACATCAATAATTTTTCCCACGTAAAAGTTTTTTTTTTTTTTCATTAATAACTGGCTCCAATTTGCAAACCAGTTCGAAATTCAAATAGAACCTTTGGAAAGTTACCTCTTTGATTGCCATGTTTCGGAGCAAGAGATCGTTCCATTTTTAAATTACACGACAAATATGAGTTTACTATGTAATTTATCTTATTCAAGTAAATAAAATTAAGTTGTAAATAATTAGATTAGAATTTGCGTACATATGTTACCTATATTGTTCCTTAGTAATAGATTTAGATCGGTTTCACTGTAACCAGAATTATTTTTAATTATTGTAAATTTAATATGATATTCTTTTGTTTTGTTTCAGTATTTTAGATTCATCACCACTCGTAGCTCATAGCTGTCTTCATACTCATTACCTACATGTGCCAAAATTTCTCACTGAACAATCTTCGTTTGATGTTCTATCTTAGTCCACGTGACACTGGCAAAATTGTGGTCACCTCTCCACAAAGACCATTAACCAAGAGTTGAAGTTATGTAATTTATCTGGCCGCTAAACCACGACAGATATGGATTTTCATACAAACTTTGCCGGCCGCTGCCCGCCAGTACAGCAAGTTCGATTTATCTCGAAGAAGGTTGTCAAAATAATGCTCTAATGTCCAATGATGTTTGAGAAAAACATGTTAGTCTTGGATTTGTTATGAAGAACAGCTCTTATAACAGTTTTAAGATTGCTTGCACCTGTAGTGGAAGAGAGAACTTCTCTCCTTTTTAAACACTTATTGTAATAGGCTTGCCATTATATTATAGTATTAATTGACATTGTGCATTTTGTGATTTTATCTGCTTAGTAATTATAATAATTTAATTTGACTTGTAAAAGTGCTATGAATAGCCTATTTGCAATAAAACACTGTCTTTTGTCTCATACAAATAGCCGCAAGTTCCAGTCGAACTACATAGCGTTTCTTTTCGAAAATTTCGATCACTATCTGCAGACGTCATCCCGCTCACTATGAAAGTGATCACTGTGAACGTTTTTGTCAATTTTCTCCCATATTCCAGATAAAGTAAAAACGTTACGCAAACCCAGTTAAACCGCGAATCATGACACTTTTTGCACAAACAAAGCAATGTAAAAACTATCGTGCCAGCCACACATTGTGGGCGAAAATAACAAAATTTCGTTTACTTCCGAGTGAAACGCCATAAGTTGATGTAATCGTTTTTGGAGTTAGAATAGAATAGAAATCTTGATTAGTCATATTATAACATTGCATGCTATCCATGCAATGGCAGGTTCGATTACATTTTCACTTATCATAATATTGTGACTCAAGTAATTAATTGAATTTGTTTAATATATATATTACCTACCATTTACATTCAAAAATTATTATCTTATATTATCAGTTTTATACGGCGTTATTGGCGTTAGTAGCAGACTCTGGCACTCTGCCAGTGATACCTACCTAGACGAACTTTGCAGACAAGTCCTACCACATAGTACCTAGAAGGAACCTATTCCTGACATACCACTACCACTATAATTATTGTTATATTTCTATTGTACTTATATAATTTGTGTTGCATTTTGTATGTCACGAATAAATATATTTCATTTCATTTTAGTATACCTACACTACTACACTAACCTGGCCCGTTCGATCTCGATCTCGACCTTCCTGACCATTTCCCGCCGTTCCTCCCCGTGCCTCCCCTGTCCTCCCCGCTCGGCCAGCAGGGAGGCTAGTGCCGCCCGCAGTGTCCGAGCCTCCCCTGCCAGTGCGTCCCTCCTCTCCACACGTCGACGCTCATCCGCGCGGGCCATCGCTTCCTCCTCGTCTTCTAGAGCCAACTCGTATTCTGGGAAGACATAATAATAATAAGCATTACAAACCATTGACGTCAGTTGGGTTACCACAAGCTAATACAAAACCATCGTGTTTCATGGCATTATTATTTCAAGGTTACAATAATATTGTTCGAATTCGCACCATGAACTTATAAAGTATTCCTGCGTGTGAACGAGACGTCTACATTTTTATATGGCGTTATCACTGTCGCACGTCAGTGTCAACATGATGTAAAGGTATGACATGACAGTTGTATTTGAGTGAACGATTTAACGTGACGTCATCAAAACTGCTTTGGGTTTGCAACATTAAAGTAACCTTACTTTTATGTCATTTGTCAATGTATGATTGAAATAATAAGAAAGAAAGAAAGAAAGAAAATACATTTATTCGTGACAGTAACACACACACAACATTACACTACATAAATGACATTACAAAACAATATACACACAAACAGAAGCAGTGCCAAGCAGTGCAATGCTGCATGGTGTCACGAATACTATAATATTGAAGTAACAATGCTATAAGACCTTGTGGTGACCCCCGCGTCCAGGGATAGGGTGACCGTGTTATAGTTATCTTTGTATTCAAAAAGGCCTCTTGGTGTTAGCTTCGGCCCACCAATGCCTCTCTAATGTCCGGGCTATACCCGAGAATGGAAATGGATAAGCATTATGATTATGACTACTATTAAATTGAACAAAGACAACATTATTTTTATAAATTTTATAAATGTTAAAAAAGAATACAATAAACATATTATAGTCCTCAAAATTTTATCAATCAGCGGGATTTGAACCCGCACCCAACTCACCGGATTGGACGCTTTGCCACTAAGCTATGGTTACCCGATCGCTAGCTACGAAAATCTTAAGGACTATGTATCTTTATAGATATATGTCAAGTGTGGTTTACACATTAAAATCATTCCCATGAATGCAGTAATTGAAAGAATTAATAAAATCGGTAAATAACTCACGCAGTAATAAGCTTTTAAAGTTTCTGGAGGAGGCGTCGCTTGTCCCTTTCTCGCTAAACAGACCTTCCTCTCGGTTACTATGTAAACACATGCTGTGACGTCGCATGTCAAAGGGAGTGTAAGTAAAGCTACCACAGTTTCGTAATGAGCTACTATGAAGAACCAAATTGTGACGTCACTGCATGTTTGAGCTGTCTCTTTCTATTCCTGTATTTTACGATAGTGGTATAGTAATTTTTTGAGATATTTAGTTTTTGTTTCCGACGGCTTATTTTTTGAGGAAATCAATAGATTTAAGCAATAAAAAAGGTGTAGCCATTATGCCTATTAAAAGGAGTCACCTCGCGGAAGGTCATCTTAAATACAATCGTGTTAATTACTAAAACAACCCGCCAAGTGCGAGTCGGACTCGCGCATTGAAAAGTTCCGTACCATTATCTACAAAAACGAGCAAAAAAGTCACGTTTGTTGTATGGGAGCCCCCTTAAATATTAATTTTATTGTTTTTTGGTACTTATTTGTTGTTATAGTGGCAACAGAAATACATCATCTACGAAAATTGTCTAACTATCACAGTTAATGAGATACAGCCTGGTGATAGACAGACAGACGGACAGCAGAGCCTCAAGTAATAGGGTTTGCTTTACCCTTTGGGTACGGAACCCTAAAAATGAATCTAGATGAATGGTAACCACAATAACTGCGATTGAGAAAAGGTACCCGCACCATACCTTTGATTTCTTGCTTCAGTTGTACAACTTTTTGATCATCGTTGCCGAGCAAGGCCTTCAAGTTGCGAACATACTCTTCATTGAGGTCGTCATACGTGTCAGTCTCCTGAAACCTGGATCAAATGTTTAGCTTGGTCACAGATAATATACTATACTATTAATACTAATACTTCAGTTTACACCCATACTGTCTTCTTCTGATTCTATGTTGATGCTGTCTTCACTTTATAGCCGCCATTGTGTTCGTGAAAGCCAGTTAAATTGACGGGCCTGATAGCTCAGTTGGTAGTAGCCCTGCCTTCTGAACTGAGGGCTGTGGGTTCGATTCCCACCCAGTGCAAAACATTTGTGTGATGAACATAGATGATTATTCTGTGTTTGAATGTTATATTGTATTCTATATGTATTTACAAACAAAAATGTATCTACTCAGTTATCTGGTTCCTATAGTACAATCTTGCTTAGTTTGGGTTAGATTAGCGCTGCGTGAAACGTAAACACATATTTATTTAAATATTTTAATTTTTTAAATTTTTTTTTGTACATTATTTACTGTACCATCAAAACATAATTTTTTATTTGATGACGTCATTGTGGAGCTTACCTTAGAAAGCCCATGTACATATATTCCCGGCGGAGACGCGACAGTTCGTCTTTAGCGACGTACACCCACTCCGGAGACACGGGCATTTCCTGGAACATGATTGTTTATTCATCATCACCAACAGCCATGAAGACTGACTCCGAGTATAGCTATACTACCTGATTTTGAATTGGTATATTATCCCGAAAGGGGGGACATCTACATCCCAAGGTAGACAATGTTTCTTCTACGAATTTTCTAAATTAATAGTTTTTCATTGAAGAAATGCCATGTAAAGTTTACGTTCGAAGATAGCCTTAGCGCAGCTGAGATGAAACTTCGTTCTTGGTCGAGTGCACATAAATGAGTTTAATGACCTGTGTTTAGAAATGAATTTATAGTAACTTGTTCACTCACGTAGCGATCGCACGTGCAATTTTGTGAGTGGATTTATTTTTTACCATGGAGGTTTGGAAACACCCAGTTTCAACTAAGGCTCTCACAACTTGTGGGCTATCATGGTCCCAGTTCCCCCCTTGTGGGAGATAACATACCAATTCAAGGTCACCTTGTATAGCTCGTTGCGTTTGAGCTTACTCATAAGGCAAGGTAAGACACATAATAATTTAAAAATACAGTCACAGTCGATGGGGAAGAAAGGTAAGCTAAGCAGTAGTGTGCAAGCACTACTGTGTTTTGGTTTGAAGGGCATTGTAGCTAGTGAAATCACTGGGCAAATGAAATTTTATGACCTGATCTCACGGTCTAGTATTTGATTGCTACACTGTGTGATGTCTCAGGATGGCGTGCGCAGTGCAGTGTCACGCGAAGCTTTATTATTTTAGAGTTCCCAGTGCAATTGTTATGGGCAGCCGTGTCACTTAACATCAGGTGAACGACTAGCTCATCACGTCATATTCATAATAAAAGGTTCTCGAGTGGCGACCACGAACCAGAAAACGCAGCGTAGGCCGTCTACTAGGTGGACCGACGATTTGGTGATACCGCGGGGAACCGATGGATGCAGGAGGCGCGCAGCCGTTCAAGGTGGCGCTCTGTGGCTTATGTGCGGCAGTGGACGTCTTCAGGCTACTATTAATAATGATGATGATGATGATAATGACACTCACAACATGGGTAACCATATCGAGCAGGTACGAGATGAGAGCGAGCGCCTGAGGGAACGCGTGGAGAGTGTTCACGGTCTTCAGCCACGACTTGGATACTGCTCCGGGGTATAGGAGCATCTTGGCTAGGATCGGCAGCTGGGGGCAAACATCATACATTGTTCTAAGGAAATGTCTTCAAAATTTTGAAACAAATCCTCAAAATCCTCTATTTTGAAGTCATATATCACCATCATTCTAACACCCACCCACGGTTTCTGGTATATTTAACTTACCAAATACTATGCACTCACTGGTTGACACCAAACCATTCAAACCAAACCAATGAGTGTTCAGTATTTTAAAGTTGACATGTGTTTATTTTAACAAATGTATGAGAAACCGGTGGTTATTATAAGGAACCAAAATTTAGCTTAAAGCAGATGAGAATCTATGACATCTGAGGCTAAATCTGTATGTTGAATATTTTTTGTGAATTTTGTCCGTATTACACTTTTTAATCGATATAGAAAGAGAAACATTTTGATTAATTTATGTCTGTCTGTCTCCAATAGCAAAGTTTTCAGAATAAAATTTAGGATACATTTTGTTTTCTAAAACAGCCAAGTGCGGGTTGCACGATGCAATAAGGACGATCCTTTAAACACAAATTTTTGTTTGTTATTTATTTATACTGATGCTGTCGAAGGTGAGATAGAAGGGATGTAGGCGAAGCCTGCCTTCCTTCGCCGGCCCATCCATTCCACTTTTGCCTTTCGCTTCTCTCTCTCTCTCTTACTCATAAACAGGGCATAAAACAAACGGCGGGTCGTCGGCGAATCAACTAGTACATATTTATGATTTTTATAGCAGTATCGCCTGCTCAGCGTAATCTACAGATTAATTTGTAAAGGAAAAATTAGAATCACGAGCGGGGATTGAACCCGCATCCATCCATCCCTCAAGCCGAGATATGCTTTACTTAAGCTACCGTGACAAGTGGTCTCATATCCGAATTTTTCCTTCACCTTATACAATCAACTTATGGGGTTGGTAGCGCCATCTATTGAGTGGTCCTTTGTTTTTGTTTTTCTTGTGTGTTAATCTGTCAACTAGTACATGCTTAATAAAGTTTCAAACAAAGAGAGAACATTTATGAGATAATTTAAAGGGAGGTTGAAAATGTTAACAAAAGTGTGTGTGTGTGTGTGTGTGTCTTACCTTAGAGACATAGTTGTCGTTGGTAAGTTTGGCGTTGTTGTCGTAGTGAACGTTGAGCTTGAAGTCCTTAGCGAGGGGGTCGAGCAGCGAGCCGACGATCTCGACGAACCGCGCGATGGTGAGCGGCTTCATGAGCGGCTTCACGAGCGCTCCGCCCCCGCGCTCCGACAGCGCCGCGCCCACGCGGGACGCCTCCGAGCGCTGCCACGACAGCTCCGATATCGGCCTGCGCGTGGACCCCAACCAACATTCGTGTAACAAGGTGCTTTTTGGCACGTTTCCTGGCGTATCTACTATCTGTACCCCTAGTACGAGCTTTCCAATACGTGAATACGCGCGAATCCATTTAAAATTTGTACTGCAATTTTTAGTTCATCAACGTGTCCGCTAGGGGCGCTGCACACATAAGTGAAATGGGAGAAAACGTAAACGAATCAAGTTTTAGTAAACTATCGAAACTCGTACTAGGGGAACTGATCTTGAATTGGTATATTATCCCGAAAGGGGTTAATCTACAGCAACAATGTTTTTTCTACGACTTTTCTAAATTAATAGGTTATCATTGAAGAAATGCCTTGTACAGTTTCTAGTTTTGTTCGAAAATAGCCTTAGCGCAGCTGGGTGGTTGAACTTTTTTTTTTTTTTTTAATCAAAATTTCAGGGCTTTATCGCCACCCGCGATTATGCCGCCCTGGTTGGTTTAACAAATACTTAGCCACACACACATTAATACCTAGCCTATACCTACATTTTTACTCAATTTCTCTCTATTAATTTGTACATCATTCTTGCTGACTCCGAGAGAGGCTCAGCAAGAATGATGTTACAATCTCCCAGTTGTAATGGGTGAGAAGCAAATAAACTGTCTCTCTTGTCTTTGTTCCGGACACATTCCATGAGGATATGATACAGGTTGTCGATTGTATTACATTCTTCACAATTTGGAGAGTTACTTTTCCGCATTAAAAATGAAAATTTATTGCATGGGATGTGTCCGGTCCGAAGTCTTAGTGCTAAAACTGTATAATGTCTGCCAAAAATACTGTTATCTATCCACGGGTAGCGCAAGGGTTGTGGCTGAATCGTACCTTGACCGAGTGCACATAAATGAGTTTACCTCATAATGAATTCACTAAAATAAAAATATATAATATTAAAAAAAGACATTCACTTAATGATAATGTGATGACTTCAAAAATTTTGAAAAATACTTTACAAACATAGATATTAATTAAAAATCTCCAAAATCAGTCATTCGTGCGTTGTCTTTGTCGTAACCCCATGCTGAAGTTCAGACTGAATTGATATTTAAGTCAACAACGTAAGATCGATGTTTCTTTAAACAAATTGTGACCTGCTTATCTGTCCGTACCCTGTGCATTAAGGAATCAGATGACACTAAAAATAGGTAGCAATTTAAAAGCGCACCACTGTCGTACGAATAACAGTTAGCGCCTATTAGGTCGCTGGAAAAAGTATTCCGTTTTGTGTCCGTCATCATAATCATTGTAACAACTGCCTGAAGATATCCAGCAGTGAGCACCACTTTGAGCAGCTGCTCACCTCCTGCATGCATCAGCTTCTCATGGCTTTCACCAGATCGTTGGTCCACCTGGAGAGGGGCCGGTCTAAACTGCGTGTTCGCTGTATTTACAAAACAGTAATAGAATAAATACCGCATGTCCTTGATGGTAACGAAAGCCAGGGCCTTCTCCAGCGATGTTTTCCAATTACGGTGCTCCTCTGATGGAGTTCTCTGCAAATAGATAAGATATAATAAATAAGCATCAATGGCAACTTCTTACTCAAGTTACAGTACATGCTAAACTTATATCTATTCTGTGCTTAAGGCAAAGGGTAGGGAAAACAAGGTTTTTTAGCATGTTTCCTGGTGCAATTAGAGATGTGGAGCTTTGAATTTATTATATCATGTAATTCATTTTATTGACTTGTACGTGATGTCCGCAAATACAAGATAAATAAATAGACAAAAATCACAAACCTCCCTCAATAATTTTTTTAATGAGTTCATAATTTTGAAAAATACAATACAAACATAGACATTAATTGAAAACGCCTTAATGCTGTTATCATATAGTTATACGTAGATCCACTACCTCACTTGCGTATTGTGACATTTTTGCGGGTAATAAATAACTGAATTTACTAACCAAAAATCTACCCAAACTGTCTGATGATCATTACAAATGTTTAACAAAAATATTAAAATAATCCAAGCAAGTGTTGTCTTGACCTCTAGTATAGGTGTTGAGAGATTTCAGGCTCTGAAGTCAGGAGCTGCTTACCTAAATAGAATAGAACAGAATAGAATAGTTTATTAGCCTTATAACACTGATATGTTACACTAGGCACGTCAATTTTACAATCAAAAGGTATTACATCTTATAAAGAAAGAGAGAAAAAAAAATAATAGACTAACAATGTTATAATGAGCAATTAATTAATAAAATTTGATGACTCTGATACATGAATGAAGATTCTGCGAGACGCATTTCCCTGAATTCATTTAAGGAGTAGAACAGTGTTTTTTCAAAGAATATTTTGAGTATACATTTAAATTTGTTTGTATGAACTGAGTAGCTAACGGTAATTTATTGTGCATGCATATTTTATTGTATATTCCTTGCTATGTATTAGATATTTTATACTTTGTGGTATACTTACAGGAGTGATAGTAGACCTGATAGACATCTGAGTGGACCGGAGTGGAGTCCTGGGAGTCATGCCGAACCTCTCCCCTTGCTGGGAACGGGCCCTCTGCAAAATTGGACATACAATATTAACAAACAACATGTAAATGAATACCACATTAATGCATGTATAATGTATTTTTGAAGAAAATCTTACCTTACATTTTGGATTCCTTACCTTGTTTATAGGGAGGTTGGTTGCAGATGATTCTCTGCTAAGGCGCCCCCCAATCGTGGAGCGAGGTTCAGCACTACTGGACCTCATGCTTGTGGTGCTTGGCCTGCGAGCCTCCGACGATAGCCGGTCTGTGGAGCCCGCCCGACATGGCTTGGGCAGGAGGGAAGGCCTATTACCTTCCAACCTATAATCACAATATGACAGTTTAGGATTTTTTCAGTAATAATTTATAATTATATAGCATAAATGTGACTTATAAATCTATCTGCAATTGTAAACACTGTTTTGTTTCCAGAAAACCATGGTTGTTAATCTTGTCTGTTTGTCGTCAAAACTTTGTATTCGTTATCCAATGTGGCATTTACAACAGAGCGCTGCAGTGCTTCGGAGAGCATGTTGCACGTTATGTGTATAACCGGGTGAACTTGCCACGAGAAGACTTACCTCATCCTCATAGAATTATAATAGAATATAGATATAGGTACTTATTCTAAGACTTGCCTCGATTTTCGCACAGCTGACGACTGTCCGGAGGCGGCCCTCGGCGGAAGCATCACAATTTATTTTTAGGTAAATAATCAAAGTGGATTTAACTATTACGCCTACGCCAAATACCCTAATTATTGCTATATATATATATATGCTATTACAATAAATTAAAAGTTTTAACTCCAACTTTTCAATCAACAACAACAACAACAAACAAAGCTGAGCGATGGAGCGCACAGAATGGCGGTTGATATTTGAAATTTGAATATTGGAATGTTGGCGTTTTGACTGACAAAATATGACTTTGACTTGACATAACCGTACTTACTCACTTGACATTGGCAGAATTATTGCAAAAAAGCGATAGAAAGCCATTAGTTTTGGCGGAACTGAGGAAAAGTTCACGTCTTCGCATTGTATTATTCAAAACTTGTGCTTTTTCTAGTGTTAATGTTTAAATTTGGTGGCGGTTTATGCATTAAGTGCTGAATTACTAAATTAATAAATTATTTATAATATTATAATAGATGTACTTAGGTACACCTACAACAAGTAGGTGTTTCTATCACAGTTAAAATAGATATCCGTCTATTTTGCTATCTAATAGTGATAGATCTAGATATGATAGAAGACTGGGCTACTACTTATTTACAGATTGATACTCATAAATAATAATAAGAATTAGGTACTTTCGTTTGTTTGGTAGTTTTTTGTATTATATTATTAGAACGAGACACTCGTGCGTTGCTCTATTAGTTCGACTTAAACAAAGGTTATACCTAAAATTAGGTGTAGACGGTAAATTACACATCGGGCCAAAGCAGGATAAACAATTTATTTCTTTAATATTTCTTCTTGTAGTATTCTATTGGTTTCAAGAACTATTTGAGGAAATGTTGGATCTAACAAACAAAATTTGATGAAATTCCCGTAGTCTAGTGGCATCGAAATAGAGGTTGTAGTTTCTGCAACAGAATCGTGGTTATGAAATAGTAATCTCAATATAAAATTATTGTTTACAGAACAAGCCTCAAAATTGATATGATAATAAAACAGGTAAGTAGGTACTGTGTGGTATAACAGTAGATAGGTACTAAAAACTGGCCAAGTGCGTGCTGGACCTTGCAATTTTCCACCCCACTTCAGCTTAGAGAGTTATAATAGATCTTATTACAAATGTATGAGTACCGCAAAACAGTACACACTACCTACGTGTACGGAACCCTCTTTGACAGCTGTTTTAAAACAAAGCTCTAGTACTGCGCAGTCACAAACCTTCATTCAACCAACTTGAGCGAGTGGCCATCCCAGCACCACGTGGGTACTGGGTAGTTACCTATCATACCTTGACAATCCATAGCATTCTTTAACACTTCATCGATATTTCGATACTTCATTGGCACAGTGTTTTTCGATTGCAAACTGTTATGGTTCATCACAGGAAAATGCTCGCCCAGCTTAAACAAGCACTGTACTATGTCAGCCTTTATTTGAAACTTTAGTTTTCGTATCTGCAAAAAGAAGAGCTAGAATTATTGTGAATGAATGTGGATAATTATAGTTTATATATCAACATACTTTTTTATTATTTGCCATATACATTTCATCATATACATTTTTTTTTATGGTTTGTTTTTGTCATGTTTTTAATTATGGTTTTTAATGTTATGTTTTTATTGAATAAACCTTTATTTTCATCATAGAAATTAGAAGATTTTTGTTTGTCAGCCACAATGGTAAGATAGTCCAGGGTGCAGCGCAGCAGCTAGGCGCGTAATAACTATTATCAAAATTAAATAGGAAAAGTGCTTACTTCTTGTCCAGTCACGCTAACTATCAGAATTAAAATATCGTCCTTATAAAATCCCTTCATTTTGCTGTTCATATTGAAGGTCTCCAAAACCTTTGTGTTCGATGTTATCACAAGTTGATTGTAATACATGGTAAGAGCAAGCCGCGTGCCAATGGTTGAATCATATTTACACCAGTTGTTAGTGCGCCATAACATTAATTTATCAATCTGCGTACTCCACTGATCTAAAAGTAAAGGTACCTTTATTATGTGTGATAATGATAATGATGACAAAGTAAAGTACATCCACCGTAGCTATAGGATTCCAGTTTACTAACTTGTAATGTGAGATTCAAAAAACTTACTATTCATTTTGAAATCGTTCTCAAAAATATTAATTAAGCAAATTTTAACTGTTCCCGTTTGTTGAGGTGTGTTGGTGGGTGCATGCATGCAGATTGCAACGTTCGTTAGCGTGGGTGTGTTAGCTAGCTTTAGCCGTTAGCGCACTTGAAGTAGATAACGAGCTGAAGGAAAGTTTTATAAATTCCCGCCTATTTTCTTCGTATTTTCATTTTATTTGAATAAAGAACAGCAGCCCTACCGCCTAAGCATTCTGGTAATAAACATCGCCTGCCATCTTGCTTGCGCCAATGTACAAGCCCCTGAGTGCGAGCAAGAGAGCACACGATTACGATTGCCACCGGGCTTACTCGGTAAGGCCACAGATTACAGAAAAACCAAATTACCTATAAAATGTTTTCTATTCTGTGCCCTGTGGAATATTCGATCACAGATTACCATATAATCTTAGAGCATCTATATCTGCGATTTGCGATGCGATTCGATGATCTAAATCGTCGGACGGCGCATCACTATTTCTTCTTCATTTTAATTTTCTATCTTTGATATTTTGGTTAGCAAAGAGTATATAATACCTTTTGTTAGTCTGTGAAATTTTCACAGATTAGAGAAAAAGAAATCTACGATATTTTGAATGTTTCAGTTTTTACCAATGTTCAGTTTTTACCAATGTACTCTGTGACCAATGTACTCACTCTGTGTTTGAATGTTTTCATTTTTCTGCCAAAAAAAATCGAAATAAAATAAAAATTAGGAATAATTTTCTTTTTTCGGGATTTCAATTCTGTTTCATTTCAGTATTTTCAGTATTTTATTGTTGTTTTCATGGTTTTTTCATTTTATGAAGTTGTTGGTTGAATTTGAAGAAACAATAACAAACCACGATGGCTGCTGGGACGTATTACTTTGTTATTGTCGGTCATTCGGACAACCCAATATTTGAAATGGATTTCATACCAGCCACCAAAGAAGTGAAGGTCTGTTTTTCTCCTAAAACATACAGAAAGTGAATTCATGGATTGATTACATGGATTTCGTCGTTTCGTCATTATTTCGGACATCATTTTAATATAACCCGTTATTGACTTCAGAAAGAAGATACAAGGCATCTAAACCAGTTCATAGCTCACGCGGCCTTAGATTTAGTAGACGAGCACATGTGGAAGGTCACCAACACTTACCTCAAGTCTGTAGACAAGTTTAACCAGTGGTTTGTCTCTGCTTTTGTCACCGCTAGTCAAGTAAGTCCTTTTTATCACATATTACAAAATAAATGGGAATAGAATATGTATAATTGGTAGCAATTTAGTGGGGGAGTTGTAGACTTCAACCCATTATTACAGCCAAAACTAGTTCTGGCTGAAAAATATTGGGCTATAGTTATGTTTATTTCCAGTTTCTGGTGCCCGCTTCTCACATTGATAATATTATTCTACTATTACTTATCTGGTTCTTCCTGAACCACTCCCCTGGAGTTCATGTTTAATTAATTAATAATTACTATTTTATTCGCTTTCAGATGAGGTTCATAATGGTGCATGATGCTCGCAATGAGGATGGAATAAAGAACTTTTTCACAGATGTGTATGAAGGGTACATAAAGCTAATGCTGAACCCTTTCTACAAAGAAAACACTGTTATTACCTTACCTGCTTTTGAAAAGAAAGTTCAATTCCTTGGTAAAAAATATCTAACATAATTTTTTTTGCAGTTAGGTTATTGTAAATATGTATACTAATTACAAATATTATCATATAAGTATTTACTAGTTTTAAGTATCTATAGTGATAGCACATGAATTACAGATGTTTTGCTATTTATGTATATTACTGTATTAAAATCATTTGCATTTTTTTATTACCTGAGATATGTTTTGAAATGCTTATAGACTAATCCCTACCGAGTTAACATTAAACATTTTAATAGCAAATAATGGATGCAATTTGTCTCTAGCTATTAATTCAGAATGGGCCGAGTTACAGTATTTATTAGAAAACAGGGGTAAGAAGCTACTTTTACTAAATGTAAATGGAATACTCTACTAAAGAATGAAAATAATAGTCACTATTCAATAACGTTTTTATTGACTTCATCATACCTTATTCAAATAATAAGTAAATAGGCAGCTTTAAATTTGGTAGCATAGTAAACAAATCTACAATTTAACAGTATATATGAAATCTTGAGTTCTAAATTAGGCAGCTGCACACTTGGTCTTTCCTCCTCAGACCACTGTGTTCTTGTCATTTTAGCAGTTTCCTGATCCTAAATAGCATCATCAGGAATTCTCAAACTTAGCAGTCCAAGTTATTTGTCTTTTTAATACTTGAAATCACTGAGATATTGTCCATACATATTTAAATATAAAATTAATTAATATAATGCAGGTAGTCCAAGGTTATCATCTGGTATTTCTGGTAGACTATCATTTGAAAAGTCATCTGTAACAAATTTAAAATACATATATAATATTTAATCAAGGTATTAGTAATTTAAAACTTAGTAATTATCACATTTTAATCATTACAATGCTATAAATCTACTAATTAATTAAACGGTCATGTCAATAAAATAAACAAATAACATGTTAATAGAATTTAACTACATAATAATATTATCTAAAATATAATTTAATGCCTCGTAAAGGGAGTGGTACTGGTAATCACATCCTACACAAATTTTTTTTATAAGAAATGATGTTATATTAAATTTTTTTATAATAACAGGAAAATGACAGTAGTTACTGTTGACTTTTCTTTTAGTTAAAACTTTAAAAACATCCCCCCACCAGTGTTGAGGCACCTGTCGGGAGATCAGATTATTTAACCATCAAGATATTTTTATTTACCTGTGAAGAACTCATCCTGGTAGGAACAATCAAGCTCAACACTGTAACGGTTAACCTCGGGAGGTGGTGTTGATGGCGGTGACTTCTGTTGTGATATCTTTGGGAAGTAGTCCAACAACTCACAGTGGTAATCTGTGGATACACAATGTGTAAATCAGATAAATATTTTTTTATGACAGAATATAATAATACAGTAGTAGTGCTATGCTGTATGCTAGGTGGTCTGCTATAGGTATATAGCAGACCACCATACTGGCCTCCTGATGAGAAGAGGTCACTGTAGCCTTTTCACTTTAATTTATTTATAATAGGTAAGTACTCTGTTGTTTTTTCTCGTGTTTTTTTAGAGTAGAGAGTATACATAAGTTACTGACTTTTTCTAAGAGCAGGCTTCGTGAATTCAATATCTTCTATGTTGAAACCCTTCTCTTTTTCATCTGTATAAATCTGTTGTCCCACATTCATAGCCCGAGGCGAAAACACTTTCCGAATTGGAGTGCTCTGCAGGGCTTTGCCAGTATTGGACAGAAAAGACTTTTTAGGTTCCCCAAGCTTCTTCATAGGCTCGTTTGGCTTTATAGGCCCCGTGGAGATGACTGTTTTACCCATGTTTTCTGTGGATTTACGATTAAAGTTTAAGTACAAAAAAGGCCATCAAACCAAATACATCGTAAAAAAGGCAACCGCTGCTTCATGAAGAAGCGGAATATGCGGTGATAAAAATACTTACCATTGTTGGACAACGGTTGGCGCGTAACATTTTTTACGGCTTGTCGGGTGATATGGTCACCGAATATATCGAACAATGATTCTGCCATATCGCTGTAATTACAATATTCAGACAAAACACGAAGAGTGCGCTGTAAAATGCAAATTATTCAACGAAGAAAACAGAAAAAAATTATGCGCTCAAAATCAAAAGTCAGCCGTTAGTCAACTTTTTTTTTTCTTATATTGTGGCTCCACACAGTGTATTTATCCAGTGTCAAGTATTATATTTTCATCGTGTTATAAAATATTTCACGCAAAGTCATGTCCTAGTAATAGTCATAGTCCAGTCTAAGTCAGGTAGTCATAGTCCACTCTAAGTCATGCTCCAGCAAAGTGGTGGCCACTTTACTAGAAGCTTCTATGAAGTGTTGGAAGCAACACGAAAAATCACGTTTCACCACATTATATCACTTGCTCTCACTCATGCTCGTAATTCAGCACTAAATGCGTAAAACGCCACCAATTTTAAACATTAACACTGGAAAAAGCAAAAGTTTTACGTTTCAAATATTATACTCTATATTTTTATCAGATTATCAATCATTTTTTAAAATAACCCACCCTTTTATAATATCTAAACCAAAGGCTAATAGTGACTATTTTGCTAGTTTTCGATCAGTAAATTATATTTACGACCACTTTTTCGCTAGTTTCCTACCACTATAAATTGAAAGACGTAGGTGCCTGACTGCCTGTGGTAAATAAATGATAGAAACAATGATCAGAAAGGCTTCTTTAGATCCTCTGTCTTGTATTTTCATGATTTCTCCAGCTTTGAGGCACTTACTCATATAAAAAAGCATGATCTTTTTTCTTACTGAGACCGCCAAAACTTATTTAAGGATATGGCTGAAAAATTCAGCTATAACAAAAAAAATATTGGCTAACGTAGTTTATAAACATAGTAATGTTTACAAACTAAATACGCTACTTTTTTTTTTTAATAAAGCCAGCCCACATTACACCCTGGGCGAGAAATATTCAATGATGGTTCGATCAGTTGGTCACGTCTATTTTGCGACCACCAGCATTAATCGTTTTTTTTTAATCGTGTCTGGTCTAATTAGTTAACCTTACAAAGTAATCGACTATTTATGTACTTTTATATGTAAATAAATACGTATTTATAATGTTTTTTATATAGTTTGCTTTTGCGGTCGAATAGCATTTTTCTGCAGCTGGATCAGTTTTCGACCACGAGCGATTTCGGGTATCTGAAGTTTTTATGCCAGATGGTGGATAAACGTGGTCGAACTGGCAGTTAAAATGTATGTGCTTTTAAGCTTCAAAGCTTTAAAATAGAATTGGGGATTTCTCGTATATTTGTTACAAAACTGAACCTATTTGGACATAATTGTGTAGGCATAATATATTTTAGAGATGTGTTCACCGCAAGCTTTTTATTTTTTATATTTTTTCATCAAATGTACATTAAATGGTCGGATATAGGAAGTGGTCGCAAAACCGGCGAACTTACCCTATGGCAGAAGTACCGATAGTGATGTAATGCGTTGGTTAACCTTATAATTATCGATACATCGATAGTTTCTATTATGCCATCCGGAAATTTGTTACAATAAGTTTTAAATGTTTTCAATTTATTTTGTGGTTAAATTGACTTCTACTAATTAAACTTTTAATATCATTTATGTTTATTAGGTTTCCTACAGATCCTAATATAAAAGATAAATAGATATTCGCAACTGGACAGTGCAATTAGTTTCCTCAAAAACATGATTCGGTTTGCTCTCAGCATTTTGAAGCTGAATGTTTTATGAAAATGTCTAACCATATACGTTTATATTTTGACGCTATTCCCACATTGAAACTCTATCCTATTTTTAACGAGGTACTATAATTTCCCCCCACTAGGTGGACCGATGACCTGGTGAAAACCGCGGGGAGCCGATGGATGCAGGAGGCGAGCAGCCGTTCTAATTGGCGCTTTCTGGGGGAGGCTTATGTTCAGCTGTGGACATCTACGGGCTGATGATGATGACTATAATTTCTCTTATCCGCATTTATTATTTGATGAGGACATTATAATGATGTGGCGTACTCGCCCATGAAAGAGTTTTCATGTAGCCTCCATGGAGCTATTAAAAAAAGAAGGAGGGAATCCCGTCTGATCCGAAACTGAAGCTCCCTTAGGAAGCCGGAACGCTTCGTACGTACGAGCGGAACACGCACACGCTCACATCATATGCAGCCGGTTGCCCTACTTTCAGCTGACACACATATGTAATATGTCCGCCATTTTGGGCTTCAGTTCGATGTCAATCAAAACTCAATCCTTCTTTTTTTTATTTCATCCATGGTAGCCTCATAGAAAATCATTGCTCTTGTTTGCTAAGGACAACTGATCTCATTAATTCTACGTAAGAATCTACGTCTTAGTCGATATTGAATGAAAAAATTCACTTGCTTTTTATTTTGTAAATAGCTGTAAATTAAAATATACATCGCATGGTGAGCTGAAAAATTACCTTTATTTACTGCCAAACTAAGGACCTACCTTCTATTAAATAAGTGTTTACCTACAACACCTCAATGATACTCAATATTATTATTTTTTTTCCTAAAAATTCATCTGAAAATTATATTTTCAGATGAATTCTATCAAAAAGAAACATGACGCAACAATACTGATGAATCATCAGCAAAACGTGGTACCTATGTATTTGGAGTTTTAATATATTTTTTCGTTTTATAACTTGTTATGTTTCTTCTATTTCGGCATATTTCAAACTTTAGTTTATAGATATAATTATACTATCACATATCAGCCGGCAGACGTCCACTGCTAAACACTGCCTCCCCCATAAATCCTTACTTTGGACGCCTATCGGATTTGCTTATAAACTTAATCTTTATAACCATAAACTGACGATAAACTACCTCTATACTTACACACATTACATTTGCCATAAAATAGTTGAGAGGTGGACTGTATAGCCGTGACGCGAACATGACGTACCTACCAATACCAATACATTCAATTTTATTTATTTTAGATTTATACCGGTATGTTTATCGGCTGGCCATTGTCGACCCAGAATTGAGTATAATAGAATAAAATAACACTATTACACATAGAAATACGCACAAAAGGTACAAAAGATATAGGTAGGTACTAAAGTGTACCTAATGATACAATCCGGTAAGAGGTACCTTACCGCGTACTTAACTCATATCAAACTATCGATAAAAATATATCGGCTCAACCCACAGCACTAATGACAAGACAATTGCTATATATGTCATCTGCGCAGGTAAACCATAGAGGTTTCATTGTAATACCTGACACGCTTGAATTGTATGAGAAGTGTCGAAAAGGCGCCTCTATGTAGAGGGGAAGCGTTTTTTTTTTGCTCTGTGATCTATCCGCTATTGTGCCGATAGCTAGTTTCAATAACTATCTACGTTGCGCAACGACCACCTCTACAGACGATAATATAATCACATATACAATTCTGTAAGTGCGTCGATCCGCGATAATATAATAATCTAAAAGTGGAATCTGCGTAATTAATATATTTTACTACAGATCTTTTTTCGGTCACAAATATGTCGGACGATAAGCCGTCTAAGACCAACGGCCCGGGCACCGATCCTATGCAGAGACTTGCGTCTCTAAAGCCTTCGCGGGACTTATCTCTAGGTGCTGCAAAACCGAATAAAAAAGTATTCCTACCTAACTTGAACGTGGCTAGAAATAAGAATAAAGGGTAAGCGATGTGCCTTCAACACTCATCATGGACCATTTGCTCCACTATTCTCTCATTCAGCCATTCCGCTTTCCGTTCATGAGCTAGTGTCGTTAGTTATCAAAGACCTGGAAGGCTCTGGAAACGAATAACACCGCCAATAACGTTTGGGAACATTTGTTGTAAACTATTGAATTTTCAGTATGAGATGTAAATGGTGTACATATACTTCTTAAATCACAGAACTATTTTCTTTTCTTTTTAGACCTAGCACGTCTGCCAATCAGAGTTCTAAGACGGAAGAAAAGAATAGAAGAGACCGTAGAAATGAGAAAAACAAGAACTTTAATTCCAATGTCATCAAATCTAGTGGAGTTTTCTCTGAAGGTAGGTAATTATTTTATAGCAGTATTTTCGTATGTTTCCTGGCATCGCCACTTGTTAAGTAGTTTTCAATCCAGGTGGCTTGCACCATCTTCTTGTCAGTTTACCGTTTTAGATGTAAAAGCGAGCAAAATAAAGGAAGGGTTAGGAATGTATATGGAAACACACAGCATCCTCCGCCCATACTTATAATAACAAAAAAGCTGTAGACCAAATATAATAATATGCTTATCACACAAATGTATGGTGTGTGTGAGAGTCAAGCTACTACCAACTATGATGCCAGTTTAATGGGGAATCACTAATCTGTTACCAGGGCTTGGCAGTGTGGAGCGGCAGTCTAGTCGCATATCTTACACCCGGGAGGCTGAAGCTGCTCCAGCCATGAGGAAACCCACCATCAGAGTTAAGGATTTTGTGAAGGTTTGATATCCAACTTTTTATTTTGCAATTGTCTGGAAGAAATTCCTGTGAATGATAAACCCTTTTGAAAAATACTCAACAACCAAAACTGTAAAAATATTTAACTTTTATGTATTTAAATTCTTTCAAATGGAACAATTTCCATATTATATACCATTTCTGTTAAAAAAAATCCAATTTGAGTCCAATAAAGCTGATACAGATATCCCAGCCTGCTTGCAGTGGTTTGTGCTTTTTTTCCTGCCAACATTTAGCCAAGTCCAACATCTTTATTTATTTATTTCACAGAATCTACAGATCTTAAGTAATAATAAATTTATTTGCCATAATAATAAGAGTAAAATCTTATGCCGGTATACTTATGTGGTAGGTATGTTAATTAACCAGGTAACTAACTTAAGATAAGGTACATTTTACTTATTGCTAGAGCATACATCCAATTACAGATTCACTTTTTGTAATATAAAAATAAAGGAGTAGAGAGTAGCAGTACATACTTGCACATAAATTACGTTTTTTGTGTTTACCTATTTTCTTGGTAAGAAGCAATAAGGCATAAGATAATTACAAGCTATAACTAACAAAATAGGTACCTAATTAAATACAATATATAACTACGTATAACAACATTTATTTGAAGAACCATTTAAGACATCCAAAATATAGCAAATGTATTATTATAATGTTGGACTTACATAAAGTTTAATCACATTCATTTTTGATAACATTCAACACAAAGCTTTTAAATTGTTTTTTTTTACTATTGAAAATATCTACAGAGCCAAAACGCTTGTTAAACATTTCTTGTGTTCGACAGATAATCGAATTTTCGTAATAGTTAGTATGTGCGTGGGGGACATAGAACAGAGTTGTATGCCTAGTGCGGACCGAAGGGGCTTGCAGTTGCAAAAACTGCTCAGTGAGCTGGGTGCTGTCGATTGCCCCATGGCAGACGCTATGCAGGAATAGCAGCTCTAAAAGAGTTTGTCTTTCTTTAAGCGAGATAAGATTGATCTTTATTTTAAATAGGATGCCACAGCTATTGATGGCACAGCTATTCCAGTCAAGTTTCTGTAGGTTGAGTAGTAACTGTTGAATATACAACATCCTAAATAAATAAAATTTTGTAACAAAATATTTTGCTAACATAAACATTTTTGACAGATCGACAAAGAGCTTGAAGAACAGAAAATCAGTACAGTGATGGGTGAGAGTGGTAATGACGACTCTTCCTATGCAGAAGGTCCTAGTGTTGACTTCAAAAAGACCACAGAGAGGGATGCTCCTATAAAACTGCCCATGGATGATGGCTGTAAGTAAACAGAGGAATTAAGATAATCTTTGTTAGATATAGTTAGACATATAATTATGTGGTTTCCCACACCTTAGTCACAGGTTAGGTGATAGTTCTTTCAGGATCAAGTACCAATCAACAATGTCCAATGGAATATGGATCAAAACAAAACTGAATCTTTAAGTGAAATGGGTGACATAATTCTATAATGTTTTGTTTTAGATATTTTAGATTTTGTCATGAAGATGATTTTGGTATATTTAAAATTAATTAAAAATTATTAGCTTTACATACTAGTTATAAAATATTAACTTGTTTATCTACATTTATGGCCAACGTAACACTTTGAAATTGTTAGACATTTATTTCATAATATCTCCCAAGGTCCTACATAACGTCTAGATTTGGTGTGATCCATATCTTTTAGAATAGTGCCTGACATACCACTTAACAAAATGTCTGCTCTGTGCATGTCCAAAGTATGTAAAATGGTTACTATAAATGCATGCAAAAAAGGCACTTTGTTTATTATAGCAGCATAAATCCCTATTCAAAACGGCGCGTTATTCGTACCCATGTGGGTAGCGGTATACCGCGCGGGATTGCGCCCGAGTATTTTGTATGAAAGTTTCGCTGAAATTTCGCTCTAGGTTCGAATCTTCAATACCAAATGAATCTAGCGGTAAATACTGCGTAGGCTCTCGCGTGGTTTTTACTGCGAACGAATAACGCGCTGGTTTGAAATATAGAGCTTTACGGTTGAACCACATCCATCAACGCGGAATCGCATTTGCGTGCTCTATCCTTTTCTAGCGCTCAGGATCGTCTTTCCTGAGCGAGAGCGAGAGGGATAGGTGCCATCCCGTGCGGCAGCGTCCGCGATGTGATGGAACTTAGCGATAGAAAAGGATAGAGCCTAGAGAAGAGCAATTCGAGCTGTCTGAGATGTCTTGTTTATAAACAATGGTTTTTAATCTATGCTTAAAATACTGTCTCGTTTTCGCTTGGGATATTTCAAATCGGCGAGAAGTTGACAGGACATTTTGAGAATTCATTAATAACTAGCATTTATAAGTAAGGCTGTGTTTATTTTGTTTGTTGTAGCATGAAGTTATTCTATTTTTATTGTGTTGTGGCATCGCGATTTCAAATAGGTTTCTATAATAGGCATGATGACTATTATTAAAAATGAATGCAATAATTGAAAAAATAAGTAATATTGGTAAATAAATCACGGAGTAATGAGCTTTTAAAGTTTCTGGAGGGGCATCTCCTGTCCCTTTCTCGCGAAACAGAGCGCCTCCACAGTTACTATGAAAAATCCACTTGTGACGTCACATGCCAAAGAGATTGTATGTAAAGTTACCACAGCTTAGTAATGAGGTACTATGAACGACCTTCCTCTGACGTCACTGGCCGTTTGAGCTACATATATCTCGAGTCTATTTGTTTTCACAAATGTTTATCTTTTGAGAAATATTATTAATTTATGCAAAAAAAAATAGTAGTCATTCAATTCAATTCAGTTTATTAAAAGAAATGCAACATAACAGGGTCCAAATCGTTACATTCTTATGAGCTAGAGACCATTAATAAAAACCACAGGATAAAACAATATAAAAACAGAAAACATAATAACATTGTAAGTTGTACACAAGAAGCACTATACATTGTGCTGCTCAGAGTAGAGCATCCTGTACTTAAATAATTTCCCAAGGGAGTCCGCAAATACGTCCACCTCCGGATACAGGGGGTCTAGCAAAGATACCAACCACTAACGCTAACGCCTCACGCTAACTCGAAAATGTATTGGAATGACGTTTCGGAAATCGCTAACTTTTCCGCAGCGAATGTCATTTCAATACATTTTTGGAGTTAGCGTGAGGCGCTAGCGTTAGTGGTTGGTATCTTTGCTAGAACCCCTGAACAATCATCGCGTTAAGGTGGCGATGAGCGCGGTAGATGGGGGACTCTTGGGGCGCCACAGTACGCGCTGCGGTTGGGGTTGGTCAGCATGCCTATTGTATGTATTGTCACGTAATAAAACGCTAGTCGTTGCCTGCGGTTTTTAATTGCTCTAACTAGTTGCGCCTCGCGGTTTCACCCGCGGATAAAAAGTATCCTATGTGGACTTTTGTAATATGGCGAATTCTGTGCCTATGTGTTAATCCAGTGTATAAGTAAGCCATCCTCGTTCGAAATTCAACGAAAAACCGATTAAACTCGTTGGGCAAAAAAAATATTGAAATGTTAGGAGCAGACCACAGAATTCCCCCTATTACATAGGAGCAGACATAATGACATAACGGTCTACCCTCTTTCTTAGTCTTTTACTGCGGGTACCATTGGCATTCGTACTCGATCGTAACTAGCGACAATACACACTCACTGTATCACTGCATATCACATCATTATCACATTTAGGACGCGTATTATTTTTAATACAACCTAATACTGGACCCCACGCACTAGCCAGTTGGAAACCATCACCTCAATTGAAATTAAAACAAAATTATAAGATCATATTAAAAACGTAGTAAACAACCATGAAAGTTTAAAACAATGTTTTAATTTTATTTTGATTATTCTAGAGTACTATGTAGCTAGTAAATTACCTATTATGATACTAGTGTTTTTTTTGCGTTTTGTTTACTTTACTATTTAGTTTTAAAGCACCGCTTTATCCCAAAGTAGGTAAGGAAATAAAAATCGCTCATTGCATAGGTCACCGGCCAGCGTTCTTCTTACGTAGCCGAAACTATATTATGTGAATGTAAATACAAATTCATGATTTGACGTTGTTTTTTGTGTAGTAGGTATGTGATTGCTGAGCGTTATGTTTTACCGATTTTTAGTTAAACAGCATGCGTATCGATGTTCCCTACAGGTTGGTCAGACCCTACACCGCCGGTCAAGGTGAAGCAGGAAGTGATCATCAAAACGGAACCCGAAGAATTCGAAGCCTTCAGTAAGATTTGGCCTAACAACTTTTTTATGAGCGCGTTCCACTTGGATTGAGCCACAACTCAGCAGTGCCGTAGTACTATATATTTATTCTGTGGCAGTGCTGAGAGCATGAATAAGCTGAGAAGCTGAATGTGCCGACTCAGCACAGAATGTTATTTCTTCATTCTGAATCTGTTTTTTAATTGTCATTTCCTAGAGCCAGAAAGCTGAGTGCAACCGCGCGCACTCACGCTAACTTTTGTGCTCCAAAATCAAAGTTAATTTTTTGTTTCATTCTTCTTTAGCGACTTTACTTGAGTGACAGAGACAAGGAGACCATCTCTCTCTCTCTCTCTCTCTCTCTCTCTCTCTCTCTCTCTCTCTCTCTCTCTCTCTCTCTCTCTCTCTCTCTCTCTCTCTCTCTCTCCCTCTCTCTCTCCCTCGATGTGCATTTGTTTTGTACCTATAGTATAGTTTTGAGCAGAGCGATCTACTAGTTGTAGGCTCGAAGTGGAACACGCTCCCTGCATTCTTTTATTGCAGCTCTTAGAGCACTGAGCGAATTATTTTGCTCAGTGCAGTGGAGTGGCGACAGCATGCTTATATATTTTTTTATTTATTATTGTTAGTTTCTGTTTTCGATACATTTATATTGTGTACTCGGAATCGGTTTATCAACTAACTTTCGGTTGCTCATATGTTTGTGAGTAACTCATGTTAACTTAAAAATACTGGACGCTCATTGGTTGCCTTTTAATCATCTGCTATCGTCAACCAATGGGTGGATAGTATTTAATTTTGGTAATGCCTTGCCCTGGTAGATGATTCCCGAAGAATACAACTCGGGGTGGTTCAAATCAAGAGTGAATAGGTATTTACTAGACCGGCTACAACTTAGACCACATCGTCGCTCCCCATCAGGCGAGATTGTGGCCCAGTCGTTAAAAAATAATAATTACATACTTAGTATGTTAAATTAATATGAGTTTGATTAATATTCCCATTTTATCCTACCTTGCAATATTTTGTCATTTTAATAACTATTTTCTTCGAGTGTTTTTTGATACTTATAGGGGGCAATTTTAAAGGCTTTAGTTGACAGATCTAAAATATTTAAAATTGTTGCTGTTCTTGTCAGATTGACGGTAATGTAAAGGACGGGTATATTTTTAGTATGTATTTTAAAGACTGTCAACTAAAGCCTTCAAAATTGGGCCTCGTATCATTCTAATTTTGTCATATATGTAAATAGCAAAAAATTGCAATTTCTACAACCATCAAATATTTTAAAAAGTTGATCTTAGCTTAATCACTTTCAACCGTTAAACTAAGCTTTTATCATTACCAAGTCAACAATGTATCAAAACATAAGCTTACACATCTTAAATATATCATAGAACTTAAACATTTTCAACATTAAAATGAAGAATAAGCTTATCCATGTTCAACTTTACAGCGAAGCCGGTGACAGCCCTCAAACGAGACCCAGGCCAGGAGACAGAGGTTGTCAACCTGTTGAACCGGAAGGATCCTACACTTATACTCCTGCAGGTAATACCTACCTGGAGACTTACTGCGAGATCTTAGCGCGATTCAAAACAGAGCCTATATTGGATCACTTGTCAAAATCTTCATACAAATAAAACAAAGCGATCTAATATAGGCTCTGTTTTGAATCGTGCTAAGGGCTCACAGTACGGCCCCTAATTTATTTTCATAAAACTACTGCTGGCTTTGCACGCTTATCTAGTTATAGCCATCTAATGTTACGATTATTTTGCCCTCAAATGATGACGAAAATAATCAAGATGCACAATCATAGGTTATAACTCGGTGGGATGCAATCGATTCAGCGCCTCTGCGCCTATTTTAATTTTGGGGACAGTCCGATTATATAATTATTGTTCGATAGACTGTTCCTGTCTGTCAAACAATAATTATATATTGGTGCTAATTTTAGATAGAGAACTCTTACCCCCGTAATTCTAAAACATTTCACCAAAAATCCTTCACTTGACTTCTACTTAACTTTGAGGGAAACTCAAAATACATCGCGAAGTACCTTGAGTTGACAGTTGCTTCGCTTCTCTCGTTTAAGAAAAATTGACGCAGAAATGTCAAGTTGATTATATATTGTCAACTAAAAATACCAAAACACAAAAATGAGGTTAATTCGAGGTTGAGTCGAGAGGAGTAATCTCGTGGTAACGACTTAGAATATGGGGGGTTATTATCTCATTAATAAAATATGCAGGAATAGAATAAATCTTTCGTATTAGTGTAACAATGGGTGGTCTTATCGATGCCAGCAATCCCTTTCAACCAATCAATGTTACCTAAAGATAAAGATATTTTATTTGTTTGAACATTTACAAAAATACATGCGTGTTATAGTGATTTTTAGTCCACAATGTCTCTGTCTCGTAATATTAATAAGAATGAAAACTAATTGAAAATGTGTTGCCAGTTACCAGATACATTGCCGGGCCGCGGCGGCGGGCGCGAAGAGGAGCCCCAACGACGGAGAGGCGCCAAGAGCGAGCCTTCCACGTCGGCCGGCGAGGTGACCGAGGAAAAACCTGTGAGTTTGGAAAAGTTACTTTTTGTTCAACTTCTATTCATGGCTTTTGTTAGGGTGCACAGTTTCGCCAATATCACGTAGATACGCTTTAAAATAAATAAGTTTAATAGTTTCGTTTTTACAACATTATGATACTATCATCCAAGTATTTCTCTAGTCGTTCACTAGTGGGTTGGGTCGTGTGGTTTAAAATATACCAAACGTAATGGTGGCTCTGAAGTGCGCTGCAAGCCCCCACCGCTTACCTCTTCTTCTTAATCTAATTTTGGCTACTGCCATGGGGTCCCATCAGGTACAAACGAAAAATAGCCCGAACTTGAAAAAAATGTAGTGATCGTGTCTAGAGCGTTACTAGTTAGTGTCCAGTGTATTCATTTGGCTCAATACTTCGCCAACACGCAATAAATGTCGCTTGATAATCTTGCGTTATGCAGAAAAAGAATAATTTGTTAAATAGCCCGAGTAATTCAGTTGTATGGGATGAGGCATCTGTACTGTAGATATTATATTATCTGGGTTACTGCGCAGCGTTTCGCGCTGACTTCCCAGCCGCCATTTAGTTTGAATCGCACTCTACTCTTTTCAGTTAAATGTGTTAAATGTGGGTATACTTAAGTATTATTAAATTTGACAAATTTAGAAAATTGTAATTAGGTAGATAAATCCCAAATATTTGCATAACTGAAAAGTTAGGTATAGAGAAACGTGAATAATTTGTGACGATCTATGTAACCTATATTCGAGCAAATAAAGATTTCATTTCATTTCATTGGCGGCATACACAAGGGAAACGGACAACATGTGATAGTTATAATCCATCTTCCTATTTAAGAGGCTTGCTCTTGTCGGTGGAGTAATCGCCATCTTGCTCTATCTTCAGTCTTCTTCTTCTTCAATTAGTGACTTTTAAACGCTGTTTGACGTTTTTCTGCCAGTGTCGGAGTGAGGCCAGTGTACGGTATATACTATACTATACCGGTATAAAATAACTTTAGTTAAATAAATAAAAAAAATTGGATTAGGTATTGATTTTATATATGTAGGAGACTTTAAATTACTTACAGACGAATATTATTGGCCTTGATAAATTTAGATAAAACATAAACAAAAGGAGTAAAAACAAATGTCAAGAGAGTTTTAAGATTAATAGGACGAGGGATATCGGATTCTAACATTTCATATAGGGAAGAGCATAATTTAGGACAGCTGAAAAAAATATGGTCTAAAGTGCCATCATGACTACACTCGCAACGAGAATGATCCCTGACCCTGATTTTGGCATGAAAAACTGGAGAACAAACATGCCCCAAACGAGAACGAATTATAGTAGAAGTTACCCATTTATCAGCCTTTTTATATTTAAAGAACCATGGCTTTACGGGGATTTCAGACTGAATGTCACCATAATGTTTGCCTTTAATTCTTTTGGCTCTGTTCCAGACCTGTGACCACTTTTCATAGAGCTGTTTGCCAGCTAAACTACGTAAATCATGAGAGAAACCTTTGGAGTAAGTCTGAAGACCTATATCAGCAGCTTGCATAGCATAACTATCGACAGTTTCATTACCCACTATACCAGAGTGCCCAGGAATCCAGGCAAGAGCAACTTCAATACCAGAAGAATAGCATCTGTACAAAATTTCCCTTATTTTTAAATTAGAATGTAATAAATCTTTGGACCTAAATGGGAATTTATGAATATCTTGTAAACAGCTAAGGGAATCAGAAAATATTATGGATTTATTTAGTTTATGTGATTCAACATACTTAACTGCTTCCGAGATAGCCACTGACTCACCAGAATAAGCAGATGAATATGGAGGGCATAATTTATGACTTAACACTATTCTATATTTGGGGATCCAAACCGCAGAACCAACTGAAGCTAAGTCAGATAATTTGGACGCATCTGCAAAAATTGTTACCCAATTGGGCCACTGACGGCTTAAAGTATCCTGAAAAATCTTATCCGCACCAGGGGTATTTTTATCAATACCAAAATGCAAAATAATATTAGGTCGGAATATTAAACATTCATAGGGAACACTAAAAAGAGGATGAATTGAAAATTGAAATAACGGAAAGGACATACTAGAAAGTTTATTAAAAGAATTGAAAAGGCATGGAGGGTTTTTATGACGCCTATCTTCAGTCAATGCTTTGACTTCCCTGTACGACATGACATTTATCTTTTCTTTTATTGGGTCTGTGTATGCTTACCTCTTCTTCAGTTCTTCCCGTCTACGATGTTTTTCATGAAATTGTCATGTCGTACAAGGGTGGAAAACATTTTTACTCTTCATGCCTCTATTGTTGTTAGTATTTACGTTTTTCTCTCAGTCTTATTTAACCCTTTAAGATGATAATTATAATAATTGTGGTATTTATTGTGCAGGAGGACAACCGTTGCTACTTGTCGGGGTTAGAGGAAGGTCGCGTGGGGACTCTGCGGACGCATCGCTCGGGGAGGGTCACTCTACTGTTAGGAGACACGGTGTTTGAGGTGAGTCTACTTACAACTGCCCTAGCATGGATGGTAGACAAAATTGACTTTCTGCATTGTCACTTTTTTCATATTTACTTGTCAAATGGAGTAAAACAGGGGAAAGACAACGTTGTCTACCATCCGCTAGGTCAGCAGGATGATTTTTCGGTAAGGGTGGTGATGGCCAAGTCCGAAACCGGAGAGTTAGAGAAAAACATTAAAGGAGTCACACCCTCGATTTTTCTCGAACGCTTGTGGTTTCGAAAAAACATCCTGTAGGTATAACTTGCCAGAGAATGCTAGTTGTTGACTAGGGGTCTAACAAAGATCACTTTCCATTGGCGTTAACGCGAAACAACTCAAAATTTATGGGAATGACATTACCTGAAAAAAGTTTATTGTAGGTTACAGTTTAGCGTTAACGCTAAAGGAAATGGATCTTCACTAGCAAACAGATATTAAAATAATATTCTAAACCTGATTACTCAGAGGTTGTTTTAATTCCTACTTTATTCATGTCCCCCAGGTGAATATGGGAACAAAGCCAGCATTCCACCAGGAAGTTGTATCGGCATCATGTGATGCGACCTCTCGCTCCGCCGCGCTTGTGTCGCTTGGTCCACTGCAGCACAAGCTTAGCATCGTGCCACATTGGGAGACCATGTTTAAGGATATGGCAACATAGCAGTTTCTTTAACTCGCAGTAGGTTATGTACATTATTTTTAAAGCAATTTTGAAGACTTATTTTTGTACAGTTTGGCAATATGTCACTGCTAGTCGGTCTGTCTTGATCAAAGGTATCTCTGTGAAAATATAGCACTGAAGAAACAGGCATAATAACAAACAAAACCCTTAGATATTTTGCAAAAGCGACTGTTATGGGTGGCCATGTCGCTTAACATCAGGTGAATTACTAGCCACATCATTCTCATAAAAGTGTCTGCTCCTTTATGCCATGCAAAGTGAGTCCAATTATTATATTTTATTACTAGTTATTTATTGTAAGTGTAACATTGTAAATACTGAATTGAATAAACAAACCTATACCTATATTTTGATTTTTCATTAAAGTATAAATATCTGTACGTAATGAAATATAGTGAAACATCTTAACCCCTAACAGTTTAATAAAACTATCAAAAATCGTAACAATAACTTTACTACCTATCTAATAAATTATACAATCTTAAAATGTTTCTCTGGTGGATGCTGTTGCTTCTCTCCCCTCTTTAGGAGGTACTACAGGGGTGTCCCTGCCCTGATAGAAGTTTCCTTTGAGGTCTATCGAGTAATTGTAATCGATGGGGTTACCAAGAGCATGGTCAATGGCTGCCTCAAGGGTTTCCGGTGTGATAAATGTTTTCGCCAGCTCCTGGAATGATTTAAAGTTAAATTACACAAATGTTAATAATAATATAAACTTTGTGTAGTGGTCGTGACATAGGAAAAAAAAATGCTTCGCATCGGGAGGCAAAGAAATTTTGTTTTTGCCTCATATTTTTCAAAGATCTGTGGGTAGTGTAAACACAGCAGCTTTTCCAATGATAAGCAGTAAAGGCATTTATGTGGCTAAAAATAAATAAAAAAGCCCTTACTTTTTCTCGCCTAACAGCCTCAGAAGCCTTCTCAACCCTCAGTTTTGACTGTTGGTCTTTTATCTCCATTTTATTGAGAGCATACTCTTCAAGAGCCTGCACTTCTAGTTTCCTTCTCTCCTCCCGCTCTAACGCCACTTGGCTGTTCCACTCATCATTAAGCTTTACACAACGCTCCCATTCTTCGGCTTCCAGCTTCATTGACATCTCTGAACTTGCGCTCTCTGTCGTCAACTTTTCTTTCATCATTTCTGCATGATAAAACTTTTTGATCGCACGCATTTGTGAATTATAATTGTTATTTAGACGACGCAGCTCTAACCGCTCCTCTTCTGATACTTCTGGACGTTTAGGAATTCGATATATCTTGCTTTTAGCAACGGGCATCCATCGGGGTTTCCTGTGTGCACCAGCTGACTGTATGAGCATTGGGATAAAACGCTTGGATAGTGCATTTTTGGATATCATATTTCCGATTAGATCTCGCTTTATAGAATTGCTCTAAATTATGTTTTTATTGAAAGATGTTTAATATTTATTTTTGATAAATAAATAACCTAGCGGTGGGCAATTATAAGATATACTAATGAAATCATTCGATTATGAAGATGTCTCGAGATATCTCGATTATAAGAGATCATTAGTTACTAATCTCTGTATTACTAATCTAGTAATAGCGATCGCGCGGTCTACTAACGTTGGACGATTATGAGATATACTAACAGGTTAGTATTACTAATCTCTGTATTTACTAATTTAGGAATCGTGATCGCGGTGCCGTGTTGAGATATACTAAAAGGTTAGTAATACTAATCTATGTATTACTAATTTAGCAATCGTGATCGCGAGTCGACGTCGAACAGAGCAAGTCATCATGATTATGTTATATTATGTCCTGCCATGCTATGCCATGCCATGCCATGTCATGTCATATGTCATCGTATGTCATGGTATGTCATATGTCATGGTATGTCATGTCATGTCATAGCATGTCATGTCATGTAATGTCATGTCAATGTCATGGTATGTCATGTCAATGTCATGTAATGTCATGTCAATGTCATGGTATGTCATGTCATGGTATGTCATGTCATGGTATGTCATGTCAATGTCATGGTATGTCATGTCATATGTCATGTTGTTTGTCATGTCACATGTCATGTCATTATGACATGACAAACTATTGTGGAGTGGGATATCGTTTCGGGCAAATTCTCAGTAGTTGGCACTACTTGCGAAGAAGACGAGCCAAAAGTCATCTCTCGGCTTTTCCATTCTTTCATTCAGAATTAGTCTTTGAGAATTAGTAGTACAAAACAGTAACATCATTCGATTATGAAAATAAAGTAGTTACTAATTTCATAATCGATGATCAAGATTAGTAATAAAGGATCATTCGATTATACAAATCATTCATAATCGCCCACCGCTAAAATAACCTAAAAATAAATCTTTTTCGTTCCCACCAAAGAGTATATAATTTAGTAAATTAAATTTACTACGTAGAAGAGTTATCACTCCATGGAAAACATTTTTTTTTAATATTTTGGCTCCACACATAGTGTATTTAGCCAGTGTCAAGTATTATATTTCCATCGTGTTATAAAATATTTCACGCAAAGTCATGTCCTAGTCATAGTCCAGTCTAAGTCAGGTAGTCGTAGTCCACTCTAAGTCATACTCCAGCAAAGTGGTGGCCACTTTACAAGAAGCTTCTATGGAGTTTTGGAAGCAACACGAAAAGTCACGTTTCACCACATTATATCACTTGCCCTCACTCATGCACGTAATTCAGCACTTAATGCGTAAAACGCCACCAATTTTAAACATTAATACTGGAAAAAGCAAAAGTTTTGAAAAATAATACAATGCAACGACGTGAACTCTTCCGCGTTCCCGCCAAAACTTCAATGGAAAACAATTATAATAAAAAGTTGATTTAATTAGAAATGTTAAGCCAATGTTCACGAAATAAACTACCATGACAGAAGCTAGGGAAGTATTCATATTCATATTCATATTCATTTATTGTGCTCACATATAATACAGACTATATATTTAACAGTAGCTTGTCTTAAGGATCAATATATGTGCCCTGCAAGGGCGCTGCACATTTTAGTACATTTTGAGTGGTTTCTAAAATAAAAGTTATGTTTTTACATGTCAATAATCCTATTCCTATTTAATTCTAATTGTATTATTTATGTCAAATCTAATTACTATTGTTATTATTATTATTATTATCATTATCATTAAATTAATAATAGTCAGGAGCGTACAACATTTAAAAAGATTATTATTAATATATACTATCTACACTTCACATCCTATTCCTTCATGCGCAGGATCACACCCCACATTATAGCACCTAGTACCTATCATACCTATCCATATACCACAAGTTTAAATATATCTACGTATTAACTATCAAATAAATTATCCGAATTAAGTACATCTATGCGTCTATTTTATCATTTTTAAACTCTTGTACAGAGTAATACGCTTTATTTACTAGGAATAACTTTAACTTGTTAGAAAATATATGATTGTTATTCGCTAACTTTATTGATTCCGGGTGCTTATTATAAATTATTATAAGTCTATGGTAAGGACTATTCCCCACAGCCTTCAATGTAGTTACAGGTAATACTAGCTTATCTTTATTTCGTCGGTTATATTGCGGGTTGATTTCTATATTAGATTTGAAAAGGTTTCTATATTTTCGGACAAACAGGGCCATTTGTAAGATATATATACATGGCAGGGTAAGGATATTTCGTTTCATAAAATGTGGCTTACAACTTTCCCGCTGCTGGATGTTTACTAGAATTCTGAGACACTTTTTTTGCAGAATGAACAAGTCATTGAAATCTGTACTTTCACCCCACAAAATGATACCATAGTTGAGCCAGGCATGCGCGTAAGCATAGTAGGCTGGGAGGGCAGTTTCGTAATTTGTGTTGTTTTTTAATTCTTCCAAAGCATATATAAACCTGCTTAATTTAGATTTAATACTCTCTATATGGTTTTTCCAATGTAAATGTGTATCAAGTGTTAGGCCCAAAAGTTTGAACTCGTTGTTTTCGCTAATCTTATTTATATGGCTAAAGTAACATATCCTGTTGATGTTCTCGATACTCGGTACTAGTGATGCAGCGTGCGCAAAATTATCGATATCGATTTTCATTCGCATAGGACCTCTTTGTATTCCTGCTACCTAATAATACTACAAATACAAAATGTTTGCTACCGATTTAGTCGTTCGGAAAAGGATAAATAGAAACAACAGTTAAAATAATTATGTTATATTTTATTTTATTTTATTTTATTTTAGAGTAAAGGCCCAGTACAGCATTTCAAAGGCATCGTCGTATTTGCAGTCGTTAACTCTGAGCGAGCGTCCAGCCCTAACCGCAACAGAAAAATATTATGCTGTCCTCTGTTATATCAGAAAATCCCTACTAAGGTGACCAATGTTGACACCACAGAGCAAAAAAAAAAAAACGCTTCCCTCTACATAGAGGCGCCTTTTCGACACTTCTCATACAATTCAAGCGTGTCAGGTATTACAATGAAACCTCTATGGTTTACCTGCGCAGATGACATATATAGCAATTGTCTTGTCATTAGTGCCACTGCTGTCAGCAAAACGTGCTGTGGGTTGAGTCGATATATTTTTATCGATAGTTTGATATGAGTTAAATACGCGGTAAGGTATCTCTTACCTGATTGTATCATTAGGTACACTTTAGTACCTACCTATATCTTTTGTGCCTTTTGTGCGTATTTCTATGTGTAATAGTGTTATTTTATTCTATTATACTCTATTCCGGGTCGACAATGGCCAGCCGATAAACATACCGGTATAAATCTAAAATAAATAAAATTGAATGTATTGGTATTGGTAGGTACGTCATGTTCGCGTTACGGATATACAGTCCACCTCACCTATTTTATGGCAAATGTAATGTGTGTAAGTATAGAGGTAGTTTATCGTCAGTTTATGGTTATAAAGATTAAGTTTATAAGCAAATCCGATAGGCGTCCAAAGTGAGGTTTTATGGGGGAGGCAATGTTTAGCAGTAGACGTCTGCCGGCTGATGAAGTGTGATAGTATTATTATATCTATAAACTAAAGTTTGAAATAGAAGAAACATAACAAGTTATAAAACGAAATAATATATTAAAACTCCAAATACATAGGTAACACGTTTTGCTGATGATTCATCAGTATTGTTGCGTCATGTTTCTTTTTGATAGAATTCATCTGAAAATACAATTTTCAGATGAATTTTTAGGAAAAATAATAATAATATTGAGTATCATTGAGGTGTTGTAGGTAAACACTTATTTAATAGAAGGAGGTCCTTAGTTTGGCAGTAAATAAAGGTAATTTTTCAGCTCACCATGCGATGTATATTTTAATTTACAGCTGTTTACAAAATAAAAAGCAAGTGAATTTTTTCATTCAATATCGACTAAGACGTAGATTCTTCCGTAGAATCAACGAGATCAGTTGTCTTTAGCAACCAAGAGCAATGGTTTTCTATGAGGCTACCATGGATGAAATAAAAAAAAGAAGGATTGAGTTTTGATTGACATCGAACTGAAGCCCAAAATGGCGGACATATTACATATGTGTCAGCTGAAAGTAGGGCGACCGGCTTCCTAAGGGAGCTTCAGTTTCGGATCAGACGGGATTCCCTCCTTCTTTTTTTAATAGCTCCATGGAGGCTACATGAAAACTCTTTCATGGGCGAGCACGCCACATCATTATAATATATGTCCTCATCAAATAATAAATGCGTATAAGAGAAATTATAGCCATCATCATCAGCCCGTAGATGTCCACAGCTGAACATAAGCCTCCCCCAGAAAGCGCCACTTTGAACGGCTGCTCGCCTCCTGCATCCACCGGCTCCCCGCGGTTTTCACCAGGTCATCGGTCCACCTAGTACCTCGTTAAAAATAGGATAGAGTTTCAATGTGGGAATAGCGTCAAAATATAAACGTATATGGTTAGACATTTTCATAAAACATTCAGCTTGAAAATGCTGAGAGCAAACCGTATCATGTTTTTGAGGAAACCAATTGCACTGTCCAGTTGCGAATATCTATTTATCTTTTATATTAGGATCTGCAGGAAACCTAATAAACATAAAAGATATTAAAAGTTTAATTAGTAGAAGTCAATCTAACCACAAAATAAATTGAAAACATTTAAAACTTATTGTAACAAATTTCCGGATGGCATAATAGAAACTATCGATGTGTCGATAATTATAGGTTAACCAACGCATTACATCACTATCGGTACTTCTGCCATAGGGTAAGTTCGCCGGTTTTGCGACCACTTCCTATATCCGACCGTTTAATGTACATTTGATGAAAAAATACAAAAAATAAAAAGCTTGCGGTGAACACATCTTATGTCCAAATAGGTTCAGTTTTGTAACAAATATTATACGAGAAATCCCCAATTCTATTTTAAAGCTTTGAAACTTAAAAGCACATACTTTTTAACTGCCAGTTTTCGACCACGTTTATCCACCATCTGGTTTAAAAACTACAGATACCCAAAATCGCTCGTGGTCGAAAACTAATCCAGCTGCAGAAAAATGCTATTCGACCGCAAAAGCAAACTATATCAAAAACATTATAAATACGTATTTATTTACATATAAAAGTACATAAATAGTCGATTACTTTGTAAGTTTAACTAATTAGACCAGACACGATTTAAAAAAAACGATTAATGCTGGTGGTCGCAAAATAGGCGTGACCAACTGATCGAACCATCATTGAATATTTATCGCCCAGGGTCTAATGTGGGCTGGCTTTATTACAAAAAAAGTAGCGTATTTAGCTTGTAAACATAACTATGTTTATAAACTACGTTAGCCAATTTTTTTTTTGTCATAGCTGATATTTTAGCCATATCCTTAAATAATTTTTGGCGGTCTCAGTAAGAAAAAAGATCATGCTTTTTTATATGAGTAAGTGCCTCAAAGCTGGAGAAATCATGAAAATACAAGACAGAGGATCTAAAGAAGCCTTTCTGATCATTGTTTCTATCATTTATTTACCACAAGCAGTCAGGCACCTACGTCTTTCAATTTATAGTGGTAGGAAACTAGCGAAAAAGTGGTCGTAAACATTATTTAGTGATCGAAAACTAGCAAAATAGTTACTATTATTTGGTTTAGATATTTATAAAAGGGTCGGTTATTATAAAAAATGATTGATAATCTGATAAAAATATAGAGTATAATATTTGAAACGTAGCTTAGTAGCATCAAGTCAAAAAATGATACTGGTACATTTTATTATGCAACCTAAACTTGACAACTCCACTAAGTGGTCGGAAACTAGCGAAATTACCCTTTAATATCAAACTGACACAGAAGAGTACCCCGTACCGAAGTTTGGCAGCAATAATATGATTAATTTCGTCTCTATCTATAGGCGAAGCATCATTTGTTTCATAGCTCTGTGGTTGACACCCACTGGTTCCCACTCAAAGAGTATATAATGGTTCTAGTTATGATTCTATGTGGATGGTTCTAGTGCTCACTGTTCTCAGTTGCGGTGAACGAAAGGAACTCGTTCGCTCCACGGACTGTTTTCGTTCAGTCGTTCCCAGTTCTAACTCGGTGAACTCGAGCGAGTGGCGGGACTATGAGTTGCGCCACCCGCGTTGCGCCCACCTGCAAGTAACTCCCAGTGCCAGGAGTGGTTTCGAGAACTTGGACCCTGCAGCCTCCTTGCAGTGGATTATGGATGGATGAGATTGAATTCGATATTTTACTCACACATACGTATTTCCGGTCATATTTATGCTATTCAAGCTTATTCTCTAAGCGAGTCATCATTCTTGAAACATCAGTCAATTTTAGACTTTATTTTTTGACGGAGTAAGTTAAAGTTCATTTACATAATTCAAAACCATAGTAACTAACGTTGTTAAATGTGTCTTACGGGCATTGTTTAAAAGTCGAAACTAATTTATTACCTATACATAAATTGTAATAAGAAATAAGAACATTAATTGTTCCATAACTGCTACAGTATAGTGTGTTTACAGTTTTACACTACATAATAATATTGTCTATAAAAGACCAGATTAGCACAGTCATGTACATTATAATTTATAATCAACTCTTAACTCCTTGCAACAAAATCGGTCCGCAGTTCTGTGAATCCGAATGAGTCGCAGAGACACGCACATCATCTCGTTCGTACAGAGTTACTGAACGAAAAGAGTTACGGGAGTTTCTAACTCCTTGCAACAAAATTGTTCCGCAGTTCAGCAGTTCAGTGAATCCGAACGAGTTTCAGAGACTCCCACATCGTTTCGTTCGTTCGGATTCTGAAAAGAGTTACTGAACAAGTTAGAAGAACGAGTTCCTTGTACTGAACGAGATTAGAAGAACGAGATCGCCGAGGTGAACGAAATTGCCCAAGCCTATTTCACTTTTTAATCGCGACGTAAGTAAATTATACTCTTTGATTTTACTACGTGATAGCAGGCAGGATTGAACGACTAAAGTATTGTACGACCCGGAATTTATGTACATGGCTTCCAAATATCAGGCTAAGCAATATAGGGGTAGGCATGGTTGACGGTTGTTATACCCATGGGGGTATGTATGACTAACCTCCTTAATCCTTAGCTTCCATTTGATCTTAGAGGGGAATACGAAGGAATACCTATATTAAAAAAAAAACCCCTAGAAAGAAAACTTGCCGAGAAACGACTTTTTTTTACCAGTAATGCACGACCAGAAAGGCAGCGCAGGTAATTTCATTCCATTGTCATATCTATAAATATAAATATAAATATGTGTGGACATTTCACACATCGCCATCTAGCCCCAAACTAAGCATAGCTTGTACTATAGGAACCAGATAACTGATACAATACTTATATACTTTTTTGTTTGTAAATACATACATAGAATACAATATAACACCCAGACGCAGAACAAACATCTATGTTCATCACACAAATGTTTGTTCTGGGTAGGAATCGAACCCACAGCCCTCAGTTCAGAAGGCAGGGATACTACCAACTGAGCTATCGGGCCCGTCAAATCTATACATGTTGAGTTATCATTTGGTGAGGTTTTAGAGCATTTAAAAAAGGAGGTGACAAGGCGTTCCCCTCTGCCGGTCATATGGCGCTACTTGGTCATCTACAATATCATAATGTGCGTGTAGACACTGCGTAACTACGCTAGTTTATATAACGGCGTGCGTGTTTTAAGATGGTGTGCGGCGTGCGTTTACACGCGGTTTGCGCGTGTGCTATACGTGTTTACCTCGTCCCCCGTCGAAATTGGCAGCAAAATGGTGCTTGCGGATTATAATGCTCGGTTTACAGACGAACCGCAGGACGAGCCGCGAATGTAAACGGTGCGCTCGTGGGGCTCGTCGGCGGGTTCGCCATCTCGTGGCCACCTAATCTGGGGCCGAGGACGAGCCACAGGACGAGCCGCGAGCCGCGAGTGTAAACCAGCGGTCACGTTAACATCTCCATTTATAGATGTTCTAAGGGTGACATAGTGTTTGCGTTAGCGTTTGGGATCTTTGCTAGACCCCCTTAATGTACAGCCCGGAATTGATGAATTACTGCCAGGAATCCATCTAAATTGCTTCAAAAACACAGATTAGGGACAAGCAATCAACTATTTCAAAATGATTATGCAATACAGGCCCTCGATACTGCCCCCGCCTGCCTGCTGCCTGTATTTTTACAAACGAAAAATAGCCCGAACTTGAAAAAAATGCAGTAATCGTGTCTAGAGAGTTACTAGTTAGTGTCCAGTGTATTCATTTGGCCCAATACTTCGCCAATGCGCAATAAATGTTGCTTGATAATATTGCATTAAGCAGAAATAAAATAATTCGTAAAATAGCCCGCGTTATTCCGTTGTATGGGATGAGGAACATACTCTGCTACTAATCACATTTGATGTGTCGTGGCTGCGGATTTCATAATACGAGAGTAGCATCTGCGGTCAATATCAAAACATTAAAAAATTTTTATGCTTTAGAAAGCAAACTGTGGCCAGTAATGTATAATTTTATAAAAACTGCATTACATTTCTTAGTAATCATTAGTAGCAGGTCACAACTTCGCTGCGTTGCTCCTAAATCGCGTTTGTATTCCTTTTCATAAAGCACCGCCAATCATCATGAATCATAAATTCATTAGGCATATGAATAATCACAGTCTGTGAAAAATAGCAGGTGAAATCACAGTGACTAAAATAAATCATATTATGATGAAATGATTATGATTTTAAAGTAACAATCATTTCCATGTCTAATAGAAACCCATTAGAGTATATGCCTTCCATAAAATAAGTATATGATACTAAACTCGATACATAAACTCCACGTAAGTTGTCCTGCGGGAATGAGTGGAACTAATTTTGAAAGTAAGTAATCTACGTCACTACATAATATGTACATACACAGTGCTTTATTTACTAAATAAAATCAATATTCACAAATTACTGTATATTGAAATTTTCGGGAGTCTAAAATATAGAGGTCAGAAACATTCCGTAGCGCGAATTTGGCGACGCGGCCGCGGGACATCTTACGTGAGACGGAGTCTAATTATCTTTTTAAGACACTGACAGGACCCAATGCGAGCACGTTTATTACAGCAGACGAACTTAAAACTTATTTTGTAGCTTGTAGGGTCGCTTTATGCATAGCAAAAATATGGCGATTACGTTGCGTTGCACTTCGACTTTTCCATTTTTCGGGTAAAATAATTAGTTATAAAAGAAATGCTTATTGTTATAAATAAACTAAGCTTATAGACGGACGCATTGAAACATAACTTATCACTATGATTTATTTCAATGGGGTGTCTTATTAAAATGTAACATTTTAGGACCTTTGAAATATTTTTTAGAGGTCAGTTCAGGATTTTTTCCTATCGAGAAAACTTTTCGTAAACGTGTTTCGGTTTCGGCAGATGGAAAGAAGATATGACCAGTATTAACGTGCATTTTTTTCAATCCTGTAAATGGTATACGTTTTGAGATAATCACGTTCAAAATAGTCGATTTAGGAGACTTCAGCACCTTACTAACAGAACGTAAAACCCCCATTTTAACGCCATCTATCCGGTCTTTAGAAAATTACAGATTTTTTTATAAAAAGCCTCATTATGTTTGAATAGTCTTGGAATCGTCGTACGATTGTCACTAACGTTGGCAACCATACAATATAAATCGTATTTTTACGATCTTTTTAGCGCTGGTTGATACTATATACGATCACGTATTCAAAATTCGCCTTTTCAAATCTTATAAACTTTGTAAAAAAATATATTAAGTTCATTTTGTCGAAAAGTTAATGATAATAGACTTAGAAAGAGCCATATACCACTTTGTATATTTGGCTTAGGCTTAATAGTTTGTTAAACTTTATCCCACTCACATTTGATAAAACCGCAGCGTACCTACCACCTACCTCGTCACTGGTTTTGATACGGGGTTTTATAATTTAAATACATCCGGTCTTGTTTTTGATTTATGTATGAAATGTGTACAGTCATCCAGTCTCTGCTAACCAAAAAAACTAAAATCACTCGTTGTTTTTATCATCTTAAATGAACTACTTAGCTTGTTATAAAAAATTAAAACAAAAACTGTATAATAAGAATAAGAAATGCCAAATATTAAATATTGTTTAGATGGGTACCCTAAATGTTGTGTACCCTCAAATTATATTGATTCAAACTTATTATAACGTTATGTATTTAAATAATTTCGCATTGTTTCATTGCTATGCATTTCGTAGACAAATGTGTACGACCCCTTAAAAAATAGCCATTCAAATGCAATTTTATAAGAGAATCGGCCCCCTGTGGGTCTAGCAAAGATACCAACCACTAACGCTAACGCCTCACGCTAACTCCAAAAATGTATTGAAATGACATTCGCTGCGGAAAAGTTAGCGATTTCCGAAATGTCATTTCAGTACATTTGGGAGTTAGCGTGAGGCGTTAGTGTTAGTGGTTAGTATCTTTGCTAGACCCTGTCGTACAGTACCGGTCACGCATTCCTGGTGGTTGTGCTGTACAATATAGTGACTGCATAGTATTGATAGTATTATCAATTTCAATTAAGTTAGTTTGTCAAATATTTATATTTATAACGTCAGATGACAAGAAAAGCTGTCACAAGTCACAGCGTGACGTGACCATCAAACTTGTCAAAGTCGCGTAAGTAAATAAAGCAGCTCGGCTCAGTGCTGCCAACCATACGATTTAAATCGTATTTATACGATCTTTTTGGCCCCGATACGATGTACGATCGTGAATCCGAAATCGTACGCAAAACACGACCTTTTCAAAGCTTGTAATGTTCGTTACAAAATAAGTAAAGAAATACAATAAATTAAGTTCATTTTGTCGAAAAGTCAAAAACGTCTAGAGTTTAAACCAAACCATCACACGACATAATCTAATCATCTTACTCATTTGGGTGTTATATTGTATTCTATGTATGTATTTACAAACAAAAAAAGTATATAAGTATTGTATCAGTTATCTGGTTGCCATAGTACAAGCTATGCTTAGTTTGGGGCTAGATGACGCTGTGTGAAATGTCCACACATATTTATTATTATTATTTTTTTAATTTAAGCAGGTGTCGTCCAAATACTTTACGTGTATTATGCATTTCAATTTGCGTCCTCATTTTTTCGTTTCCAGTGGATCATTATGAAATGTGTCGGGAATTTGGAAACCCAAGTTCCAGAAAATCCCTCAATGTGTGTACCTAAAATGCTAAAAGAAACTTTTCCGTCATATAAAAATATATGTATATAAAGTAAGAATTTTTTTCTATATTCTGTCTTGCTTGTTTATGTTCTTGGTTGTGTCAATACTTAATAAATGTATTATTATAATCTCGAAATATATTAATAAATACCAAATATTACATTATTGTGTAGTTGTGTACCCTAAAATATTGAATCATAGTATGGGGGAGTAGGTATCTTAAATAACTTTTTTAAATAATTTCGCATTGTTTCATTCAAATTTCTACGCGTACTATCATTTTTCGGGAAAATGTAGCAAAATACGACCTTTCACGTCAAAGGTACGATTCCCTAAATAATAATGTTGGCAACACTGATTCGGCTTTCGGCTTTTTCTGTTTTTATTTAATCAAATTGTTTGGAATCAATGAACAAGCCTAATTCAACATGATAAAAATATCCGCATTGAACGATGAGTCGGAAGAGGAGAGTGGTTCTGATGTAGAAGTAACCAGAGAAGCGCTGGAACAGATTGCACTGCAGCAGTACGTGAAAGCTCTTGATCTGCAACGAAAGGGCACTTTGAAAGATGCCACTCAGCTTCTTAAGGACCTGCTCGACACAGAGTTGCTTTACGAAGTCAAGAAGCCCGGTCCAGGTGAAAAAGTAGTCGGTCCGCTGTTAAATCTCAAGTACTTATGCTATAAAAATTTAGCGACGATGCTAGCTTCTGCGGACGATATTGATGCCGCTATAGAGTCCTACTGCGCTGCGGCAGATCTAGACGATACTGATATAACACTCTGGCATCGCTTAGGAGAGCTATGTTTGCGAGCTAAGCACTATGAAAGAGCGCTTCACGCTTTTCAAAGAGGTACAGAACTAAATCCTCGTCATTGGCCGTGCCTAGATAAGATAGTCATGCTCCTTCTAGGCCTGGATTTCAAAGAAGAATGCATATCAACTATTTACGATTCACTGCAACTGGATCCAGACTATTTAAGGGGTTTGGCCTATAGAAAACACATTTACACTAATTTTCCCTACATAAGAGATTTCATGAAATATCTGAATCCGATGTATGAATGGAATGAAAACGAAGATGAGCCAATTGATGAAGAGTCTGCAGAAAAGTTATTAAAAGAAGCAACAGAAATTCATGAGACATTCATCGCACAACAGAAAGCAGAGCAGTTCAAAACAGTACTGCCAGAATTAAGACTAAAAAAACCAATCAATGAGTTTACATGGAAATCTGTAGGTGATTCTCTGGTGGATATGCATCATTATATGAATGAAAATTGCTACAGCCATGCATGTTTCATAGAGTTGTTTGTTAGAAAATCAGAAAAAGATGCACCTATGGAGATATGTGAAAATGATAAACCAGAAAATATTGAACCATTAGAAGTTATAGAAAAAGAAGTTACAGATAACACTTCTAAAATAGAAAAGTGTCAAGACAATCCTAAAAACATTGAAAGTGAATCAACTAATGAAAATAACTCTGATAAAATAATAATAGACATGGATAAAACTGAAAGTGATATGGAAGTTGCATCTGACTTTTGTTCTACCACAACTGAACCAAAGAAAAAAGCACCATTGAGACGTCGGGGCAGTGACTTAAGGCATCTAACACAATGGGAGTGGTGCAAACCACGAAAATCAAGTCGAAAGAAACCTGCAAACAGACAAGATCATCTTAACGATAACATTTATGATACATTGCGTAGAATGGTGCCAGAGTGTTTGTCTTTAGATATGGTACAAAAAAGAGATGATCAAGTGAGACAGACATCACCAGACAGACCCGGCCTTGTTAAATTTGATGATAAGAACCCAGAACCAGTCAAAAGAGTTGTGGAAAGATATTTTGATACAGAAAATGAACAGAAGGATGTGAAACAGTTTATTAATAAATACACAGAATATAAAAGAGATATAATTGAAATGTTGAAGGAATATCTGAGTATTTTAGCTGAAAAATGGAAAGTGAAATGGCCAGAGGAATTAGCAAAGATATTTATAGAAGCTAACAAATGTTACAACAATCATATTGATGTCCCAACATGTACAGACGAAAACAGAGAAGAATTAATTCACTATGCTTCTGTCAATATCTTAATAGAAGAGCTTTCTGTCAATAAAAAATTGACTTCATCATCAAAAGAAAAAGTAAACCATGAATTGTGTGTAGTGGATGCTATAGGCATAACACTCCATTTAAAGCCCCACTTCTTTACTGGTGTTCAATGTCTTGAGTTGACTCTCCGCCAGATTTGGATGAAAATGCACATTCATATTTTAAACAATACTGAAGAATTGGCTTTGAACTGCTTGTACCAATTGTTAACTGAGATTGAAGCTATGGGGGAGCATCATGACACTTACAATCTCGAACTCACTAATTTCACATTTAAACCAGTTATAAATGAAGCAGAGATATTAGATAATATCAAGTTTTTTGAGAGAAATAAGGAACTAGCAACTGTCATGGAACTATATGAGAGAGGGAATTATGAAGAAGTTCTTGCCATTGTCACTGATTCTTTTGAACATTGCAAAACTATGGCTAGAAAACAAGAGGAAGAGATATCTCTAGACTTTGCTGTGCAGCTATCCATTATACTGGATACTTACTGGGCTTTAGATGATGTGGATAGCTGTTTTAAATGGTCATTAATATGTTTGCATGAAGCACTCAAAAATTATTTTAGATATACAAGTGGCTCACCTGAATATGACAAGTGGACAATGACAGTTTTAAAGGTGCTTTGTTGCATGGAGCATATACTCAGTACAGAGGGTCTAGCCTGTCTGGATTCTGTGACCCCAAAAGAACTTGGCCAAGGCTTGGAAGATCTCATTAGAATTATAGGGTATCAAGTAGAAACGAATGCTTCTGAAATGCCTTTTGGCACTGTTGCTCCTTGGATTATAATGCACTACATTTTGCAGAGAGAAGAAGACCAAGGAAGGGTCAGGGTTGAGAAAGATAAAGATGGTGATGAAGTTTCTAATCCATTGCTTATATTATTTATTGCTCATGAACAGTTAGGAAACCGAGGATGGTGTTTTAAATCTGAAGGGAAACTACTCTATTTCATTCTAGACACAGTTGTCCCTCGATTACGATCTCCAGCGCTGTCCAAATGTTTTGAACAAGTTTGTCAGTATTTGGAGCAATGTGTTTACTGTCTATTTGGTCACCCTGTAAAGAAAAGTAAGAAATATTTAGCTGAACACAATAATGTGGTTACACAAGAACTGAGTTGGGAAAGAGCACAGCAAATATATGAAATATTTAGACCGGTTGACTTGCCCGAATTAGAAGGGAAAATATCCGGGATATCATCTGAAACAGAGGTATTGTTTCATCGTATATTAGCGAAGCTACCTGCAGAGCTTGATCCACAAAAATATGTAGGAGGCGTTAAAAATTACATCAAAGGTACGGAGAATACGCTACCGACTGTACCGCCATTATTGCCATATAAAATGAAAGATATTTACTTCCTGCTTGGAGACTACTACTTCAAGAGAGATGATGGAAAGCTGGCTGTAAAATACAACATATTAGATATTGTAGTAAACAATGATCGATTAAAATCATGGGCTCAAGTTTCATTGGCGAAAGCTCATAATTTGGAGCAGAAATTATATTCTTTCATGAAACTTAAGAATGAAGGAGAGTTTTTGAATCCTGCTAAATCTATAATCAGATGTTTCAAACGAGCTCTAGAGATAGAGCCTACTCATTGCACTCTGTGGATAGAGTATGGAATCTTTGTGTACACGGTACATTCGTTCTGCTCACGCCTTTTGAAGCAAGCTAGTGAATCGCTAAAAATGGAAGATTTCGAGTCACTTGAGAAACAGAAAGAGGATTTGTTAGACACAACGCAAAAATGTTTTACGACTGTAATTAACGATCTCAACTGTAGTAACGATGACAAAGCAAATGAAGACTCCTGGTTACATTATTACATGTTGGGAAAAGTTGCGGAAAAACGTAATAAATCCCCTTCCATATATCTTGATTACTATATGAAAGGCATCAAAAGTTTACAGGAGGCGGATGCCATTTACCCCTTAAAAATTAACTACAGTGCCCCTACAAATTTATGCATGGAAGTATTGGAATTGCACTACAGAATGCATGCATCTATTCTTAAATATATCGAACAGCATGAAAACAAACCGATACCAAATTCAGTTGGAAAAGTTTTTACTAATTGCATAGAGGAGTGGAAGAACGGACCATACACGAAAAAGCCCAAAAAAGACGGTGCTGTAGAAACGGAAACTGAAAGTGTAAACGTTACAAAAATTGAAGAGCCGATTCATGCAGCTAACATATTAAAAAGATCCATCAGTGATGCTGGCGAAGAAGTAACACAAGATACTAAGAGGCTTAAACTGGAAGCTGCAGCGGCTAAAGTAAGAAGATCAGCTTCTTATGACACTGAAAGGATTGTTTCCAAAGAAGCAACAGTAGAACCACCAGAAGAGCTTCCTAAAGTTAATGCCGCAACAGTCGAAAATGACAAAGAATTACTGGTTTCTAAACCTGACGAAATTAACACTGGACAAGAAAACAAATTAAACCTTGACAATCAACCAGAAGAGAAAATAGAAGCCATTGAGAAACCTAGTGAAAATGAAAAAAGTGAAAAACCCAATAGTGAAACACAAAAGAAAGATAAAGGAGAAAGCTCGAGTAGCTCGTCGTCATCATCGGATTCTAGTTCTAGTGATTCATCATCAGATAGCAGCAGCGATTCAAGTAGGGACAGTGTGGCCTCGCATAATTCAAACGCCGACAAACCATTATCCGAAGGAGATATCATGAACATTGTAGCAGCCAGTTTAGACGCTCTGGAAGACTGTGCTAGTCGATTTCCAGCGCACTACAAAGCTATATACAGAGTAGCTCATTACCACTTTTATTATAAAAAAGGAAAAGATATAGAAAGGTGCCGCGATCTTATGTTATCCAATTTCACTGCTAGATCCGGTCAAAAGTTGGCAGGATTGTTCAGTGAGCGAAAACCATCCAATTTTTTCAATAACATTTGGAAAATCCCGCAAACAGAGGTCGACCGAGCTGGCGGCTTCGCTTTCCACATGAATCGTTCCGTCTTACTCACGATGGAAATACTGAAAGAGATAGATGATCACAAAACTTTACTAGAGTTAAGTTTACAGCTGCAAAGAATTCCGGAACTCGATAAGAAGTATTTGCGTGATTCAGACAGAGTAGAATTATCGGAACAAGCATTCTCACTTTGTGTCCAATCTTTGAAGGGCCAGTTGATTAAGTTCAGTCAGCAAGCAGACTTAAAGAGTAACGATGTGGAACAGCAAGCACTTAAAAGTCTCATGCTAGATATTTACAGAGCACATAATAAATCTCAAAAGATGAAAAATCACAAATTGTTGACTAATTTACTAATAGAAGCGTACAAACTAGTCACTACTGACCCAATCACAGAGAGTATGACACATCAACATTTCACGGAACAAAGTGTAAAATATTGTAACAAACTGATTCAGCAGCTAAAGCAAGAAGCTACACTTGCTAGTATGGACAAGAGTCAGACGCAACAAAAGAAACAGGCACCTAAGCAATCCGTGGAAGTTTCGAAGCCCTCGACATCGGCCGTTAACCCGATGTCCAAGCCGGACACCAAATCATCTTCTACATCCACTTCCACTGCCCTGCCAAAGATACCTAATGGTATGAATTCTGCCTTCCAAAGCTATCTCTCAATGTTAAACCCAATATCCGATCCGATATCATCACAACAAACTGCCGCCCTGTTATCTTTGTTCAGCAATACGAGCCCGAACGCGGCGTATGCCTATGCTCAGAGAGGTATGCAACCGTTTTTGCAGAGTTCTTATCAAAATTCTTTTCAAGCAGAGTTTTATAGACAATTTTTGGGACAGGCCTTAGCTTCGTACTTACCACCACCGCCAAAAAAGCAAAAGAGAACGCCTAAAATTCCTAGCGCGCCTAGACTTTCTGCGCCCCAAATGAAGTCTTCAAAATCTTTCACTTCTACAACTAAAGCACAGACATCGGTGATAACGAGTCTTTCAAAATCAACATCGGCACCAGTGCCGTCGGGGGTTCAGAACCAGAGATCTGCAGTGTCCACATCCGTGGCGCCAAGTATGGGGACAGTGTTGCCAACTTTACCTGCATCGTTGACCGCCAATTTGACGTCCTATGGCGCTCCACATTCAACTGCCCACTCGAACGCCAGCGTTCACACGGCGTTGCCAACGCAGGCGCACATGTCGTCTGCGTCCACAGTAAGCGCTGCGATCCACACCAAGCCTCCGTTACCGCACCAACAAGTCAGTCCCGGTAAAACGTTGCAGGAGAAGTTGGCTGAACGACAGAAGCACCTTCCCATCTCAAAATCATGTCACGAAGAGCCGTCTGAGCGACATAAGCACATCTCTAAGTCAAAACAAGACATCAACGCATCTATCAGTAAGCTGCCGTCTTCCTTGACTATTACAAAGACGTCGGTACAAAAGCAGTCCGGCCCATCCAAAAAGCCTGATGCTAAGAAATCATTATCGTTCAGCCAACCGAAACCCGTACCGAAACCGATTTCCCCAGACGAAGTTATTGTTTTAGATGATGACTAATTATTATATTAAAAAGTATGGATATAAGATTGATTATGTTAGCTTGCTGTGAAAATATAAAATACTTTATTTATAATAATGTACTTTTATTTAATAGTTATTAAAAGCTATAAACATAATTTACAGTTAGGTAGATTATTATAAATTATATAATTCTAATATTTACAATGGATCATGGTTACTTAATTAATAATTGCATACCTTAATGTACACAGAGTCTACACAGGTGCATATTTTTTACATGTTGTTTTTTAACTAAAACGAGCATTAAAAAGATCTAAGTAACACAAACAATTCATACAGATAGATATTGAGGTGGTCATCCAATATGGTTGGGTCCATAACCCCACTGTCCAAAAGTTTTTCCTCATATTGAAGGTTATGCCATTGGGCCCATAACCACACTTTCAACACATGTCAATAAGTCTGCTAAAAACTGGAGCCATGTCTATATTGGTAGAAGCTGATCATCATATTGCTGAGGTTCAGGTTGACCATCAGAGTGGCGAAGTAGACTAGCACGAGGAACGGAAGTGGGAACAATATGACCCTCACATTTTGTAGCTGCGGTAGATCTGTAAGTGAGAACAGTAATTTTAATAATAATTTAAAACAATATTATTTTTCATGTAAGAATTTAAATATATTGCGAAAGGATATTTGAACCGCAAATTTCGAAATCTTATGTAGGTACTAAAGATAAACCATCAAACGGAGCTTGTTCGGTAATATAAAAAAACCCGGCCCAAGGGCGAGTCGGACTCGCGCACGAAGGGGTTCGTACCATTATTTACAAAAACGAGCAGAAGAATCACGTTTGTTGTATGGGAGCCCCCTTAAATATTTATTTTGTTCTGTTTTTTAGTATTTGTTGTTATAGCGACAATAGTATTATGAAATCCGAAGCCACGATTTATTAAGTGTGATTATCACACTGTGCAGTAGCAGGGTATGTGCCAAAAAGTAGCAGAGTGATTTATGAAAAATATTCTTCATTTGAATTCTCACATGCTCCTTGTGAAATGATCCATGCCTAGTACGGAACAGTAAAAATGGCCAATGAAAATCTTTAACAGAGCAGAGCAGAGTGTGCCGTTTCGTCCGTAACGCGCGAGTTACTTGGCTAGTTGCAAGCTTTTTTCGACAGGCTCCGTGGTGTGGTGGTTGAGCAGGTCGGCTCGTAACCCGGAGGCGGCGGGTTCGATTCCCGCGACAGGAGAAGTATTTGTGCATAGAAAATAAAAGCACAAATACTTGTTCTGTGCCTGAGTGTTGTGGGAGCATGGTCCTTCTAGTTTCTGGGTCCCTAGATACAGGGAATCCTAGTTAGGATCCAGATTAGGTTGGACGTTATTAATTAATTTGAATTCGTGTCCAGTGTTCAGAGCGTCTATATACTCTCAACACTCGACCCGAATTGAGGAGCCCCGCTCCAGCGGCCGAATAATACCAACTATTATCATAATTATTAATATAATATTGTATGCTTCCGATAAGGCCATGCCATAATGCATTCCAATTCAACGACATTTTTTTATGTAAATGAATGACTGGTGATAAGCTTCACGGCCACCCATAAAGGCCTATTCAAACCGGCGCGTTATTCGCTACCACTGTGGGTAGCTACCGCGGACCAAACCAAAAACCAATGATATTTTTTTAATCATAATTTGTTGATACATTCTATTTATTTGCGGAAAACTAGAATTCATGTGATTGCGTTGAGTAATTAAGCTGTAATTAGCAAAACACGCAAGGGAATTTGAAATTGGTGCGCAGAGTGTGACGTACCACTTAAATTGTAAAATTCATCGCGTTGATTGGTTTAATTAGTTCCAAGAACGCTCACGATGTCACCCTTAGCAATCAGCGCCAAAATGGCGAAAATCAAATGCCTTCATTAAATATTGGTCATTATGAAGTCCAGCATACAGTATAACTGAGGTCAGTGGTTATACCCTACACTACACTGTTTCTAATGAGAGAAAAGGCGCGTGTATCAGCTGTGGGAACGGGATGACGTAACACAAAAGGTAAAAAAGGGCAAAAGGTAGGCATAAATGTAAGCACTTACTGTTATATCCAAGGAATGTAATATAAAGATAGTAAGCGACCGCAGCGAGCCAGAACGTGTTTGATACAAAACAGGACAGAAAACCGCTTTGTCCCAGCAAATCTGTAATAGAAATACGTTTCTTTTTACTATTTCGTATTGCACATACCTATCATAATTTTATTAATTTTTCTTAGGTTAATGATATTTTTTTAATATTGCTAAAAATAAATTACAAAAATACAATAAAAAAAACCTAAGCCTATAGCGTCCCGCCGGCAGCGGGGCAAGGCCGGTGGTCAGGGTTGCAGAGTGAGGAACCTCCTGACAATACGTGCCGTGTCAAGGAGTACCGCCTGCTGAATCCAACCGTCTAGCGAGAGCCTCTCGAGGTGATGGTCGTGGCTCTTCGCTAAAGACCGTTCGCCGAAACGACTATCGGGACAATGCTTGTTGAGTAACACCACATGGCAGTTACCTCGTGAGCCAAGTCAAGGTACTTGCCGAGTTTGTCCTCAGCCTTCACGAGGTTCTCGTCATTATTATATTACAACTAGCTTTTGCCCGCGGCTTCGCACGCTTGTGTTATGTTATTTTTACGTTATAGTCTAATAATAGATCATGCATTTCGTACCAAACAACAAAATCCACTAAATCTTTTCGAAGCTGAGCACAGTAACCTGTATTAGCATAGGTATACAGGGTTACAGGAAAAATTGTGCTAGATCCGTTAAGGGCGTGGAGTACCCATCATTTCTGACTTATTTCACTATGAAACAACCTAGCCTCAACTTAATATTTTATTTAGATATTCCTTAGAGAAAAATAATACAGTTTCTAATATTTTTTGTATTTCTTAACTTTCACTTGTCTACTACGGTCTGTTCAATTAACTTATGTACTATTTTAATGATTGCCGTCCTAAAACATCTTAATACACATGTAAAAATGCAATAATCATAATAATAAGACACGCAAAATAAACAAAATTAAATTTTGTAGCCTAAAAATCGGCAATTTTCACAAAAAATATTAAAAGTTGAATATCTCGAAAAGGGTTAAGTTTAGGCTAGGGTGTTACATAGTGAAATAAGTCAGAAATGATGGGTACTCCACGCCCTAAACGGATCTAGCACGATTTTCCCTGTAACCCTGTATGTATAACGCAAGCATAGCCGTGAGTGGAAGCTATTTAAGCCATTACCTAAAATTAAATGTTTTGAGTCTAATATAGATTTATAACAGTAAAAGAAGTTTCAAACAAAAAACTACAATTTTATAAGTACCTCTTCATATTAGGTACAAAAAAAAGAAATCATCATCACTTCACTCAGGTCTTTAACAGAAGTTTCAGTAAGTTTTGTTTAGGTAGTAGTTACCTAAGCAGGCAGGTACAGTTTAGAAAAATATGGAAGAATCACACACGATGATCCTGTTTTGCTCAGTTTTACATAATTATTATCCGCGCGCTTTTTGTTCCATTTACCACACTTTTTTTACCTTCTTAAGTTTGGTTCCATACGAATTGAGTACCTAACTACCTACACACAGCCAGTGTCAATAATAAGTTTATAAATTGCTGGAGATATGCATTTACCTGTACGACGCGTACATAATTAATTTTCTTAATACTAATTAGGAATTACTAATACTAAACCACCACTCCTTAAAGAAACGACAGTTATAATTATTATATTATGTCCACTATTTTCCACGCTGTCTCATTCCCAACATACCTACCTAGTGATGAAAGTGAGGAAGTAGGTTAAATCGTCATTACATAATTATTACTAACACCCAAAGTTACTAACCTACTATAACTATAACCTTCTTGAAGTAACCGAGTAATCAATCATTTTCTGCTCCCGTGGCCACAAAAGCCCACAGATCTAAAATATTTTAACTATTAAAAACTCATTTCAACATGCAAGAAGAAGAAGAAGAAGAAGAACAAATCAAAAACGAACGAACGTTACGCGCCATTTTGTTAATTCGAGGATACAATTTTATTGCCACAATGAATACCTACATATTAATTATTATATCTAAGTACCTACCCTTTTTAAACATTTTTCATCAAATATTTCTAATCATTGGCTTAATACAAATAATAGCACCTCCGGCTTACTTTAATGCCAAAATAAAAAAGGTTTTAAAATGCGTAGCAATGGTAAGGGTATATAACTTAAGTAGCTATAAGTACTACAGGGGGTCTAGCAAAGATACCAACCACTAACGCTAACGCCAAACGCTAACTCCGAAACTGTATTGAAATGACATTAGGTTTGGAAAAGTTAGCGATTTCCGAAATGTCATCCTAGTACATTTTGGAGTTAGCGTTAGTGGTTGGTTTCTTTGCTAGTCCCCCAGGTACCTTAAAACTTCCTTGGGGTTGATCAAGAATGTAGCAGCAGCGCAAAAATAATTTTATCTACCTAATTAGAATGGTAACGTGTAGTAAGTTCATGTAAATAATACATTTTACCAGATCGCCAATAAAGAACATTACTCCCGCCAAAACCCCATACATCGAAAACTTGAATAAAAATGTATGCTTCAATATTGGCTAATTATGATAATCGTGTGAAGCCTTATGAATAATTATAAAAAGTCTAAGTACCTACCCTATTAAACAGTTTACTTCCTATCATTGGCTAAATACAAATTTTGTCTAATGCCAAAATAAAAAAGGGTTTACAATGCGTAGCAAAAGCAAGGGTCAATGGGCACAGATTACTGAATATGTTACTACTAAAGGTTAAGCTATAGGTACTATAAATACAATTTTAAATACTTATTTCGAATGGTAAAGCGTAGTAGATTTTTGAAAACTAATACATAATACCAGATCGCCAATAAAGAATTTTGTCCTCTCCAGAACCCAATAAATCGAAAACATGAATAATAATTTAGTTGTGTTTCAATATTGGCTAAATATGATATCGCGTGAAGCCTTAAAACTTATAAAAAAAGTCTAAGAAGTTTTTAGTTTTCTAAACTCCTTGTTCTCTGTGTCGTGCTCATATTCAAGAAGGTTCTCATACCTATCCTCTCTTTTTAGTTTAGACCACAGATTAACGAAAAAACTTATCTATATGTAAATACATATGATTTTTTTTGGTATAGGTACTTACATAATGAACACATTGTTTTTCTCTAATCTGCATTGCATCGAAGATTGCAAGAAGTTATCGCGCGTTGTATTTCGCCGTAGCCCGAAATGTGTGATACACTACCGGTAATGCAGGCGCACCAATTGTTATTTACTGTTGTAAAACATGCAGTAAATTACTTCCTTATTGCTTAGTGCAGTGGGGATTGTTCAGAATGAAATACAAAAATATAAGAGTTACTCAAAGAGTAAATCCTTATTACCAAACCTCCGCTGTCCGCCTATCTGTCGGTCTGTCCACCAGGATGTACTCATGAATCGTGATAGTTAGACTGTTGAATTTTTCACAGATGATATATTTCTGTTGCCACTATAATAACCGTGGTCCGTATTCAAAGGGACAGATAAACAGACAAATAAAAAAAAATTGGTTTTACTTCATATTAATAAGGAATTATAAATTAAATCTTTTACAATTTATTTTTGTAATCACAAATAATACTCTCACAGTTTGTAAAACATATTTATTCGCCGACATGCAATATAACGCTACTGCTTCCTGCATTTTATTTAGCCCACGTCGGTGGCGCAGCAGGCAAACAAATTGACTGTGTGTCCAGGTTGGGGCGCTACAAAAACATCGAGGATAGTCAACAGAGATGTTTTTGCGCGCCAACTCAACAGCGAAGGTTCAGGCGTATATGAAGCCGTGCCATAATAGTAACAGAGTTTTTTTCTTTAATCTGTGCAACCGGATAAACCCGAGATAAAATTACCGTCAGTAGCAGTGTAGCAGAGTAACATTTTTTTTCTTTCATCTATGGTTAGTAGCCAAAATATAACTTACCTTTTGACACTGGCTAAATACCTACACTATGTGTGGAGCCAAAATATAAGACAAAAAACTTACCTTGAGGCCTTGAAGCGGCCATCTTGTTAAAACCCCGTTCCGTTTCATAATGAAATCTTAATCATTTTCACAAAAAAAAAAATGAACGATATATAAAATTTAATATATCCTATGTTTTGCGCCGGGTTTTTCTAAGCTTATTAGTGAAAACCGCATGAAAAACCGTTCAGTATTTTCGGACTTGTGCCGTAACAAACAAACAAACAAACAAACAAACAAACAAACAAACAAACAAACAAACAGACAAAATGTCTAAAAAGTAGCTTAACGTGATCAGCGAAAAATTTCAAGCCAACCTGTGTAATTTTTTTTTCGTTATCTTGCATTTACAGATTTTTTTATCTCTACAGTTTTATTATATGTATAGATACGGCCCAACAATACATAATGAGGTCTCTTGCTATTTATTGCTGTGGTATTTCTTGGGGTACTTTGCGACATGCGACATTTATTTTTACTTTGACTCACAATAAATCGCTTTTGAATGTGTATGTTGGCTGTAGCCAGAGCACTGACGACCTTATTTATTTCGTAGATATTTCTTAAAAGCATTTAATGACTAAAAATAAATTATAATATTAGGTGGTAGGACTTTTCTGCAAAGTTCGTCTAGGTAGGTACCACCGCTTTGCCAGTTATTCTGCCGCCAAGCAGTAGTGTGCAAGCACTACTGTGTTCCGGTTTGTAGGGCATTGTAGCTAGTGAAATTACTGGGCAAATGAGACTTTATGACCTGATTACACAGTGTAGTAATCTGATTACTAGACAGTGTGATGTCTCAGGATGACGTGCGCAGTGCAGTGTCACGCAAAACTTTATTATTTTAAAGTTCCGAGTGACACTGCAATTGTTATGGGCGGCCGTATTACTTAACATCAGGTGAACGACCAGCTCGTCACGTCATTCATTCTCATAAAAAAAAAAAATTCATTTCCCACTAGCCCCCACTGGGGGTGGTAAGTACAAGAATCAACCACCCCCGATAGGGCTGTCTAGGTAGGGATCATCACATCGTCAGCGCGAAGACACCCACTGCTGAACGTGAACATAGGCCTTCCTCATAAAGCTAACTGATGCTTAGGATTAGCAAGTTGAAATGGCAATGGGCAGGTCACATCGCTCGTAGAACTGACAACCGATGGGGAAGAAAGGTTCTCGAGTGGCGACCACGAACTGGATGACGCAGCGTAGGCCGGCCCCCCACTAGGTGGACCGACGACCTGGTGAAAGCCGCGGGGAGCCGATGGATGCAGGAGGCCAGCAGCCGCTCTAAGTGGCGTTCCCTGGGGGAGGCTATGTTCAACAGTGGACGTCTTCAGGCTGTTGATGATGATGATGATGATAGCGAGCGAGGTTTGCCATATTGTTACGCCTAGCAGGCTGCTGGGTTATTTTTTAATAAGAATTAATGTTGTGATTAGCTAGTCGTTCTCCTGATGCTGTAAATTGGAGAAGATATTAATCTGCCGAGGGGAATGTTGCTGCCCGCTCCCTGGATATTCCCTTGGCCGGCTCTTACGGGAAGAGGTGGGGTGGTCCTTTTCGCAACGGACCATAAGACATGTAGGTGGTGATACTTACTGATAAATAGACCAATATGGAAGCAATGTAGCAAAGACAGCGGCGGGAAGAATGCGTTTATGTGAACGTCGAAGGCGTATCCCCACTCCACGTCAGCGCTCAATGAGTCCCGTCGTAAATACTTATTGCTTATATACCTGAAATACATAAGCAGACAATATATTAACACTGATACCACCTTGTTAAGAATTAATTGCTGTAAGCACTAATTGACATTTGTAATCTTTGCCTCTCTCATGTTCATCATCAACTGAAGGCATCCACTGCTGAACATAGGCCTCCCCCACTGAGAGCCACTTTAAGCGGCTGCTCTGCTCCTGCATCCGTCGGTCCACCTAGTGGGGGAACATCATGTTACTTTATTGTTATTAATTCTGCTGCTTGCGGCGTGGTATTGCAGCCAAACCAATTCCACTAGTTCCTCTGTCAGAAATAAGTTCTACTACCCCTCTCCAACATTCTATTTGTAGCTAGTGAAATTACCGGGCAAATGAAACGTGTGCAGTGCAGTTTCATACAAAACTTTATAATTTAGAGTTCGGAGCGATACTGCAATTTGTCATGGGCAGCTGTGACGCTTAGCACCAGCCGAACTACTACCTTGTCAAATGATTTTATTTGAACTGAAATAGGACTTTTCTTAACTAGGTGGTAGGACTTTTCTGCAAAGTTCGTCTAGGTTGGTACCACCGCATTGCCAGTTATTCTGCCGCCAAGCAGTAGTGTGCAAGCACTACTGTGTTCCGGTTTGAAGGGCATTGTAGCTAGTGAAATTACTGGGCAAATGAGACTTCATGACCTGATCTCACAGTCTTATAATCTGATTACTAGACTGTGTGATGTCTCAGGATGACGTGCGCAGTGCAGTGTCACGCGAAACTTTATTATTTTAAAGTTCCGAGTGACACTGCAACTGTTATGGGCGGCCGTGTCGCTTAACATCAGGTGAACGACAGGCTCGTCACGTCATTTATTCACATAAAAAAAATATTCTTTTATGCGGCCTGATAAAAACATCTTACCAAAATATTGTGGACACCAATATGCTTGTCCCAATGAAGTCTACAAAGACGATGAATATCGTAAGAACTGTTATTTGCCCGATGCTCCGCATACCCATCGCTATCCCGAACCACAGCGACGTCACTGGAAGAAGGAAATAGTTGTAACGCCACAGAATAAATAATATTAGGCCGCGTTTATTATTTATTACGCGAATTCAACAACCACCTATCTCATGGAATTGATTTCTAAAGTGTTAACACTTATGGTATATCTATAAAGATATACTGGGTGTAATTGAATTCATTAGCATCCTTTGAAACTAGATACCTATTCCTGATACCGGTCACGTGTGGACCAAAATTTTTGAATTCTAACACATTGATTTAGTAATAATAATAACTCCAAAAAATGGAATAACTTACTTAATCAAATGCTACAATACAAAATTTAATTAAAATAATGTAGCACTGTTTTTAATTAATACATACAAGGTATAAAAACGTTTAAATGTATCAAAATCATCCGCGCCAACTGCGTTAGGCGCCGCGGCAATCTTCATAATTTTCAATAAAAATATCCTGTATATTATAGTCCTTAAAATTTTAGCAACCAGCGGGATTTGAACCCGCGTCCTCCAACTCACTTATAGAATCACCTATTTTCGACAATTCACGAGTTTACTTGCTATGTTGTTTACACATGCAAGCTGCTGTCTGATGGAGTCCGATGAAGTTTTCTTGCATGTGTAAATGCGGCCTTAGTTCGGTTTTGTTTTTGTATTTCGTTTGAGAGTTCGTTTGAGAGCTCTATAAACGTAAAAAATGGAACTAGTAGTGTGGGTTAAACTCAATGGCGGCTATGAAATGTACAGTGTACTGCAAGCCCTCAGCCCCTCACACGCTGCGCTCGACGGTTACTTACTACTGCCCGCGCGCATCTTACTATTGGTACTGTGTGACTTCACAGCTGCCATTGACTTTGAATCCGACTAGCTGAATTATTAACTAGAAACACTTGAACCCAGATTATGTGATTCTCGCTTACACTTCAAATGATCCATAAACATAACAACGTGTTTGTCACATGTTTATTTTATTAGAAAAACAAAACAATAAACACCAATTGTTTTAGTAATGTAACTCATTTTCATACCGAGACAAAAGGTTGAAAATATTTTTTACTTTTTAACATAATATTGCTTTACATGGGTTATTATGGTGCTCTCATCCTGGAGGACCCCAATTTATTTTTAACCTGATAACCCTTAAATAAGTCAGATAAGCTAAAAATGTCAGTAGACACCATACTAACTGAAAAATGAAAGTACCTAACTCTACTATTACTTTTCCAAACTAAACGGCTGAACAGATCTTGATGTAATTTGGTATATTATGTAGATACTTTGAACTACAGATGGCCGAGTACCAATTTTCAAACCGAACTGAGTAACAAACAATATTAGATTCAGCACACAAGGGGATAATACAGATGTACACATTACTCTGTAAACTCACCGAGCATCCAGACACTGAGTAATAACAGAAATGCAGGATCATCTCGCGCAAACTGGGATTTCATATCTGAAATGAGGTTTAAAATTTTGTTTATCATACCAGCACTATTGGAGTCTTAAGGAAATCATGAAAAGTAAAATGAGTATGAGTATAAAACAGAAGCTTATTAACACCTGTATTCTTCCTGTGCTGACATATGGTTGCCAAATGGGCCCTAACCAAGGCACAAGCTAATAAATTAGAAACATACCAGAATGCCATGGAACGAAGCATGATGGGGAAAAGTTATCTGATAAAGTAAGGACAGAAATAATTAAAAAACATACTAGAACCAAAGATGTTTCGGTCACTATAAAATCGTTAAAATGGAGATGGACAGGTCACATAATAATAGGAACAGACAAATGGTGCAAAACAATGATGTATTGGTACCCAAGGGACAGGAAAAGAAAACGGGGCAGACCATTTAAAAGGTGGGCCGATGATGTTAGAGTGGTGGCTACTGGCACCTGGACCAGGACTGCAGGTGACAGAGAATTGTGGAAGCAGCTGGAGGAGACCTTTGTCAAAGAAAGACAAACAAACGAAGTTGTCGAGGCAAATTAATCAACCATTAATGGATTAGCATTTTAAATGTATCTTATATATAATATTTCAGTGTATTGTTTATTCTTCTTTGTCTGAAATAAAGGTTATCTTATTATTATTATCATACCAACATGATGCAATAAACAGACTTTCATTGCCATATTGGTGGGCCTGATATGGCTATTTTTAGGTATTCTTTTAGTAAGTTTATATAAAGGAAAAAAATTGAATAGGCTTCTGGAAATTATTCAAATACAGGAAGAACTGAGCATAGGTGGACCAAGCAAAGAAATAAAAATCCCTGGCCATCCTTGTGAACTATGTTAGTTGATCATGCGCAGTGGTCAATAACTATGCCCAGTAAAGCATATCAAAAACTACTGTGCCCTTCAACCTGAACTGAAATATTGCTTGGGAGTGAACCATGACATGATTGTGTTTAAGTAACCTTTTTAAATGTGTCATCCTAGAGCAGGTATTGCCAAGAAACTCAACTACGAAGGCATTTGCAATGGCCTACTAAGTACTTGTATTATGACCAAAACTTGCCATTTCCAATTTATAAAACTATGTGAGTGCAAGCGCGAAAGTCACTCAGTAAGTTTCATTTATTACATTTATACATAATGCAGCATAAGATGTACTAACTGGAACTAATGCAGAACAGTTCTGTGGGCCTAGCACGAATATGGTAACGTAAGCCAGTTGTATGGCATTAGATCTGCCCCCCTATTACGATTGAGCTAGCAGCGATGCTGACGCGCGTCTGCCGCTCAACTGCTGTCAAAATTGTATGAACTTTGACAGCAGTTGAGCGACGGACACAGTCGTAATAGAGGTTTAAACATTGGCGCAAATATTCGCGCTAGGCCTACTGGTGTTTTATTGTATTTGGTGGAAAATTAGGGTTATTTTGAGTTATAATAGGCTCCATACTTCAAGTTTGACCACCCCTATTCTAGTTTTAGAGATGTTATGTAAATACAGGCAGGTAATAAATAAAGGTTGGTACTCACGTTTTCTATGATTAAAGTTCCTGAACACTTTTTGTGGTGACACGAACAAATAAAGCATTTGCCAGGCCGCGAATTCGAAATCCATTTGGTTGAATTTGAACAACCGTTTCATATACTTGTACCGCTTGTCAGAGGCACTGGCAGTTGTATGCTGGTAGTTGGCAGGGGCAGGCAGAGGAGACGTGCTCCTTGGAAAGTTATTCAAGGGAGTAGGAGACGTAGAATACTTCATTTTTCCGCAGAATCTATACGCAGAATCTATACTAGTACGCACAGCGTACTTTTCTAGTTTTTGTACATGGAAATTATCAGAAATTATACAATTACCCACGGACACGATATAAGTACTGATTCGATTACCGATACGAAAACGAAGTACGAACGAAAATAAATAAAACTATCATAAATTCTTCAACGCAAAGAATGAGCAAACTAGCGATGCGCCGATCCGATCCGATTTTATCGTAGATTGGATCGAGGGCTACGATCCAATCGATTTTGATTGTAGATCAATTCCACTCTTCGAATATCGGAGTGCAATCCAAACATTGCCGTTTGCTCACAATGTAATTCATCATCATCATTAGCAGACTGAAAACCTCCACTGCTGAACATAGGCCTCCCCCGGGAAGCGCCAATTTGAGTGGCTGCTCGCCTCCTGCATCCATTGGTTCCCCGTGGCTTTCACCAGATTGTCGGTCCACCTAAGGCCCCCCTAGGCAGCGTAGGCCGGTACCCTATGCCTACGCTGCGTCTTCCGATTTGTGGTCACCACTTTAGGACCTTTCTTCCCCATCGGTTGTCAGTTCTACGAGCGATGTGGCCTACTCATTGCCATTTCAACTTGCTAATCCTACGAGCTATATCGGTCACTTTAGTTCTCCTGCGGATCTTCTCATTTCGGATCTTATCTTGCTGGGAAATATCGAGCATTGCTCTCTCCATGGCACAATGTAATGTTGGTATGTTATTATTGGGTCGTCAATCAAAGTACGATTTGCAACTATGGTTTGTTTCTGTTACAAAAGGTCTGTTAAAGAAGGTTTTTAAAGAAAACTTTATTGTACACCAATTTTATATACTCTGTGCTTGTGACGGTTCTTATGTCGGTTGTAAATAAAAACACGTCTCTATATTTTTCTATTACGTTTATTTTAATTCTTTTCGATCCACTTCCGGACTCTCAACATGGTAGCAGAGCGTTTGAGCGTTTCGCGTTTTGTAGCCGAACGTATGGATTGATATCACGTGAAGAATTATAAAAAAATAAATGTGATAAATGTACATGAGTGATAAAATAGTTTTTCTGAAAAATTTTAACAAGGCCTGTCAAAATGTCGTCTTCGTCTGCAAGCTGCAAAATTGATATTGGTCGTTTAGAAGGCAAAGAAAATTGGTCTACATGGCGCTGCAAGGTACTGTTACTGTTAAGAGGTACTCCAGGAGGTTTGGATGCAATAAACGGCAAACTAAAGGAACCTACCCAACCAGGTACTACCGCATCTGCAGAAGCTAATGCTATTTATCATAAAGCTCTACAAGTATACAATGAGACGGATAGTACAGCAATGCTTATTTTAATGGCTAACATGTCAGATGCCACTCTACAAAAAGTGATGAGATTATCGACTGCAAAGCAGGTATGGGATGAATTACACACTCTGTTTGATGGTACATCTGAGGATAAAAGCTATACACTTTGCTACAGTTTCTTCAGTTATCATAAAGATCCCTCACACGACATGTCTATGCATATATCCAAACTGAAAAATATATGGCATGAATTAAAGGCAGAACTACAAAGAGGTGAAGCTAAATATGAACTTCCAGAGATTTTACTCATCTGCAAGATTTTAGAAACTTTACCTGACGATAGTTACTTCCCGTTCAAGTCCAGTTGGATGCTTATGTCTAAAAAGGATCGTAACATTGAAAATTTGACAGCACAAATTTGCGCGTACGAAAGATCTTTACCGACTAAAGAAGAACATACTGAAGCACAAGCGCTAGTTGTACAAAACAACAACAAAACGAGTAAAACAATGAAAAAGTGTAATTATTGCGGACTATTTGGACACAAAGTCAAACAATGTCATAAGTGGATATCGGATGGTAAACCTCCTAAGCCACCTAAGCCATCAAAAAGTCAAGCTAACAACACAAATCTGACACTAGCACTAATGCAAGTTGAGACTAACGCAGCAACGAATGTTAATGAAGGAGATCTTGATAATTGGTATGTTGACAACGGTGCCACAAGTCACGTCACCTGCAGGAATGACATATTCTCAAGCTTTCAAAACTTCGATTATAAACAAACGGTGACAACTGCAAATGGTTCTACAACACAAGCAATTGGTAAAGGAACAGTTGAGATGATAGCTGACGTTCATGGTCGACAAGAACGAATAAGACTATGTGATGTATGGTATGTCCCTGCAATAAAGAAAAACTTATTTTCTGTACTCGCTGCACAAGACAAACTAGAAAATAGTGTCTTTAAATCTGAAAGAGAATCTTGTCAACTGACAGTTAATGGAAAAGTTAATTTAATTGGCACACGAGTCAAAAATGGAGGTCTCTACAAGCTGAAAGTACAAGCTGTTAGAAATCAAACTCCTGAACTGAACATCTTGTCAACAGAAAACACTCTACAACTGTATCATGAAAGATTTGCTCACCAGAATAAAAGACATGTGAAACAACTAATTGAAGAGGAACTTGGTATTAAGGTGAAACTAGATTCTGAAATATGCACAGGATGTGTATATGGCAAGACACACAGACATAAATTCGGAACAAGAGAAAGAGCTAAATTACCAGGAGAGATTATTCATACTGACGTATGTGGTCCATTCCCAAATTCATTTAAAAAGTTTCGCTATTTTGTACTGTTTAAAGATGATTACAGCAAATATCGTCATGTTTACTTCATCATGCACAAGTCTGAAGTCAAGGATAAGTTGCTACAGATGATTAAAGAAACAACGACTGCTGGTCATGTTATAAAAACAATTCTCAGCGATAATGGAGGAGAATTCCAAAACGAAGCTGTTGAGAAAATTTTAAATTCATATGGGATCCAACACCGTTGTACAATGCCCTATACACCAGAACAAAACGGGTGCAGTGAAAGAGACAACAGAACTTTAGTTGAGGCGGCTCGTACTATGATGCACGCTCACGAAGAACTCCCACTTGCCTGTTGGTCAGAGCTTGTCAACACATCTGCCTATATACTAAACAGAACTGGACCAACTTGTATAAAAGGAAAGTCGCCATTTGAGTTATGGTTTGGAAAGAAACCTTCCATAAAACATTTAAGAGTAATTGGCACTGAATGTTACGCCCATGTCCCCAAACAAAAGCGAACAAAATTGTCTAAGAAAGCTCAAAAATGTATACTCATTGGATATGATGGTGATGATGGTTATCGGTTACTGGGCTTTAACAATAAATCAGAACCAACATTGATCAGGTCAAGAGATGTAACGTTTAAGGAATCGATCATCAGGTCAATCGGATTAGAGTCAGATGTATCTGAAACAGATGAACAAAGTCCTACGACTGAGATAGAGATTCACTTCCCGAAGGCTGATGAAAATCATACAATGTTAGATGCAAGGGAGGATGTAGTACAAGATGAAGCTCTTTCAAATATGCCTCAAACATTGACAGATGCTTCATTTCCACGTGAAGAAACTATAAATTTGCCTACGACGTCAAATGATATTCCTAGTCATGATGAAGAAGAATCAAATGAATCCTATGTTACACCTGAACCATCTCTAAGTAATTCTGATGATGAAGATCACGAAGAAGTAACTCCTGAAACAAGAACTCTCCGAGACAGATCGAGATTGCGACTGCCAACTCGGTTTGATGATTTTGTCATGTCAGCTATTGTTACTGATTTGGATGAACCAAATACATACAAAGAAGCTATGAAAAATCCTCAAAAAGCTGAATGGGTAAAAGCAATGGAAAGCGAGGTAAAGTCTCTAAAAGAGAACAAAACTTGGGTTTTAGTAGATCGACCAAAAGACAGAAAACTGATTTCGTGTAAATGGCTCTACAAGATAAAAACCAATGCTGATGGAAGCCTCGATAAGTACAAAGCTCGACTTGTAGCGAGAGGTTATACACAAGAGAAGGGAGTTGACTACTGTGAGACATTCAGCCCTGTTGCTAGAATGGCAACAATAAGAGCAATTATTAGCATCGCTGCAAATGAAGGATTATCCCTCATCCAGTTTGATGTAACCACTGCCTTTTTGAATGGTTTACTAGATGAAGATATCTACATGAATCAGCCAGAAGGGTTTAGTGATGGAACAAATAAAGTCTGTAAGTTGAAGAGAAGTTTATACGGTCTGAAACAAGCCCCAAGATGTTGGAATAAATGTATTGTCGACTATCTGAAAACAATTGGATTTAAACAATGTGACACAGATCCATGTTTATTCATGCGGAATCGGAACGGCAACAAAATTATTCTGGGTCTTTATGTGGATGACGGATTGATAGCTTCTACAAATCCAAAGGAATCGGAGAAGTTTATGTCAGAACTGAAAAGAAGGTTCAAGATTACGACAAAGCCAGTCTCATACTTCCTTGGGTTAGAAATCTTCAACAACAAAGATGGTTCGATTAAAGTGTCTCAGAAACACTATGCTGAAAAGCTACTGGAACGCTTTGGAATGAGTGACTGTAAAGCTGTCAGTACTCCAATTATTAAAGAAGCGCAGTCAGACTCAGAAAAGGAACAGGAAGTTAAGTTTCCTTATCGTGAAGCCGTTGGCGCACTGGCGTATCTCATGACAGGGACTAGACCAGACATCTCATATGCCATAAGTGTCGTATCCAGAACGCTTACTAATCCTTCTACGGAAGATGTTCATAAGGTAAAGCGCATTCTTCGTTACCTTAAAGGAACTCTAGATACTGCTATTGTATACCAGAAAGGATACAAACCTGGGATTTTGGAATGCTACAGTGACTCAGATCATGGTGGAGATCAAACCACAGGTCGTTCTACTTCTGGAATTCTATGCATGTATTCGGGAGGAGTAATCTCTTGGGCAAGTCGCAAACAGTCCTCTGTTGCGATTTCGAGTACGGAAGCAGAACTCGTTGCAGCCAGCGAAGCAGCTCGTGAAATTGTTTGGCTAAAGAGACTATACAATGAGGTATCTCTATTGAAAGAAGTCCCTACGCTACAAATAGATAACGATGCAACAATCAAGCTGTCGCAAAACCCAGAGTTACATCGCAGAACAAAGCACATTGCACTAAGACATTTTTATGTCAGAGAACAAGTTACTGATAAAGAACTTGAAGTGAAATATGTTCCCACAGAATACCAATGTGCAGATATTTTGACGAAACCCGTTCATAAGCCAAGAATGCTACTTATATCTAAGATGATTGGGTTAATGCAATAAAGTTTCCCAAAAAGGGAGGATGTTAAAGAAGGTTTTTAAAGAAAACTTTATTGTACACCAATTTTATATACTCTGTGCTTGTGACGGTTCTTATGTCGGTTGTAAATAAAAACACGTCTCTATATTTTTCTATTACGTTTATTTTAATTCTTTTCGATCCACTTCCGGACTCTCAACAAGGTCAGTATTTTATATCTTAATTAGTGTTGGCGACGATGGGCGTCATGCACTAGGTGGGAAGGGTAAGATGCAAATTTTGATAAAGCAAGTTTCGATATGTTGCTTTACACGGCAAGGTCAATCCTTAAAATGGCATCGCTTTGAAAATCATATGTTGTCTAGTTTTATAAAAACATCAGATTTAGTGAAGTATATAAATGTATTTTAATATATTGGATCGATCTTTTTAAGATAGGTGTAGAATTATACCATTTAATGAGAAAACATGGCTTTATTCGATAAAAATCTAGCTTGTTATAAACTGACAATGTCAATACCAATACATCACAAATCAAATAGTTCGAAAGCAAGAAGTGGCCAGTTGCTTATTTACCACATTCTCCCGTGGTTAGATTGTAACATAATCTTGCAAATAAGCAGGAGAACGTCGCTCTCTGGCTGAGCGACGCGGTTCAGGAACCTCTGTGCTACTAGAATCCGGTTCAGGAACCTCTGTGCTGCTAGAATCTGGTTCACGTTCATTAGACTCGGCAGAAATCCAGCTGGAATCAGATTCTGTTTCAGGATCTTCGATATCAGGAGAAGCATCTCCTGTAGGTGCCAGGTGTCGATTTGAAATGATCAGTTCCCGGACATTCTGTAATCTTACATGAGAATGTAGAGGATTGGCATCAACGAGTTCGACTTCTTCAACTATGGGGTCATATTTACTTTTCCTGGTATTGTTCCTCAACAATGCTCTCTCCGCGCCTGTGAGCCACGTTGGCATTGATTGTCCATTTGAAGATCTGCGAGGATGTTTAAACATCCGCTCATGTGGAGTGCATCCAGTCGCTGTGCATAATAAAGACCGAATGGAGTGCAGTGATTGTTCGAGGACAGTTTCCCAGCGGTTGATAGGGAGGTTCAGCGATTTTAATGAGAGCTGCACAGTTTTCCATATAATACCATTGTATCGCTCAGTTTGACCATTGCCTTGTGGATTATATGGTGTGGTATAACTAGTAGCCTAGGTGTGGCTACTAGTTATCCATTAATAATGACCGGTACAGTAGCTTTATTGAGATCCGCTGCTGACAATATGCATGAAAACGTATGCGACGTGGTGGGTGATTCGTGAGCATCATAATCGTCTTCTGTTGTCGCACTTGCGGCCTTTTGAGTAGCTTTACTGAGGCAAACTTTTGAAAAATGACCCTTTTTACCGCATTTCGAACACGTAGCATTAGAGGCAGGACATTCCCATCGAGGGTGGCGTGGATTCCCGCAGAAAAAGCATGATTCACTTTTAGTATGTCCACGCGCAGCCGCAGTAGTGGAGTCATTGGAGGTATAATTAATCATACTAGGTGTAGCTTCCCGGCGGCGATAACTATCGTTTTGAATTTGCGCTAATTCCAGAGATCGCGCTTGCTCGTATGCTTTGTCTAAAGTTAGAGTACTATTTTCTAAGAGCCGCTGTCGTATTGTTGGTGATGATAATCCTGAGATAAATGCATCGCGAACATATTCGTTTTGCTCAGCGCTCACTGATTTAAAACTGCAATCCTTAGATAAGTGTTTCAACGATTGTATGTATTGATCAATTGATTCTCCGGGTTGTTGTTGTCGTGTTGCTAATCGGTATCGAGAAAATATTTCGTTTGCTGGTTTTAAAAATAGCGCATCCAGTTTTTCTATGGCTTTGTCGTACTCCTTGGCGTCTTTGATGTGGGAGTAGAGAAGCGGCGACAGATGATTGATCAGGAGTTGATATCTGCAGTCGGTACTTACTGATACTGCATTTTCTTTAGTTTGTATAGCTTGTATGAAGTTATTGAAAGTTTGTTTCCAGTGAATCCATTGGGATGATTGATCCGAATTTGTAGATGGGTCCACATCAAACCTCTCGGGTTTAAGATATTTATCCATATTATTTTATCGAATAAATTGTAGAATTATACCATTTAATGAGAAAACATGGCTTTATTCGATAAAAATCTAGCTTGTTATAAACTGACAATGTCAATACCAATACATCACAAATCAAATAGTTCGAAAGCAAGAAGTGGCCAGTTGCTTATTTACCACAATAGGATCAAATGGATACGATCTGACAGATCGATACGTTACGAACCATATCGACTCACAAAATCGGATCGAGCTCATAAAACGCTCATCCCTAGACCAAACTCAGCAAACTGCAAAGAGTATATCTACCATAGAGATAAAAATTGGCAAAGAGTAAAACTTCAACGTCGTAGGCAAAGAGTATGTAACCTAAATAGATAATAGATAACTTTTTTTCTCTAATCTATGATTAATAGTGTGTATAAATAGCAAAAGGTTATTTTCTGGCAGTTGTTGGGGCGTTCTACAAATAAAGATAGATGGCGCAAAAAAGACCCAGATTTTTTTTCTCGTTGTGGCTGATTTTGACCTTGTAATAGTGTACCTCAGTGTCACTTTACAGTTTTATTATTAGTGATTGATGATTGATTGGTTGATATAAACGAATGCTATAAAGTGGTAACCCTAATTTTCCACCAGTTACAATAAAACACCAGTAGGCCTAGCGCGAATATTTGCGCCAATGTTTAAACCTCTATTACGACTGTGTCCGTCGCTCAACTGCTGTCAAGTTCATACGATTTTGACAGCAGTTGAGCGGCAGGCGCGCGTCAGCGGCGCTGCTAGCTCAATCGTAATAGGGGGGCAGATCTAATGCCATACAACTGGCTTACGTTACCGTCACACTTACGCGCGCGTAAATATTCGTGCTAGGCCCACAGAACTGTTCTACATTAGTACCAGTTAGTACATCTTATGCTGTATTATGTATAAATGTAATAACTGAAACTTACTGAGTGACTTTCGCGCTTGCACTCACATAGTTTTATAAATTAGAAATGGCAAGTTTTGGTCATAATACAAGTACTTAGTAGGCCATTCCAAATGCCTTCGTAGTTGAACTTCTTGGCAATACCTGCTCTAGGATGACACATTTAAAAAGGTTACTTAAACGCAATCATGTCATGGTTCACTCCCAAGCAATATTTCAGTTCAGAGTTCAGAGAGTTCGAGCAAGAGAGCACACGATTACGATTGCCACCGGGCTTACGCGGTAAGGCCACTGTGGCCTTACCGCGTAAGCCCGGTGGCAATCGTAATCGTGTGCTCTCTTGCTCGCACTCAAGGGCTTGTACATTGGCGTAAGCAGGATGGCAGGCGATGTTCATTACCAGAATGCTTACACGGTAGGGCTGCAGTGGGCCTATTGTCTAGTACCGGTCGTCTTCATCCATCGAACTTCACCACGTTTCAATGATCTTCATTACGATTATTTGATGCCGATTAAAGGGGATTGTCTATGAGCTTGGATCGTAATGGACATGAAATGAACTACCAGAATTGAACACAGAATGAACCCAATTCGCCCCCGATTTGCGTTTCGTTTCAGCAAATAAAAAATTAAGGGGCACGTGGGGCTTGACATGGGGGCATTAAAATAATGTCGAAAGATGTGGAACAGAGAGTTGTAATATTAGTAACAATGTTTAATAAGCTGTAAGATGAGCTAAAGTATGTTAATATGTCTACATTTGCCATGTAATGCGCTTTAAATTTTTATCCCGAAATTATAGTAATATCGAAACGCTTTTTCTGTCCCGACTGTCAGTGTCAAAAGTGACCTACTGTTGTTGTCAATCTTCTTTTTTTATTTTTGTATTATGCGATATGCGTATGCTGCCAGTAAATGAATAATATAGCCATTTTTAGCTATAATTTGAAAGTAAATAACTTTATTATTATTATTATATTTATGTACTTTCTTTACCTAAATCGAAAAATGTGGCCGAAGCTATAAAATTCACATTATTTTTATATATCAATAACAGATATTTTGTGGTTGAAAAAGTTTGTGCTTTTGATTAATTTATTATTATTAATTAACTAAGTAGCCCCAGGCCCAGCTTTACACTAGTCGTGGGTGAATATGAATCATTCGTATAATCGATTTATTTGCTATTACTAATGTTTATAATCGATTATGAAATTAGCAACTAATTCACTTTCATAATCGAATTACGTTACCTATTTGTACTACTAATTCTGTTTTAATACGTCGAGAGATCGATAGGTACGACAGTTGCTTTTCACAGAACAACGTCGTATGTTTTGTTTTATTCTAGTGGTAGTGAAAGCCGTGACGCTGTTTTGGCGGATTTATTTAATACAAACTTTACTTAATTTAGAAAGAAAGAAAAAAAAAAGATATTTATTTGTTTTAGTTTTTTTTTTATTAATATGTTGCTATTGATGACATGATGATCATTGATTGGGGAGGAAAAATCGACTTTTTAACCATCGATTATATCTTGACTAAAAAAAAACGACTATTCCAAAAACGATTTTAAAGAGAAATAAATCGATTATCCTAAAATCGATATAAAAAGTCGATACAAATATCGGTTTTCTTGTAATGTAATATTGTATGTAATATTCGATTATTTATAGAACTATATAGTCATTTAAAAAAGATCGATAAGTATATAAAAAAAAACTTTGAGTACCTACATAAGTAAATTATTTTCAGTTTCACACCTTTGGTTCCATATTCGCGATGTCTGCTCCATTCACTGCTCCACTACCATATTCAATCAAAACCAAAACGTTTGTTTTGATTGAATATGGTAGTGATGTTGCCTTATTATAATATTATCCCAGTAGAAAAAATTTAAACCAGATTAGTAAAATCTATTTTAAAATAATCGATTTTTTGATAAATTAATAGACCAATAAAAATCGATTTTAAATAGTAATCCACTTTTTAATAAATAATAATTGACCATTAAAAATCGATTGTTTTTAATATCCCTGGACTTGTTCTCAACGAAATCTTGCTTCACTGCAACGCACCGTAACACGCATTTGGCCGTTTTAAACAATTACTTAGCTATTCTATTGTTTTGTTGACTTGGCAACACTAACAAATTAGGCAATAGCAAGAATTGTTTGCAAAATGATATTTTCGAACTTTTATATTAAAACTCTTACATCTAGTTAAATAATTGGGTTAGTGTAGGTAATTAGGTATTCTCTTTCAGCTTTTATGAAAATACGATATGTGATTTAAGTGAAGCGTGAAGCATTCAAATGCTGATGGCGTTCAATATCACTGGGCGGCGTTATTCTTCTATGACGAGGCAGGCTTCTGATTCAACATGATTCGTCCTTTTTTCACATCGCAACTAATTATACTGTGACATGGCTGTGACGACGCACTTGCAGTGCTGATTCGCTCAGAGGTTGTAACGATAAAAGAAGCCCTTCCGAATGATAAAAGGCTATAGCCTTCAGTTCAAGGTAGGCACCCATAAGCCAGAGAACTATACATTGCATTCTGCGTTTTATAAAGCTGCAAGTCTTGCACTTGTAGTAAAATACTGGCAGCACCACACGGGTGTTTTCTATAGCCACAAGACAATTCAAGCGGGAAAACGAGGCGGAACATTTAAAACAGACTAACTTTAAGTGGTGTTTATAAGGCCCTATTTTGTTATAGGTATGGATTAGTATGACTGCACCTGCATTTCTATATTCTGTGTAATAATTACAGCTGCACAAAGCGTTCAACTAGAAAGTTGGTGTGCTGCGCTGGCAGGGGGATTTAGGAAATACATAGTGCATCTCATACCTACCTTCAAATCTTCATTACATAGATAGGTACTCCTATTCTATGAATATGTAGGTACCTCAATAAGCTATATTTTGTTACAGGTATCTGAAAAAATACTATAATTATAGATGTTCGACTATGGATTAGTATGACTGCATCTGCAATCCTATATGCTGCCTAATTAATTATTATAGACACACAATGCGTTCAATCAGGAAGTTACTGTGCTGTGCTGAAGGAAGATTTTGGAAATACAGAGAGCATCTCCATATCCCTGTCAGTGCATTGCAGTCATGAAAATCTAGAAATGGTGCATTCTAAGTATCTTAACAATTTCATTCTAGTATTTAAGTCTAGAGTACAAATTGATATTGTAACTTACCTACAAGGATAACTAAAACGATAAATGATATTATTAAGTAACCAAATTTACTTTATTTAATTAAACCTAAAATAAATGGTTTATGGAAACAAAAAGTATATTGTTTTACTTTAAAAAAATAATAAAAATAACATAAAAAAAGCCTTTTATTTCTTGCATTTCTTCTAAGTAGGTACCAAACGTGGGAGCTAGTTATGTTCATAATTTGTATTTTTGGATTATTACTTTATTGATTGCACAATTATTAATATATTATGAAAAATTTGATTTGTTTTACTTACATACCTATTAATTCTTTATCTTTTTAACATGTCCCTGGTTCATAAAATAGGCAAGGCAAATTTGATGTAGGCAGTTAACCTAAGTACTTTTAATTTTATGGCTGTATAGTTTTGGCTTAGTCGCATCAGTCTTCATCAACAGCAGTGCCAGCACTGTAGACAAGATAGTAGAGGTGTGTGTGTGATGCCTGAAATATAAGTATATTAACAATTGTTATATTATTTTTGCAATATTTAGTCAAAAAGGGTTGTCAACACATAATAGATATGATTATTGTCTGGGAAGTGGGGCCTGGCAACCTGTGATACAGACTGTTTATGCCTACATCAGGCATCTTACACAGGTTTGCAATATGTATTCTAATAAATAAATGATTAGGTATTTGTAGGGTTAGTATCCTACTTCCACTTACTATCTACCATGTGGGCTGCCTGTCTGCCCCTTTACCACTCATAATAACATTTAAAAAATAAATAGGTGTAGTACCTACTAGTATTCAAAGAAGTAGTATACATAGCTTGTCTATTCTCAGTAGTCCTTTTAACAATTCAATTGATTGAACTACTGAGATGTTTTAAAGCCAACCTCTTATAGATTGGCTATTTACATTAACACTACCTCTCTGCTTTTAGTATAGGTACTGGTAATGTAGGTAAAAAACATAAATATATCAATAATTTTTTACCTGAATTATACATATTATAAAATGAATGAATTATATTATCCTGCATGATGATTATGAAAATGTGAAAGCTTGTGCGGGTAAACTGTATACAGTATATTTGATGGTTTAACAGTTTGGTATGTTAACTAAAGATTTTAAGCTAACACATAGGATTTTTTAAACTGAATGTTTTAGTTCCACTGACTATTAATACTTTGGAAAAAATTCACTGATAGAAAGCTACCCAGTTGCTTCCACACAGATACACGCTATCTACCCATCTTTGAATAAGCTTAACATTATAACAGTTTGTTGAAGTTGGTATACTTACCTGTGTATATAATAAGTAGGTACGTATAGATTAATCCCCTTAGGTATAATTAGTAGTATCAGAGGAATAAGTAGTTAACCAAAACCCCAAAGAAAGCATGTATTAACTATTCCAATTTTATGCAATGTTTACCTATAGAAGGAGGTTGGCGTAGAAATAAAGACTAGGTACTTTTATTATAATATTACCATGCCTGCAAGTACTGCAAGGTCTTGCTTGAGCAAAGTTTACATAGTATACCTACCAGCAACTGTGGTTTTTTCAACAAGTTAATTGCTATTTTTCATCATTGTGTTTAAAGTCCTTGGACACTTATAACTGCGATTTTCATGATGAACCCACAAACTTCGTTTCAGGCAAGAAAATATATCGTCGTAGAGCCACAGAATTCACCATATATACGTATAGAGCCCTCGATAGAGCATCGATGTTAAAAAGTCCAAGGACATTAGAAGACTTCTGCAACTGTTATTGACATTTTATTCATGCAGCTGTAAATTCCACCATAAGTTTCTGTAATTCTGTGGGATAGGTATGTAGGGTGGTAGACATACTTAAATGGATAATTTGTAGCACTTATTCATTGTTTGTTTGTATTCATTGGAATAGGTAGGTACCAACGTCCATTTTAGTTCGGTGTTTTCACTTTTCCCATATATTAATGTCGAGATGCTTAAAATATCACAATAAATCTAATCAAACTTAGACCTAAATCTACACGTCAAATGAATAAAAAATGGAGATATAACCGCGAAAACATATAATAATACTTGAAGCCCATACCGAAATACCTGCCAGTTTCATTTGACAGATTGATTCCGATTGAGTACTGTCATTGGACTTAGACGGTACGAATATCTGTCAAAAACACTGCTTTTGTTCACTCACTCTGAATGGAGTTCGATGCCGATCGGTGGAAATCATAGCCGGTACGCTGAAGCCGACTCATCGCTTGTGATTGGCTGACCGGCAATGAACTTCAGTACGATGAAGATCGGAATCCTTCCGCGGTAAGCCCGCAGGTTGAAGGGCACAGTAGTTTTTGATATGCTTTACTGGGCATAGTTAGGGGTTGGTTTTCACGGCGCATGGTTAACATTGTTGTCACATTTTAAAAAAGAATCTTTTAATCTGCCATTTCCTCGTGGTGATATCGTCCTAAATGATAATGTTTCTAGGTACCAAACGCTTAGTAAGTATATTTAACGAAATTTTTGCCAATGTTCCCTTCTGGCCTACAAACAACATTAGTTTTGCGTATGGTTTGCGTTTTTTATACTAAAGTGACATTGTTTCGCCGTCAATAACGATAGCTTTCCGGTGTTGCAGGTGTCTATAGGCGACGGCAGTGGGTGGAAACTCTGATACAACAAAATAATTGTATGAAACTAGCTAAAAAGTAAAACCAACACTGCAAAAAAAATGAAGAGTTGCAATAATTCATTCTGGCTTATAATTTAGTAGATTTATTTAAATATAATAAATATTTTATCGCATTACATAACTGGTTTTTTGATGAATATTCAGATCTTTTGTTAATAACTTACATTGCTAGATGAGAATTAATGATTATCATGATTTTGATTGGTCATTATTTGCTAAAGGAATAATACTTTAGTAGGATGTAGATTATTTTACATCTTACACACGGCAACACCACAATCAAAATGGCTGTCATTTTGCGTTTGCGCATCGTATGGTTATTTTGGTTGTAATTTTGTGGAAATTTTCTCTTCGCTGAAAATACCATATTTGATATTGATATATACGTTGAGTTGAGCATTTTGTTCCTCCGTATCTATTGAAATACCCAAGTTTGTGTGAGATAGGACTCGATAGTAAGAATTTTTGTGTTAGTGATTTTGTGTTATTTTTGTTGTAAAAACAAAATTAATACCATGGCAGGGGCCGCTGGGGCACATCGAACATGTGAAGTATGTTTCATAAGAGAAAAACAATGTCGTGAAAAGAGGGTTTTTGCGAGATTTCCACTGGAGAAACACCGGTATGTTCTAACCTAAGTTTTAGGGTCTAGTACTAATAGAAACTCTTCAAGCTATTCATCTACCTGAGCCAAATGTTTTAGTCCCGTAAGTCTGCCCTAGGCAGTTACAATTACATATTCCAATTTATTACATAACTCCTTCCATAATCACAAACTGTGATTTATAACTTTCTATCAATACAGCCTCATGTTCAGTATGATGCACCAAACTGCAATCAGTAGTGGGTCTATTTTTAATTATATTGCTCATCCCATTTAAACAACAATTTAATTTTCAGCTGTGTTGAGTGGATAAAGGCTGTTGGGAAAGAAGATCTTGCATATCTTTCCATTGAAAAGCTGCATGGCTTACGACATGTCTGTGAAATACATTTTGCCAAACGTGATTTCACCAAGTCAGGAACTCGCCTGAAAAAAAGAGCTGTTCCCAAACTTCAGTTAACCTCACCACCATTGCCAGATAATATAATAGCTGAATTCCTGCGCATAAATTCAAGTGGTAAGAATTTTGAATTTATTTATTATTTTGTGTGGCTGTTGCCAACCCAACCAACTATTATTGTTATTTAAGCAGCTCTATATAGCAGATATGTGTAGATCATATGTGCACTCATTACTTTAAGCTTTTATCTAGTCTGTTTTTGAAAGTGTTCACGGAGGGAGCACTAATCACTGACTTTGGCAGTATGATCAACACACACACTACACAGTTAGGCAAAAAGTGTTTTTGTACAGACATACCAACAGTACAACACAAATATACTTTATTGAACACCAATAAATAACAATGCATATAAAATTATAACAAGCTAGCTGACCCGCCCCGGCTTCGCATGGTTTAATTAGTTTTAAGTCCTAACTTAGTTCATCGACTATCTCAGAAGCCAGTCTGTCACATATTGTGTCAAATGGTGAGTTACCTTCTTATTTTTATCATCTGGATTGAACATTAAGTTAGGAATAGGAGAATGGACAAAGAGTGATGTGACTTAAATAATTATTGTTTATTTTAATCACAAGCCAAATTTATCTTGAGGGTCTTTTTCATATAATTAACATGTATAAAACCGCTAAAATTTGTCTTTGATTATGTCAGATTGTGACTCCACTCAAGGAATATTATTTCCCTTCTAGACCCCGTTCCTGTGCCTTTGACAAGCATGGGGCTACCATCGACAATCTCAGAAGCCAGTCGATCACATATTATGTCAAATGGTGAGTTACCTTCTTATTTTTATCATCTGGATTGAACATAAAGTTAGAAATAGGAAAATGGACAAAGAGTGATGTGATTTAAATAATTATTGTTTTCTTTAATCACAAGCCAAATTTAACTTGCGGGTCTTTTTCATATAATTAACATGTATAAAAACCGCTAAGATTTGTCTTTTAAACAAGTTATATGAAAAAGACTCTAAAGTTTAGAGTTTTTTTCATATAACTTGTTTAAAACTACAAATATTTGGTTTTGTTTTATTGCTTGTAATTAAATGTTGTAGTTTATATTATGTGTGAATATAAATATTGGTGGTGCTTGCCTGAAAACGTTCTTTTAAAAGGACATTGACAGGATCAGGTCCAAAATTGCCCAGTGATGGGAGTACCTACCTGCATTACGTTCCTTATATCCATTTATGACTACACGCCAAATATTTTCAAAATCTGACCCTGGGTTTTTTTTTAATTAATTTTTTAATATTGAAATTTGTACCTACCTACTATGGGACCTTAGCCGACACAAGCATGGGGATAATATTTAATCTCGTCACTGTCATCATCATCATCATCTTCATCATCATCAGCCTGAAGACGTGTGCTGCTGAACATAGGCCCCTTCCATAGAAGCCACTTTGAGCGGCTGCTTGCGTTCAGCATTCATCGGCTCCTCGCGGTTTTGACCAGGACGTCGGTACACCTAGTAGGGGATGACCACCGATTTAGTTCGATTCGCTCCGATTCGGTTCAATTCGGTGCGATTTGGTTTGGTTCGATTTGGTTCGATGCGATTCCATTCGGTTCGATTCGGTTCGGTTCGATCCGGTTCGATCTGGTTCTATTCAGTTCCATACCATTGCATTCCAGCCTCCGTGGTGTGGTGGTTGACCAAGTCGGCTCATAACCTGGAGGCGGCTGGCTCATTGACTCGTTTTGCTCATTTGACTTGTTTGACTTGTTTGACTCATTTGACTCATTTGACTTATTTGACTCATTTGACTCATTTGACTCTTTGACTCATTTGACTCATTTGACTCGTTTGACTCGTTTGACTCGATTACTCTTTTGGATCATTTTGCTCATTTGACTCATTTGACTCATTTGACTCATTTGACTCATTTGACTCATTTGACTCTTTTGAGTCGTTTGAGTCGTTTGACTCGTTTACTCTTTTGGCTCATTTTGCTCATTTGACTCATTTGACTCATTTGACTCATTTGACTCCTTTGACTCATTTGACTTATTTGACTCATTTGACTCATTTGACTCTTTGACTCATTTGACTCGTTTGAGTCGTTTGACTCGTTTGACTCGATTACTCTTTTGGATCATTTTGCTCATTTGACTCATTTGACTCATTTGACTCTTTTGACTCATTTGACTCATTTGACTCATTTGACTCCTTTGACTCATTTGACTCATTTGACTTATTTGACTCATTTGACTCATTTGACTCATTTGACTCTTTGACTCATTTGACTCATTTGACTCATTTGACTCGTTTGACTCGTTTGACTCGATTACTCTTTTGGCTCATTTTGCTCATTTGACTCATTTGACTCATTTGACTCATTTGACTCATTTGACTCTTTTGAGTCGTTTGAGTCGTTTGACTCGTTTACTCTTTTGGCTCATTTTGCTCATTTGACTCATTTGACTCATTTGACTCATTTGACTCCTTTGACTCATTTGACTCATTTGACTCATTTGACTCATTTGACTCATTTGACTCTTTGACTCATTTGACTCGTTTGAGTCGTTTGACTCGTTTGACTCGATTACTCTTTTGGATCATTTTGCTCATTTGACTCATTTGACTCATTTGACTCTATGACTCTGACTCTATGACTCATATGACTCGTTTGAGTCGTTTGACTCGTTTGACTCGTTTACTTTTTTGGCTCATTTTGCTCATTTGACTCATTTGACACATTTGACTCATTTGACTCATTTGACTCATTTGACTCTAATGACTCATTTGACTCATTTGACTTATTTGACTCTAATGACTCATTTGACTCATTTGACTCTTTGACTCATTTGACTCATTTGACTCGTTTGAGTCGTTTGACTCGTTTGACTCGATTACTCTTTTGGATCATTTTGCTCATTTGACTCATTTGACTCATTTGACTCATTTGACTCTATGACTCTATGACTCTATGACTCAAATGACTCGTTTGAGTCGTTTGACTCGTTTACTCTTTTGGCTCATTTTGCTCATTTGACTCATTTGACACATTTGACTCATTTGACTCATTTGACTCATTTGACTCCTTTGACTCCTTTGACTCATTTGACTCATTTGACTCTAATGACTCTAATGACTCATTTGACTCATCTGACTCATTGGACTCGTTTGAGTCGTTTGACTCTATGACTCTATGACTCTATGACTCATATGACTCGTTTGAGTCGTTTGACTCGTTTGACTCGTTTACTCTTTTGGCTCATTTTGCTCATTTGACTCATTTGACTCATTTGACTCATTTGACACATTTGACTCATTTGACTCATTTGACTCATTCGACTCCTTATTATAACTCCTTATAATTTATAAGGTTTATACCTATTGTCTCGTTTACTCTTTTGGCTCATTTTGCTCATTTGACTCATTTGACACATTTGACTCATTTGACTCATTTGACTCATTCGACTCATTCGACTCCTTATTATAACTCCTTATAATTTATAAGGTTTATACCTATTGTGTCTTACTTGCTGTAATTTCTGAATAAATTTTTATTATTACATTATACAATACAACACCCCTTCATTTGGGCGAAGGTAAAAATGCCATCATAAATAATTAGGTAGTCGGGTATTAGTTTTTGAACTCTATCTTGTTAATTTCTATGGGCAGATTTTGAAAATATTTTGTGAGCAAGTATTTATACATGTGGAGAGTCTAAAAACGGTACTCATTTTTCTGAGCAGTATTTGGACCCATACTAAGACTGTCAATGTCCTTTGAAATGGCACCGAATAGCTATTCCACTGTCATCATCATCATCATTAACAGACGTCCACTGCTGAACATAGTCCTCCTTCATAGACCGCCACCTTGAGCGGCTGCATGCCTCCTGCATCCATCGGCTCCCCGCGGTTTTCACCAGATCGTTGGTCTACCTAGGCCGGCCTACGCTGCTTTTTACTATTATTGAAAAGTATTTATTTCGTTTTTCTAGATCCGCTTCCTACGCCATCAACAACAGCTAAGGGGTTGGCATCCAATGTTGTAGATGTGTCACAAGCATCAAATGGTATGTACTTTTATATTATTTAATTATATTATATACTGCTACATACAATTTAAAATCTTCTGTGATCACTATGTCTGGATTAGTGACAAGAGGTGATTATGGCAACTTTTCCCCTGTGATATGCGCCCAAACTGACGTTTCGTTGTGGCAGTGGAAGGTTTCCGGCTGATGATGTGTATGTGTGTCTGTAATGGCAGCTATTTTATGAACGCGATCTGCTCATCTATATTGCTCGTATTGCAGAACCAAGTTCAAAACGATGCTCAGTCATCGATCCGTGCTCAAGTCCTGATTTTATTCGCGTTCCTGTCTGTCCCTTCGAGGGGCAGCACGAGGAGACAGAAAGGAGCAACCCCACGAATTGATCATTTTGTGAATAAAATCTCATCATGAGCAATTCTGTTATACGGCTCTGAGTACATTACTATGTCTTTACATATTATCCATGTTTGGTCTTTACCAACCATGGATAATTGAGGTCTATTTACAATTAAAGCTTTGCCAAAAAGATTTAAGGAGTTAAATTACTATTTTCTAGATCCGATTCCTGTGCCATCTACTAGTTTAAAAGGAATGCATGAAAACCCAACGGAACACGTGAAATGTATGAAGAGGAAGTTAGATGATTGTGAAACAGGTTAGTTAAATAATATAAGTACTTAATGTATTTAATATATTTTATTATCGTTATTTTATTATATTCATAAAAAAATTAAATATCTCTGAAATCTACATTTATAAATTTATTACGATTACCAGAATATTTTGAAGACGAACGTCTTTTGTTCAGTTTTTGCGTGTGACAGTTAACGATTTTTGCCAAAACAATACATAAAACATTTTGTAAGTTAAACATGGTTTTGAAATCAACATTTTCAATACAGATTGTAGAAAACTCTCTCTAATATCCTCTTTCCATACAAAATGATTTAAGTTAAAGTAATTAAAATTAATTTTAATTTACACTGTTTCAGAAATGAGCCCAAGAAAAAAGAAGCTGATTGAGAGGCTTCAAAAAACGAAATGTACTCTTAAATCACTACGGCGAAGTGCAAAACTAGTGAATGATATCAAATCTCCAATTTTGAGGGATATTATTACCTCAGCATTGAAAAATGAACAGCGAAAATCAAAAGGAAGGCGATGGACCACTAAAAATAAGATTTCAGCCCTCGCCATTTACAAAAGGTCTCCGAAAACCTACAGATATTTGGCTAACGTCATGCCTCTTCCAAGTGAGAGGACTCTAAAAAATGTTTTGAGAAAGATGCCAATGGAGACTGGCATAAACAAACAAGCCCTAGATCATCTAAAAAAAATAGCAACAACTCAATCTCCTCAAGGCAAATTGGGCTGTTTGTTATTTGATGAGGTGAAATTAAAACCCTGCTTAATATTAAACGAGACCACTGATGAAGTAGATGGTTTTGTTGATTTTGGGAAGGATGAAGAAAATGTTGAAGACACAAGAAGTGAAACAGTTGCAGATCATGCTCTTGTTTTTATGTTTCAAGGCCTTTATGCAAAATTCAAACAACCAATTGCTTATTATTTTGTAAAGGGCACAGTATCTTCGGCCAGGCTGTCGTCTCTGATCAAGATTGCTATCAAGTCAATCAAAGAAACCGGATTCAGAGTGGTAGCTACTGTTTGCGACCAAGGACCGACAAATGTGGGAGCCCTTAGCTTGCTTAAAAGTTCAACTGGCATGTCTCATGCAGAGACAAATAAGTTTGATTGCTGTGGAGATAAGGTTTATATTATGTTTGATATACCTCATTTGTTCAAATCTATTCGTAATAATTTTTTGAACCAAGGCCACATTGAATTTAATGGAAGAAAGGCCAGGTGGAATGATATCTGCAAAGCAGAAGAGAAAAACTCCAAATTACTTTATTTAAGTAAAATAACTAAAACGCACGTACGACCAAAATACAAAGCAAAAATGCGCGTCAAATATGCAGCTCAAGCATTGAGCTTAACTGTGTCAGCAGTTTTAAAACTGATGTCTGAAGGGGAGACGAATAAAGAAGCTTCAAAAGAACTGATGGACACAGCCCTCATCATACAGGATCTAGATCGACTATTCGACTACACAAATGGGCCCTCCGGACCAGATGACGTAAAAAAAGGACTCCGCCAAAATGTCTCGGATAAAACAGACCATTTGGAGGCATGGACGGATTTTAAAAAGAAGTTATCTACAATGAATTTTATAAATAGATATGGTGAAGCAGCTCGAAACGTAAAGTGCGTTCAGGGGTATATAACTTCCTTAAACAGCCTTCAAGACATATGGCAAGAAGTGCGAACTTTGGGATTTCGCTATCTAAATTTAAGGCAATTAAACCAAGACGCACTTGAAAATTTGTTTGGGCTTATCCGGCAACATAGCCCTACAAATAAATTTCCTACGTGTGCGTCTTTTGTTGCTGCACTAAAAACATCAGTAATTTCGGGACTGACTGCACACAACCGAAACTCTAATTGTCAGGCAGATAACCAAATTTTGCTTACAAACTTCGAAGATATCGTTTTCGGTAAAAGTATTGAAGAAGATATTGAAACAAGAGAAATAACGACAGAAAATATTGCAACAGATGAATGCGTGGAAGATATTCCAACACTTAGCCTGCCGGAGGAATTCATAGGTATAGAAACTGAACTAACTGAAATCGATCAACAGCCTCTTGTATATGTCAGTGGCTACGTGGCAAGTACATTAAAAAAACATAATGTACTAACTGCCAAAACTTACTGACAATCAGAAATCCAAATGACTCAGATCGGGTTTATGCCTACATAAGCCTCCGGGAATGGTGGAAAGACAAAACATCTTTAACATACCCATCATTGCCTTTGATCAGGATGATTGAAAAATGTATAAATGCCTTTGAATGTGAAATACTGCAGGCAAAAATACTTCACAAACGAAACATTTGCATGATCTGTGTCACGTTGTTCACTTCTCACTGTGAAACTGCTTGGTATACGTGTGAACTCCATAAAAAAGACATGCTGCATACAATTTTTATGCGATTGTCTAGACTGCTCATTCGTAGGCAGTGCTTCAGAATCAACCAAAGATATCGCCAGCAAGAAGACGAAAAAAAGGGAGAACAGTTTTATAAAGATATGGACATATAACTGTTATGTACCTATGAATCCATAACCATATTAATTTTAACAATTCAAATAGAAATAATTGTTTGCAGCATGTCTTTTATAGAGTATACATAATGTATACCATGCAGTTTCACAGTGTGAAGTTAACAACGTGACACAGATCATGCAAATGTATCTTACGGGAAGTATTTTTGCCTGCAGTATTAAACTTTCAAGGGCATTTTTCAATCATTCTGTCTGATCTACACATATACACGTACACACCTTTCATTCAATTTACACTACAAGTTAGTAAACATTCTTTTGTTGTATATTAATAGCAGTTAATTTTTTTGTGTAATCCTGTTTGGCCTTCTTTTAAGTTTGTAAATTAGTTACTGTATATTGTATTATTCACGCTGTTGGATTACCGAGATAAATAAATAAAGGCAATGATGGGTATGTCAACAAGGATGTTCTGTATTGATTCATTGGATGTGATTGAGTTACTGATTGCTATTATAAGGACGTTTACAACCACGAAGAAAACAGGGTGCCTACCTACATACAACTTTATGAAATTGAAAGTGCAATTACTACCTAGATAATTTAAGTTAAGGCGCTAAATGCTCCCAAATCGACTATTTCGAACGTAATTTTCTCAAAGTGTAGTCCATTTATAGGATTAATCATAAATCATAGTGATGAGTTACGTTTCAATGTGTGTTTCTGTAGACTATTTTTTTCATAACAATAAGCGTTCTTTTATGACTAATTAATTGTACCGCAAAATGGAAAAGTCGAAGTGCAACGCAACGTAATCGCCATATATGTACTAAGCGACCCTATTGAATACTCTATACGTTTCATGTTCGACTGCTGTTATAAACGTGCTTGCATTGGGTCCTGTCAGCGTTTTAATGTACATTACGCCAATTTTAACAAATTAAGGGTGGGTTGCACCATCTTACTTTAGCAATAACATTCATGGGCATTTCAGTCAAAGTACCCGTTAGGCAAAAAATTTGATGCACCATCTGAAAATTGTTAAATGACGTCATAACTTTAACTGCTAACTAACCGCCGATGCTTCGCTGGTTAGTGTTACTGTTTATGTTAAATATCTGTCTTACGCATAAAATATAATCGCGGAATCATATCAAGTATTCTGAAGATCTTGCAACTTATGTTAGCTAAACTCTCTGGTTAAGGTCAAAGTTTTAGTTAATTTAAACCGTAAAAGTATCCTTAACTGTGATTATGGTGCAACTCAACAGAAGTATCAATTATGACCCATTTTATGAATGGTAAAAATGTTTAATTATGCTGATGAAATGAAAACGTTGGGTTGTATGAGAAATGAGACAATGTTTGTTTTTTTTAATTATACCATTAAAAGCAGCTCAAAAATACGTATCTGACAGTGTAATTATATAATTCATTTTAGCCAAAAGTCCCTTACGCTGATTACAATTGAAATTTCCAGCGTAGTCGTTGATTGATTATCTAACCAATTTTATTTTTTTACATTAACTATTTGTTTTCCTGTAATCGTGTGAAAAACAAATAAACGTATATTTTGCTAACAAATAGAGTTTTATTGCTTTCTTTAGAAGTATATGAAAAATATTTAGTGGCATTTATTTTTACCCATATTTATTATATTTATCGATATCGATACAATACCGCACAACACTACAGAAGTATCGAGCTCTAGTATCGAACCAGGCAAGCACTAGCTTTGACAGTTGACACATTATTAACGATTCGTTCAATCATTCCGCGTTTGCATGTTGGCCATATGTATTTAGGTTTGCATGGTTGCTAGCTAAAAGTAGCTGAGCCTGAAAAAACATTTGTTCGAAGACCCACCTCTCAAAACGAAGTGATTATATCCTCTTTGGGCGACGGTAACTGCTTTCCATCAGGCGGGCCGTCTGCTTGTTTGTCTGTCCATGTTATAAAATAAAATAAAAAAACATATTTAATAAAAATGTATGTAATATTAACTATGTATGTATTTGTGATGTAGACTTGTATGTATTTATTTATTAGTATTTATAAATTAGTAGATATAAATATAATGTAGTTATGTAAGTAGCCTACAACTTGACATTGGCAGAATTATTGCAAAAAAGCGACAGAAAGCCATTAAAGACGAAGAGTACATTGGTAATAATCAAAACGAAGGGATTATATCCTCTTTGGGTAATAAAATCACCATTACAAATGTACTCTGTGATAATCACAGAGTACACTGGTAATATAATAACTCTACTATCAAAACACTGGTAAAGCTCCTTTTTATGTGCCGATGGAATCAAAACTGCGAAAGAAGAGGATAACAGTTTTACAAAGAGTTTCACCACTAGGACCTAAAACATCTGCGCACTGTTGTGTTGTGAAGACCTTTTGGATGTAAGTATCTGCTAATATCACTTGTGCATTTTAATCTGTATTATATCGGTAGGACTTTGAAATAACGCCGGTCGATATGATGGGGGGCTTTAGGGTGCTTGTCCACTTCACCACCACCAAGAAAGATGTCAAAAACTGAGATGATGGTGCCCAAGTCGCGATGCATACTACTATGGTTGCCTGTCCGCTGCATGACCATCATCTGGCGTTCTTAGAGTGGACAAGCTGCCTTGATAAATCTTTATATAATGTACTGGCACTTCGATGCTGTCAACTCGTTCTAGGGTTGGTGGATGGCTTGGTAACAGTGTGGTTGATAAGTGGCCTTATAGTATAAAATATAAAACAAGTTATATATTTTAAACTTAAAAACTCCACTAAACTGTCTGGAGCCAAAATTTCTGTGTTTCATAGCTTTATTTATTTATTTAGGTTCAGAAGTTACTATACTAAAGTATCATATCCCAGATCAAATAGGTAAACAAATGTCAAAATATGACTGTCAGTGTCAAAGTGACATTTCAGAGATGCTGCACATTTTTCCACTCCAAAAAATTCAATACATTCAGAAGTACTTTATATACATCTGTAAACTCATTCCGTAACGGCGGTTATTCTCTATGGAAACACAGATTCCACACGATACGAAACCACGTCGTTATCATGTCTTGTTCAAATCATGTCACAGCGTCAGATATACCTTCACTTTACATTAAAGTTATCTTTATTTTGAATAAAATATATTGACATAAATGGTCATATCTTTTGATGTGTTGATGTTTCGGAACGCGTTTCGGTAAAACATACGATTTTTGATAGATCAAATCGCGCCAATTCCAAATTCATTTCACGCGGTTTTGTTTTCGTGTCATAGAGAATACAGTTTCGCGGATTTCTTATGTAAGACAAGGAATTCGTGTGGTTTTGAAGTAAGGAATTGATACGGAATAATGGCCCTGATAAGTTTGATGTGAAAAAGAAATCTCTGATAATATTTTTTTTATGCAATACAAATAGAATAAAATAATAGTCAATTTACAACAATACAATATAAATAATGCTTTTAATATTGTAGCATTATAAATTGAACTTATTAATCATTTTTTATGCAATACAAATACAATAAAATCATAGTCAATTTACGACAATACGATATGAATAATGCTTTTGATATTGTAGCGTTATAAATTGAACTTATATTGTAGGGTAGTACTTTTGGCTGGGTGAGATCTACAAACACGGATAAATTAACAGTAGACAAACAATACATACTCCAGTGTCACGCGCACATTGCGCGTGGTTTGAGCCTTTTTTAGTATTTCCTTTTGACATCTCTCTACCCAGATAGGTACATAATCAAAGTGGGAAGCTTGAGGATTCCTTTTGTCTAATCTAAAGTACAATACACTATGCCACGATATTCCAAACCATTTTTTGTACAAAAAAATGCAACAGTACACCCCCTCCCCACACACACACCTCCCCCCCCACACACACCCACATACATACACAGTAGTTCTTCACATGTAGGGTTCAGCCCTAGTGTCAGACTTTTTTTTTCTATTGTTTTACGACAACAGCTGGGTCCAACGACGGCTTTACGTGCCCTCCGAAGGATGTAATATTATTAACAATACATTTATAATGACATAAACTTCAACAACAATGAGTACACATAGCGAGAAACACATTGAGTTCTTGAAAATCCTCAAACTCAATAACTCACTTCAACACATGAAGCACAAATTATAAAACGGTGGCTACTGCAAGAAATGTTTGAACCTCTGCAGTGTTCCCAGTCTAAGAAAAATAACTGCACGAAAAAATCTTTAATTTAGTCTAATTTTGTTTAAAATGACAACCATGTAAAACTAAATGCTTTAAAATAACTGATCAGTTCAATTGTATCATATTATTGTTACAAATTAAGTAAAACCATTGTCTGTCATTCCATTGTGAACTGCACAATTTGAAATCAATTTTTTGTGCTGTTATTCCCATTGTTTACCTTTATGATCTGGGATTTAAAACTCCAGTATAGCTGTCCTGCCCTGGCTTCATTAATTAGTTTTATACCTTAACCTTGTGCAAGACTTCTGCTTCGAAGGCGAGGGGAATAATATTGAAAAAGCATGAGTGGACAGATGTACTAGTTTAACCCAGTGACTGTTTTATTATATTATACATTAGCTGACCCGCCCTGGCTTCGCATGGGATTAGTTTTAAGTCCTAACTCTGTTTATGGATAAGAGAGAAGCAATAAGGAAATATATAGGGGAAAAGGATGAACTGATGGGACGGCAAAAGAAGGGAGGTATTAATCCTTTTCCCTTAATATTTCTCCCTTTTCCTTCTATCTTCCCTTCAACAGGATTATAAGTATAAATAATAGCAAATAAAAATATAGTATACAAACAAAAGGTCTTGCATGAAAGTTACATCCTTGTTGTTTCATGCAACCCGCTCTTGGCCGTTTTAGAAAACAAAAAGTATCCTAAATGTTATTCTGTAAAATTAGCTATACCATACCATATTTCAGCAAAATCCGTTCAGTAGTTTCGGCGTGATACATGTTCAAAGGGACAAACAACAGATAAAAAATTCAAAAAAAAATGTGTTGCATCTACTTTTATATCAATTAAGATAAGAAACGTAAAGCAGTAAAAATTTTCAAAAAATATTTAATGTGTACAGATTTAGCCAAGTCACAGTTTTATTATTCTAATGTATTTATATACAAATATTTGTGTGATGAATATTGATGTTTGTTCTGTGTTTGGGTATTATGTATTATATTGTATTATGATATAACATATTTACAAACAAAAAGTATTTAAGTATTATATCAGTTATCTGAATAGAATAGAATCAATTTATTGTCACAGAGAATACACTAGTTTACATTATTATATAAATATATGCTAAATTAATGCAATTACACTGTGTCTTGTCAAATTATTACAAATACATTATTTAAAATATGATTAAAGATTATCTGGTTCCCATAGTACAACCTTTATGTATAGCAGTATACTTATAACTGACAAAGGTTTTTTTTACTTTACATGCCTAATAAATATTCTTACCAACAAAAATTTTACTTTTTTCATATCTTAACAAATGGCTGCGATATTCACGATCAAAGCGCATACTTCCGGCCAAGGGTTTTTAAAAACGCGGGCGAGTGGGCGCTCACCAGCCGATGATGTCAGACCCCCGGTCTCGCCGTTGTGCTATAAAAAACAAAAATACAGAGTTACCACAGAGGGTAAAAGGCGAAAAGAAATATTGTATTGTGCCTCAGTGCTTCAATTCAACAGTGAAAACACCAGATAAACTATTCTTTTATTTGCCTGAGGACCCGGTAATGAGGCAAAAGTGGATAACAGCCGTAAAAAGAGTTAAACCAATAAGCCCTAAATCTACAGGGCACTGCTGTGAAGATCATTTCGATGTAAGTATTTATATATATTAATAAGTATATCCTTCTTTTCTACTTATACTTGCGACCTTTGACCTACTTAACCTAGATACCTACTTGTCTACTTTTGATTATTTAAATAGGTATCTTACCTACTACCTATTACCTACCTACATTATGAGCACTAACTTACTAGGATATGATTAATAATTTGCTCGCATAGGTACTCAAAGGTTCAATAATTTTGGTTATGATTCTTTAGGTGTGTTTTCACTGAACTACCTATATTTTAACCTAAAAACCATGCCCACGTTCGTGACAGCTTAAGTCAGACCACTCTGGGACTGGTCTACACGTAACACCACCACCGACCATCGAAACTGGTTTTATGTGCTGTCCAACACACCGGACCGAGTGTGACGTCATCATGAGCGCGCGTAACTTGAAAATTGAATAAAGGGCTTAGGCGTCTCGTCGTTACAACTTAGAAAAATACTGCATATTGAATTGAAGTGAAATAAAAACGAATGTTATGTACAAATGATCTAATGATCAAATAAAATAATAAAAAAATAAAAATCTACGCCCCGATTTTCGTTATTTAGATAGGAGGTAGGTAATAATTATTTTGACTCTTCAAGTACTCTGTACCCACTCAAGACGAAACAAAAGAAGATGACAAAGATTACAAATCAAAAACTAAAAAGGTCCACCAGCCACCACCTATCATAGTTGATGGAATAAAAGACTATCAAGGTTTTTACGACTCTCTGATAGATATCCAAGCTGCTGACACCTTCACTATCAAAATGTTGAGTGGTGAATCTCTCAAAGTAAATGCCTTAAGTGATGATTCGTACAGGGCAATCACAAAAGCCCTAACCAATAACAACTGCCTTTGGCATTCCTACGAAAATAAGCAGGAAAGGCCAGTGAGAGTGATGATTAAAAAACTGCACCATACATGCAAGCCAGAGAAAATCGTGGAAGACCTTAAACAGAAGGGCTTCAATATCATAGAAGCTGTGAACAAATTGAGTTGGAAAACTAAGGAGCCACTCAATATGTTTATGCTCTCTTTTGAAAACAACGAGGATATAAACAAAGTTTTTGCCATTAGAACAATACTGGGATATCAAATAGAGATACAGTCTATGAGAACCACTAAACTGGTCCCTCAGTGTAAAAGATGCCAGGCTTATGGATATACGCAAAAGTACTGCTCCAAAGAACCGAGGTGTGTCAAATGTACAGGCAAACACTGGACCAAGGACTGCAAAAAACCTTCGGGGGAAAAGCCTAAGTGCGTCCATTGTGGAGCTCCACATCCAGACAACTATAGGGGTTGTACTATTGCCAAAGAAATACAGTCAATCCGGAACAAGACTTCAAAAAATTCTTCAGTAACACGACAACAAAACGTGCCTAAGCACTGTGATTCAATCCACAATAAATCAAGTGCAAAATTGCCTACCCATACAACATCCAAAAATGTATCATATGCTCAAGCAGCTGCAAGAGGTATAGCCAAAGTACCTCTAGTCTCTCAAGAAGCTGTAACTAACGATAAGAAATTAGATAATATATTAAGGCTCATGACGTCGTTTGATGAGCGACTAAAAAAGATAGAAAATAGCGCCAGAATAGCTACTACCAAAACGAAAAAATGAATACAAAACTTAAAATTATGACCTGGAATTCAAACGGGTTACAAAAACACCAAAATGAATTACAAGTAGTTTTGGATATAGAAAACGTCGATGTGTGTCTTGTTTCTGAAACACATTTTACGAGACAATCGCACATTAATTTTAAGGGATACAAAATTTACCACGCGCTTCACCCAGATAATACAGCAAGAGGTGGAAGTGCTGTCATAGTCAAAGATAACTTGCAACATTACGAAGACTTCAAACACGAAGAGAAAGAGATACAAGCTGTGGCGATAAGACTTAAAACTAAAAACTACACTCTTACAGTTTCAGCCATATACTGTCCCCCTCGATATGCGCTAAAGAAAGAGCACTATGTAAGCTTTCTGAAGCTCCTTGGTAGCAGATTTGTCTTAGGGGGTGATTTTAACGCGAAAAACACTTATTGGGGCTCTAGATTGTCTACCTCCAAGGGCAAAGAACTATATTGTCTGCAATCAGAGAGTTGAAATGTGACGTTACGTCTACAGGTATGCCTACTTACTGGCCAACAGATCCACATAAACTTCCTGACCTTATAGATTTCTTTATTTTTAAAAATATTTCATCTAGTTATATAAGAACAGAACAGAGCTATGATATGAATTCAGATCACTCCGCAATATATATGGAAATATGCGAGAATATCTTGTACATAGAAAAACCACTCACACTAGTTAATAAATATACTGATTGGGAAAATTTTAAGTTAGACCTAGAAAATCTTATAGATCTCAAAGTTCCATTGAAATCACCGGAGCAGGTGAACACAGAATTGGAAACTCTTATAGAGAATATACAACGAGCTGCTTGGAAAAACACTCCAGAAATCAAAGCTGCTACCAAAGGGCATACATACCCCCTACAAATTAAACAGCTGATATATGAAAAGAGAAAACAACGCAATAAACGGCATCAATCTAGGAGCCCCGAAGATAAAAGAAAATTGAACAACCTAACCAAAAAAATAAAGAGGCGAATTCAAAACTTTAATGACGATTCCAGTAACAAGTATCTTCAGAAGCTAACCAATGATCGAAGTACTAACTACTCTCTATGGAAGGCCATTAAGAACTTAAAACGGCCCATTGCCCAAATTCCTCCAATAAAAGATGCAAATGGTAAATGGGCTGTGAATAACTAGCAAAAAGCCAAACGCTTCGCTGAGCACCTGGAAAACATATTTCAACCCAATGACAGTGAAGAAGCTATTCATATGGATGACATCACTTTGAAGCGAGATGATGAAGAAGAGATAAAACTAGTCACACCGAGGGAAGTTTTGCGCGAGATTAAGATTAATATTAACCCTAGAAAAACTCCTGGATACGACTTAATATCCGGAGAAGTTCTTCACAATCTGCCAAGAAAGGCAATTGTGAAACTTACAACCCTTATTAACGCCACTTTTAGATTGAAGTTCATACCAGATCTATGGAAAGTTGCTGAAGTTATTATGATAGCAAAGCCAGGGAAACCTCCCCACGAAACAACATCATACAGGCCGATCTCTCTGCTGCCTATAATGTCAAAGTTAATGGAAAAATTGTTACTGAAAAGGCTTAAACCTATCATAGATGGCTTAAACATAATACCTGAACATCAGTTTGGATTCAGAGAAAAGCACTCAACAATAGATCAAGTGCACCGAATTACAAATGTTATTGAAAAATCACTTGAAGATAAAAAAGTTTGTTCTACTGTATTCTTAGATGTGGCGCAAGCGTTTGATAAAGTGTGGCATGACGGCCTAATATACAAACTGAGGACGCTCATTCCAATATCATTTGCCGATATACTAGAATCTTATATTTATAAGAGAGTATTTAGAATAAGACAGGAAGATGCCTACTCGGATCCGAAGGAAATAAAAGCTGGTGTACCACAAGGTAGTGTGTTAGGTCCGGTCCTGTACCTACTATATACCTGTGATATACCAGAGTTAAAAAATAACACCATTGCGACCTTTGCTGATGACACTGCAATAATGGCAGTAGGAAATACCCATAAAGAAGCAGTAGATAAGGTGCAAGTGGCTGTCAATCGAGTCTACGATTGGACTAAGAAATGGAGGATTAAATTAAACGAATCCAAATCTATTCATATTGACTTCAGTAACAAAATCCATCAGTATTCTCCTATTTATATCAACAACCAACTGATTCCATATGAGAATACAGCCAAATATCTGGGTATGACTCTTGACGTGAAGCTCCGCTGGAAAGCCCACGTCAAGAAAAAAAAAGAAGAACTTGAGTTGCGTTATAAAAGAATGTATTGGCTGCTTGGTAGACACTCTGCTCTGTCGATACACAATAAAGTTTTATTGTACAAGCAAGTCCTCATGCCAGTATGGACTTATGGTATACAGCTATGGGGCTGTACCAAACAGAACAATATATTAATCATCCAACGGTTCCAGAATAAAGTGCTAAGGGAAATCGTCAATGCACCCTGGTATATACGAAACGACGACCTCCATCGGGACCTTAAAATAGAGTTCGTCCACAATATTATTAAAAAACACGCAGAAAGTCATCAATACAGGCTTCACCATCACGTGAATGTTGAGGCAATTCAGCTCCTCGACCACACGGATCTAGTGAGAAGACTAAAAAGAACAAAACCGTTTGAGTTAGTTTAATTAGTGTTAAAGTGTAGTTACGTGATAGTCTAATGTGGTGCAGTGTAAGTGCTACTTAAAAAGAACACAACAACAATGTGTCTTCACCTTAATAGAGACAATAAGAAACGTGTTATTGGACACATTCTTAGACAATTATTATATTAGAAGTTTAGGTTAAATTAAAATTACTCATTAGCCAAATAGATGGCTAGATTGTAATATGATTAGAATGCTTAATTTTAATTGGGTGTTCAAGCAATAGCAAAAAAAAAAAAAAGTACTCTGTAGATATTTAAACAAAAATTTTTAGGGTACCCTATTTTGGTGCTGAAGCGAATTTAATCTGTTTTTTGTCTGTGTATCTTGGCTGAGCATCACGCCTAAACTACTGAATGGATTCAAATGAAACTCGGTATAATTTGAGTTCATATCACTAGGGAGGCTATAGGATACTTTTAATAGGTACCGAAATTCAGCACAGTTCCCTCGGAGAGGGGATGAAAGTAAAAATATGTCGTTAGTTGTAAACTTGTAATCATTAACGCGTGATCCGTGGTTTTCCTCTCATTCTTCTCTCTTCCTTTAGCCTTAGATATAGCGTAAAACTAATAAGCCCGTGCGAAGCCGGGGCGGGTCAGCTAGTATGTATTATACAAGTTGACCTTGAATTGGTATGTTATCCCGAAAGGGGGTAAATCTACACCCCAAGGTAGACAACGTTTCTTCTACGACGTTAAAAAATTTATAGTTTTTCATAGAAGAAATGCCATGTAAAGTTTACGTTCGAAAATAGCCTTAGCGCAGCTGGGTGGTTGAACTTCGTCCTTGACCGAGTGCACATAATTGAGTTTAACAACCTGGGTTTACAAATGAATTTATAGTATCTTGTTAACTCTCGTGGCGATCGCACGTGCAATTTTGCGAGTGGATTTATTTTTTATGATGGAGGTTTGGAAACACCCAGTTTCAAGTAAGGCCCTCACAACTTGTAGGCTATCATGGTCCCAGTCCCCCCATTTCGGGATAACATACCAATTCAAGGTCACCTTGTTTAAGACTGTGAAAGAATTCAGATGGACAGATAAACAAACAGACATAACGAACTGGTAAGGGTTCCTTGTTGTACTACGAGAGTTGTAAAAGACCCCTAAAAAGTATTTTAGAATCTGTGCTGTAACTAACTTCGAGCATTAACCGTAATTGTTGTTATTTTTAGATTGAAAATGACATGAAAAATTATATCAAACACAAATTAGTTGGAGGCAATGTGTTTCTGAAGAAAGGTGTAGTACCTCATAAATTTGCCTGGCAGAAACAACCGACTGAGGAAGAAATTAAAAAAATTGAAGAAATAAAAGCGGAAAAGAAAAAAGAGTTGATTGAACAATGCATGAATGAGTATATAGCTACAAATTGTGTAGAGAAAATATTTGTTACGGAAACCATTTTAGTTGATGACCCCTTGCAAGATGCTAACATGAATGACAAATTAGATGGGACTGAAAAAAAACCAGTGATGATAGACAAACAAATTCAGGTAAATATAAAAACGAAAGTCAGGAGCAAAGGTACTTGTACTGAGACTGATACAATTACACGTTCACATACTAAAGGGGCTAAAAAAAGAAGGAAATAGAGTGACTGAACATAACGAGTACCATAAAAAAAGCTATGGGTTTGATAAGCAATGTAAAGAGCTGTAGACAGTGGTGTGTATACAGGCTGTCCCAAGAATTAGGGATAAGAGAATATCTCAAAGTGGGGGTTATTTTAATGAGGTTTTTCATATAGCAATCAGTTCTTTATGTCATCGCCAGTCAATTTCATAACATGTCAGTGATTTTTCTGATTGGTTGTGTTTTCAAAGGCTTTCGAAAAGAAGTAATGGTTTAACCAATTAAAACTGTTAAAAGTTTTTTGAAGTATGCACTGTGCTACCATATACAAGATTTTATATTACACCAATTTTAAATCTCTGCAGAGTTAGCTCTGCCCGACTATAGTACCTACATATATTTATGATTTTAAAGCAGTATCGCCTGCTCAGCGTAATCTACAGATTAATTTGTAAAGGAAAATTAGAATCACGAGCGGGGATTGAACCCGCATCCATCCACCCCTCAAGCCGGGATATGCTTTACTTAAGCTACCGTGACAAGTGGTCTCACGTCCGAATTTTTCCTTCACCTTTATAGCCAACTTACGGGGTTGGTAGCGCCATCTATTGAGTGATTTAAGAATCATCCCAACCAGCATGGTCAAGTTACATCAACACAAATGCTGTACAGATAACGCCTCCCAAATCAATATTTATGATTTTTAAAGCAGTATCGCCTGCTCAGCGTAATCTACAGATTAATTTGTAAAGGAAAAATTAGAATCACGAGCGGGGATTGAACTCGCATCCATACATCCCTCAAGCCGGGATATGCTTTTTTACTTAAGCTACCGTGACAAGTGGTCTCACGTCCGAATTTTTCCTTCACCTTTATAACCAACTTACGTGGTTGTTGATGTAACTTGACCATGCTGGTTGGGATGATTCTTAAATCACTCAATAGATGGCGCTACCAACCCCGTAAGTTGGTTATAAAGGTGAAGGAAAAAGTTGGCCATGTGACCACTTGTCACGGTAGCTTAAGTACCTACATAGTCTCTTGACAATGAGGATCCGTAACGTTTTTAGTTGTGAATGCAGATTTATAGAGCTAAGAAATCCTTAACATACGGTGTACTTTTTTTTGTTCTACGACAAAAACTGACGAAGTTATGACCCAATTACTAGCGAAGTTCACTGAGAGGCCATGACATGACGTCATTGTGCCGTTCGCCGCCAGTTAGCCGTAGGCAGTATGGCCGTAGCAATAAGGCGCGCATTGTTTTGTTTCGACCGACACAATGACGCTCAAGTCTGCAGAAGTAATAATACTTACCTAGGCTTATTTAATAAATGAAAATCCGTGTAGGTACACATAATTTTTGTAAATATTATATTTTAAGAAAATAAAAAAAAATGCTTAAATAATAAACAGTCAATTTCTTAACTAATCACAATTTTAATCCTATACTTTATTAGCTTATTTACTAACTTATTTGTTGCCATTAAAGTAGGTAGTTGGTTAAATAATTTAACATCCAAATAGAGTAGGTATGGCATATTCTTACAGCTACAAAACTATTTGGTAACTGGTTAATAAAATGTAAAGTAAAGAGTATAATTTAATAACTTTCGCCATTACGAAAGTCTGAAGAGCTCGTGTAAGTCCATAATTCTGCTGTTGCCTCGCCGGCCCACTTCTCTCAACATAATAGTGCGAGTGAGAAAAATGTTTAGCTTTCGTCAGAAGTCTGAACCGCTTCTTTAAAGGCGCAAGTATCTTTTTAAGCAATGTTATTGTTTGTAAAAATATTTTTTTACAAAAGCTATTAGTTATAAATGTTTTTTTTTTTCAAATCAAGTACATCACATTAAGGTAGGTATCTTGACACATTAAATTAGTTTTTAGACCCGAAAAATATGCACTTTCGTTGTTTTTATTAGGTAGAATAAAGTTAAAAAGAAAAAAACATAATTTATTCATAATTAAATTATCAATTCGGTCCTAAAAGTGAAGTGTACCCCTGGTGGATTTTGCCTATAAGTGGAGCAGCCTGTGTATCAGGCTTACTTGTACTTACCTATAAAAGTTGCCTTAATGCAAAATATGCGAGCCCTAAATCGGGCTTCAGCGTGCTTTTGTCCTATGTATTGCCAGTATATTAGTATAATGTGCTCCATCTTCGCCGACACTGTCGCTAATCATCAGGCGAGCCGCGAGATGGTGTTCAAACTGCTGCTGAAGCTGAAGCTGGATCTAAGGCTCGTCTCCCTATATAGTCGTCTGTGTATTTGGTAGTAGGGCAACTTTTATATTAAGTACCTGATACAGGCTGCTCCACTTAAGGTAAATTCCCCTAGGGGATCACAGTTATAACCGACAACGATGAACTGGTAAGGACGGAAGATTCACTGTCTTGGAAATGTTATTTCTTTCCTCTCATCAGTGGGGAGAACTAAAAAATTCAAAATAGTAGGTATGTCTTTGGGAATTATATTTTTTATTTTCTCCCCACTCTGGGCAACTGGGCATATACCCCCTACAATGTACAATGTAGGGGATATTCTCAGTTGCCTACAACCCGTACACTGGGGGACTAAAGTTTATATAATCCCCACTTTATAGGGGTTTATTCCCAGTTGCCTACACCCCTACACTGCGGACAAAAGTTGTATAATCCCCACTATATCTCCCTATAATCCCCTTTTTTATTTAACCACTGTCTAACTGATTGATGGCAAACTTCGATGTTTCATTCGATAAAACAGGATATTAAGGTCTCCGCGCTTATGTGCTACACTTCTAATGAATCAATCACTTCACGAGCTTAACGGTTCTGTCCGGGTGCAATAGTTAACTGGTGAGCTGTCAGTCGATCAAGTTCTGCCCGAGCCATGTGTTGTAGTGCGTGACGCGCGTGTAGACCCCGGGGTACCCCGGCTCGCCGCACTTGTTCCCGAACGACACGACGCCGATCTGCGTCCAGCGCCCGTCCACCTGCAGCATTAATGGACCGCCGGAGTCACCCTGGAAAGGGATTAAAGGAGTATTAGTTATGTGACCTAGTAGGTCGGTATTATCGGTAGTCCGATGATCGGAATAGTGTTTACGTCTCAGTTCGATGTTAGCCAACAACCTAGATTTTTTCGTTACTCTCAGTAAGTCTATGATGGTAGATGTAGCTGATTAGTCTAGTGCGATGTTAATACTATGATAATCGGACTGCTTAACCGATTGATCGAAAGTTCTTTATTGCCCAAACAACAAAATTAGTCCACTGCTGAACGTAGGCCTCCCCCAAAGATCGCCTCTGAGCGGCTGCTCGCCTCTTGCATCCATCGGCTCCCCGCGGTTTTGACCAGGTCGTCGGTCCACCTTGTGGGGGGCCGGCCTACGCTGCGTCTTCCGGTTCGTGGTCGCCACTCGAGAACCTTTCTTCCCCATCGGTTGTCAGTTCTTCGAGCGATTATCAACAGCCTGAAGACGTCTACTGCTGAACAGCGAACATAAGGCTCTCCTATAGAGCGTCTGCTAGCTTAGAATTTGCAAGTTGAAATGGTAATGGGCCGGCCACATCGCTCGTAGAACTGTCAAGCGATGGAGAAAAAGGTTCTCAAAAGTGATTTCGAACCGGATGACGCAGCGTAGGCCATGAGTTTCTGCTGCAGGAGCCAGCAACCGCTGTGTGTAGTTCTCTCTGAGGAAGCGCTGTTTCCTCGTGGACCTACTATTTTGTCCTACTATTACGACCACGACACGTCATATTTTAAGAAAGTGATTTTCAATCCTCTGTAGATACCTATAAAAACCTTTTGCGTGTTGACTTAATCATTTTGTAGAATCGTCAGAAAAGTTAAAGTAGATGCTTGACAGGCATATACTTAAACTTAGTGATGTACTGACAGAATTGATCTCTTTACCCCTAGTACGAGTTTCGATAGTTTACTAAAACTTGATTCGTTTACGTTTTCTCCCTTTTCGCCCTTACATTTCTGTGCAGTGCCCCTAGCGGACACGTTGATGAACTAAAAGTGGCAGTACAAAGTTTAAATGGATTCGCGCGTATTCACGTATTGGTAAACTCGTACTAGGGGTACAGCTCATCTCTGAGAAGGGGATGCCTATATTCAGCAGTGAACGTTTTCTGAACCCCTGTGTTTGAGGAAGGTTTTGCAATCGCAACTGACCTGACAAGCATCGACCCCGCCCCTCGCGTACCCGGCGCAGAGGAAGGTGTCGGTGATGGGCTGGAAGTAGGCCTTGTCGCAGTCCTCGTTCCTCCACACCGGCAGGCGCGCCTCCAGCTGCCGCGCGCTTTCCGCGCCGCCGTACCGCGTGGTGCCCCACCCCACCACCGTCGCGAGGGACCGCTCGAAGCTGCGCCGGACCTGATCCCCCCCAGGGAGGCAGATTGGGATCACGTATTTGGATTTTTGGACGTTGTCTGAAACACGTGAGTTTATAATGTTATTTAGGTATAGTTGGAGCTTTCTAGTCCAGCTCCGCTGTAGCTTAGATATCTAATGAGCTGCGACGGAGTTGATCCCCGGCAGGGAGGCAGATTGGGATCACGTATTTGGATCTTTGGACGTTGTCTGGAACACGGGAGTTTGTATGTTATTTATAGCTAGTTGGAGCCTTCTATTCCAGCTCCGCTGTAGCCTAGAGCTCTCTGAACCTCTGGAATAGCAGCATTTAAGATGACAATAGAATAACAATGCATGTGTGTTCAATATCGATTCGCTGAAGAGTTAAGCTGCGCCGGGGTTGATTCCCGTGAAGGAGGCAGATTGGAATCACGTATTTGGATTTTTGGACGTTGTCTGAAACACGTGAGTTTGTATGTTGTTGTATACAACTACTTGGTACTTGGCTTTATAGGATGCTATAATTAGAAACCCTAATAAGATACATGCATTCAAACTTTCACCAAACTTGGTTCAGTAGTTACGGAGAAAAAAAGTAAAAAAATAAATAAACGTGTGAACATTTTACACAGCGCCATCTAGTCTCAAACCAAGCATAGCTTATACTATGAGAACCAGATATCTTATATACTTTTTGTTTGTAAATACATACATAGAATCAAATATACACTTACCTAAAAACAAACATCGATGTTCATCACGCAAATGTTTGTCTCGGGTAGGAACAAACCTACAACCTATTTTAGTTCAGGGAGCAGAGTTAGGTACTGCCAACTAAGCTATCAGGCCATACACACTTTGCACTTCTAGTTATGTAGTGATGGTTACCTGCTAGGACGAGCACCGCGATGTCATTATAGAAGCCGACCCGCGAGAACTGGTCGTGCGCCCGCACCGCCGTCACTCGCAGCGTGACGGGACGTGACGGCTCGTCGTCCCGCGCCAGGTCCACGTCGCCGAGCCGGACCGTGAACTGGCGGGCCGGGAACCTGCCGGTATCACATTACACATCACCTGGAAGACTTCCACTGCTGAACACCCATCTTCCCATAAAACGAACTCCTTGGACGCTTATTATTCGGGATGTTTACCTTAATCACAACACAACGCTTGGCAGGCGGGTTAGTGATCGCAGATTTTAATGTATCGAAGAGAACGTTGCTGCCCAGGATTTACGGCACCAACGGGAAAAGATAGGGTGATTCTATTACAGTCGGGACCAGACGTATGGTATGTTAAGTTTGACCATCCATGTACCATTAGGTGCCAGATTTTAGCATCAGGTAAAAGGTGATCAAATGCTACTCCTTTGCGGATTATTATAAGTAGGTAGAGAGGTTTTGTCATCATCATTATTCGCCCCCTATTATTTCTTATCCCACGAGGTGATCATGGTGCACTGTGACCGAATTCGAATTGCGCTCAACACTGCACCAATATCTTTTCAAGTTATGTGAAAGGTTTGCACTCACTTTTACAATGGTGAAGAAAAACGTGAGGAAACCGGCATGTTCAAGTATCATAAAACTCTAGAACACGTGCCACCCGCCAACCCACACTTATGGCCAGCAGCGTGGTGGCCTGCACTCTCTCTCTCTGACAGAAAACCCTTGTCCCGTGAGAACGTACGCCTGATGACGACACGGTGAACCGTAAAACCAGGCTAAGTAGATACATAACAAAATGCTCACGGCCTCTGTTTGGAGTCCCTCGTGCAATGGGCAGCTGTGAGCACATGCCGCTTGTTGACCAGGGTCCCTCCGCACCAGAACTCCCGCCGCTTGCTCCCGTGGAGGTATATCGCGGCCATCCAGGGCCACGCGCCAGGCTTGGACTCCGTGCCGCCGACGATGCGACCACCCTCGTCTTCCTTTTCACCGCACTCTGGAATCAGTGAATGAAAAGTGTTACAAAAGTTTTTAATTTTTGTTATGTTTTTTGCGACTCGTGCGCGTCTACAAAATGACACTATAATTACAGAAATCTAAATTCTCCATTTGCGCCACGCATGAGCCATATTGTGACATGATGCGGGGTTAGCACTAGATTCCTTAGTGATTTGTTAAAAATGCCTTTCTGTCGATCTCGAAACTTTAAAGCATTCCTTGCATTCCATGTCTAATGGTAACTACGTCACCCATCCATACGTGTTTGCCATCCCTCCTATCCAACACTTTCGATGGACGGCAACGGGTTACATCGTCGACCACACATCACTTAGCATCAGGGGAAAATGTCATACGTAAATCTTATGATAAAAATAAAAAATAAAAAAGTTAAAATCAGAAAAGATCAGAAAAATCTTACCATCTGGATCCACTATATTGGAAAAGTTGGTGATCACAGGAGGTGCCACAGTGTAGAAGGTGGTCGTCCTGATAGGCCGGGGGGTAGTTGGCACTGGACGAGGAGTGGTGACGACTGTCGTCGCTGCTGTCGTCGCTGCGGTCGGCTTTCGGGTAGTCGAAGGCTTCGTTACAGGTTTGGGCTTCTTAGTCGTTAACACTAAAACAGCTGATGGCCTTTTGGTCGTCGCTGGCTTTGGCTTTTGAGTCGTCACTGGAACTAAATAGGTTGGCTTCTGACTCGTAGCTACCGCTGGTTTCTCTATAGGTGAAGTAGTTGTAACTACCGCGTCTCTTGGACAACAAACTCCGGGGACAAACAAGTCCTTGAAGCATAGTGATTCCCGAAGAGCTACCAGGTTGAGCAGCAATTGTGGGCAGTTTCTCAAATCTTCACAGACACCTTCCTGACCGTCAGGAGTTGTGCACACTTTCTCGTCGTTCCTGTCTAGTTCAGAAGTTGCTACTTTCGTAATAGGCGCGTCAGGCAACACCTTGGGTAATGCTTTCCTTACAATAGGTGCTATTTTGTCTGTTACGTTTCTTCCTAGAAAGTTTTTGCTGATGGTGTAAAATGCATGCGGAAGTCTTTTTAAGTTGGGATCGTTTTCATCGTTTTCATGCTCGTCGTTCACCATGTCGACCAGGTAGTGTCCAACTGTATTGATGGCACCTAGAGTTTCAGATATCTTTGTGAAAGCTGAATCTGACAGCAGTCTGCCATCGCTTGAGACCTGGGTTTCCGATGGGATATGATCGAATGCTGATCTCCCATCATAGTTTTGCGGAAAATGTTGAAAGTTCTGCGGTTGAGGCCCAAAAGGGCCTATATTATAGCTGACTGGTTGATTCGAATACTGTTGATTTATGGTCGGTTGATTCGTATACTGTTCACTTATAGATGGTTGATTTGTATACTGTTGACTTAAAGACGCTTGATTAACGTAAGGTGCACTCATATATTCAGGAGATCTTTTCCTTGGAGCTGAGAACTGGTGCCACGATTGACTGCTCTGCTGTGACTGTGGGCTGGGCCAGCTACTTGATGGCTGGATGAAACTGACTGCAACCAAACCCCACCGTTAGATTTATGGAAAAATATAAAAGTTGAGGATGGGATAAGATGAATGATGCGTACCTACCCGGATGATGCGCTGGATACTGGCATCTTGTGTTTGAAGATAGCAGCAGAATTCCTGGAACAAAAGAAATGGACAATTTAATAAAGTTATGCATGTTTATGTACAAGTCTTTCTAGGGATAAGCATCAGTAAAATACAAGGTTCAATACTGGGCCCTCGCCTTTTCTTAACATACTTGAATGACATGCCTAAACAAACGCGCACAAGCTTAGCTTGCTTCGCCGATGACACCGCATCGTTTACTTCGTCCGATGATATTAATCTAGTCATAGGTCGCCTCCAGCTGTCAATAGAACTACTCCAGGATTTCTTCATGAAATGGAAACTCAAAGTCAATGCTTCCAAAACCGAAGCTATACTCTTTACCAGACAGCGTTCTCTGCCAGCACGCAACTTAAAAATAGACGGCTACAATATCCCTTGGAGCCGTTCTGTAAAGTATTTAGGGGTTACCTTAGACTCCAAGCTCAATTGGTCAGATAATGTTACCAAATTACGCCTCAAAGGCATTAAAGCATTGAATGCTCTAAGCCCCGTACTAAATCGGCGATCACCTTTAAGCAGCCACACAAAAATACACATTTATCGTACTTTAGTCCGCCCATGTATTACATACGCATGTCCTGTATGGAGTAGTACTTGTTCCACTAACCTGAAAAAGCTTCAAGTAATCCAAAATAAAGCTCTAAAGTATTCTTATAACACACCAATATACACTAACCTTTTAAACCTACATTCGAAGATAAACCTCCCTACTTTATACAAATATATTTACAAATTATCGAAAGCATTTTATCTGCATAGTAATCCTAAAAATAAAAACCAACTAATAGCAAATATTTGTAAAACACGTAACTCTGACATTCCTTTTATCGATACGTACAACCGCTACAAATTACCGCATCACTTGTTCCTCGAGTGCTCTGAGCGCGATGAATAAGTATACAATCGCTGCACACAGCGCCCGCGCCCCGCTTGTCGCTGGCGCGCGCGCCATACCCGCCCGTATTATCTAGTGATATGAGGAACGGTATGGCGCGCGCGGCGGCGCGGCGGGTCGCGGCGCGCTGTGCGTGTGTTAGTATCATGCCAAACGGGTGTTGTTCCTGTTGCTTGCTGCATACCGCCAATCTTCTGCTTGGCGCTAATTTATTTTATGTTTCCTACCGCACGGAGCTTATAATTATTATTAAAAATTGCTCTTTCTAAAGCTTGCATAATGTAAAATAACAACCTATTTGGTAACTGCCATTATTGGAAATATTTTACCCAATTGTATCTTAATCTTAATGTTAAAAGTTTTATATAGGCCGGATAACCTGCAAAACAATTGTCTTAATTTATTATTTTCGTCACGTCTAGGAATTTTAATGTACACTAGAATTGTGATAACCTTGTATTTTTACTTATTTAATAAAGATAATTTGAAATTGAATTGAATTGATCAGTAAAATACAGATAACTATAAAAACGTGTGTGGGTGGGTACCTAATACGTAGAGTAGATTTATAGGTATTAGGTAGCTACCTACATCTTATTCCGCGCGTTCCACATACTCTGGTACTTATAAGAATAAGAAGAATAAGAATAAATATTATTTATTGCCAAAGAATAGAACAGAGAACATAACTTTATACATTATAACAATTATAATAATTACTTGGCAACAGGAGTACGCTCAGCACTGTACTGCGTGGAAAAGTTCTACGCAGGGCTGGTTTTCAGCGTACCCCAGTTCTCGAGCAAAGATGTTAGTCGAGTGTTAACGAGTGTGCGCGGGTGATAAACCTATAGTTACTAAGGCCCGATTTTACCAAAGTAGAATAACGTTATTCCAAGTATAACGTTCCGAGAATAACCGAGTTACGAAGCTCTTTCCTTGGATACAATCAGGATAGGGCCCTTTTAATCGTCATTTCATTTGTCAATCAGCTGTATCCGAGGGTAACAATTAGCGTTATACTTGGAATAAAACTTATTCTACTTTGGTAAAATCCAGCCTTAGACAGATTAGGTATAGTCACGCAATCTTTACCTACACCTACATCTTAATAATTAGATAAAAACGAGAGTTCACGACACGACTCTGTTCGAGACGAACTACACGCATATCACAGAATTTCCCCTATTACATAGGTCCAGAACCGAAGTCTCCATACTTAACCTTGTTTGAACATAAATCAAACCATAGAGCACATTTTTTTTTCGTCTAATGTCAGTTCCTCTTTCAACATACCATATAAATAGTATTACCAGATTTAGTCGGGTACCTAAATAAAAATCTAGCTAGATGTAAAATGTAAATAATAAAAATTATATAACGCCTACATTAAAAAAATATAAAATTAATTACCATCATACTTCTTCTTCTTCTTCTCGTGTAGGCAAGTGGTCAGCCTTGATGTCAGAAATTTTAGGCCGCCCGAAGGCTTCTGACTTGGCTTAACGACTATTGTCCTACGACAACAGCCGGGACCGACGGCTTAACGTACCCTCCGAAGCTGACATTCGCTGCGGAAAAGTTAGCGATTTCCGAAATGTCATTTCAGTACAATTTGGAGTTGGCGTTTGGCGTTTGCGTTTGTGGTTGGTATCTTTGCTAGACCCCCAGAAATGACATTTCGGATATCGCTAACTTTTCCGTAGCGAATGTCATTTCGATACATTTTTGGAGTTGGCGTGTGGCGTTAGCGTTAGCGATTGTGATCTTTGCTAGACCCCCTGGGCCTCAACCAAAATAATGTTTCATATTTTAGGATTAAAAAATATAACCTTAAAAATGGGAAAACAGTGGGCGCGTGGAACGCCTATAGTTGACAATAAAACTATTATCAGTAATTGCACTTCTGTGTTCTGTGTGTTCTTTACTATAGAAATGCGCTAAACATATTGTTGAGCGAGTATTAGTTTTCCACCAATCTTCATTTCGACTTTTTCGAACTACTTTTATCGTTTTACATTAAAGTTATCTTTATTTTGAATAAAATATATTGACATAAGTGGTCATAATCTTTTGATGTGTTGATGTTTTGGAACGCGTCTCGGTAATGATTTTTGACAGTTCAAATCGCGCCAATTCCAAATTCATTTCGCGCGGTTTTGTTTTCGTTTCATAGAAAGTAGAGTTTTGCAGATTTCTTTTGTAAGACAAGGAATTCGCGTGGTTTCGAAGTAAGGAATCGATACGGAATAAGGGCCCAGCTAGACATGGGTGGATCTGTTGGAAATCTATACAAAAGAAATCGGGTAATTATTCAGATGTCGTGTGGCAATACTGATTTTGACATATCAACTTTTTATTGTGAAATGTGAAATACTCTTCGCCAAATAGAAATAATTAAAATAATCTTATAAAAATACATGATTAAGGCCACTTACAAGTGAATTATGATCGTGTGCTTCTGTGATTCGTGCCTCGAGTGATTTCGGCACAGTTTTATCACGCAAGACGGCATTTTTTGGTATGTATTCAAAAGCACACCCAAGTAACGACTGATTTTGATTTTGACAGCTGAGAATCAATCACACCCAAAGTGGTGTGTACGGTTTTGCCCTGCTTTAATTTGTATTAGTGGTCTGGATAAAAAGTCTTTGACGCATATAAATATTTATTAATCCGACGAATAAGCAACTAGGTTTCCAAATAATTCTTATGTTCTATTTTTGGGCAAATGAAACTTCCCACGCGTATCCTTATTAGCTGTTTTATAGATGTGAAAGCGTTGTGTACGTATTCACAGCTTTTTATACAAACATAAAAATAATATGTTAGTCCACGTTGTCGTCTTCAGTATTTTCCCACTGGTGGGACACCTCTCACAGGGAAAGAGTGTAAGGCATAATCCCACCACGCTGGCCAAATGTAGGTATTTGGTGGATGTCCTAGAATTTATGATTCTTGAACATGCCTGGTTTCCTTATAATGTTATCATTAACGGTTGTGACATCGTGCGAATTCCACACATAACCTGAAAAGTTATTACAGGCAGGGGCGAGCGGGTTTTGAACCAGGGTGCGTCTTAGTTTGTTTGAAGGTTGCATGAGCTAACCTAACTAAGCCAAAGCCAAACACCAAGAGGACATAATTTTAGATGGTGTAAGTACTTAACGTTTACTTTTTGCTTTATCAAGTAAGTAAGTAGTAACTACTACACTTACCTAACTATTTGCAACGTGTAATAAGTATAAAAGTTTCATTTCATTAATTTAGTCCACTTTGGGATAACAACACTTGCTAGTTTATTTGCGTTTCGTTAATAGATTTAAAATTGGCCGTGTAAGAGTGCTTACATAAGCCATCAGAGTAAAAGAACAGCAAAATAATGATCGTGACGGATCAAGTTAATTCGCACAGTAGGTATGACTTCAATAGTGATGTTTGTGGTGGTTCCGGCAAGTCGGAACACTATATAAACCGGCTGCTTTATAAAACTTGCTTAAGTTTACAGTTGCGGGTAACTGTACGAGTTATTAAGATTAAGAACTTTATTTGTCCTGGAATTTCATCTTGATCCCACAGGAATTTCATAAAAATCATCAGATATTAAGATTAAGAAAGAACTTTATTTGTCCTAGAATTTCACCTTGATCCCACACACATTTTATAAAAAATTGTTTTATTTTAAGTACGTATCTACTTAGTTTCGTTTTTTAAACAAAGTAGGTGTAAAAAATATAGAGATGACAAATAATAATCATCCAATTAGGTAGGTGTAGTTAGCTACATTCTGGGATCCTAGTAAGAAATTAAAGCGATTTATTTATACTGGGTGTAATTGAATTCATTAGCATCCTTTGAAACTAGATACCTAGTCCTGATTTTTGAATTCTAACACATTGGTTTGGTAATAATAATAACTCAAAAAAATGTAATAACTTACTAAATCAAATGCTACAATACAAAATTTAATTAAAATAATGAATTACTGTTTTTAATAAGTACATTCAAGGTGTAAAAACGTTTAAATGTATCATCCGTGCCAACTGCGCCGCGGCAATCTTCATAATTCTCAATCAAAATTATTTCATTTACATTCTTTACTCTTTAATAATCATCTATAAATGATGTACTATCAAGGGCTCAATTTATGCTAATGAATTAAATTACACCCTTCATAATGGTGTATTGTTATTTTAAACAGCATTCTCGTATTTTGTATAGGTAGGTAGGTACTAAATCCGGAAAAAATAATATGTGCAATCTCTAATTAGGTACTGGGTTGTATTTTAAATTAGGGAGAAAACTGATTGGCTAATGTGTTCGGAGAAGCAGAAGCATCGTTTCGTTATTTGTTGAGGTAGATATTATTTACTGATTCGTTTCGGACATATTTGACAAGGTGGACAATATTTACTGCTCGAAGCTTTCGAGTGCGTATTACGTTTGTTTGCGCAATAAAAATAACGGCGCTTGCATTGCATGTTTTAAATGCGTTTTTTGAACTTGGAAGGCCAGTTTGAGGTTGTACCGCAGAATAAGAATATAAGTAGTACAGTACGTTGTACAGCTTAATTTTTGTTTCCGAGAAAGCAAAGCTTGCTCGCTACGAGAAGTTATGATTATGATTATGACTCAAGTAAACATAAGAAATACAAGTTCAAGAATGTTTGGTACTTATCACAGAGTATTGAAACAAATGACGCTGGCGTTTTGGCGGGAACGCGGAAAAGTTCACGTCGTTGCATCGTATTATTTATCAAAACTTTTGCTTTTTCCAGTGTTAATGTTTAAAATTGGTGGCGTTTTATGCATTAAGTGCTGAATTACGAGCGTGAGTGAGGGCAAGTGATATAATGTGGTGAAACGTGATTTTTTGTGTTGCTTCCAAAACTCCATAGAAGCTTCTAGTAAAGTTTCCACCACTTTGCTGGAGCATGACTTAGATTGGACTATGACTACCTGACTTAGACTGGACTATGACTATGACTAGGACATGACTTTGCGTGAAATATTTTATAACACGATGAAAATATAATACTTGACACTGGCTAAATACACTATGTGTGGAGCCAAAATATAAGAAAAAAAAAAACAAATGACGCTTCTCATCTACAGGCGAAGTGTTTTTTTTCTGTGGTACTTATGGAAAAGTGTGACCGATCGGGATATCGATATTAAAAATATATTAAATTTTTTGGAACGTGTGACCGTACGGCCTTCACATTAAATACCATATCTAATTAAGTACCTATGTGAGTATAATTATGATAGTTATTTCCAAAATCGCAGGCGAAATAAGAGCTTAGAGCAACAAATCCATTTTGGTTTTGGTCTTTTAACAAGAATAAAATAAATACTTAAATATTATTTGAGAACATTTCACACATCACTATTCAGCCCCAAACTAAGCATATGAAGCAGATTACAGACACAGACAGAACAAACACCTGTATTCATGACACAAATGTTTGTCCTGGGTGGGAATCGAACCTAGAACCTAGAGGTCAGAAGGCAGAGCTACTATACCAACTGAGCTAAGAGGCCAGTCAAAAGAAAGCAAACATTCGCGATTATTATCAACAGGTGAGTGAAGTGACATGTCCAATACCCATTGTGACTCATCTTGAGAAAGTAAAGCAGTAGGTAGTATCATACCAACTTACACAGAACGTGCTTCTGTTACACAACCATAGACTATAGAGGTCCACTTCATTTGGTAAACAGTGGGTTTTTTTGGTGAGTAATAGACCTCTTTCGTAGACCTTGGCTCTTTTATGTAACGTTGACTTCTTCGAGTTGTTGATGAATGGCCTTGAAGACTTTCGTCATTAGCATTGAGGTGTGCTTCTGTTACGATTATGTAAGAATGGCAGACGGATAAAAGCAGCTATCTACTTATATATGAGGCCTGTAAAGTAACCGTGAAATAAGACAACGGGCATGTAAACAAATAACTAGTTAGGTAGGTATAGTTACCTACAGGTTTAGCTCCTATTGGTCAAGTCACCACGTTATTTGGTCAAAAGTAATTGTGATCAAAATAAAAACTATTTACATGGGTAGGGCAAAAAGTTTAAAAGTTGGGCATAAGACTAGATTAAAACAGAAATCAAAGAAAAAGAATAGCACTAAATAAGTAAATACCTACTTAGACTTACCTAGTAAATACTTAGTGGGGTTTTTGATCTATAGTTAAGGTAACCAATGGTTATAAACGACCATCAGTTAGAGCCTACCTATTAAAATACTTTGATTTCTAAATAAATAAAATAATAAATATGTGTGGACATTTCACACAGCGCCATCTAGCCCCAAACTAAGCATAGCTTGTACTATGGGAACCAGATAACTGATACAATATACTATATACTTTTTTGGTTTTGTAAATACATACATAGAATACAATTAACACCCAGACGCAGAACAAACATCTATGTTCATCACACAAATGTTTGTCCTGGGTAGGAATCGAACCCACAGCCCTCAGTTCAGAAGGCAGGGATACTACCAACTGAGCTATCGGGCCCGTTTAAATTAACGATTTATTTACTCAATTCAAGTCTTTATTGGGTAACATAATAGAATACAAGTAAAACGAGGTTTCCTTACACCTATGTTGTAAATTGTAACTCATTTCATAACCGTAATGCGTTGGAAAATCCGCCTCATTAGCTGGTAGAGCGCATATCGATGAGTAATGAAGGTCGGACTTGAATTGGAGGATGTTGATGAATCTTGACAATCAAAAGAGAGGGATTTGATCCAATGTGTTTCCTTCGGGCTTATCTCTTTCAAAATCTCTTACGAAATGTAGACATGAGTATTTTGAGTTCCGGACAGTGACACTGCAATATGTTATGGGCGGCCGTGACGCTTAACACCAGACGAACGACTAGCTCGTCACATTCGTTTACATAAAAAAAGATAAAGTTATGCATGCTGATATACACCACAAACCTAATAAATATTATATAAGTACATGTATTACCTAAAAAGACATGTTGAGACATAGTAAGACCTGTCAAATATGAATAAGTAAATACATAACAAACAAGCAAGCCACGAGTTTGTCGTTGATGAATCCCATATTAGACCGTAGCGCCGATTATAGGGGCTGATGTCCACAAACACTTAACAAACCAATATGGCAGCGGTTACATAAATGCGCGGGAAACTAACTGTATTCTAAAGGGGCATACCTACACACCTATTCCATTTAGGGGAATGCTATTCAAGTTGGTTGAATAGGTTCAACTAAATAGTTACAAAATTTTTCACTCAATTCAATAATTTTTGTGTTGAATTCAAGTTATAATTTTTATTCTAATTTATTTGGATTCTTATTTAATTTTATTTTTATGATTGATCAATGTGTACTATGGACCCAGTAATGTCTGAAATAAATGAATATCTATTTATTTATTTAATAGAGACCTAGAAAATAAAGTCAGATTTAGTCCGCCCATAGACAAAATTCAGTTTGCGCGCGTAATGGCATTGAACAAAACAATATGGCGGTGGTTACATAAATGCGCGGGAACGTGACATCACAGCTTTCACTGTGGTATCGCGGTCAATGAGCCAGTGGTCCATCTGTGCGGAATTTGCATGCTTATCCGCGAATGCAGAGATAAGTAGGACATAATGGCAACATCATGAATGATTGTTCAATTGTGTGCCGGCGAGGATTAATTGCAAATGTTGCTACATATTAAGTCCGGAAGGTACACAACGGTAAACAACTAGTTAGTAACGAGTTAACAAGATAACGAGTCGCATTATCAAGTCATGTCATAGTACTATCCAGGTACCATTTGGCTACAAAAACACTGCCATAAATGGACCATGCCATGTAGGTAGATAGATAGATAGATAAACTCTTTATTGAAACACACAAATTATAAACAAAAGTACAAATTTAACGGAAGTGTTACAATTGGCGGTCTTATCGCTTAAAGCGATCTCTTCCAGACAACCATGCATGGAAAGGAATATCGCAAAAATATATGGACGGTGGTTTCCCCAAAAAGCTGTTCATAAACGTACATACTATACAATAATATACAATAAACATCATGAAAACTGCATAAACATAATACATATTCATAATAGACATAATACATATAAGTATACATATTACATATTTTACATATTATACTTATATCAATAAAAATAAATAGATATATTCCTAAGTAAATAGCAGATAATTATTATAGGAATAAAAGAGCTAAGTAGACAATAGTATCAGATAGCTAGAGCGAAAGATAAAACTGTTTAACGCGATCCTTAAAAATGTTGAGCGAAGGTGCTTGCTTAATGTCAGTGGGTAAAGCATTCCATAGTCGAACAGCTTCCACAGTAAATGAGCAATCATAGAATTTTGTTGAGTGTACTGGCATGTTTAGCATCAGGTTCTCCGATGATCTTAGAGAACGTGAGTGACAAGTGTGAAGGAAGTTAAATCGTTCCTGAAGGTAGCGCGGGGAAGAAGGATTGAACAGAACACTGTAGAGAAGAGACAGTACATGAGCATTCCGGCGACGGCGAATCGGAAGCCACTTGAGCTTAGCACGAAACTCAGAAACATGGTCATATTTGCGCAAGCCAAATATGAACCTAATGCATACATTTTGGAGACGCTCAAGCTTATTTAACTGGTCCTCCCTAAGGTCAAGATAGCTGGCGTCAGCATAATCTAGAATCGGAAGTAAGAGAGATTGTGCGAGCGCAATCTTAGTGGTAGTAGGAAGAAAGTTTCGTAGCCTGCGCAACGAAGCAGCTGAAACGCGTAGGTACGCGTGTCAAACTTTACCAAGCTGCAAGTTGCAATAGGGACTCCTGCTCCACATGCACATGACATGTCTCTGCGTCCAAACGTACAAAATTATAAAACCCCTACCATTATTAAATTATTATTTATTTAAAATTTTCCTGTAAGTGTATTTTGAAATTCACAAAGTCATCACAAAAGCTTCTCAGAAATTTTATAGACCTTCAGTGATTGACTATCTGAGCTTCAGATTGTCAAAACGAGTCACGTCGCGGTGCCCTACATATCCACTGGAGTGCGCAATTCATCTCGGTGCTCTCCAATCGATGTGAGGAGAACATTTCTAGTTCACTGTAATTCTTAGTACCAAAAACATTTTGAGGAAGTAGGTACAAAAACTAGGCAGGCATGTACGTAGTACTACTTAATTAATTCCTGCCTAGTTTTACTTGCGTAGAATATATAACAAACTCAATGGCGGCTATGAAGAATGCTGTAGTGTATGCAGTAGTCAGCCAATTTGAAGTACATACATATCGTGAGAATAAATCCTACCAAAAAAATACTCCTAAAAATAAAAAATAAAATAGTAAAATAATTTAACTTATAAATAGTCATAAATTAAGTGTAAAATAATTTAACCGAAGAATCAACTGAAAATAATAACAATTTTTAAGTTCTATCCTCCTACAGCCCCCCCCCCCCCCCCCTACAGCTTTCCCAATATAGATAATCTTATAGTTTTATTTTAGCGGAATTACACTATGTATTCTTGTTTCATTTAGTATTTAAGATGAACTTCCGCGAGGTCACGCCTGGTTCAATCAATAAGGTATCTATTACTTAATTAAGAGATATCCTTACTCTACCTTTCACGGATGCAGTGTTGCAACGAGCGTGGTGCCGGCACCACAACGTGCAGTCGTATAAACAGATCAAAACAAATGTTATGTCATGTAGGATAGGATGACGCATCTATTGCAACGAATGTTGCGAGTTTGACACACGGACATACCACATTAGACATCGTTGCTTAATACTTCACGGATGTAGGTATGTAGCAATGTATAACAAGGACAACCCAGAAATATAAATACGCTATCCTTGTCGCACAAAATAATTATCTAGTTTTGTGCTCGTAGATTGTATCTATACCTCTCATCTCATCATCAACAGCGAGAAGACGTCCACTGCTGAAAATATGCCTCCCAGATAGGCTGCCACTTTGAGCGGCTGATCGCCTTTTGATCGAAATCCATCGGCTCCCCACTGTTTTCACCAGTTCGTCGTTCCACCAAGGGAGGACTGGAGCTGTAACTTCCGATTCGTGGTCGCTACTTGCGGACCTTTTCCCCATCGGTTGTTTTCTGTTCGATAGTTACAAAATCTGGTTAGTTGCGAATCTGGTGAATTGCTCAGGTTTACGAGCGATGTGGCCTGCCCATTGCTATTTCAACTTGCTAATTCTATGAGCTATATTGGTCACTGAATAGTTCTACTGCGGATCTCTAAAGGATAAATTCCTTACTTCGAAACCACGCGAATTCCTTGTCTTACATAAGAAATGTACAAAAGTCTATTCTCTATGAAACGAAAACAAAACCGCCCGAAATAAATTTGGAATTGTCGCGATTTAAACTGTCAAAAATTATATGTTTTACCGAGACGCGTTCCGAAACATCAACACATCAAAAGATATGACCACTTATTTCACTATATTTTATTCAAAATAAAGTTATTTTTAATTTAAAGTGAAGGTATATCTAACGCTGTGTCACGATGTGAACAAGACACGATAACGACGTGGTTTCGAATCGTGTGGAATCTGTGTTTCCATAGAGAATAACCGCCCTGGTTAGTTCACCTGGGTGGACTACGGGAAGTTTTTTTCCCTTGGTCCACCTCAAAATATCTGGATGTACCACGTTGTATGAAGGAATAAAATATGCACCCATTTAACCCATTCTCTCGTAGTTTTTAGTCATTATTGGCATGTGCAAACCACCTACTGCATCCATGATGTGTGGAAAATGCGCCCGTGTCTTGTTGGTCTCAAATCTCAATGTAACGGTACGTCATCCTGCCACACAATGTTTGTTTTGATTATTTTTACAATTACGTCTTATGGTTTCGGGTGCCTAACACCTAAACGAATTAATATTGACATATTTTGGAAGGGAAAATGGGGTAATACTTACATACTATAACTTCCTTGGGGGAAACTTTTTTGTTTTTCCCGAAATACTTCATAAAATTTCGAAATAAATAAGTTGTCGATTCTGGCGGGAACGCGGAAAAGTTCACGTCGTTGCATTGTATTATTTTTCAAAACTTGTGCTTTTTCCAGTGTTAATGTTTAGAACTGGTGGCGTTTTACGCATTAGGTGCTGAATTACGAGCATGAGTGAGGGCAAGTGATATAATGTGGTGAAACGTGATATTTCGTATTGCTTCCAAAACTCCATGACTTTGCGTGACATATTTTATAACACGATGAAAATTATAATACTTGGCACTGGTTAAATACACTATATGTGTACCTCGTCATAGGTAAGTATTTAATTTTTTAACCAAATGCAATAGCTGCTATAGGTAGGTAGGTACATAAATTATTGCATATTAGCTTGTTAGGGCTATAGATAGATTACTACGTAGAGTCATAAATTTAATTTATTCATGAATTAGGTATCTATTGAACTTTTCTAGAGACTTTGCTGGTGTCCTCTCTATCGCCAAATTCGTCATTTGCCATATCGACGAAGCGAAAGCGTTGGAAAGTGTGTTTTCTTACAAACTCGGAATTCGGCTGGCGAGACGCGACTGTTTTGCTTGTTTTCGTTCCATTGTCTGCGATTACACGCGCTAATCTGTTCTCTAGTTGAGGACAAGCAAAGAAGGATAAACCCAAAACTAATCACTATTTAGGAGCCAACGTTGACATCTAAGTGGTAGGTTATACCTACGTACCTACGTAATACGTATACATACAATAGATATAAAACTCTATAAGGACACGCACGAAGAGAACGAATCTTCACAAAATTGTAACAATGGGTGGTCTTATCGCTCAGAACGATCTCTTCCAGTCAACCTTGATAGATAAATAGATAAAGTTCTTAATGAACCACCAAAACTTGTTACATACCTACTTGTAGGTATTCAGGTATACATACTGTTTCCTATAGCTAATTTAATTTTGTTATTGATGCCTGTAAATTATCTCTGTCAAAAATTGTGCATTCCCAAAAGAGGAATTATTCCCAATCCTACAGATTTTCAATTCTACAGATTCCCATGCCTACAGACTCCCATTCCTACAGATTCCTATTTCTACAGATTCCCATGTCTGCAGATGCCCATATCTACAGACTCCCATTTCTAGATTCCCATGTCTACAGATTCCCATTTCTTGAGTCCCGTTTCTACAGATTTTCATTATAACAGAATCTTATGTTTACTGATTTTTAATTCAATGAAGCCAACTTTTCTAATTGAAACATTAGACATCTGTCAAATATGACATCTGGCAAAATTTTTTTTTCATAGATTTTGGATCCACATATTGTGTATTTAGCCAGGGTCAAGTATTGTATTTTTTTATCGAGTTTTAGAATATTTTACGTAGTCAAGTCTTAGTCATAGTCCAGTCTAAGTCATGCTCTAGTAAAGTGGTGGCAACTTTACTAGAAGCTTCTATGGAATTTTGGAAGCAACACGAAAAACCACGTTTCACCACACTATATCACTTGCCCACACTCATACTCAAAATGGTGTGGGGAAAAGTCAGCGCCATCTCTTAGATTACTCAGGAACTACGATGAGAACGGCCCTATCGCTGCCATTATGCCCGTCAATGTTTATGTTTACAATGATTATCCCAAATATAAATTCGATTATTTTCGTACAAAACGGAGTGTAATATTGAAAATATTGACTTACTTGTGGTAAGAAACTTTGTATTTCTTTTTATTGCACTTTAGAGTGTAGTTTGTGCAACCCTTCACAACACAACTTGGCATATTTTCTTTGAGACACACGACCGATATCTTCTCACTTCCAACACAGACTGGGCGCTAGTGGATGTCAATCTGTGAACTTGACTCCCTCTTTGAAGCGACGGTTTAATCTGTCATTAGGCCTGTCCTTATATATATGTCTATGCCACAAAAGCACTTCTTTTGGCGCTACTTATTTCTCATCGGTGGATGCTCTAAAATTAATACTCATTTCAAATGAGCAGCAGTTTTCATGAATTTCCATATGTTTGAAAATAAATTAAACGTAATTATAGCCTTGACATTGAACACAAGTGCTCCACGTGTAAATCAAGTACATAGTAATACAAGAGGTAGAGACAACCTCGACATAGGACCTAGAGTCAAGGCAATAGGCATGATGACTAAAGTTTATTTAGATAAATTAATTATACCTATTCCTCAAAAGATAAACATTTGTGGAAACAAAAATTAAATATCTCAAAAAATGACCAAGTTACAAGCATTTTAAAAACCGGAATAGAAAAAGATAGCTCAAACGGCCAGTGACGTCAGAAGAAGGTCGTTATAGTACCTCATTACTAAACTGTGGTAGCTTTTCATACAACAATGTGACGAGTAGATTTTTCATAGTAACTGCGGGGGCGCTCTGTTTCGCGAGAAAGGGACAGGAGATGCCTCCTGTAGAAACTTTAAAAGCTTATTACTCCGTGATTTATTTACCGCCTTGCTTATTTTTTCAATTATTGCATTCATTTTAATCTTCTTTATGAAAGTAATATTTACTCGTTCATTTATAATAGTAGTCATCATGCCTATTGAATAAATGATGAAGATTCTCCCTTAGTGCTGCAGACTCAGTGGGGTCAGCAGTAACGTTGTTAGGTTACGGGGGTGGCCGAGGCTAGAAGCAGTACCTAACCTAGTTATGGAAGTGAAATACTATCACACCTACACCTAGGTAGGTCTAGGTACTAAGATAACTCGGTTAAAGTACCTACTTACAAAAACAAAACCCAACGTATCTACGTTGGGTTTTGTTTGTTAATACGTACATAGATTACTTATTACTTATTAGCGATGGTAAATAATGCGATGTTGCATAAATTTCATAAACATGCTAATTCATGAGCCTTGGCATGCTGATTACTATTTCTATGCTATTTGCTAAAATGAAATGAAACATGAAATAAAAATGATGAAATTTTATATCAAAAATTAAATTAAAAATGGAATAACCACAAGGAAATTATACCACAGAGCAACAACAGTTCTATACGGACAAGAAGCGCTGCTTATATAGAACTGAGTTGTGATTGCCTGGTAATATCATCTTCACTTTGTGATGAGTTCGCGAACATGTTTCGCAAGTCAATTTCCCGAGTCGCCTACGTCCTCGCTGTGCATACAGTCCTATTTATCCAGAATATTCCGGATATAGTTAGTCCCTTTCTCACATTCATAGGTAATGTCAGAGGTCGTGGCATTTACACACACGTGCTGGAAAATGTGCTAATTATAGTATAGATAGTGTTTGGAAAAATTCATAGGTTTATTTTGAGTTTCACTTTCTCCCTTACAAATGTGACCTAAAGTTAATTGGATTTATTGAAGTGATTCAGTGGCGGAGGTGGACTTGCGATCACCCCCCTATTACGAACGAGCTAGCAGCGCTGCTGACGCGCGTCTGCCGCTCAAAATTGACAGCAGTTGCTGTCAATTTTCATACAATTTTGACAGCAGTTAAGCGGCAGACGCGCGTCAGCAGCGCTGCTAGCTCTTTCGTAATACAGGGGAGCAGAGGTTATTCAATACCGGAAAGAACTTAGGCTTTTGCGGGAATGTCGATGAAAGTAAAAACAAACGGTAATATTAGGTTCCTATCCTATAGAATGGTTTACCCGTCCAACCAACACAGGTTATATACACTTTGGTGTTGCTACGAAAGCTCCTTGTACTTATAGTCGATTGCTTTTTCTCTAACCGCGGGTAGGTTCCTAGAGATAGGAACGAACTTAAGAACTGTCAAACATTAGCGCAAACGGGAATTAAGTCCTTATTACTTAGGTAATGTTTACACGATTACGATTTATATGAAACAAAAATCTCCTCAAATACACAAACAGTTTTCGCTGATTTATTTCAACATAAAGCCAATGCATCGTACGTTACCCCTTTGCGTGCAACCACTATCTTCCGTCTTCGATTCATTGTCCACCCATATCGAACTCCATAAAATTATACACAAAACATCGATAAAAAATATCGATGTATGAAATGTAAAAGAACATGCCTGCCAGCATCACTAAACTTGAGAAATTTAATAAAAAGCAAAATCGATTCACTTCGCACGATCGATCATCGTAACGATCGCGTAACGGTTATCGTTTAGTTATCAATTATTATTTAGTACGTGTTCTATGCTGATGTGCTATTATATCATTTGTGGCTAGTTATGTAATGCCAAGGTCGCGGTTTACAAAATGTATTTCTATTTGAGAAATGAGATACTTAATATGAAACTTTTTTCGAAGGTAAGAATCTACTTTTATTTTAAGAAATTATGACAAATCACAACCCCTCCTTGTTGTTCGTATAGGCTATAAGGTAGTCGCTCTGACCCCCAGATATCTAATACTATTAGCGCAGCTGGGTGGTTGAACTTCGTCCTTGACCGAGTGCACATAAATGAGTTTAACGACCTGTGTTTAGAAATGAATTTATGGTATCTTTTTAACTCTAGTAATGATTGCACGTGCAATATTGCGAGTGGATTTATTTTTTTACCATGGAGGTTTGGAAACACCCAGTTTCAAGTAAGGCTCTCACAACTAGTAGGGTATCGTGGTCCCAGTCCCCCCATTTCGGGATAACATACTAATTCAAGGTCACCTTGTATATATATATTTTTAAATTTTGATATCGAAAGTAAAAGTGCTAAAATTAGCCTATTCGCATTAAATTGTTCGGGTTTTGACTGAGAGTTTTGAATTAGTTGCCTAGATGGGCTAGATGCCCATACAGTTTCATTCACAAAATTTATGTATTTATTATAGGTACTAGCTTACCCGCCCGACGATAAACGTTTTCTGTAGGAAGTGCTTGATAAGATTAAAGTTCAATCAATAATAAATAATAATCACATTTTACTACGTGTTGGCGAATAATTAAAATCAATAAAACACCACATGTCCGACAACACTTTTGTTTTATTAACGGAACTGCGTCAACAATGGGACGGTTTCTAAACGTTACCTAACGTTTTAGCTTATTCATAATGTTAGTCCTGGCAACACCAGCTAAGTTTAGCTATATTACTAAAGTAGAGCTAAGCTCAAAGAAAGTCGGATAAGGAATTATCCAGAGAATGGGCTGCAGCATATTCCTCGGTAATCACCACAGAATTGCCCCTATTACATAGGTCTAAAAAGTCTTTGGTAATCACCAAGCCGCCTGCCAAGCGTGCTGATTGCTTATTCTAAAATCTTCTAAATGCAGAGTTCTATAGCACTTGCAAGATTTTAGAATAGGTAATTCGTAAAGATTCATGATTCAAGTAGGTATAGCAGTAGCAGTATCGTGCTTAGCGTAAATCAATAGATTGATTTTAATAGGAAAAATTTGAATTATAAACTGTACCTATAATTGATTCTTTACGTCTCTAAAGCTCGGAATATTTTTCACTATTTTAACGTTCTCCCTAATCATATAAAATTAAAATAATTTATCGATGCGTGTCTCGTTCGCTATTTGCGGTTAACGAAGCGGTAAACACCATTTCATGCTAATAGAAACACTCAATTGTTACTTTCGATCAGCTTAAAAAAACAATAAAAAAGTACTCACCGAAGACTGTCAAAGATCGCTTCCCGATTCGGCCGGTATCCGCCATAATAACTGCTCTAATGTAACGCTTACGTCACACCACTTTCACTGCTCCGCGGTACAACACTTATGAAACCGCGGCCGCTGCACTCAAGTTCAACGCACCGAAAAAAAATTAAATAAGAAAAAAGGGTTTCGAATTTGACGTTTATACTTTTTTAGGCGCGAAGGTTTTGGCGGGAGATTTGGGAATGTTAACCGTCGTGCGCGCGCAATGGATGCGCGGTTAGTGAATCTGGCGCCGCAACGCGATCTGCTTTTACTTTCTGTGTCACCAGTGGGGAGTGAGTTGATGGTCGTCCTCCGATTGCGACAGGGAGACAAGGAATGACGCGACCGATGGGTGAATTTCGGATGTCAATTTGGATAAAGAACTCATTAGCTACGTTTGTGGCTGGCATATGATTTACGTTCAAGACAATGGATACAAGTTTCTAGCACAGCTTTTGTATATCACTCTCCAGTTTCGAGAGTGGCTTCATTAATAGAATTGCTGTTTATAAGATACAATTTTTGCTATTTATGGTCATAACAAATTAACAAGATAATGTTGTGATATGCCTTTCATTTATGGACAACTACTTATTCATTTTTAACGCAGGCGTAGGGTTGGCACAACCCTAGGCTTAATATTGTCACTAAACATTAGGGGCCTTACTTATAAACGCCGTTTAATGTTAGCCAATGCTTAAAACTTTTTGTCAATTTTTGACTGATTTGAAATGTCACGCGGGAAAACGAGACGGAACATTTAAAACACTGACAAACTTTAAGCGGACTTTATAAGTAAGGCCCTAGGTGTTAGGTGCCTGCCTTTGGCCATTTAAGAATCCATCTAGTTGCGAATCCAACTGGATAATTTAGTCCAGTTGCAGATCCATCTTGAGAGTTTGTCCAATAGCGAATCCACCTTGAGAATTTGTCCAGTTGAGGATCTTGGCAGTTGCAAATCCATCTTGAGATATTTTCCAGTTGCAAATTCATCTTGAGAATTTTTCCAGTTACGAATCCATCTTGAGAATCCGTGCATCCCAACCCATTGGTCCGTTCGTGAAATGTGATCAAACGCAACGCGTACGTCGGTATATTATTATCCTTACAATTAAAAAAAGAAACTCCAAAATCGGTTCATAAAATACAGCCGAAACATAAAAGTCTTTGCAGCCGAATTGAGCGTCCTCTTAGAAGTCGGTTGAAAAGATATATGGTGGTCCGTATGTCCGACATTTCTTGGATTGAGTAGTATTATAATATTTATCTGTAGCAAAAGCCAGTTCTTATACTTACATTAGCAAATTAGGTAATATGAATTGAACTTGACTTCAATGAGCTATTGGTCACCAGTAGGCCTAGCACGAATATTTACGCGCGCGTAAGTGTAACGTTAACGTAAGCCAGTTGTATGGCATTTGATCTGCCCCCTTATTACAATTGAGCTAGTAGCGCTGCTGACGCTCAGCTGCTGTCAAAATTGTATGAACTTTGACAACAGTTGAGCGGCAGACGCAATCGTAATAGGTTTTACGTTAACGTTACACTTACGCGCGCGTAAATATTCGTGCTAGGCCTACGGTGCCGGATCTTCCACCAAGCCGCGGTGTTATTATAGTTTGTTTTGTAATGTTTCAAGAATCGCTCAGTCAATAATGTGGCAAGACGTGGTTTTCACATTTTGCCCTGAAGCTCGCATGTGTGAGCTTTTTCCTCTTGCTCTGGGTCAATGTCGAATTATGGTGACCTCTGATAAAACGTAGTATTTACCTACAACTGAACGCTACCCATATGTTGTGCTTCGTGTTCCTAAGACAAACAGCCGGCCAAGACAGATAAAGCCTTTACGTTGCCTAAAAATCCTGAAATTGAGGCTGACACCGACTTACACGACAAGAAGAAAAATGTCGAATTTTGTATTGAGTATTCTTTAGAATTGACTTTATAATTTTTGTATTAGCATTTTGTAGTAGCAATAATATGACCATTTGCTGCATTTGTTATATTTTAGGGCGCGGTTTTGGATATTCGGAACCCGGAATAACATTCAAGTCACACTGTCACAATGATATTGATGGTGATAGGATGCTGAAGTAGGATAAGTATCTACATTCTAAATTATCTACATAGTCCCAACAGCAATAAGTCCCGGAAACAGCTCATTTCAGAACGTAACCATCTCGATGAGAAAGCAAGTGTCTCCGTGTTCAAATGCAAAGTAAAAACAATGAGTGGAGTGGATCCATCCAATTAAGTTTCACTTTCCTAAGTAGGTAGGTACTAGATACCTATGCACACATTTGAATAAAGTTAGGTACTTCATATATTTATAAGGACAAGTACGGGTATGTGTATAAAGATAAGGTCAATTCATGAGCAGATAGATCGCAAAAAAAATACTACATATCATTCGGATGTTATATAATTTCACCCACTGATATCTGCGGCTTTTAGCGCCTACAAAAACTGAATAGCAAAACTCATAACGCCAAAGTGTATTGCTCTAATAAAAACGGCAGGCGCCCTGAATAAAAATGTGGTGTGAATTTTAAAACGGATATAGAGCATACAGCACCTGGCTTCACAATAAGCCTGGAGCGGCCTTTAGAATATAGATGGGCTAACAAAGGCCAGGATGAAGCCTTTCCACGCATCCGGCATTGAAATTTACCTATCGCTTTCTTTTCATTTTTATGTAGTCAGAGGATTTGGTGAAGGGAGCTTTTTGAGAAGAAACCAGGCAGATTTTAGGTAAATTAGACCCTGTATATTATATTCATACTTCATCCTTATTCCATTTAAAAGAAATAATAAGTAAGAACCTATACTCATAGCTTGCCTCCCCACTTTAGTGACCAAGTAGGTAATAATGATTGAAATACACTGAATACTACAATATTTAGGTAGGTACCAACAAAGAAACTACGTGTAGGTAGGTACCTACCTTTATTATGTCTGAGGTGTATCTACTACAGCCTACGGTACAGTCATGTTACTAATATAGCTAGGTACCTAGACTTACCTACTATTATTACTTCCGCGGCTACGCTACCACCTGCTACGAAGCTCGTGGACATTGCATTGTTTCTAATAATTATTTTGTTACTAACACCATGCACACATTTTTTCTTCTATGTAGAAGCCTATTTATATTTTATTCTTATGGCTAAATGTAGAGTGCAATTCAGACTAAATGGCGGCTGTGACGTCGGCGCGAAACTTTGCGAAAGCAAACTTGAGATGTGCGCGGGAAGAGGTAGGCAGTGAGCGCAGCGACGGGGGGCTTGCAGCGCACTTCACAGCCGCCATTAGGTACGTTTGAATCAATCTTTAATTCATAAAATATTTTCAGCCGCATTGCAAAACTTCGAGACTAGGTATCGAAACCCATCACGTGTATCCTGTGTAGCAATAAATAATAATGTTATCACAGTCGCCAGGTGGTTTCATAAATACGAAGCACCTTCGAATGGCGACAGTAGTTTTCAGGCGAACCATTTTGGTTGGACGTTTTACATTGCGTTGTCTTTGATATAGAACCTACTTTCGACATTGGTTTGGTTGAAAATAAAGTTTCGCCTTCCACCATAAAGTATGACCTCACAGTCTAAAAATCTTTTTTAGACGTGATGTCTCAGGACGTGCGCCGCAGTGTGCAGTGTCATGCGAAACTTTAATTTTGAGTGACGATTGACACTGCAATCTGTTATGGGTGGCCGTGACGCTTAACACCAGGTGAACGACTAGCTCGTCACAAAATTCGTTTATATAAAAAAGTTAACCCAGCAATGTACACTGACCCGAGCGAAATTGTTAAAAGTCATCTAGAGCTGGGATGCTGCGCGATCTCACGATCAATAGCCAGCCGCGCCGCCCGCCCTAACGGAGTCTCACCGCGCCCGTGCCACACGCACCATTAAAAACAAAAAATAAGTAAAAAAATATAAACAGACTTCAAAAAAAGAACGCGTTCAATTTTCGAATTTAGCTTTTTATAAGTGCCAGTTTACTTTTTTGCTAAACCCTATTTTAACTCCAGTTTGTTTCTGGAGAATGGGAGTCTGTTAAGGTGAGTTCTATTTTTAGAATGATTACTTATTCTTAATTATAAATAAAATTAAATAGGTATTTTGATATCATGTTGTGGTTGTAAAGAAAACAAGTATGTAATGAAAGATTTTATTTAAGTTTTTTGACACAGACACGGTCTACTCGAATTTTCATAATTTTTTATAATTTTAATATTTTTAACTAAATATTATCTATATGAGACAAACAAATAAAAGGCTTTGCATGCGAGTAGTAGAGCTGCACGTAATATGTGTTATAAGTTTTAAAGCCCCACTATCTAAAAGAATTTTTATCATTATTCATTTAAATATTATTTAGTTACTTATTTATAAAAGAGAGCTAAGTTATAAAAGTTTTGAGGCAATTTTTCTGCCTCAAAACTAATCGATTACTTTTTACTTTTGCTACGATGTTTATATAAGTAGGTAAAGTAGGTATATCTAAAATCTTTTGATAAACATAACAACACCTAGGTAATAGAACAACGCGAGCGTATATAGGCTTAAATAAAAAAACAATGTAATACTTAATTAGGGATAGGTTCCTTCTTAAAATCGTTCATCTATAACTATTATGCATCGAAATAAAAATGTACTTTATAATATTATAAAAAATGTTTAAAAACCATTTGTCAAGGGCAGATAAATCTCAGATCCCAGATAATATAATACTTCAAATATCACTGTTATTTTAAGCTGTTCATCTAACAACATGTAGTAGGGTAGGGTAGTACAATAATTAATTCATTTAAACCAACCTTATTAATATAATAATTAATTTATTTAAACAAACCTTATTTGGTTTTATAGGTGTTTTAGGCAAGTTTTAAAAATTGTTCAGTATTAAATTAACTAAAAAAGAAAATTAAAGTTAAGTAAGTATTTACTAAGTAGTTGTTTCAAAGATTCAAAATTCGGTCAGGCCAGGCTGTGCCTGCGAGGCGCGTGCGCGCTGCCGCTCGCGTGTGCATGAAATGCAGACCAAATAAAAAAACAGGAATTTTATTTTTCATAGACATCCAGATATCAAACTTAGTATCCTAATGGGAAAAATATGTTCTTGTTTCATAACCAGTAATAAAACAGGAATTTTATTTTTCATAGACAACCATTTATCAAACTTGGTAGTCTAAAGGGGAAAAATATATTCCTGATTCACAACCAGTAATAAAACAGGATTTTTTCTTCCCACTAGGTAACCAGTTACTAAACTTTGTATTCTAACGGGAATAAACGAAATGATCGTGCTACTTTTTTATAAGAAGTGGCTCTTCCATAAAACACCTTGAAAAGATAGATATACCTGATAGTGCTTTGTATCGTACCAACTTACCACAGTAACTCATCAAATGTTCTGTGGAATTTATCCACTTATAGTTCGTTCTGTCAGAGTGTACCCAGTAGACCTAGCAAGAATATTTACACGCGCGTTTACAGTTGTATGGGGCGCTGATCAAATGCCATACAACTAGCTTCCGTTAACGTTACACTTACGCGCGCGTAAATATTTGTGCTAGGCCTACAGTACCATTCGCACTCGACTTACGTACCTACTTATGACAAATTCAAAAAGTTAGAGTAATATAAGTTTAAATTAAAACATAATTAGGCACTGTTTCCATTGATATCGATAAAATGGGCTGTGAATAGGTATTTAATCACATACTTACAGATTGCAGACCATAATACATGAGTACCTGCCGTTGGTACTTTTTGATGCAAACTTTAACGATGCCAGTTGACATTTGCATGAAGCCTTCGTTTAGAAGTGGACTGTAGGATCCCGCAGAGCAGGAAGGATCGTTAGTCGTCGTTGCTTCAAAATACTGTACCAATCAACCGTTCTACTTGAACTACCCATATCCATGACACCAGGGTGGTTATTCTCTATGGAAACACAGATTCCACACGATATGAAACCGCGTCGTTATCCTGTCTTGTTCAAATCGTGTCACCGCGTCAGATATACCTTCACTTTACATTAAAGTTATATTTATTTTGAATAAAATATATTGAAATGTGGTTCATATCTTTTGATGTGTTGATGTTTCGGAACGCGTTTCGGTAAAACATATGATTTTTGACAGTTCAAATCGCGCCAATTCCAAATTCATTTCGCGCGGTTTTGTTTTCGTTTCATAGAGAATACAGTTTTGCAGATTTCTTATGTAAGACAAGGAATTCGCGAAGTCCAATGCGTGACACTGCACTGTACAATCTTCACAATTTTAACTAGATATAATCACATTAATCTCATTTCAATCGCTATTTCAGTAATATTTTTTCGAGACAGACGAGTGGCAGTTCCCTGTTACTAGCAGGCAACTGCCACTCACACACCAGTAACTTACTGGGGCCGCGTTGTCAGTTGCCTGATACATTTTTTGTTATTTTCCCTAGCGAAAATGTGTCGTATAACCAGTAATTACTTTTTGGCTACACAGTGCCCTTCAAACCAGATACAGTGCTAGCTAGATAGCGCACACTTGCACTACACACTGTATACTGAGTCGACCGCTCGACATTTTGCCCACTACTTAGAATCGGTCCGTCTGCACTCACAACGTAGATTAATGCAGTCAATAACATTGCACGTGAAGTGGATAGGACATTTACTTACCTACCTTTAAAAATATTGGTTTCAGAAACCAAGCCAAAGTTAAACTATTATTCATTCTGTGGTCACTACTCTCAAAACAATGCAATAAACGATGTAACCAGAATTTTTTGACGGAAAATGTATTTGATTCTCTATATCATTTTGGACTGGGACAAGTTACCATTGCCTTATTTCAACTGATATTACGAAGGGCATTCTTTGGGAACTCTTTGTTTCCTGAAATTAAAAGTTAATAAGTGCCCTATATTATTATCATAGGATTAATCGAAGATCCGCCGTGTAATCTGTGTACATGATCGTTTCGCCCAAGGTGGTTTCGTTAGTGTAAATTATACATTAGGTACTATAGAACTTCCTTGGAGCAGCTATTGTAAAGTGAAAGCTTCACAAATGAAAAAATAACAAACAGCCAAGAGCTTGCGTAGAGTAATAGATACCACGTGTCATTTACCTACTATAATATAATATAGGGATCTCTGAAGGTAAATAAATGTTAACCACACTCAGAAGAATTCAATTTAAAATACCTATTGTATTTAAATTTTCGCGCACCTTCCATAAGTTTCACAAGGTAAAAGCTCGAAGCCCTTTGACATTTCAATATGCACGTGAGATAATCGCATTCATCCCTGGCTCACCTCACTCTCACTCACCTCACCTCACTATGCGGGACGGGACCGCATCATCGCAGTCTTCGCTGAACCACCACCGAGGTCGGACGGGTTAACTGATAAACTATCGGAGTTCAAAAATTACGTTCACAGACCTTGAAATAGTAATAAATAATAGTTGCAGTTATCATAGGATGTGCATTTGTAAAATGCTTGGCAAGCTTCTGTTGCACTCGGTTTATTTATAAAATGAATTCGTACCTGATGCAGTTATTTTGAATCTGGATCAACTTTAATTTTAAAGGTAAGTTTAATTTATTAGTTATATTTAAAATATACAATCGTAGTGTAATTTATACTATTTTGTGTTTTGTGGACAGTGTCCAAGTTATAATAACTGTAAACCAAAAACTCGTCATTTGAATCATGATTGATTTGATGAGTTTTTTTTTTATCGTTTTTATTTCTTAGTATAATAAGTTTTCAAAACTGTTACTATTAAATACTTACCTACTTCATTAAAAAATGTTTTTTTGAGAGCAAACTAGCTATGGGGAAGTTTCCAAGATTCCGTATAAGAAGCATCTCTATCTAGTTTGTGGAATTAGTACCTACTGTAATCTAAAAAAAACTGTATTTTGATCCTATTTTATTTATTGATCCTATTTTGGATGGTCCTTTTTATGTTCTGAATGCACCAATCTGTTATCTCATTTTAATCGAACAATATATAAATTAAAAAACGTAAAAAAATTAGTAAATTTATACTTAAACCAAAGACGTAATACGAATGAACAAGGGCACGGACAAACAGTGCACATATTTTTATTTCAGAATTCATTTTTATGGGAGAAATTATGTTCAACAGCTATCAACGGGCTTTATAATCTTTGCCTAACGTCTTGTACTCAAAGAAATATTTATGATTTCGTGTCAAATTTTTATAAAGGTTTTAAATATTATCAGTTTTAACAAATCCAATGACTTAATATAAAATATAGTAGATGCTGTGATGGAGGTGTCAATCAGCGTCGGCTCGCATGGTAGATACAAATAATACCTCAAGACGCTTGTCTCAAGTCTTACGATCATTTTACAAATACATGCCTAGCTATGTATAACATAGTTTCTAACAATAGGTAATTGTCAGTAATTTTATACACATTTAGTTTGTTTTACTTCGTTTTGTTACCAGCCCAGTGGCAACATGGTTTTTGGCATTACGCCAGTTGTAGAAAATTCTAAATATTTTTTCTTGTAGTAACGCATTTTACCCGTCTCTTGTTGAAGACGTAAGCGGTCTTGTAAGCGAAAGATTTATCACCAATACTAGTGTAGTGTTTTAAACATAGGTACTTAAAAGAAAAAAAACAGTCTTGTCTATAACTAAGTCTTTCGAGTGAACATTTAACTATTGCGTGTCATCAATATTATCATAGATGTTATCAATATAGAAATTAATGCCCTTTCGGTTAGAAAAGCTTGTTGAAACATTGGACACATTAAGAAAGAAATATTTTTTTTATATATGTACATACTTAAAACATTTTATTTTACTTTTCTTTTACCTATTCCTATGCGCCATGTTGTGTTGATATTTTTGGAACCTAATTTCTGCTTTATAAGTGATTAAAAATATTAAGGAGGGTATCCTTATAATAAATTTGATTTATCTTGAGTGCTGCTCAACTAAGTACTTGTGACATCACAAAATAACTCATCATCATCATCAAAATAAACAATATAATTACTAACCGTAAATAATATTCCAGTTTAGTTGTCATTCCAATATAATAACAAAGGTTGTCTGGAAGAGATCGCTGCCAGCGATAATACCGCCCATTGTTGCGCTAGTATGTAAGATTCGTTGTATTCCTGTGTATTGTATATCTCATTGGTGAAACAATAAAGAGTTATCTATCTATCTATCTATCTAATATTTACTTGTAAAGCACTACCTTTTCCTAAAACATTATCGAGGTTCTGCAAACACGACCTTTATGTTGGTGGCTCATCATGTTCATGTTTCCATTTCCCGCCATCATAATGCGTCCACTTCCGGCGCTGTCGATCCAAAATGACGGCTATGGCATTGCGATTCAATTCTCGCGTGTGTACCTTGGATAGTGGATTTATTTTGCATTAGCATATATATTTTATTAGACTTTTTACTGATATTTACAGATTTCTTTGAAGAGTTTTTGCTATTAATTAAAAAATATATCAGAAACACTTTCAAACGGAATGCATACAGGTTCAAATCGGAAAGACGATGATGGTCACTTTCTACTTGAAACAGCTTTACAATCACTACCTAATATCATGGAACAAGGACTAATATACTGGGTGTAATTGAATTCATTAGCATCCTTTGAAACTACGTACCTACTCCTGATACCGGTCACGTGTGGACCAATATTTTTGAATTCTAACACATTGGTTTTTTAATAATTATAACTCCAAAAAATGGAATAACTTACTAAATTAAATGCTACAATACAAAATGTAATTAAAATAATTAAGTACTGATTTTAATTAGTACATACAAGGTATAAAAACGTTTAAATGTATCAAAGTCATTCTGCCGACTGCGTAAGGCGCCGCGGCAAACTTCATGATTTTCAATAAAAATATTTTTGTTTACACTATTTACTCTTTAATTATCATCTATAAATGATGTACTATCATGGGCTTAATTTATGCTAATGAATTAAATTACATCCTGTATAAGTACAGTCACAGGGTACAGTATACAGGGTTACAGGAAAAATCGTGCTAGATCCGTTAAGAGCGTGGAGTACCCATCACTTCTGACTTATTTCACTATGAAACACCCTAGGCTAAACTTTACCCTTTTCGAGATATTCAATTTTTAATTTTTTCATTGAAATATTTTGTGTCTTCTTATTATTATTATTATTGCATTTTTACATGTGTAATAAGATGCTTTAGGACGTCAATCATTAAAATAGTACATAAGTTAATTGAATAGACCGTAGTAGACAAGTGAAAGTTAAGATATAAAAAAAAATATTAGAAACTGTATTGTTTTCTAAGGGATATCTACAAAAATATTATTAGTTTAGCCTAGGGTGTTTCATAGTGAAATAAGTCAGAAATCATGGGTACTCCACGCTCTTAACGGATCTAGCACAATTTTTCCTGTAACCCTGTATATATATATATACAGTATTTACATAAATAGGAACCCAGCTAGGTACATTAGCTATTTTTCAATACCGCCAATAGCAATTTTTACAAGGTTACGAACTTATGACAATTGATTTTGTATGTTTACAATAGTCAGTCGGAATGGTTTTCTTTTATTCGAGGGAAACGACCCCTAACAGTTTAAACCTTAGGGTTGAAGGTCCGGAGGGTGGCTAGACGAAAGCTTTCAAGTACCAACACTGTATAGATAGTTAACTAACTAATATACATAAGTACCTATATGTAGTGTCACGAGAGCCAAGAAAACTCGTTAGATTAGTTACCGTTAGTTACAATAGTTAGTTTATAATACCAATAATTTACAATAGTCAAATCGAGTATATGAATCATTCGAATAAACTTGCACTTGCACTTGGGGTACCTAGGTACAACCCTACAGTTAAAGTTCTGAATTATAAACAACTAATATTTCCGTGGAACTATGAAAATGTAAGCAACTCTCTTTCAACCACGATGCAGGCGTAGGTAGTGCCACCACCTTACTATATAGTTACATCGTTGAAATGAGCATGGTTATAAATAAATATATGTGTGGACATTTCACACAGCGCCGTCATTGTTCTCTATCGATTTCTTACTTCGAAACCACACGACCTCCTTGTCTTACCTAAGAAATAAGGAAAACTCTATTCTCTATGAAACGAAAACAAAACCGCGCGAAATGATTTTGGAATTGGCGCGATTTGAACTGTCAAAAATCATATGTTTTACCGAAACGCGTTCCGAAACATCAACACATCAAAAGATATGACCACTTATGTCAATATATTTTATTCAAAATAAAGTTAACTTTAATGTAAAGTGAAGGTAAGTATATCTAACGCTGTGACACGATAACGACGTAGTTTGGTATCGTGTGGAATCTGTGTTTTCATAGAGAATAATGGCCCTGGCTTCAAACTAAGCGGAGCTTGTACTATGGGAACCAGATAACTGATATAACACTTAGCTATGTAATAGGGCGAATTCTGTGAATACTTAGATACTTTTTTGTTTGTAAATACATGCATAGAATACAATATTTTAACACCCAGACGCAGAACAATCATGTATGTTTTTCACACAAATGTTTGTCCTGGGTAGGAATTGAACCCACAGCCCTCGGTTCAGAAGGCAGGGTTACTACCAACTGAGCTATCGGGCCCGTCAATTCGTTATATCAGGCTGGGCACTCCTCATGTAAAGATGAAGCACCTTAAAAAATCCGCCCTAATATTCCACAATATTTAATTTATCGTACGCCTTGAGTAAAGTTTCAATCCCTTTGCCGGTTTGAGCTGTGTGCCTCAGAACTTTGAAACTAGGAAACGAGTTATTAACTTCTCATAATTACTTTCTTTCGTGAAACCTCCCTGAAAGGTCAGTCACGTTTAGTAGTCGTATAATTGTTGTGTGGTTAGTTTGTAGTTTAACCTTTATAAGATAATACAGCTTTTATTATTATCATCATCATCATCATCATCATCATCATCAATACAGTTTTTGAGCTACAAAATGGCGTACATATTCTTGTTTGCACCATTTACCATTGACAACCATTCTTTGGCAATCGGGTAAAAAAAATTCTTTGACACCACGGAAATGGCGTGGAGCGGAAAAGAACTTCTATTAAACCAGACATAACTATTTCTACCGAATTTTTAATCAAGTATAATGTCCTCCCTCTCCCTGCGATTGTCATTAAAAGATCCTAATGGACAAACATCGTCATCAGCAGCCTGAAGACGTCCACTGCTGAACATAGGCCTCCCCCAAGGATTGCCACTTTGAGCGGCTGCTCGCCTCCTGCATGCATCGGCTCCCCGTGGCTTTCACAAGATCGTCGCGTCGGTCCACCTAGCTAGTGCAAACATATAAAAGAAGAACATACAATAGCAAAAAAAAATTTATGTCGTAGCGTAGAGTCTACGCCGTTCTACGAGCTACGAGACCATAACGCGCGCGCGTCGCTATTCCGTATTCCGTAACTTTAAGGAACAACTGTACTAAATATTAATAAAGTTTTATTAAATTTCATTGTTCAGAGTGATTCAAATATACATATACATAGATTACAAAATAAATAACCGTAAGTATGCACTTATACCGCGTTCTGACATTAAACTTAAACATAATTTATTCTAAGATCTAAACAAGAATGAAAACTGCATCTGAATAAGCTAAATAAACAATAAAAAAACCAGCCAAGTGCGAGTCGGACTTGCGCAGGAAGGGTTCCGTACCATTATCTATAAAAATGAGCAAAAATTCACGTTTGTTGTATGGGGATTAAATTATTTATTTCATTCTGTTATTTAGTATTTGCTGTTATAGTGGCAACTGAAATATCTACATCATCAGTGTAAATTTCAACTATCTAACAATCACGGTTCATGAGATACTACAGCCTGGCGCAAGACGGACGGACAGCGGAACGTTAGAATAATTTAAAAAAATTTGAGAAATGACAAAGACAGGAAAAATTCATTCCAAAAAGTCGGAACGGTAGATACCTACATGCGAGAACAAACAACTTTTCTGCTTTCAGCTTGTCTCCACAAACCAGCCCCCTTCATATCTCTTCAGCATTCAACAGACTATGACAAGTATAATTATTCTTTTGGATAATTTACCCCAAGATCCGTGATAAACACGCAAACGGTAAATTGTGAGACTAATTTGCATAATTACCCCTGAGTGAGGTGAAATCAGTTTTATTTCCTTACATTTGTTTATTTAAAGGGTCTTTCTTTTAACGGCGCAGTTTGATTAATTAGGGGTAGTCAAGAAATTCTAGTATGGAATCTAAGTGGTTTCAAATAAACCAACCGAGATTTTTAGGGTTCCGTATCCAATGGGTAAAATGAACCTTATACTGAGGCTCCGCTATCCGTCTGTTTGTCTGTCCGTCTGTCACCAGGCTGTACCGTAACGTCTTATGAACCGTGATAGCTAGACAGTTGAAATTTTCACAAATGATGTATTTCTGTTGCCGCTATAACAACAAATACTAAAACAGAATAAAATAAATATTTAAGGGGGCTCCCATACAAATCGTGACTTTTTCTCGTTTTCATAGATGGTACGGAAGCCTTCGTGCGCGAGGCCAACTCGCACTTGGCTGGATATTTTTCTCTACAGGCCACATTTTCAGAGACGTGTCTGTTTTGTATTATTGTGAACCGGTTCGATAATAATATGGTTTTTATTTACCATGCACAGTCATGTTTTTTTTTGCAATGCATTATTATTACTTATTCATATTTTTGTATTCCTACAAACAATAAGAACTTTTATAATAATTAACCCGACTAGGTTCTAACATTATCAAGTAACCGTACCTATGGTATAAATTACACAGGTATCGACCTGGTATTTAGGTTATTGCTCACATAACCGTGCAGTCCAATACTAAATTATGCAGACAGACCTAATGTAGTTACTGGAAATGTCAACGTTGACAAGCTAGCGTGCCCTTTAGATCGGTGGAGTAATTTATTCAGGAATCGCTTCGGGGGTGTTTCGAATAATCACGGGCATACCCTTCAACGTTAGCAAGTTGAAATGTCAGTGGACAGTAACGTCACTCGAAAACCAACAACCGATGGGGAAGAAAGGTTCTCGAGTGGTGACCACGAACCGGAAGATGCAGTAGGTTGTAGGTTGGACCGACGATCCTCAAAGACACACCACACAGGCTGATTTGCCTTCAGCGTGTTTGTTTTAATTTTAAATTTAATTTAAGATAACAAAGATAGACCTTTGGTACTGAATAAAATCTTAATTTTTTTTGTTGTTTCAGAAAGAATGGCGCTACCTCGGCCGTCATGCGTCCTCGTACTGCTACTGACCTGCCTTACATATTATACAGAGTGAGTATTATGGTCGTAGCTCATTACACCACCCGGCACCCGACCAGCACCGCCTTATCGCTTGGCGCCGACAGGTGGTCTACGGGTGGACGACGCGTTGTTACTTGTGAACGTCGCGTGATGAGTGGTACACTCGCTGTCCACGCGTGGACAGCTTGCGTGCGATAAAGAATACTAACCGCTCGAGCCGAGGCGGTACGGGTCGGGTGCTGGGTCACTGTAATGAGCTGTGACCTTTAGATGACCCATTGTTGAGATTGTGGAAGAAATTGTGATTCAAAGCGCTGCTAAATTAGCAAGCGTGATCACTTGAAAGAAAACACGGGTGATTCTGTAAAAAAGCTGGACGATATTGTTTTCCCACTTCCACCATTATGTTAAAATCGTAGTGCGAGTGTGACAACAACAATCTGCTCCTCCGTTTTGTTCTCGAAATAATGTCATGGCGTATAATCGCCATGACATTATATGAAAAATCTAACTAAACCAATCTAGCTCTAATAAAAAAACAAAGGCATGTGTAGGAGCTCATTATGAAAGATTTTAAATAGTCCATCTATTCTGTTTCTAAAATCATTCGGTTCATTCATAGCAGACGTAACGAGTCACAATTTATTTTACAACGTAAATAAAATTGAAATTTATTATTATTTATCGCAGGAACGGTAACCATTTGGCTTTGATCTTCTCTATCAATGTTTTGCCCAATAAAATTTGCTATAAAGGTGCAATACTATGACTGCTATCGTGTAATGCTACTACGTCTTCCGGTTCGTGGTCGCCACTCGAGGACCTTTCTTCCCCATCGGTTGTCAGTTCTACGAGCGATGTGGCCTGCCCATTGCCTTTTCAACTTGCTAATTCACCATATTATACCTAATAAATAAAAGGTCAAAGATACCATGTGACCCTGAGGGTTTCATCACCTCACCTAGCTCATGCAGTTTTTAATTGTTTGTTTTTCCGCTTTTCTCCCTTACGTTGAAGTGACACCAAATCTGACTTCCGGCCGATTTGGTAACTGAATTTTGCAACTGGTTTCGATAGAGGAGTTTTCTTATTTGTTAGCAACTAGTTGCGATATAAGGACTTGAGATAAAGTGTAATCCCAGCAGTGCAAGTTTATGGTATAAACAGCAGTACAGCAGTCGATATCAAATATCGTAAAATATTTGTATGAATATATTTATTACCTACGTACTTAGGTTTATTTATCGCACGTACTTACCGCTACAGCCTATATATATTTATATATATATTCTGTGCTACAGCTAAAATACTCTAAGAAAAAAATACGAAAAAGGGTTTGACACTAACCCGTTTATATACAAATTTATTTCTATCCACAGATGCATGAGCGGCGGAAAGATCAACTTCAGGGAAAAAGAGAAGCAGATCCTGGATCAGATCCTCGGCCCGGGGCGGTACGACGCGAGGATACGACCTTCCGGCATCAACGGCACTGGTAGGTCATCTTACTTCTATACGCTTCTACCTACTCTACAGTCTATACATCAACGAATTCGATTATGGAAATCAATTGTAATAATTCTTCCATCAAAACCACCAGTTCTTCCATAATAATATTCCTCTATATAAATACCAGTTATACCTATACAATTTAAAATAATTCATAATCAGTTATTATCGATTATGGTTATCGAGTTTGGGAGGTGTTTTACGATTTTCACGTGTAATTGTCCTCACGAAAATTGCTTTTACTTTCCAGCTGTTTTATTAATTTTTCTGTAACCCTCGGCGCTACGTTTCAGCTTATCAGTATCTCTAACCTGTTTTTAATCTACAAGACTTAAGTAAAGTGGCAGTGATGGAATCTTGCGTTGCGTGCTGTGTTTCAGGATTATGAAAATAAGCCGAAACAGTTAAGTACCTACAGCCATTAGGTATACTTTAATTTCGGTCAAAATTGTAGGTAATCGCGACGGGTTATTAAAAGTCTCAAATTTTATATTTATAACTAAAATTAAAAACTATAAAGTAAGATTTGCCTAAGTACTTACTTAGCTTTATTTTTCATTTATGTGTTAGGTATTTATGACGGGCCCGATAGCTCAGTTGGTAGTAGCCCTGCCTTCTGAACTGGGGGCTGTGGGTTCGATTCCTACCCAGGACAAATATTTTGTGTTGTGATGAACATAGATGTTTTTTCTGCGTCTGAGTGTTATATTGTATTCTATGTATGTATTTACAAAACAAAAAAGTATCTAAGTATTATATCAGTTATCTGGTTCCCATAGTACAAGCTTTGCTTAGTTTGGGGCTAGATGGCGCTGTGTGAAATGTCCACACATATTTATTTATTTATTTATTATTTGTTTATTCTAATATGGATCCTACAGGTTAAAACTATCGTTAGGTAACTTGTGTGGTCTTGTAGGGCTAATGAGACATTTTATCCAGCTCTATGATGATGAATGGACGAAGAGGACATGCACTATTTTCATAGGTTTGCATTTGACCACTCACAAAGCACTTGGGCGGTTTCTTCTTGTAAACTAAAATAAAGCTACTTATATAAAAACAGCAAAGGAGGGGGTGTGAGACCCCCCCCCCTCCTTTCGACTGATATGTCTATATTTACAATAATCGAACCAGCCCATATTTTACTAGACCTGTCAATATAAAAGGAATTTTCCTTGAAAGGTTTTCGACGAGGAAATCCATTTGTCTAACGTCAGAACGCATTAGTTCGTGGCATTAGGGGAAGTAAATACAAAATGTATATATAGGTAGGTATCTATAATATTTTATGTTAAGGAATGACTTGACGAGCTAGTCGCTCACCTGATGTTAAGCGACACGGCCGCCCATAACATTTGTAGTATCACTCGGAACTCGAATAATATAAAGATTCGCGTGATACTGCACTATCCACGTCATTTTGAGACATCAGCACAGTCTAGTAACCAGATTATTAGACTGTGATATTCATAAAGTCTCATTTTCCCAGTAATTTTACTAACTATAGTTCTGCCGTCAAAGTCTGCAAACTAGAACATAGCTTAGCTTAGTAGTTGCACACTAACTGCTTGCCAGCAAAGAAATTGGCAAAGCGGTGGCATTTAATATCTAGGTGTATCTAATAGACGAATATTGCAGAAAAGTTCTACCACCTAGTGCGTAATACACGATGATTGATATGTATTAATTAATTAACGAACCTATCCTATGTCTACAATGTCTGCTCAGAGCCCAAAAAGAATGTTTCAATCCTCGAATTTATTATACAGGGAACCTGTGCTCAGTGATCATAAATCAAGGCAGAAGACGGCACTTAAATTTTTCTTATCCATTATCCTGAATTCGTTATTTAATGGGGTGTATCCGGATTTATCCGGGGCCGGAAATTTGAGGGTCTCATCAAAGGGCAATCTATCTCTCTTTATGCTTCGTTTAGCGTTGAAGAGTTGATACCTTTTAGGCGAATAGGTAAATTGAATTTATTAAAGTATAAGTAAGTACTACAGCTTCTGTAGGATCCTTTATTAATTTATTTTAATATAGATGGACAAAGAAGCAGTCGGCCTGGTTGATGGTAAGCGATAGGCGATACCGGTAGCCGATATGGACACCTGATGCAGTATCAGAGGTGCTACCATTGTTGCTGATCATTGAGATGGATATAATATATGATGCATTAATATAGGTACTTATCCATTTCAGGTTCTCGTATCTACGTATTTACGGCGTACTCATAATAGCTGTTTAATTTTTTTGTAACCCAACTAGGTACAAACCAATGTTTGCTTTAGAAAATGTAACCATAACTGGTTTAAGCAGTAACTTTCAAACAGTTAAAGTAAATGAAGCATAACAATGCAGAAACCTGAAAGATATCTACACCCAAAGGCCTAAAGATTCGAGGTCCAAAACATTTTCAATAGGCATGATGACTACTATTAAAAATGAACAAGTAAATATTACTTTCATAAAGAAGATTAAAAATGAATGCAATAATTGAAAAAATAAGCAAAGTCGGTAAATAAATCACGGAGTAATAAGCTTTTAAAGTTTCTACAGGAGGCATTTCCTGTCCCTTTCTCGCGAAACAGAGCGCCCCCACAGTTACTATGAAAAATCTACTCGTGACGTCACATGCCAAAGAGATTGTATGAAAGCTACCACAGCTTAGTAATGAGGTACTATAACGACCTTCCTCTGACGTCACTGGCCGTTTGAGCTACCTCTTTCTATTCCGGTTTTTTAAAATGCTTGTAACTTGGTAATTTTTTGAGATATTTAATTTTTGTTTTCGCAAATGTTTATCTTTTGAGGAATATAATTAATTTATCCAAAAAAAATAATTTTGGTCATCATGTCTATTGTCAACACCTTGTTAAAGTTTCTTAATAGATTATACCTGTTTGAAATCGAAAAATATTTTAGACAAGTACTTAAGGCACATAAGTAAAGTAATTAGGTTACTTAGGTAAAAATAATAATAAATATAAATAATAATTAATATTGAAATTGTTAGGCTCGGTGAATTGTTCGAGTATAAGGACAGCTGGTGTTTTAGAAAACAACTCATCTGAGCAGCCTCCCACGCACCATCTCGAAGAATACGAAAGGAATGATGAATTAGACTTGGAAGCAGGGTTCACAAACAATTTTTTAATTCATTTAATTTTTTGAGCTGGAATTTCAATCTTACTGAATTATTTCGTTTTACATAATTTATTGTGTGATACACGCATAAATAAGTAATATGACGCACGCAACACCAAAGTTTTTTTTACTAAAGTATAGAACCAAATTAAAGTTTTGAATAAATAGGTATTACTATTACTAATATCTACAGTACAAAAAAAGAAAACTTGTTAACCTATGAGTAGGTACCTACCATACCTATTTTTTGAAAGTAAAGTTACTTATCATATTATCTGCAACCCAAAAAGGAAATTGCCTCACCGTCGTGCGCAGGAAATTACCAATTTCAAATATGCAATTGCGAAATGTTCGCAAGATGTAAATTGAAAAATTGCCGACCGAGGTTGACTGGGTGATTCAATCTTCTAGATTTCGATGTCATTGCGAATGGGACTATGTACCTATGTTACTTTTATTTTGTATAGATGTGATGAAGAGTCTTCTTTAAATCTTCTTCTATACTTAGAATATATCAATGATCACAAAACATCGTTTCGGTCCGTGGTTGCCACTCAAGAAGCTTTCTTCTACTGCTTAGCCACGATTTATTTCTTTTAGCATCCTAGGGATGCTAAACATTTTTTTTTACAATTTTGTTGGCAGATATCAATTTCAAACAATTTTAGCGGTTGAAGTAAACTATGCTTTAGGTTTTACACACATTATATTTTTTTGCATATTTAAAAAGATTGGTGACCTAATCGTAATAATAATCTAGAAAGAAAATAAAAAAATTCAATATTTAGGCATAGGCGGATATGACAATTCAAATTTTTACGAAAACACGGGTAATTAGATAATGGTGAAATCGTTATAATGAAATTTAAAAAAAATACCAAAAAAAGGGTTTGATTAATAATTTTTGACCAAGATTGTAAATTTTATCACCTAATTAATTTCTACTAATTTTAATTCAGTGTGTAATGTATCTAATATTAATTATTTTTTTGACATACCGTAATTTGATTAATGAATGAATTTGTGCTATAACACCAAGATAAGGTAATGTATTCTGAATGAATTGCCAATGGAATGTAATGTACCTAAATAAATGAATTCCAATAAGTACTAATTATAGGTAAGGTCTACTATGCTAACAAAAATGGATAATATTTGTCTGAAATAAATACATATTGACTGATTGATTGACTAAGCAAAAATTTACTTTATCCATTTACATTAAGAAACGTTTCACCATTTCCTAATTATCCGTGTCTTTTAATTCAAAGTATTAAATCATCCTGCGACATATCAACTGGAGCTATTATGATAACTCTGAAGCTGACTGTACCTACTAAGGCGTAGTTAATTTTAAAACAGGGATTGTCACCTTGATATTGAGAGATAAATTGGAAATAACTGCCGCCTACCGTAACCACACTGAGAATATTTATGATTTAATATCACTCCTACGAACAGAAAAGTCATGACGAATGAATTTGATGTTTATTATTTTCTTTGTACTCTACCTACTTACATATTGATTATTTTCTGAATTCGCTGCGCCCGATGGGGTCCATAACGAACCTTCCACTTAATTTTATATCCAATGGATGCAATGATAATATCTGAATCTTTAACAGGAAAAAGCTTAGGTAAAAAAGAAGAAAGAACTAAGTACGTAGCTTGTCTCGTCTTCGACTATTATTTACGTACAGGATTAGACTGGACAGTTTAGTGTGCAAACAGCATTAATATTGCATCTGTCTAGATGTCTGTCTGTGTCTGTTGGCAGATTTTAAGACGTGTTCCGTGTTCGAGACAGTAGCTGTCGTATAGTGTCACCCACCTGGCAGGCAGTCTAAACGAAGCATAAAAAAAACTATTTTGCAAAAAAATACTACTATATATTAGAATGGCTGGTTCCCAACGAGTGCCACCAAATAAACTTACCTACTACATTGTAACCCATTTGAATTTTTTTACCTAACACAATATTACTTACAACAATTTTCTTAATCTAATTTTAATAAAACCCAAATAAAAAGAAATAATAAACTTTATACATAAACCTACCGTGAGGCCGTGTTGTACAGCGATTACCAATGCCTGTCTGTTAACCGTGCAAATCCTCCTTATGATAAACGTCCAAAGTGGCATTTATGGATAAGCCCTATATTATGTTCAGCAGTGGATGTGTTTCTAGCTGATGATTATAATACAAATACAAACATAACGCAAAATGCAGCTTTAAAACCAGATTCAACGCCGATTAGAATTATTCAATAATTTTTCGCAAAATCATTTTTTCCACGGCTTATAATAATTTTAACAGTTATAGCTGCTGGCATAAGGTTATCTGAATAGAACTACAAACGTGACAGCTTACTATTAGCACTCGCAAACATTATCAACGTGACAATTTCAAATCTTGCTGCTAATTGAAAGAAAAATGTAACTACCTCGTTAGCTCATTATCATGGCACAAAATACGTAGATATTTCCGAAGATAAAGAGAAAAAAATGTCTGCACTTGTTGGCGATAGGCCAAGTTAAATTATTATGTCAATCTATATTTGTTTCGGTTCTAAGTCCTTCAAATTGGACAAAGATCTGACGATTGATAAGCGATTAGTTATATTGTTTTGCTTTGTTATTAGTGGTCCTCGATGTTAGTGGGCCTCAATTTTCAGACGTTGCTTTTTATGCTCAAATGGGCATACATTTGACAACAACTCACCCACGGACGGTACACAAAACTGTCTCCCCGTTTTATTAGTTTCACACAGGACTTGTGTCACTTTCTTCATACTTGCTTACTTGTCAAGTGGAATAAAACAGGGGAAAGAGAATTTTGTCTACCGTCCGTGCTAAGGCTAACCCACCTGATAAGTGACGAAGTTGTCTAAGGTGAAGCGCGTTTGCCCACAAGATACCCATTCACTGTTGACTTGAAACTACCTAGACGGAGTTTGGCGGGAACGCGGAAAAGTTCACGTCGTTGCATTGTATTATTTTTCAAAACTTTTGCTTTTTCCAGTGTTAATGTTTAATATTGGTGGCGTTTTACGCATTAAGTGCTGAATTACGAGCATGAGTGAGGGCAAGTGATATAATGTAGTGAAACGTTATTTTTCGTGTTGCTTCCAAAACTCCATAGAAGCTTCTAGTAAAGTTTCCGCCACTTTGCTGAAGCATGACTTAGAGTGGACTATGACTACCTGACTTAGATTGGACTATGACTATGACATGACTTTGCGTGAAATATTTTATAACACGATGAAAATATAATACTTGACACTGGCTAAATACACTATGTGTGGAGCCAAAATATAAGAAAAAAAAACTACCTAGACAACTACTTACAAAGTTAACAAAACTTTTTAAATCAATTTTCTATAGAATCTAGATTGAACGTTTTACTTACATCACAAAACATAGTTGAACCTAAATTGCACGGAATCGCTTTTAAACATAAAACATTTTCGAAAAATCGTTTTGATACTTAAGAACCTATTATTAATTAGGCTTAATATTTCACCTCAATTCCACATATTGTAGTGGCTACAAGAAAGTGGAGCAAGCAACGATCAATCATCAATTTAACCGGTATGGCGTTAGACAAGCTAGTTTGGTCGGGGTGGTTTTGGGGTGAATTTACTCGAAAACTGTTCTCATATCGGCAGTCCATTTTTCACTATCCATTAGAATAGAATGCCTACTAATATCAATAGATAAGCCACACATGTGACACATGGGCTTTATTTCGCTGGAATCTGGATCAATATCCATAATTTGTTAATGGGATGTTCAATTGAATGGTTATTTATGGTTTTAATTGGATGCTTTATTTAACATGACATCAAGGCTGTTTAGGATAAAAAGAGACTTTTTATTCATTTCTTATTGGCAGTCCATGTATTTATCACTATCCTTATTAGAATAGAATAATAATATCAATAAGTACATAAGGGCGATTTGTTTCACTGGATCAAGTTCTATAATTTGTTAATGGGATGTTCAATTAAATGGTTATGGTTTTAATTCGATGCTTATTTATAATAACTTCACCGCTTGAAAAAGCTACTTAATTTTTCATTTCTTTTTGATTGACTGTTACTATGCCACTAAATTTTGTGTAGGCATTCTTCAAATTCAAATTCGAAAACTTCACGCAAACTTCAGAAACTTTTTAGCTATTACCCCATTGGATGGCTTTCATAAAGGACGTAAACTGTTTGTGAAATTTGCCTTTCCACCAGATGGACCCGCCGTAGTTAATATAAACACGTTTGTTCGACAAATAACTACCATCAGCGACATAAAGATGGTTAGTAATTAAACGAGAAGTAAGAATTATTTAAATGCTATTAGATAGTTTTCAGCTAATACCTTGACGGGTTAGTGTACTGTTTGTTGTTTGCCTGAGCGTGGAGTAGACTTTGAACTTACAAGGAACATTTTGTATGAACAATATTTAACAGAATTGTTCAATTTTGTGGTTAACGTAACTGTTGCTTCTAACCTATCATATGCTTTTGACGTCACATTTTACAAAGGTTGCGAGAGAAAGTTAAATTTAGATTGTGTAATGAACATTTCTGTTAAATGTTTTCTGTTAAGCCCTGTGTTTTATTTGTACCCTTTCCCTCGACCTTTTTGATGTTCCCGCTTGTAAAACAAGTATATTTTTGGTATTTCAATTTAATATGTGTGTCTTTATTCAACGTTCTGTGACGTGTATAATAGATGTTTCGTAATTGTTTCTAACATTTAATCCGCAAGAGTGCGGGCATAGCGATAATAAACGAAGTTTTGTAACAGTTCTATTTGCAGACTCGAGTTATTTAAAACAAAATTGTATTTCATCCTTTCATAAGTTCAATTTAGTATCCATGAGTTGAAACTGTTTGAAGATAGACGATAATTTTTTTTATTATCATCGTGATATTATAACTTAATAATTTGACCTTGATGTGAACCTTTAATATCAGTTGTGTCTGATAATCATAACTGCATGCCATATAGGTAATGTTTAAAAGTGACCATGAATTATTAATTACAAAAGTAACAAAGCCGTTAAAGCTCTACAGACAATGCAGTGTTATTAAAAAGTTTCAACTTTAGCATCACGCGATTAGCAGGTAACTAACATGGAGACATTAGCACGCAACAATCAATATTTTATTTGACACCAATCCTATTGTGACGTTATCAAATGGATATAAGTCACGAATGGGTATCCATTAGTAGATCTATTGAGCTTTTGTAATGAAAGGGATATATTTAGAAATAAAAGGTATACAGAAACAGTTACTTAAGTCATTGATATAACTTTAATACATGTATTTGGTTGCTTGTTTGTATCAAAATATTAGCGGGCCTAAGCTTTTGAGCTAATAATGTTTCAAAAAGCTCTCCGCATTCTTGAGTGCTTAGTAAATGCGAATCTCGCTAGCGTGCTTCGTTTTTGGCACAAATTGCTAATTTCCGAGCTACGTCACGATCCATTCAAGATTTCTTGCCCCTCGTGCTTCGTGACTTGTAATTTTATTTTTCATTCCTTTTCCATTACACGATGACGAAACTAAAAAAAACATAATGGAATTTCAAACGAGAATTTACCTACTCCGTTTAAGATATAGATGTTGAAATTACATTATCAATTTAATGAAATGATTGAATCTCAATCAAGTAAGTAGGTCATAATGATGATTCAATTGCATTGCAGTTATGTTTATACTTACTCTTTTTACACCCACTATATTTATTTGAACTAAGTGACTTCGTTACTAAGTAATATGCTTTAGAGATGTTTCTATTTCACTGAAATATTTATTTTGGTTTTTTGAATTAAATAACCTTTTGCTCAATGTTTACACTAACACAAATTCCCATCAACAGGCCAAGTTTCGTTTATTTGCGAGTTTATTTGTCCCAATATCTTTTCAATGTGTTCAGCATACGTTGTTTTGATCACAGTTTCTATTTGCGTTACTTTCACTTCGTGTGATCGTAAAGTGGATATCCATCGACACATTGATTAATACCAAAATTTTCAGGTTGGGAGGCGAGTCATCCATAACACATAAAGTTTGCGTTTTTCAAAAATTTTCAGAGATAACCAACACAATGGCGCCCAAATTATCGTTTAAGTTGTTAAGTTAGGGCTGGCCTTCAGTTGATCCCGTGATTTATCCTTGATTTTGCTTGGTACTTAGATGGGCCGGCGGTAGTGAGCGTCAATATATTTGTCCGAAGTATATCAAAGATCGATGACGTCACAATGGTAAGTTTACTGAGCGGACTGGACCGTATTCTAGTCTTTGTTTATGAGTTTTAATATAAATTTAATAATCGCGGTTATAACAAGTCAAATGAATGGGCAACTCTCTCCCGATTGAGTAACGTGGAGCGAATTTCCCGAACATCTATGTGTATACTTCTTTTTATGATTTTTTTCCTTTAATTACTTTATTCCCGTTTGGTGTTGACGACCAAAATCGTTTTTAGATTCACTGTTAATGAGATTTCTTAGGAGCCCGTGGCGGTCTATCCATTCATTTTCTGTCATCTCGATCGACATGTCTATCAATGCCTATGTTTATTTAAAATGGTCGTGAATGTTAGTTTTTTAACTTACTACAAGACTTATTGGTTATAATTATGATTTTACTCCCATTGCGGCAGTAGCTTTCTACGATAGTACGTTTTCTACCTATGATTCATTAGCTATAACATCAATTCCATTTCTTATTCTTTTAACATTTGACATATCATCAAGTAGCGTGATGTCCGCTCCAGTGCCGTTTTAGGAGTTGATCTTATCAAGATGATTATTAAAGTTTGTAATTTTGTTTCTTTTACAAAGGCAATGCGCCAACGTTAGCCCGCGTCAACCTCTATCTACGTTCTATCAGCAAAATAGATGATTACCATATGGTGAGTGATGCCACGTGCAACTACTATGTTCGATATAAAGGCCTTTTTATTATAAACTGAAGTTTGATACTTGCTATTACTTTGAATATTCCAGTTGTAGATGAAACTTTGTTTATAATAAAACTGGTAGCAATCAAAATAATTATGATATTTATATGGCAATCCCTATTTGCACTTTGCTAAACAGTCTATACTGCTCTTGTTTTGATTCTTTTGAATGTTGTTTTGATTTTGTTTTTTAACCTTAAGTTTTTTTATTGACTTCGTTATCGCACTATTAATTTGTGCTTTCTTTTTCTTATTTCATTTTATCCTTACCTTTCTGTTATTAAATTTACTTCTTACAACTAAGAATGTATATAAAACCTCTTTTAAGCGGTGCGGTGCCGCATGCTAATTTTTTCACTTTTATAACTCACAAAATTAACTCAATAATGTTCTTCAAAATTGTGTTACTTTTGATAAAGTTTTTGTTTATAAGTTACATTATTATTTATTGTGGTTAATAAAACTGAAGCGTTTCTCTGTACAGACACTGATGGATTGGCACAAAATGTAGACGCACCAAAATTACGAGCAAATTGAACCGCTTCGGTACCGACTGCACATTGTACGTCGTCAATACGATCTCTAACAATTGGCTTAACGAGCACACTTCAGCCTCCGACAACATCTTCAATCGGTATCACTACAGCGATCTCGAATCGTACAATATCGATCACGCTTCTAGAATAGGCGACCGGAGACCGCGGCCCGCACCCGCGTCAGTATCACCACATTACTCTTTTAGTTTTATTTGTACCATTATTTTCCGATCATGCTTCTTATTATGATTTCACGCATCCCTTATTTATTGAGGAGATTATTATAATAAAAACTATTTTGGTCGTGTAATTTGATTAACGTTGTTGGTTACTGTCTTGTTCATGTGAATTTGTGTTGTGTAATGATACGGGGTTATCGTCGCGCCCGCACTCGCCTCGCGCTTGGATCGGTGGCTGTCCCTACCGCAATAATCTGACACCCAACCTGAAACAACAGCTAGACGTACCGTAGCTCTAGTAAAACTGGCCGATATGCATGAAGGTATAACAAGCATTCCTTCGACGAGTGCTGTTGACGGTGAGTTGATCATTAGGCTTCGCTTTAAACGCATGAGACGCCTGAACTGTAGATCGAAGGTTATCTTTTGGATCGTCTGAGACGGTTTGATGAGCATCGTCAAAGGGCCCCGTGGCTGGCGAGGTGCCAGCGTCGTCACAATCATTATTCGCTCACATCCATCAACGTCGGTACCTTCTGTAGATATCATCTCTGTGAAAACATTATCTTTATGATCAGTGTGTCACAATTCGTGTAGATTGATCAGGAATGTAAATTGCGTAAAACACGAAACATTGTGTTTTTATGTAATTAGATTTGAATATTTCAATTTGTCATAAATATGAAGATGACATTTTAATACCTACATCATTTTTGTTGACCTTCTAGGTACAGTGTGTTAAAAAAAACTGATTTCATTACGGTCTAGGTTCCTGATTCTGCAAGGCTTGTTTCACATTGTTTAAAGTCCAAAAGCTAACATTCGACAGCATGTTTTGGATCATTTCTTAGATGCTGTATATGTGACGTTAATTCATTTGACTTGCTGTTGATGTCGAGGGATCTTTTTGCTTTGATATCGAGTTAAATAATAAGAGAACCTTCGACAACTTCCTTCCTTAGCATAATATTGTATAATTGAATTTGTGTCGATATCACCTTGGTCGTTGATGAAATTATGTTAGGATCACGATATCTACATCTCATATCATTACACTTCAGTCAGCATCAGTAAATAGTTATACGAAATTTTGATTTGTTTCTTTGTGATTAAAACAACACAAAGCAAAGGTTTAGCGTTTTAGATGTCGAAAGTAGAAGACTTACACAAAACTCACAAGTAACAACTTCACTTAGATACGTTTTTACGCGACAAATAAATTTGTAAGTAAAAATGAGTTTCATCAATGGCTAGTACAACAAAATTTATTGATGTCGTAGCTGTAAGTCAATCAAATGAATTGGCTGTAATTTCACACACAATTGGCACTTCTTTACACGATTAGCAATATATTGGCACAAATGTGATTTCACTACCGTGTAAGCTTTGTGGCAAGAACATAAATGTATGACTATCACAGAATTAGTCAGCTTTTGCGGTCATTTGTTTAGAAATAAACAACAAATAAGATAACTATTAAAAGCTTAATAGAAGCCTTAAACGTGTAAAATTATTTAGAGTGATTAATTGTTGAGTCACTTTAACATTGAAATATTGTCGCAGAATTATAAAATTTTAGTTAAAATGGATACTAATAATCCGCACAGCTTTGGGGCAATATTTCAATGCGACACAGCATGATTTATTCAATGAACTTGTTATGTTTCAGGAATATTCTGTTCAACTAACATTCAGAGAACAGTGGCTAGATGAGAGACTGAAGTTTAACAATTTAGGAGGTAATTGACGTACAAAACTAATGTTTTTTTAAATAATAACAGTAATTATTATGCACATTAATTAACAAAGCATTTCTGTCACATGAACTATCTTATAACGAACCAACAATTTAAACATAAATAATTCTATACAACCTTGAATTGGTATGTTATCCCGAAAGGGAGTAAACCTACACCCCAAGGTAGACAAAGTTTCTTCTACGACTTTACTAAATTAATAGTTTTTCATTGAAGAAATGCCATGTAAAGTTTACGTTTGAATATAGCCTTAGCGCAGCTGAGCTAGGTGATTGAACTTCATCCTTGACCGAGTGCACATAAATGAGTTTAACGACCTGTGTTTAGAAATGAATTTATAGTATCTTGTTAACTCTCGTAGCGATCGCACGTGCAATTTTGCGAGTGGATTTATTTTTTACCATGGAAGTTTGGAAATGCCCAGCTTCAAGTAAGAATCACAACTTGTAGGGTGTTATGGTCCCAGTCCCCCCATTTCGAGATAACAAACCAATTCAAGGTCACCTTGTATAGAGATTTCGCAGGGGTGTACACTAGGGCCAATATTTTATATTGTTGTTCATATGTCTAGGTCGTCTCAAGTACCTGACACTGACGGAGGCGAACAGAGTATGGATGCCGGACTTGTTTTTCTCCAACGAGAAAGAAGGTCATTTCCATAACATCATCATGCCCAACGTGTAAGTTGATAGATCAGTTTGATTGACAAATGCATTAGTTATGCTTAGTAGGTAAACGCACTAGTATAAATTTCATAATTGAGTTAAGAAATAATTTCTGAAACCAGACGCTTTAACGTACCTAACCTACCTATACAATAGGCATGATGACTAAAATTTTTATTTGCGTAAATTAAATATATTCCTCACAAGATAAATCATTCGTGAAAACAAAAATAAAATATCTCAAAAAACGACAAAGTTACAAGCATTTTAAAAACCGGAATAGAAAGAGATAGCTCAACGGCCAGTGACGTCAGAGCAATGTCGTCGTAGTACCCACCTCATTACTAAGCTGTGGTAGCTTTACATACAATATAAATAAATAAATAAATAAATATAAATATGTGTGGACATTTCACACAACGCTATCTAGCCCCAAACTAAGCATAGCTTGTACTATGGGAACCAGATAACTGATACAATACTTATATACTTTTTTGTTTGTAAATACATACATAGAATACATTATAACACCCAGACGCAGAACAAACATCTATGTTCATTACACAAATGTTTGTCCCGGGCAGGAAGCCCCCCCACAGCCCTCAGTTCAGAAGGCAGGGCTACTACCAACTGAGCTATCGGGCCCGTCAATCGGGTCTTTGGCATGTGACGTCACAGGTGGATTTTTCATAGTAACTGTGGGGGCGCTCTGTTTCGCAAGAAAGGGACAGGAAACTTTAAAAGCTTTTTACTCCGTGATTTATTTACCGATTTTACTTATTTTTTCAATTATTGCATTCATTTTTAATCTTCTTTATGAAAGTATTATTGGTGTTATATTGCATTCTATGTATGTATTTACAAAAAAAAGTATATAAGTATTGTATCAGTTATCTGGTTCCCATAGTACAAGGTATGCTTAGTTTGGGGCTAGATGGCGCTGTGTGAAATGTCCACACATATTATTATTATTATATTATTATTTACTTGTTAATTTTTAATAGTAGTCATCATGCCTATTGTTGTAACGTTGTACAATAAACAATACACGTGTACCTATATCATACCAACAACAAGTGGACATAAAGAAGTCTTTGATAAACTTACTAAACACCAGAGGCTTGCTAAATAAAATATTCGACTACTACTACCGAAGTTTCACTCACTGATCTAGGAAAGCTTTTACTCGGAACTAACAGGTTTATGAACTGTTATGTCATCCAGGTACATCCGTATCTTCCCTAACGGCAACGTGCTGTACAGCATCCGAATTTCGCTGACGCTGTCGTGCCCTATGAACCTGAAACTGTACCCGCTGGACAAGCAGACGTGCTCGCTCAGGATGGCCAGCTGTGAGTACACTTTACAGTACTAACTTTTGATTTACGAATTTCATATTTGACTGATATTTTCATATTTGACTGATAGTTTCTAGTATCTATGAGTTGTTTTTCAACTGTGAACTTGCGGTTCGTAGAGTTAATTCGGCCAGTGCAAACATTGAGCCATCTCCTTGAGCATTATGAAATTAAAAATCCAATTTGTTGTATAAATTAGGTAACATCCTGCACTCTTTGAAGCCCAAAGTGAATGCAGTTCGTTTGGTTCTACTTTGGCCACCTAAGAATGCTTTTGAACATTTTTTTCTTTAGCCTCCGAACTCTGATCAAAGACCACGGCACTACCAACAAAAATCTGAAGTTAATCTTTTCTATATTACAATCGTAATTGTTTCGACTTGCATCTGCTGAAAAAGTGTTTTACATTTAGTTTTATTTTTGAAATGATGAACAATCGTAAAAATAGACACATTTAGCTGTGTATCAATATTTTACAAAACTGTGTGTCAAATGATAGTAAGAATGAATGATGAATTTACATAATAACCGCAGTCTAGTAAATCACACCAAAGTGTACTTTCAAAATAATTCATGTAATTTACAGATTTGAAACTAGAATCTTAAAGATAAGAAGATTCAGCTTTCAAATCTGGCTGGTAAGGCTAAGACCAGCTTTTCAGTATTCAGTGTTAAATGAATATGTATTTGGTGTGCAGATGGATGGACGACGGACGATCTCGTATTCCTATGGAAGGAAGGTGACCCCGTGCAGGTTGTGAAGAACTTACACCTACCACGCTTCACACTCGAGAAGTTCCTCACTGACTACTGTAACAGCAAAACTAATACTGGTAAGTGACAATTTTAATTTGATTAATCTTTACCGCCATCAGTGGTCAGTTACTCGTGAATCAAATTTTTCCTTTACAAATTAATCTGTAAACTATGTAAATGTTATCTGTTTTATTATGTTTTGTGTAGGTATTCTGTTTGGTGCTCCTGTGGTCAGCATTTTATCGAGATAATTATGAACCTATCTAATTTACTACCTAACATATTTTTCTACCAGAAGTTTAGATTTTTAGAAATTTCAATATTATTTTTTTGTTATACATACTTACATGGATAGGCACATCAACAGCATTTATGGTGTTAGAGATAGAAATTTTTCTTTTACATTTTTTATATATAAATTTCACTAAAAAGGCGATACTGCAATAACAATAAATCATTAATTTTTCATTCCCCTCCGTTTTTAAACTTATGCGTCAATTATCCTCTTTTCCAGGTGAATACAGTTGCTTGAAGGTTGACCTGCTGTTCAAGCGAGAGTTCAGCTACTACCTCATCCAGATTTACATTCCATGCTGCATGCTGGTCATCGTCTCCTGGGTCTCCTTCTGGTTGGACCAGGGAGCTGTGCCGGCGAGAGTGTCGTTGGGTATGGAGCTTAAACTTGTTAAGGATCTCGATGTTGTGTTCTTATTTCATAAGTCATCTTTATCAGCTGGAAGGTGACTGCTGCTGCATATATGCTTCCCCATTGAACGGTCAGTCGAAGCCTGCATCACCCATTTAGCTGTTCATCCCGTGTGGTCTGATTTTAAATTAACTTACTGTCCATGATTGCGTGGCATCCCCAAGTCCTGTCCAGTGCAACAGTTGACTTGTGCGCTGTATCCATCAGTACCTTACAGGATAATAATCTCGAATCATTATCCTTCAAAGATACTGATGCTCTTTGAATGGGTCCTCTAATAGTTCAAGGTTTCATATTAACTTTTCTGGCTCAAAAGTAACGCCAAATCCAAGCGAGGCAGTTAGCTTGCTGCTGCCACACCCTCACCATTAAACTAACCAATTCAATAAGTCTGTTGTGTTAAAATCACAAATCGGATTCATTGAGTACTACAAAGCCTGTAATATGAAATTTTAATACTCTACTGACTTAAATTCTTATTTGATGCTCGCAGGAGTAACAACCCTCCTCACGATGGCCACCCAATCATCAGGCATCAACGCCTCTCTGCCCCCCGTCTCGTATACCAAGGCCATCGACGTTTGGACCGGGGTGTGTCTGACCTTCGTGTTCGGAGCACTGTTGGAGTTCGCTCTGGTCAACTACGCCTCGCGATCTGACATGCACAGGTACGAATGCACCTATATTATCCACAGGTGTCATGACTCTCCTGACGATGGCAACTCAGTCTTCAAGCATCAACGCGTCTCTGCCTCCTGTGTCGTACACCAAGGGCATCGATGTGTGGACGGGCGTTTGTCTGACCTTCGTGTTCGGAGCCTTACTAGAGTTCGCTCTGGTCAACTACGCCTCACGCTCTGATGCACACAGGTATACGTACGCATGCACTAGTAATCCTTAGGACTGAGCTACTGGATCAGCGACGCCAGCGACTCGAGATCATGCTCTGGTAGTGTTGACAAGTTTGGTTTCGGTAGACGCTGGCAATGGCATGCAGAATTTTCACAGAGCACTTCAGGCAAGACATCATTGTAGACCTTATCGTGAGGCTAAAAAGGCCTATTGAGATGCGCAGATATCTTTTTTATCTTCATGGCTCTACTGCTAGACTCCATTAGCACTTTAACTCTGTCAATTTAGAATGTCATTTTAGATTTTCGCACCTATCTATTTTGTGTGAATAAAACATATTTTAGGATACTTCTTTGATATTTTCATATGCTATTATATTTTGTCATCTAAGCCATTATACTTCAATGATAAGGTAAGGCACCTAAACGTTTTATAAATAAATTTCACCATCATCAGCATAAGGTGATGCCTTATTAGAACTGTTCTTGCAAACTTACGTATTCCAAAATTTTGGTATGAATGTTAGTTAGTCCCTTGTTGGGCGCCACATTTTGTCACATTTTATTTTTTATCTCTATTTGTTCCTTTGAGCTTATTCATGAATATATGCTTATGATATGTAATAAATACAAGTCACTCACCATGTTGAACAGGGAGAACATGAAGAAAGCTCGCCGTGAGATGGAGGCGGCTAACATGGATGCTGCGTCAGATCTACTCGACACTGACAGCAATGCAACATTTGCGATGGTGAGATCGGTACAATAACACACGTAGAACCTTCTGTAGGACGCTGAAACTTTTATATTGCAGTTCGTTTCTTTATGAATGGATGTATTAAATGTGATTATTAAAATATGTTATTTGGGTAATTCAAAGGTAGCACCTAGCTAGTTGTGCTTGGGACAGTTGAAGAATTTTGTTGTTTTGTATGATTTTTAAACCATAAGTAGGTAGTATTTTGAAGACGTCAACATGAAAGATTTTGTGTTTTTTTAGTTGTGCATTGTTGTTCCCAGTTGAATATTTGCTCGCTAGAGAAAGATATTATAATGTTCCTTATTTTAGTAAAGTTACGTTTTTAACGGCTTTTGAGTGTTTATTGTGCAGGTATGTACATAATGCGTTGTATTTTGCTATTGTCAATACATAATGTATTAACATCAAATTATGAAAAAATCTATACAAAGCTCCTGGTTTTTTTGTCAAGCGATAAGATAAGAAAAATACCGTTATTTGTACAAGTACTTGCAAAATTACAAGTTTCAACACAAGTATCTACTACCTACCTATGGCATTTTTAAAAAACGGAACGCCAAGATAAGTAGCATGCGGGTTGCTCGCGACCCGCGCACTGGACAATATACTAGTCTAATACGTATAAAATCTGATTAGTAAAGCACTAAATTCGTACCTATACTACCTGTGTATCTTCTTTTAATATTATTAATTTCTTACATAATATGAAACTTTGATGATTATTACACAGAAAGCAATAATAATCTATAAAATCACGACTGCAAATAAAGTTTCAAGCCCCCCCAATTAAAGAGTCCAAAACGCTGTTCCTTCCGGCCTGACTTGTCTGCAACTGCAGAAACCCCTGATGCGCGGCGGCGGTGACAAGATGCGGCAGTGTGAGGTGCACATGGAGCCTCCACGGAAGAACTGCTGCAAGCTCTGGATGTCCAAGTTCCCCACTCGCTCCAAGCGGATAGACGTCATCTCCAGGATCACCTTCCCGCTGGTGTTTGCACTCTTCAATCTGGCTTATTGGTGAGTGGTTCACCTTATTGGTTAAGTTCTATGAATTTATATAATATATTTTTGTTACTATCGGCAACTACAGCGAATCTCGGCTCTACAATAATATATCGCGATCATCAACATCTAAGCCTCGTACCTATGGCCGCCTGCTTTCATTAAAGTTTGCCAACTCCTAAGTTCACACTTATCCCTTTATGAAGTACCTACCTTACCTATTACAACGTGTTTGGGTACGTTTTAAATAAGTGTGAACTTAAGAACTGCCAGGCTTAAGTATTTCACACAAAACTTTCATGGCGACGATATTTGATGACGTTAGTTATCGGTCCCGGCTGTAGTCATAAGATAATAGTCGTTAAGCCAAGTCAGAAGCCTTTGGGCGGTCTAAACCTTCTGATACCAAGGCTGACCACTTGCCTACACGCGAAGAAGAAAACAATCGATGTAGATATCACACATTTGAATGAGTTTGTCGACCCGCAGGTCCACGTACTTGTTCCGCGACGAGGACGAGGAGAAGTGATTCTCCGCAGACGCGGACGCCCCGCGCGCCGCCCACGCGCGCCTCGCCGCCGCCGTGCTCGCGCCATACTTCCTCTTCTCCGTCATGTACTGCACGTGTCTCCGCCCTTCTCGAGGCCCGCTCCCTTCCCGCAGATCGAGAGTTTGATCCTCCAGGATATCTTCTGCTCCATCTCCTTTCATAAAACTTTCATCCGTTCCTCGCAGTTCCTTAATACTTGAGGGCAGTCTGTCAGGATCCCGAGTCGAGACAATTGCGATTGAGTAGGTAACTTATTGTCAACGGTTCAATCCCGGTCTGTCTTACACTGGCAGGCTGGTTTCGAGTGTAAATAACATTGCCAATGCAGCTCTCTCTCTTCTGCTTTATTAATTTCTTTTTTTAATAGGTACTTAATACTTTTTTTACGATACACCTGCATCCTTTTTTCCACCATATTCCCCTTTACCGATGGTCACGCGTGGATTCCTTCTAATGATGCGACATAATCTGTTCATGATATAGATTCTAGGCATAGCTCCCAATTGTAAGTATTTCATTAGCTTACTTAATTTTTTTTTTTGTACTGCGGTCGTCTTGGCCCTTTCCTTTACCACAAGATTTTTTGTTTTTTTCTGGGATGCACCACAAGACAAGTAACTCGTCGTGTAGGGATCTCTCTATTATAAACCTTCTAATTCGCTTCTTTCAACACTATGAGCTTACTTCTATCACGAACCCAATACTTATCTGCTTTTATCTGCTTCATAACCCATTTCAACGCTTTTCTATTTCTTCAATTCCTACTCTGTTTGTACTTTGTCTGCGAGTCTACAGAAAACGAGCCATGGAAGTGCTGGACTTGAAGGATATTAAAGTGGCGTCAGTTCTGTCCGTATATTACTGCTGATCGTGCTGTGTTTCGGGTGAATACGACAGTGACGTGGAATTGCAAGATTACTGTCGTTTATGACACTATATAGCCCCTTTTTCCAGAATAAGATGAAGACTTATAGTGATAGGATATAAAACAATGTATCTAAATCAGTGACTGTCTTTTTGAAAGAGATCTTACTTTTGAAAGGACCCCAAAACAGTGGCCTGCATTTTTTGAAAAAGTATATCGTCTGGATTAATCAAGCTCCTCGCCTGCCAATTTACGGTTGGACGCGACACTAAAGAGCAAATATCAAGCGCAAACTATTGGAAAAATAAAAACAAAATGTTAGTGTGTAATAAAATAATGTTAAGTGCACTAAGATAGACTAGATACGATTTTATAATGTTGTAATACATAACAAACGAGGGCAAATGCTGCTCTAGCGTCTAGAAACAAGCTGATTGGTAATTGATATGTAGAAGATAACCAAAGATATCCATACTGAATGTTGTAAAGTACCTCCAAATGCCTTAATGTGTGGATGCACAAATACTGAGCAGAAAAGTGACTAAAACACAAACAACAGAATAAACAACCAACATAATAAATGAATATGAATATAAGTACCTTAATTCAAGGAATGTCAGACGCACAGCATGTGTGCATCTTATGTAAAGTAATTGTTATGCAGCTACACGTCTTCCTATATAATCCACCACATAAGTAATTTTCCCGATTTATTACAGTTTCCACTTCACTACATAATATATAATGGCTTAGATAATCTCCGCTCAAACACTGATATTGTATACTACTCTTAGTATTTATTTTAAAACTCCCATTTATTAAGAATGTATGCTATGTACAAAGCTGTTATTTTCAAGAATTTTTTGGATAATTTTACCAAAGATGTCTCCTAAAGCATCGTTAAGCTAAGGTTTTATGGTGTGTGAATGTAGGGTTATGCATCTATGTATTGTATGTCATATTAAAACTTAGAAATAGTGGCATTGCCTTTTTATTAAGCAAGAATGGATGAAATGTATGTAATGTACGACATTATATTATTCCAATATATTAGGCAAGTTAACTGGACTTTATCTCTTAGACATAGAGTTGAGATTTATAAATTGTTAGTTATCGATAGTTACGTTTAATCTGACACGGCCTACATGAGTAGGCGCATAATTACTTGATAGGAATCATTTTATCCTTTAAGTAAGGGACTCGTCTTTGAGACAAAAGGAATTTAATTACAGAAATCAGTACAGTATATTTAGTGTAGTAAATAGATAAGCATTAAATAGAAAATATTATTTTTAGTTCGTTGCAGCCGCAATTATGTTTAACCAACATTGATTTGCAGACCACTTTTCAACAGGTATGTTTTTACATTTACTAAGGTAAAGCTTTTAATAAAAACATATTAAGGCTATTTTTATTTATTTAATGTGAGTTCTTGCCTTTAAAATAAAAACACACATTTACTATTTGGTTAATTTGTTTGAAATAGAGCTGTTTGTTATGTGCTCTTTTATCTTGATGATTTGCTAATAGTTGCTAAAACTGTATTAGGTTAGGTTAGGCTCATCGAAATAATACCCATGGGTATTCCTATTTCGATGGTTAGGCTTGATAAAATCATTTGTCTTTTAAACAGTTGTTAAATGTGAAATGTAGGTATAATGTATAAATATTAGGGCCTACTTCTACACCTGTGTCGCTCACTGTACAGCTCTATATTATACTATCGTTATATTTAATCCAGTGATTCTTTTTGTCTAATCTGTATTGTATCACTGTAAATATCTATTGTGATCAGTAACATAATGCTCTCACAATGTATCACTGTAACTCTAAAAAACTCACACCATTAAACAAAACGTCTGAAGAGAGCTAAAAATCTATTCTTGTCTTATTTCCACTTCTTTCGAGTTGTGAATGAGAGATCTCAGCTTTCTTGAAAGCTGTTTATTTATTACTTACTGCAAATTATACTATAATGTATCGTCATACTAGAAGAACAAACACTATGGACTCAGAACTCAGAACTAGTAAGTGAAATCCCAAAATACGAAGTCATAGAGTCATTTCACCGGAATTTTTTGAGCATCAATCAAAAGCAACGTTTAATGATTCCTCTAATAAGCACGCTTCCTGTTGTATAAGTCCTGATAAAACGTAAACTTTTGATCGTATAATCGTAATTTAGCTCGTATAATGTGGATAGTATGATTTTCTGATTTCGAAGTCCTAATTTGGCTTTGTCGTTTTCTAAAATTCTAGTTCTGATCGCATCTGTAATCATAATTTTCTTCTAGTCTGTGATTATATCACTAAAGCTGTGTTCGTTACCAGATACGTTAGCGATACAACTTCGTTTGTTACTTTTTAAAACTGCTTTGTTATCAACAGTTTGGTTTCAATTACAATTCTTGCTCATTTGTCTGTTTCCGTCCTTAATTTTTGCCGAAGTTTTGGTTGTTAAAGTACCTATTGATAAATGCAATTAGCTAATTAACTTCATTAATCTGTATTTAGGTATTTTCGGGCTGTGAAATGGCAGTGTTTAAATATACATTTTAACACCATGTTTCTATAGATTTTAAAACTACATTCACAAGACATTTTCATGCCAATTTCACCTTCTGCCTCCAAACTCATTAAAATAAGTCAATTAGCGCCATTGGAAAATAACATCGTTTACATATCGAGGTACGATGAAGTAATGGAATATCCATTGCGTTAATAAAAAAAAAGATAAAGCCCTTTGAAGTTTCCTGCGACAATCAAAACAGGGAAACGACAACAGTTTTATAATTTTTTAGATTTCATGTAGATAATGTTATGTATTATGAAATAAAATAACGTGATTTATTACACAGTCTGGGAGGATTTTAATAAACGTATACCCGTAATATAACAGCGTTTCATTTAATTTTAGGTAAACAAAGCTGACGTAGGTAATCTAATCATTAACTTTTAAGTAGGTATACTATATCTATAACTATGTTTAGGACTTTTCTGCAAAGTTCGTCTAGGTAGGTACCACCGCTCTGCCAGTTATTCTGCCGCCAAGCAGTAGTGTGCAAGCACTACTGTGTTCCGGTTTGAAGGGCATTGTAGCTAGTGAAATTACTGGGCAAATGAGACTTTATGACCTGCTTACACAGTGTAGTATTCCGATTACTAGACTGTGTGATGTCTCAGGATGACGTGCGCAGTGCAGTGTCACACAAAACTTTATTATTTTAAAGTTCCGAGTGACACTGCAACTGTTATGGGCGGCCGTATTGCTTAACATCAGGTGAACGACCAGCTCGTCAAGTCATTCATTCACATAAAAAAAAATGTGTGCTATTCTATAACCTATTTCCTACCAGTAGGTATTCTAACAACTAGTTTTTTCTAGTTTTTAGTGCAATAGTTAAGTAAATCCATTGTATAAATTAGCTACTCATACCAAGTTTTGAAATAACGAAAACAATAAATAGGTAATTTAAAAAACATAGGTAGGTATGGCACCTAATATAAAATAATAAACTGGCGTGATATAGTAGGTACACGACAGCCTACGCCCGGTTTGTTCTAATTTACTTACTAAAATTCAATTCAAAAAATACAACGTCATATACCTACCTTGCAATAATAATACGTACTAAAATAAATAACACTTAAATATCAAATTATGTATGATGTAATTGTAATAAAATAGTTTACCATTACGAAACTAACACGATATGATTAGATATGATTCTTGGCTTGGTCGAAATAACTAAGTAGGTACCTACCTACAAGACTTTACTAGAGTATGTAGTAGGTATGCTCATAGGTATGTGATATTAGTTCTTCCCTTCTGTTTGGCATGCTAGGAACTTCTCTGCTTCTCTCTGAAACAAAGCAAATAAGAAGACCTATAATAAAATAGCTGATGGATGTCAGTAAGTAGGCCACCAACACCAAGTAAATAAAACCCTCAACCAAACCACCCAAGTAGGTAAATACCTATGCCCTAGTACAAGTTCTACATACAATTATCTGAAATCAAATAGTTGTGGGCAGAATGTAGTATACCTAACTATATTTCTGCTCATTAATTTCCGAATTTATGACGAACTCAAGGCACGATATTTGGATGAAAAAAAGGGGATCGATCTAATATTTATGACAACTGAACTGTTTTTTTTAATTTCAATAGTCGATAAGTATAAATATTGTAGCCCATAGAACGTACGTACGGTGGATATGATATCCTATGGCGTTATGGAAATGGGCATCCCTGTGCTGAGCGGTGGCAGTTCTTAGCTTTAATAAACTTTCGATATCGAGACAAAATTCAGGTCGTTATCGAATCAAATACGACCCGTAGAGCGTACCTAGATACCACGAGGAAGATGATTATGATGATATTATGGTGTTCTATATCGATTCAGAAGAACATCCAGAACGCCGCAACGACTACTGGGAGATTTTACGGTGTAGATATTGAAGACAAAAAATAATAAAAACTTTTTCATGGTGGGTGAAAAATTGATTTTAATGTTTTCCTTCTACAATCTTCACGCTAAATTTTTTTTTATTTTGGTACAATATAGAACAACTGAGAACAATTTAGCACAACAACAAAAAATCCTGATCTTAAAAAGTGCGGGGCTAACTTCCCACACTCTAGGTACCTATGTGCTATTCTGAATTTCTAGCCTACACATAGCACTAACCTGAATCAGTTTGTAAATAGCAAAGATGCTGTCCTCACTGACGCAGCCGTCTCCCTCGGACCTCACTGACCGCTTGCCGTTCCCCCAGTCGGTGCTGAAGGTCAGCTGGGCCTCTGATATCATCAGGAGGGCAGCTAGGAGGACGACCACGAACAGTATGCGGCACATGGTTACTGTTGGGTTAGGAGCCACAAATATATATGTGTGGACATTTCACACAGCGCCATCAGCCCCAAACTGAGCATAGCTTGTACTATGGGAACCAGATAACTGATATTACTTATATACTTTTTTGTTTGTAAATGCATACATGGATTAGAATATAAAAACCAGGCGCAGAACAAACATTCACTACACAAATGTTTGTCCTGGGTAGGAATCGAACCCACAGCCCTCAGTTCAGAAGGCAGGGGTACTACCAACTGAGCTATTGGGCCCGGCACATAAAAAGGCAGTCGCAATACCTACGGCTGGTATTGTAAAGAAGGTATATAAAGGAAAAATTATAATAAGGAACTTAAAGCATAGGAATGATTTTTAAAGTGTAAACCACACTAAAGATATTATAGTAACCATAGCTCAGTAGGTAGAGCGTCCAATCCGGTGAGTTGGAGGGCGCAGGTTAAAATCCCGCTGGTTCCTAAAATTTTAAGGACTAAGGCTGAGTTGCACTGTAATCACAGTTAAAGTTACTGTTACGGTTTAAATTAACTATAACTTTGACCTTAACCATGGAGTTTAGCTAGCATGTTGTGTTGTACCATCTTAATTGACAGACAGACTTTTGTATTCAGAATACTTGATTCCGCGATTATATATATTTAATAAAATAAACAATAACACAAACCGGCGAAGAAGTTAAAGTTACCTATGACGTCATTCAACAATTATCAGATGGTGCAACGAATTTTTTGGCTAACCGATACTTTAACTGATATGCCCATGATTGTTATTACTAAAGTAAGATGGTGCAGTGCAACCCACCCTTAGTATAAATCTTTATGAACTTAAAGTAACTTAAACTTAAAATATAAAGGAACTTACTTGATTTATATCAAAGCACAATGTGGGTACAATACAAAAAAATCACCAGGAATTTGAAGCAGGCGAAAACCTGAAGCAACCTTTTATCAGATGAGCTGATCCCGAATGAACGTTCAAGAACCTTAATTGTCCTTTTATACTCAGATATAATTAAATACTGGTCCTTCGAAGGTTTCATAAACAAATCAAGTGAAGCCAAGAAAGAGATAATGAAAAACTGCCCACTTGTGAAAAACAAAGTGGTTTGTCCCGAGATGACAAACATAAGTATGGGAAATCTTTTCTGGGACTCTCAAAAGTTTGTGGAATAATTTCTGTTTTTGCAAATCTGGGACAGGGCCCAGATATGAACAGAACTGACTAGCAATACCTATATATGAACGAACCTAAGTGTTTGTTGCAAATATGGCAAGAAGCAACTGGTTTTATCTGGGTAGTTCAAAGCTGATACGCGTAACGTAGACTCGCAATCCAAATGGTTCGTGCGTTCAAATCCTGCTGATCTTTCAGTGAACGTGATGAAACTATTGTCATTTATGGCACCCGGGAAATTTTCTAGCTATCACCTGAGTTGTTACTAAGAATTCGCGTTTGGAATCAATTAGCAGGGGCCGTACTGTGAGCTCTTAGCGCGATCCAAAACAGAGCGTATATTGGATAGCTTGTCAAAATCTTCATACAAAAAAAACAAAGCGATCCAAGATAGGCTCCGTTTTGAATCGCGTTAAGAGCTCACAATACGGCCTCAGGTGTCCCAATTTGTTATCGACATAAGAATTTATTCCAGCAGGTTCGCAAACCAAAGTCATCTTAGCTTAAGCATGATCTACTAGTGACTATGTGATAGCCTCCGTGGTGTGGTGGCAAGCTCATAACCTGGAGGTGGCAGGATCGATTCCCGCGACAGGACAAGTAGGTATGCATAGGGAAAAAGCACAATTACTGGTTCTGTGTCTGGATGTTGTGGGACCATTGGTTCTCGTAGCTCCTTAGCCTCTAGATACAGGGAATCCTAGTTAGGGTCCATGATCTATGTATGTGATCGTTGGGCATTATTTATTTGTCAAGCTATTAGGATTGGCTATAGTCTACCGTAGGAATAGGTTACTAGTAGGGCTAGTTCACGCTTTATTCGTGTGCTGACCTATAGGTAGGTACCTACTCAGCTCACTGGCGTCTGCGTGTGCGTGGGCGCTGGCAGCATTGCCCAAACCATGCCCCTGTAAATTGCAATGCAAAAACGTTATACCTATTTTATTTTATTCTCATTGTGTCAGTGGTGAAATGACGCCATATCGTTTCGTCGATTCCATTCACCCTGTATCTAATCATGTGACTCCAATGGCTTCACCACCACTATGCCTAAAGAAGTCAGTATAAAAGCTCTGTTATCTGTAATCCCGTCGTCACATATCCAGCACCGTTCAAAGTTATTAACCCTGTGCATCCTTCCTAATCAGAAAAAAAAACCGTAAGTACCTACCTAGGATATTTTTATTTAAAGGAATAATCAATGTAGATCTTACAATTAATTCGTTATCAAAAAATACTACCACGTCTTAGGTAAGTAATAACATTCACAATAAGATAAGTGTGTGTGGGCCCGATAGCTCAGGTTGGTAGTAACCCTGCCTTCTGAACTGAGGGCTGTGGGTTCGATTCCTACCCAGGACAAACATTTGTGTGATGAACATAGATGTTTGTTCTGTGTTTGGGTGTTATATTGTATTCTTTATAAACATAACAGTTGCAGTGTCACTCGGAACATTAAAATAATAAAGTTTCGTGGGACACTGCACTGCGCACGTCATTCCGAGACATCACATAGTCTAGTAATCAGATTACGACACTGTGTAATCAGGTCATAAAGTCTCATTTGCCCAGTAATTTCACTAGCTACAACGCTCTTCAAACCGAAACACAGTAGTGCTTACACACTACTGCTTGGCGGCAGAATAACTGGCAAAGCGGTGGTACCTGCCTAGACGAACTTTGCAGAAAAGTGCTAGCACCTAGGTAGTCACCTATTCTATGTATGTATTTACAAACAAAAAGTATCTATGTATTATGTCCCTTATCTGGTTCCCATAGTACAAGCTATGCTTAGTTTGGGGCTAGATGGCGCTGTGTGAAATGTCCACACATATTAATATTAATATTTATTTATTTAACATTTATTAGAGAAAACTTTTAATCACCTAAGTTTTTAATGCCTTCGACATTCGTCGTAAAGTGGTGACATTGAGTACATACTATGTCATGGAATGGATTTAAATTTTAAACTCATGATCCACTGTCATGATATAAATAATAGGCTAGTTGTAGCAACTAGCCTCTTATTTACAAAGCTCCCCACTTTCCAGAGCCCTCCAAGATGTACAAGGCCGTGTTCTGTCTCCTGGCCTGCCTGGTCCTCATCAGCTCTGCGCAGCTGACCTTCACTTCCAGTTGGGGCGGCAAGCGCGCAGCCATCGCTGGAACTGTCAACTGTAGGAATGACCAGGCGTTGGCGGCGGTTTACAAACTTATTCAGGTAAATTTATTAAAATCAGCAGGAACAAGGCAGGAGGAGGAGGCAATGCACACCTTGAGTTACATTATTAGAATTTTAGTAATCATCCCTAATTATTGTAAAATGATAGCCTAATGTCACTTGATAGTGTAGCTTCCAAACAGTGAAAGAATTTTTCATATCGGTGCAGTAGTTTCGGGGCCTATTCAGTGCAAACAAACAAACAATCAAATCTTTCCTCTTTATAACACTTTGTTATATATATATTTTTTTTATCAACGATATTTAGATGTTATATAGATTTTTTATACGGGTAATTTGCCTTTATTACTCAAGCTAACTATTACAATAATAAAAACTAAACTAAACTAAAAATAACTACACTACACACTAACTAGCTACACTATACCTACTACAAAGAACATATGGACTGTATAATAGACCGCGATGGCCTATAGACAGTCCAAATGCTCCAGCCCACTGCCGGTAGGTAGCATACCCAACATGTTATATAGATTACCTTGACCTCCTGAAAAGACTTCCTTTACATAGTGTCCACTCTTTCAGTGGACGTACCTAGCCTTATCGATCCTCTTATCTCGGCAACATCCCAAACCGAGGCTCGCACCCCAGGAATTCCCTAGTGGCTTCCCCTTTTTACGGCTAGGCTGGACGGCTTATGCGCTGTAAAGGTCGGTAGAGACTAACAGCATTATCCCGTTCAAAAAAACCGTGAAAGGTATACCTAGGCTCGTTCTCGTATCTTCGTAGCCTAGGGTATTATTTCGATGAGCCTAGGTTCGTTTACGTAGGTACCTATTAGGTATAATAAGTACTAAGGGTGGGTTTTCTAAATCTTTTACAAGAAAACAATACCGCATTCTCCGATTGCTTTGCTATTCGCAGACTAAAATTAATGTAGTGTAAGGTACGAATGTTTTAATTAATTATGTTTTGTTTTAATTAATTTCAGAATGAAGCCGAGAGAATGCTGTTCTGCCAAAAACCTTGAGGACAGTTCTAAGACAAGCAAGTTTCTTCGCAAGACGACGGCCAATTTGATTAAAGAAATATTATATTTACTGAGAAACGTTAAATGATTTGTAGTTATTTTATATTTATTTATATTGTATAAAACAATTACCTATTTGATGAGTGTTGTAGAATATTGATTGGGTGAAATTGTAATAAATGTAAAAATTTACTGTTATTCTGGCTTGTCAGTCTTTTAATGGGGAATATGCTTTTATTACTCAAGCTAACTACTACAATAATAAAAACTAAACTAATTTAACTACACTACACACTAACTAGCTACACTATACCTACTACAAAGAACATATGGACTGTATAATAGACCGCGATGGCCTATAGGCAGTCCAAATGCTCCAGCCCACTGCCGGTAGGTAGCGTGCCCAACATGCTGGCAGCATTGCCTCGTTGAATGGCAATTCTGATGCGTTGAGCCAAATAAGTGCCAGCATTTTGGTCACGCGTCGCATCGACCAGGCGCTCTGATAGACTTTGGAAAACGCGGTGAGCTCCCGGTCCCCACGGACCCAGGGTCTCAACGCCAAACGGCTCAAATATATAACCGCTACCGAGGTTACCATATTTGCGCCGCTTTAGCTGCTCAGCCGAATTAGCCGCGGCACCGGCCCTAACGTGCGTCTCGGGAAGGTGTGACGGCGCCATAGTGTCGACGCAAGTAGTGTCCCACACTAAAAGCCGGGGCGGCTTCCAGGGAACCAAAGTCATTCCGTCAGGTCTTTTACCATCGTCACGCATGAGACCATTCGGTTCGAGAATGGCTGCAACATTGGCGGTGGCTTTTAATGACGTTATCAACATCATCAATAGCCGAAGACGTCTACTGCTGAACATAGGCTTCCCCCAGAGAGCACCACTTTGAGCGGCTTTTCGGCTTATCGTCTCCTGCATACATTGGCTCGCCGTGGGCGCGGCTTTCACCCGTACGTGCCCCCAGTACGAGTTTTCCAATACGTGAATGAATACGCGCGAAACATTTAAAATATATACTGCCATTTTTAGTTCATCAACGTGTCCGCTAGGGGCGCTGCACAGAAATGTATGAGAGAAAAGGGAGAAAACGTAATCGAATCAAGTTTTAGTAAACTATCGAAACTCGTTATGATTCTATGTTGATGAAACTCGTACTAGGGGTACAGTACAGACAGATCCTCGACGTTTCAATGATATAAAATGGAATAAAGTTGATACATTAATGTGTTAAGATAGTTGGGTATAATATTTTTTTTTTGGAATTTCAAATCATGCCATAATAGACAAGGTACCTACCTAAACCTAAATAGGTAGGCAAACGTAAAAAAAATTGTATGTAAAGTTGATTATAATTAATAATTATCATCAGCAATAATGGAGCAGGTAATTTAACCATGTGGATGGTGGTTGGCGACCGAATGAAGGCACCAACCACCATCCACACGGTCGTATTTTACACCAACCCGACCAAGGTGAGACAAATATGACCTTGGTCAGTGGTTGGTCCCGATCGTGTATTTTGCGCATTCCTTTAAACTTTGTAGTAGTTGATGACCTTGGATTGACTTCTTGGTTTATGGCTTCTGTGGCTCGTTGTGTCCATTTCATGCTAGTGTCATGAACTTTTGGAAACGCTAATACTAAGAATACGATCGGTGGAGAAGAGTGGAAAAGACTCAACCTCAATGAAGATTAAGATAACTTATTCTGAAAGCATAGAGACAACACAACTAAGCCAATGCATTTTTACTAAGTACTAACATAATAGTACTTAGTAAAACTCTACTATTAGTTCTTTTTTACATTAGTCATGCAAATTGATACTTTAGTTTTAATATTATTACTTCATGAAATGAAAAAAAATATTAAATAAAATGTCATTTATGTAATCCTTATAATAAACTTACAGTAATATCTAAAATAAAATTAGTCTCAAAATTATTTTATTAAAAATTTACGAAGCAGATGGTGACAGGACTTGAGTGACTCCACTAGTGTCCAAAGACATTCTGCTTGCCCCTGGCGGCATGTCATCTTCGTCTAAAGCTTCTCTCATCCGTCTCTTGTATATCTCACTGTCAGGATTGTTCTCTTGGTTACGGCACCGGTCTAACTTCTTCTCTATAACCCTGACTTTCTCCCGTACAGGGCTTTCAACCATTTTCACCAAAGAACGGATTTTTCTTACTGCTTCAATTAATATTGCTAACTTATCCGGACCGGCATCACGGAATAGCATGTCAGTTACATAACTATCAAGGTTCTCCTGCTCTTTGCTAGCTGCATGCAACACAGCAGCTAAAGCTATTTGTGATGGTGCATACAAAAGACAAGCATCAGTCAAAAACACCTTATCTAGGAACTCATCAATGCCCATTCTTAGCCGCTCAGGATTGGCCAGAGAGCAGCGAGTTTTTATATCAATTAAGAACCCTTCAACCGGTCTGAAAGGATTATGAATCGTCAAATGATAGTTTAACTGCTGCATCAAAAGTAATTCATTATTTAGGATAATATCTGATGCTTTGTCTCGATCTCCCTTGATGTTCGCCACAAACTGGCCGATAGACACGTTGAACTCTTCAACCTTGCACGCTAAGTACACACAAGTGGCCAGTATCTCCTTCGGGTGATAGTCCATTGAAGAGTTGTGCAGGTAGAAACGTTTGAAATAATGAAAGGCTGTCCCAACTACTCCTTTAGGCATTGGCGGGCTGAATCTTTTACAAAATTCTTTTAGGTGAAGTTCATACTGTTTTAGCAGCAACCTTTCTTCATCGGGCGACAAAAAGAAGTTGTAACGCTGATATTCGTCTATGTGCGCTCCGTGCCTTGTGATGAAGGCAATGTTATGATTTTCCCGAAGTCGAGCGAGTTCACTCTCATCACTAAACGTCCAAAACTTTCTCTGAGAACTTGTGGAAAACATGACAAGGTAATGATTTTTTTGAAAAAAGACTATAAATTAAAAATATAACGATATTAATATTAACGATATTTTTATGTTTGGCGTTTTGTTTTTGGCTTTAGATTAGACCACAGATCACAGAGCACCACAGGTTAGGTAGTGACTGTGGGTCACAGAACACTATACTCCTAGCGGAGCTGTGGGTAATGTTACTACCAAAGAGTATATAATTTACTACGTAGGATACTACGTATGCTTTGGACCAAAAAATAAGAATAAAATATGAAAAATCATAGTCTGTGAAAAATCACAGCCAGTGAAAAGTAGCAGGGTGGAAAAAAAGAATTGATATGGCATAGGTCTACCAGAATCTGATGAAAAATAGGGAAAATAAATTTGTTGTAGGCACTACCGGATATGAATGGATTAGTATGTCTTGATACTTTCTTCACTTCCGGCTGTCTTGTCAACTAACTTCCGCAACTTTAACTGTCATCTTTTTTTAAGAAGACATGTTTTTCATTGGATCAAAACGCAATGTTTTTCAGTAAAAGTACGTTTTAATAAACATTTTATTATGATAAAAAGTATTTACTATTCTTTATGTAAATGAATGCGGAGATGAGTTAGTCGTTCGCTTGGTGGTAAGCGTCACGGATAGCTGCTCAAAAACAGATTGCGGTATCACTCGGAACTCAAAATTAAAATGGTTATTGTATGACACTGCGCATGTTACTAAGACAATACCTATAGGTACAGTTTTTATTGTGACTTATAAACAAAAATAAAACCATCATGAATGTAGGTACAGCTACTTCAACTTTACTTCATTCCGAACACAAAAATTATTTTGGTTCGAAAAATTTGCATTTTTTGTTTACATCAGATGATGACGAAGATTTAAAGAGATATTTATGACACAAAACTTTTCTATAACATTCCTATTAATCCTTCGTAGTTAATTTTCTTCTTCCGCCAATCCTCTTTCACGTGTAAAAAACACACCATCACTTTACGTACCTTCACTTTTAATTCAACCATAAAATAGGTAACGTTTTAAAGAAAAAAAGTCACAATTTAAGTACGAGAATTCATAATATCTATAAGTAGTTCTCTACATGGTCTACGGAACAAAACCCGAAAGTATCAAAACAACTTGGTCAATTGTGAATTTCATTTGAAAGGTGACAGTTTGGTATTTTCGTATAAAAATCCATTTTCGGGAGTTTTGGCGGGAACGCGGAAAAGTTCACGTGGTTGCATTGTTTTATTTTTCAAAACTTTTGCTTTTTCCAGTGTTAATGTTTAAAATTGGTGGCGTTTTACGCATTAAGTGCTGAATTACTAGCATGAGTATGGGCAAGTGATATAATGTGGTGAAACGTGATTTTTCGTGCTGCTTCCAAAACTCCATAGTAGCTTCTAGTAAAGTTGCCACCTTTGCTGGAGCATGACTTAGACTGGACTATGACCACCTGACTTATACTGGACCATGACTATGTCTATGACTAGGACATGACTTTGCGTGAAATATCTTATAACATGATGAAAATATAATATTTGACACTGGCTAAATACACTATGTGTGGAGCCAAAATATAAGAAAAAAAAACCATTTTCATTTTTTTTTATTTCGTTTCATGAGATTCTGGTAGATCTATAGCAAAGTGTACTATGCATATAGCACAGAACATTTATAACATTTCTAATCACGCAGCAAATATCGTTGACATTGAGTATTAAAATGTCAAAAGGCAAATTCGGAACGTAAATGTTTTGTCTCTTTTTTTACGTTGGTTTAGCTAATGCCTTTATCTCTTTCACTCTCATTTTTTGAGTCATCCATCAGTGGAGGAAGGGTGCTGCTGATTGTTAAAATAAGGAGAATTTGATTAATTTTGTATTGTTAGCGTCACAATTTGTAAAACAGTGTAAAAGGCATAATGTCGCGACCTGGCGATAGGCCGAACCAGGCCCAGACTTATAAATTAGTAGTGGTTGGTGGTGGCGGTGTTGGAAAAAGTGCTATCACTATTCAGTTTATTCAGGTATTTTTGGCGTATTTGTGGAATATTTACCTCTATTAATTACAGAAACCTATCTGGGCAGTAATTTTCATTTTCATTACCTTCCCTCATTCTTGTTTTTTTTTTGTAAATTACATGTTTTGGTCGCGATGTGTTCATTCTTAAAAATAGTTTCTAAGACGAGTGTCAAGGCCTGCGGAAGGCTAAGACGCCCACCGTGACACATCTGGTGCTGAAACGTCCTTATTATCTTGCAGAGCTACTTCGTGACTGACTATGACCCTACCATTGAGGACAGCTATACCAAGCAGTGTGTTATAGATGATATTCCAGCTAAATTGGATAGTAAGTGGTCAGCTATTTGTTGTTTGTGTGCTATGGGATGTAAACAAGGCTAGCATTGTGTGCTTGTGGGTGTGGAATGTTGCACATCCTTTTATGTAGTTTGTACGACTTGTTGATAGCCCTGAAAGAAACCATGGAATGCAGTAACTTTTTGGCTATGTTGTATCTACAAAGCTTATTGATAAAATAACAGTTTTTCATAACAATTAATTCTGTTTACAACTTTATCACCAATCTAGTCAATATATTATTTCGGAATTGTGCGGCTGATATTGGTTATCAACATAATTGAACTCTTGAAAATGTACAGGTATCCAGGAACTCGCCAATGAGTTGCCAGGTAGTTTGAACCCTGGGTTAGTTAGGATACTTTTGATTATGATAATCTGTCCAGACATGCTCCAGGCTGTTGCTTGCTAGATGTAATTGCTGCATTGATACTCCTATCTGTGATGGGTTAAATTAAATAAATAAATATAAAACATAAATAAAATTATGTTAGGCAAATGTGTCCCGGTTCAAAATTCCAATTCTTCTTGGAAAAATATTATAAATAATAATACCACCAAGCCTGTAGGCCAAGCGTAAGGCAGTTGTATGGCATTTGATCAGCGCCTCATACAACTGACTTACGCTAACGTTACACTAACTTTGGCATAGATTCATGCTAGGACTACAGAAGAATTATCAATGAATTAATAATAATAATTCATTATCTTCCGTAGTACTTGACACAGCTGGCCAAGAAGAGTTCAGTGCAATGCGAGAACAGTACATGAGGTCAGGAGAAGGCTTCCTCCTCGTATTCTCCGTAGCAGACCATGCCAGCTTCGACGAGCTCTACAAGTTCCACAAGCAGATACTACGCGTTAAAGACAGAGATGAGTTCCCGATGTTGATCGTAGGAAATAAAGCTGACTTGGATATACAAAGAGTTGTAAGTAATTTTTTTTATAGGCTAACATTTGACCACAGTCTCACATTTCTTGTATAGAAGCTGCCTTAAATATTTATTTTATTCTTTTTTTTAGTATTTGTTGTTACACTGGCAACAGAAATACATCATACCTCTACATCTCTTTCTAGGGCATAAATGAAAATAAAAATAAATAATAATATATCAGGAGTTAATTTTCAATAATGGTCAAATCCATTTTACGCCAAATTGAGAAAAAACAACTTTTGTGTATAATAATGAAGGATACTGTGACAATGTTTAGAACGGTAACTATCGATAGTTTGAGGGTACAGGGTTATTGAGTTATGACATAAATAAGCCCAACGCTTGAATTGACGGAGAAAAGTGCTATTAAAAAATGCATTTGGCTACGTTTGATTATAATGTATGGATTTAGCCATTTTTGAATAAAAGGTAACTGGATTTGACTAATTTTGTAAGGAAGCTGTCAGGATTTGACTAATTTTGAACAATGATATCACAAAAAACAGAAGGGACAACTTACTCAAGTTACTCAAGTTGGATTTCGTATGGCGATTTCAAAATGGCGGAAGCGGTCACGCGGGTAGCTGCGTCGTGATTGGTTCAAATGGATTAGACCAATTATGAATGGAAGATTGTCTGGAATTGGCTTATTTTGAAAATAAGGTCTGTTTAAATCGTTATTTTCACTGTTTTTTGTTGTATTTGACCACATTTGAATGGAAGAATTTTGTTAAGAGCCTCCAGTAGAGACATCTGGCATAATTAGTTTGAAACTGTGAAATTTGGATTTGACCATGATTGAAAATTAACTCCTGATATATGCTAAACTGCCCCGACCCACAGCTCCAATTCTCATGTTATGTGTACCTTTTTGTAATTTAAATGGTGTCTAATAAAAACAAAGAAAACAACTATGAAAATTTCAATTATATCCTATCACAGCTCATGAAATACAGCGTGGTGACAGACAGACAGCGGAGCCTTAGTAAAGGGGTTTGGTTAACCCTTTGGGTAAGGAACCCTATAGACCTACCCTTAGTAGTCGATTTAGATGGCATCGAGCCAGCCCCTGAGACCTATATATAAATATAGATAAATATTTCACACACTATTGTATTGTGGTCATTAAATTGATAATTAGGTACTACCATGGGGTCCCATCAGCTACAAACGAAAAATAGCCCGTACTTGAAAAAAATGTAGTAATCGTGTCTAGAGAGTTACAAGTTAGTCTCCAGTGTATTCATTTGGCCCAATACTTCGCCAACACGCAATAAATGTCGCTTGATAATCTCGCGTTATGCAGAAATAAAATAATTCGTAAAATAGCCCGCGTTATTCCATTGTATGGGATGAGGCATCTGTACTGTAGGTATTATATTATCTGGGGTACTACACAATACACATTTATGTCACCCATCATGCGTAATTCATTTGTTATTGTTATTGTAAATTGTTCATGTTTTAATGGAGTTCCCACTTTATGAATGGAGCTTGCATGCAGCATTCATTAAAATAAGGATACTTAATTAATTAAAATTTATGAATAGTAGTAACAAATGGTTGTGATGTTTGGTGTTTTTAATATTTTTTTTTATGAGAATGAATGACGTGACGAGCTGGTCGTTCACCTGATGTTAAGCAATACGGCCGCCCATAATAGTTGTAGTGTCACTCGGAACTTTAAAATAATAAAGTTTCGCGTGACACTGCAGTGCGCACGTCACCCTGAGACATCACATAGTCTAGTAATCAGATTACTACACTGTGTGATCAGGTCATAAAGTCTCATTTGCCCAGTAATTTCATTAGCTACAATGCCCTTCAAACCGGAACACAGTAGTGCTTGCACACTACTGCTTGGCGGCAGAATAACTGGCAAAGCGGTGGTACCTACCTAGACGAACTTTGCAGAAAAGTCCTCCTAGTGACCATTACTAGTGTTTGCATGTATTGCGACGTTTCAATTATGCCCTCATCAACAGTTTGAAGATGTTCACTGCTAAAGACAGGCCTACCTAACATAATTAATGTATCATAATTTTAGGTTGAAACGGAATAGTAGCAAATTTGCTAACATGCGTGAAGGAACTAATTCAGTATTAGTCTTTTATTTATTTATTTAAGTCGGGACTAAAACAGAACGCGAAAGTGGACAGACCGAAAAGTGTCAATGGAGTCTTTTGAATGAAACCCCAAAATGAATCCTAAATTACGAAGTCTTTCGTAATAAATAGTGAAAATCCAATCTGAAACTTTTTTTTTTTTTTTTAAATCACATACATAGATCCTGGACCCTAACTAGGATTCCCTGTATCTAGGGACCCAGGAACTACGAGGACCATGGTCCCACAACACCCAGACACAGAACAAGTATTTGCGCTTTTTTTTTAGGGCACAAATACTTGTCTTGTCGCGGGAATCGAACCCGCCACCTCCGGGTTATGAGCCGACCTGCTCAACCACCACACCACGGAGGCTGTCGAACTTTGCAGAAATGAAGACTACTAAAGATACTACTATAAAGTTGGCACCAAATCGAAACACCAAATAAAGCATATTTGTCTCATTTGTAGTAGGTACTAGTTTTATGACCACTTAAATTGGTCACACACAATATAATAATATCTAGTAGGTCAACCACATCATGTTGGTCTATTTTTATAATGATGCATGAATGAGCAATTTATTATGCTCTATACCCCCATTGCTAGAGAGATAACTTCAACACGCATAAATAACAAAATAATAACCAATCTATGCAAATAAATTATGAATATAATTTTTCATAGCGGTTCTTAATTGAGATAAGGAGGGTGTGGGTGAGGAAAGGGTGAGGGTTTTATGATCCGTAGTTAAGATAAGGTAATTGTAAAAAACTAACAAATTACCATTGGTTAGGTTAGGTTAACCAGCTTTTAACCAGCTCAGTTGGCTAACTTATTAGGGTTGCCAGATCTGGTAGGGTAGAGGACACGCGACACAAAAATCACATAATTCGAGTCACAGCGAAGGAAATATGGCAGTCAGTACCATAAAAGCCTTAGGTCTAAAGTACTTACTAGTAATTTCCCTGTTACAGGTACCCCTAGAAGAGGCCCAAGCCCTCGCCCGGCAACTAAAGGTCCCATACATCGAATGCAGTGCCAAGGCGCGAATGAACGTCGATCAAGCCTTCCACGAGCTTGTCAGACTCGTCCGTAGGTTCCAGGAGGCCGAGCGAGTGAACATAAAGGCAGACTACAGGAGCGGCAAGAAGAAGAAATGCACCATCTTGTAACGTTTGCTATCTATGGTGAGTTTGACGTTTGGATTTCGCGCCCGTTATTGACAGATGACTTTTTTATTGGATTAGTTTTTAATGAGGATTTTCGGCCAGTCTTGTGTTGATTTAGTAAAGTAAATATTGCGGGAGGTTTTATTGTGTTCGATTTTACTTTTCCAATTTTGTTGTCTATTCTGTATTGACTACAATGCAGTATAGATTACGAAAAAGAAATAATAATGTTACCGTTTGGTAAAATTCAGTCCTTTTTATAACAAATCGATTATTGTCTGTGGCAAGATTTTCTCCAGTTATCTTTTAGCTAAGCAGGTACAGTATATGCAAATTATTAGAACAGAAACAGTACCAGTGCATGTGCTCGTTTTATTTTATATTCTGCGTACAGTTTCTATACTGTTAGCTGAACGATAGTCTTCTCACTCCACCACTGGCAAAAAAGTAGAGTGGAAGCGAGAACGCAGTAAAAATGTCTACGTTTTATTTTCTAACTTATCTACAAAGTTCTTTTTCCATAGGCGTAAGGTGATATAGTTATATTTTTTCTTTTTTGTCTTATTTTACGCTAAGATATTTATTGTTCAGCCAAGTTTTAGTTTCTTAAGCTTAATTTAATATTTTATGTTGATTGTGAAATAGAATAAAATATACTCAGAGAAAGAATTGTTGTGATATATTTCAAAATAGATTTTTGTATAAATATTTTTTATAAATATAATTAGTCGTCAAATCAAACATTGGTTTTTTCATGGGCTACAAAACACTTTTTACAAAACTTCAAACATTTAGGTACCCATCATAATATTCATAATTAAGCCATTACATAATTTTTATATGCGATTGCATGATTTTATATCGATTGTATTGAATAGATTTAAATGGCAGAACAATAGGTTTCATCGATTCCGAAAACAAGGAGCTATATTAACTAACCAAAAATAAAATTACACCATTGCGCGGAAAAACTTAATTATAATTTTTTCTTCCATAAAATAGGATTTATAAAAAAGAAAACAAACTAAATCGGATGTTCGTTTCTTCGGAAATCTGATTTGTTTTTTATTTTTTGTTATGTATTTTATTTATTATCTACTTTTATATTATGTAAAGGGCATCTAGCTACTTTAAGCTGTATCTGCACTTATTTATTTGTGCCATAATATCTAGCACCCACACTTATTAAATATGATGATATCGAAAATATAATATTTTTTACACTAATATGTACCTCTATGTATAAAATGTATAATGTAGGTATATAAATGATTAAAAACATTATGTTCATTTTAATTATTAAATTAACTTTACAATAAAATAGCAAAATGTACCTTCCCTACACTACTTTATAATATCACTTTAAAATCATGTTAATTCGGATGCAAGTTGTATTAAAAATGAACAAAATATAATAATTTTATTAAACAATCACTAAAATTGTGCTGTTTTTCTATGTTTCTAGTACTTTCTTTTAATCGTTTTGTCTCTCTCTAACGGGCCATACATGGATTCTAATAGAATAAAAAAAATTAACAACAACGTTGAGTATTGTAATGTTTTTGCGTCAGCTAGAAGAGCACTTTGTTGAAATCCACACGCCAATGACTTTTTTTTAATATTGTGTAATACCGCCACCTGTTGTTCAATATACGTAATTAACTTTTTACCAAACGTGCAGTGCAGTGCCCCGTCTCTTTTTATTGAGGACATTCCCTAGACTATTAGAAAAAGATGGCAAACCGGCATGGCATAGATAGCATGAGGCAGAACCAGCATTGGCAGACCAGCACCCCTATTCCCAACCCATTGAAAACATTTCAATTCGAAATTTACGCTATCCGTCTCTTTCATCTACATTTAAAATGATGGAGACGGAATGTGTAGATTTCGAGTCGAAACGTTTTCAAAGAGTTGGGAATAGGGGTGCTGAGTGCTGACTTCATTTACATGTTTAAGTGTTGGTTAAGAATATACAGATAACCTAGTGACGTAGTATGACGTAGGTATTGCCGCAATGGGCTCTCGCATCAAATGTGTGGCACTGTACTATACTGGTATTTCAGCAAGAATTTGTACAAGTGCAATAAAAAAAAAAATACTAAAACATTTACAAATCATAATCAATGGATATTCGTTTATTTATCTGGTCAGACTTATTGTGTTAGAAGTCTAGATACCAAATACTAATTTTGTAAAATATTTTTTGTTATTTTTTTTGTCGTTTACGTAGGTTATCGCTAAGTGTATGTTATAAATGTATTGAACTTAGTATCGTTTGTGAGGATTAAAAAACAAATAATTTTAAAGAAAATTGTCGTAATTTGGCTTCGAACTTCGAAAACACAAAAGGATCATTCTTGAAAATTATTTTTTTGCGATAGGACATTGCCCGAATGTGTTAAATATCCACCGTTAAATGTATTCTTTTACAAATGATACGCTGTTATGTATCATTCATTATTCATATATAATAGTAAAATAAATGAAACACAATACTAACTACAGTTTCACTTGATTAGGACAATGAGTTTTATAATCATTTGCCCTAATCATGGATTAGGTAAATTTAGTACATTGATTTAAAGAGATAATGGGCATTACTTATGAAAGTTAGTTTAACCAATGCTTAAACTGAAGTGTAAAGCATTGATTAAATTTAACCAACGTTTGTAAGTATGCCTGTCTATTTTTATATTGTAATATTGTTTTTTAGACATTTGCTTAGCGTAAAACTGACCAATATAACTTGATACTTGCAAAGAAGCATTGAAATGTTGAAGTTGTATTTGTTGGTTTCGATGCACAGAATTTTTTATATAGTGTTTACAAAATTATTTAAATATCAATTTTAGCTTACTAAGTGAACAATATCTTAATGAATTTTGGAATATTTATTTTAGCTTTTGTTTATACGTAAAAATGTTTTCAAACAAACTCTTGAAAAAATAATAATAAATCGTAATTTTCTTTGTTTAATTATGACTAATTGTTTTTAAAATGGATTTAATTGTTATCTACTACTTGGTATACTACTTTATTGGTAATATTATGTAACAGGATTTTGTTTGTTAACATTTTTCTAATTATATTAATTTATTTTTTGATTATACAATAATTGTACGGTCGCTAACAGTATTTGTTGTGTTGTGACTCTTTTAACATAGAATTAACCGTCATTTGTATCTGTTACAACAAAATATCATTATGTACTTGGCAAAGCTAAGTAAATAAAGTTATAAAGCCCGTTTGCACTACGGTATGACAGAGCCTAACCCCCGTATTCCAAAACATTTCTCCAAAAATCCTTCACTTGACTTCTACTTAACTTTGAGTACGTACCTTGTGTTGACAGTTGCTTCGCTTCTCTCGTTTGAGAAAAATTTACGCAGAAAGGTCAAGTTGATTATTTATTGTCAACTAAAAATACCAAAACATAAAAATGAGGTTAATTCGAGGTCGAGTCGAGTGGAGTAATCTTGAGGTAACGTCTTAGAATATGGGGGTCAGTCCGTCTCGAGCGAAAACGAGATAGGGTCATTTAAGTATTGATTAAAGGGGCTCGAAGATTAATTAATGCCGAAAATGCCTCGCTGTCTCGTTTTCGCTCATGACATTTTACATCAGCGAGAAGTTTTACACAATGATTTTTGTGATGAACTAATAAGTTAGGCTTTTAAAGTTGAATTTATAAATAAAAACGTAAAAATGACTAAAGAATCACAATTTAAGTCTTTAAAATATCAAATAATGTCAAAGCACAAGCTCTTTCATTGGCTATAGCGTATATTTATACCTATTTTTAAGGATAATGTTGTTTTTGTTAATGCTTATTTGATGCGCTTAAACACAGAGCTTGGACGAACAAACCGGATAGACTAGTTGCCTGCTGTTTTTTTATTCCATAAATTAATGATTGAAAATTACATTGTAATTGCAAGTGAAATGGCAATGGGCAGGTCACATCGCTCGTAGAACTGACAACCGTTGGGGAAGAAAGGTTCTCGAGTGGCGACCACGAACCGGAATCTTGTGGAAGCCGCCGGGAGCCGATGGATGCAGGAGGCGAGCAGCCGCTCAAAGTGCGCTCCCCGGAGGAAGTCTATGTTCAGCAGTGGTCGTCTAATGATGATGAAATTAATAATATTCTTCAAAAAACAAACATTCGTGAAAACAAAAATTATCTCAAAAAATGACAAAGTTACAAGCATTTTAAAATACCAGAATAGAAAGACAGCTTAAACATGCAGTGACGTCAGTTTTTGGTCCTTCATAGTACCTCATTACTAAGCTGTAAGAGCATTACATACAATCTCTGGCATGTGACGTCACAATTACGTGTGAAGCACTGTTTTGCGAGAAAGGGACAGGCGGTGCCTCTAAAAGCTTATTACTCTGTTATTTATTTACTCATTTAACTTATTTTTTAAATGATTGCATTCATTTTTAACATACTTTATGAAAATAATATTTACTTATTCATTTTTAATAGCAGGTAACTAGCCTATTTTTTTAAAAGCTGCAATTATTATTAATGTAGCTATAACTGTCTCGATAACTTCTAATATTTTACTTGGGCTAGTCTATGCATAGGTGCTTTGAACGAGAGAGATTTTTATTCTGTATACTAGAGCCAAAAAAGTGTAAAAAATTAATTGTCTTTGGCCCTAATTATAACCACCGGGTTTTCATTGACTATACAGCTAGATTAGTCCAGTTTCAACATTTATTATTCTATACATACCGTAGTCTGATTTTCTGTATCGTGCGCGCTAGTCATTTATTATGGCATTGGAATTCCTTAAGTTTTGCCCGTCTGTACTAAACTTTTCAAGCTGTTAAGTTCTATCTTATCTCTAGGACGTACCCAAATGCGTGGCAATAGTCACGTCATAGGGATAAGTGTGAACTTAGAAGTTGTAAAGCTTTAATGCAGACTGGCATTGGAGTCAGTCATTCATCAAATCGAGTCTATCCTGCGAGAAATCTAGTAAAAAAATATAGTCCAAGATTGCGCGTTGATTGGTTGCTTTGAAAGTGTGAATTCTGGGATTGGTTGAATTAGTTCCAAAGTCTCACACGATGTCACTCTAAGCAATCAGCGCAAAAATGGCGAAAATCAAAAATGGTCTATATAAAGTCCAGCGTAAATGTTTTTATCCATTACCTTTTACATAGGATGAACTATCAGACATGATTGGTCCTTATCGCGCGCTAATGCTTACGTTAAGTTGAACTATACATTTATAACAAGAATTTTCTTTTTGTGAATGTTTACTGGATGGAAACTCATGGTAAGAGAATGCGAATTGTATAGGAATACATATGTGACTTTATGCCATAATAATGATGACCGGCGCAGACCACCTCTGGTGCAATAATGTATAATGAGCTTTAACTAGGGCGGTATGTGCTCAGTAACTTACTAAACGGAGACCTGATGTCCAGCTAATTTTACTGTATTTGTATAATAAATACATTGTAACATTATTGACTTTTTTATTTTAGATTTTAATGGGTAACCGTAGTAAGATATTGCTAATTCGAACACACTCGATGACTAAAAATGGTATTCTGATCTTGTGTAACGTCAGAATGGTTTCATTTTGAAATTCGTCGTCTCAGTTGCAGTCTGTGTCCTCCAAGTGAATATAGATGAAGTAGATTTCGAATAGAAAACATTCCTATTTTGGGGATGAATACAACCTAATAGCATATGTGTAGTAAATGTAAATAGCATTAAAGCGGGTCCGCTGCGCCATGTTTTGAACAAAACATTGTTCAAAAACAATATCCTGTTCAAAACATGGTGCAGCGGTCACGCCTTAAAGTCGCAGCGGACGGAAAATGTATTGAACAAACAATGTTCAAGAACAATATTCTGTCGGTCACGCCTCACGCCTTTATTCTTCCCTATGACACCGCTAGGTGTGGTGTGTATGTATATGGAATCACTATTTTCATTCCATGACGCAAACCTTTACTTTTTTAATGAGTAAATATATTCAGTACCCCTAGTACGAGTTTCGATAGTTTACTAAAACTTGCTTCGTTTACGTTTTCTTCCTTTTCACCATCAACATAGAATCATACCTCCATGCTTTTCACCCATAGATTTCTGTGCAGCGCCCCTAGCGGACAAGTTGGTGAACTAAAAATGGCAGTACAAATTTTAAATGGATTCGCGCGTATTCACGTATTGGAAAACTCGTACTAGGGGTAACTGATCCACGATGTCTTGTTGGTAAGGAAATACAAAACGCTCAATCAGTTTTACCATACATCAAGTCGAAAGATGTCCACTGCTGAACATAGATCTTTCCCACAAAACGACACTGGACGCCGCTTATCATAGAAGGGAGTTTGCCATAATCACCACCCTTGGCAGGCAGCTTGGTGATCGCAGAAGATATTAATCTACCGCGGAAAATGCAGCTGCACATTCCCTGGATATTACGGCACCCACAGGAAGAGATAAATAATGCCTACCTATTACATTACTATAGTTTGGTATCACTGGGAATAGAGCAGAATAGATTCCCGATCCCGTGACACACCTGTACACCCCTTTTCTCAATCCATCGAGGTTTCGATTCGAAACTTCGCTATCCGTTTCCTTCATCTACATTTAGAATAAAAGAGACGGAGTGTAGATTTCGAATCGAAACGTTTTCGATGCGTTCTGAATCGGCGGTGTCATAAGAATTGGGAAAGGAACGCCTAATAGGTATCTAGTAAAAATAACAAATATTGGTTTCGATTAGATAGGTAACTATTTAATTAGATGAAGAAAACTTCACAATAATAATTAATGTGCGTACTAAACTAAAACAGTAAAATAAAAATAAATATTTAAAAAAATTGTTTCGTAAACACAACCATAGGATAACAAAAAAAACGCAAATTAACATTGATTTATCGATTTATTAAATAATGAATAGTCTAACATAATTTTATTTGTGGTGTTCACTTCCTGGCAGCCAAGGCGGCGAGGTCTGCGATGCAGCGGTCCAGGGCTTGCTTCTCCTGGTCCGGAGTGATGGCCTTGGTCACGTTGGAGACGATCCATGAGACCATGTTCTTCTGGGCGATACGGCGTTCTACGTTGGACTTTTCTAGCTGATAGTCGAGACGGCGTTTTACCTGTGGATCAAAAATTGCTTTATTTAGTTACATCACATTGTCAGTAGATGCCGTCTACTGCTGAACACTCCATTTTTATCATAGAGGGCCTTTGCAACTTGGAAGAGTGCTATGAATAGCCTATTTGCAATAAAACACTTTTTTTTTTTTAAGAAATATTGGTAATCGCAGATTTTAATGTACCAACGAGATGTGTTGCTGTTATTCCGGCTCCTATGGCACCCACGGATTTATGAACTATGTTACTTCGTAACCCACGGGAAGAGATGGAGTGGTCCTATTCTATGCCAAGACCACACAGTCAACTTACAAACTGTTTATTTTATAAAATTAAAAAAGTGACCGTTTTTCTAACCCTGACTGACAACCATTTGGGCTGTTCCTTATACTTATGAAAGCCTTTTTAAGATGTAACCGCAGAATACTTAATAGTGGAGGCACAGATTTAATCCGCTAAATAGTGACACTTGTTACAACGCAATAAAGTGCAGTTCAGCTTGCAGTGATACAAAACTCAAAACAGCCTCTCTTTCTATCTATACAGCTGCTCTACTGACGCGTTACGCGAACCTAACCGCCAGTCCGTTGTACCTAAAACACCAGCGATCACATAAAGAATCTGGGGATCTTTGCTAGGCCCTCTGGACCCTTACCTCAGAGTAAGCATTCATAAGTCGTTCCCGATAAGCAGCTTCAAGCTGCAGCAGGACATTCTCCTTCTTGGCCTGGATGAGCAGTTCCTGCCCGGCAGCGCGCCACTGCGCCTTCTTCTCCGCTTCTATAGACTCCTTGAGTTCCTCGATGGACTGCTCCCGCTCCTCATTGTATGACTTCTCTACGGACTGGAAGAGGAGTTGAAGTCAGCTCATGAAGTAATTGTAGATTTGGTTACAATCTTTACTATTAATATTTTAATGAGGTTCAGTACAGTTATAGCAATGAATGATATATGTATCTTTTTGAATAACCATGATGACTACATTTTTTTTTGCATTTATTAAAAATATTTATGATTTTATAGCAGTGTCGCCTGCTCAGCGTAATCTACAGATTAATTTGTAAAGGAAAAATTAGAATCACGAGCGGGGATTGAACCCGCATCCATCCATCCCTCAAGCCGGGATATGCTTTACTTAAGCTACCGTGACAAGTGGTCTCATGTCCGAATTTTTCCTTCACCTTTACAACCAACTTACGGGGTTAATTCGGGTCGGTCGAAACAAAACACTGCGCGCCTTATTGCTATGGCACCGAGTTAGTACCGATCGATCACAGTCTCTTTTTGTCACAGTTTTGCAACCCCATACAACGGGTCCAAATAGGTCACACATTCAAAATAAATACATTTATTTCATTTATTCATATCCCCATCGGTCCCACTTTTTTAATCACTCGTTTAAAAGTACAGTCAGATGAAAAAGTCTTATCACATCAGTCCTATATTCAATTATACATAAGCCATGATCACTCAAGACTATGTAATTTAAATCAAGAAAATCTCGCTTCCCTATGATAGCCTTTTTTTGAAGGGTTAAAGCTGTTGGTTTTTACTGACCTTTACCGCTTGTAAAGGTCAGTAAAAACCGGGCGGGAAGGCAGGCGCTTAAGGCGCCCAGCCAACAAAGTGAGAGGCGATGGTACCCCTGGGGTGCGAGCCTCGACGTTGGATCGATAAGGCTACGACTACGGCTACGAATTTCCATAGGGTCTACTGGCGTGGGCCCTATGGAAACTCGCGACCATTCTAGCTAACATACAGGGGGTACGTTGACCTCGCCGGCGGGGTCTGTCTGATTGTGTTGCGCCGGTATCCTATACCGGTGCTGAAATCAATACCTGAGCCAGAAGGGCTAGACTGAGGGTCTAGCAAAGATCCCAAGCGCTAACGCTAACTGCTAACTCCAAAATGTATTGGAATGAAATTTCGGAAATCGCTTACTTTTTTGCAGCTAATGTCATGTCAATACATTTTTGGAGATAGCGTTTGGCGTTAGCGTTACTGGTTGGTATCTTTGCTAGACCCCCTGGTCCGGTGATCCTAGCACAGCCAAAACAATGGCTGCTATAGGATCATGCGGGTCGCTCAAGACGTGTCCGCAGCGGCGACGACGGCGACGTGCGCCGGGGTGCTCTATGATAGGCTGCGATATGGATATTTTGTAAGATAAATAACAAGTTTTTGATGTACATTATAAACCTCACAAATAACTACATTTTATTTAGCTGTAGCAAGTTCAACAATAATGCTCTTGATTTTTTATAGATTTATTTTTATCATTTCTTATTAATAAAATCACAGCCATAATATATAGCAATAATAATTCGTAATTATTGTACTAACAAAAGAGACGCTTCAGAAATGTATGCAACCTGGGCTACCTATACCTACTATATAATTATGTAAGTACACTTACGCTATATTATAAAATCGGTTATGATTATGTTTGAAACTTTTTGTCCTATAATTTTTTTATAAAGTATTTAGTTTAATGTCTTAAAAAAAAATATGTTTATGCTCACAACACTAAACCTTCAAAGATGATTAAAGTAGTAGGGGCCGAGCTTCAGATTATACCTGGACATAGTTTTCTCTTTCTGATCTATGTAAGGATCCTTGGTCAAGGACATTTTTTGTAGTGGTTATAAAAGAGTGTTTTACTTGAATTAAAAAAACAATAGCGCTCATAACATGTCAAGTATCGCGAGTCATAAAAATGGGCTTTGACAAAGCTGCATATTAGGTCGATTACATTTTACTGATAGATGCAAAAAACTAGCTTATTTAAAGAGCTAGTGTTTCTGACTGTACTTTTACTCATTTTTGGTACTCATTGAAAAGTGTGACCGTTCAGGATATGATTTTTAAAAACATATTAATTTTTTGGAATGTGTGACCGAACGGCCCTAGTTTTTTATGGATGACAATCAGAACTGCGACCGATTAGTACTAACTCCACCAAACGGCCTACGGATAACTGGCGGCGACCACGCGATGACGTCACAGCCACTGAGGGAACTTCGCTAGTAATTTGGTTGTATATTAATCAGTCTTTTGTCTTAGAACAAAAATTTTTGCACTGTATAATTAGGATTTCTTAGCTCTATAAATCTGCATTCACAACTGTATTTTTCAAAATGAAAAAACTCACATCAACTTCCTTATCAAGCCAAGCAGCGATTTTAGGCCCAGCCCTGGTGGTGGCAACATACACCATCACTAACAATGACAGCCCGGTGAAGTATTCGTGCTCCATCACATAGATCTCCTTGCTGAACAGGTATGTCCACAGACCTACACCGAATGTGTATGGGCCTGTTACTCCGGTCTTGGAGTGGAAGAACTGGAACCTAGAATGTGTGAGTTGGTATATTAGTCTGTGGGTGGTTAGGTTATGAATGTGGTTCACCAGTAGCTCGTTTGGTACTGAGTTTCCAAGTTATTATGCAGTTTTCACACTTACATGAAGGAAAGCATCATGAAGAAACCAGTATGTTCAACATACAACTGGAAGAGATCACTAAGACGAGTGATAAGACCACCTACTGTTACAATTTAGTGATGTGGCATTTCAATAAGAGTTTATCTATCTCAAAAGATTCAAAATCATGTGTCATCACTAATCCGTACCAATCTGCCTGTGAAAGAAGGCTTGCATCCCAGCTGTGGGAATGTACTGAGCTTGTTGGTTTATCTATACAAAATTCCCTTAAAACAGCATCTTACAGATTCCCATAACTCTTGTGGTCATTGGCTCCAGCGCAGATGAAAATTCCATCCTCTATCTTCTACACCTGATCCTTTCTTCTGTGTTATTATCTATGGTGCTATAGAGTATAAAGATAAGTGAACAGCACCAGATAGTTTTATAAGAAAACTGGCATAGTTTTAATGAGAATTAAGAAGCTCTTACCATTCTTCGGGCAGGAATCCAAGCCTGACTTTTCCGGGCTCCGCTGCGCGGACTGGTCTTGGGAAGTTTACTTCATCACGGACTCCAGACACATTGGAGGCTGAGCCGCGCGCTACCAGCGCTGTGCCGGACTGTCGGGCGAGAACTGAAAAATATACCAATCTACATATATATCATTAGAACCGATTATCATCATCTAGGGGTTGCTTGCATCGTTTTGCCAAGACATTTGATAAACATTTTAGGTGACTGTGAAACATCAGTATAGAATATTTCGATAATGGAGCTATGTATTGAGCTGTGATCGAGTAGATCATTTTGAATTAATTAAATCAGCTGACTATCACAGAGTAAATCTCATGTCTTATCATCTGTAATTTTATAGGTTAATTTTTAGGTATATTTTTATACAATGTATAAATATAATAATATTAGAGGTGTGTACCGATGGTATACATACGTCATTGCCTATTTAAATGTGTCTGGGTCGTTTTCGTTAAAAAAAACAAATGCAAGCAGGCACGGAAACACCCGTCAACTTAGTGATTACATAAACCTCGGTAACACTCAGGGTTAAGGTTAAAATTGCACTCATAACACAACTCCTCGATACACATCTATTTATTCCGGTGTAAAATACGTACCTGAACGCAAAGCTACGCGTGATAGCATTTTGAAAAGCACAATTTTCAAATTATTTTATCAATTTCGCGACAGCCCCCAAAAAACTACTTTGCGTTAGGGTTGTGCTTTTGTACTACACATAACATAGTACTCTGTGGTACTACAACTAGTCTCTCGATTCGTCATTGATACTTATTACTCGATCGATTATTTCATTTTTTTTTAATTCTTATCGATATGTCGCATCACTACTAATGTTATCGATTTCTAATTTATTATTATTATAAATCCGGAGTGGAAAATTCACTTTATACTATAATAATTGCTTTTCATAAAACTATATAGGGATGTATTTATTATGAATTAAATCGCAACACTGAATACTTGGGTTTATTATTGTTGGTAATCATCTTTATTGATCTTGAACTGCACAGTTCATTCGTCGTTCATTCATCGTTCATTCATTTCATGTGAAGTGTGTAAAGTGGTGTGAACTTGTGAAGTGATTACTTTACAAATTTTCATATTTTTACATTTCACTTTATTAGTCGATTTCTTTCAACGTATACTTACTGTAATAAAAACGCCAAACTAGCAACATTAGCATGGCTAATATATTTTCAATCTGGATGAAAATGGTCAGTGATTGTGTCTATTTTGCCCGCAATTTATCCATTTTCCAGAGGGAACACATAATTTTCAGAATTAGGCAAATCGTATATGGCGTGAAAGATTGTGTTACATAAAAATGTTTCCTTCCTAAGAAGTGCACCCTATCTTTAACCGATAAAAAGCACAGAATTCGTCCTATCTATGTATATACGAAACCATGCATTGCGTAAAAAACCATGAAGGGTAATCAAGGGTAACAAGGTGAAAATTAAATGATATGATGCTTAAGACGGGTCCGCTGCGCCATGCTTTGAACAGAACATTGTTCGAAAACATAGGTTCAGGGGCGTGGCCTTAATGTTTTGTCGAGCAAATACACTTGGACGCGTTGGAGTTTGTGGAAAACATCCCCCGCGACGTCTGCGGGCGAGGGGAATCGTTAATTTTATGTTCGATTTTGACTCATATAAACGTTTCGCAGTTGTCAGAATATTATGCAAGTTTTTTGTTATGACTCGTACATGGTTGTGATTATGGAGTGCATTGTAGAGTGGAGCAACACTGCAATGAGAAGTTTTATTAAAAAAACTAGTTCCGCTTCTGTTATTAGATGGCGTAGTAACGACGTATTTCAAACATGGTCGTAGTTTCAAACCACAGAGTACAAGTCGTGTCGTTGTCGATTTGTCGATAGAAAGTCATTAAGGCTGAGTTGCACCATAATCACGGTTAAAGTTACGGTCAAATTTTGACATTAGCCCGCCCCGCGAAGCGTGGAGCGGTTATAGTTAGGGTTAAAGTTAGCGTTAAAGTAAGCTGGTGCAACTCAGCCTAAGAGTATATGACTTCCATAAAATAATGGTAGGATACTAAACTCGATACATAATTATCTTATTTAACAATGACAGACCGTAAACCCCCCATTTTAACGCCATCTATCGGGTCTTTATAAAATAACAGCTTTTTTTTAGTAAACCGCCTGTTTGATCATGTTGATACGTGAAAAGCCCGTGATTTGGGACCTATTTAGATAAGACCTAAATCTATTTCTTTTTCTTCTTCTACAACAACGTTCACGCGTTCCTCGTCGCTGCTCATTTTTTCTAATGTGAAGGTTTGAATTTTGTTCTATAACAGGTATTATAGGTTCTTTGCGTTGTTCACTGAATGAACATTGCTGAAGTCGCAGCGGACGGGAAATGTTTTGACCATTAATGTTCAAGAACAATGTTCTGTTCAAAACATGGTACAGCGGACGCGCCTTTAGAATATGTGATATGGTGGGTAGGGTATGCAAGGTACATGGATGAATTTATTACCTCCGTGGCAAGCACAGATGGCACGGTATATGATTTTAGCCTGGCGGACGCTGAAAATTGCGATTATATAACGAACACGAAAAACCACATATTTTTGTTTTTCTTAATCTATGGGACAATACTTTTTCTTTAGTCTGTGGGCAACATTAATTTACTGCTGTCAGTGTCACAACAGCGTCACGTCATTGTCAAAATATAAAAAAAACAGTATCCTTAATGTGTGACCATTTGTGGCAGATTTAAGCCATATGGGCAGATTTAACAATGTTAATGGGGTATTTTCTGACAGCTGATTATTAGTTCATATTAATCCGCTAGGTGGCATGGACAAAACTCGAGCTTTTCACATACCAACCAGACTACATCTCTGCGTAACCGGAAATGATAAAGTACTATTTCCTTAAAGTGTTGCAACTTCATAGCATTCGTTTATATTCATTTAAACCCAAATTATTAATTATTACATTAAAATTGATATCTTTTTACACAAAAGTTTTGTTGTTTCATTGACTCAACTATATTTTACAAGAGGTTCTAGCATTATGATGGGTTCAGGATATTATATTTGACATAAATTGGTGAATGAAGTAAAGTAAGTGACACTGAGGTGCGCTGCTACAGGGGCAAAATCAGCCACAAAGAGAGAGAAATAAATCCGGCCTTAGAATCTTTGGCCGTAGAACTACGCCCCGCCAGTGGTCAGAAAATACCCTACTTTATTGTTTCTCATCATCTTCCTCCTTGTCCTTGTTAAATGTGTTAACCGAAACACTTATGAAAGTGAAATAACCCTAACGTTAGATAAAATAATCAACTGGCTTACTATCAATAATTTAAAAATAAATGTCGAAAAAACTAAAATGGTCCAATTTCAGACTTATAAGAGAAGGAAACTGAATTTAAATATAATGCACGGACATAAGAATATTGAAGAAGTTAACTCTACAAAATTCTTAGGGTTAATGCTCGACCAAAACTGCGACTGGAAAAGTCATGTAGATTACGTGTGCAACAAACTCGACCGATTCGATTTCGCTATAAAAAGGCTACGGTTAACGGTATCCACTGAAGCCGCACTCAGTGCAAATCACAGCTACGTGTCTTCGGTTCTTAAGTCATACTAAGTCATATTTATAAACGTTAATAAAATTTCAATAAACTTAGGTATAATATTGCACACCACTGACGTGGTAGAATGTACGAGCTATGTAACTATAATACCAACTATTTATGTACTACGTTCTGCAATAAATGATATTCTATTCTATTCTATTCTATTCTATTCTATTCTATTCTATTCTATTCTATTCTATTCTATTCTATTCTATTCTATTCTATTCTATTCTATTCTATTCTATTCTATTCTATTCTATTCTATTCTATTCTATTCTATTCTATTCTATTCTATTCTATTCTATTCTATTCTATTCTATTCTATTCTATTCTATTCTATTCTATTCTATTCTATTCTATTCTATTCTATTCTATTCTATTCTATTCTATTCTATTCTATTCTATTCTATTCTATTCTATTCTATTCTATTCTATTCTATTCTATTCTATTCTATTCTATTCTATTCTATTCTATTCTATTCTATTCTATTCTATTCTATTCTATTCTATTCTATTCTATTCTATTCTATTCTATTCTATTCTATTCTATTCTATTCTATTCTATTCTATTCTATTCTATTCTATTCTATTCTATTCTATTCTATTCTATTCTATTCTATTCTATTCTATTCTATTCTATTCTATTCTATTCTATTCTATTCTATTCTATTCTATTCTATTCTATTCTATTCTATTCTATTCTATTCTATTCTATTCTATTCTATTCTATTCTATTCTATTCTATTCTATTCTATTCTATTCTATTCTATTCTATTCTATTCTATTCTATTCTATTCTATTCTATTCTATTCTATTCTATTCTATTCTATTCTATTCTATTCTATTCTATTCTATTCTATTCTATTCTATTCTATTCTATTCTATTCTATTCTATTCTATTCTATTCTATTCTATTCTATTCTATTCTATTCTATTCTATTCTATTCTATTCTATTCTATTCTATTCTATTCTATTCTATTCTATTCTATTCTATTCTATTCTATTCTATTCTATTCTATTCTATTCTATTCTATTCTATTCTATTCTATTCTATTCTATTCTATTCTATTCTATTCTATTCTATTCTATTCTATTCTATTCTATTCTATTCTATTCTATTCTATTCTATTCTATTCTATTCTATTCTATTCTATTCTATTCTATTCTATTCTATTCTATTCTATTCTATTCTATTCTATTCTATTCTATTCTATTCTATTCTATTCTATTCTATTCTATTCTATTCTATTCTATTCTATTCTATTCTATTCTATTCTATTCTATTCTATTCTATTCTATTCTATTCTATTCTATAAACTACAAATAACTGAGGCCCTAGCTAGTCCAAGTTTTTTTACATGTTGGCTTTCGAAAAGTTTCGATACTCACGGCCGAGCTGCTCACCACATGCTTTATGTGTCAGTTTTTAATCGCAGTGTTTAAATATATACTAAAGTTTTTGTAAAGTTTCACGTAAAACGCCCCTAGCAAGCGAATTGAGAATCACAAAATATTTGTATATTCTTTGCAAAAACTGACCCAAATAACAGCATCCGATGGGCAGTTCGGTCGTGAGTATCGACACTTCGAGAGCAAACTAGGACTAGACTAGGCTCTCAGAGCATATTTCTTCTGGCCTACTTCAGTTTGAGCAAATTTTGGCAGAATTCTAACCTGTTTATGTTTACTTGTTTAGGAGCAGAATCTGCCATTTACAAATAGTCACACTGATCTGTACTGTAAAAAATTAAAATTGTAAATAGGGCGAATTCCGTGTAAATAATAAATAAATGAATTGTGAGTTTAGTGTGATGTGATAAGTAAAGCGAGTAAACTAGCGATTTTCTATGGTCATTGACTGAACTGATCAGTTTCTTCCGCAATGGGAATATTCACATCCTGCTGTAAGCCCTCGGCTACAGACTTGCCTACTCCCGACATTGTAAGTAAGAAACAAACGTAAACAAAAGTAAATTGGTACTTGGTACCATTTATCAAAACTAAATTTCTATTATTTCTTTTCATCATTTAAACCACAGGACCCGCCCAATTATCGCAATAATTATGTGACAGTGTCTGATTTTGGCGAATTCTGTAGTCTATAACCATCTATGATTGTTTTCTAAAGAGACCACCAAATTTCCCACGAACTCTTAACATCGATGTACCATCTTGATCATTTACTCTTTAACAAGTGTGCAATAAGCTGTCCTATGGATTATATATATTACTTATAAAATATTTCCTGTTGCTTTTTTGCATTAAATAAATAAAAAACTTGATCTTCAGGAGACCAGACGTCGGCAGCAGATGGAGGCAGCAGAACGTCGGGCGACGGAGCAGGCCTCCCGAGGTGTACGTAACGCAGACAGAGTCAAGCAGATGCAACAACGGAGCGAAGAAATGGAGAAGCGAGAGCAGGAGTTGAGCAAGGCTGGGGGTGCTAATTTGAAGGTATCCATCATTTGTTGACATTTACAGTTTAGTATGCAACCTAATTTTGGCTAGTGTGTGTGTGTGTAATATGCTTCCAATAAATCTATTTCTTTTTCTTCTACAACAACGTTCACGCGTTCCTCGTCGCTGCTCATTTTTTCTAATGTGAAGGTTTGAATTTTGTTCTATAACAGGTATTATTATACTCTTTGCGTTGTTCACTGAATGAACATTGCTGAAGTCGCAGCGGACGGGAAATGTTTTGACCATTAATGTTCAAGAACAATGTTCTGTTCAAAACATGGTACAGCGGACGCGCCTTTAGAATATGTGATATGGTGGGTAGGGTATGCAATGTACATGGATGAATTTATTACCTCCGTGGCAAGCACAGATGGCACGGTATATGATTTTAGCCTGGCGGACGCTGAAAATTGCGATTATATAACGAACACGAAAAACCACATATTTTTGTTTTTCTTAATCTATGGGACAATACTTCACACATTACATTGGAAGCATATTTAGCCAAATGTTCTGCCCCATACCTTTGTGTGGGTGTGTTGCTACTCCAACAGCTCTAATATAGCCACCAATTTGTATTTTTTTTCTGTCCATAGTGGACTGCCAACTGAGATCAGGCCCAGGCTGTAGCCAGTACCAGCCAGCAGCCCAATCTGACGCCAAAGGAATCCCCTGCAGAACGATATAAATACAAAAATTAATGGATTGTTCATGTTTATCAAGCACTTACATAAATTTTAAGTATATAAGTATATTGATATACTGGAAGGAAGCACTGGCAAATACTGTTAAGCAGACAGAAGTGGTAAAAAAACTGAGATATCCTGCACAACATGACCAAATTACTCTTATACTATGACTTTTGATATCGCATGTTTTAGAGAAATATTTTGAGGTTAATCCAGCTTCCAACCAACATCAGCTGATCTAAAGGGGCGCTGCCTAGATATTGCCCATTTCATATTCCTATTCCTTCATACATTAACCTATCACAGCTCTGCATTACCTACACAAGGCATGTGTGTGTAAAAGTCCTTTTTTGTAAGTTTAGGAGAGTAATTTTAGTGTATCAGTCAGCACTTCTTGTGTTTATTATTTTGTATATCGTGCCTTTGAAGCCTTGTATATATTTTATTTAAGCAACTTAATTGATTTATCAAATTCCATGAATCTGCGATGCTAAGAAAGATCATATTTTTTCCTCGCTTCTACTGAATAATGGGGAGGAAAAGAATAATAAGAAGTAAAAAAATTAACATAAAATTCAGATGGTTGCTTTATTGCTTTAAATAACGCCGAATTTATACGAAAGGTTAAGTTTTATATTGCATTGATGTAGCAAAACTGTTGAGTTGAGTGTAAAGATATAAGCAACATAATAATTTTTTAATATATTTCATAGAGTATATTGGATGTGTTCTTCATAATGTCTCCTCCTCTATATATTTATTCAAAAAATCATTGATGTTGTAATTGTAACTATAGAATATGAAGTATTTACATTTGTAAAAGTATATAAATAGGCTTTTTTCTCTTATTTAACTGTAACCTTATTAAATATTCCAAAAGTAGTTGTATAATTACATACTTACCCATCTATTATTTAAAAAAAATCATACAAACTTGAATAATGAAAGAAACTAATACTTTTTTAAAATATTATAATTTTTTATTGAATTGAATTGCTTACTATGTTGGATTACTCTATTAAATATAAATTAATATATATATTTACGAATAAAAGGTACATTAACTGTTTATAAGTCTGTCAATCAACATGTAATGTGAAAGATAACGCAAAGACCAACATATTATTAAAACATTTTAAAGTTTAAAGTTACCTGCCTAATATTCTACAATGTTTTAAGATTATGGAAAACATAATGACTATTTTTGTAATACTTCTATGTGTATGTATAAAGTATATTTGTATATTAGGTATAGAATTACATGATTATGTAAATATGTTACCATTCTGTTCTACGAAGTAGCCAAATACTTAAATAGGTAGGTACTTCTTATGTCATTATTTACATTGTCTTATTTAGTCCACTTTGTACTTAGCATTGACCTAAATAAATGGTATTAGGACATTTTTCATATCTGTGCTGTAAAAAAGTACTAATTATATAATACCTAGACCTATGTAAATATGGGTACCTACTGGTAGTGGTACCTACCTACTGAGTAATTGTATAGTTAAGTATTATTGAATAAAAGTGTATTATTTATCATTGTATATTTTTATCGTTCATCGTCATCCTTAACATAAAATATCAAAAATTATAATTTACACGCAGATCCTTAACATCATCAAGTTACAATTTTAATTTAATTTTCTAACTTAAGACAATTTTTTTTATTACCTATGCTACAAAGGTTACAATCGGGCTTTATAATCTTTGGTTACAATCTTGGGGTTGGTCACAAGGAAGTTGAATGTATTTCTAATACAACGTTCGCGTTGGTCTATATTTGTACCTTACCTACACTACACTAGTCTTGGCCGTTATTTAAAAAAACGGTGCGGGATATCGATGCCAGTACCCGATGCCGGCATCCGATTCCACAAATATAGATAAACAGATGCGCACCGTACGGATCGCGGCACCGGGCACCGTATTATCTCTGCGTTGCGTTGCCGCGATGCGGAGCGGATTGCTCGATGCGATGCGGTCTCGTTCGCACGCACACCGATACAATCACCGATGGGCGATGATGCCGATATTGACCGAATTGTGCGTGGTCTCCACCGTGGAGTATCTTTTAACGCCATCTATTGGATTTGCCTGTAATTATTCGGTTAAGAGAACTTATTTTTTAACTTTTTTATCAGCTCAAAAACTAGAAAAGTTGGTTTTCTTAAATTTTAATTTAAAAATGTAATAATAAACGTACCTACCTAACTTATTACTTACTGAATTATTTTTAAGTGTATTTATTTCATTTTAGAAAATTCAGTAAAAACGTATAAACCCAAAATATCGTTGTGCATCTATTCATATCCAAAAGTAGGTAGAAGCAACGCACATCGCCTAGGTAGGGATCCAACTTCCAAGCCAATCGTATCATCCGCATCAGTTTACAATACCGTAACACTGTGCCAAAGACTTTTTATCCAGACCACTAATATGAAATTAAAGCAGGGCAAAACCGTACACACCACTTTGGGTGTGATTGATTCTCAGCTGTCAAAATCAAAATCAGTCGTTACTTGGGTGTGCTTTTGAATACATACCAAAAAAACACCGTCTCGCGTGATAAAACTGTGCCGAAATCACTCGAGGCACGAATCACAGAAGCACACGATCACATTTCACTTGTAAGTGGCCTTAATCATGTATTTTTATAAGATTATTTTAATTATTTCTATTTGACGAAGAGTAAGAACCATTTCACAATAAAAAGTTGACATGTCAAAATCAGTATTGCCACACGACATCTGAATAATTACCCGATTTCTTTTGTATAGATTTCCAACAGATCCATGTCTAGCTAATCGTTGGATAAAAGTAGTTCGAAAAAGTCGAAATGAAGATTGGTGGAAACCTAATACTCGCTCAACAATATGTTCAGCGCATTTCTATAGTAAAGAACACACAGAACACAGAAGTGATACATAATAGTTTTATTGTCAACTATAAACGTTCCACGCGCTCACTGTTTTCCTATTTTTAAGGTTATTTTTTTATCCTAAAATATGAAACATTATTTTGGTTGAGGCCCAGGGGGTCTAGCAAAGATCACAATCGCTAACGCTAACGCCTCACGCTAGCTCCAAAAATATATCGAAATGACATTCGCTACGGAAAGCGATTTCCGAAATGTCATTTCAGTACATTTTGGAGTTAGCGTTTGGCGTTAGCGTTAGTGATTGGTATCTTTGCTAGACCCCCTGTACCTACATAACTGTTATTCTTTAATCCCTTTAACTTGGTAATATTGAAAAACTCGTGAGTTATTAAAAGAAATGTTGAATAAACTGCTGGTTATACTTAATTTGAATCCTTTTTATTAAAAGATTGCATGAGCTATCTATAGAACTTTTTCTTGTCTATAGATAGTAGTATGATGGTAATTAATTTTATTATTTTATATTTTTTTTTAATGTAGGCGTTATATAATTTTAGCTAGATTTTTATTTAGGTACCCGACTAAATCGGGTAATACTATTTATATGGTATGTTGAAAGAGGACCTGACATTAGAAGAAAAAAAAATATGCTCTATGGTTTGATTCATGTTCAAACAAGGTTAAGTATGGAGACTTCGGTTCTGGACCTATGTAATAGGGGAAATTCTGTGCACTGTGCAACGATGCCAAAAATAACGATGCGTGAATCGGATGCCGGTGCCCTGATAACGATGCGCATCGGTATCAAAAAATAGCGAAAACGCCCATCACTACACTACACGACATTGGCGGAATAAAATTGTCACAGAGCAAAAAAAAAAAACGCTTCCCCTCTACAGCGAAGCGTCATTTGTTTCATAGCTCTGTGAAAATCGTGGTGAGAAGCCACAAGTCCACCACAGAGTACATTGGGTAAATGAAGTCCACTAACTAAAATTCAATTCGTAATAAGTACCTATAGCATAGGGTAGTAGCATAATTACTATTGTACCTACCCTACCTATTATTATAATATCCCCTGTATGTATACTTGTCGGCAAAGAGTATAATAACCATGTCCTCTTGTAGGGTAGCTATCATATGCTTCACAGACTACTATGCTATGGATTCTATACTTTACAACACAGAGCAAAAAAAACACTTTCTCTACAAAAGCGCGAAGCGTCATTTGTTTCATAGCTCTGTGCTTTACAAGTTGTCACAAGACGTGCGGCGCTTGTGCTTCTTTTCCTCGCTTCCTCCACCTCCAGCCTTCCTCCAGCACCGATTAGAGAAAAAAAACCTCCAGTGAGGAAAAGAAACGAGAAAAAAAAACACTCATCAAAACTTCATTAGCCTGTCAAAATATGACAATCACCTGATTTCTGACATATTACTTACTTGCAACTGTCAAACAAAATTCTCGTTTTGGTGTTGTGTGATTATTTTTATAAGTTTATCAAGTTTATACAGAATAAACAGTTATGACTGAAGGCAAAGACGGCGATAAGAAGGTAATAAATGGTTTATCTATATTGTGAGCGTATTCAATATAGAGTTATCCACTTATCTGTAGCGTAGTGGTGCCATTTGTATTTGTTTATCTCTCCTGACCTTCTTGCCTTTTAGAGGTCGATATGGGTCATAAAACATCGCCGATATTATAATAATTATTCTCATAATGAGGTCTACTGAACATTCAATGAGTTTAATCCCATTAGGTAGCAGAAAATGTATCCTGCCTACTCCCTTGAAGTACTAATGTTCTGAAGTCCTTATTTGTTGAATAGGTAGGTACTTGTTGTAAATCTGTACGTCGACTGTTCTACAGCCAAATATACGCCTATAGTAATGCCACCTATTCTTCAAATATAGGTACTTAACTAAATATTCTAATTTATTTAGTCCAGAAAAAAGTTTTACAACCTATTTTAAAATATAAGTTTCAATGTACTCGCAAACCGGCTTGAAATATCAATTCATTTTAATTAAAGCTTTTGTTGCACCTATCATTGTAAGTAGGTTTATGCAATTTCAGTAAATTGCAAGTTCCAAGTCACTGAGCAAGCTGTATCAAGTTTATAGATTTTGTATAGGTACAACTAGCTTGTTACATCTTTATTAATCTTTAAAAAAAACAATTGGCATTATACATTATTTATTGACTGCTTAAAAATTTAATTTTTAAATGTATATTACACAAGCACATACCTAAACAAATACTGGCTTGATTCCTTATACTATTGATGATCTGTGACAATTTTTGAAAGCCAAAGTAAATTAAAAAAGTCAATTTATTTCAATTATTCATAACAATAATCAATTAATTCAATAACAATTTTTATATTGTCAATTGTGTAATTAAATTATAATAGGTAATATTATATTGGTATATGTATTTACTGATATTGTTTGCAATGATATTTCTGCTATCTTCTCCATTTATACTGCACTAACTAACTATGTATGATGCTATATTAAACACTTACAGGCGGATAACAACCGGCTCAGGCCAGCGGTAAGCTTATATTTATTGATATAATATAGGTTTAGTAGAATAGATACATGTATAGAATAGAATAGATTTAACATAATATTTGTTATTTAATCACTGCTTGATGCATGTCTATTAAAATATACCAGTCTATTTGTAAGTCAGGACTATGGTGTATTTTTTAATTCCTACTAACTTGAACAATATTATTAAGAACGGTCTTGTTTTTATGTTATTACATCTTAGAATATTTAGTTAAATTTTATTCATTGTGTTAAACTCCATGAGAATAACCATTGATCAATTCATAATATTGTGATAATGAATGTTGGGTGGGAGATGCTAATACTTTTTTGTTGGTTTTTTAATTTGTAAATAAATGAAAGCATGTTAGTGTATGTTTTAGCAATCTTGTTTATTCCATCGTAAATCGTAATTTATACTAAATACAATTTATTTCATGAAACCATGGGGTCCCATCAGGTACAAACAAAAAATAGCCCGAAATTGAAAAAATGTAATAATCGTGTCTAGAGAGTTACAGTGTATTCATTTGGCCCAATACTTCGCCAACACGCAATAAATGTCGCTTGATAATCTTGCGTTATGCAGAAATAAAATAATTCGTAAAATAGCCCGTGTTATTCCGTTGTATGGGATGAGGCATCTGTACTGTAGGTATTATATTATCTGGGCATGAAACGCATTTACTGAATAAATTTAAATAACTCGCCAAGTGCCAATCACACTCGGGCACGAAGGGTTCCGTCCCTTAAATATTGATTTTATTCTGTTTTTTTTAGTATTTACCGTTATAGCGGCAACAGAAATAAATTATCACCAAAACATTATATTTTATAGTTTCCAGTGGCACTGCACAGTTACCTATACAGTTCAGCTGATATAAACGGCCTTGACACTCAATATCAGACGTACGACTAGCTCGTCACGTCATTAATTAACATAATAAAAAAACTAATATCAAAATCATTCGATTCAACTACGTTACGCGCCTGCAATCTTCATAATTTTCAATAAAAAAATATTTATATTTGCACTCTTTACTCTTTAATAATCATCAATAAATAATGTACTATCATACGCAAATACTTGTTTTGTATCTGGGTGTTGTGGGAGCATGGTCCTCGTAGTTCCTTGGTCCCTAGATACAGGTCATCCAAGTTAGGGTCCAGGATCTATTTTCCTATTATATACATAATTGTATGTAATCGTTGGGCATTGTTTATACACTCAATTTATGCTAACGAGTATCCTGTATTTATATAACGTTATATCACGTAACAGTTAACATTATCGCATTGATGGATAATATTGATTGTAATAGTTATCTAATTAATCTAATTTTCCTTTTTTTCACTTGTAATGCTAACTGTCGCTTTCATATTATTCCGTCAGCCAGCGTAAGAAGGCTGACTCATCTCTTGTGACACACCTCTAAAAATGTATGGTACTTATACGTGTAATTTTGTCATTGCATCGTGAAAAGTACGATGTTATGTTGATATTATTCCGATATAGAGTATCTATTTAACTTTTGCGATGGTAACAATAGATAGTGTTTTATATTTATATATGAACAAATATCTAATCGAATAATTGTTTCGGTACTTGTTTATCGAGTATTTGTCGTATGTTTTTAATTTTGATATAGGGTTTATTCGGGAAATTTTTAAATAAGCACAGAAATGAAATATATAAAACTATTTTCTGTAGATTCATGTGCAAAAGCAATTTATTTGAAAATTTCAGCTGTCTACGTATCACGGTTAACAAGATACAGCCTGGTGACAGACAGACAGACGAACAGCGAGCGGAGCCTTAGTAATAGGGTACGCTTTACCCTTTGGGTACAGAACCCTAAAAAGCTCTCATCAACACAGTTTGAGGATTATATTTTTTTTTAATTCGTATACATATAGGTCCCATCTTTGAAATAATCAACCGTTTTTCGTCATCTTGAATAACAATAGGTAGACAATTACGTTCGTAACGATAGCTTATCGCAAGTTAATATTTATATTGTCGTCGCTCCTCCATTAGTTGTCCGTACTGCTAAACGTTGAGTGCGCGTGCGCGGAGCGTTTCCCGCCATAACTGACGAATGGGATGAGAGTGCAGTGACATTTGACTTTTTTTGTGATTTGAGCCATGGATTTATTGAGCAAGGTGGTACCTATATTTTTTATTATACATATCGATTACTTATTATTTATTTTTGTCGCGTAAGGAGCTATGGAGAGAACTATCCTCTTAGTTTCCCTGCGAGATTAGATCCGGAACGAGGAAATCCGCAGAAGGACTAAAGTGACCGATATAGCCCTTAAAATTAGCAAGTTCAACGGGCAGGCCACATCGCCCGCAGAACTAAAAAGCGATGGGGAAGAATGGTTCTCGAGTGGCGACCACGAACCCGAAGACGCAGCGTAGGCAAACCCCCCTTTAGGTGGACCGACGACCTGAAAACCGCGGGGAGCCGATGGATGCAGGAGGTGAGCAGCCGTTCAAAGTGGCGCTCTCTGGGGAGGCTTATGTTCAGCAGTGGACATCTACAGGCTGTTGCTGTTTAATTTATTTTTGTAGCCATGGTGCTGACTGCTGTATTGTAATTTACCTTTTATTTTATGACTTGGATGAAAGTATACTTAGGGTTATGGTAAATGCTGCTGTCCAATTTGAGATTTTCGTATCGTGTCTACCTCGCACGGTTGTAGCCTGACGTCCTTTTAGTATTTTATATATTTAACAAGCATTTAAACATTGAGTTAAGAGTTAAATAATAAATACAAACTACAATACAAATAACTGGCCGCGACGATCGCTGTGTAGCTCTACGTAGCATAGGCATTATGCACACATGTAGGTTTATAATTATCTGTGGTTTGTACATTTCAAAGACTACCCACTACCTGAGGTAATAATAATTGCTAATAAATAATCTTTATTATTTTTAATTTATTGATGGGTAATTATTTTATTACAGAAAATTGTGGAATGTAATATTTATCGCTATTTGTTATGACTAGTAGGTAACTATTTTAATATCTGTGGTTATGACAGAATCTAGAACCTACCTACCTATTTTTCAAGACCGAACCTTTTTATTACAAACAAAGTGTCTTTAGCTTTACCAAGTACAATCATTATATTTATTCTGTGGCTTTACTGTAATTTTTCTAGAATACTCTGTGGACATCGGGGTCAAGACTTGTTACTGATAAACTAATTAACGTGTCGGTCTGCCTGTCGCTATGCAGTCTGCATCGGTGTCATTGAGATACAACTATGTTTTTAATTGGGTTCATTTCATATGTAAAATAATAACATACTAACATATACTGTTTTATAATAGATTCGTTCTTGTAATATAAATAGCTGAAACTATTTAACTTTGACTGGCCTGATAGCTCAGTTGGTATTAGCTCAGCCTTCTGGGTTCGATTCCTACCTAGGACCAGCCCCCCTATTACGAACGAGCTAGCAGCTCACTGCTACAACTTCAACTGCTGGGACTGCTGTCAATTTTCATACAATTTTGACAGCAGTTCGTAATAGGGGGGGGCTGGACATACATTTGTGTGGTGAACATAGGTCTTGGTGTTTGTTCTGTGTCTGGGTGTTATATTGTATTCTATGTATGTACTTATAAACAAAACGTATTATAAGTATTCTATCAGTTAAATGGTTCCCATAGTACACCCTTTGCTTAGTTTGGGGCTAGATGGCGCTGTGTGTAATGTCTGCACATATCATTATTAATCTGGACTCGTTTTCCTTAGGTACAGTCGCCTTCACTATAAGTACCTACTTATACATTTCATAAAGTTCCAAACATTGTCACTAAATTGAATTACTCAAAAATTATGTAACCATACATTTTTTTCACTATTAAATGTAAATCAAATCAAATAATTATTTATTGGTCTGAAAGGGTTTACACATCTTAATGAGTTCATAGACTCCCGAACTAGTGAGAACACTGTATTTCAGGAGCCAAGGCTTCTCCCATCGACGAAATGAGACTATTAGACCAAAAAATAAGACTGACACAATATAATAATAATAATAATAATAAATATTTATTTGACTAAAGAAATAATACAAAATGTAAAATAGGTACATCGAAGCTTGTTACAGTGTAAACAGGATACATTATGTAAAGGAACTCTGAATCCCACACTAGGACGACCTGTGTCGTGGGATTTAGTGCCTTCCGATATCAACATTTTATAAAATGTACGAGTTGACGTAACGCAAAAAATAATAAATAAATACATAAAAGTAAAAAAAGGTAACAAAGTAAAAAAAAAAAGAAAAAAAAAGGTAAAATAAGTACATTTTGTGAAAAATAAACAAACAATTCAAACACTCACTTTTGCGGTGGTGCATGGTGGTGTGTACTGTGTGCTGTGTGTTGTGTATGTATATGTATTTTAAAAATTATGAAATGTACTTATTAGTGCAGGCGACTGTACAGTAATTGCATGCTGGTAAACTGATCCTCTATAAGAAACCTAGTAATTATATTTTACGGATACCAGTGGTCAAGGATACCTACTTAGGTACATAGTCGTTCTCCATTTAGCTTAGTCACCAAGTTAAACTATAAGTAGGAGCAATGGTTGTATTACAGCTTTTGATTATACTGGAGTCATTAGATGACTTTGTTTTTTTAATCAGCTACGACATCCGCGCAAATAAATTAATATTATCATCCGATACATCCGGTACCTAACCGGTACATAAAAAATAAATAAATAAAACTACAGACAAATGACAGCTTCTGTGGTGTGGTGGTTGAGCAGGTCGGCTCATAACGCGGAGGCGGCGGGTTCGATTCCCGCGACAGGACAAGTATTTGTGCACATAAAAAAAGCGCAAATACTTGTGCTATGTCTGGGTGTTGTGACAGCATGGCCTTCGTAGTTCCTGGATCCCTAGATACAGGGAATTCTAGATAGGGTCCAGGATCTATGTATGTGATCGTTGGGCGTTATTAGTTATTTGATTTATTAAAAACATATCTTACCTACTTTATTAAGTGTATATGTCACCGGCTTATTGTAAAAACCGTTTGTTTATAAAAAAACGAAATTAAAACCGGTTATTTATAAACCGTCGATTTATTGCAAACTGACGATCTGTCTTACAATAAAACGGATGATTTTTCGATTATCTGTAAATAGTCGGTCGGCGGAGAGATTATAAAAAAACGGGTTTAGCGTTTACTTGTGAACAAACCCGTAATTTGCGATAATTTATTATTTTTGTAGAGTCACTAGTGGCTAGCTAGTAGATTACGACGAGCGAAGCGAGGAGAAGTGTTAGGTTAGTTTTGACCACACTAGAAGTACACAATTACGAAAAAACGAAGTGATGCCGATTAATTATAAATAACCGAAATGTCGACCGTTTTATTGTGAGACACATTGCCCGTTTGCAATAAATCGACAGTTATAAATAACCGCGTTTTTTTATAAACTAACGGTCCTTACAATAAGACGGTGACACATACACCATTTCAACAGCAAAAAAGTACCTACAATTAACATGAAAATGGTCGACTACTTATTTTGTTGCTTATAGTTATTTTTTTTTTAATATCTACCTTTACTATTTCATCGGATATGAAGTCTACTTTTATCGTAACATAAAACCGTTTTAAAAATGGTGTTTAACAATTATGCATAAAAAAAAATATCGATCATACTTATATATAGGTATATATTATTTTTACAACTCCCATTAATAGATTTATTAATGCTTTATAGGTTTAGCTACCCAATAAAACTCATTGCTGTGCTACTAACATTTTCTGACTGATTTTACTGAAGTCGTATGTAATGTGATAGTATATCACATTACATATGCCTTATAAAATGCGTAAGGTATTTGTACTCTGTATGTAAAGTAACTGCGCAATTCATTGATGCCAATTTAACCTTGTCACTACTCTAGTGGCTGGACAGGCAATCAGACATACATGTTTACACTAGGGTTGCCTTCCTTTAGAGAAAACGAATCACTGATTTGGTTAATTAATTATATTAGATATATTGCACGTCTTTTTTATTATTTGTATTTAGTGTCTCAATCAATCATGATTGATTGATTGAGACAATCAATCAATCAATAAATGATCAATCATTTATTTATTTATTTGCAAGAATACACTGTTAATTTGGGTACAAGATCATAGAGTAAGTAGTGGACACGTGGATTCAGCCTGCAAGCTTCTATACAAAAATATTTTTGTAACTAGTACATGTTACATTTTCCTTGACACTATAGAAACATTTGCTTAACAGACAGTCACTCAAATGATTTTTAAACATATTTCCTTCTAAAGATTTGAGTTCATTTGGTAAATTATTAAAAATAGTTATACACATATTATATACGTTTTTCTTATAAATACACACAGTATACAGTATTAGTGTTAAGGATATAGAAATATTAGGAACCAGGTACTACGAGTAGTAATATTCATCCAGTTCCAGAGTTCCAGCGTATAAGGTATCTGCATTTCAAACATCAACATTTATTCAGTAGTTATCGAGATATAAGGTAACAAACATACACAAACATTCACACACACAAACTTTCGCATTTACAATATAAGTTGGAAATTAGGATTAGGATGTTTATATTAGATTAGGTTTACCAGCTCGTCACGTCAGACATTCTCATAAAAAAATAAAATAAAAAAACCCTCAAACAAATATTTAGAACAGATTAGTATATTAGTACCTAATTTAAATAAATAAATATGTGTGGACAATTCACACAGCAACAAGCATAACTTGTACTATGCGAACCAGATAATAACTGTTATAATACTTGATAAATTTTTATTTGTAAATACATAAATAGAATACAATATAACACTACAATATATTAGTACCTATGCATCAATAGTGTGATTAAAAATAATAAAAACAACACCAATAATCCGAACTTTACTAATTTTCCAGTAATTTTATTCTCCGCGACAACCCTATGTTCAATCGATAGTAATTTTCTTAATTGATGTCCATTTTCACGGTTTGTTTGAGCCACGGCTAAGTAGGTCAATTGGTTGAACGCAAATACGTCGACGTATTTTATACGAAAAAAAATCATTTTAGTTTTCCAAATTATATTTTTCTAAAGTAGTCAAATGACATGATGAGCCAGTCGTTCGTCTGGTGTTCAATATCGCGGCTGCTCATAACAGATTGCAGTGTCACCTGGAACTCTAAATTAATGTGTGGCACTGCGCAAGTCATCCATCACACAGTAGTAGTTGTTGATGATGCGTGATATCAATATCACATCATGCATTATGCATATACATAAATAATATGATATATTGTACTCTCATAGCAAGTAAAATAAAACCCACAGAAAGAGAAAAATGCTAGACGCGCTGTTATTAATAGTTTATATTGATTTATATTTGTGTGTCGGGTCCGATAGCTCAGTTGGTAGTGTACTACCCTTCTGAACTGAGGGCTGCGGGTTCGATTCCTACTCAGGACATAACATTTGTGTGATGAACATCGATGTTTGTTCTGTGTCTGGGTGTTATATTGTATTCCATGTATGTATGTATTTACAAACAAAAAGTATCTAAGTATTGTATCAGTTATCTGGCTCCCATAGTACAAGCTTTGCTTAGTTTGGGGCTAGATGGCGCTGTGTTGTATATTATAACCCAATAAACTAATAGCCGTATATTTTTTGCAGTAATACGTATAATCAAATTATTATTTATTTATTAAAATTTATTCAATAGCACACAAAACAATCAATCGGTATTCGGTACATCTACAAAATATCAAAATAATGATTAAGATTTTTTATTTATTATTGCTGGGGAAAGGAAACAATTTTTTTATTTTCTAGCATAATTATATACCTACATCGTCCCCCCTTTAACATAAGAATATAATAACTTGACAAAAGAATACCATATTAAATTTAGAATAATTAAAAATAATTACTAGAATATAATATAATCATTACCATAGTTATTATTTGGTATAATCTATGATTATAATGACATACGAGTGCGTGGGTGTAGGTAAATACATATTATATAACAATATGTACATTAATTATGTACCTACTATTTAATCTTAAACACTATTATCGAGCTGAACCGTGAACCCTAGTCAAGGTTTAAAGGTCAGAACGAGAATATTCTACAAAATAATTAATAGGGTAGTTTAAATTAAAACTACACTATAATAATGATTTTTTCCCTATGACAAGTAGCGGTTGGTTAGACTTTTAAAATTAATTAATAAGGGCATTTTTTTTATCGTTATAGAAAAATAATTTCAACATAATTATAAAATATGACTGTAATACCTATTGTGCGTGTGCGCATGTAATATTAATTTATTTGTACAACTAAATTCGGTTCTTATCATAAGCACTCAATACTCATAGTTTATCATTCTTATCACTTATTCAATGCGATTATAATAAAATACGTAATAATAATTATCTCAACTTGTATTTGTAATACAACGAAATGCCTAGCTTTCGACACAACCAAAATTCGGCTCAATAAGATAAATACTACAGCCAAACAAAAAAATAAAAATCAGCGTCAGTCCATAATCGTACTCCGGTAGAACGACACGAGATTGGCGTTATAAAGATAATAAAACCGTTTTCGAGGATTTTTACTGTGTTGATAATTTTTGTGCTATTCTATTTGCAATGACAGTTGGAAGTGAAGTGATGCGGTCTTGGGTACGTAACTTTCTTTTTCTGTGTAATTATAATAAGTAGGTACCCAGGTTTAGGTATTTTATTGACTTTACGATACATGCTATTGTAATCACAACGGCGACATGAAAAACTGAAATAATAAATACTGAATAGCTAAATCGTGATTATTATCGTTGGCAACGGGTTAGTTTATGGTCTACCTTCATTTGCGAATAATTAGATAAGTATTTAAGTAAAGATATTGGATTGGTTGGAGAAGTCCGGTGAGTTGGAGGGCGCGGGTTCAAATCCCGCTGGTTGCTAACATTTTGAGGACTATAATATCTTTATAGATATGCCTAGTGTGGTTTACACTTTAAAATCATTCCCATAAGTAATTAAGTAGTAATTAATAAATAAATAACAATAAATGAATATATTAATAATTAAAGTTGTTGATATATTTTCGGTACAAATAGTCTCTTGTAATTATAAATAAATAAACAAATACTTAATAATAATAAATAATGCGATAGTTAAAGTTTTCTTTTAAAAATACACAATTACCTATTGAGTTGGGAAAAGATAGCACTCATTGACATTATAATATAGGTACATAATATAACGGTTAAAAACATATTTTCATGTAATTGTAACAAAAACTACAAATTAGATATCGTTATTTATGAGACTAGCATATAAGATAGTTAGTATATAAGATAGCTTATTTCTTAAGCCAGTGAACTTACTGGCTTAAAAACAAAATGGTTAATTATGCTTATCAGTAGTCATTAAGCGATAATATATAAACATTGCACCTTCAATGTAATATTGTAATTTTGTTACATATACCTATATGTACCTATATTATATAGTAAAGTACCTATATGTATTTTACGTACATAAAGTATTTAGTATATATTGTATGTCACCGTCGTTTTGTTAAAACCGTTTGTTTGTAAAAAACGAGAATACAACCGGTTATTTATAAACTGTCGATTTATTGCAAATGGACAGCTTGTCTTACAATAAAACGGATGATCTGTAAATAGTCGGTCGGCGGAGAGATAAAAAAAAACGGGTTTTAGTAGCGTTTACTTGTGAACAAACCCGTAATTATTGCGGTAATTTATTATTTTTTTAGAGTCACTAGTGGCTAACTAGTAGGTTACTATTGCCTACGAAGCACTCGACACAGCAAAAGTAATTAAAAATCCAAAAATGCACTTTTACTGGTTTTTTATTATTGACCGGAAGGAAGGTGGGTATGACAAAATATTACAACGGGCAACGCGCGTCGTGCGTCGAGGTGGCGCAAACGACGACTAACTGGTTGTAAAGGCGGATAGCTAGCTACCCCTCCACCTCAGCACGCACCCCGCACGCTGCCTTCGACAATGACAATTTAAAATTAACAATAAACAATACATGACCCTTCCTTTTTAAAAACGGGCAAACCATCAGATATTGACGCGTCGCCAACAGTTACGACGGCGAGCGAAGCGAGAAGAAGTGTTAGGTTAGTTTTGACCACATTAGAAGTACACAATTACAATAAAACAAAGTGATGCCGATTAATTATAAACAACCGAAAATTCGACCGTTTTATTGAGACACATTGCCTGTTTGCAATAAAACGGCAGTTTATAAATAACCGCGTCTTTTTATAAACTAACGGTTCTTATAATAAAACGGTGACATGTATATAAGGAATAACAGCTATTTGGTATGCCAGTGAAATATTAAGTAAGTATACACGTTACAGCAAAAAATTACTTACCCTGGCATAGTTTCTTTTTTAGGCTTCTGTACCCAAAAGGTAAAGCAAACCCTATTACTAAGGTAACCGCTATCCGTCTGTCACCAGGCTGTAGGTATCTCATGAACCGTGATAGTTAGACGGTAGAAAATTTTCACAGATGATGTATTTCTGTGGTCGCTATAACGAAAATCTATACTAAAAAACAGAATAACATAAATTTTATGGGGGCTCCCATATAATGATATAACAGACGTGATTTTTTGCTCGTTTTTATATATTATATGGTACGAAACCATTTGTGCGCGAGTCCAACTCGCACTTGGCCGGTTATTAACCTACTTTATGGAAATAATATAAACTTGTTAATTTTTGTAGCAGGCAGCTAGCCTATTGACTATTACAGGATTATATTACGTACACAGCATGAACTTGAATTTTATATACAGGGTGTAATTTAATTCATTAGCATAAATTGAGCCCATGATAGTACATCATTTATAGATGATTATTAAAAGAGTATAAATGAAAATATTATTATTGAAAACTATGAAGATTGTCGCGAAGCCTAACGCAGTTGGCACGGATGGTTTTGATATATTTAAGTTTTTATACCTTGTATGTACTAATTAAAAACAGTACTTCATTATTTTAATTAAATTTTGTATTGTAGCATTTGATTAAGTAAGTTATTCCATTTTTGTAGTTATTATTATTACCAAACCAATGTGTTAGAATACAAAAATTTTGGTCCACACGTGACCGGTATCAGGAGTAGGTACCTAGTTTCAAAGGATGCTAATGAATTCAATTACACCCAGTATATTTTATTTTATTTATCCATCCAATAGCCAATAATAAAAACCACCTATAATAACCAATCAAAGAGTATAATCGTTAAGGATACAGCCATACCGAATGATTGATTATAATTTGTTTACATTTCACGGTGATTCGTAGATTTCGTGTTCTGAACGATGACATAGCAACTGTAATTCAATCTGTGATACCGTGCGAAATCGTGACATGGCAGGTTTTACAGCATTGATGTGGTGATGACATGACGGCAGTCATATTATGACATTGGCTATGAGAATATAGTTATTTTAAATGATTGGCATACGTAATCAATACATATAATATTACTGTATCTGGGCTAAATCTGTAAATTGAAAATTTTTTGAAAATTTTGCTTTACACCTCTAAGTCGATATAAAAATATAAACATTTTTTTTTAATTTTTTGTCTGTCTGGCTGTCTGTCTGTCCCTTTGAACACGTATCACGCTGGAACTACTGAACGGATTTGGCTGTGGTATGGTTATAGCTGATTATGCAGAATAACACTATAGGTGGTAGCACTTTTCTGCAAAGTTCGTCCAGGTAGGTACCACCGCTCTGCTAGTTATTCTGCCGCCAAGCAGTAGTGTGCAAGCACTACTGTGTTCCGATTTGAAGGGTATTGTAGCTAGTGAAATTACTGGGCAAATGAGACTTTATGACCTGATTTCACAGTGTAGGAATCTGATTACTAGACTGTGTGATGTCTCAGGATGACGTGCGCAGTGCAGTGTCACGCAAAACTTTATTATTTTAAAGTTCCAAGTGACACTGCAACTGTTATGGGCGGCCGTATTGCTTAACATCAGGTGAAAGACCAGCTCGTCACGTCATTTATTCTCATAAAAAAAACTTAGTATACGTTTTGTTTTCTAAAACGGCCAAGTGCGGGTTGCCCAAGCAATAAGGATGTAATTTTTATTCAAGATTTATTATATGTATTGATTTTTGTTGGTTATTATAATTGTTTTGTTTATCAATTAATTTCGTAAAAAAAAAATAAAAAAATAACCGTCGTAAGGGATGATAGAAGAGAAACCTTTCCCTTCTCTCTTACCCATAAACAGAGTTGAGACTTAAAACTAATTAACCCGTGCAAAGCCGGGGCGGGTCAGCTAGTACATTAAATAAATAAATAAATAAGTCTTTATTTCACACAAACACGAGAGGATAGGGGTCGGTGATCCACGCAGCCGTGTAAGGCTTTTGAAGTTACAATTGGGAATTTCATGTCCGATTGCCACCCGGGGGAAATCCATGTGGGGGCAACTGGGAATATAATATATAGATCGCTTAAGAGTATAGTATATTTATATAAGTTTCTCATTATTATGTTCCGTGTTATATTGTTCCTTTCGCGATATTGTATATCGGGAATAAAGATCATTTCATTTCATTTCATTTATAATATTTATTTTTTATAAATAGAAAAATCCTTGTAACGGTAGTACATAATATATATAACTCTATGTACAACAGCTTGTTTGTTATTTTTGCGTTTGAAACCGGTTAGAAAAGGAGTTTTTACGTTATTTGTATAAATAATTTTAGTCCTACCAAAGACCTTGTTTTTTGCACCATAAACAAAGCACACGCGTGTAATCTTCAGAAACTAGAAATGGTAATTATTTTGTTTATGGACTTAGTTAGCCCTTTAAAGTGTTATGAAATCGGTGAGTACGTAAATTAAACTTGTCTAAATTCCAGACAAAACTGTTATTATCTTGAAATTTGGGGTTTACCAGTTGTAGGTATGGTTTATATAGGAACAGTAGGCCTAACACGAATACATACGCGCAAGTAAGTGTGACGTTAACGTAAGGCAATTGTATGGCATTTGATCAGCGCCCCATACAACTGCCTTACGTTAACGTTACACTTACTTGCGCGTAAATATTCGTGCTAGGCCTACAGTAGTATATAGAGATATTATTAATCAAATAATCAAGCATGGGTTTTTGCAGTTTTATTTGCCTGCTGTTTATGAATGATATTTTATTATACTAAAATATCCTATCGATTATTTATAGGATGCGTTACTAATAAAAGAAATGGCATGTTTAAACAACACCATTTTTTAATTTAACCCAATTTTATATATATTTTTTTTTTATATGTTGGCTCCACACATAGTGTATTTAGCCAGTGTCAAGTATTGTATATTTTTATCGAGTTTTAGAATATTTTACGTAGTCAAGTTTTAGTCATAGTCCAGTCTAAGTCATGCTCTAGTAAAGTGGTGGCAACTTTACTAGAAGCTTCTATAGAATTTTGGAAGCAACACGAAAAACCACGTTACACCACATTATACCACTTGCCCTCACTCATGCTCGTAATTCAGCACTTAATGCGTAAAACGCCACCAATTTTAAACATTAACACTGGAAAAAGCACAAGTTTTGAGAAATAATACAATGCAACGACGTGAACTTTTTCACGTTCCCGCCAAAACTCCCAATTTTATATTTTGGTTGGTTTTGGTAGTGGCTAGTGATGGATTAATTAGCATTCGCATTCATTTTTAGCATGTGAAAACTCAGTTAGCATTTTGCAAATTAAATGTAGCTGCGAAATTCTGTGAAATATGTAATTTCATTTCAATTAATTTAGTTCAGTTTGAATTTAATTTTTAATATAAAGTTTCATTTCATGTTTCATTTCTTTTTCATTTAACTTTAGCAAATAGCATAGCAATAGCATGCTAAGACTCGTGAATTAGCATGTTCATGAAATTTGCGCAAAATCGCATTAATTGCCATCGCTAGTAGTGGCTAGTGAGTAGTTAACTAGGTATCTATGTGAAATATGAGTGCTGTGGAGCGAGTGTGGATCAGTGGTAACCCGAGCGACTTTCAAACTGACGCGCCCTGGTTCGAATCCCGCTCAACTCTGAACCAATGACTACAAATTTTGTGTTGAATTTGCACTCGCTCATACAAACGGTGAAGGAAAACATAGAAAAAAAGAAAATAACATTTATTCAAAGTGAGGAAACCGACATATACAAGAATCAGGAAAATTCGAGAACATTTGTCATCCACCAACCCGCACTTGGCCAGCGTGGTGGATTATGGCCTACACACTACATGTGAGAATAGGCCAGTGTCCCAGCAGTAGGAATGGATTGGGATGATGACGTCATGAAGTCAGCGATAAAAAAATGTCAATAAAACTTAATTTTCCTGTACTGTGTATCTTTAAACTCATTATTTAGCACGTACAATTATTATTTATCGACAAGTTACCTAATTTATGCTTAGCATTGTATGTCATTGACCTGACTGTTCCTTTGTTTGGTCTAAAATAGGTTTATTAACGAGTCGAATCGTCGAATTTGGCAGTCACAGAGTCCTAATTATAATATAACGCAACGCGCAACGTAGGTAACTATCGATAAATGCATACGTACCTAATTATCTATAGTAAGAGCCAAGTAGATGGCTCAAGTCGCGGGCTACCTCTTCACGGGATCAACTTTTTACAATTAAAAAACCTGCCACCATTTGCAACGCGTGACAATTTTTTTTATGAGAATGAATGACGTGACGAGCTAGTCGTTCACCTGCGACACGTGTGTGTGTGTTAAGCGACACGGCTCTCCATAACAGTTGCAGTGTCACTCGGAACTTTTATAATAAAAGTTTCGTGTTGCAGTGCAGTGTGCACGTCATCTTGAGACATCACACAGTCTAGTAGGCAGCAATGGCAACATATTGGGCTGAGACGACAATCATCTGGTATTAAAAACTACATTTACTATGCTTATTCTTTAACATTTTTTCCCCTTTCAGATCCGGAGCCACCAGCGCACGCCTTCAGGGTCGCGCGACTTCAAGGAGGCAACCAAGAGAGATGCCCTCGCCAGGCTCGAAGTGGAGTTGGAACGGCTGCTGACCACAGCGCCTGACAACCGGAAACCTTTGCTGGAGAAGGAGTATAGGGGGTTCAAGAACCTGTTCCGCAGGTTCCTGGCTGAGCGTGAGTTTTGTGCCGACCATTTATAAACAGAAACGATAACTAAAGTCACCGATATAACTTTCAAAAGTAGCAAGCTGAAATAGCATTGGACAAGAGGTACTTATTCTAAGAGACAGGCCATATATCGCTCGCAGAACCGACAACCAATTGGGAAGAAAGGTTCTCGAGAAGCGACCACGAACCAAAAGACGCAGCGTAAGGCCCACTAGGTAGATAGAAAAAATGGTACTCTCTATATATATTTCTCTGTATAATTCTCTCCATAGATATACTCTCAACTGCCCCGTTAACGTCCCCATTGATGAAGACATGGGTTTAGGTTTTGGGCAGTCTGAGTTTGCCGAGATAGGTTATAATATAAGGCAAGGCGGGAGGCGAAGCGAATTCACGCCAGTGGGGACGTTAATGGGGCAGTGGGGGATATACCAACAGAAATGAATGAATGAGAATATGTCAGCAGTGGATGCCTTCAAGCTGATGTTAATGGTGGTGATGATTTACCTACAGTTCTTGTATACTGGGTGTAATTGAATTCATTAGCATCCTTTGAAACTAGGTACCTACTCCTGACACCGGTCACGTGTGGACCAAAATTTTTGAATTCTGACACATTGGTTTGGTAATAATAATAACTCCAAAAATGGAATATGTTACTTAATCAAATGCTACAATACAAAATTTAATTAAAATGAAGTTGGTACTGTTTTTAACTACATATAAGGTATAAAAACTTTTAAATGTATCAAAATCATCCGTGCCAACTGCGTTAGGCGCCGCGGCAATCTTCATAATTTTCAATAAAAATATTTTTATTTACACTCTTTACTCTTTAATAATCATCTATAAATGATTTACTATCATGAGCTCAATTTATGCTAATGAATTAAATGACACCCTGTAGATAGTTCTACATAGATAGATATTATGTTGTCTGTTTTTCTCGAAGTGCTCTCTCCAGACCCCCTAGAATGCGCACCGCGAGAAAACTAGTCGTCGCTGTTAGAGTGAGACACACTTAGGCGCTACCATAGTCTTGTCACGGTCTCTCACGAGATAGTGTCGAGAAAATTTTGCCGCTGTGCGCATGCTAGCCGGGCAGTACACGTATTCAAAAATAATCCGAACGTGAAAAAAATGTAGTGATCGTCTCGTGAGCGTTACTAGTTAGTGTCCAGTGTATTCATTTGACCTAATACTTCGTCCAAACGCAATTAATGTCGCTTCATAATCTTGCGTTACGCAGAAATAAAATAATTCGTAGAACAGCCCGAGTTGTTCCGTTGTATGGGATGTACTTAAGTATTATCTGGGACATAGCTAAACAAGCCTGGTTTTGTTTTTTCTAGAGGGTCCATCAGTAACATGGGAGAAGATCGAGAAGCTTCCAGAGGGAGCGGTCATAGACTACACAACTCTCCCCACCCCGACCACAGATAATATCCACCACATGCTGGACAAACTGGTGGTTGTGAAGCTGAACGGTGGGCTTGGGACCTCCATGGGGTGTAAGGGTCCAAAGTCTGTGATACAAGTTAGGAATGAGCTCACGTTTTTGGATCTCACCGTGCAACAGATTGAGGTAAGACTTTTATGGTCGTTTTATGGACTTTCGTTTCCTGACGAAGTTAGAGCATGTGGAACTTTGAATTTAATATATCATGTACTCCGTTTCATTAACTTGCTTGCGATGACCGCGAATACAAGATAAATAAATTCAGCTGTATAGAAAAAGAAAACGCAAATACTTACCTCAAAAAATTAGCTTGTGCCCATTTTGCACCGTTTCAATCGATTATATATTTACAAATAATAGTGTACGCCCAACAAACGTTAAACGTGCTTATCGGGCCCTGCCCTACACCTTAAAACGGAAAATTATGTCATCGATGTTTGTTCTGTGTCTGGGTGTTATATTGTATTCTATGTATGTATTCAAACAAAAAATAAGTATTGTATCAGTTGTCTGGTTCCTATAGTACAAGCTTTGCTTAGTTTGGGGCTAGATGGCGCTGTGTGAAATGTCCACACATATTTATTTATTTATTTATTATCTTTTTTGTAGACTAAATGATGATAGGCTTATAATTTAGAAGAGCTCATTTTAGAGGATAACCTCGAAATGCTTTTAGAATTTCGGTACCTTACAAATAATGTACTGTTGTCAATTCCTTTCAGCATTTAAACAAGACGTACAAATGTAACGTACCTTTAGTCCTGATGAACTCTTTCAACACCGATGAAGACACGCAGAAGGTGATCCGCAAGTACAAGGGTCTGAAGCTGGACATCCACACCTTCAACCAGTCCTGCCATCCGAGGATCAACCGGGAGTCATTACTTCCGGTGGCTAAGACTGCAGACCCGCATGCTGATATTGAAGCGTAAGTTTGGACTTTAGTTCGTGATATTGGATAATAGATGGCGCCACTTGTATCATGATTTTAAATGTTTTTGGTTTGCAAAATATACCTACTTTGACAAATGGGGTAAATAATAGTAGCGGAGTAGGGGTGGGTTCCAGTTGGTGTTATTTTCGTTATTTTCTATCACCAAAAGTCGTTCCACTAACAATAAAAGTGATACTGTGAGAGTCTCTGACAGTTTGAATGTGATCGTTTTTTTCGTTCTTGGCATTCTTAGCAGCTGGATCGCACCCTAGATACCTACTTGCTTACGCGCCTTTTTATAGTAAACAATCCAAATACCTTCAAAATAACAGGCTAGATTTGTCTGTATTGGATAAGAGATGTCGCCACATACACCTTAATTTTCATTTTGTGTTGAATAAAGAAAGGCAATACTTTTCTCGCTTCGCGGTGAACCACATTTCATCTGAAGTTATTATCTAAGAATTCAATTTTAGTATTGACCCGTATCGGCGTCGCACTGCTCGATAGGCATGATGACTATTATTAAAAATGAACAAGTAGATATTAAAATATAAATATATAAATATGTGTGGAAATTTCACACAGCGCCACCTAGCCCCAAACTAAGCATAGCTTGTACTATGGGAACCAGATAACTGATACAATACTTATATACTTTTTGTTTGTAAATACATACATAGAATACAATATAACACCCAGACGCAGAACAAACATCTATGTTCATCACACAAATTTTTGTCCTGGGTAGGAATCGAACCCACAGCCCTCAGTTCAGAAGGCAGGGTTACTACCAACTGAGCTATCGGGTCCGTCAAATGATAGTGATATTATTTTCATAAAGAAGATTAAAAATGAATGCAATAATTGAAAAAATATGTAAAATCGGTAAATAAATCACGGAGTAATAAGCTTTTAAAGTGTCTACAGCAGGCATCTCCTGTCCCTTTCTTGCAAAACAGAGCGCCCCCACAGTTACTATGAAAAATCCACCTGTGACGTCACATGCCAAAGAGATTATATGTAAAGCTACCACAGCTTAGTAATGAGGTACTTTGAACGACCCAGCTCTGACGTCACTGGCTGTTTAAGCTATCTCTTTCTATTCCGGTTTTTAAAATGCTTATGACATTGAAATTTTGGAGTTTTGGCGGGAACGCGGAAAAGTTCACGTCGTTGCATTGTATTATTTTTTAAAACTTTTGCTTTTTCCAGAGTTAAGGTTTAAAATTGGTGGCGTTTTACGCATTAAGTGCTGAATTACGAGCATGAGTGAGGGCAAGTGATATAATGTGGTGAAACGTGATTTTTCGTGTTGCTTCCAAAACTCCATAGAAGCTTCTAGTAAAGTTGCCACCACTTTGCTGGAGCATGACTTAGACTGAACTATGACTACCTGCGACTGGACTATGACTATGACTTTGCGTGAAATATATTATAACACGATGAAAATATAATACTTGACACTGGCTAAATACACTATGTGTGGAGCCAAAATATAAGAAAAGAAAAACATTGAAATTTTTTGAAATATTTCGTTTTTGTTTTCACGAATGTTTGTCTTTAGAATAATATTATTAACCTATGCAAAAAAAAAGTATTCATCATGACTATTGTAATTTTCGTCTATGAACATTTTGCCAAATGTCTAAAGTCTAATGTAAAGTCCGGTCCATTCCAGCTGGTACCCGCCCGGTCACGGCGACTTCTACGAGTCGTTCCACAACTCTGGTCTCCTACAGAAGTTTATAAAGGAAGGTCGGACATACTGCTTCATCAGCAACATCGACAACCTTGGCGCTACCGTTGATCTGAACATCATGAGCCTACTCCTCAACCCTGATCCTCAGGTATGGTCCAATACCAAAATAACGAAAACCAAATATGTTCTGTACTACTAGGGGAGTACGAGTTTCGATAGTTTACTAAAACTTGATTCGTTTACGTTTTCTCCCTTTTCTTCCATACATTTCTGTGCAGCGCCTCTAGCGGACACGTTGATGAACTAAGTGGTAGGACTTTTCTGCAAAGTTCGTCTAGGCAGGTACCACCGCTTTGCCAGTTATTCTGCCGCCAAGCAGTAGTGTGCAAGCACTACTGTTTTCTGGTTTGAAGGGCATTGTAGGTAGTGAAAGTACTGGGCAAATGAGACTTTATGACCTAATTACACAGTGTAGTAATCTGATTATTAGACTCTGTGATGTCTCAGGATGAGTTCCGAGTGACACTGCAACTGTTATGGGCGGCCGTGTCACTTAACATCAGGTGAACGACTAGCTCGCACGTCATTCATTCTCATAAAAAAAACTAAACAAAAAATGGCAGCACAAATTTTAAATGGATTCGCGCGTATTTATTATTGGAAAACTCGTACCAGGGGTACTGATAATAACTCTAGTCTAATTAACCGAGCGAATGAAGTGAGCGAAAGTCTCTGCTTCAACTTGCCAAAATTTTGGTTTCGTCTGTCCGGATGTACGTACTCGCGTACAGGACGCGTTTTTCAACGAATCTTGATGGAACTTGGTACACAGGTTCTACAGGTCCAGGGAATTTTTTAGTCGTCGGCAATTTTTGATTGGGTTGGGGGTGTATTTGCTTCAAAAAGGGGAGAAGTTTGCTGCGGCGCCATTTACCGGCAAATTTTGATAGTATTCGGTAGAAATAGTGATTGCTCAAATAAGTATTTCGAATTATGAGTAAAATCGGTCAAGAGATCCTCGAGATCTAAGGTCGTAAGCTGAGTTCAGGTCGGGTCAATACCTAATTTTGAAAAGGTACCTACTGTCAGGTTTCTGAAAATTTGGTTGTGCAAGTATGTTACTCAATGAGGCGTTTTATTAAAAAAAAGCTGTAATTTTATAAAGACCCGATAGATGGCGGTAAAATGGGGTATTAAGTTCTTTCATTGTTAAGATAATTATGTATCGAGTTTAATATCCTATCCTTATTTTATGGAAGACATATTACTCTAATGGCTTTCTATCGACAAATCGACAACGTACTCTGTGATTTACTCAACTGATTTTGACATTTCCTTGTACTCTGTGGTTTGAAAGGTATGAATGAAGTTTGAAATACGTCGTTAGTACGCCATCTAGTGACAGAAGCCGAAACAGGTTGTTTTTTTTAAATAAAACTCCTCATTAGTTCGACGATTTTTACATAGATGGCATATTGTCCGTGTTCGGCAGTGGACTTTCTCTTGCTGGTGATGTAATAATAAATAATTGATTGAATCAGACGTTAACTCGCGGAAGTTCATCTTAAATACTAAATGAAACAAGAATATCTACTGTCATAACAACTATTTTTCTTATTCTTTGTCACATACATTTACCAGCAATAATCCCTTACAGCTTTCCCAATATAGATCTTAATCAAGTTAGAATCGGAATTACACTAGATATTCTTGTTTCATTTTGTATTTGTGATAAAAATTGTAAAAAGGTTTAGTTTATTTTGTGGTCGATACTAAAGATCTTTGATCGTTTCTTTTACAGAAACCAATCTCCGAATTCGTAATGGAAGTGACGGACAAAACGAGAGCCGACGTCAAAGGAGGCACCCTCATCAAATACGAAGACAAACTCCGCCTTCTAGAGATAGCACAAGTACCGAAGGAACACGTCGACGATTTCAAATCCGTCTCCCAATTCAAGTTCTTCAACACAAACAACTTGTGGGCGAAATTAGACGCTATTCAACGGGTCGTTGAACAGGGATCGTTGAATATGGAAATCATTGTCAACAATAAAACGTTAACCGATGGTTTAAACGTAATTCAGTTAGAGACGGCTGTAGGTGCTGCTATGAAATGCTTCGAAGCTGGCATCGGAGTAAACGTTCCTAGAAGTCGATTTTTACCCGTAAAAAAGACGTCGGATCTTCTGTTAGTGATGTCCAATCTATACAGTCTATCCCACGGGTCTTTGGTCATGTCTCCGCAAAGGATGTTTCCGTCAACGCCACTGGTGAAATTGGGTGACAATCATTTCGCGAAGGTGAAGGAGTTTTTGAATAGATTCGCGACTATACCGGATTTGATCGAGTTGGACCATTTGACTGTGTCCGGTGACGTTACTTTTGGCAGAGGAGTCGCTTTGAAGGTAGGTGTCTATTTTTTTTAAATATCTTGACCATGTAACTATTAAAAAAAGAAGGAGGGAATCCCGTCTGATCCGAAACTGAAGCACCCTTAGGAAGCCGGAACGCTTCGTACGTACGAGGCGGGGCACGCACACACTCACATCATAGGCAGCCGGTCGCCCTACTTTCATCTGACACACATATGTAATATGTCCGCCATTTTGGGCTTCAGTTCCATGTCAATCAAAACTCAATCCTTCTTTTTTTTATTTCATCCATGATCTTGACTATATCTTGTGAATAAAAGAAAATACATTTATTCGTGACAGTAACACACAACTTCTACCTTGTGTATTCTTCGGAAATTCCAGTTTCGATAAGTTATTTGGTACCTATCTCTAATAAATGCCTGTAAAAGAGTTTAAGACTATGATAAGTACATTTTTACCTTAATATTTTTAGAGCCAATTCATACCTTCAATTTAGTTCTAAGTGTACTTACCGGTGGCGCCACTAGTATCACTTTAAAAGCGCATATCTTGGAACGTGACACCGAGGGAAATTTTGTCTCATTAAAACCTTGTTCGTATTAGTGTCAGCTATCGATCTATATAGGTTTTTTAGTTGGCGCTATTTTTTTACAAAAAACAAGATGGCTGACAGTAGGTATGCCATGCTTTATAATAAAATATTCAAAGCTCTTTGGGACGTCTTTAAATGCATGACTTTTCATTTTTTCACCTTTACAATACACATCATCATCATCATCGATCCGAGACATCCACTGCTGAACACAGACCTCCCCCGGGGAGCGCCACTTTCAGCGGCTGCTCGCCTCCTGCATCCATCGGCTCCCCGCGGCTTCTACAAGATCGTCGGTCCACCTAGTGGGAGGCCTACGCTGCGTCTTCCGGTTCGTGGTCGCCACTCGAGAACCTTCTACAATACATATACCGTCCAAATATCTATTGCAATTAACGATAAAACCGCCCATCGTAGCCCTTTAATTTATACATTTTCTAATAATTTTCTTTCAACAGGGTACGGTGATAATTATAGCGAATCACGGGGACAGGATCGACATTCCATCTGGTGCTGTCTTAGAAAACAAGATCGTGTCGGGCAACCTTCGTATCCTGGATCATTAGAGTCAACTAGTAACTTTTGAAATTATAGCCAACTTTTGTGGCATACACTACGATGCCACAAACGTTGGCTAAGGTTGGGTTGGTAATAATGGTCATTGGTGTTACATACACTACTGCCACAAATGTATAAAACTATCACTAAATTATGGCTTATCTTGTTGGAAGCTGTAATTATGTCAATGACCATTATTACTAAACTTGTAGTACTATATAAAATAATAACCCCAGAAACTATGAATATGGCTAACTTTCCTGGCATATTAACTTGAAAAAAAAAAACCGACAGTGCCAATCAGCCCAACGTGTTTCTGAAGCAGTGATAAAGAATAGTTAATGGCCATTATTGTGTCTGATGGCCAATTTTGCGGAACCTAGTCAACGTTCAAATGGCGAAACAAACAACAGGCCAACTTTCCTGGCATAGTAATATTTTAACTTCTATGAGGTCAACTGTTCTGGCAATATTGTGATATTGTATCTGATGCTACAAAAACTGTAATTGCAATCAATGGCCATCATTACCTTGCGCTACTACGATCCGGTCAACTTTTTGGAGCCGAGTCTTATGGTCAACTTTTAATAAGCTCGTTCTTAGCGTAGTGACCTTTTAGTGATGTATTATCTGTGGTGATACTATTGTTAAAACAATTGTATGTCATTTTTTCTGGATCTGAAGATTATGGCCAACTATTTTTAAATGGCCAACTCTTCTATGGTGATAGTTTACTTTTTGTAATGAATTCTCTTATTTATTATACAATACGTACTCCTTAGTACTACCTACATATTATGTAATCATTTACATATTTTTTATAAGTACCAACGTATCACGAAAATGTAAGTGCAAATTATGAAGTTATTTAGGAAAATGTTTAAAACTGAAAATGCTGACATTAATTAAAGGAAATATTTCAAAAATAGTAATCAAAAAAATATTTTTATCATACTATAATTACTACAACCTATTTTTGCTAAGAAATTATAATTTTATGAGATTGAAAATGAAATACCAAATATTCTCATCACAATTTGAATTTATTTGTTTCTTTTTTGCTATGCTGTGAATAATTTTATTGTGAACTCTATTTTTATATTTAAAAATAGTTGTCATATTTTTATTTAACTTATATTTTTATATTTGCCTGCCTTAAACGTATCCATATTTTATATTATTTAAATAATCAAAACAATATGCAATTATTTTGTTCAATTTGTTGAAGTTTTAAGAAAAACTATTTTAAGTTTCAATATAAGGACTATTCTCCTAATCTGTTCATGAATATGTAAATTAAAATACATAAGCTGAATTTAAAAATATGCAATTAATTCCAATTAGTTATAAATATAGTGTAGTATGTGTTATAAAATCAATTTTTGGTGGACACGTCTAATAAAATATATATAATTTTACAGTAAATATTAAATAATAATTCAATAACGTAAGTACAATTATTATTATTTTCTAATAATTATGGGTTAGAATATAGATGCGGTGCGAGTAGATGTATATAAAATGCATGCAATTAGAAAAATGTGTTAATAAAAAAATGTTAATTAAATGAGCTATCTTTTATTTGTACAACTGCTTATATCTAAACATCTTAAATCTTAACATTCAGAATGCTTGACAATTTTTTTTTGTTTAGAAGTTTAGTTTTCTTATATTTGGCTCCACACATAGTGTATTTAGCCAGTGTCAAGTATTGTTATTTTTCATCGTTGAAGAATATATCACGTAAAGTCAACTGTTAGTCATAGTCATAGTCCAGTCTAAGTCAGGTAGTCGTAGTCCAGTCTAAGTCATGCTCTAATAAAGTGGTGGCAACTTTACCAGAAGCTTCTATGGAATTTTGGAAGCAACACGAAAACCACGTTACACCACATTATATCACTTGCCCACACTCATGCTCGTTATTCAGCACTTATTGCGTAAAACGCCACCAATTTTTAAACATTAACTCTGGAAAAAGCACAAGTTTTGAGAAATAATACAATGCAACGACGTGACTTTTCCGCGTTCCCGCCAAAAAACATTTAGAAGTTTAGTTTTCTAAATATGTGGTCATTTCACACAGCGCCATCTAGCCCCAACTAAGCAAAGGTAGGTAATATGGTAACCAGTTAACCGATAATAAATCTGGTTTTTGTTTGTAATACATACATAGAATACAATATAACACTCAGACACACAATAAACATTTTTGGTCATCACACAAATGTTTGTCCTGGGTAGGAATCGCATCCGCAGCCCTCAGTTCAGAAGGCAGGGTTACTACCAACTGAGCTATCGGGCCCGTCAATTCTTTTAAACTAATTACATTCTGATAAGCAGAATAAACAGCACAACATAGGTGTACTACGGACTACTATGGGCAGCCGTGTCGCTTAACATCAGGTGAACGACTTGCTCGTCATGTCATTCTCATAAAAAATAGAATAAATAAAATTATTAGCAAATTGGGTAATGTTACGGTTGCAAGATAAACAATAAAGGTTTATTTATTCCCTGTAATATTGTAACTTGGGAACATTATTTCATTAAGTTCAAAAATTCAGTGTAAAGCACATAATTCAACCAGCTTTATTAGCCGACCATTGTACTAATTAGGCACTAGTAGAGTCAAATGAACTGGCAATTGATTGTACTTCAGGGCCAGAAGTCTGCTAATTCAATTATCATAATGGTTTATGAATGGTACCATATAATGACAGATTTTGACACTAATGGTAGTCTACTTATAGTGTGTAGACTGCCTGCCTCCTTTCGTTGGTGCATAATTTGCATGAAAAAGCTCTTTAAAAATAAACATAAAAAATATCATCTAATTAGTTTTTTATTATTAGGAACTTTATTGAGACATCCTGATTGGAAAACCGGCGCCTAGACTTCAAGATAAGTAATGAATACTTCAGTCTCACTAATCCTGTCAAAGTTCCGTGGTGGGTATAACCGGGTCAGGTCTCGCCATGCTGGCTAGCACACTCACTGCGCCAGAGCCGAGCGCTAGCACGGAGCTGACGCATGGAATGATCCAGAGGGTTTCTTTGTGGAAGATGCAGAGCCTGTCATCGGCGTATGCGCATGTGAAGTCTGTGAATATGTTTTATGTAGATAATTAAAAAAACTTTACAAAGTGAAAGGAAAATTCTGTTAATATAAGTCGTCGATGCGTTATGCTTCGGTATATATGCTTATAAAGAAAAGGTAGAGAAGAAGAGGTTAGAACTGTATTTGGAGGAGAAGGTTGTTTGAATTCTCTATTGGGAGATTTTTGGATCTCTAAAGCTTTTTCCGGATTTTTTTGTAGGGCTAGTTAAAGGGGTTTGTCTACGTACCTACTAAGCACGTCTCAGTCAAAACATCATCATCTTCAACGGCCTGTAGACGTCCACTGCTGAACAATGATCATAGGCCTCCCCCAGAGAGCGCCACTGAGGGGCTGCTCGCCTCCTGTATCCATCGGCTCCCTGTGGTTTCCACCAGATCGTCGGTCCACCTGTAGTGGAGGGCCTACGTTGTCTTCTGGTTCGTGGTTGCCACTCGAGAACTTTTCTTCTCCATCGGTTGTCAGTTCAACGAGAGATGTGGCCCGGCCCATTGCCATTTCAACTTGCTAATTCAAAGAGCTATCTATATCGGTCACTTGCGAAACATGCCGCAGGCAAATCCAGGCCCACAATCGTCAAGAAATCGACAATGTCTCAGTCACATCATGCCTTTCCATCAAGTGAGATGAAAAATAGATGGTTTTAGCAGGTTGACGGTAAAGGTTAGTTAATATACTCACAGCTGATAGCCATATAAACGATATGCCCGGCCGTCGTGGCCAGCAAGGCGATGGCGGAGAAAGAAGCGCCCATAGCGATAGGCTTGTCGACGCGACGCACCGCTCGCAGTATCACCATGCCTTGCATTAGGAACGATGCCGCTGGAAGGCAGAGATAATGGGTTATGTACAGCTTTTAAAACTTTTTGGCAGAGTTTATAGTTAAACCAAGAGATAGAATTAGGAAGTAACAAAAACGAAATTCTAGCTCTGTGAGTTAAACCGCTTTGCCAGTTATTCTGCCGTCAAGCAGAGTGCAAGAACTTACTGTGTTTTGGTTTGATGGACACATTATGTTGAGTGAAATTACTGGCAAATGAAACTTTAACAAAAGTTTTCAATCAATGTGTGTTGCCAGTGATGACTTATGGAACTGAAACGTGGTCTCTAACTGTTGGCCTCATTACTAAGCTCAAAGTCACACAACGGGCTATGGAGAGAGCAATGCTCGGTGTTTCCCTGCGAGATAAGATCCGTAATGAGGAGATCCGCAGGAGAACTAAAATGACCGATGTAGCTCTTAGGATTAGCAAGTTGAAATGGCAATGGGCAGGCCACATCGCTCGTAGAACTGACAACCGATGGGGAAGAAAAGTTCTCGAGTGGCGACCACGAACTGGAAGACGCAGCGTAGGCAGGCCCCCCACTAGGTGTACCGACGACCTGGTGAAAGCCGCGGGAGCCGATGGATGCAAGAGGCGAGCAGCTGTTCTAAGTGGCGCTCCCGGGGGGAGGCCTATGTTCAGCAGTGGACGTCTTCAGGCTGTTAATGATGATGATGATGATGATGAAACTTTAGGATGTTATTGTCAAAGCCTGATCTCACGTCCTAGTAATATCTCGTAATAATATTAATTATTAGATTGGCTGGTTAATGACAGCCTCTGTGGTATGGCGGTTTGCAGGCAGCGGATTTGATTGCCGCGACAGGCTGCCTAAGTATTTCTTGCACAGAAAAAATCACAAGTGGTACTAAATTGTTCTGTGTGTGGTAGGATATAAGTGTTCTGTGAGGTGTTGTGGGACCATGGTCGTCGTAGTTCCTGGGTCCCTAGTTATTCACTATAGGGAATCTTAAGGTACGGTTCAGGCTCTACTCTATGCATGTGATCGTTTTTATTTATACGACGTTTTAACATCAAGCGAACGTCACGTCTATCATTTACACACGTAAACAATGTGATTGGTGGGATAAAAATTAAAATATACGTATACTTAGGTAAAAGTGGTCTAACCAGAGAGAGCCAAGAAGACGGTGTAGAGCACCTGGTACGCGGAGAAGGCGAGCCGGCAGCCGGAGATGGAGCACGCGCCGCGCACCGCGCGCTGCTCGCCGCAGGTGCAGTTGCCGAACAACCTGGGAACGATGGGTACCGGTCGTGGCTGAGGTTATTACGGTGACTTTCAACTCGATAAACCCTGGTTTGAATCCCGCTCGGTTCTACATTAAAGAGTATCCAAGAGGTGATGGTTCCAAATGGGTAAATAAACTTTTTCAGGTGAGGAAGAAACTAGGTATGAAAGATTATAAAAATAAAATGGAGAATATTTGCATGTGCTATGTGTGATGTTAAAACCAATAACACAGTCTGCGCAATTGAGAAAGATTTTATTAAAAGACAATTTTGTTTCATGTGTCACTGTTCAAGCCCGAACTAATAACCGGTTCCCGCAGCAGCGAGCCCGCGCGAGCAGTGGTTTGTATGGAAAATAAGTACCTACTTAGATTTTGTCCCTCGGTTTACTATTATATTATCAATTAAATTGAATTTAAAATTTTAAACCCACCCGTAAATAAATGTTTTAACAAGTATCTTTTTGTAGGAACGAAACTCGAATATTTTGACTTAAATATTCAAAGAACACCGAGTGTCAAGATATAGGTAATGGATTCACCCAAAAATCAAGTGTGGTCTGGGAGGTAGGTGGTAAATCTGGCTATAGGTACTTACGGGAACCCGTTAAGATCCTGCACGTCCTGGCATCCAGCGTGACATGGTGAGAAGAATGTCGTGCTGGTGTCCAGTCCGCACACTGGGCTGAAACCGTAGCGGGCCGAGTCACATCTGCAATAAACAATTCCTTTCTTTAGTCACCTGCACCACCATCTGTGGATGTCCGAATTTTTCCAGCTGCCATAATGTAAGTACAAGTGCTTTTTAGCATGTTACTGAGGTTCCCGAGTGACTCTGCTATTATGACTTGTACAGAAAATGCTGAGTGATAAAAAAAGGAAAATCAATTTGCCTTACCCGCACTGCAAGCTACAAGCCGGCTGTTCATACTTTTCAGCAGCGCCCTCTATCGCCACAGTATCACAACTGAGCGCCGCAATAACGGCCAGGAATACGGCCACGATGGCCGCCACCACGCCACCAACGCGCGACGCAGTGTTGGCCTTCACACCATCGCTACGGCGGACGGAGAAACGGACACGGAAGATCTGAGAAAGACGAGATATCAAAAGGGGAATAATATTCGACCGATAAGCAAAACGTACTTATAAAACGTTGTATTGAGGATGTTTTGGTCAGTTTATAAATTGAAATCATGGCCTTAAAAGTATAGAACTGGTAATTGCCCGTATGGTTTCGCCATATGTATAAGTATAGGGGATTAATTGACTCCATCTCTTCCCGTGGGTGCCGTAATAAGAGCCGATTGAGGGGATATGGAATAGCCAGCACCCATCGAAATAATACCCATAGAAGTATAATACGAGCTCCGAAATGGCCAAACGCAAATGCAACCGCTGTGGGTGGGGCTTAATTTTGCAACCGCGCGTGGCGCCATTCGCATTGCGACCGCCGCGCTGTGAAGTAATCTTATTTGGACTGTGTTATGAAATAACGACACAAGCAACGCTTTGGTGAAAATGTAGTTGCTGTGAGCTGTATTACTTCGATGCCAGCAGCATTCTCTTCGGTTAGCGTTATAACCTGCAATCACCAAGTTGTCCAACTGTGGTCATATGGCAAACTGTGGTCATATTTCCTAACGTCTTTCGGCTGAGGGACGGAAATGAAACCAAAACGGCTAGAACTACACACGACTCAATTTTGTAGATATAATAGTAGAAATGTTTCATACCATAACAAAGAAGATGATGACCAACGACCGGAAGATGTCAGACAAGCCTCGAGACGTCCGAGGGTCATGTCTAAAGGCCTCCACGTGGAATCTGGCCTGAAACACCACACAATTCAATCTTTTAACGATATTATTCTAAAAAAAAACCTATATTGCTTGACATTTTTCTTGGTTTTTCTTCGTATTCCATTCACATATTAAAACAAAATAAAATTCAGAATCCCTACATATAATAAATGTGTAATTCTGGCGCGCTACGGAACACACACATAATGATGTCAAATCTAATTTATCCCATAGGTTCTATTGTTCAAAAAATATCGTAACCGCGATGCAGGACTACAAGGCTTTTTGCCCTTCTCCATACATTTTCTAATTTATCGTATCTAACGCCATCTAGGGACAATAATTTGTAGCTGTTTGTTTGTTTGTTATTGAACAAATCCCTAGATACTGAACTGATTTTCATGCGGGTTGCACTAATATGCTTAGAAATAACCAGCGCACAACATAGGATATATTAAAATACAAATATCATTAAAAAAATTTGGTCAAAATTATTAAATATCATTACGAAACCGGACGGAATTTTATACAACATGGCCGCGTCATGGTGAATTTTCTTTGGCTACTGACGGTTAGTTTGTGTCACAGTAACTCCACACATGGTGTATTTAGCCAGTGTTAAGTATAGTAATTTTTCGTCGTGTTGTTATTGAATATTTCACATGTTTCACGCACAGAATTCCCCCTATTACATAGGTCCAGAACCGAAGTCTCCATACTTAACCTTGTTTGAATATGAATCAAACCATAGAGCACATATTTTTTTCTTCTAATGTCAGTTCCTCTTTCAACATACCATATAAATAGTATTACCCGATTTAGTCGGGTACCTAAATAAAAATCTAGCTAGATGTAAAATGTAAATAATAAAAATTATATAACGCCTACATTAAATATAAAATAATAAAATTAATTACCATCATAATATCTATAGACAAGAAAAAGGTCTATAGATAGCTTATGCAATCTTTTAATAAAAAGGATTCAAATTATGTATAAGCAGCAGTTTATTCAACATTTCTTTTAATAACTCACGAGTTTTTCAATATTACCAAGTTAAAGGGATTAAAGAACAACAGTTATATGTAGGTACAGGGCCTCAACCAAAATAATGTTACAAAAAAAATAACCTTAAAAATGGGAAAACAGTGGGCGTGTGGAACGTTTATAGTTCACAATAAAACTATTATCAGTAATTGCACTTCTGTGTAGACATTACTATACTTACATTTATCAATCACTATTTACACAATTACTATTATACTTTTATAACTATTATGATATATTTTGCAACTCAACTATGGTAGTAGGTATGTATGTAGGTATACCTACATGAAATTTATTTCTTATCATCTTCTTCTTCTTCTTCTTTATAAGCTCTTTTTGGTCCATTTCTGGACATAGGTCTCTCCCATTTTCTGCCATCCTTTTCGGTCTTGTGCCTTGGCCATCCAGTCATGACCTACGTGTCCTCTTATATCGTCCACCCATCGTTTCGGTGGGCGGCCTCGTGGTCTGGTGTTCGCCCACGGCCTCCATTCCAAGACCCGTCGCGTCCAGCGGCTTTGGTCCATACGTGCTATGTGGCCAGCCCAACTCCACTTCCGTTCCGCAATCACATGAACCACGTCTTTCACCCCCGTTTTCCGCCTTATCCATTCATTTCTCTTGCGGTCGCGCAATGTAATTCCAAGCATAGCTCTTTCCATTGCTCTTTGCGCGACTCTGAACTTCTCTGCTGAACGCTCAGTGAGAGACATGGTCTCTGTACCATACGTGAGAACGGGCATGATGCATTCTTCAAAAACTTTGGCCTTGAACTTCACGCGCAGCTTGCCTCGCAATATCTTTTTATTGGCGCCGAATGCTGCCCAAGCCTGTGCAATGCGTCTGTCTACTTCAGCAGTTTGGTTTGCACTTCCCAGTGTTATTTTGTGGCCAAGATAAACGTAGCTGGCAACAACGTCAACCGGTAGCTGGTAGCTCACTACTTCTTTCTTATCATAGGTGTGAGGAAATGTGTTTATGACACATGGACTGACAAGAAAGAACGATAATAATTGTCTTCAGTCAAATTATTCTTAATAATATACACATTTAGCTAGTATGTAACTTACTAAATATGTGGGTACCTATAATTATGTTCAGCTAGACATGGATCTGTTGGAAATCTATACAAAAGAAATCGGGTAATTATTCAGATGTCGTGTGGCAATACTGATTTTGACATGTCAACTTTTTAATGTGAAATGGTTCTAACTCTTCGTCAAATAGAAATAATTAAAATAATCTTATAAAATACATGATTAAGGCCACTTACAAGTGAAATGTGATCGTATGCTTCTGTGATTCGTGCCTCGAGTGATTACGGCACAGTTTTATCACGCAAGACGGCATTTTTTTGGTATGTATTCATAAGCACACCCAAGTAACGACTGATTTTGATTTTGACAGCTGAGAATCAATCACACCTAAAGTGGTGTGTACGGTTTTGCCCTGCTTTAATTTCGTATTGGGGGTCTGGATAGAAAGTCTTTGGTTTCACGTAAAGTCCATCTGGAGGCACAGACTAAAGAAAAAAAACGTGTGTAAGGCCATGAACAACCAGTAATAGGAGTTAATTTCGGTAGTAAATATGCATTAACCAGTGGAATGAAATTTTACAATTTATTAGATTTGATTAACCATTATTAGTTTTTCTATTTAAGCCCTTGCAGGTTGTTTGGGGTTTTTGGAATAAAATAGATATACCATCAAATAATATGTAAGTAGTATGAATCGATTGCATTCAAGATACAAACATGTTAATTATACTTAGTGCCCGCAGATTAGAGAAATAATCGGCCAAGTGCGAGTTCGGCTCGCGCACGAAGGGTTCCGTATCATTATCTATAAAAACTAGCAAAAAAACGTTTGATGTATGAGAGAGAAAAAATACTAAAATACAGAATAAAATAAGTATTTAAGGGGTTAAATACTTATTTTATTCTGTATTTTTTGTAATAGCGGCAACAAAAATATATTTATCATCTGTGAAGATTTCAGCTGTCTAACTATCACGGTTCATGAGATACAGCCTGATGGTGACAGACAGACAGACGGACAGCGAAGCCTTAGTAATAGGGTTCCGTACCCAAAACGGACTGACGTCTGTCAGGCTGTCTGTCCGTCTGTCACCAGGCTGTATATCATGAACCGTGATAGTTAGAGCTTTACCTTTGGGAGTATAATCTTGACCCTTGCTACGCATTGCTAAACCTATTTTTGGCATTACATGACGTTTATGTTTCGCCCACAGGTCTGAGGGCCGATGCATACTATTACCACCATGGGCTAATGCAGTGGGCCAATGATACTCTTACGTTACGTATAAATTATATACTCTTTGAATGATACAGAAGTATAATAATACTCTTTGGAATGATACGAAGTAGATTTTTTCTCTAATCTGTGTACGAAACATGTTATGTAAGGGGTCTAGCAAAGATCACAATCACTAACGCTAACGCCTCACGCTAGCGTTAGCGGTTGGTATCTTTGCTAGACACCCAGACTTTGCCCTATTGTAAAAATTTTTCGAAAGCCTAGATTTTAATATAATATAGGTTTTAATTAATCATGAGCTCGATGATACTTATCGAAATATCATCGAAAATGTTTCTATAGTTAAGTAGAAATGAGTGGAGATTTCATCAAAATTGGTCCAGGAATATCAAGGATAATAATTAGCGTAATAGCCATATATAATGTAGTCCACGCGTGGCAACGCCGCGGGCAGTAGCTAGTGCCAAATAAAACTCTGATCATTGAGACTGCAAAATATCATTCTCACCTGTACATAAAATCTATCGTAATGTATGAAACCAAAAGCAGCTGCGTTAAGTAACGCCAATGCTAATGTCTGCAGCACGAGCGCCTTGTTCTTGGCTATCCGTTCCAGGGATGCGAAGTATTCTGTGGACACCATTGGTAAATCTATTACTACAAAGAGATACTTAGATATGTAACAGAGATGTGGTCTTTTACTGCTGGCCTCATTAGTAAGCTCAAAGTCGCGCAACGAGCTATGGAGAGAGCTATCCTCGGTATTTCCCTGCGAGATAAGATCCGAAATGAGGAGATCCGCAGAACTAAAGTGACCTACTTATAGCTCTTAGAGTTAGCAAGTTCAAATGGACATGGGCAGGCCATATCGCTCGTAGAACTGACAACCGATGGGGAAGAAAGGTTCTCGTGTGACGACCGCGAACCGAAAAACGCAGGTTAATTCCTTCACTAAGTAGACCGATGAACTGAAAGCTGTGGGGAGCCGATGGATGCAGAAGTTGAGTAGCCGTGCAAAGTGGCGCTCCCTGGGCAAGGCCCAGAGTTCAGCAGTGGACGTCTTCAGGCTGTTGATAATGATGATAACAAAATAGTTCTCAATTCTAATCTTACTCACTTCGATTGATCGTCGAGTCATTCTCCTCAGGTGGAAACTCTTTCATCTCCGTAGGGAAGAGAGTGAAGAGTACCGCGAACATGAAGGTGAGACAGCAGATGGACAAATGTGACTTCCACCAGTCATTGCCCAAGGAGCTGGGCTGCAGCCAACCTTGCCCGCTCAGGCCCAGGGACAGCCGGATGGAGATCAGGATTCCTGGAGGTAATAGGCAGGTTAATGGACTTATTGATCAAGTAATGTTTTGTGAACATGGTCAAGATTTGGGATCCATGCGTGATGCAGAAAAAAATTTAATCTGAGAACATGACAAACTATACCAAATCTTTGGAAGCTTAGAAGACACTACTGATTGCTTTCATTTCCAGCAAGAGATTTCATCAATCTCATTATTCATCATCATCATCATTATACTTACCCGGGGGGAGGCCTATGCTGAACATAGGCCTCCCCCCGGGAGCGCCACTTAGAGCGGCTGCTCGCCTCCTGCATCCATCGGCTCCCCGCGGCTTTCACCAGGTCGTCGGTCCACCTAGTGGTTCTCCTTGGTCTCCACCATCATAATCTACTGCGATCACCAAGCCGCCTGCCAAGTGTGGTGATTATGGCAACTCCCCCCCCCTAATGACAAGCACAAACAATCTCATTATTAATTACCTAAAAACTTGCAGTCTTACAACCTCGATCAAACTTACCATAGAAATACGGCCCGTTCTGCGGCTCATGGTCATCCAAGTACGTGAGGCCATGTGCCCAGATGCTGACCTGCGTCAGCTTGCAGAAAAATGCTGCTAGGATCAGGAAGCCCGTACGGAGGCCAACTCCAGGGTTTGCTGATTCCACAAACTCAGTGTATTTGCTTATCGGCACGCCACCGCAAAGTTCTAGAAAGTTTTAAATGCACGAAGTTATTGAGTATATGCAGACCAATGTGTAAAAAAATATGCACAGGTACTATATTGCCAAGACGGCAAAGGAAGCCAGAAACTGCAATAATGATGGAGCAATCTGCCGACATCAGCTCAATCGCAGGTTGACACAGATCTTTCCTATCCAAACTTTGCCTCTGCCTAGTTCTTACCAACATGTGGGCTCCGTTCTTCAGCGAAGGGAACGAACAGCACTATGGACCCAGCAATCGCGGCGGCAGCCAGCCACCCAGAGAGGGCGAAATTCCTTTTTTTAGAGCTAGCCCAGGCCAATACTGCGCCTAGAAGGAACTCTGTGCCTCCCGATGATACGATGATCCAGTCTGAAAGGTACGACGCTTTTGTTTTATGAAGAATCATTGATTTATTTTTTGGGAGTTTGCAGAACTTTAGTGTAGTCAGAAAGCATCAGAACGCTAAAATGTAGGACGTGGAGTCAAAGTCCACCCAAAATTTTTACTTCTTGTCTTAACACCATTGTAAGTTCCATTCGTTACTTTGCATCGTTTTACAATGGTAGCTTTTTATCTTTTGTGTCTCAAATAGCTACATCCCTGCAGCTCCACATTCCAAGATCCAGACGTAACGTAGCACTACGTAGTATTTGGTGAAATATGTTCATACTATAAGTTAGTCTATTTAGCTCCAAGAAATATTTCCACATCATCGTCTTCATACCTTCGATATACGATGGGGTATACCCTCCCCCATGGTCTCGCCGTAGCAGGAGGTATATGTTGGTCTCCAGAAGGATGACTATCAGCAGCGACCCTTGCAGGAACAGGTCAAACCTGGCCAGCGTCAGGATATACGTTTGGAGAAGGTACCATGACTTCTTGATAACTGAAAGTAAATGGTAAGTAATTAAATTATAGCGGTGTATAACAACTATCTTTATTTATGAGGATGGGCAAATATTTCCTTTTTTTTTTTTTTCAAAAAATATTATAATGTTGTCAGTTAGATAGGGTTAAATTTTGATCATGCATGATACCAACAGGCATGGGCGTGTTTCTCTTTAAATTTTTCCAAAAAATACAATATTTATAAGTATTATATTATAAGTACCTCTATTTTTCGCATTCCTTTCACTTTTTTTTACTGAAACCCTGAAATCCTTGTGCTGACGTATAACTATCTTCAAAATCACTATGTTGGATTTCATTCAACCACTATAAAGTTATCATCTCCTAATCAAGTAATTAAATGGTCCTCACTTTGATAATAACATTTTTGTTTCATGCCAATATTATCTTTTGTTAAAATAGATAAAAATTAGGAGTTGGTGTAATTCGGTGACGGATATAATTAATTGGAATTATTTTAAGCGTTGGTAAAGGCAGTAGTTGTGAGTTATGTTGTTTAACTGGTTGTCAAAAAATTATAGCTGCCAATTTAAACGAGCGAGTGCTAATTCCGCAAGTAACTTGAAATGTCATTGGTTCAGGGCCTACTGGGATTTGAACCCGGGTGTATTAGTTTGAAAGTCATACAGATTACTGCTAAGCAAGCCCCACTCGCTTTTGAAACACAAAAAATTATAATATATTCTAATAATAGGCTAACTTAATATTAAAGTTACGGAAAATAACATAATTAATTCCATTTGTGAAGTCGCAAAGTGAATAATGTTCAATACAAATCGGTTTATAAACCACGGAGATCTAATACAAACACAAAACTTCCTTGTTTGAAGTCGGCTAAAAAGTGAATGGTGCACTTACCTCCATTTTCATGTAAAACCGTCATTTTCATATACCGTGTTATTATTAAACTTAAAATACACATAAAGGCTGTTGACACAGTCTCACTGAAATTCACTTCGATCTCACTTTGTTCTCTCTGCCATGGTAAATACAATACAAAAATATAACATCACACTTAGAACATACAAGTTTTAAAAGTTTATTTTACGCTAATAAAATAACAAAATATATCGTAGTTTATATACAAAGAAATAAAAAATTGCTTCTTTATTAATGATGTCACAAATCTACAATAACACTACACTATGATTGAAAAAAAAGACATTTTTGATTGTAATTTTTCTAGTCTTTACCTAACTCTATTCTCGATTCGTATTATAGAAACGTATCGACATGATTATCGGAAATCCGCGTACTGATATTATGAGCAATAGGTGTAAAAAGTGGGGGACTTATCAGCTGTTATCAGTGCCATTGTCAATGCCATTATATTCGATGGTCGTTGGTCAGGTATCTATGGAAGTTGGTACCTATAGCATATTATATGAATAACATTATTGACAGCCTCTGTGGTGTGATGGTTGAACAGGTCGGCTCATAACCCGGAAGCAGCGGGTTCGATTCCCGCGATAGGAGAAGTATTTGCGCTAAGTCAGCTAACCATAGCTCAATTGGTAGAGTGTCTAATCTGGTGAGTTGGAGGGCGCGGGTTCAAATCTCGTTGGTTGCTAAAATTTTAAGAACTCAAATAATATAAATAATATTAATTAGGAATACTATATCTTATTTTGGCCTTACAACCTTACCTATAACTTAATAACTATTCTTGTAGATTATATATAGGTACTTACCTATATACAAGCTGACCTTGAATTGGTATGTTATCCCGAAAGGGGGTAAATCTACACCCCAAGGTAGACAATGTTTCTTCTACAACTTTACTAAATTACTAGTTTTTCATTGAAGAAATGCTATGTAAAGTTTACGTTCGAAAATAGCCTTAGCGCAGCTGGGTGGTCGAACTTCGTCTTTTACCGAGTGCACATAAATGAGTTTAACGACCTGTGTTTAGAAATGAATTTATAGTATCTTATTAACTCTCGTAGCGATCGCACGTGCAATTTTGCGAGAGAATTTATTTTTTACTATGGAAGTTTGGAAACACCCAGTTTCAAGTAAGGCTCTCACAACTTGTAGGGTATCATGGTCCCAGTCTCCCCATTTCGGGATAACATACTAATTCAAGGTCACCTTGTATAATGTAACCATGTAGAATAATCGAAATGAAAAGAATATTGAACCGACTTTAAAAGAAGGAGAAGGTTATCAACTCGGCTGTACCTACCTATGATTTTTATTGTTTGTTTCCTGAATCAGAACTCCATTTATTTATTGACTATGTCTGTTATGGGCGGCCGTGTCGCTTAACATCAGGTGAACGACTAGCGCGTCACGTCATTAATTCTCATAAAAAATGGTTTTCAAAATTTTATTATTTGAATAGGTATTAGGTACTTTCAGTGGTCACATAAAAAAATAAATTATAGTTTGGTTTTTAAATAAATTAATATACATAGGATGTAATTTAATTCATTAGCATAAATTGAGCCAATGATAGTACATCATTTATCGATGATTATTAAAGAGTAAAGAGTGTAATAATTAAATAATTTTTATTGAAAATTATTACCAAACGTGTTAGAATTCAAAAATTTTGGTCTACACGTGACCGGTGTCAGGAGTAGGTATCTAGTTTCAAAGGATGCTAGTGAATCCAATTACACCCAGCATAACTGAAAAAAATAAGGAAAAGAAAGATGTTAATATGATCACAGTCACCACGCTTGGAAGGCAGCTTAGTGATCGCAGAAGATAAGGAATGCTGCTGGGCATTCCCTGGACATTCCCCCGGCTCTTGCGGCGCCCACGGGCCACTGGAATACATGGAGTGGTCCTATTCTCACACTGCCAATATTATTGCTCAGACAGTTTTAAATTATTTCTATTATTTCTGCCGCCAGCATTTTGGGCACGTTGGCCACTGGTAGTGGAGCTTTAGATTAAATTTACGCCAATTGTATAGTTTTGGATTTTAGTTTATTTTAATTTAGATATTATTTAGTTTTAGTCTATTTTATTTTTTAATCTAACTTATAAGGCATTTAGTAATTTAAATAAACATAATTATTTTCTAGTAGTTTGCGATCATAAACAAATCGACCTTGACATTACGTAACGCGTAACATTTTATTAATGTATAGAAACACGTTTTGATATCGCATATAAATGCAAATTAATATTATAATCTATTATAATCCGAAGTTACGAGTGATAACTAATAATTTTAAACGACTCTATCTTCGTAGTAGAAGCCTCTTGGGGTGCGCATGCGCAGTCTATTTTTATGTATATGAACGTGACGAGAGTTAGTGTTTATAAAACTGCAATAACAGCCTGAAGACGTCCACTGCTGACCATAGGCCTCCCCCAGGGAGCGCCACTTTGAGCGGCTGCTCGCCTACTGCACCCATCGGCTCCCCGCGGCTTTCACCTGGAGGTCTAGCAAAGATCACAAACGCTAACGCTATCGCCAAACGCTAACTCCAGAAATGTATTGAAATGACATTCGCTGCAGAAAAGTGAACAACAAATGACATTCGCTGAAGTTAGCGATTTCCGAAATGTAATTTCAGTACATTTTGGAGTTAGCATTAGCGGTTGGTATTTTTGCTAGACCCCCAGGTCGTCAGTCCTACTGGGGGCCGGCCTACGCTGAGTCTTCCAGTTCGTGCAAAAAACTGCAGTGCCTGTCTATAAAAATAAGATTTGATATTATTGATCAATCAATCAATCAATCAATCAATCAATGTATTTATTTGCAAGAATATGAGTACATAATAAGATGTTAAATAAAAACGTTTAGCTCTCTAATATTCCACCGTATTGGCATGCAAAACTAGTAAAACACAATTAGAATTTAACTACATCAAGAATTTAAATTAATAGGAGAAATAATCAACAATAATTCATTAAATTCAACACATAATAACTATACAATAAATTCAAAAATATTAAAATGTCAGTTGGGAACACACACATTAAAATACCCCTTCACCAACCGATGCAATAGCAATAGAGTACTGAAATTAATCACAAGAACTTATCATTTAAATACTCCTTAATATTATAATAGCCCTTATTGCTCAAAAATTCAAACAGCTTTCTTTTAAACAGTTCGACATCTAAAATCTCCAAAATGTATTTTGGTAAATTGTTGTAAAGTCTTGGGGCCATACTTAAAACACTCTTGTCATGTAAAGCAGTTTGATGAGAAGGCATACAAATTTGGTTTCGAAGCCGTTTACTTTTTGGGATGTTAAACAATTTTAACTTTTTCTTTACAAATAATGCCACCTCGTATATATATAAACATGGGTAAGTTAGTATTTTGAGCCGCTGAAAATGTTGTTTACAAGAATCCGTAGACCGCAAATGACAAACTGACCGTAAACATTTTTTTTTGAGCTTTGAAAATCGCTTCTCTCTCAGTGCAGTTACCCCAGAAAATAAGCCCATAACGAAGTACAGAAGTAACATAGGCATGGTATGACGTCATCACAGCAGACTGGTCTACATACTTCGAAAGCATATATAATGCATAAGAGTAACTATAAAGCTTAGCACAGACTTTTTCAGCATGCACTTTCCAGTTCAGATCCGAATCTATATGCAATCCTAAAAATTTGGCCATGTGAACTTCTTTTACCTGCTTACCTAAGTAATTAATATTAAATGTCAAAGTTTTATTCGTATGGAACGTGATAAGATTCGTTTTATCAAGATTTATTATTAGATTATTGTCCGTCAACCAATTTATTATATTACTAAGGGCTAAGTTTATTTGCGGTTCAAGTGACTTATGACTTTCCCCTGTAAAGATCGCTGTGCTATCATCCGCAAACAATACCATCGGGTGATTAAGAGATCGGGGTAGATCATTGATGTATGCTATGAATAACAAAGGCCCGAGAACACTTCCCTGCGGAACGCCATGTCTTACCAAGCTAACGTCAGAAGAGTATTTAGTTTGTGTTTTGGAGTTAGGACAGATCTTAGTGATTTGAGTTATTTGACGCCTGTTATTCAGATACGATTTGAACAAATTAAGAGCATTGCTCCTAATCCCATAAGCCTCAAGTTTATTGATAAGAGTGCTATGTTCCACATAATCAAAAGCCTTTGTCAAATCCATGCAAAGAGCACACACAGATCGCCTCTTATCGCGGTTTGTTATTACTATATTGAGAAAGTTGTAGATTGCCAAGTTTATAGACTTATTTTTCCGAAAACCTATTTGCTCATCAACTAAGACACAATATTTCTCGAAGTATGCATAAAGACAGTCATGTATATATTTCTCAAAAATTTTTGAAAAAATCAGTACTAGAGCAATTGGTCTGTAATTGCCCATAATTTCACTGTCTTGTTTTTTAAAAACGGGCTTAATTATTGTCGTTTTCAATTTATCTGGAAAAGCTCCAAACTCAACACATAAATTATTTATATGGCTTAATATGGGTGATATAATAGTAGCAACATTTTTAATAACTTTCGTGTTAATCTCGTCAAATCCTGTACTGTTAGTATTTTTTAAAGATTTAATTATTCGTAAAATTGTATCAGGTATTGATGGATTCATGAATAAAGAGTTCGGTTGATTATAATGAACTTCTTCAAGACTACGAGACGCCGTTAAATCAAAAGACAAATGGCTATCATTCAATATATTTTTTGAAATAAAACATAAATCATTGTATAAAAACGTATATATATTTTCATTTCATCATGTATAAAACATATAATATTTGTAATATCATTGTTTCTATTTGGTACTTAATTATATACTTATATCTACTATATAGTTACCTACATAACTGGGCAATGAAGGAAGCTAAGTTCAACACGAGAAAATCACAAAAAGAAAACAAATAAGTCATGGGTCACCAAGATTAATTCCTACCGAGGTATGACCTAAGTTTGAGTAAAACCACATATCTAGAAAATTTTCGTAACTCTCAAGGTCTATAGGTCACAAACCTTAGAGTCAAAGTTTCATTGACTTCGTAATATCAACGAATAAATATGGTAATAATTATGTCAAGTGTCAATACCATAATTTAGATTCCTACCTAAGTCAGTTTATTGATTCTATTTTTAATAGACATCCAATATTGATTTCATTAGCATAAGTCGATTTATTTTTGACAAAATCTATCGACAATCCTAATTCTTATCAGTAAAAATACCTAACTATGAAATAATTCTAAAATATCAAACTTAACATATAAATAAAGACTAAAAACACAAATCTTAGGCTTTAAAGGATCTGAGACTAAGAAGAGCTCAGTGCAGTGCAGCTGAGACTTCCAATAAAAAATAGCCTTCACAGAGCACAAATACCATTAGCGATCTTTTTTACAACTTAACCATTAATATTTATTACAATATATCCTACAACATTATCTGGTGCTGTCAGTTCTTCCAGTGATCTTCTCTTCAAGCCATGGAGTGAAATGAGTGACCCTAGAGTAGACCCCGGGGAAGCCTGCTTCAGCACACTTCTTGCCGTACGAGACCACGCCGATTTGGTACATCGGAGCTGCCAGGGTTTCTTGATTGTACTGTGGAATTGAATGGAAGATAAATATTATGGTTTCGATTAGGTTGTTCTGTTTTTGCGTATCTTTTTGTGGCTTAAGATAATTAGGTGCGACTAGTCTCAACTGTCTCCTAATGTTGATTTATTTGTCATATCCGGTTATGTTAGGAATGAAAATAATCTTTTTATCGCTGTTCCTAACCTGACCCGGTTACGGGTTAGGTTAAGAATAAACCATATTTTATGTCGATGCCAATTTTCTAAACAGCTTTCGAAGAAAGTATCGAGTTTTTATTTATTCATTGCGCTTTACCCGAATCATACATGATCTTTGTCAATTTTGTTTTTCTGATAACTCAATACTCAATACTCAATCATTTATTACAAACATTATTGGTTACATGCAGGTGTTAAATAGCATATTTAAGTATGTTACATTGTTAGTTGACCCAGCTTGGGTATAGCAATATTGTGCGGAGCGAATCGATCTAGTCTATAATTAAATAGTTAATTTGTCCGAAAGGAATTCGTCTAGCGTATAGTAACTTTTAGTCAGTAGTACGTTTTTAGGGCTACGGTAAATTTTTTCTCTTCTTCTATTTCTTTTAGATGGAGTGGTAATTTGTTAAATATTTTTATGGCTATTGAACGCGGGCCGGAACTGTGCATTGCTAATTTTGATGTTGGTATAACTAAATCATATTTGTAGTTTGATCGTAGTACGTAGTCTCGATTGCAATCAGCCAGTTTTTTGAAAAATTGAGGGTATTTCTTTACGAATTTGCAGATTTCTAGGATGTACAAAGAGACTATTGTTAGAATTTTGAATTTTATGAAGTAAGGTCTATGAAAATGTTGTATGCTGATGTCTGGTTTAATATTTGCGAGAATACGGATACATTTTTTTTGGGCTACAAAGAGATCTTTAGCATCTGTACTATTTCCCCAGAGTATTATGCCGTAGTTTAGCCACGAGTGTGCATAAGCATTATACGCTGTTAGAGCTGTATTTAGGTCAGTTGCGCGTCGTAGTTCTCTAAGTGTGTATGTAAAACTCGACAATTTAGTTTTTATTTTTTTAATGTGGCTTTTCCAATTAATATGCGTATCAATGTCTATGCCTAGTAGTGTAGCCGCGTCAACACATTCCAATTTATTATTATTATATTTAAAATTAATGTCAAGGGGAACTTTTTGATGGGGTCTAAATTGCATTATTGTGGTTTTCGATAAATTTAAGTCAAAATTATGGTCAGTCATCCAATTAGTTATTTTATTAAAAATGTCAGTCAATTTTATATTTAAATTCATATTATTTCTACAAGATGTCAAAATGGAGATATCGTCCGCAAAAAGTACGCAGGATTCGTTAATTGTTTTAGGGAGTTCATTAATATAAATTAGAAAATGGATACATCCGATCACGCTGCCTTGTGGAATTGAATTATTTATTTTCATAGTAGTGGATTTTAATAACTTTCCTTTACCCTTCTAAATAAACTCCCTTGACTGTTTTGTGTATTTCGGCATCTGTCCGACAATCGGTCTGTATAACCTGCTACTGCCTACCCTCTGCCTTCTTCTTTCTATCTGCCCACATTAACACTTACAATAGGCTGCATAAGTGGTCCCCCACTATCCCCCTGGCAGGCATCCTTGCCCCCCTTAGTGTACCCCGCGCAGAGGACGCGCTCGTCTATCTTCTGAGCCTTGTACTGTCGGTAGGCGGTGGCGCACTGGTCGTTGGTCACCACTGGGAGCTGTAGCACTTGCAGGTGTGTGGCGGCTGGACCACCTGGAAAATAACATGAGTATATTATATAGAGCAGGTCATATCGCTCGCAGAACTGAAAACCGATAGGGAAAAAACGTTCTCGAATGGCGACTGGAAGACGCAACGTAGACCCCTTACTAGGTGGACCGACGACTGGTCAGAACCGCGGGGTATCCATGATGCACTAGGAGGCAAGCATCCGCTCAAAATTGCACTGTGAACGACGCCTGTTCAATGTTTTCGAAAGTGGACAGATACAGGCTGTTGAAAACTCAGTGGGATGGATGACGCCATGCAAGAGGCAAGCAGCCACTCAATATTAAATCCCAAAACCTGCTATAATGTATCATCGGTCCTTGTTGAAAGATTACATTCTTCAACTTACGGAATTCAGTGTCTCCCCACCCAGCAATGATCGGGTTGTACCGCTCGAAGGTCTGTGATCGCAGCTCTCTGTTCCGAGGGATGCAGATTGGCTTGATTAATTCTGGGAAAGATGGAATTAGCTTAAACTGGGGTTTACAATTACGAGGGCCTAAATCTCATTGTAGTTTTCTGTTGACAATAAATTGGAATAACAAGTCTTAGGACTTTAAACTGCCGTCTGTCACCACACCATATAAATTGATCCCATATCCATAGTCATTTAATTGGCAGTTAACTTGTAAGATAACACAAATGAATACATAAAATGACAACCGTAAATGAATACTACTAACGCACTGTCATTGTACCGTTGGGGAAGAAAGGTTCTCGAGTGGCGACCATGAACTGGAAGACGCAGCGTAGCCCGGCCCTCCACTAGCTGGACCGACGACCTGGTCAGAACCGTGGGGAGCTGATGGATGCAGGAGGCGAGCAGCCACTCAAAGTGGCGCTCTTTGGGGGAGGCCTATGTTCAGCAGTGGACGTCTTCAGGCTGATGATGATGATGATGACTGTTATTAACCACTGTCATAAGTCCAAACCATACTGTGTTGTAGACAAATGCCACAGTCGTGACTAAACTCACTTGAGATGTGATTTCATAATGTGGTATGAGTATACTGTACCTACCAGTATATTGTACGTCTCTGTCTAGCACTAGAAGCCCGATGTCGCTGGTGAAGGCTTTAGCGCTGTACTCTTCGTGCTTGATCTTCTCTTTTATAAGGACGTCCATCGGAGTCGCGCCTTCATCCTCACTGGCAAGATCCAGCTCGCCAAGGCGGACCAGATAGCTGGAGACAATGAGGAAAAAAAAAATTTGATGTTCAGTTTTTGATGTCAGATTATAATACCAGTGGCTTGAAAATAGTAAAGGAACAACCAGTCGTAGACTGGATCTTTGCCCTGTTAGTCTACGGCTGGCAAAAAAACAGCAAAAGTGTAAACCAAAAATTTACCTAAGTACGTTGTTTTTTGGGTGAAATATTCTTGCTCTACAAAAAATCGGTAAGCATAAGCTAAGCTAATTAATACCTATTATTAGGTACTTATTCTGCGTTCTGCGTGCCGTTTTCACATTGCATGAAAATTTCTCTAAGTATATAATAATTATGTTGGTAATCACTAGGGTAGGTACCTAGTACCTCCCTAAGTCCATTTATAATTATGTTCATTTTTAATTATTATCTATGTAGTGAAGATAATCTCGCACTCGCGTACACTAGTATTCAATAATAAATGAGTTTCTCAAAACATCTCGTTTAATGACTCTATAAAACATTTATTTTAATTGCAAGCAATAAAAATTTACTTAGTTAATTTGCAAGGAAAAACATCATCAGTCATTCCTCTCAAACTTAAGTTATTTTCCTACGTACGTTTAAGTTTTACGACTTAAGTGTAAAATAATAAAGCTTTACATTATATAAGCATATACCTACTTAAGTAATGTTCATTAGCCAAGCTTGTCCCTTGCACCTTACTAAAGTATTTACCAACAGGTATCGGATTTGAAATTGCCAGTTTGATTCTGAAGCTATGAAATCCACAGAAATCTATGTAATTTTCAGAGAAACACCTTTCACTAGTCAGCGGTATTTTTATTGTTTCTAGTGTAGGTACTTCTTAAGTAGGTACTAAAACCTGTAGTCAGATGATACGATAATTAGTTGAAACAATAGGTATTTTACTACAAACACGGTATGTGTGGTAGGTATAAAATGCAAGAATAGAACCGGTTATGTAGATTATGGATTCAATAGACCGAGAGCCAGAAAGGATTTGGGGAGGATCAATTTGGGTTTTTTAAAATACAATCGAATAATTTATTTGATACAATTTGTAATGAGCAGACGTAATAAGGAACATAGGTTTGAAACTAGTGTAAACAAAACTATATAAGTAGATGCAATAAAATAATACTCTATTGGACTGATATATTGTTCCGTAAAAAAAATAGCCATATTAACATGTGAGTAAGGATTTTTTAGTTTGACTTAGGTGCAATTAGAATTTTATTGATAAGGTATTTGATACTAAAACTTAAAATCTTACTCACACGAACCCGTATCCAAAATTAGCCATTTATGAAATTTATATGATTTTGGCATTTACACGTAGCACATTCAAATATAATGCGGCGCCACTATTGGTCATTGATGCCCTGTACCTAGTTCGCCTTAAATAAAAAAAGTAGGAACTACTCTTACTTCCCTCAACGCGAGTGCTAGCTCTCTGACTAAATGTTCCAGCGTTATTAATGTTATTATGCAATGACTTTACCTACATTGTTATTAGCTTTTTACCCTTCAAGTACTCATCAAGTGTATCTTCGAAAATAAAACAACCATTTTTTGTTTTGTTTAAAAAGTTCAACATTACAACAATTAAATAGTGACTGTTAAAATGCAGGTAGTAGGGATGGAAATTAATGCGATTTTGCGTAAATTTCACAAACATGCTAATTCACGAGTCTTAGCATGCTAATTGCTATTGCTATGCTATTTGCTAAATGAAATGAAACTTAATAAGGTAAAAATTAAATTCAAAATGAACTAACAGAATTAAAATGAAATTTCATATTTCACAGAATTTCGCAACTATATTTCATTTGCGAAATGCTAATTGAACTTTTCACATGCTAAAAATTAATGCTAATGCTAATTAATCCATCACTAGCAGGTAGGTTAGGTATGCACCTATTTCACCTATTTTTTTTATTTGAGAGATCAAGTTATTCGGCCATAGCTTTATTAAATCGCGATTTACTTTTTGCATGATGATCATCATCATTAACAGCCTGAAGACGTCCACTGCTGAACATAGACCTCCCCAGAGAGCGCCATTTTGACTGGCTACTCGCCTCTTGCATCCATCGGCTCTCCGCGGTTTTCACCAGTTCGTCGGTCCACCTATAGTGGGGGGCCTACGCTGCGTCTTCCGATTCGTGGTCGCCACTCGAAAACCTTTCTTCCCCGTCGGAACTTTTGGATAAATATCTAATTTTTATTTACTAAACCAAAAACTTCGTACATATACCTCTCCATTAAACCTGTCTTTTTGTTTCAAGGATTTAAGGATGTGATCCTTCGCAGATGTACCTTCAGATGCTGGCGGTAAATCACATCGAGAGAGATAAATAATCTGTATAAGGATTGCTATAAGTATCTATTCAACAGTTCATAATAATAATTTAAACGACAAATTGCCCTCTAAAGAGGGGCTAGGAAATTTTTATTGCTTGGTTATAACATAAATCATAATGATTAAGTATACTGCAATGTCAGACATTATTAAAATATATTTTTAGAAATAATTGCAACTACGTGTGGAACGAGTAGACAATTAAGTTTTTTTTTATTAAGTACAGGAATATTACGTTTAACATTTTTCTAAAATGAACTCTACCCCTTACGAAGAAGAGGTGAATGGTCACTAACCTTACAGCAAGGTCTTGTACTGTTAACTATTCTGTGGTGTATAAAGTCATCAATAAGTTTTAATCGAGACGATGTAGGAGTCCACACTTCAAATATTAGATGCACCATAGATGCACATTCACCAATCGCTTCTTCTTCTTCTTCCTATACTAATTAACGACCTCTCTTTCCTTTCGTCAAATATTTTCAAATCGTCATTGTCTGTCAATGAAAGTGACAAGTGAAAACCATAAGTGAAATATAGAATTTGTCACGAACTGCTGGTAGTGCTGGTCGATGAGAATTCTGACTCCACCTTTACCGCAGCTGATATCCATTATTATAAAAGAACAAACCCAACACAGTCATTCATTGCCTTAATTTGCACAGAGCCTGCTCTTCAGCAGCCACCAACGCATCAGTGCGTAGAATATTCCGTCTATTTTTAGTGAGGCCATTTCCTGCACTATCAGAAAGAGATGTCAAAAAATCGTAAACAGATAAATTAGTGGCACCAAAACAATTATTAATAGGTATTTTAATTGTCTTTGGTTATTTTCATTGTACATCCTAGGTCTATATGTAGGGGTGGCATACACACATGCTATAACCACAGAATAATTTAATAATAGGCAACACCAATAAGTACAGTAAAGGATCCAACTCAGTTCAAGTAAGTTTACTCCGTTATTGACCAACTGACCATGACTGTGATGTGTGTATAAGGTAGCCTGACAGGGTCAACATGTTCGCCGACGTGGGCAGTAAGTAAACTGACTTGCTCTAGCTACTAGAACGCAGGGAAGTCCATCTTGATTAGTTGATTCCTTGTGCATACACTTTTTATAGAATTTCGTGGAACGTGTTTGTCTTTGCATGCCGTAACATAACTCTTTCACATCTTGATGTTTTTTAGCTCAAAGTTGTTGATTTGGACTTAGGTTTAGTCCGACTTTTGAGGCTTACGGCTTCCCTATGGCCTTTGCCCTCGACTGTTATTCGGACTGTAGTCCCTTTTAATTATTTTTATACTAGTTTGATGCAAATTAGTGTTTTGTCGCTTCTAGGATTTATACGTACACTAGAAATGTTCAATATGTATTATTTTGATGTCAAATAAAGATTTTTGGAAATTGAATTGAGTTGTATCCAACAAATATGACGGACTTGAACTGTAGACAGCAACGACTACAGGTACTTAACGAAACGCTGTGACTATTGACTCTTTGACTGGACATAGGTCTGCGCAACTATTATATTGTACATGTATATTGCTTCACAGAAGGACTGCCAGCTATCATTTGATTGTTTAAAGTGTCTATCCGTAGGTAGCATTATAAAACTCCCATTAGACGTCCCAAAAATATCAATGGTCTTCTAATATCATGCGGGACTTTTACATTTCTCGCCAGATTTTTTGACGAATGAATTTTGTAACCTGAGAAACCATCACCATCTGCAGCTTGATTCTATTGCTTACTCTCAAATAGTTTTCGAGTGATTAGCCATGCCTTTCGATTACATTTAGCACACTCATTGTTTTATTTGGTATGGAATGATATTATGTTCTTTTGCAATTCTATCTGATTTCCTCTTACGCACATGTATCGGCCATGGTTACAGTAAAGCCGGACATTGTCAAGTGAATAGGACTTCTATTAAATGCTTGCACATAATATTACTAATTTATATTTACTTATCGGCTTCTCTACCTACATCAATCACTTGTCATTACACGGAACTAAAGTAATTTAGAATGCAATTACAATTAGTCGCATGTGGGTGTACCTACGTACTTAATGACGGCCGACGGCTTCGGCACGCTTGACTTAATCTCAGCTGACAGAAAACATCATATCGTCTAGGGCACCTATTTTACCCAGACATTGTAATTTAGAACACGTTGTCTTATTTACTTACCCTTATTTTTCATAGTTACTTTCAGAGAAACGTCTTTCAAAGGGTGACCTACAAGATGATCTAATACCTCAAGAAATAAAGGCAGGGATAAAGAGAGAAATAGAGATAATACGTTTTGCTGCTGTTGAGGAATTTTCAATTAGGAGATTTTACCTACGTCAGGATCAAGTTTTTCATCCAAGAAAAAAGAAAGTCCTCATCAAAGGCAAAAATAAAAGAATGAATACTCACAGATCGTTCTCATGGTTGTGGATACAGTGGGCGGCAGTGAGGACATGTCGCGTGGAGACGAGGGATCCACCGCAGAGCCACCTGGTGTCAGATCCGCGTTTGTAGCCTAGCAGAGCCATCCAGGGGAAAGCACCTGTAAAGTGAAGGATTAGGTAAAGAAAGGGTTCGGAAAGCACATTGGTGGCATTAAAAGTGTTTAAAAATAGCCGGTCAATGTAGTGCTTCCTGGAGAAGGCCTGGAGTGGACGTCTTCAAGGTGTTGTTGATGATGATGATGATGATGATGATGAAAAATGCCCGAAGTTGGGCTTTCTCCTACTATAGTTGGATAAGGAGATGAGTGAAGACACAAAATGATCACATGATGGCAAAATATGGTACGGAAACTACGGAATGATATAGAATACCTGGACAAAAACTTTATAGGACTTCGAAAAGACATGCCAGTTTTTAAAGCGATGAATGCAAGATGTTTGGGACACGGTAGCTGCAGAAATCGGAGTGTCCTGAATTCTGATCCGCACTTAGCCAGCGCTTCTATTATACTAGAAAAGGCTGCCAGTACTTTGTGAGCCCAAGTCCCAGATTTGGGAGCATAATGGGCAGCTGATTATTTATCTGTCTATACATCTTTTGTCTGATGGTTCTTACAGTCGTGTTAATTGGAATCGGTACAGCCATTTATTCTCCTATCATGGCTTTGAGATTTCTATTACGTATCTTCTGTCATTTCTGGCATCTTACCAAGTTTAGCATTCTCCCCTCCGACAACCCTTCCTAAAGAAGCGTTACTGGTGCCACAGACTGGAGGTTCTGGGAGCGAAACGAAGTCACCACCATTATTGCTGGGCTGGAGTTCCTTGGTCGATGGTGTGGGGACGGGAGCTGGCGTGGTGGTAGTGGTGGTAGTAGTGGTCGTGGTGGTTGTAGTTGGTTCCGCCATGGGTAGACCTGGCACTGGGCAGCACACCTGGGTTAAAATGTTGGAATTAGAAGGAAAACATTCAAATAGTGTGCTAATGTGGTCCTGTTGTGCTAATAGGACCGCCTGCCAAAAGAGTGATTATGGCAAACCGCCTGCCAAGAAGAGGGATTATGCCAAACCGCCTGCCAAAAAAGTGATTATGGCAAACCGCCTGCCCAGAGTAGTAATTATGGCAAACTGCCTGCCAAGAGTGATTATGGTAAACCGCCTGCCAAGAGTAGTGATTATGGCAAACCGCCTGCCAAGAGTGATTATGGCAAACCGCCTGCCAAGAGGAGGGATTATGGCAAACCGCCTGCCAAAAGTGATTATGGCAAACCGCCTGCCAAGAGTGATTATGGCAAACCGCCTGCCAAAAGAGTGATTATGGCAAACCGCCTGCCAAGAGGAGGGATTATGGCAAACCGCCTGCCAAGAGTGATTATGGCAAACCGCCTGCCAGAAGAGTGATTATGGCAAACCACCTGCCAAGTGGAGGGATTATGGCAAACCGCCTGCCAAGAGTGATTATGGCAAACCGCCTGCCAAAAGAGTGATTATGGCAAACCGCCTGCCAAGAAGAGGGATTATGCCAAACCGCCTGCCAAAAGAGTGATTATGGCAAACCGCCTGCCAAAAGAGTGATTATGGCAAACCGCCTGCCAAAAGAGTGATTATGGCAAACCGCCTGCCAAGAGTGATTATGACAAACCGCCTGCCAAGAGTGATTATGGCAAATCCCCTGTTATGATAAGATAAGTGGCGGTTTAGGAGAGGCTTATGTTCAGCAGTGGACGTCTTCCGGCTGATTATGTGACATGAGAATATCTTAAGCTTGATGAAAGATCCAAGAAACAAGGGAACAATAAAGTGATGCTGCATGATGTCATTACGACTGCTACTGTGTCGCGGTGCATAAAAACGCAATCGAATAGTTTATTTACATATTCTTGTGTTCTTCTGACCAACTTCCTGTTGCAATATTTTAGCTACACATATTATTATATTTTTTTCACGATCAGCCACTATGCCCGGCTGCTTGCCACCTGCATCCATGGGCTCCCCGCGGTTTTCACCAGGTCGTCGATCCACCTCGTGGAGGACCTAAGCTGCGTCCCCCGGTTCGTGGTCGCCACTCGAGAACCTTTCTTTCTCATCCGTTGTCAGTTCTACGAGCGATGTGGCCTACCCATTGCCATTTGAACTTGCTACGCCTTACGTAATTAACTGGTTTTATAAAAAAATAACCACATTATCATAAAATCGTCACCATCATTTTTGCATCAAGAAGTTATAACATTAACGATTCAGCTTGGATTTCGATAGGAAACCTGGTCATCCAGATATCAGTAAACCCTCCAGTTACCTTAGGGTTGGTGCCTTCGAAGCCGCAGTGCGCCTGCCTCAGGACCCTCGCCACAGCAGGGCTGGTGCCGGCCTGCTGCAGGATGCTCATCAGCGGCTTGCAGCTGTACAGGTTGATGCAGCTGCCGACGTCACCATCGACTGTTGTGCAAGGTTCATCTGGAGGAACAGTTATTATGTTTATTGTGAGTTGATTTTGCTACTTATAATATGATTATGAATATATTTTTTTTAAAACGTACATTTTACCAACACTAATTGTAATTCCTAAAAATGTATGAAAGATTTTGAAGGTTCTTAACCGAAATAAGTATAAAGTCCTACTGATTTTGCAGAAAAAGAACAGTAAATAGCCGGAAGATGTACCACAGACACAGTCTACATAGTATTATGTAATTAGATTATTATCTATATTGTTACCTAAATGGGCGTCTTGTACGAAATAAAACTGAGATAATTTTACAAATGTCCGTAGAGACCAAAACCATGAATGCTTATTGAGTTGTTTTAAATAAACTACAACTATAAGTTACAATTACAACCCATGCCAACATTCGCCTTAGACTCAAGACTACGACTTTGTCGAGTACCATTATTTTATTTTTAACTTATAAGACTTATATTACTTAACTGGGTACTTTTCATAGCAAATTATTAAAAAAATGTACCGGATTTAAAATTACGTCAACAAGCCACACCGCAAATTAACTTATTGATGCCATTTTAGATTCAAATCCTTCTTTAGGCTTACGGTAATGCTTTGAAGATTAGTGGAAACTAGAAAAAATAGAAGTAGATACCTTAGATTAACAGAAATGTAGATGGCGTGAACCGAATCACAAAAGGAAGACATCCAAGTAATTTTAATCATAATTAAAAACCCCGAAACAATAACTAGAAAAGAGCTTATACCTAGTGTCTTTAAATGACTCGAAAACGGCTAGCACTCACCGCTAATAATTTGTTACTCTACTCACGTTAATTTCTATAATGTTATGGACAGATTCTCTTAAATCATAACTGTAGCTACAGAACACTACACACACACACACACACACACACTCACACACACTCACACACTTTTAATATTCACTTAACTCACTATATTCACTTTTAATATATATTACACTACGAACATAAATTATCTCCTAGTATATTTTCTTAAGATTATCATCCCCACTCGCACACAACCCATACACTTACCCCTACACTTCACACCTCACACACACACACACGTTCGCTGGAGAGACGAGCATAATTTATTAAATGTAAAATTATAAGGAAGTTCTGTTATTGGCCTTTTTTGTAATTTAACTCTTGTACAATATAACAAATGTATTAGCTGTTGATCTTCTCATAAATAAATAAATAAATAAATAAATACCCTTTACCAAGCAACAATTAAATGAAAAAAAAAAAAACAAAAATCAGTTATTTAAGTCGTTTGGAAGCAGTATGACATAGACAGATACGACGGTACAACTTGTATTATAACACCCCTCTATTTGTTTAGGGCTTCAAAAGAAAATGAATAGTCGATGTTTTGCCATCCCTAGTTGTGCAATCAGCTGTGAGCCACTACTGTGGCCTCTAGCCCGTGAGGTTCCGCGAAGCGGGTTACAAATGTGGCAGAAGCGCCTGAGCGGCTATTTCTGATAGAGCTGGATTTCTTGCATTAACTGCTGACCACAAAGCAACCTTGGAAATAGACATCACACATCCATCCGCATCTGTGTGTCACAGACTAACCTAACTAACCTATTCTATGTAACTAACTAACCTATTCTATGTAACCACAACAAACTGCAGTGTATTCTACGGCAAAGGTAAATGTCTACAGGCGAGTAGAATTTTGATTATTAAGGAAACAAAATGTTGTTTTTACCTAAATCGTGATTAGAACAGGTTGACGTGATTTTGGTGACTGGAATATTTTATTATCGAACTTTGTCTTTGTCAAGAGGTTAATTTAAGAAGAGGAACGACGGTAGAGACTATATATCTATTTTATGGTAGATATAGTTGGTAGATAGTTGGTATGGTTGCGGATGTGGAATGAAACAAGAATTGAAATAGAAATATTCTTGTCTTGTCAGATGAATTTTCGCGAGGGCACGCTTCAGTCAATATATTTTTAGACTTCCGTAAGGGTAATACGGTATTACTAAGATTCCGGTGTCCATCTGTCTGTCACCAGCATCGAGGAACTAATCTCTCATGAACCGTGGTTAGACAGTTGCACTTTTAGATAGACTAGTACGGAATCCATCGTGCGTTAGTCTGACTCGCACTTCCCGGTTTTATAATATCAACTATTTATCAATGACTTAGGCTAGCGTTTAAAAAGTAACAAGAATAACAGTAATATTTCAAATCGCTGCTAATTATATTTTTAATTATAAATGAGAAACGTTCTGGCTGATCCACATCAGTCGTAGCAAATGAGTTTACATTTGTGTCTTTGTGAGTCACCTCAAGTGACCTCCTACTTGCAAACCTAGATACTTTATATGCTAAACTACTTGTCGCCAATAACGATGGGACCGAAATACAAGCTATTAACTTATAAAATTCCTTAATAATAACTCTGATTTGCAAACAAGTGATAAATACAATTTTGTACAACCGTCATTCAACTTGTTATGTGGTTGAGCACAAAAAAGCCAACAACCAACATGTTACCCAAAATAGTATAGACGTAAATATGTCGCTTCTGATATATGAAATTATCAAAGATCAAGAATCGAGATAGATAGATACACACAATGCAAAAAGATAATGAAAGGAAAAGATGACAAATGATGATCGACAACCTATTGTATTAAAATCGAAGGCGAATGGGACGCAGATCAATAGTGAGCTAAACATGCAAAGCGATCAATGACGTAGAAATTGTAAATTTTGTTACCAATAATGAGATTAAATCTTCCATCCAATAAAAAAAATAAAGATAGAAATATTAAATTAACTGATGTTACTTCCATAAAATATTATGACGAATCACCTATCTATAAAGGAATTCCTTTCTGGAGTCTGCTCCAAAATCAATAGCGGCTGTGAAGCGCGCTGCCGCATTGCCGCCATTAAGTTTGGCGCAGACTCTATCTCTCTTACTATTGTAATAGTTTTCTCGCTGGATCATTTATTTATATTAATTATAATAAGTACAAAATCATACTTACTGAAAATCGTAGTGGATTCGTAGTTGAAATTGTTCCGGGAGCCTGTATCTGGGAAGGACACTGGCTTGATCCCATCAGTGAAGGCCGGGGCTTGCGTCACAGGAGTAGCTTCCACCTTCGGAGTGTTCGCAAAGTCCACAGGATCATTGGGAATATCATCTTGGGAATTGGGGATACCGTTGGGAGTTTCATTTCTGTCAAAATTAACGTTGCCATTCTGGCTTGGCTGGAATCCTTGGCTGCCTTGATTATTTTGGTTTCCTTGGTAACCAGGAGACGTGAATTGTCCATCATTAGCTTGACCAGTCAATTGTCCCTGATTGCCTTGGCCATTGGATTCCCCTTGGTTGTCTTGACTATTGAATTGTTCCTGGTTACCTTGGCCATTGAATTGCCCCTGGTTGCCTTGGCCATTGGATTGTCCTTGGTTACCTTGGCCATTTGATTGTCCTTGGTTATCTTGACCATTGGGTTGTCCCTGACTGCCTTGCCCATTAAATTGTTCTTGGTTACCTTGGCCATTGAATTGTTCCTGGTTACCTTGGCCGTTAAATTGCCCCTGGCTGCCTTGCTCATTGGATTGTCCTTGGTTACCTTGGCCATTGAATTGTTCCTGGTTGCCTTGGCCGTTAAATTGGCCCTGGCTGCCTTGCTCATTGGATTGTCCTTGGTTACCTTGGCCATTAAATTGTCCCTGATTGCCTTGCCCATTAAATTGTCCTTGGTTACCTTGGCCATTGAATTGTTCCTGGTTGCCTTGGCCGTTAAATTGGCCTTGGTTTCCTTGCCATGTAATCCCTTGATTATTTGGGGCTTCTTCAGGAAAGTCAGTCGGGAAGGCCACAGGTCTTTGAGCTATGCCATTCGGGGCAGGATACTGATTGCCTTGGTTGTAGTTCTGGTTGCCTTGGCCGACGTCATTGGTGATGGGGCGGTCTTGGTTGCCTCGATTAGGGTTAAGAAAGCCGGAGATGGTCTGCCGGATCTGGCTCGGGATTAGAGTGAAAGGAGACTGCCGCCGCTCTTCTCTTCGCGGGAAAAAACCTGTTGAGGAAATTATTACGTCAGTAAGGATATTTTAGAGGCATGATGACAAAAAATTTTTTGCATAAATTAAAAATATTCCTCAAAAGATAAACATTTGTGAAAACAAAAATTAAATATCTCAGAAAACGACAAAGTTACAAGCATTTTAAAAACCGGAATAGAACGAGATACCTCAAACGGCCAGTGACGTCAGAGCAATGTGTTTTTCTAATCTGTGGTACGATTAGTTGGATTCTCTGCAAGGAACTTATAGGAGTTTTGGCGGGAACGCGGAAAATTTCACGTCGTTGCATTGTATTATTTTTAAAAACTTGCTTTTTCCAGTGTTAATGTTTAAAATTGGTGGCGTTTTACGCATTAAGTGCTGAATTACGAGCATGAGTGAGGGCAAGTGATATAATGTGGTGAAAAGTGATATTTTGTGTTGCTTCCAAAACTCCATAGAAGCTTCTAGTAAAGTTGCCACCACTTTGCTGAAGCATGACTTAGACTGGACTATGACTACCTGACTTAAACTGGACTATGACTATGACTAGGACATGACTTTGCGTGAAATATTTTATAACACGATGAAAATGTAATACTTGACACTGGCTAAATACACTATGTGTGGAGCCAAAATATAAGAAAAAAAATAGGAATTTATACGTATACTTTACATAGTATACGTAAGTATACGCTCCTTGATTATCTGTTTTTCTTTTTTTTGTTTCTTTACATATTGTAGAAGGAGTTTCTGCTATAGTTCAAGGAGGCGCGAACAATGCTTACCTATATTACACGTCATTTATAGAATGAAAATAAGCATGGAAAATACGCCCTCCAAATTCCTAATAATCCAATTTTCACACATACATACAAATTATAATAACTTAGCCGTTGTTGTAGGTAATGTAAATATGGAAAATGCACAGACGGGGCATTACCTCGGCTATTTACCGGATCTACGGTTCCGGAAACGGAAAAATATATTGTACCTACTTTACAATCGCTATTAGTTAAATTGTGTAGTCATACAGAGTTGAATGGTCGTTGAATTGCCATATTTTTGGTAGGTTTTTGCAGTCACAGTCAGGTTAAAGTTGCAAATATAAAAGGAAATGTAGGTAGGTACTTAGCCAGGGTTATAAGTTCTTATAGAAATCAATCAAGTAAGTATCCTCGATTAGGCTTTATTTTGACTACTGTTTCACCTGGTGGTAAGTGACGACGCGGTCGACGATTGAACAATCCTTGCCTAGAAGATACTGGTCCATTCTAACTTTTTGTAATGTGTTACTCTTATACATAATTGCGTTTATTTAAATAACTACTTATATATATTTGTGTGATTCCATCTAAATAATTATAGGCACTTGCAACCTATTTCATTAAACGTCATTAATTCATATTTCTTTAAAATATTAATTGTTATTTTAATTTTTTTTTTCTCTGCGATTTATTTACCTCTAATTCAAGTTATAAGTAAATATTAATACCGCGAGCTACTCTTCGCTTTTCCAAAACCGGTCAAGGAAAGAACCTTCTAAGTATTGACAGTTGAGATTCTTGGGCTGATGTATGATATTACATCGACGTAAAGTGGCATGTCTGTCGGTCTTTTACAGGTTGCACCATGGGTAATGTACACAAGAACTGCACGATCTAATTCCCCCGTCACCATTCCACCACCAGACCTCTAGACGCTCGGCTAGGTGCCATCCCTTCATGGTCGAAATACCACCCGTTCGTACCAAGAGGTTTGATTCCTCGTTTATAATTAGAACTGCTAAGGAATGGAATGCCCTGCCAGCGTCTGTGTTTCCGGCAAAATATGACCCGGGCGTGTTCAAGAGAAGAGTGAATAGGTACTTACTTAGCTAGCATGCTACATCTTCGATCGCATCGTCACTTACCATCAGGTGAGAGCGTGGTCAAATGCTAGATAAGACTGATGTAAAAAAAAAAAGTTTCACAGTACGACATAATATCGGTACGCCCATATTTAATTTAAGTCGATATATAGGTATGTTATTTTATATCTGTAGAGGTTACAACAGGACTGTCTGTCTGCATGAAAATCTATCATCACGAATAGGCATGATGACTAAAATGTTTTTTTTTTGTTAAATTAGTTATATTCCTCAAAAGATAAACATTTGTGAAAACAGAAATTAAATATATCAAAAAATGACCAAGTTACAAGCATTTTAAAAACCGGAATAGAAAGAGATAGCTTAAACGGCCAGTGACGTCAGAGGAAGGTCGTTATAGTACCTCATTACTAAGCTGTGGTAGTTTTTCATACAATCTCTTTAGCATGTGACGTCACAAGTGGATTTTTCATAGTCACTGTGGGGGCCATGTAGAAACTTTAAAAGCTTATTACTCCGTGATTTATTTACCGATTTTGTTTGTTTTTTCAATTATTGCATTCATTTTTAATCTTCTTTATGAAAGTAATATTTACTTGTTCATTTTTAATAGTAGTCATCATGCCTATTCTATTCAGATACCTACATGGATATATTGACGCCGCTGGGAAGGTCATCCTTCATTGGAAGTCTGAGAAAGTTCTTGTTTGTTTCACCAACATAGAGACATCCATGAAGTAGTTATAATCACTTTCAAGGTGGGTTTTTTGATCCGTTTGAGATAACCAATGTTCAAAAAGAAAGTTTTCACCATTTTTTTACTAAGTAGAACGTCTTCCTTAAATATCAGTACCGTTAGGGGTGAATATAATTAATTGAAAAGTCTGAATTTAAAGAGAAATATAATATCATTAGCTACATATTATTATGTAGTATAAAGTATCGGAATGACGTAGCTTTATTCACTTTGAATGCGACATACGGATTGGTTTTGTCCTTGACATTGGTTTGGAGTGAGTATGTTATCAATGCCATATGTGCATATTGTCTGACAAAATTAAATAAATCTGATATGGTCGTACCAAAATGCTGATTCACAATTTATTATTTTTATAGAAATTTGGACAATACGTAGGTACATACAACAACAAAATCACAGAGTGCCGGCAAAATAATCAGAATGAATAAAATCTAAACAACATGTTAGCAAAAACAAAAACTTTACAAAAAAGTTCCAATTTTAAAAAATTGTTTTGTTGATTTAAATGAAGGTACTTAATAATTTTTTTTGATAATTAATAATTCATTATGACCTTTTCTCTCACAGGATGATACTGTGGATCATAAATTTATACACCACGGTGGCCAAGTGCGGGTTGGCCACCGTAGTGTATTAAACAATAGACAATTCATAGTCATGTTCTCGAATTTAGTGATCCTGGAACATGTTCATTTCATTACTATGTGTTTCTTCACCGTTTTAAAAGCGAGTGCGAACTCCGCACATTACTTGAAGAGTCATTGGTTCAGGGTCAAACGGGATTCGAACCTGGATGCGACGGTCAGTTTGAAAACCGCACGACCTAACTGCTGAGCCACAGTCGCTCGTGCTGATAAAGCGGTGACATAGATAATCTTGGTTTCAGGGATTTAAGCAATTCTATTTTTAAGCGATTCTCCTGGTTCTTAACAAACATATCCCTCGCAATACATCCTCGTACATCTCTGGGGGAAACGCACGCTTAAGGGTGGAAGTTGCTAGCCAATTGAACTTTCATCTCGATGGATTCCTCCATTTGCTTTTGGGCAAATGTAATCCAATACTTACTTCGTTCCCAAGCCCCAAGGATAAAAAGTATTCTAAGTTACCAGCGTGGCGTAGTAAGTATAAGCAATCTACATTAAAAATTTCATTGAAATCGGTTCAATAGTAGGGATGCGCCAAATATTCGGTAATTATTCGGTATACCGAATATTCGGCATGTTTTTCCATGTTCGGTATTCGGCTAAATATTCGGTTATAGTGCCGAATAATTACCGAACATTTTATTAAATACTTCCAAAATTATATCTCTTATGGGAATTCATTCTAAGATAATCAGAACACTTGGCACTTTTTAATCGTTTTTCTAGATACTGATAACATGCTCTATCTAGGCCCTAAACGCTTGGTCACCAGAAAGCTATGATATTTTGTGTCTATCGGCCACTACCGACCTTTAGAGCGTGCGATTTGGTGCAATATCTAATTTGAATATTTTTTAGGTATGCATTTACAATACAAAAAATGCGCTAAATACAACATTTCGCTTGTTTCTATGATTGTTTCCATTGCAGTGGAACTTTTATTGAAGTTTTATAGCGACTTAATACGCGTACGGGAAAATTCGTGTAAAATGAACCGAATAGTTCGGCCGAATATTCGGTTCGGTAAGCTCTACACCGAATAATGTTCGTTATTCGGTGGAGAGCTTACCGAACGGTTCAAAAAGCCATGTTCGGCGCACCCCTATTCAATAGTTACGAAGAGACGTCAACAATCATTCACATACAGAAACTTTTGCATTTACAATATTCATAGGATATGTATATCTTCGGCAGGCAATGCAATTTGGTACGATGAGCATTCGTGAGGTTATCATTAGGTGAACCACCTTTCCTGACACTCGAACAAAAAAATTGTTGCGTTTATCTCATTTATTGTTTTTTTACCGATGTTATATTTTACCTACCTATCCGAATGCCTTCTGATATAAGGAAAGATATGGCCACAGATATTATAATATGGCTGAAATAGAAACAATACAACTTCTCTTGAAATAATGAAAATAAACTGAAAATGGTGGTTGTAGTTACTTATTTCTTTTAAAAAAACCACACCATTTTTATTTTTAAAATTAAATAATTAATAAATATGTGCAGACATTTCACACAGCGCCGTCTAGCCCTTAACTAAGCATAGGTAGCTTGTGCTGTGGGACTGATATAGAGTACCTACTTATTTTTTTTGTTCGTAAATAGAATACATTATGACACCCAGACACAGAACAATCATCGATGTTCATCGCACATAATATGTTTGTGTTTGTCTGGGTAGGAATCGAACCCACAACCTATAGTTCAGAAAGAGGTACTTCAAATTGAGCTATCAGGTCAGTCATATCGATACTGTTCTGGATTTGAACAAATTGACTGTTCTGAATGGTTATCGTGAGGATAATGTTGATTTCATCACATTTCATTGACCGGCTGGTTTTCTGTTTCCCATTCAATGCGGAAATGTACACTTCAATGCTTGTAATTACAGTTGTAATTATAATCTAAGTAGTAGAATCTAGGTGTACTTATAGGTAACCTATAATTTGTTGTGCTGGCGCTATCAAAATGTAATTGAATTAGCTCTACTTGCTAGTAAAATAAAAATCTTCATACAATCGCGCACTTTTAAGTCAATTTTTTTAATTTGGTTAGTAGTTTCATGATTTAATTACACGGATTAAACTTAGGTATATTTCAGCAAATATACCTAATTTTTTAATGATCTATAATTATTAGGAACCGTTCCAAAATGACTCATTATGTTTTTCAATAGAGTTTTAAACTAAAGATTTTTTTTTATATAGTCTCTAGCTACAAACATAAGTAAAGCCACGAACAAAGACAAACCCTAATTTTATATAGACCAAGGTGTTTAGAAACTATTAGGTACTTTACTTATAAGTATAGAACCTTTTTTTGTCTCTGTCTAACTGTACTATTTTATCTTAGTAGCTGCACATGTAAATGTAACAAAAAATATTGGATTATCACACAAAATCCACAAACTTACCAAATTGACATAACCCGAGCTGCACACACAAGAAAAAGCACAAAAACACACACAACACCCGCGCCATGTCCACTAAAAAGAACACAATGCACAAAACTCCTTCGCGAATTCTAGATTTAGAACTAAACTTTACAAGACCGGTTTTGTTTTTTACTTATTTTAAAATTAGCATCGCAACTTTTTCGTACTGGTATTTATTTTTTAAGTTACGTTGGCTATTCAGCATGAGCTGTCCGCGACTAAATGGTCAACTTGACCAGTGTACTATTATATAGAAACTGAAGAACCGAGGCGAACTTCTACGTCATAATTAGTTACAAGCATATAAGTATGACGGAACTACCTGAGAGACGAAAAGCCCCGATTTTTTGCTGACGACAAAAAGTTTTTTAGTGTGTCAACACTTGGCTTTGATTAATTACCTACCAGCCTCCATAAATGGTAGTTGAAGCGCGCCTGAGAAAAATGACTAGCACATTGAGCGGTGATTATACCGATTATATTTAAAATATCTTACTTGAAGACTTGCTTGGTTTATTTTGCCTAACCTAATTTTACTCTCTACGGGCTGTTGATGATGATGATGATGATGATGATGAAGTTTACTCTTGCGCGGGTAAGGACGCAGGCTTCTCCTAGTTGTAAATTACTATGTATAGAATCTATAGTCTATAGAATCTATACCAATAGTATTTTACTGCACTAATCTGTACTATAAATTTCCGCATGAAAGATCAGATCTGGCCATGCTATAGGTACACTGATAGGTGTACGTATACGTAGGTATAAATAGGTGTCAATAATAACTGACAAGATAAATGCACAAAGAAAGGCGTGCTGTGCCTACTGCCTAGTGCCTACGAGTTTTTCCAACACCTAAGTACCTATGCAAAACAAAGTCATTTCAGGATAACTTTCAACCTGACCCCTCTGACTTCGCAGATAGGCCGAAGAACCAACCATCAATTTTGGCGGGCCCGATAGCTCAGTTCCCTGCCTTCTAAACTGAGGGCTGTGGGTTCGATTCCTACCAAGGACAAACATTTGTGTGATGAACATAGATGTTTGTTCTGCGTCTGGGTGTTATATTGTATTCTATGTATGTATTTACAAACAAAAAAGTATATAAGTATTGTATCAGTTATCTGATTCCCATAGTACAAGCTATGCTTAGTTTGGGGCTAGATGGCGCTGTGTGAAATGTACACACATATTTATTATTATTATTTATTAAATCAACTAGCTAATTTTGTACACATTTATTGAATAAACCTGCACCCAATTGACTAATCAAGTCAACTTTTGTACACTTTATTTCCTCCACTATCGAGGCTTTATGTACCTCATCCATTTATTGCTTTGAGCCCAATATGTTACTACTACTGGGACTATATGAACTTTCGCTCCCAGGAGGAGAGTGTAGGTGGGTGAAGAGAAAGGGTGTAAAATCGTGAGGTGCTCTAGCTTTGATTTTAAGTTTACAATTAAATAGGTAGCCTAAAAACAATTTGTAGAGTACCTATTTGTAAACTTCTAGTCAAAGCTTAAGCGTGGTGGCTCAGCGGTAACCAGTGCGCCTTTCAAACTGATGCACCCTGGTTCGAATCCGGGTCTGCCCTGCACCAAAATCTTTTGGACGTGCGGAATTTGCGCTTCTTTTTATAACCGTGAAGGAAAATATCGCGAAGGAAAAAAAACACAAAATTCGAGTGCGTGTTATCCATCAACCCGCACTTGGCTAGCGTGGTGGTGGTGGGTTATGACCCTGTGAGAGAAAGATCGTGTCCCAGCAGTGAGAAGTTATTCAAAAAATTATACTTATTAAAAACATGAAACAATTATTGTTAGATTATATTTTTCAGGTACCTAAACTGAGGGCTCAAGTCATTCGAGCATAGCTTTATTAATATACGTTTTAAAAAATTTTGGATAACCCAACTTGGGTCTAATTTTTACAATTTTCCACTAAGGATCAAGGTTTTGATGCACATAACAGTAAGTATGTACATACCCAAACTAAGAGAAAACCTGTATCTTGGCATACCAATACCCTCCACCGAAGTACCTAATGTTAAATAAGTAATGACAATTTACAATTATTGTATTGGGCTGATGACGGCTACGAATTACAGCGACTGTTCTCAGAACCTTACGTAGAATTACGAGTACCTAGTCTGTGGTCATTAGAAGGAAAAATAATAAAAAACAGGAATGCTTTAGGCCACAATTCTACCGCAAAGAATGCGACGCTAGCCACTGTTTCCCAGCTTTAGTAGGTCAAGGACGGGGATGTGTTTGAAACAGCAACTAATTATGTATTTGATCATTATGTGAGAAATATTACACTGTCCAAAGTCCAAAGGGTATATATAATATTGTTAAGGAAAAATGTATTGCAAACATTTTATTATTATTCAACGGGCAGGCCATATCGCTCAAAGTAGGGACCGACAGCCGGTGAGGAAGAAAGGTTCTCGTGGTGGCCCGGAAGATGCTGTTTAGGTCCCCCACTAAATGAAACGACAACCGTCACATAAATCGCGAAAAGCCCGTGGATTCAGGAAGCAAGCAGCATCTTAAGTGGCGCTGTGTTGGGAGGCCTAATGTGCAACATGGGCCGTCTCCAGGCTGATGATAATCATGAATGTTATTGCAGTCTGTTAATACCAAAACCATGGACCACTGTGATATATAATTATGGTCCAAGATGCCAGAAATTGCCGGTATTTTAGACGTTAGTGGTGCAATGGTATTAGCACTTTGGGCACGTTGAAAAATATCTAGCATTAATAGTTTGAACAATATCAACACCTATCCACGAAATTACTGGGCAAATGAGACTTTATGACCTGATTACACAGTGTAGTAATTTGATTACTAGACTGTGTGATGTCTCAGGATGACATGCGCAGTGCAATGTCACGAGAAACTTTATTATTTTAAAGTTCCGAGTGACACTGCAACTGTTATCGGCGGCCGTATCGCTTAACATCAGGTGAACGTCCAGCTCGTCATTATCATAAAAAAAACAGGTCGTGGCTGGATACTCACTAACGTACGTTACGTGGATGAAACTTCTAAAAAGCCCGGTAAAAAGTTGGTTAACTGTTAACCAACTTTTTACCGGGCTTTTTGGAAGTTTCATAGCATTTCTTACCTGCTCGCAATTTCCCGGATTTCTTCCTTCGCCCGATCTTGGTCTTTTTCACCACCACTTTATATTTATTGTTCATGGTATACCCCTGACCAGAAGCGTACCCATAACTTATGTTAGTGTTATCGTACATGTTACCCTTCTTGAAACTGGGGTAACTGTGACCACCGTACCCCTGGACACCGTAAATGGGGTACTTTTGCCCACCGTAGCTTGGGTAACTATTACCGCCGTAACTTGAAGAACTATAGCCAGTATAGGTTGGGGAACTATGCCCATAACTTGGGGAATTATGACTATAGCTTGGGGAACTATGACCACCGTAGCTTGGGTAACCATGACTATAGCTAGGGGAAACTGGACCTTGACTGGGGTAAAAGTATTGGTAGCAAGTTTTACCCGGCTTCTTATTGTAAACAGTGTAGTGCTGACACGGTTGGGGATCGTAATGACTGACGTAGCCGTGGTGACCAAGATCATAGCCGTGGTGACCATCTAGTTTACCGTCATGACCATATAAGGTCTGAAACAACGCATCCAAGGCTTCGTAATATTCAGGAGATTGCGTTGGCGAAGGAGGTTTGTAAATCAAAGGGGTTTTTAGACATCGGTTATGATTCTGAGCTAATATTAGAAGCACTGGAAATGTCTGGATCAAGCCACAAATAGTGCTTTCTTGTATAGTCATATTGGAACCACTGGTCTTCACTTTTCAAGTCTGTTTTGTTGGGAGGCTGAGTGAAAACTGAACTATGTTTGGTAAATGTAGGTTATCGATGGAATCTGTGGCTTTTGGTTTGGAAATGCAATATTGGGCAAGTTTCGCTTTTGTAATGGTATCGGTCGATCTGGGAGAGATGTTTGATAATTTTAATATGCCATTGTGAAATTGTAAAATAATAACTGCGACCTTTGTGAATAGGTTTGTTTAGAACATTTACTTTTTTGGGACAAGCTGTTAAATGCACTGAAGGACATAAATTATTGTTATTTTATAATTCCTAAAAATTTTTAGCAACCAGCGGGATTTGATCCGCGCCCTCCAACTCACCGGATTGGCCGCTCTCCTATACCAACTAAGCTATGGTACAAACAAGGACTATAATATCTTTATATACCTAAAGTGTGGTTTATACTTAATTAAATTATTCCTATTATTATTTTAGAATTTTATACCTACTTATACTACCTGTTATTAATTTAGTATGGAATTTAAAATACTAAGTACCTACAATGCGTATAAATATATGGCTCTTAATCCTATAGGTTGATAGGAAACAGTATATTTGTAATTAAACTTAGAATTAATCAAAGTTAAGGATAGAGTTATATATTTTTAGTTTGGAATTACCTTAATTACATTTATAGGTAGGTAGGTACATTAAGGTACATTTGTTACGTCGATAACTAATAAATTATAAGAGCCCATCATGGCATGGCACATACCTACCTGTTTTGTGATCATGGTTACTCACTCAAATAAATCATGCAGCTAGTATTTGGTTCAAGAACACCCGGGGTAATTGTAGACACATTATGTATTTTATAGCGAGTGAAGGGAGATGAATCGCGGGAAACCCGAATGGTGCAATTCGTAATAGGATCGCACAATAATTATTTAAAGGACTATTTTGTTACACCATGTTTTGTAAAACTTTTTAGAGAAAGTAGTATTTACTTGGAGAAAATTAAATTTTTTTAATAACAGATAGATCATAGACCCTAAAGTTCTGTGAGATTGAATAACTTCATATACTACTTAAAAGGTACTTTGAAATTTAATTTGCTCCATCACATGTGCCTACTTTTATATAAGTAGGCACTTTTGAATAAATATACCTAAATACGTAGAACGTGCATATATTTACAGTCTTAAAATAAAATTATTGAATTGATTATGGACCTACTTATATACGGTAATTGAACTAGATTTTAAAGGAATAATCGTTAAGAGAAGTTGCCTTTTATGAAAATTGTTGAGAATAAGCAATATCTTTCTGGGATGAATTTTTTTAAAATGGCTAATACTTAATAGCTCTTAGAAAGAAATTAGGAAATGAAATGACAAGGCCATGGCCACAATATCATATGTGTAAGATCACTCGTGAGTAATACTGACAAATTCTTCGTTTCTTTCGCAGAAATAGCTAATTTGGCATTGACTTTGAACGATGTATCTAAATTGAGTAAATTAATTCGGTAAAGGGTAGCCAGATTTATATTATGTGGACTTCTACCTAAGTATATAATTTGTTCTGAAAAATACTTCGTTTGAAAGTTAGTACTATACATAGAAGGTGCAGCATATAGTAATGAATGTATCCGTGCAATACCAAGTAAGAGCATGTCAGAGTAATAATTCCATGCTTACGCACGTTTCAAATATTATCCGGAATGGTAGAGCGGCCTTGAACGATAGTCGTTTGTCACCCTGTCACCTGTTTATGGTCAAATTAAGCTGTGACTGACCAATGCACAATGAATGACTAATGACTTATTGGTTGAGGTATTGGGTTGTGCAATGCAACCCTTGTGCGTCCTAAAATTCCATAATCTGACTTCAACATTTTCTTGAGTTCTTGTCTTGGTGTCTCATATTAACAGCCTGAAGACGTCCCCCATAGAGCGCCACCTTGAGCGGCCACTCGCCCCTTGCATCCATCGGCTCCCCACGGTTTTCACCAGACACTATACAACTGCCTTACGGTAACGTTACACTTACGCGCGCGTAAATATTCGTGCTAGGCCTACTGTAGATTACGCTTAGTAGGCGATACTGCTATAAAAATCATAAAGATTGTGAATCAAACTAATTATGATAAATGTTGGTAGAAAAATATCTTAGATCTAGAAGAGCACCATTCCCCAAGAATAACATCTACTTAATAGGTAAGAATATTTCAGTCCCAGTCACATTTCAAACAAAGAAAAAAAAAACAAATTGGTGCAGAATCCGTTTGGGAGCTGAAATGCAATAAACAGACCCGCCGCAGACGCACGCAGTCTGCATTCGTAAAATTTGCAGCTGTGCACATTGCTATGCTGCTTACTTAATATAATAAGACCTGATAAGATTTAAAAATATTTTAAGTGTTATTTCTTTATTTTTTTGTCCGTAGCTCCAAAAATTGCCTAAAGTCAACGACCTCTACAAACCCCCAACGTCACCGAGATCCATGTGTCATTCCGGAATTCCCAACTTCCGTTTCGGACCGGAATTACCGGATGTGTGTTGTATTATAACAATATTACCGCCAAGTAGCGAGAAGTTATCCATATGTAACGCGAATTATTGACAAGGTCACTAATATATTACTACTATGCGATCATAGAATAACAGAATAAATAGCAGCTGAACTGAAGCAACTAAAAGCAGTTCGGCAGTTTGATGTTTCTTTGAGATCCGCTACCTATTTCTGAGTTTCGTGTGTCGTTACGCAGGCGGGCTTTACAAAAATTAGCGGTGGTCGTTGCGACGAGGAACCGTTTACAAAGACCGTTTTGTGTTCCGCGACGATGGAACCGTTTTACGTCCTTTATCAAAACAGTCTTCGTTGCAAAAAACAGTCTCAGAATTACGTGATGTGATTTTATACTTTAGACCCAAGAATATACATTCGAGAATACAATGATTAAATAGTACGTGTCACACTCGTTGCGAGAACTGTTTTGGCGAACGAACGTGGAAGACGACATTGCACGTTTGTTCGCTGCAACCGTTTGTATGCACGACGCGAGTTCCTTCCGTCCGATAAGTTCCGTCCTAGCCGTCTTCAAACCAGTTGCAACGAAGACCGTTTTCCGCAACCGTTTTCGTCGTTGAGAAACGTTGCGTCTCGTCCGTCGAAAATTCGACGACGACCCACCACTAACAAAAATGATCTAGGGATACCATTGCTCCTAGATAGAAGTAATTATTTTACCTAGGTAAACGCTGGTCAGAACCGTGGGCAGGCGATGGATGCAGGAGGCGAACAGCCGCTCAAAGCGGCAGTCTCTGGGGGAGGCCTATGTTTAGCAGTGGACGTCTACGGGCTGGTGATGGGCTTTCTATTAGTTATCAGTGATTTCACATGTTTTATCATTACAAACTCAAAAGAGAGAATTATTAGTAATAGAATTAATTTGAAATTAGTTTAGAGCAAAGATTTAACAAGAGAAAACACAGAACTCCAACTCTCGAAGTTCCTCTAACACTAATCCATTCAGAGTTCAATCGTCGACGTGTGAGTCAGTTGATTAATGATACCTACTTATTTGGCGCATACGCAGGCTGTTGACTGTGTGTGCCACAGAAATAAGAAAGAATTTTTTTTTTTTTATTTAATTATTTAATTAGTTAACACCTAGTCTAGCATCGAAAAAAATTTACATTATCTCCCTAGTTTATCTTGTTGCTTGTGATTATTCAAAACATCAATAGGTATTATAGCGATCCCATTGTCCTGCTCAATCTCTAACAGGAAAACCGCTTGTGTTATCCTGGACTCTCCCCTGGTAACCATGATGCAGAAAAATTGATTGCAAGGTTATGGAACGCAATGCACCGAGCTAAGGCAGAATTGTGACGCAATGAGTTATTGCGTGAAGTTATGTTTGTGGTAAATTTTAATTAAGGATGTAGAGGTAAATATCAATTTACTTTAATGCTAAGCTTAATAAGGGTTAAGTTTAGGTACTATATTTAAAGTGCACCCCGTCGATGAACCTTGTCCATTTAAATCACGTTTCAAGTAAAATCAAATTATTTTTGTCAATTAAGAGCTTTAACAATAGAGAACACTTCTTTAAGCCAAAAGACTTTTCCCATATTGACCTTGGTCGTCTGGAAGAGTTTCGCTTTAACGATAAGGTCACCCATTGTTTCACAACTTGTAAATCGCTATATTCATTATAAGCATTTTAAAATTTGTTACATGTAGGTATACACTATTTTAGTGCCTAAAAATGTTATCCATGTGACTGAAAATATCGATTATAGGAAATCTTTAAGTTTGTAATATGTATAATCTTACACAAAGATTTCCTGTTCCTATAGAATCAGGAACTCCGAGGACCATCCTGGTCCAAAAGGCAGATAATGGGTTTTTATCAAACTGATTGTAGATGCCAGTCTCGGCGCGCGCCGGGTGACCTCGTCACGCACTGACCTCATTGCACTGATCTTGAATTGTAAATTATCAAATCTTCATGTTTGAATCTTGACGAACACGCCGGAGGATGAATCAGGTCTTCTTAGAACTGATCGTATCATCCAATGTTATTCTAAAGAAATTATATCGTAGTAATTTTAGACAAAGCAGACGCTGTTAGCTGATTCGCCTCACACTGTGAAGAGCATAATACAAGGTGACCTTGAATTGGTATGTTATCCCGAAGAGGGGTAAATCTACAACCCAAGGTAGACAATGTTTCTTCTACGACTTTACTAAATTAATAGATTTTCGTTGACGAAATGCCATGTAAAGTTTACGTTTGAAAATAGCCTTAGCGCAGCTGGGTGGTTGAACTTCATCCTTGATCGAGTGCACATAAATGAGTTTAACGACCTGTGTTTAGAAATGATTTATAGTATCTTGTTAACTCTCGTAGCGATGCACGTGCAATTTTGCGAGTGGATTTATTTTTTACCATGGAGGTTTGGAAACACCCAGTTTCAAATAATACTCTCACAACTTGTATGTCAACTGGTATCATGGTCCCAGTCCCCCCATTTCGGGATAACATATCAATTTAAGGTCACCTTGTATAAGCTAGTTTTGACCATTAACGAAAAAATTGTAGGTCTGTGGTTTTGATCATGTTTTGGTTTCGTAGTGCATCCTCTGTCACACGGAGCACCAGAGTCATAGAAGACTAGAGTGGCAGAGACGACGCTCTACGAATCCAAATCTAGCCGATCATGCAGTCTCTCTTTAGCTCGTCGTGCATGTACTTACATTGTACAGTACATGTACAGGATGACATGTGTAAATTTTTTTTTGAACCGACAGAATAAGTATATTGATTATCTAACCTGTTCCAAAAAATTTCACAAGGATCGCTTGAGATATCCAACCTGTAGTATTGTAGATATCCGGCTGTTCTCCTGAATAGCTAGACAGCTGGAAATCCGGATAATCATAAATCATTTTTGCCCATGCTGAAACAGACACGCATCGCGCGCTATTTGCGCTGGCTCGGATAATAATTGTATTTTTTTTACAGAGCACGATGTTTACTTGGTGGGTATCAACATATTTGTTTAAAGTACATTCCATCTGTACTGTTCGAACTATCCACGTCCAGTGCGGATCGGAGGCTATGGTTAATAAATATGCCTTTTTTTATAACAACCATTTATATTCTTTAAAATAAGTATATCTTATTCCATCACATTATCTGCTGTCAGTTTTGCCAGTGATCTTCTCCTCAAGCCATGGAGCGAAGTGAGTGACCCTGGAGTAGACCCCGGGGAAGCCTGCTTCAGCACACTTCCTGCCGTACGAGACCACGCCGATTTGGTAGAATGGAGCTTTCCGGTTTTCTGGGTTGTACTGTGGGATTGAATGGATGGTGTGGTGATTACATGTTTTTTTGGCTAGGCTCTTCTACTTGTCTACTTGCCTATCTGTCTGCTTATATGTCTGACTTTCTGCCTGTCTACCCTGTCTGTCCTTCTGCCTGCGTCTGCCTACCCTACCCATTAATCCTTCTAAATACTTACAATAGGCTGCATGAGTGGTCCCCCACTGTCCCCCTGGCAGGCATCCTTGCCCCCCTTAGTGTACCCCGCGCAGATGACACGCTCGTCTATCTTTTGCTCCTTGTACGCGGTGGCACACTGGCTTTGGGTCACCACTGGAACCTGCAACACTTGCAGGTGCGTAGCGGATGTACCCCCTGGAAATATAAGATGATTTATTTACTTATTTATTATTATGATGTATCGTTTTAGCTGTAAAATTATATCGGAGGAGTTTTTTTGGTGTGTCCACTGTAAAATTAAAATGTAGCACAATGACAACCAAGTTTTATATGCCCTATCAATAGGGTGATTTCTGTGTTATATATGCCATAAAAGTCATCCGATATTACTCTGTACAACGGACTGGCCTGATAAAAGTAGAACAGAATAAAATAAAAATGATTTCCTGGATAAAGAGGATATTGAATGAAAAGATACCAACCAGATTGAAGGAATGCAAACTAGTCTAGAAACGATCGGACATTATTTTTACAACTGATCCCAGAAACTATTTTTTGAATGTCCATCGAACGACAAAGTCCTTATACTTACGAAACTCAGTATGTCCCCACCCAGCGATCATCGGGTTGTACCGCTCGAAGGTCTGTGACCGCAGTGCTTTGTTCCGAGGGATGCAGATCGGCTTGATCAGTTCTGGAAAACACAAAATTTACTTCAGCGGGGATATAAATCATATTTTGAATATTGAATCTGGGTCTTGTCTTCTGTTTACTATTTACAGATTTAAATTTATGTATCTGAGATTTGCTAAAGTTTATGGTACGCTCTTGAATGCCACAACCAACAACCAATTTGGTAGGTATAGATCCTTGTAGCTATGAGTAATATATTCAGTAATCTGTGCTATGAGGACCATGGTCCCACAACACCCAGACGCAGAACAATCAAGTACTTATTTGCTATATTTTTATGTGCTCGTGAACTTGTTCTGCCATAGGAACTGAATCCGCAGCTTCCGGATTATCAAGCAAGCATGCAAGAGGCAAGCAGACGCTCAAAACCGCGCTCTATAGGGAGGCATGTTCAGCAGTGGACTTCAGGTTGTTGGTGATGATGATGCATATTTTATTCGTGATTGGTATAGGTACTCACCAGTATATTGCACTTCTTTATCTAGCACTAGAACAGCGATGTCGTTGAGGTAAGTTGGTTTAGGTTTGTACTGCTCATGCTTGATCTTTTCTACAACGCGGAAGTCCATCGGAGTCGCACCTTCATTTTCATTAGCAAGATCCAGTTCACCAAGGCGGACGTACCTGAAGACAAAGGATCAAATACTCATTTATAGATATCATAAGATTGTACGTACAATTAGCAAGTTGAAATGGCAATGGGCAGGCTACATCGCATCGTAGAACTGACAACCGATGGGGCAAAAAAGCTCTCGAGTGGCGACATGAACTGATAGCTGCAGCATTGGTCCTCTTCGATGATTTGGTTAAAACCACAGCCGTTCAAAATACGCTCTTTGTGGGAGACCTTTGGGAGACCAGTGGACGTCTTCACGCTGATGATGAGACGTAGAGTACTGGCAGTTAGCTGTGAAACATTTGTCAAATCTAGTACCTAAGTAGCTGAGAAGATGAACTACTTACATACACACCGGTCAAAATCATCCTTCCTTTTGCTGTTCGAAGTCAGGTAAAAAGGAATGCAAGAATACTCACAGAGTGACCTCAGGGACGCAGTGAGCAGCAGTGAGGACATGCCGGGTGGAGACCAGGGATCCACCGCAGATCCAAGCGATGTCAAAGTCACGCCGAGGCTTGTAGCCTAGTAGAGCCATCCAGGGGAAATCACCTATTAGTGAGAAAGGGCCGGTTAGGTTAGGTTTTTATGGTAAATAATGTAAATATCCACATTTTAGTAATCACTTACCAAGTTTAGCATTTTCTCCTCCAACCACCTTCCCTAAAGACGCATTACTTCGGCCACAGACCGGAGGCTCTGGTAGTGTTACGAAGTAAGCTGGATTGGGCTTGACATCCATGGACGATGATGCAGCTCCGGAAGCTGGAGGGTAGGAAGATGCGGCTCAGAGTAGTGTATGGAGCCAGCAATTAATGACAGAAATTAACGAATAGGTTTATTAGAAAGAAAGAAATAGATTTTATCATGGTCCTAAGACCATGGATTTTAACGTATTTCTTGAACTCTGCGACTGATGCCTATGAAGCATTTATAAAAATTATTTCTCTCTTACTATTGTTATGGTTTTCTCACTAAAGTATTTTGTTACATTTTTACATTCATTATTATCTCCATCATTAAAATTGCTGTAATCATTATATTCCTTGACAGCGAGTAAGTATAGCAAAAGCATAGTTACCGAAAACTGAGGAACCGTTGTTGGAATCGATCCTGACTTCTGTATCTAAAGACAGTTCGACCTCTTCAGTTACATCCGAGGCTTGAGTCACAGGAGTAGTATCCTCCACGTTCGGAGTGTTTGCAAAATCCACATCGTTAGTAGTCTCATCCTGGGAGCTAAGTATATCGGTAGGTGTATTGATAGGTGTGTCGGTAGGTGTATCGGTACGCGTATCTGTAGGTGTATCTGTAGGCGTATCGGTAGGTGTATCGGTAGGCATATCGGTTATCGTTGTATCGTTTAAGCTGGGTTTATCGTTGACATTCTGGCTTGGTTGGAGTCCTTGATTTTCTTGACTATTTAGCTCTTCTTTGCTAGGTATAAGTGCCTGATTATCTTGATCCGTTAATAGCTCTTGATTATCCTGGCCAGTGAAATGCTCCTGGTTGCTTTGGTCAGTGAGTTGTCCCTGGTTATCTTGGCCAGTGAGTTGTCCCTGGTTATCTTGGCCAGTGAATTGTCCCTGATCATTTTGGCCAGTGAATTGTCCCTGGTTATCTTGGGCAGTGAATTGTCCTTGTTTGTCTTGACCATGAATTTGTCCTTGGTTGCCTTGGCCATTGGATTGTCCCTGGCTGCCTTGCCCCGTAAAGCCTTGATTATTTGAGGCCTCTTCAGGTAATGCAGCCGGCTTTTGAGCTATGCCAAGGCCAGGATATTTATCTTCTTGGTTACCGTTTTGGGTACCTTGAACGATGTCGTTGGTGACAGGGTCTTTATTGCCTTGGTTAGGGTTTAAAAAGCCGGAAATGGTCTCCCGGATCTGGTTCGAAATTAAGGGATAGGGGATGGGGATAAGAGAGAAAGGGTTCTGCCACCATTGTGTTGTTTGTAGGAAAAAACCTGTTGAGTAAATGTTCACGTATCATTTACAGACATGAAAAAAGTGGCGATAGGTATACTTTGTCATTGTTCTTGACCTACGTTGGGTGTTGTGAAGAAGCTTAAAGCATTTCCGGGGGTTGGCCCCGACGTTATACCGCAATGTCGCGAATAGAACTACCCAATTTCTTTCCGTGGGTATCTAAGGGAATATCCAGAGAATGGGCAGCAGAATTTTCCTCAGTATTAAAATCTTCTGCGATCACCAAGCCACCTGTGAATTGTGGTGATTATGGCAGACCCTATTGTGGAAGAAGCCTATGTTCAGTAGTGGACGTCTTCTGGTTGATGATGATGAGGCCATGTCCCCAAGTCTGTGCTTGGTTACGACTTAATTCATCTTGCCTTCTGTCAGTGAATTTGTTGACTGTATTGGATATTAAATTATCCTTGGTTATTTACCTTGGCTCGTGAAATAACCTTGATGGCCTTGGTCGGAAAATTGACCTTGGTTGGAAAATTGGCCTTGGTGGCCTTGCCCTGTGAAGCTTTGCTTGTTTGGGGCTTTTTCTGGAAAGACCGTCGGACAGGCTAAAGGTTTGTGAGCTATGCCATTAGGAGGACGCTGATCTACTTCGTTGTGGTTCTGGATGCCTTGCCCAATGTCGTTGGTGATGGAGTAGTCTTGCTGGCCTTGGATAGGGTAATGAAAGTTGGAGATGTACTCCTGGATCTGGCTCGGGATTAGAATGATTGGAGACTGCCACCACTCTTCTGTTCGCGGGAAGAAACCTGTTGAAGAAATTGATCAGGTATAATTGAACCGTTATGAAAGCGTTCTAAAAAAATTTCTTAGGTAGGTACTTACTGTACGTAAATATAAAAATAGGAAACAATGGGTCTGTGGTCTGTGTCTGGCTATCGAGAGATAATTATTCTAATCAATGTTTCGATGGGATCGCTATGTTGGATTGGGCCTTGGCTCACTAATTTTGAACTCCGGTCATTCAGAGGGGTGTTAAGTATTTGTGTTAGTGTGTCTGTGATGGGTTATTGTAAATTCGCCACAAAGTAAATACGTCATGAAAAAAAGGATGTGTAAATTCGCCACAATTCAATTTTTCTGACATCGGTGCTCCCAACTGCGGCCAATTTAGATTTTTCTTCTGTTGTACGAAGGTGACTCGACTACGGCAAAAAGGAGGGTTATAAGTTCGTAAGAGTATTATTTTAGCTATGATTAAAAAATATTTCCAGGCATTTGAGGATAATGAGCTTTTTTACTTGTTTAAGGCATTACCGGAAATCTTAAGTTATGGATAAAATTATTTAACCTGAATTATAGACATTGTGTTTTGATGTTGATGTTGACACATTACATTGACCGGCTGTTTTTTTATTCTGTCTTATTGTATATTTGTGTATAATGCAAAGCCTGTAATTACACTATTGGTAGCAGAATCTATAGTATAATTACTAATTAAATTAGGTAGTTTGTTAAATAGTGAAAAAGAGGCTTGGATGTACTTCTAAACAAAAATAAATGGTTAGAATAAATAAAATTGGTGTTTTACCAACTATAAGATAGTGAGTGAGCCAGTGTGGCTCAGTGGTAGCCCGTGCGACTTTCAAACTGACACCCAAGTTTGAATCCCGCGGGCCCTGCACCAATGACTCTTCAAGCTTGTGCAGAATTTTTACGCGCTTTTATAACGGTGAAGGAAAACATCGAAAGGACATCAACAATCATAAAATTCGAGGGCGTAGTGTGTCAACCACCAGCCCGCACTTGGCCAGCGTGGTTGATATATATTTTACCTGTAAGAGAAGGTCCGCGTCCCAGCTGTGGGAGCCACTTGGGCAGATCAAGTTACGGGACTTTCAGGTGCCTATCCTACTTACCTACCTACTTTACACAGAGCTAAATTTTTTTGTATGTCTATCTATATATTATCTGCGTATATGTATACGTAAAAATATGAAATATTGTTAATCTCCAGGTACATAAATCAAATAAAATATAAAAAAAACTTACCAAACTGGCATAGCCCGAGTTGTACACACACAAAAAAGCACAAAAACACACTAAACAACCGCGCCATGATCTAAAAATGAACACAATATACACACAAAACGAATACTAGGTTTATAAAGAGGGATTTTCAAAAAATATTTAAATAACAAATAATAAAAATTAACATAATTATAGAAAATAAAATAACAAACTTCTTTCTGCATTTAATTTAATTTTTTTTAAAGGTGGTGGGAAATCTCTCTTTACTCAAAAGCCACTTTGGTTTTAATAATTTTAAAATTAGTACGAGACCTTTTAGAAGCTAGTATTTTTTATTTACGTTGGCTATGCAACACTCTATTCCCGACTAAATGGAAAAGTTGACCGGTGTACAATTATATAGAATCGGAAGAATCGATTTTTACTTTTATTACCTACGAGGCAGGCATATGAGTATGGTGGGACGACGTGCGATACCTAACTATAAAGGGATAGTCACTCATAAAGCACTTGTCGTTGTTATGTAAGTAGGTAAGTGTTTGTGTTTCAGAAACTTAGTTGACCGATAGGTATTGTCATGGCTAAATTTCCCATGTTTTTTCCTTTTTTTTTATGAGAATGAATGACGTTACGAGCTGGTCGTTCACCTGATGTTAAGCAATACGGCCACCCATAACAGTTGCAGTGTCACTCGGAAATTTGAAATAATAAAAAATTTTTCGCGTGACACTGCACTGCGCACGTCACCCTGAGACATCACACAGTCTAGTAATCAGATTACTACACTGTGTAATCAGGTCATAAAGTCTCATTTGCCCAGTAATTTCACTAGCTACAATGCCCTTCAAACCGGAACACAGTAGTGCTTGCACACTACTACTTGGCGGCAGAATAACTGGCAAAGCGGTGGTACCTACCTAGACGAACTTTGCAGAAAAGTCCTACCACCTAGTCCCTATAGAAAATAATAACATTCAAGTTTATTTGACTTAGAACATTTTTAGCAAACTTTTCCGTATTTTTATGCCTAATAAATTTCTAGAAGTTAAGATTATAAATACTAATTATTAGACAAAAGATAGCTACATTTTTTTGAGTGCTTATTTAGTGGGTGGTCTAAGAATTTACGTGACGCTTAACAGCAGGCGAACGACTGGCTTGTCACGTAATTCATTTACATTAAAAAAGTGAATATTGATGGCCTATACCTATGGGTTGCAGGGTGGCAGGTAGAAGCCTCCTCCATGTAACTCCTTCGTGAGCGTTCGGCGCTCCTCGGCAATTGTTTCACGCCTGAATGGCTAATCCTTTCACCGCGATCGCAAAACCTGAACAACCAGACCCAGTGTGAATTCTGACCCTGAGCTAGTCTCGATTAACATAAATCAAACCTTTGTCTTCAGACACACTGCGACCGCCTGTGTTTACAAATAACTGGCCAAGGGCGAATCGGACTCGCGCATGAAGGGTCCCGTACCATTATCTATAAAAATGAACAATAAAATCACGTGTGTTGTATGAGATTGAGAGCCCCCTTTATTGTATTTATGATTTTTAAAGCAGTATCGCCTGTTCCCCCCCCCCCTGCCTCGCCTGCTCCCCTTTATTGTATTCTGTTTTTAGTATTTGTTGATATAACGCCAACAGAAATATAAGAAATATAATATAATCTGTGAAAATTTCAACTAATCTAACTATCACGGTTCATGAGGTCCTTACAGCTTGGTGACAGACGGACATCGGAACCTTAGTAATAGGGTTCGTTTTACCCTTTGGGTACGGACGGAACCCTAACAGAGATGAAACATAGAGCTGGCCACACACTCCTGGACTCACTTTTGTCTCTGAGTCACCTAAAACACGTAACCGTAAGAATAAACTCGCTGAACTGTAAAAACGAATTTAGTTTAGAGTCAAATTTAGGGGCCCTTAGCCAAAAGGATTCCTAGTTACGGTGTAGTTTAGTAATCTTTTGTGAAAATTGGTAGTAGGTATGGTAAATCCAAATAATATATTATTTTAGTCTTTGATCTTCACCTTAATTTCGATGATATAGCATTTCGATCACATGGCGTTTCGATGATTATGAGCCTTCGATAAAATTTTGACGGTCATTAGCTTTATTAAAAATATCAGCAGGTCGCTTGAAGCCATCCTAATTTTTTTTCCAAGATTGGCACCATGGTAAACAATAAATAAAGAATAAACAAATAAATGAAATAAAGTCGTTACGAAGTACAATAAAAGCTTCTAAAAATATAATCCAAATACCGTAGCGGTAACCCACCTTGAATGCAGTCGTTAACCTAAAGTACCTGCCACCTTCACTACCGCTGTTTCTCAGCCTAAAATAATAAAATAGACTGAGCGCGGGAACATGACAGTAAAGTCTAGGCTGAAGTAGATACTGTAGATAATACCAAAACCAACATCGCCTGATACCTGCATCCTCTATCTTGCTCGCACGTTTTGTTGAATATCTGTAATGTTAGCCAGAGACAGATAATCTTAACGATCAAAAATAAACCATTTGTTGACAAGATTGCAATTCTCATGTGAAAATTAAAATTCTATTCATTTGCATCTCGTACTGAACATGTCGAGCACGAGAAAACAAACGATCAATTCAAAGTTTTAGGTAACCTTCGTAGTTCCTAGATTTGACGCCGTTGTATTTTGTTTGAGGAGTTTAGTTAGCTATACCTACGTCTAAGAATTATGTAAATCGAATAATAGTAAATCGATGGATGCAAGAGGCGAGCAGCCGCTTACAGTGGCGCTCTATGGGGTAGACCTAAGTTCAGCAATAGACGTATTCAGGCTGATGATGATGAATAATAAACTTTTCTTATTATAACAGCCATATTTCGTATTGTAAAGTGGAACTGTTATATTTTATTTTGTGGTAGCTTTAGCTTGCATTGTCTCCATGTCTATCTATTATTTATAGTCTAAGCGCCTCCCATGTAACATAATATTACCGATCAACATCACGACGTGTCACATCATCGCGATTATTCTAGAGTTATCGCATTTATAATATAACGTAATTATAACATTGTAATTAAATAAGAAAATGGAAATGTAGCCTATGCTCTATTAGAACTACACCTTTACACCAAGAACCTTTCAATTTCTTTGTTTTGAGTAAAGCTTCATAATTTAAGTCCATTCCGTACCTACGTCACCGCTGTTTTACAACAATATAAATAGTTCGATAAACACTGTAGCTCACCCAAGCACAGGTTTTTACCTATTTGGGTGGCTATTATGTCATTACACCAAAAGAACTACCTATGTTTTTCTTCAACATGTCAGTCCTAGACGCATGCATGGCATCCACAATGTGCAACTAAGGTGTTCAATAGTCACTAACTGGTTTTGAATTAAATAAATAAATAAATAAATATTATTCTTCTTCTTTTAAAGCCAAAACCGCATCTGGTTTTTGGCAAGAACGCGGAAATGTTCACATCTCGTTGCATTGTACCTTAATTACGTTCTCATAATTTGTGCTTTTTTAAAATTGGTGGCGTTTTACGCATTAAGTGCTGAACTACGTCTTATACCACTTAGGATATAATTATAATTATATTATAATTACTAAGGATATAATTTGGTGAAACGTGGTTTTCGGGTTACTTTCAAAATTCCATATAAGCTTTTAGTAAAGTTGCCACCACTGTACTAGAGCATGACTTAATCTGAACTATGACTATGACCAAGACTTGACTTTACGTGGAATATCCTTTAACACGATGAAAAATTACAATATTTGACACTGGCTAAATACACTATCTTTGGTGTGGAGCCAATTTTATCTGTTTTGTTTGTTATCATTACAATTCAAAAACCAAGCGCAGGGGATGCAACCGGAATAGAAAATAGTTGTGGGATCAACCAGTAATTTCAGTTGAATAATTAATGGCAGGGGATTATTTTGGGGTATATAGTAAGAAGATTATTAGAATAGTATGTAAAACAAAAACATCATAAATAATTGTATAAACAGTGCCATTTATTTATTATCTATGTAAATACATCATGGCTCACAAGATTTATGTGTAATAATTAACTCTAGTATATAACATACTATGTACACGCATATATAACAAGAAAAATAATAATAATAAGTAAGCATAGGTTTTTGTATTTTTATGACACTTCAAAGTTGTTATAAGTAAGTTTAGTGTTCTTGAATAAGTTGTAAGGGCTTACAGAAAACTATTAAGTATAAATAAATATTTGAAATGCTTTTTGTAAAATTAGTTAGAGTAAAGACTATGACTTGGTAGAAAGCGTAGCACGGAAGCGTAGCAGGCGTAGCACTAGATATTTATAGTGGGCATACCCCCGTTTTCTGATACGTTTGTTAAGGTTAAACTTGAGACAATTTAAATACTGAAAGCTTATTGGTTGGCTGTTGATCATCGGTTCTCGTCAACCAATTAGCGTATAGTATTGGTATGTTAAGTTAACATGAGCTAAAACATACCAGCAACCAGGGATACTAGCGTAGACCTTATTGACACGTTTATTCATCTAGGTAGCAAAAGTTGCTCAGTTAACGATTACAGACATGAATTAGTAATGCCTCGTTTGAAGCTCATAGTCAAGTTTGATCTGAGGGAAATGTATATTCTTGCAATGTATACAAGGTGAATTGGTATGTTATTCCGAAATGGTATGTTATTCCGAATTGGTATGTTATTCCGAAATGGGGGGACTGGGACCACGATACCCTACAAGTTGTGAGAGCCTTACTTGAATCTGGGTGTTTCAAAATCTCCATGGTGAAATCTAAATCCACTCGCAAAATTGCACGTGCGATCACTACGAGAACAAGATACTATAAATTCATTTCTAAACACAGGTCGTTAAACTCAGGTACCACCTTGTATTATGAAACAAAATTGTAACATTTTTTGGAAATCAAAATTATCTTATCTATCTTAAATGTTTTATATATTATAATTATTAAGATAATGTCAGTCTTTTCTTTGAAATGTCATAAAACGCACTAAAATGAAATAATGAAAAATAACTTGCAACCAAAATAATAGAGTAGGAAGTTGTCTGTCCGCCAAAATCGAAAACAATTCGTCTGCAGCAGGAAATTTCTACTTTAGTAAAGAAGATAAACTTTAATAAGATTGATGCACTTAAAATACAAAATTATCTTACATCATTTACATACAAGACTATGCAGAGTATGCAGCTATCAGCTTGCTTCGGTTTTTTATCGTATTTTTATATTTATATAAATACGTTGTGAACGTTACACACAGCGCTATCATCTCTGTCGTATACAATGCGCTTTCATTCTGGTACATTTTGCCAAATAGACGTTTTAATGAAGAATAAAACGTCTGTGCCTTATTGCGACCACATAGATACTGCAGGCGTATCATTAATGAACTTGACGGAGTTACAATATAGTGCAAGTAAGTACGAAGTTATTAAAAGTATAGATTATAATGACTACAAGGCAAGTTATGGCTTTTTTTACAACTAATCTACGTTATTTACAATTCATAAATAGTGTTTTTGGTGGAATGTAAATATATTTTACAATTTATAGTTATATACGTTTCCTAATAAGTAACATTGTTTCAATTTAAACAATAAAAATTGAAACAATGTTACTTATATTAGGATTATTAGTTTTATCATAATCCAATCAAATTCTTATAGGTACTCTTCTAATATTATGCTGCACAATATTATGTTAGTACTCAACCGTAGAGAAACCACTTGAAGTGGCGGGTGGGTGAAGTTGAACGTGGCATATTGTGCGCTGTGTATTGGCATCTTCTAATAAGTTTCTGCTTTCTTGTACTCCTTCTAGTAGGTTTACTCAGTGATAATAAATAAATAAATAAAATAATTGCGTGCGTGTGTTACATAAGGGTTGTATGATACGCTGCGTGGGGTGTATGAAGTGTAAATTGTGTAAGAGCTGCTTTGTGATGAGACTTACTATTGGAACCTACTGAAAATTTGTATTCGCTATATACCAGTGGTGTTTAGGTTCTTGTTTAAACTTTCAAGTATCATTTCAATTATCGAAAGATCCATGTGGAGAAAACTTCTGATTTAATCCTTCAGGGGATCTATAGGAAAGTCAAAAAGAATCCCTCGAGGTTCGTATATATCCATGTGGAACAAAATCCAAAACGACTCCTCAGAGATCTAATTGGAGAATGCATCCTATAAGAGAGAAGAGGCCTAAATGAATGTTCCAAAAAGGCATCGGGGTCAGGGATCCAAGTGGACGGAGACCAACTAGTCTAACGACTGAATTACTACTTCTAGAAGGCAGGCGATAGATTTCTTGGTGACTGATTTGTACGATCTATGAAAGAAAACATCACAGGAATTGGGATGTTCAAAAATCACAAAAGAGAACGCGTAGGTAGGTATATCACCCACCAAATCGTACTAGACCAGCGTGGTGGAGAATGGTCTACCGTGTCCCAGCAGTGGGAACGTAATGGGCAGATAACAATCGGATTTGATGCACTATATGGAGTACCTAAGCACAAAATTTTCATTAAATACGCGTCTTTCTTCTTTTTCAGTCTCAGTGGGAGTGGTTTCTAGCCGGGTGTGGTGTGTGATGCTGTAAGTGTGGCGTGTGGTGTGTCGGATGTGGTGTGTGGTGTGGGGGGTGCAGCGCGGGGTTGGCGACAGCTATGATGCTGTCGCCTCTTGCTGCCACCACTTGAGGACGGGACTCTTCTGTCTCCTAGAATTAAGGAGATAACGTTAACAGTGCTGAATTCCGATTCTAATAAATTAATCTTCAATGTATTATAAGTACTCGGACCGTATCATAAACATAAACGAGAAATTTTTCGGGTCATTGAAACGAATGACAATATTAAAATACTTACACCTGCTTTAATTACCAAAGGCCTCAAACTGTTTTATCTGCATCTTATGCATTTTCCCTATACGGTAAACATATAAATAGTCTTGTCTAGAGTCTAGGCAGTAAAAGACTATGAGCTAAGTAAGTATGTAATTTGCAAAATTTCGTACAAATTGGTTAATTTTGCCATATAACTCACACATAGAATCGAATAATATCTAAGGGATAGGAATAATGGCTTTACTTTAAATAAGAAAATCTTCAAGTAGGTCAACTCACCGGAGGAGGAGTGCTGGTGCTGGAGTAGGAGCATCTGGAATCAGCGTCATCACTCTCAGCCTTCACTCCCCACCATCTGAAACAAAATTAGTTTTTAATCTGGCAACTTCTGATTGTCTGTAGTCACTTCATTCATGAACTCACTAACTTTATCATCATTGTCGTAATCAGTATCGGGGAGAGTTGGCTATTACCGCGCGGTGGGTAATTTCGTGCCCCATGGTTTCACTAAAACCATTAACCATATGAGCCTGCAATGTTAGTAAAAACACACCTCCATACACCCCATACTCCATTCGGGCATCATCAATTCATCAGTTGCCACCAAGCATCTAGAGAGGAAGGGTGCGCTCATTTAGGTTTTCCACACAATCGATATAATTTTTCAGAGATTTTTATGAGAGGTGAGTCAGCAGCAGCTATTTCTTACGTTTTGTCAGCAACTACAGTTGACTATCCATGCAAGTACCTATACCACAGATTACTGAATATGTTACCCTATACGTAGATAATAATATAATATAATATATGTGGACATTTCACACAGCGCCATCTAGCCCCAATTTAAGCATCACTTGTACTATGGGAACCAGATAACTGATACAATACTTATATCCTTTTTTGTTTTTGTAAATACATACATAGAATACAATTAATATTTGTCAACCAGTAATAAATTATATACAATTATAAACAGTGTAGAATGTGTGTGTAGAATAGCATAAAATTAGTCCTTTAAGATTGTTTTGTTTTTGAGGTTGAAATATAAAGTTACCTTGTTTCATAATACCGCGCCCTGCGCGCGAAATTATCAAGTATGAAAATATCTATGGAAAATGTATTAGTATACAGAAAGTGACTTTTGTGACATGGTAGGACTGATCCTCTTACGAAAAAGAAATACATGGGATCCAGAAGATAAAAAAAACACCTTATCGGCTGCAAATAGTGGCAGCAAAATAAAGACAGCGACTAGGAACTTCCAACCTTCTGGAATCTTCACTTAGAGATCGTATAAGATCAAAAGAAGTATATATTCCTCCCATTAACTGAAAGACTTCATTTACTGATGAAGAAGAAAAAGAAATATGCAAGTTTATTATATTTTTTGGGTCCGCAAAAAAATTATTTACGTGGGGCACGATATTATCAAACTAGTTTTATAATATCGCCTTTTTCCCGATCTTTAGTTATTATTAGCCTATATTATTATATTGTCATTTGGTTTTGATGAATTTAAAGTTTTTTTATTGCAGCCAGATAAATTCTCTACCTATTGCAGTATTTCGTTTTTATTTTAACATAACATGAGCTTAGTTATGAGGATGATTCCCTCAGGGGCGCGATAGGCCAGACTAACCCCTATTCCGTATCCCCTTCTTCCACCTTCCATCCGAATCTCTTCCTAGAGACGTCCAGACTTTTTTGGACTGTCCACTCCGTAAGCACCTTAACTAGTTTCAGAATAAACCACTTAAGTTCCTGGGACCGTACTGTGAGCTCTTAGCGCGATTCAAAGTAGACGCTATATTCGATCGCTTTGTTTTTTTTTGTATGAGGACATTGTCAAGTGATCCAATATACGGTCTGCTTTGAATCGCGCTAAGAGCTCACAGTACGGCCCTTGGGGGTCTAGTAAAGATCGCAAACGCTAACGCTAACTCCAAACGCTAACTCCAAAATGTATTAAAAGACATTATAGCTGCGGAAAAGTTAGCGATTTCCGAAATGTCATTCTTTGTTAGACCCTATTGAGTTTGGGATCTTTGCTAGAGCCTCTGCTCACATACATATAAGTCTACAGTCTCTTTTATAGGCCCCACCAAAAATGTTAAAATATCAACAGTTTAATTCTTTACTCTGTAACAAGTTGTATACTTAGTGGAATATATTAACCATCATCATCTCTGATTCCTATAGTTATGTGAAAGTATCGTACCCGTGGTTAGAATTGCTCCGAGCTGCGTCAGGGCTGGCTCTGACTCCGTTGTCCTCGCCTTCCTGTGGAGTATACCTCTGTTGGTACCAAGGCTCAGTTATCGTTGGTAAGATTTAATGAAGAGATTTGAAGAGTTTGTCTAACTCTTATGCAAAGTCTTTGATTGAATAAACGGTTTGTTTAATTTTTATCCAATAAGAACTCAGTTCGAATAAGTTTAAAGTAAAGTTGAAAAATCCGTCTCGAGCTTGGACGAAGTACCCAATGGATCCAACCTAAACTTTTTCAGCGACGGAATATTGCGCTATACTTATAATCTAATGATTTTCAATGCTAAAAGATCTAAATCAAAGAAATTGACCATTTCTTCATCATCATCATCATCAGTGTGTGTTAGGAATAAAGAATCGTTCAGTAGGTATAGCAGACATTAACTGGATATGGATTCTACCAAGGCTTTTCATATCCAACTGATAACAGTCTGATAGGGTATAGGGTTCCTATTTAAAATAACATTCAACTACTAAAGAATTACTGATATAATTTAGGTTTTAAAATGAAACATTATAGCAAAGCATGCAAAAATAATTAGAATTCCACTTACCAACAGAAATGCTTGCGAATCTAAAGCAAACAACTACAGTGCGTGAGTTAGAATTTGATCAGGCGTTTGATGGAGTTGCTCATGCTTACCTTTCTAATAGCAACTAAAATGTAAATTTAAATGTATAAATATTTACAAATAATAAAATATGGTTGTATTAAAAAGATATTTACAGATAGCGATAAATATTATTCCTATAAGAAAGGAGGAGGAATTCCTATTAGTTTAAGCGGTACTATTATATTTGGGCTAGGTGTACGACAAGGGTAAGTCTAGGGATTAATTTATATCTTATATTCGTTAAATTTCTTATTTTTGTGAATTAGAATAAATAATTATATTTTCTCATTAGAATAAAAGTAAATGCTCAATGTTATTCACAGTCATATGGAAATCCCATAAGACTAAACCGCGGATGTGTAATTTATTTCACGTGGAACTTGTCGTTATTTCTACAACTTACAAAAAATGTAGTGGTTAATATCTAATTAGTGTGTAATAAGTTTATATAATATTCACAAATCTATTAGATCCTAGACGGATGTAGATCTAGAAATCTATGTTTTTTGGGTTATCGGATTCCATTCATCTACGCTACGATAGTTCGTTTTTTCATCGCAGGCGTCAGCCAAGTTAATGCTACTCTATCGATAGATCGTTCCATGATTATAATAGGCGCAGCTACTGTGCTACAAGTTAGTTAAGCAAGTATTGATCCCGTTTAAGATCACAATTAGTCAAGTTACGAAACTACTACCACTCTTCTACTAGACGATGGCAAGCCAAGTAACGATGCGTTTTGAGACCGTAGTTCGAATAAGTGCGTCTACTGCTCTAATGCCCATCCGCACTAAAGTTCGAAAGATCTTAAGTTCGCAGTTAGCTCTCTAGGACGTCCCAAATGCGTTACAGTAAGCGTCATAAAGGGTAAGTGCGAGCTTAGTAGCTGTATAACTATAGTGCAGCCAGGCATAAGAGTTTATGGAAAAGACCATCCCGTATCACGTTAGCAAGAAATTACAATCGATCATGACAAGCTAAGTTATTTTGAACGTGTCCCATTTAGATAAGGACAAGCCAAGGTATGACTCCATAGTCCATCCTAGATAGAAATAAGTGAAGATAGGACCCAAATTTAGATAGGGACAAGCCAAGGTATGACTCTATCATAGATAGATATGAGTGAAGATCCAATATACAAGCCCATTCAAGACAAGGATAAGCTAAGATATGATCCCTCTATGGTTAGACTAGGTGCAGAAGGATACGTCAGTGCTATGAGTCAGTGAGGTCTACATGCGTGGCGACCTGCCGCGCCCGCTTGGCTGATGACTCCTCGTCTTCCCGGTCACGATCCTCGCCGGTTGATGCTGTAGGAGGGAGGCTGGAAAGTAAATAGGGGATATCAGTTATCTATGCCTCAGTGATGAAAGTAAAAAAGAAAATAATGTGGATCGTTACTGGAGAGTCACTATTTTTAGAATTGGCGTTGATTATGAATTCATTGTTATCTCCCACATGTAGGAACAAAGCGATTTACTTCCACTTTTATTATGTGAACAGTCAAAGAGTGTAACGCTTGCAAAATTTAATTACTATTTACAGAACCTCTTACGTTGAAAGGATATTGCAATCTTGCAACTATGAAAGATGTAACAGTTCCACTTCCTAATAAAAGGTGAAGCCTCACCCATGCTTGGAGTAGTGTAGACCAGCGCGGCGCACCAGCTGCCTCGCGAGTGGGAACAGCTCGTCCCGCCGCGTCAGCAACGCCGGCACGCAGCGGCAGATCTGCGCCGCTGCCTCGTTTACCATCACCTGGAACGTGGTTATAGATTGGTAATTAGAGAATTATGTTACTATTTCAGATAAGAACATACCACAAATTTAAAAAATAAAAATGAAGCATTAAAACTTAAAGAAAATGAGAAAGATCACAGCATAGTAAATGCAGGCTAATCAACTATAGATGGACCGACTTTCATTGTTTTGTCTCTAAAATCATTGACATAATAAAATATCATAGTTCGAAAAACATATTAGCCTATTTGGCTGTAAGATGTATTTGTTTTTAGTTAAGAGCAGTGGTTTTTGTTTGATAAAATAAAATAAATCTCTCGTAGTTATATGGAGACATATTTACCTATGTCGAAAATTACATCCAGTATCTCAAGCCTCAACATACATAGATGTTTATAAGGTTTATATATGGTTTTTTTTTTTTTTTTTATGAGAATGAATGACGTGACGAGCTGGTCGTTCACCTGATGTTAAGCAATACGGCCGCCCATAACAGTTGCAGTGTTACTCGGAACTTTAAAATAATAAAGTTTCGCGTGACACTGCACTGCGCACGTCATCCTGAGACATCACACAGTCTAGTAATCAGATTACTACACTGTGTAATCAGGTCATAAAGTCTCATTTGCCCAGTAATTTCACTAGCTACAATGCCCTTCAAACCGGAACACAGTAGTGCTTGCACACTACTGCTTGGCGGCAGAATAACTGGCAAAGCGGTGGTACCTACCTAGACGAACTTTGCAGAAAAGTCCTACCACCTAGTAGTTTATATAAAGGTAATAATTATTTAAAACATGCTTACCTCATGTAGCGTTAACGGCTTCTCCGGTTTTCTCTTACAGTCAAACCTCCCATATATCGCCGCGTATTTCCGGATCTCCTCCATCCTTCTCGGGTCCGTCTCCGGCATCATCATCACCAGTTCCAGTTCCTTACACATTTTTTTCTTTGTGTTTTGCGGCTTCGGCTCCAGCTGAGGTAAGTGCTTGCTCAACTTCTCCGCTGCAGCCGAAAGCTTCTGAACATGAATGTCTAAAAGAACGGGCGTGAGCTGAACTGGTGATGTGATTGATGATGGACTAGATCCAGCTGATGCAGGAGGACAAGCACTTTGAGGAGAAAAGGATCTTGATGCAGTGGTAGTAACAGGAGCGGCAGGAGCGGGAGATGGAGGTAAAACTATTTTGGAGAAGGTATTGGTTTGATGTACTGGACTCGCGTTAGGAGCTGATGCTGTAGAACCGCAGCTGTTATCAGGGGCACCTGGAGATGGACTATACATTGGTCTACTGCTTTCAGGGGACGCTATAGGCCGGGGTAATGTCACGTTGGGTAACGTGGGAGGCATGTTAAGTAATCTTTGGTTACATTGGATGAAAGGGTTTTCAGTAGGGCAGAGGTTTGGGACGATAGGTATTTGGAAGAGAGCTGGGTTGTTGACCCATTCTTGGAGAGCTTTTTGGAGCCGTCTGACGTGGAGAGGCTTGGAGGCCATGCCGACTAGGGCCATGATCTCGAGGAACTCCTCCTCGCCAGCGTCGCAAAGCTGCTGGACGTCGTCACCGCCTGGAAAAAATTAAGTTCTATAAACAACTGCATAATATAATAGAAGACTAGAATTAAATAAGTAGTAAAAGCAATAAAGTAAATAATGAGATTTCTCAGAGATAATAATCTAGGTAGATACAGATTAATTTTCAAACGTGATGACACTACATACAACATTCATGTCTAAAATAAAAACAAAACTAATTTCAATAGTAACCAACTACGTATACCAATATAAATCTAAAGAATATAATTATTCGTCAGACATATCCCTTCATAAGTCCAGAAGATTCTCAAGCCTAAAAAACCACCATTGTCTCCAAGCCTACATTAATATGCAGCACTTTCTTGCGACCTCATTTCTTCCCATTCATAGAAAAACGTGTGATACCAAGAAAAAATTCCAACACACACTCTTAATTTAGACAAATATGCAAATAAGTAACTTACGTGACCATTTTGCTAAGGGGATTGCAAAAAAAAAACAAAAGGATCTCGCGGACCGACCAAACCCTTCCTTAGCCAGTAATCGGAATTAAAAGTATATTTGAAAAAAATAATTTGCATGTCTCGCCAGCCGGTGCGTTTTGGCGCGTTTTTTACTTCGTGTCTATGGAAATTTATTTTTTCTTTGATGAGAATACGTTTTTTCTTGTGTTCCTGTGATTATCAAAAGATGTGGCTCGTTGTGCGCGCTTGATTGTGTATTTGTGTAAATAATTTTTTTTAATAATGATAATGATAATGATAATGATTTTATTATATGTTTTGTTTGTGCTCACATCATTAAAAGATTGTTGTACCTACTTTACTATAATAATTAGTACTTATTTGATTTAAAAAGATCCGAGAGAGCTAATCATTAAATACTGATGCGCCCATATTTTCAAAAAGTGTTCGTAAAATAATAAAATGAAGGATATCACAGCGAATCAAATATAGACAGATACCTATAGCAGAATTTGAAATAATTTTTAATTTTATGAGGTGTATTTTTGGCAAGAATTTTTAAAGATCCATCCACAACTTTACCAATACAACTTGCGAATTTCCAAAAGCTGTATCGGTGTCTTTAGTTCTCTTGCGGATCTCTTCATTTTGGATAGGTATTATCTCGCAAAGAAACTCCGAGCATTTCTCTATTGAAGTGATTAATTACGTTCGGCTCTTATATCTCATTGCACGACTTTGAGGTTACTAATGAAGCTTACAGTCTACCACGTCTCGTCAACGTTTTTATAAATAATAGAATAACATTATTAATTATAAGAGTATTTACGGGATCTTTACCGTGATTAGAATCATTATTGTTAATTATTTTTAGAATACTATATTTCAGTATTTTACCCATCTCAAGCAGCGTGTCGTAGTAAGCTAGCAGGCTGGCCCGCTGCATCACTCTGTACAGCTGCAGCTCAGCTTCGTTGGACGGCGCCGACGTCACCACCACTGGAACAAACATCATCATCATCATCATCATAATCAGCATCATCATCATCAGCAGCAGTAGCATCACTACTATCATCATCATCAGGTCTATCATTGATAAGTAGTTTTATCAGTAAATAAACTGGTGTAATAATAATTGTCAAGTGACCGAATATTCTTTCTCTTCAGGTATAGTATGTACCATCATCATCATCACCAACCACCTGAGTACGTCCACTTTGAACATAGGCCTCCCCCGGAGCGCGCCACTTTGAGCGGCTGCTTGCCTCCTGCATCTTTCGGCTCCCCGCGGTTGCGCGCGGCGCGGCGGTTTGTATAAGTCTACTTGATTAAATTATTATTTAGCTCAGACCCTTATAAAAAAAACGAAATTAACCAGGTCTTATACCACACCTGTATAATAATCCACCCGTGTATTTAATCAAGATAATCACTCAAACCCAATTTATGTAGGTAGGTATAACCCATATAACCACATCCCAGACAGCTGCTAACTCTAGAAAAAAACCTAAAAGCTTATTTCGTTCCAAAACAGTTAAGAGTTTCTGGAAAGCCTATAAAACCCGGTGATTTGCGTGCGTCGAACAATTTAGCAGCATATAAAATCGCGTGAGGAGAAGCGCACACAAAAAAGTAACCCCTTTTAATACCAACCCCAGCTATTACCGAAAAGAATCGTTCCGACCGTTACCGGACGAAAAAATTAATGAATAAAGTTTTACATAAAAGGGTTCCAACCTCTTTTGTTAGAAGGAACTGGTTCGCGCCAATGCGACCCGCGCGCGGGAAAAATATCGATCGGGGTTGTCATTATAAAAAATGTTGCCACCCTTACTTTCGTGCACTATTGGTTTTTGTGCTATAAAAAAATGTGGGGTGGTTTAAACTCCACCCCTAGAAGTGCCAGGTAGAAAAACTTTACATGAAGAAAAAAATATGTAACAAAAAAGTTTTGGGTCATATGTTATACCTAGAGGTGGTATATTATGTTATTTATTTATCTCTTTGCTTTGAGGTTTACTTGTAAGTAAGTATAATTAAACTTAAAAGCACGATTTAAAAATTGTATTAAATTATCACATAACTAATAGCATACGCTATTTTTGAGAAAGAACATGGTCAATGTAGATATTTTCCGCCCAATAAGTGGCTTATTGAGATAAATAAATATAAAGTCTCAAACATTATTAAGTCACGTTTTACATTATTTAAACAAACACAAGCAATATTTTAAGGGAAATACAAAACATTTATTACACTTTGTCAAATTGTATTAATTCTTCATTACAATTGAATCATAGACAATTATAGTTTCCGATATACCTACATTCGTATTAGATAGTTCTGATAATTTATTTTGATTTAGGTTTAATTTATTTTAGGACCTTTGTTTATTATGTTCAGTATTAGTATAGTAGATTATTTAATGTAGGTAAGCCACTTATCAAGATCCACTAAATCATAATTATGGTTATTATTAGATACCAATTACTAATTAGGTACCTACATACCTAATGGTATAATTATAAAATAGATAGATCATAAACTCTTTCTTGTACATACCAATAATAAAAGTTTAAGAGAATACAACCATTTACAAGTAGTAGGTACCTATTTAACATACCCATTGTTAAATAAAAATCTACCTTAACACCTTAAAATACGATTATAGAGTCATATTTGCGAGTTTGAGTTTGAGTTTATTTGCGAAAAACTTAGCCTAATACACTGTTTTACAATTACTCTAAATTAATAATAAATTAATAATAAGTACCTACCCAATAACAAAAACAAAACTTTACTAAAGATCCGCTCACAGTAGGTAGGTATACATACCCAATATAATAATATATTAATTTTTTAAATCTTTCCCATGCATGATTATACAATACTAATAGACATATAACTTAACCATTTTGGTGAAAAAAATTGCTTCTCACTGTGAGTGTAATGTCCAAAAAATAAATTAACATAATCTTCCTGGCGATAAAAAATCGCCACAGATGTATGCAAATTATTATAATTCTGGATAGGGGTGGCGGAGCGGCCAGACAGCGTTTGCCTTTGTTTTTTTTTTAATTTTTACTTTTAAAAAAGTGGTCACGTAAGACATCTGCATGTAGGCACTCGTATTTAATTGTTATAATTTAATTTTATGCAACTCTCACGATCTGTGCGGGTTATTTGACGTCTAGAAAAAAATAGGTCTTGAGAACTTTAATTTTGAGATGGTGTATAAAGGACGTATACTTATTTGTTGTTTTAAATTTATGCAAAAGACATTTTTCTTTTGATCGTATTTACTTTTATGATGAAGGAAAAAATATTTTCGAATTATAAAATTATATACTTAGGTATAGGTATTATTTATTATACCTAAACTACTGACTATTATTATTAGAGCATTATTCTTTTTAACATCCATGATGAAATGATGCTGATTATTTTTATTTTGTTTTATTTTATTCATATTACTATAGTAGGTACTTTTAGAACATGAAAGTAGTTTTGATAAAACCACTTACCCATGTCCCTTAATCCGGGGAAAACCATCTCAACTGGCTACATTATCTTAAGGCTCCTAATATTATCAAACAAACAACACACCTTTAATTATGTAGACTATAATCATGTAGGTATACCTAATCAATCAATTTTGATTATAGGTACATACCTACTTACTAGAATATCACGACAAACCTGAAATGATATTTAGAAACTTCCAAAACCTTTCTAAAGTGACCGATATAATATATTATAGCCCAAGTTGAAATAGCAATGGGCAGGCCACATGGCTCGCAGAACTGACAACCGATGCAATGGGGAAGAAAGGTTCTCGAGTGGAGTGGAGTCTCAACTACGAACCGGAAGACGAAGCGTTGGCAGACACCCACCAGATGGACCAATGGACGACCTGGTGAAAGCCGCGGGAACCGATGGATGGAGAAGGCGAGCAGCTGCTAAAAGTGGCGCTCTCTGGGGGAGGCCTATGTTCAGCAGTGGAAGTCTACAGGCTGTTGATGATGATGAAGGAACTTCAAAATTGCAATGCTATAAGAAGGTAGGTATACCAAAGAATACTTCGGTCTTAATAGGCTACTAATTCAGTCATCTAACGTTCCCGGTATCAAATTATCGGTAATTTAAATGACAAACATCATCCTGCTAATTACCTACTCGGTTACCACATCATACAAAACACGTGCATTCAGTACCGTGCGAAAATCGCAACTAATTCAAATTTCGAATACGATCGTAATTAGGCCCTAGCCCAAGTCATACTAAAAAAAATAAGTTAAAAAATATCCCTTGTCTATGCCCGCGCATTTGAATGAGGCGTAATCTTACTTTCTTTGCGGATAAACAAAAACATCCTTTTGTCGCGCTCGAAATTTGAATAAGTTCGCAGAACAAAACCGTTCTTTATTCGAAAAAAGGCGCTAATGATAGTGCTGGGTACAAGACAAGGCGTAGGGATGTGCTCTCGCATGTGATTACGTATTTTTAACTTGTGATTGATATGCGTAATAGTGTTGCCGTTTGTGAATATTAATACGCCTATTGTGCAGGTTGCTGGTAAATCTACAACGTGAAAAAAGTTAAGACTTTTTTGATACGCTTCCGTGCGAATTGCTTGCACGTTTAAAACTGATTAGTGGTTGTGCTCGATGAATAACAAAAAGAAAAGTTTTGCTTGTGCAATTGAGTTTTACTTGCTATAAGTATTAGCTTGCGTATACCAATCCTGGTGATGACAGTACGTGTGGTGATAAATACTGAATATCTGATTATACAAAAAAAAAATATTCAATGTAATTTTTTTTTTATGAGAATGAATGACGTGATTTGCTGGTCGTTCACCTGATGTTAAGCAATACGGCCGCCCATAACAGTTGCAGTGTCACTCGGAAATTACTTAATTATTAATCAATTTTAAACAAATGCTATGATACATAACTGAATGTCCTTTCTTTGTCTTAACCCTAATAATACCAGTCAATCAAAAACTCCCATAAAATCCTAATCCCGCGACTTCCTGCGTCACAAAAAAGGCCACAAAAGACAATGACTGGTCGATTTACATATGAGATTACGGCAGAAAAAATGGGTAATTCTCTTTTTCTTTTCGGTCTGAATCTTTAATTTTTTTTTGTCAGATTGAAAGTGAGATTTAGTGGCAGGTGCTTGACCCAAATGCTTTTTTTTGTAATTAATCAGTGCCGCATCTGTTTGGTAATTACTGGCCGTTTGAAGGGTTAATCAAATATAATAAAGAAATTAGAACGCTGACCGACATGTGCAGCGTTTTGTTTCGATGTGTTGCTTGATGGAACCAACTTTGATGTGAAGGCAAAAAATGTTATTAAAAACTTAATTATACAAAGAACAAATTATTACTAAAGATAATCAACATCTTACAAAAAAGGACTGAATATTATAAAGTGGTCACATGCCTATTACTCGTACAATTCTTACGTAAATGCATATTTTCTTTATCAGACTATCCGGATATTCCCAGTTGCTTCCACATGGATTGCCCCCAGGTGACTAGAAATCCACCTTCTGCTAGTAATTTCTAAGTATCTACTTATACAAAACTTAAACCTAAATGGAGCATATTCCGTTAATACGGGGGCGATAGGTTATCATTTATACCTTTCATTTACTGAACTGCAGTAACGAAAAAATCCTTATTACTATAGTACCTAATTACCTATATGATCCCATTTAGATTTATAAATCAGATTGATTTTTATCTATTTCGTAGACTAGAAAGTTGTTTAGCCTTCAACTTCATATAGGTACGATATCACATTAAATTCATAACTCGTAAGTTACTGGATTTTTATACAAACGTCATTCATAGAAGTAAACTATGGCTGTCAAGAAAATATATACTTTCCAATTAGCGAAGAAAATCTTTATAAAAAGCAATAAATTGAAATACCACAAGGCTTTCGCCCGAGGCGCCACTTATACCTTTTACACATGTTGCCATTAAAAAAAACACTTAGTTTTTAAAATGTTTAATTGATACCTTCGTTCGCGGGCTCCGTGGTTAGCACCTAGAGAGGTAACGCTTTTAATTTTAAGGAAAAAAAACATGGGTCTAAATGTTAACGCCGTTTTTTGACCACCGGCTGCGGTAGGGTTAAATTTGTGTTCTGACGTAGGGCTGGCACGACAATAAACACCACATCACAACCCATAGGTACTAAAGTGATTTTTCTAATTTAATAACATAATAGGTATTGGGTACAAGTTGTAGGTACCACAGGTACTAAATAGTATAAATTACGAACATATACTTACACTGAAAAGAAATATATAATTTACAATATTTTAAGGTAGGTACTGTATCTACGAGTACCTATTGTTCTAAGCATGTAAAATTACAAAACGGTCAATGTTACACCTTTATGGCATGATATTACTTAACTACTGATTTATCTTAGATTACAGTACACTGACAATAAACCTAAAAACCGACTCACGACAACCCTATACGATCAATAGGGATGGGGTCCGGCCATCTGTCACTCACCGGCAGCGCGGGTCAACCCTTCAATGAGGGGCTCATGTTTACATTACCGTGTACCATTGACACACATCACTGAGTTTCATGCATTTGTTTATGGTACTTTTCAGTGGTCCTACCGTTTTTTTTAAATTGTGTATAGATATAGCATTTGACCAGGACCACTGTCTCACCTGGTGGAAAGTGATGACGCATTCTACGATTGTGCATGCTTGACTATCTACACTTGACCGACCGCACAAATGATCTTCTTCCCGTGTAGGCAAATGGTCAACCCTGAATTTTCAGGCCATCCAACGGCTTCTGACTTGACTTAACGACTTTTGTGTTACGACAACAGCCGGGATCAACGGCTTAACGTGCCTTCCGAAGCAGTTGTAAATACCACTTTTAAAAGCGGTCATCCATCCAAGTAGTGATCGTAGTAAACGTTGCCTAATTTTACCGATCGGTTAGGGAACGGCTAGTCGTGACGCTATAATATGACTGCTGAGCTCACACTTCACAGCATAGGTCATTGAACCTTTGACTTTTAAATTTTTTCTTTAGGTATTTGGTAGAGTGCATACGATCGTAATTTGTAATTACAGGTATTTACCTAAATTATAGACATAAAAAATATAAGTCTCTTTTTTTTCAAATCCATCCCGTTCAGACAGTAAAATCTATGTGTTTTTAAACCCGACGTCTTTACCATCTGAATCAGATAATCCCTTATCAAAACCCATTTATTATTCATTCCTCAGCAATAACTCTATTTTTTGTAGTCCATGAGACTCGCAACTGTCCACTCGCGCCCCATTTCTATTTTTTATCGGACCTCCATACACTCCTCACTTTTTCTCTATGATCATGTTTAACGTTCTCACGGAAGAGGCTGAATGGACTAGCGTCGTAGACACATCGTAGAAAAAAAACACGGAAGGGTTACCAGAAACTAAAATTATTAGTTTGTTTTCACTGGCCGTAAGGTGCATACTGTGGGAATAAATGACCCCACGATTAAAAATATTTTTTTAACTTCCGGGAAGATGTTTTAATCAAATGAGAGGATGTTGATGGACCAAAAGTATTTCAATATGCATAATATGGACTGGACCACGGGTGTAGAGTTACCGAATTTGAATAGGTTGGGAGTTTTTGAAGGGTTCATTTTGGTGTAAAAGGGTTCTTTTGTTGTTTGATACAATTAAACGGTCAGAGACTATAATAATATGTGGGTTGTAGAAGATGGTCGATGGGAGATGGTGGTTTATGGTTGAGCTCAACTCAACGTATTCATAATATGATTTTTAGGTACTTAATCAAAAAAGTTAAAGCCGATCGATCACAGTCCCGTTTGGTTACACTTTTTTATTCTTTGTTTAATTACCAGTAGGTAACTGACCTATCAGCAGCTTAGTGTAATCAACGGATAAATTTTATTTGTAGTTGTACCGACCAGGACTAGGTTAGGTGGACCGACGATCTGCCGAAAACCGCGGGGAGCCGATGGATGCAGGAGGCGAGCAGCCACTCAAAGTGGCACTCTCTGGGGGAGGCTTATGACAAGCCGTGGACTGCTGATGAAGTGGCTGTAGGTACTTGTGTAGTTACTGAATAAGTAAATACCAACTGCGGGAATATTATCATAATAATTATTATATGAGACACGAAACCATGCCTTGTTTTATGAAAATGTTTAAACACCAGACAAATATTATTACAGACCATCAGTTTTATTAGTTAAAAATCATGCCTATTTCCAAAAAGCCTGATAAAAATCAACCTTAGATAACATGGGTTCATCCCTAGATGGGAAAAACGTAACGATAAAGCTATCTCTACGTTTTTTTTCCTAAAACCAAGCTGTAGCTATTGCATTATCACAAATTGCAGTAAATTGAGTAGAAATATTCCTTCAATTAACAATAAAACATTCTCTTGAATTCACCCTATACCTAGAACATACAAAGTAGCGAAGCTCATTCTCACGTTTAGATCATTAGCTGAGTTTTTTGATTCCAGTCCCATGCATACAGGTGGCAACGTAAAAAAGTTATAAGCCATAGACTATGAAGCAATGTGGGTTCCCGCGTCTTTCTTGTTTTTTTTTTCTGTGAGTGAATCTGTGAGCTAACGTAGGTACCTATAACTATAAGTTTTCATTCGGAGTTTTGGCGGGAACGCGGAAATGTTCACGTCGTTGCATTGTATTATTTCTCAAAACTTGTGCTTTTTCCAGTATTAATGTTTAAAATTGGTGGCGTTTTACGCATTAAGTGCTGAATTACGAGCATGAGTGTGGGCAAGTGATATGATATGGTGAAACGTGAGTTTTCGTGTTGCTTCCAAAATTCCGTAGAAGCTTCTAGTAAAGTTGCCACCACTTTACTAGAGCATGACTATGACTTGACTTAAACTGGACTATGACTAAGACTTGACTACGTAATATAATAAAATATTCTAAAACTCGATGAAAATGTTCAATACTTGACACTGGCTAAATACACGATATGTGGAGCCAAAATATAAGAAGAAAAAGTTTTCATTCGCTATTAGCTGCATAACTCTAACTTAGTGTAATTTTCTATTGAATCAAAATATTTTAATTAAGAATAAGTATAGTGCGTTTCAAACTCAATTGCGGCTGTGAAGTCGTCGCGAAACGCTGCGGATGAGCAATAATAATATGTGCGCGGAAGGTAAGTGTTGAGCGCGGCGTGCAGGGTGCTTGCACCAAACTTCACAGCCGCCATTGAGTTTGGATCACACTCTACCTACTAAATCTACGTCTACAAATGTAGCATAATAATTATAGCTTTCCTCACTACACTAGGTATAAGTACCTAAGCTTCATAAACACGGGTGCGGTAATGTAAGGAAGTAACACGCGTGTTTAATATCTTCAATCATGAGTCTAAAAGCTAGCTCAATGCTATGAGCAAATGTGATGAAAATAATATTTAAATAAAATTTATATTGTAGAGGCTGTGCAAGTCCTCTGTTGAAGGCGATAAGATAACCAAAAAACTGAACTTAAAATGTCCAGGATATCCTTTCATTACAACCAATAAAAAATGAATGCCTAAAACGTAACATTAACAACCGAACTTACAATAAAATTAAAAATAATGACGAGTGCACAGACACATGTCATTTCCGATGCGTCAGACACCGAAATCTGTTAACCCTTTAAAACAGCGGCCGGTCGAGAAGTCCCAAATCAAATTGACAATTAAAAAGAAATAAAACAAATCTTTGTGGCCAGGAAACGAACAACTGTCGATTATTTTACTTTTTTATTTTATTTAGTAGTTTTTTTATTCAACAGGTGGCGAAGGCTGTTAAGATGTTGACTAATGCTCGCCGAGGCAGAGAAAGCGTGACAAATACAATAGTCAAAACATGTGTTGCTATCGTTAATTAATTAGGGAAATTGAAAGTTAACCCTTTCCCTTCATGCTTCCTTCCCGAGGCTAAGTAATTTATAACGTTGGATGTTTTTATCTGTGATAATTTAAAGAAATATTCGGAGAGATTCGATGGTGACTACGGAAGCTACGTGTGAATGAAACACGCAAAGTTATAGTGCGAGATCCGACAGCACAAATCCACCTACGTCATCGAGTACCTCAATAGGCTATAGGCTATATTTAGATCGTTAGCTGACACTTAAACATGTAAAAAATCAGGTCTGCCAACTCCGGTTCTGCCGGGTCATGGAAATCCAACTTCAAATGCTTTGAACACTAAGTTCCGGCAAATTTAGACCTGGCAGATCTTTTAATCTATTATCAGGGACACCTTGGCTATTTAATGGGTATAGGTTTCATCGGGGTACTCGTTGAGGTCGGTAAATGGTGTGAATGGCACTTTGTAAGGGTCTGCCAAGTACTTCCGGCAGGATATGCGATGGCAGACCAATTTTATTTTACGTAATTAGTCAATGGTTAACTGTTGCCAGGATTTACATTCGGGTACCTTATGACGTATTTTTTAAAATAAAAAAATAACAACTTTTTTTTCGAATTTCTGTGATCCGGCAGGATCGGAATTGGCAGACGTGATTTTTTTACATGTTTATGTTTCGGTTAACGATCTACAGATAGCCTATTGAGGTACTCGATGACGTAGGTATTCCTACTGTGGAATCTCGCACTAGTATACTAATTATCAAAACAACACATATGCACAGAACATAAACTACTACTACTACTACTAGATACCAAAAAGTGTAGCAGAATTAAGTGTCACCCCGTCGTCGCCGCCCAAGACACGTCTTGAGCGACCCGGAAGATCCTATAGCAGCCGTAGTTTCGGCTGCGCTAGGATCACCAGGGGGTCTAGCAAAGATACCAACCACTAACGCTAACGCCTCACGCTAACTTCAAAATGTATTGAAATGACATTCGCTGCGGAAAAGTTAGCAATTTCCGAAATGTCATTTTAGTACATTTTGGAGTTAGCGTGAGGCATTAGCGTTAGTGGTTGGTATCTTTGCTAGACCCCCAGACCAGTCTAGCCCTTCTGGCTCAGGTACCGATATCGGCACCGGTATAGGATACCAGCGTAACACAATCAGACACCGACCCCACCGGTGAGGTCGACGTACCCCCCTTTAGGTTAGTTAGGATGGTTGCGACCTTCCATAGGGTCCACTCCTCCAGCGGACGTAGCCTTCTCGATCCATTATCCCGGCAACAGCCCAAGCCGAGGCTCGCACCCCAGGGGTGCCCTTGAGCTAGTTGCCCCCCACTTTTGTCAGCTGGATGCCTTAAGGTTATGTTATGTGCAAGTTTTGTTATTAGGAGGTTCCGTTTTTCTATGTTTTATTTGCTTAGCATACTTATTATTGTTATTTGTTGTTGTGTACAGTTTGTGCAAATAAAGTGTTTCTTTCTTTCTTCTTTCTTTCTTTCTTTCTTAAGCGCCTGCCCTCCCGCCCGGTGACGCTGTAAAGGTCGTTAGAGACCAACAGCATTAGACCGTTCAAAAAAAAAGCAGAATTAAGTGTACCTCCACACTGTACCTTACAACTGCGTATAAATATAATATTTATGTGGGTATAGTTTTATAACAATAAACAAACTTACAATTATATAGGTAGACACACCTAAATATCCATACTTTTATTAAAAAAAACCTATCAAACCATGTATTAAAAAGACCCTACGTCTGCTGTACTGTGTCTACCACTGTCCAGTAAATAACACACCTATTATAGGCTCCCATTTAGGAGCAATATTTTATATTTTTCGTGAAAATAACGTAGTTACATGAAAATATCTTAGCAAAGCTGGTTACAGGAAAAATAATACAATAGGCATGATGACATGATGACTACTATTAAAAATGAACAAGTAAATATTACTTTCATAAAGAAGATTAAAAATAAATGCAATAATTGAAAAAATCAGTAAAATCGGTAAATAAATCACGGAGTAATAAGCTTTTAAAGTTTCTACAGCAGGCATCTCCTGTCCCTTTCACGCGAAACAGAGCGCCTCCACAGTTACTATGAAAAATCTACTCGTGACGTCACATGCCAAAGGGATTGTATGAAAAGCTACCACAGCTTAGTAATGAGGTACTATGAACGACCTTCCTCGGGCGTCACTGGCCGTTAGAGCTATCTCTTTCTATTCCGGTTTTTAAAATGCTTGTAACTTGGTCATTTTTTTTAGATATTTAATTTTTGTTTTCACAAATGTTTATAATTTGAGGAATATTATTAATTAATCATAAAAAATGTTAGTCATCATGCATATTAAATTATGCTTCCTTTTTAGCTTTAGGATAATATGTGCATTTTATATTTATTTATTCGTCATAAATGCAATATTGATAAGTTTTTATGACACACATTTAAAAATTCGTTAACGTTAAGTACTTAAAAAAGTTTTATAATGATCTTATCAAATAAATTAACTTATTTAAATACCATCATAAATCTTTCTGATTATGATCCTACCAATTAATATTGCTTTCGTCATCACCATCACCACAATATAGTATTTATTATCTGTGTCGCTTCCTATACAACTCCTATATCACTTTCATCACCTGTCTCCAAAATAAACAATCATTCAATATCAATCCAATCCAATACAAAGGTCGGTGACCTCTCACCCAATACCTTCGACCAATTTACAGAAAAACTAACCTTAACACCATAGCAATCATTTCAAATTACCTTAAAGTTTGTATGAATTCAAACAATTTTCTCTATTGGTTTCAACATAAAAATATAAACTCGAATGTGATAGAAATAGGGTTGAAATCGGGTATTTTATTTTTTGTGTGTAGCAACATCTGCTCGACAGATGTAATGTAATGTAGGATAGATCATATCGTACCTGTCCCAGTTTTATGTCAGACAAATCGGACGCGACGTTAGAAGGGTTAGACGGAGCTTTAGATATTTATTATGCATTTCATAGTACCTACTTTGCTTGGTAGTCTTATCAAAACAAAAGAAAAAAATATAAAAAGAAAATCTAAAAATTATTGCCCACCCTGTAGGTACTAAAGTTTTACAACTAAAAGGCCTATTACACTACACGGTATTCAGGGCCCGGTAGTTAGGGAGGGCGTGGCCCCTTGCAAGGGCGTCGATTACTACACTACACTGAATACCGGCTCCCTTACTCTCTGTGTACAGTCTGAAATTGAACTAGCGCGGATGTAGACGTATCATGGCACCTGTTTTATCTAAACCATTAAAAAAAGCTCGGGTTGCCGTGGCTTTGGTATTTGGATCTATGAATATTATAGAAGAAAAAAAGAGGAGAAAGGATCTAGGTCAAGAAATACTTGAAATTAAGAAAATATCACTCCAATGTCAGGATACTCAGTGCTCTAGAACCAGCGGATTTCTAAAATTATTTAAGAATGGGAGAGGAGGAATTAAAATACCTATTAAATTTAGTAGCTCCATATTGTTTCTTTATTATATAAAAAAGAAGACACCATTTAAGACAGAGTGTCAGTGCTAGACAAAGACTGGTTGTCATATTATCATTACCAACACAAGCGCTCTCCGCGCTAGCCACACGACGACTGAGTTCCCTAACTACCCTAAGTGTTATTACACTAATCGGTTGTAAGGGCGATTAGGGAGCAAGGCTTGCCGGGACCGCCTGGTCGCCCTAGGTAGGGACCCTTACGCTCTAACTCTTATTACACCACCCTTAGTTAGGGTAAGGGTCCCTAAAAATTGGGTAGTGTAATAGGCCTTTAAGTACATACCTACTTACGTACCTATTAGATATTAAAAGTACTTCTTCATATCGGAGTATTTAATAATAAATAAATACCAAATTAATTAATTATTTTTTGTCAATTTGTTGGCGTAGCAAGATTTTAATTTTTGTTTTGCTCATTATTTGTATTTATGCAATTAAGCCATAGTAATAGTTCCAAGTTCCAAAAAAAAAGGACTTCTAAAAAATAACTAGTTACAGAATTAACTATGCATCCAATCAAACATTCAACATTCTACCTACTCAAGCAACAGCATATTTGTGTGCACAAAAACCGCACAGATGTGATCAACACCTGTTAATGATCATAACGGACTCATAACCTACTTTTGGCGAGCAAAAAGCTTAACAATCACAATATTATGTGCTGTCAACAAAAACTTTTGTATTGCAACCAATCTCGCGTACCTTAAGTACCTACTACCTACTTGCTGCGTACACGGTACTGCTACTGGCCAGGGTAGAGTCTGAATCAAACTCAATGGCGGCTGTGAACCACGCTGCACACACCGCTTACCTCTTCCCGCGCACATCTTACTTTTGCTACTGCGCAAGCGTTTAGCGCCGACTTCACAATAGCCATTGAGTTTGAATAGGCATGATGACTAGTATTAAAAATTAACAAGTAAATATTACTTTCACAGCCTGATGGGCACGTTTGGACAAGGGGGTACCAAGACGGTGACGTCTAGTTTGACGCAGCAAACTATTGGGTTAGGTTAGGTTAAGTAGGTATTTAATTGTATTTTTATTGTTTTATTTAACTCGAGGAATGTTATGTTCTCTTTTAAAGTTTATTAATTTATATATATTATTTATATTATAATATTGTCTTTGTATAGTAATCTTTTTTTCTCTAGTCTGTGGGCAGTGAGCTGATGGCTGAGGTGACATTTTGATCCATATACACTTTGTTTCGAATTTTCCAAAGTCAATTATTCTCACTGATAATAAACTGTTATATACTCTTTGTTCTGTTGGTGATTATATACTCTTTCATAAATTATATACTCTTTGATACTCTTGAAATCAAAATATGAATGCAATAATTGAAAAAATAAGTAAATTCGGTTAATAAATCACGGAGTAATAAGCTTAGAAAGTTTCTACAGGAGGCATCTCCTGTCCCTTTCTCGCGAAACAGAGTTACTACACAGTTACTATGAAAAATCCAGTCGTGACGTCACATGCCAAAGAGATTGTATGAAAAGCTACCACAGCTTAGTAATGAGGTACTTTGAACGACATTCCTCTGACGTCACTGGCCGTTTGAGCTATCTCTTTCAATTCCGGTATTTAAAATGCTTGTGCTTTGGTCATTTTTGGAGATAAATAATTTTTGTTTTCACAAATGTTTATCTTTTGAGGAATATTATTAATTTATCAAAAAAAAAAATTAGTCATCATGCCTATTGGACTCTACTTGCTGCGTAAACATGGGTGCACTGGGTAAGTAACTGCCTCCGGCAACCACGGTACAACAATACTTACACCGCATACTGCTCCCAAAACAAACTCACCCCCTTTTAAAATGCTACGAAATTCTATTTGATGGGCCGATTTTGAGAAATGGGAACTCAAATAGTTTCCCGCGAAAATGCACTTGAAAAAGAAGGTAGAGCAACGTTATACCTATCTATTGTCCTGAATAAATGTATTTTCTTTCTCTTTCTTTTCTTTTCTATCTCAATCTGCAGCGGCACTTTTGGAGCGGCAGCTTCTAAGTTCGCATTTATCCTTCTATGGTTTACCAAGAGATTACTGATGCGAAATTAGAAGCTTTTTCATGAGTCTCACGACTTTAGCCTGCCCAATAGGGCGAACAAAAAAAAAAGCTTTTTCATGAGAGCATTTCCTAATTGACGTTTGACGTCAAATGGGAAATCTTGCATGAATAATGTCGCATAGACAATGTCCAGTGGAAAATATTGAATAAAAAATGTCTAATGTGAAATGTAGAATGCCACCGTAATGCCGTAAATTGTGAAATTGCCGCATAGAAATATAATGGCTAATGAAATAACTAATAGAAAATGATGCATTAAAAATGGGAAAAAAGTTCCAATGTATCTGTACGTACATATATGTATGTTGTATGACAATAATGTAATGTAAGTTGCAGTCTATATTTTAGGGCAAACTGGGATAACAGATTTGCCTGAAAGCCAGGCAAACAAAATACCTACAGAACGTCTTACATTTATACTTTTAGTTAGGGGTTTGTCTTGAAATGTAGTACCTCATGTACCTTCCTACCAAATCATGCTACTAGGTATATCCACCCAATGTTGACCTAAGTATCCAGTTTTTTACATCTTAGGGTTAGTAGGGGAAGGATATATGCCACGGGCGGCGTGAAAATAGCCGCGTAAAAAACAAGTCGCAGCGCGGAACTTTCTGCAACAAAAATAAACATTCCACCGCGATTCGGCGCTAGCCGCTTATTATAAATAATTAATGATTCCGTCCGCTCTTATGCACGATAAAATGCCATTACGGTTTTCATCGGGACTTGCAAAAAATATCGAAAACGACCGCCGTCCGAACCCGTCCCGGCAAAAAATATGCTTAAAAGAGTGCGCTGGCATCGCTGAAATTCCCGCGTTTCTTACCGCCGCCCGGTCATTTGACTCCAGCCATTATCTGCGGAATTAACGCGGAAAAAAATTCTGATTCGATAAAGGTATATATATTCGCGTCGTCGCCGACCTTTTTTGCAATATAAATAAAGGGTATATGGCGAGGGCGGCGGTAATGGCGTCAGACGCGATAAACGTTGCCCTCATGAAAATTCAGCGCTGCATTATAAATATATACGGACCGCTGAAAAACTGAGGCCTCATTCCTCATGAGATATTTCATCACAACTAAGACTGGCTGGAAAAAATATCATCGCCGCTGCAGTTAAGTTAATGTATTTTTATATGACAAAAAAGGTTGTTATTATCCGAGTTCCGTTCTCCATTCGAATGTGGCAAGCGGTGCGTTAATATCAGAAATGACAGATGCGTCATTCCAAGGCAACGGTCCTATTTGGACAGTAGCTTGTAGACTGTAAACGAGACAAAAAACACTTAACAATTAAAAACAATTTGCATATCCATTCGGTATAAAATAAAACGATTGAAGAAAGGGGTAACCGAAAAAAGTAGAGAAATAAACGGTATTCGCTGTTTTCAAACGCATCTTGGCGTAACCAAGTGTTCTTTATTTGAATGGGTGATACTGGCATTGTTGGGTTCCGAATTCGTATTCGTAGGTGTGTTTGAACAGATATTTTTTAAGACAGCGGCCAGTATTTTTTTGCTCTTAATAATTATTAGGAAGCATCGATCGATTCACTTATAAAACATAAATTGCGTCTCCTAGTTTGGTTTATGATGATTACCAATAATAGTATTTAGGCAAAATTTACATTTTATTTACATTAGAATCATAGGGCTCGGCATCAAAATATTTAGATATATTATGTTATCAGTGCCATATTCCTTGTATCCAGTGATTAATATAACAAACTCGTTATTTTTATTGATTGATTGCACCATGTGAGCCAGGTATTTAATAAGAATAGGAACACCCCACCTCTTCCCGCGTGGGTGGGGTTCGCTAAGGGAATGCCCAAGGACAGGACAGCAGCATTCTCCTATCCTCAGTCTCCATTATATTATAATCTACAGCGATCACCAAGACGTCTGCTAAGCAGAGGAGTCGGCTGACTGTGAATTGATAGTTTGGAGATTTCTTTCATAAATCGCCATTTATCATACATGTGAATGTAAAAGCATACGTAAAAGGAAGTTTAGTGCCTTTCCACAATGTACGGGATCATAAATCACGTTAAAAAGGCGAATAAATTTGTATTTTTATAAAGTAATGCGATATAATGCACACGGCTCGCCACGAAAATTGGCGGGAATCTCCATAATATGCAGATTATGTACGAGTGCTAAAAAATTGAGTTGTACACCTTTGCTCGCGTAATGCAGGAAATAATACTTATACTATACCTAGTGATGGATTAATTAGCATTCGCATTAATTTTTAGCTTGTGAAAACTCAATTAGCATTTCACAAATGAAATAAGATTGCGAAATTCTGTGAAATATGAAATTTCATTTCTTTTCATTTAGTTCATTTTGAATTTAATTTTTTTATTTAAAGTTTCACTTCATTTTTATTTCATGTTTCATTTCATTTTTCATTTCAATTTATTTTTTTTTTTCATTTCAATTTTCATTTAATTTTTCATTTTCATTTCATTTAATTTTAGCAAATAGCATAGCAATAGCAATTAGCATGCTAAGACTCGTGAATTATCATGTTTATGAAATTTACGCAAAATTGCATTAATTGCCATCGCTACTTACACCTAAATTTTTTTATGAGAATAAATGACGTGACGAGCTAGTCGTTCACCTGATGTTAAGCGACACGGCCGCCCATAACAGTTGCAGTGTCACTCGGAACTTTAAAGTAATAAAGTTTCACGTGACACTGCACTGCGCACGTCATCCTGAGACATTACACAGTTTACTACACTGTGACATCACATCATAAAGTCTCATTTGCCCAGTAATTTCACTAGCTACAATGCCATTCTTGGCGGCAGAATAACTGGCAAAGCGGTGGTACCTATACCTAGACGAACTTTGCAGACAAGTCCTACAACCTAGTAAAACGTGATGTGTGATATTGTCGTGATTTTTGTTCAATTGTTTCTATTTTTCAAAATGAACTTTCTCGAAATGTATAATTACTTTGTAAGTAAGCCGACTACTAAGTAAAAAGTTAGTGCAAACTGCAAACCGAGCCAAGCCAGGCTCCGGCGAGTCTGTCGTATAAAAACCACTCGAAATAAAAGTATTGCGCCTGACTTTCGAGGCCCGCAGATGGCGCAGAGAACCATTACTTGGTTGGTGGTGAGAAGTGGCCCAGCAGTACGTGTTCACAGATCCTATAAAAAAAAATTATAGGAAGTGCGGGAAGAAGTAATCGGTGTGCAGCGAACTTCACAGCCGCCATTGAGTTTGGTTCAAACTACCTATCATAGATACAATTTGATCAGGGTGCACAGAGCAAACAAAACGCTTCCGTGCGAAGCGTTCATAGCTCTGTGGTGCATACAAACTATTTGGTAGATAATGCTGTCCTTCTTGCTAAATCAAAAGCACCTACACTTTATCTATTTATGTGTGTGGAAGGAAACACCGTTGTAGGAAGCAAGTTCCATTCCTTAGATGTGCGGATTATGAAGGAATTACCGAAACGATTTGTGCAAACCTTGGGGTTAGACTGCTATACCTTTATTTTATGTAATGAGTGCCAAACAAGCAGGCGGCCCACCTGATGGTAAGTGGTCACCGCCATCTATAGACACGCAGATTCACTCTCGCTGCTGCTTTTATTATGAAAACTTGTTTGGATTAACCTACCAATTTTAGTTGACCATTTGTAATGTTATTCGTGAGAATATAGTTTAGCCAGATTTTACGTAAGTCAATTAATTATGTTAAAAAATGTCGCAATGCTCGAGCGAGATAGTGGATTCACATAAAGGTACCTATAGCAGCTTTAAAGACAAGGATGGAACGCATCACAGCGTCTAGTTGTTCATTGACAACAGGAGGGACGTTTTTAATAAATTTTCCTACGGAACCCTACCACGTCGTGCCACTGTCTTACTTATTAAGCACCCTGTTAGTTACACATTCCGTTTTTACCATACTAAAGTCATATTTTATACTTCATTAAAAGTAACTAACTTACTTATTACATTTTATAAGATTTGTTTTTGCGGATCGAACTTTAAACACGTGTTTAACTTAGTAACTCCTTTTCAGTGAATGTCGAGTGGTGGAATTTTAGTTGTTTATGTATTTTTTATTTCGTTTTTCTACCGTTTTCCAGTGGCTTTAAATATTTTGGTCTATTCCCGTTAGACCCCTTGAAACGTTTCCTCGAGGGATCAAAATATTTATCTAAATCCCAGATAATATAATACCTACAGTACAGATGCCTCATCCCATACAACGGAATAACGCGGGTTATTTTATGAATTATTTTATTTCTGCGTAACGCAAGACATCAAGCGACGTTTATTGCGTGTTGGCGAAGTATTGGGCCAAATGAATACACTCTCTAGACATGATTACTACATTTTTTTTCAAGTTTGGGCTATTTTTCGTTTGTACTTGATGGGACCCCATGCCTAAATCTAATTTTTCTTTATAACTATACTTAAGTAGTGAAAGAACTACTATCCACAGTATTAATAAAGCTAGTGTTCAAGAGAGATGGTTTTTGTCCTGCATACTGTGAGCGCTCTTTCCGTATTTTCTACGGTTTTTCCGATCGCTCTACACACTCGCTGTTTTTGTTCACTTTATCTGAGTACAAGGTGTGGCCGGGTTTGATACTTGTGAATTGGAAAACAGTACCTAAGTAAATATTGTACCTAATTAGTTAAAGGAAATCAGTCTAGGAAAATAAAAGGTAAATAATTATGTTTTAATTAGAAAAATTTGTTTTTTTTTGTTTTGTTTGTAATTGTAATGTTTAAATAGTGTTAGGTAGGTCCTTAAGTAGAAATACCCACATATTATTGATGAATACCTCGACTCCCCCAATCAAACAAATTGGGATAACGTCAAGTTACTTAACAACCTCGAGGCGTCTCTACTAAAAAAGTGGAAATGGAAGTTTTTACTTCATCATCAATATCATCATCATCACATCCAAAAAGTACATTTTGATAATCAATTCATTTTGGTCAAATGCTATTATGCCAGTAAGTTCCATGAAAAAAAAGTTCAAGTCATTTTGTCTAGCTGATCAAGACTACCCAGTCCGCCTCAAGCACCAAGAACCGGAGCAGAGGCTGTGCAAAAACACTATCACGAGACAAAGCGGGTGGCTAGGAGGAAAAACGCAAATGACTCGGTAACGGGTTCGATTCCCAGCAAGCCACTTTTCTGTCAACAGCTGTTGTTTTTGCAAGGAAACGTAATACATTTTACTGCTTGGTTTAAAAAAATTACCTCATGTAATTTAATGGTTAGTTTGCTTATGAAAATTGGTTAAAATGGCGTACTTATAATACTAATTAAAATAAAAAAACAGGTAAAATGATAATAATTGGGTCCTGCCCCGCTGCCGGGTGGCACTCTATGCTTCAGTTTTATTTATAAAAATTTATAAATCCAAGTAAAATTAATAAATGAGTCAATTATAATTGAATAGATAGGTACTTATTACATTTTAAAATACCCAGTCTTACCTTTTACCAAATATTGGACACATTAAATAATATAATTTTAGCTTTAAAAATATTATCTAAGAGATCATATTTAATTAATTTTATCACCGATGGAATTATAAAACGAATATTAAAAATACTACTTCGTTTTTGAGTTAAAACCTTTATGTTCTTTAGCTAGAATATAAATCAGCTTAAAATAAGTAGATAAATTGACTAAAACTAAATTAATCCAAACTAAAATTAGCTACTTATCTAAATCTAAAGTAAAAAACTATATAATGAGTTAAATAAATGTTTTTGAAACCATTTTAAAATGAAGCTACGTTTTGCAAAATGTTAAAATTATGGAATGGTAAGCACTTACTTCCAACTTTCACAGCTTGTTGCTGAGCATAGATACTTATTAGGTATACTTATACATGTACTTATTTATACCTTAAAAGTCACGAGCTTTTACAAGCTTTTTTCAGTGATAACTACTTATGTGATTTTAGCGTACGGTCTACGACACCTAATCCTAATCTACAGGCATAGACTAAAAATTCTAGGCCTAGGTAGGCGATTATGGCCAAATATTATTAGGTCAGGGTCATGGAAAACCATTGGAAAACTTTGTATTTTGTTTGAGATTTCTTATGCTTGATGAAAGTATCAAATCTTGTTAAATTAATGGTAATATTACCTACTGTGAAAAAATTTCAGACTCATGAGCGTTGTTCTTTTTTTTCAGTGATGATCATGAAAATAAACTGTTGGTGACTTACTGGTTCCATTCACATTCCTTCCGATAATCTTATTGGAGCCATTCGGCTGTGCGGGGGTGTGCGGCGCGGGGGCAGCGCTCCGTCCCGCTTCCTCGCCCGGGCTCTCCATTACACCCCTCTCGCTCGCGCACATCAACACCCCCAAAAACCGAAAACTTCACAAGTACAAACTCCAACTTTCCGCTAGAAATTTTTAATGAAATTACATAGTTTTTGACTAAATGTTAGAGATGACACAGTCCTAAAAAAGTAAGTTTTATGAAAACGTTTCGTTTCACGTAATGTTTTCGCGGTAAAAATCGAAAGGGCAGCCGAAACGTGTGCGAGTTGACGCGCGCGCCTCGACTGACGCCGGAGCCCTAGGACTGCAGCTGCATCGCCCCGCCCAGACCCCTCCACGTGGCCCCACGCTTTCCTTGCCCTCGTCTTGTGCCCTACACATAAAAAACGACATAGACATCCGATTAACGAATTTTTGTTAATGTACGGGTGGTTTGTGAGTGTGGGTGCGAGGGAAAGGGTAAAACTTAAGGGTCGAGTTCGGACTTTTTATTAATTTTAAATAGGTCTTAAAGTCTACGTATTGATCGCAGTTATTTGTGTATTTGAGTTGGGGCATTATGGTATTTGTTAGATTCAGATAATAAGTACCTACCTACTTATTTTATTTAGATAAATCGTTCAGGAATAGTACCTATTTTTATGTATATTGTATATGGTATACCTATAAGGTGTATAATACCTACCTAGGTACTATAAAATATTACTTTACATTAATAAACAAAATGCATACTTAAGTACTTATAAAAATTATACCACCCAATATTTTTATTCTTGCCAAATTGATATTTGGTATAGCTACGTACCTACTTAATACGTCTATCTATTAGGTACAATAGTATTTTCATACGATTCGGAGTATTTTACGTACCTACATTATATAAATAGAGCCAACATATATCCGTAATATTCATTATTAATTTAATGATGGACCGTTGACTTTAGCAAAATCTTACTCGATTTGAAAATTTGAAACCATAATCTACAGATTAATTTGTAAAGGATAAACAAAAATCGTTTGTGATTCAAATGATTTAAATTTTGCCTTTACAAATTAATAATATACTTATAGCTCTGTGCTTATACCTAACTCTAGGAATGATGTTTGAAAAAACCTGTCAACACTACTCAGTGTTGACAGCATTTTTCTACCGTATTTTCGAAAGGTGAACCTTCAATATATAAGTTTTACGTGTAAAGAAACGCATTTATTAACCCATATAATATTCCGTCGTAACGTAACATACTTTTTACGCCCGTGCGCCGGCCGTCGGCAGCTAGCCTTTAGGCTTTTACGCCTTCCGAGAAGCCGTCGCCGAATTAAGCTTTGGGCTTTCAAGTGATTACAATTTTTAATTCTGTTGCGGCATGAAACCGATCACTATTTAGGTTTTTTACTTGTGCACCTTAGGTTAGAATAGAAGTTCATTACAAGCACAGGCCGCAGGAAAAAAGTCCCTGACTGACTTTTTTCAAAAAGGTTCTTAATCATCATCATCATCATCATCCTGAGCCTTCCCCAGTGAGCGCCACTTTGAGCGGCTGCTCGCCTCCTGCATCCATCAGCTCCCCGCGGCGTTCACCAGGTCGTCGGTCCATCCACCTAATGGGGGCTGGCCTACGCTACGCTGCGTCTGGAATTCATGGTCGCCTTGGAACCTATTTTCTTTCTCACCGGTTGTCTGTTCTACGAGTCTACAAGCGATCCGCAATGTGGCCCGCCCATGCACTGCCACTTCAACTGAAAAAGGTTACCTGACTTTTTCTGGACTTTCTGTAAAATTGTGCACAGGATTTTAAGTGTGAGATTGTGAAGTTTTTTTTTTTTTGGATTTTTTAGGTATCCCTCAACCCCATTTTCCGTTACTTTATGGGGTGACAAACTTTACAAGCTCGAGGGGGCTAAATCCCCAGGGCGCTAAATCTTTAGATACGCCACTGGCTATAGCCTGCCTGAGAAAACTTTCATTTTGGTTTACTCGCTCCTGAGAACCTGTAAGGTAGTTCCCGAAGAAAGTTTTCCCATATGTTCTCATAACTGCAGCAGAATATGATTGAAGCTGGAATAATTAACCGAGCATGCGGTAGATGCGCGAGGAATGGGCAGCGGCTCGCGCGAGGCGATAGGCGGCCTCGTGAGAACGCACTGTAACGTGGCGTGGCGGGCGCGTAGAATGGCGGACTGTGGAAAATTGGCGGAAATGCCTTTCCTATCAAAACTTTGATAAATCAAAAAAGATTAGATTTTTCTTTTTAAGACTAGGTTTATTTGTTGGTTAGTATATAATAATTAACGTCCTTGATTTGTTATCACGAAATTGCATCAAAGAGTACCTACCTAGAATAGCCGCTACGCTAAGGGTAGGTATTATACCTACCTATACCTACTATTATACGTCAATCGCGCTATACTAAAAATAAAATAAAGTAGGTAAAGTTGAGATCAGAGGCAACTCTAATTAGATTTTACGTAAATTGAACCTTTTGTCTAGTAAGGAACATTTTTAAGTTAGAATCCAGTATTCTGTTTAAGGTGGATTTTTCACCAGAATGGTTAAAAACTAATTTTGACCATTTTTTTTGTTATATTTTGGCTCCACACATAGTGTATTTAGCCAGTGTCAAGTATTATAATTTTCACCGTGTTATAAAATATTTCACTCAAAGTCATGTCTTAGTCATAGTCAATTAGTCAGAGTCTAGTCTAAGTCATGCTACATCAAAGTGGTGCAACTTTACTAGAAGCTTCTATGGAGTTTTGGAAGCAACACGAAAAATCACGTTTCACCACATTACATCACTTGCCCACTCATGCTCGTAATTCAGCACTTAATCCGTAAAACGCCACAAATTTTAAACATTAACACTAGAAAAAGCACAAGTTTTGAAAAATAATACACTGCAATGACGTGAACTTTTCCGCGTTCCCGCCAAAACTCAAAATTCAATTTTGACCATTTAGAATTCGTTAGCTGTTAACCATTGGTTACCCTGAACTATTGGTGAAAAAACCTATAGTAGGTAGGTATTTCTTATTTATTTCATTTGAAAAGAGTTTTCCTCTTTTCTCCTAGCCTAACTTTTTCTGTAAATAATATCCGACCGACGTTTATGGTGGTGTAAGTTTTTCCTAGCACAGTGAAAGGTTGCCACCGAGTCGGATCGCTAGAAATATGTCGATATGATGATAAACTAACGGCCTGCTCTGTGGGAACTTGTGCACTATGCTTTTTGTCGCACCTTGAAAAAGCGGGAGAAAGCTGGAAGCTGGCAACATTCATGTTATGGGAAAAATTTCGTTCCTGTGTCACACACAGACCCAGTATCATATTAAATACCTAGGTACACAGAGAAGAAAAAAAGCTTCGCCTCCTACGAACGATGCGTCATATTTTTCAAAGCTCGGTGCCTGCCTAGGTACTTATTTTACTTAATTACGTATAGGTACATTGAGTTATTGTGGCGCATTCAGGCGGGTTTGTTTTTGGGGCTGAAGAGCTCGCACTCGCACGAATATCAGAGTCATTTCTCTATTTTCTTTGTTGATTTTAACTTTCAGACGTATTAGACATACAGTAATTTTAAATCAAATAATGAATGCGAATAAAATATTTATTATAAAAGCAATAAACGGTGTCATAAAAAATATCATTATAATAAACGTCCATCCATTCGCCGAACAAGAATTTCATCAGTTAACTTTTTACAGAACCGCAGTTTTCGGAAAGCGACCATCATTTCGAATCATTCGCGCGGGAAAAACTGAAACTTCAAAATGGCGGTTGGCGACCGATGCAAATAGCGCGCGGGAAAAAGTTTGCAATGGGAAAAAAGTTAAAGGAACTCATAGTATTTCATCGACGTCGCCAGTTATTGAGCGAGGTTAGTGTTTTTGTGCAGATTCCCGCGGCTCCATCAGTTTTTGCACGGCCTCGGAGTCTGGGAAGAGTTCGCAAGCAGCGTATGGCAAAAACCAAACGAGGGCCGCCATAACGCTAACCGACGCAAAAACATCGCGACATACGGATAGAATTAATGCGGCGACTCTTTAATTTTCTTCAAGAAAGCGCGGGAGGAAATGGTGCTGGGTAATGAGTGTTGCCAGACGCAAAAACTATCTGTATAATGACGTTCCTCATTTAACCAGTTTATTTTTCTGTTCTTACTGGGAGAAGTAAAAAGTATGATGTTGGAATCTTACGAGTCCTGGTTCTTATATGACGCGGTGGCAGTGTGTTTTGTCTAAGAAGACGTCCTGTATAATATATTAATGAATTATATATTTTTATTAGCAAAAACTTCATCATCACCATCATCATTAACAGCCTGAAGACGTCCACTGCTGAACATAGGCCTCCCCCAGGGAGCGCCACTTAGAGCGGCTGCTCGCCTCCTGCATCCATCGGCTCCCCGCGGCTTTCACCAGGTCGTCGGTCCACCTAGTGGAGGGCAAAAACTTAAATAACATAAAATATACTAAACTACACCTAAAATCTAAACTATACCTAAAATGAATTAAGAAATGTCCACACATATTTATTATTATTTATTCACTCATTTATTAATTTTTCTTAGGTTTAAGCATTTTTACAATATTGGCATAAAATTTAAATACAAAAATACTATAAAAAAATCTAAGCCTAGAGTGCCACCGGCAGCGGGGCAGGCCAAGCTACCGGTGGTCAGGGCTGCAGAGTGAGGAACCTCCTGACAATACGTGCCGTGTCAAGGAGTACCGCCTTCTGAATCTGACCCTTGATCCAGCCGTCCAGCGAGAGTCTCTCGAGATGTTGGTCGAGTTATTATTTATTATTATTAGTTATTTTTTACAAGTGTCAATGAATTATTTAAACAGCAACACATTCATGGTGGCTGCGTAGTTTTTAGTTATTATCATTTTAGGAAAAGATGGATGGAATATAATTAATTAACTAATTATGAGATTATTAATATATAAACGGTATAGTAATCTGATTACTAGACAGTGTCACGCGGAACTTTATTATTTTAAAGTTCCGAGTAACACTGCAACTGTTATGGGCGGCCGTGCCCATGGGTAGATGTACCTAGAGACAATGCTCCGTAGTGCGGTGGTTGAGCAATGAGCAGCAGGGCGGCTTATAACCCAGAGGCGGTGGATTCGTTTTCCGCGACAGGACTAGTATTTGTGAACAGAAAAAAAAGCACAAATACCCACTTATTCTGCGTTTGGGTGTTGTGGGACCGTGGTCCTCGTAGTCTCCGAGTCCTAGGAGGGAATCCTAGTTTATGGTCTAGGATCTATGTATGTGATTGTTGGTTGTTATTTATATCATACCCGTCAGATTTTGTCAAAATAATTTTAGGAAGAACCTCAGATGCTTGTCAGTTGAGCACCTTAGCCCCCGAATTCACCACTGCTCAGAAAAGGCATAAATAAATTAAATTAAAAAGCGCAAGCGGAGCGAGCGGATTTTTTTTCCAATTATACCCGTCAGATTTTAGCAATAACCTGAGATGCTTTTTAGGTGACCTTGAGCTCTTTAGCCGCTTGAATCAACCACTGCTCAGAAACTATAGTGTCTGAAAAAAATTTAGGAACTAAACTTGTTTACCCGATATGTTTATCAAAATTGAAAATTACGCTTACATTTTTTTTGTAAATGAAAAATTAGAATCATGTGCGGGGATTGAACCCGCATCCATCCATCCCCCAAGCCGGTATATGCTTTACGTATGCTACCGTGACCAGTGGTCTCATGTCCGAATTTTTCCTTCACCTTTACAACCAACTTACGGGGTTGGTATCTATTGAGTGATTCTTAAGAATCATTCCAATCAGCCATGGTCAAGTTACATTACATCAACACAAATGCTGTACAGATAACGCCTCCCATATCAATATTTATGATTTTTATAGCAGTATCGCCTGCTCAGCGTAATCTACAGATTAATTTGTTTATACTTCCCGCAGGAGCTATTTATTTTTTCGGGAAAGGAATATTTATATTTGTTTGTGCAGTTATAAAATATTACAGGCCGCATCTTATAGCATTTAGAAATTTCTTTCATTAGAAAATTCTCTAAGGGCCGCATATATCAAGAATTTACGAAGCTAAGTTTATTGTGCTTTCCCAAGGGAAAAGATTAATTTTCCGGGATAAATAGTATCCTATGTGTTTTTATTCACACGCCTATTAGTTGTTGTCATTATAAAATTACAACTTAAGCCGTAGGAATAAAATTAATAAAGTCGAAAATTTTGAAGTAGGTAGGAGTAACCTACTCTGAAGTTCGTGGGGTCATGACTAAGGGTTCCGCCTAAAAATCAGTTGTTTAAGGTCACGTGCTGACCTTAATCACTATGCTGAGTCAGGACCTGGGTCATGACATCACACAATGTTAAAATGTTATTTTCTTTCTTTCTTTTTTTCTACTTACTTCATTATTTTGCACTAGCTGACCCGCCCCGGCTTCGCACGGGTTTATTAGTTTTATGCCCTTACCCTGTTTATGGGTAATAGAGAAGCAAAAGGGGAAAATATAGGAGAAAAGGACGGCGAAGGGAGGCCGACTGCGCCTGCCTCCCTTCTTTTGCCGGCTCATCCATTCATCCTATTAATATACAAGTAAAAGGCTTAGATCATAGATGCTCTAAGGTAAAAGGTGATAAACGACACCCCCCTTTAACTATTTAAATTATTTTATCCTATTTTTGTATGTAACGTAGCATGCTGTTTGTCGGCATTCATAGGTAAGTAGGTAGGTTCTGTAAAATGAAATGCTGTCCAAGTCAATTTTAAAATACTATACCAACATCCTCAAACTTTCAACCGCGGATATCTTAAAACATGTGTTTAGTGCATTTATCATGACTGTATTGATTGTATGGGGGCGATATACAAGATTTTATATTCCACCAATTTTAAAGCACTGCAGAGTTGGCTTTGCCAGAGAACCTGATACTGGAGGATAGGCCTTAGCCCTGGCTACATGATAATAATAAAAAGCCATAATATTGAAAAAAAAAACGACAAAAGTTTTGACTTCTTGGTTTATGGCTTCTGTGGCTATATCTTGTTCATAAGACTTATATATTTTCCCCGTATTCCGAGACACGCTAAAATCGCTCATAGCAAGTTGATTTTTCAGCGTTCCGATTCAGATTTTTTTTTTCCTATATTTTGGCTCCACACTTAGTGTATTTAGCCAGTGTCAAGTATTATATTTTCATCGTGTTATAAAATATTTTACGCAAAGTCATGTCCTAGTCATAGTCATAGTCCAGTTTAAGTCAGGTAGTCATAGTCCAGTCTAAGTCATGCTCCGGCAAAGTGGTAGCAACTTTACTAGAAGCTTCTATGGAGTTTTGGAAGCAACACGAAAAATCACGTTTCACCCATAGATTTATGTTTCACCACATTATATCACTTGCCCTCACTCATGCTCGTAATTCAGCACTTAATGCGTAAAACGCCACCAATTTTAAACATTAACACTGGAAAAAGCAAAAATTTTGATAAATAATACAATGCAACGACGTGAATTTTTCCGCGTTCCCGCCAAAACTTCATTTATTTATCGATTCAGATATTGCGTTCAATGACTTTGACCGCTGCCAATGACTCGGGACAACCAATCACGGACGGCGATATCGCAAGATGGCGTCAGTCATGACGTTTACAATAGATTTCGTTGTCGAGCTCACGGCAATTCGGTACACGTTTTAAGCGTGATAATGTCGATTATAATAGTCTGTGATGTCGATATTATCGATTTTGGCGTGAATCGGAATAGGGCCTTTATGTAAACAAAGGGGATAACAGTGCATAAAATATGTTTTATAATGGTAGATTACTATATTTGACCAAAAAAATATTAAATATCATTTTTATAGTCATAATCTAATCAATTACAAAATAAAAACCATTTAGCACTATTTATTTTATTTAATATCGTATCTATACAATTTTACTAATATTCCACCCTTATTACACATTAACATTCAAAAATTCACAGGTAATGGTAAAAAATTCAAAATTTACAACCATTGTCGGATTTTCTTCAAAGACCGACCGTCACAATTCTGCCAATGACGAGTCAGTGACTGACACTGACGACTACTGACAGTAATGACTGACAGCCTATGTTGCCACCTTAGTAGTTTTACCACTATATTGGTTGGTTCTAGTCGAAATTATGCTACCTTTACCCAGACAAGGCGATGAATCAAAATGGTCGTTCCAGTAACGCTTTGAAGTTGCCATTGTGACACCACAGAAAACATAATAGTACTAAGTACAGAAAATAAATAAATTAAACGATTCTGGGCACTTTTCCTTCCACCAACGTGTTATTTTAAGTTTTGTATTTTAGTTTTATTTACATATACTAGCTGACCCGCCCTGGCTTTGCGCGGGTAAATTAATTATAAGTCCTAGCCCTGTTTATGGGTAAGAGACAAGTAAAAGGGAAAAATACAGTTACAGTTTTATTATTAGTATTCATTGATACCTATGTTAAACTTAACTATACATTACATAGTAACTTATTATATTAATGTTATTTAAGTTGTTCAAAATAAATGCTAATTAGTTTGTAATAAAATCTAAAGGATTAAATCAATTAAATGACAGAACTTATTGTAAGTACTAATCTTACTACGCAAATACGGGAGACGAAAATAAAGATGCAGATATAAAAAGGGTTAAAATTTGTCGGTGCATTTTACGAAATTTGTTTATTGAAGTTTAAGTTTAAATTATGCGAATAGAATGGAAATAAGCGGATGTCAAAATTTTGAAGGTTTTTGGTGTTTACGGCAGCGACTGGAAACCCGCCCTGTGTAGTATTTTGGGTTCTTTTCTTTTAATGTGAAGGAACCTGACAAACGTTTTCAATTTACATGCCAAATAAATCTACAAAATATAACGAGAAAAACTGTTTTGCTTTTTTTTTTTAAAAAATTACTGCGCGATATTTACGATCAAAGTGCGTGTTTCCGCCCGAAGGTTTTTAATAACGCGGGCAGGGGATGACGTCAACCCCGTTGTCATTTGATAGACGCGCTCTCGTTTGCACGAATAGCACGCCGCAGGTGACCGGACAGAGCGCGAGCGTGACGTCATAATGAGCGCGGCATAACTCAGAAATTCAAAAAAAGGCTTAAACTTCTCGTCGTTATAACTTCGGAAATACTGCATGTATTGAAGCGAAATAAAAACTAATGTAATATACATGATCTACGCTCCGATTCAAGGTGTATTTGATAGTGATATTTCGACCTATTTGTGTTCTCCATTGGTTTTATTACTTTTTTAGTTATCTTTTTATGTTACATAAACATAACAATAGAAAATATTGTCAGATTTCGAGTAGATATGTCAGATTTCTTAGTGGTACTTTTTTAATGATAATTAATAACGAGACAAGCTAGTCATTCACCTGATTTTAGGCAACATGGCCCACAACAGTTGCAGATTCACTTAAAAATAATATTTATATTGCACCAAATTTTAAAGCGAAATGAAAATCTGGTTTCTGGTTTAAGAATTTTATGTTCGTATCGGTTTTAAAATGACAATTTAAAATCGATGCTGTACCTATTGTTATAATCAAAATGATAAGAAGTGGATTATCTACTTTATTTAGAACCACTACTTTATTTAGAATAATTTATCAGGATTAACACCCAAACCCTTTTAGTAAATAATTAAATAGTAACATAATTTTCATTTATGTCATGAATGATTGAATCCGTATTTTGGTGGTTTTGAGCGCTCCAACTGTGGACCTGGGGGTCTAGCAAAGATACTAACCGCTAACGCTATCGCCAAACGCTAACTCCAAAATTGTATTGAAATGACATTCGCTGCGGAAAAGTTAGCGATTTCTGAAATGTCATTTAGTACATCTTGGAGTTAGCGTTTAGCGTTAGCGTTAGCGGTTAGTATCTTTGCTAGACTGTAATAAATCTGTGCTTCAGTAGTTTATAAAAAAGGAATGCGATAACATCGAATCGCACAGTCACAACCATAAGCATAATAAATAAAATAATAGATAAATGGGGAATATGAATACTAAAAGGGGAATATTCTGACATGACGCGGGGATTTTCCACATATAGCTCTGGCAACACTGGCAACAACCGAAATTTGAATTTTGTTTGAAGTCAACGACTGCTCAACGTTCGCAATTCCAGAGGAAAAATATTGACGATTTTTTGTGATTTTTCATAGAAAATCAATACAAAAACAGTGTTGTAGTGATTTGTGAATTGTTTTATGTATATTCATTTAAGATGACGTCCGAAAAAGGATGTAGAAAGGACAAAAACCAGAATATTCAAGTGTTTGTAAGGCTAAGGTAATTATCACGCTATAATCTTTTGAATTTTCCATTTAAATCATTAATGCAAGCACAATTAGCTACTTCTTTAGTACATTTTGATGGAATTTGTATTAAATTTTATATATTAGCTGGTAAAGTATTCCGAAACATTGATGCTGTTTCATAGAAAGTTAGACCCACGCACAGGCGTGACTCACTAGAATTAAAAATGATATTGCAGCATAAAACCATAATTATACTTTTATTATCATCTACTATGTAGTTATTCTATTATCAAGCGATATGCTTACTATAAGTATGTACCTAATAATAATAAATTAGGTCATAATTGTAGTTGGAACAGGCCCACTCTTTGAAGTTGGTGCATTATTTTATATTTTTGTATAAGGTCTATGAATAGCCTATTTGCAATAAAACTCTGACTTTGACTTATATCCATGAACATGCAAAGTTATTTTTATCAGCAATAAAAGGCAAGAAGTTTCACATACAAAATATTATGATTGAATAACGCTACTGTGTAAGTACTCTTGGACATTACACAAAGCAGCTTTAACAGCTAGCCTTAATAAGCTAAGTAAAAAAGCTTTAGTTTTATTGTAAAGGATTATGTCACAAGCGGGATTTGAACCTGCATCCATCCATACCTGAAGCCTCGGCATGCTTTTCTCAAGCTACCGGAACAAGTGACCTTATGCCCAAATACTGGCAACTACTGGTAATCATAAATTTTTAAGCTTAGTTTGTATCTTGGATACAGATGATTGATAAAATACATAGATAGTTGCTTTCTAAAGGTATGATTAGAATTTTATATCAAAATTATTCATAGTGAATGTCACAATCAACACAGTGCTAAGCTGAGCTCTAGAAAAGCTATAAATTTGTTTGATAATTTTCATTTAATATACTGACTAGCGCAGCTCTGCCCTATGTAGCATAATTATGCCTGATTCCTGTTTCTAGTAAGAGCTAGGTAGACTATCTCTATATAGATATCTGGGTCAATCTCAGAAAAATGGACAAATTCACGTATTGACAAATGACCAAATAAGAATTATAATATATCAGAATTTATTACCTTCATACATCTAAAAATACTCTACTTTTATAATCCTAACTCACACGCAGCATAGAATTAGCCAAAATAAACTATTTTCGCAATATTTGACCTTGAAAATCATATTCCGGACATGTAATGCCCCCATGTTGCAACTGTTTACTCTAAGAAGATTACTTAAAATTGGTAATACTGTTAGTTTTATTGTTTTAATTGATAGTGTAAACATTACATGACTAAATATTTTTAATAGAGCACTACTATAACTTATAGATTTTGTGAAAATGTTGCAACATTATGTGTAATGGACTTCGCAACCATAACCCCGCCAAAACATTAAACTCAAAAAAAAGGCGGGAACGCGTTATGCATTGAGTCTCAAGTATTTGTCTATAAAGCGGCCGTTTCACGCTCTTTTCTATGATCCATTCAATTCCACACTCCATTCTCTCAATTGTCCGTACAGTCATGTTTAGAGCTGGAGGGTATGTCTGGTCCAGAGAAATTATCATATAGTCTGGCTACATTTATTTACCGAATGCGTGATAATTAACTAGTGATAGTCTGTGCAGTAAATATACAACAATAGGTAAGTTCAATAATATATATCTCTTATACCTATGGGTTTTCTTTTATTTTTATCAAGTGTTTTATTACGAAATCGTCATTATCCTGCCGTCATTAACCTGTGAAATCGAGTGAGAGGCAAATGGCTGGGTACTAGGAAAGGCTTTTAACAGTAGCCGCTTGTAGTAAATATGCTGTTCCACAATAATTTTACCAATTATGCAACAGATTTTTCAATAATTTTTTTCATGCCGATTTTGTCCATTTTTGGGAGATTCACCCATCTACATGTTAAGACTCATTGAAATCTGTTCATTGAGTACATTCACATTTGTAATAGTAGGGTGGAAAGTGTAATTCTGAGTAGTAATAAATGGTTCTTTATCCAGCTGTGAATTATACTATAAAAGCATCTTGTCCATCCACAGACCAAATTGCATCAAGATCACCATTCAAGTTGCGAAAAGTTCAATAGAGATGCTTTTGAATAATTTATAAATATAGGAGTGTTGTTATTTTATTTATAGCATGTTTATTTTGCCCCTTCAGAATAAATGTTACAATATTAAAAGTACTGATTAACGTATAGTAGAGGCAATCTAAAGGCAATCTGGCCTGATAGCTCAGTTTGTAGTAGCTCTGCCTTCTGAACTGTAGGCTGTGGGTTCGATTCCCACCCGGGACAATCATTTGCGTGATGAACGTAGGAGTTTGTTCTGTGTCTGGGTGTCATATTGTATCCTTTACAAACAAAAAAGTATAGTATACAAGCTCTACTTAGTTTGGGGCTAGATAGCACTGTGTGTAAGGTCCACACATATTTATTTAGTTTTTCTTGTAGTTATAAGGTTTTCTATATTTAAATTTCTATTCCAGGCCCTTAAACCAGAGGGAGCGAGACATCAAGTCCCTCGGCGTGGTGGAGGTGCTTCACAACCGCGAGGTGGTGGTGCGGCAATCCCAGCAGACTAGTCATACCAAGAAGTTCACGTTTGACCGTGCATTCGGACCAAATGCTAACCAGGTAAACCACATGCTCAATTTTTTTAAATTTGTAGAAAAAAATCGTTATTTTTGTGATGTAAGTTATGCCCTAACAGGTTTTTTATCATCGTCATCATCATCATCACCAGCCTGAAGATGTCCACTGCTGAACATAAGCCCCAACGAGCGCCTCTTTTAGCGGCTGCTTGCCTCTTGCATCCATCGGCTCCCCACGGCTCTGATGTTGGTCCACCTAGAGGCCTACGCCGTGTTTTCCAGTTCATGGTCGCCACTCAAGAACCTTTGAACAGGTTTTTGATAAATTAAAATTTTGTTACATTTTATTGGGCTATATTTAATATCTTTAAATATGTCGAAACGCGCGAACGATATAGCGGATCTGCGTATATAGCAGCCTTAAATGTTGAGTATTTGACAGCCTCTGTGGTGTGGTAGTTGAGCAGGTCAGCTCGTAACACGGGTTCATCCTGATCCTAGTTAGGGTCCAGGATTTTTGTATGTGATCGTTGGGCGTTATTTGTATGTTTGTCCCCCAGGTGGAGGTATACCAGCAAGTGGTCAGCCCCCTGATCGAGGAGGTGCTGGCCGGATACAACTGCACGGTCTTTGCATATGGGCAGACTGGCACCGGGAAGACTCACACCATGGTTGGAGAACACTCGGGGGATGAGACCACTTGGCAGACGGTATGTACCGTCATCATCAGCCTGAAGACGTTCACTGCTGAATATAGGCAAACGTTTTTTTATTTACATGTCAAATAAATCTACTAAAAATTACGAGAAAAACGGTGTTTTTACTTTTTTATATCTTAAAAAATGGCTGGGATATTTACGATCAAAGTGCGTATTTCCGGCCGAAGGTTTTTAAAAACGCGGGCAGGGGATGACATCACTCCCGTGGTCATTCGATAGTCGCGCTCTCGTTTGCACACCGCGGGTGACCGGTGATATTTTGACCCATTTGTGTTCTCCACTCCTTACAAAGATATGACTGGTAGCTTCTCTGTGCAGCTCGTAACCCAGAGGTTGCAGGTTTGATTCCTGGGACAGTATTTGAGCACAAAAAAACGCAAATTCCTGTTCTGTGTCTGGGTGTTTTAGAACAGTGGTTTCCTAGTTCTTATCTTATTCTCTTACAAGTGACACTTAAATATTACCCGTGTGTGAAAGAAGCAGGGTCTCAAGTAACCCAAAACATAGTCACGGGGTCTCATTAGGGACAAATGAAAAATAGCCTGAATGTAATAAATTGTAGTGACCATGTCCAGTGTATTCATTTGGCCCAATACCTCGCCAACACAATAGGTGTCGCTTGTAATCTGGCGTTATGCAGAAATAAAATAATTCGTTAAATAGCCTGAGTTATTCCGTTGGGATGAGGTATCTGTACTGTATAGGTATATATCATCTGTCAAGAGCTTAACTTTGAATGGATTCATATCTTAAAAACTATTCCAGGATCCCCTAGCCGGTATCATCCCGCGAGCGCTCTCTCAACTGTTTGACGAGCTCCGTATCTCCAACACAGAGTACACAGTCCGAGTGTCATACTTGGAGCTGTACAATGAGGAGCTGTTCGACCTGCTCTCCTCATCCGAGGATAACTCCAAGCTGAGGATCTATGAGGATGTCACCAGGAAGGGATCCAATATCGTTAATGGGCTGGAGGAGATTACGGTAACTATTTACTACATTTCTTTTTTAGGGTTCCGTACGGTAAAACTGGCCCTATTATTAAGGCTCTGCTGTCTGTCTTTCTGTCTGTCTGTCTATCTGACGTCTTCATGAGCAATTAGCGCGTGTGCTATGCGTGTTTACCTCGGTCCCAGTAATCGCAAGAAAATGTTCGCGGGCCAACACGTTAACATCTCCATTGGTTAAATGCTCGAAGGGCTTCAAACATAAACAAAAATTACATGACTAACTGTTTATTTTACAGGTTTACAACAAAAATGAAGTATTCAAAATTATGGCGCAAGGACAAGAAAGGAAGAGGGTGGCTTCAACCCTTATGAATGCACAGTCAAGGTAAAAAAGATACAGATAAAAATATTAACGACTAATACCCGGCTCATCGGGTACATCGTAATTTTGATTTCTATTTACGGTACCTTGTATAATATTATAGATAAAAAATTATTTCGCCCAGCACAAATTAAACTATAAATCATAATAATAATAATAAAACTTTTTCTTGATTTAAAGTAACTATAATTTTAACTTGCAGCGGCCACCCCAATCTTAATAAAAATAGAAACCTAACAATACTTATGTAAGTCCTTTTGTATGAAAAATATCAGTTGAGTATGTTTCCTCATGTGAAAAAATGTAACGAAACTATAAAAAAGTCCAAAAAATACAATTACAATGATTTATAGAAATTCTATTTTGGGTTGGTTTCTGCAATGTTAGATCATTCTTTGGGGAAGCATAATCAAAAGTAAATAGTTGTAATTTAATTTGGTGTTGTCATGTACGTTTGTGTAATATTTGTTGTAATTTCAACAGGTGTTTGAACAAACACATCTATTTTATTGTTTTCATAGTGTAGGTACACATAGATGTATAATAAAATTAATTAAGTAAGGAACTTAAGCATGCTCATTATGAACCCCGTCGGCCGCAGCATATTTAGAGAGAGAAGTACGAACTAATGAAAGGATCAAAATGACCACGAGAAAAAAATGCAGATTGATTATCAATTAATTTTCAATAGTTAAAATCTACACTGCACTGCGTCGTCATCACACAGTCTAGTAAATAATAATAAGATTAGTAGACTGTGAGATCAGATCATAGTCTCATTTGCCCAGTAATTTCACTAGCTACAATGTCCTTTAAACCTGAACACAGTAGTGCATGCGCACTACTTGGCGTCGCCCGAAAGTCTTACTTCATCAAAAATTCACCCTCACACTGGTCCACTACCGCAGAAACCAAGCACTATGCCTGTAACTGCACTCTTCCTTTCCAGCCGTTCCCACACAGTGTTCACAATAGTGGTACACATGAAAGACAATGGCCAGGAAGGGGAAGAACTGGTGAAGATCGGCAAGTTGAACCTGGTAGACCTGGCTGGCTCCGAGAACATCAGCAAGGCTGGTTCAGACAATCCGGGGAAGAAGGAGCGGGCCAGGGAGTGTGTCAACATTAACCAGTCGCTGCTTACCCTTGGTAGGGTCATTACTGCGCTGGTGGAGAGGCATCCCCATATACCTTATAGGTTGGTACGATTTCTTTTCAAACGACTTATGTAACTCTGTTTGTTTAAACAATTTTGTCGTCAATAATATTATCAGCTTCAAATAAACGGCCAAGTGCGAATCTGACTCGCGCAGGAAGAGTTCGGTACCATTATCTTTAAAACGAGTAAAAAAATCACGTTTGTTGTATGGAAGCGCCCTTAGTATTTGTTTAGTTTTGTCGTTGTCCCCTTATGTATTTTTTTATTTTTTGGGTGTCAGCGTTTATCGTTTGTTTTACGTCTAACTTATTGATTGGGATCAGATTGTATCAAATTAAAGCTCAAAATAATATTTTTGGGTATCAGTTACAACAAATGTTAGTTGGGATTCGTTGGGACCTACCCGAGCCAGCTCCTTAAAGTAACAGAGCTTTGGGGTGCTGGGCACATTAGCTCCAGTGTTGGCATCCTATAGAAACTTCATCAAAATCGGATCAATATTTTTGTTTGTTTTCCCGTTTCGTGATTAACATTTTTCATCCGTTTGAAAACAAACTTGTGGCATAATATTCTTATAATTCCAGAGAATCAAAACTCACCCGAATACTCCAAGAATCACTTGGTGGCCGTACAAAGACCTCAATCATTGCAACCATCTCCCCCGGACATAAGGACCTGGAGGAGACCATGAGCACCCTGGAGTACGCCAACCGAGCTAAGAATATACAGAATAAGCCAGAAATTAACCAGAAGATGACCAAACGGGCAATATTGAAGGAATATGTTGAGGAAATTGATCGGTTGAAGAGGGATTTGATAGCATGCAGAGATAAAAATGGTTAGTTTAAACACTGATCTAACTTATTGTCACGGCTGCCAATAACAATGCAGTATCACACGGAACTCTAAATTAATAGTTTCGCGTAATACTGTATAATACATGTCATCCCGAGACATCACACAGTCTAGTAATGAGATTCAGATCATAGTCTCATTTAATATTTGTTAGATTCTCGTGATTTGAACACATAGTGTTGTGTGCCGTGACAATTGATCGTATGTTTACACCATCGAAGTTGAAGTGTGGGTAGTTTTGCATAAACTGCTCGCTCTATTGGCACGGATACCCACATTCTCCAGTCTACTCGTGACCACGGCCAATGAAACTCGGCCGAAACGTCGAGGTACATAAATAATAGTTTTAGCGCGATTAAGTCCTGTGTGAAACGTAAAACTACATAGTCTGACTTGCCCAGTAATTTCACTAGTTGCAATGCCCCTCAAACCGGAACACAGTAGTGCTTGCACACTACTGCTTGGCGGCGGAATAACTGGCAAAGCGGAGTATTTTTATAACTAGCCTTTTTTCCCCTCAGGTGTATACTTAGCTAATGAAACATACTCCGAAATGACGTTAAAAGAAGAGGAGCAGAGGAAAGAGATACAGGAGCTTCTTCTCAAGAAGAGAGCAATGGAAGAGGAGAAGGCTAAGATGGAGGATATCTTCTCTGATCTCAGCAAGACATTGAAGGAAAGGATGTCGGAACTGAATGTTACTAAGAATAAGCTGAATAGTACAAAGACACAGCTGGTCAATACTCATAATGTAAGTGTGACTTGGGATATTTTAACTGACTTTCAAAAATGAAGTTTATATAGCCTACCTCGTAATATTAACTCAAATCATGCAGACTTTCATTTGAATCTGTTCAGTAATTTCGGCGTGTTGTTTAGGCTAAATCCAGACAGACACACATAATTATTCAATTTTTTTTTGTTTTTATATGCAAGGTGACCTTGAATTGATATGTTATCCCGAAAGGGGGTTAATCTCCACCCCAAGGTAGACAATGTTTCTTCTACGAGTTTACTAAATTAATAGTTTTTCATTGAAGAAATGCCATGTAAAGTTTACATTCGAAGATAACCTTAGCGCAGCTGGGTGGTTGAACTTCGTCCTTGACCGAGTGCACATAAATGAGTTTAACGACCTGTGTTTAGAAATGAATTTATAGTATCTTGTTAACTCTCGTAGCGATCGCACCTGCAATTTTGCGAGTGGATTTATTTTTTATGATGGAAGTTGGAAACACCCAGTTTCAAGTTAGGCTCTCACAACTTGTAGGGTATCATGGTCCCAGTCTCCCCATTTCGGGATAACATATCAATTCAAGGTCACATTGTATAATATATGTATATGTATTTACCACAGAGCAAAAAAAAAAAACGCTTCCCCTCTACATAGAGGCGCCTTTTCGACACTTCTCATACAATTCAAGCGTGTCAGGTATTACAATGAAACCTCTATGGTTTACCTGCGCAGATGACATATATAGCAATTGTCTTGTCATTAGTGCCACTGCTGTCAGCAAAACGTGCTGTGGGTTGAGTCGATATATTTTTATCGATAGTTTGATATGAGTTAAGTACGCGGTAAGGTACCTCTTACCTGATTGTATCATTAGGTACACTTTAGTACCTACTTATATCTTTTGTGCCTTTTGTGCGTATTTCTATGTGTAATAGTGTTATTTTATTCTATTATACTCTATTCTGGGTCGACAATGGCCAGCCGATAAACATACCGGTATAAATCTAAAATAAATAAATAAATATAAATAAATAAGTATAGAGGTAGTTTATCGTCAGTTTATTGTTATAAAGAAGCTAATCCGATAGGCGTCCAAAGTAAGGTTTTATGGGGGAGGCAGTGTTTAGCAGTGGACGTCTGCCGGCTGATGATGTGTGATAGTATAATTATATCTATAAACTAAAGTTAGAAATAGAAGAAACATAACAAGTTATAAAACGAAAAAATATATTAAAACTCCAAATATATAGGTAACACGTTTTGCTGATGATTCATTTGTTGCGTCATGTTTCTTTTTGATAGAATTCATCTGAAAATACAATTATCAGATGAATTTTTAGGAAAAATAATAATAATATTGAGTATCATTGAGGTGTTGTCGGTAAACACTTATTTAATAGAAGGAGGTCCTTAGTTTGGCAGTAAATAAAGGTAATTTTTCAGCTCACCATGCGATGTATATTTTAATTTACAGCTATTTACAAAATAAAAAGCAAGTGATTTTTTTCATGCAATATCGACTAAGACGTAGATTCTTACGTAGAATCAACGAGATCAGTTGTCCTTAGCAACCAAGAGCAATGGTTTTCTATGAGGCTACCATGGATGAAATAAAAAAAAGGATTGAGTTTTGATTGACATCGAACTGAGCCCAAAACGGCGGACATATTACATATGTGTGTCAGCTGAAAGGAGGGCGACGGCTGCATATGATGTGAGCGTGTGCGTGTTCCGCTCGTACGTACGAAGCGTTCCGGCTTCCTAATGGAGCTTCAGTTTCGGATCAGACGGGATTCCCTCCTTCTTTTTTTAATAGCTCCATGGAGGCTACATGAAAACTCTTTCATGGGCGAGCACGCCACATCATTATAATGTCCTCATCAAATAATAAATTCGGATAAGAGAAATTATAATCATCATCATCAGCCCGTAGATGTCCACAGCTGAACATAAGCCTCCCCCAGAAAGCGCCACTTTGAACGGCTGCTCGCCTCCTGCATCCACCGGCTCCCCGCGGTTTTCACCAGGTCATCGGTCCACCTAGTACCTCGTTAAAAATAGGATAGAGTTTCAATGTGGGAATAGCGTCAAAATATAAACGTATATGGTTAGACATTTTCATAAAACATTCAGCTTCAAAATGCTGAGAGCAAACCGTATCATGTTTTTGGGGAAACCAATTGCACTGTCCAGTTGCGAATATCTATTTATCTTTTATATTAGGATCTGTAGGAAACCTAATAAACATAAAAGATATTAAAAGTTTAATTAGTAGAAGTCAATTTAACCACAAAATAAATTGAAAACATTTAAAACTTATTGTAACCAATTTCCGGATGGCATAATAGAAACTATCGATGTATCGATAATTATAAGGTTAACCAACGCATTACATCACTATCGGTACTTCTGCCATAGGGTAAGTTCGCCGGTTTTGCGACCACTTCCTATATCCGACCGTTTAATGTACATTTGATGAAAAAATACAAAAAATAAAAAGCTTGCGGTGAACACATCTCTAAAATATATTATGCCTACACAATTATGTCCAAATAGGTTCAGTTTTGTAACAAATATTATACGAGAAATCCCCAATTCTATTTTAAAGCTTTGAAGCTTAAAAGCACATACACTTTAACTGCCAGTTTTCGACCACGTTTATCCACCATCTGGTATAAAAACTACAGATACCCAAAATCACTCGTGGTCAAAAACTAATCCAGCTGCAGAAAAATGCTATTCGACCGCAAAAGCAAACTATATCAAAAACATTATAAATACGTATTTATTTACATATAAAAGTACATAAATAGTCGATTACATTGTAAGTTTAACTAATTAAACCAGACACGATTAAAAAAAAACGATTAATGCTGGTTGTCGCAAAATAGGCGTAACCAACTGATCGAACCATCATTGAATATTTCTCGCCCAGGGTGTAATGTGGGCTGCCTTTATTACAAAAAGAAGTAGCGTATTTAGTTTGTAAACATAACTATGTTTATAAACTACGTTAGCCAATATTTTTTTTGTTATAGCTGAATTTTTCAGCCATATCCTTAAATAATTTTTGGCGGTCTGAGTAAGAAAAAAGGTCATGCTTTTTTTATATGAGTAAGTGCCTCAAAGCTGGAGAAATCATGAAAATACAAGACAGAGGATCTAAAGAAGCCTTTCTGATCATTGTTTCTATCATTTATTTACCACAGGCAGACAGGCACCTACGTCTTTCAATTTATAGTGGTAGGAAACTAGCGAAAAAGTGGTCGTAAACATAATTTAGCGATCGAAAACTAGCAAAATAGTTACTATTAGCCTTTGGTTTAGATATTTATAAAAAGGTGGGTTATGTTAAAAAATTATTGATAATCTGATAAAAATATAGAGTATAATATTTGAAACGTAGCTTAGTAGCATCAAGTCAAAAAATGATACTGGTACATTTTATTATGCAACCTAAACTTGACAACTCCACTAAGTGGTCGGAAACTAGCGAAATTACCCTATAATGTCAAACTGACACAGAGGAGTACCCCGTACCGAAGTTCGGCAGCAATAATATAATTGATTTCGTCTCTATATATAGGCGAAGTGTCATTTGTTTCATAGCTCTGTGGTATTTACAAACAAAAAGTATATAAGTATTGTATCAGTTATCTGGTTCCCATAGTACAAGCTATGCTTAGTTTGGGGCTAGATAGCGCTGTGTGAAATGTCCGCACATATTTATTATTACTATTATTATTGTTATTAAAACAAACAGCCCTCGAAAAAAAAAATTCAATATATCTTCAGTGTACAGAATTGGACCTGTTACAGTTTTACTATAAGTATAGATAGTGTGTAACGCGTTGTATCCCCAGGTGCTGGTGAGCACGAAGCAGCGCATGCTGGAGGAAGCGCACGTGGCAGAGAGACGCGCCGCCACGGAGGCCGCGCTCGGCCGGCAGGCGCGCGACCTGGTGGCCACGGCCGATGTGGTCACCACGCATGTGCGCAGCTTGCACGACACCGTCGACAAACGCAGGTCGGTCTTACGACATTACTATTGACTGCAAACAAATATCCTTTTGGTTCCTGTAGTTAAATGATTTACTTTGTCACAATAGACATGATGACTAAACTTTTTTTGGATATATTAATAATATTCCTCAAAAGATAAACATTTGTGAAATTAAAAATTAAATATCTCAAAAAAATGACCAAGTTACAAGCATTTTAAAAACCGGATTAGATAGAGATAGCCAAACGGCCAATGACGTCAGAGGAAGGTCGTTATAGTACCTCATTATGCCTCATTGTGGTAGCTTTACATACAATCTCTTTGGCATGTGACGTCACAGGTAGATTTTTCATAGTAACTGCAATTTTGCATTCATTTTTAATAGTTGTCGTCATGCCTATTATGAATGTTTGTTAATTACTATGCTATGACTTCTAATTTAGGGTATAAATTATAAACCATTGATAAAAAAAAAATGAATTATTTAAAGATATGTAATAAATGCCAGAATATGCCTGAACTAACATTTTTTTGGTAGGAATGCTGAAAAATACAACGCCGTCAAGGTGATGCCATGAAGTCCTGTTATTGTAAAAAATTACAATGATAATCCAATAGATTTGTTACAAAACGTAGCAACAGTTTCAGTTTGTAGTCTGTTTGAAAAATATATTCATTTAGAAGTCTTTACTTCAGAGATAACTAAGCCTAAGGCAATAATATCCAAAGAACAGGCAGCAGCTTTCTCCACGGTACCTTAAAATCTAAGATCTTCAAGCTGCCTGCCAGGCGTGATGACTACAGCAAATCCTCTCTAATAAGCGCCCAAAGTGTCGTTACATCGGAGAGACCCAAAGATTATAAAGCCCGTTGATAGCTCGTGAACATAATTTCTCGTACAAACACGACTCCAACAACTCCGAAAACGAGACAAAGTCATACGAAATTACAAAGGACAGAGCGGGATGGAACTAAAGACACATTGGGTGTCCCGCTTACTTTCGTAGGATTAGCAGTTGAAATACACTACTTATTTTCGTACGAGGGGTAGTTGTATCGTTGGTCAACTGGGTTTATAGTCAATGGGGAGGCCGGTTATGTCTTCAGGTTGTTGATAAAGAGTGCTTCGAGTTTTGGCGGGAATGCGGAAAAGTTCGTGGTTGCATTATTTTATTTTTCAAAACTTGTGCTTTTTCCAGTGTTAATGTTTAAAATTGGTGGCGTTTTACGCATTATGTGCTGAATTACGAGCATGAGTGAGGGCAAGTGATATAATGTGGTGAAACGTGATTTTTCGTGTTGCTTCCAAAATTCCGTAGAAGCTTCTAGTAAAGTTTCCACCACTTTGCTGGAGCATGACTTAGACTGGACTATGACCACCTGACTTAGACTGGACTATGACTATGACTAGGACATGACATTGCGTGAAATATTTTATAACACGATGAAAATATAATACTTGACACTGGCTAAATACACTATGTGTGGAGACAAAATATAAGAAAAAAAAAAGAGTGCTTCAATGTGTTACAGGAGTGTAGAGTCCACAAACCTACAAGTGACGCGAACATTCCGCGAGGTGTCCTCCCAACAACGGACGCACATCGCCTCCAGCGCTGATCACTTCACGCGGACACTTGACGACGAGCTCAACGGCTTGCATACTGCTTTAGGTGAGATTTTTTTAAATCTAAAAGTCGGTTTCGTGTTAGGAATATCTATTTTTCAAAAATTCTATAATGCAGTTCTAGTTTTCATCAAAATCAAGCCCGAGACTCCTTTAGATACTTTTTTTTGCCATGCCTCAGTTTTATATTTATCTTACCTTTAACTGAGGCATATAATTTTACACTAGATTTTTTATAAGTTTCCACTTTATGGCTGTTTATAGTATCTTGTTAACTCTCGTAGCGATCGTTTACCAAAGTTTGGAAGTTTGGAAACCCCCAGTTTTAAGTAAGGCTCTCACAACTTGTAGGGTATCATAGTCCCGGTCCCCCCATTTCGGGATAACATACCAATTCAAAGTCACCTTGTATTTAATACTCTAAACCATAGAGTGCGAAAAATAAAAAAAAAACTACGGTGTGTGGATATGCCATCAGAACTAAAAATGTTCGAGTTAACGTTTTTATTATTTCATATAAATGTGCACCAATCATTTACTTTTACAGTAAATTTCTCCGCAACGAATAATTTATCCATACAAGAAAACAAAACGAAATTAGAAGATCTTGTGAAGAAAATGGTGGAAACAATGGATCAGGTAAATATACTACACAAATTAAATACGTTTTAAAACTAAATTTTGTCTGTATGTAAATCATTATAACTAAAATCTCTATACACAAAATGTAGTAGAATCCAAAATATATTAAATCTGTGGTATGATAGTAGAGGTCAGTGAAAACAATGAAGATTGCAGTGACACTTAATGTCAACAGTCATCATCATCAGAGGGGAGGCCTATGTTAAGCAGTGGATGTCTTCAGGCTGTTATTGATGAGTAGTTACTATTTTCGTATCTGTGACCCAGTATAAGTTATTTATTTGACAGCCTCCGCGGTGTGGTGGTTGAGCTGGTAGGTTCATAACCCGGAGGCGGCGGATTTGAGAACAAGTATTTGTGCACAAAAAAAAAGCGCAAATACTTTACCTGTGTCTGGGTGTTGTGGGAGCATGGCCCTCGTAGTTCCTGGGTCCCTAGATACAGGGAATCCTAGTTAGGGTCCAGGATCTATGTATGTGATCGTTGGGTGTTATTTATTTATTTGTTTCAATTGAGTGTACTTTTTGTGTTTCCAGATAAAATCCATATCAGACCAGAGCCAATCAAGCCTAGTTGAATCAACCTCGGTGCACCGTTCTCAAGTGCAGTCCGCAGTGGAGAGCCACCACTGCGCCGTGCAGTCGGCGCTGACGTCACTACTGCACAGTGTGGGCAACTGTGTGCAGTCTGCGCAGGACCAGAACGTTGCTGCTAATGTTGCCAGCTTTGTTGATCAATGGGTAAGATTTTTTTTGTAATTTAAACCTTATTTTAGTTGACATCTTTTCGTTTTGTTTTTTTTGTCTGGAAGAGATTGCTCTTAATTATAAGGCCACCCATCATACCTATTATATTATATCGTCATTTTCATTTCTACATCTTTTTATTGTGTTGGCAATAAAGAGTTTTGTATTGCTGCCAGTTTTATTATACGCTGCTGACGCGCATCTGCCGTCGAACTGCTGTAAAACTAATTAGGCGGTAGGGCTGCAAATGTTCAACAAAAAAAAAAAACCCATTTTATTTTCACAATAATAAATAAATAATTAATAAATAACGCCCAACGATCACATACATAGATCCTGGCCCCTAACTAGGATTCCCTGTATCTAGGGACCCAGGAATTACGAGGACCATGCTCCCACAGCACCCAGACACAGAACAAGTATTTGCGCTTTTTTTTTTCTGTGTACAAATACTTGTCCTGTTGCAGGAATCGAACTTCCGGGTTTCACAAGATTTCATACATTAAAAGTGAATCAAGAGACGATTTTCGTTTTTCCTGTTTTAATGTATGAAAACATTTTCTCTGATTTTTTTTTTTGAACATTTACACCGTTTTGCAGGTTTATCGACGTTTGGAATTTTCGTAAATAAGTTCTACCATTTAATACCTTCAAAAATATCGCAATGTGCGAGCGAAGTAGAGGATGCCCAAAGTCAAAGTCTAAAGGGTTTTACTGCAAGTAGGCTATCCATAGCACTTTTACAGGTCAAACGACGTACCTATACTTTAATTAAGACCCTGAACTTGAATGATGAACTAACATTTTACCTTTCCAGTACACAGGAGCCCTTGCCCGCGTGACGTCACTGCACCGCACCCACGCGACATTCTCCGAGCATGCCGCCGAGAGTGATGGTAAGCGCGCGGCGGCTGCGCGGGCGCGGCGGGACGGGCGGCGGGCGCGGGCGGGGGGGCGGGCGGGGAGGGTCAACGGTTGTATCGCTGTGAGTACCGTTACCCCAGATAATAACACCTACAGTACAGATGCCTCATCCCATACAACGGAATAACGCGGCATATTTTACGATATTTTTTTTCTGCATAACGCTAGATTATCAAGCGACATTTATTGCGTGTTGGCGAAGTATTGGGTCAAATGAATACACTGGACACTAACTAGTAACGCTTGCTAACGATCACTACAATTTTTTCACGTTCGGGCTATTTTTCGTTTGTACCGGATGAGACCCCATGCTGTTACTTAATAAATAAATAAATAAATATGTGTGGACATTTCACACAGCGCCATCTAGCCCCAAACTAAGCATAGCTTGTACTATGGGAACCAGATAACTGATACAATACTTATATACTTTTTTGTTTGTAAATACATACATAGAATACAATATAACACCCAGACGCAGAACAAACATCTATGTTCATCACACAAATGTTTGTCCCGGGTAGGAATCGAACCCACAGCCCTCAGTTCAGAAGGCAGGGATACTACCAACTGAGCTATCGGGCCCGTCAATCAAGATAAATATTTTTGAGCTGGTGGATCCCTACTTCTGCGGATTTCCTCAATCCTGTACCCATAGTACGAGTTCTCCAATAAGTGAATACGCGTGAATCCATTTAAAATTTGTACTGCCACTTTTAGTTCATTAACGTGTTCGCTGCACAGAAATGTATGGGAGAAAACGTAAACGAATCAAGTTTTAGTAAACTATCGAAACTTACTAGGGGTACTGATCTTATTTTGCAGGGAAACACCGAATGTAGATCTCTTCATATCTTGTTGTGCAACTTTGAGCTTACTTCCTAAGCCAACAGCCGCTCATTTCATTAAAAATCCCCCATAGTATGTCTACTAGACTGTAAACAATTTATCCAGGAGCTAGAAGAGGAGCGAGCCCAGATCCAAGCCCGGTTGCACCAGCAACTGTCCGACATGGAGATGGAGAGACGTGACTCCGAGCTCCGGCTGCAACACTGGGTGCAGCTCGAGGTGGAGCACTTCCAACGCAGGCTGGAGGACCATGTGCGGGCTGAGAGGGGACACATGGAGACCAGGTAACACCACCCACCACCAGACTTCACCAGACATCACCAAGATAGAGCCTTCTTTCTGGTATATACAGGAGCATGTGCGGTCTGAGAGGGCAGACTTAGAGACCAGCCATCACCAGCCACCAGGAGACAGACACGTGACGCCGAGCTCCGGCTGCACCTGACCACCGCTTTGCCAGTTATTCTGCCGCCAAGCAGTAGTATGCAAACACTACTGTGTAATGGGTTCCGGTTTGAAGGGCATTGTAGCTAGTGAAATTACTGGACAAATGAGACTACGATCTGATTATAATTGTCTGTTGTAATGTCTCAGGCGACGTGCGCAGTGCAGTGTCACACGAAACTTTATAATTTTAAAGTTTTGAGTGACATTGCAACTATTACAGGCGACTGCTTAACACCAGGCGAACAACTAGCCCATCTAAAAAAATGAGCTCTTTAAAGGATAATTTCGAAATAGTTTTAAGAATTTCTGTACCTTGCAAACAAAATGTTGTCAACCGATTGAAATGAAGTTCTAATTTTCTCATTGACCAGGTTATCAAAGAAAGCCCAAGATATAGAAAACGAGCTGAGTGAGCTCTCGTCCCGAGTGTCCCGGCAGCTCGCCTGGCACCGCTCGCTGTTAGAAGCTGATGCCGAGGACTTGGAGACGGAGGAGGATCAGCTCAGGGAAGCAGAGGCTGCTGGAGACGAGGCCAAGAACACTCTCGCCAGATACGGGAAGGAGTTTGGTGAGGGTGAGTAAAAATTTGACTGGTGCCGATGGATGCAAGAGGCGAGCAGCCGCTCGAAGTGGCGCTCTCTGGGGGAAGCCTATGTTCAGCAGGACATCTTCAGGCTGTTGATGATGATGATGATGAGTAAAAATAGCCAGCCAAGTGCGAGTCGGACTCGAGCACGGAGGGTTCCGTACCTTTATCTATAAAAAATTTTACGGTTGTTTTGTATGGGAGGCCACTTAAATATTTATTTTATTGTTTTGTTAGTATTTGCTGTTATAGCGGCAGCAAAAATACATCTGTGAAAATGTCAACTGTCTAACTATCACGGAGATACAGCCTGGTGACAGACGGACAGTGGAGCCATAGTAATAGGCTATGCTTTACCCATTGGGTAACCTTAAAAAATTATAGATTTGGCTTGAACATCGCCCTCCAAAAAAGTTGCCAAATATCTTCTATTCTTTCTTCTGTGTGTAATATTGGTGTCAATAAAGAGTTGTTGTTGTTGTTGTTGTACAGGATTGGAGCTATAACTCTTATCAAGAGTTATTATTTAGATATTAATGTATTATTTAATTGTGACGGGCCCGATAGCTCAGTTGGTAGTATCCCTGCCTTCTGACCTGAGGGCTGTGGGTTCGATTCCTACCCGGGACAAACATTTGTGTGATGAACATAGATGTTTGTTCTGCGTCTGGGTGTTATATTGTATTCTATGTATGTATTTACAAACAAAAAGTATATAAGTATTGTATCAGTTATCTGGTTCCCATAGTACAAGCTATGCTTAGTTTGGGGCTAGATGGCGCTATGTGAATTGTCCACATATATTATATTATTATTATTATTATTATTGTGTTGATGACATGATATTCCCCAGGTGCTAGCGCGATAACTACCGACATGGAGGTATTCAGTCGGAACGTGGTGGAAGTTGTACAGCACTTGTATAACGAACTACTGCGCACACTACTACTGGCCAAGGAACAGGTTGAGGTATGTAGAACTTTATTAACAACTTTATAATGCGAATAAATACTCCATTCATCTGAATTTATTAACCGTTAATTTTAAAACTTACAAAAAAGTCACGAAATCAATTTTATTAAAAACCTGTTTTCCGCTAAACACAAAGTTTTTAAAACATCAATAATGCAGATTATTCTGTATTTATGTTAATTTAACGTTTAATTATTTTAGATATTTTTGTAGAAAGAGTTGACTAATTTTTTTAATAAAAATTAAATAAATTGTCGTCAATTTAGCATCAGCCCAATACATTCCCACTGTTGGGCAGCACTCATAGCGAAGCACGACTAGCCGTTCCTAACCGATCGGTAAAGTTAAGCGACGTTCGCTGCGGTCACTACTTGGAAGGGTGATCAGTACAAAAAGCTGTATTTACAACTCGCTTGCTTTGGAGGGCACGTGAAGCCGTCGGTCCCAGCAGGGCGGCTATTCTCTATGGAAACGCAGATTCCACACGATACGAAACCACGTCGTTATCGTGTTTTGTTCAAATCGTGTTAGGAGTACCTTTACTTTACATAAAGTTATTTTTATTTTGAATAAAATATATTGACATAAGTGGTGGTACCTTTTGATGTGGTTGATGTTTCGGAACGCGTCTCTGTAAAACCTGTGATTTTTGACAGTTCAAATCGCGACAATTCCGAATTCATTTCGCGCGGTTTTATTTCCGTTTCATAGAGAATAGAGTTTTGCAGTTTTCTTATGTAAGACAAGGAATTCGCGTGGTTTCGAAGTAAGGAATCGATACATAATAACGGCCCTGTTATCATAAGACAATAGTCGTTAAGGCAAGTCAGAAGCCTTTGGTCTGCTTAAAAAATCTGACACCAGACTTGCCTACGCGATAAATAGAAGATTTCTGGGATACGGTTTAAATCTAGAAGCTACCTTCACCCGAGGTTATGAGTTTCAGGAAACACAGAAGCAATATCATTCCTTAGCAATAATCCTAATATGTCATTGGTTGTAGAAAGACAGCCAAGCGATGATCCAGCAGGCCGCGGCGACGAGCCGGCAGCTTGTCAACGATTCGGACGCAGCACTCGCTACTCTTGTCGATGCTAACAAACAGGTTATGGATACTGTCATAGGAGCTATTGAGGTAATTTATTTAAAATACACTATTAATAATCATACAACTCGGTTTACAGACAGCCTGAAGACAGCCACTGCTGAACATAGGCCGTTCCCAGAGAGCGCCACTTTGAGCGGCTGATCGCCTCCTGCATCCATCGGCTCCCCTCGGTTTCTACCAGATCATCGCCTAAACAAAATTAATTGAAACTGGGGGAGGGGCCCAGTTTCAATTAATTTTGTCTTAATTCCCTATTCCACAGGCTAACAACTCCGCAAACATCACCACCTTAACCACGGTAGCCGCTGCATCAAACACCCAGGTATCCTCGACCAGCTCGCACGTGGCTGCCCACGGAGCCAGGGTCCAGGACCTGGTGGACCAGGTGGCCAGGTTCCGGGAACAGCTGGTGGAAGCTGTCGGGAGACACGAGGATTTGGAGGGAAGGTATCTCAGCGAGGAGTATAAGGTGTACTCGCCTACAGGTTAGTACTACTGTTTGCTAATATTGTAGCATGGGGTCCCATCAGGTACAAATGAAAAATAGCCCGAACTCGAAAAAAATGTAGTATCGTGTCTAGAGAGTTACTAGTTAGTGTCCAGTGTATTCATTTGGCCCAATACTTCGCCAACACGCAATAAATGTCGCTTGAAAATCTTGCATTATGCCGAAATAAAATAATTCGTAAAATAGCCCGCGTTATTCCGTTGTATGGGATGAGGCATCTGTACTGTAGGTATTATAATATTTGGGATTCTAGTAACATAATATTTCTATTTTAAAGTAATCTGTGTTTATTGTTTATTCTGTATTCTTCATCATCATGTTTGAAGAGTCCACTGCTGAACATAGGCCTCCCCCAGAGAGCGCTACTTTGAGCGGCTGCTTGCCTCCTGCATCCATCGGCTCCCCGCGGTTTTCATCAGGTCGTCGGTCCACCTAGTGGAATTCGGAGCCACTTCAGCTTTATTACTCGTGTTGAAATAATATTTATATCAGTCGGAAGCCGTCCACTGCTGAAGACTGATTGCAGTAGATTATAATGCAGACCGAAGAGTATTCTGCTACCTATTCCCTGGATATTCCCCTAGCTGGATTATTAGGCAACCATAAAAAAAGATGGTGATCCTATCGCAGGTCTAATATAATTTAATTTAATGGTATATTCCACTACAATCACCTGGGAATAATTTACTCTGACATAATTTTATTTAACATTATTTGAACTTGACGGGCCCGATAGCTCAGTTGGTGCTTAGCCCTGCTTTCTGAACTGAGGGCTGCGGGTTCGATTCCTACCCAGGGCAAACATTTGTGTAGTGAACACAGATGTTTGTTCTGTGTCTGGGTGTCATATTGTATTCTATGTATGTATTTACAAACAAAAAGTATCTAAGTATTATATCAGTTATCTGGTTCCCATAGTACAAGTTTTGCTTAGTTTAGGGCTAGATGGCGCTGTGTGTCTACACATATTTATTTATTTATTTACTTAGGGATACGCCGAACACGGGTTTTTGAATCGAACCGAATAACGAACATTCGGTGACTTTCATGTAAATACCTGTTTCAGGCCACACCCCATCCCGACAAGAGTACCGCTACCCTCGGAGTTTGGTCGCCACGTCCCCTCGCGATACTATAATAGCGAAGTTCCGAGCCGCCCGCCTTCACCTGGACGATGACGTAAGTACATTCTGTCTATACATGAAGCTGGTTCACCCCCGAGAACCCATCATCATCAGAATGAAGACATCTGAAGGGTATCTTCATCAAAAAACATGTGACCATACCATACCGTACCATATCGTAACCGTACCGTATACAATCTGCACTTGAATTGATATATTATCCCGAAAGGGGGTAAATCTACACCCCAAGGTAGACAACGAGTCTTCTACGACTTGTCTAAGTTGTTTTCCATTGAAGAAATTCCATGTTAAGTTTACCTTATAATTTTACCCAAACGTTTCGAAAACAGCCCTAGCTCGTTGGGTGTAATTGAACTTCGTCATTGGCCGAATTCCTTAAACGAGTTGGTCGATTTGTGTTTAGAAATGAATTTGTTTATTTATTTTAGTACCTAGTTAGCTCTCGTAGTGATCGCGCGTGCATTTTTGTCTCTAACACTTTCGGGGATTAGGTTGTGCGCTATAGGGTTACGCGCAGCGCTAGGTTAGTGGCTTTATTTTTTAGTATGGACACGGGGTCTCATCCGGTACAAACGAAAAATAGCCCGAACGTGAAAAAAAAGTAGTAATCGTATCGTGAGCGTTATGTCCAGTGTGTTCATTTGGCCCAATACTTCGCCAACACGCAATAAATGTCGCTTGATAATCTTGCGTTATTCAGAAATAAAATAATTTGTAAAATAGCCTGCTTTATTTCGTTGTATGGGATGAGGCATCTGTACTGCAGGTATTATATTATCCGGGGTATGGAGATGTGGAAACACGTAGTTTCAAGTAAAGCTCTCACAACTTGTTGGGTATCCGGGTTCCAGTCCCCCTTTGGGATAACATACCAACTCAAGTTCACCCTGTATTGAGATAGATAATATATTATCTATATCATTTCACTCTAGGATTAAAAAGCTATTTTAGTCCTCGCTTACGAAGAATAAACTAGTTTTTTTGAAATACTGATCATTTTCAGGATTGTATTCTGGTGGAATCGGAACCGGAGTCCCGTCCGGTGAGCGACTGCGACTCCTCGCTCTCTGAAGATTCCACCATCTTCGCCGCGCCTTCGCCTCCCACACACAACACACACACCACACACAACACACACAACACACACCGCGGCAACCACAACGGGATCGTCAAGTGTACCAGCGAGAGTGATATACTATACGCTACCAAACAGGTATGGCTGATATATTACCCCATATGTCTAGCTATCACGGTTCACGAGATACAGCCGGGTGACAGACGGACAGACAGACAAACGGACAGCGGAGCCTTAGTAATAGGGTCCGTTTTACCCTTTGGGTACGGAACCCTAAAAATGAATGCAATAATTGAAAAAATAAGTAAAATCTATCAATAAATCACAGAGTAATAAGCTTTAAAGTTTCTGGAGGGGGCATCGCCTGTCTCTTTCTTGCGGAACAGAGCTTCCCCACAGTTACTATGGAAACAAGTGATTGTTACGTCACATGCCAAAGAGATTGTAGGTATGTAAAGCTACCACAGCTTAGTAATGAGGTCCAATGAAGGATCCGATTCTGACATCACTCCATGTTTGAGCTGTCTCTTTCCATTCCTGTTAGAATGCTTGTAATTTTGTCATTTTGTGAGATATTTAAGTTTGGTTTTCAGGACTTTATTTTTTGAGAAATATTATTAATTTAAGCAAAAAAAAATATTAATCATGCCTATTGGCTTCACTAATAAAAAACCTCTTCCACAGACGCAAGACCACCACCAAGGGAAAGAAAACGCCGACCGTTCGATATCATACAAAAAGCCATCGAAGCTACGCGCTCCATCCTCCAACAAAAAACCGCTCGTCGAACGAAACGGCCTCTGAAGGTGATTTGATATTTCAGTAATAATTTATTATCACTAGACTGCTGACGTCTCAGGATAATATGCGCAGTGTCACGCGAAACTTTATATTTTAGAGTTCCCATTGGTACTGTTATGGGTTACCGTGACGCTTAACATCAGGTGAACGACTAGCTCGTCACGTCGTTTAACTAAGTTTGTTGTATGATTGCGTGCTATTGCAAATTATAATATACAAATATAAATAATGTTTAGACAATTTTTTTAACTGTAAAATACCTGTTTGACGCATATTTAGAGCTAGTTTGATTTGTTATTAGTAAGATTGGATAAATTAACAGCCGGAAGATATCCACCGCTGTGCGTTCAGCCTCCCGCATAAAACGCCACTTTGGTCGCTTATCATCGGGGTTTGCTATAATCACTGCGCATGGCAGGTGGCTTAGTTATCGCAGATTTTAATGTACCGAGGAGGATGTTGCTCATTCCATGGATATACCCTTAGCCGGCTCTCAAAGTACCCGCGGAGAGAGATGGGTTATCTGGTCGAAACCGCAGGAAGCCGATGGATGCAGGAGGCAAGCAGCCGCTCAAAGTGGCGCAATTTGGGGGAGGCCTATGTTCATGAGAAATACAGCCTTAAAGCTGGACAGTCCAATACCGGGTTGTGGAAAATTTCAGTAAGACTTTTTCTTTAAATTTGTTATTAACTTGTTTGCCTTACCTATGTGTGTCGTAAACTAAACCCTTCATTACTTCATAGTAAATGTAGGTGGCAATACCTGTGCACTGAATTCTTTTCTACGATTATGTTTTTAACCATAAAAACGAACTCTATTTTGACTGATATCATACGTTAAACGTATGATAAGCAGTTTGAAAATGGTTTCTGTTTAATTATACAAGGTGACTTTGAATTGGTATGTTATCCCGAAAGGGGGGGGGGGGGGGACTGGGACCAGGGTAGCCCTCAAGTTGTGAGAGACTTGAAACTGCGTGTTTCCAAACCTCCTTGGTAAAAAATAAAACCTCTCAAAATTGCACGTGCGATCGCTATAAGAGTTAACAAGATACTATAAATTCATTTCTAAACACAGGTCGTTAAACTTATTTACGTGCATTCGGTCAAGGACGAAGTTCAACCACCCAGCTGCGCTCACGCTGTCTTCGAACGTAAACTTTACATAGCATTTCTGCAATAAAAAACGATTAATTTAGAAAAGCCGTAGAAGAAACATTGTCTACCTTGGGGTGTAGATTAACCCCCTTTCGGGATAATATACCAATTCAAACTCAGATAGTATTTTAAAGCCATTCTGTGGTAAAGCCGGCCTTTCATCAATAGCACTGACTCATGACTATAAGCTTTATTCTATATGTTTGTCTCGACAAAAACTTGGAGTTTTATATTGATTTATAGATTAATTTTCTTATTATATCTATACTATTATAATTTCTAAATATATTTAGACAGTAATCTGTGTTAATTTCTATGTTAAATAAATTAATTTTAAAGCTATGAGGTAATCTTTTATTTATGTGTAGCTAATAAGTCCTACAAAATAATTCTAGTGGATAAAATATTTTCTTATTACATGTTTTTAATCTAGAGGATGATAATAAATAGATTAAACCACAGACTACTAACAGTGGTATTCATAAACAAAGGTTGAACAAACCCCGAAAATCTATCATTCCACTTTTACCTAGAGATTAAATGCGTAATCATTCTTCTTTCACTTTCATAAACAATCACTGGAGAAACCCCTAACGGAACTGCATTTTAATTAAATACTCTACGATTTCAATCAAGTTGTCTATGAAAATTTTGGCGAGTGTCATTTTGACGCGACTTTTGTCGTATCATAAGTCGTGCCAAAATGTCAACCGTCACTCACAAAAAATTAAAAGAAATATTATTTTTGTATATTTTGTGTTAAATATATTATTTTAACTGGTAAATGTTGAAGAAACGGTACCGATATACCTTATTCGTATTTTAAATTTCACGACACTACAAAATAATAAAGTAACACGAAATGAAAGCAAGTGGACCGATTGGTTGACGAAATTCGGACGATCAGCATTCAGCCTCGGATCATGCCAGATTGGGGGCTGTTTTTGTTTATGAAATGCATAAAGCTTTACCAATTTACTCTGTGGCTAGAATTTGCCGCACAGCGCCTGAATCATCCTCTAGAGGAGCCCCCAACTTGACTATAAATTCCAGTGTAAGAGATACTACGTATGGATAACACTCTTTATTGTAGCACCACATTTACAGAAACACTCGATAATTATTATGATAAAGGACTTGCAGGGTGTCTTAGATTGACAGAATGATTAAAATCACTATAATTTATTTAACTTCACTTTAAAATCAGTTAAAATAAAAGTGGTTTATTTTCTTTAAAAGTTTTTATTAGCAAACAGACATAGAACTACTTTACACAAGAGTATATTAGCCTTTGGTCAGACTGATTTTGAATAAAAGTTATGAAACTTTCTCTGAGTAAAAACCAAGTAAATAATGAGCCAATTATTTTAATTGTTACTCAAACAATCTATTGTTACTAAAAAAAACTGAAATTTGCACTTACGTGTATGTAGGTTGCTAGAACTTTAATTTTCTGTAGGTTTCCATAATATGGAATAGGCACAGACATTTACTTACTGTATAGTATTAGATGTCTGTGGGAACAGGTGTGTGGGACGTACAAAGAAATTTACTGGTTTATTAAGACATTTTTCAAAATCAATCTGAACTATGCATAGTCTATTTACACCTCTCCACAAAGAGAGAAATTCCTAATTAATATTTTGACAAACAGTTTATGGCTCCGAAACAAACGAAAAATATACAAAATTATGTATTTCTACTCCATAGCCTTTCGTTTTAAACACATAACTTACAAACTAAATGTGTATGTATAAATAATAGTTATTGTTTGGTTTTGGTTCTAAAACTAATAAATAAATAAGATATTTAATAAATCTCCATTATAATGAAATGTCTGGTTTCTAGATGTTTTTCCTAATTAAATATTTTTTTGTGTTTTAGAATAAATAAACATTAAAATAGAAAACAAAATGGTGGGAGAATACGTATAAATGCCAACATAAAATGAAAAAATTAAATCTATAATAAGTTAATCTTAACTTAATTCTTACAAAAATATATTATCCATTTTATTTACATTTTACACCTATCTTTTGCTATGTCGACCAACAACCCACGATACCTAGGTATTTTGACTGTAAATAGCTAGGCTAGCTACATAGACTAAAAATATTCCCAAGTCAACATAGAATCGATAGACAGATATCTCGAAAGCAAAAGCCATTCGAATACTGTGATATGCATTTTTATATAATTCGATAAATGCCAATTTATTTCGAAAATTATCGAGTTAAAATAGTTATACTTTTGAACACATTGACCATATAATTATACTGGGGCTCGTCTCATCTAGATGTATTCAAAAGTTTTGAAATTATTTGCTCCTGATTACTGGAATTTACGTGTGATTGGAGCAAACAAAAAAATTGCAGTTTTTGTGCCGTTGACATAGCCAACGTGCAAGCTGACTGCAACTGAATTGCGTAGCGGATCCAACTGTGTCAGGACTGCATTACAGATGTGCAGTTTACCCGCAGTCATTGTGCAGTTCGCCTGTAGTCACTGTGAAGTTATTAGAACTGCATGCTGACTGGGCGAAATGCAGTTCTGCTAGCTACGTAAAAACTGCAATTGTTCAAATGCAGCCCGTCCGTCTCGGTATTTAGTCGGTAGCTAAAGAAACTGCCACAGTTGACGTCAAGCAGTCGGGCCTTAAAACAAAGCCAAACCTATTCATTAGCATGATCTTAAATAAGCACCGACCCTGAATAAGGTTGAGGATGTGGGTAAATAAATAACGCCCAACGATCATACATAGATCCTGGACCCTAACTAGGATTCTATATCTAGGGACCCAGGAACTACGAGGACCATTTCCCACCCCACAACACTCAGAGAGAAACCAAGTGAAATCAAATTGTTGATGAACCGAGCAAACCCCTTCCCAAGACTTGGTACCGGTTAACGATATTCCGGTAAAAAACCGGTTTAAGCTATTATTTCGTTTGGAGCTAAAACCGTTAAAATAACTATGAAAGCCTTTATTAACCGGTTTATTCCGCGAGAGCGAGAGTCGCATGCTCGTGTCGTGCGGCTTCCGTCGACTTACGAATGGGTAGGTAAGGTAAACACGTATCAACATGTTTCCAAACACGGCTGACGGCTGTGTGCATGAATGGAGAGGTGACAAAAACCGATATAAAGCGGTTTTGAACGTAACCTTTAAATAGCGGTTCAAGTAGAATGAAACCGTAAAGAAAAGTTCCCTATGTACTTAGGCGTTAACCGGTTCGAAAATTAACCCGGTTTCCAAGCCCTGCCCCTTCCTCACTCTTCCCCCATTCCTTCTTGATCCTTAGGTTATAGATTGTTGACGGATATGATCTGGTTGATCCAGCCGATGAAGGCGGAGACCTTGGCGTAGACCCCGGGCACGTCCTGCCGGCCGCAGCCGAAGCCCCACGACACGAGACCGACCAGCTCGTAGAAACCGTCGTCCTGGCACACAAGTGGCCCGCCACCGTCGCCCTGAAAATAAATGGCTTTTATTAGGGGTAGGACTTTTCTGCAAAGTTCTATTCGGTTGTACTGTTTTGCTAGTTATGCTGCCGCTGTGTATTAGTGTGCAAGCACTATTCTGTTCCGGTTTGGAGGGCATCGTAGCTAGTGAAATTACTGGGACAATGAGACTATCACCTGCTTTTTGGTAATGACCGTAGTAGGTTATAATCAACTCTAGGACGATGATGCTGCTAATTACTTCCCTGGTTATGTAATCTCTTAGATTTGAAGAAGAAAAAAGGAGAGATGGGGTGATTCAATTGTAACGCGGATACCACATGACCTTTTTGGACTTGGATACAAGTCAATATTTTTCGTACTGCCAGTTTTAGCGGACAGTTGCTTACCCATACTAAAAATATAGCGTTAAAATAGCAACTGAATACTTAAGTAGGTATACTCATATTGATTTTTCAATCTAAAACTGCATAATATTATGCTTCCTAATTTCAGAATAAACAGCTCTGGACGGCTTTAGCAAGGTCGGTTACATAACGTAGCACGAACATGCAAGGGGAGACTGGTGCATATAAAATCTTTAATATTTCAGTTATGATTTTTGTTGATTTAAATTCAGCATATCTAGATCTATAAACATTGGACCAGTTTAAAACCACAGCAGGGCCCTTATTCCGTATCGATTCCTTACTTTGAAACCACGCGAATTACTTGTCTTACATAAGAAATCTGCAAAACTCTATTTTCTATGAAATTAAAACCAAACCGCGCGAAATGAATTTAAAATTGGCGCGATTTGAACTGTCAAAAATCATATGTTTTACCGAGATGCGTTCCGAAACATCAACACATCAAAAGTTATGACAGCTTATGTCAATATATTTTATTCAAAATAAAGATAACTTTAATCTAAAGTGAAGGTATTTCTAACGCCTGTGACACGATTTGAACAAGACACGATTCCGACGTGGTTTCATATCGCGGGGAATCTATGTTTTCATAGGGAATAATGCCCTGATATAAAATAAAGTGTATACCTGACAGGCATCGTTCCCCTCCTCCCCTCCCGCGCAGAAGGAGCTGGCGGGGAGGATGAATATCTTCTCTGTGACCGCGTTCACCTTGCGGATACACTCGGCGTCGCTCACTATCGGTAGCTCCGCCTCGCGCACGCGCAGGGGGATCGGACCCGCTGGACAGAGAAAACAACATAAGTTAGATAGGTATAGTGAAACAACTTTGAAAACGTCATTTGCTGAACATAGGGGGCCACTTTAAGCTGCTGCTCGCCACCTTCATCCATCAGCTCCTGGCGGGGTTTCCAGGTTGTCAGGTGCTCCTATTGGAGGCCTATGTTACGTTGCTGATAACGAATATAGGGACGGCAGGAACAAATAAATAAATAATTAAATAGAATTTCAGCAATGTATATTTTGAAGTCTTTTTGTAAGCTATATTCGTATTGAAGTATTGACACACATTTTTAAAAAACAATTTTAATTATCTTGGTTAGTTAAAAAAGGCCGAACAGTTTATTGATTCATTAAGATATTCAGTCGTCAGTCTCGATACTCACGGCTCACAGCCGACTCCTCACCGGATGCGTCATTCGTGTCAGTTTTTTATATAAATATTCTGACGTTGGATTGTATGGTTTCACGAAAAGAGCCCCTAGCGAGTGAATCAAGAATCACAAAATAGTTATTTTTTTATTATTATTTTGGCTCCACACATAGTGTATTTAGCCAGTGTCAAAGTATTGTAATTTTTCATCAATAGAATATTTCGCGAAAAGTCAAGTCCTAGTCATAGTCCAGTCTAAGTCAGCTAGTCATATTCCAGTCTAGGTCATGCTCCAGTAAAGTGGTGGCAACTTTACTAGAAGCTTCTATGGAATTTTCGAAGCAACACGGAAAATCACGTTTCACCACATTATATCACTTGCCCACACTCATGCTCGTAATTCAGCACTTAATGCGTAAAACGCCACCAATTTTAAACATTAACACTGGAAAAAGCACAAGTTTTGAGAAATAATACAATGCAACGACGTGAACTTTTCCGCGTTCCCGCCAAAACTCACAGAATACTTATTTATAGATTCTTTACAAAAAACAACTGACGCAAGTGACACAGCATCTGGTGACCAGCTCGGTCGTGGGCGTGATCGTGAGTAGGTATCGAAACTTTTCGAGAGCAAACTCGGCCTAGGCCTTCTTATCTAAAAATTTAATAATATAATAAGTAATGAATTTGTACAACAAGAAACACGTGGAATCAACGAGTATGTTTGATTGATTGAAGCATGGCATGACTTACTTTCCCCCATATACCCGTAGCCGGTGACGGTGCACCGCTTCCCGGGCGCGTGGCTCACGTCCCTCGCCGGCAGGCACACCAGGCACACGCCTTCCTTCAGCTCCACCTGCACACATTCACCATTTAGCAGTATAGTTGATAGTAGTAGTTGTACAACCACCCCTACCAACGTATCTTTATGAGCAAAATAGACGATCGGGACCAACCACCGACGAAGGTTACATTTGTCTCACCTTGGTCGGGTTATAAATGACGAAGGCCATCAGTTAAGTGTAACATACTGTAGGGACACACGTGTTTACATTATTGACGACGCCTATTTAAAGGGGGGGGGGGGGGGGGGTCAGAATAATTGGGCAGTCGGAGTTCTAATTAAGCTGTGAAAGTAGTTTCAGTTCTCAGGCATTCGCGAGAGTTGAATTCGATAGTTCCTCCATATACTTGCCTTTGAGACGCGTGTCCGCACATACCCCGGGTTGATTTATTTTATTTTTGATTGTGTTCAGTTCGTTGGACAATATACTTGGTGAAAAGTAATGACATTTTTATTTATTCCAATTTCCGGTAGGCTAGGTAAAGATTAGAATACGCAGACAAGTGATGACTTTAATATACACGATAACGTGAAAACACAAAGAGCAAAAAGAAACGCTACGCCGTCATTTGTTTTAATGCTCTGTGGTAATACATATAAGTGAAAGAAATTGTCCCTTACCTTCCCCCCCAGCTTCAGGAGCGCGATATCGTTGTCCAAGGTCTGGCTGTTGTGGTTGTGGTGTATGTATGTGGTGAGCACCTTGAGCGTCTGTGCGCCCGGCGAGCCGTACTTGCGCGTGAGGTCGTGGTCGCCCACGCGCACGTACGTCGTCTCCTGCAGCCGGACCATGCTGCACAAACGTAGGTAGGAGGATTAATACAGATATGTAAGTAATACAGGTTTACGGTACAACGGCGCATCAGGTAGAGTGTGATTTTTAGGTATTCACGGCTGTAAAGTCAGCGCAAAACGCTGTGCAGTAGCAAAAATTAGATGTGCGCCGAAGCAGAGGTAAGCGGTCAGCGCAGCGTGCGGGGAGCTTTCAGCGTATTTCACAGCCGCCACTAAGATTCAATTTCACTCTACCAACAGCTAAGAAGTTTGGCTTTGTGAGTATTGCTTAAATATGACATCATGCTTTTTAAGCTCCTTGCGTAAGATGGTAAGTGGTCACCGCCGCCTATGGACATCTGCAACACCAAGGGCATTGCCGGTGCGTTGCCTACCCTTAGAAAGGACTCTTTTAACACTTTTCTTGAAGCTCCCCATACTGTAGTTATGCGGAATAACCTCAGGTGGAAGATCATTCCACATCTTGCAGGTTCGTGGAAGAAACGAGCGCAATAATCGCGTCGTATGAGATTTCCACGTGTCTACAATATGCGGATGCGATTTTTCACGTTGCCGAGAAGTTCGATAATAAAATCGAGAAGGTTGTGGAATGAGGTTAAAGATTTCTTCAGAGCATTCCCCGTGATAGTAACGGTAAAAGAGACTCAGAGAACCGATATCTCGTCGTAGACTTAAAGGCTTTAGCTTGTCGGTGAGTTTGGGGTCATTCACAATTCAATACAATGCAGTAAGTACTACAGCGAACTGGCTCGAATCCCGCATGACTACACCAATGACTATGCACGCGCTTAAGCTCTTAATGTGAAAAAATAAAACATCGTGAGGAAGCCGAAATTCTTCGAGGATATTTTGTGAAACAAGTCAGCGTAGCGGATTATGTCAGCTCTCCTTTTTCGACAAAAGATCCGCGACCTGCGTCCTAGCAAAGGGAGGGTAATTATGTTGCTAACTTCGTCGTAGACTGGTTGTTGACCGTTACTGGTACTGGTTGTTCTGGTTGCCCTGGTTGTACACTCACTTGGTGTCACAGTGTGCGGCCGTGAGCGCTCACTGAGTGCCGATGAGTGCCGCGCCGCACAGGTACTGGTTGTTCTGGTTGTACACTCACTTGGTGTCACAGTGTGCGGCCGTGAGCGCTCACTGAGTGCCGATGAGTGCCGCGCCGCACAGGTACTGGTTGTTCTGGTTGTACACTCACTTGGTGTCACAGTGTGCGGCCGTGAGCGCTCACTGAGTGCCGATGAGTGCCGCGCCGCACAGGTACTGGTTGTTCTGGTTGTACACTCACTTGGTGTCACAGTGTGCGGCCGTGAGCGCTCACTGAGTGCCGATGAGTGCCGCGCCGCACAGGTACTGGTTGTTCTGGTTGTACACTCACTTGGTGACACAGTGTGCGGCCGTGAGCACCCAATGAGTGCCGATGAGTGCCGCGCCGCACAGTTACTGGTTGTTCTGGTTGTACACTCATTGGTGACACAGTGTGCGGCCGTGAGCACCCACTGAGTGCCGATGACTGCCGCGCCGCACAGGTACTGGTTGTTCTGGTTGTACACTCACTTGGTGACACAGTGTGCGGCCGTGAGCACCCAATGAGTGCCGATGAGTTCCGCGCCGCACAGTTACTGGTTGTTCTGGTTGTACACTCATTGGTGACACAGTGTGCGGCCGTGAGCACCCACTGAGTGCCGATGACTGCCGCGCCGCACAGGTACTGGTTGTTCTGGTTGTACACTCACTTGGTGACACAGTGTGCGGCCGTGAGCACCCACTGAGTGCCGATGAGTGCCGCGCCGCACAGGTACTGGTTGTTCTGGTTGTACACTCACTTGGTGACACAGTGTGCGGCCGTGAGCACCCAATGAGTGCCGATGAGTTCCGCGCCGCACAGTTACTGGTTGTTCTGGTTGTACACTCATTGGTGACACAGTGTGCGGCCGTGAGCACCCACTGAGTGCCGATGACTGCCGCGCCGCACAGGTACTGGTTGTTCTGGTTGTACACTCACTTGGTGACACAGTGTGCGGCCGTGAGCACCCACTGAGTGCCGATGAGTGCCGCGCCGCACAGGTACTGGTTGTTTTGGTTGTACACTCACTTGGTGACACAGTGTGCGGCCGTGAGCACCCACTGAGTGCCGATGAGTGCGGCGCCGCACAGGTACTGGTTGTTTTGGTTGTACACTCACTTGGTGACACAGTGTGCGGCCGTGAGCACCCACTGAGTGCCGATGAGTGCCGCGCCGCACAGGTACTGGTTGTTCTGGTTGTACACTCACTTGGTGACACAGTGTGCGGCCGTGAGCACCCACTGAGTGCCGATGAGTGCCGCGCCGCACAGGTACTGGTTGTTCTGGTTGTACACTCACTTGGTGACACAGTGTGCGGCCGTGAGCACCCACTGAGTGCCGATGAGTGCCGCGCCGCACAGGTACTGGTTGTTCTGGTTGATGAGCGCCACCTGCCAGCACCACTCCCCGCGTTCGCCGTCCTCGCCGCCCATCACCCGCCCCGACCGCCCTGTTGTACCTGTGGTCAATATGACAGTTTCAGTGACATGTTTATATTTGTTCATCATTATCTGAGTTTATTTATTTAATTCTTTGTGCACAAAATGTGTACAAAGGTGGACTTAATGCTAACAGCATTTTCTACCAGTCAACCAAGGTGTGAAGAAAGGAAGTAGATTAGGTGTGCACAAACGGAGATGACCAAAATTGCAGATCGTACAAAATAATTTACTTAAAGTATTAATTATTAAGATACCTACAGGTATATAAAGGGTTGTCTGAAAGAGATCGCTTTAAGCGATAAGACCGCCCATTGTGACACTAGTTTTAAGCTTGTGTCTTGATTGTTTTCTATAAATGTGGTGTTTCAATAAAGAGTTTCATCTATCAATCTGTTATCATCATCATCAGCCTGAAGACGTCCACTGCTGAACATAGGCCTCCCCCACAGAGCGCCACCTTGAGCGACTGCTCGCTTCCTGCATCCATCAATATGTTTTACTTGTTACGTACTTGGTTAACTCGCTAATTCGGAAAGCGTCACAGCTGAAAAAAAGTTCGTGCATCAGCGAAGCATTATCTATATTCTATTCTTTCACGACTGATGTACCTAATTAGGAAGGTAAACTGTATAAGCTATCTCGTGCCCATTTGTACGCTTTAGGATACTATACCTACCTACCTTAATATGGACTGTTGATGTATTTATTTTTTTGAACTGGTAAACGATTTTTCCAGAAAATATGGCCGGAATCGTTTCAGAAAGGTACTGCATGAGTAACTGAGTGCAGAGTGATTTAGTGAGTGAATGGGCTACTTTTGTACTGTTACTACTAACTCTCAGGGTAATCATAGATCAACCATTATTGAGCATCATTGTTAGGTGTTAGCTTTTCGGTTAGCTTACCTTTCACACCGCAGACGTATCTGTTGTACTTCTCGGGAGATTTTGTTGAGTAGTTCATTCCGTAGTCGGGTTCGTAAGTGACTGAAAAGTAAAAAAGAAAGAGATTATGAGAAAAGATAATCGTGAATCAAACAACAATCACAACCATCCTTCTTTCCTCATTCCCTCCTTTCCTTCCTTTCTTTATTCCTCATTCCCTACTTCCTTGCTCTTCTCCGTTCCCACTTTATTTTCGCTTTCTTGTTCCTTGTGGAGTGACCTAAACGTATACCTACTTACAAATGGGTGTAGTGTTCTTTTAAAATTAGGTATCATCATCAGCCTGAAGACTTTCACTGCTGAACTAAGGCCTCCCACAAAGAGCGTCACTTTGAGCGGCTGCTTGGTTTCTGCACCCATTGGCTCCTCGCGACCAGATCGTTTTGGCCTACGCTGCGTCTTCCAGTTCGTTTTCGTGTCAGCTACTTTTGGACAAACTCCTTTTCCTTCTAGATTAGAAGTATACTCACAGACAGGTGTAGTGTGCGGCAACATGGCGGTAGTGTATGGCGTGTAGTGTGAGAGCTTGTCCTGCGCGGGGGGCGCGGGGGCGGGGGCGGGGGGCGCGGTGGCCTCCTGCACCTTCGACTTGGGCGCGCAGCACGCCGTGCCCGCCTTCTTGCACTTGAATACGTCCGTTATTTCCGCGTTATCTGTGGGTAGTCGTTGAACAGAGCCTTAAAAAATTACAGTTTCACACTGAGTTGTGAAGCTTCTTCTGTCATGGAGAGGCGCTTGCGGTCACTCTTGACATCTCGAAGGCGTTTGACCGGGGTTGGCATGATGGCCTAACCAAGCTCTCCTCCTACGGGCTCTGGCATTTGGATAAGTATCAGACTATCTGAGGGAACGATCGCTTCGAATAGTCCTTGATGACTGCTCGTCCGATCTAATGGCTATTTATGCTGATGTACCTCAGGGGTCGGTTCTTTCAGCAACACTATTGTTACTGCATATTAATGACCTTTTCAAGCCTTTGGGTATGCAGATGATAGTACTGTTGTTGAGAGGTTTATATCGAGTGCTTGTGATGAAGATACCCGACATCTCGATATCGAACACGCATGAGTTGTTGTTCTATTTTTATCTCAAATGCTGGTATTCCAAAGGTTGATTGAAAAGCTGAGATTGAAAGGATAATAGAATGACGAGACTAAAACACGATTTCACCGAGCAATTGTCATTCAATATAACTTTTTGGAAGTTCTTCACACAGATTATGACCACGCGAACGTCCGCACGTTACCAATTAAACGGCTTACATTTTGTGAATGTATTAGGGTTCTACCTTAGAGCATTTAAAAAAGGAGGTGGCAAGGCAAGGCGTTCCCCTCTGCCGGTCATATGGTGCTACTTGGTCATCTACAATATCATAATGTGCGTGTAGACACTGCGTAACTACGCTAGGTTATATAACGGTGTGCGTGTTTTTAAAATGGTGTGCGGCGTGCGTTTACACGCGCGGATTGCGCGTGTGCTATACGTGTTTACCTCGACCCCCGTAGAAATTGGCTGAAAAATGGTGCTTGCGGATAATAATGTTAACATCTCCATTTATAGATGCTCTAAGGGTTCTACAGGTAGTATTGAAGTCAAGTATACTCACGGAAGCAGGTGAATGTGGAGAGTAGCGGCATGATGCAAGACCCGGGGCAGTCGGGGCGCGGGTCCGCGGGCGCGGGGGGCGGGGGCGGCGTGGTGGTCGTGGGCGGCTTGCGGGGGGGGACGCTGGAATACATAACGTTACATCAACAGGGCCCGAAGTCTGCTATTTCAATTATCATAATGGTTCATGAATGGAGCCATATAATGACAGATTTTGACACTTATGGTTTGTAGACTACGTTAGTGTCAAAATCTATTATGACGACAGATTTTGACACTATTGGTAGTCTACTTATGGTTTTTAGGAAAAAAAAAACTGTCATTATGGTACGAATCATGGACCATTATGACACAATTGAAATAGCAGACTTCAGGCCCTGGTGGAAGCATTGACACAAAACCAGTTGGACGCAGGAGGCAAGTGGTGCTCTATAGGAAAGTTCAGCAGTGGACGTGTTCAGCCTGATAATAATGACGACCCGAAAAAATATTAAGATAAAAATGTAAGGTAACTATTACAGCACTGGTTAATTATTTTTGAGAGAGGAAGAAGAAAGAAAGGCAGGTGAAAAGTTGATCTAACCTATCTCCGATCATCACCATCGCCGTTCACATCTTCGGCTGTTGATGATGAGCGTAAGTACTTAAAACATTGCCTATTATTATTCTACTTTCTTCTTACTTTATTAAACCTGAAACCTTTGGTTAATTATTTTTATTTTTTTTTTTTTAAACCTGTAGTAGCTTACTTGGAATTATCACAGCAGAAGGAAGAGCTGAGCTTGCACTGCGTATTGTGCACCCTTGTTGCTGGCGGCTTGCAGAACGCAGCCATTATGTTGTGCATACAGTACCCTCGGCAACGGGGCAGTGGAGGCTGGAATGGAGAGATCACAACCTTTAACTACCCTGTTTACTGCTCAACACAGAACTGTTTTTAGATCTGGTGGACCGACGATCTGGTGAAAACCGCGGGGAGCTGATGGGTGCAGGAGGCGAGGAGCCGCTCTAAGCGGCGGTCTCTGGGGGAGGCCAATGTTCAACAGTGAACGTCTGCAGGCTGTAGTGCTGATGATGACAAAACTTTTAGTGTAGGTACTTAATCAAAAGGCGTGAGGAAGTAGTCGTTCGTTTGGTGTTATATTGATTCTTTGCCTTTACCAAGATTTTATGAACAGCTAAAATGATATGATAGTCTTGCTTGATTTTCAACAGCCCCCCTTTTTTTTTTCATGCATTATTATACATTAAATAAAGGCAGAGAGTAAGCATATTTCCTCTGATGGAAGAGACGTTATTAGACATGCTTTTAATTTGCCACCATTTCATTATTCTTGTATGTTCCTTCCCAAGCAATGAATGATTATATCTGCTGCAAACTATCAGAGGAATTTCGAGTACAATAAGATGTCGATTAAGCTTTAGATATATTGGTCTTCTTTGCTGGTGGACTCAATAAAAGAAAGACAACACCACTAATAGCAACCATTGGTATATCTCGAAGTCTCAAATGCGCTAATTCTTGTATAAAATATCCTCTCACCAAGATGATGTTCGCATGCCATATAACAAAGAACAGACTTACAGGAGGTTTGGGCGTGGTCGTCCTAGTAGGAGGCCGACGGGTCGAGGACTTTTCGTTCATGCAGCAAGTCCCTTCATCAGGGCAGTATGCCCCCTGGTCTACGTTCTCGCAGAGGATGGAGAACAGGCCAGTCATGCACTCCCCTCGGCACTTCCTGGTCGGCTTTGACTCGATGGAGTTGAGCCAACTTACAGGCTGCTTCGTCGTCGTTGGCCGTGGGGTGGTAGTTGTTTCCGACTTCTGTTCAGTCATGCAGCACGAGCCCTCGTCCGGACAGAAGGCGTCCTTATCGATGTTGTCGCAGAGGAGTGAGAATAGGCCTCCGATGCAGTCACCGCGGCATTTGTGGCCGCGCTTTGGACGGGGTGTAGTTGTTATTAGCTGGAAGGTGAAAAATTCAGTTGAGAACTTAAGAATCTGACAATCAAGGAACTCAACAGGCTTCTTAAAAGCCAGCCCTTAATCAAGGCATCTCGCCTTCGACACATCGTAAAATACACAACGCTGCGCTGAATGATGCCCGTAAAACCCAATTCCCACTCAATTTCCTGATATTTTTTTCTGCAGTCTCATCATCAACAACAACAGCCTGAAGATATCCACTGCTTAACATAGGCCTCCCCAGAGCGCCACCTTGAGCGGCTGCTCGCCTCCTGCATCCATCGGCTCCTCGCGGCTAGAAATGAGCAATTACGAGAATAAAACACAAAACTACGTACAGCAGTAGTAGGCTTCTTGGTCGAGTGCTTCTTCTCGTTCGGTATAACGAGATCGGGCGAGGGTCGGCCGCCGTACTTGTCGCGCGACACGCAGCAAACCATCCCCGGCACGCAGAGGTCGCGCGTCGTCAGATACGCGTCGCAGTACTGCGTCAGGTGCGAGAATACGCACGTATCGGGACACGCGATGTTGCCTGAAATTAAATGGCACTGGAGTTGACAAGTTCTTCCTTTTACCCTGAACCATTTACTTCTCTAAACAACCAAATAGCGCAAGGAAGGTTTGGGAAGTTGTGACAATATTTCTTCGTCAAATACTGCATGATGACTAGATTTGATATTATCTCGCGCTAAATGTCTTTCTAAGTTTATACCTCTAGCATCACACTATTCCTGGGTTTATCTATCTGTCACCGTCTTATTGTAAGAACCGTTAGTTTGTAAAGAAACGCGGTTATTTATAAACTGTCGATTTATTGCAAACGGGCAATGTGTCACAATAAAACGGACGAATTTTCGGTTGTTTATAATTAATCGGCATCACTTCGTTTTATTGTAATTGTGTACTTCTAGTGCGGTTAAAACTAACCTAACACTCCTCCTCGCTTCGCTCGTCGTCGTTACCTACTGGTTAGCCACTAGTCACTCTAAAAAAAACAATAAATTACAGCAAAAATTGGTGCATTGTTCATAATTAAACGCTACAAAAACCCGTTTTTTTATAAACTCACCGCTAGGCACCGACTGTTTATAAATAATCGAAATATCATCCGTGTTATTGTAAGACAGATTGCCAGTTTGCAATAAATCGACAATTTATAAATAACAGGTTATATTTTCGTTTTTTTATAAACAAGTGGTTTTTACAGTAAGACGGTGACATATCTAATACTTCCACCCATCGTTAATGGATAATTCAAATAAACTCAGCTGACAGTAAACAGTTACGTAGATGATTACCTACCACACCTAGCCCGCTTACTTTAAAAATATTCTATTCTACCTCTTTAACTAAGTAGGATATGAGCTCGGTTGCATTTTGACTGTTAATTTCTGTTATTAAATAACTACCTACTATTACTTACAAACATGTGTAATAACATTGGCAAAAAAATCGTATTAAGATCTATCCTAATAGGTAATGAGTGTACCTAATAATTACCACTTTTTTTGTAATTTTCTGGTGGGCTGGTGGTGGTCTCCTGGTCCTCCTCCTCGTCCTCCTCTTCAGGGTCGGCGGTGGTGTACGGCCGGCGAGTCGACGGCTCGGTCTCGTTGCCTGAAACATAAATACACCAGCTCCTAAAATGGAATCTTTCAATGTCACCAGCCCATACGTTCTCACTGCAGGGACATGGTCCTTTAAGCTCTCACAAGGAGTGCAGACTTATATATTATGTGTATACTCTACCTCTGCTAGCCTAAATGTAATGACATATATGTGTTTGTGATTTTAAATATCCGTTTTCCTTAAGATGTTATCAGGGTGGTAGGAGTTTTCTGCAAAATTCGTCTATTAGCCAGGTATCTACCTCCACTTTGCCTGTTATTCTGCCGCCAAACAGTAGTGTGCAAGTACTTCTGTGTTCCGGTTTGAAGGGAATTGTAGCTAGTGATATTACTGGGTAAATGAGACTATTGCCTGATTTCACAGTCTAGTAATATTACTTTTAAACTGTGTGATGTCTCAGGATGACGGGCGCAGTGCAGGGCTCGAAGTCTGCAATTTCCATTTGTTTTATAATGGTTCATGAATGGTACCATAATGACAGATTTTAACACTAATGTTAGTCTACTACCATTAGTGTCAAAATCTGTCATTATTATGGTGCCATTCATGAACCATAATGACACAATTGAAATAACAGTCTTCGGGCGCAGTAGGTACGCGTAACTCTATTATATTTATATTAAAGTTCCGAGCACTGCACACTGCTATGGGCAGCATATGTTATGGGCAGCCGTGTCGCTTAACACCAGGTCAACAACCAGCTCGTCACGTCATTCATTCTCATTAAAAAAACTAAAGACACTTTTTAAAAATGATCCTTACTCTGTGGATCATCAGCGCAGCACTTCATGTTGGGGCTGGGACACTCGACGTCCTCTCGCACCTCGTGGCACATCATGGACGCGAGCGAGTTCATGCACACGCCCGGACAGTCCTTCGACTCCGCCTGCTGATCCAGCGTGTCCAGCAAACCTGGAAATAAACAGAATATTGGATTACTTGATGTGTGTGTAGGTACCTACATATAAGGCCGTGTCATCCTGGTGTGCGTATGCTTATAGGACCACACTATCTCTATCCGTGAGTGGCGCGAAGAGGGTTCCAAATAAAAAAGAAATCCATTTCATTTAATGACGGATGTTCTGAAGAAAATAACATTAAAAAGTACAACCGAAACCTTCTTTTTGGTAATGAGTTAAAAAAGGCAGAGATGTTATATATGCTTCTGGTAAAATGGTACCTAAAGATGGAAGTGGCAGAACCTTAAAGGGGCCTTATGCCTATCTATATTTTTAAAGGCAAAACAGTTAAGTATTCCATGGCCAACCCAATTTTCTTGTATTCGACAAACTCATTTTATTCCTATTTATTCTTTTTTTTATGTGAATGAATGACGTGTCGAGCTAGTCGTTCACCTGATGTTAAGCGACACGGCCGCCCATAACAGTTGCAGTGTTACTAAAATAATAAAGTTTTGTATGACACTGCACTGCGCACGTCATCCTGAGACATCACATAGTCTAGAAATCAGGTTACTACTCTGTGTTATAATCAGATCATAAAGTCTCATTTGCCCAGTAATTTCACTAGCTACAATGCCCTTCAAACCGGAACACAGTAGTGCTTGCACACTACTGCTTGGCGGCAGAATAACTGGCAGAGCGGTGGTACCTACCTAGACAAACTTTGCAGAAAAGTCCTATCACCTAGTAAATTTTTATTCTAAGTTTTATGTTTAATATTTATTTTTTATTAATAGATTAACCAATCTGGCAGTCTACTAAAATTCTTATACGATCCTAACCATACGATCTTGCTTGTTACTACGCCCGCAAAGTTAATCACTTACTTAGGTGATTTCAGAATTAGCAAATTTGTACTTAAACTGATGTAATTAGGTATACTTACCTGATTATAAAAATGTCCGCGCCTAAATCTATGTCCACAAACTCGTTCAGTTTGCAATAATGTATAATTGTAGTTAGAGTGACGTCATCCGCGTCATACTTGTATCACAGCTACTTTCGCGCGGTCGACGACCCTCGAGAAAGCACGGCTACCATACAACCGGCCAGTAGCCAGTGGCCGTGGCCCGTGGGCACCCTACTCGATTAAACACACATAAATCTTCTAAGACTAATATAAGAATTAGACTCAGCGCTTGGAACTTATCTAAACCCATAAAATCGGATTGGGTGAAGTTGTTTATTATTGGTACGATTTTAGTTTAGTTACAGCGTTCGGAACCCTGATTGGTTAGAGTTTTTAATCATTGGTTACCTTAACTACGGTTTAAAACCCCATCCTTATTCCCTATAGCATTAGCCTGACATGCCCTTGACAAAGTATTTTGTTTTGACATATTAACCTTTTAACATGCCTCATAGCAGGATGTAGCGCACTATTCAATATTAATTACTTGATTTCAATGTGCGAAGAAATTACACGATCTTAATCCTCCATCTCCCTCATTCTTTCCGAAAATCAAGGCGTACCAAAACACGACATCCATAATTATGGTTGAAATTCCATCAAGCCGCACTAAGCTGTTTGCTACGCACTTTATAGTGCGTGCAGCCAATGAGTGGAACCTTGCCGGTGTCCTTATTACCAGCTAACAACGCTTTGGGAGTCTTCAACTCGAGAGTGAACAGGTATCTTCTAGGCAAACTTGCACCATCATAGACACTATATACACATGACACACACATAGCGTCATCACTTTCCATCAGGTGAGACAGTAGTCAAATACTTTGCCTTTAAAGAAATAAAAAAAATTGCAACCATAGAAACACAAAAATACAAACTCTAAACGTCAAAGTAATTGAAATAAAGTTTTGTGTAAAAAACATCAACGCGCTCCACGAGTTATTAGGAATGTGATTTATCTTTTAAAAAGTATAAAATTGTACATGAAATCTATTAGAGTATTTTAGTTTAAAAAGTTATTAAACATTCGGTTTTTTTCGAATAATAAAAAATTGTATCATGATCAGGATTTGAACTCGAACGACCAAATCGACTTTTTCTCTTCCGCTTCCCTCTTACCCATAAATAGGTTTAGGACGTAAAACTAATTAACCCGTGGGCTGCCGGGGCGGGTCAACTAGTCGACAAAAAAAACTACATATATGAATGACAAGATTATTTAGTGTGACTCCGCTAAAACCCCGCCTGAGTTATTATAATACCTGTGTCTGGTCAATCATTATATGTGTGGACATGACTTGTAAGTTTGTCTTATTTATATCTAATAAATAAATAAATACTAGAATACTATATAACATCCAGACACAGAACAAAAATTTATGTTCATCACACATGTTTGTCCTAGGTAGGAATCGAACCCACAGCCCTCAGTTCAGCAGGCAGGGCTACTACCAAATATTATAAAGCCCGTTTCTGGTTCTGGTTTCATAGTCAATGGCTACTACCAACTGAGCTATTGGGCCCGTTATTAATAAAAAACTTTCAAGAGCTGTCTAATAGTTCTTCTAGTGTGTAATTACATTGTCCATTCATATCATCGGCAACATTAAACTGAAGTAATTGACTGCCGAGATGTATTATTGCAACAAGGAGGTGTAATGTGTATTATTAATTGTAATTAATAACTGTAAGTAACAATTACTGTCTATTTGAACGATCGGTGAAAGCTTTTGCGGTCAGTTTTTATGGTTATAACATAAAAGAATATAGAACAATATTTACTTTTTAAATATGTACTAACTCGTTGTTTCCCTTCGAGATAAGATCTGCAGTGAGGAGATTCGCAGTAGGACAAGGACTCTTAGGATTAGTTCAAATGACACCGGGTAGGTCACGTCACTCGTAGATCTGACAACCGATAGTGAAGAAAGGTTCTCCAGTGGCGACCACGAACCGGAAGACGCAGCGTAGGCTGGCGCCCTACTAGGTGGACCGACGATCTGGTGGAAACCGCGAGGAGCCGATGGATGCGAGAAGCGAGCACCCGCTTAAAGTGGCACTCTGCGGAAGACCTATGTTCAGCAGTGGACGTCTTCAGGCTGATGATGGTGACTAACTTTATTGAATATATTATAATAATAAATCTGCGAAGTAGGTAACTAATATTTAATATACAGAATGTAATTTAATTCATAAGCATAAATTGAGCCCATGATAGTACATCATTTATAGATGTTTATTAAAGAGTAAAGTGTGTAAATGAAAATATTTTTATTGAAAATTATGAAGATTGCCACGGCGCCTCACGCAGTTGGCACGGATGATTTTGATACATTTTAACGTTTTTATACCTTGTGTGTACTAATTAAAAACAGTACTCCATTATTCCAATTAAATTTTCTATTGTAGCATTGGATTAAGTAAGTTATTCCATTTTTCGGAGTTAATATTATTACCAAACCAATGTGTTAGAATTAAAAAATTTTGGTCCACACGTGACCGGTATCAGGAGTAGGTACCTAGTTTCAAAGGATGCTAATGAATTCAATTACACCCAGTATGTGCCCGTATTTTCTGTCTAATACTTATCTATAATATTAGTCCGGTTTGCGAATAGGACCACCCCATCTCTTCCCGTGGGTGCCATAAGAGCTGGCTAAGGGAATATCCAGGGCATGGCCTGCAGTATTTTCCTCGGTACAATAAAAACATCTGCTATCAGCAAGCCGCCTGACAAGTGTGGTGATTATGGCAAATCGAAAACGTCCGGAGTGTCGTTTTGCTATATTTTAACTTGGTGATCAGCAGCGGACGCCTTGCGCATGTGCATATCTTCCGGTATATTGCACACCTCAAGGTACTATCAACTAATCAACACGCGCGCACGACCTCCAGTCAGCCATTCAACATACGCGTAGGCATCTGTGACAGGCTAGTAAAGTTTCAGTTAGCGCTATTGTCGTCTAATTAGAGCCGGTACGTCGCGTGTACTTTCGTTTTCGGCGTGGACGCCAGTGGCGGCGGACGATTTCACCGCGCATTAGGTCATCGGGTATAACGGTAGGTGGTGACCGTGGTTTGGCGAAGTTAGTGAGGCCACGGAGGTTGACCTGATGGTAATGCATGGATTCTTGAGGGCTTAATTAAACTAAGTAGCCGTTAGTGCAGAAGGGAAAGATATTTATCTTTGACATTATTGCCACTATTGTACTGCTGGTGATGCCGTGGGGAATTTCGGCTTTGCAAAGCTCAGGTTCGGTCAAACGTGGGTATTGCTCCCATTTTTGTAATGGTGCACCTAAATACTTGGGCCACTATAATAAGCTAAAGTAATATATCTATTCTGTGCTTGAGCCTCTTGATTCCTAACAGCGATGAGTAACAAAATTGAAACCATGCACTCGATTTCCGGAGAAGCATGAGACATATTTCTCTGTGTATTTTCTACCGCCTGTTTTTTGGGAATGCTCTGAAAAGCTTTCTGATATGATCCCCGATTTAGCGTTCTGTCACCGTACTTTCCGCCACCTAAAAAGCTCATCGACATATCTTGGACGACTCGCTTCATGCTTTCATTCTTACCACGCACTTGTAAGATGGTGGATAAATTGTCTCCTGAAGTAGGTATTCTCGCGATGCTTCAAGAGTATCAAGAAAAGATTTACTGCGTTGGCAACGCATCGACGACGTCCCTAGTGTTGCAGATTTTCATACTCCATAGGCTAAGATTACCGCATTTTTCTGGTTCGCCACAACTTGTTTGTCGCTCATAAAAAACAAATAACTGGCCAAGAGCGAGTCGCGCACGAAGGGCCCGTTATCTATAAAAGGGTAGTTCTCATCGATGCTCAAATTTGATGGTCACGAGGTTATATTTCCTAAACGGCTTAAGATAAAAACAGAATTTGTGAATTAAATGATGAAACATCTATTAGGCTACAACAGAAATAAAGCTTGTCATAATAAAAGCAAAAATAATACCTTAAATTAACACGAAATGGTCAAAAACGGGGTAATTTTTCGTGTTCTCATCGTGTCACACTCTCCGATGCAGTAAAACATTTGCTTACCACTTCACCAAATTTGACTGTATTTGTATGTAACATATACTAAAATCATCGTAATTAAATAAACTTTGCACTAAATAGTCTAAAATAAATCTTTTCATCATTATTTTCAATTTAAAACAACATACGTGTCGGTCACGCGGATATGGGTTCTTTAAATTCGCGTGATATAACAGCTGCCTGTTAAACAAAATATCAGCTATCAAACACTGAGTGTGGTCCGGTCGAACGTCAGTCGTGTACTGGCATTGCAGACGTAAGAAGAATGGCTCAACGTGCCGGAAAAAAAAAATATCGGTAAGCTTGTATTTGTTCATAGGTTTACCGATCACACGTGCACGACATTTTTTGGGCATTGTATTTCAGCAATTGAAATCAAAGTTAGCTCATCGAAACCCTAAAATGTGCGAGATATTTATGTAGTATTTTATTTAAATTGATACACTTAATTTTGCAGCAATTTCACAAAAAAGGGATAATTTCGTCAGTTTCGTGTCATAAACTTCGTGGCATTTTAGTCATGAAACTGATTTTGGGCCTCGAAACTGATTTTATGCATTCTTTTATTTAGAAATGTGGCGACTGGTGTGAGTTTATTGAAAAAATTCTAGTTATTGTAGTATGACAGATGTAAGATAGTGTTTTAAATAATTATGTAAACGTGTTTTCATTCATTGTGATTAATAATCATAGCCTAAAAATGAATGAGTTCGAATTGGTAGGTATGTCATGTTATCGCGAAAAGGGGTGATCTGGACCGTGGTAGCCTAGTAACTCTCAAGTTGGGAGAACCTTCCTTCGAAACTAGCATTGTATTATGTTTAATAATAGGTACCTAAGGGGTAGAGCTAGTAACAGTACCTACGTTTGGTAGGTAGTAGATTAAAAGATTATGGTTACATACTATTTTTCTGGTTTCCGGGAGAAGCAGCCTATTGCGAAAATTCCTATAGCCCAAGTTCACATTCTATGAACACTTTTCTCCACACACGTTTACCGTCGGATATTATGCACCTAAAGTATGTAGGTATTAGGAACTATCACTAAAGGTTCTGAAATTATTAATAACGTCACGTCATATCACAATACTACCTATTCTTGACGTAAGTACGTATATAAGTACTAGGTAGGGAGGTAGGTACCTACTAGGTACATTTTGGTCCCCTGCCTACATTTCAATCATACTTTAATTATTTTGCTCGTAGGCCCGAGTCCGAACACGTAAAGCTCATATTTAAAAGTTTATGGAAAAATCACGAAATCACCAGTTTCTAATCCAAAAGAGAAAGAGGAACTTAGCTTCTGTTTTGACGACGATTCGGATTCGAATTACAATATATTTGAATTACGCAAAAATTTTCGGTCTGCCTTAGACAAAAATGTTTCTAATCTAAAGAAGAAAGTGGAACGTAAGCTCTGTTTCGATGATGATTCAGATTCGAATAACGATTATATTTGATTAACTCAAAAGCTTAAATATTCGAAGAGGTAGACTATATTTTAAGTATGTTTTTTTGATAGAATAACGTTTTTTGTGTTTTCGTTTTTGAAAAGGAAAATGTGTAATGTCGCAGTGTCTAAAGATGTTATAGATGTTTTCTTTTGTAGTGGGATATGTTGTTATTATAGAAAATCGTTTCAAAAAAGTTTATAGTACGAACAAATAAGTTGTTATGATGATGATTCACATTCTTATTAAAATTATAATTGTAATTTGATAACTCAAAAGCTTATTATTAGAAGAGGATACTATATTTTGAAGTAAGATTTGTTGTTATGGATGTTAATTTTTTTATAGAATATTTTTTTTTACATTGTGTTATTTGTTTTTTAAAAGTTAAAAGTGCAATTTAGCAAATTAAGTACCTAAAGAAGTGCCAGATATTGTCTTTTGAGTGAGATTTGTTTTTATATATAAATCGTTATAATATAAGTAAATTCTATTGTAGTGAAGGTTGTTGTTCTATTGAAAAAATAACGCAACTCATAAATAAATTAATAAATTAATACACTTTTTAAATACTCATGATGCTTCTTAATTAATAAAGTTATTAATACGATAACTATCTGTTTTTTGTCAGCAGAGGCTTATTACCTATAATATGTAGTTAAGTGGGTTAGTATTCGTATTTCGTAGGATGAACAAACTCAGGACCGAACTGATAACAATAATATACATAGTTTTGGTTATTAATACCATTTGTTTGCCAGTTTAATTACGAAAACAAGACTACGTTGTTATTTTATGAACATTTAGTCTTATAAACAGTAGGAAAACGTGAGAAAATGATAGCTGTAAAGTTACTGAGTCAGTTTCGTGATCCGATGCGTCGCTTTCGTGGCCTCTAAAACTTCAAAACCATTTATCACCTAAACAAGACTTTCTATTTGATTAACTTATATATTAATTTACTCGTCTTATAAAGCGCTATAATTTACTGTACAAAAATATTTGAAATAAGCACAATATCAAATTGTACATGAAACTGACGATGAGAATCGTAAAAATGAGAACGACCCAAAAACGAGCAAAAAAATCACGTTTGTTGTACGTACGGGGGCCCCCTCAAATATTTATTTTATTCTGTTTTTTAGTTTTTGTTGTTATAGCGGCAACAGAAATACATCATCTGTGAAAATTTCAATCGTCTGTCACAGTTGTTGAGATACAGCTTGGTGACAAACGGGCAGATGGACAGACAGCCAGACAGACAGCGGAGCCTTAATAATAGGGTTACCCTTTGGGTACGGAACCCTAAAAAATACATTCTGCCAATTCTATGCAGAGTTGCAGCTTTTCTATTTTGTGGTAATGGGGTTAGGTGTCGAGGAATCGAGCGAAACAGATATTTCAAACTTAACATCTATGGTGATGAACTAAGTAAGCAGTACATATGTTTAAAGGTTGTTAAATGGTGAACCGACAAAAACAGTGGTATTTCTTGCCATTGAAAACAGGGCAATATAAGCCAGTTTCTAAAGTGGAACGACGTGATTATTACCACTGCTATTAAGCACTATATTTTCCTTTCATTTAGCTCTATTCGACGAGGTTGTCCGGCCGGTCGTCCTAAATCATCTGAATAACGGCACTTCGTTTTGAATCAGGAATGCAGCGTGACCGGCGCCCGGTTAAATAATAAGGGTCAGCATGGCGTAGCAGTGTCGAGGTCAGGTGCTGAGTAGTTGGTACCATTCAAAGATGCCGCGATGTTTAGGTGCGTTTGGAAGATAGAGACGGTAGATTCAAGCAAGATATCTCGCATTATAATACGAGAATACCAGCAAGTGTGGTGAAAAGTTGTTAAAATATAATTTGACCAGGTTATGTCTTCAGAGTTTGCATGCCACGACTGGCAACCATGACATGACAGTTTTTGAACATAATATTTTACAAGCCAGACTGAATGTCTGGCGAACGACAACCGTTTGGACAACCGGACAGGTTTGGAAGACATTGGAATGTGTCGGCACTAGCTACGGGGACACCAAGACCTGGTGACATTTGCTTTTAAGAAATAATAAAGTTTTTTAACCCGACCCAAAGAAAAATTTTACGTGTGTAGAACTGCGGTCTGTCTGTGGTATAGTACTCAAACGGCCGAACCGATATTGATTTTCTTTTTTGTTTATTTACTTATAATTTATTTTTATTATGTAAGATATTTTTTTATTTCGTTAAAGTTCTACTTGGGCTTTCTTACTAGAACCAGTAAACCTTGCAGAGGTTTTTGTGTTCAAAGGCGACTTGATCGAGATAGTAAAGTTCATAGCTATGATTCAAGAAAATCTGTTTTCATTCTAGTTAATGAAAATAATGTCGGGGGGGGGGGGGTTAGAAACGTTGAATTGCCGTAGATTGAAGCCTCTTGACTGACTGGAGAACCTAATACTACTTAACTTCATCCAGACGCAGAATTGACTAAGTTTAGCTAATGTTTTGACGGCAGAAGCTTATAGGACCAATTGCAAACAGGACTGCGAAATCGTGACAGTCTAAAGAACAGGCGAGACTAAATGGAAGTAAACTGTGTAGTTGTAAGGCCTCGTTTGGTATAATTACTGAGCCGAACCTACCCTAAACAGTAGTGTAACAAGGCACACATCCTCAAGTGTTGGAATGCGGCCGTAACGGGCTCCGGCCGCGCGTGCCGCACCATACTGCCTCGCCGGGTCGATGTGGGACACTACAATACTCATCCATCTTTAGATCCTAACTCTTATTATTCAGACAGGTTAACTACCAAAGGTAAACTAGTAGAACGATCAAACACAGCACCGCTTAGAATTAGAACCAAAAAAGAAAAATGTGAAGCTCTAAAATTCTCCAAACCCATGATTCCGCCAAAATTATTTTAGTGATTACGATTTATTATTCATTCTGCCTCTCTACAGTCTGCTTTAGATCGAATAACGCGGGTGGAATGGTACCTATACCGAAGTAATTGTAAAGTTGTGAATTCCTTTTATTAATTCTGCTTTCTTAGTTCTGAGTGTTCTGAATCTTTATTGTTCTTGTAGTCAAAGGCCCATGAATCAAAAGTAGTTGAGCAGAGCACAGAAGATAACAAATGAGCAAAAAAAAAGTTTTTGAGTGGCGACCACGAGCTGGAAGATATCCATCTTTATCGGATCGTAGGACAGCTTCTATCAGATGGACTAAGGACTTTGCCTAGCAAGAAAAACCATTCAATTTTTTTATGATGTTAAAATGAAATTGCAGAGGACTTTATATAGACCAAATGCTCTTAGGTAATTACAATATGCGCCTCCCTATAGTTGTCGGCTGGATCGTAGTACCATAGTGTAATAAATGCTTACACTACCGTAGTACTATATATGTCTATTCTGTGGCTGAATACTCGTTCTCTATCAAACTGAGGTGTATATTGTGCGCTGGCGCCGATTTTGCATATTAATTCACTTTCAGCGCGTGCGTCGCGTCTAGTCGCGTGTAATGATTTCACCGTGGACACGCGGGTGGACTCAGTCAGCGGGACTTTGGAGTAGAAAAGTATTATTTTATTGCCGGAGTATGTTGTCAATTAGAAAGATTCAATTTCATCATAGCAATAATGATAACCCATAATCATTACTGAAAAATCTGAACATAGGCCTCTACAATGATCTCGACTCGATCATTAGACTCCAGCAAACTGATTAAAAAAAAATTTAACCTGCTATCTCTACCTGGTCTATATATTTTTCGGATTGGGTGTTTTGTGAGGGAACAGCTACCCAACATTTTTTGAACTGCTAAAAAAATTCATGAACGAACCTGACTATTTAAGTCGACTTAAGGCGACTTATTAAAATTCTAATTACAATCATTTTAAATTAATATTCAATAAAATATTGCATGCCCGTCATGAGCAAACTGTTGACTCTATTGTGCTAATATTAGTTATTTTTAAGACCTATATACACGTAGTACACACGTTTCTGCAATAAATATATCATTAGTTACTTCATTCAATAGTGCGCCAATGTGGAGGCTACGTGCCTCTAGCGTCCATCTGCTCCTCCGATTTTGAGCATGGGTCGAGCAACCAAGCAACGCACCGTTTCATGATCGCCAATCTAGGTAGAACCTTTCTTCTTTGCAGATAGCAGTGCAAGCATGCAAATCGTTTAAAAATATTGTTTTTTAAGAGATGAGTAGCAAACAAGCGGGCGGCCCAACTGATTGTATTTTTTTTTTGAACGGGCTAATGCTGTTGGTCTCTAACGACCTTTACAGCGTCACCGGGCAATTTACAGCGTCACTGGGCAGCCCACCTGATGGTAAGTGGTCACCGCCGCCTATGGACATCTGCATCACCGAGGGCATTGCCGGTGCGTTGCCTACCCTTTGCATGCACGGCCGTCAATTATTAGTAATATTTTATTACAGATTGATTGGATGTAGCCTCAGTGCGCTCCTGTTTCTAGACTCTAATGACATGCTCCGAATACAAAGAATTCCAAGTTACAAAACTACATGGAACGCGTCCAATATGGCACTTGTCACGTAACACGTCAATAAAGTTATGCGTTCACCAGCGTTCGCAGATATTTTCTCTTTATTTGGTTTTGCAAATTCCCTATTGATAACTTTGTTTTTTTGTTTCACTTATCGCACTTTGTGCCATTTAAATTAATTGTGTCAGACTTCATTTATTTACACACACACCCACACACACATATACACACATATTTTATAACATTAGTATAGAAGTATTTAGGTAACTTATATTTTTAATGAAAATTCCCTCACTGATTTTTTACCAGCTTGTGAAACATTACCAACTTCAATATTAAAGAACGGCTCCAAATAATAAAAAAATGAGAGAAACAGCATTTATTTTACAAATTGAGTTAAAGTAATATTCTGAAATAAACTGTCTAATTACTAATTATTAATTATTGACTAATTTATTTATTACACAAAACAAATTACAATCAATGATTTATTCAAACATATTATACAACTAAATACGATCTGGATTATAACTTAAGACTAGGTGTACACAGTAAAACTAAATTATAAAACCACTACCCAGACAAATGCGGATGAGATTAGTAATTAACCTGTTTGAATTGCTTGTTATTATTTGTTGTTGTAAATCGTAATTGTAATGATTGTTTAATTCATAGCAGCAAATGTGAAGTAATTAGTGTAATTGGTAAACGATGCCGTTCTAATTATTATAAATAAATAAATAAACTGACGGGCGACAGACAAGGAAAAACGCGTTAGCTTTTATTTCTTATTCCAATACTATTTTAAATTCTGATGAATAAGATTTACTCGGAACAGATGAATTAGTCACGAAGTCTCAAAAAGAAAGCTTTATTAGTCAAACTTATGTAAGCCAAGCTAGCGCACGTGTGTCGACATTGCCATACCGTGATGAATTGTGCGTAAATTAGCATAAAAAAACTTTGATTCTTTCGTTGTATAATAGAATATAAGTTGTCTATGATGACTATTAGGCTGGGTTACCAGCCTGGAAGAGATCGGGAGAAGGCCACCCTTTTTTAATTTTAAGTTTGTAATGTGGTGTTTCAATAAAGAGTTAGTCTAACTTTTGTGAGCTTCACCGTGTATTACTGCATCCTCTATCTCCGTCACGCATTGCGGCATTTCTGATAGTATAAACTTCTATGGCACTTCTATAAGCATTCAAGTCAACATGACGTTACAGTTTCAATTAAAAAATATTCAAATTCGGTTCTAAATTGGCAGAGTTCTGGTAAGAAACGTTAAAAAGGCAAAAGAATTGAAAACCACCCTTTTTTGAAGTTGGTTGCATATATAACTTTAATTTAGGAATTTCGTCTGATGTGTCTTTATCATTTATATTGTGTTTCGCTGGTTAAGAAAATATTCATGAAATGAGTAAAGCAGAAGATAAGTATACCGAGGAGAATGCAACAGCATTCCTCTCGCTACATTAATATTTTCTGCGATCACCAAGCCGCCAGCCCAACTGTGGTGATGAGCAAACCACTAAGTGGCGTTTTACTGTACGTACTGTCTGTGTTCAGCAATGGATTTCTTCCGGCTTGTATGTTCCATCTCATATGGAACTCACGCTTTCCGTCCTTAAATTCTTTTCACCTATTCAAATGCGCTTGCGCAATTTACAAAGCTACTATTTAACAAATAAAAATACAAGTAAACAAGCAACTATTTATGACTATTGTGCAACAACAACGCCATCGCAAAGTAGCACAAGTTACATCGCATCGAAGAATTATTCGTTTTTCCTCATCACCAAAATAAAACCTCAACTTTTTCATATCAATAAAAACTTTGTAACAGATTACTCAATGCTCGATGTCGCATAATCTTTCACTAAATGGGGGAAAGAAGAAGAGGAAAAAAGGAAGGGAGGGGGGAAGGAAGAGAAAGTATTTCAGATTGCCGATGCCGGTCAGCATTAATTGCAATTTATCAATGCACAGGTTTTTTCTGAATGACAAGCGGGTAGCTGCGTCGACCACACATGGCTTCGTCGAACTACTCGCGCGCTTTCGTGGGAACTGGGTGCTCCTTATTCGCGAGGTATTTATCTTATCTAGACATTTGAGTTTTGGTCGATTGGTTTACTTATGTACCTTCGCCAAAGTGCCTTTTATCTTTACTGTAATGCCAACTACTAATTGAGCTATTAGCAATAGAATAAAAGGGCCTCTTATGGGCAAGCGTGCTCCACCTTAGATAACTTTGTTATTTACCATCAGATGAGATGTTGTCAAACGTGTGCACTGTGCCCATTTCAGCATAAAAAATATATTGCGTACAGAAAATAGAGAGAGAGAGAGAGAAAATACAAACGAGGACGCTGAGTTTTTTCCCCTGCTCTGTGCTCACTGCTCAGGACAGAGCCTTTTATAAATATAATATAGATAGATAGATAGATAGATCAACTCTTTATTGTACACCTTAAGACAACAAAAATTACAAAGGAGAAAACTTAATTAACTTATTCGTACAATAGGCGGTCTTATCGCTTAAACCGATCTCTTCCAGACAACCATTGCGTTGGTAGGATATTAGTAGCTAAGAGTTTGGGGCTTCGGTGTACAGGCATAAATCAAGAACATAAAAACTAATAATAGAATAATACATGGTTATAGCATTACAACAATTTTAGTCTACTTACAATATAGTGCTAAATAAAAATATATATACAAATAATAAACATACATCAAAAATAAATACTATAATATAATATAAATATATACCAAAATTAATAAACATACATACATATCAACCTACTTAATTTACCAATATTATTATGATTGGAGTTATAGAACCAACTACCAATACCTTACTTCATGCCGATTTGCGATAAGTAGAAATCTTTTACTTTATCTTTGAAGATTTGCAGTGACTCAGAGTGCCGTATTGATACCGGCAAACTGTGTTAATATATTGTTATAAAGTAGTTTATTCCCATAAAACTGCGCTGCAGTAGTAAATAATAGATTAAAAACATTAGGTAGATTTAAAATTGCTCGTAGGTATCAAAAAGGTCAATCGAGTCTTGAACAAATTCGTCCGAACAAAAGACATCATCGAGTTGCACGTTCGGAGAAACATGCCTTTAGAGCCCATTGCAGAAAACAGTAATACAGAAGCTTATAACTAATTTATATAAACACATTTTTCAAACTTTTATGTATTTTGTTGTTGTTTGTGTGTTAGTTTATTTATTTAATTAATCTAACAACTAAACGTAGAACCAAATTCATTACATTTGTTTATTAGTTTCCCTAATTAATTTAATTTATGTAGGTATTTTTATGTAGCGGTCTCTATCAGTCTGTATTACTGTTTATATCTACACATCTACACAATATTATAACAAGGAAAGATTTGATTGTTTTATTGTTTGTTTGTTTGTATTGAATATGTAGGCTCCGAAACTACTGAACCGATTTGAAAAGTTATTTCACTGCTGGGAAGCTACACTATCTCTGGTTGACATAGGCTATATTATATTTTCAAAAAATGAGGTATCCTTACTAAAACTGTAAAACTCCAATAATGTAACTTAAGGTGTACAAGGTACGTAACAGATTACGGCGTAAAAATAATCAACCCGTGCGAATCCGGAGCTGTTCAACCAGTATTAGTTAGATAAGTACTTAAGTAGCAAATAAAAGCTCCAATCGACACCATGTTTACGCGTAAACTCAATAGTTATGCCGTAGTATATGGGGCGATAACGGTGCTCTCCGTTAATTTATGCGCCTGCGCTAGTCGGTCCACCGGCCACGGAGCAAGCTGGCGTCCTTGACTGTTCTAAGGTTTATCTTCTTAATACAGTTACGCTGTGACCACACTACCGTTACCATTTAGGTAGCCCGTATTACCCCAACTAACTCCCAGCGACTCGATATCGAACACGCATGCATTGTTATTCTATTGCTATCTCAAATGTTGATATTCCAGAAGTTAAGGTGGTAGAAATTTTCTGCTAAGTTCGTCTAGGTAGGTTACCGTTTTGCCAGCTATTCTGCCGCAAAGCCCAAGCAGTAGTGAGCAAGCCCTACGGTGTTCCGGTTTGAAGGGCATTGTAGCTAATGAAATTACTGGGCAAATATACTTTATGACCTGATTACACAGTCTATTAATCTTATCGCTAGACTGTGTGATGTCTCAGGATAACCTGCGGAGTGTCACGCGAAATTTATTATTTTAAAGTTCCGATTGTCAGGGCAACTATTATGGGCGGCCGTGTCACTTAACATCAGGTGAACGACAAGCTCGTCACGTCATTCGTTCTCATAAAAAAAGAAAGTTAATTATGGCACTAACCCCCAATTTCTCTCGACTTAAAATACAGAACGCCAATTCAGTATTTTTAACTTGACATGGGTTTAATTTTAACAAACGAATTACCAATTTATCTAGAGCTGGGTGCCTTATTATCGGCTGGGTGCCTTATTCTCGGCTGGGTGCCTTATTGACGGCTGGGTGCCTTATTGTCGGTTGGATGCCTTATGCGCCTGCCCTCCCGCCCGGTGACGCTGTAAAGGTCGGTAGAGTCCAACAACATCAGCCCGTTCAAAAAAAATGCCAGCCGCCATAAAAATGCCATATTAATTGCCATTATTTATGACTTCTATAGCAGTATCGTCTGCTCAGCGTAATCCACAGATTAATTTGTAAAAGAATAATTAGAATCACAAGCGGGATTTGAACCCGCATCTATCCATCCCTGAAGCCGACTATGCTGTCTACCTCGGATATTATGCCTTACATAAGCTACCGGGACAAGTGGTCTCGTGTTCGAATCTTTCCTTCACCTTTTACAACCAACATACGGGGGGTCTAATGTTTCGTTTACAAATTAATCTGTTGATTTCCATTTCTTTTAAATATGGCTTTTTGCGTGCAGGTGAAACCGTTTGCTTTACAAAAGTTTCATAAGGATATATTTTAAAATTCAATGGATGAATCCATAAACGGCGGGCAATAAGCAATATTATCTGTGCCCTTGACAAAGCCACGAGCTTCCTCATTATTTCCTTACATCTTACCATATATTAATATATACATTTTTCAACCGCAACCACTTCAAAACCTCCGACACAAAGTGAAACCGAGTCATGAATAATACAAAGTGTAATACGCGCCGGTCAAACAAGTCATAGAGAGAAAGTTTACATGTCCTAGGCATTGTTGCTGCCTAACTAAATACTATACTGTTACGTCACCCACCAACAATTAAACTTCTCATGCTCCTGTATTCACCATCGGCTGGCAACAAAGATAACGTCACGTAAACCCATTCACGATTGACAAGGCATGCTGCTATGCGGCATTGGGCAGCATGGTAGTATTGTATTTTAATCGTATAGTATGAGAATTTCTTCCACATTAGAATTACAGTGAATGATAGAGCTCTTAGAATTAGCAAGTTGAAATGGCAATGGGCATCGTAGAACTGACAACCGATGGGGAAGAACAGTTCTCGAATGATGGCCACGAACCGGAAGCCCCAGGGTAGGCCCCCCACTAGGGGGACCGACGACCTGGTGAAAACCGCGGAGAGCCGATTGATGCAGTTGGCAAGCAGCCGCTTAAAGTGGCGCTCTGTAGGGTAGGCATATGTTCAGCAGTGAACGTCTAGAGACTGTTAATGACGATGAGAATTTATTTCTGTCTCTAACCAAGCGTTTTTGGTGTTTATTGGGTAAGTAATAATTGGGTTCATTTCAGCTGAGATTATAAGTAAAGTGCAACTGAGATTCGTAACCAAACTGTTTAACGGGACAGGAAACAAGAAACAGGACATTTATACAATCTACAAGACGACTTACTCTAAAAACTCTAGCACAAGTTCTGAAGGACTCTGCGATTTCCCTAAAGACCCTCAATGGTGAATGCTAATTAAATTACGCTCCACAATAAACTGCAAGCTAACACCTATGATAGTAGACATCATGTGCGAGTGCCAGCGTTTGAGCTAGCTTTTTTCAAAGGTTCCCAAGGGAAGAAGTAAACTCCTATGGGAAGCGACGAAGCATTATAAGTACTTTCCCACAGGCGTTAATTGTAATCAAATATAAATTAACAACACATTTCTTTGCCGATGTCGAAACTTGACGCGTCTCTACTTCGTAGTAGGCCTACACATAATTCAGAAATACTTAATTGGTCATACATAGTGATTATTAATTTTGGGCCATAACTTTACAACAGTAAATAAACTTGATCTAGCAGTAGGTATATACTTATCTACTTACCTATAGGTAGGAAGTAAAGACCTCATTAAATACGTGGGCTTTCTTTAATGAATGAACGGTATCTTTACCGTGTCCATTCTATTATGGATTTGTCAAATATACCTCTATTATTATACTACTGTTAACCGATGATAAACACTAGCCTAACAAGAATCTAACCTATTCCGGCCTTTGACCCGATACATTTATCAAATCTATGGGTATACTTATCGAGATAAATGTGGTTGAGTCATTGAGTACGAGTATAATATTCCAAGTTGAACGACTGACAAAAAAAAGTTTGACAATAATCTCACTTTTTTAAATATCTTCTTTTGTGACTGGCCCGGTCATGATAGTTCAGTTGGTAAGAAGTTCTTCCTTCTGATTGAACTATAGGTGTAGGTTCGATTCCTACCCAGGACAAACATTTTGCGTGATGGACATAGGTGTTTGTTTTGTGTCTGTTATATTGTATTATATGTATGTATTTACAAAATAAAAAGTATCGAAAGTATTGTGTCAGTTATCTGGTTCCCATAGTACAAGCTTGCTTATGTCCGGGGTTAGACGGTTTTTGAGATGTTTACGTATAGGCCCAGATAATATAGGTAAGTATTCTATCAACTATCTTAAAAGATAGGTAGAGTACGTAGAGTAGATAAATTTATACCTTTGGTGTATTTTAAAAATCTTATTACGTACCTAGGTAATAAGAAGAAACCAACCAGTTATAGCCAGTTAATGATATTAGTTGTTCATCTACATAGTTATGTATTTATGTTATATAGATTAAGTCATCATCATCATAATCAACAGCCTGAAGACGCCCACTGCTGAACATAGGGCTCCTCCAGGGTCCCTGAGGAAGGCCTATGTCCCTGAGCCAGGGAGCGCCACTTTGGAGCGGCTGCTCGCCTCCTGCATCCTCATACATATCATATAGGTTGTGTACATGGATGAAATAAAAAGGTCCATGGTTGTGTATATGTGTATAAGTTATTTTTTTAATAAATCTAATTATGAAACTACAATTTATACTTATGTGATGAACACAAACATATTTAAATAAAAAAAATCCCTTTTTAAAATACTAATTTATTCTTTGATTAATTTCTATAATGTAAATAAGTGTGTTGTTGTCTGGATCTTGCATTGCAAATCAAACTTAGTACAGTCAGTTGTAGAATTTTTGTACAACAAACTGACAGTTAACATCTGAAGCTGTCAATTTAACTGCCACTCTAAACATGGTTTAAAAATGTAGTCAACAATTCGGCCACGTCCTCTATTCAGTTAGAGTAACATACTGACCTAAAACGCACCCTATTTATAGTGAAAGCAACTCACTTGTGAAGAAGGATCCGACCGAGTATAGGTCATCCTGACAACGGCCAGGCGAGACCGCCAACAAAAGCAGCAGGACCACTGGCACTGTCATGGTGGCACTGTCAAACTGTCACTATCACTGTCAGACGGGCAGCGGCATTGCGTGCGCTATCAGATGAGTGTACGGTCGTACTGCCGGTGAAAGAAGAAAGGTGTTTGGGCGAGCGCGATGAAAGGCAATGATTATGTGGGGGCTTGCAGAAGTATGGCTTGCCTATAAGAAAGCGTCTTCTATAAGGCTATCAATTATATCCAGGTTTTAACGTATTCGCTATTTAAACACCGGACAATTACTGATTAATGTTCGCTTTGTATGTACCCAAACTAAAAACCCTTCCCATCCTTTTTAGGATGTCCTAAAATAATAGAAAACTCTTTGTCACAGGCTATTTTTATAAGACCGCAGTGAAACTTGTATAAGTACTTAGATACAAAAATTATTGGTATGGTTTTTAAAAAAATATCTGCACACATAAACTTAACGAATGACAGTACAACTTACTATTTATTTTTCCTATGGTTTAAGCGCACTTTTACAATTTCTCTTTTAGGTGAACCTATAATAAGTTACTATTGAAGTATAGATCAAATTAAGCAACGTTCGCTGCGGTCACTGCTATGATGGGTGACCGCTACAGAAAAAAGTTGGTATTAACAAATAAGCGCTACCGTGCTTCGGAGGGCACGTTAAGCCGTCGGTCCCGGCTGTTGTCGCAAGACAATAGTCGTTAAGCCAAGTCAGAAGCCTTCAGGCGGCCTAAAAATTCTGACACCAAAGCTGACCACTTGTAAGTTCATGGTACGAATTCGAACAATATTATTGTAACCTTGAAATAATAATGCCATGAAACATTGTGGTTTTGTATTAGTTTGCGGTAGCCCAGCTGGGCCTGAAGTCTGCTATTTCAATTGTGTCATAATGGTTCATGAATGGTGCCATAATGACAGGTTTTGACACTAATGGTAGTCTACTTATGGTTTGTAGACTAACGTTAGTGTCAAAATCTGTTATTATGGTACCATTCATGAACCATTATGACACAATTACACATGAAGCAAAAGTGTCGGGCGCTCTCATTTGACGTGTAATTTTACTAGCTTACACACTACTGTTTGGTTGCACATTATAATAGTAGTAGGCGTAGTAGCACCACCACACCACCACCACCACTACCACCACTACCACACACTAGTGCTATGGTGCTAATGGTAACACTATGGACCACCATCAGCTTATAATATTGTATGCCTATAAATCATGAAGACTACCTAACACACCTAAACAAAAACTTCTGTAAGCCACAATCTTTGACCAAACCACCACACGGCGTACAGGTTCGCGACCAAACGGTTTGGTTCAACTTATTAGTAGCAACTTTTTACTAATCTGAGTATAGGAATGATTCTTTAAAGTGTAAACCACACTTTAGGTATATCTATAAAGATATAATATATAATAATACTATTCTATTCTGTTCTTCTTCTAGCTACGAAACAATCACGGACGCTCCATCCACACAGACACGCCCAATGGTTTAACCGCGTCGAACCACTCGATTTTTACACTGATGTAAATGGCATATCGTGCCTGGACAATACTGATGAGCTGCAAGATGTCGACACTGATACATGTGATAGTCTTAATGATTTTATTCAATTATTGAGAGACATTGACGTACCTAGGAATAATTTCCTGGAAAATTAAGCATTAAACAAGACTTCTTGATTAAAATAGTAATTATAAACGCTTGTTGATTATCAAAATGCCTTTGGAATGGGTGATCTTCTTTATTCTTAGCCTACGTAGGTAACGCCTGCACACTAAGTGCACAGCATACCTACGTACTTTACGAATCACTACCTAAGTACATTATTTATCCTAAACTACTAAACCTATCATTTTTACGAGTTTTAATAAAATTGATAAATCTATTTTCTTTCTTAACCTTTACTGTCCCACTGCTGGGCAAAGGTCTCCGCCATATCCTTTAAGATATCGTGGTCCCCCGCAATCTCAGATCACTGCTCTAGGTCATCACGCCATCTTTTTTGGGCCTCGGCGGCGTCGCCCGTCTTCAGGTACCCACTCCGTGATGATCCTTGCCCAGAGATCTAGGTGCATCCGGCTTACGTGTCCTGCCCACTCCCATTTCAATCTAGTCATTGGAGTTTTAGTAAGGATCTAAAAATATAATATAGCTATGTCACCCAAGGATAACTGTAGCTTCTCAACAGTGAGTTTATCAAACCAGTTCAGTAGTTTCGGAGCCTATCAAATGCAAACAAGCAAACAAACAATCAATCAAATCTCACCTCTTTATAATATTGTTATAGCAGATTTATACAAAGTGACCTTGAATTGGTATGTTATCCCGAAATGGGGGGACCAGAACCATGATACTCAACAAGTTGTGAGAGCCTTACTTGAAACTGGGTGTTTCCAAACTTCCATGGTAAAAATTAATCCACTCGCAAAATTCAACCACCCAGCTGCACTAAGGCTATCTTCGAACGTAAACTTTACATGGCATTTCTTCAATGAAAAACTATTAATTTAGTAAAGTCGTAGAAGAAACACTGTCTACCTTGGGGAGGTTCAGAATTTACCCCCTTTCGGGATAACATACTAATTCAAGGTCACCGTGTAGATGTATGTCATAGATTTAAGGTATTAGGTACGTTACTATATAGAGTAAAGCAGGAATCCTGAAAAGAAACTACGATTGTAAATCTTCTTATTTATTAAGTAAAAAATATACATTTGTTATAATTAAAATAACAATACTTTCTATTAATATTTCGGAACAAGATCTTACGTAGGATTTTATGATTTAAATTATAAGCATTAAGTTTCTTTATTAGGATAAGTCAGCCAGACCGACATCGTGTACCTCATCATCATCATCATTAACAGCCCGAAGACGTTTACTGCTGAACATAGGCCTCCCCCAAGAGCGCCACCTTGAGCGGCCACTCGCCTCCTGCATCCATCGTCTCCCCGCGGTTTTCACCAGATCGTCGGTTCACTGACGTGTACCTACTTATATGTAACTAGAGCGCGCCGCGCGGTTTCACTGGTTTTTACCCGTTTTTCTACACGAAATCTAAATTTTCCGGGATGAAAAGTAAATATATGGTACAAACTGGCGTAAATAACATGTTCGTATGTTTTAAGTTTATATCTTTCTTTGTCTAATGAGTATGAATCAAGCCTATTTTGGTCTCTCAACGTTCGTACAAACTTTGCTTAGTTTGGGGCTAGATGGCGCGGTGTGAAATGACCACACATATTTATTTTGAATGATTAGCTTCCTACACCTAGTAGGCAGCCTACGCTGCGTTTCCGGTTCGTGGTCGCCACTGAAGAACCTTTCTTCCTAATAAGTTGTCAATAACTTTTATTTATTAATAGAATAAAGTTGTACTATATCAACTATAAACCAATAATCTTAATTTATCAGTCGAAGTTATTTTTTACATTTTATTGCGAGACCTATATTTCAAAAAATATTTACATTTAACAGAAAACTAAGCGATAAGTCAACACTTTTATACAGGGTGGCTGGTTGAACACAGAAAATACTCAAAGATATGATGAATCGTGGTCACATGTAACAAATAAAAAAATAAAATCTACAAAATACCAATAAACAACAACGAAAAACTTATGTAAAAGAATGTCCTAAGACTCATGAAAGTGTGGACACAGCGCGGTTTCGTACGGCGCGGGTGGCATACTCCTACATAAGCTTTGGCGAAGGCGACTGTTTCAATACGCACGGCGTAAATGACCACACTTATTGTTTTTCCGAGATATTTGATTCAAAAACTATAGGGCAAGCGGTTCACAAGCGTGAGTTTGTAGCGAAGGTGACCTATGGTAAGAGTTGCCGTTTTTAGGGTTCCGTACCCCAAGGGTAAAACGGACCTTATTACTAAGGCTCCGCTCTCCGCCCGTCTCTCACCCAGCTGTAAGTCTAGAGCCATGATAGACAGTTGAAATTTTCGTAGATGATGTATTTCTATTGCCGCTATTACAACAAATACTAAAAAACAGAACATAATAAATATTTAAGGGGGCTTCTAATCTCCCATACAAGAAACGTGTTTTATTGCTTATTTTTCTTTTTTTGTTGCTCTGTTGGCTGGACTGCAAGCAGGCCTTGAGAGTAAGTTTGTAGCGAAGGTGACCTGTGGTAGAAGTTGGCAATTTTTTATCAATATGTTCAGCGTTCAACCAGTCGGCAATAACATTATTATTTAAACAAAAAAATCTTATAAAATAGATGAAACTATTAGCTCAGCGGTGATGGGGTCAGTAACACATTTGTTAGGTCAAGGATTCAAAATTATCTGCATTTGAGGCGTTCTCCTGTGGAAACTTAATTTTCCAGTACAAATACTAAAGCTCGTTTTAGTTCCGACGATGCTTCAATTTTGCAAATAAAAAATTTGAATCTGAATTTTATTCAAATTGGTTGTCGTTTGGCGCGAAACACACGCCAATAAACAACTACACATGAATTTTTTTTTCCCTCTTCCACTAATGTGTTTAAGTGCAGAGGGAATGAGACAGTTATAGAAATGTTTGCTCTATCCAGTTCTTTCCTTTATTGAATCGAAAGTATAACGATACTGACAAATTCGTAAGTAAATTCACTCCTGCCCGGCTAGCATACGCACTACGACAAAATTTTCTTGTGAGAGACCGTGACAAGATTATGGTAGTACTTAGTACCCAATGATTACAAAAGCCCGTTGATAACTCGTGAACATAATTTCTCCTACAAACACGACTCAGATGCGCGGGCAGGAGGCGAAGTAGCAAAACGAGACAGTCATACGAAATTACAAAGAACAGAGCGGGATGGAAAAAAAGACACATTGGGTTTCCCGTTTCTTCGCAGGGGTTTAGCGGTTGAAATACACCACTAATTTTCGTATGAGGGGAAGTTGTATCATTGGTCAACTGGATTTATAGTCAATGTTAGTACCTAACAGTGGTATTCATAAACAAAGGTTGAAAAACCCCCAAAATCTATCATTCCACTTTTACGTAGAGGTGAAATGCTGAATCGTTCTTCTTTCACTTTCATAAACAATCGCTGGAGAAACCCCTAACTGAAAAGCATTTTAATTAAATACTCTACGATTTCAATCAAGTTGTCTTTGAAAATTCTGTCGAGTGTCATTTTGACGCGACTTTTGAACTATCAAAAGTCGCGCCAAAATGTCACCCATCATGCCAGATTGGGGGCTGCTTTTGTTTATGAAATGCATAAAGCTAGAATTTGCCGCACAGCGCCTGATTCATCCTCTAGAGGAGCCCCCGCCTCGACTATGAATTCCAGTGTATGTGTGTCGCAATCAACAGCGACCAGTTTTCTCGCTGTACGCATGCTTGAGGGTCTTGCATCCTTATCTGTTCTGTATCAACACGTTTCTTTGAAGGAAAACAGATTATCAAATGAATTTTTTTTATATGTCAACAAGCAACATGTCATTAGAACTTAACAACTAAAAACCTTAACAACAAAAAAATCTGGCCTTAAAACTAAATCACGGTTAAAGCCCACCTTGGACCAACCAGAGTTTAAATTTAACATATGCTGCCATAGCTCAGTTGGAATAGCGTCTAACTCAACAAAGGCGCGAGTTCAAATCCCACTAACTGCTAATTTTATTCGTTTGTAAGTACGTCTTGTTTCATTCACACATTTTAATATTTCATATGCTTGTCTCTTTCGTTTACTAAAATAACTTAGTGTTAGGTAACTCTAGTTAGTGCAGTTCAAGTTTCAATTGCAGGATTATCTGCACTAATGTTTGACAGCTTTTAAGTTCAAACTTATCTCTCTAGGACCTAGACTAGAAAAATAATACAAGGTGACCTTGAATTGGCGAAAATAGGCTTAGCGCAGCTGGGGGTTGAACTTCGTCCTTGACCGAGTGCACATAAATGAGTTTAACAACCTGTGTTGAGTCATGAATTTATAGCATCTTGTTAACTCTAGTAGCGATCGCACGTGCAATTTTGCGAGTGGATTTATTTTTTACCATGGAGGTTTGGAAACACCCAGTTTCAAGTAAGACTCTCACAACTTGTAGGGTATCATGGTCCCAGTCCTCCCATTTCGGGATAACATACCAATTGAAGGTCACCTTGTATAAGTATGAACTTAAAGAGAACTGAAAGATCTGCCCTTAACTTATAAACTAGTCTCCCCAAGTATATCAATCCGATGATAATTTAGGGACGAAATTCTCACTTATACTTAATTTTCTTGTTAATTCACACTTATTAACACTGTTTCTGGCATTTTGTCTGAATCACTTCACTTAGTATATTTCACCACCAATGTTATTAGTTTTGCTTGATGCCATTTACGTATACAACTTTTTATAATGTGAGGTTTCTTGGTTAATAAATTACAAAATCCACAACAGGAATGCAGCCATATCTGGGCCCTTATTCCGTATCGATTCCTTACTTCGAAACCATGCCAATTCCTTGTCTTACATAAGAAATCTCAAAACTCTATTCTCTATGAAACGAAAACCAAACCGAGCGAAATGAATTTGGAATTGTCGCGACTTGAACTGTCAAAAATCATGTTTTACCGAGACGCGTTCCGAAACATCAACACATCAAAAGATATGACCACTTATGTCAATATATTTTAATAGATAACTTTAATGTAAAGTGAAGGTATTCCTAACGCTGTGATACGATTTGAACAAGACACGCACGATAACGACGTGGTTTCGTATCATGTGGAATCTGTGTTTTCATAGAGAATAATGGCCCTGAGTTTTAAGCGATATTAGCGCCTCTAACGGAATTATCGGTAACTAATTTTGACAGCTTGTAATGGCGATAGACGGTTCACACGTGTCTTAGAGTATATTATTATAACCTTCATAGAGAGATCAACAAAATGATAATATATTTGTACTGCTCTAACGTATCGCCAAGTCAGTGGCGAAGGACAGAAACAAACATATACTAATTAGCTACGCATGCGATAATCACCGTACCATTTTTTCGACTCGAGTCAACTGTTTTTTTTTTCTATACAAATCTGTCAGTTTTGTTCACTTCAAAAAGGTCCACATCATTCAGTCTTCCATAAAAATGGTACGCTATATCTATACTCTAAGGACAAACATTACAAAAATATATTTGACTTCAGTTATAGACGATAATCACGTTCTGGTCATAGCTGCGGCCTTAAACTTGGTTTACGAACATGATCAAAATGTGTCGTTTTGTCGATTTACATCAGACAGATGTACATCTGGATCAAAACAACATTTAAGCCCGTTTACTCAGAACTTAGTTCTATTGAACTCGTTTTTTGATACGAACGGTGAAATTGGCCCTTCTCACATGACAGAAATGATTTTATCACAGCATTAATTTTAACGCCATCTACCGGCAATTTACTCCAAACAACGAACCAGAATTTGGCTGCATTCTTGTTGTACATTCAGTGTTTTATTATATCTAGCCAGTTCACCGGAACCGGCTGGTGCTTCGTTAATCAAAGTCCATCGCGTGCCTCATGTACTCGTCCAGCTCTTTGTCGAGAGCTGCCTTGGTTCCCGCCATGTACTGTTCTAGTTCTGCATCCAGCTCTTCCTTGGTTGGAACTGGCTTGGGAGTCTGATTGCGCAGTATACCACCTGGGGACAAGGGTTAATATTATTGTTGTGATGTTATTAAAAAATATTATTAAAACATTATTTTACTATTGAAATTCTCATGAGTGTGATTCATTTTAAATATTATTCACGACACGATATTCACGAGGTATGGTTGGTTAAATAATATATATTATCTAAAATTAACAAACTGGTAATATTTCTTTTTTAGGTTTCCGTACCCATAGGATAAAGCGAACCCTATTACTAACGCCCACTGTTCATCTGTCTGTCACCAGGCTGATGGAACCATGATAGTTAGACAGTTGAAATTTTCACAGATGATGTATTTTCTGTTGCTGCTATAACAATAAATACTAAAAAACAGAATAAAATAAATATTTAAGGGGGCTCCCATACAAATAGAAAGAAAAGAAGATATTAATGTTCGTTGTGTGTCTGATATTGTATATCAAAGTACTTAATTAAGCATCCCTGCACTTACTGGACCGACAACCTGGTGAAAACCGAGGGGAGCCGAAGGATGCAGGAGACGAGCAGCCGCATAAAATGGCGATCCGGGGAGGCCTATGTTCAGCAGTGGACCTCTTCAGGCTGTTGATGAAGATGATGATGATGATGATGAATTGAGCATGTATTTATGTAAGTATTCTATGAGGTATCAGGTTCCCTTAGCGTTGCTTAATTTAGATGGCGCTGTATGTAATGTCTACACCTTATTTAGTCCCCTTGAAGGGACAGCATGAGACAAACAGGACTAACCCTTCTATGATTCTAATGTTGTCAACCACCACACCACGGACAGCCTCCGTGGTGTGGTGGTTTAGCAGGTCGGCCCATAACCCGGAGGCGGCGGGTTCCATTCCCACAAAAAGGCAAGTTGTGCACGAAAAAAAACGCAATTACTGGTTCTGTGTCTGGGTGTTGTGGGAGCATGGTCCTTGTAGTTCCTGGGTCCCTAGATACAGGGAATCCTAGTTAGGGTCCAGGATCCATGTATGTGATCATTGGGCGTTAAAAAAAAATGTCTATGTGTATATATATTTCCACCGTTGAGCTAGCCACCAAAGCCTGTAAAGACCGTGGGGTAAGTATCTCACCTCTCCCTCGCCCCCGTCGCCAGGGCGCCCCGCGCGGCTGCAAGGGCGGAGCCCCGGCGCTCCGGCGCAGGCCGCGACGGCCGGAGCCCTGCGCAGGCCTTCCGCGGCCCCGAGCCTCCGTCACGCGAGTCACGCGACCGCGGTGCGCTCGACCTCTGTGGAATACGTAGAATACATGTTTCATCACATTGACTATAAATCCAGTTGACCAACGATACAACTTCCTCTCGACGTAAATAAGTAGTGTATTTCAACTGCTAATCCTACGAGAGGAAGCGGGACACTCAATGTGTTTTTAGTTCCATACAGCTCTGTTCTTTGTAATTTCGTATGACTTTGTCTCGTTTTGTTACCTCGCCCCCTGCCCCCGTAGGTGAGTCGTTTTTGTAGGAGAAATTATGTTCACGAGCTATCAACGGGCTTTTATGATCTTTGTTTCATCATCAACCGGGCGTGTGGCGACCACGAACCGGAAGACGCAGCGAAAACCCCCCACTAGGTGCACCGACGATCAAAACCAAGGGAGGCTGATAGATGCAGGAGGCAAGCAGCCACTCAGTTGGGCTCTTCAGGCCTCCGCCTATGTTCATACAAATGACAAAAATAAAATAAAAGTAACAGTATTCACTAAATACTTAATTCAGTTTCCATACAGTGCGGTTATTCTGTATCGATTCCTTACTTCGAAACCACACGAATTCCTTGTCTTACATAAGAAATCTATAAAACGAAAACAAAACCGCGCGAAATGAATTTGGAATTGGCGCGATTTGAACTGTCAAAAATAATATGTTTTACTGAGACGTGTTCCGAAACATCAACATATCAAAAGATATGACCACTTATATCAATATATTTTATTCAAAATAAAGATTAATTTAATTTAAAGTGAAGGTTTATCTAACGCTGTGACACGATATCAACAAGACACGATAACGACGTGGTTTCGAGTCGTGTGGAATCTGTGTTTTCATAGAGAATAACCGCCCTGGTGTCAATTTATTTTACATAATTATTTCAAGCTTAAGTGGGACAGGGGAGGACACGTTTGTCGAATGTCAAACGACCTATGGGCGAATCCACCACCGACTGGGTTCCTTTGGGAGTTAAACGGCCGCGATGCCGGCCTTGACGGCGGGCGGTGGAAGGACGAGTTGAACGCTTATGCGAAGGATTGGCCCACACAGGCATTAGACCGTAAAAATTAAAAAGAGGGAAGTGAGGCTTTTTTCTAGCAGTAGGACAATATGGGCTAATATAATAAATATTACAAATTTTTCGAAGCTACATATTTATTGATTAAAATAACCAAAGGTTCCTACCTGTTCCCTCGGGCTCTGCCCCCGCCCCGGGCGCCGCGGCCGGGCTGCACGCCGCGGAGCCAGAACCCTCGCGACTTCACGCTGCCTGCAGCACTGTACACGGACCCATTCATACTGCTGCGACTGCTGCTATGGGGAATATCAATGGTAAATCAATGGTGATGGGAAGTTAAACATACACAAACAACTAGTAGATTCAATAGGTACTTGACTGATATAATTTTATTGCATAAATAAATAAAGTTCCTGTGATATAGTGCGAGCTAAACTCAAAACTCTTTTTGTAAATATGTTGTGTAAGCTCTCCAGCTTGTTGTTGAAGATATTAAGAGGTGGTAATGACATTTTCTGGTAGCCTGTCCCAGTTGTAAGTTACACCAAAACACTCTTTTTTTATTATTTCATTGTGCACATTATATTCCCCACCTGAGATTCCCGTTAGACCGTATCCACCTCTGCTCCTTAATAAACCCATTTTGATTCATGTCTCCAAAACTGTTAGATCTTCCTTTCCGAAGCCCTGGTATTCCTCGAAGGCTGCCTTCACTGCCGGAACGATGGAGTCCGCCCCTTCCTCTTCCTCGGCTGCGGGTTTGCATGCCGCGAACTGGCTAGAAGAAAATTTTTAATACATCAGTTTTCTGTAATTTAGATTTTGCAAAATATCATCATCATCAGCCTGAAGACATATGCTGCTGAACATAGGCCTACTCCAAAGAGCGCCATTTTGAGCGGCTACTTGCCTCCTGCATCCATTGGCTCTCTGGCCAGGCTGTTGGTCCACCTAGTGGGGGGCCATCTTCCAGCTGCATCTTCCGATTCCAGTTGCAGTAAAATATGTAATATGTCCAGATATTAATTAAAATGCATTATTAATTACGAATCGTGTATTGAGCTATGTAGCTAGACTGAGGAGTGGGTATGTCAACAACTATACTAAACTACCCACTTAATCTACATTATTATGACAACAAAGTAAACAAGTACCCTCTAATCTACCCTAACATTCTAGTTACTGACAAGTACAATATATACATATGACATACCTCCCCCCTAAGTATGATAAGAGCTAATCATCATAAATACATTTACATAACAAACTTAAGTTACAACACACAGCTTCAACATAAATATAGATTGTCCTGTGGCCGTTGATATGGAGTTTTGGAATGTAAATCCATCTTATGTTTTATTTTTCCTGGTGCAGATGAGGGCCTGGGACATCTGATGGTGGTATCCCTATATATCTGCCCATTTGTCAGCATCTGGAATCTCTATTATGATTTCAGACTCTTGACTATCTGATGCATTTCTGTCTCTACCATCTGTCTCTACTGGCTGTGTCAATTGTTCTGTGACTGCACCTCCACCTTCTCTCTCTCCCTCCTCTGGCCTTGACTCTGTAGATTTCTTTTTAATTATTTGGTCGATATGACGATTAATCATATTGCCATCATGCGTGCGAATCTTGTAGCTTGATGGGCCGTTTTTGTCACATACTTGGCCAGGTAACCATCTTGGACCGACTGTACCATAATTTCGATACATGACATTCTGCCCCATGATAGTCTCTCTCGTTTTTTTATCATTGTTATTGTTAATCTGTTTTTCAGTCTTCTTGTGTTGCAGGTTATCTGGGTGGATAGTATCTAGCAATGTGTGTAGTCGTCGGTTCTTCAGTAATTCGGCGTTTTATTCGTTGTAGTACATGGTGTTACCCGAAGTCCTAGAAGCAGATTTGGGATTCTAACATCCCACGCTAGGTCGTCCATTTTCCGCAGTTTGTCCTTTACAGTCTGCACCATACGTTCAGCCAACCGTTCAGACAATATGCTTGTACCAAAAAAATTATATTGGTCATTTTTCCAAATGCTTTTTGATTGCAAAAACTTGGTTCATCACACACTCCACAACATCTGCCTATACTTGACCTCTGTTGGATGCACGCCTCTTCCCACCCAGTGATGCTTTTTTTTATGAGAATGAATGATGTGACCAGCTAGTTACTGGTGTTAAGCGACATGGCCACCCATAACAGTTGCAGTTTCACTTGGGATATGTAATAATGTTTTGGATGACACTGCACTGCACATGTTATTCAAAGACATCACACAGTCTAGTAATCAAGTTACTGGACTATGAGATCAGGTCACAGTCTCATTTGCCCAGTAATCTCACTTTTAATATGGCAGACTCACATTAGCCTCAAGGTTAGTCATGGAGACCTAAGATATATATGATAAAGGTAATGGTTGGTAGACAGCAACAGAAATAGTGAATTTAAAAAGAAAGGAAGGCCTCTCCTATAGCATGCCACTGATGATGGTCTTCAGTTCTCTCCACCCAGATTCTTAACTGTGAGCTAGTTTTTATTTGATTTATTTACAAATAGTAATGTACATATTATAGTTTTTCTCATAATCACCATGAATGCGTAATTTGGATAGTGTTGGTATAAAAAAAGGAATGCTGCTGTCAATTTGAAGAAACATTGTATGATTGAAAAGTTTAAAACTTGAGCTATTGCCTTAAAGCCACCGGCTGAAAGACATTGACTGCTGTTGTTGGTTCTTTTCTGTTTACACACCTGTAAGGAACCACAACACACATATCACAACACACACACACACACACACACACACACACACACACACACACACACACAACTCACATAACTCACATAACTCACATATGTAAATAGAAGGAAAATAACTCACTCTTTGTGCCTGATATTCCAGTTGATTGGCGATCGCTTCGATTAAAGCCTGATTCGTTTGGCTCCGAGTCCTGGCGAAGAACGGATTTCGTTTCCCGCGACGACTGGCTGACGCCTGTGCCAGCATAGTAAACCGCTGGTGCATAGTCATGCCTGTATTGTGCAGGCCATGCAGCTTCTCAACCTCTCCCATTGTAATTGTAAATGTAAAATCAGCACGAGCGAGGGAACCACAAACAAGCCGATTGCCGACTTAACCTCAAAAATAATTCTATGTTGATGCGTATACCATACGCAGTTTTTATCACACAGTATTTTCAAGAAATAGATATCGCCATAGCATGTCTCTCAAAATAGTATAGTAATTTATAAAAGCTGAGCTGACGCAAAGTTTGTATCTCCTCCTATCTCCTATCTCCTATAGGACAGTTAGTTAGTCTTTGGTTTGTATCTCTGCAAAGTTTTATTTTTCAGTTTTTACCAATGTACTCTGTGGTCAGGGTTTCCAGATTGAGTTTTCAACTTTTCAGTTTCCCCATAGGTGACAAAAAAATTCCCCAAAATGATACAATTTCTCCGACTTTTCCCCAAATATTTTGAAACTACCTGCGAAAACATTTTGGTGATTATACACTTTATACAGGGTGTTTGGTAGAGGGTTAGCCAAACATGGTGTGCGTGGTGATCTTCTTGGAAACTACAAGTTCGCGTAAAAGCCATTAGGTGTTAAATTTTTTTTTAATTCGTTGAATAGTATTAGAATTTGAGAGAATGAGAATTTTCTGAAACTATGACGCCTATAAAGATATTATAGTCCTCAAAATTTTAGCAACCAACGTGATTCAAACCCACGCCCTCCAACTCACCGGATTGGACGCTCTACCAACTAAGGTATGGTCATTCGACCGCTAGCTACAAAAATCTTACCGTAAAATAAATCTTATGTATAAATAATAAATAATGATTTTTTAAAGTGTGGTTTACACTTTAATAAATCATTCCTATGACGCCTATGTCCACAATTTTTTTCCTTGATGTTTCTGCTCTCATTGTATTGTTAATTAATGATCACAAATGTATATTTGCTTAGTAGAGCAAATCTACATTTGTGCACTTTTAGATCCTTACTCATCCTTACTCATCACTGGCAACACACGTATAAAAATGTTACAAACGTTATTTCATATAATGTGTTTCAATATACTTTTACTAGGATGGGTCATCATCATCATCATCATCATCATCATCATCATTAACAGCCCGAAGACCACAACTGCTGAACATAGGCCTTCCCCATAGAGTGCCACCTTGAGCGGCCACTCGCCTCCTGCGTCGGTCCACCAAGTGGGGGCCGGCCTAAGCTGCGTCTTCTGGTTCTACGAATATCTAATTTTCTTTATTGTATTAAAACTAAAAAGTATCGAAATTCTGCAGCACTGTTTGGTTAGGTTTATTATATATCGATATATTGTGTAATAGGGGTCACTTCCCTACTCACGCATACTAATGCATATTTAAATATTCACACCAACAGAAAATCGAGTATCGAGTTTAGTATCCTATCCTTATTTTATGCAAGGTATATACTCAAATGGCTTTCTATCGACAAATCGTCTCTCTCTCTCTCTCTCTAGGAACATATTTGTTACTAGAACAAGTATCGATATGAGTCCTACTAGGTATCTGATATACTAAACCAGATCTAATTGGCAAAACTTACTGTTAGAAACAGAATAGATCACCTAATTTTGGGAAAACGCCACTTGTGAGGTCGCAGATCTGAAGCCCGAACTCACCAGGAACACTAGGATTTAATAGAGTACCAAGACTGTAGAACACTATTCATCCTTCTTGCTACGTTTTCCTCAGTGCTGACCCTCTCCATAGATCACTTTGTCTCTGACGATTACACGCCATCGTGGTCGGTTCTCAGCGGCGTGCATGGCTTCGTGTACTTTGATGTCGAGTGTGGTGCGGATTTGGTCAGACCAGCGCAATGGACTTCGTCCACGGGGCCTTTTCCCTTCCAATTTGCCTGTGATGATCAACTTCTCCAGGTTGGCACTTTTCTTCCGAGATATGTGGCCAAAATACTCAAGAACTCGTTGGAGGCAGGTTGAAGATAGCCTAGAGGTCACTCTGAGCTCCTTGAGTATTGACACATTTGTCCTTTTCGCTGTCCAGGGGATGCGCAACATTCTCCTCCAGCACCACATCTCGAAGGCGTCCAAACGTCTACGGTCATTCGCTCTTAGAGTTAACGTTTCTGCACCATTAGTGGAGAGAACACTATTAGTAGAGTATAAACCCTGGGTTGGTCTCTAAATACAAAGTTAGTTCTCCAGTCACATATAGATAATAGTTTTGCTTAGGTTAGGTACCTTCATAAATAAAACTGTGTTCCATAATGTTATTGAAAAACTAATTTAGCATCTAAACTCTATGAATTTTTGTAAATTTAATTATATTAACAAGAAAGATCGTAAGAAAAAACTATATTATGTCGGTATAATCTCATTTTTAATGATTTAAGTATGGTGGAGGTGGACGTTAGATAGAGCGAAAAACGCACCGCACCATGACGACCAGTGAGCCACCACAGCCCTAAATTCGATAACATTTATAAATTGTACTAGCTTGTATTTTTTTACAGGTATCTGTCACTGGTATTTCTTAACCACAGCCACAGAGTTACCTAGTATGTTGCTTTACCTAGTACGACCCATCTCTAGTCCCATTTTCGGGACAAAGATGGCGAAACATGGAACGTACCTACAACTGTCATTACGTCATACCAATATGCTGCCATATTAAGCAACAACTTAAATAGTGTTGTTTCTTTTGTCATATAGAAAACTTCATTAGAAGGAAAGAGACAAAACGATGTTTATTTATTTATTTATTTATACTTTAGCACAAAATAATGTACAAGGAGGACTTAATGTTTCACAATCTGTTTCTATTTCCCTCATATTTGTATAAGCAACTGTATGTATAGAATAACGCGGCACCTCCTTTAGCTCAATGGATCCACTCAACTTAATTTGATATTTCCTTGTGTGAAATTACGACCATCTTTGAAATACATCGTTACTACGCCATCTAGTAACAAAAACGAAACTAGTTATATTTTTAATAATACGTCTCATTGTTTATTAATTAAATTTTTCTATAAAAATCTATTATTATTGTTCGATGAAAAATTAAAATTATAATTATAATTATAATTTGCAAACGAGACTCCACACCAAACATCGGTGTTTTCATTCCAAAGTTTTAATCTAAATCAGCCGATGATTTTTTTGTCGATGTCATGTCAATCAAAATCTACGTGACATTTGGACAAAATTCTGGTTACGTCTCCACAAAAGCCACACAAAGGCAAATAACCAAGAGTTGAAGAATCAAAACCAAAAATAAAACTTGACTTCTTGATTATGGCCTCTGCGACGGACACAAACTAGTTAGAGATACTTCGGCGACGGAGTAATGTCGCAAAAGTTTGTATATAGCAAAGTTGGCATTTTGACTGACAAAATATGACTTTGACCTGACATAACCGAACAAATTATACTCACTTGACATTGGCAGAATTATTGAAAAAAAGCGATAGAAAGCCATTAAAGAAGAAGAAGTATGTTACGGTGATTATTATTTATTATTAAAGAAAATAATTAATAAATATGAGTCCAAAGTGTTTTCTATATGAAAAATATTTTTCAGACATTAGTCGAATAATTAAGAACAACAAAGGGAGAAAGTTCCGATTTAGAAGTGCAGTGGCGTGAACGTGAAGGAAGTTTGTGTTGGTCGTTGTGGTTACCTATTTACCTATAGAGATACTCCGGTACCATGGTGCTGAATTCGTTTATAAGCAGATGCCGCGTGGAGTTGCTTGTCATTTCGAACCAGCCTACGATGTCGGAGGTGGCTAACGGAACACCGGTTGACGATACATCCTTTTCTGAAATGGACGCTTGTTATGAGACTTTCGATAAAGATGGGTATGTTTCTGCGAAGATAGGCTTGAGACTTCACCACTGAGCCTCTATTCAGTAAATTCCGCGATCACTTTATTCGTTCTACATATTTTTAATACACATTTGAGTCATAATCATAAAACACATGTTCTTTCAAGTGGAAGTTTTCAAGTTTTTCATGGCTTGGAGTATCTGTATGCAGTGAATCCTTGAGTGTAATGTCTAATGTAACAACTGTTTATTAATGAACCTTGAATTGAATGGAGCCATCATTGCCCTTGCTAAATAATAATTATGAATACAAAGTTTAGAATATCTGTTTTATTAACATATTTGTTTGAAAATAAGTTATTGTACTTCCCATCATCAGCAAAAAAAAACAGACTGTGACTCCAAAAGTTCAAGCAAGGATTATTTTTAAATTTTGTAGTTGAATTGAAAAGTTATTCCATGGTTTACATCGATTTACAATTTCCTGCCGTACTCTTAATTTTGTAGAAAAAAAGGTTTAACTATTTATCATTCTACATTCTATACTATATTTTAGTTGGAGAGCCACACAAACAGACAGACATGTGACTCTGTACCTTATCTTATTCTACATGGGGGTGCTAAGTCCGTCACTGACGGCCCGCCTGGGGTGTATTGTGCAAATACAAATGCTGTACCTTTTTCTTATTTATTTGTTAAAAATGTGTTTTTAGTTCTGTTATTGTAGAGTCTACGCCGAACTCAATGGCGGCTGTGAAGTAGGCGTGAAACAATCTGCAGTAAAAAAAATTAGATGTGCACAGGAAGAGGCAAGCGGAGTGCACAGCGTACAGGGGGCTTGCAGGACATTTCACTGCCGCCTAAACGTTTGGCGGGGACTCTACGTAGTACCAGTCTAGTATCTGGGTCCTAAATGATACTGATATACAAACTACGTCAGTTGAATATACCAAACCTGCGTTTCATATATCAAACAATCATGTTCTGACAAAGTTCTGATTGATGATTGTCTGACATATTGACTGACATTTATAATTTTATTATGTTTTGTCGTTGATCTCCTTAATAGTAAGTGAAATTGTCAAATATACAGCATGCAACGCATTGGTGCTGCCTTGGGTGTTACAAATGTCCATAGGCTGTGACCACTTTCCATTAGGTAGGCTATATTATGCTGCCTTTGACTTAAAAAAAGCAAACCTAGTAAATATCTGTCTGTTCTACACTATTCCATTCTATTTTTTTGGTAACAAATGATAGACTACACAAATCACTTTATTACACAGTAATAAAACAAGTACATGGGTGAACTTAATGCTACATAGCATTTTCTTCCAGTGAAGTTAAAACAACGAATAATTTCAGGGATGGAAAATTGAACATAGATGAATTCCGGCTGATTTGCAAAGCTCTGTTTCGGAATGAAAAGGGCCACATCTACCCGCTGCCGGAAGACAGGGCTCGGCACATCTTCCAGGTGTTTGATAAGAATGAAGATGGGTTTATTGATAAGGAAGAGTTCACCTTCTGCTGGAACCACTGGATTAAAGTGGTATGTATGAAGTCTGTTTTATTTCATACTAAAGTCACCCATGCAGGTTTCACCAACATTTTTTCTCAGAAATATATTTTTTTTTCTGGGATGTTAAGTAACCTGTGGGTAGAGTTGTTTTTATGATTTTTCACACCCAAAAGCTGTTTGCGTTTCATTGTTTTTGAATATTGGAGATCATAATTTTACATGTGGTTGATTTGTCACAACGCTAAAAAGTCAAGGTCAAAGACAAAACAATGACGCAATTTTTTTCCTTCTGGCAGTAGCAACGCAAATCTATGCTTATCTATGTTGTAAAACTGAACAGAGCCAATTTTGTACATTAAAGACAATTTTATTTTGGAAAATTGGGATTACATATCAGAAGGTCACGAAACCTAGAACTGACAACCGACAACTTTGGAAGAAAGTTTCTCGAGTGGCGACCACGAACTGGAAGACGCAGCGTAGGCGGGCCCCCCACTAGGTGTACCGACGACTTGGTGAAAACCGCGGGGAGCCGATGGATGCACGGATTCTTCGACTTTTCATTATAGAATTTCGGTCTGGGCTCGGATAATATAGAGCGGGTTTGAAAGCGAGTTTCGGTATTTATTACGGTTTAGGTACATTTTGCGACAAACACAAGCATAAAACAATATCAGAAAACATATTTGTCATGGGGAAATGCCAAATGCACTTTATGATCTAGCTCAGACCTCCTAACACAAAACGAATTAATCGGGAAATACCATAAGATAAGCCCGTAATTATTATGTTTCCTGTGTCGTAATCTAATAGTAGATTTTTCGCATCAAATTCTAATACATATTATACTTATTAAAAATAAACGGTACCTATAGCTCGTCTATTTGTAAAATACAAGTTCGCGTAAAAACCGTTAGGTGTATTTTCTAAACGTTTTATTTTTAGTTTCCATTATCCTAGCACTAGAGCTTAACAGCTCCCTAAGTTCGCACTTAATGTTACTAGAGATGAGGTTTAGTGCAGGTCGACATTAAAGTCTTAACTAGGGATTGGATATTTAGAAATGGATTTGTTTCAGATTGTTCGTCCGATCAGCGCATTCCTGATAGTGGATGTGCAAAACGACTTTATATCAGGTACCCTCAACATCAGCAAGTGTAACGCGCAGCAGGATGGCAGCGAGGTAAGTTAAGGCCTATTCAAACCGGCGCGTTATTCGCTACCGCTGTGGGTAGCGGTATACCGCAGCGGCATTTTGTCTGAAGTTTCGCTCATGTTTTGCCCATAGCCAAGGAACTTTACTTATGTACCGCTACCCACAGCAGTAGCGAATAGTAATCTGTACCTAGCCCTATACTTATTGCCGACATTCTTCCGACATTACTATTGCTGTCTCGCTCCAATCAAACTTCACACAACGCAGTGGTGGAAGTAGAAAACCAATATCCTGTAGTCTACAAAACTTTTCGCTTTTATAGAGGCACGCGTGAAAACAATGGCGTTTCACCTTTCATCGGATTGATACTAATTATTTAAAATACCTATATTATTTTTCCGCAACTATTTACAAAAAAAAACACGAAACCAACCAGTAGCGTATCAAGAGTACCTACTCCTTCAATCGCCGCTACCGGGGTGGGTCAGCGAGTATTAAAATTAATTAGGAACATATGTTAACTGATTTGTAATCTTCGATAAATTGTTCTACATGATAATGAAATGACCCTTATCCGCGACACGAGGTATAAATGCTAAATCACTGTAAACACACACACACAGTACAGTGATTTAGCATTTTCAGTAGAAAGAATTTGCATATTTATTTGTTTTTAAACAGTTATGTTAGAGCAGGAAGCTGAAATAAAATATCATTGTGATATAGGTACTATTTTATTTATAAATATTAGCCAGTCTTACTAGTATTTATTTCAGGTTCAAATTGACGAAAATTATAGCAACAAGTTAATGTGTGATAGCGCGTAATCCGGCTTACTTTACGTACAAATCACGTCGAATAACTCGACCGGTGTTCGGGCAATAAAGATGCCCATCCTCACGGAGTATGCGCGGCGGTCATCGCAGAGCTGCCATCGGCGCCGCGCATACTCCTGATTGATTACGTGCTATTATGAGTTCCACTTACGTTACCTTCTATAATATTATAAGTTAATGTGTGTTTTCGTTTTTACTCGTGTCTATTTCGCAGAGTGACGCAAGTGTTTCGTCTCTTGTTACAAAAATACTGATGAAATATGGTTTCAGTCTAACAAAGTCCAATTCACGTCGTCGCTGTCAGTGACGGTTGACCTTTTTCTGTTGACTAAATACGTAGTTCATAAATAGTATTCCTCTAGGGTTGATCTTCCTTAAAATTTGTCGCATTAAATTTTTGCCAAAAGACGTTAGTATCCCGAGAAATGGCAAGACTAGGTACCTACTACGGGATTAAACTGTCTTACAACAAGTCAACTCAGCACATCCTTGAATTAAAATTTTAATACAACACACCTACTTCTAGAGAAAAACCAGGCCCGCTACAAATTATGAACTTAGCTCCTTAACGGTGGGAAACCGCTGTAGGTATCCATGCATTGTGTCTAGATAACTGCTGTGTTGAACCGATGTGACATCCAATGGTTCCGTTATTCCGCTGTGACATCTGACAGGTGGATAGAGCCTCGTCAAGTTAGTTATTTGTGTTGTCTGAAATACAATGGGGATAAAAGTGTGCAGCTTTTTAAAGAAAACTTCCTTTTTTTTTTGAGGGGGAAATCGCGCTGGCATTCACTATCTCGCCCCAGCGATAGACCCTTTCGGGCCTCTGCGCCAGTGGGTGGGTAACTTTCCACCTCAGTTACCCACCAGACGTGTGGGGCTGCGTAAGCGCAGCGGAGAGTCCCCCGACTCTCCGCCGCCGGCCCCACTACGGAGGATGAAGAAGGCGCCCGAAGCGCCTCCTCCGTCCCCCTCTCCGTCTGCGAAAGAAAACATCCTGACGTAACCCATTGCAGCTATGATAGAACACAGTCTATTTGGCTTAGGCTACCACTCTCAAGGCGTAGTCCATGCGGCTTTCAAACCGATGCAACCTGGTTCAAATCCCACTCGCTTTCGCTTCCACCAATAGGCATGAAAAAGATTAAAAATGAATGCAATAATTGAAAAAATAAGTAAAATCGGTAAATAAATCACGGAGTAATAAGTTTGTAAAGTTTCTGTAGGGGCCATTTCCAGTCCTTTTCTCGCGAAACAGAGCGCCTCCAGTTACTATGAAAAAACCACTTGTGACGTTACATGCCAAAGAGTTTGTATGTAAAGCTACCACAGCTTAGTAATGAGGTACTATGAACGACCGTCCTCTGACGTCACTGGCCGTTTGAGTTATCTCTTTCTATTCCAGTTTTTAAAATGCTTGTAACTTGATATTTTATTTTTGTTTTCCCAAATGTTTTTCTTTTGAGGAATATTATTAATTTATGCAAAAAAAATTTAGTCATCATGCCCATTACTTTTCAAGTTTAGTGTGAAATTTACATTGGCTCGGACAGCGGTGAAAGAAAACATTTTTTAAAACTGGCACAAAATTCAAGAGAACATGCTTGTGTCATCTGCAACCCGCACTTGGCCAGCGTGTTGGATTATACACCTACACTACACTCCCTGTGAGAAACGTCCCGTGTTCCTCCAGCAGTGTATCTTGTCATTTGTGGTACAGTCTATCTACCTTGCTACGGCTTCGGTCGTGTTACATCAGGCGATTGATTTGCTTCTCATGCGTTTACATTATAAAAAAAAGCCGAACCTTTGCTCTTTGCCAAGTAAATATGTCTGCTGAAGACATTTCTCGCGGACTGTACCTACCGCACATAATAGTTTGTGAATATTCGTGATTGAGGCCAATATCAGGGATATTTGCATAACTGTACTATCCGCATTGCCCTATCGAAAAATAATACGAACGATGTATTTACGGCGCGCAAGAGTTATTTTTGGACCGAGCAGGGCTTCCACATTTGCCTTTTAAAATTATTGAGGATTCTAGAATTAGAATTGCTTTTTCGAGTTGTGATGTGAACTTCACAGAATTGTTCTTTCGAAAATCGAATCGCTTCTTTGTTGTGGATCTTTTATTGTATGATCCATTGTTATGGATCTTTTTTAGTATGATCCAATGCTATGGATCTTTTATAGTACGATCCATAGATAAGAATATTGTTTCAGGGTTTTATAGTGCTTGGGAACCGAATGCTTGTTTTTAGTCTATAGTACTACCTAGAAGGCTTCATTTTATAATCATTAGTTTAAAGTCGCCTAGTTATTGTCGTTGCTAACCGTAAAAACAAAAAAACAGTTTTGATTTTTAATGGGCATATTATGTACGGTCTGTTTAATGTGTACCTAACTGCACAAATAAAAATATTGCTAATTTTATGTAGTACTTTTATGTTAAAGGTCACATATTAGATGGTCTATAAAGGTCACCAATCACCATGCTTTCCATATGAATTATGAACCCATCATAAATCATAATACGATGACATAAAAAAGCCATGAAAGTTTAATTACATTCCCACGACGTTCGAGACAGACAGCCTACCCTCAAGTAATATGTTATTAGATTTTTTAAATTATATTTTATAGGTAAAGCATTTAATTTTGACCACTGTCTCACTTGATAGAAAGTGATGCTTGCTTAGAAGATACCTGTTAATATTTTTCAATTAGTCATGTGGTAATAGAGATGACACCATCCCTTTCCCGCATCAATTACCATACTTTACACATACTAGAAATTCGATGGTAATTTTGTAATGTACAATCTCTGTCTATTCAAGCGACTACGTTTTCTTGTGACACCTCAGAACTTGTGTTTTTTTTTTGTCGTAACAATGTAATATTTTAAAGTTTATTAATCTATGTTTAACTCAAAATAACTGGAACTAAATATATCACCCAAGCAATCCGGTCTTATTCCTTTTTTTAAAAGGATACTGACTAAACGGGTTGAGTACGGAAACCCTTCCCTTTGTTTAGATTTTGATGTAGATTGTAAACTACTCTCACCTGCCCGCCCTATCAGTAGAACTTGTTTATCGAGGGAAGGGCATGTTTCTCAACGCGGTATTGATCAAACAGATCATGTTGTACACGACACATCACACACACAAGAACACATTTGCCCCTGTGTGTGTGCGGCTGTATATATAGCAGGTTTACTGCGGTTTTTACAAGAAAGCAAGCAATTCGGGACCTATAAACTTTAACGCTATGAAGATATCTGGCTTAGTTATAGGACTGCTCCATCTCGACCCGTAGATTTCAGTGGATGTTCAGTTGTTATTTAATAAGACCCGTCTTCACAAAAGCTAGATAGCCCTAAGTTCGGACTCATCACTAGAACATACCCAAATACGTTGCAATTTGTACGCCATAGAAAGATAAGTGTGAACTTAGAAGTTGTCAAATTAGTACCGAGGAGCGTAAATACTTGTGCTTCTATTTATTCTTTCCTAAGTAATTTTACTTGATTAGTGTGGGTACTTTATTTTAAAATAAATATGTGTGGACATTTTACACAGAGCCATCTAGCCCCAAACTAAGCAAAGCTTGTCCTATGGCAACCAGATAACTGACACAATACTTATATACTTTTTTGTTTGAAAATACATACATAGAATTCAATATAAAACCCAGACACAGAGCAAACACCTATGTTCATCACACAAATGTTTGTCATGGGTAGGAATCGAACCCACAGCCCTCAGTCAGGCCCGCAAATACAATGTTCATCACACAAATTTTTGCACCAGGCGGGAATCGAACCCACAGCCTACAGTTCAGAAGACAGACCTACCAACTGAGCTATCAGGCCAGTCAAGTTTTCTAATGCAAGCTGGCTACCATTGGGTCTAATCTATTGTTTTTCTACATACTGCGCGCGTGTGCTTACGTCAAGTCATGGGCAATTGAACGCAAAGGACACCAATGCCGGTCCCCCTGAGCCGGTGTCTGATAAACCGTTTTGTTGTAAAAGGCTTGGCACAATATTGTATATCGGGTGGTACGGATTATCACGTTTATAATCGTTTTACGTTGTATATGCTGTACGTTTTATGGTCTATTATTTGGCTTTTATGTTACTTTGGTAGTATTGTAAGAAATATGTGTGCAAATTGCATCTAAATCGGTTCAGAAGTAGAACAGAAGTGAACATGATATGTATTGTAGGTAGAAAAAGCTATACTTTCATCATCATCATCATCATCATCATCATCATTAACAGCCTGAAGACGTCCACTGCTGAACATAGGCCCCGGGAGCGCCGATGTAACTCTTAGGATTAGCAAGTTGAAATGGCAATGGGCAGGCCACATCGCTCGTAGAACTGAGAACCGATGGGGAAGAAAGGTTCTCGAGTCCACGAACTGGAAGACGCAGCGTAGGCTGGCCCCCCACTAGGTGGACCGACGACCTGGTGAAAGCCGCGGGGAGCCAATGGATGCAGGAGGCGAGCAGCCGCTCTATACTTTGGTGATAATCAATTATTCAGTACTGCCGCGCAGTGATTTTCAATGGAAATAACTAATATCTAAAGCGAGACCACCGCTACATAGGCAGTTATTCTAGCAGTCATTCAATTTGTTTACAATGATTTGGAAGACGGAAGCATTAGGTCACCATCACAAGGCGGACCAACGACCTGGCGTATTAATAAAAAAATATAAATCCCAGAAAGTAGGAGACAAATGGTTCGATGGTCTAGCTGGCCACAGAATAAGTAATAGCAATGGATCCAGCGTTTGGGTGATGCCCATTTTTATAATGTCGTGAATAAAACAGTTTTCTTCCTTTTTTTCTTTCTTTTCTTTTAAAATAAAAACAATTTTATGCTTGCTTTACCGTCTATGATAACGATGTAGGTTTAGTTACGCGATACGGTGCTAGTCTGAAATCTGCGTACAATCATTATGAATCAACTATAGCACAATCTCGCGGGAATGTCCCTCGGTCGTCATAGCCTACGGTTACGTGGAGTTGATGACACGGACATCCGATTGGTTTTTGATGTGCAGCGTATCCGGTGCTGTGTAGGAATAGCTTCTCCACACACCAAAATTGCCTTTTCATGTTCTCAGTTCATGGTCTAATACTTAACTAAAGACAACATTTAAAATCATTCAATCAAACTCGAATCCCCAAGTTTCCATATCGTATAATTAGTCGTAGGTTAAAATTTCACAAATGTTGGATTTTCAATACTCATTATCTGTTTAAGTACAAGTATTTAAAGTTAAGTGCATTCAGTACTATCTTAGCGAAAACTCTACTAGTACTAGCTGTTATACCAAGTAATATAAAACACAAATATGTAAAGATTATTTTCCTGGTATTATTACAACACATGTTCAATATGACTGTCTCCTACATCCAGTATTTCATTTTTCATTTTCTAGTATTTAACATCAATAAAATGTCCCACAGTTACATGCTAGAGTCTGGCTAATGAAAGTAGAGACTGAAAAAGCGCGGCATATTTAAAAATTATCAGCATGGCAGCCCAAACTAAGAGGAAAACTTGGAACAACTCGCTTTGATTCTTCAAAAGATTTTATGTTTTACAGTTTTGCATAAATATTTTCACGTTTTCTTCTTAGTTTGGGCTGCCATACTGACGTTTTTAAATTTGCCGCGCGGTTTTCCGTCTCTACTTTCATTAGCCAGACTCTAATGCTAACTAATACTCAAACTCTTCTTTTTCTTCTCGTGTAGCAAGTGGTCAGCCCTAGTGTCAGAATTTTGAAGCCGCGCAAAGGCTGAACCATGGAGGTCTATGGAGAGAGCCAAAATCTGCCAATGTGGCGTTGCCGCTCCGCATCCTTCGTGTAAACATACTGTCTTGTATCTCTGTCTAATACACGAATCGTCGCATAGAGTATGCGAGAAAGCGAATGTCGGTACGGCAACGTCGCCTTACCGACACCGCGTGTCATGTTCTGACAGTTTGGTGTGTCATGAAATTAAATGCGAGAGCATAAAACGTGAAAATTTAGTGATTATATTGTTATTAGGGCTAAATATTGTATCAATAGTGAAATTGTGTCGTGTTGTGCTGTGTTTTGTGCATCAAGAGTAACCCGAGGAGTCGAAGGAAAACCAGAATCATCATTTTATACGTTAAAGTTTACTGGCTATTTTTATGTTAAACATCGAAGTTTCGAAGTAAATATGCATTTCATATTAAGAATATACGTTTTTTCCACCGTATAATTACCATGCGATTGCAATTACTGAAAGATTTAATGCATTAATTGATATTTTTGGGATGGGCGATTTTACGCCCCTCGAATAGTGATGTACCTACACTGTCCATTACATTTTGTCGATATTCGTAAATCTTCATACATTTGCACAAAATCACTTTGGTTTTGGGGAGATTAAAAAGTAGAAAATCTCTTTCCTTAAAAGTGGGGGAATGGATTTAGATCAAAGTGCAAACAGAATGAAAAAGTAGGTGTAAATCTGGCAATTTAAAAATAGGCACCTAACCTACTTTTATAAAATACAATAGGTAGGCTAGTGTCGTCTGGCTTCAATATGAGTTATGAAATTAATAATAAACTAGCTGACCCGCCCCGGTTTCGCACGGGTTTATTAGTTTTATGCCTTGCCCTGTTTATGGGTAAGAGAGAAGCAAAAGTGAAAAATATAGGGGAAAAGGATGAATAGATGGGACGGCGAAGGGAGACAGGCGCACCCGACCCATCCATTCATCCTTTTCCCCTATATTTTTCCCTAAAATAAATATAGGGGCTTCAATACAACAAACGTGATTTTTTGCTCGTTTTTATAGATAATGGTACGGAACCCTTTTTACAAATTTAACCATCATTTTAATGAATAGAATAAGAAAACGCGAATGTAAAATAAAAACTAACTATTATGGAACAATGTTATTTGAACAGCCTGAAGACGTCCACTGCTGATCATAGGCCTCCCCCAGGGAGCGCCACTTAGAGCGGCTGCTCGCCTCCTGCATCCATCGGCTCCCCGCGGCTTTCACCAGGTCGTCGGTCCACCTAGTGGGGGGCCGGCCTACGCTGCGTCTTTCAGTTCGTGGTCGCCACTCGAAAACCTTTCTTCCCATCGGTTGTCAGCGATGTGGCCTGCCCATTGCCATTTCAACTTGTTAATCCTAAGAGCCACATCGGTCACTTTAGTTCTTCTGCGGATCTCCTCATTTCAGATCTTATCTCGCAGGGAAACACCGAGCATTGCTCTCTCCATTGTATTCTTATCTATGATTATATTATAATAATACGTTAAGTTAATTGTAACTATGGTAGATTTTGGAGTATATTCCTAGATTAGATCATAGTAAATAGGTATAAGTATGATATGTATTTTGGTTGGTAAATAAATAAATAAAATAAAATAAATAAATAGCTCGTTGCGCGACTTTGAGCTTAGTAATGAGGCCAACAGTTAGAGACCACGTCTCAGTTCCATAAGTCATCACTGGCAACACACATATAAAAATGTTACTTACAAACGTTATTTCATATAATGTTTCAATATACTTTTACTAGGGTCATCATCATCATTATCATCATTAACAGCCCGAAGACGTCAACTGCTGAACATAGGCCTTCCCCATAGAGTGCCACCTTGAGCGGCCACTCGCCTCCTGCATCAATCAGCTCCCCGTAGTTTTCACCAGATCGTCGGTCCACCAAGTGGGGGCTGGCCTAAGCTGCGTCTTCTGGTTCTACGAATATCTAATTTTCTTTATTGTATTAAAACTAAAAAGTATCGAAATTCTGCAGCACTGTTTGGTTAGGTTTATTATATATCGATATATTGTGTATAATAGGGGTCACTTCCCTACTCACGCATACTAATGCATATTTAAATACTCACACCAACAGAAAATGGACAGGCGTTTTGTGAATGTCCGCCGTCCATATGATTCTATGTTGATGGGCTGAACAGACTTGGCTTAAACTCTTAACGCAATATTCAAATGTTCAAATATTCCTTTCACGGTTTACACCTATAAACCGCATAGCTGCTAAATAAAGAAAATTTGCTAAAACTGCAGTTTTGCCGCTGCGATACGCCATATTTCATGGATCACGAATATCTCGATGATAAAGCTATGAGTAACAGTGCATTGCATGTCACCAGTCACCTTTTCTCCCACCACCTCACCAATGAAGGCAGTGGCTACCTCAGAAAATCAGATTTTAGTAACAATTCACACTGAATGACAATGTTACCTGAAAATGGCATGCCAAAACGGCATGACTACTACCTTTTAAATGCTTGTCGTGATCTTAACTATGTTTTATAGGGAATATTTAGTTTTTACAACACGAAAGAATATGAATCAGTTATGTTTTAGTTTGGGTTACCCTAAAATTAAAGTGAATTATAGTAACATCGTTCCAACATGTTCTGTAATTAAATCACTTTCAAACTTTCCAACCCGGTTTAGCTCCAAACTAAACCAATTAATCTAAGTAGAACTTTATTCAAGCTACTCCAAAACTGCTAAAAGTAAATGAAGTGGTGTGCCTGACTGCATGATACTCTTTGCAATACGCAAAGATGGATGGACTTAGTTTTCTTGGTTGGAACTAAACCTTTCACGGATAGGCTTTGCCTGCATTGCTTTGCTTATTTAATTTTGGCGCTAAGCCAGGCTATTATCGATTTTCTACTATTTCGGATGCACGTTGATTGTTCTATTGACTAAACAGAATCAGTCGAATATAGGTATTTAACAGTTACATAGTGCAATATTGAAGGTTGTATGTTTATAATGCCTAAGCCTGCTGAAATTGTGCCAATGCTTGAGAATTTGATGACGTCATGCATGGTCGAACAATAGAAAGAGAATAGGTCCTAATATAGAACCTTGTGTAACTCCAAGTGCTGTTTACGTACACTAATCACATCATTGCTGAATTCATTAGTTTATTCATATTAGTAGTGTAGGAAACGATTTTATTACATTTATAAGTATTCCGTTTTTATATTATTTCAAAACCACCTACATAATTTCATTGCTCACACTACATCGCAAGCTTCTCAAAATTATGCTCACAAAAATCGTAAAAGTTCTGCCACAATTAATTATTGTTAACGATGTTCCTTTAAACTCGTTTATTTACCAACAAAACCACGGAACGGAACCCCAAACAAAAGAAACCAGCTAAATATAATCGAAACCTTCAAATACACCCGAAGCACGAAAACTGCATTGGCGTGGAATTAAACTGCCTGTCAAAGTCAACAGCTCGAAATAATGGCTGTTTTCGGATGTTTCGTTCGGCAAAGTTCACGACTTCACACCTATCGGGCCAGCAATTAGGTTTTCGAATCGGGGTAGGCACCGACCGGCACCATCGCGCCGCGGAATTGGGTGTTCTAAAATTGCCGTTTTTTCTATCTCAATTGTCTGAACTAGCATGACTTGGTATGTCGGTAATGGGTTGATAGGTTTCTAGGTCGCAGCTTTTTGAATGATTACATCTTTTTGTTTTTGTTAGGCTATATTGGATGACTTTATTATGTAAGCTAATTTAGCTATGGGTGTTTTTATAACTTAGTCTGCTAGTTGTGCTTTGAGGTTTGAGGTATATCGGCATAAAACATTTAAGCTACTTTATATTTTGGTTCTTCCTTGGTCAATGTCTTACCAAACTGCAAAAATATCAAGATCGCCATAGAATATGTGACACTTCAACCCGGTTACTTTTCGTCACAATTAACCTGTCTGAAATATTAACATAATTTGTTTCTTATGTCGTATATTGGCAACTAACCCTGGATTTTTAATTTTTGTCTGATTTGGTTACGTATACAACCTTTCTACTTACAAGTGGTTTTACCCGCCCTATATGAAGTTGATAGGGGTCAGTATTTGAGATTTTTTTTTATGAGAATGAATGACGTGACGAGCTAGTCGTTCACCTGATGTTAAGCGATACGGGCGCCCATAACAGTTGCAGTGCTACTCTATACTTTAAAATAATAAAGTTTCGCGTGTAACTGCACTACGCACGTCATCCTGAGATCCATCACACAGTGCTTGCACACTACTGCTTGGTGGCAGAATAACTAGCAAAGCGGTGGTGCCTACCTAGACGAACTTTGCAGAAAAGTCCTACCACCTAGTGTAATGTACTTACTTTCTTTGTTCCTTTCATAACTTTCAATAATTTGTAATGCGGTGTTTCAATAAAGAGTTTATCTATCTATCTACCTTTGTGTATGTCTTCTATTAGTCCCTATCATTTATCATTGTCATACCGCAATGACTCCGCAAAAGGAAATTGTCATCAAAAAGAGAAATTATTAATAGTAATACAGCCTCGATTAATTTATGTCTCTATAAAGTACAACCTTGATTAATATAATGTAACGGCTGGCTGACAAGTAATCCTATTTAGAGACCGCAGGCAGCCGGCACAATGGCGAGCGGAAATTACGATAAATTGTATAATAGCGTGTAATTGTAGTCATTGATCATTCTAGCAAAGCTAGGCTGATGGTTAGGTTACGTAGGACAGAGAGCCAAAAAAGTGTATACAGCTATTCAGTTGTCTATCTTCGATGGCTTAGCCACCCAAATATTTGGCCTCTGAAATGAAATATCTTCCCAATTCTGGATCTGGGCATCCCTCAACTATCTGTGCCCACAATAAGGCAAGGCCGCGCGTCGTCGTCTCTAGGCCAAGTAATTTGGTGCGTACATCGCCGTTTATGGCCTTTTCAGCTATAAATACCTTTTCGATCTCGTGGTTATTTATGAAGACTATAAGTTCTTGTGTTTGCGAGGATTACTTTCCTAAGTTGTTATCAATTTATTAACAGCAGTTTATATAGAAAATGTTTTCGTATAATACAGTTCCTCTCCAATTGGCAAAGACAATTTGTATTTCTGGTCTGTATTCGCAAGCTGATTCGTTTCGTCAGTAGAACACACTTCCGCTGAAAACCCTACTTTACTAACAAATCCAATCTTAAGTTCATGAAATTTTATTATAGATTTTATATCAAGGAAATGCTTGGAAAATTAGGTTTATTTATTGGTTGAACTCTGCTACCTGGAGAATATTCTTTGTATTTCTTTCTTTTCAATGATAATGCCTATAATATTTCAGTGGTTCACAGACTAGTAAAAGCTACTCATAACTCCGACAATGTACTATCAATTCTGCGAGCAGACGACATTTAGCTATATGTCAACCCTTCCGATTTATTGTCGCATAGTAGGTACTAAAGAATAGGTATAAATGGCAGTATAGCCAGTAAGGACACTTGGAAGTTGTGGGTGGCGCGCTTTTTTGGTACATTACATTATTGGTATACAATTACGATACGTCTCTAAGATTCATGTCTGAGATGGCTGAAGCATCAACGTAATGCTTTTAGTGCACTTTGACTGCATGGCTGATTTGTCACTCGGGCAATGAGCCTGTTTGATTACAAAGTAAAAAAAATAATAAATAAGGATCAATAAGTTAAATGCAGCTATTGCCATTGCATAAATAATTCAGCATAGAGATTTCAAAAGAATATCTGTGATGATTACTTACTATTCGAAGATCACAAGTATAGGTTAATAATGTTAACGCCTGCGCTAATCACAAGAGACGCGCCTCGCCGCGTCGTCCGGTTTAATATTTTTATGAGTGATTTGTTGACACACTAGCACCACTGCAGCAGAGACATTGTTTTTTTTTCCCCTATCCAAAATTATTGTAAAAAGAGTTCAATATACGCCTACCAATCTATTCGGGAGTTTTCATTTGATGCCGAGGAGCATCAGTTAATTTTGACTATATTTAAAGGGCATATCGTAGTCACGTATGTAGAGGTTATTGAGTTAGCATAAATCAAAACCGTAGACCATAAAATAGAAAATACCTGTGTACAAGTTGTAGCAACTCAACATTATTATGGTATATTTATAGGTCGCTAGGTTGCATAACTCGCACAATGATTCATAATCGTGGATTTAGGGGTTTCTATTACTATCTTCAAAATTCAATGAAAAGCACCACTGAGTTGTTCATTGAGTTTGGGCAGATAATTTTTGTATGGCTAGAAAAGAAATGGCCCAAGAACGCTTCCTAGAAGAACTTATCTAGGCCTATTTTGCTTATTTTGTAGCAGTGTTGTCTCAGGTTTTGAGTATTTTGACGGGCCCGATAGCTCAGTTGATAGTATCCCTGCCTTCTGAACTGAGGGCTGTGGGTTCGATTCCTACCCAGAACAAACATTTGTGTGATGAACATAGATGTTTGTTGTGCGTCTGGGTGTTATATTGTATTCTATGTATGTATTTACAAACAAAAAAGTATATAAGTATTGTATCAGTCATCTGGTCCCCATAGTACAAGCTATGCTTAGTTTGGGGCTAGATGGCGCTGTGTGAAATGTCCACACATATTTATATTTATTTATAAGCAGTGGCCTTACCGCGTAAGCCCGGTGGCAATCGTAATCGTGTGCTCTCTTGCTCGCACTCAAGGGCTTGTACATTGGCGCAAGCAGGATGGCAGGCGATGTTCATTACCAGAATGCTTACGCGGTAGGGCGGCTGATCTTGCTGATTTAAGTTTGCTGAAACCAAGCGATAAATCTCATTCCAAACACTTATTATAAATTCAGTTCCGATTTCTGCGGTCAACATAATCAAAGGCCTTAGTTAGTTCTGTAATTCCAAATACCATGGCACACAGGTAATTTTTTATCACAGTCAAGTTGTCAGAATGCAAGTATAGACTAATGAAGTTTTTGCGAAATCTCTATTAGTATTTATAACAGCTAGAAGATAACCTCGACAATTATTTTTTCCAGGTGGTGGAGCCAATCAACCGGTTGCTGGAGTCCGTATCATTCGACTGCGTGTTCTACTCCCTGGACTGGCATCCCCCGGACCACGTATCGTTTATCGACAACGTTCACATGAGGGAGCTGCACCCATCCAGTCCTGTGAGTACACACACCCCTAGTAGGGCTATTACTTCTAATCGTGAAGGTGCGGTAGGGCTCATCATCAACAGCCTGAAGACGTTCACTGCTGAACATAGGCCTCCCCTACAGAGCGCCATCTTGAGTGGCTCATGCACCCATCGGCTCTCCGCGGTTTTCACCAGATCATCGGTTCACCTAGTGGAGGCCGGCCTACGCTGCGTCTGCTGGTTTGTGATCGCCACTTGAGAACCTTTCTTCCCCCTCGGATGTCAGTTCTAAGAGCGATATGGCCTGCCATTTCAACTTGCTAATACTAAGATCTATCGGTAGGATTACCGTACCCTTAAAATTAGGAGTTCTACCCTCAGTAGGAGACAGGATATTGGTGTGAGCTTATCGCCGCAGGCTTTCCCGTCATGGAAAGCATATACGCGCATACGTGCGCGTTTGGGAATATGAACAAGTGTGCAAAATGTGTGTAGGTTTTTAAATAGACTTGACAAAGAAAAATAGAGATGGATGAAAACTGACCTTTAAGAGGAGAGGAACTTGAAGGAGAAAAGGGCACAATCGGTTTAGTGAATAATCCCAATCCTTATAAATTGGAAAGAAATTTCACGTTTATAGACCATGAAAGACTTGAACTGACTGGATCGTAAGTTCGGAAAACATCCTAATACATCACGAGGACTCGGAGTCATTAGGTATATTCCGTCATAAAAGTCTCGGTTTTCACGGTTTCCGTTAGTAAGCATAAAACTTCAGATTCTTACTTTACCAAATCTCATCAAGTAATACTATTAACGATTTAAGATTATGTCATCGATTAACAATCTATTTGATCGATTTTCCGATTCTTGACACTTTACGCAGTTTAATAACAACAATAAAGATATCGGCAATCATTCTACAAATTCGGCTCGTTATCAAATCAATTACATCGTCATATTTGACCCGGCGTCGCTCGCAAATCGTCAAACATATAGTATCGATAAAAATGATTTCATTTTGCTCTTGACCTCGATGGCTGCGGATGCCGAAATGGATTTATAATGCCGAATGCGCACGCTACATTAAGATATGCTCGGTTTACATGAGAATAAAACGAATTGAGTAAAATCAAGAGACTAGGTCGTTACATCAGTCACATTAAAAACACAGACAATAATACCTTCAATTTATCTGTGTCATGTACATATGTCTGATCATCTAAACGTTTTTAGGGTTCCGTACCCATAGGGTCAAGCGAACCCTGTTACTAAGGCTTCGCTATCCGTCTGTCTGTTTGTCCGTCTGTCACCATGCTGTATCTCATGATAGCTAGAGAGTTGAAATTTTCATAGATGATTTATTTCTGTTGCCGCTACTATAACACATGATAAAATAAATATTTAAGGAGGTTGCCATACAACGAACGTGATTTTTTGGCTCGTTTCAATAGATCATGGTACGGAACCCTTTGTGCGCGAGTCCGACTTGCACTTGGCCTGTGTTTTGCCTTGCTACCATTGAGGACTGATATTCATCCGGATGAAGTCTTTGGAGTAACACATTGAGTGTCTGTACTCAGTACCTTTGGTATTATCATCCGTGTAACCTCACCATAAGCTCGTCAGGTAGTCGCGTGCGCTAAACTCTCTTCAGTTATATTACACTGTTACTGTACGTAATTGGATTGTACTTTTTGCTGTAAAAAATTCTAATATTTGCATCTGAGATTATCGGTTTTCATACAACCTTGATTAGATGGTGTACAATAAATAAAACAATAATTATCATCAACAGCCGGTTGCCGTCCACTGTTGAACATAGGCTTCCCCTATGAGGTGCCACTTTAAGCGGCTGCTTGCCTCTTGCATCCAACGGCTTCCCGCGTTTTTAATCGGATGGTTGGTTCACCTAGGGGAAAACGCAACGTAGGCCCCCCGCCTACGCTGCGTCTTCCTGTTCGTGGTCGCCACTCGAGAACCTTTCTTCCTCATCGGTTGTCGTTTCTGCGAGCGATATGCCCAGTAATTAAAAATATCCGGCTAAGTGCGAGTCGGGTTCGCGCACGAATGGTCGCGTTTGTTGTATGGAAGCCTTCTTAAATATTTATCTCATCATTTTTTTTTCTATTTGCTCTAATAGCGGCAACAGAAAACATCATCTGTAAAAACGTCAACTGTCTAACTATCACGGTTCTTGATATACAGCCTGGTGACAGACGGACAGACAGGCAAACAGATGGACGTACAGCGGAGCCTTAATAATAGGGTTTGCTTTACCCTTTGGGCTCGGAACCCAAAAAATTAAAAAGAAACCAGCAGGAAACAGTCTTTTTGAAAGCTTGTTTGGCCGCAGGTGTCGGCGGATAAGGCGCAGGCGTACGACACAGTAGTGTTCGCGGGCCCCCCGCCCATGAAGCAGCGGCTGTGGCCGCGGCACTGCGTGCAGGACACGTGGGGGGCAGAACTGCACTCGCAGTTAAAGGTATGCACAGTTCTAATTATGCATTGTTTATGTAGCTCAAGGTATAGAAGGTCTGCAAGAGCAACAGAAGGTCTGCACTGGCAACTGAATGTGCACTAGCGGCTAAAGGTATGGCAGGAACAATGATTAAAGATCTCCAACAGATTTTTAGGTCAAGTATTTAACGGCACAAGAAATGTCGGTCCACGCTATGTCTTCCGGTTCTTGGTCCAGAAACGGAAGACGCAGCATAGGCTCCCAATAGGTGGACCGACTATCTGGTCAGCAGAACCATGGGGAGCCGATGGATGGAGAAGGCAAACAACCACTCTGTCAGCGCTCTGTGGGGGAGGCCTATCTTCAGCAGTAGCGTTTTCAAGCTGTTGATGATGAAGATATTTAATAAAATCGGGAAAACTTGGGCATCTGGGATACAGATTTTCTTTTTCATACAGATTATTTTTCAGACGTGCGCAGTGTCACACAAAACTTAATTTTTCAGTTGCGAGTGACACTGACAATCTGTTATGGGGTGGTCGTGACGCTCAACCCAGGCGAACGACTAGCTCGTCCCGTCGTAGTTTACATTAACAAAAGTTACTGTAGTATTTGTAGAAAACCCAAATAATTAATATTAGAACTGAATCCTTAAAGCCAGGTTTCGTGTCTTCCAGATAGTGGAAGGCGCGATCAAAGTGTACAAAGGCACGAACCCCGAGGTGGACTCGTACTCCGTGTTCTGGGACAACAAGAAGCTGACGGACACCTCGCTCAGCACACAGCTGCGCACGCGCGGCGCCACCGACATATACATCTGTGGCCTCGCATACGACGTCTGTGTCGGTCTGGTTTTTTTCTTCTTACTCAATACTCAATTAATTATTGCAAACATATGTACTTTAATACAGGTGGTGTGTATGAGTGTGCAGGACATATGGCCCTATCAGGGTATAGCAACAGTTAAGTCCAGGACGAGGCCGATTCATTCAATAAATCTACAAAAATCTTTGGGCAATGTTTTACTAAAATTACTGACTTTTATCATTCAAGAAATCTGTCAAACTGTAGTAGCATTTTTTTGTCAGAAAGTCTTTTAAAACATTATTAAATTCGTATGTTTTTTCTTTAACGAGTATTTTTATCGGGATTTTATATTTTTACTGCCATTATATTGGGGCCTGAACTATGCATTTTTAGCTTGAACGTGGTACGGCGAGTTTGTGTTCAAATCTTGTTTCATACCGTCGGGGCTGGTCTACTCCTTTTATAAAAAACTGGGGGTGCTTTTTTACAAATTTGCATGCTTCTTATATTTTGCCTCCAAACATAGTGTATTTAGCCAGTGTCAAATATTGAAATTTTTTATATAGTGTTATGAATATTTCACGTTAAGTCAAGTCTTAGTCATAGTCCAGTCATGCTCCAGTAAAGCAACTTTACAAGAAGCTTCTATGGAATTTTGGAAGCAACACGCAAAACTATGTCGGTCTGGACTGCTCTCAGAATGTTTGTTGCCAAAAACGAAATATTACGATTCGTTACATAGTACAAGAGTCAAATAAGCTGCTGATAAGTGACGGGCCCGATAGCTCAGTTGGTAGTATCCCTGCCTTCTGAACTGAGGGCTGTGGGTTCGATTCCTACCCAGAACAAACATTTGTGTGATGAACATAGATGTTTGTTCTGCGTCTGGGTGTTATATTGTATTCTATGTATGTATTTACAAACAAAAAAGTATATAAGTATTGTATCAGTTATCTAGTTCCCATAGTACAAGCTATGCTTAGTTTAGGGCTAGATGGCGCTGTGTGAAATGTCCACACATATTTATTATATTTATTTATTATTATTTTATTAAGCTAAATGAAACCTACAAAGCTGAATATTTGTAACCTTTATTTAGGTCAAAGGTCACAAATGTCAGGATATCCCTAATTGGCGACAGAAAGACCCCTGTTTTTTTAAATAACCCCGTATCTGTACCACCAATCGATTTTGCATGAATGTGAAAGTTCTAGATTGGAGATGATAAAATCCTCTACAACTGTTGTCTGAAGCTATTTTTTTGTCTACCTACCCGTTTACGAGGGGTTTCGGTGAAACTTTACTAAACGGGCCCAAAGTCTGCTAATTCAATTGTGTCATAATGGTTCATGAATCATACCATAATGACAGATTGTGGCACTAATGGTGGTCTACAAACCTTATTAGATTACCACTGACAGATTTTGACACTAATGGTATTCTACAATCTATAAGTAGACGGTCTTTGAAGAAACTCCGACAATGGCGGTTGCGAATTTTGAATTTATTTTTCAAAACCTGTGTATTCTGAATTTTAATGTGTAATAAGGGTGGATTATTATACGTTAAGTGTTCGAGAACGTGCACGAGCGTTGGCAAATGGTTTCAAGATTAGAGAAACGTGCATTTTCGGCTTGGCTTCAACGGCCTTTTTTTTAATATATTATGTTTTGGCTCCACACATAGTGTATTTAGCCAGTGTCAAGTATTATAATTTTCATCGTGTTATAAAATATTTCACACAAAGTCATGTCCTAGTCATAGACATAGTCCAGTCTAAGTCAGATTGTCATAGTCTAGTCTAAATCATGCTCCAGCAAAATGGTGGCAACTTTACTAGAAAATTCTATGGAGTTTTGGAAGCAACACGAAAAATCCCGTTTCACCACATTATATCACTTGCCCTCACTCAATTTAAGTTAATGTTTAAAATTGGTGGCGTTTTACGCATTAAGTGCTGAATTACGAGCATGAGTGAGGGCAAGTGATATAATGTGGTGAAACGTGATTTTTCATGTTGCTTCCAAAACTCCATAGAAGCTTCTAGTAAAGTTGCCACCACTTTGCTGGAGCATGACTTAGAGTGTACTATGACTACCTGACTTAGACTAGACTATGACTATGACTAGGACATGACTTTGCGTGAAATATTTTATAACACGATGAAAATACATATAATACTTGACACTGGCTAAATACACTATGGTGTGGAGCCAAAATATAAGAAAAAAAAAAAAAAAATATCCACCTTTTATTGTTGGCGTTTTGACTGACAAAATATGACTTTGACTTGACATAGCCGTACAAATTTTACTCACTTGACATTGGCAGACTTATTGCAAAAAAGCGATAGAAAGCCATTAAAGAAGAAGAAGAAGCTATAAGTAGACTACCATTTGTCAAAATCTGTCATTATATGGTATCATTCATGAACCATTATGACAATTGAAATAACAGACTTCGGGCCCTCTGATGTGTTGATTGACATTATAATTTGTTTGGTCCGTTCTAGTTATGGGGAGTAAATTATTTATAGGGATATATAGATATGATTGGAGCAGGAGGCAAGTAGCGGCTCAAATTGGAGCTCTGTGGGGGACACCTGTGTTCAACTGTAGACGTCTTCAGGCTGATGATCCGCTAATTTTTCAAAACAGCCGCCATTTTGTATCCGCCATCTTGGATTTTAAAAAGTGGTGGTTTTGAATAGTTGCTTAATGATTTATTTCAGGGGCGACAATAGCGGACGCGCTAGCGATCGGATACCGCGCCATACTGATAGAAGACGCATCTCGTGGAGTAGACCTCGCTGATATCGAGAAGACCAAGTCTACTATACTGAATAACAATGGAGTCATTGTTAATTCTGACCAGGTAAGCTTTTTTTCAACCGGAAGATGTAGTGTAGGCCTGCTCCCTAACTCCCGCAAAAACCGCCAATCACCAACAGCCGGCTGTTGGTGATTGGCGGTTTTGACCGGATGATCGTCCATTGACATTTGACCAGTCGTCGATGATAAAGCTCTATAGGCCCCATCTCTTCCCGTAACAGTTGGCAAAGGGAATATACAGGCAATGGGCGGCGCCTGCCAAGCGTGGTGAATATAGCAAAAACCCTATGATCGTCGTCCACAGTGGCGTTTTATGGGGGACCTATGGTCAGCAGTGGATATATTCAGGCTGATGATGAAAAGTGATCGAAAATAAAAGCACAGTGGTAAAATATTTGTTGAAATTGTTATAAAATACATATTAAGTGTAAAATGAAATGTCCACACATATTTATTTATTTATATATTTATTTATTTATTTATATATATACAGTTGTAATTTAATTCATTAGCATAAATTGAGCCCATGATAGTACATCATTTATCGATGATTATTAAAGAGTAAAGAGTGTGAAAGAAATAATTTTTATTGAAAATTATGAAGATTTCCGCGGAGCCTAACGCAGTTGGCGCGGATGATTTTGATACATTTAAACGTTTTTATACCTTGTATCTACTAATCAAAAACAGTAGTTCATTATTTTAATTAAATTTTGTGTTGTAGCATTTGATAAAGTAAGTTATTCCATTTTTGGAGTTATTATTATTAACAAACCAATGTGTTAGAATTCAAATATTTTGGTCCACACGTGACCGGTATCAGGAGTAGGTACATAGTTTCAAAGAATGCTAATGAATTCAATTACACCCAGTAGGATTTTTTGTGTTATTTTTTTATATTTTTATTTTCTCGCGATATAAATACATATTTTTTTTACTTGAATTTATTTTTTCTAAAAGTGTACTAGTAAAATGAAGTGGTACTAGTAAAAAAGTAGGTACAAAGGTAAAAATTAACTTTTAATTTCCTTTTCCGTAACTTCAGGTAATGTCGATGGTAGAAGGTCGCGACAGGCGGCCGGAGCTCGGATACAAGTTAGCTATGGAGCTGAAAAACGCGATGGACGACAACTAACGGGAAAACACGGGTACTTTACTAGTATTACATACTTTACACGCCCACCTGACTACTTAGGCATAAGCTAATGCCCATCTGCACTAAAGATTGACAACTCCTAAGTTCACACTTATCCGTAGTATGGATGGGAAATATATTAGAATATTAAAGGAGCATCGATGACGTCACTGCAAAGAGGAAGAACGAGCGATATACAACTTAGGCCGAGATAGAACCGGACAGCGCTGTATTTCTGTTGCTGCTTTATCAACAAATACTAAAAAACAGAATAAAATAAGTATTTAAGGGGGCTCCCATACAATAAACGTGATTTTTTGGCTCGTTTTAGATAATGGTACGGAACTCTTCGTGCGCGAGTCCGACTCGCACTTGGCCGGTTATTATATTCTAACTAAGCTCTTGTACTTGAACTAATCGGTGCAATTGCCTACGGCTGTTTAATTAATTAATAATAATCAATAATACGAGCAATGCATTTGGTTACGTACTTGATATAAGTGGGTACTTAAGAGCTACTAAACTTTAGTGCAGACGAGCAGTTCGTATTTTTATGTTGATCTTAGATCTGAATCCGATCTTGAAATTACTAAAAGCAGGTTCAATACTCGATCTTTGGATAGACAAAGCAACCCCTACTACAAGTTTATTCGAAGCATTACTGCATCAAGTATCGTAAATGTTTGTATAAAATCCTTAATTATAGTTGTCGCTGTGCTGGTTTCATACAATAGGTAGGATGCTTATTTTTTTTGTATCACATTCACAGAAAAAATCAAATATTATCTTCTTTCTTTTATGGGTATGTGGTTTAATACTCTATTCACTGCAGCGGACCACTTAGCCCTATACAACGTGACTTTGAATTGGTATGTTACCACGCAAGGGGGAAACTGAAACCATAATAGAATAGAAGAATACATTACAAAATTAAGGCTGGCAAATGTAAGTACTGTCTAAAGTTAGGCAGTACTTCACACCATCCCTGCTACTTCGGCTGTACCAAGCTCAGATAAGAGCCTGTATGGAGTATTGTAGCCACATATGGGATGGTTCCGCTAAATACCAGCTTGCTGCTCTAGACTCCATAGAACGTCGCGCCAAAAGACTCATCAATGACGAGGTGCTGGTTATGGGTAAACTGCAGAGCCTAGAGCACCGACGGAGGGTGGGATGTCTTGCGATTTTCTACCGGCTGTACCACGGGGAGTGCGCACAAGAGCTGCACGAGCTAATACCACCATCTCCATTCCGTCACAGAACTACGAGGCGCGGAGAGTCGTTTCATCCCTATGTAGTAGATTTGCCAACATGCCGCACCAAGCGTTTCGCAGAGTCCTTCATTATGCGGACTGCTAGGGAATGGAATTTGCTCCCGTCGGTCTTGTTTCCCAATAAATATAATCTGGGTCTTTTTAAGACAAGAGTGAATAGGTACCTCATGAGTCTGCGTGCTACACCTTCGGCTACATCGTCGCTTTCCATCAGGTGAGATGTAGTCAAACGCAGGCTTATTCTACATAAAAAAAAAAAAAAAAGGCGATTTTTCTGATCCTTTATGCTGCCCTGAATCCAAACGTGCTGGGTTCGTTTGCCGATCCGTATTCCTGCCTACACCATGATTGTCCCGCCGTGCTAAGAGTGAACCTCCTATGGATGTCGGAGACGACGACTCTACCTGGAGTTCTCCAAATGCGTGTTTATCGCGAATCTGGATGAAATCTAAAGCGGGACTCATCAGTGAACAGCACCAATGGCCATTGTTGGTCACTCCATGTCAAATGTTCTCGAGCCCATGATAGTCGCCTACCGCGATTGCCACGTCGCAGCGCTGGGACTCGTAGCGGTCTGCGACCATGAAGACTTAACACTTTTGTTGCTTTTTGTTTTTGTCCAGAGGTTGGAGCTCATGGGTCGTATTTGACGGTAAGCAGTATAATACGATATCTGCTTCGTCTGCTGCCTCGACAACCTGACAGTCCAAATAGCTTGAGGCACCGTCAAACACGAGTAAACACTTGCCGGCTGTTTTGTACTTTCCCAAGTGGTGAAGTGAACGACTAGCTCCTCACGTTATTCATTGTCACAAAAAAGTCATATTTCCCTTTGGTCAAGCTTAGTGTCAATTTTAGTTTAGCAAACCAAGGGTGTTTTGTTCAGCAGCATTTTGAGCGAGCTCACACTTGGCAAGCTAAACAAGCTACGCAGTAGCCTGTAGCATGAGCTCGATTTCTTATAGATGCCTAAAGCGAAGATTTTATCATCAGCACCACCATTTCCGTCCAGTTAATTTTCTGGGTTATTTTTCAGTTGGCTTTGGAGTAGTGAGTAAAATGAGCTACTGAGATTTCGTCGTGTATTCTGTTTATACACAGTGTCACGTTTGTTTTGCCATGCGTCTTTATGATTTTGAAGGGTCCCTTCCAAATAGGGGACAGAGCCTTACGCAATCTACGATGGTGTTTGACATATACTAGATCGCCTACTTTATATGTTTTTTCTCGAGTAGAAGAGTCGTAATATCTTTTCCCAGATTCTTTACTACGAATCATGTTTTCTCTAGCTCGCTCTCTAGTACCTCATTCTATACTGTAAAGCGCGAATGTACTCTTAATAAGTCGTGTTATCATTAGACTCATATACGATACTAGGTATTATCGGCTTGTATCCTCATCAGCAGATCAGCTCTAAGCTATCTCTTGTCCCCGCGAGGACACAGCTCTCTCAAGCATCGCCTCCCGCAGTCAGCGCCTGGGCCAAGCCCCCGAGCATGGTTCGGGTGCAGGTTGCGCCTGCAGGCTTTTCGCAGCACTCCAGTCATTGCTGAAGCACTGCCTCTCGCAGGCTCTGCTCAAGCAGAGCCTGACAGCCATCGACCTGAATGAAGTGCGTGTGCTAGCACACAAACTTCGTTCAGCTGCTACCCCCGAGGGCCACTTCTGTGCCCTAGTCCAGCACGATAATATCCTCGACGCTATTATTTGATGACAATGCACTCAGCACTAATCTTTTGCATCGTTTTATTTTTTTAATCTTTGCCTGATGTCTAAATATTTCGGACATCTTCTTTTTGCACTTTGCATACAACTTTCGCTTTCTTGGTGAAAGTTGTATGATTTCCGAAGCAATTTTTTCTAAGCTGCACGAATTAATTTGTTTCGCATGGGGATTATTGTTGAAGCCCCTTCTTGCTCTCCTTTCTTTGAGGCGTATAATTTTTAGTTGTTGCTTTACACATTTTTCCCCCCTTGCTCTCACGGCCGAGAAAGACCTAGATGTGATCTTGACTGATCTTTAGAGTGGGAAATATTTTAGCATTATTTTGTCGTCTACAAAGTACGTATACACGAGTATAGTGCCAATTCGCTTTTCCTGTTGATCAAGTCCTATGAAACCGGGTTTTCTGTGGGAATTAGAAAGTAATTTTGAACTTTCAGCTAATTAGTCGCACCTTCAAATAAAGCTGTTACAAAACAAATATTGGCAAAACCCATCAGTTTTTTTAAATACTGGCGGGCGAATGGAATTTCTGTTTAAAACCTAGCCCTAGAACGAAAGAAAATTAGGGAAAAATGTAGGTTTGGTTTAATACATCAAAGACGCCGTTCATAATGATTATTAAAAAATTCATTGCGGAAATACTCTAGAGCTACTAAACATTTGTGTCGCCAGTTTCACTTTCATTTTTTGTTTGTGATATATATAATCATGATATCATAATAGATAGGGCGCTTATTTCACAGACCCTGTTTTTCTTAAATTTCCAGCAATTTTTCTAAAAACTTTATATCTACTTTTCGCCCGCTTGATCAGCAACACACAAATTTTCATTGTCAGCTCGTTTTGAAGCTATTTCTTTTACTGTTTCCACCACTTGAGCATTAATTCCGCAAGCCAAGAGTATTTTGTTAAACAGCATTTTGAGTGAGCTCACACTTGGCAAGCAAAACAATTTATGCAGTAGCTTGTAGCATGAGCTTGATTTCTTATAGATGCCTAAAGCGAGGATTTTATGATCAGCAGACCATTTCCGTTCAGTTAATTTTCTGGGTTATTTTTCAGTTGGCTTTGGAGTAGTAGGGGAGGCCGGGGCAAGATGGGATAGTTAAGAGAAAAAATGTCATAACTTGAAAATCAAACTGCTTATTTTAAATCTCTAAAAACAAAAGTAACACTAATAATTTTAATGAATGTAATTAACTTCTTATGGCTCTAAGGCACATATTTTGATGACATATAAAAAATTAATGACATTAATTCCGCAAGCCAAGCATACGAGCATAATAATTATATTAAATTAATCTGGTTGGCAACGTTCACATATATGTGCCTCTTCATCGTCGTCGTCTACACCTGCACAGGAATTATGACCCCAGCCATGGCAGACGCTACAAATAACCCACCCTACAGTGGACTGTGAATATAAGTACCCACAATATAAGCAAGGGCAATCATTTTCATCGTCTTCAGATGAACTTGAGTCTGCATCACATTTTTTGTTGATTCTTTTATTTTTGTTCTTGTTTCGCATCTACTTTTTTTTCAGGTTTTTTCTTTTCAGATTTTTTAATATCAGGTTTATTTTTGCCACAGTTAAGTTTTTTATTTATATCTCTAACTAGATCATTTTTGTAGGGAGAAGCCGTGTTTTACCGCGCTTTCGTGTTTTTCTTTCTATTGTTCTTACTTTCTTGGGTATGGCTATGATATTTTCCGGTGTCACGGAAAACGAAGACTTTGTTGCGGGCTGTGTTTGTCTCTCCGGGGTGTTTTCTTTTAAGTGTGGAGAAGTCTAATGTTGAGGCGAAAACTCTGTGCTTATTGGTTCCGCATCCGCAGGGTTAGCAGAAATATCATTATGCGCTTCAATGAATGGCTTATCATGGGTTATAGCTGGCGTTAAAAGTGTGCGTTGAAATGTCGATCTATATTTAGATTTTCAGATAGTAGAGACTCGACGATTGCAGTCTCAGCAGATGTAGGTTCGTGGACAATCTCATTTTGAGCTGTGGTGGACGATATTTGTTGGATTGCATCTAAAGGAGTTGACATCGAAGTAGTTGTGACTTGAGATGTCGATTCATTATTTAAATTTTCAGACGGCAAAGTCTCGGTATTTGTCGTTTCAGCCGCGATGAAGTCTGCGTCATCAAATACATTTCTATCAAGTGGCCATATTTCACATTTCCTAAACCCGTTTATAGCTGTCAGCATCGTCGCCGCCTGTAAATATGCTTGCCCAAATAGCTCTGCCACTTGGTAAGGTGAAACTACGCGTCCAGGGTGATCTCTTAGCCACTTTTTCACTTCAGCACCATAGTATGTACTCAGCGGTCTCATAAACGCAACGTCCAATGGTTGTAATTTATGTGTGCAATGGGGTGGTGTACACAACAGTGTTACATGATGCTCCCTTGCGTAATCAATCACATCTATGTTTTTTGTGTGTGACGCATGACCATCCAGTAGCAACAATATTGGTTTTTCTTTAGTAGGTTTTACGGTTTCTACAAACTTTTTGAACCAATCATAAAGTATTTGTGTAGTTATCCACCCATTGTCACTACAGCAGTGCAAGCACTGATCTTCGGTTCGACAAATATATCGAGTCTATAAACAGATTTTATTTATCGATCTAATCGGTAACTTTAGCATGGATCTAACATCGGTAATTCTTGTCGAAGTCTTTCGAGGGCTTTATTTAGTCGACATCTTATCGATCATTCGTTCATAATTCTCACAGAGTAACTTTATATTATGGAAAATTCCACAGATTAGGGAAAAAATTGGAGGCTAAAGAAAAGAGGTTAGTCATTCATTCACAAAAAACACCTAGGTATTTAAAGGATTTATTCTATTGAAATATTACAGAAAACCATTATTTTCATGTGAAATCCGATTAATTATTGAAGAGGAACGAAATAATAACTATATTGGCCGAAAGGATTTTACCTAATTATTCAGTTTCAAATATTTTATCAACCATATTATTATATTAGATGTAGTGCTTAGTTGATATATGATAGTAAACACATATGAAACTTGGAATAGGTGTTTAATACTTTTTAATTTTTTCATGGAAAAACTACTGTATGGATTTGACCACCAGCAACTATTCTCCTGTCCCCTGCAGTGCTAGGGATCTTGATGTAACTGCTCGTGAGATTTTGAACAACTGCTTGCAACAAATCCTGCACAGGCTTGCTTATAGTACCCGTACACACCTACAACAATAAATTTCCATGTATAAGTAGAATAAAATAACAAAATTAGACTATAATTTAAGCAAATAGTTTCCGCTTTGGGAAGTACTTACTAATTACTATAACATTCACCGGCAGTCCATTTGATCGGCTCCTTAGAGATCGCTCTCAACAACTTGAATAACGGCGAGGGCAATTTCTTTATGAATTCTAAACAGAATCTCAAACTATTCGTTAGGTAGGTCGAGATAATTATAGGCATCTCTTAGGCACCGCCTATTGATTCTCAAGACATCTCGACGTTTCCATTTTTCGGCTTACAATATTAAAATATAGCCAAAATCCAGTTTGAAAATATTATAAATTGGTTATCGAGCAACTATGGAAACCCGATAAAATTCGATAAGTTTGACAAGATTAAACCGATGACAAATGTCAAAAATTAGATCCATGCGTGGTTTATTCGACAAGGAACGACATGATCGTTAAGATTTATCGAATTTATATCGAAGTCGATAAAATACATTCCGTGCTACCGATTTCGTTTTATCGAAACTTTATGTCAAATTTGACATGAAAATTCGTTAAATATATCGATCGGAAGATCGGTGCTTGCACTGCAGGTCCTCCAAAATCCCGGCGGTGCATCACCCAGCAACTCATTTTTCATCCTTTTTCGGGCGTAGATTAACATTGGTGGTACATAAGTATAGGCTTGGGTGATTTGGTTCTTCAGGAAAGTAAAAACAGCTATCTTCAATGCTTCGTTTTATTTTTATCTTAATCTTCTGGCAACTTATATTTTTAAAATAGTTCACACCGTATTATAACACCTTTTTTCTCGTAACCTCGTCCATTTGTCCTCTGTCTCTCTCGCACATCTACCTCTTTCACTCATTCATTCGTTCGGATACAGACAACACTCAAGCCTCCTCCTCGCTTCTCCATGTGTGCAAATCACGCTGACACGGCGGTGACGATGGCTAGGTGGCGCGATATGCGGTACGATCGAATGTACTTGTCGTCCTACGTAACAGGCGTGTAATTTTTAGTTGTTGGTTTACACATTTTCCCCCTTTGCCCTCAAGGCCGAGAAAGAGCTTGAGGTGATCTTGGCTGATCTTATAGAATGGGATGTATTTTAGCATTTAGCATTTTTTTTGTCTTCCACAAAGTACCTGTACACTTTTGCAGTGCCAATGGGCTTTTCATGTTGATCAACAGTCCTATAAAACCGGTTATTCTGCGGGAATTGATCACAAGTATTATAGACTTGTGTTACGAAAATTTTTGCGATATTAGCAGGAAACATCGCTATTTTCAATCCTGGCGGATGGAATGACTGTTTAATACATCAAAGACGTCATTCACTATATTTTTCAAATTATTTTAATTTTAATTCATTGCGGCAATACTCCAGGGCATCTGCTTCCAAGTTCTGAATGTATCGCGTTTCACTTTCATTTTTGCTTGTGATATATGCGGCTTTTCAATTATATTTGCCAGATGCACGCCCTGTTTTTCTTGAGGTTCCAGCAATACTTCAATAATTGGTAATCCACTTTTCGCCCGCTTGAGTCGACACTTTTAATTCGCCAAATGCATTTCGAACTAATTTCATTGCGTGGCATGTGTCGATAAAAACGTAGATCCGAGTGTTACAAAAAGCTCTTAAAATTGATAACGTCTTGGTTTCTCACCCAAGAGAAGTGAAAATGCTGAAATTTGTAGCAGGTTCATCGCATGTAATGTAAGCTTTTACACCCACGTATTCGCAATTTTAGTGCTGTGTTCACGTTAATACTTTTTCCTTGCCCGTGTAACGTTACTATAAATTTCCTATATGTATTTTCCATGTGCTGTTGATCGACGTTAACAAGAATACTGAAGCTTTACTGGCTTCTTCGATACTTATCTACGTTGTAGGTTGTAGCCATTTACGCAACCATAATATTTTGAGCTCTTGGTTTTTAAGTCAAACTTTCTATGGCCATTTCATTGAACATCAATGAGCATACCACAGACTGAGCACTTTCCTGCACTTAAATTTTTATGGTTTCAAATGCTTTTTTCCGAACACCTTTCGCAATTTATATATCTGTACCATTTGCACAAAGTTCTTGTATGAGATAAGCATGTAGTCCTTCTTACGTAATAATAGCCCTTGGTATACGATAATTCAGGCATTTTTTATTTCCTCAGAGCAAGTATATTTTATTTGTTACAGGTAAACTTTGGACTTATTATTTGTTTTTTTTTTACGAAGTCTTGTGGCCCCGCCAATTCTTCTATTACCTACAACAGCCTGGTCCAGGTAGATGCATTTTTTTGATGGTCTTTGATAATATCATTCAAATTGGCTAATATTTGGTTTCTCCGTTCGGATCATTTCCTTGAAGCGTGGAATTTTTAGTTGTTGTTTTACGCATTTCTTGTCAAGTCTACATTATTTCAACAACACGAAAAAAGATTACTTTGACCACGGAGCTCGAAAATGGAAATACGCTTTGGTGCGAAGTGTCATATTTTTAATGCTCTGTGACTTCAATCATCAAGCGATTACCAACTAATCAATCTCTCATAAATCCAGCACAGCGCCACTAGAGTAGCAACTATAGGTTTCATATAAATACTTATTTACTGGACTCGATAGCGTTAATATTTCTACAAACTCGTAGTAGGGGTACCGAATCGCTTCCATCAGATTTCCGAATCCGTCCGTAGAATAACTAATTTTTAAGCAAATACAAAATATATTGTATAAAGTTACAAACGTTTTAAGATAATTAAAACCATCTTAGCCAATAGTACCTACCGTAGTAGTACCTATTTAATAATATTTGCTTACCTAAAACCAGAGTATACCTACAAGGTGACCTTGAATTGGTATGTTATCCCGAAATGGGGGGACTGGGACCATGACACCCTACAAGTTGTGAGAGCCTTATTTGAAACTGAGTGTTTCACAACCTCCATGGTAAAAAATAAATCCACTCGCAAAACGAGACGAGAGTTAACAAGATACTATAAATTCATTTCTAAACACAGGTCGTTAAACTCATTTATGTGCACTCGGTCAAGGACGAAGTTCAACCACCCAGTTGTGCTAAGGCTATTTTTGAACGTAAACTTTACATGGCATTTCTTCAATGAAAACTATTAATTTAGAAAAGTCGTAGAAGAAACATTGTCTACCTTGGGGTGTAGATTTACCCCCTTTCGGGATAACATATCAATTCAAGGTCACCTTGTATAATATTTTTTATCGTACCTAAGTTTTAAGTTATTTGTTTTTCTCATATTTATAACTTAAATGAACGGCAACCGCCCAGTGATGAAAATGTATATTTATGGCATAAAAACACATGTACTTAGAAATATTATGTAAGTAGGTACATCCCGACAGGTTGGTCTTAAGATGAACATGGACAAGACGAAAATCATGTCAAATGCCCATGTTCCACCTATACCGGTAATTGTTGGGAACGATACTCTCGAAGTTGTCGACAAAGAGGTCGCCCGAAGAATCCAACTCGGCTGGGCAGCGTTCGGGAAGCTTCGACCTATCTTTTCGTCCAAAATACCACAAAGTCTGAAAACAAAAGTTTTCAATCAATGTGAGTTGCCAGTGATGACTTATGGAACTGAGACGTGGTCTCTAACTGTTGGCCTCATTACTAAGCTCAGAGTCGTGCAACGAGCTATGGAGAGAGCAATGCTCGGTGTTTCCCTGCGAGATAGGATCCGAAATGAGGAGATCCGCAGGAGAACTAAAGTGACCGATGTAGCTCTTAGGATTGGCAAGTTGAAATGGCAATGGGCAGGCCACATCGCTCGTAGAACTGACAACCGATGGGGAAGAAAGGTTCTCGAGTGGCGACCACGAACTGGAAGACGCAGCGTAGGCCGGCCCCCCACTAGGTGGACCGACGACCTGGTGAAAGCCGCAAGGAGCCGATGGATGCAGGAGGCGAGCAGCCGCTCTAAGTGGCGCTCCCTGGGGAGGCCTATGTTCAGCAGTGGACGTCTTCAGGCTGTTAATGATGATGATGATGAGGTACATCACAACATAATATACCTAAATGTAGATAGCTCATTATACAGGGTTACAGGAAAAATCGTGCTAGATCCGTTAAGGGCGTGGAGTACCCATCACTTCTGACTTATTTCACTATGAAACACCCTAGGCTAAACTTTACCCTTTTCGAGATATTCAATTTTTAATTTTTTCATTGAAATATTTTGTGTCTCTTATTATTATTATTATTGCATTTTTACATGTGTAATAAGATGCTTTAGGACGTCAATCATTAAAATAGTACATAAGTTAATTGAATAGACCGTAGTAGACAAGTGAAAGTTAAGATATAAAAAAAAATATTAGAAACTGTATTGTTTTCTAAGGGATATCTACAAAAATATTATTAGTTTAGCCTAGGGTGTTTCATAGTGAAATAAGTCAGAAATCATGGGTACTCCACGCTCTTAACGGATCTAGCACAATTTTTCCTGTAACCCTGTATATGCCTGCCTAGCTTATATGTTTTATCTAATATGGTAGGGCATTTAAATTGTCGTCTTGTTGCATCATTATTGTATGTAGTTTTAATTTAGGATCGTGTGAAGTGGCCATTGTTGGCCCTTACGAGACCAGTTTTTTAATCTGTGGATAGAAAAATGTTGACGACGTATTGTGTTCTATCCGACGTCACTGTCATAAAAATTAATTGTGTAACGGTGCATACAATAGTGGGTTGTTTCAAAAATGTTTTTTTTAAACACATGTGTTGTAATATTGACAATTTGAAAGAATCCTCAGTTTTTTAACTTAGATAAGTCATATTAACATTGCTGTTTATTGTCATTTTAAGCAAGTACTTATTAATTTTTACATTTTATTTGACTGATGCTAGTGAAACTCTTTTTTATTTATCTTTGAATATTTTTAGAAAGTAGTAACTAACTACTTAACTGCATTCGATATGTGTGAACTGAAATGCATTATACGTATATAATTATTGAGTGTGAAAATCATAATGTTAAATAAACGTTTTAATAATTACTATAAAAAAAAATCTCAAAAATGCGTAGGTCTAAAACGCACACAAAATTTAGAACCTAAAATTGCTAAATGGGTAAAAAATTGAGTTAAGTTAGTATGCCTATAAGATATAACAACGTTGCACTAAAATTAGACATTCCTATTTTAGTTAGTAAGTAATAAAATATGACCCTAGAGCACTTAGGCTATAAATATGTGAGCTAAGAGTTTGATGTTTAGATAATAAGGCTATTCCCAGTTCTTGAAGGATTCGTTTTATTTATGGTTGTGTGTAGTCATTTTACTATTATTGCGGTCAGTCAGATAATATATACAAACCACTTTTTTATGTATAAAAAACATAGTTTTCAAGCCAGTATCAGTAAAGAAAATCGAATTGGGTTGATCTTGTCGGTCCCCACGTATACAAAGAGATATAAAAATTTTATTCGTATCCCCAAATAAATCTTGGGTTGCCATTTCCCCCACCAGTGGGGAGAAAGACGTACAATAGGCATGATGACTACTATTAAAAATGAACAAGTTAATATTACTTTCATAAAGGAGATTAAAAATGGATGCAATAATTGAAAAAATGAGTAAAATCGGTAAATAAATCACGGAGTAATAAGCTTTTAAAGTTTCTACAGGAGGCATCTCCTGTCCCTTTCTCGCGAAACAGCGCCCCCAGTTATTATGAAAAATCCACTCGTGACGTCACATGCCAAAGAGATTGTATGAAAAGCTACCACAGCTTAGTAATGCGATATTATGAACGACCTTCCCCTGACGTCACTGGCCGTTTGAGCTATCTCTTTCTATTCCGGTTTTTAAAATGCTTGCAAATTGGCCATTTTTTGAGATATTTAATTTTAGTTTTCACAAATGTTTATCTTTTGAGGAATAATTTTAAATTTATCCAAAGAAAATTTTAGTCATCATGCCTATTGTATAATTGTGGTGTTATGTAAGTATATTTTTCCAGCTGACCGCACTATCTCGTTATTGTTCCGAATCGTTGCATTTAGATGTGATAGCTTGTAATAGTTCCTTTTATTTGTGTAATAAATGCACTGTAATTTATTTCACTTGTGCTTTTTATTTCCTTACCCGAACGACGTAATTTATTATAGTTTTTTAAGTGCCGATTCTCTTGAATTATATAAAGACCACTTCTCAAAATGTCATCATCAGCCTGAAGACGTCCATAGGCCTTCCCCGAGAGCGGCTGCAGTAAGTTTCCTAATTTGTTTTAAAAATTCTCAAAATGTCCGCATCCCAACAGCACGGTTCTTTTCCAAATAGATTTTGATTTATTTTTAACGTGTTTATCAACACTGTGATTTCTCTGCCAATAGTACTGCGTCACTAAACGAACGGGAACTACTTACGTCACGAACTACGTAATAAAATGAAACTAGAAAGTGTAGGATAAAAAGTAGTTTATTTAAACTCTTTTCTATTTTGATTGAACATAGTGATAATTTTTACATAAATTGATGGTTTCTACGAAAATATCAAGAGCACGACAATTTACGTGTGGTTTATGTGTAAAAAGTACTTTACATAAATATCACTAAAAGTAAAACTACATATTCTATTAAATTGTGCGTTCTCATATCTTATTATATGATTCTTACAAGTAACATATTTTACATAATTAAAAATACAAACCCAGAACAACAAAAAAATAAAGCTGAAGAAGGTGCGGAAAAACTTATGAATAATTTATCAACACAAGACTAGATAATATATAAAATTCCAATGCTTACAATAGTATTAGGCACAGTGATATTATGCTACACAAGGCTTAATTTTTTTTCCTAAATTTGTGTGTGGCATATGTGGGGGCAACTGGCAATATACCTTGTTTGTAATACCGTGATATAACTAACGTCAGTACAATAATAAAATTCGATAAAAATTGGCATAAATAGTGCATTATAGACATCAGAAACCTTTCCATCAGGGGTGATGTCGTCAAAATATGCTCATTCAAGCACAAAAACTAATCTAATTAAAATTATAGTAGGTACATAATTGGCCAACACACAAGTCACCACACGCCTAGCGTAGTTGAATGCATTCTTTATTCTTCTGAATGCCAACATAAAAGAAAACTAAAATTACAGTACCTAAAGTAGGTAGCACAATGGGCAGCCTTATAACTAAACGTGATCTCTGTGAAGTCTTGCACCAGTATATTGTTTATTATTCTGAATTCTTTTGAAGTACTTTTAGCCTACTTGGGTATTCTGTTAAAAGACATGCAAGTTTGTAGGACGTGAGACAGAAATGATATTACATAGGATGTGATTATATCAATACAAAACAAGACTAAAATTTAAATTATTTAATTAATTGTCCTTATGATCATATATCATGGTGGTTCCTCGCTGTTATAGCATAGTCAATACGCCGGGTATTTCCCGTGTTTTGTACTGCCAAAATTTAAATACAGTATTGTGGTCTTCAGGGAAATACCCAACTACAGTGCAGTGCAGAATATCTTTCCGTGATGTGAGGTGGGGAAATCCCTGAATTATAAAATTGCTGATAATTTATTTATAGATATTTGTGTGATAAAATAATTATAACAATAATAATTAATTTTCAGCTGATTAACTATACACGAATTATTTTCTAAGGACGGATTTTATCACACTTTTTAAGCAAAGATTTTTAGATTATTTTTTTTTTTAGATTTTTTTGAGCATTTCATGTAAATATTACATTAAACTTTTAATGAAATCAATGATTTTTCTAATCTACCCTCCATCCATCCATGATGAGGTCTCCACTCCATAATGCAATAATATTGCAAAAGATATAAAATCATCATAAAATGTGTCTCATTATGCAAATGTAACCCTCATAGTGGTAGCAATAACTTATAAAATACCTACAAACAATAATGGTGTCCAAACCCCAGGTACCAGGTAGATAGATGTATAATACCGGGCAGTTTATGCTGCAGTAATGCTAGAAAGCACCTGTCTTCCCAATTTCTCTGCAATAAAATCTATGATAGTGAAGACCAGCTCTCTCCGACTCGCAGAGCAAGCCATGAGGATGTCCACAGCACGGATGTAATCGGTTGAGTCTAACCTTCGCAGGAAGTTGAAGATGATGTACAGGAGCTCTTTTAGTTTATCTTTAATTGAATCCCAGACCTCTCGGAGGGACACTATGGCTGGAAAGTTAGAAAAGGTACAATTTAAGTTGGTCATGTAATCTACATATAGTATAACTATTATACCGTTATTTAAGCTTATAGTATTTAGATTAGGCTACATATATAAACATGAATGACTATACTTTAGAGAGATATCTTTAGATCAAGCCTATCAGCATATTTAACTGAATCAAAGCTATGCCTTTCTTTACTTTTGTTTGTGATGTGAACCTTTTTGGCCTCCAAATAATATTGTTGATAGATATAAAGGTAGGGAAACAACAATGATATTCGGAATTTCTTATCTGCTACTTATAAAATACTAATAAATGGGAGTCTTAGGACAACAGTGAATAAGCAAGCATGCACTATGCACTATTATAGACTGCATTATCTCAACTCAATAAACTAGAAAATGTAGTTTAAAAACATATTTAGTCATCAATTTTGATTCCAAAGTGAACTGTAAAAATATGTGCACACTTGCTCCACAATTTCTCTCACTCAATGACATTATCCAAAAACTTTTCTACGGCTGTAAAATGATATGTAATATGTATGCAATGGTGAAATATTAATGATAATTCATGTTATTTAGAATAGAAAATATATTCACCTTTTTATTTAATTAGGTATATTAGGTTTAATTGGGTTAGCTTACTAACATAGCATATAAATAAAAATACCTATGTTCATAGCTTTCACTTATTTCATTACTTACTTGAGACTCCCAACCCTGTAGCTCCCCCGATGCTCACTCCAATAGCTGCACCCATTCTACCCCCAGCATATCCTCCTAGCAAGCCTCCTGCTACTGCCATCGCACTGGTCAGAAGTGCCGTGTCACGGTCCCATACAATCTCTATTCTAAACTGATCCGCTGCAAAAGAGGTTATAATACATCTTGTATTATTATAAGAGCTTTTGGGATAGCTAATTATTTTTAGTATGTTAACCTCCAGTTTCAGTTCCCTTCCCTATACATACCTACTGGATACTTATACTTTACATCAACAAAAAACTACTTCTCAAATCTAGCTTACTGTAGTTAATAGTAAAGAAAACAACAATAATAATAATAACGCAGGGGCGGCTTTGTGGCGAGTCGTCGGTGAGTGGCGTCACCACGTACCCTGATTGCAAGGGGCTAAGTGAGACCCCTAACCCCTGCCTTGCCTATACTGGCTGTCCGGGGGTGGAAGTCGCAAGAGCTAAGAACCTAAGCTCCAGGGTGGAAGAGTTAAAGGGCATAACGCCTCGAGTAGCGTTCAGTGAAAGTGCAGCACACCTCTCGACACCCTAAGCCACCCACACCAATGTTGTTTCCTCGGCACCAATATGCGGTAGCCACTACAGGAGGCCCAAAAATCCAATATGACAAACAACAGCTACATCAAGCAGGAACGAATAGCAAACAACTATGGAAAGTCATTAAAAATGTTACTTTTACGGCAAATCAGCATAAATCAAATTCGAGTCTATTGCACACACACCCCTCCCCGCTTACCTCAGCTAATAGCGCAAATTCCTTTTTTGTCAATGTCGGGAAAAGTCTGGCTGAACAGATTCAAAGTAGAAATGATTACTCGCCACTAATCCTGACCAAGCCACATAGCGGTAAGTCATTTGCTATGTTAGACCTAGATAATACTGAAGTAGAAAGGGTTATTTCTAGTTTGAAAAACAACCGATCTGCTGGGTGGGATAATGTCAGCAATGATTTCCTAAAAAGATTTAAACATATTCTTGTTATTATTCTCCCCTCTGACGCACATTTTCCAAATGTGTCTTTGTGATGGGAGTTTTCCGAAAGCTCTTAAGAAAGCTGTAGTCATCCCGATTCATAAATCAGGAAGAAAGGATCTCGTTACAAACTATAGACCTATCTCGTTATTACCATCACTCTCTAAAGTTTTGGAAAAAATAATTAACAACAGACTAGTAACGTTTTTAGAAAATAATTCCCTCTTCTCCCCCTGGCAGTTTGGTTTTAGATCTAAGTTGTCTACAGCAGACGCGGTACATCACTTAACTAGCTATGTCACCGAGGAACTTGGGAAAGGTAATAGAGTAACAGGGATTTTCCTCGATTTGGCCAAAGCTTTTGACACGATTTCCGTTCCTATCCTTCTGCGCAAACTAGAAGCACTAGGAATTCGAGGCACTTCGTTGAAACTCTTTGGTGACTATCTTCAGGATCGGTATCAATGTGTCAAAATAGGTAACATCATCAGCACCGACATGAAAATTCCTCCCTTTGGAATTCCTCAGGGAAGCATCCTTGGCCCTACCCTCTTCCTGGTATATATAAATGACCTCTGCAATTTAAGTCTAAAGCATGGCAAAATAATTTCATATGCTGATGACACCGCTCTAATTTTCTCCGCCTACTCCAGCACAGACGTACATAATTACGCGCAACGAGGTTTTAATGTAGTAAATAACTGGCTTAAGAGTAACCTACTAACACTAAATGCTGATAAAACGAAATTTATGTGTTTTTGCATGCGTAAAATACAGGCGCTCTCAAACAATAATCAATTACGTGCACACTCCTGTGATAATACCCAGCCTGACGCGTGCTCTTGTCCACTGATTGGTAAAACTAATTTCATTATATATCTTGGCATCATAATTGACGACACTCTTTCTTTCAAAAAACACATATCCACGCTAGCAAACAGAATACGTAAGTTAATGTTTGTCTTCAAAAAACCACGCTATATTGTGGATAAAAAATTAACTATACAAATCTATCAAGCCCTGGGTCAATCTATCATTCAATACTGCGTTACATCTTGGGGTGGTGCACCGAAAACCGTAATGATAACTATTGAGCGAGCACCAAGAGCTATCCTGAAAGTAGCCACTTCCAAACCATTCCTATTTCCTACACGTTTACTGTATGAAAGTTGTAATGTGCTAACAGTGCGTCAGCTTTTCATATTGCACACTGTCCTAAAACAGCACACCACTTTAACGCACAATGCTGACCTTACTAATACTAAGAGACGGAAAGATATTGTATGCACGTCATTTTCTGAGTCAAAGTTTGTTTTCACAAACCGATTTTTTGCTTTCTTAGGGCCTTTTCTCTACAATAGACTAAATAAGAAATTATTCATTTACGACCGTAATTATTTTAGTGCTAAATTAATAGTTGCTGAGCACTTACTTTGTCTGTCCTACGATGAGACTGAACTATTATTTAATATTGACAAATAAGTACCTACATTAAGTAGTATCAGTAAGTTAAGTAGTAACAATAACTTAGGAATTAAATTAATTATATTATTATTGTAACAAGTGATTCTAACTCGATTGTTAGTATTATTTTGTTTTAAATATTGTAAATAATTCTGTTACATCACAGTCACGTATAGTATAATATTATTAGCACTCATGCCGCCTGTAAAACAGGTTTATTCCTAGTGCAGGCACCTATTCGTTTTAAGACTTCTATTGAATTTATAAGGTTTATACCTATTGTATCTCACTTGCTGTAATTTCTGAATAAATTTTTATTATTTTTCATTCATTTATTTGACTTTCTTAAGTTTTTGTTTTTTTATAATACTTATATAAAAATACATTACAAAAATACTATAAAAAAAACCTAAACCCTAGAGTGCCGCTGGCAGCGGCCCAAGCTACCGGTGGTCAGGGCTGCAGAGTGAGGAACCTCCTGACAATACGTGCCGTGTCAAGGAGTACCGCCTTCTGAATCTGACCCTTGATCCAGCCGTCTAGCGCGAGCCTCTCGAGGTGTTGGTCGAGGCTCTTCGCTATAAGACCGTTCGCTGAAACGACTATCGGGACAATGCTTGTTGAGTCAACATTCCACATGGCGGTAACCTCGTGAGCCAAGTCAAGGTACTTGCTGAGTTTGTCCTTCTCAGCCTTCACGAGGTTCTCGTCATGCGGAATGGTGATGTCAACGAGCACTGCCCGGCGTTGGGACCGGTCTACCAGCACGATATCAGGCTTATTGGCTACAATAGTCCTGTCCGTGATGATAGAGCGGTCCCAATAGAGCAGCGCACGGCCATTTTCAAGAACCGGCCCCGGTGTGTACTTGTAGTACGGCACCTCAGACTCGACAAGGCCTTATTATTTATTTTTATTATTATTATTCACTCATTTATTTATATTTCTTAAATTTATGTTTTTTATAATACTTCTTATAAAATTAAAATTACAAAAATATTATAAAAAACCTAAACCTAGTGTCCCGCCGGCAGCGGGGCAGGGCCCAAGCTACCGGTGGTCAGGGCTGCAGAGTGAGGAACCTCCTGACAATACGTGCCGTGTCAAGGAGTACCGCCTTCTGAATCTGACCCTTGATCCAGCCGTCCAGCGAGAGCCTCTCGAGATGTTGGTCGAGGCTCTTCGCCATAAGACCGTTCGCCGAAACGACTATCGGAACAATGCTCGTTGAGTCAACATTCCACATGGCGGTTACCTCGTGAGCCAAGTCAAGGTACTTGCTGAGTTTGTCCTTCTCAGCCTTCACGAGGTTCTCGTCATGCGGAATGGTGATGTCAACGAGCACTGCCCGGCGTTGGGACCGGTCTACCAGCACGATATCAGGCTTATTGGCTACAATAGTCCTGTCCGTGATGATAGAGCGGTCCCAATAGAGCAACGCACGGCCATTTTCAAGAACCGGCCCCGGTGTGTACTTGTAGTATGGCACCTCAGACTCGACAAGGCCGTATTGAAGGGCAAGTTGCTGATGAATGATCCTGGCCACTAGGTTGTGTCTGTGCAAGTACTCTCCGTTAGCAAGATGAGAACAACCGGAAATAATATGTCGGAGAGATTCCCCGGGACGGCGGCATGCTCGACAAATGTCGACCGTACCGTCCTTCATTATATATTTCCGGTAGTTATTCGTCTTGATAACTTCGTCCGCAATTGCACAGACAAAACCCTCGGTTTCCCCAAAGAGGTTGCCGAATCGCAGCCAGTTCACCGACGCATGCAAGTCCACATCGGGCCCCGTCAGGGCCCGATAGAACCGCCCGTGCAGCTCCTTGCCTTTCCATACGTCCCTACGGTCTTCGGTGCTAAGTACCACCGGTTTGCGCCAGTTCTCATTTGCCAAGGAGAGCGGCGTGAGGCCCTTGTCAACTGCCACCACATCGCGATGCATCCCACACTCGTTGTTGAGGAAATACTCCCGGAGACTGCACACTTCACGGTTATGGAGGGTTTTGGCGTTTAAAAAGCCTCGACCTCCCCATTTCCGCGGAATGTACAGTCTCATAACAGACGAGCGCGGGTGTAGCATACGATGTGATGTAAGCAGTTGACGGACCTTTCTATCCAGGGTGTCCAGCTCAGTCTGAGTCCATCTTAGTATGCCAAAGGAGTATATCAGTAAGGGCATCACCCAGCCGTTGAAGGCGCGCACCCTGTTGCCACCCGACAAAAGACTATTGAGTACTTTTGTCAGACGGCAGAAGAAGCGCTCCTTCACCGTCCTCTTAACATCCCCTACTGAAACACCCAACGACTCTGACACACCAAGATACCTGTAGGTTTCGGATTCGGAGAGGGACCTGAGAGTCATTGTCTCGGAAAGTTGTAAATTCGTGGAATTTACAACTTTCCCTCCCCGTACATGCATAACCGCACACTTATCCACACCGAACTCCATCTTGATAGAGTTGCTAAAATTCTCTGTGATTTTTAACAACTCCATCAATTGTGGACGTTGCGGTGAGAACAGCTTGAGGTCATCCATGTACAGTAGATGAGATATGATCTCACCCCCTCTCCGAAGCTGACAGCCTAGCTTTGAATCTTCCAGCAAGGTACTGAGAGGATTCAACGCCAGGCAAAACCACAAGGGGCTCAGACTGTCACCCTGGAATATGCCTCGCTCAATCCTTATTAAGTCCTGCGGACCAGAGACGCTACCCTATCTGGTTGACGAAGGACCGTGGTCCACTGCCCCATGCATGACCTTAAAAAGGATCTTAGAGTTGCATCTATTTTATACAACTCCAAGACCCTCTCCAGCCATGAGTGAGGCACCGAATCATAGGCCTTCTTATAGTCAATCCAGGCAGTAGAGAGAGCCCCTCTGTTCCGCCGGACCTGTTGGCAGATGGCCGTGTCGATGAGGAGGAGCTCCTTAGTACCACGGGACCCAACCCTACATCCATTCTGAGCGGGGGCCAAAATATTGTTCGCAACAATGTGCGAGTTATTATTATTATTATTATTTAGTGGGTGGCAAGTCATCACCTGCCTCGAACTTTTGATATGAGACAAAATTGGCAGGTGCCATTCTCTCATTCCATAACCCAATGTCACCATCCATCCAAAAGTTCACCATTATAGCCCAGATATTTTTACCTTCATATTATACAAAATAGTTATATCAATATGACAACATGTAAGAAATACGTAAAACACGGTCACATTGTCTCTGGTCCTCGCTGAAATGCCATCAACGTCAGGTCCAGGGATAGTGTGACCGTGTTATAGTTGTATACAAAAAAGCCTCTTGGTGTTAGCTTCGGCCCCACCAATGCCTCTCAAATGTCCGGGCTAGACCCGAGAATGGAAATGGATAAGAAAATAATAATATGTGTGGACATTTCACACAGCGCCATCTAGCCCCACATCTTGTACTATGGGAACCAGATAACTGATACAATACTTAGATACTTTTTAGTTTTTTGTAAATTTTTAGTTTTTGTAAATACATACATAGAATACAATTAACACCCCAGACGCAAAACAAACATCTATGTTCATCACACAAATGTTTGTCCTGGGTAGGAATCGAACCCACAGCCCTCAGTTCAGAAGGCAGGGATACTACCAACTGAGCTATCGGGCCCGTCAACCCGTCAACAATGCAATGGATAAAGCTAAAGTGTGTGGTCTTCTTTCTGTCAGTCTGTCTACTACAATTACAATGGGTAATATCTAGGGCGAATTCTGTGGTAATTATTTATCTTAGAACAAGGACAACAAACACGAACGGATAAATGGAGATCACGGAATGGAGACCCAATTAATCCAAAACATTACCTTCATGGAGGTAGATTAGAATTACCTTATCAATATTCCAAATAACTTACCAATTTTTAGTAATATTTGTTCAATCCAATTCGGGTCAAATCTTACTGCGTTCGAATAAGCCTGAAGTTGAGACATTTTTATCGCGTAAACCAAAGGGAGAATTCTGTGGCGTAAACAAACAGACAGATTCTTCTTTCAATACTCAGAACTGCCGAATTGCCGATATTTATCGTTGAATCACAATAACATAACATAAATAAAAATAAAAAGCAACCAATTCTTTTTTATTTTATCTGGCTAAATATAGAGATGTAAAAAAAGGATTATAAAAAAGATCGTTTTTTTTTTTTTTTAAACGATTTATATTACCAAAAAATCGATTATTTAAAAATTGATTTTTTATATTGGTTTCGATTTTTTTCCGCTGGTATTAAAAATAATTAGGCAATACCCCTACCAAACACGGGTGTTCAGTGTAAATCACAACGTTGGATTTAGATCTAGTGATTTTACAATATTATTATAAATATTGTTGTAATTTATTTTCACGCTCGCTGCTCATGCGGTTATAATTTTTGTGTGCTTTATTTTCAATCAACCAAGGCACATGAACTGGCAAGTTTACTACAATAATTTGATGCCGGACTTCCGGTTTGGCGGGAACTGGAGACGCGCGTTTTTCGAAACAATAAAACAAATTTTATTTTATTTTTAAGATTTCTACAAGTTTTAGCGGCAGGATGGAGTCGGAAAGTGATGGAGATGACTCTGGATTCACTACTATTGCCAAAAAAGTGGTCAAAAAGAGGAAAATCCACAGTGAGAGCGGGGGCAAGAGCGACGCGTCGGTCTCTGCTGGTAGCGGTGGCGGTGATTCTGAAAGTTCAGCTAAGTTTAAGCCATTTATCAAGCCAAACTACAAAAGACTATACCCTGATAAATCTAACCACTCTGAATTTTCAGTGTTCCTTGAGAGCACCTCTGATGATAAACTAGGAAACAAAGACCCAATGTCTATACAAAAAATATTAGGACACTATATAAAAGGACAGTACGAAATGAGCCGTGTCAACGCTCAAAAACTTAAAGTAACATTTAAGCAATCCACAGATGCGAATGACTTTCTATGCAATGAACCCTCCCTAAGCCGACACAATATAAGAGTATACATACCATCATCTTTTGTGGAAAAAATAGGCGTGATACAACATGTATCGACTGAACTAAGTAATGAAGATCTATTCCGAAAACTCTCAGGCGAATTTGAAATTGTAGCTGTGCGTAGATTTAGCAAGAAAGTTGACGATAAGATGGAACCACTAAAGACTGTTTCAGTGACGTTTGTCACTGGGGTTCTACCCCAACATGTGTATATGGATCACTGGAGAATGCCAGTGAATCCATATATACCTCCTGTCATGCAATGTTATAAGTGTATGAAATTTAACCACTCTGCAAAAGTGTGTAAGAACTCTCAGGTATGCTCAGTGTGCGCGGGTGAGCACTCCTACAAGGACTGCAACAAAAATACAACAGAGGATATTAAATGCAGTAATTGTGGGGGTGCGCATCTAGCCATTTCTAGAACATGCCCGGTAAAAATGGAAAGATTAAACAAACAAAAACAAACAATTACATATGCAAATGTAGCAAAAAATGACTACGCAGAGTTTCCCAGAATTACAAAAACCCTATCAAAAGCAGCCTGGGGCTGTAAGCCCAAGAACAAACCAGTTGCCCCAAACCTCCGCCCAAGTTTTAAAAAATAAGAAACAACCTCAACAACAGACTAACAGTAACATAGTTATTGACGACAATATAATTAACGCAATTGTAAAAACGTTAGTTGTTTTGGGAAACATGACGGAAGATGTTCCCAAAAACACAGCAACAATAAAAGAAATTCTGCTAAAAAACTTAACAGTCTCAACATAGAACAACATTTTATCAGAATAGTTCAGCATAATATTCAAAGCCTAAATAATAAAAAACCCTTGTTGAATTTATTTTTGTTAGAGAAAAATATAGATATCTACCTCATTAACGAAACTTGGCTAAAATCATCTAGTAATCCAATAAAATTTCAAGGATATAATTTTATAAATAAAAATGCAAAAAATGAACATGGCGGTGTAGGTATTTTAATAAAAAATAAATGTAAGTATAAGATTCTTGACTGTTCATTCTATGAAAACATACAAGTGCTTGCAGTGTCTGTTGAAACTACAGCTGGCCCTCTTTCAGTAGCTTGTGTTTATTGTCCACCTAAAAGCAGTAGAATACGTCTTAGCAAATTAAAAAATATTTTAAATAATTTACCTAAACCATGTCTGGTTTCCGGTGATTTTAATGCACACCATATAGCTTTTGGTTGTGATACAACCAAATCAAGGGGTAATGAGCTATATGACATTTTTGATGAGTTAGATTTATGTATATTGAATACAGGAAGTCCTACTACAATACAAAATCCAAATAGGTCTGCATCAGCCATAGATATATCATGTGCCAGTCCAACTATAGCCCCATTGTGTGAGTGGTATGTTGGTGAGGACTCATTAGGTAGTGACCACTACCCTACCTTCATTGATATAAGTGTTTCGCCATTAATGTATCATTGTAACAATAATATAAAAAAATATTTATATAAAAAAGCAGATTGGTCTAAATATTATTTAAAATCTAAAGAACTTTTTGAAACATTTGTAACTAAATCAAATCCGTTAGAGTCATATGATACCTTTTGTGAAATTTTATGTAACTTAAAATCTGAATGTATTCCACTCTTCACAGGAAATAGTAGTAGTCACCTGATCAGGCCACCAGCTCCTTGGTGGAATGATGAATGTGTAGAGGCTGTAAAAAGGGCAAAAGAAGCTCTTGTAAAATATAGAATAGAATATACAATAGAATCTTATGTAGAATACAAAAAATTAAATGCTGCCAAAAAACTTTGTTTAAAAATTACAAGGAAAAGTAGTTGGGAAACTCTTTGTGAATCATTCAATAGGTATACCCCTATTTCAAAAATTTGGAATTATATAAGGAAGTTTAAACGTATACCCATTAAACCACCTGTCATGAATGATGAATTTATTCCTGGGTTTTTAAAAAAATTATCACAGTCATCTATGTCACAAAATATAGACATGGAGTATATTTTTGAATTAAATAATAATACTGAAGTCGCTACCTTTATATTGAAACCATTTGCATGGAATGAGATGAACTATTCACTTGATTCAAGAAAAGACACTACTCCAGGATTAGATGATTTTCCATATATTATTTTAAAGAAATTACATCAATCAGCAAAAAAGATACTGTTACTAATCCTTAATGAGCTATGGTCAAAACAACTTATACCAGAGTCATGGAAAACTCAATGTGTAATTCCAATTTTAAAACCTGATAAACCAACAGATAATTTTAACTCGTACAGACCAATTTCGTTAACCTCATGCATTGGAAAATTATTAGAACAGATGATAAAGGTCAGATTAGATTATTACATTGAACAGAAATGTATCTTACCTCATTTTCAATTTGGTTTCCGTAAAGGTAGAAGTGCTGCAGAAAGTTTTGTGTCACTCATATCTGATTTAAAAAAATGTCAGTTGTCCCGAAGTTCTACAGCATGTGTCTTCCTTGATGTTCAAGGAGCATATGACAATGTTGATCTCCAGCAACTTGCTCTTATTCTGTCCGAGTTGGAATTACCTGGAAAATTGATAAAATGGATATTTTACTTTCTTTATGAACGTAAATTATTTGTTAGATATAATAACATACTACATGGACCAGAAATGGTTAGTAAAGGCTTGATGCAGGGTTCATCTCTCTCACCAATCCTGTACAATTTATATACCTCACAAATATTAAAGTATGTAAATTCAGATGTAAAAATATTACAATTTGCTGATGATACTTTACTGTACTATAATAACAGAAATGTTAATATGATAAATCAAAAGTTGAATGATGCTCTTGAACAAATGTATAATTATTATGTTAATGTCCTAAAGCTAAATATTAATAGTGAAAAGAGTTCTTGCATGTTAATTGGTACTGGTGAATCAGAGATTCAAGTATCATACAATAATGAAAACATACCAAATGTAAAACAGAAAAAATTTTTAGGAGTAGTACTGGATGATAAATTAAAGTTCAATAGTCACATTAATTACATTAGTAAAAATGCTTTAAAAGGTTTAAATATTTTGAGATCTATAACAGGTACTTTTTGGGGATCAGATCCGAAAATATTAAGTTTACTATACAAAAGTATTGTCAGGAGTCATTTTGACTACAGCTGTTTGGCATATATTAATACAAATCCAAACACTCTTAAGAAATTAGATGGAATTCAAAATAGGGCTTTGCGAATAATATCTGGAGCAATGTGTACCACCCCAATCAATTCAATGGAAGTGGAAACATGTACAGAACCATTAGTAATAAGAAGGTTAGGGACAGCTATTAAACATTGTATTAAAGCTTTAACTATAGATAATTCAATTGTGTCTAATAGTCTAAGCTTGCCAATTGAATTAGGCAATGCTTTATCCAATTTTGAAATTACTCCATCAGATGTTTCTTCAAGAAGACTGCCTGAAATGTGTACTATTATGGCTCAAACTAAAATTATATGTAAAAATATGTACCATAGTGAAAACTGGCCAGTGTATATGTATCCATTTGATGCACTCTTATTGAATAATATTCAATTAGATACTAGAAAAATAGAAACTATTTATGATTTTCGGGAACATATGGCTAATATTCAAGCATACAGGATATATACTGATGGATCTAAATCTATCAATGGGGTTCATGCAGCTATGCATGATCCACAAAAGAGCATTTCAAGGTGTTTCAAAGTACATGATTCATGCAGCATCTTTACCGCTGAAACATACGCTATCTATTTATCCCTCATCTATATTCAAAATGTATTAAATTATAATCAATTTATTATTATATCAGATTCTTTAAGTGCTCTGACTGCTCTACAAAATACAAACTTGTCATACAGCCAAAATTATTTAGTACAGAAAACAAAAGATTTGTTGAATAGGCTTAAGAAATGTAATGTAAATGTACAATTTAAATGGGTTCCATCGCATCAAGGCATTACTGGGAATGAAAAAGCTGATCAAGCAGCATGTGGGAAATGGGACGAAGATCACTCGGACTCCATGCAAATACCTTTCACAGACGTTTTCAATATTATAACAGATATTAAAAGAGAAACTTGGAAGAAATATTGGTTACACATAAACCAAACAAAGGGCAATTGGTATGCCAATATCCAAAAAGACTTAAAAGCCACACCATGGTACAATAGTCCAATACATCAGGATGATTATGGGAGGAGGTTCACATCTGTAATAAACAGAATGAGGTTTAGCCATTGTTTAACACCAGCACACTTACATAAATTTAGAATCACAAACAGTATGTCCTGCTCTCACTGTAATGAAGAAAACGCCAATCTGGAACACATTATCCAGGCATGTCCTGCATTCAATATTCAGAGATTGATTATGATTTCGGATATACTGGAAGTTGAGAAAGAAGTGCCCCGCCGGCTTCAAGATCTATTGGCAAATCCCAAACTATTTAGTGCGATCTATAAATATGTAGTGAATACCGTAGAAAAGTTATAAGTTGTGTTGTGATTTGTGAATTGGATTGAAAAATGACTGTTGTATGAAACAAAGATAATATAATCACCACATAATCACTTACGTGATATATGAAATGAAAACAAGATAATGGCTACACAAACTAACTAAGTAGAGGATTAATATGGCAATGACCAGAGAAAAATAATATGCAATGACATTAGCATAAAACAGACATGGCCAAAAGGACTTGAATCCAGGCCAGAAAAAAAAAAAAAAAAAAAAAAAATTTGATGCCCACAGCAGCAACACTGCTCAGTACAGACAGACGGAGAGTAAAGCCTTAGTTTTTTATTATAACTGGATTCACCCTCATTTGACCGCAATCTCACCTGATGGAAAGTGACGATGCGGTCTACGGTGGCACATGCTTGCCTAGAAGATACCTATTCACTCGCGACTTGAAGAGCTCCAGATTCTAAGTACTTATCGGGAAACAAAGACGCTGTAATGTGTTCCATTTTTTCGCTGCTCGGATTATAAGTAATAGGATTTTTACCCTTTAGGTATGGAACACTAAAAAATGCAAGCGAAGCAAGTGCCAAAACTATCCAAACACCCTGAGAGATCTTGACAAATTTATTTCAGAAAGAACCTCAAGTCATACAAGGCTTTAAAAGGAATGCGCGAGCGCATTCTTTTTGCAATAAATTTTCTGTTAATTGTCAGTTCAAAGAGAAAATTAGATAAACTCTTAAACTCCCAGCGACCCGATATCGAACACGCATGCATTGTTATTTACGTTTTTAATAGTACTTACTTACGAGATATTTATGGAGGGTAAGTTTCGATTTTGATTCAAGTTATGGGAAAACGAGTAGGTACTTAAATTATTTCAAACACATATATATTTACACTGGCGGTTTCAGGGGGATAAGAAGCTATAGCTCGATCTATAAGCATCTGAGTTCTTCCTAAAATTATTTTAACCAAATCTGTTCGGGTGTGGTTATAAATTTTTCGCGCTTGCTCTGCTTGCGCTTTTTAAATTATTTTGTGCCTTGTGTTGCAGTGGCGTTCAATTCTACATATTTTTCTAGCCCTATAATACATGCGCTGATTATGTGAATTTGTGCAGTCAATATGCTCGGTCAAAGAAAAAATCATAGGCTTGGGCTCTATTCGGTCACAAAGTTGCACTGTAATCTTTGTTCTTTGGCGAAGTGGTTAATTATGCTCTCTATACTGTAAATAAAAGTTATTTAATCGGTTTTTGACCATTTTTCCAATATATTATATATATATATATATATATATATTATTAATATATATTTTTCCAATTTATTTAGTCCATAATATAATCGATTTTTTCCCTTCTTTGGTCGCATCCCTAGAACTAAAGAAGACTATCACTATCAACAGACGAACGTCAATGGCAGTGTTGTTTTATACGATCTTTGTAGCTCTGGTACGATGTACGATCGTGAAACCGAAATCGTACGCAAAACATACGATCTTTTCAAAGCTTGTAATCTTCGTAACCATATTAATAAATTAAGTTCATTTTGTTCAAAAGTCAATAACGACAGAGCCTAAAGACCTATAAACCAAACCATCACACGACGAAACCTAATCGTCTTACTCATTTTATTTATTAACGTAGTAGCTATCCAAATAATTTTACACTACGCATGTGTATTTCAATTTGATTTCAGTTCTTTTGTTTGTCGGTTTTTTAATTATAATACGTACCTACTCATTTTTTGCATTTGTGTGGAATTCTCATTCATCATTATGAAATGTGGCCAGAGCCTGGTAACAAGAGAAAATTGCTCAACGTGTGTACCTAAAATGCTAAAATAGCCTTTGCCCGTTATCCCGTTGCCAAATGTGAAATACCCTACAGTATACAAGGTGACCTTGAATTAGTATGTTATCCCGACGTGCTACACCTTCACATCAGGTGAGTTGCAGTCAAATGTTGGCCTATTTATACATTAAAAAAAAAGAAAAAAAAGGGGGTAAATCTACACCTCAAGGTAGACAATGTTTCTTCTACAGATTTACTAAATTAATAGTTTTTCATTGATGAAATGCCATGTAAAGTTAACGTTCGAAAATAACCTTGTATAGAGCAACTGGGTGGTTGATGTTTAGAAATGAATTCATAGTATCTTGTTAACACTCGTAGCGATCGCACGTGCAATTTCGCGAGTGGATTTATTTTTACCATGGAGGTTTAGTAACACTCAGTTTCAAGTAAGGCTCTCACAACTTGTAGGGTATCATGGTCTCAGTCCCTCCATTTCGGGATAACATACCATTTCAAGGTCACCTTGTATAGTAGAATTGTGGACCCTAAAATACTGAATCAACGTAACAAAATAATTAAAAATACTACTATTTATACTAACTAATTACTAATTATTTAAATAATTTCGCATTTTTCATTGAAATTTCTACGCGTACTATATTTTTTCGGGAAATTGTAGGAAAATACGATCTTTTCACGTCAAAGGTACGATTCTCTAAAAAATAAAGTTGGCAACACTGGTCAACGGGGAAAAAACGCTAAAACCGTAAAACAAACGTGGCTCCCTCCGCAGATTAGAGAAAAAAATATCTACTAGCTCCCTCCCTGCATTGCGGTTATTTCCGAATCAAGCCTATAATCGATATTACTATCGATATCGATATATATAAAGCGAAGCGGGAAATTCAAATCAAAATTGGATTAATAGTTCCTAAACCGTTTGATGTACATAATAATTATAGGCTCGGCTCAGCCCAACAGCCTCAGTCGGTGAGCCTATTATGTACATTAAAATTTGTTTGATATTTGATTGAATAATAGAATTAACGTGGTAGGTATCCGCTTGACTTGGGTTTCTATCAATTTGGTTTATAGTTTAGCCTAGATTTATTCATATAAATATTCTGTACAAATTCTCATGTATTTGTACAGAAAATAATACAGTGTTGAAATAGTTAGGTAACGTTTATTAAGCCTTTATTGTTCAATTATCACTACTACTAACTATATAATAAACACATTAATTAAGAATAACACCATTCTTTCAAATTCATAAGACAGAGTTCATATTAAAACATTCATAATATATTAAACAGTACATGTAAGAATTACAACATCTTGAGAAATTATCAGTCATTTAAAACAATCAAATAAAAATAACCTGCCGCAAGCAAATTTCTATCATATTGCGATTTATTCATCGGTATCACTGAACACAAATCTTAAATCAATTAAAAATTATTCTATTGTAATTTTCTTTCATTCTTGACGATACGTAAAATGTAGGTCGTTAGATCACAATAAATACCTAACCTAACTACTCTCACAGTTCTTAAAACGATAATTTTGTTTATGTCACATGTTTAAAAGGTCATTATTATTCCACAATAAATGCTTAACAATTCAAAAGTTAAAAATTAGTATATTGGTCTCATAATTATCTCTACTCATGCCTACACATATTAATTATTATTTTTATTTAAGCTAGGTACACCTACATACACATTACACACATTATGCAGTTAGACTGGACACAATTTTCTTCCCAAGTATACCAGAAGCAGTCTCGAGAACGAGCATGGCGAGCTGGGTACTGTGGCTGCTGTTGCTTGTGAGGAACATGGCTGCTTTCTTATAATCTTCCATCCCCAGGCCAGCCAGGTAGTCGTACACTATGTCGAACAGCTCGTCCAGCTTGGCTCTGACATCCTTCCAGATGTCTCTCATGGATATAGCTGGATGAGAAATATAAATTTAGTTTAGATACTTAAAGCTTTTGATTAGGTAGGCACCTAACATATCTAATGAGAAGGTCATGACCTACCTACATACAGCTGATCCAATTTGGATGATTGTTCTTGCAGATTATAAAAATTTAATCAGTATTAAGCCTTGTTATTGTTAGAGCCGAATATTATACTTAATTTACGCAGCCAACGAAAGGTTAGGCTCACAGACATGAGACTATCTTCGCTATGGGCAGGTCAATATGTAAAAATGCTAAGTGAGGGCAATGAGGGTAGGTAATTATATCGTGATGATTAAGCTTAAAACCTGGCGAAAGTATGACAGTCATTGCTTTTTACGGCTTATTAAGAATGAGTAGTGATATTGTAATATGATTAAGTAAACTAGAAAAATTGAGACATTTTATCATTTAATTATTTTTACTGTCTACCCTCCGTCTTATAATATTATTCAGAAATCATGTAAACATCCCTATGACAGAAATATCTTTTCACATAAGTACCTAATTATCAACATGAAATTAACCATAAAAGCAAGGAAACGTAATAGATTTTGGCTTACCAACGATTCCTAGTCCACATACACCACCAACGGCGCCTCCGACCGCTGCGCCGATTTTTCCGCCATAATGTCTTCCGATAAGCCCCCCGGCCAACGACATGCCAGTAGTAATCATGATGGCACCCTTCGTACGTTCGTCGCTCAAGATTACACGGAAATCAAATTTGTCACTGATGGTAAGAATTATATTCTCAATAGAAGTTGGGTCAAATTCCAATGCGCAGGAGTTTGTCCGGGGTCTGCACACCTCAAATTCGCTAGTTTCGCTACCTGATCCTGAGGATCCTGAGGATCCTGAGGATCCGGATTCCGAGTCGGAGTCGGAGTGAGAGTAATCCATTTCAATTTTTTTTTAAATTATTTTTTAATGCGCTGTAATGACTGGCTTTCAATTCAATTTACTACTGATAATTTCACGCAAAACAGAATAATTTAATTCTAAATTCACTTCTCAGATTTCTAACTACACGGGAAACCCCCAAGGAACCAACGAAAAGCGACCGAACACATCACATTGCATACGGGACTTTATACTATACGCTATCCAAGTATCCACTAACACATCAGCCAATCAAGAGCTGAATACTTTGTGATTGGTTAATACGAGCCAATCACATTCTTCTACTCTGAATTCCCAACGGCAATAATCAACCCAAAACTCCCATTGACTCATTGACTTGTTGTTTTTTCTCCATGGTATGAAAAAACAAGGCATGGGCGTTTTATAAGCTCGATCCGATTTTGTCGATCGATATGGATGGTAACGTCTGGATCGGATCGGATCCATTTGATCTGATCTCCAAAAGAGCCATCCGAAAAATCGCATGATAATACAACATTAAAATACTTCCCTTAATCAGTCGTTTTTATAAAATAAGAAAAGACGCATGATTTTCAAGGCGGTACCATTTAAGGATTAGTCCTGCTGTTTATAAAAAATAAAATACATTTATTTCAGGCAAATTACACCCATATAATTACACTATTACAATAAACACAGAACGCACACAGAAATACAAAAAATAAACTAAAATAAAATAAATAAAGCACAGACAAAAAATTAAAACAATACTTCCTTTATTTTCTTATATTTTGGCTCCACACATAGTGTATTTAGCCAGTGGGAAGTATTATATTTTCATCGTGTTATAATATATTTCACAAAAAGTCATGTCCTACTCATAGTCATAGTCCAGTCTAAGTCAGGTAGTCATAGTCCAGTCTAAGTCATGCTCTAGCAAAGTGGTGGCAACTTTACTACAAGCTTCTATGGAGTTTTGGAAGCAACACGAAAAAGCTCGTTTCACCACATTATATCACTTGCCCTCACTCATGCTCGTAATTCAGCACTTAATGCGTAAAACGCCACCAATTTTAAACATTAACACTGGAAAAAGCAAAAGTTTTGAAAAATAATACAATGCAACGACGTGAACTTTTCCGCGTTCCTGCCACTAAGCACGTTCTAAATGGTATTTGCTAAAATGAAATGCGACTATATCTGTTCATTCTTTAACGAAGTTGACCTCATAACTATAACATATTCTGTGTAGTTAGCTTTATGACAAGTCCTCTTACTTCTCTCGTCAAAGGTAATCCGTCAGGATAAAAGTGTTCGGTGGTAATGACGTTTACCAAAACGAAGTGATTATAATCCTCTTTGACGTTTACAAGAGATTTTGCCGCTCTCATAGTCATTTGGTACGCGTGTTTAGCGCGATAATATCGATATGATCGATTTTAGCGTGAATCAGAATACGGCATTTTGTAAATGTAAAGTTGTAAACAAACGTTTTCTCAACATCAACCCGACCATCAGCTATTTTTTATTTCCTTTCCTAACTAGTCTGTGTTTTATTCAACGTAGAATAGAACTTGGGCTTTCACTTTCATCACATCGAAAGAGATATAATATTGAATAAAAACCAATACGATGGAATACGGCTCTGGAGTTGGAATCGCGCAGCGGCTTGCTTTTGAAAAGCAGCTTCTCGAGGAAGAAAAGTATCTTGTGGAAACCCTCAAGGCCGTTAAAATGGAAATCCACGCTCTTCAGGTGTCGTATTTATTTTTCTGCCGTAGGTAGGTAGAATAGAAAAGAATAGAAATACATTTATTCAATACTTGCTTAAAGATAAGATACAAGAAAAGTTTAATGAATAATATTATGAACTAGATACAAATAAAGAACAAAAAAAAGAAACAAGGGTTGAATGGGCGTCGGCGGAATCTTGCTAGGTGTGTCTAGTAGGTGGTTTCAGAACCCCAAAACGCCTCTGTGCTGCAGTATTAGAATACCTGGGTTCCACTGGAATTTTAGGGTGAAAAACATCTAAAACGAATGCCGAAATTCATACTTACCAGCAACAAAATGTTTACAAGACAAATAAAATGTAAATGTAGATGACTACCAAATAAAATAACTGGAGGTGCATCTATATTTTTTACACAAAAAGAGGTTAATATAAATTCTAATATATTAAATTGATTTGTATAATTGCTTGTTACACCCTACTTCATGTTGGTATCTTGTTAACTTTGCTTGATAAAAACCAATACAAAATCAACGGTCTGTGTACTTTCCAGATAGAGAGAATGAACATCATCAGCATGAGAGAAAATGTTATTAAAATGGGTATGTAAATATTTATTGAAAACAAAAACAAAAAATTCTACCAGTTAAAACTAATATAAACCAGTTGTAGCACTTCCTTTTGTACAAGAGATTTGATTTCAATCTGTATCGAGTTTGAAAAGTCTATCAAATCTATTTAGAATAATTTCCAAGCAGTTTCATGAATACCATTTGTGTTAAGGTTGGACCGCAGCAGCTCCTGTCTCTTCGAAGGATGAGGTAGTGACAGCCCAGCCAGAACAGTCAGCCCCATCATCTCTTGCTGATGAGTTTGATATACCAAACTTTGATAATGTGAACAGTAACAATGTAGAATTAGACCTGACTGTCCCTACGCATCAATTCTATGGTGAGTTTAACCTTGCATATTAATCTTTTCCTTTTTTTAAGTAACCCTACAATCACATAAATAGATCCTGGATCCCGAGACTACGAGGACCATGGTCCCACAACACCAAGACACAGAACAAGTATTTTGCACATTTTTTCCCATGCACAAATACTTGTCCTGTCAGGAATTGAACCTGCCACCTCCGGGTTATGAGTCAACCTGCTCAACCACCACACCACAGCTGTTCTTACCCCCAACATAAAAACATATAAATCTAATATCTGTACTACTCATTAGAAGTGATATATCAACTTACAATTATCTTCTTTATAGGTTCAAATTATACCATTAGTAAGCAATATTTTTTATCCACAGAACCGCAAAAAGAAAATTTTGAGGAAATGGATGAGATGGACAATGCGGATGATTATGAAATAGAAATGAGCATGCTTATGAATGAGATGCGTTAATCATGAGATACCAACACACATCACCCGTTAGTATTCAGCTTCACTCAACTATTTTCATTAACCTTCTATATAAATTTGATATCAATAAATTATAACAAAATAAAATTTGATAAATATACCAGAGTTACTTGTAACTCAAGTCTCATAACGCAACACACAACTTTAGGTCTAAAATTATTTACATTAAGCACTCGCAATTTATCTTTCAGCTTATTACCATCATTGAAAATAATACACAAAATGCATTATTAGCAAAGAATTTAATAAAGTTCATTTTCCATTTATATTTACATCAAACATACATGTATGTTATATGTTATGTACACTTTTGCCTACAACAGAAAATGAAAATCCTGTTTTGAATCAAATCTATATCTTCACAGAAATATGTAACCCCCAAGACTTATTGGGAAATAAAATATGCACACAAGACTTTGAAATCTACAAAATGCCCTATTTCTAATAAAAAAAAGTACAATATCTAGGGGTTGGGTATAAAAATTTACCATTAATTATTAGGTGAAAGCCGCGGGGAGCCGATGGATGCAGGAGGCGAGCAGCCGCTCTAAGTGGCGGTCCTTGGGGGAGGCCTATGTTCAACAGTGGACATCTTCAGGCTGTTAATGATGATGATGATGATTAAGAAAATGCAAAACAGAAATTTATTTACACAAGAGAATGAAAGAACTCACTTTTGAAGCTGATTGCATCTCCAGTCTACTTGTAACCATGGCCAATGCAACTTGGTCAAAATGCTGGGACAAATAAAATATGTTTTAGCGCGAAGAAGTCCTGTGTAAACAAATAACTGCGTTCAAATCGTGAAAATTGTAATACTAAAATATAAAACATTAGGCATAGGTACCTGATATACTGTTATAAAATATTATTTATTATATTTGGGTTATGTATTAAATATTGCATTCTAGTGCTGTTTGACTTCATAAATAAACACAGCATCAACAAAATATATTGAGGCCCATACACTAGATCCAGAATATTCTAGAACACCCAGTTTTCAGTCAGAGCTGAAATTGATATTTTGTATTGATTAATTCTTCACTATTTCCCAGAGCTATAATTACCTATAAAAATCGCCATAGGTCTGCTTTCCAGAACGTGGAAATATTTTATGTCGTGATACGTATGATCGTCAAACGCTTTCCCGAGAGAAGGGAATGTCGATTTTTATATCATGCTAGCCAGCCAAGAAATCCAAAATATTAGATCACTTTCACCAACTTGCAGGGTCGGTTCAGGAGAGCTTAGACTACAAATGTTTGAGGTTAACTAATATAACATTCCATTCCACTCATCTCTGTATATCATTGTTTTATATTCCACTAATTAATCCTACCAATCAGAAACTACACTGTGATTATACTAAAATACAGGATGTAATTTAATTCATTAGCATAAATTGAGCTCATGATTGTACACCATTTATAGATGATCATTAAAGAGTAGAGTGTAAATTATTTCATTTTTATTGAAAATTATGAAGATTGCCGTGGTGCCTAGCGCATTTGGCCCGGATAATTTTGATACATTTAAACGTTTTTATACCTTGTATGTACTAATTAAAACAGTACTTCATTGTTTTAATCAAATTTTCTTTTGTAGCATTTGATTAAGTAAGTTATTCCATTTTTTGGAGTTATTATTATTACCAAACTAATGTGTCAGAATTCAAAAATTTTGGTCCACACGTGACCGGTATCAGGAGTAGGTACCTAGTTTCAAAGGATGCCAATGAATTCAATTACACCCAGTATTATTAATATCCATAATATTGGGACTTAGTATCAACTCTAAACTAACGGTTCAAACATTTCAGTCTTTCATTTGACAGGGGTGTTGTATAAATAATTATTTGATTTACATGACAAAATGGCAAAATGGTTAATGCATTACATTTTGAACATGCAAACCATTTGGAGTGGACATTTTGACATGTGAACCAATAGTTCCCCTAGTCTTTCATTCAATGCAATAATTTCGTAGAACATTCATAAAAAGAACGCAAGCAGTGATAGATTAACTTGTACCATGTCTGGATAAATCTAACCTAGGTTCAAGGCATATTTTACCGAACATAAGCTCTATTTTTTTATGGTTTAATAAATAATTAAATAAATAAAGACTAGAATTTAAACACGAAAACCTTTTAGTACTAATTTTTGGATATATCGAAGTATAAATAGTTTCTAGTTATCAAGGCATTCAACATAATACAGAAATAATTAAGTATTATTTTTAGTAAGCTTTTGGAAATAAGTAACTTGCTAACAATTGAAAATCGCAATGCTTCAGACGGATTTATAGAAAACTTAAATTTACCGTAAACGTATTGTGAAAATATATTTCTACCTTGAAAAGCAACCATCTAGATTTAATAAAACTAGTTGGTTTCGGCAAGACCAAGTTGTGATGATTCCTTATTCATGGTGTATAAAATATGACAATTTGATAATGCGGCTTTGTAGTACACAGTCTACAAAAAACTTAGTTACCACTAGAGGGCGCTGTGCTAGACTGTAATAATAAACCAAAACAATAAGCAGCAACAGTGATTTATATCCAGATTGTATGCAAATTAACAATCAAATAATAATAAGATAATAAATAGTAGCAAAATAAAACAGTATACCCGACTTTGAACAATTTAATGTGCCTTTTGTGATATAAATAAAACATGCTACAATGTAAAATTCTAATCCTAAGACACTATGCACAATTCCAGATTATAATAGTGAACCTAGGACCTAAACAGTATCAATATATAAAACCCTTTACTAATAAACACTGCATAGCAATAGGCATGATGACAACTATTAAAAATGAACAAGTAAATATTACTTTCATAAAGAAGATTAAAAATGAATGCAATAATTGAAAAAATAAGTAAAATCGGTAAATAAATCACGGAGTAATAAGCTTTTAAAGTTTCTGCAGGAGGCATCTCCTGGGCCCTTATTCCGTATGACCATTCACGCACGTAACGCGGCGCGTACGATATCTTCGTGGAATGGTTTTGGGTTTAAAATGCTATTCTGTATGCCGTTGTCAAATTTGACAAACACGACAACACACGATACACGCACGTCATAAAACAGAAAACACTGGGCACAAACAATCTAACGCGTGGCATACAGAATACAATTTTTTGATTCCATGTTAATTCCATGTCGTGGCGCGTTAAAGCCCGCATTTACGTTTGGAGCATGTTACACGTCACGCGTTATTGGCAAGGAATCTCATGTGTCATAGCGAATAACCCCCCTGTCTTAACTGTCGTAACAGCTTAGTAATGAGGTACTGTGGACGACCTTCCTCTGACGTCACTGGCCGTTTGAGCTATCTCTTTCTGTTCCGGTTTTTAAAATGCTTGTAACTTGGTCATTTTTTGAGTTATTTAATTTTTGTTTTCACAGATGTTTTATCTTTTGAGGAATATTATTATTTTTTATTATTTTATTATTAGCCGTGATCGTCCCACTGCTGGGCAAAGGCCTCCCTTCCCTCCTTCCATTCTTCACGATTGAGAGCTTTTAAGGTCCAGTCCGGGCAGTGGGAATCAAGCTCATCCCGCCACCTTTTTCTGGGTCTACCACGGCGCCTTCTGATGTTCTGCGGTGTCCACATCGTTGTCGTCTTTGCCCAATATTATTAAATTACCAAAAAAAATTTTATTCGTCATGCCTATTGCATAGCTACTCAATGTTATCTCTTGTTACATCTTTACCTATTTCAAATTCAACAGAAAGAAACAAAACACACTACACAATGTTTATTTAGTAAGAAACAAGAATGTCTACTTGGCTACAATTACATTTTTACAGATCTGTATACATGTAATGTCTTTTAAATAGGATTATTTTACGAACTAAATACACGGTCATATTGTAAAACAATATGGTTCATCGCTGAATATTAAAATTTCTCTACAATACGTTGAATAAGTTTAATATAATAATAATCACAACAGATATTAAGTTAGCTCGCTGTGTCCAACGTCTCAATATAACTTGCATCAAGTCATGCGCACTGAAGTATTACTGTCTCCACTTTTGAAACGGCTAGCACGAAACACTTCACTTCACGATTTCGCACTTAACTTTGCCAGCCACGGTGAACTCAAATAGAATCAAATAAGTTTTATTGCAATCCGTTATCCAAACCTGCAGCTTAAAATTGTCCAGTTTTGAATTTTCCAGATACATTGAGATGGCAGCCAACGCAATTCACATTTGAAGATATATACAAGCAGTTCCGGCCAAATCAGTTGAATTTTTCTCAATTCTCACCGCAGCTCTGGTTCATTGTACAGCCCACAACCTAAACTTTACCGGCTACTGATGGTAGTAGATTAAATATCCCAAGTGAAGGTCCAGTTGAACGGATAAACCAGCCAGCCAGAATATCCACCAGATTCAATCGGCACGAGATAAGATAGCATCAGATGTAAGCTTCCCTCGTGGAAGGGGTAGCGGGGGTAGGATCACGCGAGGCGCGGCGCTGCGCAGGTTGTGTAGAACAGAATGTACGCGGCGCTTGACTTCACCTCGCTTGGTGATATCTCCGATACCACGTGATCGTCGTATTTGTACCATCTGAAAGATAAGTTTTGATTGTAAATGGTTACGCTGGAAAAGCGATGTTGGGGAAATCGGCAGGATACTTTTTCTCACTTCTTTATGATGAAAGTTTTAAGTGAGACGGCGGGCGAAATATCCGCTCTTATAAGAACTATATCAATGGGGCATATTGTCCATTATTATATTTATTATTAATAGTAAAGCTAAACGAAATATATTTCCTCTTTATATTATACAAGGTGACCTTGAATTGATATGTTATCCCGAAAGGGGGTAAATCTACATCCCAAGGTATACAATGTTTCTTCTACGACTACTAAATTAATAGTTTTTCATTGAAGAAATGCCATGTAAAGTTTACTTTCGAAGATAACCTTAGCGCAGCTGGGTGGTTGAACTTCGTCCTTGACCGAGCGCACATAAATGAGTTTAACGATCTGTGTTTAGAAATGAATTTATAGTATCTTGTTAAGTCTCGTAGCGATCGCACGTGCAAATTTGCGAGTGGATTTATTTTTTTCCATGGAAGTTTGGAAACACCCAGTTTCAAGTTAGGCTCTCACAACTTGTAGGGTGTCATGGTCCCAGTCCCCCCATTTCGGGATAACATATCAATTCAAGGTCACCTTGTATAGTATTCATATATATTTACACCTTTACAATCAAAGTATAGCAATATTTTTAGTTAAAGAGTTGGGAGACTAGGTACAGGTATATTTTTAAGGGCATTATTATGTCTAAAAAATTCTGCATCTAAAAACTGTATACATTATTGTCGATGGGTTGCCAGCTCAGTAAGAAAGAAACAAAGACTATATACTGGAGGATATTCGTATGAAGATATTATAGTCCTCAGAAATTTAGCAAACAGCGGGATTTGAACCCGCGCCCTTAGTACCAGGTACCATAGGTGTCGCCACGACGGCTTTGTCGGTAAACACATAATCCTTAAGATTTTCGCAGCTAGCGATCAGGTAACCATAGCTCAGTTAGTAGAGCGTCCAATCCGGTGAGTTGTGGAGGGCGCGGGTTCAAATCCCGCCGGTTGCTTCTGAGGACTATAATAACACACACAACCAGAGATATAAAAATATCCATAGATACTAACTTGCCATACATGCTACTCTTGCAATAAGCCGTGTAATGCCCGCCCTCCATGCTGCCGTAATGGTTGGAGACGGCGTACAGTTTGTAGAGAGGTCCAGTGTTGCAGTGCAGTGCGAACTGTCGCATGTCCAACTCTTCTAGTGGGAAGTCGATGTATGTCTGTTTCTTTCTATGGAGAGAAAATACTATGTTAAATAATATTGAATTACGGTTTTTTCAAAACTCGTGTCTTTCCAGTATTAATGTTTAAAATTGGTGGCGTTTTACGCATTATGTGCTGAATTACGAGCATGAGTGTGGGCAAGTGATATAATGTGGTGAAACGTGAGTTTTCGTGTTGCTTCCAAAATTCCATAGAAGCTTCTAGTAAAATTGCCACCACTTTACTGGAGCATGACTTAGACTGGACTACGACTACCTGACTTAGACTGGACTATGACTAACAGTTGACTTTACGTGATATATTCTTTAACGATGAAAAATCACAATACTTGACACTGGCTAAATACACTATGTGTGGAGCCAAAATATAAGAAAAGAAGAATATTGAATTACTCGCGCCATAGTGGACTATCCATTGTCAGTATTAATACATTACCTTCTTTCTTCTCACTGTCAAATATGTTTCATAGTGGCGAAAAGGGGCATATTTTATTTTTGCCTTTATCCCCACTGGTGCATGGTGGGTTAAAGCATGTTAAAATACAATTATATAAAGGTATTTTTTTATTTTCTTTGGTTATGTTCATCTCTTCATCTTCTTCTTTAATGGCTTTCTATCGCTTTTTTGCAATAATTCTGCCAATGTCAAGTGAGTAAGATTTGTACGGTTATGTCAAGTCAAAGTCATATTTTGTCAGTCAAAACGCCAACAGTAAAAATGGTGGATGAGTTTTGGCGGGAACGCGGAAAAGTTCACGTCGTTGCATTGTATTATTTCTCAAAACTTGTGCTTTTTCCAGTGTTAATGTTTAAAATTGGTGGCGTTTTACGCATTAACTGCTGAATTACGAGCATCACTCATGGGCAAGTGATATAATGTGGTGAAACGTGATTTTCCGTGTTGCTTCCAAAATTCCATAAAGCTTCTAGTAAAGTTGCCGCCACTTTACTGGAGTATGACTTAGACTGGAATATGACTAACTGACTTAGACTGGACTATGACTATGACTTGACTTTACGTGAAATATTCTTCTAACATGATGAAAAATTACAATACTTGACACTGGCTAAATACACTATGTGTGGAGCCAAAATATATGAAAAAAAAATGGTGGATATTTTACTGAAGGCTCTTAAAAATGCAGTTGAAGCAAAAAAGAAAATGCATGGTTTTATGATCTTTAAACCATTTGCCAACACTCGTGCACGTTCACGAACACTTAACGTATAATAATCCACCCTTATTACACATTAAAGTTCAAGATACACTTAGTTTTGAAAAATAAATTCAAAATTCACAACCGCCATTGTCGGATTTTCTTCAAAGACCCCTTTGGTCATGTTGATCTTTGACATCTATGTATCAGATTTCTGATACTTTTTGCGTTTAGACAACGAATTTAGAGATGTTGACATTTTATAATACAATTATTGCAAATTTTCAGGAACCGTTTAGTAATTTGCCTCAAAATTGATACCATTCAAATAATGATTTGATAGAAAATGTCATCGCAGAATATAAGAATGGTTATTTATTTCATGCTATCACAAAAGTTATGATATTATACAATTTAACGATCAATCAATCCCACAAAACAATCTGTCAGTTCATGCGTAATAAATATGTGTGGACATTTCACACAGCGCCATCTAGTCCCAAACTAAGCATAGCTTGTACTATGGGAACCAGATAACTGATACAATACTTATATACTTTTTTGTTTGTAAATACATACATAGAATACAATATAACACCCAGACGCAAAACAAACATTTATGTTCATCACACAAATGTTTGTCCCGGGTAGGAATCGAAACCGCAGCTATCAGTTCAGAAGGCAGGGATACTACCAACTGAGCTATCAATGTAATGCAACTCGCATATATTAGACATACCTGTAAGCGTTCCCGACATAGTCCTTGGGGTCGAGGTAGAACCGCTTGAAGTGCACGACCAGCACGGGAGGGAGCCGAGAGATGTCGAGCTTCTTGAGCGCGTCTCTCGGCGCCCGGCACGAGGGGCAGTTCCATCCGCCTATCGTCTCCCCGTTCAGGTACAACTTCAGGCAGTCCTGCGACATCATTCAAATTCAAAATATACATATAATAAAATTGTAACTGGGCTAAATCTGTACTGTCGGGGCACAGAATGCTACCGCAGCTGAAAAAGTTCCACGAGGCGACCGCGCCGCGTTAGCTTCTTCAGTCGCCTCTCCACCACTACCGCGCTATGTCATAATTAATCAATTTGTTTTATATATAATTATTTGTTCCTGAAAGTCGTAGTTTCCTTGGAGTCCCCGCACCATAGGCAGGAACACGTAAGGCCAAGATCACATGTTGCCACATGTACATTGAATAATTTTGGGTAATTTTGACTGCATTATCTTCTTAAACGATATAGAAACAGAAAAAAATTCAATGAATTTTTTTTCTGTCTGTCTGTCCGTTTGAACAAGCATCACGCTGAAACTACTGAACGGATTTTGCTGAAATTTGGTATGGTTATAGCTGATTATGCAGAAAAACATTTAGTATTATTTTTGTTCTCTACAACGACCAAGTGCGGGTTGCCCAAGTAATAAGGATGGTGTATTCAAGATTTTTTGTTCGTAAATTATAATTGTATTCGTTTATCAATTTTAATTTCAATAAAAAAATAAACAGAAGTAGGAAAAATAAAACAAAATCTAAAAAAATTATACCCACGTTGTCGAAGGGACGATAGAAGAGAAAGTTAAAAAATAAGGAAAACGATGAATGGCTTCGCCGTGCCATCCATTGCACTGCTCACGTCACTCTGAGGTATCACTAGTAATCAGATTACGAGAATCAGATCATAGTCTCATTTATTCAGTAATATCACTAGTTACTTACAATACCCCTCGAACTGTAACACAGTGCTTGCACACTGCCACTTGGCGGTAGAACAACTAGCAAAGCGGTGGTGGTTGAAAGCTGGTTGAAAATATAAGTAAATACGACTTGCCTTACACCATGGGGTCCCATCAGGTACAAACGAAAAATAGTCCGAACTTGAAAAATGTAGTAATCGTGTCTAGAGAGTTACTAGTTAGGGTCCAGTGTATTAATTTGGCCCAATACTTCGCCAACACGCAATAAATGTCGCTTGATAATCTTGCGTTATGCAGAAATAAAATAATTCGTAAAATAGCCCGCGTTATTCCGTTGTATGGGATGAGGCATCTGTACTGTAGGTGTTATATTATCTGGGCTTACACTAAGGCTACACCTAGCAGCGTTGGCCGGCAGTTCCAGTGATAGGTTGGAGAAGGACTCGTATGTGACGCTCTGCTTCCCGCACTGCGTGCAGCGCACAGTGGACCGGATCTGTCCGTAGAACAGCCGGAGGATGAGGCTTTCCTTGCACTTGGTGTACTCCGCCCATGCCTTCTCGGGGGGTGGAAGGCTTTCCTGGACGGGGGCAATAAATAAATCAATTTTTAATTCGAACAACAGGGATCATAACAAAATAAATAAATATGTGTGGACATTTCACACAGCGCCAAACTAAGCAAAGCTTGTACTATGGGAACCAGATAACTGATACAATACTTATATACTTTTTTGTTTGTAAATACATACATAGAATACAATACAACACCCAGACGCAGAACAAACTTCTATGTTCATCACACAAATGTTTGTCCTGGGTAGGAATCGAACCCATAGCCCTCAGTCCAGAAGGCAGGGCTACTACCAACTGAGCTATCAGACCTGTCAATCTACGTACAGTTTACAATAATTAGAAAAAGTTACTTATTGCAAACACCCTCTTAGGGGTGGAATTACGATGTACCCTTTCTTAGGATAGATTTTTTGATCCGTAGCTGAAGTAAAGGGTCCCCACTAGGTGCATCGATGACCTGGTAAAAACCGTGAGGAGCCGATGATGGATATAGGAGGTAAAAGCCGCTCAAAGTGGCTCTCTGTATCTCTCTTTTTTTTTTTTTTTTACTAGTGACTAGTGGATCGCTACACTTTACTAAAAACCATGGGGTCCCATCAGATACTATAAAGAACAATAGCCCGAACTTGAAAAAAATGTAGTAATCGTGAGCATTATGAGTTAGTGTTCAGTGTATTCATTTGGCCCCATACTTCACCAACACGCAATAAATGTCGCTTGATAATCTTGCGTTACGCAGAAATAAAATGATTCGTGAAATAGCCCGCGTTGTTCCGTTGTATGGGATGAGGCATCTGTACTGTAGGCATTATGTTATCTGGGCTAAGAACACACCCTCTCAAGCTTGTAGGACCAGCGGTTTAGCTGTGAGTTGATGTATCAGTTAGTCCTATATTTATACAAAAAGAAGATAGGCTATTTTTAACACTTTTACAAGTCTAAACGAGCCATGTTCCATGGAACTGGCCAATGAGGCCTGCAGGAGGGAAGTACCTTAGTAGCAGGCTGCGGCGCATGGAACTGCAGGTCCAGGTGCAGCCAGTCCATGAGGATGGTGAGGAACTCGTGCGAGTCCTGCTGCTCGCAGCCGCGGAACGCGCGCTGGTGCTTCCCGACCTCATTCTGGAAATATTGAGGAGTTCATTTACCGTCTTACTCTATAAAGGCGGTATGGTCTGCATTGAATAGAATAGAATAGAAAATATTTATTCCTGACAAAAGGCACAAAAACAATGAAAATTTACAAAGTAAGTAATACAATTTACATTGATATATAACTTGAACGGTTTTACGTTTCCGCGATGATTTATTTATTTATGCATCTACCCAAGCCAGTTTAACCCCTGCCAGATTGTTTTTTTTTATGGGAATAAATGACGTGACGAGCTAGTCGTTCACCTGGTGTTAAGCGACACGGCCGCCCATAACAGTTGCAGTGTCACTCGGAACTTTAAAATAATAGTTTTCCGTGACACTGCACTGCGCACGTCATTCTGAGACATCACACAGTCTAGTAAATAAGATCACCAGACTGTGTAATCAGGTCATAAGGTCTCATTTGCCCACACAGCTGTTCCAGTATCAACATCTTTGAGCTAAGTGAGTCAGTGTAGATTATATTATTTCACATCACGAAGGGTAAACGACATCCCACCTGACTGTGTTGTCCGAAGGTGGCATAACCAATAGGTTCCGGAACTGCCAGAACACCTAAGGTATATGACAAGTTCCAAACTTGAGGGTGGTAGTTACCTATGAGATTTCACATTTCATCTCTAATCAATTACTATTAGCTTGTGCCTGTATTATTCCCCCCACCAGGTGGACCGACGACCTGGTGAAAGCCGCGGGGAGCAGATGGATGCAGGAGGCGAGCAGCTGCTCTAAGTGGCGCTCCCTGGGGAAGAACTATGTTCAGCAGTGGACGTCTTCAGGCTGTTAATGATGATGATGATGTGCCTGTGATGGCACTTTTTATAAACCCACTACATGCAGCTTATGCTGCCCACAATGTCACCACTTCATATTTAACACCTCAATTGAGACCATTATAGGCGGTACTTAAAACATATCTTTCTTAGTACACCCCACGCTAATAATGGCAGACGTCCTGCAAATATCAATTTTAAAACCGCTTTGAATTAGAATAAGTATAATGTTTTGTTAACCGAGTGGTGCGTAGCTACCTATGTAGGTAGAGAACATACAGACCCTGAGGTCCCGAGCGGCGATGAACCGGTACTGGCCGGACCACAGCGCTCGCACCACCGCGGCCACTTCCTCCGCCACGCAGCCACGAGTGCTCGCTGACCTGGAACCGTCAGGAACACGCTTACTATTGTCAGCGCCAATTCTTATCAAAGATTGGGGACTCGGTATCTAGTATTTGACAACCTGGTGTCAGAACCGCGGGGGGCCGTTGGAAACAGTCTAAGTTGAGCAGTGAATGTCTTAAGGCTGATGATGAAAATTCTATTTAGCTTTTGGAAAAATGGGTGAGTTTAAGAAGTCAGCAGAAATTACAACAGGGAATGAGGACTTTTGGGTGTCACCAGGTTTGGACTGGTTTGGGTCGAGTTCTTAAGGTCACTGCCACATTTGATTGGACACTGATAGACTTCAGAATCTTTATTAGAGATGTCGAGCGAATCGTTCCGGTGCTTTATCAAAAACCCCTGAATCGGCATGCTGGCTGACATTTAGGCGTTGGGTATATCTGGAAAACTGGGTTACTTGAAGAAGTTAATAAGTAGTGCTGATACCTTCACCAGCTTCCTTAATTCCTTCTTCGGCCATTCACTTTCCAACACCAGAAGAAATCTATAGGAAAGAGATAAAAAATACTCATTTCATGCTGGAAGCATTTTTTCCCTCACCTGTTAATGTGTTCCAAGTACTGTCCGTGACAGAAGTAGTTGACCAATATGGCGGTATTGTTGAGGCACTGGATGATAGAGTTCATGTAGCACGTGTTGCCGAGGTTCTTGAGGCCGGTTAGACCGCGACCCTGTGCCACAAGTTTGGTTTATGAAAGGTCCCTTAACTCAGGAAGTTACCGGCTCCTGGAAATCTGTACATTTATAAGAATCATACGTGTTGTATTAAAGCTCGCATATCGGAAGCGCGCATTGGGGTCTGATATTTTAAATTGGCATACCAGAAATCGGAGAATGAAACAAAAAAAAGAATTTTTTCTGTCTAAAGTAGTCGTATCGTCAGCTCATGATATACTTATCCTATTATCCTGGACCGTTGAATCTCATAATATGTATGTATGCATAGTCGATAGGTACATAATACAATGGTCAAAACCCTTTTAAGAGATGTAAAATGTTTAAAAAAGTGTCAAAATGTTGCATGTCGTTGCATAAAATGGGACAGACGCGATGCTAGGTAGTGGATCTTGAAGATAAACTTTCAGAAAACTATGGCAGACGATTGTATTTTTATAAAAATTACATTATTTATGTAAACGTCTGACCTTTTACAACGGCATTATGTATATTTTCTAATCTAACCTATACAGAACGTAGACTGAATGCTGCGGAGTAAAGGTCACCACTTACTTATTTCATTCAAAGTTTTTGTGAACAACGTGAATGTAGAAGGCATTGGATTTTCGATGATCAGTGCCTGAGGATTCCGTGTCTAATTTTACTGTCTACGTTTAGACATTTACCACAACGTTGAAACGTTAAATACACTGTGACCTTTCTGCATTTGACCGTGGCCTCCTCCACATGCCGTATGTTTGACCTATAATATAATTATAACGTATGCACCCTATTGATCGATAGCTATTTTAAAATCTCCACCCCTTCCAGTGAACTACTCGTATGGAACTGAATTGAAAACTCGAGTATCTAGAAGAAATGAGTTTTGGTTGGTTATGTTATGGCAACTTGATATTTGATTTGGAGTCATTGATTGCAGATTCAAGTCTTGTCATGATTTAATTTTACTTTTCGTAGCATATATAAAGTTGCAGTGTCAGACAACAGTAATGATAAAGCCAGAACTCTAGGATGTTAGTTGAGGCCCGGACTTTTTCTAGGTGCTCCCAGAGAAGGTAGGTACAGATATAGTTACTATGTCCAAGATAATTAGTGCGCGCTTTTAAGCAGCTAGTTAGGACAAGGGCTGCCATGCTGTTGGGTAATTGTTTTTTCCATGAATATAGTGGTCGTTGAGAAATTTTGGGTATTCATAAAGATACCCAATATTTCTCAACTATCGCTACAACCAGGCTCACCAGATTTTGCTATACTCACCCGTCGGAAGAGCCAAACAATGTGGTTTTGTGAGTATTTGAGCCTGACTTTGACCTTGAGCACCATGTTAGCAGCGTCCAAGGGTATGCATCTCCGCTCGTAGCTGAGTATCTTGACCAGGGATCTGGCCGAGGGGTTAGTTGTATACTTGCTGCTTGGTTTCAGGTGGAATAGAATTTTATGCCGGTCGTGAGCTGCTGTAGTCAGCTTTAGAGGTTAAAGTAGTGCGTTTCTGTTTTCTTTTTGTAACGATGTTCTTGTACTTTATTTATGTTAGCAGATCTTTATCTTTGAAGATGTTTAAATGAAACCTTTGAAAATTTTCTTTCCGTTTAAAAACTATTTTCTGACCACGTATTTTTTTAAGTGTGCTATTTTTCTCTAAATCCACTTCTTGTATCCATATCTTTTTGTATTTCCAGTACAATGTTGCTATTTCAAATTATTCTCTTTCAGTCCATCATTGTCCTGTATTTTCACTTCAAATGTTCTACACGTAATAATACTTCACGTTCTCGTAAGCCAAAGTACACTTTCTATTTACACTTAAGTCAAGTAGAACCTTCATCAGTCAAACGCCTCTGCAACTACACATCCAATCTCCTTGGCTTAGTGTACTTCGACAGCGGGAAGACCAAAACAATCAGCACTATTAAATACAGCATGAATACGGTCGATAACACCCTGGCAAACATTAGTACTTTGTTTACAAACACTATGGGGCACGGTCCGAGTTTTTATGCGATTGTGAACTGTGTTGTTTCTGCGAGGTTTCGGTCGACGTGACCCAAGGTGTGCTTGGAGGACGTGTCGCGAGTACAGTCATTTCTAGACTGCTTCACGTGTGCCGGGTGGTAGGTGAGCAGAGAGGGTAGTTTGGGGGTGGGTGGAGATAGGGTGACAATGTATTTTTACTATTTTACGTTTTCTAGTGTTTTGACCATCCGTATCGTTTACACAATTTTACTTTCAAAAAATGTGGTATAATGCTATTAAATTAAAAAAGAATGGTTTTATAAATAACATATGATCAAGCATTATTAGCAAATACGTTCTAAGTTTCCCATGGTTGGGACACGTGCCCTTTACACAGGTTGCCCATAATCAACCACGCCAAGTGCGGGGTGGATATTACATGCCTCACAATTTTTTATGATTCATCAACGTTTCGTCTCCATTTTTACTCCACCGTTGTGCCAATATAATTTGACAAGTCATTAAAGTAGGACCAAGTGGAATTGGAACCTAGGTGCGCCAGTATGAAAAGCAACACCTGCTCGTAACTTTTTACACATTTTATTTTTTGGATAGGTGGAATAATTCCAACGATACACGTCGTCATGGTCGCAGTAAAGGGTCAGGACGCCACGAGTCGGGGTGGGTGTCACGTCACTCGCCCCTCGTGACACAAACCAAAAATACTTCAGAACATGGGCTTCCCATAAACGATACCTTGGTAGGTCGGGTGTGCACTATTGCATATTCTAGGTGATTCTAGGAGAGCGATTGTAGCTCAGCGGACTCAGCGGTAGCCCGACTTACACTGCGACCACTACTAACTGACGAATACAAATTGCATGGGAAGTGAAAAGTGGTCAGCTCTATACATTGGACCGAGTGTTTAAATGTTAGTACTGTTAGTCATTCTATTGTTCATGTGTGTAAATGTTTCTTAGTATTCTAGGCAGATACCAGATTCAAGAGATTTTCGGTCGCATCGATCTAGTCTATAGCTTAAGTACTAAGCAAATAAATGTACTGTCCATTAGCAAGTCCACCGAGTATCAAGACTATTAACTTTTATATATTTTAAATACGAAGTAGTGTAAACGATTACAAGAAACATAACCCCCCTTTTGCTGTAGTCAGGTAAAACGTAACAAATATTTGTCAATTATCAAAGTCGGTGCAGCTCGGTTCAGTCATAGACGAATTACGCTGGTCCAGTGTTGTGCTTTAATATGCTTACCAACGAATAGCATAGTTCAACATTCCAAATTACCACATTTCCACTCAAGTTACTTTATATTCCCTTTAATACTTCACTATATATCAGATAACTCCCCTAAACATAAGTATGGTTTGTGTACATTCAAGAGTGATGTACTGTTGGTAGTAGGGGTGCAGGTTGTGCAGAATGATAAATGGGTTAGCATTAGCATCTAGTTGCTTATCGGACATTATGTCCATATAAGCTACATGATTTATTTTTAAAGTGTGCCTTAGATAGCCTCGTTTCGCGATTTCAATTTCATTCCTTTTGACTTTACAATTTGGAGCGCGCCGTCTATATTGTTTATCTAGTCTGTGAGTAGTCTTTTAACAGAGTGCTCTGCTGAATACGGGCGCGCGAATAACCAATGTAGGGTGAACGGCCAGACAGACAATCAATTCCATATCATATTAGAGTAGTAGTGTTGCCAATGTTTGTCGAGTTTAGGAAGTTGCTTGTAAGAGCGATTTTCGTGAGTTACGGTCTCTCTTTCTCTCTGACCTAAGGCTTCAATGCCAGGAGTGGGATCGCAACAGTTAAATGACGATAATGATAATACTGTACAAAATAAGTGAACCAAAATTCCAAAGATAACGCATGGAAATCTAATTCTCTAAAATGTCGGCGAACATCGTCACAACTTTCAGGGTGTGCATCATCATCGGGAGAACGTCCTGCTGAAAACCAGCCTCCCCATTAAGCGCCACTTTGGATGCTTGTTTTAGAAGGGTTTTTTCATGGGGTGGTACCTACCAGGAAAAGAGAAACTTCCGAAAACTACAGAACAAAATTACAGAGGTACATTTTTTAAAATGTTTAGTATTAGTCACGACATGACAGTAAACGAGCGAGGCAGGTATGAGGAAAAGAGACAAACAGTCAGCGAATTTAGTAGTGCCAAAGCAACAGAGTTTATTTTTGTTCGTTTTGCTGGCAATACTGTGCGGCGACGGTATATTATCATTTTAACGATGTTGGCAGTATACAGTTACAGTAGCTGGCAGCTAAGAGCTTTCAGGACACCAGACAATGGTGATTGCATTTGTGTCTGGTCTGCACTATTTACATGCATTTTTTTATTTTATTGTTTGACTTTGTATTATGTAGTATTTTTTTTTGGATTGTTATTTAACTGATTTTTATAAATTGTCAACATAATATACCCGAAAAAGGTTTAGATACACCATTTTGTGGTTATTGGGTTTTTTGTGTTCCTGTAGTATTTTTGAAGGTCCATAAATAAATAAACAACGCAAAAACAGTGTTTTTTTAATTATTTTTGAGGCTAAGTTTCCATGGCTCACCTGTCTAGGAACCCTGTACCTTTCTGAAAATGGCTAACCAGAACCATCTCTTAGATAAGGCCTTCAGTATAACATCGTTTATTCAATGGATTTAGAAACATCAAAACCTTACTTTTTAAAACTTGTGGAGATTTCGCGTTTTGAAAAGGTTTAATTTAATTTTTGTTCGTATTCGGAATGCCACCCCGTCGTGATAATAAATAGTTGACCGCCAAAAGTTGAAGACGGTCACTCCGGCGACCCTTGCTACTTGCCCTTGACGTTTACACGTGGCCACCACACAATATACTTAGTTGACAGTACCGAGGTTCTGGTATTCATTGTTTGTATAAAAAAATAAAAGCAAAACTGTAAAAGGGATGAACATTATTATACCTAAAACGCTATCAAGCTACGAAAGAAAAGTTATACAACTTAAGTGTTAAAACAGATAGTCCTTTGACTATCTTGGCATCTTTTTAACTCACCGTACAAAATAATGGGCAGGTCAACGCTATTAAATCATTATTTTCTTCCAAGCATCCGGAGTCATAACTAAAATAAAAAGTATTTATTATTATTATTATTTCTAATTCGTTTGTGACTCGGAAACCTATATTTTTTTTAGTAAAAATTACGGCTTCCCTTTTCTTTCTTTTCATATCGATCACGATCATAACGAGAGACCAGACGGCCTAACATGCGACCCCGAAAAAAATTGTCGTCGCTGTTAAAGTGAGACGCACTTAGGCGGTACCATAGTCTGTCACAGTCCCTCCCGAGATAAAGTGTCGAGAAAATTGACGACAAACACCAGAGCTTCAACACTGACTAGTTAGTACACTATCCGCAAGTCTAGGCCAAGGAAACGCCAAATCACCCTTTCCGGCGGCAAGGGTGAGAGAAGGGGGTGAAAAACTATTATTATTTTAATAGGAGACGTGTTGCGGCGTTTCGGACTTGGCTTGTTTTATTTTTGGCACGGGTTATGGAAATTGTGGATTGGCATTCGTATAGCGTATAGGGGAGTCAGTTAATGTTTTTCAAGACATGATTTCAGTAATTGATTGTTAATGTCGTAGGAAATAAGTCGAAACATTCTTCTATGAGTCAAAACATGACGGGAGCTTTTTGGGATGTTGTTCTGTCTGTGTCAGACTTTCTCTGTCTTTTTAGATACAATTTAAACAAAGGTAAAGTGTTAGTGTAGTTTTAACGTGTCCTTTTAATAACCCGCAAGAAATTCCAGAAAGTTATAAGTTCACAATTCTAATGTTACATACGCCAGTGGCGCTCCCTGGGGGAGGCCTATGTTCAGCAGTGGACGTCTTCAGGCTGTTAATGATGATGATGATGATGATACGCCAGTTACAAAAAAACCCGCCAGGGTTTAGAATTTCCCGGTCCAGAAAAGATCAGCCTTTACGTCAAGTATCCGACGATTGCGTATGTATGATGAGTTGATGACGCGTCCAACCAAGGCGGTGAATCCCACCGCATGCACTAATCCACCGCGCCCCCGCCCCCGCCGGCAATTATCAAACGTGCCCAGAAGATTACAATGTTCATCATTTGTTTATTAACATGCGAGGCGCTTTACTTTTGTTTGGTTTCAATGAAAATTTTAATTAACTGACATTTGATGTAGAGTTTGTATTATAGAGGTTGAGACGCATAATGCAAGAAATGCCAAACGACAGATTCTCAAAAACACAAACTGTACAAGGAAAGGGCCCGTATTCTGTATGAGCACTCACGCACGTAACGCGGCGCGTTACGATATCTTCGTAGAATGGTTTTGGGTTTAAAATGCTATTCTGTATGCCGTTGTCAAATTTGACAAACACGACAACACACGATACACGCATGTCATAAAACAGAAAACACTGGGCACAAACAATCTAACGCGTGGCATACAGAATACAATTTTTTGATTCCATGTTAATTCCATGTCGTGGCGCGTTAAAGCCCGCATTTACGTTTGGAGCATGTTACACGTCACGCGTTATTGGCAAGGAATCTCATGTGTCATAGCGAATAACCTCCCAGATAAGCAAGTTAACAGATTTTTAGTTTTGGTGCGGTAAGAATTGGCTATGGGAATATCCAGGGAATGGGTCGCAGCATTCTCCTCGGTACATTAAAATCTGCGATCACCAGCCGCCTGCCACGCGTGGACAGTGTAGCAAACCCCATGGAGAAGCTTCCTAAGTTGCGTTCTATGGGGGAAGTCTATGTTCAGCAGTGGACGTGTTCCGGTGTGATATTGTACATCTGGTATGATACAGATATAATTATTTCGTCCACGAGTCTACAAGTAAAACGTGCGCTTAACACATAGGTGCGTCAAATCCGCTGTAATTCGTACTAATCGCCGAAAATCGCGTTTCAGCGCGTGCTTGCGAGCGTGAGCGTGAACGTAAGTCGCGATTGGTCGGTAAGTCTGAATGGTACGATGGTGAAATACGCACTTGTTACGTGTGCTTTACACACGTGTATTTTTAGGGTTCCAAAATAAAATTAAATAAGTGTTGAAGTGTACAATGGAAAAGCTGCCCAAACATCAAAAACCAGTGGAATAGACCTTTTTAATGGCGGTTATAGCAAATATGTATTCCGCAATCCTTTAAAGCGCAAAAAGAATCATTTTATAATTTACTTTTTTCTTTCTTTATTAGGAGTTGTAAACAGAATACATCATGAATATTGAGCTAAAATAGAATACCAAAGCAACAATAGTTAGCAACAGCATGTGGCTTCTTTATATATATAGAAGTATAAACATTTAAAGTTTTTGCTCATAATATTTTCGCTTCTTTTTTTGAGATGGTTATAGGCTATAACCATCATAAATATAAATATAACTATATACAGCATATATTACTTATAGCTGTGTAAAACTAATTAATCCGAACGAAGCTGGGGAGAGCTAGTAGAGAATAAAGGCAATTTGTTTAAACAAATGCCATATCTTCGCCTCTGAAATATAGTCGCACAACAGAGGTCGCGTGTGGACAACCGTGAGTGAATGTAAGGCTTCGGTGAACGATTCAGGTTGGGGACTTAGCGATTGTGGGCTTATGACATCGAGGGGTTAGTTCCTCGATGGCTTATGATGATGCTTATTGGATACGTTTCCGCTTTTTGGGTCTAAGAATGTTGATAAATAGTCTTATTTGTTGAAGTGCTTTTCGTTTACGGTGTTACAAGTCATGCTTGTAACTGTGACATATTCACCGTTGATAAATCCTACCTTGCGAATTGAGATGTTGTTTAGATCAAAAGTTTCGATGCGTATGATTGAGTTGTTGTAAATATAATTTCGGTAATAATAGCCTATGACAATTACCTATGTAATAATATAACAACTATATCTTTAGGCTGACGATCGACACTTTAAAATCCACACACACATTTTTATTAACTGAGAGATCTAAATTTAACCTGAAAATTAAAAGTTTATGCTGGCCGCGCTATAAAGGCTTCGACCTTCGGTCTCGGCCGTTTATTCCAGCTTGTCCATCAAGGGTTGTGATGGCCTGGACCTGCGCTTAACTGCGTTTTCGGCTATCATTGCAGCCAGCAACGGAGTCACTACAAATCGCCACAGTAATCATCATCATCATCATCATTACCAGCCCGAAGACGTTTACTGCTGAACATAGGCCTCCCCCAAGAGCGCCACCTTGAGCGACTACTCGCCTCCTGCATCCATCGGCTCCTCTACTATTGAAAGTAATAATAATCATAGCACAGGCCACATCACTCGTAGAACTGACAACCGATTGGAAAGAAAATTTCTGGAGTGGCGACCACGAACCGGAAGACGCAGCTCCGGCCTCCACTAAGTAGACCGACGATCTGGTGAAAGCCCCGGGAAGTTGCTCAAAGTGGCGCTCCCTGGGGGAGGCCTATGGTCAGCAGTGGACGTTTTCAGGCTGTTGATGATGATGATGATGATGATGATGTAATGAATTGCAACATACCACATCTCCCCAGACGGGCTGGAAGTCCCGGCGGTGCAGGTCGGTGGGAGGCGCGGCGTGAGGCTTGGTGTTGCGGTCGAACGTCGGGGTCGGCTCCTCCTCGTCCGATGACGGCTGCGGTCGGGAAACGTAGAATAGAATAACTCTTTATTGCACATACCAACATGAAAGTACTTATAGTTAGTTAGTACAATGGGCGGCCTTATCACTAAGAGTGATCTCTTCCAGGCAACCTTTGGATGGATAGAATCCCAGGAACAAGGAGTAGTCAGCGGTGCGCATTATAAACACGTACGTCACAATAATGGACAATATTACTAAATTTTGACCTCCACTTTTTGACGGGCCCGATAGCTCAGTTGGTAGTAGCCTTACTTTCTGAACTGAGGGCTGTGGGTTCGATTCCTACCCAGGACACATATTTGTGTGATGAACATAGATGTTTGTTCTGTGTCTGGGTGTTATATTGTATTCAATGTATGTATTTACAAACAAAAAAGTATATAAGTATTGTATCAGTTATCTGGTCCCCATAGTACAAGCTATGCTTAGTTTGGGGCTAGATGGCGCTGTGTGAAATGTCCACACATATTTATTTATTTATTGGTTTTATTAAAGGTTAGAAAGTAACAGCCACGTATTTTTTTTAATGGCCTAGATAAACTTGTAGGAATTCTTTAACATTTTGGGTAAAAAGAGGTTAAATTGAAATTTCTTTTTAATTTAATTTGTGCAGGGACGCATAATATGGAAAATTTAAAAATGTAGTCGTCGACACAAATTAGGCTTCAACACGTTAATTTTATCATTTACCCACACATTGTTATAAAAAAATTACTTGAGAATTTAGCGACTAATAAAATACATACTTATAGATACTGATTTCGGTTCGCAAAACTAAATTTATATTTTTACTGGGTTCTGCTTTTCATTATTCTGAGCATTATTTTGTTGTTTGCTTGCGTACCTTGGCAATATTGGGCGAGGAGTGCGAGCGAGACAGCGAAGTGGCTCCCGGACTGTCTCCCGGCGATACCATATACGTGTCTCCACTCTCCTCCTCCTACAAAATATGTACTTTTTATTGAAATACTACTACTACTTGTACTGGAAGACGCAGCGTAGGCCGGCCCCCCACTAGGTGGACCGACGACCTGGTGAAAGCCGCGGGGAGCCGATGGATGCAGGAGGCGAGCAGCCGCTTAAAGTGGCGCTCCCTGGGGGAGGACTATGTTCAGCAGTGGACGTCTTCAGGCTGTTAATGATGATGATGATGATGATGATGACTACTACTTGTAGTATCATAATAAATAATAATATTTATTTCTGCTGACACCGCCTCCCACGTATGGTGATTACAATTCAATTTATTTATTTATTTATTTAATTAATTAATTAGACGGCTGAAGCCAATTACACCAATTAATGTAAGTACAATGTATTGATAAGAGATTTTCTTACGGCAAACCTTTATGATAAGCGCCCAGAGTATCGTTTTACGGGGGAGTGTTCAGCTGTAGACGTGTTCCGGCTGTTGGTGTGATTAATACTTTACTTCAAAGGTATACTTCGAGCATTTATAAATGGAGATGGCAAGACAAGGCGTACCCCTCTGCTGGTCATATGGCGCTCTTGGTCATACACATTACCATAGTGTGCGTGTAAACACTGCGTTACTACGCTGTATTATATAACTGTGTGCGTGTTTTAAGATGGTGTGCGGCGTACGTTTTCATGTGCGATTTGCGCGTGTGCCATGCGTGTTTACCTCGTCCCCCGTAGAAATCGACAGAAAATAATGCTTGCGGATTATAGCGTTAACATCTCCATTGGTTTTTTTTTATCCAGCATAGGCTAACATTTGACGGGCCCGATAGATCAGTTGGTAGTAACCCTGCCTTCTGAACTGAGGGCCGTGGGTTCGATTCCTATCCAAGACAAACATTTGTGTGATGAACATAGAAGTTTGTTCTGCGTCTGGGTGTTGTATTGTATTCTATGTATGTATTTACAAACAAAAATAAGCATATAAGTATTATATCAGTCATCTGGTTCCCATAGTACAAGCTATGCTTAGTTTGGGGCTAGATGGCGCTGTGTGAAATGTCCACACATATTTATATATATTATATATATTATTATTTGACCACAGTTTCAATTGATGGTAAGTGACGACGCGGTCGACGATGGAGAATGCTCGCCTAGAAGATACCGGTTCACTCTAGCCTTAAAAACATCCAGATTATATTTTTCAGAAAACAATTGGCCACACCATGGGGTCCCATCAGGTACAAACGAAAAATAGCCCGAACTTGAAAAAATGTAGTCGTGTCTAGAGAGTTACTAGTTAGTGTTCAGTGTATTAATTTGGCCCAATACTTCGCCAACACGCAATAAATGTCGCTTGATAATCTTGCGTTATGCAGAAATAAAATAATTCGTATAAATAATAATAAATTCGCCCGCGTTATTCCGTTGTATGGGATGGGGCATCTGTATTGTAGGTATTATATTATCTGGGGCCATACCTTGTCCAGTACAGGTTTCTTTTTCCCTCGCGCTTCGTGTAGCTTCCTTTTGCGTTCCGTTTCAAGAGCTTCTCGGGTCCTGCACAGATAATGAAATGGTTTTTTTTATCTTTAATTTCATTATGATTTTCATGCTTGATCATCCAACAATCATCCTGAAGAGTGAAGGAAGACGCGAGTTCTAGCAGAACGTATGTGATCATCACCATCAGTCTAAAGACGTCTCCTGAACATAGGCCTTACCCAAAGAGCGCCACTTTGAGCGGCTGCTTGCCTCGTGCATCCATCAGCTCCCCGTGATTCTGACCACATCATCGGTCCACCTAGTGGGGGGCCGGATCTGCGTCTTCGGTTTGTGGTCGCCACTCGAGAACCTTTCTTCCCCATCGGTTGTTAGTTCAACGAGTGATGTGGCCTGCCCATTGCCATTTCAACTTGCTAATTCTGAATGCTATATCTGTATGTGGTATTAAGCTATACATTTTTTTAAATGAATAGTTATTTATTATTATTAAAATAGCGTAAATACAGAAGTTATGCAATTGAATAGGAGTTTTATATCCAATCTCGACAGTTGTATCTAGTCCTGCTAGCTTCCATTTTAGTTATAAAATCGTGGGTTCGAATCCTGTTATGGATTTTCGGTGGACACAAACATGGTCCTTGTGTTGTATAGTCTATAAATAGCCACCAATCGGAACGAGGCAATACTATTGAATGAGTGCAATATTATTAGTGGCAATGTTCCTTGGAAGCGCATCTGGTTAATACGTTCATCTCAATTTAATACTGAAGTGAAAATCCAATTAAAAATGTAGTTGAAATGCTTTGCCTATAAAGGATAAAAAAAATATCTTATTTTCATTAAACACACATACAGCGCCATTTGCATTGTAAACGCGCGCACTTTTAGCTCATTTTCATAATAGATTAGAAATGTCAATGATTGTTTGTTGCGATTTTCCTACTAATAAACAAAGCTTGTTTCATTACCTACTGCACTATTTTCTCGTAAATGTGTTGAAAAATACTGTTTTGAGTACAGTGCACCCCTGTAGTGTGCGTGTGGGCAGCCGTGGCTCAGATGTTACAACTGTCACTTGAGAGTTTTGGGCGGGAACGCGGAAAAGTTGACGTCGTTGCATTGTATTATTTTTCAAAACTTGTGCTTTTTCCAGTGTTAATGTTTAAAATTGGTGGCGTTTTACGTATTAAATGCTGAATTACTAGCATGAGAGTAAGCAAGTGATATAATGTGGTGAAACGTGATTTTTCGTGTTGCTTTCAAAATTCCATAGAAGCTTCTAGTAAAGTTGCCACCACTTTACTGGAGCATGACTTAGATATGACTACCTGACTTAGACTGGACAATGACTAAGACTACGTGAAATATTCTGTCGTAAATATTTTGGAACCCCCAAAAACTTTTTCACATAGCAATCAGTTTTAATAAACCTGTCAATTTCATAACATGTCAGAAGCATGTCAGTTTAGAATTTTCTGATCGGTTGTGTTTTCGAAAAGAAGTAATGGTTCAACCAATTAAAACTGTTAAAAGTTTTTTGAAGTATGCACTGTGCTACCATATACAAGATTTTATATTACACCAATTTTAAATCACTGCAGAGTTAGCTCTGCCAGACTCTATCATCACGATGAAAATAATAAGACCACAATTTTTGAATTACCTATTTCGCAAAATAATAAATTGTTTCATTGTTAAAAAATTACAGTAAGTAATTGACACTGGCTAAATAAGGTACGTGTGGAGCCAAAATATAAAAAAACAAGCAGTCACCTGTCGAGCCGGTCCCGGCGCGCGCGCACGGCGGCGATGCGCGCGCGCCGCGCCGCCAGCTCGCGCGCGCCCTCCGCCTGCGGCTCCGCTGCGCGCGCACATGCGGGTATTAAGTAACTTAATATTTATTATCATTACCAACACAACAACTATACAAATCGATGTAACAGCTTAATAATAGCTATTGGTATGTTTCCGAAAGTGGGTAATATTATTACGTAACCACGAGGACTGTCGTCTGTTTCTAATTTATAATACTAAACCTTACTTTATTAATATTTATGGTATACTGGGTGTAATTGAATTCATTAGCATCCTTTGAAACTAAGTATCTACTCCTGATACCGGTCACGTGTGGACCAAAATTTTTGAATTCTAACACATTGGTTTGGTAATAATAATAACTCCAAAAAATGGAATAACTTACTTAATCAAATGCTACAATTCAAAATTTAATTAAAATGATGAAGTACTGTTTACAATTAGTACATACAAGGTATAAAAACGATTAAATGTATCAAAATCATCCGTGCCAACTGCGTTAGGCGCCGCGGCAATCTTCATAATTTTCAATAAAAATATTTTCATTTACACTCTTTACTCTTTAATCATGAGCTCAATTTATGGTAATGAATTAAATTACACCCTGTATATGTCACCGTCTTATTGTAAAAACTGTTTGTTTATACAAAAACGATATTAAAACCGCGGGATTATTACGTAACTTTTGCAACAGGCGTAAATTTCGCAATCATTGCTGTCAAAGATAACTTTGGCAGCGAAGTCACGTTTGACAGCCATCGATGAACCAAAAAGTTCATTCTTTTGTTTCCATCTATTGCCGTTCTGTTGCTAGTGGCGCTAGTATCAAAGGCCAAAGTGTATTCGAGCAACAGGCGGCCATCTTGCGACCGATTGCTAAGTGTTCGCGATCGCTTTGCTAACTGCTGTTGTTTTACCAGTAACAAAGCGAAGGCGAACACTTGCAACCGGTCGCAAGATGTTCGCCTGTTAGTGAATGCACTTTGGCCTTTAGAGAACATCAATAGATGGAAACCAAACAATGTATTTTTTGATTCGTCACATCCTCAACATCCTCATTAAGAAAACTCAATGCCCGTATTATAAGAACGACACTCTATCGTCAAAATGTACTTTAAACTAGGACTTTAGAGATACCAACTTTTATTGATAAAATAATATTAAACCACAGTCACCCTCTTATAGTTGAATTACCTCCAATACGCACTAACCGTTTCGACTCTACCTTTTTAAGAACTGCAAAAGTGTGGATTGTTCAAATCAAAAGTTAATAAATATTTACTAGCCCAACGTGCTTCAGCTTAGACCACATCGTCGCTTCCCATCAGGTGAAATTGTTGTCAAACGCTAGCCTAGTCGCCGACAAAAAAAAAGAAATTAAAAATATACAATTAAATTCAAATATTTCTATAATTTATCATTGCTACATTTTAAAAGCGAATAATAGGCTTTTACTACTAACCGTCCGATCCAGCCGTATTTTCAGCGGCTAGAGTTTCCGACAGCCGTTGTGCTTCCTCTCGCTCGCGCCGTTGGTACTCTTCTAACTGCTCGCGAAGGCTCATGTTTTCTTGTTCCTGAAAAACCACTCAATTCATTAAAAAAAAACATTTTTTTATTTAATTCATTTTATGACTGCGGCACCATACGCGTGTATAGTTTATCAAACTATCGCCATACCAAATTTTGACAAGATCAGTTCAGCCGTTTGCCTGAGTTAGAATAACAAACGAAACATAAAAATAAAATAAAATAATAGCGACTATTGCTATAATAGAAGCTAATAAAGTATATTTACAGACATAAGAAATCTTTTAATAGTTTCCAATTGCGAATATAGATTTAACAGTGTCCAACATGGAAGTTTTAGACATGATAGGAGAAGAAAGAACGTTACTCAGTACCATAGAAGTTAGGAGAGGAAAGATGTTTGGTCACTTGGTACGACATGACGAACTCATAAAAACCATCATGGAAGGAAAAGTAGAAGGAAAGAGAGGAAGGGGACGACCGAGAAGAACATTCGTGGATCAACTAAAGGAAAAGGCGAATGTCATGTCGTACCAAGAGCTAAAAAGGGAGAAGAAGAAGAAGTGACCTAATAGATATAATACTAGCAGATAACGGTGATGGCTAAAATCACAGGTGAAGAGAAAATATAAATCTTGATATAGATTATATTGGAACTGATGATAATTCTTACGTGATTGAACGGAATTCTTTAAGTATCTTTATGGAGTTAAGCTGGGGGATGAAATAGTGGCATTAGGCTTGTGTCCAGCTATTATTTCATTGCATAAATTAATAATATTCCTCAAAAAATGAACAGTCGTGAAAACAAAAATTAAATATCTCAAAAATTGACAAAGTTACAAGCATTTTAAAATACAGGAATAGAAAGAGACCGTTCAAACGCACAGTGACGTCACTACTTTCACCGGTACTATGAAGGTTTAATTTTTATTACTAAGCTGTGGTAGATTTACATACAATCTCATTGGCGGCGATGCGATAAAATCATAAGATCTGAGACAGGCTATAATAGTAAAATAAATTATAATGGAACGAGATGATAATGATTTCAACGTGATTGAATAGAATTATTTAAGTATCTTTACGGAGCTAAAGTTATTGTGTTTTAGTACTGACCATATCAAACTGCTTGTTCTCCAACTGCATGAGCTGCGATAGTATCTCATGTTCCCGCAACTTGTAGAGAGCTCTCACATCTTCCTGAGGCTCTTCTTCGCCCTTCACCCGCACTTGCTTCCAGTCCTACACATATAATACGGTTATAATATACTATTGTACCTGATGGATGCAGGAGGCGACCAGACGCTCAAAGTGGCGCTCACTGGGGGATGTTCAGCAGTGGACGTCGTTATGCTGATGATGATGATACAAGGCGGTATTGCGCAGGCGATCGCAATACGGGACCCGAAAGCGTAATAATAAATGCACGTGTCATACGACGTTTTTCATCACAGTTGTGAGGAAAAAACAGAATTGTATTGTTAACTTTTATGAAAAATATCGTGCAGGCTTCCTATTTTCACGTGCTGTATTACATTGTGAAGGAATCAGTATTGCCTAGGTATATGCTCTTTGACGACCGTGCTACGGTGCAGGATGTGAACGACAGAAAAAAAATCGACATTGACGAAACGAAATTAATTCATTTGAAATATTCGTAAAAACGTGTAACTTGCAATGAGATGCACACTTAACTGAATCGTGTTATCAATTATCACCTTAAAATACTAGTGCGGTAATGTAAAGTAAAAAGCACACGTCGGAAATTCTTGGATTATGATCCTAAAAGCGGTGGGATACGAACCACTTTACGAGCAACTGTGATGAAAAGTTATCATCGATATATTACCTGTTCAGCTTCGATCCGTTGCATTTCAAGCGTGAGCGATGTATCGGCGATACGTTCCTGTTCTTCTAGTATCAACTGCATGTTGCGTGACCGCTCTTCATACATTTGCACGGCAGCTGCCTGCAAAACAAACGCAACCACAGTTCAAAGGCATTACAGGTAGAGTTTGAAGAGATCTGCAGGAGAACTAAAGTGACCGATATATCTCTTGGAACTGGCAAGTTGAAATGGCAATGGGCAGGCCACATCGCTCGTTGAACTGACAACCGATGGGAAGCAAGGTTCTCGAGTGGCGACCACGAACCGAACGAAACGAAGCGTAGACGAATGCATCTGCTCGCGAAATGTTTGTAGTGGAAAGGTTCTGTCATCGATTCACTCGTGTATCTTTCTGTCGACGAATCGTTCGTTGTTGAAAAGTTCGTTGAACTACTGAACTACTCCTAAAGGAAACGTTTCGGCAGAAAAACATTTATCGGGGGGTGTTAATTCCGGATGTTTTTTTATGAGAACGAATGACATGACGAGGTTGTCGTTCAACTGATGTTAAGCGACACGGCCGCCCATAACAGTTGCAGTACTATATAATGTTGGTCCTGTACATTCCATGTCTGCTTATGTTTGGAGGTTATCCTGATGATGATGATGATGATAATAAATAATACATTTTGATATGAGACAAAATTGGCAGGTGCTGTTCTCTCATCCCATAAGCCAGATCATAATAATCCATAAATAAGTTCACCACAATATCCCAGATATTTTTACCTTCATATTATACAAAATAGTTATATCAATATGCCAACATGTAAGAAATAAATATGTAAAACACGGTCACATTGTCTCTGGTCCTCGTTGAAATGCAAACCATCGACGTCAGGTCCAGGGATAGTATGACCGTGTTATAGTTATCTTTGTATTCAAAAAGGCCGGCAAAAAGGCCGGCAAAAGAAGCTAACGCCAAGAGGCGTTAGCTTCGGCCCCACCAATGCCTTTCTAATGTCCGGGCTATACCCGAGAATGGAAATGAATAATAAATATGTGTGGATATTTCACACAGCGCCATCTAGCCCCAAACTAAGCATATAGCTTGTACTATGGGAACCATATAACTCATACAATACTTATATACTTTTTGTTTGTAAATGCATACATAGAATACAATATAAAACCCAGACGCAGAACAAACGTTTATATTCATCACACAAATGTTTGTCCTGGGTGGGAATGGAACCCACAGCCCTAGCTTCAGGAGGCAGGGATACTACGAACTGAGCTATCGAGGCTGTCGATGAGTATGAGGATGATGTTACCTTGCTGGCGCGGTCGACGGCGGGCTCCCCCGCGCGGGGGGCCGCGGGGGGCGCGGGGGGCGGCTCCGGCCATGTCGGGTACTCGATCTCTCCTGCGGGTATACAATCCGATACTAAATTCGTTTAAAAACGCAACCAGTACCCCCAGTAAGAGTTTCGATAGTTTACTAAAATTTGATTCGTTTACGTTTTCTCCCATACGTTTCTCTGCAGCGCCCCTAGCGGAAACAACACCCAACGATCACATACATAGATCCTGGACCCTAACTAGGATTCCCTGTATCCAGGGACCCAGGAACTACGAGGACTATGGTCCCACAACACCCAGACACAGAACAAGCATTTGCGCTTTTTTTTCCCGTGCACAAATACTTGTCCTGTCGCGGGAATCGAACCCGCCGCCTCCGGGTTACGAGCCGACCTGCTCAACCACCACACCACGGAGGCTGTCAAACGTTGATGAACTAAAAATGGCAGTACAAATTTTAAGTGGATTAGCGCGTATTCAACTATTGGAGAACTCGTACTAGGGGTACCGTACACGATACGTACTTTTGGACAGATGCAATTTATGACTTCCGTTCGTTTGATCAAATAACAGTTAAAAAGAGCTATGTTTAGCAGGGGACGTCTCCAGGTCGTCCATGCTGAGTTTCACTGTATCAGACAACATACCTAACATAAATCCTCCAATAGATCCGCCTGCAGTGGTGGAACAGCCCCCACAACTTTATTACGTAACATTCACAACAGCAGTAGCAAAGCAACAGCAGTTAGCAAAGCAACAGCAGTTAGCGACAGCGAATACTTAGCGATCGGTCGCAAAATGTCCGCTTGTCGCTCGCCTGTCCCTGAATACACTTTGGCCTTTGATACTAGCGCCACTAGCAACAGAACTGCAATAGATGGAAACAAAAGAATGAACTTTTTAGTTCATTGATAGCTGTCAAACATGACTTCGCTGCCAAAGTCATGTTTGACAGCAATGATTCCAAAATTTGCGCCTGTTGCAAACTTGTTACGAGTTACGTAACAACCCAGCTAGTGTACACATACCTAACATATCCTCCAGTGGATCCGCCTGCCTGGGAGGAACAGCCCCCGGTGTACACATACCTAACATATCCTCCAGTGGATCCGCCTGCCTGGGAGGAACAGCCCCCGGTGTACACATACCTAACATATCCTCCAGTGGATCCGCCTGCCTGGGAGGAACAGCCCCCGGTGTACACATACCTAACATATCCTCCAGTGGATCCGCCTGCCTGGGAGGAACAGCCCCCGGGTTGGTAGTGAAGGCGGGGTACCGCAGCAGCCAGTCCTCGTACCCTCCCTTCAGGGCGAGCGGTTGTCGCGAGTACTGCACTTTGATGTCCCACTGGAAACCAGTATTTGCCGATCAATACTCGACTATCGATGATTAATGTGTCGATATCGACTCTATCGATATTTCGGCCACACTAATCCATACAAGTTGCAGTTTTTAATTAACAGGTTCGATACTTTTCCCAACCCCACCCCATCTCTCCCCATGGGTGCCATAAGAGCCAGTTTATTGAATATCCAGGGAATACGCAGCAGCAATCTCCTCGGTACATTAAAATTTTCTGCGATCACCAGCCGCCTGCCAAGTGTGCTGATTATGACAAATCCCCTTAAGATAAGCGTGCAAGTGGCGTATTATGTGGGAGACCTAAAGTTCAGCAGTGGACGCCTCCCGCCAACACGTAAATCGACTTGGCTATGTAGAATACAAACTTATAGTTACGTAGTTCAGATTTTGTCTGACTGATCTTACATCAGCATTGGACACATTCCAAACCCTATTGATTTTGGCAGCTGCTTAGACATGCACTCTAACATCTATCAGTTTTATGATACAAATGAGACATACCTACTAACTATGCCTACTAATATGTATTTATTAATTTTACGTTACATTTTGAGCATATTACACTGGTAATGTAAAACCTGGTACACCAGACCAGGGGTCTAGCAAAGATAAATAAATAAATAATAATATGTGTGGACATTTCACACAGCGCCATCTAGCCCTAAACTAAGCATAGCTTGTACTATGGGAACCAGATAACTGGTACAATACTTATATACTTTTTTGTTTGTAAATACATACATAGAATACAATATAACGCCCAGACACAGAACAAACATCTATGTTCATCACACAAATGTTTGTCCTGGGTAGGAATCGAACCCACAGCCCTCGGTTCAGAAGGCAGGGATACTACCAACTGAGCTATCGGGCCCGTATTATAATATGTGTGGACATTTCACACAGCGCCATCTAGCCGCTATTTCAAAGGGATCTTTGCTAGACCCCCTGGATACCCGAATTCTGTATCTCACGAGAATCCGCGAATATACGAACCTTATCATCATTGGCCTTTAATGACGATCATCATTAAAAGCCAATGATGCCTATGCCAAGGCCAATTGTTGTAGCAAGTGTTCTTCTGCACCTGCTATTAGACCTTTTGTCGTAATATAAAGATTATTAAACTCATATACACAGAAACATTTCGTGATAATAGGTATCCATTAGTTCAGATGGCATTAAAAATCACTTTTAGAAATTAGCCATTAATTAAAATCCTATCTATAAAACGGTACAATGACCTGACTGAAGAACTACTCACAGCAAGCAGGTGGACACAGGTTGTGGGAAACTTATGACGTGCCGAGCTAGTCGTTCGCCTGATGTTAAGCGTCACAGCTAGAGATTTGTTGAAGAAATATTACTTGAATACCATAAGGGCATGCCAAGAGGTTTTTGAAACGCCATTGTTAATTTTTGAAACTCCATATCGCTAACTGTATAATGTATAAAGGAACGGTAAACTTTAAATTAAAAAAACAGCCATATATATATAAGTATGGGGCGCGTGCTGTTATACTATTCATAGAAAACATGAACAACATTTGCTTTTTTGTCATAAGTCTCATTTGCCCAGTATTCCCTCTCTTAGCAGCAATTTCACTAGCTACAATGCCCTTCAATCTGGAACACAGCAGTAGTGCTTGCACACTACTGCTTGGCGGCAGAATAGACGAACCTAGACGAATTTATCACTTAAGACCTATCACCTAGCAAATGTGAAATAGATAAACAGAGAAGAGAAAATGAAAAATGTTCACTGTTATGTTTCAGAAGTCAATGTCAAAGGTACCTTCAATAGAATAGTTTTCAACAGGTACAGTGTCTTCCCCGGGATGACAGCTGCACTGTTCCAGTCCAACAGCACAATGAGGTCCATGGTGGCTCGCTGTGCCCACACCGGCTTCGAATCAGGCGGTAGATTCTGTTCTAGGACATTTGCTGACTGCCTGGAATGTAAACAGACCACGGTATTTGATGGAATCAAAGAGGGAAATAAATATGTTGTGATCTATAAACAGTAAAACAGAGAATTAGCAGAGGTTGTGAGAGAAGAAATTGTGAGGTTTTAGGCTAACCCAAAGTATTTTTAATCAATTTTAGGATATTATCTTTAAAAACAGGCGTAATTTAATTCTGAAAAAGATGTCGGGAAAATTCGCGTTCAACGACAAAATAAAATCACAAGTTTTTTTCACTACACCCCCATCCCCCTGTTGATGTTTGGTGTTTTATTTTCCAAACCCCCTCCCCCTTTTCTAACCTCACGTGATTTAGGGTTGATCATACCACTTAACATTTTCCTTTTTGTAATTTTCATTATTTTTTATTAATTCCTTGTTATGATTCAAAATAAACAGCTGTTTATAGGTTAGACAGGCAAACATTGGCAGCTTAGTAATAGGGTTCCATTTTCAGCTTTCATTATGGAACCCTGAGTTTACAATGAGTATTAAAAGATACAACATAGTTGAGTGCAGAAACAAAACTAACTTTATTCATCATACCCACCCTTAAGTACCCACATTTTATAATTCAATACATAACATACCTTCCTCTCATAATGAGAAGATGGTTTACCAAAATCATATTAAACAAAACATTAACGAACTCTTAATATAATGGATTATTATACAACAAAAAAAGAATCAACTGAGAACTACAAACAACAAACAATAATTTAATTATGATTACGGATCTGGTATGCCAATGATATCTGGCCACAATTCAGCGTTTGGTATTTCAATGGGATCTTCCTGGGAATGTGCCTGATCATTCAAAACGTCGTCTGGTTGATCCCATGATAAGCGTCTCTCATCTACTGGTGCGGACACAGTGGCTTCGGCTCTTCGTACGGTACGCGCCAAGATTTGGTCCGCGTGTCGGCGATGCAGCTCTCCCCCTTCTGTTCTCACCCTATAAACGCTCGGGCCCTCTATTGCTTCTACAGTGGCCCTCTTCCATCTCTCACCTGGCCCATACATGTGTATCAGTACTGCCTGACCAGCCTGGAAAGATCTGGAAGGAGGGTTTTGTGATACTGCTTCCAACTGCATGTCTGCCCTTGATGGCATATTCTCAGGATGGAATCTCGATACAGCCGTTCTATACTTACGCCCGTTGAGCATCTCTGCTGGGGTTCTATTGGTGGCGCTATTAGGCACTGTTCTCAGGTAGAAGAGAGCTTTAGCCAATTTCTCACTCCAGGGCATCTGTGTAGATTCTAACTTTTTAAGTTTATTCTTAAACGTTTGTATCGCCCTTTCTACTTGGCCATTCGTAGCCGGGTGGTATGGTGGAGAATACAGATGCCTTATCCCATTTTTCTTTAAAAACATGTTAAACTCTGTGGAACTAAACGCCCGTCCATTGTCTGACACCAAAGTTTCTGGCAATCCTTGTGAAGCAAATATTTTCCTCAATATGGTAATGACAGTCCCGCTACTCATTGATGTCACTATCTCTGCTTCGAGCCACTTACTTGTGCTGTCAATCAGTATGAAGAATGTCTTGCCTTGGAATGGACCAGCAAAATCCACATGTACCCGACTCCATGGCTTCTCCTTCGGTATCCAGGTTTGTGGATCTCTTGGTGGGTTATTCCTCACCAACTGGCATTGTTCACACTCAGCCACAATTGTCTCTATTTGTTTATCCATGTCCACCCACCATACATATCCTCTAGCATAAGCTTTGGTTTGGACTATACCAGCATGTGGGGTATGTAACAACTCCAGCACCTCATGTTGTAGAGATGCCGGCACAACGACCCTGTTGCACCAGAGTAAACAATCTTTACTCTGCGAAAGGGCGTCTCTTCGAGTCCAATATGGTTGTAGTGCTGGATCTGTATTGCCCCGTGGCCAACCGTGAAGAACATGAAATATGACTTTCCTTAGCACTGGATCTCTCCTTGTCTCAGCTGCAATCCTATTAGCATCCAAGTTCCAGCCCGCTGGGTGTTCCTCTAACAACAGCACCTCTTTCACGGGTTTTTCTTCCACTTCTGCCACCACAGGTGCGGTCCACCTGCTTAGAGCATCAGCATTGCCAATTAACCTTCCGGGTCTGTATTTAATGGCATAGTCATAACAGCCCAACTTTAATGACCACCGCAGCATTCTCGGGGAAATTTGATCAGGTATAGGTTTTGTGGGATTAAACAATCCAACCAGTGGTTTATGGTCTGTTATTATGCAGAACTTACGACCTGACAAAAACTCGTGAAACTTGGTAAGCCCAAACATAATAGCCAAAGCTTCTTTATCAATTTGGCCATAACGTCTTTCGTGTGGTTGCATTGTTCTGGAAGCCATCATAATTGGTTTTTCTTCTCCATCATCCATAACGTGGGCAATTATAGCTCCTAATCCATACTCCGAAGAGTCACAAATCAGCAGCAGTTCTCTTGTCAGATCATATCCCACCAACGTAAGGTCAGAAGAAATCAAGTCTTTGGCTTCCATAAATGCTTTTTCTTCCTTCTGTGTCCATGTCCACTGTTTCTTTGATTCCAGCAGCCGGTAGAGTGGTTCCAACAATGTTGCTTTGTCAGGTAAAAATTTTTCGTAAAAATTATAAAGGCCCAAAAACGCACGAAGGGTCTCTTTGTTGGTAGGAGCTGGTTTCTCTTTTATCTCTTTCACCTTGGCTGGGGATGGGTGCAGTCCATCAGCATCGATTGTATGTCCAAGAAATGTAATGGTATCTGATGCAAATATACATTTCTTCACATTGAGTCTGAACCCCATTTCATTCAGCTTAGACAACACCATTCGCAGTCTCTGGTTATGCTCTTCTATGTTTCTGCCTGTAATGGCCACATCGTCAAGCAGGCAAGCTACTCCTTCTATACCTGCTAGCGCTGAGGACATAAGCCGCTGAAATATTCCCGGAGCCGCACTAACCCCAAATGCTAAGCGATTCATACGCATCAATCCAAGAGGAGTATTGAGTGTCAACAGCTCCGCTGTCCTGCCATCGACTTTAAGTTGTGTGTACGCTTGCTTCAGGTCTAACTTAGTAAACACTCGACCTCCACTCAACTTTACAAATGCTTCAACGGATGTCGGAAGTGGATATGTATCAACATCAATGGCCACATTTACAGTTGCTCGATAATCTCCACAAATTCGCAGTGACCCATCATCCTTTTTAACCACTCTTATAGGTGTTGCCCATTTAGAATATTTGATTGGAGTGAGTACATTATCATTTATCATTCGTTGTAACTCCTCATTTACTTGTTTCTTCAGGGGAAACGGCACTGGCCTTGATTTAAAGTCTTTGGGTACGGCATCTGCATGCACATGTAAAGATACTTCAGGTCCCTTATATTCTCCAAGTCTTTCTTTAAATAAATCCGGGAACTCCTGCATTAACGGCATAATCCTGTCTTCAGACCAGCTGAGTCCAGCCACCGAAATACCCAAGGACTTGAACCAGTTTCTGCCCAGTAAGCTCGGTGTGTCTCTTGATACCACCAATAGTTCACACTGCGCTTCTTTATCACCAAGCATCACACGTACATGTACCAACCCTAAAACCTTCAGTTCCTCGCGAGTAACAGTCACCAGTTTCACATTTGTAGGGCTCAATGGTGGGGGCATCAGCCATAGTTTGCGATATGTTGATTCTGATATGATAGATCTTGATGCTCCCGAGTCAATTTCCATTGATAACTTAGCCCCATCTATGTTCACTTCGGTGACTATTGGAGGTTGATGATCTCCAATGCTGCACATATACAAGCCCATCATTTCCTCCTCCTCTCGTGACTTGTCAGAACTGCAACCAGCAGCTTCATCCACTTGGTGTATCTTGGAAATTTTTTTCCTACATGCAGCTGCTATATGACCAGTCTTTTTGCAGTAAAAACACTTTGCCCCAGCAAACCGACAACGCTCCCCAGCCTTATGCTGTCGGGCACAATGACCACATCTCGCCGATTTTTGTCCAACTTGTCCAATTTCCATCGGTTCGGCGGCACTTGAGTGAGTTTGTTTAGACTCGGCACTTTCTGGGACTATGTCGGAAAATGTCGATTGATAGTTCAGGCTGATCTGTAAAGCCTTCTCATATGTTAGATCTGTTGTCTTCAGCAAATCCCTTCGCAGGCGCTCATCGCGCACTCCCAGTACTAGCCTGTCTCTCAACTGACGTTTTAAATCCACAAAGTTACACTTGACTCCAAGTAAACTGATCGCGGCCACATATTCCTGCACGCTTTCATCTTGTAACTGTGCGCGTCTGTGGAACTTTCCCGCTTGCAAAATTTCGTTGGTTTCAGGTTCATAAAATTTATCCAAAACTTGGATAATATGCGGCAACAGAACATTCGCAGGACGAGCAGGCACCAGCAGTGATGCTATTAAAGCATACGTCTCCTTGCCACATTGCGAAAGGAACAGGGATCGCGCTTTAGTTTGCGTGATGTCGTCGTAGCCCGCCGCGTCGAGGGCACACAGCATAAGTTCCTTGTAATCGCACCATTTGTCCGTTTTTGGGTTAAATTGTCCGGGAAACACAATATTCGCCACATTAGACGCCATTTCACACCAGTTATCAATTATTTTCCGAAGTCGCCAATAAAAGATACAACATAGTTGAGTGCAGAAACAAAACTAACTTTATTCATCATACCCACCCTTAAGTACCCACATTTTATAATTCAATACATAACAAGTATGAAATGTAGTAAAGATTCCTAGTAGCAATAAACAACACAGATAAGATATCATACCCAGGAGAGATACATTCTTCGGGAACGCTGATGCAAGCGGGATGGTTGATGTGGGAGTCAATGTAGTCCTTCCCGGGCCTCGCATCCATTATCATCACCTTCAGCTTCCCACTCTTCAAGATGTGGTACATGTTCTCGCTGCTAATGATCACTTCGTCGGGGTCTGATAGGATAACATAATTTAAACACAATCAACCATGCTCTTTGACAACTATTAACATTAAATGAGGAAATAATTTTGTGTAACTGTATATATTTTGAGATAAGTTTAAATAGTAGGGATGCGCCGAACATGGATTTTGGAACTGAATCAAATAACAAACATTATTTGAATCAGCGCTTACCAAACCAAGTATTCAAACAAACGATTCGATTACTTTTACCAGTGCTTTTTTGTATATTCAGTCTCAATAAAACTTCAACAAAAGCTACAAACAAATTTAATAATTGCAAATATTGGAAGAACATTTTAATGATAAAGAGAAACAATACACTAAATAAGTAATTGGGCATTTCCTCTGGCACTATTGTAGTACATTCATTAGACAATCCACCAATGAACTTCATGATCATGATAAATAATTAAGAATTATACTTCATATTATTACAAGGCTTTCTAGGATGTTGGGTGGCTGGACTGGTGTGCTCTATCATATCACTCAATAGAGGTAGATCTATGCAATTTTAGCACCACTGTGATAGTGATTACAATGAAAAAAAAAGCCACAGATTACTGCTTACTCACTCTCACCATTGTGTTGAAAATGTAAGCAAATGAGACAGCAATAGGAATAAATGCACTATGTTTTACTTTAATGAAGCAATCATAGTATGTAACTAACCGGGAAGTGAATATAGTTGTGGTGGTTCAATAACAGTTACATTTTCCATGGCCTTCTTACGATTCTCCTCCATCTTTGCTTTGACCATTTCATTTTCTTTGATTTCATTGATCCGTTTCACTTTCTGTTCTTTTGAATATCTGTAACAAAGTTTCAGGAAATACAAAAAAAAATCTTGGCTGGAAATGTTTGATGATTATTAGATGTCTGTGGATGATAGTCAGTAAGGACTTTATTCTATTGAATAGTAGCAGTTATTGTTGAGTAGGTTATATTGCCAGTGAATAAAAAAAACCTGCATATTTGAAGTGCACCAAATATGAATTCAATGTTATGTGCTCACAGGTGTTATTATAATAATGCCAGTGCATATAAAAAATAGTATTGTTGTAGGAGCATGTTCCTCATACTTCCTGGGTCCCTAGATACAGGGAATCCTAGTTAAGGTCCAGGATCTATGAATGTGATTGTTCGGTTTTATTATTTATTTATTTATTTATAGACCCAGAATTTTGAATTAGCTTCTTATGTTGACCTATTTAGTTTGATTTAGATGCACCAAAACATTACAATAGTAAACAAAACATGTTTGTGCATTATGGAGTTGTTATCATTAGTCACAAAACAACATCTTTAGACTTTTATAATACTCTTCCGAGCTGAAAGATTAAGCAACAAGAGCTAGGTATTTCTTTATCTAACCTGTCAATCAAACTGTTTTTCAATGTCTCGGCTGCGTCTATAGCTTTGGTAGGATTTTTAGCACCAAGCATGTTGTTGAAGTAGGTCTTGTCCTTCAGATAATCCTTGTCCTTGCTGAGGTATGCAACTACTCGAAGGTATTTCATGTAGTACACGTACGAATACTCCTCGTCGCCCTTCGCACGCGCCTCTTCCGCACTCTCAAACAATTTTTGAGCCGTTTTGCATAGCCTGGAATGGAACCATGAAAATCGAAAACTTTCTCGTATGATTTTCGATGGATATAAAAAGTATATAAGTAAAATGGACTTACAGCGTTGCTCTCTTCGTTTTTAAGTCGGGAACATTGTGCAGTTTGTCCAAATCCTCTATGCATTTTCCAAGGTGAAGCTGAATTCTTCTCGCTTCCGTCATCTTGCTAATTTTGGTCGCCGTCGCCAATTCTACTAAATAAAGTGTTGCTGAGAGTCTTTAGGACCTCAGCGCACTACATTTGGTACGAAAAATAATAGGATTATTGTAAAACACTGCAAACAATAAAAATCACTAGTCCAGTCCGAAAAAATGTCATGTTTTTTTACTTGGCAGATTTGGTTTTATTTGACAGTTGTGAGAAGTTCAGTGCTGCCATCTCTATTTTAAAAAAAAAGCCAGATCAGCCATTAAATAACCGGCCAATGCGAGTTGGACCGAGTTGGACCGACCGGTTGCAGTATCCACAGAGAATTTTGCTATCTCTTAGTAGTCCGTCTCGTAGTGTCCGGTTGGTTCCGTCCATATTATCTACAAATAACGAGCAAAAAAATCACGTTTGTTGTATAGGAGCCCACTCAAATACTCACCTATTGGGTTATATAACGGCAACAGAAATACATCATCTATGACAACTGTCTAACTATCATGGTTGATGAGATATAGTCTGGTGACAGACGGACAGACAGACAGATGAATAGCGGAGCCTTAGTAATAGGGTTCGCTTTACCCTTTGGGTAAAAAAGAGTTTTGTAAAATATATAACCAAAAGTTCCGCAATTGTAAGACAGCAGTATGCAAAGCGACAGCGAACACTTAGCAATCACCCGCAAGATGTCCGCCTGTTGCTCGCCTGTCGCTGAATAGACTTTGGTATTTGATACTAGCGCCAGTAGCAACAGAACAGCAATAGATGGAACCAAAACAAAGAACTTTTAGTTCATCGATTGCTGTCCAATATCACTTATCTGCCAAAGTCATGTTTGACAGCAATAATTGCGAAATTGACGCCTGTTACAAAAATTAATTATTATTATATAAAATCTTGTATGTGTGCATACTACAGAAAACGGATTTGATACTCGACATTATAATAATGCAAAAAAACTTAAGCTTCTTCTATAGAAGCTGATTAATCATGGTGCACAAAATGACAGTGAGAATGAGCATTATTAAGTTCGTAATTTCTCAATTTATTAATTATATGGGTATATGGAACCAAAATGAATGAACAACAATGACCTAAAATTGTTGATATATTCCGAAACAAAAAATATATCTTCATTATAATAATTTTATGAATCATGATTGCGATGAAGATTCATTTTGTGGATACAACATAATTCATGACAACTCTGGATCTAAATATTCTATGATCTATGCCAATTGTCATCAAATTCTGGTTTGATTAAATATCATAGTCATCTTCTCCATTATTTATTTTGTATGCAACATCGCCTAGTTTTCAGGGTTGGTCCTATTTCCTTACCAAGAACAATTAAGTAATTTTTATGATAAACTCCGATTCACGTAAGTTGTCCCGCGGTAATAGATGGAACTAATTTTGAAAGAAAGTAATTTACCTACGTCAATACAATATAATATTTATGTACCTATCCTATGCTTAATTTATAAAATAAAATCGATTTTCTTTGACTTTTGACTTTATATTGAAATTTTGGGAAGTCTAAAATATAAATATTAGCAACATTCCGTAGCGCGAATATGGCGATTGGCGACGCGGCCGCGGGACATCTTACGTGAGACGGAGTTTAGCTAAATCGATTTTTTGTAGCTGATGAAGTTGACGTTTAGCTAAATGTAGCTAAATAAACTCTAACATGGTATTACTGGTGAAGTTTATGGGCGGATTCCAGTAGCTACTAAGGGTGCGTTCCAGGCTTGTGCTATTTTTGTTATTTTCGCTATGATCGATCATAAACTTAGAACATTTATAAAAGGAGTAGCCAAGGCAAGGCGTTGCTCTCTGCCGGTCATATGGCACTAATTCGTCATCTACGATATCAAAGTGAAATGAAATGAAATGAAATGAAATGAAATTTTATTCACGTAAATGGAGTACATGTAGATCGTAGGGTTTAGTGGGTGCTTCTTCCATTTAGCCCAGAAGCCTGTAGACACTACGTAACTACGCTAGTTTATATAACGGTGTGCGTGTTTTATGATGGTGTGCGGCGTGCGTTTACACACGCGGTTCGCGCGTGTGCTATGCGTGTTTACTTTGCCTCCCATAGAAGTTGGTAGAAAATGGTGCTTGCGTGGATTCCGGCAGCTAAGGTGCTCAAGTTCAACCAAAAAGCATCTGAGACACTTCCTAAAATCATTTTTTTGCCAAAATTTGTCAGTTGCATCTGTTAATGCCGTTTCTGAGCAGTGGTGAATTCAGGGGGCTTAAGCTCAACAAAGAAGCATCTGAGGGTCTTGGGTACGACAGAAATTTTTTCGCGCTATTAAATGAGTTTGTGCCTTGAATGCGGTGGCGTTTATTTCTAAATATTGTTAAATAGTCCTATAGCGCTAATTTGGTAAAAAATCGCACTCACTGCGCTCGCGCATTCCTTTTTTCGCCATAGGTAACATGTTTATTATCAGATCAAAGAGAAAATTACATCAATATTCTACTACTAAAAGGCATTTACATTATTATAATTATTGATTGTTAGGTGAAGCTCCATCCGCCACAAATTTTCAGGGGCCCACCCCCCCTTGGAAAATAATTCTAGATACGCCAATGATGGCCGTAGTTTCAAACCACAGAGTACAAGGAAATGTCAAATTCAGTTGAGTGGATCACAGAGTACGTTGTCGATTGGTCAATAGAAAGCCATTAGAGTATCCATAAAATAAGGATGGGATACTAAACTCGATACATATTTATCGTGACGATGACAGAAAAAAACCCCCATTTTAACGCCAACTATCGGGTCTTTACAAAATTACAGCTTGTTTTTAAAATAAAACGCCTAATCGTAATCGAAAATAACGAAAATATTACACCAACTGGAACGCAACCATACTTCGACTTGATCACAGATTAAAGAAAACTAATAGTCAAAAAAGAAGACGAAGAGCAAACCTTACCTTGGCATATGTCAAGTCAAATCAAAGCAAATTCAACTTTAGTTTGAAATTTTTGTAAAGGTACATTACACTGTATCGTAAAGAATGAAGGTATATTTTACTGTGTATAAAATCCAATTATCCCCAGTTTCGTTGTGTCTGTCAGTGTAAATAGCGCAGAAGCGCAAGTTTTCATGCGCAGTGAAAATATTCCTGAATTTCCCTGGTCGATCGCAGATTTCCATTTAGTTTTTCAGCTGATCACGCTTTCTTCGGGCGGATATCAGTCTTTCCGCGTCGCGGGTCATGTGCGAAGCTGTAACACCGTTGTGAAATCGCTGTGTGATTGTGTTGTGTATAATAGTTGTTTCATTAGTTAGTGCCTGTGAAAATGTTTTCGGGACTCACAAATCAGGTCAGTTCGTGGATGGGAGCGGCTAAAGGAGAGCCACAGGATGAAGAAGTTCCAACACCCACAAAAGAGGCGACGGGCGAGCCTGCAGCGGCGGTGGCGGAAGGCGATAAACAAAGGTTGAATGGATCTCTTTGTTTACATTCTTTTACCTACCTTCACATTGCAGAAAAATTATAAAATTGATGAGCCGATCGATTCTTACATCAAGCCTACATAGTCTTAGTTTAGGAAGTAGGTAAGCACTAAACATATGCAAGTTGCTAAGATATTCTCGTATAGATCTACCTAGAAAATGTATTCAATGATGTGTCAGTATGTGATGCAGTTTAGAACAGAGAAAATTAGGGATTTAAAGTTACATTGCAGCTTCATAAATTCTCTAAATTCTAGTCTAAGTCTATTAGAATACAACCATTCATATCACAGGCTGGATGATGTAAAGTTGGAATTGTAATACCTACTACCTATTCCTTCATTACACAATGTTCAATGGTGATTTTCCCATTGCTATGTCATGATGATGGGGTAGCTTTTGAATTAAATAGGATATCCAACATAAAGGGTATTGGTCAAGAATGTATGACAGCTGGGCCCTATCATTTCATGTGTATGAGATGACAAGCATGGAAATTTTATATTATTGTAAATTAAGCACTCAATTCATGTGCTATTGAATGATATAGCTAAATATAGTTAAATACTTAGGTTTATCTATTATGTTTTTTTTATAATAGGTGTACTTTTTATAAATTTTGTTGATTAAACAACCTTCTTCTTTCACCAGTCCCACAAAAGCCGGCAGCAAGCTGGACCTCATCACCAATGTAAAGTCACAGATGACAGGCTGGCTCGGCTCTGGAATCCCCATCCCTGGGCTTCGGAAAAACGAAGCAGCTCCAGCAGAACCAGAACCAGCTCCAGTGGAACCCGCAGAGGTGGCAGAACCCAAGGCGGAAGGAAAGGATGACGATGATAATTCTAGGTATAATAGGTACGAGGGGTTTGGCAGAAGTAATGAGTTTGTGGATTTGGCTATAGCTTTTTGTGATGGGTGCTGTTTGCAAATTGATTTTGGGAGAAAACTCAATGAATTTATCTTTTATATTATCTTTATTTTAACTAGTTATATTTCTTTCAGGAAGTATATACAAGTTTTACAAAAGATGAATGGTACTAGTTTACTGACATAAAACAAATGGCTCAAATATTTTTCAATAGTAATTATATTAATTTAAATTGATCCCTGAACTATTATTGTAGCCATTTCTTATTGGGTCCTTATTAGGAAGTAACTTATTAAAAGCTGATTTTGCAGTTTATGGACCAGGAATTAATTATCTCCAATTAACTAATTAATTCCAATTCTTTCAAAGATCAGCATGTCTACAAAAAAATAGGTTTTTTATACTCCAGTTATTTTAAATATAAATTTGGGATAAAATTTTGGGGTTTTTACATGAAACACACATTATTTTAAGTTTTAGCTGCAAATGGCATAACAATTTCTTAATTAAGTATAATTTTAAGCAATGCTTTATCACAGTCGTGGCTTTCACTTTTATTGCACAAATATTGGTCATGCCCTTGCACAGTCAATAGTGTCTTCCACACATAATAATTAGTTCTTATAGTTTCAACTGACACTCATTGATTTACAGGTTAATATTAGTATTAGTAATATAATAGCAGAAGTGTATTTTCGTTTTTGGACTGTATACAATATTTATCAGAAACAGACACACAAAATATTGATTTTAATTTTTGACCTAACTACTGATGTCTCACCAAAGACGACGGTGGATTTTTAAACAGTTTTTCAATACACTATAAAAACTGACATGAAACTGTTGACACCGTTACTCAGCTTTCAGCTTAAAAAATTCATTTAAATATCTAATTACATATTTCATTTACTACACTTAACTATCTTAGTTGCACACGCTTTTCTCAGCAAACTCATTTATTCTGCTGAAACCCCATTTTTTATTTATCATTGTGCATTCTATGTTATTAGTGTTAAATCTTTTACCCTGCAACTATGCGTCGACACTACTACCTTCAAGCAGTTTCGTCCTTTTCAAATAAGTAAGAAAGATGTACTTATGTAATATTTTTCTCTGCAGACATACTTATTGTAGACATGTGTAGTTTATGAACTTGACAGCTTCCGTAGTGTGGTGGTTGAGCAGTCGGCTCATAACCCGGAGGCGGCGGGTTCGATTCCCGCGACAGGACAAGTATTTGTGCACAGGAAACACAGGAAAAAAGAAGCGCAAATACTTGTTCTGTGTATGGGTGTTGTGGGATGGTCCTCGTAGTTCCTGGGTCCCTAGATACAGGGAATCCTAGTTAGGGTTCAGGACCTATGCATGTGAGCGTTGGGCGTTATTATGAAGAAAGAAATCCTAACTTAAACCAGTTTCTGATACATTTGCCGTCATTTAATACTTGTATGAATAGCGGTTTTATTGGAGATTCCCTGAATGTTCATTATATGGTAATGCGAGAAACCTTCACCAAGATTTGGGTCAGTTTTCTGGCCATTCTGGATCATGAATGTGGCTAGATTATTCCACATGATTTATTTTCCCCGTAGATAAATTTTTTTTTGATCAAAGTTACCACAGCCTTCAGCACGGTTTTTAAACACAACAACATAATGTTATTATTGTTGGCAAGATAGCATGTGTCAGTAGATTTTAGAACAAAAATATAATTACGATTACGTCAACCCCCTAAAATCGCAAATACTATCGCTACTAGACCTCATACAAAAAAGGCCCAGCTCCTTTATAAAAATGTTTTCAACCGTGGTGTACTATCGCAGTGCGACTGGAGGCGCGGACAGCAGGCCAGGATCCACAGGCGGAACCCCCACTGAAGAACAGCCCGCGGGAGTCGGGAACGGTAAGTCATTAATAACTCCAAATGTTATGTTTTTTATGTAGTTGTATTATGTATTAGAACCGCAGAACGCCGATGGACGCAGGAGGCGAGCGCTGCTTAAAGTGATGCTCTTTGGGAGGCCTATGTTCAGCAGTGGACGTCTTCAGCCTGACGATGATGATGATGATTGTTTTTTATTTGGTAAAGCAGTTTTAATTTTTCATTTGAGTCCTGTGGAAACATAAAGATGGGTGACTCTCCGCATGCGTTGTTCCCGCAAAAGTAATCGATGTTTTACGTAGCCTTTTTTGCCTCCAACTACTTGGAATTTCTAGATAGGTTATTATATAGATGATCAAATAAATTCTCATTGCTTTATTATAGCTAGCAGGGCTTGAAACTTAATACAAGTGTTTAAAAAGTCGAGCTCTTAATTATGGCCTCTGCAATGAAATAAAGTCGCAATTTGACCAGAAGGCTTTGTCTTTATAATGTAACTGACTGAGAGACAACTTACATTCCAAACTGCAGGACGTATAGACTTATTGCTACTTAAAGAGTGTTTTTTAAAAGCAGGTGTACTAATATTAATAAAGGGTTTTTAGAAATTTAACCTCTGCATCCCTGAAGCATCTGGGGAAGCAATCGGTCGTGTCTTACTTCTACAGTGTCATACTTCTTTTACTTAAGAAAACAAATCTTTGAAGAAAATGCACCCTATCGCTTAGATTCTTCGTTACCTCTTAAAGCTCTATCTGCAAGTAGTTGCTAAATGTAAACATTCCACCCCTGCAACTCAAAGCGATGTCGGCAACCGAAGAAAGAAACCACCTCATCTTTTTTAAAATTACGTAGAGAAGCAAGCGTGCCACATTTTCAGTTGCATTTCTTTTTGTTTTGTTATTTTTTGTTCGCTACAGTTGTTTTTGCTAAATGTTTTCAGATCAAAGTAAAAAGTTTTTCTCTGTGGACGCTATCGAAGTACCTGACGTGCAAGAGTGTTAGTATTTTTTTTGTTTACCGCTTTTGAAATGTTTTTTGTAGATTTAAGAGTAGACTTGCATCAACCGGATTTAGATGACGATTTAAATGTATACGCCCGTTGTTTACACACATGTAGATTGTGTGTCTTTTTCTTGTTCAAAATTATGATTTTGATTGCTGAATCCGATTTGGTACAAGTTTGCATTGACAACCATTTTAATGCTTAGAAGTTCGAGTTACTTTTGTACTGTTCATGTCATGAATCTTTTAAATTATTTCTACAATTAAATGGTGTCCACGAACATATGTATATGGACGCGCAGTCGCGCAGTTCTTGCTTCTTGCAAGATGGATCGATAACATCGAAGCTGCTGCCCTAAAGAAATCCTAAAGAATAAATGGCGTAAAGAAGCTTACGTCCTGCTGGGGAACATTGAGCTGTCCGCTGCAGATGATGTTTTTTGCACACTAAAAAAAATCCAGGATATATTTCATTAAAAGCCCACTCTTCACCTTGCACCAAAGCCACCTAAAGCTAACCGTAAACCTGTCGTCCCACCAGTGACAACCAAAGCGGTGGCCGGAGCTAAGTCCCTGGGCAACTTCCTGTACTCGGCCGTGAACAAGGCCGGAGCCAAGGTCAGCGAGGCCAGTGCCAAGATCAAGGAAACGGTCGAGAAAAACGTACGTATTGCTTAGATAATGTTCTAATACCGTGTGCTTTTTGAAATACAAGATGGCAGATGTTAAAATAATAATATGTATCCGACTGATACTTACTAATAGTACGTGTCGATTTCTCGACTAGATGGCCTAGCATGCGCACCGCGAAGAAACTTGTCGTCCTGTTAGAGTGAGACACAATTAGGCGCTACTATAGTCTCGTCACCGCCTCTCATGAGATACGCTCTGAAAGTTCTGTTCTTTGTAATGAAATGTCGAGAGACTGTTTCGTTTTTTTACTTCACCCCCTGCCCGCGCAAGTGATTAGTGTCATGTTTGTAGGAGAAATTATGTTCACGAGCTATCGACGGGCTTCATGATCTTTGGGTAGAGGTTCTCTGCAGTAGTGCTTTTGGTCTAAATAAAATGTCTAACTCTGGACCGACTGACGATTGGCTTAATACCAAGTGCAGTGACATGGAGTAATCGATTTCGCAACTGTCGCAGAAGGCAATAGTCGGCCATTCCACAAATTACTGCGGCAAAACGGAAACGTTCCGAGTATTGCGTAAATAGTGGGTAGTTTCGGAAAAGAACTACAGTTACTATAATTTATGTTTGTCAAATTAAAATAACAAATTGAAGATGGCTGATAAAAACACAATATAAAATATCAGAAAATTGCTAATAATTGTTCAGAGTTAGACAAAGATTGATGGTCTGGCAAAGACCCCTTTCCAGTAAAACCAAAAACAACTAAATTGTCAATCTGCCCCTTTTTGAAGTTGGTTAAAACGTCTTTCAACGATACTACCTGTGTGTCTGTCTCTTATGACCAATTCTCTAATAAGCTTAAGCATTAGTTTGTGACTTTTGTGTCATCTATACTTGGTCGAACGAAAACGACAGTCTCCCCGATACTTCCAAGAGTTAATAAGTCTTCTAACCCGAAGTATTAAAGACGAAAGGATCTTTTCAGGACAACTGTACTGAGAAGCCAAGATATCCGTTGATAAAACTTTTGATTGGGTCCTTCTCTCAGACGGTGTTGTTATTCGCACGGCCGTTTTATAGGGGACTTATTTTTGGAGGGGAAGTTACGGAATGGTAGTCTGTTAGGAAGTTTCTTTAGATGTTTTTTGTTGGATTCACTTATCATTAAGAAAACAATTTTGAACCTTTGTTGCCTTTGTCTCTCTGTGAGTTTCCGACCTTGTGCATCCATCATTATCAATCATGATTTCAGGCCTCTTCTAGTGGGTGCTGTCGCTGCCTTGTTTTGTTCGTGGTCGCCACTCGAGAACCTTTCTCCATCGTTGGCTTGGGAGGCTTATGTTCAGCTGTGGACCTCTTCAGGCCGATGATTATGATTTGATGATGCACACGCATTACTCATATCACCAGGATCAATATAGGATGCTTTTCCTTTTAATAACGTTAATCCTGGTAGCTGAGTGCTCTCTAGTTAGAAAACTTATACCTACCTCCGTACTCAAACTCGTTACAAAGTTAGAGCCATGTTGAAGCGGGGATATTTTTCATCTTGCAAGGATCCTGTGGGATTTTGCTTACTCTGTAATTCTTCGTGTAAACAAGATTTATCTACAGTTTTCAAGAAAACTTTTTAGTTTTGTTTCGTTCCCGTTCTGGGAATGGAATGGGTAGACCAAGTTGCATCACCCATTAATGTTACTTCGCAGAAATTAAATGCGTTTCGCTATTTCAGGACTTTTGTTCTTCAAAAATGTGGAATGGAATGCGCCTTCTTGTGAATGCAATATAAGAAAATAGTTCGTTGATATAATAGGAATGTAGAATACCTTTGGTTTGTTTCCATTTACTTTTTCGTGTCGGTTCGGGATCGTGCCGAGTCAGGATGTAGCCATTTTAAACAGTTCTTTTGCTTTACACCTTCTAAAGTTATGTTTTTCCACATAGGTGTTTGATTATGGTCCATCTCTGTTCTATACATCATACTGCTTCCTTTTTTCTCGTGTAGACAAAGGGTTAGACACCAAAGCTAAGCTGGTGTCAGTATTTGAAACCTTATGAACGCTTGTGGTCGTAAGTAAACATTCTTACGGTGGATTGGTTTTACCCTCTATTTTTTTTTAGGACATGATTATGTTGGGAAACTCTGTCCTTACATAAAAAATGCAGTGCAGTGGATGGTGGTGGTGGTACCATATTTTGTTATTCATTCATCTGTGGTATCACGATAAACGGTTTTAATCCATCGCGAACTTCTAAGCTTGAAGCTTTTCTTATGTGAGACCACCATTTTGGCTCCATGCCAGTCGAGAATTGGGGCGAAGCGTAATGCGGCGTGTGACGTAAGGGTGACTTAACCCCTATGACGGGGTATAAAAGGGACTTTTGGACTTTAGCTGTTGGATCCCCGCAAGTTCACCGAACATCGAGATTTTGAGGCCGATGATGCGTGAGAGCTGTCGGTAGATCTTGGTTTAGGGTTTAATATGAAAATAGGGTTGAAAACAACCTATGATTGAAATAAAATTCAGTCCTGAATTCCAGGCCATAGAGTAGTCTGTAACTCAGCAGTTTTTCTAATTACTAAGTTCAAAGTAAGATGTTTAAATGCGTCTTTAGTAAAGGAACTGATCGAAACCTATTAGGTCACTCATAATATCTTTGGACCGCTTTCAGTACTTTTTTTCCACAGCCTGTTTGAAATTTTTGTAAGGTTCTAGTAGCTTAATGTTGGCACTAGGCCTAGTTTGTTCCTAACTACTATTTTAATATCTGTAGTTCCTAATAATAATTCATTTCTATACAAACGAGGATTTTTCTTATATGGATACGATTCCTGGCAACATAGCGATAAGATTAGTGATTAGAGTGATATTCAGAATTGCAAAAGGGCGGATCACTCATTGCCGCAGTATGACGTCATGCTGAGACGTCCTGTACTACGTTACATTATCTCCAGTGTTCGTTTCGAGATGAGGATTTTCGCTTTCTGACAGTAATAGAATGTTTATATCGTAGACTATCCTCTTAGAGATTTTCACTGAATGGTAAAAATTTCTCTTAGAACTTATTAGTTCGAAGAATGTTCTCGAGTGACGACCACGAATTGGAAGTCGCAACGTAGGCCATTATTATACTATATTTCTGTATTATAATGTAATGAGGGATGTCCCGAATAAATATATTTTCTTTCATCATCATCATCAACAACAGCCTGAAGATGTCGACTGTTGTATATAAGCCTCCAACAGAGAGCGCCACCTCTAGCGGCTGTTCGTTTCCTTCATCCATCGCCTCTCCACGGTTTTCACCAAATCGTCGATCTACCTAGTAGGGCGCCTACGCTGCGTCTTCCGGTTTGTGGTCGCCACTCGAGCACCTTTCTGACCCGTCGGTTGTCAATTTTGCGAGCGATGTGGCCCGTTGCCATTTCATCTTGCTAATTCTAAAAGCTATTTTCTTTATTAAAATGAAAAAATAACATATCCTAATAGTGCGATTCATATAATAAAGATAATGAATGCCCTTTAACACAGTAAGTAGTAACCTCATATCACATCCTACAGAAGCTAATCCAAGCTAGTATTCTTAATGAGAAGTAAATTAACTAGGTCACTGGTAAATGCGTGTGTGCCCGGAGAAGACAATCTCGATGCGATAGCCTTCATTAGTGGGGGTTGGACAGATGTAGGGGAAAAGGGAGGGGGAATGTGGGATATAGTGCGGCATCTGTAGTCTATGTACCCTTTGTAATTGGACAAATTGGGCTAATGATGTACTAACAATTTACTTTGTGTACAGAGTGACTTCAAGATATGATATGTATGGTATATTGAGTTCGAAGCTCCTCGTTTTCTTATTTCGCTAGCACACGTGCCAAAAATCGCCTTGTTTTATACCCTTCGCCTTAACGCACGCCGACTCTACGTGCTCAATTAAGTAGTGGAATAAAATATCTATGTTAGTCTTGAAGGTATTTTTTTTATGTGATTAAATGACGTGACGAGCCTGTCGTTCACCTGATGTTAAGCAACACGGCCGCCCATAACAGTTGCAGTTTCACTCGGAACTTTAAAATAATAAAGTTTCGCGTGACACTGCACTGCGCACGTCATCCTGAGACATCACACAGTCTAGTAATCAGATTACTAGACTGTGAGATCAGGTCACAAAGTCTCATTTGCCCAGTTATTTATTTATACACTAGCTACAATGCCCTTCAGACCGGAACACAGTTGTGCTTGCACACTACTGCTTGGCGGCAGAATAACTGGCAATGCGGTGGTACCTACCTAGACGAACTTTGCAGAAAAGTCCTACCACCTAGTAGAATAATAGAGGTATTTATAATATGGGCCTATGTTTATTTTATAAGCTTGTTGCCTGAAATAAATGGTTTAAATAAATGGTTTATTAAAAAGGTTGACCAAAGTTTACCTATACCTTCATGTACCTCCTATAAGAGATATTTTCGGTAACAGAATTTTTGTCACGCGGTAAAGTCGAAACACGCGTAAAAAGTTGAAATGGCCAACAAGCGGCTATTTTACAACGGTTTTTAGAATTAACTTTGTGTTTTGATCAACTTTAGATTAACTTCAGTCTAAATTTAATACACTTAGGCCTGAATTAACATTCATGTTAACGTAATTACTTTCAGAAATCAATTTATCAAACTGGGACTAACGTGGTGGAGAATGCCCACACTCTAGGTGTTACAGATTTACAGCTGTCCATAGGCTACGGTGACAGCTTGCCATCAAGTTGGCCAATTATGCTTGTTTGCTCTCTTTAACATAAAAAAGCTCTCTCCCTGATTATGATGTTATTTTACGAGAAAAAAAACTCAAAACAAAACGACCAATTCCAACCCAACTAACTCTCCGTAGTCTCAAAATTAAAACCCATAAAAGTGTACAAAGTGTTTCTTCCCGAAGCACCTCTCCCCCGTTTCCCCTCGGTCGATGGTCCATTTGGAAAGGTCAACAGCTCAATCGGCCTCCCGAAAGCCGACGCCGTTAGGTCTGGTGCCTAAAGATAACGTCCATGGCCAGTGGAGGGCCGGCAAATGGATTAAATATTCAAGTGATTTTTGACCCCGACTGTCCCCGATTGCGGGCACAGGAATAGATTTCTCACGGGCTCTCCGGTCTATACTTGTGTGTGTTATATTTTATCGTCCTATGGAATCCAACTAAAAAAGTTATCGTAGACTTCGGTTGGGGTAGTAGTAACATCAAAAAAATCTCATCGCGAATACCTAATGAGTTGCCAATCAGCGTTTAATTTAAAATAGAAAATGAGCCTAATAGATCCCACCACATCACATCATCATCAGTATTCAATATAATCTTCTGCGATCACTAAGGCAAGCTTGCTGGTGATTATGGCAAATCCCCCCCCCATGTGATTAGGGTCCAAAGTGGTGTTTTAAGGGGGAGCAGTCGACGTTTTGCGGCTGTTGATGTAATAAAGTCAGTAAGTAATACAGATCTAATATTGAAAGTTTTAATATTTTAATCAGAAACGTGACAAGGTTTTTTAACGCAAGTTTTCCGAGTTTCAGAACTAATTTCCGATCTGATTCAAGTTACGCGTGATACCCAGCAGCTCTTTTGTTCCACTTCGTGAATTTTGCGATAGAAATGTTCAAAAACCATTTAAAACGGGAGAAAGAAGAAATTGGTAGGTATTTAATTAAAACGAAAGGAAATTAACAGTTATTTTTATAATATTCTAATTTACAACAATTTTCAGTGATCGTTTGTTTTGTGATTGTTAGGTTTTGAACGTTTCGATCCTTTTGGACAACAATAAATAATGAATCATCCAGGTTTTTGCTTTAGACACCTACTCGCGCCCTCGGCCCGCCCCATGTTGGGCGCCAATATCAGCCATTACATCGTATATTTCAATGTCGCCGGCTAAACGGCTTACCGGATTACCCACGGTGTCGACGATAATGGATCGTATTACCTGCCCGTTCAACTAACATTTCACGTAGGAAACTGGACGTAGGAAGGCAGATTGTTTGGGGACCGTGCGAAGCGAATCTCTTGTCCATATTTTGAAATGAACCTAATGTGAAATGATTCACAGTCTAATTGAACGCTCTGTTTACAAAACTAAATCAACAGGCTATTCTTTTAATGGGAAGCGTCAGGTTGATGATTAGCTCGACTTGTTTGACAAGAATACCGTAGCCCCATTTTGGGTGCCAATATTCCCACATACGTATATTTCACCGTCTCGTAGATAAATAGATTTTCCCGATGCCTCGAAGATAATAAAATCAGCTGTTTGCACCGCTAACATGTGACGTTGGAAACTAGGGCACGTGTGGGTATAGTAAGCAGACTTACGAGTACCTCAGGCAAATAAAGCTTATCTTGTCTGGTGCCAAGATATCTATTATATTTATTTAAATAATTGAGCTTTTTGACTAATTGTATGGGTGAATTACTAATTCTATAACGATTTTTTTCAGTCTACAAAAGCTGTATTCTTGCTGCTCTCTTTTTATATCTCTTAAAGAAATGAAAGGGAAGCGGGCTTCACACTAAAATAATGATAACTTCAACTTTGTAGTGACAGTTTATGTAGAACGTTATTATCCACGTGTGATCAAAAGATCCTTCATTCTTCATTGTAAGCTGTTTAGTTTACACAGCCTTAGATCGCACTTTTTATCGCTAATCTGATCGACTTATACCATATATCACAAAAAGCTTAGTATAAAGCTTCGGCCGTAAAAAATTGAATCACCTGCCCAAGTACTAAAGTGTTACCTAGAAAGCCTGGGCTCAGGTGGCTGAAGGTGCGATCGTTCTAAGTCGACGTGAGGCTCGGCTTACCTTGCCATGTTTAGAGGCGTTGTACGTTTGTTTCATATTCTCTTAGGTAAGACTCTTTATATTTTGTTAAGGTGAGATTTTTGGTTTTGTCAGTTGCAAATTGTATACCTATGTGATGAGCTGAGTATCATATTTATTGATTGCTGAATCCTGAAACATATAGTAAACATTATTTAGAGTGTTGTAGAGTAATTGGTAAGTGTTGGTTCGTTTCTCTTGCTTCAAAGAGAGCCAAACGGCACATACTGTGGTTGAGCTTGCCGCTCCCGTGTTGGGCTATGTATGTTGTCATCAACGGAAGTGTTTTTTGGAGCATACAGACACTGCTAAAATCGCCTGCAAAAGACGGAAAAGGCCATGTACCTATGTATGCAGAGTAATAATACTTTACTTGCCAAGGATTTCAGAAATAAAACGGACTATAGTTCCACGAATATCAAACAGTTCTACTCTTTTATGATCTTGGTAGAGTGGAATATTATAACACCTTTAGGTTTCTCAGTAAATTGGAAGCGAAGGCAGAGATTTCGTTATCATACGAAAATATCTTTCATCTCATTTCGACAGCCATAAATTGTGGCTTCAGATTTAATGCGGTTTCGTCAGGTATCTAGGTTCTGCGGGGAGAATTTTTTATGAGGTCGTTGGAATGAAAAAATGAATCTTGCACAGATTTACTTTTTCATAGCGCTTGGGTTCGTTTACGCTTGGCATAAGAATAATTTAGATATGACATGTCATCCATATTGAACTTAATGTACGCGAAGAAATTTGATTAATAACACCCTAATTGTGGGTGTTCTTCTGTAGGCAAATGGTCGGCCCTGGGATCAGATTTTTTAAATTTGACATCTTTTAACAACTATTTTCTTACAACAACAGCCGGGACCTCGGCTAATTATGCTGACAGTGTGGAAAGCTTAAAAATATTCTTGCTCCATTGACTCTTAGTGTCACTTACTGACTGGGAAAGTCTTAAAACTTTTTAGTGGAGTCCCCTTCTGTCCTCTACGCAACTTAGCCAATTACCACCCTTCAGTCCTGTCGTCGGCAGGAATAAATGTCAGGCTGCGACATCCCACTGCTAACTTGATAACTTAGAGATCTTGGACCTTCGTCAGAGAACCTTCGCGCAGCTGGAACTTTTTTCTTAGATGGAGGGTAATGGGTACCCAAGGAGTCTTTAGTCAGGGAGTCACCCGTCTTGCTCAGAAATTTCTTTACATTCTGTACACGTAATTTTTATGAGGCGTGCCTTTGTTCCTATATTTTTAGGATATTTTTCGTGCGGCGCTAATTATACTAATCAAGTAGCTTTATATTCTGAGAACGAAATGTGAATCGTTTTATATGCAAATTGTAACGCTGTAATATTCTGTCCATATAATTATTATTCTACCTTACTACTTTTTCTGTGGTGAAAACCGTGGAGAGCCGATGGATGCAGGAAGCGAGCAGCCGCTCAAAGTGGCGCACTCTGAAGGTGGCCTATATTCAGTGGACGACTTCAGGCTGTTGATGATAATGATGATGATGACTTGTTCTTTCTTTAGATAGGAAAGGAATCTCTCACGGCTCTTACCTCGTCTAATATCTTCGTTCTCTAAAAATAAGCTACTTACATACTGGATTTATAATGTCCGACAACAAACATTTTTTTAAATTTTACCGTAGAATAGAATAAGTGCCGTGAACAGTTGATAGCGGTTCCATTTTCATGAACAGTTTCATGAATTTTTAAAACTAAGCCCCTGTCATAACCTTGCTGAAGATGTTTCTGACACCCCAACTCGGCGATATTTTCATTAGCCTCTGACAGGAGTATAATAAAATGGGAAGGTTCTCTCCGATGTCCAAATAAATCTTACAACTTGTTGGACGTCTCCATGTGGACCCTTATTCTGACTTATCAAAATGTCAACGGCAACAATATATTATCTCAGAAACAGAAAGGGGTGCAAAAAATATTCGTACATTCTCGTAACATGTTTCACATGGGGTACGTGACAAGAAGGGCGGAATTGGCGAAATTAAGGTTTTTGGGACCTTTATTTGGCAGTGTGGTATTTGTGGTTTCATCGACGACGTCGACGTCGACATCGACGTAAATTGTATTTGCAATAGCATCCTTGTACTCTGAAAAGAATCCATAATAAATCATCAAAATTAATGACTGCCTAAGTGCGAGTCGGACTAGCGCATGAAAGGTCCCGTACCATAATCTATAAAAATAAGCAAAAAAAACACGTTTGTGGTATGGAAGCGTCATTAAATATTTATTTTATTCGGTTTTTTAGTATTTGTTGTTATAGCGGCAACAGAAATACGTCACCTGTGAAAATTTCATCTGTCTAACTATCACGGTTCATGAGATACAGCCTGGTAACAGACGGACACCGGAGTTATAATAACAGGGTTCGCTTCACCCTTTGGGTACGGAACTCTAAAAAATTAGATAAAATTGTCATTTCACACTTTTCACAGAGTTTTATCAGCAGAAAATGAGGAGTAAAGTTATATAGAGCGGCGAAAAGTGTTCATATTGAATTTTTCCACATCACAGGTGTTCATAGTTCAGAATTCTTATAGAATTTGCAAGCAAAAGTTAGTTGGAGCATAACTCTTGAGAACGCGAGGAACCACGGTACATTTGCGTCAAATATTTGCATATAAATATTCTAGTTTCCCTTACTTCTCGACTTATATTGTTGGAGGCTATTTATCTTACTCAGAAATTGTCTGTTCTGTTTCAAATCAAACTTTCGCTATAAGCAAGTTCCTCGGTGTTTCTTTTCGTTTATGAATTTCGGTTCTTCGTTCTGTTTGATGAGGCCATGCATATCTATACGTTTTCAATTTCACGAATACAACTCAGTAGGTACTTTACAAACTGCTTCATATTTTGTTTCAATCATTTTTAGGGTTCCGTACCCAAAGGACAACGCGAATCCTATTACTATGGCTTTGCTGTCCGTCTATCCGTCTGTCACCAGGCTGTATCTCATGAACCGTGATAGTTAGACAGTTGAAATTTACTTTTACTATTTAATTTTAAAAACATGATTCTTTTTTTTGTGTGTTTTTATAGATATTGGTACGGAACCCTTCGTGCGCGAGTCCGGCTCGCACTTGGCCTGGTTTTTGTTGTGTTTATTAACGATTTTCCATTTAATTATTTCAGTTGCCAGCGCCTTTCTATAGGTTTTTCATTTGTTTTATTTTGAAACTTATTTTGACGTTCTCTTTCATAAAGAGGCAATAATTGGCAAATATTGAAAGCTTCGTTTATTATTTCGTCTATTTTTGCGATTCTGAAAACAGATTGAATTGGATATTTTGATATTTATTTACGACGCAGGTATATTCCCTCAAGCTACGAGTTTTTATTACAAGATAATTGAGTTTCTTGTGAGTCGAGAGAAGAGTCTTTTCATTATTATTACTATTCACGGATTTATTATCCTATTTAATTTTGACTATCAAATCGAATTTGTCTGACTGATTTGTAATTTATAATGTACCTTTTCTAGTTTTCTCCGAAAAAATAAATTTTAACCAATTTATTAACAAATTCATATTTGAATCCAAATCTTTTTGCAATACATCATCAAGAAGTACTACTGTTGTTGAGAAAACAGCAAAAACTTTATTATGTATTTTTGGCATCATGTGTTGCTGCCTGTTGCCCGAAGACGTCCACTGCTGAACATAGGCCCCCCAGAGCGCCACTTTGAGCGGCTGCTCTTCAGCTGCATCCATCGGCTCCCCGTGGTTGTAACCAGATCATCGCCACGGAGAACCTTTCTTCCCCATCGGTTGTCAGTTCTAAGAGCGATGTGGCCTGCTCATTGCCATTTCAACTTGCTAATTCTATGAACCTGACCTATGAAGATGACAATCTTACTTTTCGTAATTTAGTAAAATAAATATTAATCTTACAGACTGAGCCATAACTGGCAAATTACTTCAATACCTTGGTTTAGAAATAGGCTAACATTAAATTAAAACTGTACTGCCAACATAAAAACTCGCAATTCACTAATTCAGTAATACGTTGTCGAGGAAAGTTTCGGCTTTAGTTAGCTTTGTTAACTTTTACGAGAGGCCGAAACACGCAAAAATGTAATTTTAGACAATGTCTGAGTATAAATTGATAATTTAACTATAGGTTTTCATGTATATTGCATTTGCACATGTCATGTCATTGAATAAGATGTTGTTAATAAATAAATTAATAAAAATAAATCATATTAACAAAGAGCACGGACCAAGGTGTCTGTGGTAAAGCAGATACAAGTTGTGTTCGTATATAGCGCGTATTTGTACTGTGCCTTAAATAGCTTTGAGCTATCTTTATATTAGAAAAGTTGGTCGGTAATATTAGTTCTTCCGTTTAAGTTGATTATAAACCTCAACTAAAGGAGCGGACGTTAAATGGTTAGTTGACAAACAAAACGATTTATTATTAATAGCTTAAAGATGTAAACAACGAAATGTGGTAAATTGAAATTCGCTCTAATGTAAAATTTAATTTTCTCTCAACTAAATGTAAAACAATACCTAATTATTACCGTGTAAATGATATTATGAATTCATTAAACGAGTCGGTCCTTCACAAAGAAGATTTTAATTAAACCCTTTGCAAATATTTTATGTAATATGAATTCGTTTAATATTTTATGACCCGGGAAAGTTTAATTTTCGTCATTATGGCGCTTAAAAGCATTTTTCTGATATCCAATTGCAGACTTGTTAAGCCAACAATAGTTGGCAGATCTAAAACTCTCGAAACTGTTGCTGTCCTTGTCAAATAGACCACAATGTAAGTAACAGATATATTTTTAGAATTAAAAAAGACTGTCAACTAAAGCCTTCAAAATCAGGAAGATTGTTAGGTTATACGAGACAGGTTTGTTTTAATCTCCGATGTGCTGTTCTGTTCCATTACTTATCTCACTAAGCTTCCAATTTCGCGCAATACCTCGGTCCGCCATGTTCACAATATTTCATCTCGATATATCGGAGTCGGAATGTCTGTATCGGAACGGGATCCAATCCGCGGAAGATTTATTATTGCGCTTTTAAACTTGTGTACTTCAACATCTGTTCTAAGCTAAGCTAGACGAATAGCTCTAGAAATGTAGAGTAATTTTATAAAAATGTTCTAATATAGAAGAACTACGCAAAACCGGAAGACGGCGTCGGAAGTGTAGGGCGGCCTCCCACTAGGTGGACCGATCTGGTGAACACCACCAGGAACCCGGATGCAGGTGCCGAGCAGCCGCTCTAGGTGGCGCTCGCTTGGAGAGGCCTATGTTCAGCAGTGGTCGTCTCCAGCCTGTTGACTGATGACAGAAGAACTTCTATCATGTAGAATCTAATGTAACGCTTGATATGTTGATAAAAAATTATGGCCTGTATTACGTCGTCAAGGAGAGATTACAGAAAATCCAACCCAGATCACGAATCAGAGTTCAATGAAGCGCGCAATCACGCGCAAATTGAGCACAGATGCAGTGTAGGACGATATTATATCATAGATGATTCGATTTTACTCCCTCCTCGTATTACTGCGTCGATAAATAAACTGGAACATTCGAGCGACGGGACGTCTGTAAGTGCTTCCAATCTATTTAGGTTTATTGGTACGCTGAGGTTACGATTCTCGCCGTTCAGAGCGAGGACTTTTCATAATTTTCAAGCCATGAATATTAATTTGCGAGCCGCTAGCGTTGCGAGAACGTTTATTTGAGTTTATGGGCTATTAGGGAACATTTCTGTTGCATGTCTCCAGTGTGATTTGGGTGCTAACACCCGAATGTTTATATCTATCTGTCTGTACCAGTATTTAGGTAAAACAATTACAAGTGGTGAACGGTTAGCACTTAGCAGTTTAGCACTCGCGAGATTCAGTCAAACAACCTCGACCGGTGTTCGGGCAGTATGTAGATGGTCATCCATCTTCATGGAGTAGGTATGCTTGGCGGCAAAATGAAAGGCTCTGTGCTGCCGATAATTTCGTGCTAGCCGTTTACTTGAATACTACTCACGTTTTTACTAATTAAAACAAATTCTTCACTACCGTGTGTAACTAATTCTTTAAAAATAATTTAATCGTGTCATTGGCAGAGCATTATTCGTTAGAAAGCTTAAAGTCGCGCAACGAGCTTTGGATAGAGCTATGCTCGATGTTTCCCTGTGAGATAAGATTCGATATGAGGAGATCCGCAGGAGGTCTAAAGTGACCGATATAGCTCTTAGAATTAGCCAGTTGAAATGGCAATGGGCAGGCTACATCGCTCGTAGAACTGACAACCGAAAAAGAAAAAAGGTTCTTGACCACGCACCGGAAGACGCAGCGTAGGCCGCCCCCCACTCGGTGGACCGACGATCTGGTGAAAGCTGCGGGGAGCCCATGGGTGCAGGAGACGAGCAGCCGCTCTAAAGCCGCGCTCTGTGGCAGAGGCCTATGTTCAGCAGTAAACGCCTTCAGGCTGTTGATGATGATGATGATGATTATCATTAGATACTGCTGTGTCATGATATGTTAATAAATTATTCTGATATCCCCTTTCAATGCGTCCAAAGGAAGCGGCTAGCGGAAGTTATAGCTGCTATCTTGTCACTTCCGAATTCCGGTATTTTCCGGCTGTCCGTCGTTTTCAAAGGTTTCCTTCCCAGTCTTAGAACGTACACTATCAATAGCACTCTGGAAATTATTTCAATTTTCTTTTTAGGCACGTATGAGTCTGAGCGAATACATGACTTTATAGGACATTTAAATTATTCACTTTCGAGTATTCCAGTCCTCATACAAAAATGGCTGACGTAAGCAAAATCGATACCTAAAGTCGACGAATTCTAGGTGCCACTGCCAACTTTGGGAGCCGGCATGTCGCCAGGATGGCAATTTCGGCGACTACAAGCTTGGGAAAATAGCTGACACAGACTTATAACTGAGACAGACATGGAGTAAAGCAATGGGAGAGATAAGGAAGGGAAACTCAATTATAAATGATACCTACTCTATCATATCAAAACTGACCTAACAAAATAGGGTTTGTTGAAATGTGGAGACATGGAATATATTTATAACAAAGAAAGTAAGCTTTAGCCTTCCGCGCCTTGAAAAGACAAACCCTGAAAGGGTCGTTTCTTTGTCCGTCGAGACAATTTTCCCGGGAGCAACTTTATATCAAGAGCCATGAAAAAAAACGGCAAAGGTTCATCATCAGCTTAAAGACGTACACTGCTGCACATAGACCTCCCCCATGAAGCAACACTTTAATAGCTATTTGGCTTTTACATCCATCGGCTCCTCGCGGTTTTAACTGGGCCGTCAATGCACCTAGCAGAGGACTTATGAAAGCGAGTTAAACTAGCTATTTGTTATCTTGTTTTATTCGCGAACCCTTTCAAATTCAATAAACATTATTAACATTACTAAGTTATCTATCCTCGACGTAATAGAGAAAGGGTTTTCGGAATAGCAAGCAGATCAATTAACTAGATTTTCCGGTTCTTGAGATTCCGTTTGGGATAATCCTGGTCAAGGCACCACCATCGCAATTCGTTTTATATTCTGATTCTGTTCTTTTGAAAAGTAAGCAAACTGTGGGTTATTTGGAAGATTGGAAGGAATCATCCTTAATTGGTTAAAGCTTATAAGTAACGTTTGCTGTAAGTAGATGTCGCTCAACAATGAAAAAGGTTTTTGCGTTTCCCTGTTCCTGGTTTTATAAACAGTTATTTATCTCGGCATATGTATTGTTTAGTTGTACTGTATTGTAAATATTGTAATAGACCGAAGCTCAGTTTTCTTTAAATATTCTTTAATATTATGACTCTAAAAAGATTTATGTTTTGATCATAAAGTACTTATTATGCTATAAGTTTATGAATTGAAATCTTTTTATTGCCATTGGTCACTTTGCCTACAGCAATGTCACAACCAACCGCAATGTGACCCCAGAACTATCCATTTATCAAGACAATGATGTTAATATGATTAGTTAGGTTTTTACGAAATCAAAGTATTTTTAATTGCCTCATTCTTTTCTTGGTCCACTTTCTCTCAATGTTATCACAATAGGAAAACAATGAGATATATCCATGGACGCATCATACGTAGCCTAGTCAGCTTACCACCCTGACACTTCTCTACGGTATTATCCGCTTAATCCAATTAATACCGATACTTCCATGTTTCCTAATGGGCCCTGACACGGCCTTGCTAAAGGAACCACAACTGGTAACCTTGCTTGACATAATAATATCACCGACCGAGACCTATTTTCGCATGAACGCGGTTGATCTGTATTGATCTGTATTGTCCCATATCTGTTCTGTGTTCTTCCTTGCCTTGGTAAAACGTAAATCGAGTCTTTCAAAAAGGCTATCCTATCAACAGTGTTTAAGCGGCGCTTTAACCTTAACTTAATCTCGTTTCCAGAATAGTTTCTACGAATAGGTAATATAGGAGATACAATGTCTGCATATCCGTCGGTCGGTACCTCCCACCAGCCATCAACCCGTCCCACCCTAATGCTGATTTACGAGGTCGCGGTAATGACATTGCATCATGCATTTCGTGCGTACAGTACCTATGAGAATAATATCTATGGTAGTAACGAGTTTCGGCGTAATTTCGAGTAATGTTTATAACCAGCCTCTATTGTTATTCTTTCTTTTCTGTTATTTCATTTACATTAAAAGATAACCTATTCTTGCCGTTCTCAAAATATCGCAGTTAAATTTAAGCAATGTTTGCTTCTTTCATTTCTTGGATAAGTGGCCGTTACCAAACACCTCTACCTTGGCAAGACCGTCTGTCGGGCGGTCGTTCAGTCCCGCCTGCTGTAATACAACAGTCGTTATGTTAACTTATGTCATACTAATGCTAATGTAATCTTGCCCATACGTAAATGAGAGAACGACATTAATGGTCAAATGGTCATCTATTAGCTGAAAACATACAATTTTGGTAACGAACACTACCAAAACTTCTAAACGATGTTACATCTTACCTTAAATTGAGCGTTGTTTCAGAGTACTACAGCAACATATACCTATTGCGTATGTCCAACTTCGGTAACAATAACAATTCGTTCTTAAAATAAGTTTTGTCATGTATGCCCATAGACATATATATTAAGGATAGGCCTAATGACTGGTTATAGGTCGCTTCAAAGTGGGAGCCAATTTCACAGATTGGCATCCACTAGCGCTCAATCTGTGATGGAAGTTAGAAGCCATCGGGCGAATGTCACAAACAAAATATGCCAAGTTGTATTGTGAAGGGTTGCACAATCTATACTCAAAAGTGCAGTAAAAAGAAAGACCAAGTTTCTTACCTCAAGTAATTCAATATTTTCAATATTACACTCCGTTTTGTAACAAAATAATCGAATTTATACTATTTGGAATAATCATTGTAAACATAAACATTGACGGATATAATGGCAGCGATAGGCACCTATTTTCTCAAATCTAATAGATGGCGCTGAATTTTCCCACGCCATTTTGACAAAATAAAATGTTCCTTCGGGCATATCCTGATATATAAATCTATGTGTATGCCGGTCCGAAACTTTTCCCTGAATGTCATCTTAAGGGACATACACTGTCTGTTTCTGTTTATCTAGATCTTCTGTATACTTATCAGTTTCTATAGAAAGCTCTTTTAAGCAATATTTTTCGTCCACGCCTGATGATAGCGTGATCCCTATTGATCCCACAGTCTGTGACCTCATCCGCGTCCGATGCTGAGCAGCCATTATTGGAAACCGACCAGTAAGCTCCGCTTCAATGGCTGCTTGAGGACCGTTGAGGACTCCGGCAGATGACGTAACTACGCGGGGTTATTATGAGACTTTTTGGAAAATAATTTTGAGAAAATATGGTCATAATTGCTATGGAAACTTGCCAATCTGCATATTAAAGATAAATATGACTTATCTAATAAGGGGCTATCCTAACATAAGACCTAGATATTACATAATCCCCCGTAACTACGACGCTTCTGTTGTATAATAAATATACTAATGTGTATGGGAGTCTGCTGTTTATGGAGCTGGTCTGCCCAATAGATCAAGTATCGAAAGCCTGAGGACACCTTGAGAAGCACAGTGCATTTAACTTTACATTTTGACGCGTAACGAGCTGACAAATCACAGCCATTGGTCGTACCTAACGGCTATCAAATTAAAATTAAACCCTGAGCTATGATTGGTTCGCGCCGGGAGAGAGAACGGGGTGGCGCGGGGCGCCCCGGCCGCGATCAATACGAGACTTGTTACGTAACGCGGTGGAACCACCTCCACGGTATTATCGACTCACTTCCCTACACATAAAGCTCATTTTGGCACGGCGACAGCGTGTCTGCCAGCCAGGCTATATGACGCCAGGGGTGCTACTTCCGACCAAAGTTTAGGGCGCTGCGCGTCAGATAGATCGGCTTACATTGTAGTTTCTAATAAAGTTTACGAACTCGTACCACGGTGCATGCAATTTCGCGCGAACTATGATATTACTGCGGGAAATATAATAATGTAAGTTACTAACCTCAATGCTGAATTTCAAATCATGGTCTTTGCTAATAGAAATCGTGTTCGATTCAAGAGTTACAACTTGCGATTTTTAAATGCAATCGAACTTTGTAAACCTTATATATTCTAACAAACTAAATTTAAAATAGTACATTGTTTTCTGTTTATTTTATATGATTAAAAACTTTGATTTGTAAAACCTTGTTTCTATTGTTTTTTATAACACATTCATCATCTGAAGACGTCCACTGCTGAACGTAGGGCTCCCCCAAAGAGTGCCACTTTAAAACATAACAACACAACACACACACCCCACCATACATATTACATAGTAACACACAACTTAAAAGTAATTAAAACTACCCGCAAATTTACAACAAAATAAATAAATATTCAGCGTAAATCCTGCGATCATCGTTACGCAAAAACTGAAAACGTCCCTATAACCTTTTCTACAGAAACCCTGATTCATCATTTCTGCGGCTCAAAGCTTAAAGAAAGCCTCATTGAATTTTCCTGTCGTATAATCTATGGATTAGAGGATTCCGCCCTCGTGTTTACTGCACGAGTTTTTATTTTTAGCTTTTCGATAAAATGAGAAGAAAATGGCAGAAATTTTAGTAGGTATAGTACTCTGCCCATAACACGTTTTCTTGTGAAACCGAAAAAATATCTTTTTACAATAGACACTGAGGAAAAAAGTTTGGTAAGTAGCTTTTGAAACAACAACACAGTCTGTGCTATTGTTTCAAAAGCTACTTACTAAACTAATTTGTTTAAACACAAGATCTGGCTAAATACTATAAAGCGTTTTTCTCGTAAAAAAAAGGCTTCTCTTGAAGTAACAGGCATGATGACTACTATTAAAAATGAACAAGTAAATATTACTTTCACAAAGAACATTAAAAATGAATGCAATAATTTAAATGATAAGTAAAATCGTAAATAAATCACGGAGTAATAAGCTTTTAAAGTTTCTGTAGGGGGCATCCCTGTCCCTTTCTCGCGAAACAGAGCGTCTCCACAGCTACTATGAAAAATCCACTGGTGACGTCACATGGCAAAGAGATTGAATGTAAAAATCTATCACAGATTAGTAATGAGGTACTATGAAGGACCTTGCTCTGACGTCACTGGCCGTCTGGCTATTTCTTTCTATTCCGGTTTTTAAAATGCTTGTAAATTCGACATTTTTTGCGATATTTTATTTTTGTTTTCACAAATGTTTATCTTTTGAGGAATATTATTAAATTATGCAAAAATAAAATTTTAGTCATCATGTCTATTCTGTTGGTCTCTACCGACCTCTGCAGTGTAAGAGATACCTAAACGTTTACGCATATAGTACAAAGCTCAGAAATAACAATCACTCGTACAAGAAAAATAACGCAACACGGAAAAACTAGGAACAGAATGTCAAAAATAAAATGCTTACAGTAATGTTTCAAATCACAATTTATAGGACAAATGTACCTGCGTAACATTTATTATGGCGGCTGTAACAATAGACTCGGATTAAATGAGCGCTGACCAAAAGGATGAGTAATGGTGAAATGGCTTAGAACAGCCATTTGTTATGCTTGTTTAGGAGTTCACAGGATTTTATCTGTTTCATGAACAGGAAATATGACGGCAGACCTTACTTGATATAAACGATTTCAAATGACTGATTAATGGTTTACAATCTGATTGGACTGTGGAATGTATACTAATGATTCATGTGAACGAATCCAATAATAAACGGCTATGTGCGAGTTGGACTCGCGCTCGAAGGGTTCCGTCCCATTATCTACTAAAACAAGCAAAAAAAACACGTTTGTTGTATGGGAACCCCCTTAAATATTTATTTTATTCATGTTTTTAGTATTTGGTTTTATAGCGGCTACAAAAATACATAATCTGTGAAAATTTCAACGTCCTAACTATCACGATTCATGAGATACAACCTGGTGGCAGATGGACAGACGGACAACGGAGTCTTAGTAATAAAGTGCGGAACCCTAAACATGTACATTATTTTAGCTGTTTATAAATTAGGATTTCTAGTACTTTTCATCAACACTTCAAGTAAACAAGCCAGGTCGATTATGATTACAGTTACATCACAAAAAGCTGTAAGTCAGAATAAATCTCATCTTAGAAAAATAGCTTCCACTGAAATATAGCTAATAGTAAACAAGCAGCTACCAAGAATAACTGTCAAAGAAATACGAGATCCTAAGAATTGTGATGAAGTAAGAAAAATACAGCCCGGATTTGGCGAGAAAATATCGTAGTACTCGGAACAGAGCTTGTTTTTTCTTTGATGTCGTTGAATTTATTTATTGGAATATACTATTTTTCGGTTTCTTCTATTAATATAAAGAAACCCTACAGATGTCATAAAAATTCATATAGATTATGAGATAAATAGAGGTATGCATTTACATTCCTTTGTTTAGGAAAAAAAAAATTGCGTTGCGGAATATAATGCATGTACTAATTTCGGGGGGCCTAGCACGAATATTTACGCGCGCGTAAGTGTAACGTTAACGTAAACCAGTTGTATGGCATTTGATCTACCCCCCTATTACGATTGAGCTAGCAGCTCTGCTGACGCGCGTATGCCGCTCAACTCCTGTCAAAATTGTATGAACTTTGACAGCAGTTAAGCGGCAGACACAGTCGTAATAGGGGTGTTTTACGTTAACGTTACACTTACGCGCGCGTAAATATTCGTGCTAGGCCTACGGTTCATGTCACAACATACGCCTAAAATAAAGACGCGAATTTATCAATATTACACATTTTTGCAAAATGATGGATGGTGTTCTCAGTATAACATTTGGAGCTGGCTTCCAGCCCCCGTCTTCCATGGGCACGGCAATCAATAATATTCCTCATTCATTGCTGAATTTCGATACGTGCTCCGTCGCTGGCGACCTACATTCGTAGCTTTTGTTCCGCCCGCTTTGCTCCATATAACGATCCATTTTTATTACCCACCCTACCATATTAATGACTTGGATTAATACTTTAGTACGTCTAACATTGTTCGCGCTTTTTAAATTTAGAATGACGGATCTTATGACTTTGACTATGATTGTGCTTGGTTAGATTGGAACATGATGTAAAAGTCCATATTGCGATACTTTAATTAATTTAGAATAAAATAACATATAAAAGTGGGTATTGTTATAAAAACTAACTAACTAGGATGGCGCAGTGACCCAAAATGACTCTTGGCCTCCGATAATAAGAGCCGCCACTTCGATCTATCCTGAGCTAGCTCCTGCCAGTTTTCGGCCTGGGTATTGTTATGTTTATTTTTATTTAAAACCGAAATTGCTATTTACCTTAATTAGGTATTGTATTCTGGTCTTTTGTTTCAGGTAAGTAATAGTTATATCGACCACAGACTGCGGATATTGCGTAAGATTTTAGCGTAGCCCGAACACAAAGGTATAGTACCACCTACTGTAGTTTATAGAAATAAACAGCTTTTCGATATCTGAAAATATTCGGGTAGAAAGAAGATAAAAAGGCCGTTTTATGGTAAATATGTATTTACATAGCTTGTCGAAATTATATTGGTAACTTCCCTAGTTCCCACCCGCGCAATGTATCGTGTGGTACAAGTAGCCGCCTACATATCCACAGTTTAATCATATAAACGTCAGCGAAATGTTAACGCCGACGCTGCTCTTCGTATTTTATTATTTTTGCATTACGGGAAGAATCCACTTATATCAAATTCCTAAATTCTGATACGTGCGGTTGATTTGTTAAGATTATAACATCGTCTAAATAGACACCGTAGAAATTGCCGCAAAAAATGTTTAATTGTGGACTGTGGTTTAGATTATGTCTTGATTTCAAAGGCTTGAGTAATTTAAATCGTGTCTACCTTCACTTACATATCAATACATCTGTAAACAGTGAGATTTATTCGATACTATTGTTGGGTTAGTCACCTGAAATAAATCTTGTTTTACATCCATTTTAGAGAAATCAAAGGAAATTTGAAATATTTCGATTAGAAGTAAGTACATTTATATGTTTACCAAACGATTTAGATTATTGGAATTATACAGAGCTTGAAAGTAATCATTTCACAACCAGCTAAGCATTTTCAAACCTGAATGCTTCAGATTGCAAAAAGCCTGAACATTTCCATTAAATAATTGAATGTGATGTTGCTATTTGCAACATCACACAAAGGCTCCGTGAGATCGCTTTTGAACCATTGGACTGAATAATTATCTGCATGTTGTGATTTAAATAGAATTGTACCATTAATAGTGTGTGTAGAGTCTGCCCAATTAATACTGTCGCTTTGAGAGCCTTTCTCGTTGTAAAATGTACAGTGCTGGCTTTGACACTGTTTTAGAGCAAATCGATAGTTTGAACACAGTTAAATGAGCTGCTTTATTGCTTTGACGTCGTCATTTATGTTAGGGTTTATAAAGCAACTTTGTGCCATTGTACAAACTAACTCAAGTAACTTATAGTAGATTATTCATAATACCTATATTACGCTTACTATAATAATGAATGAATGAGTTTATTTGATAATAATCGATGTACCAATTAATAAGAAAATGCCTCAATATTACGATCAATACAGTTTACATTCCTCCACGTTTTCATTCCAATCACTGTAAAATCATAATAAGTAAAATGATCAGATATTGCAAGGAAGAAGATCTTGAACCTTAATATTCCTTATTTAAATGGAAATTTCACGGATGATGAATACTTCCATTTCCTCGCAATTTATAATAACCATCAACAGCAGTGCGGCCTATTAGCGGTGTCATTTCAAGTGGCTCTCGGCAGTGAAGCCGCCACTCTGCCGGGAACTGGTGTAATAGCGCTGAGACTATTTCGCTGACGGCTTTATCACCCATTTTAGGACTTTAGTGGACTACTACGTTAGTATATGGTACAGCTTCCGAATTATTTTATGTTTATCACGTGCTTCTATCTGAAGCTGAATCATTTTTAGAATCATTAACAGCCTGAAGACGTCCACTGCTGAACATGGGCCTCCCCCACAGAGTGCCGCTTTAAGCGTCTGCTTGCCTCCGGCATCTATCAGCATCAGAATCGTCGGTCCACCTAGTGGGGAGCATTTCTAGAATAGTCATGGTTTTTCAGTTCCTGTCGATTTCAAAGAACCAGTTAACTTGTTGGTTTGTTGTTAAGTGAACGACTAGCTCGTCACGCCATTCATTAACTTTGACACATCAGTAAAAATAAACAGTGTATTTAAACCGGCAGTGTATTAAAAGCTTTAAAAGAAATAAAGCTGGTCCCCACTTCCTGTCTGATGACAGGTAGCATAATCTATAGCTTTAAATCGAAGAACTCAAGAAACACTAGTAGTAATACTATGAAAATCTATAAAACGGAATTCCGGATCATGAATACGAAATGGTTTGCTTTCCTCTCGAGCTCCTCGGCAGTAAACACTCAGCAGCTGAATTATTCAGCTCGGGACGAACGGATTCAGAATCGGAAAAGTCACTCGAGTGTCAAAGAACAACTTTGACATCAATAGGAAAAAGCATCTGACATAGAGAATAGGAATTGAAGTGAACACTAGATGGATGCACGTTGAATTGCTTTGGCAATCTAAACCAGAAACTACTGGCACGTGTTTATATGAAATCTAGTTGATGAAAATTTTAAAAACCGACTAAATGATATTCGGACTTGCGCGCGAAGGATTCCGTATCATTATCTAAAACGAGCAAAATAAATCACGTTTGTTGTATCCTTAAATATTTATTTAATTCAGTTTAATAGTATTTGTTGTTGTTATAGCGGCAACAGAAATACATCTTCAATTGTCTATCGTGGTTCATGGGATACAGCCTGATGACGGACGGACGGAAGGACAGCGGAGCCTTAGTAATAGAGTCCATTTTAGCCTTTGGGTAACGAACCCTAAAAATGCCCCCAGCGTGGCCTTTACAATAAAGTGCATTTTTATCTTCTGTAAATGATCGGAAAGAGCAGTAAAGTTTGACACCATTCACACAATAAAATCATGTTTTCAAGTTATTTTATTTTTACGACACACATTAAGTAAATCCACGCCAATAACAGGGCAGGAGACTAATAAAAATGCGTTATTGCCGGCAGTAAAGTGGCTCGAAAGCAACTTTACGCGTACAGAAGTCTGTCTGTGCCAACTTGCCTAGTGCCAACTGGGAGTACGTCCGGTAGAACTGAATCGTTCAAGTGTAGCTTATGTAACCGTCGCGTCGTCGTTGGTGCAGCCAAGTATATTACCTGGAATCATTAATTTTTGGCTCCCGATTCTCAGTAAAATTGCAACTGTTGCCATTTATGTAATAACCGGGTTAGTACGAGTCGGACTCGCGCACGCAGGGTTCCGTATCATTATCTGTAAAAATGAACCATAAAAACACGGTTGTTGTATGGGAGCTTCCCTTAAATATTCATTTTATTCTACTTTTCAGTATTTCTTGTTATAGCGGCAACAGAAATACATCATCTGTGAAAATTTCAACTTTCTAACTATCACGGTTCATGAGATACAGCCTGATGACAGACGGACAGTGGATCCCTAGTAATAGAGTTCTCTTTACACTTTTGGTACGGAACCCTAAATAGCAAGTTTTGGGAATGTCCTGGCATTTGGCAGAAAGTGCAATGAAAGTCTAGTTTACAATTTTAATTTGTTTGGCGAAGACCTAATGAACTAGAAGAATGAGCTTAATGGTATTCTTCTAGAACTTTTTATTAGAGTTCGAGGAGCTTACTTTAAAAACTAGTTTCGAGTTCTCAACAGTTTCCGAAGTCTAGATTTGTTTCAGAAAGCTCATTACCAAGTTGGCCTATTCACAGATTGGTTACAGGATTAAGCGTGCAATGTGCTTCGCTAAATACGTTAATAACTTTTGGAAAGATTTCTAGGACCTACTTGTAGTTTACTTGTAAATTACAAATCCTTATCTTATTGCTATAGCTGCTGCACGCATAGTTTACCGCAACGGAAAGTATCCGATGTCCTTCCCCAGGGCTGAAATTATCTCCGTACGACATTTCTAAGAACTTGAGCCAGCCAAGTTTGGTCGTTATTAAAATAATTTATTACCTAAAACTAAAACGTTTGTGAATAGCTGAACCCCTTTATTTATTACCCAAAATATATTAATCTTCATTGTTAGAAAATTTTCCAAGATTCAACTCGAAAGTGAACAAAGGCAAGGGTAACATCTTCATTGACGCTCATTTTAAAAAGATCCTATTATATAGCTGCAGTTCGATGGAATTAACTAGTTTATTAGTTTTATGTATTCCTTTCATGTCCAGTGTTTCATAGTTTCCATTTCCGTCCCTAACGGTCCGCCACCCTCAGAATGTGGAGCGACACAAAGCCACCGCGTTGCGCCGTGTAATTTCCTGTAGGTATGTGACTACTGTCTCTGGCAAGGTTCTTTTAATAGATCGGTTACTGTGAATTAAAGTCAATTTACTGAACTTGTATTCGTTCAGAATAAAACAAATCGTAAAAATGATTAGAAAAGGCGCAAAAAGAAACACAACGGTGCCTACTCTGTTTCTAGCGCGCTGTAACTGTCACCAACCATCTTGCTTGCTTGTCTCTTTCAATCCCGATTCAATCTCCCAAGTCATTAACAGAAAATATTTTGTTATTATCCCGTGGCAGTGCTCTGAAAGCTTTGTTAATGATAATTGCTTTATCTCTGGTGTCCATAACTCTTCTCCCCTCGTCTGAAATTTTACTGCCCTATTTAGAACCCCGAGACGCTTTAATTAATCATATTTTTAATTAAAATTACCGTCTCGTGCAACTTGAGAATGATAATTAAAATGACCATTGCTTGGAATTCCATTAATGCCTTTGGACTACTCTAACACGCTGCCGCTGAAAGGATTTCCCATTTCCTGTCTAAATTACCTTTTTAATATTAAGGTATACAAAATGGATGGATCGTTATGAAATCTTTTGACCAATTTGGGATGGAACGACTTAAATATTGACACCAACTTTGTAATGCGGATCTGATTGGTATTTACATTTGATTGGATCATTAGCTAACTTAATCTAAATTGTTTTTACATCATTGACCATTCAATTTCTTCCAGCTAATTTCTTTTCTATTTCAACTGCTTCGTTGGCTAACAGTAATAAATGATTGAAGTTACTGAACTTTAAGTTACGCAACTTTGCCGTTCGATATACACTGCCTGGAAACTTGGAATATGGCCAATATTGTTTCAATTTATGTAATCACCTAGAAATAAGGTATAAAATAAGCAAACAGAAACCTTAAACTGTGCTAGCTTTGGGGCTTTTATTATCCCTAAAATGTGAACGATATAAAACAGATAATGATGTCTAACCTATATACCTCTGGAATACCAGCATGTGAGATAACAATGCATGTTATGCATGCTTGTTCGATATCGAGTCGCTGGGAGTTTAGGAGTTAAGCTACATCTATTAATGCCTTCAAAGACTTAGCCTTTTAAACATGATATCAATATGTCGAGTCTGCGTACTCTGACAAATTATGAAATTATTCACATTTGCCATCAGTTTCGTTTTTAGTTTTGTTGTACATCTCACTATTTATTTGTATGATTCACAGTACACCCCTAATTGTACAGCAATACCCTAGTCACCCGCTGAATCATCCAATATAATTTCAGAATGGAACAGACTTGGCGGCGCGGCGCGCTCTAATTTATTACCTGCATGCCGAGATTCCACTCCAACAGTTAATAGTAGTTTCGTTCCTCTGTTGTTTACCTGAACGATCATTCGATCAACTCTTTTGTTGCATTGTGTCAATTTCTAGAACACAATGTTGTCTTTGTATATGAATTTTTAGCCAGCGAGTTTAATTCGTGTTTTTGGTTGTCTGAAAAAAGGATTACATAGGATACAAATCCAATTCCAATGAACAATGTGGCAAGTGCTTTACGAACCTTTTTACCTTTATTAGGCGAGACACAATTCAGTTACCAGGATTTGATAAGACCCGAGGTATGTCGTCGTTCGTGATTAATGTTATTTGTCGAACTAATCCGATCACTGTACGTTAATTGGATTCATCAGATGTGTGTTTCTCTTTTGAAAGGTTACTAAGGTCTTATTCTGATTAGTTCAACTTGCACGTTATGCGACTCTATATCATTGAGATAGGATACACATATCTCAAAATCTCAATGCTCTATAGTTATGTTTATAGAAATAATAAAAATAAAAATAAAAAACATAAGGCTGATTGTCATAGATGTCGTTAACGCGTGTCGGTCCTAGAGTCTATAATCATGTCATATCCAGGTCCATCTGACTTTGGTCGCAATCTAACGTAGAGTAGTAGTAGAAGTTGGATAGAGTATTTCTCTCTCCCTCTCACTCTGTTTCTCTCTCTCTTTAAAGTATGTCAGGACCCAGTGCGAGCACGTTTATTACAGCAGACAAACTTGAAACTTATTTTGTATCTGATAGGATCGCTTTATACATAGCAAAAATATGGCGATTACGTTGCGTTGCACTTTGACTTTTCCATTTTTCGGTACAAATAATTACTTATAAAAGAAATGCTTATTGTTATAAAAAAATAACCTTATAGACGGATGCATTCAAACATAGCTAATCACTATGATTTATTTCAATGGGGTGTCTTATTTCAATGTAACATTTTAGGACGTTTGAATGATTTTTTAGAGGTCACTTCACGATTTTTTCTATCGGGAAAATTTTTCGTAAACGTGTTTCGGTTTCAGCAGATGGAAAGAAGATATGACCAGTATTAACGTGCATTTTTTTCAATCCTGTATATACGTTTTGAGATAATCACGTTCAAAATAGTCGATTTGGGAGCATTCAGCGCCTTAATAGGCCAATCAACCATCAAAGTTAATTTATTTCAGCGATTCCAGCTAGGTACTCTAATTTATCGAGGGCTTCTTAGTAATAACAACTTATCAAAAATCAATTGAACTTGAAACCTACAGAGGTTTAGTACCATTTCCCGAAGTGAACATTTACATTATTGGAAATTAAATAAGTATATTTTTTTATACAATTACAACTCCTTACAAATACAAAAATATTTATTGCGTTTATATTGTCCTGTACTTGTTCTTTTTCTGAAAGCGAATAGCACAGATAATACAGTATCTAGACCTACCATACGGGCATTTCACATTGCTATTCGCGGAAGGGTAGCGGACGGCGACTAACTTGTCATTTTTATTGTGCCAGGTTTTTCTGTATTACGTATTTTATGAACGCTGCCTGACTGAATACCCTTTTTCTTTTTGAATGGCCGAGTAGCCTGTTACAAACGACCGTGTTTTTCACAGTGAATGGAATAAAAGAGCTATTTCTGTAAGAAGTTGTGTATTACGAGACAAGAGTTGTGTTATGAAATATGTTTTACTAGGTGGTAGGACTTTTCTGCAAAGGTCGTCTAGGTGGGTACCACCGCTTTGCCAGTTATTCTGCCGCCAAGCAGTGCATGCACTACTGTGTTCCTGTGTTTGAAGGGCATTGTAGCTAGTGAAATTACTGGGCAAACGAGACTATGACCTGATTACACAGTCTAGTAATCTGATTACTAAACTGTATGATGTCTCAGGATGACGTGCGCAGTGCAGTGTAACGCGAAACTTTATTATTTTAAAGTTCCGAGTGACACTGCAACTGTTATGGGCAGCCGTGTCGTTTAACATCAGGTGAACTAGCTCGTCACGTCATTCATTCTCATAAAATAAAATGTTAGTAAGCTTATGCAAGGCCGTGTGGTCCGGTTAGCAAATAGGTCCACCCCATCTCTTCCAGTGGGTTCCGTAACGGGCGGCTATGGGAATATCCAGGGAATGGGTCGCAGCATTCTCCTCGGTACATTAAAATCTTCTGCGATCACCAAGCCGCCTGCCAAGCGGGGTGTTTATGGCAATGGCTTTCTATGATAAGCGCTCAAAGTGGCGAATCAAGCGTCCAAGCACGTACCATCGTAGACCGCATCATCACTTTGCTTTAGATGAAATGCAGGTGTATTCTTCTTCTTCCTGCCCATGTTCACAGTTCATTTGTGGTCGAGCCTCCTCGTATTGCGGCGCCAGTATATTCTGTCCTGGGTTGTTACAGTTTGGGTAAGGTTCTTCGCCTTCTTATCAACATTGGGCCACCACGTGCCTAATGATCTAAATGCAGGCCTATTCAGTTTTAAAAACCTCTTATTGTCGTTGGTCGTGCAAATTACTAAAGTGCACCTACTTAAGTACGTTGTGATAACATTAGGCGTTGATATCCTCTTAGAGAGGAGATTGAGCTACTAGCTATAACTTCTTGAAGTATTGAGATGACGCTCTAGTTTAAATACCCCTTCGTAAAGTCCAGAAATCGCTTCCATCAGCTAATGTGTTCCAGAGTGCCGTAAAGAGAGCTGTAAAACTCGTCGTTCGCTGCTATTATCTGCTGCCTTTTTACTGCTATTGCAGCTTTATGGTTTTACAGTGTTTTGCCTTTCTACTATACAGTTTTCAGATACTTCTATTAACAACCAGCTAGCTTAATCTACAAATTAATGTGTAAAGGAAGAACTATACTGCTATAATTATAAACACACAGTCAGTGGTCCATCGTCGGAGAGTTTCAACATTTGGCAAGATATTCATACAGCGATGATTTATGATCGTTTTGCTGCTTTTAAACATGATAGCTTAGTTTTGATCGTTCAGCTTTGTCTTTTCTCGGTTTATTGATTTTCTTCCTGGCTTATTATATTCAGTAAAAAAAATGCTTTTGCATCCAACAGAAAAGTATTGATCAGGTCGTCGCCGGTCCACAGAGTGAGGGGCCTGCCGATTGTAATTGTTGCTAATTTGGTAGCTAAGTCGTCGGTGTTATTATAATTTTTATGATCAGATATGTCTCTACTCTCTAGATCAGCAAACTTGCTAAGTTATTCAGGATCAGCGTCCTCCAATCTAACTTATTCAACCAGCTACAAACGGGTTAATGTGTTCATCACATTACGTAACACGCTGCGTAATAAATGCAAATGTTGGGGTGAAACTATTGTGAACGGCCACACTGGGTATCATCAGTAATATCAGTATTATCATCACTATAATAATCTTTGTGTACAACCTGAACTTTTTGGAAATATTTATCTATTATCTTCCTAAACCTCTCTGGTTTGACTCAAAATTCACGGATCTATTTTCTTCACCGTTTCCAATTCAAACTTTCCAACCTTTCGTTTCAGTAGACATATACCTACCTAATTTTTAATCCGGGCTTTTAAATGAAAAAAATGAATTGGTCTGCGTTGGTGTCGTGCTAACATTCCTTAAACATGCACTACGACGAATCGTTCACCCTTAATCACGGAAGCACTGATCTTGTTCTGGATATCTGGTACGAATAGTTTGTTAAACTTATCTTGGTGCGCTTCAAGTCTATTTAATTATAGAACTGGAATTCTTTAAACTGGCTTGGGATCCTCTTCAACTAAGTTCCTCAACTTCCAAACTACGCGTAATTGGCACGAGGGGATGCACGGTCACACCCAACTAATCTCCCCTACTCTTGGGCAACCACATTTACAAGCTCGACTAATTCTCGTTCCATTTCAGCCTGTAACCTCCATACTTTACGAACATCACATACGTACATAACTCTCACCATGGGCCATCATTACCAACATTCGGTAAAGATTGAACCTTACTGCGAGGACATACTAGGCTTCATGGTGACTACTATTCTTGGTATGTTTTCTCCTATATTTTGTGACAGTGATTCAGATTCGGGTAAGTTTAACTAAACTTGGGTACATTGAGCTACCCATGTTCATAAGTGAGCTAATATAGGCTGATGATGATGTTTTGAGACTTGACATAAATAACTGTGAGTTGTAATCACCTACTAAGACTTTTAGAGCTTTATCTGACATAAGTTCGGATTTCTTTGTTTATGACCCTGTTAACGAAGAAAGGGAGAATGAATTAAAGAAATAAATAGATAAACATATTACCAAAGACTTACGTACTGACATAAACAGAATCTTACATTCCGGTCGTACGTCTTCATTACGGCACCCTCGTCGCGTTTCGTTAATTTCGGCTGAATATTGCAATGTGCTGTGCTCGCCCGCCGCCCGCTCCCAGGAATTAGAGCCGGCCATGTTTTATGTATCTCCAGAGTCGGCACCACCATGGCTAAATTGAATTTGAGCTGAGCGCTGTTCGTTTCTGTTTGTTTTCCAGCCACTTCCTACCTTCGCGCCATGTAATCAATGGGAATTCTAGTCTTTTATTAAATCAAATCAAATCATTTATTTTGTGATACACAGGTCATAATAACAGATGTTAGAACAAAATAATAAGTCCATACTGCGATCAGCCGCAACGGCATACAAAATTACAATCTAGCCGAAGCTGTTAATATAAACTGTTACTTATAGCATTATGATTATGACATACTTAAAATTAATCAAATTACAGTATAGATAAAAGTCAATAATTAACAATTGATAGGTCCATTCTATTATATTAAAGTCAATTACTTACTTAGCAAAAAATCAGAAAGCGAATAAAGTGTATGGTCGATTAAATATTGAAATAATTTGTACTTGAATGTGTGAAGGTCATTGCACTCTTTTATATGGCTTGGAATTTTGTTATAGATTTTAGGCCCCATTGAAAATACACTTTTCTCGTATAAAGCAGTTTTATAGTTTACTTTATCAACACAACATAAGTAGGTCCGATTTCGTGACTTGTATACTATTTTAAATAAAGATGGATGTTGTCTAATAAAGAGAGCTAATTCAAATATATATAGTGACGGCATAGTAAGAATTTTTAAATCTTTAAAATATGTTTTACAGCTATCGGTTCTTTTCAGGCCACACACTGCACGAACACCTCTCTTTTGACACCTGAATACTTTGTCCCAATTAGTTGCATTACCCCAAAATATAATCGCGTATCTTAGCCTGGAAGCGACATACCCATGATATGACGTGAGAACCGCTGAGCGGTTTACTTTTTTGCTAACATATAGAGACTATACGAAGATTGGGCAAGCTTTTTACAGCAAAGTCTATGTGGCTTTGCCACTTAAGGTTATTATCTATGTGTAGTCCAAGAAATTTTGTTGTGATTGCGGTGTCTATTGTCCTACCATCATATTGTATTTGGGTACTTAATGTTTTATTATTTCGTTGTTTAAATTCCATTATTTTTGTTTTAGCTATATTTATGTTCAGATTATTGCCTATTAACCATTGTACTAAGGACGCTAGGTTAGTATTTATGACATTTTCATGATTAAAAACCACAGTGCAGTCATCAGCAAATAATATCATCTGGCTATTAATTGACTTAGGTATATCGTTGATATATATTAAAAATAGTAGAGGCCCCAGAACGCTGCCCTGAGGTACTCCAAATTTTATTGATCTATAAGAAGATTTGTATTGTGTTTCTTGTTTAGTTTTTAAAGATATCCTATTAACACTGGTAATTTGTTTTCTGTCACTTAGGTATGATTTAAGTAAACCTAGAGCATTACCCCGAACGCCATAAATTTCAAGTTTCTTGATGAGAGTTTCATGGTCTACAAAGTCAAAGGCCTTTGACATATCCATAAAGAGCGTAAAGACTGGTTTTCTTGTATCTACTCTGGGGTATATCATAGCAAGAAATTCATAAATAGCTGAGTTGATGGAGCTATTTTTATGAAATCCTTTCTGTTCGTGTGCAAATATATTATTACTCTCAAAATAATCGTATAAATTTTTGAGACAATTTTTTCAAAAATCTTAGAGAAGATTGGAATCATCGCTATTGGTCTATAGTTCTCCATACAACAGTTGTCCCCTTTTTTAAACAGAGGTTTAATAATCGTCGTTTTAAGAATCGATGGAAAAGTGCCTTGCTCAAAACATAAGTTAATCATATGCGATAAAATGGGAGCAACAATGTTAGATACATATTTTAATACTGCTACACAAATGTCATCAAAACCCGTACTTCTGGTATTTTTCAAACCCTGAATCGTCTGAGAAACTTCAGTAGGATTAGTAGGTTTTAGAAAAAAAGAATTAGGTGAATTATAGCTGCAAGTATGGATTTTATAATTATTTACATTTAAAGGTTTAGCCAAGTCTGCATAGTAGTTGTTAAAAGATTCTGCTATAAGTTTAGAGTTTGTAACTTTAGAATTATTAACTAAGATTTCTGTGATATTTTCTCGGGGTAATTTTGATTTGTTGCTGTTAATGATATTCCAAGTTGCTTTGGATTTATTGGTGGATTTTAAAATATAATAGTTGTTTTGTGATTTTTGTGTGAGTTTCACAATTCTACCATATCTTTTGGAGTACGATTTAAATTTTAATTTGTCAAGAGGATTTTTTGAGAGCCTATATTTCCAAAGTTGGGAACGTTTATGTTTGCTACATTTTTTAATTCCACGGGAAAGCCATTTCGGTCTATGTTTGGTTTTGTTTTTTATTTTTACAGTAGGGAAGCATAAATCATAAATTATGGCAAATAAGTTATGAAACTCAGAAAAAGCCTCGTTTCCATTATCCAATTCAAAAATGTCAGTAAAAGTGAGCTGACTGATACATTCTCCAAATCTCAGAAAATTATCTTTAGAGTAATCTCGTTTGAGGGAAAACCAGTGGTCCAACAGACAGGTTTTTTTGACGGGACAGGTCAAATTCTGAGCTTTATGATCTGATAATCCAAGTTCAACAAGTTCACACTTCGCGCCCCGCATGTTATGAAATACATTGTCAATACATGCTCGGTCTTGTAGGTTCTCTTATAGGTATCTTTAAATTATAACTGGAAATAAGTTGTTCTAATTCAATAGAATGTTTGTTCCGCTTTAGTAGGTCTATGTTGAAGTCACCAGCAATGGTGATCTTTTTATTATTGTTATTTGTTATGACCCTCAACATGTCACTAAAATTATTAAAAAATACGTCAAGTGCTGCTGAAGATTGTTTGCTTTTAGGTACCCTATATATACAAATCACGATCATACCGTGGTCTGTTATTTCTATACCACAACACTCAATAACATTAGCAATACTAATTTTCTTCACAAAAGGTAGAACTTTAAAATTAAGTTTATTTTTAACCATAATGCAAGCTCCCCCCCTGCGTTTATTTCGAGAAAAGTGAGTAGCCAACGTATAGTTTGGAACATTAAGCATATCAGTATCTTCGTCTGTCATATTGTGTTCAGTAAAGCATAAAACATCCAAGGCCTTACCAGAGTCTACGAGATCATCCAAACAAACGGCGAGCATGTCTGATTTAGTTATTAGTCCGGTTATATTTATGTGCATCAGATTTAAATGGTTATAAACGAAAAAAATCACTATTAGTTCCTCTTTTTCTAACCATATTCGCGTATGTGGAAGGCCTTGAATTTTCTGTTTGAGTGATTTTACTGACAGTAATAATTGAAGTGTTTTGATTACATTAAGCTAAGTCGGGCTGGTGGCGTCTATTTTTATCGTTAGAGTTATTACAAGTATTGTTAGGAGCCATCGCATTGATTTTACATTTTGAAGTATAGTACAAACGCAAAATCTCTCTGAGAATAAACCTACACATAAAGACAGGCAATTGAAAACGCCTAGGCTGAAATCTAGAAAAGTTCATATCAACAAATGTAGCGTTATTACTGTTATCACATATAATTTGAAGTTCGTGATTTAGTTGGCTTTCCTTGAGATATTTGTTCGCAGAGACTTCACAAATCATCAAGTTAGTGTTCTTAATAGAGTTGATCCATGTAAGAAGTGTACTCCGAACACCAGAAAGGTTGTCTTCATTTGTAAATCCAAGAATAATTACGTAGTCATTGTTTGATAGCTGACCTATGTCAGAAGCACAGGAGTTCACAAGATCATTCAGTTTGCCAAAAGGTTTCCAGAAACAAAAGACATCGTATTGAGGCCCTATTAATTGTTGTAATATTTTTTGGACACCTCTGCCTTGTTGGTCCGCGAGAACAATCACTCGACTTCTCTGAGAACTTAAGTCACAGTCATTTTTTGTGGTGAGTTCCATGACAGGGCGAATTTTAGGAACTATTACAGGTCGCGGATTCATTACAGTTTGAGTTAAGGATTCATTTAATACTGTATCGTCAGTAGTAGGTAGGTCGTCTACTGACGAGAAAGTTCTGGAGAGTTCCGCATCACTGCCGGCAATGAGCTCCTCATATTGGCTGGTGCTCATTTCATGAGTGGTGTTTGCTAATTGTTCCAGTTCTTCAATGATCCTACGATTCTGCGCTTTCAACTTCGTGATTCTTATAACAAGATTTTTAATTTTCCTACTTTGTTTTTTTATTCTTTGCTTGTGTTTCTTGGAAAACGAAGGTCTTAACATCGGTACATTCGAGCCCAGTGAACGTTCAGACTCAGCTGATGTTTGTGTAGATTGATCTTTACGCCGACATACATTATAATTAGAGGGTGATTCTGAATGTGGAACAGACATCACTTTTTTTACTCTATTATGGGCGTAGATATTGTAGTAATAGATTTTTCTGTGATGCCAATTTTCTTATAAACTGCAATAACTTTCAAATGTTTCTGAACAGCATTATTAAGTTCCATGTTTTGCAAATTCAAATCCTCTATCTCGTTATTTGCCGATGCTAGCTTTATTTCTAAACTCGTAATTTTTTCTTTTTGTTCCTCATTTGACATGTAGTCCTTTCCCGGCATAGTTGGTAAACTCCGCATTGAACAGTCTAATATGGAAGCGCTGCTACTATCATATTCTAAAATTGTTTCATCTAGAGGCATAGCTTGTAATTTTGTTACTTTTTTCTGTCTATAAGTTATATTTTGGTCCTCCATTATGATAGTAAACAAACAAGAATGAAATCTCCGTTACAAACTATAAAAGCGCCCCAGAATACGTAAACAGTAGTTGAGGCCGACTCCGACTGTGCCGGCTAGCACGCGTTGACAAAACACCCACAATTACGAAAATGTTATGGAATATATTATTAGCACTGGGCCAATACAGAACTATTTAATATCACCAACTTGTCAACTGCACTGCACTAATGAGATTTTAGCAAAAAGGTTTTACTAACATTAGTTTTAAACGCTATTTAGATAATTTATTCGTTACGCAAAAATAGGAACGTCTACCACCGGGCGCGTCTTAAATTCTCCTCTCTTCTATTAAATGTAGTATATGTGCTAAGTCATTTCCAGTCTCCAAACGTCACCAAGTATTCTTTGGATGTCTTTTAGAATAAGAGTTTAATCTCCGGTTCAGCAGCAATATATAACTTTATTTCAATCTGAAATTGTATTGCAATCTGAAAAGACTCGAAGCGGGGAAGCTAAGCCAATTACTACGAAGACAGACACGCTGTATTTATAGGGAAATAATATAAAATCGCATAGTATGTGTACGAATAAGCGATGAATAAGATCTCTGATACTCCTCTCACCATTTTCCACGTGTTGTTGAGAAGTTATGAATTATGTAGATAATTATGGGAGGCATTATTGAGTTTGGTTGAAGGTTAGGTAAATCTCGAACAAGGTATTTTATTTCTGTTTTACTTTTATATCGTATCATGGCTATGCTTAAGCTGTTCCAATTAAAGCGGATCTATTAAACGTCTCGCTTTCAGAGAAGGACGTCTCAGATTACCCTGTGTAGTGTGTACTAACTATTCAGCCCTGCGCACTCAGCTAAAACATTCAGCGCATAAGATATTAGCGATTAGTCTTTAAACTGCGTCATCGTAAAACTGTTCACAGGAGATAAGTCTACTTCTGTTCCCTGTTACAGCTTTTTTGCTTTTCTTTGTATATTATTCTACTAAGATCTAAGGTCTTTGTCTTTACTATCATTATCAGCTACCAATTACTAAAAGAATTATGAAATGTGACAAGGTTTTTCGATCGTTTTTTTTTAGCTTAACTCTTTGTCCTGTTTCTGTTTTCATTCATTATGGTCTTAGATAATTTTGTCGCTATTTAATTTTTTTTGGAATACTATACATATACAAAAAGCTTTAGATACAAAACGCGTGATGGTTGAAGATTTTTACTATTGTTCTTTAACCTTAGCAGGGGCCTTAACGTGAGCTCTTTAGCGCGATTCATAACAGCCTATTTTGGATCGCTTGTCGAAATTTTCATACGAAAACAACAAAGTGATCCAATAATAATAGGATCTGGTTTGAGTCGCGCTAAGAGCTCACAGCACAGCCCCTGCACTGTTTCAAAAGCGGTATTAATACCATTACTGCTATAATATTGCATGTAATATTCTATCAATTTATTTATTGTTTTAAAGATCCGATAAGATTTTATTTGACATTATTTTGCCTTTAAAAGAATTAAACATTTGACATAAATAATTTTACCATATGACATTCTGCATGCAAAATTACTCAAATATTGTTTATTACGGGATATTTGGCATGGATGTTTAGAATAGTATAATCTGAATGTATAATACCTAATTGAGGTCATTTTTAGATGTTAATAAAATTTCAAGCAACTTAAGTATAACATTGCACACCACTGTCGTGGTAGAATGTACGGCATATACAATGATAATACCAACTATTTATGTATTACATTCTGCAATAAATGATATTCTATTCTATTCTATTCTAAGCAGTTAGTACTGTTCCATGTAATTTATACCACGCTAAGAGCAAAATTTGCTCTTCCTGATAGTTCTCCAAGTTTCAACATTAGCATTCCTTCCGGAATACAAGATCACATAGTATGTTGCATGCCGCTGCGGTATGCGATCGAGACGTTTCGCGGCTATGTAGCAGTAGGACGCCAACATTTTACAAAATAGAGCGTAGTTTGCGTTATAAAAGTTTCATACTCTATCTAGACTGCTCGTTGCTGCATGCGGCTCCGATGTGGCACGTCTTTGTAAGTCCATCTTACTTTCCGAAACTCATAACTCTACAGTGTAGTAGCACCGCTGGTTTGCTGTATTTGTTTTAAATTACACCGTAGTTGTACAAAGTTGTTTAGTTTGCGCTTGTGATGTGTACTTTGTTGTCCATTTGCATCTAGATTGCTGTTGCAGGTTATAACTAAGTTTATGTTATGCATTACTTATTTTATTATTTGAGTAATATCTCTGTGTTTCTACTTTGTCTTTGATAGATAATTCCATTCAGGTGATCATAGTGGAATACCTAGGTATTTAGACGTATTTTAAGAAATGTCGAAAGTCATCTATAGATCTTTGTACTTTTTGGGTACCTAAAAGTTCTCAAGTTATGCTGTAGATAGCTAGACAACAAGCATTAGATCCTCCTGAAGAGAAGTGGTTACCGTAGCCTATGAACATTTGTACGACTAGACGTGCCATATTTTCAAACACACATCAATAAAATGCTTTACATTTTTGCCGAATTTTAAGAGGTCACTTGGCTTACTTCTTTTTCAGAGCCGAAAATCCCTTTTTACGCTCCGCAAAAAAAACCATACCGATTCCAGTCGCGAGGACGACAATCAAGGGTTACCATATAAAGGCTGTAACGACCTAACGACCATTCCACCTCGTTCGAGTCGTTCGGAACTCTTTACGACCGCCTCTGAGGCGACTTTTGTTTTCATTGCCTCATGGCTTCTTAAACGAGCTGCTGGATTGGGGGGAAAACATGTTTATGGTACAGGTCAGGGGCGTTAGGAATAACAAGAAATAGGTAGTTTTCATATTTCCTCACATCGGGATTTGCGGGGTTTGTTCATGAAAGCCTTGTGTTAGTTTTATGGTAAGGTATTGTTACCTAAAAGCACATTCATGTTTGACTAAAGCTCTTATTCTGAATGTTACGTTTTAGGAATACCTACCATCAGGACCAATCAGGAAGTGAACAAGTTTGGAAGTGGTGGCTTTGGAAATTGACGAGTTAGAAAGAGGACAATTATTTTGGATATTTACAATTTAAGATAGAGAGAAGCGACTAGAGGGCAATCAATTAAGGCTTCGTTGTCTGACTGACAGACAATGTACTGACCAAGAAACCGCTGTAATTTATGTTTGAAACTTGATACTTGTAAGATTTGTCTACCTTTTGTGACATAAGATTTGATGATGATGATGATGATGATCCTTCTTTCATGTGTCGTCAAGAGGTCCGCCATGGTGTCAGAATCATTGAGCCGCCCAATGTTCACCTATCTAATGAACACAGTGAACGTTGCTTAACTTTACCGATCGGTTATATAAGAACGACTAGTTGAGCTTCGCTATCGAATATGAACATGATTTATCATGGTACTGGTGTACAATAAGTTATCCATAGAGAATGTGACACCATCAAGCAGGATTAATGCGAACGGTTGAAAGGTACCACATTAGCAATTTAGCAATCATCGTCTTTACTTCGTGGCCTAATAAAATAAAAGCATCAAAATTCCAAGATCCCTTTATTAATTTAATCAAAATCTCCCTAAACAAATAACGATGGAGGCGCTACTTGAATCTTCGAGCAGCTCATTTGCATGGATATAAGATTACGAGATAACTCCAGTTTACTCGATGGCACAAATTGTGTAATTTTACAAGGACACAAATGCTGTTATCATGAGGCAATGTCACCGCCAAAGCCAACGTCACAATCAAAATTGTAAACGTAAATTATAAGTTATGTCGTATACGATTTTATCTTAAAGTTTGTTTAGTAGCTGGCTGTTGAAGTAGTCGTTTCGAGATCTGTTTAAATGAGCTCAGCTTCGAAGAATAAACTAAGCGCCTGGTCCGAATTCAAGTCGACCAATGACCACCTTCAAAAACTATTTTTAGAAGAAGACCTGGTACTTGGTGATTGCCTCCCTGTCTCTCACGTCGTCGTCGGGCGCTCTTATGGATGGTGTGTATGCTATAAGGAGAAAGAACTCTTATGTAGACGCGCTAGATCAAGATTCAGGTGGATTAAGTACTTTTGCTGTAGGTCCCAAAACGATACCTGGAATCCTTTTAAGAAATCAAGCAATAAGTAATGGAACTAAAGGATCCCAGGTATGGCTTTGGGGCCTACGGCTTGATTTCTTAAAAAGATGCTTGAATTGTTTAGGAAAGATTTTTATAGTCGTTTCTAATCTAATGCCAGTATAGGTACATATAATCACAATATATCTGGCCAATTGGAGTATTTTTTAAAGTCTAAAATATCCAACTCCACGAACTGTCTACACCCATTTTCTCGACATACTTTGACAATATTCAAATTCCACATACCCGCATAGTATTTTAAATTGAGTTTTCCGTGACGTTCATCGAATTCCATTTTGTATCGGAAATGCACACACTGGTGTTGAAAATCGGAAACTCCGCATAAGTGGAAACGAGAGTGCTAAGGCAATGGCATACAACGGGGTGGGCGAAGGCTAGATATTGCATTAGTAAAGTAATTTTAAAGTCAAATGCTACATTCAGTAAAAGGACGTACATAGTGAAATAAACAGGGGTTTTCTATAGGCCAGCAATGGCCATATTTGTTAGTAGTTTATGCACTAGCATAGGTTGTTAAATAGTTTTTTCTATCAAATTACTTGAGTGATGTTTATGAAGTCCTGGGTTTATGGGCTTTTCTATCGGGCGGTATTATGAGCAGCCTACATGTGTATGTTTGTTTTAAACTTTACTCACTATACTTTAGCTAACATAGTCCTTACGTCCGCCTATTATACAGGGTTACAGGAAAAATCGTGCTAGATCCGTTAAGAGCGTGGAGTACCCATCACTTCTGACTTATTTCACTATGAAACACCCTAGGCTAAACTTTACCCTTTTCGAGATATTCAATTTTTAATTTTTTCATTGAAATATTTTGTGTCTTCTTATTATTATTATTATTGCATTTTTACATGTGTAATAAGATGCTTTAGGACGTCAATCATTAAAATAGTACATAAGTTAATTGAATAGACCGTAGTAGACAAGTGAAAGTTAAGATATAAAAAAAATATTAGAAACTGTATTGTTTTCTAAGGGATATCTACAAAAATATTATTAGTTTAGCCTAGGGTGTTTCATAGTGAAATAAGTCAGAAATCATGGGTACTCCACGCTCTTAACGGATCTAGCACAATTTTTCCTGTAACCCTGTATAAGTGCAATTTCGTTTACGTGAATATTGGAGACATAAACGGTTAATATGTCTTACAAATAAACTGATGTACCTATGTTACGTACCTCGAGCAGTTTGCAGTTAGCTTTCGCATGCCAAAAAAAATAGAAAAGAAAGGTAATGATCACAGAGCTATGAAACAAATGAAACTTCGTGTAGAGGGGAAGCGTTTTTTTTGTGGTAATGATGGACGCGTATTGCCCGATTTTCCCACACCTTACTGCTCAAAATTTCTAATAAAATTATAATGTGTTCCTAAACATGCTAAGCATGAAAACCAATTTGCCATAGTGAGTTTAGAATTCCATAGAAGTGCAGAAAAATATCGTTTGAAATTGAATCGACCGGTGAGCGGCGGCCATTGGCATTGGGATATTATATCTAGTTCGCTGTTCGCTGAACAGCGCAGCGGTGGCGGAAATGCAAACACTACGTGCCTTGCAACCGGAACTTCACCATTGGGGAGAGTTGGGGGTGAAAGGGGGTAGCAGAACTGTGGGTGGGGTGTTCTAATAACTTAGAATGATGTTAGTATCACATGGGATTTAAAATGAATTGTTATCATTATTCATCATTTACACGTCTTCATTAGTTAGATTGCTTCTGTCATACAGGAGTAATGGTTCTAATGTGGAAGGATCATACCAAGCTTATATTACTTTTAATCCTGTGTGTGAGTCGTGTAACTATCTTCATTAGTAGCTTTTTGTATCTCTGGCTTCCACGTGTTTCACAGTTGTCTTAGTGTGGACATCATCATGCCCACGCTGCCAGATGGATACCCTTGTGCTTGCGCAAGCGCACGATCACTCAAATCATTCAAAGATCAAAAATCGATTTCTATTTAAGCTGTTTTGTTTCTATTTATACTGATAAAATAATGTACTTTACAGAACAGAACAGAAATCCTGTTTTGTTACGTTCGGTTTTAAAACCTGCGCATTATTTGGCAGAAAAGTTATATATGCAAACTTATCATAGCGACTTATTGAAATGAGACTTCTTTATTAAACCTACAGATTGAAAACATACAAGTAAAGTAAGCGAAGTACGCACTACGAAGCTCATCTCCCCGCTAACACAGTATAAACCACTCCACACACACACACATACTACATACACCATGCCACATGTACCTACTGCATCTGATGCCTTCATAGCTACTCCACTCGGCAGGCACAAAGCTTCATACGTTTTCAATGGTATTCGTTAGAAATGTGTGCATATTTCCTTGTGAAAATGTTTTCGTTTGGGTTTAAATACACCTGAATCCTAGAATAAACTAACAAAAACTGCTAAAAAAGATATAGCGTTGATGGCTAGACTTTTAAAGTGGAACGTGGAGCTTAGAATATTTACGAAGCTTTGTTTGGGCTTTGTTGTCGGTTACTTTGTCAAGACTTCGTCGTTCTGTATTATGTTAGATTTACATCCGTGGGGTCTTGATTTCTTTTATTTTGCTATAGTTATTAGAGTTGCCGCGAATAGTGTTTATAGCGAATAGTCGAATACCGATTAATCGCCATTCACTTTGGCGAATAGTCGAATAACTCGACATTACTATTCGACATAAAAAAAAAACATTAAACACATTAAAAATATTTCTAATTTCTTCTAAGATTGTGAGAAAAGAAAACTAAATCTGTTTCATGTTATACATACCTACATATAAGACTATTTTCCGAGGCAGGTTTAATTTAAGAGGAAAAACGAAACCGACTTGCTCCAACACGTGCAGAAAAAATTGTTTTTTTTTGCACCACAATCTGCCTCTGTTGGATTTTAAATATTAATTAAAAAGCCTTACTAATTTTATTTCATGAATATGATAGGCACAGGCACATATTACAGATAATAATTGATATTGTGTATTGTTTTAAAAAGGAAAATAATTAAAAAACTATTATTTTTAACTCATTAGTTCTTTTGTTCGTTAATAGATTATTTTCGACGACTATTCGCCGAATGCCGAATAATACTAGCTATTATTCGGTATTCGACGAATATAAAAAATATGACGAGTAATGCCGAATACCGAATAATAGCGAGTATTCGCGGCAACTCTAATAGTTATTAACTTTACGTAAACCATCATCGTCAATCATCCGCATAATTTAGATTCAGTTGTTTTCACTGGAGTCAGTGTAGCACGGTCCTTTAGATCAGGTAGATGAAAAGATTTAGCTTTATTAGTCCGCCGGCCTGATCTGAATTGCTTTGGAGGAATTTATTGCATTACATATGTTATGGTGGAAGGCCACCAAACAAATGTAATGCCGTATCCATTACTCAGTACGACTGTACTTCACAATTATGTTTACCTTTGCATTGGGGTTGAAGTTGAACGCGTTTTATATCCAGCGTAATAAATGAGGAGCGCCGCGATGTTGCGTGCTGAGTCGCCTCTGCAAATATGTACGGCATCACGTGATGGGTACCATGTACATACCTTTGTAAGTTTGTTACCCCTGTCTGTTATTACATAGTTGTTACTTACAACGCTGTGACAGCATAGGAATACGTTGAAATAAGGTAAACCATGACAAATGTTACAGCTACGAGAATTGGTACACCGACAAGTAGTAGGCATGATAACTACTATTAAAAATAAACAAGTAAATATTACTTTCACAAAGAAGATTAAAAATGAATGCAATAATTGAAAAAAATAAGGAAAATCGGTAAATATATCACGGAGTAATAAGCTTTTAAAGTTTCTACAGCAGGCATCTCCTGTCCCTTTCTCGCGAAACAGAGGCCCTAGACAAAGTCACATTCCATTAGCGATATCGCTAACCGATAAGTTCAAAAATGTATGGAAATGACATAACGATAGCTTACTATCGTTATGTCACGTGGTGTCTTATCAACGAATAGAAACTTGCTAGACAATGTACACATTAGCGAGTCCATGAAACGAATCGACAAACGTCGATCGACAACTTCCATACTTATGCGTAGCCAAGTGGCACTTTTTGACATTCGCTATCACTAGTTATCGATTCTATTGATCGAAACCTAAGCGAACGCCAAGACCCTGTAGAAAACGAAACAAAATGACGATTTCTAGCAGTTTTAGCGCGCATATTTAGTCTTTTCACATCACAGTTTAATTTTTTTTACTTACCAACTATTTTGTACAGAGTTAAATGAATAAGTATAACTTTTTTAACACCACCGTAAACTTTTGAAACTTGAAATTTTCGTACCTAACACAAATCCCAAAGAGTATAATAATACCTATTCTAACCCGATCTAGTATCGCCGCTTGATGAAAATAAAAAGCACCAAACTATTACAGCGCTAAATTTTGCGAAAACCCGGCTTTTAATATGCTCTAGGTTCCGCTAAACGACGTATGAATATAAAATAAGGTTTTAGGATCTATACTTCTGGCTATGAGCCTTCTTTCTCAGTGGCACCACCATTTGAAGTTTTAATTTTCAATTTGCTTTAATCATTTCCTCGATACAAAACAAAAAAAATAGGTATAGTCTGTCCCAAATCCAAAGGTGGCTGTGAAGTGCGTTGAAAGGCCCTCCCACGCAGCGCACACTGCTTACCTCTTCCCGCGCACATCTAATGGCATACAAATGTTGCTCTTATTATATCAATCCTACTTACATTACAATATAACAGGTACCTACATATAATTTTAACACATCAGTTACCAGCATAATCTAAAGAAACTGGTATGTGCAGTCAACATGATCAGCGTTTCCTCGCGTAGGCAATAGTCAGAGCTATCCGAGCAGTGATTTCTTCAGACATGTAATGATGCTATTTTCGCTTTGTTAACTTTGATTCCCCCAATTCGATCCAATATGGGAAGGGCTCTTCGTAATAGGGTTAGTCAAACTCAAACTGACGTCACCCACGTACTGTCCCTCTGCGAGTGGCCCCATTGATTAACCAATAAAATTAAAGTGCCAGCACTTACCCGATATAAAGGCGTTTCAGCGGGTTAATAGAAAAATTCTGTTTCCTCGTCCCGTTTCCTCAATTTTCTCTACGAAGAAGGATTTGTGCCCATTAATTCTGTTCCTTTCAAAGTAACTTCGAGACTTGTTACAGAAAGGCCAACTTTAACAAGATTTCCAGCGTTTTTTTTTATTGAATCAGGGTGTAAACCAACGAGAAAATAATATAGCAAAGGTTCTGCAAAATACAATTTCAATACAGTTCACCAACAGCCTGAAAACGTCCACTGCTTATAACATAGGCCTCCTCCAGAGAGCGCCACTTTGAGCAGCTTCTCGCCTGCATCCATTGGCACGTGGTTTTCACCACAAAAGTACGGGTTTATGATTTTTTTGCGTTTTTTCCAATGCGAAATGGCAGACGTCGGTAACTTATTTTAATAGATTTTTATCTATTTTAGCAACTGAATCATCGTTATTGACCTAAAGACGATTAAAAAAAACATAATTACAATGCCTTATTTTCTTCTTTACTTACTGCAATGATTGTTTATCAGAAGTGATAAGGGCCTTTGAGCGGCCTAAAGATTCTGACACCAGGGCTGACCAATGGCCTACACGAGATGAAGAAGAAGAAGTGATAAGAGCACAACTCCATCACATCTTCAAGCGTTGTAGCTTTCAAACTTTGGTTCACAGAGTTCAGGGGATTTAAGCAACCGTTATTGAAGCAAACGTGTAAATAAATCATGTACACAATTGGAAACAATGCTGCAGGCTAACAGATAAAACAATTTCAATTTGCAGACAGTTTCTTTCCAATTCAACGAAATACATTGAATTTGCTAAGTGAAATTGTAAAAATTGTGAGTGACTTGGGGAGCGAAATTTTATCGACAGTTCAATTATGCTTTGCAATATTGGATTGTAAGTAGCTTTGTTTAGTTGCCAAGAAAATATTACCTGAGCTTTCTGCTGGGTTTTTTAATAGTCTAACCTTTACATTAAACTCGGCTATCGGTGAACAACCAACAGTGAGAAAACGTGTTTCGGTAATTGATGAATTACATGATTTTAGTTGTTATTTAGTTGTTGATTACGTACCAGCAGAGTATGTAGGAGTTGATTTTTACAACACCTATGCTCTATACATTTTATCCTTCCCTCGGGTATGAAGGCAGCTGTAATTCGTCGCAATTGATGAAGTCACAGAGTAATCGGGTTAGCTGATGCCGGCTTACGGGAGTTACGGCACGTCGGTAGATTCAAGATTTGAAAACGAATTCCAGCTTTCGAAATTGTATTTTAGGGACCTATCTGGATAAGTAATCTATTCTTTGCATAACCCTAGTTTAATGTGGCTAGACTAGTAATTATGTGGTGTTGTATAATACATAATTATTATAGTCTAGCTACAGACCTCTACCTCTGGGCCTAGCTATAGTCTAAGAGTTCCTGACTTCTTTATTCTTGTAAAATGAATTTTCATATTACTATTAGTAGTGAGGCCGCTTCTTTTATCTATTCTCTCTAGATCAGATCATTTGTTTCTATCGGGAAACATGAAGAGTCTGGCAGAGCTAACTCTGCAGTGACATATTTTGGAACCCCCAAGAACTTTTTCATATAGTAATCAGTTTTTTATGTAATTACCTGTCAATTTCATAACATGTCAGAAGCATGTCAGTTTAGAATTTTCTGATCGGTTGTGTTTTCGAAAAGAAGTAATGGTTCAACCAATTAAAACTGTTAAAAGTTTTTTGAAGTATGCACCGTGCTACCATATACAAGATTTTATATTACACCAATTTTAAATCTCTGCTTAGCTTGCTTGTTTGGCTTTTGCTTGCCTTGACGAAAAAGACACAGGAGAGATGTCCTAAAGCATCTGAAAAAAGGACTTGTAAAATGCATGACAATAACCGCGAAATATGATTTGGAATTAATATACACTGGTTCTAATGTAATGCTCGTTATTCTGACGGTTTTATAAAATAAGTACTCGTTACTTCGCTACGTCGTTAAACGGTTCGTTACATTTACGAGAATTAGCTTTTAGGAGATTAAAATTGCAAATGATACTGGGACTCAATTGCGGTGATAATTATATGGCTACATTGCTAATTACTCACTGTTTTTGACCATCTTTTTCATTCCTTTTTGTTTTAGATAGATAGATAGATAGAAAATGCTTTATTGCACAAGAGTAAATCAAGTACATAGGCGAACTTAATGCTAAGTAGCATTTTCTTCCAGTTAACCTTTGTGTAGTGTGGAACGAGTTGTAGTGCTGGTTGAAAAAGAATTTGTTTTGCATATTCTAGTAATATCAAGTTAAAATCTTCGTGTGTTGTGTGAGTTCCAATAGGTATTAATTCAACGCAATAATAATTGCGCCATGTGTTGAAACTGAAAGGTTTGCTAGCTAGTGTAACTTTGATATTTGTTGAGGGTCCATTACCCACCACCTATACAAAGTTTCAGTGAACAGAGTAAATCGCTTACCGCGTTTCACTAAGCACTGCGGCTTACCCTCATTCTGATTTACGTCCTGAATCCAGTGCGAGGGCAGACAATACGACTTACACTCCTGAAATACTATCGTCTAATTAATTGAACGTGTTCACGTCCCTTCCCGGAGATTAGGATGCGGAATCGGATGAATCACCGGGTGAAAGGGATGTACGTGACCCCGGTCCCTCTGGAGAGTTTAAGGACTAACCATATTTGTCTGCTAATACCGCTCTATGTCGCTAATGTTGCTATATAAGGCATACGTACTTCTTGTATTTCCCTAATCAAAATTCAGACATGCTACACATTTCTTAATCTGGTTGACCTTTGACAACAGTGTCTTCGACCGTTTACCAACGCGTGCTGGGTACCATACTATTTGTTTCTTTCTCCATGTTAGCAGTAGTGACAATAAACGTGTAGGTACACCAAGGGGGAAATAGTGGTGGGCTGGTAGAGATTGTCAGTCTCCGGGGGCCGATAGAAGCTTGGACGTGTGGCAGTGACTTGCGGAACGTGCAGTTTCACCTCAGAATAATGATCGAGGGAGTTTGTTGGACACTTTCTGTAACAATGTTGAATTTTGGTAGAGCAACACTGCAGGAAAAATTACCGATTCCAATATGAAATTGTCTACATGTCTGCTCAGATGGGAATCCATAGAATTCTCATGTAGGTGCGAATCCATAGAATTACAAGTGGGAATCTTTGAATCTGCCTTAGCATATACATGCGCAGACTACTTTGCTATTAGCTTTTAGGCTAACAGCAAAGAAATAGATAATCAGAAAGACAAGGATATTCCGTTTCCGTACTGCTATTTAGACAGCAGTATCTTATAAGCGATTAAATGGATTTTGATTTACATAGTTAGTAAACTTCTACAATTCTCTTACCCCAACAAGCAAAGATAATCCAGATCCGTTGACCGGAAAATATATTCGACCGCACAACATTAATTTCGAAACCTTTCAGTATGGCGTTACAAACTTCCTCTAGCTTTCGCACTTCCCACGCTGGAACCCCGGATTGATCGCTTTGGTTATAGGGGGGTATAGGGGTCCGGTCACGGGATGTCACAGATTGATCGAAATGGATTTAATGAATTGGAATTTTGTGTGTGACTATAGTTTCGACATTCCAAAACCTGATTGGTAGATTTCCATTTGGATGTTTTTCTGGATGTTTGTCTGTGATGTGTAATGATGGTACAGTTCATAGTCGACTCTACGCAGCAGCAGTACGCGACGTGTCGCCGCGGCAGTTCTTATTGTTATTCTGAACGGGGGCGATTAAGGCCTGCACTGACGTCCCGCTTGGGGTGTTTTGTACATTTCCCCCCGCCAGCTCAGTTACCATAGCCAACCTATAAACCATAGAACCACAACCCGTTATAGTGCTGCGGTGACACGTTGCCTTCTGCTGCTGCTGCTTCGTGGAATCAACTACAAATTTGTACCCTTAGTCTGATCTTTTTCTTCTCGTGCAGCCTTGATGTCAGAATTCTTGGGCCGCTCAAAGGATTCAGACTTGGTTTCACGACTATTGTCTTACGATAACAGCCGGGACCGACGGCTTAACGTGCCTTCCGAAGCACGTCTGATGTAGTTTGAAGATAACGTATGAATAGAATAGCTTATATCATAATTAACCAGGTTTCCATAAATGAAATACGCACAAATGCTCTGAATGTAAACGAAATAAGCGAGCTCAAATTTAAATCATCCCTCACCAATAATGCGCTATCAGCGACTGCGCGTCCGTCATCGGGAGACAACAAAAGCAGAGGCTTCAATAGCTGTGTCAATACAGACACGGACGTATCTGATGAATGTGTTTCAGTGAAATTAACGAAATTATTCCTACAGAACGAAGTTCTATAAATAGGATGTTATACTGGGTGTAATTGAATTCATCAGCATCCTTTGAAACTAAGTAGCTACTCCTGATATACCCGTCACGTGTGGACCAATATTTTTGAATTCTAACACATTGGTTTGGTAATAATAATAACTCCAAAAAATGTAATAACTTACTTAAAAAAACGCTACAATACAAAATTTAATTATAATGATGAAGTACTGTTTTTAATTAGTACATAGATAGATAGATAGAAAATGCTTTATTGCACAAGAGTAAATCAAGTACATATGCGAACTTTACAAGGTAAAAAACGTTTAGATGTAACAAAATCATCCGTACCAACTGCGTGAGGCGCCGCGGCAATCTTCATAATTTTCAATAAAAATATTTTCATTTACACTCTTTACTTTTTAATAATCATCTATAAATGATGTACTATCATGAGCTCCGGTCGCATACCATGTGGTTGCAAACATCTTTAATTAGGAATACTGGATCCTGTTCGCAATATGGCTGACAGAAGAAAACAATAGCTTCGTTTTCCTAAAATCGAGGCTGCATAAATGGAGTTTCATTATAACAATTTAGATTATTTTTAGATTTTACCTGAAAAACCTGTATGTTTAAAATTAGACGTATGTAAATTTTGATTTTAAGTAAGTAAGTATGTAAGTATAATCATATTGACACGGACTAATGGACTATTGTATCAAATCACAAATCATGGTATTTCAGGTTCCTTATAAAAGTTCAGTTTTCACGCGGAAACATTTTACTGCACTTGCTCCTAGAATATTTAACTCTTTACCAGAAGACTTTGTTGAATTTATATTATCATTAAAAAAACCTAGATTGTCTTGTTTAATGCATCTCAAACGAAAAACCAACAGGTTTCTAAGCGAAATAGATCAATCAGACTTTAATCAATTATGGCAAAAATAGATCGGCGACAGTAAGCTAAGCTAATTTAGTTGAAATTATTAAATAATTGAAAGTATTATTTTTATTACTATTCTTATACAAGTATTCTTTTATTTTGCTATTATCTTAATCTAACTCATTTTGGTTATTATATGAGTAGTTAGGATATTTATATATTTTTTTTCTATATTATTATTATTATTTTTTTTTAATATTCTGATATTGTTATATATTATGTTGTTATAGCTGTTATTATCATATTTATGATAATTATATGCATAGTTTACATAATTTAAAACCTTACTAACAATAGGAATAGAAAAAAACCCTGCATGTTACTACTAAAATGTAATTAACCTTTTAATTTCATTGTTTTGAGCAAAACTTCATAATTTAAGTCCATTCAGTACCTACGTCGCCGCTGTTTTACAACAATATAAATAGTTCGATAAACACTGTAGCTCACCCAAGCACAGGTTTGACCTATTTGAGTGGCTATTATGTCATTACACCAAAAGAACTACCTATGTTTTTCTTCAACATGTCAGTCCTAGACGCATGCATGGCATCCACAATGTGCAACTAAGGTGTTCAATAGTCACTAACTGGTTTTGAATTAAATAAATAAATAAATAAATAAATAAACAACCTGCTAGATAATTCTAGCACCACAATAGCGCGGGCGGTTCGCACAGATACGGTTTTTGTTCAATATTCCTAAAAATATATGTTGTCCATTTGTCCGCAGATTACATCGGATCATATTAATATTATTGAACGGCTTCGTACAGGATTATTAATGTCCCGTTATTATCCTTGTCCATTCGCAGATGTACCGACCGACTGACTGAAAGGGTGGGACGGGAGATCATTAAATCGAATAGGTGCAGGAGATTGGTCATTATTCGTTATGTAACCCTGAAATAACATACCCTCAATAGAATCCTTTTGACCCAAAAGAATCGGTTATTCTAAAACATCAAAATACCTTTTAAACTACAACTTTGTTAGAAATTGTAATTATACCATGAATAGATTTCATAAATATTATAATTACTCGGAAACTTGTCGTGAACAAAACCAGCTGGCGTGACCTACTTTTGAAGGTTATCAAATTATTAGGTATCAATAATGTAATCAATGTATTTTTGACTCTATTTCTGTTTTGTGTGTGTGTGTATTGTGAAAATTTAGTCACCCGACATTATTCCAGTATCGGCGGGGTTATTACATAACTCGCAATCAGTTTGCAACAGGCGCAAATTGCGCAATCATTGCTGTCAAACGTCACTTTGACGCAGAAAGAGATCAAGCGCTAGATTTCAGACTGTCGGATAATCGATGAAGTAATACTGACATTATTTTGTTTCCATTTATTGCTGGTCTGTTGCTAGTTGCGCTAATGTCTAAAGCCAAAGTACATTCAGCGATTTTGGTGTCGCATTGCTACTGCTGTTGCAATTTTTACGTAACACACACACACACAAACACACACGCACACGCGCGCACACACACACACACACACACACACATGCGCACACGCACGCACGCACGCATACGCACACGCACACGCGCACGCGCACGCGCACGCGCACGCGCACGCGCACGCGCACGCGCACGCACACGCACACGCACACGCACACGCACACGCACACGCACACGCACACGCACACGCACACGCACACGCACACGCACACGCACACGCACACGCACACGCACACGCACACGCACACGCACACGCACACGCACACGCACACGCACACGCACACGCACACGCACACGCACACGCACACACACACACACACACACACACACACACACACCACACAGACAGATTTAATAGTAGTTAACATGAACAACGGTCTATAATTATTACAAGAAGTTTTTTAAATACCCTCGAGATACATCTCATTCAGCTAGACGAGAGAGTTATTTCCAAAATGCAAAGAGAACACGCATGTAAATCTTATCATTACTAAACGCAGCCTTTATTCGTTTTGAGATAAGTCTATTGCCAAGGAACTTCTTCCATTTGTGATATCTAGTGATCTTCGAGTTTCATGCCCTTGGTTTCTGGCAGGCAGAAGGACGCCACAACTGCAATAACGGGTGCCACTCCGAATATCGCTGGCGGCACCCAGGCAACCTCAGTGCGGAGACCCGCGATGAATGGCGCCAACATAGTTCCCAGCTTGTACACCGTGAAAAATAATCCTATGGCCGTGTTGCGTACTCCAGTTGGATATATTTCTGATGTGTAAACGGACCTTAAAAATATTATTATTATTTAATCTCACAAAAACACTAAATCTAATAACATAAATTAATAAAAAATTATAACGTTACATGACAGGGTAGACAGCGCTTAAAGCGCTTATTCCGATATTTCCGGCTACCAGCTTTGAATAGTACCAATCATCATTTAGAATGAGGATCCCATTACCAACGCTTCCGATGCTGAACAAGATTATCAAAGCTGTTCTCCTTCCTAAAACGTCGGACAGGTATGCTCCCAATATGAAACCGGGAACCTGAAAATAAATAGCAAAACAGTTCCATATATAACTGTGAGTGTTTCTGTGTCGGAATTGTGTACAACTGGTTCAAGTAACAAAGACAATGACTAACCTGAGACATGCCTATTAAAGCAAACAGCAGAAAAACATTACTAGTAGTTTGACCGAAAAACTGATTTGGTCCATAATAAGCCACTCCGTTTAGAAACCATTGTATGCCACAGCACAGATTCGTAATCCTCAAACTTGGTAACCTCACCAAGTCTATAAATTTCACTTTGGGTTTGTTCGCATTATTATTAGACGTGCTATCATTCATCATGCCATCGGCTATTTTTTTAATATCATTTGTCGGAAGTTTGTTCCTGAAAACCCGAAATATACAATTTCTCTGGCTTTGTCATTGCTTCTATTGAAGGAGGAAAATAATAAATAACGGTTTCAAATAATATTAAGTTAAATAAATATACTTATAGGTAATTAAACAAATGGTAAGGAATATACCACATGCATATTGGACTCGTATTGATGGTTCGTTTAGAGAATTATTTGGTTTAGCACTAATTTAGTACCTATATTATCAAAATATCTACCTTCCTATATGGACATTTCAGACAATGCCATATAGCCTCGAAACAATAATGCATAGTGGCAATGGGCAGGCGACATTGCTCGTAGAACTGACAACCAATGGGGAAGAAAGGTTTTTGGGTGGCGCCCACGAACCGGAAGATGTTAGCCCTGTGTGGGAATCGAACCCACAAACTACAGCTCAGAAAATAAGACCAATTGCTCAATTGGCCAGTCAAGTCAATGTGAAATTAAGCAAAAGTGCCAAACCATTTCGCCGCTGACGTCATAACAACGACGGCATCTTCCAACTTGCCCACAGAAATCAGCCATTTGGGAGATTCTGGCAAGATGAATATGTACGTCAAACATATCAGCATTGGTATTGCCAGTACCACGTAACACTCCTTCCAGCTCCTGAGATAGAACGCGACTATGGCAACAAAACAACGGCCAAGGGTACATGGCATCAGAAAGATGGATCCAAGCAGGTCCTTCTTCTTCTGACCAACGATCTCCACAAGTATCACAAAGGTTGTTGTTGTGCTTCCTCCAGTGGCGACTCCCAGAAGAAATTTAACGGCTACTAAAATCCAGAAGTGTACGCAGAAAGGCATCACGAAGCACAGGGTACACTCCAGCGACCCGCTTATGAATAGTGATAAGCGGCGGCCGTATCTGAAAATATTCGTATGTCTTTTATAGTGTAGTATTTATAGTAAGTCACATTTGTATTTTAGACTACCCGCATCGGCTTCGCACGGGTGAATTCGTTTCTGGTTAAAGTTTAATTATTTCCTGAAAATAAATTACATATCCGAAACACTAATTAATATTTATTATACACAGGCATTTGACCACTGTCCCACCTGATGGAAAGTGATGACGCAGTCTACGTGGTGTATGCTTGCCTAGTCATTATTTCCTCTATGTTTTCGTTCTCCCTTCGATCCCCCTTCTAAGATATTGAAACAATTCTTTCTCGTTTTTAAATCACATACAAATGAAAATGCAATAAAATTACTGCAATAAACCTTGTTGCTTCGCGTAACCCGCACTTCGCCGTTTTGAAGATATGAAATATCATTACTATCAGGCGACTGATCATTAAGTTTAATGTTAAAAAAATCTTACCTATCAGAAACAGATCCAAAAATAATACTACCGACTAAAACTCCAAACATGCACACTGTCTGAGTAAAGTCGGCGAGCCAGGCTCTATCGCATATCAGATCCCACTGCTCAATGATAGAGTTGTCAATGTCACTGGTATATTCATATTTAGCGCAGTCACTATAGCACGTCATATTTTCCAATTCTCCGGTAGCATTCACCCTTTCCAAACACCGATATGTGATTTTTGGAGCCATAAGGACTATGCCAAAGTTAATCGCGGGTAACGCTGTGTTTAATGGTACAGCTACGATGCAAAACAGGAACATTTGCCACCTTCCAAAGTCACCAATAGCTTGCGAAAGTTTGTCTTCCTGATTTTTTTTAGTACGGAATTCAGTTCCCGCTTCTGTCATTTTGATGACGGCTGTGGTGAGACGTTACTACAACTAAATGAATATTCCTAAATACTCGTGGTTTCAACTACGTTACACTTAATACATAGCTATTTTTATTTAAATTTATGTATATTAGGGTGTGTAACTGTGTACAGGGTATCTAGCAAAGATCCCAAACGCTAACTCTAACGCCAAATGCAAACTCCAAAAATGTAATGAAAGCTGCGGAAAAGTAAGCTCGGAAATCGCTAACTTTTCCGCAGCGAATGTCATTTCAATACATTTTGGAGTTAGCGTGAGGCGTTAGCGTTAGTGGTTGGTATCTTTGCTAGACCCCCAGATCTGGCGAATGCGCTGCGAATGCGCGCTGTATGCGTGCCGCGCGCGTGCTGCTCGCGTGGCTGCACGCGTTTTTTTACTTTAACTCTTTATTTATTTATTGGAAAACCAACAGCTGTTTCTGCACCTCTCGCGTGCAACTTAAGCCTGGGTCTCCTATAAACGCCATACAGCGTCAGGCTGCACGCCGCGTCACGATGCTTCATAGTTGCATGAAGCCGACATTGACGGCGTGAGAAACCGACCACAACAGTGTATAAGTAAGCATCGTGACGCGGCGTACAGCCTGACGCTGTAAGCGGCCTATGGTGTTTATAATATGAGACCCCCGGCCTTATACAACGCTTGCATTGAGCTCGCGAGCTCCATGTATACTCATTCGTATGCGTATTCACGTCAAATTCAGCGAATGCGTCGCGCGCGAGCTCTGCTATGCACCTCGCGCAATAACCGCGCGCATACGGCCCCCGCCCGCACGCTAGTAAACGCTAATTGAGAAAAAAAGAGGATGAAATTTGACAGCAGTTGAGCGGTAGACGCGCGTCAGCAGTGCTGCTAGATCCATCGTAATAGGAGGGCTGATGCTGTTCGCTGGTAAACGTGTTACTTGGAAATGGCTGGGCTTATAAAACGTTCCCTCAGAACTTTTAGCTTTAGATTGGCCCCATGTTACATCAAAATCGGTGTGTTATGGTTTAAGTAAAATAACCGCAATATGCGATCCAAGCTTAGTAAATAGGCGATAGAAGTCGGTTTACTCACTATAATAATAATATAATATTGATAAAGGACTGTTTAGAATTCCACGTAAAAAAATCCCCATTCAAGAAAAACTGAACGTCCTGGATTGGATAGGAGTAGGAGGATAGGACAAAGTCTGTCGGGTCAGCTAGTTTATATGTAGAAATATGACATTTTCAAAATTTTATGTATTAGTAATATTTTGTCTATTTACATAACAATAGTTCATGTTACAAAAGGTTATTTTTGCATCTTTTTCAAAGCAATTTAAATATACCACATTCACGCTTGGGGCGCAAATTAACAGCCACTTACCACATAATATGTACTGTTGATTTATACATATTTATTTATACTTGTGCAATAAGAACTTTAATACAAGTAGTGTGCGATTCAAACTCAATGGCGGCTGTCAAGTAGGCGCAAAACGGTGCGCAGTAGCAAAAATTAGATGTGCGCGGGAAGAAAAATCGTTGAGCGCATTGCAGGGGGGCTTGTAGTAACTTCCCAGCCGCCATTAAGTTTGTTTCACACCTGCTACGATATTTTTATATTTTAAGCGACGAACAAGCGTATATCCTCCGTATGGGAAGTGGTAGGTAATTATGGACATCTGCGGCTATTTCTAATCAAATATTTTGCGCCGTTCATCAGCTCAGGAGCTTCAGGATTATTGACATTCCTTATTTTGCGTCTTGGTCACTATCGATTGCTCACCTTGTATTCAAGAAAGAGGCGATGGCGAGCTATGGATTAGTTGATACTCAGTCTAAGACACAGACTAAATAATACTACACGCCTTAGACAACCTATTTAGTTAAATTGTCTAAGCCCTGTGCCATAATTGTGCCATGAATTTCCCATTATCAACAACAGCCTGAAGACGTCTAGTGAACAGAGGCCCCACCCAGAGAGTGCCATTTTGAGTGACTGCTCGCTTCCTGCACTCGTCGGCTCCCCGCGGTTTTTACCAGATCGTTGATCCACCTAGCGGGGACGCTGCATCTTCCGGTTTATGGTCACCACTCGAGAACCGTACCATGAGATTACCTTATTGGAAAACCTTGCCTCCACATACTTTATCGTTATCATTTTTCGGACAAGGTTGTCTAAATGAGATTATTTTGAGCGATAAACCCGCGCACAGGTAAACGTTTATTCTCTCACAGTATTTAATGCTTTATGGTGTTTTATATTGAAATGTTTAATTCTATTCACAGAGTATCCTTGGAGAGTTCAACCGCGAGCAGGACGCCTTCATCAAGGGTCAGGCTAACAACGCTTCCGCGGCCGTGGCGCCCTGGATCGGTGCTCCCAACGAGGCCGGCCTGAAGGAGGAATGCCTGTCTCTGTCTACTGTAAGTGAGACTCATCTTTATATCTATATCAATCTCTTTTAATTCACTCATATCGTGGACGTATGATCTTGAACTGATGCAGTCAGTTACTAGCCGTCTGATTGCATTATATGTGGGGATATCCAAAACGATTTGTGCAAATTTGGGGTACGTTAACAACACAAGGACGGAAAGCTTCATCGCGTCGAAGGTGGGATGAGGTCATAGAGCTCCGGAGTATACTCTCCAAACCGTAGGTGGTAAAAGACGGAAACCACGGTCTGGTGAAAACCGCGGTGAGCCAATGGATGCAAGAGGTGAGCAGTCGCTCAAGGTAGCGCTCTCTGGGGGAAGACTATGTTCTACAGTTGACGTCTTCAGGCTCTTGGTGATGATAATTATGAAAAGACGGGCGAGCAAGCTACCTTTCCTCTTCCAGGCTATTTATCCACTTTACAAGCAGTGCTTCGTCGTTAAAAAGAACTAAATTGTTAATCGTTCCCTTGCCATCTGCCACTTTGGTTATTTTTTGAACCCGTCTCTTTGGCCTTTGCATTCCAGGACCGGCGGAACTTCGTACGCGCACCGCCCGCCGGCGTCGAGTTCGACTTTGACTACGACAAGATGTATCCCGTGGCGGTCGCCATCATGACAGAGGACCCCAACCTTGAGAAGATGCGCTTCGACCTCGTGCCAAAAGTGTACGCCGCTTTTTGTTTTGCTTAATTTTCAGCCGTGAACAGATTCAGAATTCTTAGTGTCTGGGAGGTCGGAAACCTAATAGGAACTGCTTCGTCACACCCAAATGCGAATGATATATTGTCCTGTAACAACGGATGAATCGTAGCTCTTTCTTTCTGCCTGTCTTTCCTGTAAGAGATAGGAATAAGTTTAACACAACCACCACAATCTGGTATTACCTCACCTCTGGTATCCTTCTGGTCTGGTCTGGCCTGGCATTACGTCTGGAATCGCTCATAGGATGCTGTCGGTAAATCCGTGATCTGTCAGTATTAACTTTAAAATACTTCTAATCACAAAAATATTCAATAGTGCAAATAGCAAAACTGAATTATCTGTCTCTTTCTAAAACCTTAAACCACGATAATGATACTTGTTGGTTGCAAGTTCTTGCCATAGTATAGTTTATCGTTTTTACATCCCATTTTTTAATGTAAATGAATGACGTTGTTACTAAGTCGTTCGGCGTTAAGCATCACGGCCGCACATAACAGATTGCAATCTGTTATGTGCGGCCGTGATGCTTGGAACTTGTGTGACTTGGAACTCCAAATTAAAGGCCTCTCTTGCGGGCTAGGCTGATCAGTCTTTCTAAATGCGCTCTACTCCATATCCTTACGGTATCTTTTCCAGTATCACCGAGGAGAACTTCTGGCGGAACTACTTCTACCGCCTCTCCCTGATAGTTCAGGCCAACGAGGCTGACCACGCCGCCGGTCGCCAGGCCAGCGCTGACGACTCGCAGGGTGAGTCATCTAATACCTGATACTCGGCATCATGTCAGGTTGGAGCTAAAAATATCATAAACATTTCATTTCATAACACATTTGCATTTTTATTTTATCACCTATTTGTTTTTCATTTTATTTGATTTGCCTATGTTTTTGTTTTGAATGACTTAGACGACACGTCGCTAAGCGAGATCGTAGCCGCCGAGGTATCTCAGCAAGAATCCATCGCTGACGTCAAGAAAAGAATTAAGTCCTTGAAAGTTGACAAAGAGAACGATGACGGTAAGACTTGACTTAATTATGTTTTAAAACACCTAAATCTTTTCTAAACACGAAATCTCCAAGTGATTCAAATTCAATCAAATCTCCAAGATTCACGACGACAACGAAAAGTATCATTCCAAAACGATTTATTTCATTAATTTTGTTTTCTTTTCATACACACATATAGCCAAATTATTTATATATTATTTTGTTCTATTATTTTTGGACTAATAACAACCAACTTTGAGGAATATCAAAATTATTGCCTTGCATGTTTGATTCGTGTAATGTTTAATTAATATTCTAGCCCTACTAGCACGGGTGGTGGAGTAAATAATCTTTCCCCTGTTTTATTCTACTAGTTGGGGATAAAACAGGGAAAAGAATACTACTCCACCGCCCACCACCCTATTAATTTATACATTATTTATTGGAGCACAACTTTTCTCCCTCAGCAATAAAACAACAGGAACTTTACCATAACGATTCATCACATTTTTGACAAAGCTAATTTTTATGTTATATTGATCGTTGTAATATGTTGTGGTCGTTGAAAAACGTGCTAAGTGCAACCTGTTTTCTTTCCCCGGAATGCAGCTTAAGCAAGACGCACGGACATCTAAGGGGCATCCGCAATCACAATAACACCACCGCATTACGGTTCTATATATTTATCTACTGTACCACAGCAAGCTTTCAAATTCTGTCGCTCAGCTCCTTTCCTATCGATATATTGTATACTCCTTTGAACAGATCCAGAAATGTGCATTTACTTATAGGAAGAAAGCAATGACTTTATTCCAAAGTTCAAGGTGGATAAAGTATAGAACTGTCAAATGAATACGAAGCTTGCGTCAAGCGGAATTATTAATGGTATTCAAAAGCTCCTACCCACAGTAAAACTGTTTCATCTTGATAGAATAATGCCATCACAACTGTTGATAGAGTTAGAGGGTACGCACAGGTAATGATAGATAAGTTCTTGTATTGATATCACCGTGAATTATTACTGTCTAACCTTTATTAGCATTCTAAAGTTTGAGTTTGGGTCACAGTTATGGAAAATATCTCCGAATATTATTTTCAATAAGGTTTTGCCTTTAGAACATGAAGCTCGTATGTTCTAGGATGATTTTTTATGTTCCTGGATGATGTTGTTATTCTTTCAGCTTGCTCCACGAGCAATGGAGGCGTCATGGCATTATTATGTCAAGCAACATTATATATGTCACTGTTATTCCTCTCACCTTTTATATAATTTATGCGTTGAATATGTATAGAATTTATGGCTGTTCGCTATCTATTATTTATTTCTTAATATAAAGTTTATAATCTATATCACTGTGTCATATCTTCATCCTTGTTGTTATCTTGTGTGACGTATATATGAATAATGTTATTATGACAATATAGCTTTTTTGTCCCATACCTGATAAACTATAATAAACTCTGTATATATTGCAATTTTATTTTAACATCTTACTGTACTACTGATTCCAAGTTGGTCTGTATTTCAATAGCCTAAAATATATTTAATCTTAATATTTCAATTTGGTAGCAATAAAAAGTAAATTTCATCATAATCTGCTATTGGTGTAAAGACCTACAGTTATATTGTATACTTATATCATAATCAAGTTTTCTCAATGGAACATATTTTAATGTCTACTGAATGTTATATATGTCTAAGTATATTAATAAGGTTATATAATAGTTGTAACACCACACAGTTCATTCAATTTGGCTCAGTAGCGATAACTGTAAGTATTACTCACTCTGGTTTTGACATTGCTACTTGATTTTTTTTAACTTCATTCTTTTGCTTTACGACTTCTCTTGCTTCGAGTGTCTGTGCCCATTTTTTTTTCTCTTATATTATTTCCTGTCCTTGCTTTGGTATTTCTCAAAGTTGGTCATTTTTTCTTCTACAATTTCTCTTTCGCTAATATATGCAGCGTGTAGCAATGTTGAAACTTATACGTTGTACATAAACTATGTCGTCGAATCTTCCTTGCATTCCTTACTTCCGTTTGAATTTACAACTTTTGAGATAGCTAAGTTTTAACTCTGATTACGAAACGTGTATAACTCAATTTTAAATTTCATAAAATTGTTTACATATTACATAAGAGCAGCGACATATCACTTAATGGTGAGAGTCAATTAACCGCAGAAACTGGCGAGTTCCGCCCAACTTTGGAACCTTCAGCTGGCAACACACGCTGGCAACACACCTGTCTCTTCCCGTTTCCTTTTGTAATTATCTACAATTAGAACTTAGGTCAATATTAATCTGAGAAATAATCCAATGTTATTAACAAGTTGTGTAGAATTTTAGATTGTAAACTCATGTATAATGATTATATAGGTATTTAGTGGGTGTTTGGAGGGAGGTGATAGTAACGTACCGGCCTAGAGCTGCCGCCATTTTGTTTGACCTGCGCCCGTGGCGAGGCGCAGCAGATTCAGTAATGGGTTGTAGAGGGAAATGTTTTAATGTTACTAATCGGTGTCCATTATACTCCATAGATCTGATGTTTTCAAAATTAAATAATTTGGCTATTGTGTGTCAGGAACGTCACAGATTCGCATTAGATACACTAAATTAACAAGTTTAAGTTAAAACTTTCTTCGTACATTTATTTTATTAGTATAATTTTAATTGATTTACGTAGCGACAATTTGTATTAACATCGACACGTGGATAATTTGTTTAGTAAGGTTACAACGTCTAGTTACAGAAAATATTGGCATTTATAGTTAGTTATTATGAATTGAAATAATTATATTATTCTAAAATAATATTGGTGTTGTTATTTCGGAACCATTTTAGAGGAATTCGTAACGGTTTAGTTTTTAGCTAATTTAATAATTATTCCATCCTATGGGCTTCCCGAGGGGCTTTGCACATGAATTGCCAGTTTTCTCTCTAAGAGAAGCATTAAGGCTGTTGCCGAGGGCTCCTGCTCTGACCTCATGCCTATCAATGCTGGCGTCCCTCAGGACTCTGTGTTATCGCTTACGCTTTTTATCTTGCATATCAATGACATGTTGCTTACTAGTAACATGCATTGTTATGCAGATGACAGCACTGGTGATGAACAATATGCCGGCCGTGCGAACACTCCTCGTGCCGCAGTTGAAGAGAGCAGAAACAAACTTGTGTCCGAAGTTGAGGCCTCTCTTGTCCAGGTCTCGGATTGGGGAAAACAAAACTTGGTGCAGTTTAACCCAACGAAGACACAAGTTTGCGCATTCACCGCGAAAAAAGCTCCGTTCGTTGTAGCTCCCCGGTTTCAAGACGTCGTGAAAGTCGCATACGACTCGGTTTATGCGCACTTTCTTACCGGACACTGTAAGATGTGGAATGAGCTTCCACCAGCGGTCTTTCCCCAGAGCTACAACATGCAGCAATTTAAAAAGAGGGTCAAAAGAGTATTATCACAGGGTAAGCAACGCATCAGTGGCACGTCTAGTGTTACAGATGTCCATAGGCTACGGTGACCTCTTCCCATTAAGAGGGCCGTATGCTTGTTTGCTACCTATAGCATAAAAAATAATAATAATTAAAAATAAATTGCAAAAAAGTATTTACGATTTTTATAGCTGTGCTTAAAGGAAAGGTTTGAATCCCGTTCGTGATTCAAATTTTTCCTTTAAAAATCAATAGATTAACTAGTACTTTAATACATAATCGACGGGCCCGATAGCTCAGTTGGTAGTAGCCCTGCCTTCTGAACTGAGGGCTGTGGGTTCGATTCCTACCCAGGACAAACATTTGTGTGATGTTTGTTCTGTGTCTGGGTGTTATATTGTATTCTATGTATGTATTTACAAACAAAAAAGTATCTAAGTATTGTATCAGTTATCTGGTTCCCATAGTACAAGCTTCGCTTAGTTTGGGGCTAGATGGCGTTGTGTGAAATGTCCACACATATTTATTTATTTATTTATTTATTTATTTATAATTATAATTATTTGGATTTGGATCTATTAGGTTTAAAAGCTTGAGCCTCTAATTAGAACAGAATCAGAAACAGTTTATATCCCATTATTAGCAATTTCAATTTAGTATTAAGGTTAGTTCCGTAAGTATATTTAACTAGGTAGGTAGTATGTGTTTGTCTGACTTTGTAGCTCAGTGACAGTATCAGTGTAAGGCTGTAAGTTCGGGTTGGTGGATATTTTTGTTACCTTACGTACGTATATTCTTCAGTAAAACAAGGTTAATTAATTTTAGATCCCGTAAGTAGGTACTAATAGAAACGTAATTAATTTTACTATTAGCAATAGAACGAATAAATGCCACGGTTACGTGGAGACTGCGTGATTGGTCCCCCTAAATGTCTTGCTCGCACAGAATACACTATAGTAAAAAAAGTAAAAAAAAAAACAAAAAGAATTTTGTATTGTAATAGTCTTTGTGTAGGTATTCCATATAGGTGTTTAAAAATCCAACTGCAAGCGGTTTAGGTAATATATAATAGTAGGTAAATATAAGTCGAAAAAAAAAACTGTTGAGTTTTTTCAAAAGATTTCATTCATTCATTCATTCATAAAAATTGCAACTGTTTCAGAGCAATGGGAGAAAGAACTAGAGGCTGAACTAAAAGAATATGAGGTCGTAGCGGAAAAAGGAGGAGACGACAAACAATGGGAGAAAGAGTGCGACGATCTTCTAGGCGATGACATCGATCTCAAGTAAAACCTTACCTTTTATCGATAATGTATCGATGATTATGATTGTCGAAATTTTAAATCGATATAATATCAAAGTCGTACGGTGAGTCTATTCGCAAATATATCAATATAGAAATTTTCAAGGCAGTCGTTCACGTTTTGCTAGCATAATGTTAAAAGTATTTGATTTATGTGTGTAAGCCTAAGCCAATGAAAATTTTATTAAGTATCGAATAATACTGATTCTGAGTTATTTAACAAGATGATTGGTTTGTAGATCGTATCTTTTTGGGACATGATTTCTTTTTGAAGTATTCGGTACATAAATCTACGGATTTTTTGTTTTGTTTTCAAGATTTATTTGTCGTGCATTGATTGGATATGCTCTAAAACCAATCGTGAACTAAACAGACAGACATAAAGACTTAATATAAAATAAAGATGTTTTGTTAGTTTCACAAAGTTTCATGAGAGCATAATTATTAATTACAATTTCTATTCCGATATAGTTCTTTGTCAATTGATGTTATTGAATATATAAATAATTAATAAATATGGTTATGTTATAAAAGATTATTGCTTGTGAATACATATTAAAAAATGCGTTATAATAATGTAAAGGACGGCGGTTGAGGTAGCTCAAATTCTTATGATGGTAAAGTTAAATGTTTATATTCTTATTACTAATGTTACGATATATTAATATTATTATATACAGGGAGTGAGAAAAACCCTGTTAAATAAATGGAGGATGTGTACAAACAACCACAAGTACTTCTATAAAAATAATTCTTTATTGCTTTGGTATTCAATTATTATAAAAAAGATACGAAAAAGATTTATTTATTTTGGAGTGATATTTTTGTGTTTGATATGAGTCATTACTTAAAATAATTCTCTTAATCAAGCATTTTCTTATTGACATCTGCATTTTAAAGGGTCATCTAAGTATTTCGTAATATATTTTGTTGGTGATTAATTCCCCCCATTTCTTTCCATTATAAGAGACGTAAGATTGCTTGCTACCTAAAGCATAAAAAATATATAGACACATGGTGCATATCAGGATCTTTATCGGGAGATTCTATGCTCAATTATTCCTAAGGTAGGCGTGGATTTATCGGGTGAGGAGAATAAAACCAAGCTTGTCACACAACGCGGTATAATCAACGTCCATTTACAATAATTCGTTCAAATACGGCTACGAACACCATAAGGATGGTCCAATTAGCAGGGACAACAAGACACTCCACCGAACACTTAATGCGAGTGCACGATGCGAACGGATTGACCACTCTATTCGTAATGGCCGCTATCCGTCCTGTGTCGCGCCTGTAGCACACTAGCGCCCGGAGTTGTGTCAGAGTGCAGGAACGTCAGCTGTCAACTGACAGCTATCAGTAACGTTCCTCGCCACTCTGTGTTGCCACTCTAAAATAAGCGAAACGCCGTCACGGCCAGATTGACGTTCGCACGTCCTCGTGCGTCTGGTCGTATCCTTTCTCCATTTAAGGCGCTGAATGCTCCCAAATCGACTATTTTGAACGTGATTATCTCAAAACGTATACCATTTACAAGGTTGAATAAAATGCACTTTAATACTGGTCATATCTTCTTTCCATCTGCCGAAACCGAAACACGTTTACAAAAAGTTTTCGCGATAGAAAAAAATCGTGAAGTGACCTCTAAAAAATCATTCAAACGTCCTAAAATGTTACATTATAATAAGACACCCCATTGAAATAAATCATAGTGATAAGTTATGTTTCAATGCATCCGTCTATAAGCTTATTTTTTTTATAACAATAAGCATTTCTTTTATAACTAATTATTTGTACCGAAAAATGGAAAAGTCGAAGTGCAACGCAACGTAATCGCCATATTTTTGCTATGCATAAAGCGACCCTATAGGATACAAAATAAGTTTCAAGTTTGTCTGCTGTAATAAACGTGCTCGCATTGGGTCCTGTCAGGGCCTTAAACTGCAAACAATAAAACACAGCTGGTAGATTCAGCGTTTTACGCTCGTCCATCACTGACACGTTATTTCTGTGTCACCCAAATAATATCTCAACATCCACCGTGGAGGGTGGATGTTGAGATATACCACGACATGAAAAACTGCCTGCCTGTTTTAAGGTAATCCTCGCGAGGGACGTGAGAGGGGATTCCACGATGATAATTCAGCACGTTTCATGCTGAAGCCCTATTTGTGGATTATGTCAGAATCATTAACATAATGACTATGACCATGAAACTATGACCATAGACCATGGAAGTTTAAAATCTTATGACAAAATCATACGCGTATAGGAAGGAATAAGAAGTAAGAACTGTCTTTGATATACGACGCCTTGAGGAAGTTGCGTTGCGATCAGTGATTAAGTAGTGAGTGTTAAGTAGTACTGAATGTCGAAAGTACTCTATGACCCGAGCAACTGCTATAGTTTCTATTTCATGTGAATGATACCGTGATTCCATGTCAGGGATTCGGTGGCTGAGGTATAGGTAGATCTAGGTAGATAGAAAATGCTCTATTGTACAAGAGTAAACCAAGCAAAAGTAAGTAATTGTAAACTATGACACTACTTGAAGCACCTCGTCTTCTCTTTGTATCAGAAATGCACCATATCTTTCTAGACTTGTGCCCTTAGGAAGTTCTATAGGAGGGTTCTGAGGTAGTTAAGTATTGCCACGAATTTTGTGGCACTTTATCGAGTTTTTCGATTTTTTTAAAACGTATAGTGGACTATCGATGTACGTATAACTGGGTATAAACCAGCTGAAGTAGGAGTCCTAAGGTTCGCCTAACATCGGTCGCGGTTGTAGGAGTAGGAATATAAACCAAAGCCTGTATTTTCATAGAATTCTCCAGTTCCGATCTGATAAACTACCCGAGATAACTCATCTAGCTTTTTGTGACTACACAAATCATTATGTTAAACGGGAAACCAACATCGGAGAGTACCTATTTTTAACGCTAAGTCTAGACGAAATATCCTAAAACGTCACTACGGTCTCATGAGCAACCTAGAGCATTGTTAATGCACCTGTGGCATGTGATTGCCGTGTTCTTCAAACAGAAACGGCATTTCATGACAATATCCATATCCCTGATAATTTAATACCTGCAGTGTAGCAGATGCCTCATAAATGGAATAACGTGGGCTATTTTACGAATTATCTTATTTCTGAATAACGCAAGATTATCAAACGACAATTACTGTTGGCGAAGTATCCGGACCAAATGAATACACTAGCTAGTAACGGTCACAACACGATTACTAAATATTTTTTTGCGTTTGGGCTATATTTTGCTTGTACTTGATGAGACCCTGTGCCCAAATTAAGCACTTGGGGTCACGGATATGGTTCGCACTATGCTGTCTCTTCCTGAGTGAACGTATGGCTACGTAAAACATCGGTCAACGCACCGTGTAAATATGCCGTCGATGAAAAACCTGCTATACTTTTGTAATATTTTAATCAAAGCAGTCTTATCTTTGCCATTAAAATCAGTGTCAGTAGCATTAAAATCAAGTCATTAAAGGTTATGGTTATGGTTTAGACCATAATGACTTTTTTACGAAGAAAATGCCTTTTATTATCAAACTGGTAAAAACGCAAATTTATAACTTAACATCATGTGCACGACTAACCAAGCAAAAAGCCTACGAGGCCAGATTGGCTAAAAATCAGAAAGTCTGAAATGCGGAATATCTAAAAATCAAAAAGTCCAAAATGCAGAGTATCTGATACCTGATCAAGTAATCACTGTGATTTGTACGTAAATGATGTTATCTCGAGAAATTCCCGCCTATAATCTCTAATTATGTGATGGAATCGCCAGGTACTATATGAAAAGACAGTGATACCTTATACATTGATGGGGCCAAGAACTCCTAAAGTACATTTCGCATTATCTCTACCTATAACCGTGAGGTATACTAAGTCACTGCGCATTGTACCCGGAAACTTCTCGACCAGGCTATAGGTTACTAACGAACGAGCAGCTCCACTACCAAAGGAAAGGAAACGGGCTCACCAGATGTTGTAGTCAAAGTACTCCAAGTAGATTTGCGCCCACAGACTGAACTGACCGCTGCTCCGGTACCTCCTTTCTGATCTGGGCACGCTGATACAAGATTTCCCGTCTGTCCACACACATGACAGGTGATTGGTCTCCCTTCGTCAAGACTTCACTGCCGGCGTTTGGTTCGATGTCTTGTCTGTAGCAGCAGGTTTTTCTGGATACTTGCAGCAATCAAGCGCTTTATGTCGTAGCGCACTTAGAGCATTTATAAAAGGCAAGGCGAGGCGTTCCCCTCTGCCGGTTATATGGCGCTACTTAGTCATCTCGTCTACCGTAGAAATTGGCAGAAAAATGGTGCTTGCGGATTATAAGGTTAACATCTCCATTTATAGATGCTCTAAACCTTGCCAACACAGCGATGGCATGTTTCCGTGAAACGAGGTTCGTTATAGCGATACCTTCGATTTTTCTCTTCAGTGAAATCCCGCCGAGAGCTGAAGCATGAAGTCTCTTTGCCACAGCACTGATGTCACGAACCCCGTAGTAATTAATATCTTCGGCCATTTCCATACGTTGAATTCGTTCCACGATATTCCGAAGACGCATTATAGCTGCCTCACAAGCAGTTTCTTTCGCATCGATTTGTAAATGCAGTTCTTCATCGAAATAGTCTTGAGGTAACATGGGTTTTGCCAGGAATAATTACTTTGTTTGAGGCCAAGGGAGGTCGGCAGCCTGCAGTCTGGTTAGGCAAGCAGCGGCCCGTCCTTTCAATGCGTGCGTTAGCATCAACAATAACTCAGCACCTTCCCGTTTTCTACTGTCGACGATTATTTCTTACACTTAGCACGAACAATGTCTGTTAAGGCATCCATGGGGTCAAATCGAATCAGTTGCGCAGTTGCGTCGTTTGTAGCATGGGGGTTTGCCTATAAATACTCTGGATAGCAGCGGTTCCATATGATGCAATAAGTTCAGCAGATGTATGTTACTCTGATTGGGAGGTTTTCAGTTAGTGGTAAATTGTAAATATGCGTTTGTATAGTGATTGTTATATTTTGAATATTTTTTTTTAGTTATTTTAAAAAGGTATGATTTAATTTTATTTTTCTTATTTTAGTATGTGTTTTTTTTATATTATGTTCCTATTAAACACTCGTATTTCACCAACATGCTAATTAATTCTTAATATATAAAAATATCTTTAGCACCTACTCATATTTTGTACTTGTAATACAACTTCAAATTATGTCATTTCCCATCTTTAATTTTTTCAGGATATTTTGATAATTAATAATATACATACTTATAAATTGTTATTTTTTCTGAAATTTCAATAGGGACTTGAATAAATCAGTCCCCATAGAAGCATTACGGACACACCATCAAAAAATTATAGGTTATCTTTAACTCCACACAAATAACAAAAATTAATTGTTAATTAAGTATAATAGAAATTTTATTGTAAACAATTAGCTGTTTGTTGCTGTAGATTATTTCCCGTGTAAAACATTCCTTATTTATAATAAAAAGTGTGTATATTCTGTTGATTTATTATTTAGTAATAAAATGTGATTCAAACTTAATGGCCGCTGTGAAATCGGCGCGAAATGCTGCGCAGTGAGGAGAAAATTAGACATCCGCGGGCAGAGGTAAGCGGTAAACACAGTAAGTGACTTGCAGCGCACTCACAGCCGCCATTGCGTTTGAATCATTCTATACTACCTTTATAACATGCCCGTGACCCGTTAACATTATGTAGATACTTATTACCTTGTTCTTTGTGTAAGTTTATTACATTACATCCGGAAAAAAATTATTTTCCCTGTATTTACTGTTAAGTACCCTAGTACGAGTTTCGATAGTACTAAAACTTGATGCGTTTCCGCTAGGGGCGCTGCAGAGAAATGTATGGGAGAAGGGAGAAAACATCAAGTTTTAGTAAACTATCGTAACTCGTACTAGGGGTACAGGTCAAGAATACAGCTGTCTATCACCACTACAGTATACGCAATAGTACCTATGTACTGCGTAAACACGGTAATTGTTTAATGATGTTCATTTTAACGTCTGCAAATGTTTTACACAAAAAAAAATCAAATTCCTCGATGGTATAATTCCATGCACCTCTGAAGACAAACTAAGGTGTCCAAGGTAGAATGTGTACGCCAATGTGGCCACGCCCCTTTGTGTACATGTTTTTTCGAAACATTACACAAAAATCGGAGCAGGAGACGCGCCCTTATAGTTGTCACTACGGTGTTAAAGTTCAAACAAGGTGGTGTCAATAGCAGTATGTGCTGCGTAAACATTTGCTCGGCTAATATTTTTGTAGGTATAGACCAAAGATCATAAAGCCCGTTGATAGCTCGTGAACATAATTTCTCGTGCAAACACGACTCACCTACGGGGGCAGGGGGCGAGGTAACAAAACGAGACAAAGTCATACGAAATTACAAAGGACAGAGCAGGATGGAACAAAAGACACATTGGGTGTCCTGCTTCCTCTCGTAGGATTAGCAGTTGAAATACACTACTAATTTTCGTACGAGTGGAGGTTGTATCGTCGGTCAACTGGATTTATAGTCAATGGCATACACGCTTATTTATCATATTGTTTGATTATTATCATTATAAATAATAGATTGTGTCAAACTTTTGAACAAGCTTATTTGTAATCCTAAAACGTTTTAACTACATTAAACCCCGGTTTCTCTTACGTTTGTAAAGTTCAACTCATGTCAACTTAAAAATACGGAACGCTTTTTGGTTCAGCATTGACTGTCGTCCACCAATTAGCGTATTTAGTAAGTTAATACTGGGAATAGATCCATAAATTATAATCGCCGTTATATCCGAATGTATCACCGCCTTTTTGTAACAGACAGTTTATAAAAATAATCGGAAAAATAATCCGGCTATTTATAAACCGTCAATTTAGATAGATAGATAGATAAACTCTTTATTGAAAACACCATTTTACAGAAAATACAGTAATAAATCTTAATACAAACTGAGCTTACAATAAATCGACAGTTTATAAATAACCGCGTTTTTTATAAACAATCGGTTCTTACAAAAAGACTGTGACATATACAAACTGGATTTTGAATAATGGCCACTCTTCAATAATCGATCGTGTCAATCATAATAATGACTTAATTAAATAAAAACGAAGTCATTGCACATACATTAAAAAGGATTAAAAATAATGAATTCTTGAAAACATTTGCCAAAACTATGCAAGCCCATTTACCTACCATTAAAAATTAAGTATTCGGTACCTAGACTTTTTACGGCCAACCTACTTAATCTTTTATTAATTCATTACTAAGTACCTACTGTATTTTATACCGTTCTTCTTTACCGAACATAATTAGGTACTTATTATAAATTAATAAATTACATGTACGTCTTATAATATAAGTAATAGCAGTATTTGGCAGGCAGTTGATAGGTACTTACGTGTAATCAGTTACCAAGAATTACTTACGTAGTAACTACCTTTACGTCAATAATACGACGAACCTGCGCCCTCTACTTATGTCTTAACAACCAATGCTGGCGACCGCCGGTCTGTCCGAGACAAAAATCATAAAGTGAATTATATTAACGCACGCAAATAACTAATTTGAATAAATATAACTTGTGATTTCAAACAGTCTATTGTTAGCGTGGAACTTGTATCAAATTATTATAAATTAATTTGTTTTATAGTGTATATAAAATAAACCATGGTTAAGTGCATACTTACAGTGATGTCAAATAAATTGGTGCTGATCATCATCCCCGTTATTATTGGTAAGTACTACTTACCTAACTACAACATACTTAACTTCTAAATTATTTTTGAGAATGAATGACGTGACGAGCTAGTCGTTCACCTGATGTTAAGTGACACGGCCGCCCATAACAAGTTGCAGTGTCACTCGGAACTTTAAAATAAAAAAAATAAAAAATTATAATATTGACAGCCTCCGCGGTGTGGTGGTAGAGCAGGTCGGCTCATAACCCGGAGGCGGCGGGTTCGATTCCCGCGACAGGACAAGTATTTGAGTACAGAAAAAAGTGCAATTACTGGTTCTGTGTATGGGTGTTGTGGGAGCATGGTCCTCGTAGTTCCTGGAATCCTAGTTAGGGTTCAGGATCTATGTATTTGATCGTTGGGCGTTATATTTATATATTCATGCGGATAGTCCCGGCGAGGTTTTGGGAGGCACCGGAACCACAATGTAATAGACAATGGTAACTAATAAGTATTAGTATTATATACTATGTTATCTGTGACATATCCTTCGTGGATGTTTATGCAAAATTTAGATTAGTACATAGGCACACGATCACACAGTACGGCGTTGAACAAGCTAACCTATGAGTGCAGCTCGATTGTAGCTTAGCGTAGCTGGATTGTAGCTGAGTGCAGCTCGATTGTAGCTTAGCGTAGCTGGATTCGTAGCTGAGTGCAGCTCGATTGTAGCTTAGCGTAGCTGGATTCGTAGCTGAGTGTAGCTCGATTGTAGCTTAGCGTAGCTGGATTCGTAGCTGAGTGCAGCTCGATTGTAGCTTAGCGTAGTTGGATTCGTAACTGAGTGCAGCTCGATTGTAGCTTAGCGTAGCTGGATTCGTAGCTGAGTGTAGCTCGATTGTAGCTTAGCGTAGCTGGATTCGTAGCTGAGTGTAGCTCGATTGTAGCTTAGCGTAGCTGGATTCGTAGCTGAGTGCAGCTCGATTATAGCTTAGCGTAGCTGGATTCGTAGCTGAGTGCAGCTCGATTGTAGCTTAGCGTAGTTGGATTCGTAGCTGAGTGCAGCTCGATTGTAGCTTAGCGTAGCTGGATTCGTAGCTGAGTGCAGCTCGATTGTAGCTTAGCGTAGCTGGATTCGTAGCTGAGTGCAGCTCGATTGTAGCTTAGCGTAGCTGGATTCGTAGCTGAGTGTAGCTCGATTGTAGCTTAGCGTAGCTGGATTCGTAGCTGAGTGCAGCTCGATTGTAGCTTAGCGTAGTTGGATTCGTAACTGAGTGCAGCTCGATTGTAGCTTAGCGTAGCTGGATTCGTAGCTGAGTGTAGCTCGATTGTAGCTTAGCGTAGCTGGATTCGTAGCTGAGTGTAGCTCGATTGTAGCTTAGCGTAGCTGGATTCGTAGCTGAGTGCAGCTCGATTGTAGCTTAGCGTAGCTGGATTCGTAGCTGAGTGCAGCTCGATTGTAGCTTAGCGTAGTTGGATTCGTAGCTGAGTGCAGCTCGATTGTAGCTTAGCGTAGCTGGATTCGTAGCTGAGTGCAGCTCGATTGTAGCTTAGCGTAGTTGGATTCGTAGCTGAGTGCAGCTCGATTGTAGCTTAGCGTAGTTGGATTCGTAGCTGAGTGCAGCTCGATTGTAGCTTAGCGTAGTTGGATTCGTAGCTGAGTGCAGCTCGATTGTAGCTTAGCGTAGTTGGATTCGTAGCTGAGTGCAGCTCGATTGTAGCTTAGCGTAGTTGGATTCGTAGCTGAGTGCAGCTCGATTGTAGCTTAGCGTAGTTGGATTCGTAGCTGAGTGCAGCTCGATTGTAGCTTAGCGTAGCTGGATTCGTAGCTGAGTGTAGCTCGATTGTAGCTTAGCGTAGCTGGATTCGTAGCTGAGTGTAGCTCGATTGTAGCTTAGCGTAGCTGGATTCGTAGCTGAGTGTAGCTCGATTGTAGCTTAGCGTAGCTGGATTCGTAGCTGAGTGCAGCTCGATTGTTGCTTAGCGTAGCTGGATTCGTAGCTGAGTGCAGCTCGATTGTAGCTTAGCGTAGCTAGATTCGTAGCTGAGTGCAGCTCGATTGTAGCTTAGCGTAGTTGGATTCGTAGCTGAGTGCAGCTCGATTGTAGCTTAGCGTAGCTGGATTCGTAGCTGAGTGTAGCTCGATTGTAGCTTAGCGTAGCTGGATTCGTAGCTGAGTGCAGCTCGATTGTAGCTTAGCGTAGTTGGATTCGTAGCTGAGTGCAGCTCGATTGTAGCTTAGCGTAGTTGGATTCGTAGCTGAGTGCAGCTCGATTGTAGCTTAGCGTAGCTGGATTCGTAGCTGAGTGTAGCTCGATTGTAGCTTAGCGTAGCTGGATTCGTAGCTGAGTGCAGCTCGATTGTAGCTTAGCGTAGCTGGATTCGTAGCTGAGTGCAGCTCGATTGTTGCTTAGCGTAGCTGGATTCGTAGCTGAGTGCAGCTCGATTGTAGCTTAGCGTAGCTGGATTCGTAGCTGAGTGCAGCTCGATTGTAGCTTAGCGTAGCTGGATTCGTAGCTGAGTGCAGCTCGATTGTAGCTTAGCGTAGCTGGATTCGTAGCTGAGTGCAGCTCGATTGTAGCTTATCGTAGCTGGATTCGTAGCTAAGTGCAGCTCGATTGTAGCTTAGCGTAGCTACTTTCGAACCATATACCCGTACTAACATTTATACTGTGCATTGTAAAATTCTTAGGTAAGTGGTCTAAGTCTCATTTGCCCGGGCAATTTCACTAGTTATCTAACTGCCCACACACCGGGAAAATTACTGTTACTTGCACACTACTGCATGGCTGAAGAATAATCGGCAAAGCGGTAGTAACTACCTAACCATACTGCAAAAAAGTTATAGCTAAGTATAGAAATATAACACTGCTAGGTACATGTAAATGTATGATTGAAAAACAAGATTGCAAAGTTTTTGTAGACAGATGAAAAAAACCTCTTAGGAATAATCATAATACCCTACCTACCAAACATAATTTTGCAGTACCTACCTCACCAATACCGATAACATCTCTTGAATGCCAGCAACACAAAAAATGCCTGTGAATAGTACGAGTAGGTACATTGATTTTCCATTACCACAGACAGCATAAACCATGCAACCAAGTAGGTACACTATACCTAATATTGTGAGATCATTTAGGAACCTACACATAAATCTAAATAAAAGTGAGTTGAACGCGCGCAAGATGTGTCCATAAACTATCAAAAATAAATCACGTTAAATGTTTGGGAGCCCCCTTAAGTATTTATATTATTCTGTGATTTCAATACATCTGTGAAATTTTCAACTATCTAACTAACACGGTTTATGAGATACAGCCTGGTGATAGACGGACAGATAAACAGACAGCCAGACCGCGGAGCGTTAGTAATAGGGTCCGTTTTACCCTTGGGGTAGGGAACACTAATAAAAAGAATCACCAGAAAACGGACAGCAGCATTCTCATCCGTCTCCATAAGTACCATGCGTGGAAAACTATGCTTTAGGCGCAGCTGGCAATTCCTAAAAGTCATTTTACCTACCTACGCCTTCACTGTCCCTCCAGATTTCCAGAATGAACTGTAATGGAGATAATGCCGCTTCTTATTTCGAGTAAATGATGTAAACGGCCTTGCTGATTTCTCCATTACCTACGAGTAAAGTGCGCATTTACGTATTATTGACATTGATGCAGCAGGAGGTAATAGGTATTATTAATTTATTATGAGTAGGTACCTACACCATCTGTACGTTTGATCTCGGCCCAATACGTTCCCACAGCTGGGGCCCGAGGCTTCTTTCACAGGGAGAGAATGTAGGTCATACCTGGTGCCTGGGGGGTTGCGTGTGGTATCCACCACGCAGGCTAAGTGCGGTTTTGTGGAAGACGAAATAAATGTCCTCAAGTTTGTGATTCTTTGACGTCATGTCGTAGTATCATCAGGAGGCAGAGATACCGAGCGAGATCAGAACCAGGATTCGGGTGCGCCGGTTTGGGCTAACCGCTGAACCACACTCACCTCTCTTACTAGACTGTGCTAATGGCTCAGGATGACGTGCGCAGCACTGCCATGGTAGTCTACTTATGGTTTGTAGACTAACATTAGTGTCAAAATCTGTCATTATGGTACCATTCATGAACCATTATGACACAAAGTAGCAGACTTCGGGCCCAGGTGAACGGCTAGCTCGTCCGTCATCATTGAATTACTTACATAAAAAAGTTAGTTGCTCGATGGATATAAAGCCATGATCCCAAGCAGCGGTCCTATGGAGGTCTGCGGACCAACCGATTATTTAGTCGCTCGAGGTTCTTACCTCTAGCCCAGATAATTTAATACCTACAGTACAGATGCCTCATCCCATACAACGGATCAACTGGGGGCTATTTTACGAATTAAATTATATCTACATAACGCAAGATTTTCAAGCGACATTTATTGCGTGTTGGTAAAGTATTGGGCCAAATTAATGCACTGGACATTAACTAGTAACTCTCTAGACACGATTACAAATTTTTTTAAGTTCGGGCTATTTTCGTTTGTACCTGATGGGATCCCATGCCTCTTGTAATGTAGTAATCGGTGGGCCCGCAGACCTCAGACCTCAAATTCTTAAAAACATGTTTCGCGTACATTACATCATAAAAGTAATTAAGGTAGGCATACGCGGTCAGGACTATCCTCTTCGATTTAAGTAGGTACCAATAAAATATCCTCTTATTCATTTTTTTATAAGAATTGGTAACTAATTTAATTATCAAAGTGTTTGAAGCACTTCTGCAGATATAAGGGTCAGTTCGTTTTCACTGAGTGAACTTTTAACCTACTTACTTCTGATGTTGAGTGTACGTACCTGAATGCCGTCGACCGTGACTTCGAAACCTGTGAAGATATGATATTTACATAAATAAAATTAACAATGTATACTTAGGTATTGTTTATTATTTATGTAGGTATTTATTTTTAGTACAATGTCGATAATATGTACAGCAAAATATACTGATTTTTGAAACATTTGCGAGTCTCCCTTTAGACTTTTCTGCGTTACCAGTCGAGTTTATAACGTAAAATGCAGCTGGTTTCGTTTTACGCTCTAACAAAATACAAACTTTTTCTCGACCTAATATGTAGAGAATAAGATACCTAATTCTACGTGTATTGATACGTTTCAGTTGTGATACCATGTGAAGGCCAGAGGGAGCCCAGCCTGCCGGTGACCTCAGGAAGCTTCACCCAGATCCTGAGGGCACTGATGCCCGGTGAGGATGTTGTGATAATTCTTTACGTACTTGAGCTCTTTGGACCCAATTTGAATCCGTTTGGAATAAGCCCCGTTGCCCACTGAATAACACTGATCACTGGAATAATAACTTAACCATGTTATTTACATATTCGCTTATTTTACATACTTAATATCGCTCGCGCGCTCGCTAATAAGTGGCGCTCTCGGGGGGAGGCCTATGTTCAGCAGTGGACATCTACGGGCTGATGATGATGATGATGATTTACATATTAAACTAGGTATTTGTTCAGAGCGAGGGTAGCTCAGGGGTGCCTATGCTTTCAAACTGATCATTATCATGGGAATTATTTTAAACTGTAAACCACACTTAGCTAGTTGGTAGAGCGTCTAATCCGGTTGGTGGGCGCGGGTTCAAATCCCGCTGGTTGCTAAAATTGTAAGGACTATAATATCATTATCAGCATCATCATCGAAGACGTCCACTGCTGAACATTGGCCTTGGTGGTCCCCCACAGAGAGCCACTTAGAGCGGCTGCTTTCATCCTTCATCCAGCTCCCCGCAGTTTTCACCAGACAACCAAGCTCTAATCCTGGTCAGCTCTGCACCAACAACTTTTCAAATTACAATTATGCACTGGAGAGAAAAGACAGTTCACAAAATTCCAGAACATGTTTGTGTCATCCACTAACCCGTACTTGGCCAGCGTGGTGAGCCTATATAGGTAAACTCTCCATGTGAGTGAAAGCCATGTGTCCCAACTGTGGGAACGTTCCCAATACGTTTTGATAGTGGTATTCGTCACGTTATATTAGCTATTTTAGTTTTGGCTTGTAGATACCTAGCTGACTTGTAGCTTAATTATATTAACATGAACATGTTTATACGTTTCACAGCGCCTAAAGGAAGATCTGCAAGTTACGGGGATGTCATCTTAAGATTTTACGGGTTAGTACCTATGCAATAACACAGCCTATACTTAATTTGTGATAATTAACATTGAGCGGCGCCAGGCCCATATCACAGTAAATAAGATATTTGAATTCTTGGAACTATTGAACCAAGAAAATGTAGCCTTGAACGAACTTTTCATATCTTTCTTAAGCGCATTTGTTATTCATACGTATTTACCGAATTTTATATTTGGTAGATACCGACATAGAATAGCGAATTACCTTTATGATCTTACATTAGAAGTGGAAACGGAAGCGGTGCCACTGAGTGTAAGTTTCAATGAAATGTGTTTACAGTAGGGATGTGACCTAAGGGAGGAAAATGCGATTTTTTATAATCGATTATTATTTTAGACAAAAAACCGAAAATCAATAATCGATTATTTAATCCATTTTTAAAAGTTGATTTTCTTGGTGTAGGAAATGGAAAAATAACAAAAACATTAAATCAACTATATTTCTACCTCTCTTCGTCGAACGGGACCTCCGTTACAGGAATTTGGTAGCGGTGTGGCCTTATTATTTGACATAGCAGTAGAAAAATGCGATTTATAAATAATAGATTTTTGGACAAACAATAATCGATATTTATAACAAAAAAAAAAAACGATTTTTAGTATCCCTAGTTTACAGTAACTTTTAAATAATTCCAGTTCAAACTCCACGGGTCCACTGTCGTCAGTCCGGCTGCGAGCCAGCAAGCTGCTGCTGAGCTTCCCCGAGTTCGACCAGAACAAGCCAACAGTGGTCTATGCACATGGGTACGTCTGTTACTCTACATGCAATAAAAATTCAGTCATCATGCATTATTCCTACTTTCCTCATTATCTTTGTCACCATGAGAGTAACGTAATCCAGTACCTGCCGTTGAAAAGTTTGGATTGGCCGTTGTCACAAGCCGTTTTAAAAAGAGAGTTTCTTTTTCAAAAGTACCCTTTACTTTACCTTACTTACTTACGTAAAATCTGTAAACATTGATTGGAGTTAAAAAATCACTCTTTATTTCTGACGGATTGATTGATCTACACACTTGATTGAGATTTTAATGTACCAAGGCGAGAATATGTGATTTATCATCATCATCATCATCATTAACATCCTGAAGACGTCCACTGCTGAATACCTCACCTACCCCAAGGAGCGCCACTTTGAGCGGCTGCTCGCCTCCTGCATCCATCGGCTCCCGGCCGAATTATCATGGCTAATTAAATTCAATTTTTTTTTGTTTATGAAAATGAATTACGTGACGAACTAGTCGTTCACCTGATGCTAAGCGACACGGCCGCCCATAACAATTAATTATAATCATAACAATCTCACTCACACTCACCTAACCTCACACCATTCACACTCACTGAACTCCATACCATCCACACTCACTTAACCTCAGGTGAACGACTAGCTCGTCACGTCATTCATTCTCCTATAAAAAATCTGTGTGTGACATATTGCAGATACGTGGAGCTAACAACCGACAAGAGTGTGCAGAGCATAGTGCGAGCCTACCAACAAAACGGACAGTACAATATTATCGTTCTGGACTGGGCCAACCTCGCGTTTGGGAACTACATCACCGTAGGCTTGGATATTCCCACAGTAAGTGCATGTAGAGTGAAACAGATGCATGCCAATAGTTACGTGTTCAAGCGAGACGTTTGATTTTGTACAAGATTATGAAGCAATAGTTTTGATATCAGTTTTCATCATAATACGATCATCAGCTCTTTTCTACTAATGAAGGGAGAGTCTTTTTTAACAAAATTATCTCGTACCCGTCTCCTGGTTTGCGAATAGGACCACCCCATCTCTTCCCGTTTCAGAATATCCAGGAAATAGGCAGTAGCGATTTCCTCGGCACCCATCGTCGGCACCATTAAAATTTGCGATCACCAAGGCGCCGGTCAAGCGTTGTGATTATGGCAATCCCATGATAGCCATCCAAAGTGGCGTGATATACCGTGGCGTAGTATACGCGTGGGGAGGCCTGTGTTAAGCAGTTGGCGTCGTCCAGCTGTTGACGTTTCAGCTCCCATCACATAACTCCGTTTGTAGGGGCACAGAAAACGCGGCAGAAATTGTTCCTCGCCTCTGTCTCCAGGGCCTTTATTCTCTATCGATTCCTTACTTCGAAACCACGCGAATTCCTTGTCTTACATAAGAAATCTGCAAAAGTCTATTCTCTATGAAACGAAAACAAAACCGCGCGAAATGAATTTGGAATTGGCGCGATTTGAACTGTCAAAAATCATATGTTTTACCGAGACGCGTTCCGAAACATCAACACATCAAAACATATGACCACTTACGTCAATATATTTTATTCAAAATAAAGATAACTTTGATGTAAAATGAAGGTATATCTAACGCTGTGACACGATTTGAACAAGACACGATAACGACGTGGTTTCGAATCGTGTGGAATCTGTTTCCATAGAGAATTATCGCCCTGCAGTCTCTCTCCACCACTACGTCATGTCATTTTATTATTTTATTTTACCAATATGTATGTTTAGATTCTTACCGTTTCAAAATTGATTTGTTCCCGAAAATCGTGCTCAAGTCCTCGCAGCAGAGATTGGCACACGCCTAACAATGACCACGATAATAATAATAATACAGCCACAGACCATGTTACTGACAATAACGCCTCAAAAAATGAAATGATGAATGTTTTCAGGTAGGCAAGTTGACTGGTACAGCCTTGTACCGGCTGGTGAAACGAGGGTTGCCCATAGCCAGTCTCCACCTGGTAGGCCACTCCATGGGGGCTCACGTGATGGCATACGCTGCTAGATATCTGGCCGGAAAGGGGCTCCGGATACCCAGGTATAATACTTAACTTCATCATCCGTCATCAACAGCCAGAAGGCGTTCTCACCTCTCACCCTCTTACTAGGTGGACCGACGGTCTAGTGAAAGCCGTGGATGCAGGAGGGCAGCCCCTCAAAGTGGCTCGCTCTGAGGTAGATCTATGTCCATGCTAACTTAGAAAGATCTTGGTAAAACTGATAAAAATAGCCCTTTGCAATAAGTGATTCAAGTTTTAACGTTTGTGTTTTTAATGATTTAGTTTGGTTATTGGTATTTTACGATGTAGGTATTTGAAATTTGCTACGTTACACCATGGAGTCCCATCAGGTACAAACGAAAAATAGCCTGAACTTGAAAAACATGTTAATCGTGTCTAGAGAGTGGCTAGTTAGTGTCCAATGTATTCATTTGGCCCAATACTTCGCCAACACGCAATAATTGTCGCTTGATAATCTTACGTTATGCAGAAATAAAATAATTCGTAAAATAGCCCGCGTTATTGCTTTGTATGGGATGAGGCATCTGTAGTAGGTATTATATTATCTGGGGTTACACTGAAATTGGGCGAGAGCCCAATAAAAAAGTAAGGCTGAAAGTGCCCAAAACTCACATGGTACCTAGGTAAGGCAAGCCATATAAATAGGTTTTTATTAGGACTTTATATTATCTTCGTTTTTCTCAGGCTCAAAATCTAAATTGTAAATCAACCATGCTTCAATCCTTTCGCTGAAACTTCTTTCCTTTCAAATGTTTCTTAGCAACCTACGTGTACGTCTTCATGGTGCCTAAATCTTTATGGCTGCAAAATGTTTACCATAGTCTAAAGGCTTTTTTTATGAGAATTAAGTCTTTCACCTGATGTTAAGCAACACGGCCGCCCATAACAGTTGCAGTGTCACTCGGAACGTTAAAATAATAAAGTTTCGCGTGACACTGCACTGCGCATGTCATCCTGAGACATCACACAGTCAGATTACTACATTGTGTAATCAGGTCATAAAGTCTCATTTGCCCAGGAACACAGTAGTATTTGCACACTACTGCTTGGTGGTAGAATAACTGGCAGAGCGGTAGTACCTACCTAGATGAACTTTGCAGAAAAGTTCTAGCACCTATTAAAAAGGCTAAACTAGACATGTTACTTCATCTCGTTACCTCATCCCTTCCCCTGACAGACTGACGGGCCTAGACCCGGCATACCCGGGCTACTACCCAGCCCTACTAGGCCAGCCTCTCTCGTCCCGTGACGCCACATTCGTGGACATCATCCACACGGATGGAGGACGGTACGGGGCGCCCGCCCGCACGGGACATGTGGACTACTGGCCTAACGCGGGGGACGGCCAGCAACCTGGGTGTTTGGCTGCTGCACTACCGCTTACTGTTGAAGGTAGGGGGTGATTTTTGTACAGAATGTCCCAGGAATTTATATCAACTAGAAGCCTAGAAGGAATTATAGGTTCGAGCTTATTATGCTATTTTTAATAAAAATATTTATGATTTTTATAACGGTATCGCCTGTTCAGCGTAATCTATAGATTAATATGTAAAGGAAAAATTAGAATCACGAGCGGGGATTGAACCTGCATCCATCCATCCCTCAAGCCGGGTTATACTTTGCCTTCACCTTTTACAACCAACTTACTGGGTTGGAAGCGCCATCTATTGAGGAATTTTTGAGAGTCATCCCTTCCAGCAAGGTCCAGTTACATCAACACAAAAGCTGTACAGATAACTCCTCCCAAAGCTAAGCTTTTCTTACTTTTTTTAATTTCTTTGTAGTGTAATGGTGTTTTCTTGATTAAATTTGGTAGTGTTCAACCCGTCAGCCAGTATATCATACTACTTATATCCTCAGATTTCTGCAGCCACTGGCGTTCGTGGGCGTACTGGGCGGAGTCTGTCGTGGGAGGTGACTTCCTCGCGAGGAAGTGCGACGACTACGACACATTCCTCAGGAGACAGTGTACTGATGGTCCACTGGCTGAGATGGGACTGCGAGCCAAGCCTGAGTAAGTATTATCATTATCACCACCATCATCAACATCAATATCATCATCATCATCATTATCATCTTCATCAACACCCTGAAGACGTCCACTGCTGAACATAGGCCTCCCCTACAGAGCACCACTTTGGGCGGCTGCTCGCCTCCTGCATCCATCCACCACGGCTCTCCACGGTTTTCACCACATCGTCGGTCCACCTAGTGGGGGGCCGGCCTACGCTGCGTCTTCCGGTTCGTGGTCGCCACTCGAGAACCTTTCTTCCTCATCGGATGTCTTGTCAGTTCTACGACCGATGTGGCCTGTCCATTGCCCATTTTCATTTCAAGTATTAATAATATACCTATCACTATAATTATATTTATGTAAATAATATTTTTACGTAGATAGATATTTTTATTTGAATGTGTGTTGTGTGTCGTTCTAGGATAAGTATTTGACAATTATTGTAATTTGGGTTATAATTATTTGAGTTGTTTTTTGCTTATAAAAATGGTAATAATTTTGTTATAATGTGAATACTTAGATAAGTAATTTTTTTCGTTACAGTCTCCGTGGCAACTATTACTTACGGACGGCGACGAAAGAACCCTACGCTTTGGGAATCGCTGGCGTGGACTGATAGACAACACAGATATTGTCATTAGGTAGTCAATTAAATCAAGGACTGGTAGTATGAATTAATGTGTTCATAGAGTATACGATCTAATTTAGTACAATCTGGTTTAATCAGTGTGATAAAGATGTTAATTGTGGCTGCTGGAAAAGAAAAGAAGTCGCGCTACTTACCACTATCTGACGTATTTTGCAATGTTCCTTTTATTAAATGTACGGCGCTAAGTTCCGCAGATATTAAAACAGGTAAATAAAATTGAGAATTGTGTCATTTTGCGTGAAAAAATAAATAAAAGGTATGTAATAGTTCGGTAACATATTGTAATGTATCACAGACTTATATAAACATACTTAACTTATTTATACTTAACACATAGAACTTATTTAATATGTAGGTAGGTACTTGAAAATTAATGAATCTAAATTTCAAAAATGGTGACATGCACCATGGTCACGGGTAGACTGAAGATAAAATGATGGAAAAGCTGTAGTGAACAACCGCGAAAATAATTAAAAAATGTGATATAAAATAATTATTAAACAGTAAATACAAATGAATTAAATCTTAGTAATTTTATTTTCATCACAGTTTTCAAGTTCATCAATGCTGTCCTGCAAAATCCTATCCTTAGTTTCCGGTAAGCATAGACAAACTAAACCGGCGCCGATTGGCGCCAAACCGAAAATGACAGTTGACAGCCATGGCGTCGTCACAGACAGGTTAGAAATGAACGGCGCTAACATCGACCCTATTCTCATTGCCATAGAGCACGCTCCCATCGCCATGTTTCTCACAACGGTTGGGTACAACTCTGATGTGTAAATATAAATGGTTACTGCGACAATGGAGGCGCAGCTGACTCCTAAAGAACCCAGGGTTAGGGTGATGGCGAAGGTATCAGGTACAAAGGCCAGGATGATGACGCAGATACCCCCAAAAGCCAGAAAGGCGGCGGTCGTGATTCTCCGGCCGAAGCGACTGATCAGCCATATTGACAGAAAGTTTGAAGGGATCTGCGAAACAAATCATAGATTAGAGAAAACCAGTTCAATAAAACAAACACGACACTAATTTCTAATTTCAGTCATACCTAGGTACCTACTTAAATCATTTGAGTAGATAGGATTTTAATTCGAAGGTTTCGTTTTCCATTAACAGATAAGTATACTTTGGTACCCTAATAATTAACTTATTAAAAAGGCTGGCTTGATCGGAATGTTTATTAAAGTTCTTAGATCATCATCATCATCGCCAGCTATCATCACATCCTCAGCTGGGAGAAGTCCTTTGCCTTTGCATATAGACTTTTACGTAGATTATCATATTTTGACATTTATTTATATTTATTATTTCCCCACGCTTGGCAGGCGGTTTAGTAACGGCAGTTTACATTGAAGACTGAGGTCACCGAGGAGAATGGTACGGCCCATTTCTGGATATTCCTTTAGCTGCTTAGGCACCCATTGGAAGAGATGGGATAAAAATCCTATTGCACCAAGAGCTGGACCAATTCTTGCACCAATTGGAGTTTTTTCACAGACAATTCTGCCGCCAAGCAGTAGTGTGCAAGCACTACTGTGTTCCAGTTTGAAGGGCATTGTAGCTAGTGAAATTACTGGGCAAATGAGACTTTATGACCGGATTACACTGTGTAGTAATCTGATTACTAGACTGTGTGATGTCTCAGGGTGACGTGCGCAGTGCAGTGTAACGCGAAACTCTATTATTTTAAAGTTCCAAGTGCCACTGCAACTGTTATGGGCGGCCGTATTGCTTAACATCAGGTGAACGACTAGCTCATCACGTCATTTATTCCCATAAAAAAAAAATTAAAGAACACTTTAATATTATAGAAGATAACGTGAGTAGAACACATATTAGCACCATTTAGATCGTGAGTGCTTGCCGGGTTTTTAGATGCTAACTCCACTTTAGTAGAGAAGTTTTATTATATTCACCTGTATAGCCCCAGCAACTGCAACACTGACGAACGGATCTGGGCTGGTCTGGCTGATGTACTGGTTGAACCCGTAAAAGTTGACGCCAAGCACCAGCCACACGACGCAGATGCAAACCGTCCTCAGCCAGAGCGACCTTCGGAACAGGTCCAAGTAGTTCGGCTTCTCTTTGGCTGGGGTTATGCTGGAGATGCTTCGGAGGGTCTCCTCGATCTTGGTTGTTGGGAGGTTGTTACTGTAAAAAAATTGTTCCATTCAAAGTAATGGTAGGTATCATACTTACAGGCTGAATTTTCCAAGTGGGCGTGGTAGGCCATATTCGAAACTATTAGGTAAGCAATGAATAACCTGACGAGCTAGTCATTCACGTGTTAAGCGTCACGGCCGCCCATAACAGATTGCAGTGTCACTCGGAAGTCAAAAGCTTCGCGTGACACTGCGCACGTCATCCTGAGACAGCACACCATGCAACACACAGTCTAAAAACAACAACCACAACAACAGTCTAGATTTTGAGATCAGTTCATAAGTCTCATTTATTCAGCAATTTCACTAGCTACAATATTCTTCAAATCGGAATACAGTAGTGCTTGCACAAAACTGAATTTGAATTCAATTCAATTCTTGAATTCTGCACATAAAGAGTAGCAGGACCGCGCGGGATTGGATCCAGGCTGCGTCGATTTGTAAGTCGTCCGCGCTACCGATGAGCTACATTCGCTCATGGTTATATTACAAAATAATCAATTAAGTATTAAATGTCTATATGGTTAACATATTTTATTTTATTATTCCAATGACCTCGCCTTACAGCAGCCGATGTGAACTTACATTTTCGGACTTAGGCAAATCTAACGTTACCAAACGTTGAGGTATTTTATCAATTATATCTAATCTAAATATCTCTATAAATAAAATTAGGTAGGTGAGTTTAACATAAAAACCTGTTTCTCGGCTGATGTTGTAATCGAAGAAAGTGCCTAATATGATATTGTTATAATACCTACTGATATATAATGACAAAAAAATTGTTTAAATACACCAGGCACAGGACCAGGCTAGGATACATCAGGCACAGATGACCCCATCACCCCCATAGGGGTAATCCGTTGACATGGGCCTTTTCTCAGGGAGAAAAATAAAATACTTAGAGTTAGCTTCATGGCTTTGTAATCACACCATTGAGTGCCATAGTAGAATAAGTTATAGAATCCCAATACATTCGCGTTTAAGTCATATATGGCACCGTACGAACGTTCGCGTGGTCCTAAAAAGAAAAGTACTCTGTGGTCCTAATTATTATCCGTGTGAAGAGTTCCCAGAAAATTATTTAAACGATATATACTTAATACCGCGGTAAAAATTGTGCCACGGCCCATCAGAAAACTGGTGTGACTTGCTACTGGTAAGCTATTAATGCACAGAATTCGCCCTATTGTATTAATGTTATTGTTTTTTTCTTGCTCTGTGAACTTAACCAACCCGGATGGATGAAATTTGTAATCCGATTCCGAGTGTAAATTACACGATGCCCATTAGGATAAATCTAGGTCTTTTTTTGAGTTAGGTATCTACAGAAGCTATAAATTTTAATTTAAATAAATAAATAAATAAATAAATAAATAAATATGTGTGGACATTTCACACAGCGCCATCTAGCCCCAAACTAAGCATAGCTTGTACTATGGGAACCAGTTAACTGATACAATACTTAGATACGTTTTTGTTTGTAAATACATACATAGAATACAATATAACACCCAGACGCAGAACAAACATCTATGTTCATCACACAAATGTTTGCCCTGGGTAGGAATCGAACCCACAGCCCTCAGTTCAGAAGGCAGGGACACTACCAACTGAGCTATCGGGCCCGTCAAATTTAGGTACACAATTAACTTTTTTAGTTTCATGCATAAATTTTAATAGTCTTTAATGATCAGGAAATTAACTTAACTGTTGGTAACTAATGTTGTAAATAACCATATAGAATTAACAGTTTTTATACCGCTATTATTTGAACCGGGATGCACCTTTTGTTAAGATCTATTACTTAACTATTACCTAGTAACTTATGCTTTGTGATAACACATAACAAAATTATAGGTACCGTACAGGTAGGTATAAAACAGGCAAATCATGGATGGACACAGTTAACGATGTGTTTTAAATTGTAAATTAAATCACAAAAATCCAAATAAGTACCTACATGTGATATCTTGCACCCGCACTTGGCTACTGAGATAAATTAATGGCCTCTCAAACAAGGCATGGATCCGTAATAGACTGCATGTTGACATGCGTAAGGATTATATTAAGGTACTTAAGTGTATTTTATATAAGTTATTATGATACAACTAACAATTCGTTAAAATGTATGTTAGATTGAAAAAAAATTGCGGTGCAGCCTGCAGCATGTACCTATCGCACACAGCGAAGCACGACTCGTTCCTAACCGATAGGTAAAGCGCAGCGGTCACTAGGTACCATTGACTATAAATCCAGTAATCTTTGCTAGGTACCTACTATGATGGATGACCGCCACAAAAAATGGTACTTACAACTGAGCGCTATTGTGTTTCGCAGGGCACGTTAAGCCGTTCGGTCGCGGTTGTTGGCGTGAGATAAAGGTCGGTCAAAAGCATTTGTGCGACCTAAAAATTCTGACACTAGGGCTGACCACTTGCTTACACGACCGAAAAGAAGAAGAATGCTGTGATAATTAGCCTTTTTTTAACGATCAAACAGAGATCCTGGATCCCAATAAGGATTCCCTGTATATGTATAAGGACCCAGGAACTACGAGGACCATGGTCCCACAACACCCAGACACAGAACAAATTTTAATGCTGTGGTTATAGTAACCCAAGCCGAAGTATTACTTTTTTATTAATAGTATCGTATACCTACTTACCTGTTACTACAGCATTACACTATGCTACAGCCATGGATGAAATAATTGAGTATGATGATGAATTGAGTTTTGATTGACATGGAACTGAAGCCCAAAATGGCGGACATATTACATATGTGTGTCAGATGAAAGTATGGCGACCAGCCGCCTACGATGTGAGTGTGTGCGTGCCCCGCTTGTACGTACGAAGCGTTCCGGCTTCCTAAGGGTGTTTCAGTCTCGGATCAGACGGGATTCCCTCCTTCTTTTTTTATTAGCTTCATGGCTACAGCATTATAGTCCCTATATCTACATCTACCTACACATCGTAGGCCAATTAGGAATACGTAGTACCTAGATGAAATGAAATGAAATCTTTATTTGCTCGAATATAGGTTACATAGATCGTCACAAATTATTCACGTTTCTCTATACTCAACTTTTCAGTTATGCAAATATTTGGGATTTATCTACCTAATTACAATTTTCTAGATTTGTCAAATTCAATAATACCTAAGTATACCCACATTTAACACATTTAACTTTTTGTTATGATTTTAGCAGTAGTACCTAAATCTAAAATTTCATATAAGTATACATAAATTAATAACAATAGAAATACGTGGTAGATAACTTGAGGTCAAACAATAGAATAATTACAATTTACACATGAAAATTTAAATTTGAAATATTATGGCACAGATACAATATATTAATGTTAATGTTATATTTACAAATAAACAAGTAAAATAATAAGTCAATTTTTACATATGAATTTAAACTTAAAGTAGTAGATAATCTTACCTACTGATATTTTGTTCCATTTGTGCGTTAGACGGAAAAAAATGTAAGCAACATTGTGCGCGTACATTTTAGCGATAGCCCAGATAATAATACCTACCGGCGATAGTGATCAACGAGTCGACCATATACACAATGCATCTTTCCACCATTACACATGACTAAAGGTTAAGGTAATTATGATGTTGCAGGTCTAACTTATATGTCAGGCGTGATTTTTTTACGATTCTGGTTGAAAAGTAATTAAAAACAGTAAAGAATTATCCACGTCCGTGCCGTAAGCTAGTTATGTAAGTCAGTTTAATCAGTCTGTATTGCATGTGACCTACTGTAGCTACGACTTGCCCAATTTTGAATTAAGTCGCTTCTTTTGAAATAATATTAATTTAATTAATAGGTACTACTTAGTTAAATTTTATTAAAAGGTTTAGATGACTTACAAAGACCCCCTGTTTTTTAGGGGTGGGTTTAAATTCATTATAGGTTAAGTATCTTCTCTTAATTATTTCTTTATCATGATCAATTGATTACCTGTCAGCGTCAACACAAAACACTGATTTAGGCACATACCTATAATAAATAAATAAATAACGCCCAACGATCACATACATAGATCCTGGACCCTAACTATGTTTCCCTGTATCTAGGGACCCAGGAACTACGAGGGCCATGCTCCCACAACACCCAGGCACAGAACAAGTATTTGCGCTTTTTTTTCGGGCACAAATACTTGTCATGTCGCGGGAATCGAACCCGCTACCTCCGGGTTACGAGCCGACCTGCTCAACCACCAGGGAGGCTGTCAATGTACGTAGGCTTTAGGTATGTACTCTGTGATATGACCACCAATTGTGTTTTCTCTTATCTGGATAGGTACAACCTTTTCTATGAGAAGTGTAACCTAATACCTATAGACATTTAAAGATGATATACTGCTATATACTGCTTGTAATCTGTTTGTGTGTATATTGTTTTGTAATGTCATGTAGGTAGTGTAATGTTGGATGTTACTGTCACGAATAAATGTATTTTCTTTCTTTCTTTAAATAGATGATACCTATTATCTCACCTTACTCATCAAAGCTATATCAATTCTCTTATGATAAGCTCCCAAATAAACATAGGTAGGTAGGTACAAAGATAATGCTATTTTCGCAATGGATCTATATAAATAAAAGACTTTGTCCTGACAGACAGACAACGTAGACACAAACTATTAGACCAGCGGGGTTATTACGTAACTTTTGCAACCGGCGTAAACGCAATCATTGCTGTCACACATGACTTTGGCAGCGAAGTGACGTTTGACAGCCATCGATGAACTAAAAAGTTCACTCTTTTGTTTCCATCTATTGCCGTTCTGTTGCTAGTGGCGCTAGTGTCTAAGGCCAAATTGTATTCAAGCAACTGGCGCGCGGCGGCCATCTTGCGACCGATTGCTAAGTGTTCGATGTCGCATTGCTAACTACTGTTGCTTTGCTATTGCTGTTGCAATTTTTACGTAATACAATTGCCGTATCGTATTACAGAATAATACCTACTCAGTTGTGATTTTGTTAACTAATTAATCATTTGGTGAATGAAATCTTATCTGTAGCACCAATTTATAGCTGAGCGCGGTAGTTCTGTTATACCATGGTTATACCCTAAAGGCCTTATTAATAAACGTGGAGTAGAGTTTTGGCGGGAACGCGGAAAAGTTCACGTCGTTGCATTGTATTATTTCTCAAAACTTGTGCTTTTTCCAGTGTTAATGTTTAAAATTGGTGGCGTTTTACGCATTAAGTGCTGAATTACTAGCATGAGTGAGGGCAAGTGGTATTATGTGGTGACACGTGAGTTTTCGTGTTGCTTCATTGAAAATTCCATAGAAGCTTCTAGTAAAGTTGCCACCACTTTACTGGAGCATAACTAAGACTGGACTAGAACTAAGACTTGACTTTACGTGATAGATTCTTTAACGATGAAAAATTACAATTCTTGACACTGGCTAAATACACTATGTGTGGAGCCAAAATATAAGAAAAAAAAAACGTGGAGTAGCTTTGGATTAGTACTCCATTCTTTTTTGTCCTTTGAATATCAAACTTTACCGAAAAAGACAAAAGATGGTCCAAAGCTACCACGTTTATTAACAAGGCCGTAAGGGGTTCAATTAGTAATAAATAAGCAATTGTATGAAGTAACGCGGGCAAAACCACGGGCTGCACCCAGTTTAGGTTAGGTATAAGGTAGGTTAGGCTGCGCCCATTTTCGGTGTCGGCGAAAGGTTGGAGGAAATCCTGAATAGGTATGTTACATATTCAGGCTTTATTATTTATTATTTTTTTATTGCAGTAAGTATTCCCTGCTCAGCGTAATCTACAGAGGAAGGAAAAATTCGGACATGAGACCACTTGTCACGGTAGCTTAAGGTGACGGGTAAAGCAAACAAGGTGTTCTTTGGAAAGTTTCCTGACGAAATTGGAGCATGTTGAGCTTTGAATTTAATATATCATGTAATTCGTTTCAATAAATTGTTTGTGATGAAGGCAAATACAAGATAAATAAATTCAGTTCTATAGAAAAAAATTGCAAACATACCTCAAAAAAATTTGGTTATTCCTATTTTATACAGTTTCTATCGAACATATTTTTACAAAAAAAATAATAGTGTATCCCTAACAAACATTTACTTAATGTGATGAATTAATATTTTTTAAAAATACAATACGGACATAGATATTAATTAAAAACCTCCAAAATCAGTCATTTCGTGCGTTGCCTTGTCGTAAGCGCCACGCGGAAGTTCAGACTGAATTGATATTTAAGTCTATGACGTTAAGGTCGATGTTTCGATGAACGAATTTCGACCTGCTCATCTGGGTCTACCCGTCGTCTTAAGTAAAGGATATCGCGGCTTGAGTGATGTGCGAGTTCAATTCTCGCATCCATCCATCCCTCGTGATTCAGGATTTTCCATTTTCTTGTCTCTTATTTTCCAATTTTTTAGTACCTAATACCTTAGTAATCATGTTGTTCAAAATTTATTAATATATTAAATCCTTAATTTTACATAAATATAAGTAGTACCTACTTAGATAATTTCTTAAATATTATTTTATTATTCTTAAATTTCCGAACAAGTAACCAGACCAAGCCTTTGAAAACGTCTTCAAGTGTCATATTATTATGTTAAGGCCCTGACAGGACCCAGTGCGAGCACGTTTATTATTACAGCAGACAAACTTGAAACTTATTTTGTATCTGATAGGATCGCTTTATGCATAGCAAAAATATGCCGATTACGTTGCGTTGCACTTCGAATTTTCCATTTTTCGGTACTAATAATTAGTTATAAAAGAAATGCTTATTGTTATAAAAAAAAAATAAGCTTATAGACGGATGCATTGAAACATAGCTTATCACTATGATTTATTTCAATGGGGTGTCTTATTATAATGTAACATTTTAGGTAGTTTCAATGATTTTTTAGAGGTCACTTCACGATTTTTTTCTATCGAGAAAACTTTTCGTAAACGTGTTTCGGTTTCGGCAGATGGAAAGAAGATATGACCAGTATTAACGTGCATTTTTTTCAATCCTGTAAATGGTATACGTTTTGAGATAATCACGTTTAAAATAGTCTATTTGGGAGCATTCAGCGCCTTAATCCAACCGACAACAACACAATAGGTAAGTATTACCAATCCAAATTAGGTATAACGGAATCCATTCATACCAATACATTTAGGTAACATAACATAAACATATTGGATTTAGTATATCATCCCTCATCATTAACAGCCTGAAGATATCCATTGCTGAACATAAATCCCTTGAGAGCACTACTTTGAGCGGCTGCTCGACGCCTGCATTCATCGGCTCCACGTGGTTTAACCGTCGGTCCACCTAGAGGACGAACAGACCACGAACAGAAAGACGCAGCGTGGGTTGCCACTCGAGGACCTTTCTTCTAATCGGTTGTCAGTTCTACGAGCGATGTGAGCTTATGCACTTTACTTAGATTATATTGAGCTGGCAGTTGATAGTTATACTTAAGTATACCTACTATTTATTATCACTGTTGAGATAGTGGTTATTCAAAGATCTTCGGATTAGTGAGATCATGTGGGATCTAGGGTTATGCACGTCCTATCTGCTAACATTTTGTCAGAGTCAAGTACAATGCCAATTTATTATCTAGTGAGGTAGGTACCTACTTATCTACCGAAGTACCGACAAAGACTTGTGATGATTAAAACTTACCTACGTAACAAAACCGCACGCGGGCACAAAAAATTGGGTATTTTAAGTAATAAGTCTAAACACCAGGTCAGCACCTTAATTCCAGGATGACTCGGGACCACAGATTAAAGAATGACTATAAATTATGACATTACACAACGCAACATTAATTTGACAATTTTTCTATTCATTTAGTTAGGTCAACGTCTCAGTAAGTTGAAATTGCAAAGGACAGGTCACATCGCTCGTGGAACTGACAACCGATGGGGAAGAAGGGTTCTCGAGTGGCGACCACGAACCGGAAGACGCAGCGTAATAGACTCCCCACTATAAGTGGACCTATACGGTCAACATGCACTGTTGTGGGAAGCCGATGGATGCAGGAAGCAAGCAGCTACTCAAAGTAACGCTCTATGGGGGAGTCCTATGTTCAGTAGCGGACGTCTTCAGGCTGTTGATGATGATGATGATGATGGTTATGATGATGACGTCACATCAAGAAATAAAGGAAAATAGTTATTAGGTATGTTGATGGTATCGATAATAATGATAGAAATAACGATGATTATGTTGATGTTGAAAATAATGATGGTGACGATAATGATAATAGGTAAATGCGAACTTACATCAGCGCAGCTTTCTTCACGATCTCCGTTGCCTCTTCCACTCTGCCCACTGAGACCAGCCACCTCGGAGACTCGGTCACCACGAAGAAGTAGCCCAGGTAGATGAGAGGAGGAACTGCCATCGCCAGGCTGTACTGGTCCCAGCTGCGGTAGAAGTAGGCGAACAGCGGGACTGTCATGTGACCTGAAAGGTGTACCGTGAACCGTGTAAGTATAACAGAAATATCCGATTGGTCCTCGTAGTTCCATGGCCTAGTTCCCTAAAAATAACAACCCACCTGATCCATGGAACTTAAATAAATGCCATACTTAAAATAATTATGATAAAACTAGTTGGGCCAGCCAAAAAAGCAACCATCAAAAATCGCGAAACATTGGGGATGATTCGGATAACGGATTAGTATTAAATGTCTGTGTTCGGATGTCCCAAAAAATGCGCTACCTCTTATCTGGACTCCTGGTGCAAACTATTTAGTTCCTTAGTACAAGACCGTCATAGCCTTCTAACAACGGTAGCATATTTGTAGTTAAACTTAATTGTACTTATTGATATAGGTTCATCCATCAACTAAGTATTACTGCCCGCAGATACCTACATTTCCTAACTCTGAAATCTGCTACGAGCGCATCGAATGGGTATTATTTTGATGTACGAGCGCTACATCATCTCGTGTAGGTAGATAGGTACAAGTTGTACCTAAATCATCCCCAACACACAACTAATTAAAAGACAACGGTTCCTCACCAATAATAAAAGGTATCTGGAACAAGCAGCCCACGACTCCTCGGTACTTGGCTCCAACGGTCTCCATCACGATGACGAAGGAGACGACCATGGTGCCAGCGGTGGCTACTCCGAGGAAGAACTTCAAGGTGGTGAAGACAGCGTAGCTTGGAGAGAAAGGGACGGCGAAACCGAAGATGATAATGGTGGTGATGGAGAGCAGGAAGGTGTTCTTGCGGCCATACCTGTGAATGATGATGGAGGAAATAAAAAAGCTGTTAAAAATGTCCTGCGTAAAAAAATATTAAGAAATTACGACGCTTATGTCTGAAATACAAAATCAGCAAGTTGAAATTGTAATGAACACGCCAGATCGCTATCAGAAGCGACAATCGTCGTGGAAAAAAGGTTTACTTTTGGCCCATACTAGGTGGACCGACGACTTGGTCAGAATTGCGTGAAGCCGTTAAATGCAAGAGACAAGGAAGCAACCGCTCAAAATGATACTCTATCGGGAAGAGAGTTATGTTCCGCAGTTGACGTCTTTAGGCTGAATCGAAGGCAGGGACAAGATACCTATGTATGGTTGTATTGGGAACTCAGCTGCCGAAATGGCGCAGAACATGTAGGTAATCATAGCGCAGAACCATACTATTATAAAGTATGCAAGTATGAGTTTCAAACTCATAAAACTGAGCGCTACCGTGCTTTGGAGGGTATGTTAAGCCGTCGGTCCCGGCTGTTGTAAGACAAAAGTCGTTAAGCCAAGTCAGAAGCCTTCGGGCGGCTTAACAATTCTGACACCAGGGCTGACTACTTGCCTACACGAGAAGAAGAACTCATAAAACATAGTAGGTACTAAGATATGGAATTCTAATAAAATGAACGTCCGATTTTGCTACAATTATAATTCATCATCTTCATCATCATCAACAGCCTGAAGACGTCCACTGTTGAACATAGGCCTCCCCCAGGGAACGCCACTTAGAGCGGCTGCTCGCCTCCTGCATCCATCGGCTCCCCGCGGCTTTCACCAGGTCGTCGGTCCACCTTGCGGGGGGCCGGCCTACGCTGCGTCTTCCAGTTCGTGGTCGCCACTCGAGAACCTTTCTTCCCCATCGGTTGTCAGACAATTACAATTATAATTACTCAGGTAAAATGCAACAATGTTATAGGTAATAATTTTCGTCGAGTACCTACACATTTCTGCACCGCAAGTGTAATTATTTCATAACAGTTTTATGAAAGTAAACCTGCCTAATGTTGGCCTGTGAGCAGCCTCCATCTACGATTTTTCCGAGCAGGGGCAAAACATGTCGTTGGCGCCTCTCACTTCTTTGTTAGATTTACGAGATAAACTTAGAATGTATAATAAATTATATTAAAAACTTTACCTACTTACTCCAGTTTGTTAGGTATAACTGCTTTGCCAAGTTCTGCCGCCAAGATCAGTAGCAAGCATAAGTACCTACCTATAAGCACAGATCCTATAAAAACTTTTTTATAGGAACTATGCCTATAAGTAATATTTTTACTACCGTTTTAGAAATAGGTACAGTGGAGGTGGAGTTCTAAGCTGACAAACATAAAAAAAACTAAATAGACAACCTCCTGCGTTTGGAAATCGGTTGAATATTGAAATTACCACTAAAACAATCAGTAAGAACCTTTGCAATTTTCACTCTTAAAAAAAATAAATTGCTATAATATCTTTCCATCAAGATCACTTATACCGATGCAGGTTTCTCACGCAAGCGGGCGCGGTGTAATATAGATTTACATCACCTCTATTTATGAAACACGGTTCGGTTACAAAATAAAAATTGCCTAAACAACTATTTAATCCTTTTAAAGATATAAAGATATTAAATTAATATAGTCCTTGAAATTTTAGCAACCACCGGAATTCGAACCCACGCACTCCAACTCACCTCCCACCCCCACCTAATCTGGTGAGTTGGAGGGCGCGGGTTCAAATCCCGCTGGTAGCTAAAATTTTGAGGATTATAATATCTTTACAGATATAGGTTTACACTTTAAAATCATTTCCATAATCTTTTTAGTTGAATATTTTAGATCAGAAGAAAATTAGGTTACCACTTTTACCTACATGGTTTCAGGGAACTGTGGGTTAAAGTCATTAGGTATTATTTGTATAGGGAATCTAGTAGAAAATATTTCACATCAAATGCATAAATTCAGTATGAACATATCTAAATTACTTAATAAATAAAAAATAAATATTTGGGGACAAATGGACAATTCACACATAGGTAATGCCTACGTTACGCGCGCGCGTGCGTTTCGTTGCGTTACGTTGCGTTGCGGTTACGTTATTACTGCATTAATCAAGCCTATTTTATTGAAGTAGAGACGAGATTACCTAACTTGTAGTATTTATAGATAATATGCGCAACTCCTCTTATTTACATAACTACATTATGAATGTCGGACGCGACCAACACTATAACCCTGTTCATAAATCTTAGATATTTCATGTAAACAAAGGGGATAACAGTGCACAAAATATCTTTTATATTGGTAGTTTACTATATTAGACGAAAACAATATTCAATTATTTTTTCCTGGTAGTAAACTGATCAAATATAAAATAAACTTCATTTTGTATTATTCATTTTGACGAAATATCTGTTCTATAAAAATTTATGATAAAATCAACAATTTTTGGTAGAAAATATTTTATTAGACTGGTAATACTGTAGAGGTTCTAAACATTTTCAAGAGGACATAGTCTGCTGCCATCAGATCCCGTTTCATTCGTTTTTGTTTTCTCGAATGCAAATGGTCTTATTCCGGCGTTTGTGCAATTTTATTGTGATTTTTTTCTGTCTTTTGGTAAGTTTGATTAAAATAATCCGGAAATTCGTTCGCAAAATGGATCCTTAGCTGGGTCTGTCGATTTCAAGGACCTTGTCAAGAACAGAAAATCTATCGCCAGTCAAAAACCCGCCCCGGAAAATCTTTGAATGTCACGGAAAACTCGTGGTGATGAATGTGTACAACTGTTTGTACACTTCTTGTTTAAGTCTGTACTTAAACAAGAAGTAGCCTGCGAGCGAATGTTGATCACTAACAGACTATACAAACAAAACAGCTGAATTGTTAAGAATCAAAATAAACAAAAAATATTTTTCCTAAGGAAACTTTACAGTAAACTTTACATGGCATTTCTCCAATGAAAAACTATTAATTTAGTAAAGTCATAGAAGAAACGTTGTCTACCTTGAGGTGTAGATTTACCCCCTTTCGGGATAACATACCAATTCAAGGTCACCTTGTATAGATAACACGGGTAAATTATAGGTGTAGGTACCTATAACCTACTTACCAATCAGTAAAACCAACTGCCTTGCATATAAATAGGTGGGTGAAGCACTATATTTGTTTAAATGTTGACTTTTACTTCATGCACAAAACGTTTATAAAGAGTGACTTCATCATCAACAGCCTGAAGACGTCAATTGAACATAGGTCTCCCCCAGAGTGCCACTTTTAGCGGCTGCTCACCTCCTGCATCCGTCGGCTCCACGCTGTTTTTACCAGATCATCAATCCACCTAGTGGGGGGCCGGGCTGCATCTTCGTGGTTTTATGAAAATAATCTTACCTATCAGAAAGGAATCCAAAAATTATGCTTCCAATCAGCACACCCAGCTGCAGAACCATTTGCGTGAAGCTGGCCAGCCACTTCCTCTCGCAGACCAGGCCCCACTCCGAAATGATGGTGTTCTCAAACGGGGTTACATCATAATCATACTTCTGGCAATCACTATAGCACGTATTATTTAAAATTTCGACGTAGGAAGTATTTAACCCATCACCAGCTGCAAAATCTGAGGTCATGTTCGAACACCAGAAGGTCAGGTTTGGAGTGAGGAATAATATGGCCATCTGCACCCATCCTGAGGAGAGCTTCACCAGCGATATGGTGGCGTAGACGAGGAGCTGCCAGCGGCCTATGTGGCCGAGGAGGCGGTCGAAAGGATCATCCGCTGGAGTAGCGCTGCCAATTTTAGCTATTTGCACCATCTTGGTTTAGTGATTTGATTATAAGCCAGGTTTAAAGTATATTTTCGAGAGATTTGTTTTTAAAATAACAATAGTTTTTAATTGAATCGAAGTCAAGTTTATAATTTTCAATTCCTAAAATGAATATTCACTACCCAATATTTACGACACTTCCAAAGATTTAAACTTGCAAAATTCTTCTCAGGACCAGCAACCAGAACTTGACACTAATAATTTTATAGCCATCTGAATTAATGTCACAAACACTCGCAACTTTTGGAAATAATTTTATAAAACAACTTTCATTCAGTCAATGTAAAGTAACGGAATACTCGCGAATTCATTAAAACTCCAAACTTGATTTATTGAGAGATAAAATATTGTTTTGGATTAAAAATAAACTGGTTTTAAAACACGTCCTAGCGTCGAAGCCTTCTTTATCGCTCTGCCTCCAGCCTCCGTATCTGCGAACAGAAGATATTTTAATTTTATTTACATTGGTCCAGCGATACGTTCCAGTAGCTATGTATGCTATTGCACCTACTGTCATTATCTATTTTGTGGTTATTTTACATAAGCGTCGACAGTTTCTGCGTCAGAATTTTTCAATTAAGTATAAAATTGCGTCCTTTAAGTATGTCTTATTTTTAATGTGTAATATTTATATTACTCGTATAATGATAAAAGTAGGCATAGATCCCTATTTGTTCTGTACGTTATTATAATAAGACATCCTATAGGTAATAAAAAATATGTTTTAGGATTAGGTATACTTATTGTTGAATATTGATTTGAAATTTGCACCCAGATTTTTAAACTAATCCGAATACGTGTTCTGGAGAAAACTGCTGACTAGACCGCAATACACAATAATAGGTACCTATGCCTTTATCATTAGTTAGAGGTACCTATACTGTCTGTCGTACTCGACCAATGTCATCGAAGCATAGGTATGAAACTCAATCATTATAATGGCTTTGTTCCATTAAAATCGTCGTTGGTACAGAATAAATAACAGTACGTAACATTAGTTAATTTTAAGTTTACTTATTGGTAAAAGAGAAAGTTAGCATGACAATAATATTTTTTTTAAATAGACGTAGGCCTCATGCTTTGTATATTATCTAATAGAGTACTTACCTACCTACTACTTATTTGCACATATAGGTATACCTATTTTACAACAAATTCTTATAAAATACCATATGTTATAAATAATTTATTCTGTAGGAACCATGTTCTATTCTATGGTGTCCTCTGTGTTCAGTAGGCCTAGCACGAATATTTACGCGCGCGTAAGTGTAACGTTAACGTACGCCAGTTGTATGGTATTTGATCAGCGCCCCATACAACTGCCTTCACGTTAACGTTACACTTACGCGCGCGTAAATATTCGTGGTATTCCTACTGGGCCCGAAGTCTACTATTTTGCGTCATGTGTAAAAATGTGCCATAATGGTTCATAATGTACCATAATGAGAGATTTTGACACTAACGTTAGTCTACAAACCATAAGTAGACTACCCTTAGTGTCAAAATCTGTCATTATGGCACCATTCATGAACCATTATGACACAATTGAAATAGCAGACTTCAGGCCCTGTTCTGCGTTGTGTTGTGTGTTCTATTTCTTTTTTCATAATAAGTAATTGTGTGTTGATGTTGTTTATTGTTACTGTGTACTTACAATTGGTGCAATTAAAGCGTTTCTTTCTTTCTTTATATTCTATGAATTCATAGCTTTTAATTGGTGACAACCGCAGGTTGTACTTATTACAAATCTAGGGGATTTGTGAAATGTCCACACATATTTATTTATTTATTTATTAATGTTTTTTGTCTTATATGCCTTAAAATTAGCATAAAAATTAAGTGACAACTAACTGAGATAAACCTTACTTTTGAATTATTTTCCATCACTAAAGCCGGCGCCACACTTTTCACTTGCACTTCTAAATAGCTCAATTTAAAAGCACTAGATGACACTTTATAGACGGAAGTCAGATAATTTTCTTATTACTTATAAGTTGAAGTTCAAGTTAGGCTGTGGGACGACTAAAGCAACCTTTCCCTATATATATAGGTCGTGGTCATGCATTTTACGAAATCGCGTGACTGTAAACTAATAATATTTATTATCTTATCTATTATGTAGTTTATGATCTGCATTTTGCATTTGTGACTTACTATAAAATTAATCCATGTCTGCCCACGCACGGAATTTTATCAAAATATAATTTGGACAATAAACCGAGTTTATTATTAGTTTTATATTATGTACCTATAAATAATTATTATTAAAAATAAATACTTAGATTTTTTTAAAAAAAATTCTGATAAACTATGATTTTGGTCTATCGCCCTTTTCCGGCTTGACATCGACTTCTTGGACAGCATGTACTTATATGGAAGGATGGAAGGGGATGCTGTTGGCCCAGCTGTGGGATAAAACTGGATAAATATTAATAACACTTCATCATTAACAGCCTGAACGCGTCCATCGCTGGACGCAGGCCTCCCTAACAGAGCGAACATATTTCTTCTCCATCGGTTGTCAGTTCTACGAGCGATGTGACCTGCCTGCTCACTGGTGTATCTACTTACTATAACCTTTGACGAGGGAAGTAAGAGGACGTGGCATAAAGCTAACTACACAGAATATGTTATAGTTATGAAGTCAACTTCATTAAAGAATGAACAAAAATAGTCGCATTTCATTTTAGCAAATACCATTTTGAACGTTCTAAAAAATGACAAGTATACCGTTTCAACTTTCATTTTTTATAATAATTTGTTGCTAACGTCACTTGAGACCGCCCTGCGGCAAAAAACCCGCCATGTTCTTGTGGTATTTTGAGCTAGTACGTCAGTCGTCAACTAGCGTCAACTGTCAAACGCAGTAACCAATGGGGCGGAGTGGGGCGGAGTCGGCACCATTTGTGGTAAAAAAGTGCCGCACGTCACGTGACCATGTTTCACATCCTCTTACATCCCCCATCAAAGACTATAACCTACCTTTTCTCAAACATGCTTGGAAGAGCTGCGGCGAGGTGAACCTCCTCGCTGCAGTACTAACCTACGTGCTTGCCATCGCCTAGGAAATATAACTGACAGCAGTTGTCTAGTGTGTGTCAGTTAGTAGTTGGTGAAAATCGATACGGCAAATTTTGTACTTGTAGGGACACACGTGTTTACATTATTGACGACGCCGGCGCCGACCTATTTAAAGGGGAGGGATCAGAATAATAGGGCAGTCGGAGTTCTAATTTATCTGTGAAAGTAGTTTCAGTTCTCAGGCATTCGCGGGAGTTGAATTCGATAGTTCCTCCATATACTTGCCTTTGAGACGCGTGTCCGCACATACCCCGGGTTGATTTATTTTATTTTTGATTGTGTTCAGTTTGTTGGACAATATACTTAGTGAAAAGTAATGACATTTTTATTTATTCCAATTTCCGGTAGGCTAGGTAAAGATTAGAATACGCAGACAAGTGATGACTTTTATATATATTCGATATGCGTGAAATACTTTTTATTATTAATGTTTTAATTTGTATATAGTTCTATTTCACAGTCGACACAGTATTTTTTCTCCTCTCACCATATCATATCAGATAGCCCCCACAGAGCATTATTTTGACAACCTTCTTTGAGATAAATCGACATTGCTGTACTGGCGGCAAAGTCGCTGTTTCCTCGTGGACCTACTATTTTGTCCTACCAGTAGGTCCACGAGGACATACATGTCCTCGTGGACCTACTAACTTTTGTGAACACCCTGCGAGAAAAACAAATGCTAACTATTAGAAAAAAATACAGAATATAGTGAGCTTGAAGGAATTAGACAGCACTGCTTATTTAAATTATATATTAATATAAAAAAAATATATTACTAAAAAAAATGCTCGTAGCTGTAAAGTTGGCGCCTAAAATAAAACAGCACAGCAATCTGCTGTTTTATCTTTGGTAGCTTGTCATTTTTGACAGCTGATGTCATTTTTGACAGATGATGTCATTTTTGACAACTGATGTCATTTTTGACAGCGGATGTCAATTTTGACAGTGGATATAATTATTGATAGCGGATGTCAATTTTGACAGTAGATATAATTATTGACAGCGGAATCAGCAGATGTCATTTTTGACAGCGGATATCAATTATGACAGCGGATCTCAATTTTGACAGCGGATCTCAATTTTGACAGTGGATGTCATTTTTAACAACAGATGTTAATTTTGACAGTGGTTGTCATTTTTAACAACGGATATAATCATTGACAGCGGAATCAGTGTCATTTATGACAGCGGATGTCAATTTTGACAGCGAATGTCGTTTTTGACAGTTGTTGTCACTTTGACGGCTGCCGTTGTTTACTTATCTCTTACCGTTTTCCATTTATAGGTAAGCGTTTCAATTTTGTATGGCAACCCTATTTTTTGTGTTTCTCTGGAACATCCCAAGATCTACTCCAATTTCAGATAAAACGGGACCCCCATATCTCTTGTCATTTTGGAGATCCGTTGAGCTGTTCCATTTCGGAGACGACTTTCTTGTAATGTCAGATTTGCCCGCATAACGTATCCCTATATAGCTCTATACTCACTATTGAGTTTTGACGCACCACTTCTCAGAGCTGAGCTGAGATCAACTCTGTCAACATCAACACAACAAACAAACAACAATCATCATCTTTTACTTTTCTGACGATTCCACAAAATGATTAAGCCAACACGCAAAAAGTTTTTATAAGTATCTACAGGAGGATTGAAAAATCACTTTCTTAAAATATGACGTCACAGTAGGACCACGAGGACATGTATATCCTCGTGGTCCTACTAGTAGAACAAAATAGTAGGTCCACGAGGAAACACCGGGCAAAGTTTGTATGAAAATCCATACTTATCTGTCGTGGTTTAGCGGCCAGATAAATTACATAGTAAATTCATATCTGTCATGCTGGTTTCCAAAGAAGAAGCTCATGTCATGGAATCGATTTTTAAAGTATAAACGTATAAACCTAATATTGTTTTAAAATTTTATCAACCATCGGGATTTGAACCCGCGCCCCCCTACTCACAAGGTAGTACACACTATCAACTAGGCTATGGTCACACGACCGTTTGTGGCGAAAATCTTCAGTATTATGTGAAACACATAGTCCTAAAGATTTTCGCAACTAGTTCTCGTGTGAACATAGTCCAGTTGATAGAGCGTCCAATCCTGTGTGTAGGAAGCCGCGGGTTCAAATCCCGATGGTTGATAAAAATAAAAGAAAAAATATTTTTGAATTAATGTTCTGCATAGATTTAATTTGCGCGCATTATTTGAGAAAAGTACTATGCAAGCCTTGGCCACAACTAGGCATTGATGGACATGTGTGCCTCGGCCCACATTTACAGGCATCAATACCTCTGTTGCTTTGCTGGCTGCTGCAGTAATATACTATAGCGTCTACAGAATAAACAACACTAAAACAAGCGATAGATAAAACGTTACCCGTTTCATAGAAAACTTAGCCACCTTAGTTCATTTTAGACCCATAACCTTGTTTAGGCCGAGAACCCCAAAATGGCCTAAAATAAAGGTCAAAATGCTCTCTCACGCTAGGATTGGAACTGCGACCTCCGCCAGCCACGGCAAATATAAACAAATGTTACGGTCTATATTTTAGTAAAAGATGCTCGTCATTTTGTGAACCCGAAAGCATTGTTTAACATGTATATTACCTATAGGTGTATTATAGTACTAATCTTTAGGCTTCCAATTGGTTAACATGCTAAAATATCGAATTGATTGATTATATCATAGTTACAACACATAATATACCTATTGACCGTTGACTTAAAAATACCAGACACAAAAATACTGCTAAGTTTTTTATAGAACCTAAGTAGGTATATATCCAATTGCACTTACCACATTTAGTTATATTGGTATAATCACTTTATCCACTAAACTTATCATAAATATACAATAAAATCAATAAAACTCCATAGATTAAAAAAATAGGTGTGCACCCTAATTTCCGCTCATAGTAATACTGAGCGCTGAGAGGATAATAATAAGGCACGCGGTGTAGCGGTGAGTATATAAAAGTCGGGCGCTTCGCGAATAAACCAGTTTTAAAGTTCATCCAGATAATAGTCCAAAAAACTATGAGGTATTTAGGAGCAAAAAACCGGATCTGCAAATTTAATATTCGTGTAGGCATGTTGTTATTTTTTATAGTAACTAATTAATTTTTTCAACGTGCCTATTGTATCTTTTGTTTTGTTTTGTTTAGGCATGTCTATGCATTCCAATTACGTAGTCGTGCCTATTATGTAGGTATTTATGTACTTCATAATTTGATTATTGAATAGTCAAAGATATAAAAATGAATAATAAATCGTGGAGTGGATTGGCGATGGTTTGATGAACATAGGTGTTTGTTTTGTATCTGGGTGTTTAGTATTACCTTTTGATTCACATAATACAAGCTTTGCTTAGTTTGCTGGATGGCCCCAAACTAAGCAAAGCTTGCTGGATGGTTAATAACTTTTGACCTGTGTGCTTTTGTGAATTCTCAACTTACTATTTGTCCCTTATTTTTTACCTACTAATTAGTTGTGTAATCTAAGCTACTTATATACCTAATATTCACGAACCCAGACAAAGTTGCAATCTCAAAGATTACGAGAGACTGTGAATGGTCAAAGGTAGCAGAGTTTATACACCTATTATATACGAATTACCATGATCGCAGTTAATTATGCAATATCTAGAAACGTATTATCTACGTCAGTACAAGAAATTGTGTATTACCATTACCACATACGTCTAATAGGCACTAGAGTATTAGAAGTCTGTGTGTATTACATACGTAGAGGGAAAGAAAGAGCTAGCTAGTTCTTAGATATTAGTGTCGTCTCTGTCCCACGGAGTACTAAACATCGCATTACTTAGTGACAAAGACTGTGCTTGTGCATCTGACACTAACCAGCTATCTCCCTCTAAGTGATGAGATGACGCTCTACAAAGCGACACTAGCCAACTATCTCCCTCTAAGTGATGAGATGACGCTCTACAAAGCGACACTAGCCAACTATCTCCCTCTAATTGATGAGATGACGCTCTACCAAGCGACACTAGCCGGCTATCTGAGTGACGCGATGACGCTACAAAGTCAACACTAGCCGTTTATAGAAATAAAATAATAACTAGTTTCTAATAGATAGAAGAAATGTTTCTTAGGATTTATTTAAATAAACCAGTTTCAGAATATGCTAGCGACATCAATGACAATGTATCGTCTTGAGTCCATCTTGAGGTTTTTGTATCTTCCTGCTTACGTCTCTACATATTTAATCACTACATTTATTTTCCAAGACTTTCCTGTAATGTACCACTGCCTACATACATAGGTAGGTAGTAAGTAGGTAGTATAGGTAGACCGACGATCTGGTGAAAACCGCGGACCCGATGGATGCAAGGCGGCGAGCAGTCGCTCTAAGTGACATTTTTGAGGAGGCCTATATTCAGCAGTGGATGTCATCAGGCAATTGATGATGATGATGATGATGATGATGATGATGTATGTACTGCGATCACCAAAACGCCTGCTTAAGCATGGTGATTATGAACCCCGCCTTCTAATTGAGTTGAGAAGCTTTACCTACTATGTTCAGCAGTGGACGTTGTCACGTTACATCCGTTCCTTTCGTGAAAAAGGTAGAATGGAACGCTACAAGTTAATGAGCAGCTCCTCCCCTACCTAAACAGTGCCTAGGTTGACAGGATCCTAAGAGCTGAAGAGAAAAAAAGGAATTGGTAACAGATATTTATTTTCGTAAATTTTACAAGCTTTGTAGAAAGCAAAAAAAAGAGTCTCTAGATGATGCGGAAGAACGCGAAATTTAAGTTGTTTACGGCCTACAAGTTATCACGGTAGAATTAGAATGTTATTGGATCCAAACAAGGCCCACTTCCGGGTCTTCAGATAAACAAAGCCCGCTTCCGGTCTTTAACGAGGCCCACTTCCGGGTCTTCAAACAAACAAGGCCCACTTCCAGGTCTTTATTCAAACAAGGCCCACTGTCGTTATAGAGACTGAGGAATTCGTTGCCTTTAGTTTGTCCGACTTCCAGAGTTCAGCGGCTAGCTCATTCAGTTATTAGCTTCTGGATCCAGAAGAAGATTCTCGTCCTTCCACCGTCGATGAAGTATTATTACGCAGCTCAGATTCAAGATGCAGCAGCAGGAGACACGCAGGTATTAGTCGTCAAAGCTTTGACGGACGACGGGCCGGAACATGGTGATGAAGTTATATTGCCACTCAATGTTTGAAAAAGGCAAGCCGGTCGTCTCACTGGTTGACGCTCGGCGATAGATTCGTCGTGGTAGATACGGCGGCCGACGGTGACAACAGATGTAGTTTCGGCGATCAGCTCTCGGCGATAGATTCGTCGTAGTTTCGCGACTGGCTGTAGCGGATGTAGCTCGGCGATCGGCGATTTGACAATGGATATGTCGTGGCGCAGCGATTGACGTAGATGGAGATTCACTTCACAATTTTGGTGTTGGATAGCCAAAGATGGTTTTTGAAGGCGTTCTTGAGTTCCCGGGCCTTGCCTGGCCCGGGAATGGCCTTATATCAATTTAGTGTTCCTCGTTCGAGGAGTAAATTGAGACTGCCATTCCATAGCGACAGCTTTTCTAAAGAAACCTCGCTAGCATTCCAAGGTTCTAGATTTTTGCAGTTTTCAAAATTTTGAATACAGAATAGTAAAAAAAATAAATCTAGAGTCAAAATACATACAATCATGGCCAAACTATAAAATACCTCACTGAAATTGACAGTAGAAAAAGAAAAATATGAATTTGAAGAGAAACTAAATTCGAAACAAAAAAACAGTTTCAAAACAACTGCCATCCGAGCAGTCGTGTCTAGAAATCGGGCCCGTGACCCGCGCGCAAAATCGATAAAGTGATGTAAAATTTTGAGAAAATCAAGTTTTCTTGTGCTTAAATTACTGTGAAAAGGACTGTCAAGTGCTGTGATGTGAAAGTTGTGAATGAATAATAGAAACCAGGTAATATATTATGATATATACATACATGTAGCATTACATATTTCCCCCACGACCCCAGAAAATTTTCAACTCCATTGAAAATTTTGAAGGTTAGGAATAAAACCTTGCTCTTTCATACTTAAATCTTGCACTTCTTCTTTTACTTGCTCACAAACATACTTAGGGGATATGGTTCACATATTTGATGACGCATACTCCACAAGGAACTATTCATTATACATAACGAAGGCTTATTTTTTTTAATTAGGTGTCGTTATCCGCACCTTTTTGAAAACCCGAGTAAAGATAATAAGTATTTACAATTAAGAAAATGTACAACACAAAGGCTTATTTAACGAGTTGTGTACCGCTCTTTAAGAATATTACACACACCCTTGGGTATTGAAGACGTCAAGGAAATTAATATTCAAGAACCTTGTATTTAAGAAATTGCAAGGAAATTAAGATTAGAGTAACAACATGTGCAACTAAGAAAGTATAAAAAAAAATGAGTAAACACAATGGCTTCTTACCCACACGATTCGTGTTAAAGGATAAAACAAAAAGAGTGAAAAAAAATAACGTTTGTAAAATGGATTTAAAAAAAATAAGCCGAAAGGGTCTAGTTTCCTTGTACAATACAAAAATAATATACGCTAAAGCTATTTACAGAATAAGTATACAATTTAGAGAAAAAAACAGAATACAACCGCTACACTATTTACACTTTAAAATCTTTTACATGCCACTTTCCTCTTAAGCCGTTAGGATCCTCTAAAATAAAAACGAGAGGTGAGAGCTTCTCAACAACTGTGCATTTGACATATTTGGGAGCCAACTTTGAACTGAAATATGCACCAGCGTTACTCTGGACGTAATTTTTACGCCAGACTGTGTCGCCAACGTTGAACTCTTTAAAGGTGTGTCTCGTGTTGTAATGAGCAGCATTTTTTGTGTGTGCAGTGTGTAATGCAACCTGTACTTTATCGAAGATGTTAGATAATAATCCTAAATTAGCGGCGTAGATGTCACGAGGAAGAAAAATGAAATTATCAAGGTTGGAGCAGTTAGTGTATAGTGAACCACATGGTATGGTTTCACGTCCAAAGACCAGAAAGGATGGAGAAAACCCAGTTGTAGAATTTACAGAACTGTTGAGTGCATATTGGATTTTCTGCAAATGTTTGTCCCATGAACGGTGATCATCTCCGACCAACTGTGAAAGTGCGGTGATAATTGTTCTATTATACCGTTCTGTGGGGTTTACTTGAGGGCAGTATCGAGGTGAATAAAATATAAAAGGAATTTTATACTTATTCAGAAAACTTTGAAACTCATTAGATTGAAATTGTGAACCATTGTCCATGATGATGGTTTGTGGCACACCGTGTACCAGAAACACATTATTTTCCAAATACATGATGATATTGGAAGATGTAGCGCGCTTGATAGGGAAAATAAGGCAATACTTTGAAAAAGAACATGTAACCACTAGTATGAATTGATTACGTTGTCTTGTGAGTGGAAAAGGGCCCATTAGATCTAATGAGAGGCTTTGAAAAGGTCTTGAACAAATTTTTGGTTTACCCATAGGACCATATGGAGAATGATTCGAATGCTTATAAGAGAGGCATGTTTCACAAGAAGAACACATTTTAGCCACATCTTTAAACATACCAGACCAATAGTATCTTAAAGAAAGCTTCTTGTATGTTTTGAAAATGCCAGTATGGGGATTACTTTCTGAGTCACCATGGCAAGTTTTGATGAGATTCATTCTCTCAGAGGGAAGTGGAACTTCTTTCCAAGCAAAACCTTCATTTAGATAATCAGGTGAGTTATTAAAACGGTATAAATTATTGTTGAGAATTTTGTAATTTGGATAAGCATCAGGATTATCTCGACAGTTAGTAAAAAGTCTATTATATAGTTCCAATTGTGATGCATTGTCTCTAGATATGGGTTCAACACCACCAATAATAGCAGTATCGGGTATTTTATGACGCGACAGAAGGTCTGGGACAACATTTTCTTTTCCTTTTTTATGTTTTAGGTCGAAGTTAAAACAAGACAGACGAAGACTCCATCGTGCCAATCTGCCAGAAGGATTAGACAAATTTTGGAACCACTTTAATGCTGCATGGTCAGTGTATACTGTAAATCGTTTACCGTTATCAAGATAACAACGCCAATGCTCAAGTGCAGTAATGACAGCTAAAGTCTCACGTTCTGTAGTTGAATAATTCTGCTCATGCTTGTTTAGAGATCTACTCATATATGCAATAACAACTTCTTTATTGTCTTTTTCCTGAGTCAGCATAGCACCTATCCCAAAGTTAGAAGCGTCGCAGTGAACGGAAAATGGATAGTCAAAGTCAGGGCAAGATAGTATTGGTGTTGTAGTCAAGCATTCTTTTAATTTAGCAAAAGCAGAGTCAGCCTCAGCATTCCAGACAAATTTTTTTGGAGATTTTTTTCCAGATGACGTTAATTTACAGAGTGGTGAAGCAATAGTACTGAAATTAGGTATGAATCGGCGAAACCAACTACACGTACCTAAAAATTTTCTTACTTCTTTTTTAGAGGTAGGAGCAGCGTAAGCTAGAATCGCTTCAATTTTACTGGGATCAGCCCGCAATCCTTGCTCATCTACTATGTAGCCAAGATATTTCAGTTCTTTGCGAAAGAATTGACTCTTTTCAAAGTTAATGGTTAGACCAGCATAAGAAAGTTTCTGATGAACTTTAAGTAGGAGTGAAATATGTTCCTCAAATGTCGCACCTATGATTATTATGTCATCTAAGTAACAGAACACTTTATTCTCAAACTCTGGAGTGAATAAACTGTCCATGAGTCTTTGTTGAGTTGCTGGAGCGTTTGTCAATCCGAAGGGCATAACAGTGAATCTATACATTCCTCTACCAGGTACGTAAAAACCAGTTTTATCTCTGTCTTTGGGATGTAATGGAATTTCCCAAAAAGCCTTTGCTATATCGATACTAGACAAATATTTAGCATTTTTGAGGTTATCTAGTATCTCAGAAACAAAAGGGAGGCTGTAGGCATCTTTACGAGTAATTGCATTCAGCTTTCTGCTGTCGACGCAGAAACGCCATTCTCCGTTCTTTTTTGGAGTGATAAGTACTGGAGATAACCAAGGACTCTCACATTTTTCTATAACTTTTAATTCTAGCATTTTATCGACCTCATTGATGAGTGCTTTTTGCTTTTCTGGAGAGAGACGATAACAACGTTGTTTTATAGGTAAAGCATCACCAGTATTGATCCGATGACTAACTAAACTAGTACGGCCTAATTTACCTCGTTGTTCAAAAGAAATACTTTTGAAACGCTTGATTATGTCATTAGCAATTTCTACTTGATTCCCAGACAGATGATCAAATGTTGATATTTGATTTTCAACAGCACAAGTTGTATGATCTTTAGATTCGAGATTGAGTTCAAGAGAAAGTATCTTTGGGGAGAGTTCGAATTCTTTCCAGAAATCCCACCCAAGTATCAAAGAAGGATAAATATCAGGGAAAACATAAGCTTTGATAACATGTGTCTGATTATGAAATCTCAATGGCAAATGAAAATAACCAGAAGACATTGCTTTTTGTTTATTAGCAACCATAACTTGAGTTGGAGACTTGAATAGTTTAAAGCCTAACTTTTGGATATCTTTATGAGAGTTATTACCTAAAATAGTTATACAACTTCCACTATCTAAAAGACCGGAAAAAGGTATATTGTTTATAGACACGTTAATAAAAGGTCTGTTAAAGTCTTTTTCTTTGTCGTAGAAAACAGAAGTTGTTTTGTAGCAAAACATAAAATTTCGAATAGTATTTAACCATTGATTCCAGTCGTTAAGATCAAAATTATTGTTATGTGATTTAGTGAAACCATTCAAGTCGTCAGCTAGTTTTTTTGTTGATTTGATGGAGCACATTTTGGACATTCGCTGATTCTCACGCCTTTACGACCACATTTAAAACAAATGAGGTATCTAGGCTTAGTACAAGTTTGTAAAGAATGGCCTGTGATACGACAGCGATAACAGAATTCTTCTTTAGAAATGTCATTAGTTTGAGATGACGAGCGTGGATGTTTATCTTCCTGCACTGCATTAGTGTACCTTACGTTTGGAGACGCTTTAGGAAATGAAGCTTTAGAAAATGAAGGAAGATAGGCAAATTCAGCAGCACAAGAAGTGTCTTCAGATCTAGGCTCATGAAAATTTTTGTCTCGTTCAGAAATGCGTTCGTAACTTTGACAAGTAGAAATTAAAGAATCTACCGTTTTAATATCTTTAAGTGCAACAAAAACTGAATAGCACGGTCTTATATTATGGAGTAAAATCTCTAATTGTTCGCTCTCGCTAAGTTTCTTTGAAAGACGAGCAAACATACCGAACATAATTGAGACGTAAACGATAATGGTCTCAGTTGCTCCTTGCGTTCTATTCCTTATAGCTTCCAACAGCTTATAGTCGTAATCATGTATACCAAAATCTCGAATCAGCAATGTGCAAATATCCTTCCACGATAAGGTAGGATTTCGATTATACTGAAAACGAAACCAATGAAGGGCATCACCTGTGAAAATCTCAAAGGCGTGCTTGTAAAGCATACCTTCCGGAATGTTTCGAGAAATCCTAAACTCGTCCAATCTTTGAAGGAATGATCTAGGGCACGATTTTCCATTGAAAGAAAACGTTTTGAGCTCCTTCACAAAATTATCCGAAGTGTGATAGTTTTGTACAGACTCGGAAGCCAGTGGTATACTAGTCAGAATGCTTGAAGGTAAAGTGGGTTGAGGAGTACTCAGTACTTCCAAAGTTTGATTAGTTCCAGTCATAGGTAGTAATTGATAAATCGAGGGAGGGCTAGGCTGAGTCTGAGGACAAGGATTGTGAATGTCAACTAACACTTCTTCAGAAGATCCTGAATAATCTGAAGTTAAGACTTCAAACCGTTTTTGGAGCGTGAAGAAGCGAGATCGTATGTTTGAGCATGACTCAACAAATGGTGGAACGGCGTTAAAGCGTTCGAGGCGATAATGAAGATGATTTACGAAAGATTCAACTTTCCTCAGGTTACTTTTATCATCCGTGGCTTCGAGGTGCGAGATTTTACCCTCGACGTAATTAAACGTGATCTCTGCTTGGGAGAGGTCATGTTTGAGAGGTATTGGAGAAGATTTTATGTCCTCAGGTTGAATGTGACTCAATTTTGCCAGCTGCTCCTTAAGAGTTGTCAAAGTGTCAGCTGGTTTTTCACCTCTGATAGTCACTTCATATTCCAGTTCAAGTTTGTTTAGAAACGAGTATTTAATTGGTCTCGCCATAGTCACAAGTTGAAGTCAATAGTCAAGGATAAAATCAAGTCAAGTTTAAGTTCGTTTAAGTTTTAATTACTATGCCAGTGTTGTAGAATGTAAGTGTGATGTTCCGCGTGTCCTGCCTGTATAAAAATAAATTAAGCAAGTACCTAAGATATTACGTTAGAGCCAAAAGTCAATATCAAATTTTAGCCTACTTGAGTAAGTATTATTTTAGAATTTAGAAGAATGTTTTAGAGGGTTCATTTTAGTTGGGCGGCAAACTGTCACGTTACATCCGTTCCTTTCGTGAAAAAGGTAGAATGGAACGCTACAAGTTAATGAGCAGCTCCTCCCCTACCTAAACAGTGCCTAGGTTGACAGGATCCTAAGAGCTGAAGAGAAAAAAAGGAATTGGTAACAGATATTTATTTTCGTAAATTTTACAAGCTTTGTAGAAAGCAAAAAAAAGAGTCTCTAGATGATGCGGAAGAACGCGAAATTTAAGTTGTTTACGGCCTACAAGTTATCACGGTAGAATTAGAATGTTATTGGATCCAAACAAGGCCCACTTCCGGGTCTTCAGATAAACAAAGCCCGCTTCCGGTCTTTAACGAGGCCCACTTCCGGGTCTTCAAACAAACAAGGCCCACTTCCGGGTCTTTATTCAAACAAGGCCCACTGTCGTTATAGAGACTGAGGAATTCGTTGCCTTTAGTTTGTCCGACTTCCAGAGTTCAGCGGCTAGCTCATTCAGTTATTAGCTTCTGGATCCAGAAGAAGATTCTCGTCCTTCCACCGTCGATGAAGTATTATTACGCAGCTCAGATTCAAGATGCAGCAGCAGGAGACACGCAGGTATTAGTCGTCAAAGCTTTGACGGACGACGGGCCGGAACATGGTGATGAAGTTATATTGCCACTCAATGTTTGAAAAAGGCAAGCCGGTCGTCTCACTGGTTGACGCTCGGCGATAGATTCGTCGTGGTAGATACGGCGGCCGACGGTGACAACAGATGTAGTTTCGGCGATCAGCTCTCGGCGATAGATTCGTCGTAGTTTCGCGACTGGCTGTAGCGGATGTAGCTCGGCGATCGGCGATTTGACAATGGATATGTCGTGGCGCAGCGATTGACGTAGATGGAGATTCACTTCACAATTTTGGTGTTGGATAGCCAAAGATGGTTTTTGAAGGCGTTCTTGAGTTCCCGGGCCTTGCCTGGCCCGGGAATGGCCTTATATCAATTTAGTGTTCCTCGTTCGAGGAGTAAATTGAGACTGCCATTCCATAGCGACAGCTTTTCTAAAGAAACCTCGCTAGCATTCCAAGGTTCTAGATTTTTGCAGTTTTCAAAATTTTGAATACAGAATAGTAAAAAAAATAAATCTAGAGTCAAAATACATACAATCATGGCCAAACTATAAAATACCTCACTGAAATTGACAGTAGAAAAAGAAAAATATGAATTTGAAGAGAAACTAAATTCGAAACAAAAAAACAGTTTCAAAACAACTGCCATCCGAGCAGTCGTGTCTAGAAATCGGGCCCGTGACCCGCGCGCAAAATCGATAAAGTGATGTAAAATTTTGAGAAAATCAAGTTTTCTTGTGCTTAAATTACTGTGAAAAGGACTGTCAAGTGCTGTGATGTGAAAGTTGTGAATGAATAATAGAAACCAGGTAATATATTATGATATATACATACATGTAGCATTACATATTTCCCCCACGACCCCAGAAAATTTTCAACTCCATTGAAAATTTTGAAGGTTAGGAATAAAACCTTGCTCTTTCATACTTAAATCTTGCACTTCTTCTTTTACTTGCTCACAAACATACTTAGGGGATATGGTTCACATATTTGATGACGCATACTCCACAAGGAACTATTCATTATACATAACGAAGGCTTATTTTTTTTAATTAGGTGTCGTTATCCGCACCTTTTTGAAAACCCGAGTAAAGATAATAAGTATTTACAATTAAGAAAATGTACAACACAAAGGCTTATTTAACGAGTTGTGTACCGCTCTTTAAGAATATTACACACACCCTTGGGTATTGAAGACGTCAAGGAAATTAATATTCAAGAACCTTGTATTTAAGAAATTGCAAGGAAATTAAGATTAGAGTAACAACATGTGCAACTAAGAAAGTATAAAAAAAAATGAGTAAACACAATGGCTTCTTACCCACACGATTCGTGTTAAAGGATAAAACAAAAAGAGTGAAAAAAAATAACGTTTGTAAAATGGATTTAAAAAAAATAAGCCGAAAGGGTCTAGTTTCCTTGTACAATACAAAAATAATATACGCTAAAGCTATTTACAGAATAAGTATACAATTTAGAGAAAAAAACAGAATACAACCGCTACACTATTTACACTTTAAAATCTTTTACATGCCACTTTCCTCTTAAGCCGTTAGGATCCTCTAAAATAAAAACGAGAGGTGAGAGCTTCTCAACAACTGTGCATTTGACATATTTGGGAGCCAACTTTGAACTGAAATATGCACCAGCGTTACTCTGGACGTAATTTTTACGCCAGACTGTGTCGCCAACGTTGAACTCTTTAAAGGTGTGTCTCGTGTTGTAATGAGCAGCATTTTTTGTGTGTGCAGTGTGTAATGCAACCTGTACTTTATCGAAGATGTTAGATAATAATCCTAAATTAGCGGCGTAGATGTCACGAGGAAGAAAAATGAAATTATCAAGGTTGGAGCAGTTAGTGTATAGTGAACCACATGGTATGGTTTCACGTCCAAAGACCAGAAAGGATGGAGAAAACCCAGTTGTAGAATTTACAGAACTGTTGAGTGCATATTGGATTTTCTGCAAATGTTTGTCCCATGAACGGTGATCATCTCCGACCAACTGTGAAAGTGCGGTGATAATTGTTCTATTATACCGTTCTGTGGGGTTTACTTGAGGGCAGTATCGAGGTGAATAAAATATAAAAGGAATTTTATACTTATTCAGAAAACTTTGAAACTCATTAGATTGAAATTGTGAACCATTGTCCATGATGATGGTTTGTGGCACACCGTGTACCAGAAACACATTATTTTCCAAATACATGATGATATTGGAAGATGTAGCGCGCTTGATAGGGAAAATAAGGCAATACTTTGAAAAAGAACATGTAACCACTAGTATGAATTGATTACGTTGTCTTGTGAGTGGAAAAGGGCCCATTAGATCTAATGAGAGGCTTTGAAAAGGTCTTGAACAAATTTTTGGTTTACCCATAGGACCATATGGAGAATGATTCGAATGCTTATAAGAGAGGCATGTTTCACAAGAAGAACACATTTTAGCCACATCTTTAAACATACCAGACCAATAGTATCTTAAAGAAAGCTTCTTGTATGTTTTGAAAATGCCAGTATGGGGATTACTTTCTGAGTCACCATGGCAAGTTTTGATGAGATTCATTCTCTCAGAGGGAAGTGGAACTTCTTTCCAAGCAAAACCTTCATTTAGATAATCAGGTGAGTTATTAAAACGGTATAAATTATTGTTGAGAATTTTGTAATTTGGATAAGCATCAGGATTATCTCGACAGTTAGTAAAAAGTCTATTATATAGTTCCAATTGTGATGCATTGTCTCTAGATATGGGTTCAACACCACCAATAATAGCAGTATCGGGTATTTTATGACGCGACAGAAGGTCTGGGACAACATTTTCTTTTCCTTTTTTATGTTTTAGGTCGAAGTTAAAACAAGACAGACGAAGACTCCATCGTGCCAATCTGCCAGAAGGATTAGACAAATTTTGGAACCACTTTAATGCTGCATGGTCAGTGTATACTGTAAATCGTTTACCGTTATCAAGATAACAACGCCAATGCTCAAGTGCAGTAATGACAGCTAAAGTCTCACGTTCTGTAGTTGAATAATTCTGCTCATGCTTGTTTAGAGATCTACTCATATATGCAATAACAACTTCTTTATTGTCTTTTTCCTGAGTCAGCATAGCACCTATCCCAAAGTTAGAAGCGTCGCAGTGAACGGAAAATGGATAGTCAAAGTCAGGGCAAGATAGTATTGGTGTTGTAGTCAAGCATTCTTTTAATTTAGCAAAAGCAGAGTCAGCCTCAGCATTCCAGACAAATTTTTTTGGAGATTTTTTTCCAGATGACGTTAATTTACAGAGTGGTGAAGCAATAGTACTGAAATTAGGTATGAATCGGCGAAACCAACTACACGTACCTAAAAATTTTCTTACTTCTTTTTTAGAGGTAGGAGCAGCGTAAGCTAGAATCGCTTCAATTTTACTGGGATCAGCCCGCAATCCTTGCTCATCTACTATGTAGCCAAGATATTTCAGTTCTTTGCGAAAGAATTGACTCTTTTCAAAGTTAATGGTTAGACCAGCATAAGAAAGTTTCTGATGAACTTTAAGTAGGAGTGAAATATGTTCCTCAAATGTCGCACCTATGATTATTATGTCATCTAAGTAACAGAACACTTTATTCTCAAACTCTGGAGTGAATAAACTGTCCATGAGTCTTTGTTGAGTTGCTGGAGCGTTTGTCAATCCGAAGGGCATAACAGTGAATCTATACATTCCTCTACCAGGTACGTAAAAACCAGTTTTATCTCTGTCTTTGGGATGTAATGGAATTTCCCAAAAAGCCTTTGCTATATCGATACTAGACAAATATTTAGCATTTTTGAGGTTATCTAGTATCTCAGAAACAAAAGGGAGGCTGTAGGCATCTTTACGAGTAATTGCATTCAGCTTTCTGCTGTCGACGCAGAAACGCCATTCTCCGTTCTTTTTTGGAGTGATAAGTACTGGAGATAACCAAGGACTCTCACATTTTTCTATAACTTTTAATTCTAGCATTTTATCGACCTCATTGATGAGTGCTTTTTGCTTTTCTGGAGAGAGACGATAACAACGTTGTTTTATAGGTAAAGCATCACCAGTATTGATCCGATGACTAACTAAACTAGTACGGCCTAATTTACCTCGTTGTTCAAAAGAAATACTTTTGAAACGCTTGATTATGTCATTAGCAATTTCTACTTGATTCCCAGACAGATGATCAAATGTTGATATTTGATTTTCAACAGCACAAGTTGTATGATCTTTAGATTCGAGATTGAGTTCAAGAGAAAGTATCTTTGGGGAGAGTTCGAATTCTTTCCAGAAATCCCACCCAAGTATCAAAGAAGGATAAATATCAGGGAAAACATAAGCTTTGATAACATGTGTCTGATTATGAAATCTCAATGGCAAATGAAAATAACCAGAAGACATTGCTTTTTGTTTATTAGCAACCATAACTTGAGTTGGAGACTTGAATAGTTTAAAGCCTAACTTTTGGATATCTTTATGAGAGTTATTACCTAAAATAGTTATACAACTTCCACTATCTAAAAGACCGGAAAAAGGTATATTGTTTATAGACACGTTAATAAAAGGTCTGTTAAAGTCTTTTTCTTTGTCGTAGAAAACAGAAGTTGTTTTGTAGCAAAACATAAAATTTCGAATAGTATTTAACCATTGATTCCAGTCGTTAAGATCAAAATTATTGTTATGTGATTTAGTGAAACCATTCAAGTCGTCAGCTAGTTTTTTTGTTGATTTGATGGAGCACATTTTGGACATTCGCTGATTCTCACGCCTTTACGACCACATTTAAAACAAATGAGGTATCTAGGCTTAGTACAAGTTTGTAAAGAATGGCCTGTGATACGACAGCGATAACAGAATTCTTCTTTAGAAATGTCATTAGTTTGAGATGACGAGCGTGGATGTTTATCTTCCTGCACTGCATTAGTGTACCTTACGTTTGGAGACGCTTTAGGAAATGAAGCTTTAGAAAATGAAGGAAGATAGGCAAATTCAGCAGCACAAGAAGTGTCTTCAGATCTAGGCTCATGAAAATTTTTGTCTCGTTCAGAAATGCGTTCGTAACTTTGACAAGTAGAAATTAAAGAATCTACCGTTTTAATATCTTTAAGTGCAACAAAAACTGAATAGCACGGTCTTATATTATGGAGTAAAATCTCTAATTGTTCGCTCTCGCTAAGTTTCTTTGAAAGACGAGCAAACATACCGAACATAATTGAGACGTAAACGATAATGGTCTCAGTTGCTCCTTGCGTTCTATTCCTTATAGCTTCCAACAGCTTATAGTCGTAATCATGTATACCAAAATCTCGAATCAGCAATGTGCAAATATCCTTCCACGATAAGGTAGGATTTCGATTATACTGAAAACGAAACCAATGAAGGGCATCACCTGTGAAAATCTCAAAGGCGTGCTTGTAAAGCATACCTTCCGGAATGTTTCGAGAAATCCTAAACTCGTCCAATCTTTGAAGGAATGATCTAGGGCACGATTTTCCATTGAAAGAAAACGTTTTGAGCTCCTTCACAAAATTATCCGAAGTGTGATAGTTTTGTACAGACTCGGAAGCCAGTGGTATACTAGTCAGAATGCTTGAAGGTAAAGTGGGTTGAGGAGTACTCAGTACTTCCAAAGTTTGATTAGTTCCAGTCATAGGTAGTAATTGATAAATCGAGGGAGGGCTAGGCTGAGTCTGAGGACAAGGATTGTGAATGTCAACTAACACTTCTTCAGAAGATCCTGAATAATCTGAAGTTAAGACTTCAAACCGTTTTTGGAGCGTGAAGAAGCGAGATCGTATGTTTGAGCATGACTCAACAAATGGTGGAACGGCGTTAAAGCGTTCGAGGCGATAATGAAGATGATTTACGAAAGATTCAACTTTCCTCAGGTTACTTTTATCATCCGTGGCTTCGAGGTGCGAGATTTTACCCTCGACGTAATTAAACGTGATCTCTGCTTGGGAGAGGTCATGTTTGAGAGGTATTGGAGAAGATTTTATGTCCTCAGGTTGAATGTGACTCAATTTTGCCAGCTGCTCCTTAAGAGTTGTCAAAGTGTCAGCTGGTTTTTCACCTCTGATAGTCACTTCATATTCCAGTTCAAGTTTGTTTAGAAACGAGTATTTAATTGGTCTCGCCATAGTCACAAGTTGAAGTCAATAGTCAAGGATAAAATCAAGTCAAGTTTAAGTTCGTTTAAGTTTTAATTACTATGCCAGTGTTGTAGAATGTAAGTGTGATGTTCCGCGTGTCCTGCCTGTATAAAAATAAATTAAGCAAGTACCTAAGATATTACGTTAGAGCCAAAAGTCAATATCAAATTTTAGCCTACTTGAGTAAGTATTATTTTAGAATTTAGAAGAATGTTTTAGAGGGTTCATTTTAGTTGGGCGGCAAACTGTCACGTTACATCCGTTCCTTTCGTGAAAAAGGTAGAATGGAACGCTACAAGTTAATGAGCAGCTCCTCCCCTACCTAAACAGTGCCTAGGTTGACAGGATCCTAAGAGCTGAAGAGAAAAAAAGGAATTGGTAACAGATATTTATTTTCGTAAATTTTACAAGCTTTGTAGAAAGCAAAAAAAAGAGTCTCTAGATGATGCGGAAGAACGCGAAATTTAAGTTGTTTACGGCCTACAAGTTATCACGGTAGAATTAGAATGTTATTGGATCCAAACAAGGCCCACTTCCGGGTCTTCAGATAAACAAAGCCCGCTTCCGGTCTTTAACGAGGCCCACTTCCGGGTCTTCAAACAAACAAGGCCCACTTCCGGGTCTTTATTCAAACAAGGCCCACTGTCGTTATAGAGACTGAGGAATTCGTTGCCTTTAGTTTGTCCGACTTCCAGAGTTCAGCGGCTAGCTCATTCAGTTATTAGCTTCTGGATCCAGAAGAAGATTCTCGTCCTTCCACCGTCGATGAAGTATTATTACGCAGCTCAGATTCAAGATGCAGCAGCAGGAGACACGCAGGTATTAGTCGTCAAAGCTTTGACGGACGACGGGCCGGAACATGGTGATGAAGTTATATTGCCACTCAATGTTTGAAAAAGGCAAGCCGGTCGTCTCACTGGTTGACGCTCGGCGATAGATTCGTCGTGGTAGATACGGCGGCCGACGGTGACAACAGATGTAGTTTCGGCGATCAGCTCTCGGCGATAGATTCGTCGTAGTTTCGCGACTGGCTGTAGCGGATGTAGCTCGGCGATCGGCGATTTGACAATGGATATGTCGTGGCGCAGCGATTGACGTAGATGGAGATTCACTTCACAATTTTGGTGTTGGATAGCCAAAGATGGTTTTTGAAGGCGTTCTTGAGTTCCCGGGCCTTGCCTGGCCCGGGAATGGCCTTATATCAATTTAGTGTTCCTCGTTCGAGGAGTAAATTGAGACTGCCATTCCATAGCGACAGCTTTTCTAAAGAAACCTCGCTAGCATTCCAAGGTTCTAGATTTTTGCAGTTTTCAAAATTTTGAATACAGAATAGTAAAAAAAATAAATCTAGAGTCAAAATACATACAATCATGGCCAAACTATAAAATACCTCACTGAAATTGACAGTAGAAAAAGAAAAATATGAATTTGAAGAGAAACTAAATTCGAAACAAAAAAACAGTTTCAAAACAACTGCCATCCGAGCAGTCGTGTCTAGAAATCGGGCCCGTGACCCGCGCGCAAAATCGATAAAGTGATGTAAAATTTTGAGAAAATCAAGTTTTCTTGTGCTTAAATTACTGTGAAAAGGACTGTCAAGTGCTGTGATGTGAAAGTTGTGAATGAATAATAGAAACCAGGTAATATATTATGATATATACATACATGTAGCATTACAACGTAAAAAGGCTTATGGTGTGTGAGGATAGAGCCAAATGTGTGAGAGCTTGAGAGGGTGCATGTGGCGTTACAATTTAAAAACCCACAGGCCTGGGGGTCCAGCAAAGATCCCAAACCTTAACGAGAAAACGCTAACACCAAAATGTATTGAAATTAAAGATACAGATCATTTATTGATAAATAAAAATTTACTAGTCATTGCGTAGGTCTAATTAATTATAAATAAAATTATTTGATATAATAATAATTAAATACATAGGAATAATATTTTGTATAATTTACAATATGATTATACATATATAACTTTATTCTTAAAATTTGTCTAGCATAAACTCGGACACCGAGTAATACGCCGAGATAGATAGATAGATAAACACTTTATACATCAAATAATGATACAATTAAGAAGGATAACAAATTTTACAGAAACGTGTTACAATGGGCGACCTTATCGCTAAAAGCGATCTCTTCCAGGCAACCTTTGGATGGAGAGCATTTGTCGAAGCGGTTAAAGACGGATTAGATTACTTAATCGCTTACATTTCCGCAGCTAACGGAAAAGTAAGCGATTTCAGAACTGATAACTTACGAACGTCATTCAATTTCTTGCAATAGGTAATAGGCCCTCGTATCATTAAGTTTTAGTTACATAGATGTATTTCTTATCTCTTTATATTACCGTTTTACAATGTCATGTGCGTACCGTTGCGCTATTTCGGTTTCCACCGGTTAACCCAAATGCGTAAGCAGGCAGGGCGAAGTTTATTATTATAATATATAGATTAGTTTCAACTAATTGATAACGACGTCTGCTAAGCCACTCGGCGGCAGTCAAAGGGCTTCCTAAGCAAGGATAGTATGTTTGTATAAAAATCTTAATTTTATATCTTCTGGGTTAAGGCTGAAGAGTTGAAGACCAGCGCTGGTTGGCGACGGTAACTGGCAATAAGCTGAGCCGACGCCCATTCAATACTTTAATGTGTCATGTGTTTAACAAGAATTAAACAAGTATTGAACAAGTATTGAATTAATGTTTTTCTACTCCACTCTGCTCTGCCCTGATCTGTTCTGCTCTGCTCTGCTCTATACTCTATGCTCTATATTCTATTCTTCTCTCGATAAAGCAGAGAGAAGACATGTGTGTCGGTTTTTACAACTCAAGCACAGAATAGATACATAATGGTTAAGTTATTCCAAGTATAACTTTCCGAGAACAACCGAGTTCACCATCATCATCATCATCATCATCATCATCATCATCAGCCAGTAGATGTCCACTGCTGAACATAGGCCTCCCCCAGAGAGCGCTACTTTGAGTGGCTGCTCGCCTCCTGCATCCATCGGCTCTCCGCGGTTTTCACCAGGTCGTCGGTCCATCTAGTGGAGGGTCTGCCTATGCTGCGCCTTCCAGTTCGTGGTCGCCACTTGAGAACCTTTCTTCCCCATCGGTTGTTAGTTTTGCGAGCGATGTGGCCTGCCCATTGCCATTTCAACTGGCTATATCGGTCACTTTAGTCCTTCTGCGGATTTCCTCGTTCCGGATCTTTAAATCTCGCAGGGAAACACCGAGCATAGCTCTCTCCATAGCTCGTTGCGCGACTTTGAGCTTACTAATAAGGCCAACAGTAAGAGACCACATCTCAGTTCCATATGTCATCTCTGGCAACACACACTGATTGAAAACCGTTGTTTTCAGGCTCTGCGGTATTTTGGACGGAATAAACCAACAACCGAGTTACATATATAACCCTAATACCTATATGGTACCTACCTACATAAATTAACAACAAACCTATCTGCAGTGTAATATTATTATTAAATCATTTAACTTTAACTGTAATTATTATTATGTAGATTACTACACAGATGAATTTTACATTTACGCAAAATTAATAATATCTTATTGGCAATCGAAAATACGTAACGCCTGTATAAATATTGATAGCAATGTACATGAAATGTTTTGTTATAATGCAACACTAATGCAACTGAGAAGTGATGGACGCTCAATCCGAAAGACTTCCACTGCTGAACATAGGCCTCCCCAAGAGAGCGACTTTGAGCAGCTGCTTACCTCCTGCCTCCACCGGCTCCTTTCACCAGATCGTTGGTCTACCTAGTGGAATGTAATCTAGAGCTGCATTCACCTAGATATGCATTGTAATCTGGGATTGTTAAAACGCCTAGTAATAAGCAATGGCAAACCTACCCTAATGGAGAAGGCAAAATTATAAATCCCGTTGATAGCTCGTGACCATAATTTCTCCTACAAACACGACTCACTTGCGCGGTCTGGGGGCGAAGTACCAAAACGAGACCGTCATACGAAATTATAAAGGATGGAACAAAAGACATCAACGGGTTTCCCTTTCCTCGCAAAGAATAGTGGTTTTTTTTTATGAGAATGAATGACGTGACGAGCTAGTCGTTCACCTGTGTTAGGCGACACGGCTGCCCATAACAGTTGCAGTGCCATGTGTCACTCGGAACTTTAAATTAAAAGTTTCGCGGGGGTTTTGGCGGGGACGCGAAACGTGGTTTTTCGTATTGCTTCCAAAATTCCATAGAAGCTTCTAGTAAAGTTGCCATCACTTTACTAGAGCATGACTTAGACTGGACTATCACCTGACCTAGACTGAACTATGACTATGACTAAGACTTGACTACGTAAAAAAAAAATATTCTAAAACTCGATGAAAATATACAATACTCTAAATACACTATGTGTGGAGCCAAAATATAAGAAAAAAAATCGTGTGATACTGCACTGCGCACATCATCCTGAGACATCACACAGTCCAGATCAGATTTACTAAACTGTGTGATCAGGTCATAAAGTCTCATTTGCCTAGTAAATTCACTCTACAATGCCCTTCAAACCGGAACACAGTACTGCTTGCACACTACTGCTTGGCGGCAGAATAACTGGCACACCTAGTACTGTGGTTGTGGTTGAAATAAACCACTAATTTTCTTATGAGGGCAAGTTGCATCATTGGTGAACTGGATTTATAGTCAATGGGAGGCGGGCTAATGTTCATCAAGGTGACTATGGTCGGGGTTCCCCCCACTTAGTTCTTTTTCAAGTAGGTACCTCTAGTGCGGATAGTGGATGACATACATCAGCTACTCATGTACTCGAATTTGTGATCCAGAAAATGCCAATTTCCTCACGTTATAGGTAGGTATTGCTCACGAGTGTAACCCCACGTAACATGAAAAGTTATTTTTAATTTTGTAAGTAGGTATCTACTCTAGGTGTCTTGACTTGAAAAATGCTAAAAAGCGAATTTGCAATAAATTTTTTGACTTTTTATTTTTGTGGGATCCAGCGGGATTTTGAATTTGAGTGCGTCATGGTAGTTGCAAGTAAGGTAACGCTCAACACCTTTTTCTCAATTGTTTACTGACGTACATCAACCATTTAAATGTGTTTAACCCTGTCCTGTAACTTAAAAAAATCCTGAACAAACCTTGGAATCATGGATGAAATAAAAAAAGTTAAAACTCTAACTCCATCCTCCTTTTTTTCTGATAATTTGGCTCCACACATAGTGTATTTAGCCAGTGTCAAGTATTGTAAATTTTCATCGTGTTAAAGAACATTTCACGTAAAAGCCTAATCAAAGACTGTATCATTAATCACGAGTAATCCGCCATCGGTGATTGGTCAACAGTTGTCAATGTTACCCGTCAAACTGTCAATAGAGTTGCCCAACGCAAATAATCGGTTATCAGTACCGGGAACCGGTTCCCTACCGTGACGCAATACTGGTTCTCCAAGGTCAATGTGAAGCTTTGTTCCAGATTTATTGTCTTGGCTTTTGTAATTGTTAATTGAAAAGTTCATATTCAATTACGTTGCTCGTATTAGTATAATTAATTAATCTATCGATACGATAGTGTGGTATTGTTTGCAGCTGTGTCGTTGTTATCGTAATACCTCCAATACGTACTAACCGTTTCGACTCTATTTATTTAATGAGAACTGCAAAAGTGTGGAATGCCTTACCCTGGTCGGTGTTTCTCGAAAAATACAACCCGGGGTTGTTCAAATCAAGAGTGAATAGGTATTTACTAGACCAGCGTGCTACATCTTAGACCACATCGTTGCTTCCCATCGGGTGGGATTGTGCTTAGTCAAATTAAAAAAAAAAGTAATGCAGGTATAATGTACCTCTATGCTGTTGCTATGTTTTTCGTCCAAAATATCGCGGAGCCTGAAAACAAAGATTTCCAATAAGTGTGTGTTGCCAGTGATGGCCTAGGGAACTGAAACGTGGTCTCTTACAGTTGGCCTGATGAGTAAGCTCAAAGTCGCCCAGCGAGCTATGGAAAGAGCTATGTTCGGTATTTCTGAAACTCATGTGTCATTGTAATCAAAAGTTCCGTGATCACCTCCCAGGATGACCGTTTCCTAATTTTCTGCGTACAGCATTAATGTCAAAAAACTTTATAGCCAGGAGCTAGAAAGTTTTATTTAAATTGCACATGGTGCCAAAAATAATTATAGCATACCTAATACGTACTTTTCTAGACTTGCTATAAAGAGGCACTAGGCGCAATGAGCACAAATTAAATACATCATCGTCATAATCATCATCATCATCATCATCGTCATCATCATCAACAGCCTGAAAACGTCCACTGCTGAACATAGGACTTCCCCAGAGAGCGCCATTTTGAGCGGCTGCTCGCCTCTTGCATCCATCGGCTCCCCGCGGTTTTCCAGAAATCGTCGGTCCGGTAAATTAAATACATAGAAAAAAATTTGGGTTTCAACACACAACTTTGACGACTTCAAAGAGTTATCTAACATCACCAAAACATTAGTGTAACAGGATCTACCTTAACCAGCCCAACAAAATAACAACACTCCATAAAAGACCAGTGATGTCACCAGACTTTCCTCCGCCGACGCGAACTGGTGACTTCTACCGTTTGCACACATTTTGTGGTAGATCACGGTTGGGATTGGATCTGTGGACAGAAAACAAGGAGAGGTAAGAAATTTTAATTTTTATGAGCTTTTTATTGGTTCGAAGTTTTTATACAATGTATTAAATAACACACAGGACATTCGCTTTCTTTTATGGACTTTTTGGTCAGAAAAATATTTACTAATAAAGGAAATTAGAATAAAAAAAATATTTTATTATATAACAGACTATTTAGCGTAATCAAAAGATTTATTTAATGTAGTAGAGTATTAGAAAACTCACGGTTAATGATTTTATTCCTTTACATTAAAATTAACAATGCATTTAAAACGAGACCTAAAACCTAAAGACATTATATTCAAAAATTATTATTTGATTTATTGATTGTTTATAAAAACTGAAAAGCGTGTATTTAATTAAAATTGCGCAGGAGTATAAAATTAAAGACGTAGCAACAAATCGTAATAAACTTTATGTGTATCAATCAACAATATCAGGCGCTTCCTTATCACATTTTTTTTTATATTTTCGGCGACAGCACTGACTCGCCGTTTTACTCGGCAGGTGCAATCAGGCTATTAGGCAGTTAGGCACTATCTCACCTAATGGTAAGGCCTAGGACATGCAAGACTGCTGCATCAGCAATAATAAAAGACCCCGCGACAGCAACTTAGTTCACAGTTTTTCAACATAGTTTCAACTTAGTTTTCTTCTTTGTTCGCAACTAGTTGCTGTAGAAGAATATTTCTTTCTTATAACCTTCCTACGCCATCTGACCAATGAATTCTATCAGAGAGAATGTTTTTCTAAAATGAAATTTCGGTAGAAAATCTTCTTTCCTTACCATTACGGAGGTATTACAGATGTAGTAGAACGGAACATTATTTCCAAAATTTTAAGTCTCGAACTTACATTTTTAAAAATCCTTAAGAATGGTTTCTTTCACCATAAAGTAGGTACCTACCTAGGTAAGAATTTTATGTATTACCATCACAAAAAATTAAATAAAGAAACAGCACAAGTTTAATTGTATCTATAAATCCATATAGGTTTTAACGTCAATATTTATGTTTTTTTTTTTGTGATAGGCATTTGGGTCATACATGATCCGTAGTTGCAGTCGCCTAGAAAACAAAACTAAAATTACTGAGTTTATTGTGGCATATACGTAAAATAATATATTTTTTTTTCAGAAGTACCAGTGTTGACATGAAGACCGCTGGCCTGCTTATTCTTTCCTTCCTTCATACAGTTACAACTGTCGTAGCTGCAACATCCAACAAAACCAAGAGCTATGATCCTGCTGAATTGTTGGCGTAAGTTCTAACGTTTTATTTTCCTAAACATTTTAAGGGTAAGTACCTTTATAAATTACAGTCAGAGTACAAAACTGACCTCACAGAAATCGCCCTATTCACATAGGCCACATCGCTCTTAGAACTGACAACTGATGAGGAAGAAAGGTTCTCGAGTGGCGACCACAAACCGGAAGACGCAGCGTAGACATCCATCCGGGATGCAGGAAGCGAGCAGTCGCGCAAAGTGGCGCTTTCTGGGGTAGTCCTATGTTCAGCAGTGGACGTCTTCAGGCTGTTAATGATGGTTTATGATGATGATGACATAGGTCGCTGCGATGGACTGTAAACTATACCTTATAGCTTAAAGTAAAGTACATAACTTCTCTTCTTTCAGAAAAATCTTCAACTCAAACATCACAGTAGAGTCTCGTCAAAGAGAGAATGGCATTGTTTTTGAAGGCCAATTTGATCCTAAAATAGATCCTGATATTCGAGAACCTGAACAATACGGTCTCATTGATTACGATCGAGATCAATCCCCTTTGAAACTTGAAGACGATTATGAGAATCCAAATAACAAAGCTGATTTCGACAATAGTCAAAACCTGAATGAAAGTAATCAAAATTACAATCCAGATTTTGATAATGGACAGAATGTAGAAGGAACTAGGACATTGAAATTTCAGAATTCAGAAAGATATCAGGATCTATCTTTAAACAAAGGACGAGTTACCTTTCAAAATGACAATACAGTGGATGATCAAGGAAACAAAAAGAGAAAAAGAAGGCGTAGAAGGAAACCAAAAAATGGAGTATTGCCTCAGTATCCAGGAGCAGGTGATGGACTACCTTCTGGAAGACCAGGGTTTCAAGGGCATTCACATGGTGGATACGGACTGAACCCTTATGGAAACCCAGGGTATCCTGGATATCCTGGACTACCTGGATCACAGCCTCTTAGTGAGTTTTCAACTTTTTAAAATCGAAGTTTATATTAAGTTTTCACTTTCTACAAATGTTTGGTGTTATCGAATGGCATCGAAATATTCGTTTTTGTTTTCGTCAAAATGGACCCTTGTAGTAAAAACGTTGGGGGCATAATGTAGGCATAACGAATCATCATCGTTATCAATATTTCTAATTATCATACATTCATTTAGATCAGTTGTATTTTAAACACTATTCCTAGACTGTGAGTGTTCTGCCCGGTTAGCAACAAAAGCCTGATAATTCCAATTGTTTTAATTGTCTTTTACAGGACGCCCTCGCCGTCCAAGACCGAGGCCATCCTTTGCCACTGAAGCCCTGTCGTCTGTCACCGAAGCCCTAACATCCATCGCTCGGTATGACGACTACCAGTGTGTGCCACGGTTGCTGTGCGAAGCGGCTGGGGGCGGAGCCCTGAGTGACAACGGAGTCGTACAGTCTATTGCTGGAATTCAACCTCTGTTGACGTATGCTGAAGATATTTTATAATTATAATACTCCTCATCATCATCATCATCATCATTAACAGCCCGAAGACGTCCACTGCTGAACTGAGGCCTCCCCCAAAGAGCGCCACCTTGAGCGGCCACTCGCCTCCTGCATCCATCGGCTCCCCGCGGTTTTCACCGGATCGTCGTCGTATATAATACTATTAAGCTTTTAACAAAATCAAATCATTGTGAAATTTCCTATTTAAAAAAAACAATGGGTTATCATGGATTTTTCATCTTATTATCGATGAGTATCCCTGATGACACTGGGGGCACTGATGATGCGTTGCCTACCCTTTTCGAAAGATTTCATGTTATTATTATTTTATTATTTACTTTAAATATATTGGAATCTAAAGATCACATAACTAAAGTATTTAATAAACTATTAAATTACAAAATGTTTATCATAAGTAACTACGTCTATATCGGTGGATCGAACTCTTAGTACCAACTACCATGTGGCATTAAAATTAATTTAATTCATGTTTGTCTTCATTTAGTTGACTGTTGTGTTTTACAGGCTACTGTCAGCATACAACGGTATCAGCACCTCTCCCCTCTTCGTCTTCGGCCGCGCAGTCTTCCTCGGAATGACTTCCAAAGGAAACCCTGGCACCTGCAAATATGCATACCCTCAATGTCCCACTGACCCAGAGCAGCTGATCTTCTACCTGAATAATCACAATGGAGGCTTCTTCAGATTTTTCAGTGCTCCTCAACTTCAAAACCAAAATCTGGAGCAATTCTATAATCAGTTGAGCCAAGGATATGTGCCGAGTCAGCAGGATGCAGGGCAGCTAAATTATGGCTATCCTATTGATCCAAATTTGAACAAATACGGTTTCTATCCCAATGATCAAAATCAAGCTTACCCAAGACCAGAAAATTACGACTATGTTCAGAAACCCGGAAATCCCAACAGACCAGGCTTATACAATAATCAACATTATGGGTCTAACTATGCTTACGATTATAACTATGGTTTTGGTAACCAAATCAGATTTAAAGAGAACGATGTAAAAATAGAAAAACGTATACAAAATAGACCGACTCAAAATCTTGTTGATGATAGTTTTGAAGACGATGATGTCAAAACCAAATGGCAGTTTCCTGAAATTGCGCCTGAAAATGATTACAATAATGATTTTAATGTAAGAGATAGTAGAACGTTGAAATTCCCAGATGAAGGCCAATCGCACGTTGATCAAACAGATTCCAATAGAAAAAGAAAACAGTTATATTTCCCAGAAAATCAGAATACTCACAATGATTATGTAAATCGTCCTCACATTTTCACAAATGGTAACAGATACCAAACAACAACGTATTCGTACAATAATAAAAATAATTATAATAATAATGATAATAATTATGATAATCGACCAAATATTTACTCGAGTAATAACAACTACAAACCGCCAATAAAATATCACAATTATGATTATATTCCTAATCATAGTAACGATAATAATAAGTATCAGAATCATCAGAACTATTATAATAATAGGCAAAACAGTTATAGCAATAATTATAAGTATCCGACAACTACTTATAATAACGAAGATTATGTTTTTGATTATAAACATAACTTTTACGTTAAGAAAGATAATAATCACATCAACGATAATAAGTATTACACAAATAAGAACAATTACGCAAACAACAATAATAATAATAATAATTATGCAAATAATAATAATTACGCAAGCAATAATAATTACGCAAATAATGATTATTACACAAACAATAATAATTACCCAAACAATAATAATTACGCAAACTATAATAACTACGAAAACAACAAAAATATAAACAGCTATAAACCCTATGAAGATAAAGGTATAAAAACCGTTTATGTGGTAAGAGGGAATGGTGATCCAAACAGACCTGAAATTGTTAAATTAAGACCTGGACAAAGCGTGTATTAAGTTTTGTATGCTAATTTTTATTTATTTACAGTTAACATGATTAAAAAAAAATAGTAATATTATTGTATATTTTATCAAAATCGCCTATTAGTTATCTTTTTATGTTGAATGTACAACCCAGATAATATAATACCTAAAGTACAGAATTACAGATGCCTCATCCCATGCAACAGAATAACGCGGGCTATTTTACGAATTATTATATTTCTGCATAACGTAAGACCACACCGACATTTATTGCGTATTGGCGAGGTGTTGGGCCAAATAAATACACTGGACACTAACTAGTAACTCTCTAGACACGATTACTAAATTTTTTTCAAGTTGGGCTATTTTCGTTTGTACCTGATGTATTACCTGATGTATTGTACCTATCCTATTAATTGACTTTGACCGGCTACTATAGAATTCGATTTACTTCGAATTTCTATAGAAAATCAAATATAGAATTATTAGCAAAATACATACCAATTAATAAAAATACGTTTATTAAGAATGTGTCCAGAACGAGCCAGGGCTCTATAATATCCTGTAGCCTTATTAAATTGGGAGACATCATTACTAATGAAACAAAAATAAAAGACGAAATTAGATGCCGAGCATTACACAAGTTTGACCTCATCAAGGTTTATTGTTAACGCCGACCTCCAATGACAATGCAGCGAAACGACAGTTTTATACCTTGCACACATTGTGAAATTAGTCTCCGGTAAAATCGTCGTCATCACTTTACGTTCCCGCTGCTGGGACACGCTCATCTTACATCTCCATATAAGATGGGCCGTGTAAGTGTAGGCTATATCCACCAAGCTGGTTAGTGTTTGTTGCTGAATGATAAAATCTTGAATGTTTTAATTCTGAAACCTGTGCCGGATTCCACGCGGTGTTTTTCTTCACCATTGTAAGAGCGACTGCAAATTCCACATAACATGAAAATAATTGAGGCAAAGCCGAGCGAAATTTAATTCTGATTATATTAGTTTAAAAGTCATGCGAGCAACTTCTGAGTCACACTCGCTCTCAAAAAAAAATATACCGTTGCCCAACTCCCCAACTCTGACATAATTTTTTTTCTACAGTTATTTTGTTTTGAAACCCAAACTCATATTACACATTTTGATAAAATTTCTATGGACTAAATTAAAATTAAATCCATTTAAATAAAAATGAAATTTTTCAAAACGTTTCATAAATCACGGCGATACACGGTAACAAACATAAAGAACAACCAAACTGAAGAACTTCCATTTTTAATAGTTGAAAACTGGTTTTATAATGTGCGTAGGGGTACAAGCGGAACGAATTGCAGTTCCCAGTCGCGACCAATTAAAGTTATGATGCCCTTATCTTTATTTTTACACGGCGGATCGTTCACCTTTCGATCGTGAGCGACGGGGACACGATTCTGAAAGTTCGGTCAAGGAGCCACCGCTTAGCTAGATCCTGCCCTGTTGATCGGTGAATGGATCTGATAGGATTGGGAGCATATTCGATATGCATGTGATTGATTAACTTTAGTGTGAAAGAAAAATCTGAGTCAAGATCGGGATTTTAACTACCATCCTTTAGCCAGGACATGGCTGAACTTACGTCACAAGTCATCATGTCCCACTATATCCTTTACCTCAAGTAATCACGCCCCTTTTTTCCGTCATCTTAAGTCATCATGTCCCAGTTTCTCCTTCACTTCAAGTCATTGTGTCCCAGTTTATCCTTCACCTCAAATCATTATGTCCCACATTATCTTTCACCTTAAATCATCACGTCCCAGTTTCTCCTTCACCTCAAGTCATTAAATCCCAGTTTATCCTTCACCTCAAGTCATCATTACCCAGTTTATCAATTACCTGTGACAACAAATATACGGGATTCAGATTTTTCTTTTACATTAAAATAAATCTGTTGATTACCCTAAGCAAGCGATACTGCTGCTATAAATCACACAATTTTTATGATTATCATGTGTGGCGTAGATTATCATGTAAAGCATGATAATTTATCTATAATGTCTTTTTAGATTATAATTATTTTCATGAATTAAAGAGCACTTTTTCATATTGGTTATTGGTAACGTCTTCGGTGCTTGCCTAGTTAATCTTCAAGTGCAATTTTTCTCTAGAACTGCTAGTGAAATGGCAATGGGCGCCTATAGAAGCCTATTTTCTATGAATAGTTTTATTTTGACTTTGGTATTACCGGTTTAGATCCAACGACCGTTCTAAAAATAATAACCATTATCTCTATAAAATTCACGGCAGACGTGGTGCTACAAAGTTGTTGTAGATAAATTGATACTGTTGGGGAATTTAACAATTTTAATCTTAAGCTTTTTTAAACGAGCATTTTATAAAACTTGTTACTCGGCAGGTTTTGTTCATGACATTTTGCCTTTTTGGGAAAAGCCAGAATTTTCTCAGCAAATTGCGTACCTTGAACTTATTTTTTGTAATAATACTGTCTTCCGCCTTGGTTATTATTGTCTTGAAATTGCAAATATTATGATATTATGCACATTACCTTTAAGATTTGTAGGTGCTTAGTATAAATAGGTTACGCTGCCATTTAAACAGCAAGGGTACCCTACCTACGTAAGTGTTTCTGGAATTTAATCTCCAGAATTAATGATTAAGCATGTATAAAAAATACAGTATAATTGGCACAGATAAGAATGGGAGTAATAACAGGAACGCTGTTGAATATTTCCCCGAGGGTCAACTAAGATTATCGACTGGTTAGTACTTACCAATTCGGTACTTTTTGATTCTCGTAAACCAATATCAAAACTCTTATGAATCCACGTAAGCCACAACACAAACATATAACAATAATCTTGATTCACAAAGAAACCCAACAGACATAGGACAGCAGTGATGAAAGAACAAGACTCTATCGTGAGGACGGTTTAATTGTTTTGGTAAATAATAAATAACAATGATTTAAATTAAAGTAGCCTTTGTTATTTGTCATTATCAAGTACAGTGACTCTACCTTCTTCTCTACCTACTGCTACTCGTATAGACAAGAGGCTGTCTACGTAGAGTCACGGAGCTCAATCCATGCAAAAATAGCATGCTACCAGCACAGAAACATGCTACCTACTCAACTACCACCAAAGTAAACTAATTGCCAAGTTGACTGGATACAGTAACAGTAAATTAGACATTTACAATAGTTTACATTAGATGGACTCTGTCACAACATAAGATAAAAAAGGTAAACAACAACGACGCACTAACTGACTCTTTAATTAATAAAATTTACAGGACATCATTACAAGGTAAACTCATTCATCTAGATAAGAATCTAGTAGGAAAATTCTAAACAAAGCGTGTAATGTAAACACATTATGCAAGCCACTGCGCCCAACCAAAAGGACTTCGAGACGTGCGTCAAACAACTCAAGCAGCTAAAGTTCTAAGCTTTGAATATACTGCTACACTCAACGCCACAGGATGTCAAGACAAAGCTGGAGTCATGAATAGCGATTGAAAATAGTTGGATTATACAGTATTATCATTCGGAGTGAAAGTCGAAGGACGCGCTGTTTCAGTACGTTACCGACTCTGCCGCCGACTAGTCGACTTCGCGCGCGCTTTTCGACACATCCCGTCGCGAGTGATTTGTGAATTTTCTGAATGAAACCCGCAAAACTCAACTGAATTAAGTATGCCAGTTTTTGTTATATTGTTTTTGAATTATGTAAGGCACATTACGGAAGTGTTGTGTTTTGAATTCAACGGTTAACCGTGGCGAATTAGTTTCGGTGAGCTCGCTTCAAGGCATGAATAAATTAGGCTTCTTGCAAGTAGTTTTTGCTACCTTGACGACCTAATTCTGGTATGAAATATTTAAGGAAAACTACATTTTGCCGTAAAAAGTTTGACAATTAATTTTGTCTTAAGATATCGTAGTTATTTGCGCAATAGTTGAAGAAAGCCGCGGGCTTGATTGTGGTATATATGAGGATAAAGATAGCATGACATTTTTGACAATATTTTCCGAGAACTGACAACTGTATGCCTGTAAAAGGCTGCAGCAACTTGGGTCAGTAACAAAAAAAATTAGTTATTATTTACATTTACACAGTCAGATAATTCTTATCTCATACTTGGTCTCATTTACGATCTGGGACCATTTTTTATAATTTTATCAGATATTACTTATAGCTAATCAGTTTTTGCTTGAATGTCCTTTAGTTTTGTTTATATGGCAAACCTGAGTTTTTGAATAATAAGTTGTTTTCGTGTTCAATTTCAACGGTTATTTTAATAATTGAAATAGCGTGAAAGAATGTTATTTTACTTGAAGTTGGTGGAGCTTCTTTTTTAGAATCAATACTAAAGTCATAATTTTTCTACAAGTAGTTTTGAAGACATTTTGATAGAACTACCAAATGCTTACAATGCTTTTTAATTTTTTAGTGGAAGACTTAGCAATATTTGTAAAATAAAAAAATAAAAAGCTAATGTAATCTAGATTCCAAGAAATACGTTTATGATCTTGTACTTAAGCTCAGCAAATGTACTTAAAGTTAATGCTAAGTTAAAAACAATAGTTTTTCTGATAAAAAGATACCGTAAAGTTCTAACCGATAATGCAAGCTGAAATATATTTGACGCAAAGACTCTAAATAATGTTTTCAGGCACATTGGCTCTATCAAAAGTTAGAGCATTTTTTTTTCTATTGGTGTTTCCTGGTTAGTTAGTGATTACATTTATATATGTTATTTATCGTTCTCGCAATTTTGAATTGTCATTATGCAGTGTATTATTTTGATACGTTATCGAAATTGACATATTATTAATCATGCCGCAAAATCATGCATCAGTTGGTGACCTTTGCTCAAGGTGCACCAACTGTTGGATTAACTAAAAGGAACTCTCTCTCGAAATTCTGATCTCAAGATTTTCAATATTTCAATTGTCCAATTGGGCATCACATCAGACCACTGGTTAAGTTTGGATTGTTAGACAGGCGTAGTTATTACCACTAGGTATCATCTTATAAATAACTACTTTATCGATACTTCCGTAGTGTGTGAATCCGGACTTGCATCGCTACTTTGTAATAATACCCCTAACATGCGTCCAAACTACTTGTAAAGACGATCCAGTAATATATGGTTACCTACGCTTTCCACAATGTAGACGCCTCAATATACTCCAGTACCACTGACCACCTCTTTCATTGATCATCACCACCAGAACCTGGACCACTTTCGGAGCTGGCTTCTACAGCCCAGCTCACCAGACATAAATAGCGAACCACCAGCTCTATCATATCATTACACTTCTTTAAAAAAGTTATTCACGATATGAAGCATAACATTTTGTTTTTAAAATATTTAACCTTTTTGAAATAACATGATCCCGATAAGGGAGAACAAAACAAGCCGTGCTCTAAAAATGACGAACCTAATCTGCCATTCCTGTGTCACCAAGAATCCGGCCACGAAACCAGTTTGCGCCAACCTCGGCGACTCCCAACGCCTCTGCAGTCTCAATAACTCTAACGTCTATGGTGTTTTTTAAATTAGTAGGGTTTTTGCTGAATAATGCATCAGTTTTTGTAGGATGCAGCATCAGGGCCATTGGGTTAAGAATAATATTGTGATTCTTTATTGGAGAGGTCATTCATGGTGTCTCATTCATGGTCGTTACGGTGTCGTTTCGTTTCTGGTTTAAAGTCGAAACAATGTCAAATTAGTACCAGTGGCCTGGGTTTGACTACAAAGAATCTTGAATGGAGCTTCTGCTTGATTTGAATGGATGATAGATTTGTTATCAGTTCAACAGTATTATGTCGTACTTTATAATTGTTTGGTTGAATTGTGTGAATTTGTGTGGTCTCAAACAGGTTTGATTATCAGACTGAGATAATTACTTCTAGAATCATCCGCATTTTCACTTCTATTCAATCTTCTAATAATAATGCGCAGATGGTATTTTGCCCTATCTAATATTGTACCTCCAAAGACATTAAAGAATCCTTCAAACTAATTTTGCAAATTTAATTAACCGATTTTATAATCATCATCCTGTAAATTTCTACAGTCGGGTTTTTGATCTTTTATTGCCTTTGTCATTCTGCTCTGATTCTCGCAACTTGATTTAAATTTTGTTTTAACTTGGAAAGGAGTTGCTCCATTTTATATTTCAGACTTAGGAATTGGAATAAGGTATAAGTATGGTTTACGTTCCATAAATATCTACGTTAAAGCCTTTACGCACCCACAATTATAAGAAGCATCAGAAAAACGGTTGTTTTGAATCTCTACCTGTCAATTATCAACGCGGAAATTGGTTAAAATTCCAGACATAGACAAAAAAAAAGACACGCCGGAAATTCTCCCAACGGAATATGTCCACGTTTCGCAGCGAAAATGATAAAAATAGCTACCTACTTACTTCTTTCACACTTTTAACGAAGGGCCCGAACATGTCCGTGCCACTTCCTCGTCAGCTAATTCTGTAGATCAAAGATGGCGCGCGGGCAAAGATTAATCCCTCTATAATTATGGTAATAATAACTTCGCAATAACTTCTTGTATATTTGCGTTGGTTTCGTAACAGTTTGGCGCCAGCTTTTTAAGTTTTTTAACGATGTTCCAGTGGTTGTTTTAATGTGGTTTGTTAGTAATAGAGTGGTTTGTTCGTGGTTGGTGTTTGGCTCGTTCTAGCGTCGTTAAAGTTTGGTTTTATTGCTTGAAGTTTGCTCTGGATGGGTAGTTTGATGTCTTGCGATAAAGTTTGTTTTGGAAGAGAGATTCACATGATACATGTTTTGTCTATCTTCATTTAAGGGTCTTGGGTGATTGCTTGTCTAATCTTAAAAGTTAAGGGTACCTGACACCTATCACGCGGTGTTTTAAGATTCTCTCACTTGTTTTACTTTATCGTATTATCTTATGCTTATAATTTTTGAGGCCTAGGTCAAACATAGTGTGTATTGTGCATTTACCCCTGCTAGTAGTAGTAGCTCGTATTAATAAAATTAGTTATAAAAATATTTATATTAATCCACTCACTTTCTTGTAAACATTGAGCAACCAAAACTTAGAATCGAGACTCATTCGGATAGCTAAAAACCAAGCCGCAAAATGTATCATAATTCCGTAATCACTACTCGCTTACTTTTTAAAATTTAAAGGGAGATCTCGTTAGTTTGCTAATTATAAACATTTCCTTTATTGATCCTGATTGGAATTTCTTTTTGTAACTTAATTTTGGTGATCGTTTCCTGTTTGCCACCTTTTTAATAATGTTAACGAAGAAGATCACCTTCGTTCGTTATCACCAAGTTGAAGGTGTCGAATTCCAAGACAATGTACCATCATTATCACTCGACACTATTCCGGCATCAGTAAAATGGGAGGTCACCGCCTTGTCAAATATATGAACAGGTTCACTTGGTATCTGCCAGCCATTGCCATTGTTGTTTTTTTTTTGTTGTAGTGGCAGATGGGCGGCACTGAAGATTCTTTAAGCAATCATAGTTGTTTCTACTTTAATAACATTTTGTTTAGCAATAATAGTTATTAGGTGCTTCAACACTACTTTTTAAACATTTTCCATTTTTGTAGCTTTCTTGTATTTGATTTGTATTTGTATAATAATTAAGAGTTTAATGGTTATTAGATGAACTATTTGAAACGTTTAATTATCTCCTGAAATTCGTTTTTTAATCCTGCAAGAAAGTCAACTAAAAAATGCAATGACCGTTGACTCACCGACACCAACTCATTCACGTTCCCGCTTCACCCAATTTCGCGCCATAACTGTTTCTATTTTCAAATTCCCGAACTGTCACACGCTTCCTGGATCCAACATGGCGACATTTCATTCCTGTCACTCTTAACTGTCAACTTAAATTAACCTTTAAACCTTTTTATTAGAACTCATTATTAAGTGTGCCTAATTCTAATGCAACTGCAACTGTATCTTTCATATTTTAGTGGTTTTCTGTTCTTATGTCGAGGGATTAAGATAGCTTATTGAGTACAGTTTTGGGTGCTCAAAATATTCTGTCAGTATCCGAACGTGATTTGAATATTGATTGGACATTGAATAGGATCCGAATAGGTAGGTATTTGTCAGGTAACAATGGATGGTATAACTTTATGCTACATAACTGAGTGACATAAGTTGGACTTGGTGACAAAATAACAGTTTATGTTCATAGTTAGTATTGTATAAAATGACAAGTAGGTCTTTTATGTCTTTTTCTCGCATATTGATCAGTTGGCATTTTTGCCCTGGTTATTTATTTATCTTTGGGGGAGGCCTATAATATGTTCAGCAGTGGATGTCTTCAGACTGATGATGATGATGAATTATTTAAGGCAGGCCAAAAGTATTTATGATCGGGAAGTTTATTTTATGGGTAGGTTAGGTTAGGTAAATAACTATTTTCGTAATTTGATATACATTGCTGGATGGTGTAAGGGTATTGGATGGGAGTAACACCAAGCCAGCAATGTATGTTGATTTAGCCTGCCTAATTTCTGCCAAATTTAATGTACCTAATACTTCTTTTGGTAAGTATTATGTTATGAGTTACTTAAAATGATTTTCTTATAAAAATTATGGGACACATAAACCTTATCTCTTTAAACTTTAACTTAACAAAAGCAAAATTGCCTTTATTCCCTACATTTAAGGACATTTAAGTACTCTGTCCTCTGTATAAGGCAAGTGACCGTGGCCAAGTCTGAGTAATCAAGTGCGACCTCATGCTCGCTCCGTTTTGTCGTGGTTTCTCTTTATTGCTTGTTACTTATCTTGCGATTATGGAATGATCGTGTTAAGTAAATAAAAATATAATAAGTTTCAGTTATGCCGTGTGACCCTGATGGTGTGAGAAAAGGATGACCCTACCCTAATATATCTCTTCCCGTAGGTGCCGTAGAGCCGGCTAAGGGAGTATTTTATTTATTTATTTATTTATTTATTTATAAAACGATAGTTAGCTTACAGTTTAACACCAAAACGCTCCCTATCTTATATTATGAGTATAAAATACCCTAAATTCACACATAATCGCCGATAGGCTATCAAATATGTCGACATGCTGGACCGTGTGCGTAAATAAATTCAATCAATTTAATATATTTTTAAAATTTTTCTTTATAGACAAAGGATTTGACCACTGTCTCACCCGATGAAAAGTGATGACGCAGTCTGCGATGGTGCATCCAGAGAATGAGCAACAGCATTCTTCTCGGTACAAAAAAAAAAACATTAAAATCTGCGATCACCCAGCCACCTGCCGCGTGGTGATAAGTAGCGATTTCTGCTCAGCCAGAGCGGTCGATTATGGCGAAAATTTTCTTTCTATGAGAGAAGGGTCAGGTCCCGGTAGTAAGTAGTATAGTACCTATGTATTACATTCCCATATTTATTCAAAAGCTGTGCCTGAATTAAAAAAAAATCATTAGACGACTCTACTCTCTATAGAGTGGCTATAGATAGTTCTCCAGTGTATTGAATCGAATGATAAACCGATACTACAATAAGTTGGCTGACAAACGATATGTTTTGGACCGTAACCAACCAACCACCGCAATCCTTTTGCAAAACTTTTCTATAGCAACTGGTTGCAAAGAAGAAAAATATTCTATCACAACTGGTTGCGAACAAAGAAGAAAAACAATCTTACAACTAGTTGCGAAATTTAGCTGTCATATTTTATGGACTTTACTTTTTCGAGAAAATTAATAAACACTTTTTAGTTTTTTTAGTTAACTTTTATTTCCTAATTAATAATTCCTTAACTGCCACTTAACTACCCTCACGTCACGTTAGTTTGCATTGTTAACGCGATAACCTCATCGCGTGCCTCGCATATTTTAGGGCTAAAATAGGTGTTTTCACGAAATGACACGTCAAAAGTTGCGTGAAAGCCTACAATTGAGTCGTCACGTTATAAATGGAGGTAGGTTGAAAATAATTCACCTACTGTTATTTTTCAAAGCAAACACACAGAAAAACAAATACAAAGAAAATACTCATCATCATTAACAGCCTGAAGACGTTCACTGCTGAACATAGGCCTTCCCCAGGGAGCGCCACTTAGCGGCTGCTCGCCTCCTGCATCCATCGGCTCCCCGCGGCTTTCACCAGGTCGTCGGTCCACCTAGTGGGGGGGTCGTCGGTCCACCTAGTGGGGGGAAGAAAATACTAAAAACTACTAAATATAGTATACTTAGGTAAAATAGTAACGATTTCCAGGTTGCTGCTCTTGCTACCTACTTACATCTATTATTATACTATAGCATTTTAACGCCTGGTGACTCTGTAAAAGTCGGTAGAGACCAATATAATTATAGCTAAAGTAAAGTTAAGTATATCTTCACGACAATTCCAAACGAGCATTTCGAATTCAAATGGTGAATCAGAACAGATTAAAAAAAGTTTATCTTTAAAACTTTGAAATTGGACAATTATTGTTGATAATTGCATATATTATAATAATAGGTACTTACTTATTTAATAAAAAATTATTAGCAATAGCATTTCGGTTAACGAAATCTTAAGTAATTAGTAATTAGGCAACACTTTTAGATATCTCTGGCAACGGTGTAGACATACATGGCTATTTTAGCCATGTATGTCTACACCGTTGCATAATAAAGTCTAGTAAAAATATAACGGTCCATAAAATAATAAACTAATTTTATAAATTAACCGCAATTAAGTGTCTCGCATAACTGCGTCGGCTAGATGAAAGGGCTCACTTTCGCCATTTAGAATTTATTTGTTTGGTGAAAAGTGAAAACCTTTGAACGGGTTTTTCGTTAATTTAAATGTTAATTTTTGACTAAAACACAGGTTATTTATGACAGTCGGTTAAAGTTAACAAGATTTTATTAACTGTTTGGCTTAAAATTCTTTTTTATTGAGATTTTTGACAAATTGTCGGATTTTGATTGTAAATAATGACGCCCACGTTTTGAATGGAAAAATAAGCAATTTAATAAAACGCATAATCATGGAGAGGTAGAGGTACCCACTTACATTAAATATTGCATTAATCAATTAACAAAACAAATACAAATACAAATTCATTTATTGACATAATTAAATACAAAGTAATGATGAATCCATAGATTCCCGAACTAGTTGCAAACTGTGTTTCATACAATTTATTCCATAATCTTGAGAAAAACAACCTAAAATAATGATTCCTTGCTGGTATAACTGCGTCTAGTTATTTCTATAATATTTCTATCCTACCTACATGATGAACTGATCAATGATGATTTTCTATAACAGTTATAATAACTTAAAAGCGAAAACAATATCCTAATCGTATTCAAGCTTAATTTTCATTCTATGTTGTCCCCGAGATCATCTTTTTACGATTCCAATGTATGGTTGCCCCGTGTGGTCCGGGTTGTAGAATAGGACCACCCCGTGTCTTCTCGTTGGTGCCGTAGGAGTCGGCTAAGGGAATATCCAGAGAATGGGTTGCAGCATTCTTTTTGGTACGTTAAGATCTTCTGCGATCATGCGTGGTGATTGAAATGAAATGAAATGAAATGTTTAAAAATTACGGCAACATCACAGACCCCCCCCCCCTCATCACAGACAAAATACAAAAACGGCCCCCAGTACCAGGCTGTGCTATCCGTGGCTATGGTAGCGGCCACGGTAATAGCAGAGCAGGGGGTGCGAAGAATCACCGGATGGGATTCGGCTACCAACTCCAAAACAGACACAGCGTAGGCCGGCCTCGTACTAAGTGGACCGACGACCTGGTCAGAACTACTAGGTTTTTACTAGGTGGTAGGACTTTTCTGCAAAGTTCGTCTAGCTAGGTACCACCGCTTTGCCAGTTATTCTGCCGCCAAGCAGTAGTGTGCAAAGCACTACTGTGTTCCGGTTTGAAGGAAATTGTAGCTAGTGAAATTACTAGGCAAATGAGACTTTGTGACCTGATTACACAGTGTGGTAATCTGATTACTAGACTGTGTGATGTCTCAGGATGACGTGCGTAATGCCACTGCCACGCCACACGCGAAATTTTATTATTTTAAAGTTCCGAGTGACACTGCAACTGTTATGGGCGGCTGTGTTGCTTAACATCAAGTGAACGACTAGCTCGTCACGTCATTCATTCTCGTAAAAAAAAATTTAAAAAAAAAACCTTGGGAGCCGATGATGCAAGAGGCGAGCAGCCGCTCCAGGTGGCGCTTTTTGGGGGAGGCCCATGTTCAGCAGTGGATGTCTTCAGGCTGATCATGATGATGAATGTTATAGTACGTTTCGTCACTAACTCACTTTACACCTCAGATAATAATATGCGCGATATATTTCCTCACTACAGTTCTATGCCTCACTTGCCTCACTATTATTTTTATAGCTTTCAATCTCGGCGTCTGTTCCCAAAGCAACAAAATATCCGAGGTATTCAAAAGCAAAGGTGCGTTGAGACCTCGGAAACCGTTCGGTAGTCGGTTGCCCAAGGCCACGCGTGGGATAACCGCCTCCGACAAACCTGCTCGATGCTCATTATCATTAGGAACGGGCGTTAAATATTTGAACAGCAAATGATTTGATTCGGAATCTTTCATGTTCAATTTAACACGACAGAATTTGATTATGAACAAGTTTTGATTTTTTTAATTCGTCCTGAAGACGTCCACTTCTGAACGTAGGCCTCCCACAGAGAGCGTCACTTTGAGCGGCTGCTCGCCTCCTACATCCATCGGCTCCCCGTGGCTTTCGCCAGATCGTCGATCCAGCTAATGGGGGACTGGACTACGCTGCGTCTTCCGGTTCGTGGTCGCCACTCGATAACCTTTCTTCCCCATCATTTGTCAGTTCTGCGAGCCATGTGGCCTATCTTTAGATTTTATAAGTAACTATGTTTTGATTACGGCGGTGTAGAATAAGACCACCTTTCCGTGTAAGAGTCAGATAAGGGATTATCCAGGCCCCAGGGATTAGGCAGCAGAATTCTCCTCGGTACATTAAAATCTGCGATCATCAAGAGGCCTGCCAAGCCTGGTTATTATGTCAATGCCCCCTATGATAAACGTCCGGAGTGGCGTTTTATGGCCTGTGTTCGTTCAGTAGTAGACGTCTCTCGGCTGTTGAAGTGATGTACTTAATGATATACTTATTAAAAAAAAATGAGTTGGAACTCACTCTAAATATTACTCAATATTTAGAGTGAATTAACCAGAGGGTTCTGGTTTGGAAAACCCTGAGTTTAGCCGACGTAGGTACCAAGTATATGCGCATGCGCTATTTTTTCGTAAGGAACGTACGTAGGTGTTAGGTACCAAGCATAATATTATGCACATACGCCATTTCTTCGTAAGGACGTTAGTCAATAAAGAAGAATTAAGAGTGAAGAAGGTTGCTAGTGAGAACCAACTTGCGGATATCTTCACGAAGGCTCTGCCAAGACCAAGGTTCATTGAGAGAAGATGTTTGTTGGAGTTTTTATTGCTGTATAATGAAATCTATAACTCTATAAAACAGTTTTTGTGATTTGAAAAGATAATTCAGGGGAAAATCAAGGAATTTTTGTGTTTTTGTAATTGTACATATAGTTTTTGAAATATAAATGTATCATGAATGATAAGTATATCTAGTTTTAGTATTTAATTTTGTGTCCCGCAGCGTTCGGTAAGACACCGAGCTTTGAAGTGTTTTGTTATTGCTCTGTGGGTGAGACCAAGAACTTCAACATTCTACTAGAACTAACAGCCTCATAATTATGTGTCTCGTTCATCTCCATACTTCTAGAAAAAGACGCCAATAATATGATAAAATTCAGAGATTCAGAGAATATTGTATTACATATTAAACTTAGAACAACGATTTCTACTTATCCAAGCGCATGTGTTATCAGTAGATCTTCTATAAATAGAGGGGCGGCGCAACAAAGGCATGGAATCCTGATAAGACTCATAGAGGGGGCAGATAACAAAATCTTGGAGTTCAAATTGTTCTTAAGATAATTAGGGTAGGAACTTCTAATTAGTTTAATGGTTTTATCTTTTCGAAAATTTAAATGTGAAGTAGTAGCAGAGAAGTTGCAATCTGGTTTTTCGGCTGAACTTATATTAGTTTTTTTTAGTTTTTAGGGTACCGTATCCAAAGGGTAAAACGGACCCTAGTACTAAGACTCTGCAGTCCATCAGTCTGTCTGTCCGTCTATCAGCAGGCTGTATGTATCTCGAGAACCGTGATAGTTAGACAGTTGAATTTTTCAGAGATGATGTATTTCTGTTGCCACTGTAACAATATACTAAATAGAATAAAAAAAAAATATTGATGGGGGCTGCCTTACAACAAATGTGATTTTTTTGGCTCGTTTTTATAGATTATGGTACGGAACCATTCGTGTGCGAGTCCGACTCGGACTTGGTCGGTTTTGGTTTTCTAACTAACAGTTTAATGCCATGTCAAAATAAGCTCACGTTCAATTTTATCGTTTCAGGTAAAAACTTAGCAGTGAAGAAGTTCTCCCAAAATCGACATTGAAAAATGTGAACCCGTTATCGACACGATTGTACATACTAACATCATAATACTGTGAGTGCGTGTGTGTGTATCTGTGGAAGTGAAGTTGTGATTATAAAGAAAGTTTTGTAGGTAAGTCTAAATACTATTTATACTAATTATAATTAGATTCATTAGTGTCAGTTAAAATATTTACAAAAATATGATGTTCTAAACATTTAGCTCCTGTGCCTTTACACTTCCTGCGGATATGTGTACCTAGGTACTCTTTACCATTTAAGCTACGGTCGGCAAATACTTCTTTTATTATTAGCTCTTGCCGGTAGAGTAATCGCCATCTTTCTCTACCTTCAGCCAATACTTTGACTTCCCTGTACGACATGACATTTGTACTGTATACTTAAATATCTTTTTGTAACAATAACAAACTACAATAAATAAATAAATAAACGCCCAACGATCACATATATAGATCCTGGACTCAAACTAGGATTCCCTGTATCCACGGACCCAGGAACTACGAGGACCATGCTCCCACAACACCCAGACACAGAACAAGTATTTGCGCTTTTTTTTATCTGTGCACAAATACTTGTCCTGTCGTGGGAATCGAACCCGCCGCCTCCGTGTTTAGTATGTATGAGTCTACCAGCTCAACCACCACACCACGGAGAATAAAAAACACTATACTTAATAATGTACAGTTTAAGGAATATATAATAATAAATAAATAAATATGTGTGGACATTTCACACAGCGCCATCAGCCCCCAAACTAAGCATAGCTTGTACAATGGGAACCAGATAACTGATACAATACTTAGATACGTTTTTGTTTGTAAATACATACATAGAATACAATATAACACCCAGACGCAGAACAAACATCTATGTTCATCACACAAATGTTTGCCCTGGGTAGGAATCGAACCCACAGCCCTCAGTTCAGAAGGCAGGGATACTATCAACTGAGCTATCGGGCCCGTCAATAAATTGTGTGGTGTGGTCTTCTTTCATTGTAGGAAAATCACACCATTTTTTTCGCAGTATTCTCGGGCAGGGATCATAATCTAGAAACTCTTGTGAACAAGTAACACATTAATAAAGTAATGTCGAGCAGCTGTCAACCACCTTTTCAATCAATTAGCTTGGTTAAGCTCGATTGACAGAAATTGCACAATTGACGGCCGGCTTGATCAATCTATGTTGTATGGGACAAGTGATAAACTTTTTACTTATGCTCTCTTAGCAGTACGAGTTTACTGATTTTTATTGATTTCAATTTTCGTTTTATTTTTAATACATAGATACTCTCTAACATTTAACCACAATTGCATCTGATGGTAGGTTGGTAGGCGACGCGGTAGATATACCTATATTTTATTAAAATATCACACTTCATCTCATGAAAGCCTAAAGAAAATAAGTAACCAGAAAATAATTGGAATATAAATTATAGAGACGAAGACTTTCCAACATACTTTGTTTACTCCCCCGTCCCTCTTCCTTCTCTCTTACTTTAGATTGAGATAAGGCATAAAACTGATAAACCCAGTATGAAGCCGGGCTACGTCAGCTAGTATAAACTAAAATCGCTCGTAACCATCCAGCCGCTCACACCTTATTACTTGTACCACAACAACAGTAGCACTCGGCAAATTAAGACTATGAAGAAACATGACAAATTAATTGAATCATTGCTTTAAGGCCAGCAGCTTAGTTCCTATACCTGACTAGCTGCTACACGCGGCTCTGCTTGCAATAGCCTCGGAAATAAAAACTACACATAAGCAATTAAGTGGACAAACTTGACTACGTCACCCTTTTAAAGGGGTATTTCCGTGAATTTTGAGTAAGCTGGCGTTCCATACGATATTTCCTTCGACTTAGGCAAGCTTGTTACATTCTAGACCGCGTCATCACTTCCCATCAGGTGGGATAAAACGCAAGCCTAAGTATTAAGCGTAAACAAATTTGATAACCACAGAGCAATAAAAAATGCTCGAAGCGACCGTCATATGTTTAATAATGCTCTGTGGTGATAATGAATAGGTACATAGTGCGCACATAACTTGGGGAGTCATTGGTGCAGGGCCGAGCGGAATTCGAATCAGGGTATGCAGGATTCAAAGTCGCACTAAGCAGCTACCACGCACCATACTACGTATATTCATGTTCATTGATTATTCTTTCATATTCATTTATTTCTTTCTCTAAACGTTCATAAAAATTTACTGTTGGCCTTTTTTAAACATAGTGGGTGAAATTTTGATCAAAATTAGTCTAGGCCTGTCTTAGGTAGCTCTTAAAACTGGCAAATATTATGCACACCACCTTTCAACAGCATAACAATATGACATCTGACATTGGTTCTTGACCGTCCGATGCTAATCTCGATGAAATGGCTTCGACTGACATCTCCTGACCTTGAGAACGACCGAACTGGTACACGGAGGTAAGTTCCACATAAACTGGTTTTGGAATTAAGTTGTGATGCAAGAACATTTCTTGTTTCAGATTTTGATTTTATTTTGATTTAATGCGACTTTGTTGAACTAGACGGATCCTTGTAGAATCGCATAGTCTGTCTCTATAAAGACACATTTCTTACGTAGTAAATTATAGACCTTATCAGAAACAGCTAAACACAAATCAATTTTTTAACTACTTATTATGCGATATAAAGATAAAACCATGAATTTCGGAAAAATTACTTACTTCCATGAATTATTTACTTCCCGCATATCTTAGAATATATGATACCACCTATTTTTTATCACAGCCCAACAGAACCTAAGCGGAAATTTCAAGCCCATGAATATAGACATTTCGGAAGTAGGCGCGCCGACTGTTTTTATTATAATTATATATTACTTTTAAAGGTGTGAAAGGACGCGTGGATTTTAAACCTTACACTTTTCCTTACTTATTAAAACACGTATTAGAGACCTACAATAACATGTTTTTCTTCGATGGGTGACTTACCAGGGAATCATCTGGTAATAGGTTACGCTGAGGTACGCTGACTTATTCCTGCTAGACACACTGCGAAGTTCATATCAGGTTTGAAAACAAAACAAAAACAAAACGTAAACAAAAATGGTCTCGATAACGCGTATCTTTGTGTGGTCACAACGAAAGAATTAAATCACCCCAGCTCTTCTCATGGGTGTAGAGTCAGCTATGTGAGTCAGCAATAATGGAATATCCAGAGCCAGTAGCGTTTTCCCTGGTCTACATTATAATCTGCGATCACCAAGACGCCTGTCCATCGTAATGATTGTGGCGATCCCCGCCCCCATGACAAAAAATACAATATTTTGCTAAAGTTTAAATAACGCCCAACGATCACATACATAGATCCTGAACCCTAACTAGGATTCCTTGTATCCACGGACCCAGGAACTACGAGGGCCATGCTCCCACAACACCCAGACACAGAACAAGTATTTGCGCTTTTTTTTCCTGTGTACAAATACTTGTCCTATCGCGGGAATCGAACCTGCCACCTCCGGGTTATGAGCCGACCTGCTCAACCACCACACCACGGAGGCTGTCAAGTTACCGAAAGTATTGAAAACGCCATTTGGTTAGACTGAACCATTGACTATAAATCCAGCTGACTAATGATACAACTTCTCCTTATACAAATAGTGGTGTATTTCATCCACTAAACCTATGCGAGGAAACGGGACAGCCGATTTGTCTTCTGTTCCATTCCATCCTGCTCTGTTCCTTGTAATTTCTTATGACTTTGTCTCGTTTTGTTACATCGCCCTCTGCCTGCGCAAACGAGCCGAGGGTGAGGAGAAATTATGTTCACGGGCTATCAACGGGCCTTATAATCTTTGGGCTGAACATATATATTCGCGCGGGTCTAAGACGTAGCCACCAGTTGTTTGCTGCCCCTCCTGCTTTGCGCACATGGCACGCTCATAATGCTCCGACGGCAAGGGCTGTAGCGGTTATCAACCGCTTCCTCAGCGAAGTCCCAGATGCTGACATACATACTGACCCCATTAGTCGGCTTTATAAATATATATTGTTTAATCCATATAAGAACCTAGTGTAACAATGTGAATGTTTTGGCGTAGCTGTAAGTTCAAAATCGTATTTATCAAATAAATAAATAAATAAATAAATAAAATATCATTTAGTAGATCCTAGGTCAAGAGCCTCAGAGTTCGTTCAAGGTCAAAAAGCGACGTACTGACACCCAACAGTGGACTGACGTGGGCAAGACATTAAACTGTAATTAATATATCAAAATCAAAGTAAACACGCGTCATGCTCGTGCTTAAGGCCTCGTCATAGCAATGACCCGATTCGCCATATAGGTACAGCTCGTTGCGAAACCGCTCGTACTCCTGAACAGATGTTCTGCAGAGGCGAAGGTTGGCGCTTAAGGTGGGTAAAGCACTACGAAGGCATTTGGGCCGGAAGTAAAGTGTGTTATGAAGATTCTCTAAACCTGTGGCATAGCGGATATGGGTACATTAATAGACAAATAGGGAAAACACATGCAGGATTAAGTATGAAATGTGTATTTATCACCAAAACATTTTGGTGATAAATACACAAATAGTGGACCTTTCAAAATATGCAAATGAATCTTGTGTACAGAACGTCAAATCAAAATAAAATACTTAGTGTAGCCCACACTTAAGGTATATCTATGAAAATATTATAGTCCTCAAAACGATGACGGCTTAGTCGGTAAACACATAGGCCTTAACATTTTCGCAGCTAGTGGTCGGGTAACCATAGCTCAGTGGTAGAGCGTCCAATCCGGTAAGTTGGAGGGCGCGGGTTTTGACGACTATAATATCTGTACAAAATAAAATAAAAATGATTATGAAAAGTGTGCTAGGAACAACAGGTTACTTGTCATAAACATCTTAAATCTGAAGTGTGAAAGCAAATTACTTCCAGAACCATTAATCACAGATAACAATAACGTTCTTTGTTTTCAAGTTAGTACTTTACTTCTTATGTTAACAATAAAAAGATTTTAAATAGCTGCGGGTCAGGATCGTTGACGTTATTTGTAGCATCTATAAGGTCATCTACATAGAAGAAGGATAAGGTGGCGGGACACGTCGGATACGTTACATCCACCACTCAGTTCAAAAATAATGAGAGTCCAGAATCCCACCCTTCTGTTCTTGCTCTAGCTAACCTGAGTCTGAAGCTTGTTTGACCTGAGAGGTCCTCATTAGGATCCATAGATGGAGGTGGAAGGGACACTCATGCTAAAGGTTTGGTCTGGCTATTGTAAATTTTCAAGAGGAAAGTGAACAGGTTTCTTAAGAGCGTGCTATATCATCGACCACATACTGGTCAAACGCAAGCCTTGGGATCGAAAACATCGGAAAGGTCGACACCAATTTAAGTTTCGTCGTTACAACCTTAAAAATCTCAGAAATACAACATTCCAAAAAAACCTACCTCATAAGAGTTCGTAGTAGCCTGACTCAAGCTTGATGACGGCCAAATCCATTCATCAAATCACTTGGTACTCTCCTTCTCTTAAACCATCATCGCAAGTGGGTGTCCCGCCGGCTATAAACAAATAATTACTGCGAACTGCCCTTGGCCTAAACAAACTTATATGACGGGTACAGTTAGCGACAAGCGCATCCACACCATCAAGTCATGTAATGTGCTAACACAGTTTCAAATTATAGTACAAGCTATGCTTAGTTTGGGGCTAGATGGCGCTGTGTGAAATGTCCACACATATTTATTTATTTATTTATTTATTTATTTATTTATTAACTTCTCCAGATATTTTGTCAAACATTTGTAATTTATTCTTGAGGATTTAAATTAGCCAGTTTTTTAATTTAAAAAAATCATTAATTTAAAATTGTCGTAATGCGCGAGCACGATAAAGGATCCAGGTTACAATGGGCCCTTTCAGAAAGCATGCTTAGGTACTGGTAATACAAGTTTGTTCACCAACTTATGTCTCTAACTATACCTACGTCATACGGGTGATTGTTTTAAACTTTAAAGGAAAACCATGTGTAGTGACTTCATTCGTGGCTGGATTATTTTCAGTGAACTTAGATAACGCAGTTTGAGGTAAATTAGCATTGTTTTTGTTTGGTAACGAGGTTACTAGTTCAAGGTCAATAATTTATAGAGACCGAGACGTAGTAGACAACAATAACTACGTAGAGTCATTGACTGTGGTAAATATTGTGATGAATCTTTGCAGTGAAATATGGAATATTAAACGTATTTTCCTTTTATATGAAGAGGTAAAAAGTCCACGTATTAGATTAGCTTTATTCAGAAAACACGAATTTTTATTGAGAATTGATGGCATAATATTACCCCGGAGCCTCAAATAGCCGATGGATGCAAGAGGTAAGCAGCCGCTCAAAGTGGTGAGACTGGTGAGAGAGGTGTAGGTATGTTTAGCAGTAGACGTCTTCCTGCTTATAACGATGATCATAATGATAGGCGATATCTCTAGAACTTTAATTAGTGGACCTACCTGGACCTAGCTTATTATATCCTAAGTAACCTAGCCCTAAAATAGTCCAATAGTAACCTTTGTGTAGGTATGCTGTGTACGAGTGCAAAGAAACACTAGATGCTTAATCTGCCTGTTTGGTAGATTTTGTCATAAATTCTGGTGGCTGTAGATGATAATGATGATGATGAAGGCAAGCATGTACCAATTTTTCAATGAACCTACCTAATTAGTTGTATTAGGTACCTATCCAGGTTTTATAATAAACCTTTACGCATACCTTTACCTTAATTTAGACCTGCATAAAATTACATATGTGTTTCAACGTATATGTCATTGATTGTATAGAATAGGCCCACAAAGCCCACAAGTCGCTAGCCTGCAAGTTAATTTCCAGTAACCATATGGCACATACCGAGTTACCAGCATTCAAGGAGGTTGACTCACAGTCACAGTCATAGTTGTCAGCTGGAGGTTCTATTACAACTAAATAAAGGTTATTTATTACTAAGTACTTGGAATGTTTATATTCATTCAGTTTTTGATGACGGATCGGAAGTATTTTATCAAGTTGGTAGGTGTAATGGTGAACTTCCTGCGTGAGTTGGCAATGGTTACGCCCACTGATAGTGCCTGATTTCTATGGCTGAATACTTAGATGGCGTTTTAATAATTTAACTATTAACAGCCTAAAGACGTCTACTGTTAAATATAGGCCTCCTATAGAGCACCACTTTTGAGCTGCTGTTTGCCTCTTGCATGCATCGGCTCTCCGCGGATTAGAGCTATAAGAAAGGTTTAGGACTCCCTGACAAGAGAAGAAGGGATAGGTAGTTGGATGGTATTTTGAAACAAACGCGTGCACGCGTGCAGTGCAATATCTGCAGACTGCGAAGTCTGCAGATATTGCACTGCAGGGAATTAAAAGGTTAATTAATCACTTTCTAGGGTCTACTTTTGCGTAGATACGAGTGTCAAACGTAAGTGGTCCCCAAAGTGTTCGCAATTTCAAAATTTAGACCCAAATAAGTTTAGAATATTGTTTAAGTTACTTTTGATACTTGATTCGGTTCACTAAGTACCTATTACATCCCATATTACATCCATACTACTTAATAACAACTTAATTCAAACTGAGTTGAGTTAAGTTATCTATTTAAAGAGAAACTAGCGCTGCAACATCTTGATTTATATCCCACGAGAATGCAGCATCCGTCAATCAATCGGATAAATAAGTAGCTCTAAGCATGTTTACTTAACGAGAGAAAACTTAAATGTTACTTAGATAGTGATAGGGGGTTAAAATGGTAACTTAATCGTGGGAACAGCTGGTGAAATCCATCTATGCTAATTTTATGAACTCAAACGGAATCGTCTGTCTGTTGCCTAATAAAATTGGTACCATTTCCCGGCTGTCTTGATCATCATTATCAACGGCTTGAAGACGTCACCGCTGAACATAGGTTTCCCCCACATAGCGACACTTTGAACGGCTGCTTGCCAGTGCATCTGTCAGCTCCACGCGGTTCTGACCAGATCGTCGGCCCACATCCTAATCCAGGGCAAAGACTCCTTCTTTCATCTTCTTTCGTTATGAAGATGAAGATTTACCTCGAGTAGATTATTTCAATTCATTTATACCAGGTTCGCAACTCTGAAAAACTGAAGCTCATTGTACCTGATCCGAGGATTGCCAGGATATTTCAAATAGGGCAAAGACTCCTTCTTTCGTCTTCTTTCGTTATGAAGATGAAGATTTATGTCGAGTAGAATATTTCAATTCATTTGTACCAGGTTCGCAACTCTGAAAAACTGTAGCTCATTGTACCTGATCCGCTAATTGCCAGGATATTTCAAATACGCAATTGACCTTCAACGCGACTCCCTGAAATCAGAAAAACGTCAAATCTAATAGAAAACGTTTCAGTACGGAGACAAAATTATCCCAGCGTGAATGCTAGCCTGGCAGAATTTTTAGGTAGTAGTCACCCAACCGAGTAATGACAGTTGCGAACGTTGCTGCTTGGAAAAAAGTGAGCGGCTCCTTCGTAAACCAATAGAATTAGCACAGAGTAGAAAATTATGTAAATAGGGCAAACTCTATCGGTCTTATTAATAAATGTTTTTTTTTTTTTGGCTCTACACATAGTGTATTTAGCCAGTGTCAAGTATTATATTTTCATCGTGTTATAAAATATTTCACGCAAAGTCATGTCATAGTCCAGTATAAGTCAGGTAGTCATAGTCCAGTCTAAGTCATGCTCCTGCAAAGTGGTGGCAACTTTACTAAGCTTCTCGAAGCTTCTATGGAGTTTTGAAAGCAACACGAAAAATCACGTTTCACTACATTATATCACTTGCCCACACTCATGCTCGTAATTCAGCACTTAATGCGTAAAACGCCACCAATTTTAAACATTAACACTGGAAAAAGCAAAAGTTTTGAAAAATAATACGATGCAACGACGTGAACTTGTCCGCGTTCCCGCCAAAACTCTAATAAATGTTGAGTAGCTTAAGACTAGATAACCCACCTTTTGTCTTTTTCGATCAACTTCGATATTCGAATGTCAAAAATAGACAAAAGTTGGAGTAACTAATCCCAAGCTACTCGATTTTTTAAAATTTTTTTTTTTATAAGAAATTCATGTCGTCCTCAGGCTATTTGATGATGATATTATTATGGTAATACATTAACTTATCGCGATAATCTACAGTGCTTGCGGTTGACCTCGTAGATTAGACAGAGCTAGTTCAAATTTTAAAAATAATACCTACTTTAAGTGTCACAGCACTCTTGATGAATTACTCTGAATTAGAGTTGCCGCGGTACTAAACATGTTTACTTTCCGCTCAGCTGTCCACACACTGTTCCAGTGACTGTCGCTGGTGTTCACTGTTTACCGTTGGCAAGTCGACGACCGGGGTCTAGGAATTTCAGATCTAGTGTTTACGAGTTTTGATTTATTTTATTGCGATGTCGTAGAATTTAAATTGGCCAAATGCCTATTACCTAACTTGGGGTTGATAAACTAATGCACGTAAACTTAGCTGGGAGTGTAATTATTTGACAATAGCCAAGAGTAAGTAGAAAATAATGATGTCGCTATAAATTGCTCTATTCCTTACATACCCTATTCCGCGATACGACTAACTCGTTCTTGGTCTTTTTCTTACTGTGTCCATTTCGTTATGCGACTGTTTCGTTATCGGTCTATTCCTTACACTGTTTTAGCAAATTATAAGTTACCTATAGGTGGTATAATACTCAGTAATCTTAGTAACCGAAGCTAGGTTTTGTTTTTGTAGCTATCGACGGTAACCTGCTCACCTTCACCCGTCGATGATCAATTGTATGATTCATCTATACAGTAGGTACTGGGCGATGTGATAGGTTTATTGCTATAATTACTAGGCAAAAGTTTTATCGTTAGGCCGAATTAGTTCTACTTTGCGGACATAAATGTGATTTGATTCTACGTTTATCATGCGAATCTGATAAGAACTTTTGATGGCATCCGTGTTTCCTTATTATATTGCAGTCTTCAAAATCAAAAGACCGTCTTTAGGTGCATCTTAAGTCTCTAGATCGCAACGACATTTACCATTTCCATAGAATATAATAATAGCAGTTTAATAGTAGTAGCCCATTTGTGTACCTTACTGGGCAAAAACAGCTCTATCATTCTACGTGAATACTAATTTAAAAAAATAACATGGTACCCATCACAAACAAAAAAAAACATCATCAGCGTCATTTGTTTCAATGCTCCGTGGTACCTATCTTAGCTTTGTTCTGTCTATCATTCTAAAACTAAGGATAGATTCATCATCGTCATTAACAGCCTGAACACGTCTACTGCTGAACATAGGCCTCCCTCAGGAAGCGCCACTTTGAGTGGCTGCTCGCCTCCTGCATCCATCGGCTCCCCGGAATTGCAGATGTTTAAAATGTGATATTGGGTGGTTTTAATTGATTAACTTAGGGTTGGTTAGAGACATGATGACGTGAGCTGGGTTGTAAATAGTGGGTATTTGATCATATGAAATATTCAGTTTTTTTATACTAACTTAATAAAACTGCAAGATTTTTTTTTTATAATTACTATTCATTAAGTTACCGGGTCATATTTTTCGTACTTAGTACTAGGTTTTATAAGAGCTCTTCGATTCTCGAATGAACTACCGGTTGTCCTTGAGTTCCCGGCATGGGTCATGCATTAGCTACACGTAGGTTAGGAGACGTAGATGGTTATTTTAACTTGTTGGTAAATATTCTGTTTAATGTTGGAACATAAATAAAAAAAAACCCCAGAAACTGGATTGCTCATTTTAAATTTCCTCTAAGGTACTGAACATTTTTCATCTTTATTCAACAGCATTTCATCATGCTGAGTAACATATTTTGTAAGGACATGAAGTACTGTCTAAGCCGTAATCCACCAAGTACTGGTGGACTGGTTGGTGGACAAGATCTTACTCGTGCTATCAAATAGTTCATCATCATCATCATCATCATTAACGGCCTGAAGACGTCCACTGCTAAACATAGGGCTCTCCCAGGGAATGCCACCTTGAGCGACAGTTCGGCCTCCTGCATCCATCGGCTCCCCGCGGCAAAAAATTGTCACATCAAATAATTACATCATTGGAAATCGGCCCCTACATACGAATTGTCAAAATAATTTACCTCACTCCTAGCCTATGACATCCACATCCGTTAGGCATCTCGCCGGTCTAGACTAGAGGCTGGAGCGTGTTTTTCTAATTCTATTTATAGACCAATTCAGATACTTTCCTAAGATTAATTCTTATCGTACCTATCGTGAAGAAGTAGCCTTCTTAGGTCTATGTTAGCAGTTAAATATTTCATTAATTTTGTCGCCAAAGATGTAGGTGTTCTGCATAGAGGTCTAGGAGGAGGAGGAAGTGTGAGAGGAAGCATAATTATGTTCAAGATCATCACAGATTAGAGAAAAGACAATCTGTTGAAGATTTAATTTGAAATTAATATCATTGTCAAATATATTTTTGCAATAAGGCTAATTTAAAAAAATTTGGAAGTCATGTTCTTAGTACCTACATATTGTTCTAAGCATATAAAATTGCAAAGTCAAATATCAAGCTTCAGAATAAAAGACTTGGAAAAAAAGGAATTCTTTTTCCCACTACTATTTGACGGGCCTGCTAGCTCAGTTGGTAGTAACCTTCTGAACTGAGGGCTGTGGGTTCGATTCCCACCCAGAACAAACATTTGTGTGGTGAACATAGATATTTGTTCTGCGTCTGGGTGTTATATTTGTATTCTATGTATGTATTTACAAACAAAAAGTATCTACGTATTATATCCGTTATCTGGTTCCCGTAGTACAAGATATGCTTAGTTTGGGGCTAGTTGGCGCTGTGTGAAATGTCCACACATATTTATTTATTTTTTATTTTATTTATTTTATTCTAGGCAACCTGGCACAACGCAGAAAATAAAACTCTTCCTAAAATCCTAGTAAAACCTTCGATTACACCTGTAAAGAAGAAGCAACAAATAATTTTAACAGAACATGTAATTTCCAACTCGCACTAAACTTTACTTGGCCAGAGCTTCAACGTTCTCCACGCTATAGACGGAGCATTCCTGCAGGAATTTTACATTAAATATAAATTACTCACCATATTATAAATATGACGTATTTATACTCCATCAATTAATAGTTTACCGTCTGCCAGGGTGAACAGGACGCATGCTCGTCGCCACTTGACACCAGCCGTTCCGAGAAGTGTCAAGCGTTCGCGGGTGCTTTATTTTTGTAGTGAACTCGCTAAAGCTCCGATTCTACTGCAACACTAAACTAAGGCTGACATTCAGAGACAATGCATCGAGTATACTCCGATCGAACTCACCTGAGTTCAAACTCCGGACTCTGCGAGTATACTCCGCGTTTTTATATTCACAGTCGAGTTCCAACGTAAACTCCGCCCTCACTCCGCCGAGTAAACTCCGGCTATAGACAAGTGTAGTTTGACATTAGTGACTTACACGTTGTCTTTTTTATTTGGCAGTATTATGCTAAAAAAGGAGAAAAAATAGCAAATATTGTATGAATAACTGAAACAGGAGATCAAATTTACTGGTGATCACAGATTAGAGAAAAAAACTGGTGATAATTATATACTCTTTGAAGGAGACTTTAAAAAGCGCGCCATTTCTCTTTATTTGTTTTTTAACTATTATTTATTATGATTATTGTGAATGTTGTTATTTACCTAAATAATAAAAAAGCGAGTGAAATTAAAACTTACAATGGAAATGGAAATAGCAATGGAAAATAAACCGTCTCTATAGTGTTCACAGAACTTGTTCACAAAATCTGAAGGAGCTAATAGCTCCATACATATAAATTCTAGAAACTAAATAAAAATAAATGCTTCATTTTAATAATAGAAAAGAAGAACTATGGAGCCAACTTGCAAAGCATTGATGATTTCTTCATATGTGCATGGTAATTCCTAAAAGGTACCATATGAATTGATTTTTATTTAATAAACCTAGACCTACCATTAATTTAAGATTTATTCTATATTATAGGTTAGGTACCTACTCACAAACAACTTAAAAAGGCATGGAATAATGTGAATGTGAAGACACAAGCCAGGGAAGCAAAATCTATAATACAACAAAGAAAAGAAAACACACAGGATCTGCCAGTAAATTACTATTAGATTTTTTTTATTGTTATTTTCATTATAAATAAATCTATGAAGTAACTAATTTTATTTCGTAATTTATTCGTTTTATTCAATACTAAATACATTTCTTCACAAAAACCACATTAAAAATTGATTTTAAGCAGCATTGTTTTTAAAAACATGCGTGATAATAAAGATGGCGGTGCCTGAGCACGGCTCGAGTCACCGATTTCGTGACTCAGCCCGTCTCATGCTCAGATGAGCATATACTCGTACTCCATTATGCTAAACTCGACTGTGAATGCCAATTCGATCGAAGTACGAGTCTAGACTCCAATTTTGACATAACGGAGTTTGAGTTCGAATTCGAACTCGTTTGTGAATGTCAGCCTAAGTTAGATAAATAAGCTAGCTAGCAGATATGAAAGGAGTGTGAGCCAATATTTTTGAATAGAGCTAGTTCGAAATTCGAAAACCAAATTGCTGATATGTTGAAAAGTGAAGTGTCTGAGATGTTCCTTAATTTCAGGTTTTAAGTACCAATATAGAAACCAGCCAAACCAAGTTGCCACTGTTTTCCATTATTTTCCGTTGAGTAGGTAGCCTTTGAATCATCTTATATCTTATCTTAATTTTCCAAGAAGTGAGAGGATTAAAATAAAAAAATATTGATAGTTAATACTACAGGTTTAAGGTAGGTATCTATAACATGGGAGTCTTCAGGTCATGAGCAAGTAACAATAATGTGGAACTAATGCTTCTTCCTTTTTTTTAGTTTGCAAGTTGACACCCCTCGTGTCAGTATTTTCCAGTACTCAGAAGACTTCTGACGAAAAAAATTGTTACTTTTTAGTTCCCGTTTAGCTAGATAGCAAAACACGAAGCTTATAGCCCTGCCTAGTTTAGCTCGTTTAACTCTATCTATACTGATAGAGCTAGCTCGTGGGTTAGCTAAGTTAGTATAGTATGGCTCGCGGTGGAGTCTGCACTTATGGCGGATTGTTCAGAGCATTGTTCGTATGCTATTGGAATTCTCAGCGTGTGCGATACTAATGAATCGTAAGGAGGAAATGAGATACGTGGATAGGAATTATTTACAGCATTTGAAATGCGGCTGATAAAGTTTCCTATAATAACAGGTGGAGTCTTAAGGTAAATTGCATATTAATCAAAGCCTTTTAAGTCATTACAAGCTATGTGTACCTGTTTAAAGTTTTGAATCCAATTGATACGTACCATTTTTTCCGGTCACTCAGTAAAAATGAAAAACCTTAAAAGGTTTAAGGTAGAGGCAATAATAATTATTAGTAGGTATTCCAAATTTGACTGTTTCTATCTATCATAACTTTACAACCTTGTTTTGTTACAATACTTTATTAAATATTATTTTAGACCCGCATTTGACGGCAATCTCACCTGACCAATAAGATATTTATTAACACCAAATCATCATCATCATCATCATTAACAACTTGAAGACGTCCACTGCTAATCATAAGCCTCCCCCAGGGTGCGCCACTTTGAGCGGTTGGTCGCCTCCTGCATCCATCGGCTCCTCGCGGGTTACATCAGATCGGTGGTCCACCTAGTGGGGGGCTGGCCTACGCTGCGGCAAACCAAACGCCTAACCACATACCTAAACTAAAAAAAACATTATTTTTATTAACAATTATAAAAGTACTTATTTATTATTTGGAACGAATGGAATTTATTTCCATGTTTTACTCCTAGGTTGACAAGTGAGTAAGTATTATAACGGTGACAAAGTAACAAATGAAATTAAACGAATCCATCCAAATAAATTAACAAATTGTTCCATACAACATGTTCACGATCCAGTAAAGTATGAAAATAGAAACCACAAAGTATGATTGAACATTATTATCGAGTTTATGGCGCCTGGCACTGCTGCGTATGAATCAATTTAAATATAGGATTGAATGCGCCGACCGCAATGTAAAAACAGTGCATTCTAAAGTGGTTCAATTATTGTTCTTGGAAAATAAACTATTCAAATGTTCTTTTTATTAAAGGAAAATGTAAGTGTTTAGTTCTCACTGACAATATAGAAGCGGGGACATCACATGAGAGACACACACCACACCACTGTTTATGAAAAATTTACTTTCGTAGATTGATTCCTTACAGATAATAAAGTGTTTTGCGGTCAGCAAAAAAAGCTTAACATGTTCTTATGCGAACTCTGAAAATATGCATGACAATAAAACAAAAGCACTTATGTAAAGCTTCTTCCCGCATGACTGTGCGTTGTATCAAAGATGTAGCAATCAAACCACATCCAAATTGATTTACTAGTTTACTTTCGGGCTTAGAATTTGGGATTTTATTTAACAAAATGACCGCCTATTATTGTATTGTGTGATTAGGGGCTCAAATCAGATCTAAGTAATCCAGTAATTTGACATAATTGTACCATAATTCAAGCATACATACAATTATATTGCCCATAGAGTATCTAGACGTGAGGATCCAGGGATAAAATAATAATTTTCCTTTTTTGTCACTAAGGTTGCCTTTGACAGCCTTTATTACTTACCATTATAGGTGGTTTATTATGACAACGTTATTACTAAGGTTCCAAAATAAGCTGAACTAACCGTTAAAATGAGTTAAACCTAGATTTTGATTTAGAGGTTTATTAGAAAATGCAAAGTTGATATAATTGCCAACGTATCCACGACATACTCAAGGTAGTATTCTTGGTCCAATTTTCTTTCTCTCTTTACAGAATACGAGTAGCACTTTATTTGAAACGGATGTTTGTTATGTCACTTTATATTATATATATCATCTGGAATTAAAACATTCTTGTTACAAAGGCCAGAAGATACCACCCAAAAAATAATGCTATCCTGTTTACTCCTAGAAGTCTGTCCTTTTCTGTTGACGTTAAAAATATATCAAATCCTTTAATCCTCTTTATAGGAAACAGGAGATGGTATTAGGATAGGTCAGGAATTTAGGATTATACGATATTTATGAGAAAACTTAGAATGGGTGACAGTAAAATGTTTAAAGATAGGAGTCGAGCGTTGGTGCACCAACTTTTGATGGTGTTGTAAAACATTGATGCCCATTTTAAAATGTAAACGATTAATGTGAAGATCTAGTCATATGATTGAAGTTAAGCGCCATGGCCACGTGTCAAGTTACTGTGCCATTGGAACTCAATAATAAAGTTTCACGTGACACTGCATTGTTTGACGGCTGTATTATCTGGCGAAACTACCTAGACGAATTTTTGCGAAAAGATTCATCAACAGTTAAACCACATTAATGAGAATATTTGAAACAATTTTATGTAACTACCTACTTAAAACATGGTCTCTAGCGTAATACTTTACATACCTGCTTTTTATTATTTATAATTTATAGGCACATCAATTGATTACTGTCTCACCTGATGGTAAGTGATGACGCAGCCTACGATGGTGCATGCTTGCCTAGAAGATACCTGTCCACTCTCGACTTGAAGACACCCAGGTTATAGTTATCAGCAAACAAGGACCACGGCAAGGTATTCCACTCTTTTGCTGTTCGCACTATAAATAATAATAATAATAATATGTATAGACATTTCACACAGCGCCATCTAGCCCCAAACTAAGCATAGCTTGTACTATATGGGAACCAGATAACTGATACAATACTTTTTTGTTTGTAAATAAGTACATACATAGAATACAATATAACACCCATTTGATAAAGTTTGATTACTTAGTATTTCATCGACCTTTTTTCTGTTAGTTTTCAGCCGCCTCCTTATTAAGAATTTTAAACAATACTACTAGTTAATAGTGTACTTGACACAGATTATTGGAAACAATAATTATTACATTTTCAATAACTCTAGCTTAATAATCATATCGTCCGCACCTTGTGGAATACACTATCGAAATGTTTGAACAGCTGCACAGTTTCATTTAAATATATTATTATTTATTTATTCAATATTATGAAGGATATTTAAAATGCATTTTGATGATTGATATTTGAGTATAAAGTATTTGATAGCTGTGGACAGAAAGCAAAAATATAGGGCTATGGTCAACATAAACCAAGGCTGTAACCAGCCCGCCGGTTCTATTATTTTGACCCCTTTTTTTTAGGTGAACGACCAGCTCGTCATGTCATTCATTTTCATAAAAAAAACCCCATCTATACTCTAGTAGGTACATAACCACCTACGCCAAAAGACAATTTTCCCTGTAAATATCAGGTGTCTTGGTCAAATGGTTTGGGCTACACGTGTGTGTCTCTCATCCAGTCTGCCAGCCATGTCACTCAGGAAATTAATTATGTAGGTGGATCGCAAATAAAATATAATAGTAGAGCTAGAGAGTAGAGAAATTGCAATGTGCAGGCTACATCGTTCGCAGAATTGATAACCGATGGGGAAGAAAGATTCTCAAGCGACCACGAACCTGAAGACGCAGCGTAGGCCGGCACCTCACTAGGAGCACAGACGATCTAGTGAAAACCGCGGAGAGCCGATGCATGCAGAAGGCGAGTAGCCGCTCAAAGTGGCTTATATTTAACTGTTGACGTCTTCAGGCTGATGATGATGATGATGATGATGACATTAAACAAGGTAAAACACATTCAAGTACGTATATTACAGTAACAATAAATACCTAAGCTAAGATGAAAGTAAGTAGGTACTTTCTTATTGCCTACGGGCATGTGTGACACCTAGCTTTCTAACGGCAGTGGTTTTAAAGAAAACGAGAATAAAACTGCTAAAAGCAAACCTGCCAGAGTGCTCTCCCAAAATTGAATCCGACGTTGAGGTTTGCGCAACAATCGTAGAATTACAATCGAAAGTTGCAAACCATGGTGTGCGCGTGACGTACTCTTTTGGATTAACCATCATCATTGTCAACAGCCTGAAGAGTGAAGACGTCCACTGCTGGACATAGGCCTCCTATTAGAGCGTCAATTTGATCGGCTACTTGAATAACTAAGGTCGGATTTCACCAAAGTGGAATTTTCAAGTTTAACTGTCCGAGAACAACCGAGTATCTTAGGAATAACTAGCTTATTCCTTTTAGCTCCCACAGACATAGGGTACCCTACCGTAGGACTATAATTTGTTACAATTTGTTTGTACAAATAAATAGCTTTTTACTTTTACTTTTTTACTTTTTAAACAATCGGCAGTTTTTTAATTGTCATTTCATTTGTCATTCAGCTGTATCGGAGAGTAACCAGTAGGTAGGTAGAGCTATAAAATTGGAATAAAATTTATCCTACTTTGGTGAAATCGGGTCTAAAAGTAGGTATAACCTACATTTTTATTCTCAGCCAGAGTGGTCTTCTGCTGGTCTTCCACATGGAAAGAGAGCCATAGGAGACATGGCCCTAAAGTCTCAACCCAACAAGACCTCTCTAGCACAGGTGCTAGATATATTTTCTCTGTTTTTTACTACTTGGAAGAATTGTATGTTTTTTTTTCTTAAAAACTAAAACTATCTAAAGTTAATGTACATGCATCAGATAAGTAATTTTTAATAGATAAATAACGATACGACATTGTGTTTCGGTTATTATACAAAAGTGAATCACAAATACCCAAGCTGGGTCATTATGTAACATACTTAAATATGCTATTTAACACCTGCATGTAACCAATAATGTTTGCAATAAATGATTGAGTATTGAGTATTGAGTAAATTATCTACTTATAGATAGTATAGGCATAATGACGTGTAATAAATACTACTACACATATATTATATTATTTAGCCAGACTAGCATGTCAGATACGATTTCAGGAATCACCTTTCGTTTTTACAAAAATATCGTATGACAAACTTGTTTTGATTGAACGATTAAAAGAATCGTTATCAAATAGGCGAAGTCCTCAAATATGTAGGACAAAAATACCTTAAGTAGGGTATATGTAAAACATCCTCTTTTTAGGTTGTTAATACACCTAACTTAAATAATTGACCTTTTGTTTCATCGAAACAATGCGATTTTGAACTTGCAGATTATAATTTTATTTATGGTGGTTAGTTGTTAATTTTTTCTTCTTTTTTTACCTTATACTTTCGTTACCTTTGCCACCTACTGCGATTACATTCCATCTTAGACATCAAGACAGGAGGCATTCCGCTTCTAATGAGGCGGTCTATGCCAGATTGAAATGGCAAAAAAAAACTCAAGAGCAAGTGTCACGCTCTCTGAATGGGTGGCTTTTAAAAAAAGAATTTTCGTTCGGAAATAGCGGGCGCCGCGTGCCGCGCGAGCCTGCATTTCCGAACGTATGCGCACCTGTCATCAGGCGCGCCATTTTGCTTTTTTGGTGGGCGTTCTTTTTCTTTTTATGTCAAAGATTAACGATACAGATGCGTAATTATGAATCTTATCATCAAACTAAGTACCTAACTTTGTTGATAAAATGATTCATAAGATAGCATTACAATAAAACACGGTGATAAATAAGTAGGTACATAATAATGATTTTGTATTCGTTTTCTATTTTATTCATTTCTGAGTTCTGAATAAAACATGCATGCAATCTTTATTTTTATTTTAGGCTGAAACACGGTTTGACCGCATTTACTTCAATACGTAAGTACAACAAAACAAAACAAGTTGACAAAATGAATAGAAAACATTGCAAAAGCTCCCGCTACCACCGCCTTACGGCCGACAAATAGTCTATTATCCAATTGTGGCCCAACTGCACCCTGCCCCATAAATCTCAATGGAAACTGATGCCCTAATAGGGCTCAGCCCTTTCCCATAGAACTGGTGTCACTAATCTGTCTATGCTTAGAAATGTAGCTACTTATGTAGGTTTGTAACTTTGTAACTAATAATATTTGTATAATACTAAAATGATACAGAAATATCTAGTGCGATTCAGATCATAAACCAAGCACTATATCACTATATCTTTCAATCAACTGCAATCAAAAATTGCAGCTACGGAAACTAAATTAGTTTCCGTAGCTGCAATTTTTTGAGAGAATAATTGAGATGTTTAGAGTTTTGTCAGTTGGTAGACCACTGACTTTACAACTTACTTGCATTGTTATTAATTATTCTGAGCCATAATATTTTATGGTGTGTTCTACATTTTTTCAGACGTACCTACTTAATTACGAATAAAGAAACGACTTATTCAAAACAACTTTATGTTTTCCCACTGTCTGGTAACACGAAACTTTTTATTTTAGAGTGCTGACACTGCTACTGTTATGGGCGGCCGTGTCGCTTAACGTCAGGCGAACGACTAGCTCGTCAAATTCTTTAACATTAAAAGTTTCTTTACAAAATCATAAAAAAGTCTGTTCACATAGTAGTTATTTTCTGTATTTGACTTCTAGGTTGGCGCGGATTATTTACACCGTGCAATATTCGACACATCTGTCTCAAATCAACCGTTAAATTCTCACCTATGTGTTATTTATTTCGCCTTTCCGACTATTAGTGGTGTATTGGCAATTCGGTACGCTTGTCTCCTATCCTACTTGCTTAACAGCTGCCATTGGCCTTGACGAAGTTAGAATGATAAATTTTGGCTAAAACAATCCATTTATATACAAAATAGATAATAATGATGCAATTGTAATTTAGCTACGTTTATTTATATTTAGGTAGTACCTACGCCATACAAGCACACAGATGTCTAGATACATAATTATGCTAAACTTATAACATCACTCCGCTTTGGTCGGGTTTTTATTATAACAATAAGCTTTTCTTTTATAACTATTTGTACCGAAAAATGGAAAAGTCGAAGTGCAACGCAACTTAATTGCCATATTTTTGCTACGCATAAAGAGACCCTATTTTATACAGGATACAGTTCATGTTCGACTGCTGTAATAAACGTGCTCGCATTAGTTCCTGTCTGCGTATAATTGTGAGCTACGTAAAAATAAAATCGTGCTATATCTGATTGCACTTTTTCTACTTTATGAGTAGTAAGTAGATTTAGTACTACAGAGTACTAGTACTAGGCTAAAATTCTCCAAGTACAATCCAAGGTCGTATAAAATTCACACGTGCTCACGAACTTTACCGCAATACTTGCTCCATGTTAGTGTTTATTTGTTTGACATTGACACCCATTCGTCTACCTCACCTATTTCACTTTCTTTGCGTGTGAAACAAAGATTACATTTTATTGACACTGTTGTATTGTATTGTGTTACATAGAGGAAGTAGACGCATTTAAAAAAAAACTGTCGCTTTTGTTAAAAATAAACACATAAATTTATCACTTCGATAGTGCGATTAAAATTGTTCCGTCGGGTCCCAATCTTTTTTTCCAACAAAACGAGTGACATTTTGCGTCCGTATATTACCCGAACTTGAAGGTTTGTCTACTGGAACTCTGGAACCTACATGTGGTAACCGGGGCTGTCATACAATATACATAATTGGGAAAAATAAAATATAGTATTCATCAACAATTTTATTTCTATTTAATTTATAAAGCACTGCCATAAAAACTAAACACAAAAATGTAAAACATGTAAGTACTTATTTTTAAAAAGTTCAACATTTGTGGCTGATTAGTGACTACTAACTCAACAAACTCAAATTAAAGTAACATTGGAAAAACAAATTAAAATCAAAGCACGACTTGTTTTCTGAACAGACCAGACAGCATCCACTATCACAAGTTAGCGCCGTCCGCAAAAAATGCGCGGTCTCGTAAGGCAATAAATCAGTCGGGGTGAACGACACTTTGGGTCACTGGCTGTTTAATCTATGGCAAATGTCTGCGTCCGGTGAAAAATGGCCGCTAGATATTATTTGGGTTTGGATTAGATTATGCCCTAAATATTTCTATTGCTAGTCAGTAATAAATACCTTGACGTAAGTGTTTTTCTCATATTTCCAGTCCCAATACCCTCCAACATACCACATTTTACTCTATCTGGAGAGTTTTCCATCCAAACAGCAAATTATAGGTACCTAGTACAGCTAGTACTATACATACTCATATGTGCCTACTAGTACCTTATCGTTATATTGTTCTTATGTTATGTGTGTATAGGATTGTGTCCTGCTATTTTTTTATTACATAAATTAATTATATTCCTCAACAAATGAACAGTCGTGAAAACAAAAATTAAATATCTCAAAAAATGACAAAGTTACAAGCATTTTAAAATACAGGAATAGAAAGAGACAGTTCAAACGCACAGTGTCGTCACTACTTTCACCTTCATAGTACCTCATCACTAAGCTGTGGTAGATTTACATACAATATATATATGGGTGTTATATTGTATTCTATGTATGTATTTACAAACAAAAAAAAAGTATATAAGTATTGTATCAGTTATCTGGTTCACATAGTACAAGCTATGCTTCGTTTGGGGCTAGATGGCGCTGTGTGAAATGTCCACACATATTTACACAGAATTCCCCCTATTACATAGGTCCAGAACCGAAGTCTCCATACTTAACCTTGTTTGAACATGAATCAAACCATAGAGCACATTTATTTTTTCTTCTAATGTCAGTTCCTCTTTCAACATACCATATAAATAGTATTACCCGATTTAGTCGGGTACCTAAATAAAAATCTAGCTAGATGTAAAATGTAAACAATAAAAATTGTATAACGCCTACATTAAAAATATATAAATAATAAAATTAATTACCATCATACTACTATCTATAGACAAGAAAAAGGTCTCATGCAATCTTTTAATAAAAAGGATTCAAATTAAGTATAACCAGCAGTTTATTCAACATTTCTTTTAATAACTCACGAGTTTTTCAATATTACCAAGTTAAAGGGATTAAAGAACAACAGTTATGTAGGTACAGGGGGTCTAACAAAGATACCAACCACTAACGCTAACTCCAAAATGTACTGAAATGACATTTCGGAAATCGCTAACTTTTCCGTAGCGAATGTCATTTCGATACATTTTTGGAGTTAGCGTGTGGCGTTAGCGTTAGCGATTGTGATCTTTGCTAGACCCCCTGGGCCTCAACCAAAATAATGTTTCATATTTTAAGATAAAAAAAATAACCTTAAAAATGGGAAAACAGTGGGCGCGTGGAACGCCTATAGTTGACAATAAAACTATTATCAGTAATTGCACTTCTGTGTTCTGTGTGTTCTTTACTATAGAAATGCGCTAAACATATTGTTGAGCGAGGATTAGTTTTCCACCAATCTTCATTTCGACTTTTTCGAACTACTTTTATCCAACGATCAGGGCGGTTATTCTCTATGGAAACATAGATTCCACACGATATGAAACCACGTCGTTATCGTGTCTTGTTCAAATCGTGACACAGCGTTAGATGTACCTTCGCTTTTCATTAAAGTTATCTTTATTTTGAATAAAATATATTGACATAAGTGGTCATAATCTTTTGATGTTGATATTTCGGAACGCGTCTCGATAAAACATATGATTTTTGACAGTTCTAATCGCGCCAACTCCAAATTCATTTAGCGCGGTTTTGTTTTCGTTTCATAGAGAGTAGAGTTTTGCAGATTTCTTTTGTAAGACAAGGAATTCGCGTGGTTTCGAAGTAAGGAATCGATACGGAATAAGGGCCCAGCTAGACATGGGTGGATCTGATGGAAATCTATACAAAAGAAATCGGGTAATTATTCAGATGTCGTGTGGCAATACTGATTTAGACATGTCAACTTTTTATTGTGAAATGTGAAATACTCTTCGTCAAATAGAAATAATTAAAATAATCTTATAAAAATACATGATTAAGGCCACTTACAAGTGAATTGTGATCGTGTGCTTCTGTGATTCGTGCCTCGAGTGATTTCGGCACAGTTTTATCACGCAAGACGGCATTTTTTTGGTATGTATTCAAAAGCACACCCAAGTAACGACTGATTTTGATTTTGACAGCTGAGAATCAATCACACCCAAAGTGGTGTGTACGGTTTTGCCCTGCTTTAATTTCGTATTAGTGGTCTGGATAAAAAGTCTTTGCATATTTATTTATTTTATTTTTATTTAATCTCTTTGGAATGTGAAGTCATATCCCAAAGTTACATAGTAGCTGTGGGGATGCTCAAGGCGGTTATTCTCTATGGAAACACAGATTCCACACGATTCGAAACCACGTCGTTATCGTATCTTGTTCAAATCGTGTCACAGCGTTAGATATACCTTCACTTTAAATGAGAGTTATCTTTATTTTGAATAAAATATAGTGACATAAGTGGTCATATCCTTTGATGTGTTGATGTTTCGGAATGCATCTCGGTAAAACATATGATTTTTTACAGTTCAAATAGCGCCAATTCCAAATTCATTTCGCGCGGTTTTGTTTTCGTTTTATAGAGAATAGACTTTTGCAGATTTCTTATGTAAGACAAGGAATTCGCGTGGTTTCGAAGTAAGGAATCGATACAGAATATCCGCCCTGTTCTGCGAGAAAGGGACAGGCGATGCCCCCTCCCCCAGAATCTTTAAAAGCTTATTACGCCGCGCCGTGATGTATTTACCGATTTTACTAATTATTCAATTATTGTATTAATTTTTAACCTACATTATTAAAATAATATTAACTTGTTAATTTTTAATAGCAGGACACAAGCCTACTAGGTATTATATTGGTCTGTTATTTTCTGTTCAGTCTTTCCTATATCAGGTTCAGGTACCTGGTTAACTTTAGCATGACTGAAATTCGTCTAGCCCTCATTCGGTCTCGTCTTGGGATCTTGTTTCTTTACTCTTCAATCTCGTGCGTTCCATACCTAGATTCGCATGATATAAAACTTAATACCGTATCATTGGTGGGCGAGCCGCCATATTCGTCAACTGGACGTTCCGGTAGCTTCATAATCTCGTATTAATTTGTATCTCACGTTTGAGCTCCATAATATGAGTGTGGAGAAACCACTACTCCTTGAGGATTAACAGCAAAACCACAGACGACAAAACCTTCTCCCCTTATTTAGCCTGTTTTATGTTAGATGCTTGATCTCCTAATTTACACTACTGAGTTCCAATCTTTCTTCTCAGCCAGCTGCTATACCTATACCATTCTGCGTATATGGTAACTGCACTTCCAAAATTCATGTCATCATCATCAGCCTGAAGACACTTATAGTGGGGGTCGGCCTAGCTACGTTACGTCTTCCGAATCATGGTCCTGCTCGAGAACCTTTCTTCCCCATCGGTTGTCAGTTCTACAAATGATGCGATGTGCCCTGCGAATGTTAATCGTTGTCTTCCACTTTGCACTCTACAATGCGAAATTCATTCTACAGCTGACCCAAAACTACAATGATTTTTGTCGTCTTCAATTTCTAAAAAGATTTTTTTTATTTTTTTTTATGTCAATGAATGACGTGATGAGCTAGTCGTTCACCTGATGTTAAGCGACACGGCCGCCCATAACAGTTGCAGTGTTAATCGGAACTTTAAAATAATAAAGTTTTGCGTGACACTGCACTGCTCACGTCATTCTGAGACATCGCACAGTCTAGTAATCAGATTACTACACTGTGTAATCAGGTCATAAAGTCTCATTTGCCCAGTAATTTCACTAGCTACAATGCTCTTCAAACCGGAACACAGTAGTGCTTGCACACTACGGCTTGGCGGCAGAATAACTGGCAAAGCGCCAGCTGGTACCTACCTAGACGAACTTTGCAGAAAAGTCCTACCGCCTAGTAGAGTGGGTTTTGTCCTCAGTAGGTATCAAAATACTCTTTTAGCGAAGCACTTTTCTACGACGCATAGAAAACTCCTTCATCACCGAAATACAGAGGTTGCACCGGTCTAATATCTTGCTCCTAAATCCTAATACCGACTCTCTCAAAAATGTTTTGCCCAAAGTGTTCTGGCATGTCTATGTAGGTACTACAAACTAAATATAGATCCGACATGAAAGCCACTCCGCCTTGCATTGCACGTCCAAGTGCTCTTTTATCATAATTATCAATTCCGATCTCGAACCGATCAATCTTGTAAATCGTTTGTCTATAACCATTAAACAGGTGGTAAACTTATTATTGAATAGTAGATCATTCAAGGTTGGACACTCTATTGAGATGAGTTTTTTCTGCGCAGGCGCAACGGGTTCCTTTGCATTTTTATTTTGCATTTTGATAAGTGGTTTGTTCAAATAAAAAGACTTCTAAAAAAAGGAAACGAAATCATATTATGTATACATGTAATAGGGTCAACAAATGGGGATTACGGGGCGGTAAAAAATAAAAAAAAATAATTAAAACACAGCGCAAGTTCACCCCCTCAAATACCTAAAAAATTGTTGCCGGAACTCCCATGATGTGGCATGCAATTGAGTAGTACTACCTAAACCTACCAAAAAAGTCTGCCATGCGGCATATTATTATAGCTTTATGGTTACACATTACACATAAGAGGAACTCTAAACACCTTGTGAAATATATACATTCCAAATGCCAAAAAATTTTAACATGATTAATTATTCTACATTTTAAAATTAAGTTTACATATTTATCAATTACAATTGATTTAATCTAATCCTAAACGATCTGCACGATAAAATACTATCTAAACTAGTTCTGGACATTACGCAAAAGTTATACATTATTTATATAAATTATTTGTGACGTTTCGTACGCATGTTGATGTGATCTGAAGATATTATCGTTGATTTAGTAAGCCAGTAGAGATGAAAAGATTGCCGCCTTGGGAAAGGAAACAAACAAGTTGTGTGCAAAGTCGAAATTTTTATATTGAAGTGTCTATCGTCAAAATAATTACAAAATACACGATAAAAGAAAAACATTATTAATATTCGTAAACCTAAAAGTTTTGTATTTTCACCGAGATAAAATGAAACAAAAATTAATTAGCGATCTAATGGGAATAAGATCACTGAACCATGTTTTGTTTTTCTCAGAAAGCAATGATGAAAATAAAAACAAACATTTCCAGATCGAGACTGGATGGGACCAAGAACTTGGGACTTTTATGCAGATAAAAAACTGGGTATAGCGTATAAAATTAAATTCAGTCTGCAACCAATCAACTTTTTTTGCATAAACCATAACCACGTTCGCCAATTCCAAAAATTAAGGCCACTCACACTTGTTCAATCAGAGCTCCCTGCATGCCGTCTGTGCCCGCCCTAAATATAGCTACGTGTAGCATCTTATGCATTGTAGAGAGGCAGGCCAGAAGCAAGAAACCTACCAACCTACCTTTTTAATTTTGAGGTAAGTAGTCTAATTTGTTTACAAACATGGTATTACTTCCTTTTTTATGAGAATGAATTACGTGGCGAGCTACTCGTTCCCTACTGCATATCGTAATAATTATCCACGTTGTTAAAGCTTCTTAAAAATAGTAAAACCAAAATTTTAAATTAGTTACAGTTAGCTTGACAGATATAATTTCGCAGAAAATATTCTAATTATTTTGTCCTAGATGAAGAATCACCTCTATAAGTCAAATAATTTACTGTTCACCTTATTGTACCTATACATACACATTGAACAATTCCCAACGATTGCTAAATTAGTAAGATGATTAATATTACACTGTTTTAAACTTTCACGGTTGTTTACCACGTTTTTAATAGTACTTACGGGATATTTACCGTGATTAGAATCATTTTTGAGTTCCCGATATTTCGGCACAGTTACATGCACCATTCATCATCATTGTTGTTGTCAATGATTCTAATCACGGTAAATATCCCGTAAGTATTATTAAAACATGATTAATATTATTACGTGTAGGTACTAGGTATTGCACAGATAACTACAGCTGAAAGGGCCTTACTTATAAACGCCGCTTAAAGTTTGTCAGTGTTTTAAATGTTCCGTCTCGTTTTCCCGCGTGACATTTCAAATCAGTCAAAAGTTGACATAACATTTTAAGCATTGGCTAAGAAAACAGCAACGAATTCAGAATAAATCAAATAGCATTATCGAAGCAAAATACCTAATTACTCATGCAGTAATGCATCCTACTTAGGTTCTTATTAAAATCTATTTTTAGGTTTGAGTGAAGAATTTATTTACCTACCGTAACTATGTGAGACAGTATTATTGATATCAAGTGCAATAACACGCAATCTGTTGCCGACGATGGTAAAGGTTCCGTAGAAAAGTAAATAAAGTGCGATATAGTAAAGAAAGCTTATAATGTGTGAAAATCCAATAGAAATAAATATTTAAAATAATACTAAGAAAAATTAGGGCAACATCTTTTTTCCTCTCAAGTCAACTGAAAGTCCATTTCTGTTTTGGAGATTATTCATAAAACCGTTAAACCAATTTATAAAAGTAAAGACTAATAAATTATTCAAATTACGAAGGAATCTTGATCAACACTTAAGATAAGATTTTAAAATAAGGTAAACTGCTTGTTTATACCATTTTGCCGTCTAGTTACATCATTGATTACTTTATATTTTCCTGGCGGATAATATTTGTCTCATAATTTATGTTAATTCAATTAGACTTTATTGATAGCTGATTTCATAGTTAATCATAAAGTCATTCCGTTATGAAACTGAAGTTTTATCTTAGTGGTTCTTATTAATTTCTCATAATAATTGTTTACGCTGATATCGAGAGGGAGCGGAGGGCGTTGTCGACGCGGGCGAACATGCTGGCACGTTGCTCGAGGGATGTAAAAGTGACGCTTTTCAGAGCGTACTGCACATCCCTCTACACGTGTAGCCTATGGGCTAGGTATACGCGCGCGTCGTACAATGCAATCCGCGTTCAATTCAACAATGCGTTCAGGGCGATGTTGGGGCTGCCGCGCTACTGCAGCGCCTCAGGCATGTTTGCCGAGGCACGCACAGATTGCTTTTACGCGACCATGCGCAAGCGAGCCGCGTCTCTGGTGCGCAGGGTGCGAGGCAGCGCCAACACGGTCCTAAAAATGATAGCAGATAGGGTTGACTGTCCGTACATGCAACACTGCTGCGAGAAACATGTCGCCAGCAGAACTATGATATTATTTTAAATTTTTAAATTTTAATTTAATTTAATTTTTGTATTTGATTATTTCGGTTTTATTTATTTGATTTTGATGTTTATTTTATTTTATTATTATTATTTGAATGAATTTATGTCTTAATGTAATTTTTAAACTATTATTATTTATTGTGTATATGTACCAAATATGAGTCCTCGTTACTCGAAATAAATGTTTTTTTTTTATTGGCTTTACTAGGTGTATGGCGATATTATTTTCATATTTTATCACACGCTTCAATATAACTGTGTCAACTTAACAAAAAAAATTGTATTTATGATTTTTATAGCAGTAGGTATCGCCTGCTCAGCGTAATCTGTAGATTAATTTGTAAAGGAAAAATTAGAATCACGAGCGGGAATTAAACCCGCATCCATCCATCTTTCAAGCCTCCATTTTTCCTTTACAAATTACTCTGAAAAAAATGGTAACCAATAATTAGGTAGTAATATAAATTAGTGATCACAATTCGAACAAAATTAGTTAAAAATGAGTACTTACTTATTGAAAAAATAAACTCCCAACGTAGGCAAGTTTTAAATAGGCCAGTGACGCATCTGCGTAATCCACATACTAATCTGAGGCCTAAATTTAGTCAAGTTAAAATGCATGAGTAATACCGATCATAATGTATGACGAATTGCTTCGAGTCTCGTAACATGATTGAGCGGTCAAGGAACTGCATGTGATGTGGGATAATGGGATTGGATGTTTCTATGGAGTTAGGAGTCTATTCGATTTAATATCAATAAATTACATTTTTTTCATGAGAATGAATGACGTGACGAGCTAGCCGTTCACCTGATGTCAAGCGACACGGCCGCCCATAACAGTTGCAGTGTCACTCGGACATAAATAAATAACGCTCAACGATCACATAGGGTACATAGATCCTGGACCCTAACTAGGTTTCCCTGTATCTAGAGACCCTGGAACTACGAGGGCCATGCTTCCACAACACCCAGACACAGAACAAGTATTTGCGATTTTTTCCTGTCGCGGGAATCGAACCGCTACGGGGTTCTGAGCCGACCTACTTAACCACCACGGAAGCAGTCAATATGCATGTAAATACTGCGAAGCTGACTTTCAATTGTTTTAATTTTAGCGATCGTGGTTTTGATCCAGACACTTTTAAGTGGGGCCTAATCAACGATATAAAATTATGCGTTTGCTTGTTCTCGAAAGACTACGTAAGTATACTGAAATTAGGTGCAACACATATCATTTTCCGTGCGTAAGATAAGACAGGACAACGTAGGCCATGTTTTTTTGAGTTCTTTTTTTTGAGCACACAAAGAGGAAAGCGAACCTTATTAGTAAGGCTCCACTGTCCATTTGTCTGTCTGTCACCAGGCTTTATCTCACGAACCGTGATGGTTAGACAGTCGAAATTTTCACAGATGATGTATTTCTGTTGCCGTTATTACAACAAATACTTACTAAAAAACAGAATAAAATAAATATTTAAGGGGGCTCCCGTACAACAAACGAGACTCTTTGGCTCGTTTTTATAGATAATTGTACGGAATAACGGAACACATTTTGTGCACGAGTCCCACTCGAACATGGGTGGTTTTTGTTTTTTAATTTGGAGCACGTACCTTTATCTGTCCCCGTTTAAAATCCAAAGATTACGGCGTCTCATTAAAATACTTTTAACATAAAATGATTATAATAGTTCACGTCCACATTTCTTGGCTCTTTCGTCCGTTGACCCCGTGTTTAGGATGGGCATTTGACCGACTATATATTTACAAGTAGGTCGCGTGGCCAATTGAAACGATGGGCAATTTTGCGATCGCTGCTATCAGATATTCTGTACAAGACCGTATTCCCGAGAATTATTTGACACTCTAGACGAGAGAGAAAAAAAATTACAACTTTATTATAATTTTATTTTTTGGGTTAGGCTTAGGTAGGTATGCGGCTAGTTGGATATTCCTTTGCTAGCTTTGAAGATGAATACCCCGTACCCAAAGGTAAAGCGAACCCTATTACTAAGGCTCCGCTGTTCGTATGTCTGTCGGTCTGTCTGTTCGTCTGTCCGTTTGTCACCAGGCTGTATCTCATGAACCATGGTTGAAATTTTCACAGTTGATTTATTTCTATTGCCGCTATAACAATAAATACTAAAAACCAAAATAAAATAATATTTTAAGGGGGCTCCCACTCCCATACAACAATTGAGATTTTCTTTACGTGTTTTATAGTTAATGATACGGAACCATTTGTGCGCGAGTCCAACTCGCATTTGACAGGTTATTTTCAGAAGTTATAAACGAGACGAAAAAAAGTAGAAATAAAAAATGTCTCCTTGTTAACAAAGAAGAGGAATATGTCACGTAGCCGTATACAAAAAAAAAACTATAATTTCACAATCCAAATTTCCAGTAGGTAGCCATAAAAGAAAATAAGTATTATCGGTACACAGCCGTGACGTACTGTTGGGCAATGATAACGGCTAACAGCTGATAACGAACGACCTTCCACCACATTCCTTGTTGATATAATTAGTTACCTAGATGACTGTTTTTGTTAATTTTATCTCTATGATAAATCCCATGTCTATTCAGAATTCAAAAGCCAAGACAGAGTTCAAAAACTAAAACCCGACTACCTAATTATTTATGATGGCATTTTTACCCTCGCCCAAATGAAGGAGTGTTGTATTGTATAACTAATGGATACACTTACCTATGTGCAAAAATGTGTGTTTTGCATGTAGAGATTTTAATTTGTTTGTATAATTATACTTTTAAATATGTACCTACTTCTATCATCTATGCCAGGTAAATCTATGCTACAACTTTACATATAATCCGCCGTATTGAATTCAATGTAATTTTATGAAGCCTATGACACGCAGTGTTAAGATCTATCGATTGATACCTTGTTGTTTGAAATAGGATAAGTAATTTAGGAGATACGAGGGGAGGGATATTGTGGACATACATACATACATACATAGACAGTCAAACTCATAACCCTCCTTTTTGTAGTCGAGTAATAATGCGTGTCGAAAGTCAAATCTGAGAGAGCCAAAATAATTTTAATCATTGGTTTTCTTAGACACTTTTTAATGATGTAGTTCATTTTTCCCAGCCTCCTCCTTATTTCTAATTACCAAAATTTTATTAATATAAATATGTACAATGAAGCGCAAACCTCACCTCTAAGCATAGGTTGAAATAAACTAAAATTATGGTACGTTTCACTTGGCTCCGACACGCACGGAATACTTACCAATTTATAAACATTACGTAGGATTACATTCATAATTAATCAGTATTAAAAATTATACAATCCTGTTTTGGTTATGTATGAAAATATATTATAATCGTATTTTTAAGTATCCTATCATTATCATAATCATGATGTAGTAATATTTTGTCTCCTCTTTATCCGCAAGGAATGTGAAATGTGATAAGAATTAATATTAATTTATTACCCAATTCTAAGCCTATTAGGCATAGTTATAGTGTCAATATAATGTTGTTGCTACCAACTAACGCTTTGTATAAGTTTTATTGTATATTCATAAAATTAATGTGAAGCTATAGGTACATAAAAATACTTTAAAGTGACATGTATAGGTACGCTTTTTTATTTTATGTTAATATATTAAGTATCAGGTAACAATCTGATCGAAATAAAATGATAACCTCTATTGTTTATACCCAAATTCTTATTTCGGTATTTAAAATTTTGGTTTTGATTATGTAGCATTAGAGTGAGTAAATGTTTTTAATGTTGAAAACACGGTGTAATAATAATTGTATCATTTATGTAATTGAAGAATAAGGAAATTCGTATAATATGTATAAACTTATTCTATGGCACAGAATACAAGTAGGTGTCTGTAGTAGGATCACAGATTAAATTAAAGTATAAGTAGGGCATAATAAATATAGTTTTCGATTTCACAGTAGTTTAATTGACAATCTAGATACAGCAAATTCCTTTTATTGCATATCTAACGGTAATCTATTAGATGTCTATTCTTCGAAAGTTTTTATAGGTTCATCGCCAAACAAGTAAAATCACCTATTGTTTAGGTTTTATTATTTTGTAATAAAAACGCCTCTTTCATCAACCGCCTCGTATTATTTGCGTACGTGAGCGAGTGAGAGTGAGTGAGTAATCGAGTGATTCAAACTAATCGATCGATAAGGATTGTCGACTTCAATCGTATTTTTTTATTTCATTGAGTAATCTGTGACTGGTATATTGTTTTGGTATTTTAAAGTAATACTAACAATAGTTTAATTACACACTAGTTTAATAGTCTATTTTAATGTATTTTATTTATGCTACGTTTCTTCAGACTGAAATTGTGAGACATCTATGATTCTTGCTCAGTAAATAATTATGTGGTGAATCTGACATTTATGGCTCCAATTTTTAGATCTGAATCTGCTGTTTTCATTAGTTTTATAGACATTTTATTTTACAAAGTTAGCAAGATACGCCTTTAGTTAAATACAAAAAGTACCGAAAAGCTGTTGGTGTTCCTAACACTAAATACGTAAATAAATAAAAAAAATTGTTATCATTTTACGTGTTTCTAAAGAACAATATACCAGGAGATCAGACATTCTGAAGAGGTATAGGATACTGCATTGAAAGGATATTACGACGATTAGACATGGTATTGGTACTTGACCGTGAAACGTACGTTGGAAGGTCTATACTGTTTCTATTTATCTCTATACGTACTACTGCCTTTATCAACTCATAAAGGAAGACCTACAAACATCTTGAGAGTGTATTTAAAACTAATTAGCATACAAATCGATTAATTAACAATGGAAACGGCATAATACTTCTTGTTCCGAGTGGAACGTGGATATTAGTCAGTGGATTTCAAAGTTTTTTTTAACGTGCAATATGCCTTTATTACTCAAGCTAACTACTAAAATAATAAATAACAAAAAAACATATTATATATAGTCCATAATGGACTGTATGATAGCAGCGATGGCCTATAGACAGTCCAAATGCTCCAGCCCACTGCCGGTAGGTAGCGCACCTAAGATGCTGGCAGCATTGCCTCGTTGAATTGCATGAATTTTCAAAGTTGATCATATTTTTTCTGAAGTCATTCGATGTGATAGTTGGTTTTTGGGCGAAGGACCACTTTCGTTGACTTATTCAGAGAACAATATGACATTAATATTGTCCCACTTACCTCAAGTCCCACTTGCCCCACAAATAATGATACAGTCCCACAGATACGTCACAAAGTCGTTGAGAAACCGTAACGCAAAACCAGAATCTTCATAAAGATATTATGTGAATGATATTATTTATGGTTTAACTTTAAAATAATTTCCGTCAGCATCTTCATCTTTAGATATCGCTAAAAAAATCCAAAATATTTTATTGAGTGTGGTTAATTTCTGGGGTTCTGCATAGCGATTCAAGAGACCTCAGCGCTGAGGCTCAGCGCTGAGCCTCAGCGCTGAGGCCTCGATTCAACCAATTTTTATTTGAAAATAGAACGGAAATAGCGTCATCGTTTCTGCAAAAGGCATGAGCTAGGGGAGAGCTTTCCGTTCTATTTTCAAATAAAAGTTGGTTGAATCGAGGCCTCAGCGCTGAGAGGTCTCCTGAATCGCTATGCTGTACATTTCTAATAATTCATTATACGCCAGTTAAAGTAACGAATATATTAAAGTGTATCTACCTATGTTATCAAATTAGATAGAACAGTTTATCCTGCTCTTTAAATGGAGGCATTAGTAGCTATAAAAGTTTGAGAACCAACCACAGTAACAACGCTAATTCATAAACAGTGCATAATGTATTAAGCCAGGAAGTGCACCATAGTGCGTCAAGACCGTGATGTATTTACTAAATATGATTTACATAGTGAAACCCCTATAACTAACATAACTTGATCCTTTACCTCAAACACGTTATTTAAAAAGCTTAAAACTGCAGCAGTTCTTTTTATATTGGCTTTGTTCAACTATTTTACAGAGAACTGCCAGACCTTAGACATTTCAACGGAATAAATTAAACAGACAGGTCTATTGATTATGGTAGGTACGATTAAAAATAAAAAAGGATCTAAAAAAGAATATGTGATCACATTTCAAAACAGGATCAAATTATCGGCTTTATTTTGCTCTTTCATACTCACTTTGATTTGCAAAGATGTAGGTATAAACTTATGTGCCTGTATTGATGTCATTGTGGTAGCTGGGAAGTATTTATAAGTTGAACTCTGTCTGAAATTGTACCTTGCGAGTTGCACATTACACTATTTATTGGCGTCTTTGCTGCTGATCAACGTGGAGTCTTAGCCAGGGTTTCATAACATAATATAGTTTACCGTGTACTTACCAGAGTGTACGAGAAAAGTCTAACTATGTACTATAATAGTATAAAGCCAAGCAATAATGTATCAGTGAAAAGTATTAAGGGGGTGTCTTTTAATGTAAAGAACTAATCGACGGGCCCGATAGCTCAGTTGGTAGTAGCCCTGCCTTCTGAACTGAGGGCTATGGCTTCGATTCCTACCCAGGACAAACATTTGTGTGATAAACATAGATGTTTGTTCTGTCTGGGTGTTATATTGTATTCTATGTACAAACAAAAAAAGTATTTAAGTATTATATCAGTTACCTATCTGATTCCCATAGTACAGGCTTTGCTTAGTTTGGAACTAGATTATTATCCCATTTTGCGGAGTTCGAATTCACTGTATGTGAACATATTTATTTGTAGTCGTTTTCTAAAGGTATTTCAAGTATTCAGTTATTTCACAATCTTCATCTCGGCATGTATTTGAGTGTTCGTTCGTTCACATGTAATTATTATCGTCTAAACTTTCATTCAAATCTATAAAAGGAGACGCAATCAATGTCGTTTGAAATGTAATGTGTAGAAGGTACAGTCGAAGATATTATATACATTATACACTATACGTTTTATTTAGCTTCCACATTTTTATCATGCGTAGGTACTTGCGTAGCTAAATACTCGAACTCATTGCTAGAGTCTGTTTTTTCTGGTAAATACTGGCTGCCTACATACAAAGTTACCTTAGTTCTCTGTCGAATCACCTTATTTCTGTTTCAGTCTCTCAAAGAAACTCTAAGCATAGCCCTTTCCATAGCTTTCTGAGCAATTTTATATTGATGGACTAGTCGTACGTACCGTAAAATGTCCACGACTCGCCTCCATAGAGTCAAGACAAGACAGGTAGACTCAACATTCATCACATATTTCTACAACTGACTGTACCCTGCACTCTGCAAGGTGTGATGTTACCTTTAAAGGAATTCTCGTATAAGGAGGTGTTATTGTATATTGGGCAACGAGAAAGTCTAGGTCGAGTACCTCAAGGTCATGACTGTCTCAAAATAGACATACATGATTATACCATATCGAATCTATTGAAGATGTTATCATTATTATTTAATGGAGATCAATAATTTCCGCTTTAATAAATAAATAACTTTTACTATAATAAATACAAATTGAAAAACTTCCTTCTATCAAACCTTGTACAACGCTTTAGTACTTGTGTACAACTGTTAGTTTAGGCAAGTACCTAACTACCTAGGCGATTTCGTTAATTTATAAACACCCGTATTTATAAAATACCGTATAATATACCTAAAAAAAAACTTATTTTTTAGATGTCAATATGTTTAAGTAATACCGTCAATCATTTTGACTTAAAAACTGTTTAGTATTAATCATGAACCCAAGTGTAACCGACTTTTTAACCTTACTTTTAACTTACCTTTTTACTGTAGGTACTTATAGTATTAAATGTCTGTGTTTTTTTAATGTGTTTGAAATTAAGTTTGACTTTCTTCTATTTCAGATGCTGATTGACGTCAATTCGAGTAAGTATTTTTCATCACATCTATTTGAAAAGGGTTCTTCGACATAAGTGTGCGCCTAAAAGGGGTCAATTTTATGCAAAATAGGACATAATAATTCTTTTTAATTAAGTAAGTAATTCGTGATTATGTCAACGCTGAACGGGCTCAGTTTGTATACAGGTATCACTTTTTGTAGCAGTCGTCAATCCAAGTAGTGACGGTGAAGTCAATTCACAAACTTTAAAATGTCACTTCACCACTACAGAAATGAAGACCTATCGTACTTATAGTACTTATAACTTTTTTGTAATAGCTAAAACACATGTTAGTTACTTATGCTCAATTACCATTGTTAATGTTTGCGAGTAAGTTTCACTTGTTGCCTACACTCATTAGAGCAAATTACGAAATGCTAACAGAAATATTGAAAGTGCACATAATACCTACACCTTCTACCACCCGCATAGAGTGCGATCCAAACTCAATGACGGCTGTGAAATCGGCGCAAAACGCTGCGTGTTAGCAAAAACTAGATGTGCGCGGGAAGAAGTACCTCAGCGGTGTGCTCAGCATGCTTACAGGCTTCGAGCGCACTTCACAGCCGCCATTGAGTTTGTTTCATATTCTACCCTAACGTCAAGTAGGTAGTCATGAAATCATCCTGCAATACCTACCAATAAAAATCGTGTATAAAAAATCGCGGTTATTTATAAACTGTTGATTTGTTGCAAACTGACAATATGTCTTACAATAACACAGATGATATTTCGATTATTTATAAACAGTTGGTGCCTAGCGGTGAGTTTATAAAAAACGGGTTTTAGTAGCGTGTAATTGTGAACAATTCCGTAATTTTAGCGGGAATTTTTTGTTTTTTTAGAATCACTAGTGTTTAACCAGTAGGTTACGACGACGAGCGAATCGAGGAGAAGTGTTTTGTTAGTTTTGACCACACTAGAAATACACAATTACAATAAAACAAAGTGATGCCGATTAATTATAAACAACCAAAATATCGACCGTTTTATTGTGAGGCGCAATGCCCGTTTGCAATGAATCGACAGTTTATAAATAACCACGTTTTTTTTATAAATTAACGATTTTTATAATAAGACGGTGATATATACATAATGACACTCAGCGAACACTTGAACGCAAAGCCTAAACACAGTTTAAACACTAAAACATCACTAAATAATACATTCACTGGTCTATAGGTTAGGTAGTAGTAATACTAAGATGATCGTATAAATATTACTTAATATTTGGCAATTATTTTCTCACGGTCTTGCCAGGTAGCAGTGGGTGTGTTCAACTCTGTACCAAATATGGACAGACATGGCAAGTAGATCTATTTTTAGTTTTTTTTTGTGTGGGTTTCATGTTAAAGCGGCTGATCAGTTTTAGATGAAATTTAGCACTCAGATTGCTTATGGAGACAAAATTTAGAAAACTTTTCATATTGAAAGTGTGAGTTTTTTTTTTGGAAAATACAACATCTAGAGTAGAGATCAGCTGCTTTGTTTTATGTGAAACTACTAAATTAGGAGGTGTAAAATGGGTGTCATTTATGTTTTAACTGTCTCATAACTATTAATTATTCGTATATAGCAATGTTAAATGAAGAAAAAAGTAAGCGTGTGACAGTACCCTACACCCAAAAAGAGAATCACTTTTTTTAAACTGGAATTTTGTAGATGTTTTTCAACCGCGTCAGTTCATATTTCGGACAGAATTTTACCCTGTTTTACTTTAAATAAAGTTCAAGTATTTCGTCCACAAGTATACCTTGACGTCAATTTACGCCATTTGTAAGGTATTCGAGTGTGCATGTGTCACATACTTCAGTGAAAGTGGTGTTAGTTTAAATTGCATAAAACCTTTAACTTTGAATGACTGTTCGTCTAATGCCCGTGTGAAGTGAAGTTAAACTGCAAATAACCATGCGAGTCGGACCCGCGCAAGAAGAGTTCCGTAAGAATTATCTATAAAAACGAGAAAAAAATCACGTTTGATAATACGTATGGGATCCAACTTAAATAGTTTTTTTTTAAAAGTATTTGTTGTTATAATAGCGGCAGCAGAAATACGTCATCTATAAAAATTTCAACTGTCTAACTATCACTGTTCGTAAGATACAGCCTTGTGACTGATATACGGACTACAGACACAGATAAACGGACAGCGGAGCCTTAGTAATAGGATTCGCTTTACCCTTTGAACCCTAATAACGTGCTATGAAGTAGTAAGTTACTATAAAATTAAAATACAACTGCATAGTTCTTAGGTACCTACTTAATTGACCATAGCATGCTTACCATTATAAATGCGCATATTTCAAAACCAATTTCCCTTTCAATTTTCCTCACGAACTATTGCAGAATATTTAAGCAAATGCATAATGTATGGAACCTCTACAATATGCCCAATAAGTGTCTCTACGTGGTCTCTATATGTGGATTTTGTAACTTCGCACTTGGCTATTGAATGTAAACATTGCAATGATATTTTGATAGTCTGAAGAAAGGCTAAACGATATGCAAGATGGAAAATTACTTATAAACCAAATGCAATGCAAATATTAAGCACGCCATATTGAATTGAATAAGTAACTCACGTAGTAGTTGACAGCCTCTGTGGTGTAGTGGTTGTGCAGGTCGGCTTATAATCCAGAGGCGGCGGGTTTGATTCCCGCGACAAAACAAGTATTTGTGCACAGGGATAAAAACGCAAATACTTGTTCTATGTCTGGGTGTTGTGGGACCATGGTCCTCGTAGTTCCTGGGTCCATAGATACAGGGAATCCTAGTTAGGGTCCAGGATCTACGTATTGTATATATTATATGTGATTTTAGGTAGGTACTAACATACTTAACAAACATTAATCATCGACTTAACTTCCCGTCTGCACCAAAATTTGTCAGTTCATGAGTTTACACTTATCTCTCTCTCCAGGTTGTTACGTTATCTGTGCCTAACATAAAAAAGTGTATTAACTCTGTGGTTTTAGGCGTTCTTGTAAATTTACTTACTCTGTGTTTTTCTCGCTCTCTTGTCTACGCTGCTGAATAAGTGAGTCTGCCAAATATATTATTTTAAGAAAAATTACTGTTTTTTGTGTTTTAATTGCACAAAAACTGGTGCCGAAAATAAGGGCCTTTAGTAAAGGCATCAAGAATAGATATTTCGTCAAGATACAAGTATTCTGTGCGCGTGCTCGATCGATATACCTCGACAACGAAGGCGGACCCACGCGCTCGCGCGTCAAAAAAAAAGGGGCGGAGGCCGAACGGCACAACATACAGCTACAACTAATTATTTTACGCAGTTGCCAAGTAATAGCTGTCAATTTAAAAAGTTGCCCAAAATTTGTGAAGAACAACGAATCCAATTTGTTTTTCCGCCGAAAACAGCGAATATCGCTGCAAACATTCATAGTAAACAACAAACATGGCCACGGCGGCGATGGTTCCAGCGGATACTGCGAAGCAGATCAAGCGTTTGAAGGCCCAAATAGGCCAGTTTAAAGGGCAAATAACTCGCGCGGGAAGGTTCGTGTTGGAACAACAAGAACAAGTGCTCATAGATGATGAAGCTATCAAATTGCGAGTGCAAACTCTTCGTGAATCGCTATCGTGCTACAGAGATCACCAAATTACCTTACACGAACTACAAGATACTGTGCCGGACGATGACTTAGCGGAAGATGATATCGAAGAGCAATGTTTGAAAACAATTGCAGAGTTGCAAAAGATAGTGACATCTTCAATAGCGAATTCTTCCAACATAACCAACGTTTCCGCATGTGCAAAGCAGCCAAGTGAAACTGTGATAAGTCATAAACTGCCACAATTGGAGATACCTACGTATGATGGAAAAGAAATTGTAAACTTCAAGAGCTTCTACGACATGTTTATGGCAATGATAGATAGTGACAAAAGTATAGCTCCCGTGCAGAAACTTTTTTACTTGCGTAAATATCTAAAGGGCGATGCTTTAGTGTTAATTGAAGGTCTACCATTAGTTAATGAGTCATACCAACAAGCATTGAAACTATTGAAAGATAGATATGATAACAAGTGCATACTAATCACACACCATATCAATATATTGTTAGATTTACAACCTATAACAAAAGGTACTTCTCAAAGCTTAAGACAGTTGGTTTCCCAAGCGCGTCAACAGCTCGGAGCACTGCAAGGTCTAGGCCAGAAGGTAGAATATTGGGATATGGTGATTGTTTCTATTCTAATGAGAAAGCTTGATTCTTTCTCTTGTCGAGCTTATTTCACAGAGCGAGATCCAGTCGTGTTACCCACCCTGCATGATTTCTTCGAATTTGTGGAAAAAAGAGCAATGAGCTTCGAGGAAAGTCAACATTCGGAAGGTAAATCTTACTCACCTCCTAAGTTTCAAAGCCGTGTCACTAATCATAGTAGTGTTTCTCCAGTAAATTGTAAATTCTGTCAATCCACTGACCATAAATTATATATGTGCAAAAAGTTTCAGATGATGAGTGTTGATGACAAATTAGGATTTGTGGACAAGAATAAGTTATGCAAAATTTGCTTAAACTCACATAACAATAAATGCAAATTTTTCTTTAAATGTGGAGTTTGCAAAGACAAATCACATCACACTGTACTGCATAAAGATGAAAATAAACAAATATGTTGTTATAATAGCGCATCCGCTGTTGAAATGGTACTATTGCCTACCATTAAGGTAAAATTTCAGGCTCAAGATGGTTCAACTCTCATTGCAAAGGGTCTTTTAGACAGTGGGAGTCAATCCTCATTTATAACCTCCGATTTAATGTTGAAGTTAGGGTTGCCTACTTTTAAACATGAGGTTAAAATATCAGCCTTAGGTCAAAAGGAAAAATTAATTACCAAGGCTGCAAATCTAATGATCAATTCATTGCACAATGATTATAATTGCAATACATTATTCTCCGTGGTAGACAACATAACCTCTTTTCTACCACAGAGCAAAATCAATATAGAAAATATTAAAATACCTGATGATATAAAATTAGCTGACAATGAATACAACATTCCAAGCCAAATTTCCTTCATGCTATCTTCTGAGGTATTTTTTAAAATCATGCTGCCAGACAAAATTGAACTCTGTGATGGAAATTTGTGTTTGTTGTCGACCAAGTTTGGCTATGTATTATCAGGCAATGTAATAAGAGACAATGCCAGCCTCTTAAGTACACAAAGTAACAATGTTGTTTTGCATGCTCTGAATAATAAAAATGATGATGTGGACTGCCTCCTTCAAAAGTTTTGGGAAGAACAACACACTCCCGAAACAAATAAGGAGGAAACAGCAAAGCTTGATATCAGTGAAGCCGAATTTACAAACTCGGTACAATTAATTAATAATAGATTTCAGGTTAGGCTGCCACTTAAGGTGCCAATCGATGAATTAAAATTGGGAGACTCATTTACAGTAGCGTTGCAACGATTAAACAGCTTAACAAAACGATTTAACAAGAACTCTGAGCTAAAAAGAGGATATTCTGAATTTATACAGGAATATTTAGATTTAGGTCATGCAAAGGTGGTAGATATGAACTCATCATCAATACCCATAGACCAGTGGTATTTCATGCCCCATCAACCAGTTATTAGAGAAGACCATCAAACAACAAAACTTAGGGTTGTTTTTGATGCAAGTGCAAAAACTAAGTCAAATATAAGTCTTAATGATGTATTGCATAATGGACCAGTAGTACAAAAGAATCTGTTTGATATTTTAGTGTTGTTTCGATCCTATGAGTTTATTGCTTTATGTGACATCCGCCAAATGTATAGGCAAATAAATATAGATCCCTCACACCATCATTTGCAGAATATACTCTGGAGAGAAAATATTAATAATCCATTATTATGTTTACAGCTCCAAACCGTGTCATACGGTATGAAAAGTTCGAGCTTCTTAGCCACGCGATGCCTTGTGGAGCTGGCACAGAGGTATGGTGATCAGTATCCATTGGCAGGCCAGGTGTTAACTAACAACACATACATCGATGACTGTATTTTTGGAGCTCCAAGCATCACAGAATTAATTCAGGTATGCAACCAATTAATTAATTTATTAAAATTAGGGAGTTTTGAACTACACAAGTGGAGTGCAAACAATCACCAAATTCTGACTAATGTTCCCCATTCCAAAAAATTATTTGGCAAAGATCATGAGTTTGGTAAGAATAATAATGCAATATTAAAAGCACTAGGTCTGCAATTAAGTGTTACTGATGATAAATTTCGAATTTGTAAACCAGAGGGTGAAATACCTAAGGAATGGACGAAACGAACTGTCTTAAGCTGTATAGGTACCTTTTTCGATCCACTTGGTCTGGCGGGACCTATTGTCACCAGAGCTAAAGAATTTATGCAAAAATTGTGGAAAGAAAAATTAGGTTGGGACTGCCCATTGAGTAATGACTTATTGTTATCTTGGAACAAATTCTTTTGTGATCTAATGAACATGGAGCCTATACTAGTAAATCGGAATTTAAATATATGTAATGCAGACTATGTTGATCTTATAGGCTATTGTGATGCATCAAACATTGCCTTTGGTGGATGCATCTATATTAGGGCTATTCACGGAAAGAAGGTACATGTATCCTTGGTTTGTAGTAGGTCAAGAATTGCTCCCATAAATACTAAATTAACAATACCCAGGCTAGAGCTCAATGGTGCAGTATTGCTTGCCCAACTTATGAACAAAGTTATGTGTATATTTAAAAATCTTAATTTTAGAAATAAATATTTATTCACCGATTCCCAAATTGTATTGTGTTGGTTGAAAGCTGCGAAAAATCCAGCATACATCGAAAACAGAGTTAAAATTATTAACAACTCAACAAATGAATGTAATTGGTACCATGTAAATGGAATAAACAATCCGGCTGATTGTTTATCAAGAGGTTTATACCCCACCCAATTGGCAAACAATGATATTTGGTGGCAAGGTCCACAAGAGCTCTATAATTTAAACTTTGTTCCCAACGAATTTAATGGCACTAATGTATTTGAAGAACCTGAGTTGCAAGTTACCAATGTCACTTGCAGTACCAGCCAAGAGCTGTTACCAATCTCGCAGGTATCTTCCATTGTAAAACTACAACTCGTTTATGCGTATGTTTTGAGATTCATAAAAAACTGTAGAATTAGCAAGCATGAACGTAATTTTAAAAATTTGACTGTATCTGAGATAAACATTTCAATGTCGCATTTAATTAAGATGATTCAGACTCTACATTTCGCCGAAGAATTAAAAGATATACAAAGGCAAAAGCCTATAAAAACTTGCCTCAAAAATGTAAATCCATTCCTTGATCAATTGGGAATAATGCGAGTAGGAGGAAGGCTTGAAAATGCTAACTTACCATATAATCAGAGACATCCCATAATTTTACCAAATAAATGTCATCTTACCACTCTCATTATTCGCAATGAACATTTATGTCAGTTTCATGGAGGATTAAAATTAACTCAATCTAGTTTAATGCAAAAATATTATGTAATAAGCGCTGTGAAAGAAATTAAAAAAGTATTGCACAAATGTACTATTTGCTTCAAATTTAGAGCTGCGAAGGCAAGCCAATTAATGGGGTCATTGCCTTCCTCTCGTGTCACCAAAGACAAAGTCTTTAATAAGGTTGGCATTGATTATTGCGGACCATTTCAAATTAAACAATCCACAATGCGCAGATCTATAATAAGTAAGGGTTATGTTTTGGTGCTGGTTTGTTTTGTAACTAAGTGCATACATTTAGAGCTGGTATCCGATTTAACAACTGACTGTTTCCTAGCAGCTTTTAAGCGATTTTGTTACAGGCGAGGAATTCCAGCTTTAGTGTACTGCGACAATGCTTCTACATTCAAGGGTGCCAATAATCAATTGCGACAATTGTATTTATTGAATAGGACTAAACAGCACCAAGATAGTGTAATAGATTATTGTGTAACCAAGGGTATTGAATTCAAATTTATTCCTTCATACTCCCCTACCTTTGGTGGTCTGTGGGAGGCTTCTGTAAAGCTTTTTAAACATCATTATAAAAGAGTTGTAGGCAATATCTGTCTCACATATGAACAGTTCTACACCGTCATGGTGCAGATAGAGGGAATTTTGAATTCGAGACCAATAACACAACTATCAAATGATATTAATGATAATACTTTCTTATCTCCAGCTCACTTTTTGTGTGGAGCTCCATTGAATGCAATCCCTGAACCGGTTTTGACCTCAAACAATATAAATAGATTAAAATTTTGGAAAAAAATGTTCAAAAATACAACAAGACTTTTGGAACATTTGGCACAGAAATTATCTTTCACAACTTATAAGCCGCACAAAATGGCAAAGAGTGTCACCAAATATTTCCATAGGAAACCTAGTATTGTTGATTGGTGAACGATTTCTATCACCATTACAATGGCCGATAGGTAGAGTTGTGCAAGTATATCCTGGCAATGATGGTCATGTAAGGGTGGTTGATGTCAAGACTGGTACTGGAATTCATAAGCGAGCCATCAATAAGGTGGCCATTTTACCTGTTTTTGATAAGTAACAAATCTTCAGTTTTCTTATTTTATTTTTTATTTTATGTCTACTATACTTATTTATATACCTACACATTAAAATTAGAGGTTTATAATAATTGTTTTTTTTTTTTGCTCACTTGGTGGCTCGCCAATTTATGTTACGTTATCTGTGCCTAACATAAAAAAGTGTATTAACTCTGTGGTTTTAGGCGTTCTTGTAAATTTACTTACTCTGTGTTTTCTCTCTCTCTTGTCTACGCTGCTGAATAAGTGAGTCTGCCAAATATATTATTTTAAGAAAAATTACTGTTTTTTGTGTTTTAATTGCACACAGGTTGTACCCAAATGCGTTGCAGTATGTCCTACATTATAGAGAGATAAGCGCGAAATTAGGAGCTGTTAAAGTTTAGTGCAGATGGGCATAAGTAATAAGCTTCAAATAAGATCCAATTTCACCGAAGGAACTTGAATGACAAACAGTGGAGGTCAAGGGGGTCACCGCATCGTCTCATGTCAAGATAAACAAACGTTCGCTTTCACGAGATCTGTTTGCCCAACTGCCCACGCCCACGTATGGGAACGCATGAGTGAGCTTGACTAATGACTAAATTGACGTTTATGGTTGTTAAAACGGCAAATTAGAGTAAAAACAATAGTGTAATTTGACCTTGTTTGAAACTGAAAAAATTGAGTTTTATCAAATCTTTGCATAGTTCCGAATAGCTGCAACTGATGTTATGGGCAGACGCGGCGCTTAACATCAGGCGAACGATTAGCTTTCGGTTACATAAAAATGTTGATTTTATAAAAAAGCGGCAATCTTATAATTTTTATGTATACTGGGTGGAATTGAATTCATTCGCATCCTTTGAAACTAAGTACCTACTCCTGATACCGGTTACGTGTGGACCAACATTTTTGAGTTCTAACACATTGGTTTAGTAATAATAATAACTCCAAAAAATGGAATAACTTACGTAATCAAATGCTACAATACAAAATTTAATTAAAATAATGTAGTACTGTTTTTAATTAGTACATACAAGGTATAAAAACGTTTAAATATATTAAAATCATCCGTGACAACTGCGTTAGGCGCCGCGGCAATCTTCATAATTTTCATTTACACACTTTTACTCTTTAATAATCATCTATAAATGATGTACTATCATGGGCTCAATTTATGCTAATGAATTAAATAATAATAATAATAATAATAAATAAATATGTGTGGACATTTCACACAGCGCCATCAGGCCCCAAACTAAGCATAGCTTGTACTATGGGAACCAGATAACTGATACAATACTTATATACTTTTTTGTTTGTAAATACATACATAGAATACTATATAACACCCAGACGCAGAACAAACATCTATGTTAATCACACAAATGTTTGTCCCTGGCAGGAATCGAACCCACAGCCCTCAGTTCAGAAGGCAGGGATACTACCAACTGAGCTATCGGGCCCGTCAATACATCCTTCATAGAGCACTGACGTAAAGACCACCTAAAAATAAACAAAAGCAATGAATCAAGACAGTTATGAGCCCGAAGTTGTCCACCGCTGGACACAGGCCTCCCCCATAAAACGCCATTTTGGTCGGCTATCATAAACACCATGCTTGGCAGGCCGTTTGGTGATCGCAGAAGATTTTAATATTTTGACTTGAGTATATTTTCAGTATATAGGTCTAGAAATAAACATAGAAAAAACAAAAATAATGACGAATAGTACATAAATGCCTATCACAGTAAAATCTCTACCGCTGGAATATGTAGAAGACTATGTCTACCTTGGCCATCTAATTTCATTTAAGGCATGTACAGAAAAGGAAGTAGGTAGAAGGATTAAAAATACGTGGAACAAGTACTGGGCAATGAAAGAAATTTTTAAAGGGTCTCTTCTACCAATAACATTAAAAACAAAAGCGATGAATATTTGCCTAACACCATGCCTTACTTATGCTTGCCAGACTTGGCCTTTGACCAAAAAGCAAATGGAAAAGCTTAGAGTTTGTCAGAGAGGAATAGAAAGGAGCAATTCAAACTTGAAGCTGAAAGACCGAGTGAAAAACTCACAAATCAGAAAGAGAACAAAGGCTAAAGATATTATAAAAGAAATTTTAAAACTAAAGTGGAAGTGGGCGGGTCAGAGACTAGAGGGAGATAGATGGGCTCAGATTGCAACAAACTGGATTCCCAGGGACACAAAGCGTAAGCGAGGCAGGCCAATTCAAAGATGGAACAGAGATATAGTACAAATCGCAGGAAAACTCTGGAGCCGTACTGCTAAAAACAGGCAATAGTGGAAACAGCTGGAGGAGGCTTTTACCGCCACAGGCGGTCCTTATACAATAGTTTAAAACCTATAAGAACACAATTTGTTTTGAATATATTTATTATTTATTTATTTATTCAAAACAAAATAAATATTAAAATAAAATAAATAATAAATAACGCCCAACGATCACATACATAGATCCTGGACCCTAACTAGGATTCCCTGTATCTAGGGGCCCAGGAACTACGAGGACCATGGTCCCACAACACCCAGACACAGAACAAGTATTTTTTTCGGGCACAAATACTTGTCCTGTCGCGGGAACCGAACCCGCCACCTCCAGGTTATGAGCCAACCTGCTCAACCACCACACCACGGAGGCTGTCAAATATATATATAAAGTTCTAATAGTGTATAAAATAAATAATTTAAGTTTAAGATTGTGTGAGGAACAAATAAAAGCTATTTTATATTATTATATTTTCAGTGATGGATGGGAAGAAAGGTTCTCGGGTGGCGACCACGAACCGGTAGGCACAGAACAAGCCCCCCACTAAATGGACCGACGATCTGGTGAAAGCCGCATGCAGCCAATGGATGCAGGAGGCGAGCAGCCAAGGGGCGCTCTCTGGGGGAGGCCTATGTTCAGCAGGGGACGTCTTCAGGCTGCAGGATTATGATGATATTTTCAATGAATTCCAGTTACTTAATTGTCCAATAAAAAAGTTATGGTCACCTAGGGTCACAAGCGCCACGACTTGAGGTGAATCCTTCAAGTTCAATCATTGTTGTTGAACCGCAGCCGTGGCCGCGACCTACTTGCAAGTATTGTACTTAATCGCTTATGAAATTGCCGGTTTCAAAGTAATCAGTAATCACGGAAACAAAGCTCTTATGAAAGCTTAATAAGTTTTCGGAATTTATAAACCAAAATAACAACCTGACCTCGCCCTACATTGGAGTTAATTTTTTGAAGATTTTTACCTTAATATCTGTTTTTCGATGAATAAGAGGACTAGAAACAAATGGTAAGTACTCGTACTCAGCTTTTCCTTAATTAACACCACTTCATATTTATATTGTGCCCGATAAGTATTCATAGAGTGGAGTCCATTAGTTGAAAAATAAACGATTAAATAGAGTCTGCGCCATACTTTATGGCGGCTGTGAAGTGCGCTGCAATGCAACGCTGTGCACGTAACTTACCTCTTCCCTTACACATCCAGATTTTGCTCCTGCGCAGCGCTGACTTCACAGCCGCCATTAAGTTTGGCGCAGGCATACTCTACTTCGTGGTCTCTTACTGTTGGCCTGATGAGTAAGCTAAAAGTCGCACAGTGAGCTATAGAGAGAGCTGTGCTCGGTGTTTCCTTGCGAGACATGATCCGAAATGAGGAGATCCGCAAGAGAACTAAAGTAACCGATGTAGCTGTCAGAATCAGCAAGTTGAAGTGGCAGTGGGCGGGCCACATCTCTTGTAGAGCTGACAACCGTTGGGGCAGAAAGGTTCTCGAGGGGCGACGACGAACTGGAAGACGCAGCGTAGGCTGGCCCCCTACTAGGTGGACCGACGACCTGGTCAGAACCGTGGGGTGCCGATGGATGCAAAAGGCAAGCAGCTGCTCAAAGTAGCGCTCTTTGGGGGGAGTGGACGTCTTCAGGCTGATGGTGATGATGATGATGATGAGACTCTACTTCTACTTACTTAAAATGTTTTTTAAAAACGTTAGTTTTGATCATACACTTTACCAGCGCCTTATTTCCCGATAGGTACCTACAATCTGGAGCTCTTCAAGAGGCGAGTGAGTATAGGTTCGTTCATGTACTTACCATCGCAGACCAGGCCATAGTCATTTTTCATCAGGTGAGGCCGTGTACCTGTTAAATAGGTATAAAAAACAAGGCACCATATTTATTCTATTTTACCGGAAAAGTGATATAATATAGTTTTTTTGGCGGGAACGCAGAAAAGTTCACTTCGTGGCATTGTATTATTTTTCAAAACTTGTGCTTTTTCCAGTTTAAAATTGGTGGCGTTTTACGCATTAAATGCTGAATTAGGAACATGAGTGAGGGCAAGTGATATAATGTGGTGAAACGTGATTTTTCGTGTTGCTTACAAAACTCCATAGGAGCTTCGAGTAAAGTTGCCACCACTTTGCTGGAGCATGACTTAGACTGGACTATGACTACGACTAGGACATTACTGCGTGAAATATTTTATAACACGATGAAAATTATAATACTTGACACTGGCTAAATACACTAAGTGTGGAGCCAAAAAAAAAAAAAGAAAAAAAACAAGTGATAATAATAGGCATAAGTGGTGATGGCGCCACGCTGGGCCCGATCTTCTTGGCCCAGAAAAAAACGATAAAATTATTACATTCATAAAAAGCCCATAAAATCATACTTACCCAATTTCCTAATGAATGAATTTCACACTGCCTTTACTTTGTATTTATCATACTACATTCTTATCACGAAGATGACGGAACCTAATTTAATATCATAAAAAAACAGGTCACTGCCCTCCCGTGTTGAAAGCGGGAGGCAGATTCTTGAGATAAAAGTCTTGTAAACAAAATGTAGTTATGTAATATTATCATCCGGAACCGGAATACGCTCACTGCAGATCCAGGCCTCTCCCATTAGGAACCTCACCTTGGTGATCGCAGTAGAGCTGGCGAAATGGATACTACTGCGCGGGGACCCCACAACAAAGTCAGCTTAGTTATTTTAAATCTTAAATCGTCCTTATTTCGGCCAAAGTACTATCTTACTAAAGGGGCCCATTAATAAGCCTACTTAAGTAGGACCTCTATGGAAGTAATTAAAAAACTTAATTTCAGTCTGAATGTAATGCAAAAACTTTGTGTGTTCATTTTTGTATGACTGTGTGACACTCCCTGCTAAAACGACTATTCGTTAGGCTTTTAAAATGGCGGGCCCAAAAGCCTTACGACCACAGAGCTTTGAAAGTTATGTCGCGAAGCATTTTTTTTTGATCTGGGCTTACGGCTGTCGACTATTTTGACTAGCTCAGTTGGTAGTAACTCTGCCTTCTGACCTCTAGGTCGTTGGTTCGATTCCCATTCAGGACAAACATTTGTGTGATGAACATAGGTGTTTGGTATGTGTCTGGATGTTATTCTATATTCTATGCATGTATTTAAAAACAAAAAGTATCTAAGTATTGTATCAGTTATCTGGTTCCCATAGCACAAGCTATATGCTTAGGTTGGGGCTAGATGGCGCTGTATGTACGTAATGTCTACACATATATATTTATAAACGGAAGAAAGGTATTTTCATTAGTTCCGTGGTGGTCTGTATCTTTATCTCAACAGTAATAAACAAATTATTGGAGTATCAAATTAATTGACCTTTGCCATATTGAAGATAGTACATTTCTCTCAGCGAACATAGTTCTACATTACATAAATTAAAGTACAATTCCATTCAGTAAATAGAGCGTAATGTAATATAGAGTGTATAGATTAGCTTTAAAGGTATTATATTATCTGGGCCTTAAATTACTAAACATGACATTTCGGCTAAGTACCTACAGTAGGTATAGCACTATTAGACAGCCTCCGTGGTGTGGTGGTTGAGCAGGTCGGCTCATAACCTGAAGGCGGCGGGTTCGATTCCCGCGACAGGACAAGTATTTGTGCACGAAAAAAAAGCGCAAATACTTGTTCTGTGTCTGGGTGTTGTGGGAGCATGGCCCTCGTAGTTCCTGGGTCCCTAGATACAGGGAATCCTAGTTAGGATCCAGGATCTCTGTATGTGATCGTTGGGCGTTATTATTAACTATAGAGTTAGGAATTTAGTATTCTGAAAATAGTCAGTAAAGTGTTATTTGCCGCTTCTTTGAAATCCCTGACATTTTTAACATACATTTTATAATATCCACTTTTTGATTATGATGTATAGGTAACATGATGTGATGTCTCAGGATGACGTGCGCAGTGCAGTGTCACGCAAAACTTTTTTAAAGTTCTGAGTGACGCTGCCACTGTTATGGGCGGCCGTGTCGCTTAACATCAGGTGAACGACTAGCTCGTCACGTCATCTATTCACATAAAAAAAACAATTCTTACCAATGCAGGGCCTAGCATAGGCCCTGCATTGGTAAGAATTGTTGAAGAAGTGAGAAAGCGTGCAAAGTGACGTTATATGGAAGAGGCCAAATGCTTTAATCAAAGTTTATAATTTAAACACAAGAATAACTTAAATAAAAATACTTGCTATTTCTTCAACATTTTATATCACGTACTCTGTGCACGTAGTTAACATAAGATACTATACTTTTTTTTTTCTTCTTATATGTTGGCTCCACACATAGTGTATTTAGCCAGTGTCAAGTATTATAATTTTTCAGTGTTATGAATATTTCACGTTAAGTCAAGTCTAAGTCATAGTCCAGTCTAAGTCATGCTCCAGTAAAGTGGTGGCAACTTTACTAGAAGCTTCTACGGAATTTTGGAAGCAACACGAAAAACCACGTTTCACCACATTATATCACTTGCCTACACTCATGCTCGTAATTCAGCACTTACTGCGTAAAACGCCACCAATTTTAAACATTAACACTGAAAAAAGCACAAGTTTTGAGAAATAATACAATGCAACGACGTGAACTTTAGCGCGTTCCCGCCAAAACTCGATACTATACTTAACAATATTACAGATAATTCTAAGTGTCAATATGACAACAATGACTATTTATATTATATTGTATGTACATTACATTAAATTTGTAAAAATAACATAGTGTCATCCTCGTTACTCAGCAAGGAAGTAAAATACTTAGGTATTTGGTTAGATTTTGTGAGGAAAGCAACTCGACCACATCACAACAAAAGCTACAAACATTATATGGCAGTGCACCCGAGCCGTAGGTAAGGACTAGGCTCAGGCCTAAGCTGTGCCGTTGGCTATACACTGTAATAGTACGATCAGTCCTCACATATGGCTGTGTAGTCTGGTGGCCAAGAACAAATCTGGTGACTACAATCACCAAACTGCAGCAAATTCAAAGGCTGGCAGGTTCTTTAATCAGCGGGTGCAAAAAATCAACACCATCTGCTGCTCTAGATATTATACTCGGACTGACACCACTGCACTTACACAGTTAACAAGAGGCGATGGCGTCGGCTCTGAGAATAAAATCAACGAATCAGTGGAAGGGTGCCGGAGCCACTACAAAACACTGCAAAATTATTGACAAAGCAATAAGGATCGTTCCAGATGCTTTCCAAGGCACGGACAAAATAGCTAGCACGCACCTTGATAGCAAGAGGTACGAGTTGGTTACGGAGGATGGTGCCGTGGAGGATCCCTCGAAAGTGAACGTGTATAACGTGTTCACGGACGGCGCAAAAAACAACTCAGGATCAGGATGTGGTTTCTACTCTCCGGAATTGGAGATCATGGAATCGAGAGCCCTAAATAACACAACCACAGTTCTGCAGGCAGAGGCGATGGGCCTACTGCTTGCGGCTAGAGCTGTCCTAAACAAAAACGTACCGACTACAAGTTTGGCGGATGAGCATAAGGAGGTAATGGTTTTATTCACAACAGACAGTGCGGCCGTAATCTACGCACTCAGAAAACCTACAACAAGGTCCAGAGTCATAGCAGAATGCTACACGACCTTACAGCACTTGTCAGACAGATATAAAACCAGAGTAAAATGGACAAAAGACCACAGCCAATGTCCAGGAAACACCAAGGCTGACCTCTTGGCGAAAGAGGGAGCCAAGAAGCAAATTGGTGAAGATACTGCGAAACTTTGCAAACCGACTGTGATGGAAGTACGAAACTTACTTTCTAAAAACACAGAAAAGGAACAACAAAAACTATGGGATAATAAAACGGATTGCAGACATGCGAAACTTACGTTTCCGTCCCTAAACAGAAAGGTTACTAACAACCTACTTAGGTTATCAAGACAGGATCTTCGCTTGATAGTCAGTATAATTACAGGTCATTGCGACCTGAACTATCATCTGCATAAAATTGGTGCAACGGACAGTCCCCTGTGCCGAGGCTGCATGCAGGAACAAGAAACCGTGGAGCACGTGCTGGTGCACTGTACGGCCACGGAAGACATAAGAATTAAAACGGGTCTACGCAATGGGCCGTCAGATCTTAAGATCATAGAGAGAGCCCATCGTCATCATTATCATCATCATTGCCATGCTCTGGCACATTCATTTATGCACCACCTGCTTTGGCATCATCTTCATCATCATTATCACTGGAACAGCTGTGCCAGCGACCCAAGGCCATTCTCCGCTACTTCAAGGAGTTGGGATGGCTAGGGGGATAGGCTGGCGGGGGGTAAATGCACAAAACACCCCATGCGGGACGTCAGTGCAGGCCTTTATCGCCCCCACTTAGAATAAGAATAAGAATAAGAATCCTCGCTACAAATGTAAGACGAAGTAGAGCAGGATATTTTATGGTAGGATAATAGAGTTATAATGTAATACGGAATCCTGTTACGTCGTATCTACACACCTACCGATGAAGCAACGCCTTGTTAAACAAATGCAATTAGAAAACAATTGATCTACGCTTAAACAATAGTAAGTAGGTAAGACACCTAAATACTTTGTCAAAGTTAGTCTGGGTTACAACATAACCCCGGTTAAAGTTATTGCTATGGTTAAATTAACTATAGGTACTTAGATAGTTAACCAAAAAGTCCAACCAGCAAAAGAAACAAGCACATGAAAAAGTTTAGTTTTACTAGGTGGTAGGACTTTTCTGCAAAGGTTGTGGTAGGTACCATCGCTTTGCCAGTTATTCTGCCGCCAAGCAGTAGTGTGCAAGCACAACTGTGTTCCGATTTGAAGGGCATTGCAGCTAGTGAAGTTACTGGGCAAATGAGACTTTACGACCTGATCACACAGTCTAGTGATCTGATTACTAGACTGATGTCTCAGGATGACGTGCGCAGTGCAGTGTCACGCGAAACTTTATTATTTTAAAGTTCCGAGTGACACTGCAACTGTTATGGGCAGCCGTGTCACTTAACAGGTGAACGAAAACCTACTACATTCCGCACACTATTAACTATAACCTTAATTAACCAATCAATTAAAAGTTAATGGTAAAACTATGATGTCATTTTAGCACCGGCTTAAATGACATTAAAATTATTGGCATTCTATGAGTTATCTGGTTTCCATAGTACTTTACATAAGCTTTGCTTAGTTTGCGACTACATGGCGTTGTGTGAGATGTCCACACAATTAATCATTCAATAAAGTTTTCTAAAAGTTTTGTAACCCCGACGGCAAGCTATGAGTTGAAAACCGCATCAGTAATCAAATATTTTCACTTTGAAATTGCGATGAGGTGCCAAAAATGCAAACATATTCAAGAGTTGACAGCTCACAGGCGGTACACGACATTGTCTTTAATATTTTAATATTCATTTATGTTACGTATGCTGACGTTACGTTTTATGTTGGTACCTAACTACCTATTTATCTAATCCTTTTTAGGGTTCCTTACCGAAAGGGTAAATCGGACCTTTACTAAGGCTATACGCTACAGATTAATAATAAAGGAAAAATTAGAATCACGAGCGGGGATTAAACCCGCATCCATCCATCCATTAAGCCGGGCTTTATTTAAGCTACCGTGACATACGTAGTCTCATGTCCGAATTTTTCCTTCACATTTAACAACTAACTTACGGGGTTGGTAGACTGTAGATTACGTTGAGCTGATACTGCTATAAAAAACCAAAAATATTAAGGCTACGCTGTCCGTTTGTCGGTCTGTCTGTTCGTCTGTCACCAGGCTGCATCCCATGAACCGCGATAGTTAGATGAACAGATTAATGTTTAACGTAAAGGAAAACTTTGGATCACCAACGGGATTCAAACCCGCATTCTTCCTATGGCTATAGTATTTATTCCTATCTTCCGTCACCATGATATGATGGTTATAATGACAAGTGACATCATGTTCATGAATATTGTCCAAATCACAACACTCGACGAGTCCCGTTAGTAATCAATTTTTTTCTTAAGGTACTACTATTTAAATATTTGTGCTTATATTAAAAACTGATCTTTAGACTGCGCTACAAGCAGGCGATACTGCTATAAATCATTATAAATTGATTAATTAATTTAATTTAATTAAACACGCTACTTCGATAACATTATAATCAACATACTACAAGCAAAACAAACTGGCACGTTTTTGCTTCTAACAGGATGTTATTGATTAGATTCTACTACAATTAAAGCAGGTTTGAAATTATATACTTACTTATCACATATTTTATCATTATCCAGGTAGTCACGGCGTAAGAATAGGACCATCCAATCTCTTCCCGTGGATGCCGTAAGAACCAACTGAGGGAATATCCATAAAAAAGGGCAGCGTTCTCTTCGGTACATTAAAATCTTACGCGATCACGAAGCCACCTGCTAAGCGTGGTGATCATGACCCCTATGATAAGTGTCCAAGGTGGCGTTTTATAGGAGAAGCCTATGTTCAACTGTAGACGTCTTCTGGCTGTTGAAGTAAAGTAAATCTCTTCCCGTGACTGGCGGCAAAGGGAATATCTAAGGAATTGGCAGAATCATTCTTCTCGGTCTACAATAGGCTAAATGACTAAAATTTATTTTTGCGTAAATAAAAAATATTCCTCAAAAAATAAACATTTGTGAAAACAAAAACAAAATATCTCATAAAACGACAAAGTTACAAGCATTTTAAGAACCGGAATAGAAAGAGATAGCTCAAACGGCCAGTGACGTCAGAGCAATGTTGTCATAGTACCTCATTACTAAGCTGTGGTAGTGGGCATGTGACGTCACAGGTGGATTTTTCATAGTAACTGTGGAGGCACTCTGTTTAGCGAGAAAGGGACAAGAGATGCCTCCTATAGAAACTTTAAAACCTTATTACTCCGTGATTTATTTACCGATTTTACTTATTTTTTTCAATTATTGCATTCATTTTTAATCTTCTTTATGAAAGTAATATTTACTTGTTCATTTTTAATAGTAGTCAACATGCCTATTATAATGGCAACCCCACCCTACTCTATGTTCATTTGTCTTCCCACTGATGATGTAATAATTCTCATCATCATCATCATCATCATCAACAACCTGAAGCCTGACTGCTGAACATAGGCTTCCACCACAGAGTGCCACTTTAAGCGGCTCACCTCCTGCATCCATCGGCTCCCCGCGGCTTTCACCAGATCGTCGGTGATGAAGTGATAAATTTAACTTTTTTTTACTATTATTATTTGATATTAAATTATACCATCTGAATCCTTGAGTCAATGTATTTACATAGAATAAGTAAATACTACACACACAAATGTGTGTACCTAATTTTGTATGTGTAGTGTGACCGTGGCTCGTATGCTTTTGACCCACTTGTCGACATGTGTTCCTACTAGATTTGGTCGTACATATAAACATACTTATATAAAGAACAGTCGGATCTCGCTAAGCCTTTTTGATCGGCTGCGAAGCAATAGATAAGCTTTTAAGTTTTAAGCAGTACGCACGTCGTTGTCGCTAGCTATTATTACAGCTATCTCAAAGTCTGAAAGATAAGTCCCCAACAGCCAATATTGAAAAAATTAGTCTGGCGAGACAAATTTTTGAAAAGTTTTAAGATTCCATTAGTGGGAATGACTTGTTGGCTAATTTGAGGTAGAAAGCAACGGATTAACAATGGATAGAAGCGATTCAAAACCCCACACACTTCATTGACATAATTTTGATTCATGCTCCAGACCTAAACGATACTTTTTAGCTCTTATTTCTACGATTATAATTTTGTATTGTGCATAAAAAAATTCAAACTTCTCTCACAAAAAATCCACCGTCAAAATATGTTTCACTTATTGCGGTCAAACTGTTTCAGACAAGTGTTCTCAAATGATTAATGACCTCTAGTAATGAGCAAGTGTTTGATTCAAATAAGTATTTCCGGTCTAAGGACTAAAAATAACACGAGCGGTACAGACCGGTACAGTTAGCACCACAAGTAAAGTAACTTTACTATAGTTTAATTATTTCACTATGTTACATACTGTCCTGCGATTTCGTGATGAGTACTTGATCGTGCTGGATTCCTCACGATTTTTTTCTTAACAGATGTAAAAGTTTAAGAGAATTTGCACAGAACTTATAAGCAGAGGTTTGTTGCAGATTTCGATTCATGGTGCGTAATTGGAACTCTTTACAACTTACAATCTGATGTCGCCGGCGTCGCGTCGCCGCAATCGGTCGAAAACGGACTAATTGAATTAAAAACTCCCAACATTTAATTGCGAGGCGGAGGCGTCCTTTTTGTGGCTATTATCCAGCAAATTTTTGATAGATAAGGCGACCAATTGAATGAGATATTGGAATGATAGGATCTAAAGTCGTGTGAGCGACTCAACAGCAACTACAGACCAATAGATATCTAAAAATATCCTCTTAAACAGGCTTACAGTCTAGCTCACATAATGCCCATGGATTCCATTCCCATAGCCCGCGGCGCCCAGTATGGCACCGCCTTGATGCCCGGTTCGGGTGAACTACGTGAGCCTATGCAGAATGCAGTGCAGGATTACAGAGAAAACCAAGCCGGTTCTAACAGTGCTATCTTTTTAGATAGATTTATAAGAGAAAATATTAGCTTGATTGCGGAAACGAATCTAAGCCCTTAGCATTCCTTCCACTCACAAATTCTTTTCGAAATGACAACGTTGCATCTAAAGTTTCATTTCTTTTCTGTCAGACGCAAAGTGGCTAAATGGTCTAAGAGTTATGGGAGTGGAGATGACTTAGAAAAAGCATCAAAGTATACCTATCACAAATAGTTCAATGGTCCCACCACCGTGGATGGATCGTTTATGATGATGGTAGATGGTGGTGACGGTATCAGTAGACGGTTGCCGAAATAGTTTCAGACGCAGGCAGTAAGTACCCCATGAAGAAGAAAGAAAGAAAGAAAATACATTTATTTCAGGACATCACACAAAATTACATTTAACATACAACATAAATAACAATAGAAAACATAATGCTACCGTATAAAATGGGATAATCTGTCTTGATACGCTTGGACAAAATGCAAATATTGGATGACAACCACTGTGTTTTCATCCAGTATTTATTGTTAAAACCACCCCCTAAATCTACTGACTATTATCAGTAACACCCAGATCATGTTGATTAGTGTTATCGACAGGAAAAGCAAATGTATAACTCACGAAATCTCGGCTGCATTCAATTAAATATCTAGCTTAGCATATTGTACTAACTAATTGTAAACATGCCACTATGCTAACAGATCTGGCCTTAGGCTTCCAAACAGCATGTCACGATCGTACCAACCTTCCAGTGGAAAAGGAGGTCGGAAAATATATTACCTAAGTAGGAAGAGTTTTGTTTCCGTTACGGATAATTTTTAAGTAATTATTTTCACGGTTTGTCTAATACTTTGGTGTTGTATTATATCTATCTAGTATATAGTAACCTGTGTTTTGTATTGTTGATAATTTAATCGTACTGTGATCTTATATAAGTCTCTTTGATTATATCGTAAACCAAAATAATACGGTCGTGTCCTAAAATCTGGTATGGGTTTATGGACAACGTTCATCATCAACAGCCTGAAAACGTTGACAGCTGAACATAGGCCTCCCACATACAGCGCCACCTTGAGCGGCTGCTCGCCTCCTGCATCCATCCACACCCCGCGGTTTTCACCAATTCGTCGGTCCACCTAGTGTGAATCTAGTATAACGTTACCTAGTACTAAAATAAATTTTTGTTCGTTACAGATTTCCTGATGTTATTCTGCACGTGATCAATGTAAGTTCAAAATATGACTTAATAATACATTAGGTTTTAATTAAATAACTAAACTGGGCAGAAGTAAATAAATTGGAAACACAGATTCTATTAAAAACTATTGGAATTATAAAAATTGGATAACCTAAGCATATTGTAGAAAGCATAAAAAATTAATGCCATCAGCTTAAACATTCTCCCTTACTAGTAAACACTGCACACAGTAGATAGTTACTGAGTATTTTCTCCTGTTTTGGCTTTGCCTATTTCAAATATGATAGAGAGAGACAAAACACTAAATAACTATGCTTCTGCTACATAATGGTTATTAATAAGGCAGCTTATATTTATAGAAACGATTGGATTAATTAGTTAAGTATACCTACTTCTATATAAAAATCTAACTAACATTCTTTAACTAAAACGGCTGCTTTATACGTTTCCTGACCAAGGCTAAATAGACTAGTTATATGCCATATATGGCATAAATGCCCGGTCATATTATGGTCACCTTCCATATATGGCCGATATATGGCCATATAAGGAGGGCACGCGCTTCCTGTATATTCAGATGTGAGACAAAAGATGCATTAATTGTTCAAATGTTAACGCCATATGGCAGCCATTAATTTATATCGTCATATTCTCGTCTTGATGTAAAGATTAATGAAAAAACACGCTAAAAAAATTGCTCAAGAAAATTATTTCTTAACCGCTCAGGCGCTTCAACCACATGTGCGGCCGGCATCGCGCAACGTGGACCGCTCCCCACCACAATTGTGGCTTACAGCTGATTGCGCTACTAGGGATGGAAATGTATTTTTAGAGGTGTCACTCGTTATAAATCGACTAAAATTGAAACTAGTTGAACATCACTATCGAATAAAGTAAAAGTCTCTATAGTTCAGGAGAAAAAAAAAACGCCTTAGTCTAAATTGCATCTCGCACCGAGCCGGCGCGCGTCGGCGACGGAGTAATTTCCTTTAGGTACGGCGGAGCGTCAATTATTGTGTAAAAATGCATTTGTTTAGAAAGCCAAGTAATGCTACTTATCAAAACTAGTTTTGAAATTTTAAAACACTGCTGAGTTTATTCGTATAAACCGTAAATATGCAAAACCATACCGCGCTATTTGAGGAGCGCTTTGGGACCTACCTACGCCCGCCGCACCGCGCCTGATTGGTTATATCTTTGCTTCATCTTAAAAATGTGTGTTTTTAATGCTAAAATGGGTACCTATACGTTTGACAACAACTCACCTGGTACGTGAAGAAGTTGTCCAAGGTGGAGAAGGTGGTTGCATAAGATGCTCATTCACTGTACACTTGAAAAGACTCTGGTTATATCTAAGAGGAAACACTGTTACTGGAAGAACAACAGAAGCAGTATATTCTGCAATTTCTGTGGTTCACTCGTTCAATTGAGTATTCCCAATGTTGATTATTATTGACATTTCCGCGCTCATTGTTTATGAAAGGTGTAATATAACCATGACCTGACTATACCCAAACGAGCGCGACCGAAACGGTGACCAGGTCATTGGACTTTTGACGCACTGCATGAACGCATGCGCAACTTGAGGCTTCCGGTCTATTAGGGCTGCCATCTGTGATCCACTGCAGCCAGTAGACGTAGCCTTCCCAATGTTCTTCATTATCCAATGGTTCAAATTCAAACTGAGGCTCGTGCTATGATTGATAAGTAGTTTCCATTACCACCTCAAATTTTGATAGGATTGGTGCCTTTACAATCCCTCTGTAACGCTGTAAAGACCGGTACAGATCAGCCGCTTTGTACTTCATTTTTGTAAAATTTACTGATGTGGAACAATTTGAGTCTTCCTGTCGTTGAAGTCTGGTAAATCCATTTCTTCAATAAGATTGAGGACAACTCACTAATCTTAAATTCTTCGGAACAGCAGATTGTTTTAAAGTTTAAATTGAAGGGGAATTTTTAACAGAAAGATTTTAAGGAAAAGCTAGCTCAAAATTATTTGTTCTAATCATAATATCCCACATTGTCAGAATGTCGGAAACATCCACTTGTACATAGGCCTCCCTAAAAGGTGGGCTTTCCATAATCTCCATGCTTGACAGGTGTCTTGATGATTGATAAGCTTAAATTGTAATGCAGCCCGAGAGCAGCTCATCAGTGAGCGCCACTTTGAGCGGCTGCTCGGCTCCTGCATCCATCAGCTCCCGTGGCTTTCACCAGATCGTCGGTGCACCGACCGAGACCGATCAAGGAGGAGAATGCTGCTGAGTGCTCCCCGTTCCCTAGATACTCCCTTAGCTGGATCTTACGGCACCCACGAGAAGAAATGGGTTGGACCCTATTCTTACCGGGACTATAAGCTTCAAGCTCGTGTCGGTCAAATGAAAATTATTTGTTTGTAAAATTATAAGTATGTTCCAATAATTTGGAAATACCTTCCAATTCCTATCAAAGTTATAATTGCTATCAGTTCCCTTGTTAGATAGAACAATGCCGTGACATCCCTGCGCCATAACTAAAAACAATAGACCTCCACGTCCTCATTTCTGTTATGGTATCGTGGTCCCTTTGTCACTCCATTATCGATGGCCATAGGGCTATAAAACGTGTGGCTGACTCACTGTGACGTGTTTAAAGGTTCCATAATAATTATAGAAGGAAACGATCATAGAAATATAACACTAAAACGATCATGTAAAGTTAGGACGATAGGAAGAACATACTTTTAGATTATCCCAGCTATATAAGATCTAAGTAGAGTGAATGTTGAGATGACGTCTGATAGTGAGTGGAGTGGAAGAAAAAAACATGCACCGACCCCACTTAAATGGGATAAGGGTAGGCGGATGATGATGATAAGATCTAAGTAGTAAGCAAGTTGAAATGGCAATGAGCAGGCCATATCGCTCGTAGCACTGAGAGCCGATGGGGAAGAAAGATTCTCGAGTGGCCACCACGAATCGGAAGACGCAGCGTAGGACGGGGACCAACTAGGTGGACCAACGATCTATGAACGAGCCAATGGGTGCAGGAGACAATGAACCAGTCGCTCAAAGTGGCACTCCACCTATTTCAACAGTGGATGTCTTTAGGCTGTTGATGATTGATTATATTGGTCCCATAGCAATTTCATATAAGTATAACAATGTCCTTACAAGAAAGGTGGATTTGCTTGGTTTAACTAGTTTCTTAATGTCCCTTTCAATTAGTAAAGCCAAGCCTGTGAAAAATGCAAACTAATTGTAGTTTTTTGACTCAACATCCGCCACTACCAAGATGCAAGGAAGTGGTCAACCTATCTAGATGGGTTTTGCCCGTTGAATAGTTAAAAAGAAAATCACCGTAAAATGTCATTACCAAAACAACTGAGTCATTTCCTATTGTAGTCGAAAAATTTAGGCGTGTTTTAGGTATTTCTTTTAAACACAGCAATATACTTTTTAGCTAAGGTTTTTGAGTGGCGACTAGGAAACACATACGTTCTTGAAGACGCAGCGTAAGCCTCTCACTAGGACCAAATACCTGGGGAACCTGGACAGATGACAGGACTGACTTGAAGTGAGGATGCAAGAGCAAGGAGCCGCGTAAAGCTCTCTATGGGGAGGTCTATGTTCAGTAGTAGACATCTTCCGGCAGATAATGATGAAATACTTAGCACATATTTTTATCTAGCAAATAATTTAACATACTAGAATCTACACGAAAATTGTAGAGTGCAAGATCAAAATTCTACCATCTACGCTTCATTATTCTCATCTACGATTAACAGGGCCTTCACGCTCGCGCTGTGTCTAGTTATGGGCGTATCTTTTTAAAAACAACCATATTGGTACCTACAGAATCATTGCTAGCCCAAAGCCAGCTCTACCAAGTCAAACGGAGACTTTCACAATTTCACATACCGAATCAAAATAAAAAGAAGAAATAAAACCAAGATAAAAAACATATGAAGGAGCATATAAAAAGAAACCAAGCCACAGAGTATCTACAAGTAACCAAGTTAATAAAAAACATTGTCCTATACTATAACAAAGGCATAAAGATCGTTGAATCACACTATAAAGTGGTATAAACTAAAGTATTTATGCTAAGTGTTTGATGAATATGCGTACACTCGATCTAGGCTATCTATTGGCTATAAATCAGTTGCATAAGAGACCGGTCCTGTTCAAGGTCGGTGTCGATACTCATTGACGCCTCTGATGCTGTAATCGTGTTTATTGATATGACGAGGATTATTGTATTCATGCTCTTGAAACAACTTTACTAGGTGGTAGGACTTTTCTGCAAAGTTCGTCTAGGTAGGTACCACCGCTTTGTCAGTTGTTCTGCTGTCATGCAGTAGTGTGCAACGTGGAAGGCTGTGTTTCACTAGTGCGCAAATGAGACTTTATGACCAGATTGCACAGTCCATCAGTTATTGAATAGGTAATAATACCTACCATAGTAGTTGTATATGTACCTAATATGAAACAAGAAAATATATGGTGGGTCTGTCCGCGGTTTGCCCCTTTTTTGAAATCATGTACTTTTTATTCGTTCGTTGCCTACTTTTAAAACCTTTGAAAGTAATAATTGTTCTATAATGTCCTCTTTTGTGGTCATCTAAATAAACCGTAAGAAGATGATGACGTAGATTCAAATTAGGAACGAGAAGGACACATAGAAGTTGATGAATGATATTGAGAAAGGAGATGAGACAAATAATAATACATAAACACCTACACGACCTATAAGTAGGTATAGTGAATAAATAATAATAATAATAAATAAATATGTATGGACATTTCACACAGCGCCATCTAGCCCCAAACTAAGCAAAGCTTGTACTATGGGAACCCGATAACTGATATAATACTTAGATACTTTTTTGTTTTGTAAATACATACATAGAATACAATATAACACCCAAACGCAGAACAAACATCTATGTTCATCACACAAATATTTGTCCTGGGTAGGAATCGAACCCACAGCCCTCAGTTCTGAAGGCAGGGCTACTACCAACTGAGCTATCGGGCCCGTCAAATACGATATCGTTTGACTTTGGTAACACAAATCGTTTTTAATATTTGATTAATTCTTTAGAGTCGTCTATATTCTATCAAATGTCAAAACGATTAAGTAATAATAACCACAGAAATCCGAACATGAATGATAAAATATTCGCAGTAGGAGGTCTGCGCAATATGAATGCGAATGAATGAAAGCTAGAACAAGTCTCCTACACAATCCGAGATTTTGTCTTAACAAGTCGTTTCCTAAGAGCGATGACCGATACATTAGTGATATGTGATATGCCTGCGTAATGGTGGGCAGGAGAAATTGATATCTTGAAACGTTGAGCTCAATGATGTGGTAGGAAAAGGTCGAGACGTTTTTGTTGACGTTTTTATAATGCTATCGTTCATTGAAGTTTTTATTGGTGTAGGCAGAACTCAACAAGTTCTATAAATATGTGTATTATATCGGCCTTATTAATAAAAGTGGAGTAGCTGTGGATTAGTTACTAGACCTTTTGTCTTTTGTTGTCATTCCAAAATCGAACTTGATCGAAAAAGACAAAAGGTGGTTTAACTAGCACAAAAGAGTTTTGGCGGGAACGCGGAAAAGTTCACGTCGTTGCATTGTATTATTTTTCAAAACTTTTGCTTTTCCCAGTATTAATGTTTAAAATTGGTGGCGTTTTACGCATTAAGTGCTGAATTACGAGCATGAGTGAGGGCAAGCGATATAATGTGGTGAAACGTGATTTTTCGTGTTGCTTCCAAAACTCCATAGAAGCTCCTAGTAAAGTTGCCACCACTTTGCTGGAGCATGACTTAGACTGGACTATGACTACCTGACTTAGACTGGACTATGACTAAGACTAGGACATGACTGCGTGAAATATTTGATAACACGATGAAAATATAATACTTGACACTGGCTAAATACACTATGTGTGGAGCCAAAATATAAGAAAAAAAAAATTAGCACAAAGGTACTTGTTTATTAACAAGGTCTATTATGTTTAAAGTGTGTCTCTTTCTGTTTGTCTGTATGCTGTGATCCTGTGTTAGCACCCAAACGGATGAATCTTGATTTTTTTTTTGTTTGGAATATGACTTGATCAAAAGTGTTTTAGCTGTCTAGAAGCCTGTTTAGGAATTAACATCAAAAGTGGTTATATAGTTAATAAACCGTCGATATTTTATATTTTAATTAAAATTACTTGTTTAAGGCGCTTAATGCTCCCAAATCGACTATTTTGAACGTGATTATCTCAAAACATATGCCATTTACAGGATTGAAAAAATGCACGTTAATACTGGTCATATCTTCTTTCCATCTGCCGAAACCGAAACACGTTTACGAAAAGTTTTCTCTATAGAAAAAAATCATGAAGTGACCTCTAAAAAAAAATTCAAACGTCCTAAAATGTTACATTATAATCAGACACCCCATGGAAATAAATCATAGTGATAAGTTATGTTTCAATGCATCCGTCTATAAGCTTGTTTTTTTTTATAACAATAAGCATTTCTTTTATAACTAATTATTTGTACCAAAAAATGGAAAAGTCGAAGTGCAACGCAATGTAATCGCCATATTTTTGCTATGCATAAAGCGACCCTATAACGTACAAATTAAGTTTCAAGTTTGTCTGCTGTAGGTAATACCCGTGCTCGCATTGGGTCATCACCTTAAGGCTGGATTTTATCAAAGTACAATAAGTTTTATTCCAAGTATAACGCTGATTGTTACCCTCGGATACAGCTGATTGACAAATGAAATGACTATTAAAAGGACCCTAACCTGTTTGTATCCAAGGATAGGAAAGAGCTTCAAAATTTTTGGTGTATTGGTTATATTCGTGTAACTCGGTTATTCTCGGAACGTTATACTTGGAATAACGTTATTCTACTTTGGTAAAATCGAGCCTTAGAGATTCTACAGTTTTTTTTATCACAATAATTTATTCATCTAAACGAAATGTTTAAATTGTCCAAGCTTTTTTGTAACTTCTTATAATATTTGTGAAGGATTAAAATAAGATTAATTTTTATGCACAGATCCTATAAAAACCATTTTTTTACCAGTTTCTTCTGTGGTTTATGGAAGAAACAATTGAGTTGTCTATTCTTAGCTTCCCTAGTTGTTGCCGATGTGGTGTTTCCGTAGAAGAAAAGATAACAAAATAAATGCGATATAAAAGGGAAGCGGTTATATTGTGCAAAATCCAAAGAAAATAAAAAATAATATTTACATAAAAAAATTAGGGCGACATCTTTTTCCTCTAATGTCAACTACAAATTGAAAGTCCATTTCTTTCTTTTGGACAAAAACCTTATAAATGGAATGAGGTTTTACTTCGACCTCTGCGTCGCTCACACTAATCATTATGTAAATAACAAAACACGAAAATCAAATCATTTTTACTGCTCAATGATGTAAACAAATAGAAATATCACTCAATATTCATAATCCAGAGATGGCGTGGGTTACACAAAACCATTGTTGTGTCTGGTAACGTGAAGTAAGTGAAAGTGTAGGAAATTGGCCTATGACCTCAGTATGTGGAATGAAGGGCTAGTGCTCTTTATAGTGCTTATGGCAATGCCTAGGTTTACTAGATCTTTACGTGGCTTAGTTTGTAATTTTCCGGGTGGCTGGCATGAGAACTTAGTGCTAACATGCCTACTATCGTAGCTATGTTATGTAGATAAATTTAGGTACCTACGGGTTTTTGGCGGGAACGCGGAAATGTTCTCGTCGTTGCATTGTATTATTTCTGAAAACTTGTGCTTTTCCCAGTATTAATGTTTAAAATTGGTGGCGTTTTACGCATTAACTGTTAAATTACGAGCATGAGTGTGGGCAAGTGATATAATGTGGTGAAACGTTAGTTTTCGTGTTGCTTCCAAAATTCCATAGAAGCTTCTAGTAAAGTTGCCATCTTTTTACTAATAATAATAATAATAATAATAATAATAAATATGTGTGGACATTTCACACAGCGCCATCTAGCCCCAAACTAAGCATAGCTTGTACTATGGGAACTAGATAACTGATACAATACTTATATACTTTTTTGTACCTTTTTTTTTTTGCTTTTTTACTGGAGCATGACTTGACTGGACTAGGACTATGACTATGACTAAGACTTGACCTTACGTGATATATTCTTTAACGATGAAAAATTACAATACTTGACACTGGCTAAATACACTATGTGTGGAGCCAAAATATAAGAAAAAAAAAATTTAATTATGCTCTATCTATCTTATCTGTAGTTATAAATGTGATAGATATAACTAATCGTACAAAAATAGCATATTACATACTTTAAAAGAAGTAAATGTTATGAGAGGTTTTAATTAATAAAATATGTGTGTATAAATAAATAAATAAATGTGTTAATACAATGGAGGAATAAATGTTGGTATGGACCTTTTTTTATATGTAGTAGCTACCTCTACAAACGAAACAAGCCATCACAGGAAAGGCCAAAACTCAAAAACACCTACTAGAATAATCTGTGAAATTACTGGGCAAATGAGACTTTATGACCTGATTACACAGTTTAGTAATCTGATTACTAGACTGTGTGATGTCTCAGTATGACGTGCGCACTGCGCAGTGCAGTGTCACGCGAAACTTTTTTTTTTTCTTATATTTTGGCTCCACACATAGTGTATTTAGCCAGTGTCAAGTATTATATTTTCAACGTGTTATAAAATATTTCACGCAAAGTCATGTCCTAGCCATAGTCATAAGTCCAGTCTAAGTCAGGTAGTCATAGTCCAGTCTAAGTCATGCTCCAGCAAAGTGGTGGCAACTTTACTAGAAGCTTCTATGGAGTTTTGGAAGCAACACGAAAAGTCGCGTTTCACCACATTATATCACTTGCCCTCACTCATGCTCGTAATTCAGCACTTAATGCATAAAACGCCACCAATTTTAAACATTAACACTGGAAAAAGCACAAGTTTTGAAAAATAATACAATGCAACGACGTGAACTTTTCCGCGTTCCCGCCAAAACTTTATTATTTTAAAGTTTCGAGTGACACTGCAACTGTTATGGGCGGCCGTGTCACGTCATTCATTCTCACAAAAAAACACTCGGCTACAAGCGTAGCGAGGAGAAGACGATCGGGAATACTGCGTCTACTGAAGGAGCAGACCAGTCTACTCCAAACAAAAACACGAAAGAAAAAAAAAAACGAAACAAAAGAAGGAAAAAATGCTTCTCATATAGCTCTGAATCTTAACCTATAAGCATGGGTTCAGTCAGAGCTATAACAGGAAGTATTTTTCCTATGAATCTCACTGCTAAATATACGTTAAAGTACAAATAAGTAAAACAATTTTTACATTACGTACAAGCAAAATAATGTGATACTACACACTCAATGTCAAGCGGTAAGGGCACGGAGCCGTCCCGGCGACCTGTAACCAAATCGGGCAGACCTCGTCAGGAGGTCGGCGCATACCTGCCAACCTGCTTTGTATGCCTTTGCCCCTTCCTTACACGGATCTTAATAACAGAGGGTTTTATTATATTTCTTACTGATGTTGTCAGCCCTAGTGTCAGAATTTTTAGACCGCCCAAATGCTTCTGACTTGGTTTTACGACTATTTTTTTATGACAACAGCCGAGACCGATGGCTTAACATGCCCTCTGAAACACGGTAGCGCTCAGATCTAAATAACACTTTTTGCAGTAGCGGTCACCCATCACAGTAGTGACCGCAGTAACAACATCAGTAGCGGTCACTACTGATGTTGATACTAACGTAGATTGTGGCTGGAATAGGTCTAATCTATCTTCCGTGGATGAGGTAAGAGTAGATTATAAAAATAATAATTATAGGTGGTGCTGCAACTACACTAATACTCGTTACCATCTACCCCCTAGGTACAGTTGAACCTAGGCCTTCCCCAGAGAGCGCTACCTTGAGCGGCTGCTCAAGTGCTCACCTCCTGCATCCATCGGCTCCCCGTGGTTTTCACCAGATCGTCGCCCTACCTAGTGCGGGGCTGGCCTACGCTGCGTCTTCCGGCTCGTGGCTGCCACTCGAGAATCTTTCTTCCCCATCGGTAAACAGTGCCTAAATAATTAATTATGGTCTGAAGTGGTGTGGTTACACCAGAGTTTGAGTTTGAGCGGTAGGCCTACCGCCATGAAATATACCATGTTAATTATCATTGTAAAATGATGGCCATAACGACATGGTGTTGCGTCCATAATGGTCCATTATTATCCTAATTCATAACTGCCTTCTTTTGTTACATTATGAAACTCTTATAACTAGACTTATGAATTTGAATTTAGTCTTCTGCAGGTAGGTATGCCTCTTATCTCTTAGGCATCTTTAATTCTGCATACCTAGGTCTTCTCTGTATTCTACAGGTGTTGTTTATCACGAAGAGCTCAGATTCTGCGCACAGATAGCTTTCTGAGAAGGAATTCTTTATCACTTGAAACAGATGGTCGAGCTAAATGTTTATTATGCACTATGCTTCTAGGCATACCTAATTGTTTTGTTACAAAGTCTCAACATTTACGTGCTGTTTTTAATGTCTATGGTGTAACTTTAATTAAATATTATGAAGTTGTTTTAGAAAACAGTCAAGGTTTTCGTGCCAGTTTACCTGGACATGAGACTTAATTTAATTCTTATTAATTTCTATTTGTGTATTGGTTTGGCAGCTTTTTTGCGTCTGCAATATATTATATTCGTTTTCACACAGGAGTTCTTAATTTTTTGGTGTACGACTAGCTCGAAATGCATCCATATCGGTCTTGGTAAGTAGAGTCGTTACGCATAGTTTCAGATAAACCATTTAAGCTGAAATTGTAAGTAAGTATCACATAAATAAATAGAGAATCTATGATGCCCGATTGACTTTGACTTTACCCGATTGAGGGCCTGACTCATAAATTCTAGAAGAACATTATTAAAATTCCTGCAAAGGGTGCCAGTTCTAGAGCATAATATTTTCGTATGACAACTTAGAATTTCTTGACAACTCAGTCTACCAGAGATTAAATTAGTTTGTGGTCCAATAGGTACCTGTATCTCAGAGTCGAAATGTCGTAGGATTGTATTAGATTAGACTATGGGTACCGACAGTGCGTAGGACGACGCTGGTATGCGCCTGCAGGTTGCGCCATGGGGCAAGGCATACACTTTTGTGATTATTAATCTACAGATGAATTTGTAAAGGAATTATTTATTTATCACGGACTTGAACTCGTTTCCATCTTTCCCTTAAGCCGGGATATGGTTTACTTGAGCTACCGTGACAAGCGATCTCATGTCCGAATTTTTCCTTCACTTTTTACTACCAACTTACGGGGTACGTAGCCTCATCTATTGAGAAATTCTTAAGAATCATCCTTAAGCAGGTGATACTGCTATACAAATTATAAATATTATTAATTAATCTGCTCAAGGCTATCATCGACATCATCATTGCCACTTTTTGTGTAGACTTCTTGAATTGGTTGGTAAATCATAATGCCCTCAAATCGTAAGTTGAGTAACAATAGGTTGAGTAGTAATAGTTATCTTCTAGGCAAGCGTGCTTCATTGTCGACCGCGTTTTCACTTACCATCAGGGCGGTTATTCTCTATGGAAACACAGATTCCACACGATATAAAACCACGTCGTTATCGTGTCTTGTTCAAACGTGTCACAGCGTCAGATATACCTTCACTTTACATTAAAGTTATCTTTATTTTGAATAAAATATATTGGCATAAGTGGTCATATCTTTTGATGTGTTGATGTTTCGGATCGCGTCTCGGTAAAACATACGATTTTTGACAGTGCAAATCGCGCCAATTCCAAATTCATTTCGCGCGGTTTTGTTTTCGTTTCATAGAGAATACAGTTTTGCAGATTTCTTATGTAAGACAAGGAATTCGCGTGGTTTCGAAGTAAGGAATCGATACGGAATAATGGCCCAGGTTAGACCATAGTCAATGTGTTGTCACAGTCTATGATTCTTTTATTTTTATTTCGATTTCTGTCTTTTTCATCTTTTTGCGTCATGGTGGTGGTGAGTCCTTCAAAAAGAGTATCAATACTACAATAATAATAGAGTTGGCTACTTACCATCAGCTGCGCCGTCTGCTTCTTTGCACAAATATAAAAGCAAAACATTTTTAAATTGAAATTGTCTTATGAGTATAAGTACAATTCTCTAAAACAAGGGCCACAAAACTTAAAAAATCTTCGTACTTAATTATGGTATTTTTCTAGATTCATTCAATAACCATTAGGTACTCTAATCTTCAATTATTATATTCTCCGCTCCGCTACCTCCTATACCTTACAAGACCGGAAACCCGACATAGTTGTCTAGACTTTATGGTAATGTCCTGGGTTAGGTCTCCTGAGATAAGGGACGGATGGACGAAATCCGAGATTTCGTAACAGCGGCTGCATTGTTTCTCAGGAATTGTTGCTTTAGAGTTTTAGACCCACATAGCGCTGTATTTATCGATGACATTCTAATAATTATCTGGTTTGCTGCTTTATCTTAGTGGAATATTAGACAATACCTTGGTAGGTAATAATTTTACTGTAGTAGATAAAAGTGCTATTATAAGTATTCATCATCATCATCATCATCATCATCATCATCATCACAACTACCTGAAGACGTCCACTGCTGCACATAGACCCTCCCCAGAGAGCGCACCCTTAGGCAGGCCAAATTTTCCACCTTGAGCGGCTGCACGCCTTCTGCATCCACGCAAGCATTACCTACGAGTAAAATAAATCTACAATAGGTTCTCTGATAATGTAATGGTAACTTATTTAGGTGTTTCAGTTTTTTACCTTCTCGTCTTATTATGATCAAATACAGACATATCGTACTTCTAGATAGATTAAATAAAACCGGCCAAGTGCGAGTCGGACTCGCGCCGTACTATTATTTGTAAAAACAAGCAAAAAATCACGTTTGTTGTATGGGAGCAGCCCCTTAAATATTGATTTTATTTTGTTTTTTACTATTTGTTGTTATAGCGGCATCAGAAATACATCATCTGTGAAAATTTCAACTGTCTATCACGGTTCATGAGATACAATCTGGTGCCAGACGGATCGACAGACAGACAGACGGACGGACGGAAGGGCAGTGGAGCCTAAGTAATGGGGCTCGCTTTACCCTTTGGGTACGGAACCCTACAAATTGTGTGATAATTTATAGAGTTCCGTAGTACACAGTGAGGTGTTACATCCATTCTAGATGTTAGCTAAACATGATCTATTAATTATGTTTTATTGACTATCGGTTCTCCACATTTTTTATAGGGAAATATCTCTAAACCAATTTGTCTAAACAATAGATTAGCATCTAGAATCCATTCATCTTCAACCAGTAATTCTTGATTATGAACCGGTTAGAAACGAAACAGTAAAACATTGTAAGATCGTTGATCACAATCATGGTGTGACAAAATTGCCGAAAGCGAAACAATTTTTATTATCAATTTATTAAACTAAAAGTATAATATTATAAAATCTGTGTAGAATCAAACAAAATTGGAGAGTTTTTATCGATCGAGATTAGTAAAAATTACGTAAAAACATGTCTTCGTCAAACAAGTAAAGCTAAAACATAAACATCTGAATCAAAATCTGTTCTCAATGGTATAAGAAATAAGTACCTACAGCCTCCGATATTTCTTTAGAACACTGGCCTTGCTCATCTTCTTGCTGACAATATGGCTATAGGTAGCAACACGTCGTCAAGTCTGGGTTAACTAAGTACTACTACACCTTGCTTATGGGAGGTGTTAATAGTGCACGGCGACAGAGGGTGGTAGCAAGCCTACTAGAAAATATCCCCGTACCTTCATGCTATAGTTTCATCACTATTTTTTTCTTTTACCGAAAGCTCATCAAGCTTATTGTTAGGATTCCAACCTATGACTGATCGCAACGCAAGTCAATATTACTACTAACTAAGCTAAGCTATAAAATTTACTTACTACTGCAATAATGATAACTAAGTAAACCGCTACCGGTAGATCTATCTTTTACTTGGTCTGTGAGCCGAACTGTAGCTACTGTCAAAATACTAAAATATAAAATATTTTTACAACATTTAATTCATATACTTGGGTATATGAATATTATAATATATTCAACTTAATATTCCACAAATATGAAAGCATTTTTATCGAGTTGTCCTTTACATTTTTCTTGTTTATATGACGGCATTACAACTGGTATTTTTCTTTGAATTTGTTTTAAAATCCTGTTCTGATTGGATATTATGTAAATCGCGATCAACTGGAAGGTCATTAAATGGGCAGGTGGGCATAATTAAAATTAAGCATAAAATTATGCGAATTTTAAGGTGAATATACTAACTTATCAAGACGTGAAATAGGAGTGCCCTACGCTACTTGGAAGAACTGAGGTTCGAATCATCAGAGTGCGCCAAGTTAGGTAATATAAGTTATTGCACTATGTAGGTGCATCTTTCAGTATAAGCTACAAAAATAAAAAGTAAATAGTCGTTAAGCCAAGTCAGAAGCCTTCGGGCGGCCTAAAATTTCTGACACCTGGGCTGACCACTTGTATACACGAGAAGAAGAAGAAGCTACAAAAATAACATTTTTTTAAAGTAGGTACCTATTAGAAGAAAATTTGTCATTTTGGAAGCCTCTCTTTTATGATACCACTACATTCACTAAGCTTGGTTTCATTGCTATATGTTGGACTTTAGCTGAGTAATTTAATTCACAAAATCTTAACGAAATTTGAATATTTACTTAAGCTGTCGTTATAATTTGCCTTATCCACTATTTAGATTTTTCGAGTTAACATGCCAAAGAACAGAAAATCTTGTATGAGAACTGGGAACCGACGGCGGTTGAATTATTAACAGACTTAATTAAATTAACAATGTGGTTGATGATGATGATGATGATGATGATGATGATGATGATGATATTAACCTCTAGTCTCCTTGTTTCAGCACCGGCATGGAAAGCCGTGTGGGGCTGGACTACATAGTCGAGCATGCAGAGTACGCGGGTAAACTCGCGGCCGCGCTCACATCGCCCGCCGCTCCCGTCAAGAAACAGGTAATGTCATCTTCTTATCCTCTTACTCCACAGAGCTATGATATAAATGAGAGGAAGCGTTTTTTTTTTCGGGGAACAGTTTTGTCTATCGTCCGTGATAACCCAGATGTCCTTCTATTCAATTATCTTTGGCCATGCTACAACAAATGAAAATGTAGACGAATAAAAGGTAAGAAGCAGGCTGAAGAAAAGGCGTGGACTAATTATACTATACCTAGATAGTGTAAAAGCAGTTATGAATGAAAAAGAAGTGCATTAAGATACGATATACCTTAAAAACCCTAGCTACCCTATACCTTAGCATTTCACATTTATAGAATTTACACTAGTGACATCAATGGTAATTAATTCTATAATGTGTTTTCTTCTTCTTGCAGGTGTTCGAGCTTCTGTCGGCGTTATGCGTGTACAACGCCGATGGATACGCCCGGGCTGTCGATACGCTTGACCGATATAAGGTATGCTATATTTACATGATCAGCATATTTTGGCAAAAGACAACTGACAAATATCTTAGTAATCTCAGTAGCGGTTACATATTTGAGCCGTTTGGTGTTCAGACCCTGGGTTCGTGGAGACCGGGAGCTTATCGCGCTTTCCAAAGTTTATCAGCGCGCCAGTTGATGTGACGCGTGACCAAAATGCTGGCACTTATTTGGCTCAACGCATCAGCATTGCAATTCAACGAGGCAATGCTGCCAGCATGTTGGGCACGCTACCTACCGGCAGTGAGCTGGAACATTTGGACCGTTTATAGTTATAGGATATAGGCCATCATGGCTAGTATTACACCCTGTCTAAATGTTCTTTGTAGAAGGTAAGTAGTGAACCTATAGATAGTGAAGCTTACATCTATAGATAGAGAAGCTTACATTAAGAATTAATTAGTTAAATGAAATTACAGTTGAAATGGCAAGGTGCAGGCTACATCGCTCGTAGAACTGACAACCGATGGGGAAGAAAGGTTCTTGAGTGGCGACCACGAACCGCTCAAAGCGGTGCTCTATGGAAATCCCTGTGTACAGCAATGGCCTATCATCAGGTTATTGATGATGATGAATAAAAGAATACCTTAAACTCTACTTTCTTTCTTCCAGACCCTCAAGAGTGAGCGGTACCGCCTCTCCGTGGTCGTTGAAGAGTTGAAGAATGCCACCACTACAGACTACAAGACGGCGCTGGTGGCGTTTGTCAACTGTCTCATTATATCAGCCCCACGGCTTCCTGACAGGATCCGGCTAAGGAATGAGTTTATAGGTGAGATCTACCTTCACCTTCCAGTTGGAGACTTATAGGTACTTACTATATTCTCGATTTGGGTATCCACATAAATTCCGTGGGGTAATCTACAGAATTGCGCTTGCTATTGGACGTCCCGAAATTCATGAAGAAAACCGTGCTTCTTAATTGGTTGCTTAAAGTTCATTCTTGGAATTTATGAAACAATCAGAAACTGTAGTGATTGGTGGCAACCTGACTCCATATTTTGTTGGATAAAGAATTAGAATCAAAAACCAGTTTCATGTGATTTGTTCTTCGAAGAAAGTGAATGAATTGCGTAGGCATCTACTACAATAACTAAAACTGCGACATACATTCTATGTACTTACCATTAGTTCTATTGTCTGATGCGTAGGCACCCTAATTTAACTAAGTACTTCTTTTTCCATTACAGGCCTCGGTCTTCTACCCACGCTCAACAATCTAAGGTAAGAACTGTTTAAACTTAAACGGCCTTATCGATAAACGTGGAGTAGCGTTGGATTAGTTAAACCACCTTATGTCTTTTTTTGTCATTCGAATATCGAACTTGATCGAAAAAGACAAAAGATGGTTTAACTAGTCCAAAGCTTCTCTACATTTATTAATAAGGCTTTAGGTACCAATTTACTTTTTTAACACCAAATAATAGGCATGACGACTAACATTTTTTTCTGGATAAATTAATTATATTCCTCAAAAGATAAACATTTGTGAAAACAAAAATTAAATATCTTAAAAAATGACCAAGTTACAAGCATTTTAAAAACCGGAATAGAAAGAGATAGCTCAAACGACCAGTGACGTCAGAGGAAGGTCGTTACAGTACCTAATTACTAAGCTGTGGTAGCTTTTCATACAATCGCTTTGGCATGTGACGTCACGAGTAGATTTTTCATAGCTCTATTTCGCGAGAAAGGGACAGGAACTCCTGTAGAAACTTTAAAAGCTTATTACTCCGTGATTTATGTCACCATGCCTATTATGTATCAGTCAATGTAAAAAGTTAGTAGATACAAACAAAGAAATCAAAACCGAGCTAATTGCTTTTTTCCACCTCGTAAAATGGCTTGGATTTTTCGTGGGTGTCAGGAAATACCATAATTTATGATCATAATAAAATTTGGTTCGAGTTCTTTATTGGTTGTTTTTGAAACTTTTAAATCGAGGGTCGCATCGATTTTGTAGTGCGAATCATCTGTTATCAAGGGAATGATGATTAGGGCTTGTTAAATTAAGCCTGTCGTGAACTTGGCCAAAAAATAAAATATTTTATTTTCTTAAAAAGATCCCTTTCTAAAGTGGCGATAAATATCCATATTTAGATCGTAATAAAAAGGCAATGTTTAAGGAAAAAACGGTTAGGTTAGGTTAGGTTAGTAAATACCAAGAAATAAACCAAAATCCTAATTAAAAATTTTGGGATAATGTGTCTTCGATGGATGCAGGAGGAAAGCAGCTGCTCAAAGTGGCGCTCTCTGGGAGAGCTCCTATGTTCAGCAGTGGATGTCTTCAAACTGTTGACGATAATGTGTCCTCAACTTAATTATGCCATAGAGCTACCGCTTTACCTACACCTTCCAGCTATCCATAAGACTTTCCATGAGGCTCAGCTTCTTCAATCCTATTCCATATTCCTATATATCTTCAGTTATGAGACCCTGCATTAATGCCTATTTAAAACTCATTGTAAAGTTCGTTAGACGATCATTACACCATCTAAAGTAAGACTTAGAAACTCCTCAATTTTTGTGGCGCGGCACCCGTCTTTGAACTGAAATCTATGGTAGTTTTGTTAGTATCATAAAGCGAGTAAAAACTACCAATAGTATAATTAATTATATGTATACAACTCCTTACGACAACCGCTTTATCTCTGTAGAGTCATCAAACTACAAATATTATTTATGCCAAATACGGACTCATTGATTTGAATATATTGTCCGTTTTTTATCGACCATCAATTCTTTTTTGTCGACAATCAATTTTTTAATGCCTATCCATTTTTTGTGGATATTCGTCAAGTTTTTGCGCACAGCACTCGTCTGTCGTTGTGTTATGATGGGTGAAAAAAATCTGATGAAAACCTGCCGTAACTTAAGACGCTGAATGCTCCCAAATCGACTATTTTGAACGTGATTTTTTTAAAACGTATTACATTTACAGGATTGAAAAAAATGCACGTTAATACTGGTCATATCTTCTTTCGATCTGCCGAAACCGAAACACGTTTATGCAAAGTTTTCTCTATAAAAAAAATCGTTAAGTGACCTCTAAAAAATCATTCAAACGTCCTAAAATGTTACATTATAAGAAGACACTCCATTGAAATAAATTGTTCATACTGAGCAATCGATTTTATTTACGCAACATAAATCATAGTGATAAGCTATGTTTCAATGCATCCGTCTATAAGCTTATTTTTTTATAATAATAAGCATTTCTTTTATAACTAATTATTTGTACCGAAAAATGGAAAAGTCGAAGTGCAACGCAACGTAGTCGCCATATTTTTGCTATGCATAAAGCGACCCTATAAGGTACAAGATAAGTTTCAAGTTTGTCTGTAATAAACGTGCTCGCATTGAGTCCTGTCAGGGCCTTAATCGGATTATGGCCATATAGTTTTAAAAACATAGGATTAATAAATGAAAAGATGTCGTCGAGGTACAGGTAGCAGTGTTACGTTTAATACTTACCTATTTAAAATAAGCAGGTTTTGCTTCCTATGATTAGCTACTGGCATAAAATCAATGCCACTGTCCAATAAGAATAACTTATTAGTCTAAAACTTGATGACAGGAATACGAAGTATATTAAAATAGACCTTGGTCTTAGAAGACTTTTATGTAACTTGATAATAATAGCAAACTAAGTAGGTAATGTATATCCAATAGGTATGATGACTATTTTTTTTTTTGATAAATTAATTATATTCCTCAAAAGATAAATATTTGTGAAAACAAAAATTAAATATCTCAAAAAATGACCAAGTTACAAGCATTTTAAATACCGGAATAGAAAGAGATAGGCCAGTGACGTCAGAGGAAGGTCGTTATAGTACCTCATTACTAAGCTGTGGTAGTTTTTCAAACAATGTCTTTGGCATGTGACATCATGAGTAGATTTTTCATAGTAACTGTGGGGGCGCTCTGTTTCGCGAGAAAGGGACAGGAGATGCCTGTAGAAACTTTAATAGCTTATTACTCCGTGATTTATTTACCGATTTTGCTTTTTTTTTTCAATTATTGCATTCATTTTTAATCTTCTATATGAAAGTAATATTTACTTGTTCATTTTTAATAGTAGTCAGTCATCATGCCTAATATCCACTGGTTGACATAGTGACGCAGTTTTACTAATCCTCTTTTCCCAAGTCCCGGCAAAGGTCCATTTTGAGTCTCGTGAAGCAGGGATGCCTTTGATTTAATTGCTTGTTGGCATTAATAATAGCATCATCATTATTATCATCATCACCATAAGCCTGGAGACGTCCACCGCTGAACATAGGCTTCCCCTAAAGAGCGCGGCTTTGAAGGGCGAATCAAATAAGCAAAACGAGACAGAATAGCAGATTCGCAGATAAGCTCAGATTTGTACCGCTGTCTGTAAAAATGTTAACATAAATTAACTTATTATGTTTGATAATTATAATGATGACCAATCCAAGTAATCCAAGATACAGTAGATCTACTATAATATTCGTTCCAAGTTCCAACCGTGGTGCCAAAGGATCGTTGTGCGTGGGCGCAGCTACCGCTCCTAATATGGCGCCGGTGGGTCCCAGCGAATAATATCGTATTCTCAGTGGAAAAACGTGAATAATACCACGATGTTTCATACTTTAATAGTGTCTAAATATAGATAAAACTTTATAAGGTCTTGCAGTAATGTTTTTTAATCTTTAGGTTTTATTGACTGAGCAAATGTGACTTCGGGTTACGTAGTAACAAATTTTTGTAATCTGTGGTTTTGGGTTCTAATCTGTTTAATTAATTATTTGTTTCTAAATGTATTGTAACATTGGACAGTTGAAAAGGTAATGAGCACGACACATCGGTTGTAGAACTGACAACTGATGGATGAAAGCTTCTCGAGTAACGACCACGAGCCCGAAGACGCAGAGTAGGACCGCTACCACTAGGTATGATGGCCATGATCTGGTTAAAGTCGCGGGGAGCCGATGGATGCAATAGGCAAGTAGCCACTCAACGTAGCACTCTATGGGGAGGCCTAGGTTCAGCAGTGAACCTCTTCAGGTTGTTGACGATAAACATAACATTATCTGTTATTTCACCAATAACGTTTAACCTTCATCATCATCATCATAAGCAGCCTGAAGACGTCCACTGCTGAACATAGGCCTCCCCCAGGGACCGCCACTTAGAGCGGCTGCTCGCCTCCTGCATCTATCGGCTCCCCGCGGCTTTCATCATAGATCGTCGGTCCACCTAGTGGGGGCCGGCCTACGCTGCGTCTTCATGTTTAACCGTATTCCAGATCAATATCTATAATCATGTCCACATTTCTTCACCAGACATGAAGCAGCAAGCCACCCGGACCTGGGGGTCCAGCTTGACGTGTTTGAAGAGCAGAGGGAAAGCGACGAGGCGCAGGGTCCAGGAGGAATCAATCTCAACTCGCATTTGGATGTTTTTTACGCTATACTGAAACAGGTGGGTAACAAGATTGAGGTAATAATGAAGTAGGCTATTGGACTCAATACAGAAGCAAATATAGTCCGCATCCATTCCCTAAACCTGGGACATGCTGCCGTGACAAGTGATCTCGTGTTGTTTTATCCTTCTCTCTTTCTTTTATCTTGTTCCTTTTAATTTACCCTTCTTTCCCCTTCTTGCCCTTTTTCTCCTTCTTTTTCTTCCTTCCTTCTTATTTTTTCCCTTGTTTACTTTTTCTTATATTCTTAGCTGAGCAGGTCTTACAACAATACACAAATTATAAATATCAAAATATGGCTTTCCAGGTATCAGACACCCCCCAAGAGATCCCATTCCTGAGCATTCTGCAGCACCTCCTGAGGATAGATCCCAAGGAACCAGTCAGCGATATTGTCTGGGACACGGCGGAGATGCTGGTCCATCGCGCTACTTTACTGGAGTCCAGGGAAGATGCTGCGAAGCTGCTTCGTGCTCCTAGTGTTCAGGTAATCTTCTAGTTTAGTGATCATCATCATCATCGTCAGCCTGAAGACGTCTACTGCTGAACATAGGCCACCCCCGAAGAGCGCCACTTGAGAAACTGCTTGTCTCCGGTATCCATCGGCTTCCCGCGGTTCTGACCAAACCAGCTTTTGCTGAAATGAAAGTTATTTTTACAAGGTATCTTGATATTGTATTTTTCATGACTTAACGAGCTAGTCTTTCACCTGATGTTAAGTGTCACTGCTGCCTATGGCATTTATTTGCAACTTGTAGTGTCATGATTATCATGTTATTTTTCAAACCCAATTTAATTAATTCCCTATCCCTCATTTTTTCAGGCTAAAATGGGCTGCACATGTCAGCATAGAGACATATCAAATGGAAGGAAACAGAGTCTCCAGCGAGCCTTGTCTCCACCACCACCGCCACCACCTGCGCCTGCGCCGCCACCTCCATGTAAGTGCCATGAACTAACTTCTCAAGAACTTTAAGAGTAAACTTTGAGTAAGAATTAGAAAGCCTCAAGATTGTGTTGTGTTACATCACATATCTGCTACAATACCGCTGCTATGTCCAATTCAAATTATAAAAATTATAGTAATATAATATTCATCCTAGCACGCAACGTACCATGTTGCATGCGCTCTGTACAAAATGTTACTCTATTCTAAACAACAATCTATCCCTCAGGTATCCCACCTCCCCCGCCTTGTATCCCCCCACCCCCCTGCATCCCGCCCCCTCCCTGCGGACCTCCCCCTCCCCCCGTTCCCCCTTCCACCCCCACCCCTCCACCAGTTCCAGTGGTCGACATAAAGCTACCCCAGCAAGAGACACCCATACCGAAGACCAAGATGAAAACTATTAATTGGAACAAGATACCTAGTAATAAAGTAAGTTTCTCAACTAGAATTTACTTCCGAGGTCTTTTATGATTTTGATGTCGAGTAATTAGAAAAGACCTCGGCCCGGAAGATGCAGTGTAGGCCAGCCGCCCAATTGGTGGTCGACAATCTGGTGAAAGCCGCGGAGAGCCGATGGAAGCAGGACGCGAGAAGCCGCTCAAGGTGGCGCTCTATGGGGGATGCGTATGTTTAGCAGTGGAACTCTTCGAGCTGTTGATGATGATTGTGAGCGACACGGAGGTTGGTTCGCAGCCTCATTAATTTAGTTTTTTGTTTGTCAAAAAAAAAAGGAATAGATTTTTAGTTGACATGAGAGAAAAAAGATGTCGCTCTAATTTTTCTGTGTAATATTTTTAATTTTTATTTCATTGGATTTTCGCACAATTATAAGCTTCTTTTATCATATATCGCACCTTTGTTATCTTTTCTTCTACGGAAACACCACGTCGGCAACACTGATGATGATGATGATGATGATGGTGAAGATGACGATGATATAGAAAATTTTGGGCTTGAAAAGATGTGGTATGGCGTGGTATAAGAGAAGCAATCATATAATTTTTTTTCATGTTAATCAATGACGTGACGAGCTAGACAGCTAGTCATTCGCCATGTTAAGCGACACGCCATAGTTACATAGCTAGAAAAAAAATAAATTCTTTCCTTGATAAATGAAATGGACAACAAAAAAATTTACATCTTACGTTGATAACCTTGATACACAGAATAAAAGTCAAACACTTTCTCATTATACCATTGAAGTAATGCTGACTTTGTGATATGTAATAATGATTGTAAAGCTGCAACGCAATGCTGAATTTGATGGCTTCATCATCTTCATCGGTTATGTTTTACCGAGACGCGTTCCGAAACATCAACACATCAAAAGATATAACCACTTATGTCAATATATTTTATTCAAAATAAAGATAACTTTAATGTAAATGAAAGTATATCTAACGCTGTGACACGATTTGAACAAGACACGATAACGACGTGGTTTCGTATCGTGTGGAATCTGTGTTTCCATAGAGAATAACCGCCCTGTTTTGATGCGTCTCCGCTCATGAAGGTTTTGCAGTCCTAATAGTAAACGCATCATTTATTACTTCAGGTAATTGGCCAGAACAACATCTGGTCGCTAGTAGCATCAAGCCACAAACACTCACCGAAGACGGAACTCGACTGGAGCGAGATTGAAGGACTGTTCTGCCAACAGGTAAGGCATAACAGGCATCATTGTCTTTTTCAGAATGTCTTACTGCCCAACAGTTTCTGCTTGGTCTCCTGGCTGACTCATGTTAAGGTCTCGTCATACAAATGTTTGTCCTGTACTCTGTCAGGCTGTTCCTAGGCAGGAATCGAACCCACAACCTATAGGTCAAAAGGCAGAGCTACTACCAACTGAACTATCAGGCCAGTCAAAGAATCAATCAGTCAATCTGCGGTTTCTTAGGAATAAATTCACTGTGAGTTGGTCAAAAATACTGGCTGAAAAATCTTTATTATTTTTTTCAGCGGTTTACAGTTCAGTTGACTTTTTCATTCCATGCGCGCAGGTACTGAGTACGATTATATCATATTTTCAATTACATTTGCTGTCAAAGCCAAATTTGTAATACTATAAGTGCAAAAAACCAGCAATTTTACGTAGTAAAATCACAACTTCCTCTGCCCTCTATAGATCCAACCAACAGGATCGGCAGGGTCTTCGCCCCGATTAGGCCGAAGCCCTATCTGTGATACATCTGGCGAGAGGAAGCCGAGAAAAGAAAACTCGGAGATCACACTCCTGGACGGCAAGAGAAGTCTTAATGTGAACATATTCTTGAAGCAGTTCCGAAGGTACATTTTTGATCTAATATTTACTTACCAACTATCATCAGGATCCTGAAAACGTTCACTGCTGAACATAGGCCTCCCCCATACAGCTTTACTTTGAGCGGCAGGCTTTTAACCAGATCTACGCTCTACCTAGTACGCTTCCACGTGCACTTACGCAGCCTAGTGCGTTTAGGTTTACGTTGCGTCTTCCAGTTTATGGCTATACTCGAGAACCATTTTCCCATCGGTTGTCAGTTCTGCGAGCAGTGTGGCCTGTCCATTGCCCTTTAAAAAAAGAAGGGTTCTGAATTTTAAGGTTTTGTACCTGTTACATATTATCATGTCTGAATTTTATAAATTATGGCACATCAAATCAGCAAGCTGAACGAATCCCATCTCCATTCCAGTTCCAATGACGACATTATCCAGCTAATTCGTGAAGGTTCTCATGATGACATCGGCACGGAGAAGCTGCGTGGTCTACTGAAGATCTTACCTGAAATAGACGAGTGCGAGATGCTGAAGGCATTCACTGGAGACGTCAACAAGCTGGGGAACGCTGAGAAGTTCTTGTTACAACTGATACAGTTGCCAAAGTAAGTAGTCTTTTCGTCCAAACACTTTACAAGACCAAAGGACTATCAAAGATTTAACCTTAAGTAAAGTTAATAAATAACATTCAACTTCTGGAATACCAGCATTTTCCATAACAATAGAATAACATAAGTATTCACTGGGTGAGTTTAGACAGAAATGTAAATACATAAATCTCAAGAGAGTTAATTTACTTGATAGTTTCAAATGCTTATTGCAGTTACAAACTCCGAATCGAATGCATGCTACTGAAAGAAGAGTGGCCATCGACAGCTGGCTACTTAGAAGGGGCCATAAACGCAATCCTCGTGGCTGGCGATGATCTGATATCTTCTAGGGATTTGCAGGTAAGAAAAAAAATTATCACCTATTTTGTTCCACCATGTTCCATATCATCATCGTCATCATCAACAGCCTGAAGACGTCCACTGCTAAACATAGGCCTCCCCCACAGAGCGACACTTTGACCGGCTGCTCGCTTCATGCAACGACTCCATGCTTTGGCTCCATGCGGTGTTTACCAGATCGTCGGTCCACCTAGTGGGGGGCCTACGCTGCGTCTTCCGGTTCGTCGTCACCACTCGAGAACTTTTCTTCCCCATCGGTTGTCAGTTCTACGAGCGATGTGTCCTACCCATTGCCATTTAAACTTGCTAATTCTAAGAGCTAATATTTAATGACATTTATCCTTGTATTTTCAGGAGGTACTCTACATAGCCCTAATAGCGGGCAACTTCCTGAATGCGGGGGGGTACGCGGGGGGCGCGGCGGGGGTGAAGCTTTCGTCCTTACAGAAGCTGCCGGATATCCGGGCCAACAAACCGGGGATGAATCTCATGCACTATGTCGCTATGGTATGTTCTCTTCTATACTTCATTTTAGGTGGAGTTTCTATTCCAATTATCTATTGTATTGCCCTTGATTTTTTAATTTCATGTTGGAATTATCAAATACTTAAGTACCTATAAGTTTCTTTCTTTCTTTCTTCTTCTGTTCGACTGTGTAAGGCATACACTCCTGATGCTAAGTTAAACAGTAACCATGGGCCGGGCCATCTTGGTGTCCTTGCTTCCATTTACTGAAAGTTTCTAGTGATAGAACCAAACATTATCAAAATCTTTGATGCTTTGCGTCCTTAGCTCAGCAATCTATAGATTGAAAATAAAATGAGATTAATTTTAGTATCACGCTGTAAGCTGTAGGTGAGCACTACTATTCTGATATTAGCCAATTCACTTCTGTTCGAAATAGTCGCTTGATTTAAAAAAAAACCGCTTCATTATCTTTCCAGCAAGCTGAACGCAAGAACAAAGACCTGGTCCACTTCGCAGACGACACTCACATGCTGGAAGAGGCTGCGAAAGCTTCCGTGGAACAGCTCAGCAACGAGATCAAGACACTGGAGACAAGGATCCGAGGGTTAAAGAGGGAGATCCAGCTGCCAAACACCCAGCCAGATATTAAAGAGCAGATGGGGGATTTCCTGCAGGTGAGACCTTAGAACTTATAAAATAGTAGCTGCTAACACCGGAAAAGTAGAATGAACAGCCTGTTTGGAATGTTGTTGGGAGGTTAAACGTGACAGGAGTCAGGGAAAAGATAAGATTATTTGCTTAAAATGTGGGCAGTACCTATCGAAAACATTTAAGAGCAATGACATGGCAATGGCAAGGTAATGGTAACTTTGACCACAAACTTCTGCAAGTGACAAAATTTTAAAGAAAAACAAAATTTTTTTATAGGTGGCTGAACAAGAAGTGTCAGCTTTGAACAAGGATATGGAAGAAGTGGAAAGCATCAGGAAACATCTCGCTGAATTCTTCTGTGAAGACCCAGTTTCCTTCAAGCTTGAGGAGTGTTTCAAGGTAAGAAAACAAAACCTGTCTCTAATTGTATAGTTTTACTCTATCATCCCCACTAGGTGGACCGACGATCTGGTGAAAGCCGGGGAGCCGATGGATGCAAGAGGAGAGCAGCTGCTGAAAGTGGTGCTCTTTAGGGGATCGAGGCCTATTTTTAGCAGCGGCTGTTTTGATGATGATGATGATGATGATGATGATGATGACAATGACTCTATCATCTATCAGGTACAGATTGTATGCCTTGCAAACAGCTTATGCTTTGGGAACGCAACAAACTATCACATGGTTGACTAGATTATAAACTAGGTACTTCATTAAGAAATTGTAGATAGGATCGAGCAACCACTCTTCCTCTAGTTTCACGGAACCAACAAGTATGTCTGATGATCTCTCTTACCTCACCACCAACCTAATCTTCTTTCAGACCTTCGTCCAGTTCTGTTTGAAGTTCCGTTCAGCAGTGAGCGACAACGAGCGGCGCCGCGCTAACGAGGAACAAGCAGCGTCGAGACGGAAGGCGAGGGACATGGCGGCTGCGAAGGTCAAGACACAAGGTAAGAGATATGGAAGTTTCCTCTCCATAATCTGGTCTTCCCAGGTTTGTTAAGCATCAGGTAGCTTTGAGACAGCAAGGATTTCTCCAAGCAGCTGCGCAAGACTTAGGTTTTAAAGCTGGAGATGGACTCTTTCTTACCTACGTCTGCAGTAGTTACTAATAGTAGTTGATGGAAGTACCTAATTTGTTTTAGTAATTTGCTTGTTGGCGAGGTGTCTGCCTAAAATTAGCGCATGGGGAAATGGAAACAATATCAAGTTTTCACGGTTTTAAGGACTTCCAGCCAGATAGCGAAGGTACATTATCTGAAAATTCATTCTGCTAAAATGAAATTGCTTAAGATATTAGACACGGCAAAACAGAAGAGCAATTTCTCAGTCAATTCATTAATTAATTGACTCGCCATTAGATGATTAGATGTAAAGACGAGCAACGAGGCCAACGAGTGGATAATTGGGGCAGGACAAAAAAGCTTGAGTATGTAAGGTGCCTACCGCTTTTTTCTAACGAGGCATTATGACAACGTAATGGTTCCAGGTGGCAGCAGCCTTTGCAGCACTCCGGTGTCTGAATGCGAGTCACTGATGGAATCTCTACTGTTGGACATCAGGAACGGGCTGGGAAGGCGGTCCTTAAGGCGGCCGCACGACCCATCGCCATCTCCTGGTATGTTCTATGATGAACTGGTACTTTTTACATAGATAGAGTAGTGTTTGACAACATATGAATGCTAAGTGATGACATCGCTGGGTGTCATAAGGGTGTCACGTTACACTGATATTAGTAAAGACCGCCAGAACATTTGCGTCTTCCACTTGAATCCCCAAGTTCAGGCTACAGGGACTACCATTCTGACATTCCATTCCATCTCCTATGCTGTAAACTCAACCCTACCTACCTACTTAGCTGTCTAACATCAAAATGTTAAACATTACTCGAAAGTTCCAGCTCCTAACTTACGCTAGGACCTAATGAATAATGCACATACACAGAACCTGTACTGTAACCAGGATTCCCTGTATCTAGGAGACCCAGGAACTATGAAGATCATGATCTCACAACCCAACGACAAGTATTTGGGCTTTTTGTGCGCAAATACTTATCCTGTCACGGGTATCAAACCCGCATCTTCCAGCCAAACTGATTAAGCATACCACAACACTGTTCTAAATATGTTGAGAATATCATAAACGGTTTTCCTCAGATGTGACTCCAACTGGCAGCCTCCGTCGCCGCAGCCGCGCGAGTCCAGGGGAAGGTGATGAGGAAGGTTTGCTGGAGTTCCTTCGTCATTCCTCACCTGCTGCCAACGATCTTCGGGAAAGGAGTGCGTGGGGTAGTTTAGGTAAGTTGTCTCAACTATCATAGGTATTTATTTAAATAAGTTTAGGATTAGGAAAGCTGATAATTTATTTTTTATGGTAATATAGTTTGTTACAAGAACAAAACTTGTCGACGCTGTTATAGTGAGACACATTTAGGCACTACCATAGTCTGTCGCGGTCTCTCACGAGATAGTGTCGAGAAAATTTTGTCGCGTTGCGCATGCTAGCCGGGCAGTTGTTGCAAATAAAGTTGACCTATATTTTTTTTTTATGAGAATGAATGACGTGACGAGCTGTTCGTTCTTCTGATGTTAAGCAATACGGCCGCCCATAACAGTTGCAGTGTCACTCGGAACTTTAAAATAATAAAGTTTCGCGTGACACTGCACTGCGCACGTCATCTTGAGACATCACACAGTCTAGTAATCAGATTACTAAACTGTGTAATCAGGTCATAAAGTCTCATTTGCCCAGTAATTACACTAGCTACAATGAACTTCAAACCGGAACACAGTAGTGCTTGCACACTACTGCTTGGCGGCAGAATAACTGGCAAAGCGGTGGTACCTACCTAGACGAACTTTGCAGAAAAGTCCTACCACCTAGTGAATCTTTATTCATGTCGCTGACTCCCAAGTCTTTTGTTGTGATATTTTCTTGTTTTGTATCTGTTTGGCCACTTGAATTGAGAGTGACGTTTTATGTAGTTCAGCAGTGGGCGTCTTCAGGCTGATGATGGTGACACAGGACTCCCCATAGAGCGCTTCTTTGAGCCGAACACAGGACTCTACATAGCGCCTTACGTTGAGCACTTATTCAATTGCACCTAAACTACTAAACCTGCTGCACCATAATTATCTTCTATCACACTTTTGGTAAAACTTGTATATGTCTATAGGACTACTTGCCTGTTGTATCTATCAGTGCGGGTTCTACCTTGTTGAGTTGGGTTAGTTGTGTCATGTGTAGCTACATTCTACCCAGCCGGGGTGGCCGTCTGCAAACGCGACCCCACCTTGTCTGACTACGGCGGAAGACTGCTCACGGGGAGAGTTTTAGTGGGTTCCAATCCGACATACCCCTTGCCATAACGCCCGTGGTGGCAAGGAAGACTAAGGGCATTTCCCCTCATCATAAAAAGTGTAGCTATAATATGAGTATGACCCCACAGACCGGTCGTGGTCCCGGCGGGCCCCGCGCCCCCGCCTGCAGCTCCCCGAGCGGGCCCGCGAGCGCGCGCCCTCCCCGCGCGCCCCCCGCGCCCCCGACCCCGCGCCCCCACCGGACCCCGACCTTGCGCCCAAACCCAAGTACGTACCTCGATGTTCTAATGTTCTTCTGGTTGTTGTAATGATTGTTTAATTCATAGCAGCAAATGTGGAATAATTAGTGTAATTGGTAGATTATGCCGTTCCAATTATTATTATAAAGAAATAAATAACCACTCTTGCCTGGATGGCCAGGGTTGGAATGGCGTAGGTCATCATCCCATGGGAAAGAAAGGTTCTCGAGTGGCGGCTACGAACCGAAAGACGTAGCGGAGGCTGGCCCCCACTAGGTGGTCCGACGATCTGGTGAAAACCGCGGGGAGCAGATGCAGGAGGCGAGCAGAAGACATCCCTTGCTGAACATAGTCTTCCCCCAGATAGAGCTCTTTTGACCGGCTGCGTGCCTCCAAAAATGCGAAATGGTGAATAGAAACGTCCAAAAGTAAAGAGCTTTGATCTGGATGAACTAACAATACGAAACTTTAATTCTTGACTCATAATCATCACCAGCCTGAAGACGTCCACTGCTGAACATATTTCATCCCCAGAGATCTCTTTCTAGAGCGGCAGAGCTCTTTTTCGCTTCCTGCATCCATTGCCTCCTGTCGGTTTTAACCTGATCGTCGGTCCACCTATTGCAGGCCGGAGCTGCGTCTTCCGGTTCATGATCCACACGAGGACCTTTCTTTCCCATTGGTTGTCCGTTGTACGAGTGATGTGACCTGCCCATCAGGAAACCAGGCAAACTTGATAGCATCAAACTAACCGTTTTGTGTTACTTACCTAGGTAACTACTGACTCAACTTATCTTATATTGGCACACTGGATGGTATGAGTTTTATGCCTATCCAAGTAACACTCACAGCGAATGGCATCACGTTGAAATTCACCTCATCCATTCATCGTCCATAGGAACTTCTTGTAGTTGCAAACACATTTTTTGTACTAAAGATACTTGAAAATTAATTATCTCTAGAACAAAAATGCCTTCTAATAATTTCAGGGAATGGCGGCAGAAGATCGAGTCCTGGCTGCGAGCGAACAGCCAAGAAGAGAAGAAAGATGCAGAGCTACGAGAGCGAGCGAGACGGGTGCAGGCCAACAGGCGGTCCTTGGAAAACGACTCCGGTATGTGCCTTTTATTCATTGTCGTCTCCTGAGACACAAAATATTGATCGCCAATCTTAATAGTTGGTGACATCACAGAATGAATTTGCTAGCCGTAAGATTTGCAGTAACAGCTGTTCAAATTGTCATCAAGATTTCAATCGAGATTTTGGAATTTAGAAAAAAGAGAATTTATTACTATCTGTTCAAGTCTGGTCATTGGTCACGACTCTTTTTGTCGACGAGGGTGAAATAAAAGAAAACCCCAAAGATACCCGGCTGTAATGGGGCTGTAGCCGGGTTATGCGCGATTTCTACTCACTAAAACCTGCCAGTGGCCTACCTGGCAGACGGCTCCGGAATCTACGAAACGCCCCGCTGCCCTCCTCGCACTTGCCAAAGCACATGGGTGACTGATACGTTGTCACCCCCAAAACTTCGCGGTATTAACGGTGACGCAGGCCACACGCATCACTGTTTTTCCGGGACTCACTTGAGAGGATCATTTGAGTCCCCATTCCAACCATCCAAGAGTCGAAAGGTCCCCTAAGTAAGGGAACATGGTGTTGTGTACGGTTGCAGAGAGCGAGCGCAGCGCGACCCTGGAGCCCCTGCCGGAGGGGCGCGCGGAGTGGCGCCCCGCCGTGCTGCCCGACAGCGACGTCGTGCGGACCATCGAGGCGGTCGAGGGTAACAACATACTGACATACTTTTTGACTTTTGCCTGCCAAACATTATCAATACATTAAAAAAAAAATTGAAGCTCTTTTAACGTCCCTACACCAAAAACGCGTGTCCAGTGTAACTGCCTTTACCTACTAAAAAAGCAAGCAATGACTACCCTTGCACAGAACACGCGAAGCAGTAGAAGCGCCAGGAGTAGCTGGAATTGCAAATGATTCAGTGTTTAACTTCGCAGATCTTTGTTGTTGTGGAGTGCGATATTTGTTCAACTTGTTAAGGAACTGATTTTAATGTCTCCTCAAGACCACAGGGAATCAAAGAAATAATTTAGAAAGATACAACAAAAAACTTGATAAATCCAGATGAAGAATCCAGGTCAAAAGTTGACTCAGTAATAAAAATTAAATAGAAAATATCATGATTAATATTTCTAATATAGCTCCTGTTCTTCATTCCAGATGTACAACCGAAAAAGAAAGACAACAGGGTTCCGTGGAGAAAAACAGAAGAGAACGAAGAGATGAGGCGATTAAGAAGACAACGATCAAGGCAACAGATAGATTCTCCGCAACCTCTGGTTTCCATCACAGAAGAAGAAAAACGAAAACTACCAGACATTCAAGTAACGCACGAAAAAGATATGAAGTTAGAAAGAGTGGAAAGACCCGAGAGAGTAGACCGAACAGAGAAAGTACATAAATTAGAAAGTGTAAGAAGGCTAGACAAGGTTGAAAGGTCAGATAAGGTTGAAATAGATTCAGATAACATAGAAACCCCACCAGCCCAAAGAAAAATGTTCAATCCACCACCCGAGCGAGAACCGTGCAGGAAGTTCCAACCATCATTCCCCAATAGACAAAACTTAAGTGAAAAGGCCTCAGCAGAAATGAAAGACTTATGTCAAGAAATATTAGGCGATGGTCAATTTGACAGATTCTCGGCAGCTAGAAGAACTAGAAGATATAAAAGAAACACAGACTCCAGTTCACCAGAAGACGAGAAAAAGTCTGATATAACTCCTGAACTAGTGGCAGAAACTCAAGTCATAAGGCCATCAAAATTAGAGGTCCAGGCATCGTACCCAGTTGATATACCAGCTACAGCTGCAAAGCCAGTGGAGGTTATCAAAGACGAAAAGGAGAATAGACTTAAACGCTGGCAGGATAGACTTAAAAACCAAAGCACTGACAAAACTCCGACCAAAGAGCCCAAGCCATTCCTACGGATGAGGCGGCAGACTTCCATCAACCAAGAAGACGTTCAAAAGGCAATCCGGGAGTTGAAATCTCCTACTGAAAACCCTACAGGAGTCTGGTCTAGGAGTGCGTATAGAAACAGATCAATGGGACCTCCACATAAGACAGAAAAGGTTCCAGAGAGAACAACATCTCCTAGAATCCCGAAAGTGAAGAGCGAGCATGAATTAAACGATGAAGGCTTTGAAGAAACACAGAGCCTAAATTCAGAAAGCGCTTCGCAAGGGGCATCGTCGGGTTGTAACGTGGAGTGCGACTCTCCAATCCCGAAGTCAAAATCCCCAGTAGTTCCAAAGAAAATTTCTACCAAAGAGACCCGTACGCCCCCACGGACACCTTTAGACCCCAAGCGAGTAGCAGCTCCAAAACGAGCGAGTTCGTTGAGAGTAGAACGGTCCACCTCCAGAGCATCATTAAGAAGTTCTAGAAGTTCCTTGAATAGTTCTGCATCAGTGGCGACTGTCAAGAAGGCTCCAGCTCCTCCTAAACCTGTTCCGAAGCCAGTTCCGAAGCCTGTGGTCAGGATGCCAGCTTCCAGGTCTTCGTCTAGTGGAAGTTCGGTGGGGACCTCAAGGCCACCTTTGAAGACCGCTGGAAAGACCTCAGGGTTCATGAGACCGACGCAAGCTTCGAAAGGAAGGGGAGGACTCACGACGACGCCACCGGTTGTGAGAGCCAGTGTTAAGTAAATGTTGCTAGTTTTTAACTGCCTGTCTTATGAACGTAACTAATTTAATCAATGTAGGTACTAACGACTTGTTAACTTAATCTTGGTGACGTGTCATGAACGAAAACTAGACCAGAGTGTTTCATGCATTGATTAAATTTAAGTAATGTTTGTAAGGTTGTAAGTATTCTCAAAGTCATTTATGTTTATGCATTGCAAATTCAATCAAATTCTATTTTTGCGGCTAATTTTTTAATCTGTCAGAATAGTTAAAAACACCAGAAAATCGTTGTCTTTTTAACGGTGCTATTTATTTAAATAGTATTTCAAAGCAGTAAAAAATATATAAGTAATTTTAGTATTTTGAAGAAGAAAAAAACAGTGATTTTTAAATTCACATGCACAACGATCGCTCTGAAAATATTTTACTATTTTTATGTAAAATATTGTATTTATTATTTAATGAAAAAAAAAGACAAGATGTTTTGTCCATGTGAATTTAATACAAAAAGTGCCTTAATATAGTTCTTAATTTAGTATTAATTTTAGAATATACATTAACAATTTATAAATAATAAATTATTGGAAACTTCAGATTGTATTAGGTGCTTGAATCTCAACTGAAAATCTGAAGCTTTCAATGACTGATTTAGTTTATAATAATAGATCTGTTATGATTAATAAAAATATTATTATTATTATTATACGTAAGCCCGTACGTAATTTTATACGATTATTTTATGTAATAATTATTTTTAAAAGTATGTTTGATTTGAATTAATGTGCCACGATGCAGTACGGGTATTTATTTAAATTACCAATTTTTAACAAATTATGTTAGTCTATAAAAAGGAATTCAAAATCTCGAAGTGTATTATTTTTTTATAAGTATGTTTAATGAATTTTCTTCTTTTTTTATAATATACCTTATGTATTACATTTTTAATATCATATCTATTTAAATAAAGCCCCATTTTTCTTACGATACCTATTCGATTGGAATAGGTACAAAAGAAAATTATTAGAGGGCAACACTGTTGATATCAAATTTTGAAGTAGGTACGGAGTAAATTATATAACTCTTTGGTATTTATAAAAAGTAAATAAATTGATATCGACGAAATACAAAATTACTCAGGTAATTAAATATTTTGGATTTTGAATTCCTTCACTCAGCCCCAGTAACTTAAAAAGTCACTATTTTTATTGAAGTGTCTAATACTTAATTCAAATAAATATACAAAAATACATATAAATAAATAATAAAAAAGATCTGATTTGTGAACGTACAGAAAATTGTAACTGCTATAGATCTAGAAAATGTCACAAAATAAATATTCGTTCGTAGATATTTTATTACATAATTTGTAAGATTTAACACCTGTCTTATTGTACGTGTTTAATTACTAAAAGAGATACAATAAAATATATACAACCAAGTGAAAAACTTGTATCAATTTTAGACATAAGTTTTAAGACGTTCAGCGACAGTATAAAGAAATACCTTAATAACTTTTATTATTATTTTCTTAACTTTTACTATTATTATTTATTATTATTATTACTTCCGAATAGAGGTGGTACTATAATAGGTGACAGTAGGTGTAAGTGTAGGTTTAGGTAGGTATACTAATTTACTATCTTAGTCTTCTATGGTAGTAGGTACGTCCACCACGTAGTACCTTTAGTACCTTAGGTACCTTTAGGTAGTTAATTAAAAAATACGTAGGTGTACTCATTATATTTTGTTGTAAAAATAAAATAACTTTCTTTTATCCCTGTAATATTTTAATTATTATTTATTTTGGTTTTCTAACAACAATAATATACATTTTTAGGAGTTACTTAATAGTAGTTCAGATTAAAAATCTTACAATCCACCAAATGGTGGGTGTCATACCATAGCACTCTGAAACAAATCATTTGTGCCCCCAAATAGGCAGCAACAAAAGAAACAATACTTGCCTAAGTAATAAATAATAATAATAAATAACGCCCAACGATCACATACATAGATCCTGGACCCTAACTTAGATTCCCTGTATCTAGGGACCCAGGAACTACGAGGACCATGCTCCCACAACACCCAGACACAGAACAAGTATTTGCGCTTTTTTTTCGGGCACAAATACTTGTCTTGTTGCGGGAATCGAACCCGCCACCTCCGGGTTATGAGCCGACCTGCTCAACCACCACACCACGGAGCCTGTCAAAGTAGGTAAAAACAGCAACATTCGATAGCAAAAACAGTTGGTTCGATTTCAGTAGAAAGGCGTAGGTACTTACTATTATTTATTATTGTATTACTTAGGCACCTACATTATATTATAGCATATACCGCTAATAATTAAGTTAAGAATAGGATTAATAGCCTAATGGAAAACACGAGAGCCTATTAGGTACTAGGCCTCCGGTGTTTTGTCTGTCTTCCGACCTAATTCACGCCTGTATCTTTTGTACCATTAAGGTGGCCAGTTGAAATGTTTACAGAATCATAATGGGGGATGATCACCAAAACATAAAAAGGTCTCAAAGAAGAAAAAAAAGATAACTTTACGTAAGAAACGTAGTATTTTTAACGGAGTTTTGATATTTCATGTCAAAAACTGATAGATATACAAGCCTTAAACTTAGCGTGATCATAGCATAGGTACTCTGTTATTAATAAGCCTTAGGTACATTATTTAAATATGCTAAACACTGGCCAATTTTATATGGAACCCTCAGGTCCTCAGTCTGACCCGCACTTGGCTGACTTTATAATTATTTAAATAATATCTAATTCAGCAAATTCTTGCACTAAATCCGTCATTTTCTTTCTACAATTAGCGTTAGATGTCCACACCGGACCTGGAGGCACGTGGTCTGAAGGCGTCTGACCAGCATCCTGTGGGAAAATACCTAAGTATAAGTTGAAACGATCTTGAAATACCTGAACGGATTTTGATCAAAAACATCTAAAACACAAATAGAAGTATTTTAGAAAGAAATGAGATGGGGAAGAAAGTGTCTGGAGGGGAGACCACGAACCGAAAGACGCAGCGTGGGCTTGCCCGCGACGACGGATGGATGAGGCGAGCAGCCGTTTAAAGTGGTGCCCTCTCTCGCCTATGTTCAGCAGTGGACGTCCACGGGCAACAGCAGACTGTATTTGGTATGAATATTTATGATTTTTGACTGCTAGTATCGCCTGCTCAGCGTAATCTACAGATTAATTTGTAATCATCAATCATACCAAATACACCCAAAACAAACAAACCCTTCCTTTGTTTGTTTTGGGTGTATTTGGTATGATTGATGATTACATGATAAAATATGTTCTCGAGATGGTGACCACTATTGTCCTGTGTATTTTCAGCAGTGGACGTCTTCCAGCTGAAGATGATGGTGACTCAACGATGATCAACAACTGAGAATCAAGAATAAGAATGATGAATCTATCGCTGACCATAATAATGGGATTAATACTTCCAAAAGTTTACAAAAAAGTAATCGAAAAACGTTTTTTTACCTCATGTTGATAAACATTGGGAGCTTCATTGCTGTCGCAGGTCAAGATTGGGAGCATATCCAGGGCCACTCCCAAGCCAAAGGGCGAGCAGCGCGTGAACTCTTCTTGTATCCTGGAAATTTAATTGGTCCTTCGAGCAGATGACCAAGACTTTCAGGTGATTGATAATGTATAACTCGTATTTATGAAAAAATGTTCTGGCCACCAGCCTTATGGATATAACATTGGATCATTAGATAAAGTAATCACTATGATCAAACCAAATCTAAATCAAAGGAATTTTGATTCCCGATTTTGTAACATTTATTTTCAGTAGCAAGCAAAAACAGCTTTTTTGTCTCTTTAATACTTCATGCTTTGATCTATCATGCATTTGGTGCAGCTCGGATCCTATACATCATTATTTTACTCGCTTGAATATGTCTTCTCGAAGGACCATTATTTTACCACACCTTATTTGGGTAAATCACAGAAACACCAATCATCAGAACAGCCTACGAACAACTCACAGTCCATACAACCCGTCCCCGTCCAAGCTCCCCAGAAACCCTGCCTCCTGGTCGCAGGTCTGCGCCAGCCTCTCCTGCAGTTCATCTACATAGTACTGCAGCAGCGAGTCCTGATGCTCCTGGCGTTGGTTGCGATCCAGACACAGGTACATAATGTATACCAGGTCTAGGGCAGGAGACGCGTAGCGGACCAGCTGGAAATCTACGAAGTACATCTGGAAAGAAGGATTTCTGATGGGCGTATATTGATGGATGGACAGTTTTGCATCCTCTTCGTCGATCGAGGTAAGGTATAATTATCTTATTCCAAATAAGTAAGTACATATAATGGATCCAAAGAAACTTCCATAGTTCACAAATTGACGATCCATACAGAGATGAAAACAAAGACAGTTGTTTTTCTTCTTGATTTGAGTCTACTTTGGACTCAATGCTTTTCCTGGACCTAGGTGTATTAGATGCCTACTGAATTGAGGATCTTTGAATATTAAAGTGAAAGGCTAAAGTTGATGGAAAAATCTGTATCAATCAATTTGTTAAGATTTTTACGAACCTCAGCAATTTCTCCGTCAGCGTACCGAAACTGAAAGTTATTTGTCCAACAGTCACCATGACAGATTACAGCCAAGGGTTCCCGTGGCTTCACCAAATCCACCATCATGGTGAAGAAGGTATCTTCCGAACAGAACTTTCGGAACCTCTCCAGGTAGAAGTCTTTGGTCTCGGAATCTTTTAGCTCCTCTTCAACCATGGCAATAGCATTCTGAATGGCTTCGTTATAGTAGGTTCTGTAGTAGTCTATGTTCTCATCCACGAAGAAGACTGCAAGAGATAATTAATTTGAGTTTAGCAGTCAATGGGAAAGAAATGTAGACCATTACTACTGAGTAAGTAAGTATGGTTCTAAATAATATTATGTATTTGATTATGTACTTAGAAGTCTTACTATGAAATACCCAGTAGAAACAAGTGCATGATGCCCTAATCTCACCTTCGTTAATTCCGTCTTTTTCATTCAGGAGTTCGGAAAATTTTTCAACGTTCTGGCACTTCATAGCCATCGATAACGCATGGTACTGAGACAAGTTCTTCAAAACCACATAACACTCTGCTACCGTTAGACCCTGCCTTCTATCTGGCATCACAAATCCATACTGCTTCAGATCCTTCAGGACTACACAGTCGTTCCTAGCTAAATAGCATTTTGGAATCCCTTTAAAAGGCTGTTTTACTTTCCATTGGGACTGAAATGAAGACATTGCTGGCCAGATTTTGGTATAAAATGCCACTTCATTGCGGAAAAGCTCATCGCTTTTGAAAGCCTCGCGACGCAATATGCTCTCAGGAAGGCATTTGTAGATGAGGGAACCCTTCCAGGTTTCATGACTTTCTGCGGAGCCGTCTGGTTCTACGTGCTTTCTGATGCCTTTTAGTGTGATTCGGTAAACCATCGATGTGTAGTTGTCTCCACGCTTCGACCCTGGTGCACCCTGAATATGTTATAACTTTCTATTAGTTCTTTTTGGAGATTGGATCCACTTGGGAGTTGAAGAAGACAAAACAGGTATCTAACTAACTAGTAACCAGTCAGTAGTAGTAGTCTAAGGTAACTAGTGCCTATGCTATCATGAAACTAAATTAGATTCTACAATAGGTACAACACATGGATGGGTAAAATGTCAAATTCAAATAGATACCAATATTACGGAGCGTGAGTAATCCCATGAGGTGAATCGATGAGAGTCGGGCAGTCATTCGGAATTTCTTGTTTAGCCATTTCATAGTAACTGATGGTGGAATTAAATGACAGCGTCGTCACAGGCTGGTAGTGCTGATCTAAAATGAACTTTACCTCAAACTCCTCAATGATGACATCAGGATAATCATCTCTGAGCAGGCCCTGGATGAATTCCAGCGAGATATCAGTCATGGTGTGCGCCTGGTGGCTTCCAGAAGCAGACTGGATGACTGATGGTGCTGATTATATAGATGCACCGGTAGTTAGGGGAGATCGGTTGGGTAGCAATGGTTTTGGGGTTATGTAGACTGTTTCATCATTATTATTCACTACCTGCTTTTATTTCTCTCGTCGCCAGTTGCAGTAAAGTATGTACATGATGATCCCGTCCCAAGACGTTGTAAAAGTCGGTAGAGAGCCAAGAGACCAATGAAATAGACATTTATTATAATGCTTTGGTTCCTAATAAAGGTTTATTATTATTATATCTTGAGAATCTCGGGTCTAGCCCGGACATTTGGAAGGCATTGGTGAGGCCGAGGCTAACACCAAGAGGCTCTCTTGAATATAATTATTTTAACTGCTGAATATAGGCCTCCCCCAGAGCACGGGCTCGGGTCCTGCATCCATCGGCTCCCCGCAGCTTTCATCAGATCGTCGGTCCATCTAGTGGAGACGGCCTTCGCTGCGTCTTCTGGTTCGTGGTAACCACTCGGGGTCGAGAACCTTTCTTTCCCATTGGTAGTCTGTTTTATTATTTTAAAAAATCAGCTCGTTCAAAGCCACCCGGCTAAATAGTAGAAGAATAATATGTTATAATAATTTATATTTTACGTGGCCTGTTAGGTGGTCACCGTTTATCGTAGGGAACTAAATTGAATTGCTCGACATTTTGCAGGTCGAGTGTGGTGGGGTCGCATTCATTGGATAATTTTCCCCGTAGGTACCTACTTAATATTATAGCTTGTGAGTCAGTGAGCCAACCGGAACCATAGCCACAGCATTTATCCAGATAACATGCGAATAGCCAAAGCATTCCACTCTTTATGTAATGTGGATAAGCGTCGTGTGTATTTCCGAAAGCTGTTGGATTTTTAATACGTCTACCTACCTACTTACGGTATCTTTACCGTGATTAGAATAATTATTGAGTTCCCGATGACGAAAAAATGATTCTAATCACGGTAAAGATCTTGTAATCTTAAAGAACAACCGGTGTCCAGCTCATCTTGCTAGGTTTCACATAATATACAGCCCACAATGTGAATGTGGCAATGACCTTGGTGATCTGGATCATATATTCTTTTCCTGTCCTATATACGACCGTGATTCCTTTTACCATGATCTAATATCCCTCCGTGTCCCTTTTCCTGTTAACATAAACTTTCTTCTTCATACCATTGATTCTTCTATATTCAATATATTATCTGATTTCATTTGTAATAATAATATTAAATTGTAAATATCTGTATTAATTTGTAAATATGTTAGATTTAAAAAAGATTTACCTACATAAGTAAGTCATTGTTTTTTCCCCTCTCAATATTTATTCCTCTCCTTTCCTTGATCCTTTTCCCTAATGTAAATTTATATTAAAGAAATATTAATTTAAATCATTAGTCGCGGATACGTTTCCCCACTTTTACTATAAAAGCACTATAATAGTAATAAACTCCTTCGCAAATATTATCGCAATCGCAAAAGTTCAAATCGTCAAACCAAGCCTCAAGCAATAAAATGCTGTGTGAAGCGTGCAAATAAGGGAACAAACGGAAGATTCAAGCTCCAAGAAAAAGCGAAAATGATTCAAACTCGACACTGGCGGATGCACAAGACGTGCAAAGCCAAATCCTCCTAGGAGGAAAAAAAAAAGAACAACCGAACAGTGTTTTTCAACTTTGGAGTTTTTAAATGGAGAGTGAATAGGTATACTTACCTACTTAGGTATCTTCTAGGCAAGCGCGCTACATCCTAGACCGCATCGTCACTTACCATGGCCATTATTCCGTATCGATTCCTTACTTCAAAACCACGCGAATTCCTTGTCTTACATAAGAAATCTGCGAAACTGTATTTTCTATGAAACGAAAACAAAACCGCGCGAAATGAATTTGGAATTGGCGCGATTTGAACTGTCAAAAATCGTATGTTTTACCGAGACGCGTTCCGAAACATCAACACATCAGAAGATATGACCACTTACGTCAATATATTTTATACAAAATAAAGATAACTTTAATGTAAAGTGAAGGTATATCTGACTCTGTGACACGATTTGAACAAGACACGATAACGACGTGGTTTCGTATCGTGTTGAATCTATGTTTCCATAGAGAATAACCGCCGTGGTCAAGCGCAAACCTATCCAACAATAAAAAAAAGCATAGTCATATAGCCACTCGCGATGATATTATATGTGACCGATCGTTGCAGATTTTCCCCCATTTTTGGGGATGTCGGAGATAATATACACCACTGGTAACGGTCCTCTAGTAACCGGAAACGGAAACGGATGCTTAAAACGAACCGGAAACAGAGTAGTAAACCACAAATCACAGAGTAACCAGAGAGAACATTAGAAAATATAGTAATGAGTCCACCTGAGAATGAGTCACTATTTTATCGATATCGATACTTCACTGAACTGAATTTTAATATAATAAAACCCTGACACCTAAAGTAACTAAGACTTCACTTAGTTAATAATAAAGCTAATTGTTTTCATGTATAATTAGTGAAATCAAAAATATTGAAATGCTAAAATTATTTGATTATTATGATGATTTAAAAAATTTTATCAATTCGAAATCGCTGTGAAATGGTAGGAAATTACATTTACAAAAATCGCCAACTACTAAAAAATTCCTTGGTCCTGTAGAACCTATGTACCTAGTTTCATCAGGATTCGATTAAAAATGCAACCTGTACGCAAGTACGTACATCTGGACAGACGAAAGCAAATTTTGGCAAGTTGAAGCAGAGACTTTCACTCACTTTGTTCGCTCGGTCAATTATTATAAACATAAAGTGTAATTTTCCCGGCTGACTTGACGCAAGCAAAATGATAGGGGATAGAATGAAAGAATGAATGAAGGATGGCGAAGGGAGTTACTGCCTCTCCTTGCCTTTCCATCCAATCGGGAGGGATTAGATTATCTTCTAGGTGTAAGTAAGCGTATTCATTGTAGACCGCATCGTCATTGAATGAACCTATCGTCTATGGTGTGTCGCTCTACATACTCTGCTGAAGGCTGGTTGTTGCCTAGCAACGATTGTTTATATTTTATACTTACCTCTACTTAGTTTGTGGGATACGGTGTTAAATGAAAAGAATGTTGTTGTTAAGATTTATTATTATTATTATTTCTTCTATTTAATTATTATTATTATTTTTATGAGAATGAATGACGTGACGAGCTAGTCATTCACCTTATGTTAAGTGACACGGCTGCCCAAAACAGAAACAGTGTCATTTAGAACTTTAAAATAATAAAGTTTCGCGTGACACTGCACTGCCCACGTCATCCTGAGACATCACCCATATTTATTTTTAATTCGCAAACATAGGTACGAGGGGGCGTTTTTAAGTTCGCGGAATCGGGGGTAAGACGTGGAAATAAAAATACAAGTTTATTTTTCCTTTTCAATATATTCTCCTGCAACCCTACATTTTTCAGATCTTTCAATTAGCTTATGTATACCCTCGAAAAAAAATGTTTTTTCTTTGTCTGAAAAATAAGCTGAAACTGCTTCCTTCACTTCTTCATCGCTTGAGAACTTCTTCATCGCTTGAGAAGTTCTTTTTTCATTTTTGGAAAGAGATAATAATCAATGGGAGCCAGGTCAGGACTGTGGGTGGATGAACCAAAATATTGAAGCCCACCTTATGCAGGGAAGCCAACGCAACACGGCTCTTGTGCACAGGCGCGTTGTCGTGCAGAAGGAGGACACCTTTGGTTAATTTTCCCCTTCTTTTTGCCTTGATTGCTTCCTTTAATCGCTCTAAGATTGAAGCGTAGTATTCTCCGGTTATGGAGACACCTTTATCTTTATAATCTATCAACAAGATTCCTTCTGAGTCCCAAAAGATTGTCGCCATGATTTTTCCCGCCGACTGTGACACCTTAAATTTCTTTGGTGGTGGTGTACCTTTTTTGTGCCACTGCATAGAATCTTGTTTGGACTCAGGTTCATAATGGTGAACCCAAGTTTCATCCCCAGTAATAATTCGAGTCAATACTCCATCCTGGTCTTCATTACAGAGGTCCAAAAACGCGCGAGAACACTCTACGCGCTGTTGTTTTTGAGGCGGCGTGAGCATTCTCGGCACCCACCTTGCACTGACTTTGGTCATGCCGAGATGATCATGAAGAATTTTAAATATGGTTTTATCGGATACTCCAACCATTTCTGCGAGCTGTTTTTTCTTTAGTCTAGCATCTTCCAGTATTAATTTTTCCACTTTTTGAATTATTTCCGGAGTGGTCACCTCGATCGGCCGTCCTGGCCGAGGATCATCTTCAAGTGAGGCCCTGCCTTGCTTAAAAAGGGTATGCCACTTATAAACCATGGTTTTACCGGGGCAAGACTCCCCGTAAACGGATGAAATCTCTTCTAGTATGGTTTGAACCGATTTACCTTGCTTGGTAAGGAACTTTATGACAGCGCGGTGCTCGATTTTCTCAATTTTTCACAATGTTCTTCCCAACTGAGTTGTTTGATCGACGATAATTCAAATAGTAATGGCCCGATTAAAACAAAACGTTCTATTTATACTAATAATGAGCTACTTAACGAGTTACGACTAAGGAAAGTACCCTCATTTATTAATTACCTACCCATTCCGCGAATATAAAAATGCACCTACGTACCTACCACTGCGCTACTTATATTAAGTAGCTCCCGCTAACACTTACCAACAGGAGGTCTAGCAAAGATACCAACCACTAACGCTAACGCCAAACCCTAACTCCAAAACTGTATTAAAATGACATTAGCTGTGGAAAAGTAAGCGATTTCCGAAATGTCATCCTAGTACATTTTGGAGTTAGCGTTTGGCGTTAGCGTTAGTGGTTGGTTTCTTTGCTAGACCCCCAGGTAAGTAAGAAACTAGGGGTCTAGCAAAGATCCCAAACGCTTACTCCAAAATGTACTGGGGGTCTAGCAAAGATACCAACCACTAACGCCAACGCCTCACGCCAACTCCAAAATGTATTGAAATGACATTCGCAGCATTTTGGAAATCGCTTACTTTTCCGCAGCTAATGGCATTTCAATACATTTTTATTCAAAGCATTATTTCAAAATATATTATATTTTTATTACAAGTTAGTAATAATTAATATTACTATATTCAATCAATCGGAAGTAGGTTCGGCAAGGTAGTCTTGACGGTCGGTGGAATCTGTGATCAAACAAAACCAATTAACTAACGATTATTTTATTCCATGTTGTTATTTCAAATTTCAATCATAAATTATGCCTATCTAAAGAGATGATTGAACTAGTACTAGCTGACATTATGTTGATTAGTACATTATATTTTATCTAATTATAATACCTATATCGAAACTATCGATAAGCCATCGACACCCCAATCAACACCTGTAATATCACCCATCTATCTATCTAATAGCGTTTTATTAAAAAAAGCTGTAATTTTATAAAAAAAACCCGATAGATGGCATTAAAATGGGAGTTTTAAATTCTGTCATTGTCAAGATAATTATGTATAAGGTTTAGTATCCTTTCCTTAGTTAATGGAAGGCATATTCTGTTTTGATCATGGATCTTTAGTAAATTATAAGTATACCTTCTCTTTGTCATAGATACTGACTATTTTAATAAATGCTGTTTCGTACATTCTGTTTTTGCTTGCGATCCTAGAATATCATACTACAATGCACTCTTCTTCTCCTTTAGCAGTGGACGTCTTCAGGCTGATGATGACCGAAAAATCGACAATGTACCTATTCTGTGATCCACTCAACTGAATTTGACATATCCTTGTACTCTGTGGTTTGAAAGCTTTGAAATACGTGGCTACTACGTCATCTAGTTACAGAAGCGGAACTAGTTTTTTTTTTAATAAAACGTCTCATTTCAGAATTTTCACATCTGAATAACCTAATAATGGTGGATATACGATTTTTACCTAAAATCTAATAATAATCCTATAGCAGCAATCAAATCACTCAATTCTAACAGCCCTAGAGCCCTATAATTCACTGCTCAGCAGGCTTTGAAGTGGAAGTTTCTCATTATGTCTTTCGGTGCAAAGTGAGCGGCTTTGTGGGATTGATAACAGCTAAAATAATCTGCTGATTTCATTATTTACATAATTTGACATACACAAAGCGGCGGGATAAAGCGGTTACCTAGGCGACCAACCAGCACTGTCAAGTGCCACGATGAAGTATAGAGATCGGACTAGGATAACTGCACTTTCTTGTGCCATGTGCCATGAAAATGTCAGACAATGACAGCTTTTTAGGATATTTTGGACTTATTATGATATATATTTTTTATGCTTTATTCTTATGCTTCCTGTTTCCCCTTTGCGAGAAGAATATTTCACGCCTGAAAACAGCGAGGATGAATCCTTATTGCCGCCTCCGCCGCCACTTCCTGTGCGGCGTAGTAGGCGGCCACTGGAGTTGGAGCCTGCGAGGCAACCTACCTCTTCACCGCAGTCAATCAGCACTCAAACAATTCTCAACTCTCAGCAAAATGCGGCTAATCGGAATAGTGAACAAAATTTATCCCCTAAGGTCGATGTGTCGTTGGGAAATAGTAATCTTGTAAAATGTAATCAGTGCTCTCAGCCCCGCTTTTTCAAGGGCATACGTGGGCTTAAAATCCATGCTAGTAGGGCGCACCGTACAGCTCTTGATGTTTCACTACCCGAATTAATTTCAAATTCCTGCCCAGTTCAAGCTTCGTCTACTAAGCACTTCTGGCAAACACTTAGTGAATTTAAAAATAATTTACCAGTAGTTCGTCGTATACCACGTGGAGCACGTTTATCCGTAGCTCGATGTCTTATTGAAGATTTGAAAAATGCGATTTCTAATAATTCGCTTGAGGCTTGGGAGCACTTACTAACTTTCCCATTCAGAATATTACATGTTTCGAAGAAACCTTTGGATACGTCATCACTTACCAGCAGAATTAAAAAGAACTGTATGCTAAATTCAAATTCTACTCCTAATTTTTTTATCACTCCGGTACGAAATTATAAGTTCCCTTCATCATCCATATCCTACAGTATGGTTGAAAACAGGTTAAGTGATGGTGATATAAAAGGCTCAGCCAGAATCCTATTTTCCAACGATACGATCGCGCCCAATACTCCTGAAACCTTGTTGGCATTAAAAGACAAACATCCACCTTCAGCAGCAAACCTTAACGACCTTTTACCTCCAGACCTGACTGATGATATCCCTATAGCAACGCCTGAGGATGTAGCTAGTGCCCTAGCTTCTTTTCCAAGCGGCTCGGCAGGTGGCCTGGATGCTCTCACACCCCAACATGTTAAGGATTTAATTAGCGGTGGTAGTGGGGAGACCGGTGACGCCCTGCTAAAACAGTTAACAGCTTTAGCCAATTTCATGCTCTCTGGGCAAGTTAATAGTGAAATACTTGAAATCTTATATGGCGCAAACCTCTGCGCACTGCTGAAAAAAGATGGGGGTATTAGACCAATTGCCGTTGGTACCTTCTACCGTCGCCTCACTGCCAAAATATGCTGCAAACGTATCAGTGAGTCACTTCGCGAATACTTCCAACCAATACAACTAGGGTTTGGTTCACGCGGGGGCTGCGAGGCGGCAGTTCACGCTTTAAGAACTTTTATATCTAACCAAGGAGGAGAGGTGCTGCTTAAGGTGGACGTAAAAAATGCTTTTAATTCTGTCGATAGAGGCACTCTTTTGACCGAAATAAAAGACCAAATTCCTCATTTATACAAATATCTTTGGCAATGTTATGGTAAACCTTCCAAATTAATCTATAAAAACAACTTAATATCTTCCGAAGTCGGTTGCCAACAAGGTGATCCGCTTGGACCGGCTATTTTTAGCTTAGCTATTCATCCGATCATTAAAAGTTTGAAATCTAAATTCAATGTATGGTATCTGGACGACGGGACTTTGGGAGGCGATGTGAATACTGTTTCCAGAGACTTTGAGCTGTTAATATCTAAATTCGAAACAATAGGTTTAACGCTTAATTTTTCTAAGTGCGAGATCTATGTTCCAAATTCAGTTACTCACAAAAATGACATAATAGATATATTTCAGAAAATAGCTCCAAACATCATAGTGTTGAAAGACAGTTCACTTCGTCTTCTGGGATCACCAGTTTTAGATGAAGCTTTGCCAGATTTTGTTGAAGAAAAAATTCAAAATTTTCGTTCAGTTTCGGACCGCCTATTCAAAATTAATATACACATGGCTTATTTTATTATTCGCTACTGCCTTTTTGTACCTAAATTCATGTATGCCTTAAGATGTTGTCAACTTTGGAATCAACCTTTACTTTTACAACAGCTTGACAACATCCTAAGAGATACACTCACCGCCATTCTAAATACTCCTTTTGATGATCGTACATGGTGCCAGGCCTCACTTCCTATCCGGTTCGGGGGCCTAGGAATCAGGAAAATTTCTAGTGTTTCATTACCGGCTTTCCTCTCTTCAGTCCATAGCACCCAAAAACTAATCTCCGCTATTTTATCACCCAGTTTGGCACATTTTGAAATAGCTTGCATGGCTGAGGCTGTAGATACTTGGAAAGCAGCTTGTCCAAGCCAGCCATTCCCTAAGACTCCCAATTCGCAGAGGCAGTGGGACGGGCCTCTCTGCGAGATAGAATGGAACGCTCTGCTAAATACTTCTGTTAGTTCCGCAGAGAGTGCTCGGCTTCTTGCCGTATCGCGATGGGAGTCCGGTCTATGGTTACAAGCCTTGCCCTCAAAAAATATAGGAAACCTTTTAGACAATAATACGTTCCGATTGGCCGTGTCGCTGCGTTTAGGAGCCGCTTGCCAAGTTCCTCACCTATGCCTATGTGGCGAATTAGTCGACCACTTTGGTCACCACGGTCTAGCATGTAGCAGGAGTGCTGGACGTATTCCTCGTCACGCCAGCTTGAATGACGTCATTCGTCGGGCCTTTGTCAGTGCCGGTGTACCGTCCATTCTTGAACCGAATGGACTTATGCGCGATGATGGCAAGAGACCCGACGGAATGACTTTAATACCCTGGAAGATGGGGCGGCCTTTAGTATGGGACGCAACTTGCGTCGATACTGTGGCACCGTCCCATCTTCCCGACACAAAAAGTCAAGCTGGCAGTGCTGCTGTGAAAGCTGAAAACCTCAAACGGCGCAAATATGGAAACCTCGACAGAGGATACATGTTTGTGCCGTTTGGGGTCGAAACCATGGGACCGTGGGGACCAGGTGCCCTAGAAATCTATAGGGACTTGGCAAAACTTTTGGTGGAGGCGACAGGTGACCAGAACGCTGGCTGTTATTTTGCCCAAAAAATCAGCATTGCCATTCAGCGTGGTAATGCAGCCAGCGTTCTGGGAACATTCCCCTCCACCAAGGGTCTTTTTGATAATCTGTGATTTTTATTTATTATAATGTTTTAATTTTAGGTTTAGTTTTTAGGTTTAGTATATTTAGTTTTTAATGTAGTTTAATTTAATATTAATTTTATAAGTTAATAAAGAAATCATCATTTATTATAAATAAATAAATATGTAAAAAATTCTAATCCAGCTCAATATTTTACGTACCTACGTTTATGTGAATGCAAATCTACTTAAATAAATAAATATATAAATATGTGTGGACATTTCACACATCGGGATCAACCACTGACCAAGTTCAATTTGTCTCACCTTGGTGGGGTTGGTGTAAAATCCGACCGTGTGGATGGTAGGTAGTTGTTGCCTTCATTTGGTCGCCAACCACCATCCACACGGTCGGATTTTACACCAACCCGACCAAGGTGAGACAAATGTGACCTTGGTCGGTGGTTGGTCCCGATCGTCTATTTGGCTTTTTAGATAATTTTTGTTTGTAAATACATACGTAGAATACAATATCATACCCAGACCCACCCACATGCAAAAGTCTTAGAGCATTTATAAATGGAGATGACAAGGCATAGCGTACCTCTATGGTGTGCAGCGTGCGTTCACACGCACGCTTTGCGCGTATGCTATGCGTATTTATCCTGTCCCGTAAAAATCGGCAGAAAATAATGCTTTCGGGTTATAACGTTAACATCTCAATTGGTTAAATGCTCTAAGTGGAAAAGTATTTGTGAACGCGGTCGTGTCGGCGCAGCACAATATCGCATTCGACTGCTGACTCGAACGTCATCGATTACCACGTTTATAACGTTATCGACCTGAAGGGTCTAGCAAATTTTTATTGATATAAGTATAATATGTAAAATATGTAATATGTATACTTATAAGTATTATGTCTATTATGAATATGTATTAAGTTTATGCAGTTTTTATGATGTTTATTGTATATTATTGTATAGTATGTACGTTTATGAACAGCTTTTTGGGGAAACCACCGTCCATATATTTTTGCGTTATTCCTTTCCATGCATGGTTGTCTGGAAGAGATCGCTTTAAGCGATAAGACCGCCAATTGTAACACTTCCGTTTAAATTTGTACTTTTATTTATAATTTGTGTGTTTCAATAAAGAGTTTATCTATCTATCTATCTATCTATCAAAGATATCAACCACTAACGCTAACGCCACACGCTAACTAAAAAAAGGAACTGAAATGACATTTCGGAAATCGCTAACTTTTCCGCAGCGAATGTCATTTCAATACATTTTTGGAGTTAGCGTGAGGTGATAGCGTTAGTGGTTGGTATCTTTGCTAGACCCCCTGCTTGACCTGCATCATACCAAACTGAAAGTGCTAGCCAATTTTGCAGCGAATAATGCGACGGCTTCGCGTTTTTTTTTTATTCTAATGAGACGTTTTATTTAAAAAAAAAAACTAGTTCCGCTTGTGTTACGTACGTGTGTGTCGTGTACGTTGTCGATTTGTCGATAGAAAGCCATTGGAGTATATGCCTTCCATAAAATAAGGATAGACTAAACTCGGTACATAATTATCTTATCATTGACAGAACTTAAAACCCCCATTTTAACGCCATCTATCGGGTCTTTATAACATTACAGCTTTTTTTTTCTTCTTATATATTGGCTCCACACATAGTGTATTTAGCCAGTGTCAAGTATTATAATTTTTCAGTGTTATGAATATTTCACGTTAAGTCAAGTCTAAGTCATAGTCCAGTCTAAGTCATGCTCCAGTAAAGTGGTGGCAACTTTACTAGAAGCTTCTAAGGAATTTTGGAAGCAACACGAAAAACCACGTTTCACCACATTATATCACTTGCCTACACTCATGCTCGTAATTCAGCACTTACTGCGTAAAACGCCACCAATTTTAAACATTAACACTGGAAAAAGCACAAGTTTTGGGAAATAATACAATGCAACGACGTGAACTTTTTCGCGTTCCCGCCAAAATACCATTACAGCTTTTTATATAAAACGATTAAAACGCCTCATAGTCAGTGTGGTCGACATAGGCGATAAATCGCCTTTCGGCTACTCAGGACTAGTAATCGGCGACGTAAAAATCTGATCGGCGACAGGTCGCCTTTCAGGCTACTTCAGGGACAAGTCATTTAAATTAGCCAAATCGTTTACGATTAATAATAATAATATAATATAATATAGTTCTTATGGATTATAAATAAACACCTTCCATAAAAATTATAGCCTGCTTAAGGTTAACTGGCGAAAAAAGGCAACGAAATAAAGAAAGTCAACCAAAATTTACACATTTTCCACCACCACACAAGTAAATGACGTTGATGTCTTGTTATACGAAACATAATTGAACTATGCCCCATTCCAGAATCTTAGATAATATTTTATATTAACAAATAAATGTCTCGAAAAGTCACAAGTGACATGCCAGTTGCATAAAACATATTTTCCTAGTGAATTTTTTTTTTATTTAGGTATTTTGATTCTTAACAAGTCCTTTAAAGACTTCTCACGGCCGCTTTTTGACCAGCACCTGCCTCCATTTGCCAATTCATCCATTCATCCTTTTCCCTTATCTTTTTCCTTCTTTCTTCCTTTATACTGAGAGAAGGCGTAAAACTAATAAACCCGTGAAAAGACGGGGCGAGTTAGCTATTAAAAAAAGTCTGTTAAAAACTACTATTTTACTTCATTTTCATTTTTTTATACGTGTTAGGCTACATTTTTAGGCAACGGGACCTGAAATTGGGCTACTTTAGGCTACTTAAGCTGAGAAAAACGGCGATATGAGTCCCTTCATCGTTGGCAACACTGCTCATAGTAGAGTCTTACCCCTGTATTCTAAAATATTTCACCATAAATCCTTCACTCGACTTCCACTTAACTTTGAGGGAAACTCAAAGTACATCGCAACGTACCTTGAGTTGACAGTCGTTTCGCTTCTCTCGTTTAAGAAAAATTGACGCAGAAATGTCAAGTTGATTATATATTGTCAATTAAAAATACCAAACACACAAAAATGAGGTTAAATCGAGATTGAGTTGAGTGGAGTAAACTCGTGGTAACAACTTAGAATATGGGGTTTAGGCTGACATTCAGAGACAATGCATCGAGTTTACTCCGTTCGAACTCACGTGAGTTCAAACTCCGGACACGGCGAGTATACTCCGCGTTTTTAAATTCACAGTCGAGTTCCAATGTTAACTCCGCCCTCACTCCGCCGAGTAAACTCCGGCCATAGACAAGTGTAGTTTGACATTAGTGACTTACACGTTGTCTTTTTTATTTGGCAGTATTATGCTAAAAAGGGAGAAAAAAATAGCAAATATTGTATGAATAACTGAAACAGGAGATCAAATTTACTGGTGATCACAGATTAGAGAAAAAAACTGGTGATAATTATAAAAATCAAGGAGACTTTAAAAAGCGCGCCATTTCTCTTTATTTGTTTTTTCAATTATTATGATTATTATGAATGTTGTTTATTTACCTAAATAATAAAAAAACGCGTGAAATTAAAACTTACAATGGAAATGGAAATAGCAGTGGAAAATAAATCGTCTCTATAGTGTTCACAAAATCTGAGGGAGCTAATAGCTCCATGCATATAAATTCTAGAAACTAAATAAAAATAAATGCTTCATTTTAATAATAGAAAAGAACTATGGAGCCAACTTGCAAAGCATTGATGATTTCTTCATATGTGCATGGTAATTCCTAAAAGGTACCATATGAATTGATTTTCATTTAATAAACCTAGACCTACCATTAATTTAAGATTAATTCTATATTATAGGTTAGGTACCTACTCACAAACAACTTAAAAAGGCATGGAATAATGTGAATGTGAAGACACAAGCCAGGGAAGCAAAATCTATAATACAACAAAGAAAAGAAAACACACAGGATCTGCCAGTAAATTACTATTAGATTTTTTTATTGGTATTTTCATTATAAATAAATCTATGAAGTAACTAATTTTATTTCGTAATTTATTCGTTTTATTCAATACTAAATACATTTCTTCACAAAAACCACATTAAAAATTGATTTTAAGCAGCATTGTTTTTAAAAACATGCGTGATAATAAAGATGGCGGTGCCTGAGCACGGCTCGAGTCACCGATTTCGTGGCTCAGCCCGTCTCATGCTCCGATGAGCATATACTCGTACTCCATTATGCTAAACTCGACTGTGAATGCCAATTCGATTGAAGTACGAGTCTAGACTCCAATTTTGACATAACGGAGTTTGAGTTCGAACTCGTACTCGTCTGTGAATGTCAGCCATAGACTCATAGTCTGTGGTTAAAAGTTGAACTAGAACGACGAAGCGCGTAATTTTTTGATTAATTTTAAATAAAAATAAAATCACACAAGGCCACTACCTTTAGGAAAATAATATTACTTGAATTATATAGTGTATTTTTCGGTCGTCACGTTGTTAGGACTAAGGCTGCAATCAAAGGTATGGTGATTTTAATTTTAAAGAAATAAGAAAGTAGTCTCGTAGGAAGGTGTTTGTTTTTGCTTGTAGTAGGTACCTTTATCAGACTAATGAGACTAATGTAGCTAGAAATTCTACCATGTATAGGAACAGACACAGACTTAGGTACCTACCCTACGTCGTCGCCTACAAAATCAATCATCAAATTGCATATTGATCGAAATATCGAAATGATATGAAAAGATCCGGCGGGAGTTTCAAAAGCACATCATTTCACTGGAATTTTGTTATTTGCATTGAATCTCGTGCTGATAGGTACCTATTGCAACAAAATTCCTTTCCTCATAATCACTTTTCATCATTTTGATCAGTGCAATTTGAATTTGGTAGTTAACCGACTTAGGGTACCTAGGTCTGTGCCTGTTAACAGCTATAAACTCCCTTCTTACTAATAACACTGCATAAAAGTGGAATAACTAAGTAGGTACCTACTGTTTACAACTTTACAGCAGTAGGTAATAATGTTCGGTGGTGTTTTATTGTGCTTCCTATTTTTCTAATTAAAAATTATCATATGTACCTAGAGAAACAACCTGCCAAGTACAAGCCAGACTTGCGCATGAATGGTTCCGTACCATTACATAAATAAAAAAATAATTGGGCAAAAAATAAGTTTTGTTGTATGCCCCCTTAAATACCTGTTTTGTTTACTAAAGTATTTGTTGTTCTAGTGGCAACAGAAATACATCATCTGTGAACATTTCAACTGTCTAACTATCATGGTCATGAGATAAGCCAGGTGACAGACAGACTGACAGCGGAGCCTTAGTAATAGGGTTTGCTTTATTACCCTTGGGTATGGAACCTTAAAACACAAAATAACTAGGTACACATTCATCCACTTTATGTCAGTTGTTTACAGTTGATTTCTGTTGCCGCTATAACAACAAATACCAAATACGGAACCCTAAAACAATAAAATAAATATTCAAGAGGCTTCCAAAACCAAAAAATAAAAACCAGGATTTTTTGCTGGTTTTTATAGATAATGATGGTATGGAACCCTTCGTGCGCGAGTCCGACTCGCACTTGGCCGGTTATTTTAAGCCATCTTCCTTGTTTCTTGCCGCTCTCTCAACTGGTCCTAATTTCATATGAAACAAACTAATTTATAAGTTTCTTTTTAATAGAATGGAACACGTAACTAAAGAGCGTGGGCGAGCACGAACACGACGTGGGACCGTGCAAAAGCATGGGAGGACCGTGCAAACACGTGCGGGGACCATGCGAACACGTGCGAGGACCGTGCAAACGCACAGCAAAGGTGTTGTTGCAAGGTGATTATGGCTCCATAACTGCGGAGAGCCGATGGATGCAGGAGGCGAGCAGCCGCACAAAGTGGCGCTCTGTATGGATTGCGTTGAGATGATGATTATTTATTTATGTTCCTATAGGAAGCAATCTCCACTGACTACGCCGCGTCGCTTGACGTCGGAAACACCTTCGGCCCCAAAGATGGAGTAAGAACTACCTTCTATTCTTTTCTAACAATTATTATTATTATTATTTGATAATAGACGAGCAGCATTCCTGCTGATATGTCTATATCCACAGTGTTGGAAGGTCATAATGGTCATTTATGCAGTAATTGTGTTTGATTAGTTTGTAGCCAGTTGTCAAGTTTATTTTTGAAGGCATTCACAGAGGTTGCGGCTATGACCTCTTGCGGTAGTCTGTTCCAGTTGTGCACCACTCTATTACTTAGGAAGTGGTGTGCAGTGTTGGTCTAATTATTGACGTAGTTGGAGGTCTAAATCTGTACTTACATACAATTTTTCCTGTATGGCTGTCTGTCTGTCTGTCTGTCCCTCTGAACACGCACAACGCTGAAACTACTTGACGGATTTCGATGAAACTTTGTGTGGTTACAGTTAATTTTTTGGAGTAACGTTTGGGATACTTTGTGTCTTCAAAATCGGCTAAGTGCAATAAGGAAATAATTTTTAATTGTAGATAGATAAATAGATAAACACTTTATTGCACACACCAAATAGTAATAGAATTTAGAAGGAATACAAAAACATTACAGAAACGTGTTACAATGGGCGACCTTATTGCTAAAAGCGATCTCTTCCAGGCAACTTTTGTATGGAGTTGATTTGTGACAAAATGGCAAAACAATTGGTGCTTTGATAATGTCCAAGTTATTTAAAGTAATCCCCGCGATGGTTTCATGGGTAAAGTACAGTAGGTATCATATTATCTGTGGCTAAAGATAATACGGCCAGCCGAAGAGAATAGGGGGGAAAATGAATAGATCGACGGCAAGAGGTAGAAGTAATATCTTTTATCTCCTTTTTATGCCCCAGCGTCTGTTCGTACAAAAGTAAGAACAGTTGCTGGGGCATGAGGTAAAAACCCTTCACTTCAACAAGGTTAGGGCACAAAACTGAATAATCCGTGCGAAGCCAGGGTGAGTCAGCTAAAAGTAAGATTATTTCATAGCTGTGTGATGTTTTTTTTTGTTATTACCTACCTACATTTAAGTGCTTATTTTATTTTATTTTTACTTTTCCGATACATAGTTAACAACCTGTACTTTAAACTAATAATTACCAGTTTTGGGAGGAGGGCGTTGGTATGCCCTGGCACACGTTTTATACTAGTTTGGGTGCCAACAACCCTTCAAGGATTTATAACAATTATTTTAGTTTTACTAAAGATATAAAACATTTCATTTCATAGTGAGTGTGTTTATAGTATTGAATGTCTGTGGTTTATTTATAGATACAGTGACTCTGACGCGGGGCCGTCTGGATTGCTCCAGCCAATCAAGGTCCCTAGTCCATTGAGGTTAGATCAACATTTTTCAATCGATCATCATCAACAGCCTGAAGATTTTCACTGCTAAACATAGGTGCCCACAGATCGCCACTTTGAGTGGCTGTTTGCCTCCTGCATCCATCGGCTCACCAATCGTCGGTCCACCTTGTGGGCCGGCCTAAGCTGCGTCTTCCGGTTCTTGGCCTCTCGACAACCTTTCTTCCACATCGGTTGCCAATTCTACGAACGGTTTACTTTGCTTTTCTGATTCAACATACATCGTGGGTCAGATCATGAGCACATGGCAAATTGTTAAGTATATCCCCATCCCTTCCCAGGGAATATCCAGGGCAGCATTTTCCTCGGTACCTACTTGAAAACCTGCGATGAAGCCGCCTGCCTGCCAACCGTGGGGATTCTTGCAAACCCTCATGATAATCGTCAAAAGTGGCTTTTTATGGAGGAAGTCTATGTTCAGCTGTGGACATCTTCCCGCTATTGATGTGTGTTCACTTTTTATCGATATTGTTTAATTTCCCATATCTTTCTATTGGCTTGGTGACAAACAAAATACTATTTTTTATAGCCTCATCCAGGTGGGCGCGGTGAAAAGCTTAGGTAAGTTCTTAATTTCATTAGCGTTCTTTTTAGGGCTTCGGTACCCGGTTAAGGCTCCGCTGTCCGTCTGTCACTAAGCTTTATCTCATAAACCTTGATAGACAGTTGAAATTTTCACAGAATAAATGATATAATATGATAATGATAATACTAAAAAAGACAATAAAGTAAATATTTAAGGGGGCTCCCGTACAACAAATGTTATTTTTTGCTCGATTTTTAAATTAAATAGGCTTGCGTTTGACCATATCTCTTCTACCTTAGCGTAGTAACATATTCAGTAACCAGGTAGTTCAGTGTTCAGTAAATCTGTGCCTTAGGGTTCAAGATAAAACAGCCTTGAAATTTATATGTTTTAGCCACCTCACCGAAACAGGAGCCGGTGCAACTGTCTCCGGAACCAATGGTGCCACAGCCAGATATCTCCCATGGTAAGTATGAACAACATTAATCTGCACTAATGTTTGATGGCTCCTAAGTTTGCACTTATCCCTCTGTGCATACGTAAAAGTGCTCGCAATACAAAGAACGTGTAGATGTAAAGTTACCAGCTGATAAGCTACTATGAATGCATAATTTGTGACGTCACACCTCAAAGAGATCGTATTGTAGAACTACCATGAGATACCATGAAGATTAATAGTTTTTTTTATTTACCATATTTCAGATCCTATATTGCAAGAGATCATTGCGGAGTGTCCGGACTATCAGTATGTCGCCGACGATGATGAAGATTGGGAAGATACGCGTGAAGCGATTGATTTCGTGAGCGAAGCGAATGAACACGTTAGTGGGGCGACCGATTTCGTTAGCGAAGCGAGCGAAGAGCAAGATTTTACTTTCGAATCCCCAGCTCAACTTCCAGACAGTATATCACGTCACTTACAACTGTACATGGAACGTGAAGACGACAACAATGACAATATATTCGGACGTTTAGTGAACCGATATGACTTTGACTGGAGTTGCGAACCCGGTACGTTTCAGGGGTGGAGAGAAAACTTTGTAGGTCCATCCGGACCTACGTTTACGGTCGACCCGGCACACAGACCCTTGGATATTTTCATGAAATACTTTGACAACGGCATCCTTGACCTCATCGTCAGCGAAGCAAACCAGAGTCGCCGTAAATTGATGACTCGTCAATCTTCAACGCGGCCCGGAGTCCCGCAGGCAACGGATCGCTCAGAGATAGGTATTTTCCTTTCTATTCTCATGCTACAGGGACTCTGTCCACTCTCCGTCGAAGCTGATTATTTCAGGGAAAATGGATACCTAACTCTGACACGATTCAACACCTTAATGTCGTTTGATCGCTTTGTGCAGTTGAAAACAATGATGCAATTTACTGACAGCACTTCCGATACCACGGCTATTTGTAACGAAAAGCTTCGGAAACTGGGCCCTTTCCTGTACTTACTCTCGAGTAGGTTCCAAAAGCTCTACCTTCCGTCTCGAGACATTGCAGTCAGCGAAACGCTGTTGCAACGGAATGGGCGGATAAACTTCGAGCGAAAATTAGCGATGAAGGCCGCCGAAGTCGGTATAAAGTCTTACGAACTTTGCGAGACCAGTACCGGGTACTGCTGGAACTTTGCAATTCACACCGGAAAAGCCACACAGAAGCAAACAGTCAGACGGATGGATGAACAAAGAGATACGGCTAAGGTTAAGAATGTAGTGCCGCCGACCAATGCAACGGCCCAAATCGTTTTAGATCTGGTACAGCCGTTGTTGAACAAGGGTCACACCCTTGTCATGGACAGTTTTCTTAGTTCCCCCCTTTTGGCGAGGCATTTAAAAGCCAATAAGACCGATTGCTTGGGGACTGTTCGGATAAGCCGAGCGTTCGTCCCCGATTGGTTGCAGATAATGAATAAACCGTCGCTGCAGCTGGGAGAATTTGTAGTGAGTTACTGCCGCGATCAAACGTTTATTATTTGGCGGGACAACGAGACAGTCGCTTTTATATCCACGATTCACAGAAGCGAACTGGGAGGGACAGACAAGCACGGAAGATACAAGTTTAAGCCCCAAGTGGCATTGGACTACGACCGGTCGATGGCAGGGGTGTATCAAAAAGATCAGCTTCTGTCTGCCTTTCCCATCGAAAGGCAGCGCAGTAAGGTGTGGTACAAAAAGGTGTTTCGGCGCCTTCTGAACGTGTCCATTCTTAACGCTTACATCGTCTACCGAACGCAACACCCGAAGGCAACGCAACGGCAGTTTAGAACGGAGTTGGCTAACGAGATGATTGCGGCCTTCAAGGCGCCGACTTTACCTGGCCCTTATACCGCCCCTGGTGATATTATCCGCGACGCCGTCATCCTGAGAGTTACAGACAACGTAAGACGACCTTTCGTCCCCTCAAACAACCACTATATAGATCGCGGGCCTTCCAAGGACAAAATATGCGTGTTCTGCAAACAATTGCGTACGGCTTATTATTGCGATCAATGCCAGTTACCGCTGTGCTTTCAGCATTGTTTTAGAGAATATCACCAGGAACTTGTTTGAGTGATAAAATCGGATCAGCTGCAACGATGCCGTGCCGTTGAACTGGCAGACAGACAAACAAATGGACAGACAGACAAACGGTTCTTCTCCCCCATTTCTCCCCGATTGGCGACGATGTCATACTTGTCGCAGTGATTGTTGCACACAGCTCGCGCCGTCGCTGTGTGGTTTTGGCGAGCGAAGCGATAGATTTTGCGAGCGAAGCGAGATTTTGAGATTTAAGCAAGATTCCGTGAGCGAAGAAACACAATTTTAACTGATTCCGTCAAAATTATTTCGCAGTTTTGGGTTCATCGTTTGTTATAAAACTGTTGACTTCAAAGGTATTTGTTTATTTATACTTACGTTATTTTAATGTTTTATAGAAGCAATTGACAGCCTCCTTGGTGGTTGAGCAGGTCGGCTCATAACCCTGAGGCGGCTGGTTCACGGAAAAAAAAGTGCAAATACTTGTTCCGCGTCGGGGTGTTGTGGGACCTTGGTCCTCATAGTTCCTGGCTCCCTGGATACAGGGAATCCTAGTTAGGGTCCAGGATCTATGTGTGTGATCGTTGTGCGTTATTATATATAATTTGACACTTTATATTCGTATTTAAAATAGTTCCGTAGATATTATGACGACCGTTTCACTTACCTCATATCCGGGGTAAGTGAAACGATCGCTCCGGATGTGAGGTAAATGAAACAAAACCATTGGTTGTTTTTTTATGATTTCATCGCTAAACGCTCTGCTATAAAGTTAAAAACTAGTGTTATAGATAACTGATTATAGAAAGGATTCTTCGCACCAGTCGCTGTTATAAATCGGAGTCCTATTAGAGGTCTAGTAAAATCAAAACGACCTTATACACTCTAATTTGTAAAATAAGTTGTATTGCAATAATGAGTTAGGAGTTCATCAGAAGATACTAGTGAAGTAGAGACCAAAAGCAGAACCCCAATGGGTTCTGCTTTTGGTCTCTACTTCACTTTGGTAATAATAATAACTCCAAAAAATGGAATAACTTACTTAATCAAATGCTACATTACAGAATTTAATTAAAATAATGAAGTAACCTTTTTAATTAGTACATACAAACTATAAAAACGTTTAAATGTATCAAAATCATCCGCGCCAACTGCGTTCGGCGCCGCGGCCATCTTCATAATTTTCAATAAAAATATTGTCATTTACACTCTACTCTTTAATAATCATCTATAAATGATGTACTAACATGGGCTCAATTTATGCTAATGAATTAAATTACATCCTGTATACTAACGGTAGATATAAAATGTTAATATTTAGTTGCATCCACAGACATTAAATACTATACAGTAAGATAGTATTAATTAATCTGTGGTCGCACTACATCATCATGCTGATCACAAATGATCATTGTTTTTAAGTTTGTTTTTTTTTATTTTTATAATATTTTTAAGGTAGCGGCAAACTCAATGGCGGCAGTGAAGTACGCTGCACCACACTGCGCACACTCTTCCCGAGCACATGTAATTTTTGCTACTACGCAGCGTTTCGTGCTGACTTCACGGCCGCCATTATGTTTGGGGCAGACTTATTTTGAGTTCCTACAGCATTAGGTACCTATATTAATCTAATCTGTGATAATGGTGACCACCGATGTCTGTGATCAACAAAAAATATACCTCATAGATAGATAATAAGATAAAAGTTGATACCTACTAGTAAGTAAGTAGTAGTTAGTTAATATGGGATTAGGTAGGTACCCATTCAAGTTTTTGTATTATTTTATTCATCATCGGCGTCATAAAATAAATGTCCCTAAGCACTTAATACTTTTTACGTTTGGTTTTATTTTCGATTTTCAAATTTAATATTGGTGGGTTAGGTAGGCACTTCATTAATAATAATTATATTCGGTGATATAGAGGTAGCCTGGGACTGGGAGTAAAGATTGTATAGCCCGACGTCGATTACAGCTCGAGAACAATTACTCCGGTATATTCCCACTCCCAGTGGATCGCTCCCAGGTACCTCACCTAGTAATCAGAGATTAAATTCCCGGCAGCCCGGTTTCCACCGGGTGGCAACTGGGCTGGGCTGGGAGATTAATTCCCGATTGGCAACTGGGAATATACCATTTTCGCATGAGGGGAAGTTGTAGGGTCAACTGATTTTATACTTAGTATAAATCCAGTTGACCCGACTAGTGTTCTTTTAGTGATAAGGTGATAATCCATTGTGCTATACTTGAGTACCTACCTACTGTAATGTTTAGTTTTATTTTATTTGGTAGGTACCTACCACAGAGCTATGAAACAAATGATGCTTCGCCTAGGAAGCGTTTTTTTTTTTGCTCTGTGGTACCTACCTACTTTAGGACTGCCCTAAAGGGCTTTTCTACTCAACATGACTGCGCGAATGCGTAAAATGCCACCAATTTTGAACAACAATACCGGAAAAAGCAGAAGTTTGACAACGATAATACAAATTACAATACTATTAGCAATAGACATGCAATAGGCATGGTGATTACTATTAAAAATGGACAAAATGAATGCAATAGTTGAAAAAATAAGTAAAATCGGTAAATAAATCACGGAGTAATAAGCTTTTAAAGTTTCTACAGAAGATGTGTCTTGTCCCTTTCTCGCGAAACAGAGCGCCCCTAAGTTACTATGAAAAATCCACTCGTGACGTCACATGCCAAAGAGATTGTATGAAAAGCTGCCACAGCTTAGTAATGAGGTACTATGAACGACCTTCCTCTGATGTCACTGGCCGTTTGAGCTATCCCTTTCTATTCCGGTTTTTAAAATGCTTGTAACTTGGTAATTTTTTGAGATATTTAATTTTTGTTTTCTCAAATGTGCCTATATCTTTTGAGGAATATAATTAATTTAACCAAAAAAAAAAGTTAGTCATCATGCCTATTGAGTAAACTTTTCCGCGTTCCCGCCAAAAAAAACTCATTTTTAAAAAAGACAGCTTTTTTACACTGAAAACATCAAATAACAAATTGGGTGAATTTTGGCGAGAACGCGGAAAAGTTCAACTCGTTGCATTGCATTATTAAAAAAATAGTACAGTATATTATTTTACAAATGATATAATGTGGTGAAACTCCATAGGTGCTTCTAGTAAAGTTGCCACCACTTTGCTGGAGCATGACTAGACTGGACTATGACTACCTGACTTCTTAGACTAGACTATGGCTATAGAAATATTTTATGAATCGATGAATTTTTTTTTATTTTGTCTCCACACATAGTGTATTTAGCCAGTGTCAAGTATTGTAATTTTTCATCATGTTAATAGAATATTTCACGTAAAGTCAAGTCATAGTCTAAGTCAGGTCGTAGTCCAGTCTAAGTCATGCTCCAGTAAAGTGGTGGCAACTTTACTCGAAGCTCCTACGGAATTTTGGAAGCAACACGAAAAACCACGTTCACCACATTGCCACCACTTGCCTACACTCATACTCGTAATTCAGCACTTAATGCGTAAACCGCCACCAATTTTAAACATTAACAATGGAAAAAGCACAAGTTTTGAGAAATAATACAATGCAACGACGTGAACTTTTCCGCGTTCCCGCCAAAACTCGATGAAAATTATAACACTTGACACTGGCTAAATACACGACGTGTGGAGACAAAATATAACAAAAAAAAAAGTTATGTATGTCAAAATAAATTGTCAATGATGAAGAGAATTTGATTTTTTGAAGAGGTTAAATCATCTGATGTCAGTAAGCAGTATTATTTAGACTTAGGCCTTCGTTCTCTATATCCGAGTAATGTTCCGAGTTGACTAGCCACCACGTAATGTCACTTGTAAGTGCAGTAACGAATTTCAGAATGTCCGAGTAGCGCTAGCCGACCCGTAAACCAGGCTGCTACTTACAGGACACATCAGCTGCCGATTAGTACGGTTAACCGACGGCTATAGCAAAACTTGTTGCAAGCTCGCATGTGTTTGTAATTTATTATTATAGTTTGCATGCCACAAGTACTGAGATCTACGGAACTGTAAACTACCAACCCTGTTGATTTCGCTACTGCTATAAAAACATCGACTATTCCTGTTTCTATTTCGAGATCAGATACTTATGAATATAGAAATCATTGTATTTAAATACTAAAACAGTCCGCTCATAACCGTGGGAAGACGATGGATACTGGAGGCTAGCAGCCGCTGAAAGTGGTGCTCTTTGGAGGAGGCCTATGTTCAGCAGTGGACTTCTTCAGGCTGATGATTATGATGATGATGACTACTAAAAAAGTTTTTGTTCAATTATAATATGTTAAATACTTACTTATATAATATTATGGTATTTTTGTTTTGTGTTGTTTTAATTTTTATTATTGCGTCAAGATAAAACCATATTTCAGGTACCTATAAGTATTACTTATTATATTTCCCGTTGAACTAAACAATGTAATCTAAATTCGTATTACATTCCTCATTACATTAATTTATTTAGTTGATACCTTTTTTTGTAAAGGTAACTCCTTACTTACTGTTTTTAAGTAGGTAAAATACTCTTTGAAGGGCACCTACCGCACCGCAGCATATAGCTGGCACGTAGAAATGTCAAAAAAATAAAAAACGAACCTAAAATGACGTCTCTGACAGCAGTTGGAGTGACTATTGAATGAACATAATGAACAATTGACGTTGCTACAGATCATCCTAAATTTTTACTCACTGAGTAGCTGATCGAAACTCTGTTTTCGTTCGTGAAACTGAAAAGAACTACTCGCCGCCTTTACGTCCCGATCAGTATTACTCACTGGCTGAGGTAATCGTAACTTTAATCGCATATAGAGGACGAAGCCCTTAGTCAACATTTTTTTTAACTGGGGAGTAATTCCTCAGTATTGGAAAAACCAAGTCATCATTCCAATTGTTAAGGCTGGGAAGAATCCCTCCGACCCAAGTAGCTATAGGCCTATAGCTTTGTCATCGGTTTTAGCTAAAGTCGCAGAGCATATGATTAAGCACAGGCTGGAATGGTTTGTAGAAAGTAAACATTTATTGGCAAAAACCCAGTTTGGGTTCAGAAAAGGACTGAGCACCATGGATAGCCTTAGCATATTGGTAACTGATATTCGCATCTCTCTTTTGCAAAAAGAGTATTTAGTAGGCGTATTTTTAGACATTGCTTCGGCATATGACAATGTCTTACTTCCTGCTCTCAGGGATAAACTCTCCATGCTGGGTATTCCTGAGAAATTGGTTCGTTTTATATTTAACATGCTAACGGAAAGAACCATATCAATTAAAAGCCAGCATTCCACTCTTGCCCCAAGAGTTGTTTGGAAGGGCTTGCCTCAAGGTTCTGTCCTCAGTCCTATTCTCTACAGCTTATACACACGTGATCTGGAACTATCAGTACAATCCTTCTGTCAAATCTTACAGTATGCTGACGATATAGCACTTTACATTTCTGACAAAAATTTGACGTCGGCTACTAATCGTTTATCTTCTGCTCTTGGCTTCTTATCTGACTGGCTAGTTCTACATGGTCTCTCCTTATCAACTGCCAAAAGTAGCGCAGTGGTGTTTTCTAGAAAAAGGCTTGTTCCTCCGGTTTCTATCTCAGTGGGTAATGAAATAATTCCGCAAGACAACAAAGTCAAATTTCTGGGGGTGTGGCTTGATAATAAGCTCACAGGTCTAGACCACTATGATTTTGTGTCCAAAAAAATGTGAAAAGAATATAAATATTCTTCGTTCTTTGTCTGGAGTTTGGTGGGGTGCCCACCCATACACCCAAAAATTACTTTATAATGCCATAGTTCGTTCTCACATGGACTATGGATCTTTTCTTCTAGATCCTTGTAATAAATCTGGTCTTAAGAAAATTGATAAGATCCAGTCAAAATGCCTGCGCATCATTATTGGCGCTATGAAATCTTCTCCCATCAACGCCATGCAAGTGGAATGTGTGGATCCCCCTCTCCATCTTCGCAGACAGTTTCTTTCTAACAGATTTCTCTTCAAACTAGAGCAAAATTCAAGTCATCCTCTCCTTCATAAATTAGCCCAATTATCTTCTCTCTATGACTCTCTCAATATCCAGCAACCCCATAAAATTTGTTGTTTGGTTCATAGTTATCGACAGTTTATTCGTCTTCCTAGCCCACTTTTTCAAAGTCAATTGATGCCATTATATCGTACTCCCTTCGATGCGTTAATTTTCAAGCCCAACATTATCTTGGATTTTGGGATCGGTAAGGGCTCAATGGAAGCCAATAGGTCCTTCTCCAACATAAGACATAGTGATTTCAAGGATTGGTTTACTTTATACACTGATGCTTCTAAAACTGCTGATAGCCCAGTTGGTGTTGCAGTGTGGATTCCATCTACTAGAATTATTTTGGCTTACAAGTGTCCTCCTGTTTATTCAGTTTTTACAGGGGAATCTGTTGCCATTCTAGAAGCCATTCAGTTTGTAAAATCACACAATATTAATAATTCTTTCATTTTTTCTGACTCTAAAAGTTGCCTTCAATCCATTCTCTCCAATCAGTTCCGCACAAAAACCAGGTTTCCTGTAATCCTTAAAATTAGAGAGCTACTATTTGAATGTAACAGATTAAATATTAATGTTGCATTAGCTTGGATCCTTGGTCATTCAGGCATCCTTGGTAATGAGACAGCTGATTCTTGTGCCAGGTCAGCAGTTCATTCAGGGTCTCTTGAACATTCTCAAATATATTTCCATGATTTATGTACCACCTTTGAACCGGCCTTATTTAGGGCATGGTCTAATGCATGGCAAGTTTCTAGGTCTATTAAAGGTAAATTTTACGGTGACGTTCAGCCTGAAATTCCACATAAACCCTGGTTCTCTAAATTTAAAAAGGCAGACAAATTGACTACTTCAGTTGTTTGTCGTTTGCGTTTGAACCACTCTTGTACTCCGGTTTTCCTTCATAAACTTAGGATTAGGGATAATTCTCTCTGTGAATGCGGTTTGGATCAAGGAAGTGTGGACCATATATTTTTCAGTTGTCCTAATTTACAGTTTTCATTGCATGAAGTTATTCCACGTGATATCCCCCGTCCTACTTCCCTCAAGTGTTTACTATGTCTAGTATTTTCTCCGTTTATAGCTATTTTATGTAAATTTATTCAAGTAAATAAAATTAAGTTGTAAATAATTAAATTAGAATTTGCGTACATATGTTACCTATATTGTTCCTTAGTAATAGATTTAGATCGGTTTCACTGTAACCATAATTATTTTTAATTATTGTAAATTTAATATGATATTCTTTTGTTTTGTTTCAGTATTTTAGATTCATCACCACTCGTAGCTCATAGCTGTCTTCATACTCATTACCTACATGTGCCAAAATTTCTCACTGAACAATCTTCGTTTGATGTTCTATCTTAGTCCACGTGACACTGGCAAAATTGTGGTCACCTCTCCACAAAGGCCATTAACCAAGAGTTGAAGTTGAAGAGGTTCATTATTTAAATTATTTGGATTGGATTATTTTCTTGGTTTGATTTCTTCATTTAGCTGATTTTCCTAGTAATAGTAGTGTTTAACGGTTTACACGCATATATACTTGCAATAATAATTGTGTAGCGTATATTTAGTAATTCGTGACTTTACTGAAATGCCTGTGGACCAGATTCAATATTCAGAAAGGTACACCGATGACGTCTATGAATACAGGTAAAAACCAATTTTTACATGAATTTGCCTAATAAATTGGCTCATATTTATCAGTTCCAGACATAATCTACAACGATCAGGCTAGGCTCTTACGATACTAGTTTTCTATGGCCCATTTCAATCCAATATGGGAACTTAGTCATGTCATAATTTCTTATATTCATTATTCAATATTACGTGATATTACTAAGTAAATACCCTAAAACAAGACGATAAGCTTCCCTCAAGTTACTAAGAATTAGAATAGTGGTTAATATCTAATCTAAAAAATATGTAGCACTCGATAAGAAAGATAACATCTGGTAATTACATGACCTTAGGTAATTTATACACCTTACAATATGATTAACAACAGTTATAAAACCTCTAAATTTCATAATATTAATATTATTTGACAAAACATTGAAAAATAAATCACTACACTACTGCTTTCTAGTTTAATATAAGATTTTAAACTTCCATGGTCACTAACATTACTCACATAAACTCCCGTTAATAAACAATATGTGAGTAATGCTTTCTAGTTTGTTGCTAATTGAGTATGACACGAGTTAAAATAATGCACTATTTAAGCAGAGTTAATAACAAATAAGGCTTTTAAAACTACTAAATGTCAAATGTAACGGTTACAGGTTACAATGTAATCTCTTATTTATGAAAACAAAATATTAATGAAAATAAATTAAAGCAATATACCTCTCAACCTTTTCAGACATGTCATCCTTCCCGCGGACATTGCACGTCTTGTGCCAAAGTCTCACCTCATGACTGAGACGGAATGGAGGAACCTTGGAGTCCAGCAGAGTCCAGGCTGGCTGCACTACATGGTGCACAATCCAGAACCTCATGTTTTACTCTTCCGGAGACCACGGTCTGATATACAGACTGTAAACGGACTTGATAGCAATACCAATGCCACTGTTAAAGTATGATGATGTGATCATCAGAGTAGGTAGGGAAGATGGGTTTAGAAAGAGATCTTAACATGTTACAAATTACAAAATTATAACCTGCTTTAATTACGAAATAATAGAAGGTTTTCTGAACAGCAATTAATAAAATTTGTTCATACAAATCTGGTAGATAATGTTGGAGACACATGGAGAAGCGGAAGCAAGTTGAAAAACTTACCATTCACTCATGCTTGGATTGTTTCTGTTTTATGTTGCACTGAGATTGATTTCTCGATTTGTCTATTGGATTTTAATAGTCTGCGATTTTAGAAAAAAGATAATGTCTTGTCAGCACCATCTCCATGATTTTAGAACTGTCCAGCGAGCTGCCGGAAAACTCCGTATTGAAAAATTTTACTTATTTTAATATTCACTTCTAATAATATTAATGATATTATGATTATATCTATGTGTAAGATGGAACAATAGAACAGAAATAGTTTTCTATGATTTTTTGCTAATAATAGGATAGGAATATAAACCCCACCTATAAACATTTATTTTATGACTAAAATCATTATTTTCTAAAGTATGTAGTTTCAATAAAAATAAATACAAAGCCGTGCAACTGTGCATGCTGAAAACAAAAGTTAAATACAATACATAAAAAAGTATAAATATTCTTTCTAAATTCATATGCCATAAAACTATATCTGATAGATTTAATTTATTAGGAAAACGCTGATAATTATTATATAATTAATTATTAACTATTTAGTTTTTGTGTTTACATCACTGGTATTTTTAACACATAGCATTCCTTGTTCCTAAATAACCAAGAATACTTTATAATTTTATATACTACATTATTATTGTCTATAAAATACCTACTAAGAAGTAGGTATTTATTGGTATTATGTATAACATGTTTTATTTCTATATAAAATAGGTAGAAAGATTTGTGACTGAATGTAAAATAATAGTGTTAGTACTGTTTTATAATAATTGTACCTTTAAAGCTTATTACGTACATTGTTATAGCTTGTGATATCAAGTGCCTATTACCTGCATTGTGTCGAACTTATGTCGCATTATCTAAGGCTCAACTAAACATAATGGTGTTGCTCTTGTTAAAACAGTTAGTGATTATTCGCCAATTTTGTGGAAAATGTTAATTGAAAAATGAGTTGAATCTTGTATGGGTATCAATCGACGTCAGATCAGTCCACAATGGACCAGGGTTAGATTAGATAAAAAATCCGGGTAATCATGATTATGACTCTTGACTAGCTTACTTGCTATGACTGTGTTAACTGATGTTTGTCAGCCTTACTTATAAACTCTGCTTAAATTAACTAATGTTAATTATGTTCTGTGTTGTACCACAGCTATAGTATGCAATTTTAACCAACGTTATTTAACTTTAAGAGGTGTTTATAAGTACGGCCCTATAAGAATAAAAAGCACTACAAGAGTACATTTTAGTATTGACTATGAAGTAATTATAAATGATAGCTTAGCTTATTAAGTTTCATTTAGTTTAATGTTTGATATGTTAACTGAATAAATGTTTATTTAGCATACATGGAACTGTTTAAAAAAAAACCCCTAGGGAATTTTTTCCCGGTCAGAGGTTGTATTTTATGTAGGTAATTAGGTATAGAAAAATATACCCAGGAGGCCTATGTTTGGCAGTGGACGTCTTCGGGCTGATGATGATGATGATGACTAACAAAGTTTTTGATCAATAAGGTAAAATACTCTTTGATAATCGTAACTTTAATCGCATATAGAGAAGTCCTAAGTATAAAGTATTATAAATATTATTATACTGGCGGTTATTCTCTATGGAAACACAGATTCCACACGATACGAAACCACGTCGCGTTATCGTGTCTTGTTCAAATCGTGTAACAGTGTCAGGGCCATTATTCCGTATCGATTCCTTACTTCGAAACCACGCGAATTATATGATAATATATTTTATTCAAAATAAAGATTACTTTAATGTAAAGTGAAGGTATATCTGACGCTGTGACACGATTTGAACAAGACACGATAACTACGTGGTTTCATATCGTGTGGAATCTGTGTTTCCATAGAGAATAACCGCCCTGGGCGGTATACCTTAAAAAATACCATTCGTTAATTCGTTATAAATACCAAAGTAAATGAATATATTGACATAAGTTTTCAAATCTTTTGATGTGTTTATGTTTCGAAACACGTTTCGGTAAAACATACGATTTTTGACAGTTCAAATCGCGCCAATTCCAAATTCATTTCGCGCGGTTTTGTTTTCGTTTCATAGAGAATACAGTTTTGCAGATTTCTTATGTAAGACAAAGAACTCGCGTGGTTTCGAAGTAAGGGATCGATACGGAATAATGGCCCAGGGCCATCGAAATAATACCCATAGAAGTGTAACACGAGGTCCGAAATGGCCAAACGCAAATGCAACCGCTGTGGGTGGGGCTTAATATTGCAACCGCGCGTAGCGCCATTCGCATCGCGCCCGCCGCGCTGTGATGTAGTCTTACTTATGGCTTTGCGAGAATTGCGAGTGAAGCAACACTCATTTTTTATTGTTGTTGCAAAGATGCCGTCGTGTGTCGTCAAGTGGTGCCGGAGTCACTCAGATGCAAGAAAGGAAGGAGAAATCTCATTTCACCGGTAAGTAAGGAAAACTGTTTTATCCACAGCGGCGATGGCCGAGGTTATGCAACAGGATTAAAATTATTATTTTTAGGTTTCGTGAAGAGTAGTGCTTGCACACTACTGCTTGGCGGCAGAATAACTGGCAAAGCGGTGGTACCTACCTAGACGAACTTTGCAGATAAGTCCTACCACCTAGTAAACCACCTAGTAGTGTATGGGAGCCCCCTTAAATATTTATTCTATTCTGCTTTTTAGTATATGTTATTTTAGCGGCAACATAAATTGATCATCTTTGAAATTTTCTAAATTCTAACTATCACGGTTCATGAGATACAAGCCTGGCGAGTGGTGACAGACGGACAGCGGAGCCTTACCTTAGTAATAGGGTTTGCTTTACCCTTGAATTCGGAACCCTAAATACAGATGTATAAACATTCGTATTTATTATACTATTGGAATTCTAGGTATGTGGTGTGTAGTAATTTTTCCATTTTATATTATACACGTTTTCCTTACTCGTAGTTTTAATGCATAACACCATCCCAAATCACCAGTCATAGTGGTCATAGTTAGGGAGCTAGGTGTCGAAATTTCTTTGCGATTTTTTTATATGGCAGACATCATCTTATTCAACCATAATTATTATTGCCATTGTTATTATTTAAAATTATGGTAGACTGTGATAATGAACACCCCAAATGCGACTTCGAAACTCTTATAGGTTCGTACCCTAGGCCTAGGTACAACTGATTTCTCATGTTTGTACGTGAGTTTAGCTGCCTGTAAACGAAACTTTATGCAATAAACTTATCGAATATTGTATTGAATACTAACTGACCCACCTTGTTATTTCCTAACCCTGTTCATGGGAAGAGGTAAGTTGTCGAAGTTTTTCAGTTTCTCAGAATGAGACTGCCAAAGTTGGCAATTTAACGTAAAAATAACGGTTGAAATTCAAGAGGGCTCTTAGTTGACCGAACCAAATCGATTTGTGCTGATCTGAACTATCCGCATCCGTATCGGTGTTTCTAAACATGAAGAAATCTTATAGCAAAATACCAGTTAGCTCCCTAACTATAAAGCCGATCGTAGCCGGGGCTGTGGTAGAGAGGGACGCAGCTACACATCTACATAGCTGTGTCCCTCTTATCGAGGTCAAACGAAGTCACCGATCAGCCAATCAGGGAACGACCACTCTGCTCGCGGTTTGGTTACAGTAAAGTCTTATGTGGTTGACTTTGTAGGTTGAAATGCACCTAATCTTAAAGGAATAAGGTCGTTTTTACATTGGTATGTAGACGTAAGTAGATATAAATAAAAATAAATATAGTATAACGCTCGTTTGGTTACAAAACTGGGCGATCTTGCTTAGAGTTCGGTTTCTATGGGTATTCCTATTTCGATGCCCAGGGCCAATGGTTATAGTCATGAACTTACGTGCTGCGTTGTTGTTGAGCTTTTCAATCCATGTGCAACGCCAGTGACGACTAATTTCAGCATGGCACTTATCGGGGATGTAACTCAGTGGTAGAGTGTCTGCTTCGCATGCTGAAAGTCCTGGGTTCAAATCCCAGCATCTCCACAGGACTTTTTGCTACATTAAAATTTTGTAAGAACCTGATACCATTTTTGTTCTTTACAATATTTTTTACTGTTAACAAAATTTAATATTTATTATTAGTAATTTTATAATAAATGAAATACCCCGAAATACTTATCTAAGTACGATATATATATATATATATATATATATAAGACAGGCTATTCATTAGAAGGTAGTAGGTATATAGGTACCGTGAAAGAAAAGACTGTACAAGTACTATGCAGAATGTTTATTTGGATTTAACTTCTAAAACATACTAAACATAGTAAAATAATATACAAATAAATGCTGAATAAATATAATTTTATATAAAGTTGCCAATGTTAAAATAATAATTATAATTAAATTTTGAAACAGATGTAACTACTACTATGCAATAAACAAAATAAAATAAAATTATTAACAATTATATTAGTGTAGATATTTATTATTTTGTTAAAGTAACATAAATTGTGCTTTTCTCTTAAATTCTAATATTAGCCAAATTATTAAATGAAAATTTTAAGTAAGTAACTTTCGAATTCCCACAATTCTAAAGTGTTGCCATGTGGCATCAATTTAAAACTACAGTAAAGTCGATAAAAGAAAAAAGTAATAACCAAGAAGTTAAGTCGGAAGTTCTTATATGTAAAGTTAATAACAGGTTTCACTTAACATTCGTATAAAAGTCGTCTCTCCATAAATCTTATCTAAAAAGGTAGGCAGCTTCTTACTATTAGACACAAATCGTCAAAATATTAGAACGAGACAAAAACTCGTCCCATCCTTCTAACAATACAAACGTGTCACGCCCTGGTAATAGTGAAAAAAGTTCGGATACATTCCATAGTCACTAATGATCAAATCTGATAAGACTATCTATCCATAAAATCTACAAATAGATCTGCCAAATTTCTTTGACCAAGTCAATGGTTGTTTAATGCTCAAGCTGATCATAGTAGGATCATAATTATTAGTATGCTTTCTTCGCAAATTGAATGCGAAGATAGAATTCAAGGGTACCTACTTACACAACTGTTTATATAAGTATCGTACTTTCATGTTTTTTTTACATCCTTCGCAAAAATTCTCGCTTTTTGGCAGTTTTATTGTAGACCCCAGATAAATAAGTCTTGCCAGGTTTGGCTCTAAGAAGAATCTCGGAAAGGAAACACTAATTTGCGTAGAAGCTTCGAATATTCATGATCTAACGATACATTTCGATAACATGATAATAAATTGTACATAAGTACGTAAATAACATGCTTTGATTATCCATTTTTTCATCTACATACCTACAAACTACGCGAAACGGTTTAACGATTCCTTTTTTAACTACGGCCACAGATTATGGCATACAATGATTTTTGGATATGTCTATCTAATAACAATACTTACACTTTCCACTAGAACGTAGGCCATTTCCGGTATTGCATCTTCAAATTGCATTATAAAACGTCAACACAGAGTTTGAAGCTATCGTGTTATTTAAAGCTTTCAGCTCTTCACTCTATGTGACCGTAATAAAAAGCTGTTACATTACATATTCTTTGTATTAAAATGTTGTCAACTACACTTGAACAATAAAATCGGTAGTTGTAGTAGAATATTAACATAATAAAGTTATGTCAAACCTGCCATAAAAAATGCGATCGCGTTCAACGATCAACGACTGCCACCGACTTATCATCGAATTTCCGTGATATTTTATACACGTGCCAGTTAATTTTATACACAGCAAAATGATATGGAAGTATACAAGAAGTGATATGATAGTATGAAGATTGTACTAAAAGATATGTACTTAAACGATTACAAAATTTTTATATCGAATTTGGTACGATTTTAATATACATAAATGCTCGTTAAAAATGTCTTTTTCGTTGGACCGTTTCGTTCTGGCAACACTGTCGGGACCTTAGAGGGGGAGAGACAAAAAAAGAGATTAACTGTAAGGTGTTGCTACTATACAAAATAAGATAGTAGAAAATAAAGAGTCGACTCAATCACGATACGTACTGCAACAATGGCATGCCCTTATTGTAAAATAAGCGTTGCATACGACTATCGCTCGTCTCAGGCAGCTAATATGAACTAAGTTCGCTCGTACTTGTTAGTTCTGATAGCTGGTCCTTGCAGGCCTCTGTTCTTAGAATCTTCCCCCGAACCCGAACGGTGCCAGTCCTTTGTTAGACTTATAGGATGGGAATGGAATGTTAAAGATTTTCATTAATTAAAATAAAGGCAAATCAGTGTGTACAGTAAGTGCAGGTGTTAGTGATGAGTCGAAAATTAGTGGGTTATTTACAGTTCTGATTTTATAAAGAAACCGTTCAAAAACGCTAGTGAACTTCGGCTAAAACAAATGATTCAATGATAAACCTTTTGTGATTTTAGTAACAATGAAATTCACAGGTTTTTAGACGAAATATTTTACGATCCAGCATCTTTAAAAATCAGAATCCAAGAGTACGTCTTCCAATAAAGGAAGGTCCCAAAGCAATACCATTGCAGCATCAAGTCTTTGGTTCAGATAACAGTGTTGCCAAATCGAAATAATGTGTTGCTATTCTCAGTGGTGGCAACACAGTAGCGAAAGCACCATGGACCAGGGTCTATTCGTTGTTCGCCGGTTTGCCGTTGGTGTATTGAGGTGGTGATGTCTGGTTTGGCTGGTCTTCTGTCATCACCGATACCAACTCCTCGACTGCGCGGCCTAGGTCGTCTGAAAAAGAAGAATAAATTTTCCCTAAATATATTTGCCACTAAATTATATTTTTGTAAAATGACGTCTTCAATCTCAAACAGCTTGAATATTTAGCGTTTTAATGCTATTCAAACCCTGCAACACCTATAGGAAAGAAAAATAATTAGTAATGATTCAATGATATTACCTCAAGGTATGCGTCCTGTTATGTTTGCATGAACAGAAAAAAATATCATGAGAGTAAAGAAGAGATCAAAACAACGACCATGCAAAACTCATGCAAACTTGACGAACTGTACGACATTATAAAAAAACTAAGAGGTAAAACCAAACTACAAAACGAAGAGTTAAATAGCGGTGCCTAAAATAGGTAACCCATATCTGTAAAAGATTTGAAAACACACTTGTTTATCTTTTGAGGAATATTATTAATTTATGTAAACAAAACAATTTAGTCATCATGCTTATTGGTGCAAGAACAATTTAATTATAAAAACAAAAGAAAACGGCAACTATACAATGTCCTACAAAATAAAGAGCTGTAAACAAAAACGAACTGTAACGCGAACGACATAAAGCTGATTGTCACACCGGCTGACCTGCGCAGTGCATGAGGGAGTGGACGCTGTGCGGCGGCGGCGGCGGCCGCTCCGACTCGCGCTCCACGCCCGGGCTCCAACGACCGCCACCATCTTATTGTTAATACTTTGTTACTATCCTCGTTCTCAAGGCGTATGATGATTTATGGTAAGGCTAACGAACCCCTTAGTCAGTACGGTGCCTACTTATTCATAGCGATTTCGGTATTACAACATAATTTTGAAAATGTAAATATCTAATTTTTTATAAATAGAAATCTTGAGAATTTTGCTTTTAAATCTGTTAAGTAAGAATACTAAGACTTCTACAATAATATATCTTGAAGGAGTTGAATAGGACTTAAGGTAGCACCTTGTGGTACGCCGGTCCTTTATTTTGTACCTACTCTTTCTTTCTCTTATGGTTTATAGTTTTAACTAACACGATAAAACGTTTTATCAAATCATAATAGGACAAAATGAACTCATGATACATAGCCAATTATACACACATCAAGGATTTATCTGATAAATGGTGTCAAAAGCGTACCCAGAGATACAAAAATTCAAAATTTTTATATCAGTCAAAGCAAGTATTTGGCCTCAACTGTCCACTCGTGTTACGATGACAATAGATACACAGAATTCTGCTGAAGATTCCGTCATCTTGAACGGCTTTTTAATAATTTGCAATTTAGCAAAGGGTCTGTTATATAATCTTATTTAATGTGGTTTCAACCACATCAGAGCCTCATGTACATCTTGGAATGGAATTAGTGAATAGGTTGTACTCACTAGTTTGCGCATCATGGTAGAGTCCGTTATGCATCTTGGCGGGCGAGTCTGTAGCGAGCTGCGAGGCCGTCACCGACCGCGTCTGCAGCGTGCCCGTGCGCGCCGGCGGGGAACCTTGCGACGGCTGGAAGGGAGAATATTAGGGACTTCAGGGGCCGTACTGTGAGCTCTTAGCCCGATTCAAAACAGAGCCTATATTGGATCGCTTTGTTTTTTTTGTATGAAGATTTTGACAAGTGATCCAATATAGGCTATGTTTTGAATCGCACTAAGAGCTCACAGTACGGCCCCTGATAAAGTCATGTGACTGTTTTCTAAATTGTTTGATAGGCTTGCCGCTTGACCGTTATATCACCTCCTCAGGTGAGATAGTGGTGGTAAAGCGCAATAGGCATGATGACTAAAATTTTTTTTTGCATATATTATAAATATTCCTCCAAAGATAAACATTTGTGTAAACAAAAATAAAATATCTCAAAAAACGACAAAGTTAAAAGCATTTTAAAAACCGGAATAGAAAGAGATAGCTCAAACGGCCAGTGACGTCAGAGCAAGGTCGTCATAGTACCTCATTACTAAGCTGTGGTAGCTTTTCATACAATCTCTTTGGCATGTGACGTCACGAGTGGATTTTTCATAATAACTGTGGAGGCGCTCTGTTTCGCGAGAGAGGGACAGGAGATGCCTCCTGTAGAAACTTTAAAAGCGTATTACTCCGTGATTTATGTACCGATTTTGGTTATTTTTTCAATTATTGCATTCATTTTTAATCTTCTTTATGAAAGTATTATTTACTTGTTCATTTTTAATAGGAGTCATCATGCCTATTGCGTAAGTGAGGATACGGTCTAGGACACATGTAACACTAAATATTATACTGTTTGTTTCTCTTAAACATTCATAAAAAAATAAAATAAAAATAAAACACGTTTGCCTAAAAGATATACACATAGGGAATGCAACAGGAGAAATGTTATTGTTAACTTGTCGTTTTTCGTGGTGACTATATTATGCACACAAACTGCGATGGGGCTGGTACAAGCATTGCTTAAAAGCCCCTATAAATTAGATAAAAAAGAAACTGAAATCTATAAATTTTTGTTTTTGATTAAAATCATGTTATATATTTAATAGCTTATGATAGCATCCAAAGTGGTGGTTTATAGCGGCAACCAATTAAAGTAAATGAAATTTAACAGACGTATTCTGGCTAGTGATGATATGTGTTGAACATTATAGGTCGAAACAAGTGCAAAATCGACAATCGATGGGGAAGACAGATTCTCGAGTAGAGTAACGACCACGTACTCAAGCTGCAGCACTAGGTGGACCGATGATTTGGTGAAAACCGCGGGAGCCAATGGATGCAGGATGGTCTCCTGTCAGTAATGTAGAAGGCGTGTGTTCAGCAGTGAACGTCTTCCAGTTGATGATGATGATGTATGTTCACCTCATCAAGCAGCCTCCGCAGCCGCTGCAGCTGCGCTTCGAGCTGCCGGTTGTGCTCCTCTAGGATCTGCATGCGCGCCTCCAGCCGGCCCTTGTGCTGGCGCAGCAGCCGCGCTTCCGCCATCATGTCCTGGAATACCATGGCATGGAACATTAAGTAACTAGTGTTTTTGAAAAATTTATAAATAACGGGGCATGGAGTTTTGTAGACGATATTAATACCTATTACACTTTCAAAACAGACTCGCGAGATACTAATAGCCCACATAATACAATAACTACAGTACAGATGCCAATTAATATTTTACTACCTTTTAATAATTATGTACTTAGATATAGACGTCCTTTCTATAGATTCAAAGAATGTCCGATTTGTTTCGTATTCATTACGAATTCAAAAAAGTTTTCGTACTTTTTGGCGACATGAATATTGCTGGATAACTTTAAATTTTGACATTATCGCTATTGTTTGCACTACCATCTCGGCACCTAACTAACTTAACAGAGTTTTTTAAAATGATTCAGTTGGCTTTTCAACTCTTTTTCATGTTAGGTACGTGTTGTGTTGTGATCATGTTGACTCTCATTAAATATATAACACAGCAAGCATGTAAACCTACCTGATCAACCGGCGCGTTCCTGTTATCGTTGACACCGTGTTGCTGGTCCTCCGGAGTGGAGCCCGGAGTCTGCTTGGCCTTCAGCCGCTCGTATTCCGCCTGCAGACTGGCGTTCTCTTCTTCTAGCTCTCTGGAATTAACAGAAATTTAATTGAAATAACGTTAAATCTTTGTTTAATCTGTATTCTCTAAATTAGGTATTAACCATAGACATATATATAAGGACAGGCCTAATGACAGATTAAACCGTCGCTTCAAAAAGGGAGTCAAGTTCACAGATTGACCTCCACTAGCGCCCAGTCTGTGTTGGAAGTGAGAAGATATCGGTCGTGTGTCTCAAAGAAAATATGCCAAGTTGTGTTGTGAAGGGTTGCACAAACTACACTCTAAAGTGCAATAAAAAGAAATACAAAGTTTCTTACCACAAGTAAGTCAATATTTTCAATATTACACTCCGTTTTGTACGAAAATAATCGAATTTATATTTAGGATAATCATTGTAAACAAACATTGACGGACATAATGGCAGCGATAGGGCCGTTCTCATCGTAGTTCCTGAGTAATCTAAGAGATGGCGCTGACTTTTCCCCACACCATTTTGAGTAAATAAAATGTTCCTTCGGGCATATCCTGATATATAGATCTATGGTATTACTGGAGGTATTATATTATCTGGGGTATTAAACACATATACCCAAAAAAGCCCTATAAAAATGCCCTATTAAATGCCACTAGCTAGTAGCTACACTGCCAGAAAAACATTTGCACTGTGTATTGGCTGAGGCAGATCAAATGCTCCATCCATTAAGCCTACTAATTGGGCTGGCGGCAGCTGGAAGAGATTAGCCGAGGATCGGGCTGAGAGGCGTGCATAAAGAAAATTCCTGAACCTGTGCGCCTTTTATTTAAGTTGTTTTATTATAAAATACGTATGTTAGTCTGTAAGGTATATGTAAATAAGGCCGCTAGTGGCCTGAAATAAACGAATTTATTATTATTTATTTATTATTATTATTATAAAGAGAGGCCTATATCCAACAGTGGAATGATACAGGCTGATGATGATGATGATGATGATGAGTAACCTCACCTGATCATGGCCTCCAGTTCGTGTCTCTGCTCCCGATGTATGATGGACACAACCTGCACGGGAGACCGCGGCGGCTCCTCGCCCGCGCCGCCACCGTTCAGCGACTGGCAGTATGCTGCAATCAGCTGGTGTTCCTCGTCACTGGAAGTTGATTGGAGAATAGTTAGAACCTGGCCTGGGTAAGTCTTCTACGTTCATTAGAACTTCATTGTCATTAGCCTGGGCCAAATTTCTACGTTCATTAGAATTCTCTTATCATAAAGTCTACGTTAAGTCTGGCGTGGTGGTATGCTGCGAGTATCTGGAATGATTTGTCGCTGGTATCTAGCACAATTTTGGCAAATAAGTATGGTGAGTACTCCAAAACTTGGTTGTTAATTATTTTCTTATCGCTCTTGAGCCGTGATTGCATGTCCCCGTGTCCCGCAGTGTACCTGTCCGGCGTGTCCCCGTGTCCCGCAGTGTACCTGTCCGGCGTGTCCCCGTGTCCCGCAGTGCACCTGTCCGGCGTGTCCCCGTGTCCCACAGTGTACGTGTCCGGCGTGTCTCCGTGTCCCGCAGTGTACCTGTCCGGCGTGTCCCCGTGTCCCGCAGTGCACCTGTCCGGCGTGTCCCCGTGTCCCACAGTGTACGTGTCCGGCGTGTCTCCGTGTCCCGCAGTGTACCTGTCCGGCGTGTCCCCGTGTCCCGCAGTGTACCTGTCCGGCGTGTCCCCGTGTCCCACAGTGTACCTGTCCGGCGTGTCCCCGTGTCCCACAGTGTACCTGTCCGGCGTGTCCCCGTGTCCCGCAGCGTACCTGTCTGGCGTGTCCCCGGTGGGCGCGGCCAGCTCGACCTGCGCGAGGCGGGAGGCGTACAGCTCGAGCCGCGAGTGCATGTCCTCCGCGCCCAGCGAGCCCGCGTGCTGCGGGGACGGCGCGGGGGACTCGAGGGCGTCGCCTGAGGACAACAACACGGTTAACTTTATAATAGCTGCGGATAGAAAGTAGTCTATATTTGGTAATCCAATATTTTAAGCTATATCGCTATTTTGAATTATTGCATCCAAGTCATTTGAGTGTATTAATTTACCACATTCGTAATCAGAATTTTTTACCTTTCTAAATCCTGGTCACGGCACCAATTCCTATTAGGCCCTAAGCGTGCCTATAAAAACAGAAATTTTAAGACTTCCACTTGCATTCGTATTTCGTGTGAAACTCTGCCTCACACGACAGAAGGCCGGTAACAGCATTTATAGCATTGAGGCGAGAGAAAAATAATTAGGCATATTTTACCGTTCATGTTACATTAAATATAATTTTATTTTATTTTAATTTAGTACCTATCCTAGGAAACAAAACCAAATAAAATATTGAAATTGTAATTTTGTTAGTCAGTTTAAAAACGATATACCTAATAATAACAATTCTATTCAGTACTTTTATGGAAAAGTAAAAATACGTGCGTAAATCACTTAAATAAGTATGAAATTACCTTCTAGAACTGTCTGTACTGGCAAGTACCCGACCCGCGGATGCTTCTTGAAGTACCGCGCCGACTTGAATTTGTTGCGCAGCGCGCGAGTGAAGTCGCGCACATCCTCGCCGGATGTTGTCTGGAAGATAAACAACTTCATAAACAAGGTTTTTTAGAAAACTTAATGGAACACTTTATATACCAGTGCCTTTGATTTCCTATATCCTATCAACCACATCGGCTAGAGTGAACCACTATCCTCTAAGTACCGAAACATGCTTCAACGTCAACGTGACAAATGCAACAAAATGTTTTCCAAAAATACCTCCTAGCGTAAATTATTAACCATTGAGGATAACTTTCGAGAGTATCAAGTCCTTTAATTTAAAAGAACTGAAGTGGGCAGGTACCATCAGGCTCAGAATAATCACAGCTTTAGTGACCACAGACGTAGAGATAATAATATGATCGTTGTCAATCAAACTCAATGAAGAAGTTTCTGGAACTTTGATGCGACCGGCAGTCTGCGGCGCGACACTCGTAAATGTTCAGCTGTCTAACTCATAGACATCGGCTTGGTGTCATTACCGGAAGAAGAGGATTCGGAAGACCCTCCAAAGTGGACCCTATAGGTAGAAAGTTGGAACCCTTACCGCAGTGCAATATTCCTGCATGGGATGCGTGAGCTTGTGATTCTTGGCCTTCCGTCCGCTGAAGAAACACTTCTGGCACATGTCGAAGTTGAAGCATTTCAGGCAGCGGTATCTGGAAAATGACACCAAGAAGTTATTATTTGTGTGTTTAGGATAGGTACATGTATTATGCCACTTTTGGTGGTATCAAGGTACTTAAAGTTTCCAAAGTAGTTGCAATGCTTAATACCTGCTTTTTAATTTTTTTTGGAGGTCTAAGCCTGACCTCAATGTCAAGGTTTTCCTTTGCATCTAATAGGTAGGTACGTATCTTGAATCTACTGGAGTTCCTAATGATCCTGGAAGTTAGAGTATTGGAGCCTGCTTGTCAGGAAGTCCTTAGTCCCAATGATTGAATACTACTTGTTCTTGGCGCAATGGTTGTTTTATAATAGATCCTTCGCTTCTAAAACGTCTTGAATTTGGAAGCTACTAAAAGATGGCCACCTAAATCCAACAATAGGGTACTCCTTGCATAACATACGTGGGCGCGCGCCGCCGCCCCGCCACGCTGGCCGTGCCCCCGCCCCGGACTAACTTACTCAAATATTCTCCCCTGTCACGCGCCATACGTTGGCTTAACTTAATCGCTCAGGGCTTAGACTTGTTTAGTTGCAACCTGGCGGAATTCGCCGAGGTATCGATACGGTGTATCGAAAATAATAACTCGTATTAGGCTAGCATTTTAAGATTAGTTCTAAGTATTGTTTTAACATCGCGTTGGGTTACCGTAATGGTGTTAAAGTGAATAAATAAATAAATAAATATATTGCAGTACAGTTGCATACCCTACAGTGGACCCTTTGACGTAATGGATTTCCTAATAGTCTTGGAAAGTAGAGTTCTGCAGCCAGCTTCTCAGGACATCCTTATCCGAATCAAGCGATAGAACTCTTTGTACTTGGTTGACTATGATTTATATACTTCACTCCTAAAACATCTGGAACTTGTCAGCTACTAAGAGTTGCTCACCTGAACCCAATGATGGGATACTCCTTGCATATATTGCACTTGGCCTGATGCCGCGCGGTCTCTGCGGCAGCGAGCCGGTGCAGCACTGGAAGCCACACCATGGACTGCGGCTCCTTCTGCAGCCACTGGAGGAAGTGGAACGCTTCGATGTACTGAAGCTGACCGTCCGCGTCGCGCTCCACTGGCTTGTCTTTAGCCTCTTCCTTGTCTTTGTCTTTTTCTGAAAGAGTGCATGTTTAGAACTAATTAGCATTGCAATTCAACTCAGCAATGCTGCCAGCATGTTGGGTACGCTACCTACCGGCAGTGGACTGGAGCATTTGGACTATCTATATGTCATCCTGGCTAGTTTACAGTTCCAATGTTATTTGTAGTGGGTAGTGTAGTAGTAGTTCTAGTCAGTGTAGTAGTTAGTTTGACTAATAAAAGCACGTTGCCCAATTAGTAGTACTTTGTAGATTTTACTAGATGGTAGGACTGTTCTGCATAGTTCGCCAGGGTAGGTTCACCACCGCTTTGCTATTTATTCTGCCGCAAAGCTACTGCAAGCACTACTGTCTTCCGGTTTGAAGGGCACCGTAGCTAGTAAAAGTGCTGGGCAAATGAGACTTTTTCATCTGATCTCACAGTCTAGTCATCTTATTACTAGGCTGTGCTTATGTTTCAGTATGACGTGCGTAGGCCAGTGTTACGTATACTTTTATATATTTCAGAGGTCCAGGTGACACAGCAACTGTTAGAGGCGGCCGTGTCGCTTAACATCAGGCGAACGACTAGCTCGTCACATTATTCAGTAACATAAAAATAGCTTACCACCAGTTTTCCTATCCAAGGTGCCTCCCTTGTTCCCATCCTTGGTAGCAGCGGAGGCTTGCTCGAAGCAACTCCTCACTGAGGGCTCGATGTTGGATCCTCCGAAAGCTGCCACTTCTCCCAGTTGTCTTGGGACCTGGAATTGAGGAATGAAGTCTAAGAATTGAAGAATGATTTGAAGAACTAACTCCGGTGGTTTAGTGGCCCAATGTGTGCCTTCGAAATGAGCAAGCAACTACTCGTCTATATCATGAGCAATTCCAGCGTAGTTGCCTACAACTGCCGCTGCTGCCCTTGATGTTAGTTGCGTAATTGGTGTTGTGATAATGTGTGTGAGGATTTGAAGATTTTTTTTGTTTTGAGCTTGATATATTATTATTAATGTTCTATGTTCGAAAATTTTTATACAATAGGCATGATGACTACTATTAAAAATGGATAAGTAAATATTACTTTCATAAAGAAGATTAAAAATGAATGCAATAATTGAAAAAATAAGCAAAATCAGTAAATAAATCACGGAGTAATAAGCTTTTAAAGTTTCCACAGAAGGCATCTCCTGTCCCTTTCTCGCGAAACAGAGCGCCCCCACAGTTATTATAAAAATCTCACATCGTGACGTCACATGCCAAAGAAATTGTATGAACAGCTACCACAACTTAGTAATGAGGTACTATAACGACATTGCTCTGACGTCACTGGCCGTTTGAGCTATCTCTTTCTAATCCGGTTTTTAAAATGCTTGTAACTTGGTCATTTTTTGAGATATTTAATTTTTGTTTACACAAATGTTTATCTTTTGAGAAATATAATTAATTTATCCAAAAAAAAAATTAAGTCATCATGCCTATTATTTATGTCAGTTTTTGTTGTAAGGTTATTTTGGGTCATGTTTTTAATGGATTTTTTGGAGTTTTAAAAACCCACAGAAGAGTCGTTTTTTTAGTAAATAAAGTACCAACCTGTATACAGTCGTGTAGTAATAATCCGAGTTTTCTTTGGTCTGCTCGACATGACGGGTCTGCTATCAGTCTGAATAGATACCTGCAATACAAAGTTAACATTGACTACTGCACTATACATGGCTGCTTCAAGAACTTATACATAAATAAAATAAATAAATAAATAAATATGTGTGGACATTTCACACAGCGCCATCTAGCCCCAAACTAAGCATAGCTTGTACTATGGGAACTAGATAACTGATACAATACTTATATACTTTTTTGTTTGTAAATACATACATAGAATACTATATATAACACCCAGACGCAGAACAAACATCTATGTTCATCACACAAATGTTTGTCCCCGGTAGGGATCGAACCCACAGCCCTCAGTTCAGAAGGCAGGGATACTACCAACTGAGCTATCGGGCCCGTCATGTTGAGGACTTTCAACCACCTTTATTAAGGGTCCAAATGAATATAGTGTAGATCTTAGAGCATTTATAAATGGAGATGTTAACGTTATAATCAGCAAACATTATTTTCTGTCGATTTTTACGGGGAACGAGGTAAACACACATTGCACACTCGCAAAGCGCTCCTGTAGACGCACGCCGCACACTATCTTAAAGCACGCACACCGTTCTATAAACTAGCGTAGTTACGCAGTGTCTACACGCACACTATGATATTGTAGATGACCAAGTAGCGCCATATGACCGGCAGAGGGGAACGCCTTGCCTTGCCACCTCCTTTTATAAATGCTCTCAGAGTGTAGATACGTATTCGAGCTAAGTATTAAATGCATCTCCAATGACACTCCTGACAAAAGCTCGAATAATTTTCGTTTGTGTTCATCACAGATTAGAGAAAGATCATCGACTATAGTGTTTGCTAGGATAATTTTCAACAATCTCTCAATTAATGGCGGTACCGACGGTTGCTTGTAAAAGGTAACTAAAGGATTTTGGACATGATCACTTCTCACGGTAGCTTAATTAACGTATGTCCCGGTATTAGAGACGGATGGATGCGGATTAAAATCCCACCCGTAATGCAAATTTTTCCTTTACATTAAAAATTACGATGCATGAACCAAGCAGCCGCTCAACATGGCGTTTTGTGGAGGAAGCCTATGTTCAACAGAAGAGCAACTCCTCATTGATGGTGGTGGTGCTACGTTATTCAGACTCTTGATGATGACTAAACGTTTTTCAGTACATTACCTATACTTTTCCTCGAGGTGTCCCTTACAGAGCAGCACGAGGCCGACCTTGAAGCTGAGCACTCGAATCTGTCCGGTCCGCTGGCTGTCATACACGTTGAGTAACCAGTTGATGGACAGGTCGAGGCACAGCGGCACGTTCACCAGGCTCGGGTTCTCGGCTGCTATCACCTGGGGTCAGATACCCAGTTTAGATTACGGACGAACATTTTATCAACTTTTTTTTTTTATAACATGGACAGACAAACAAGCTGACGGCTCGCCTGATGGTAAGCATTTACCGTCGCCTGTAGACCCCTACAACACCAGGGGCGTTGCCGATGCGTTGCCTACCTTTGAAAAACTTTCTAACCGCGAAGTGGATGAAACCTTACTGTACGTTGTATTAGACGTAAAAAAAACGGTAGTCTGTGATGTGGTGGTTGAGCAGATTGACTAATAAACTGCTGAGGATTCGACTCCCGTGACAGGATTTGTGAAAAGAAAAAAGCACAAATACTTGTTATGTGTCTGGATGTGCGAGCATGGTCCTCGTAGTTCCTGAATCCTTAGATACAGGGAATCCTAGTCAAGGTCCAGGATCTATGTATGTGATCGTTGTTAGGCATATTGAGAGTTATTATTTTCAAACTTATTTCTTAACGTTAAAATTCCATGGTGGCTTAACTAACATTTATCAAAAAACTAAAGTGTCACATGTAATATATTTTCACCAAGGGTTAGCCTATATCAAAGAGGCTGTATCAAAGAAGTGAGTGTTTTAAAGTAACTTGGGTACCTCATATAACGATGTGAGAACAGTGATCATGTCAGGAATGTCGATGAGTCGGTCGTTCTGTGCACGCAGGCCGTGCGAGTCAAACGCTTCTAGCGCTGCGGGTAGCTGGAGCATGTGCACTGAAATCCAAATAAAAACATTACAATCATTAATAATCAACATCATCAACAGCCTGGAGAAATCCACTGCTCAATACAGGCCTATACAGAGCGCCCCTTTCAGCGCCTACTTGGCCCCTGCTTCTATCAGCTAACCACGGTCTTGAATCGTCACTGCAGACATTGATAATAATGACAGAATGAGCATAACGTACAGTCTGTAACTTACAGATAGCCATGTGGTCCCCAGCGTATGAACTGGGCCCTTACCACAAACTAATACAAAACCATCATGGCACGTGACAGTAATGCTTCAAGGTTACAATAATATTGTTCGAATTCGTACCATGAACTTATAAAGTATTCCAGCGCGAGAACGAGACGTCTACATTTTTATATAGCGTTATCACTGTCACACGTTGGTGTCAACATGATGTATTTGAGTGAAAGATTTAACGTGACGTCATCAAAACTGCTCTGCGTCAACAACAATACAGTATTCTTACTTTTATGTCATTTTTCAAAGTAGGATAAAGTAATAATGCTATAGGAGGTTGTGGTAGCCCCCCAGGACCCTATCTATTCCCGTGGGTGCCGAAAAAATCTAAAGGAATATCCAGGAAATAGATAGCAGCATTCTCCTCGGCCTACGATATAATCTACTGCATTCAAGCAATCGTGGTAATTATGGTAGCCACCTCCTAATGGAATATGAGAGAGGCGTATATACACAGTGAACGTCTTCCGGCTGATGACTGGATGACCCACAGATCAGTCCTAGCCCTAGCCGTAACACTAAGTAATGAACAATGTAGATGGAACTTACTGCAAAGTGCTTTCTGTACAGTTCGTAGCTTGAGCGCGGTTCGGTACGCAGAGAACCGGACTTCGTTCAGGTCGGCGAGGGAGTTCATCAGGTCGATCATTTTTGGGTGGTCCCAGTGGGTCGTTTCTAGTTCATGGCTGTGAATGGTAAATTAGATGGTCATAAAGACAAGATAAGATTGTTTTATAGCAGCAAAGTATCACACCTTACAAATACTTAATAATTTGTAATTGTAAGAATATCATCAGTATCTTCAGAAATGTTCAATTAAATCCTGTTCATCCTAAGACCAAAGATTCAAAAGACTGAAGGTTTGTTTGAAGAGTTTTCATATTAAGTTACTTATCTATCAACTGACGATTCAACCCCTCGTTATAATTCAGTACGAAAGTAGGTACTTAAATATCTATTTATTTAGTTTTGCGATAAACCTAACAATAAAATTGGAATCTATCAATCAATTTCTGGTACCAGAAAAGTGGTTCTTCACTTTGCGAGTTCGGAAATTCAGAACCATTGTTATCCTTCATAATTAGCTAATCAAAAGACATAACCTACTAACTCTTAAGAAGCTATACTCACTTAATATAATAAGGAACATTAGCCGGAGTGACTGCCCTCTCCCAAGGTGACTCCACGGAGCCGGCAAGGAAGCCCTGCGCGGCGCCTGCGCCTCCGTCCCTGGCGACTCCAGCCAGCTGCCTGGCTCGCTCTTCACCACCCGCGCAAAGAGCACCAACCCTGGAATAGTAAAACAAGTGTTATGGACACAATCAAATTATTAAAAGAGTATTGGAGCCGTGGAAGGCCGCTGGTGTGGGATGCTACCTGCGTTGACACGCTAGCGCCTTCCCACGTTAACAACTCAGCTCGGGCGGCATGTGCAGCGGCTGAAGCTGCAGAAGACCTCAAACGGAGGAATTATGAATCCTTAGGCGATGGATACATATTTGATCCGTTTGGGGTTGAAACAATGGGTCCCTGGGGCCCACAGGCGAGGCTTCTTGTTAAGGAGCTGTCCAGACGGTTGGTCGACCTAACACGTGACCAAAGGGCTGGCGCATACCTCGGCCAACGAATCAGCTTGGCTATACAACGAGGGAATGTCGTCAGCTTTTTGGGCACGCTCCCCGCAGAAAGCAACCTAAATTCTGTGTTTTATTTATAGTATTTTTTTTCGGGCTTACCTTTTTCATTTGATAGGGTTTTTGTTTTTAGTTAGGTGTATATATTTATTAAGATAGGTTTAAAGTATATTTAAGTTGTTTAGTTTAGTGTATATATATATATATATATTGTTATTTAAGTTTTTGAACTAATAAAAAGATAGTCAATTATATAGGTGGAAAGTGGAGACAAACATAATATACCAATTAGTATTAGGCTTAGATTAGTATGCAATGCTTGACATTTAAAAGTATAGGTAATCCAAAATAAGTGCTTAATTAAAAAAAATTGGTATAAAACGCAAGTCAGTGAAAAAAAAATTCTACTATAGCTTAGTCAAACGTATTCGGCATGCTTTATAAATGGGTTAAGAATTCGATGAATCTCACTCTGTTCTGCAAATATATACGTTCGCTGATTGGCTTGATATTGCTGAATTGATGCAAGGTCAGTATCAAATCAATCAACCGAATGGTTGAATTAATTGAATGTGCATTTTGTTCCATTGATTTAGTGGGATTCCTTACAAGCTGGCCTATTCGATTCATCTATTATCCCTATCCTCATATTTAGTTCACGTTCTTTTAAATATTTGATTGTTTTGATATAATCATTATCAAATTCTTCGTCGTCAGCATCATCAGCCTGTATATATCCACTGCTGTGTATATAGGTTTCTAGGTTTCTCTCAAGGTACGCCACTGAGCCCGGACTTCAGCTTTTCTCAGCAAACTAATACCATGCAGCTATTCGGTGCGAATCGTTATTCTATTTAGTCGAAAGACGTTCTAGTCCTACACTACGTTTTCCAAGTCATGGGTTCTACTCGTTCTAAGAAACGTATCGTACCTGGTATTCAAATCATCAAGCCTCGCCAGTAAATGATCAGGCAGCTGTATTTTGTCCCTGGCCAACGCTTGCGCTTGGCTGTGCAGTTCATCTGCCAGCCTCCTGAGGGGCGGCAACTGAGCCCTGGCCCTGGAGACGGCATCCAGCTGCGCTCTGGCATCTCTGGCGTCTCCAGGTCCTCGCCATGATGAGCGGGCTGCTTCGGCACCTTGTACTCTGCCAGCGAGCTCGTCCAATGATGTGGTGAAGGTTCGGACACGCTGGAAAGGATGAAAAAGTCTTGTTAGCAATTATAAATTCAGTGGTAAATACCCAGGTTTGAGTAGAGTAGTAGAGTACTTAGATTTCAAAGTACTCGTTTATAATCTAGGGGTTAACATGATTCTTAGTTGAACATCGAGTGTGAAGGGAATGCATTCAAAGTGCAAGGTATCACGTGTTCAACACAGTCCCAACGAGTTTAGAAAAGAAACGACTAATGCTCGCCCATACCAGTCCTGGCGGCGACCTTGCGAGGGCGTCGTTAGCTCAGCCCCCCCGACCGTGACCTTGTTGGATCTCTCGGATTACTTGCATAAAGACTGCACTTCCTTGCGTGTGGTTTGGAATTCTACTAAAGTTACAGGTTACATAATCTCTACTTGTAATCTGATTAAATGATAACTAGAAACCATGTTAATTAAACATTTTTTTACTTTAGCATTGGTTTTTAAATATCTTGATTTACAATCAAAGATGGTAGGAATCACATAATTGCTGGAAGACTCCACCAAATACATGAAACCTCGGTTCTAAGTAGAGAGTTCATTTGAAAGAATTAGCTTTCCCTACTGTTAAATACAACTTTTGGGGATAGTTTGCCAAAATAGTCGTGCGAAAGTTTCAATACCAGTCATCATTTAGTTTCAAAAAAGGTCAATGAAGCAAAGCCTCTGAAGTTTGTTAGGCTTTTTTAATTTCCCATATCTTTAGCAAATTAAAAGAAATATAGGACAATAAGCTTGACTTTGACCTTCTGGATGTAATGTGCTACCTGGCAATCGAGTCCAATTACATGCGGGTACTCTTCATAGCAATATGCCTACTATAATATGCTAGGAATTACGCACATTCTTACCGATAACGTGGTGGCGAGGTACATCAAAGACAGGTTCTAAGTTTTTCATTATATCAAGTAATGTACCAGCTCATCTTACATGTTAGATGTTATTTATTACTAAGTATATAGTACTTATATAAAGCTAAAAGAAGCCTGCGTACTAGAATAAATAGGTACCTATACCCCATTTGACTCCCCCCAGATGATAATTTTCAGAGCCTTAATTTAGGTGCACCGTTACGCTATAAATATAAGGAAGATACCCTTCAAACCATATGCCTAGGTCCAGGTTTTTGGGATGGGCATGTTCTACCAGACTCGGGATAACGCCTTTTACCTATCAATATAGGTAAAAGAAAGGTATAATCACGAGGACTAAAATTAAGGCTCTATTTATTTGGTCAACGTGTAATCGAAAAAGACAACAGGAACAATATCCAAAGGAACAATGATAACAAACCGATGGTAGGTACCTACATAGCCAGCGTGAACATGTTTCCCTTACCGAATCAAAAGTCCATATCTCATGCTATTTCCGACGCAAAATATTTTATGTAGGCAGCTTATCGGCTACATCCATCTAAGCCAAAATCGGATTCGACGATTCCCCCGATTTTTTCCGGGAGAATATTATATTTCCCTATTTCCTAAAAGTGTATACTGCTGCCTATCAGATCCTTAGCATGCATATTTACGCCGGTAAAGAAATACGTGGGGGAATTCGCAATGATGCGGGATCTGTAGGTAGATGTAGTCTATTTACATAATCCAGGAGATTGGCAGTGTTGGTGACAAAACACCATGAATTTGCGTGGAAATGCTAGTAAGTAAGTAGGTATTGCTTGAATTGGTGAAAATTGTACGGAATTCTCCAGAACATCTAGGCCAGCTTGATACGCAATGGTCGTTTCTGACGATTTTCAAATGTGTTAAAACAGAGTAAATGACGGATTAGGTCATCCGTAACAGCCTGAATACGTCCACTGCTGAACATAGGCCTCCCCCAGGGAACGTCAGTTTTAGCGGCTGCTCGCCTTCCGCATCTATTGGCTCCCCGCGGCTTTCACCTGGTCGTCGGTCCACCTAGCGGGGGGCCGGCATACGCTGCGTCTTCCGGTTCGTGGTCACCACTGACAGACTAGGCACATATCATTTATTATTATTTGCATAATTTGACAAATATTTTTTTTCACTTACTCGGACTACAGTAGGTACCTACTATAATGTCAGAACTAGGTAAGGGACGTTTGGAAAATTATATTAGTTTCATTTAATGGCAAATAGTCTTATCGATATCCAAGTAAATGCTACAGCCGGCCGACATTTAACCACTTATCAACTTAATTTCTGTCAGTTATCCGACAGTAAACACACACAGACAAACAGTTTTATTGGTCTAACAACATAATTACTTTTAATGATAAAACTATGGGGTGAGACTTTGAAGCTAATTATAGAGGTACATTAATCAACAAGGCGGAACATTCTGATCAATAAAATTGTACTCAAACAGTAATGATACGTAAACACTTGTTCTGTCTGACTATAGGTGTAAGTTGCGAGAGCATGGTCCTCGACAGCTTCTGGGTCCCATACAGGAAATCGTATATCGGGTCCCAACTTATGTCATCATTGGGCGTAATTTATTACTAATTTCGTCGTTCTCACCATCAGCCCAATAGGTAGGTATATTCCTCAGACACACTTGGCACTACCATAGTAGGTAGTCTCGGCCTCTCAAGAGAAAAAGTGTCGAGAAATTTTGCCGCGGTGCGCATTTTAGGCGGACAGGGAAGAGTTTAATCCTTTACCAGTTAGGTACTCCTAAAAGTTCCGCTCCCGAATAAATTTAAACTTTCACAAACCCCAAGCCACTTAATTTTGGAAATACTGGTAAATGGTAATGCGTTAGTGTTCCGTACAGAACAAAACCACGATAATATCGTGTACAACAATGTTCACTTATCACCAGCGTTTAATCTCACGACCTATGGAACCCAAATACAGAAGTGATCCGTGACCGAAATTAATTCTATAATTTAGTTTAGGAATGTAAATTAAAGGGAAATTAGATATTATTTGGCAACAATTCATATACCTATGTTAAGATCTATAAAAAAAAGTCTTGTTTGTCTCGTCTACTTATATTATTATTATTATACAGCCAGGATCGATACCCTCCGAAGCACGGGAGCGCTCTTGTAAAACACTACTTTTTTAGTAGTCGCGGTCACCCATCCAAACATTTACTATAAATCTTTAAATCTTTGCATCCAAATAATACGTTTATTCCATCTAATTCTACTAATATGTAGTAGGTAGTGGTCCCGCCAATTTAAATGTTTGGACGAAAATGTTGTTAGACTGAATAGTCGGAGAGCTTGGAAACGCGGGGTTTCTTACCGATGGGGAAGTGAACTTAAAAAAACATGCTTATGCAAGCTTTTGCTTTATAGTGCTCTATAAAGAGAATATGATAATTTTAATAACAAAAGGTAGGTACCTATGTACGTTAAATCAGTAATAACAAAATAAATAGCAAAAAAGAAACCCGATTTCAAAAATATCTCTCCCCTAAACGTCAAACGCACAATACGAGATTTTCAACCGGGATAACAGATATCCGGGTTTTTAGAGAGTCCGGCACCGGCCCGGTTATCGGGTATGACACACCCGGGCCTTGTTGTAGATGTCCGGGCCGATAGTGGCCCGCATTTAGCGCGGGATGGAAATAGAGGTAAAATACAATGCAAAGTTGAGAGAGCAATTATGCGAATTATAAAATTAGATTGTTATATTTTATTTGTGTTATTGTCAGTCTCTCTATTGTATTTTGTAAAGGTTGGTTGTATTTCAGATTTTAGTGATAAATGATTTAAATATTGTTATTTGACATAGAGACCTAGTAGGTACCTCTGAACTCGTATAAAATGCGGTTGTTAAAACCTAAATGTTCTCGTTATTTAGTACCTTTAAATAGTATATTGTGAACTTTTGTCCACGAATCTCTTATCATAAAGTAAAACGAGCTGTTATATTAAGATTACCTAAGTAATTACTAGCTTCGCTGCCAAGCTGCCATAGAATAACTACCTATATGCTGCATGTCTCAGGATGACGTGTGCAGTCACAGTGCAATGCGTGCAGTGTCACGCGAAACTTTTTAGAGTTCCGAATGGCACTGCAAAGCAAACGACTAGCTCATCCCGTAATTTATTCAAAAGTAAATAAAAGTAATTTTATTCGTCTTTGCGGTAATATTGCTTGCAGCAGCGTGAGCCGTGAGTCAGTTTCTTTAAGATAAGTAATGTCACCATCGGATCCTGGCATTTCCTTTCGGAAAATTATGATGTACTCCGGTGCCCACCAATTTCCCCTGGGTACTTTATTAAGTACCTATAACAAGCTATAAATAGGCTCTTTCAAGTCGCCCCTATCTATTATAGCGTCAGATAGCCTCTCACCACCCTTATTAGAAAAAAATACTACTCCATGGGGATCAGTGAAAACTTATAGGGTCCCATGGCTGTTAACATAATAACTCCTATCGAAAAGAAAATTCAACATTTGCTTCACAGTTTTTTATAGGAGCTGTGGTTTTGCTTGGTTTGAGTTATTTTAGGGTTTTCGGGGCGAAGTCTCGCGGGTCCAAATGACGATGATGAACAACAAAATTACCTTTTAGAGTTTTTAGTCATTTCAGTTTGTATGGCTACTGGCTATCATGTCCAAGTGGCAGAACTGGTGGCAAATTGGCTACTTAACTTAGTAGATTATTACAAGGGAATAGGGACTAAAATAATGTATTTAGGACGGTTTTGAATCCAGAGCGAAACGTAGATTCCTAAGCGTATAGCAAGGCACTCAAAGTACACCGTTCGAGGTTAAATAATTTTCATAGAGGGGGACCTTATGAGAACCGAAATGACCCATTTTAGGCGCATTTAAGAAAGAACCATTGGCCTCTTATCGAATAGGTACTTAGATGGGATAAAAAGTATTTTTATTAGGTACTGGAGAATAGAAAACTGATGCGAGTGCAGCCGCAGGACGGTAGGGTGCGTCTAGTGATATCTTGATAAAGTTATGATAGTATGCTGTATTATTTACGGTCTATTTTTGGGGTAACTATTGCCTTGTCTGCCGCCGACGCCGTAGAAAGATCGTAAACTTTTATGTTATTGTCGCCTACGGTTTTATTTTTGGTGGTGGTACTGTTGCAGTACTATGTTATAGTGATTTTTATGGCGATGTTAAATGTTATACAAAATGAAAAGAATAATTACGTAGTATGCACTTAAGTACTTAGATATTTTTTGTTTCATTTATACGTAGCAAGCTAAAATACACAGAGAGGAAGAAGAGAAAGAATTTGCTATTGAAACTTTTATCTAAAAGGTAATATTTACACGAAAAAACATCATTTTCATTTATTTTTAATTAAAACATTTATTTTTTAAAACAAGATTAATAATTTATTACACTGTATATCTACCACAAATAAACCAAAAAGTCCCTACAACAATACCCTGCACAGTACTCAAGGTCCGCGTTAACAACAGTGCTAACCACCGGTTAAAATCAGCACCATAACCTGCGTCGTTCGGCGCCACATAAATCAACCGCGAGCCGCGCGTATGATTTGGCAAGTCTCCGCCACGCGCCGCCACTGTCGTTGCCAAGTTGCTACAATTCACGACGCCTTTTAAACGCATATTGTTCATTGTAAGTTAAATTTTATTGTCAACTGTTGAGTTTATGTGCAATATTAAGAGTATTCAAATTTTTATCCTACGAAGAAATAACTGTGAAAATGACATTGATTATTTTACAGTCTTTTAAAGAGCAGCCCCGTAATTAGAACTATACATTGATATGCTAAACCGCGGGGAGCCGATGGATGCAGGAGGCGAGCAGCCGCTCGAGGTTGCGCTCTCTGGGGGAGGCCTATGTTCAGCAGTCGACATCTTCAGGCTGTTCGTGATGATGATGATGATGATGATCGATATGTTATACTTAATTAATTCTAAGATTAGGCGTATACTTATCTACTTAACACATTATGAAATTATTGTTTCAGACACATAAGTAGGGCCTACAACCAAAGCTACAATTTTCAAACGTTTTCTTTTCTGAAAAGTTAGGTACCTATTGGTAACTTAATTAGACTATACCACTCAACAACAAAATATGTATTCCTCGCGCTCTATATTGATTAATTAAAAACATTTTTACCATTAATGAACAACATAATACAGTAACTTCGTTCACTTGATAATAAGTACAACAATTTAAACAACTTATAGTAGTAACAACTAGGGTACAGTCCTCGCAGGTCAAGATCGTATTTTCATCAATGAAAAGCACAGTTTGGATGGGATGTTTATTCTACCGCTTACATTGTAGGTTTATTTACTCCACTTAACCGATGGTCATCAACCCCATGAGTAATGGCTACCGCACACTGTACGCGTGAATCGACGCCCTACACTACACATTCACAAGTGTGCGCTGGCCTTGAACTCTGTGTTTACTTTACAAGATAAAAGCATTTTTGTCTTCCTGTTTATGCCTATGGTCTTGTTTAGAAGCTATGCTTTTGTTGTCCATCAATTTGCTAGAAAAATTACTCAGTTTTAGCTAATGGAGCGGTTTTAGTCGATCTATTTATACAGGAAGATTTACCTTCACTACACGGATCAAAACCATCCTTACTCAACACAACGTAACTTCAGGGCTGTTTTAGAGCAAATAACTTTAAGTTCCACTAAGGTTTCTATGAACTTCTATGGCTACACTACCGCGATATGCCAATAATTATATGGCCATAAATCGTGGCAACACGTACATTTTGTCTTATTATGGCCATAATTATTGGCATATCATGGTAGCCTTAGTAATACAGTTAAAAGTCATTAACCGTTACCACAGAAGGCACTTCATTAGCATACATCCATTTTACTCCAACAAGATAGTAAACTAACGGGTCTCTTATAAAAACTAGACAACTTTAATCCTACCTTATAAAAGCAGGCCTTGGGTAAAAAAGGCAAAGAGGAATATATTTTTCTTAGAGTCCGGAGCATTAGAACCTTGTCTTTATAATTGAGAATAGATTTACATCGGTTATTGAAGGAGCGATATAAATATTTATTGCGACAAAGTATTACAAATGTATGGAATGTAGAATCAACCGCGCTTATTGCTTGCTGTCAAGATTTTCTATACAACATTTTACGCTTTAGTGTAGTACCTATTAAATTATTAAGTCATCTCGTGCTTTCTCGCAGAGTTAAAAGAAATTAGAGGACAAGTGACGAGTGTAGCTCAACGGTAGCCTGAGCGACCTCCACACCCTGGTTCGAATCCCTGCCCCAATAACTTTCAAGTTCGCTCAGTTTACGGTGAAGAAAAAACTCTGGTAACGGTAAAGGAAAAGGTAACCAGCACGTTCGAGAATCTCAAAATTCGAGTGAAAAAAGCACTCAAGAGCGAGTAGATAACACATCACCTGCCCGCTCTCGAGTGCTTATTTTCAGTTTTATTCATTGATTCATTATGTAACATGCGACATTTAAAAAATGGCCTACCTATGAATATAGGTACCTTCCCCACGTACGTTGTCTAGAAATCGGTTTAATTACTCTTCAAATGTGATCGCGTTTTCAATCACGAGCTTTATCTTTATCCATTAATTTCTATCTGCAAACATTTATTTACTTCGATTTTTACTAATATATTTAATTAAATAATTAACTGATTTATCACAAAAATAAGAAAAATTCCGTGGGCCCTTAATACATAAATCATGGTTAAGGTACTATTCGTGGTAGGTCTCAATAAAAATAACATAAAGTTCGAATAAAAAATATCCGCACTAAAAACATCAAAGCTTTCTTACTCATTCTGACCATATGGCGTTTCAAACGATAGCTATAAAACGATCAATAAGTTGAAATAGCCTTAAAATACTACAGTTTACGGTTTAAAATTGATCAATTTCCTTTTTGCTTGCAATTTTATACGGCTTCAAAATTTGTTGTAAAATAGCCTAACTACCAATTCTGTTTATAGGAAACTGTTTCTAAAGTCACATAAATAAAGTTGAAAATAGGTATCAAACATTTCGATATAAGTTGCTAAAGGCCATGGTTTAAGGGCTGACTAAGAGGAGTTTTTTACGATAACCCATATTGTTTTCCTCGCGGCCATTGTTCTATTGCGAAAAGCTGTAAATAAGATTTATTTTACAAATTGAAAACGGAAGTTATGTGCTTTATGTTTCTAAAACATAGTTACAATAGGAAAAACTGGATTTCTCAACGAAAGTGGGATTACTTCTAACTCCATGTCCAGGTGAAACATTCCATCCAGACCCCTGTTAGATCAGGATTACATTTCGCTTGTAACTGCAAGTCAATGCACCGCGCCGCCCACGTGCTACATAAACTTGTGATTAGCGATCGGTCGCGGCCGCGATTGCTAGGCTCCGATTCCAGTGCGATACCATAATGTAGCATTGTAGCCAGCGTCGGCACTCCAGTCACTATTTATTGCCCTTGCAGAAAACAGAGCTGAAAACCAAAGGTCTATTCCATTAGTCCATCCACGTTGTCTATGATGAGATAATTGTCAATATTTTGACCCAGTAGTCTCATAGGATAAATGACACTATTATTTGGGACAATGAGACTATAGGTTTTTTTATTGCTCGTAGAACTGACAAGCTATGGGGAGGAAAGGTTCTGTCGGAGTGGCGGGCGACCACGAATTGGAAGACGCCAGGTGGACCGAAGATCTAGTCAAAAAAGTCAAAGGTAAAAAAGTGGACGTCTTCAGGCTGGTAATGATGATGATGATGATGATGATGACAAAAGACAGATTACTAAACGTTTGGCCAAAGGTGGCCCCACCGTAAGCTTGGATTTTATCGCGATTTTTTCTGCTTCACCTTATTACTTTATAAGGACTTTTCCTGCTTTACCAGATATTCTGCCGCCAAGCAGTAGTGTGCAAGTATCGATGTGTTCCGTTTTGAAAGGAACTGTATCTAGTGAAATTACTGGGCTAACGAGATTTGCTTGCTGTACTGTTTTCCACTTTACTGGGCCAATGAGACTTTGGTTGCTGCTGTGTTTTTCATTTCCAATAGGCCGCGGGCGGGTCCGGTTGCACCACTTTTACCCCGATACAATCAGTTAACCAGCAGTTAGCGATTAACTGCTGACGGCCGCTAACGGTGCTGTTTAATGCAATGTTATGTTTTGATTAGTTGCGATGATTGACCATTTGAAATTACTAGGCTTTCAATCTTTGGATTTGTAATGTTATAACTTAGTCTTGAGGCTGGTGAAACGACCTAAACAGGTACCTACACCTAGGTACCTCTACTTTGAACTAATACTTTCATATCGACTGTCTGACCTCGTATCTTTAAAGTAAGATACGAGGTATTGGATTATTGCATTTCTAAATTCATGGGCTGTGTAATTTTTCAAATATTCTTTTGTTTTTAAGTTTTCTGGTTTTTACTTGTAATTGTGCAAAAATTAGCCTATTTGCAAAAGATATGAATTTAGTGGGGGAGGCCTATGTTTAGCAGAGGACCTCTTCAGATGATGATGATGATGATGATGATGGTAATGATGATGACGATGATGATGATCGTGATATGAATTTAGATCCCATTCAGCGCTGAACAGCAAGGTCAATTCAAAAAACAATTTTCTAATAAGTATAAGTAGGTACTTTGGTTTATTTTGTGTGGTTTCTGTGTGCGGCGGGTGAAATCGCAGCAAGCAAACTATAAACGATTTATTTAAAAAAAGGCATCAAACAACAGTAAACAAACTTGCCACTCTCTATTATATTCGTCATTTACAAGAAGGGTTTTCACGTTGAACGCATTTGAATAAAGAGCTATTTGTCTGTCAAGCAATTATTTTTGACCTCATTGAAAATTCCAACAAAACGCATTCCAGACAGAGAACAACGTTCCTATTTTGACAGCAATTTTCACACCTGTCAATTAAAAAGCGCGCTTGAAACATGATGGCATCGCGTCGGGTCGCAACAATTTGTCTGTGTCGTATGCTCGTGCGCAGGAAATGTCAAATTTGAATTTTGAACAGCTGGAATAGGGCTGCCATGGTTAGACTAGTAAAACAACGTCAGCATTAAAATGACTAAAAACCAGGGATATGAATAATTGAATATAGCTATTTTTTTAAATTAAGTTCTATGATTTTTTTGTATCTGTCTCACCTGTCTGTTAAGTTTTGTCATAGGTTTTGTAGAAGTAATCGTTCAACATGAAGAAAAGAACCATAATGTTGTAAATAAATTCTAACTATTTAATTTCCTGTGAATAGCCACAAAATATTATGGTGCTTCATGTGTTAGTATTACGGGAAATTTGATAGTGTTGTGCTCGACTTCCCCATTTTGAACAACCCTATTTCTGAACAATGTTGCGTGTCTATCACGTTTGTATGTAGATGTTGTATGAGTTGTATGAGTCATGCGATTGTTTAGACAAATCGTGGACGCGTTAGATAGTATAATGACATTCTTGTGCGTTCATTACGTAATTTAAGATTGTTTTAAGGTAAGATGTGACATTTTGTGATTTACGATTTTCATGATAAAGCTTATGTTTTTGAGAATTTTAATTTGTCTTTGATTTCTACTTACCTACTTACTTCTTAAATAATAAATGAAGTGATTTTCTATTGAAAAAAAAAATTGATAATATAATTTATTTTTGGCATTATAAATATGGTTTGTATTGTAATGTACTAGCATCAGTTTACTATTTTCATTACATAAGTGTGCTTTTAATATATTTTTTATAGTCAATGCCTTTCTTAAAATTCTTAAATTAGTTTTACTAAAATTTACATAAGGTATTTTGTTTTTTTTTAATTGCGTTGCTACACTTGTAACTGTATTTTTCTTTTTAAAATATTCCATGATAATGCATTTACAAAGTCATATACAAACTAAACAAGAATCTGGTTAATGTATGCAAAATGGCAGTGTCAATGACCCTCGGTTATTAGCGGTTTCCGAAACCAGTCCTCTGCAGTCCGTAGGCAATTTACTTCGACCAGTTGTGTCCAGAGTGTTATTGATCAATGTCTTTGTTAGAGACAGGTCGTTACAAGATTTCCTATTTATTAATTTTCAGATTTTCATTTTGATTTGTATCGGATTTTAGTAGCAACTCCCACAACTAAAAGAGTTCATGATTCAAATTTCATCGAAGACGGATAATGTTTAGATGTAGAAAAACGTTGGCATTTTTTGTATGGGCAAGAGGGGTGTATTTATGGCAGGATGAATTCTTCATCCTAATTATCATAAAAATTCTTCTGTTTTCTAAGTATGTACCATTTATTTTAACTGACGTGCGGCATTCAACGCGGTTGTTAATAATTTTGCCAGACGCAGATCGCAGGCCTCAAGTCTTACCGCGCTAGTGTGTTGCAAATCTTGCAATCACAGAAATTGACGGCGCGAGCAATTGAAACGGCAGAAGCCACGCATAATAATTGTGGAGATTATGCCTTTCGATGCCTAAGTTCAAAATGTTACACTCAAAAGGGTTCAATAAGCATTTCGGTAACTTCTACGAAAAGCAGTTTGGGATATGGGGGGAGGCCTATGTTCTACACTGAACTCTCTTCCATAGAAGCGATAAAGCTACCTAATGTCACAGTCTAGTGAATACTTACTTTGCCAGACTGTGCTAATAATGTTATGGTAAGACTTTATAGATCATGCGTGACTGCTTCAACGACGGTTCACTGTTCGTGAACAAATTTCCGAACTCGAACACGTCGTGTGAGTGAGTGCACAATAAGCGCTTTAAATAGGTACGTGATTGTTTTCCATGAGTCAACATTTTGAGGCAGAACTTATTAATAAAACTGCCGCTACAAAAGATCCGATTGTATTGAATAATTTGCCGCGCTTCGCTGCAAAAAATATAAAGTAATATTAATAGAAAATTACGAAGAGTGATAACCCTGATGTAGAACAAGATAACACGCGTCTGGTATATTCATCACATTTTTATAGCACTCATAGCGAAGCTCGATTAACCGATCGATGCAACGTTTGCTTCGGCTCAGATAATATAGTACCTACAGTAGAGTAGTTCCAGTCACAACTTGGATAAGTGCCCGCTACTAATAATAATTGTCTTATACTGTGGCGACACTCCTGTGATATGCCAATAAATATGGCCATAGTTAAGAAGAAATGTACGTGTTGCCACGACTTATGGCCACGCCACAATTGATGGCATCACTGTAGTGTGGCCCCAGCACTATAAATGAGCGCTACCGTGCTTCGATCCTGACGATCCCATCTAAGACAACAGTCGTTAATCTAATTTTTATTCAAACTATTAAGTTTACTAATTTGAATAATTTAATCATTGGAAAAATTAATGCAATTTCTAGATCAAAAATAAAAAAATCTTTAACACTCTTGGTGAGTGGGCAGGGCATAGCTTTATATCTTTAAAATAAAATAATAACAATAATAACGTTATAATGCCCAATGATCACACACTAGATCCTGGATGCTAGAATTATCTGTAGGGACGCAGGAACTACGAGCACCATGCTCGCAAAACACCATGACGGAACAAATATTTACGCATTTTCCTCAAACACTTGTCCTTTCACGGGTATGCCGACCTGGCTCAATCACCACACGACAAAGACTGCCTAATTTTTTTTCTCTTACCGATTCCTCTTCCTCCATAGCGCTGATCAGCTCATAGTACAGCATCTCAGCCTCTTCAGAGACCTGGACCTTCTCCATCTCGCACCCTCCGTACGCTATCTCGCACGAGATATCACTTTGTAAATGCATTTTCATTTTTCACTGTACTTTTTTAACTCACACTAAAACATTCTGGATTACGACACAAGATTTGATTTTTTTGATTTTACAGAATAGATTCACAAAGTTTTAAAGGTGAACAACGCTATCAAAATTTCTTGTGTGCGTTGCCCAAGTAGGTTAAACCCTCTTTGGAGTTGCCAATGACACAAAATTTCCCGTAAATTTTAAAGTTTATGATTATTACACTGATGATTTTTGATAAAAACAAGAATTTCATTTTTGGAAGGTTCTTTATACTTTCACAATTGAGTATTTAATATCTCTGTTTCATATTTTACATTTACAGTCACAGACAACACTTATTACCACTATTATTCTAACAATTAGCACTTGACTTCCCTTCTAAGTCTTGATGTATTATAAACACATTTTCTTTGGCTTCGTGTGGCGTGTAACTGTTATCTCGTAATAAATTGATTATTCAATATGACTCCAATAATATTAAAGAGAGTAAAGAGCACGTAACTTTCATGCCTATCTTCAATATGTATAAGATTCTATAATAGTCATGTATTCATAAAAAACAATAGGTGTAAGATTATTCTTAGAAAAAAGGGTTATAGCGACTCCAATCACCGTAACTAAGAAATCAGGGTGAACTTTGAGAACTTGGATGAAAAATAATTATTAGGATGATTATTTGACTATGATTATAATTATATAATTTTACTTCAGTTATTATAATTCGAAATCCAAACTATAATTTTGGAACTAATCTGAAAATTATTCCTATCCTTTCAAATTACCAACCCAGTTTACAAATAAGGGGTGGGGATCTGAGATAAAACCCATAGAAGTCACGAATTTTTAAAAAATTCGGTCAAAAAAATAAAACAGGATCAGGGTAAAAATTAACCGCCACCAATGACACTTAGCTTAATTAAAACACATCCACAATTCCACAGTGATCAAAATTGACGACACACCGGTCTCGCAAATGACGTCACATCCCAAAGTTTTCGTTTTGTGTCTCTTGCACAAGTGCTTTGAACCCGTCACGAAGTCCAGGAGTGATGGTGCCGTAAATACTGCGTGATTCGTCATGCTTTGCGCAGACAGACGCGATCTAAATGGGTATGGGGTGGCTCTTGGCTCTGACATCGCCCCCTTAAGCTGTGTGATAATAGCTTTTTAGGAGAGAAAAAACCAGCTAATTGCGCTTTAGAATAGCGCGCCAAGGGCTCCGTGATCCGTACACATTTACTAGGTGGTAAGACTGAGCCGATGGATGTAGGAGTCGAGCAGCCACTCAAAGTGGCGCTCTGTGGGGAGCCCTATGTTCAATGCGAAATGTGCTATCAGGCCATATAGGTGTATGTATAATCATAGATAGATTGAGAACTACTGATTCATAATTTCATTCTCATAAAAAAATTATATATACAGAAATAAAACGAATCTTACGAATTAGTGCAACGATGGGCGATCTTATCACTGACAGCAATCTCTTCCAGACAACCTTTTTATGGACAGTATCGGTAGAGAGAGATTAAACCATACCAAGTTTCTGGCTAGTATGTATACCGTTTTTGAGATATAAGTACATATAATAAAAACGCTTATTAGTCTGATACAAAATTTGAGAAATTACATCCGAATTAAAACTGCTTTTCATAAAACATGCTCCAATTTTGAACAACTTTTAAACAGCTTCAGTTACTGTTATGAGCAGCAAGCCGGATGTTCACAAGTAAACAGAGTTGTGTACCCACTCTGAGCATAATACAGCCAGTATTCGTTCGCAACTCGTATAATCATGTCAAAATCTTTGAAAGATCAATCAATCATAATCATATCCCTAAACTCAATAAACCGCCTTGAAAATGCTATACTTATGTTTTTATTTACAAAATGGTGCCTATCTTATTGAATTTTTCAATATCATCATCGTCATCAACAGCCTGAAAACGTCCACTGCTGAACATAGGATTCCCCACAGAGCACTACTTTGAGCGTCTGCTTGCCTACATCCATCGGCTCCCCGCAGTTCTGACCAGTCGGGAGCCAGTCTATGAGTGTACGCTGTATCTTCCGGTCCGATTCATGGTCGCTACTCGAGAACGAAATTTCTACAAATTTCTCATAGAAAAGACAAAACATTTGAGTAAAGCACAATCAAAAGTCAATTTAGGCTTTTTTTACGAGCTTTTATTATCACACTTCGCGGCGATTTTATTCGTTTTTTCTTTACGATATACATCTTGGAAACGACTTTAGAATTCTAAATCCCGGTCCGTTCGCACTGAGATTTGGCATGGACAATTACGGACGTACATGTACAAATTCTGTATATCTCTACCTACAAAGTTTTGATGCGGGACCGAGCAGGATTCAAATCATGTTCCTTATGTCGCTTTGGTAGTTGCACGAGCCCACTTCTGTGCACGAGCTTCACTCACTCAGTCATGGATGTTACCATAATGCTATGCACCATGATTCACAAAGTATTTCAATCATAAACTTCGCCACTATCGGCTTAAGTAATATATCTTGTGCTTTCCTCAAGTAAAGGGAGTAGAACCGCTGTTTAGAGAATGGAAAGTGCTCCTTCGTATCGATTTATTGCTCTTGGATAAACACGATAAAGCGATTGTTGTGCTCTGGATTTAATAGAAATAGGTACACACAGTTACATTATTTATTTATTGACCGAGCGAGCGCGAGACGCGAGCCAAGCAAAGCGAAAACAAAAATAACTTTGTATGTCCGGCGGATTTCCGACTGATTTTTCGTAAAATTTTGTGAGAAATACAATAATTATTATCGAAATTTTGAAAACTAAAAAAACCCTTTTCTTTTAAAGTAGTTGCGAAGTCTACAGGTCACAGAGCCATCTTGAGAGCTGAATGTATAAAAAGCTCCAGATAAATCATGAATACCACAGATCAAATAACACAATAATGTTTAGATTCATTTAAGTAGTCTAGATTTCCGAAAGCACTAAGAATAAACCGGTAACGGATGGAGCTAGACTTGTTTGTGTGCGCGATCTAGAAATAGAGCACTAATTCTAAGCCTAGGGTGCCTAGGTTTCTACACTTCCTAGGCACTCGAGTAAATCCGATTGAGATATAGCGACTTTATGGCCCATTGCGTGGTTTGTTTGTAAAGCAGTTGGCAAACTTCCTTTTGCGCTAGCAGTGAGTGTTTTATTGGATGAAGGTGAATTGAAATGAAATGTTAGAAATAGGAAAGTAGTAGCAGTATTTATGTAGGCAATTTTATTTTGACGGCTATTTCTGTCTGCCAATTTATTTTATTAACTTTAACACTTTTTGCCGCTAAAGAAGAAATGTCTCGAGTGGCGACCACGAACCGGAAAACGTAGCTTAGGCCGGGCCGGCCCAGTGGACCGAAGACGATCTGGTGAAAGCCGCGGGAGCCTATGGATGCGGGAGGCGTGCAGCCACTCAAAGTGGTGCTCTCTGGGGGAGGCATATGTTCAGCAGTGGACGTCTTCAGGCTGTTGATGATGATGATAAAGAAGACTTATACTTACTTACTTCCTTTTTTTAAGTCGGTTATAAAACTATTAGGTTTAACCTTAAGCAACGCATTATAGTGGCAGAGGAAGACCTCTTACCATCAGGTGGACGGCATGCTCGTTAGCTACCTATAGATTAAAAAATGTTGTCTTCCTTAATTAGCTTGGTAATTATTTCCATACAAGTCTAGGTATCAAGCACCAACAATGCGGGCGAGGGCTATAAACTTAGGCATCCTGCAATCCTAACATTTCTGAGCTAGACTATCTAGTATCTACTTATAGGACTTGATTACGTCTATGTCGTAAGCCGGTGAAGACAACCAGGTGAATTTACTGTCAAAATGTTTGTCTATTTTTTTATTTAATTTGTTTTTGGTTGTTTTTTTTACCCAAAGACTTCTAGATCTCTATAGTTGTACCTACTTATAGGTAAAATAATGCTGATGGTGTTCAAAAATATTAAAATACATACTTATTTAACCTTTTTTTTTTCTTTTTTTTTACTTTTTTAATTTGTCATAACAAATATTTTTCTTATTCTTTGTCACATACATTTACCAGCAAAAATCCCTTACAGAGAGTTTTGGCGGGAACGCGAAGAGTTCACGTCGTTGCATTGTATTATTTTTCAAAACTTTTGCTTTTTCCAGTGTTAATGTTTAAAATTGGTGGCGTTTTACGCATTAAGTGCTGAATTACGAGCAGGAGTGAGGGCAAGTTATATAATGTGGTGAAACGTGGTTTTTCGTGTTGCTTCCAAAACTCCATAGAAGCTTCTAGTAAAGTTGCCACCACTTTGCTGGAGCATAACTTAGACTGGGCTATGACTACCTGACTTAGACTGGACTATGACTATGACTAGGACATGACTTTACGTGAAATATTTTATAACACGATGAAAATATAATACTTGACACTGGCTAAATACACTATGTGTGGAGCCAAAATAAAAGAAAAAAAAATCCCTTACAGCTTTCCCAATATAAAGACAATCTTATAGTTTTATTTTTGCGGAATTACACTAGATATTCTTGTTTCATTTTGTATTTACTTATTAAAAATATTTTGCACATTTTTTTTTGGTATTTTTCAATGAAACGCTCTACCAAAGCTTAAAATAATGAAAAAAGAACAAACATAATACAATATTAAGAATTGGTTATAGCTAAAAATGGTAATATAATTAATTAGAAGACTTTTATAATAAAAATAAAAATAAATGGCACAAAACCAACAAACTTTTTTTTATTTGAGAGACACATGCCTACAACATTACAGGTGTGTGTATATAGGTATGTGCCGTTCTGTACATTCTTGTGATCTAAATCGGTACCGTCTGTTTAACGAGGCATGCAAAAAGACAACCAAGCGCTCGCTTTCTTGGTCCTTAAACCCTTGGACTAATCTGATACTTTAGTTAAAACAAAAAAAAAATCCTGAATGTTTCAGTGGAAAAAAATTGAAAGGAGACGACAAAACGGGACGAGGTGTTGAAATTAATTTTGAAACCATTATTTAGAGTTACTCTCCGAGTACCCCAATCCCCGAGGCCCCTGTCCCGGAGGAACACGAATAGGATAAAAATTATTATTAATTTTCCTTTTTTTTTCTAAAAGTTAAACTTAAATAAAACTAAATAGTCGAAACATGTGTGAAGTTGTTAATCTATAAAACTCTCACATAACTTGACGTAAATAGAACAAACAGAGGTGTTAATTTAATTAAAAGCTTGTAAAACAGAGCACTCATCAATCGGTACCACAGGCATCCCTCCAAGATGGACGCCATTACTCAATGCGTTCCGTTTCACGTAAAAAATGGACCACATTTCCGCGTACTGGCCAGAAAGTGAATTTCTTTCGAAAACCAGTGAAAACAAATCGTTTGACATCTGACACGTGTGGAATAAAAATGGCGGCATGGCTGGCTGCTTTGTATGCAGTATGCACGCCTGTTCTGCAGGATGCAAGGAAGCGCGCGAAATCTTAGAAGTGGCACGGCGGATGCCATCGAATGTTGGAATTTTTGGTTTTGGCGGGAACGTGAAAAAGTTCACGTCGTTGCATTGTATTATTTCTCAAAATTTGTGCTTTTTCCAGTGTTAATGTTTAAAATTGGTGGCGTTTTACGCATTAAGTACTGAATTACGAGCATGAATATGGTCAAGTGATATAATGTGGTGAAACGTGGTTTTTCGTGTTGCTTCCAAAATTCCATAGAAGCTTCTTGTAAAGTTGCCACCACTTTACTAGAGCATGACTTAGACTGGACTATGACCCGACTTAGACTGTTACTATGACTAAGACTTGACTAAGTAAAATATTCTAAAACTGGATGAAAATATACAATACTTGACACTGGCTAAATACACTGTGTGGAGCCAAAATATAAGAAAAAAAAATGTTGGAATTTATTCCATCAAAATAGATATTTGAATACAAGCCGATCTTGACACAAAAGATAACTTATATTTGCTAAGAAAACAACCGTTATACAGCAACACTAAACGTAAACTTAAAAATAAACTTAAGTAGATTAATGCAATCTAAAAACAAAAAATGTAAAACCCTATTTGGCTGTAATTTTGTTAAAAGATGTATATGTTTTTAGATAAAAGCTGTGGTTTTTGTTTAATAAATAAAAATAAAATAAACAATTTGAAAACAATATCAGATATAACCTAACTAATTTAATAATTAAAACACGAATTTGACGACATAGCTTACCTCTCTAAAAACCTCTTTTTAGTTTTAATTTATATTGAAGGAATGTTAAAGGATTTCAATTATGCTATACCGAAAACATTAAGTATTTTCTAAGTAAAATAATTAAAGAATTAACATAATAAAAGTTAACGACAGCCCGTTTAGTAGGTATAGCTTATGATTTCGAACCCCTCGATATACGCATGAATGGTGATCCTATGTGAATGGGATATCGAGGGGACGGAGCTGCGTTGGGGCAAGGGGGAACTTGCCCCACTTTTATACAGGGCATCAGGTTCCCCCTTTTAATAATTTCGGCATTCATTATTTTTGAATAGTGTAAGTTGAACTCACGTTGAGTGCAATTTTTTTAAACTATTTTACAAAACAAAAAATGTAATACAAAGTTTACAAATGCTGTGTTTACTATACTTTTTTTAAAGTTAATTAATTAATGTACTCACTGAAAAATTACGTAAAGTAATTTATCAACAAAATTTTCTGTTTTGTAAGGTTTTAGTTTATGGTTTCTGTGAGATTTTCTAAATTGGTATTTACAAACATGTCAGACGTACGGAACGGATACGGACGACCGTATACCATACTTTTAATTATCAATTCTTATTAAAACATCAGCAATATTCGACTGGTACTTAGTCTTGAGTATGAAATACTCAATTACCCTTTTATAAATAAATAAATATAAATATATGTGGACATTTCACACAGCGCTATCTAGCCCCAAACTAAGCATAGCTTGTACTATGGGAACCAGATAACTGATATAATACTTATATACTTTTTTGTTTGTAAATACATACATAGAATACAATATAACACCCAGACGCAGAACAAACATCTATGTTCATCACACAAATTTTTGTCCCAGGTAGGAATCGAACCCACGGCCCTCGGTTCAGAAGGCAGGGATACTACCAACTGAGCTATCGGGCCTTTTGAAAAGCTTTTTACTTATGGAAAAAATGTAATTCTTTAGTCTATGGTTCCTTGCCCCCTTACATTTAATCCTGCATACATCCCCTGCCATATCCACAGAATCAATAACAGTATAAGTACCATGGGGTACGATATACGCATACGCAGTACTTAACCTACACGGTATCGAAAGCGGAAATGCAATCTAAACTCCAAACTGAGTCAAGCGTGGTTAACGTTTTCGTCAGTTGGACTTGATCGTTTATTTCGTATCTTTCTGTTTATAGAGCTCTTTGAGTTGTTTCATGAACTGAGTCGAGTTGAGTTTATGTTGAGTATAAATGTTTTAGATGTTTGGATGAGTCATGAGTTTGTTTTGGCGGTTGCACTCAGTAATCCTATTTGAATAACTCTCGCCAAAAACTTATTGAAATAGGGTATTATTGAATTGTTATTTGAATAAGATATTTTGTCTAGGAAATGGACTGCAGCATTTTCTTGGGTACATTAATATCTTCTTCAATCAGCCATCACCAAGCCAGGCAGCTTGGTGATCGCAGAAGATTTTGGTAGGCGCCTAGTGTGGTGATTAGAGCACACCCACCCTTGCTGTACCCAAGCTGGGTCATTATAACACAATTAAATATGCTGTTATTAACACCTGCATGTAATTAATAATGTTTGCAATGAATGATTGAGTATTGAGTATGGATAAGCGTCTAGTGTCGTTTTATGGGGGAGCCCTGTGTTCAACTGTGGACAATTTCCGACTACAATGATGATTATGAATATTTTTTTTTTTCTTTTGTTATATTTTGGCTTCACACATAGTGTATTTAGCCAGTAAATATTTCACGCAAAGTCATGTCCTAGTCATAGTCCAATCTAAGTCATGCTCCAGCAAAGTGGTGACAACTTTACTAGAAGCTTCTATGGAGTTTTGGAAGCAACACGAAAAGTCACGTTTCACCACATTATATCACTTGCCCTCACTCATGCTCGTATCAGCACTTAATGCGTAAAACGCCACGAATTTTAAACATTAACACTGGAAAAAGCACAAGTATTGAAAAATAATGCAATGCGAACTTTTCCGCGGTACCGCCGAAACTCCAAATATTTTGTTTTCTTACTTTAACTGTACACCGTACCACAGATTACTGAATAACCGTACTATCAACAAACGTCAGTTTTTTCTCATAATCTCTATGCCTATTACCTAGTGCAAGTTACCTACTTACCGAAGTATTATCGGTAAATAATGTTTAGATACTTACCATCATAAATTAAAATTGTAAATACTTTTATTTCTTGAAATAACACCGTTAATCTGATAGCAATAAGAGTTTACAAAAAAACCTAAGTAATTTATTTATAATAAACAAAAATAGAAACCGGATTTCATGATTGATTCTTTGGCCATGCAAAAAGTTTTCGATGCAAAAGTTCAACGAACTTTCGATTTCTTGTTACCTATCCATAATACATAAATAATCTAACATATTGACCTATACTGCCGCACTTCCGAATAATTATTTATAACTGTTATTGATAATTGAATAGGTTTGACTAATAGCCAATGACTATGAATATTTTATTACAATTTGAAAGCTTTTGCTTAAGCTTTTTCGTTTTCAGGCTGATGATTATTGTGATAAAAAAATTATGCCAATCTATGTTTACTATATGTTAGAAGTAGTATCGCATTAATTCCTCAATGGAATTAGTATAACTTTTATTTGTGTCACGTTTTGATTCTGACCATTCAATTTTTTTATCTTTTTTTTATGTGGTAGGTCTTTTCTGCAAAGTTCGTCTAGTTGGGTGTCTTTGCCAGTTATTCTGCCAAGCAGTAGGTAGTGTTCAAGCACTACTGTGTTACGGTTTGAAGGGCACTGTAGCTACTGAAATTACTAGGCAAATGAGACTATGAAACTGATCTCCATTCTAGAAGTCTTTTTTTTTGACTGTGTAATGTCTCAGGAAACGTTTAATTTTTATGTTGAGTTGAGAGTGACACTGCAATCTGTTGTGGGCGGCCGTGACACTTAACATCAGGTAAACGGCTAGCTCGTCAAATCATTCGTATACATAAAAAAGTAAGTACTTATTAAGTATACTCATCGCCTTATAGTTTGAGCTTCAGCAGTACGCGAAACTACAGAATTTATCTATATTATATATCTATTCTATGCGCGAAGCACTATTTCAGTCCAAGCCCCAAGTCTATCTTGAAACTGGCATAACTCTTAAAAGCACCAGCTCAGAATAAATCCAAGCTGACATCGGAACATCCTGGCGGGGATTTATAACACTTGTCCGATGTCCAGTGAGATGTTATTCTAGGATTTCTAGTCATATAACTGGCATAGCTTGCTAATGCTAATATTGCTTTACTAATACTGGCGTGGGATGTGAATATAATGCGGACTTATTATTCAAAGATTGAATAAATTATCTACATTCGTTAGTTTAGTAGTATTTTCTAATTAAGTGTTTACTTAAGTATGACATGCTTTATAGTTGTTGTTTTTTTTTTTTGTGGACATTTCACACATCGCCATCTAGCCCCAAACTAAGCATAGCTTGTATTATGGGAACCAGATAACTGATACAATACTTATATACTTTTTTGTTTGTAAATACATACATAGAATACAATATAACATCCAGACGCAGAACAAACATCTATGTTCATCACACAAATGTTTGCCCTGCGTAGGAATCGAACCCACAGCGCTCAGTTCAGAAGGCAGGGATACTACCAACTGAGCTATCGGGCCCGTCGAACATTACATTAATAGCTACTAATCCTTTACTATCCGTACTTTTTACTAGTTAGTAGATGTATAATTTAACTTTTAACTTCTATGCAGATATTGAAATACTTATTTGGATCAAAAATGAGTACATATACCTCTTTAGTTGGATCAAGTCATATAACTTGACTCTTGACTTATTCTTATATCTTTGGTCTACTTCGTTTTGGCTGGTGGGCTTGATACTTAACTTGGGTAATAAATATAGGTAATTTGGAATGTTTGGTTTTTACTATTAGGTATTATATAGTAGGTAAGAGATTTAGCAGTGGTTACATTTTCAGGTTTCAGTTACATACATTATTTCTTCATCTTATTTTGAAAATATATTCTGCTATTATTGTTATATGAAATGAATGAAGTTTAATAAAAAAACAAAAATGAAGATCCTTAAAAACATAATCTTGGGAAACCTATACAATAGACGAGAAAATATGTTACTCTAAGAATATTGACCTATTCGAAGGTGTTCCTGGAAAGCGTTATGAAAACTCCTTGTTATAAACACGTTTGTATTTCTTTTATTTTTTCAATTTAATTATATTCATTGCATAAAGAGAATTACAGTAGTATGTAGATAGTGGACTAATATAGTAGAAATTAAATAAACAATCGGCGGCAGACATTTCTAAATGTCACGTTTCAATGATTTTTTCTGCGAAAACTTTACCTAAGTACTTTGCATAACATTCTGAGTTACCGTGAGTTTCATTTTGTAACTCTTATAAGAAAATATATTTTTTCTAATATGTCGTTCTAAACTACTTATTAAATATTTAATAAATTAATAACCCAGAACTTCAAAGTGAACCAGATTCATTCAAAGCTCACATTACAAGCACGTAGGTTTATAAACACGACATACGATCCCCATTACAAGATAACAGTTACATCGTAACACGATAAGCCTATTAGTAATTGGACCGACAAACGTAAGTACACAACATAATTATTTTAATCCTTACATCACTGTTAATACACCCTTAAAAATAAACAAACAAAAATCACGTGTAACGGAACGTAACACTTCACAAAAAAGGTTTCGGTAAACAGTCCAAATTGCACTCGCGATTTTACGCATGTGGTCCGCGTGACTTTATTCGATTTGGAAAAACGGATTGATTTGTTTTCAAGATGGCGGTACGGGCGCGTTCGCCCGGCAGGCGGACGCCATGGCACTGGCAACGGCGCGGGCGCACACTCATCGCATTTACATATTTATTGTAATGCCAAGTCCTGGCGTGATCTTGGCAGAAAGCCGGCTTGCGAGTTGCATACACTCAGGATTCCTGCGAACTGGTTTAGGAACGAAAGTAACTAGGCTCAAGGGCGTGCGTTCCTTTTTACGGAGTTGCATATCATTATCTGGTGGAGAAACGCGCGCGGATTGATTTAGGAAGCTGAACTTTTTGTTACAAAAAATTCGAACGCAATTAAAGAAACGTAAAGCTAGAGCCTCTCAAAATAAGTAGAGAAGTAGAGATATTGGGTCTCTTTGTACTTTATTCTAACTTCGTCAAATGCTGGGCCTATGCAGTTATAAAAAAAAACAAAATTTAATAAGTAGGTACTTACTGGCATCGCGTTTCTAAATACCATCGTATCTCTTGCCACCGTGAAAATGCTCATCACCATCATCATCATCATCATCATCATCAAAAGACACATCCTGAAGACGTCCAGTAATAAACATCGGCTTCCCCCAAAGAGCTGAGGCGGGCAGCCACATTGAAGCGGCTGCCCGCCTCCAGCAAACGGCTCTCCGCGGCTTTCACCAGATCGGTCATAGTGAAAAAGCTCATTCAATAATAGATTCATGGAACTCATACGACTCGGCTTATGCGCAATTTTTTACCATACACCTGTAAGATATGGAATGAGTTTCCACTAGCGGTCTTTTTCCAGAGTTACAGCATGCAGCAGTAGAAAAGGAGGGTCAAAAGATTATTATCACAGGGTAAGCAACGCATCAGTGGAACGTCTAGCTAGACATACATCTGTAACATGTCCATCCGTAGGTATATAACTATCACGGTTCATGAGATACAGCCTGGTGACAGACGGACAGCAGATCCTCAGTACTAGGATTCGCTTTACTCCTTGGGTACGGAACCCTAGAAAGCTGTACAAGTTAATATTCTATTCCAAGATTTCCAAGTACAAGCTAAAAATAACACAATACGCTGTAAAGGCTGATAGGATATTTTTAGTAACAAAATAAGTTATAAAGGTACATATGTAAGTGCACTTAACGGTTTAGCTGATATGGTTGAAGGAATGTTCCTTGTTTGACTGAGTATTGATTAGGTACCTAAATCGGTTCGATAGAGTAGCTTGATTTACTGTGATTTTAATTACTGTCTGACTCATTAATGTAGGTATTTAGCTAAATTAATTAGCCCACCCGGAGACTTTAAAAGTTTTTTTTTGGGAATGAATGACGTGACAATCTAGTCGTTCACCTGATGTTAAGCAACACGGCCGCCCATAACAGTTGCAGTGTCACTCGGAACGTTAAAATAATAAAGTTTTGCGTGACACTGTACTGCGCACGTCATCCTGAGACATCACACAGTGTAGTAATCAGATTACTACACTGAGTAACCAGATCATAAAGTCTCATTTGCCCAGTAATTTCACTAGCTACAATGCCCTTCAAACCGGAACACAGTACTTAGTGCTTGCACACTACTGCTTGGCAGCAGAATAACTGGTATAGCAGTGCTACCTACCTAGACGAACTTTGCAGAAAAGACCATCCAGCTAGTAAAATCTGAAGAGACACCAACAATTTAAGCCCACAAAAAGTGAGTATTTAGATTTGCGTTTTGGTCAGTAAAAGTGGCTAGCTGCAGATGGAAATGTATGATTATGATCTAAAATTGAACCAGTGGTAAAAAATTCAGTGAATAACATATTTAACAATCTGTTATCAAAAAATCCCACCCTTACTCAATAATTCAAATCAGAGTTTGTACAATTTTACTTAGATATTTAAAGGCTTTAGTTGACAGATCTAAAGCTCCTAAAACTGTTGCTGTCCTTGTCAAGTAGACGGCAATGTAAAAGACTGATATATTATTAGCATTTTTAAAACTGTCAACTAAAGCCTTCAAAATCAGGCCTAGCACCTAACCTATTACAAATTTCACATAGTGTACCTATCAAAACGATTGAAAAGCGAAGCAAACGCGATATTAGATGACTTGTAGGCTTGATACATTTTTCATACAATTTCTTTGTATAATAGTCATAATATGGCACTACCTGTTAATCAAATTCTAAGCAAGGGAATTCTTCATGAAACTAAGTTGCTTCGGTCAGGTGTTCCATAATTCCATTCCCTAGCTGTTCGTGTCATAAATAAGCTAATGATTCGCGCGAAAAGTCCTGGCAGGACTACAAGCAAGAGAATCGAATAAGGACTAATCTAGGCCAGCCAACTCGATAAAAAGGACGAAGTACCTACTTATAAAGGGAACGATAAGGCACGTCCTCACCTCACAGTCATTGCCTATTGAGAGTAACGAAACAACTCTAGGACAGTGGCTTAGAAAAAAAAAATCTTTGCATCGCACTCTACGCGTCAGAAACGGGTATTGCTATATCTTTCTTCGCCTAAAAAATATATTTTGATTATAACGCCCAACGATCACATACATAGATCCTGGACCCTAACTAGGATTCCAGGAACTACGAGGACCATGCTCCCACAACACCCAGACACAGAACAAGTATTTGTACTTTATTCCTCTGCACAGATACTTGTCCTGTCAGAATCGAACCCGCAGCTGAGCCAAACTGCTCAACCACCACACCACGGCGGCTGTCAACAATCAAATAGAAAGTTTAGTCCGTGACTTAATAGAAAGCTTTAAGTTAGGATGAAGCAAAAGTTTCAGTAATATTGCTGATGCAATGTGCTACTCTCTGTCTTTTGATTTTAATTCAAATGAGAAAATTATTTGGCTGCTTCTCCGTCTCTGTCTTTCTAATGAACTGCTTGGAGTTTTCCTAACTCTGTGAAGTTTCCATCAACTTTAATTAAGGGTAGATTAATGTGACCATATACTGAGATGGCTAAACTTAATGCAAGATCAGAAGGCAAAGGTCTATCTATTGCGCGCATCTATAAGCTAAAATCACCCCAAGAAGCATCACCGAGCGGGCATCAGAGAGCATCGCCTTACAAGAGTAGTTTTACTTAAAAATTTTGAAAAACTTTGATCCTATATGATCAAGAACGTAACATCTCTATTCAAAATCAGATCAAAATAGACTTCACGCATCACCTGTCATTAATACTGTAACAACGTAATTATATCGTAATACCGGTCAATGACCCCGGGGAGCGGGAAAGTGGGAGGTGGGAAGTGGGAGCGGGGAGTGTCACAGGATGTCAATGCAACAATGCTTCTCTAGGGTAATGGGTTCGGATCCTGGTTGGGTAATAGCTCTGTATTTATTAGTGCTGGCACAATGACAATGTGCTAATTTTAAGTAATACCCGTCTGCACTAAAGATTGAACAGTGAACACCTAATACATCTGATAGGGTACGTCCTAGAAAGATAAGTGCTAACTTAAGTTAAACTTTAGTTAGTGCATAGGGGCATAAAGTGAGTTAAGTATTAAGTACTTATTTGCAACTTACGTTTTTTGCTGTCATAGATTTCGCTAATAAGGCAAACGCCTCTACGGCATATAACGTTGACTGTTTGTTTGATAATTACATAGATAGGAAGGTAAAACGTTTTATCACTGTTTTTAAGTTTTTTTTTGTGCGTCTTGCACGCATTTGTTGCTATACCAAAATGTATGAAATTTCATACATTTATATAGATAGCTTACATTACCGACACCAACATAGGGTACTTTTTATCCCGGAAAATAGCTTCTGCGAGTAAATTGTGGGTGAAACCGCAGGATATCCTCTAGTTGTGATAAAGGGCTTTTATTAAGTAACAGACTATTTAATTTAACTATCTTTTAACAACTTTCTGTATTGTACGATAAAAGGATATTGGGTACAATTTATACTCTAAGAGCTAACAGACACTTTGACTACGTTGTTCTAGAAAAAACAACAGGCCAACTTATAAAAATTGAACGTGATAGACGTAAGAATAACAAAGATCAAAATGATTTGTAACATTGTTAAACTAATCATCATCATCACCAACAGCCTGAAGACATCCACTGCTGAACATAGATCTCCCACATAGAGCGCCATTTTGAGCACCTGCTATGCTCCTGCATCCATCGGCTCGCGGTTTGCACCAGATCATCAGTCTACCTACTGGGGGGCCGGCCTACGCTGCGCCTTCCAGTTCATGGTTGCCACTCGAGAACCTTTCTTCCCCATCGATTGTCAGTCCTACGAGCGATGTGGCTTGCCTACTGCCACTTCAACTTGCTAAACTAATAATTATATTAATGTAAACTATAAAACCAAATGCCTAAATATAATAAAATATATGTTTTCGTAAGCCTCACTAAAAAGAGGTTGCATTATATTGAACCTACCAAACCATTTACTAGGCTAGGTACTAATAAATTAATATAATATAAATTACAGTTCTTCAAATTTTACTTTAAAGCCATAGTAAAAGCTACTTTGTAAAATGACGACGATTTTGTCTGAACCGCGCATATCACACAAAACGACCGCTAGCTCCCAGCCTATTATAATAATAACGTACTACTAAGTAAGTAATCCGCTCGGAATATTAATAGCGGTAATAATACAGGAAGTTAATAATAATACTGGATTATTACAATATAAAGGCTCTACTGTGAAGTGAAACGTTACAATCATAAAGTTTTAGCTTCGAGTAACGCTCGCGATCCTAACAATTTTTTTTTTTTTTTATGAGAATGAATAACGTGACGATCTTGTCGTTCACCTGATGTTAAGCAATACGGCCGCCCATAACAGTTGCAGTGTCACAAAGAACTTAAAAATAATAAAGTTTCGCGTGACACTGCACTGCGCACGTCATCCTGAGACATCACACAGTCTAGTAATCAGATTACTACACTGTGTAATCAGGTCGTAAAGTCTCATTTGCCCAGTAATTTCTCTAGCTACAATGCCCTTCAAACCGGAACACAGTAGTGCTTGCACACTACTGCTTGGCGGCAGAATAACTGGCAAAGCGGTGGTACCTACCTAGACGAACTTTGCAGAAAAGTCCTACCACCTAGTAAAACTACGTAAACAATACTACGTTTTAGACTACAACTGAGCTATAATTCTATAACCTGTGAAATAAAAACAATATTAGACATATATTTTGAGAAATAAGTATAGGATAATAAAAAAAGTATAGGATAAACCGATACATGAGCTGACTGATTTTATAAAATGATTTTTAGAAATAAGACTGCGTAAAATCAAATACTAAAATCATAGTCAAATACTGTTATTTATCGCTCACAAAACCAAAAACCAATGGGGAAGGAAAGATTTCGAGTGGCGACCACGAGCCGGAAGACGCAGCGTATGCCTCCCTTCAGTAGGCGGACCGCCGACATTGTCAGAAGCGCGGGAGCCGATGGATGCAAGAGGCTGGCAGCCGCTCAAAGAGGCGCTATTAATGGGGGAGACTGAAGTCAACAGTGAACGTCTTCAAGCTGGATGATAGTGAAGGTCTTTTTAGATAATAAAGATAATGTGAAATGAACAAATTGAACCTAATTATAATATATTTATATATCAGGATATGCCCGAAGGAACATTTTATTTTGTCAAAATGGCGTGGGAAAAGTCAGCGCCATCTATTAGATTTCGCGTGAACTACGACAAGTTGAGAAAATTAGGTGCCTATCGCTGCCATTATGTCCGTCAATGTTTATGTTTACAATGATTATTCCAAATATAAATTCGATTATTTTGTTACAAAACAGAGTGTAATATTGAAAATATTGAATTATTTGAGGTTAGAAAATTGGTCTTTCTTTTTACTGCACTTTTGAGTATAGATTGTGCAACCCTTCACAATACAACTTGGCATATTTTGTTTGTGACATTCGACCGATGCCTTCTAACTTCCATCACAGACTGAGCGCTAGTGGATGCCAATCTGTGAAATTGGCTCCCACTTTGAAGCGACCTATAACCAGTCATTAGGCCTGTCCTTAATATATATGTCTATGATAATTATACAAAGAAAACACCAATTTTCAAATTACATTTAAATTGGCGTTTAATTAAAATAGCAACTTATTAGCATTCTATGATTGCTCATTTACTGTGGAAGCTGTTCGACTATGGAATGCTTTACCCACTGACATTAAGCAAGCACCTTCGCTCAACATTTTTAAGGATCGCGTTAAACAGTTTTATCTTTCGCTCTAGCTATCTGATACTATTGTCTACTTAGCTCTTTTATTCCTATAATAATTATCTGCTATTTACTTAGGAATATATCTATTTATTTTTATTGATATAAGTGTAATATGTAAAATATGTAATATGTATACTTATATGTATTATGTCTATTATGAATATGTATTATATTTATGCAGTTTTTATTATGTTTATTGTATATTATTGTATAGTATGTACGTTTATGAACAGCTTTTTGGGGAAACCACCGTCCATATATTTTTGCGTTATTCCTTTCCATGCATGGTTGTCTGGAAGAGATCGCTTTAAGCGATAAGACCGCCAATTGTAACACTTCCGTTAAATTTGTACTTTTGTTTATAATTTGTGTGTTTCAATAAAGAGTTTATCTATCTATCTATCTATCAACTTATAACGATCATTAACAAGACAACAAAGTGAAATATCAACATAATGAACGACAAAATGAAGCAACACGAACAACAATCAGTACCCGTTATATCATTTCTCACAGAATCCAAAGAGATTGAGTGTTGAACAACCAAGTATAATATTTAAACAGTTCATCTTAGTAATTCCACTTGAAATGGGATCTGGCCAACAGCTAGAGGGTAGGGGGATGAAGAGTAGGGAAATTAAATAAAATTCAGCGTGGTAACGAGGAAAGCCGGTAGTTCCCTATTTAATTATGAATTTATGAGCTCCTGGCAAAATGCAAACCTAGGAACGGTGTGGTATTTGTTAGAAGAGGATGCGGTAGCGGAAATTATCAAAATTTTGTTGCAAGGATTTTCGTTTCTTGGCAAAACCGCGTGGAGCCGATGGATGCAGGAGGCGAGCAACCGCTCAAAGTGGCGCTCTGTGGGGGAGGCCTATGTTCAGCAGTGGACGTCTTCAGGCAGTTGGTGATGATGATGATTTTTGTTTCTATGTGGAAAATCCTGAATATTGAATTTATCGCTGACACCTTCTCTACATAAAAATGTGTTGTTATTTCATTGTTTTAGTTACTTTTCCGAACTATAACAATTGATGGATTAATTAATAAAGTAATAATTAATTGTTTTTTGTTGTAATACAACACCATGTTGTTGTAGTTAGAAAATAAAGAACTCAATTTAAAAGAGTACATTTAAAAAAAATCTTAAGACAATAGAATTTCAACAAAGTTTTGTTTAAGCTTAGTACCTTTTTTAAATTATATAAATTGGATATCATTCCATAGCACAAGCGACAGCGGGAATAAACCCACTGTCGCTGCCTCTCATCACCAAGTCCCCACCGTAGCCGTTGCAGCATCTCTCAGTTCTGGTTAATTAAGACAGTGTTATGAGTGGCACTTACAGCGAACTGAATAAATAACCAGATCCGACATTTGGTTGGTTCAGCTTGCTCGCCCATGAATAGCTTAGTTTTTAGCTCGTGGATACACGTGAATAGGACGTGTAATGTTACATTAGCTTAGAAAACTTATGATGAGTGAAATGATGAAAGGCCACTTTGAATAGATGAATGAGAGGGTTGAACATCATTGACTTAATATTTTATAAGTACATAGAGATTAAGTAAGAATGACGTTATTCCAAGTAAAACTTTCCGAGAACAACGGATTTACATGAATATTTATAACTCATTTACCACTATGTTGAATTTTATTACTTGGATACAATCAAAATAGCGTCTTTAATTGCCATTTCATGTGTCAATCAGATGTATCTGAGAGTAACAAGTAGCGTTATACTTACTTGGAATAAAATTTATTCTACTATGGTAAAATCGGGCCTAAAATATTCTAATTTTTAGTGATTTAATCTTGAGAAGTGATAAGTTTTTGAGTGTGACAGGTTATACCTAATGGTTAGGGCTGTTAAAAGTTGTAAGATCGGTAAATCATCATCATCATCAACATCATTAACAGCCTGAAGACGTCCACTGCTGAACATAGGCCTCCCCCCGGGAGCGCCACTCAGAGCGGCTGCTCGCCTCCTGCATCCATCGGCTCCCCGCGGCTTTCACCAGGTCGTCGGTCCACCTAGTGGGGGGCCGGCCTACGCTGCGTCTTCCAGTTCGTGGTCGCCACTCGAGAACCTTTCTCGGTAAATACCTACACCTAAAAACTGAAAAAAAATAAATGAGAAAATCAAGTAGGGCAATTATTATCATTATAAAATATTGAACAAAAAAATGTAAATATTAAAAAAATTATCAAAAGAATTATAGCATGTCTGGAAGAGATCGCTTAAAGCAATAAGACCGCCCATTGCGATACTTAGTTTTAAGCTTGTGTAAATGTGGTGTTTTAATAAAGAGTTTTATCTATCTATCTATTTAACTATCTAATTACTACTTACACATTACCACTCCACCATGAATTATAGGGGTCAGATGGGTACCTAGTATTTAATAATGCAAGTCGTCATAGCAACGACCGCCCTTCAGGGATCACCGTCAGTGGCCCATCTGTGATGAGCTAATCTTTAATGGCCCTACAAGTTTACTGCTATATTTACTGGCAACTGCACAGTGGTGTGGAACTTTATCAGCAAGAACTAATACATAGTGGTGAAAAAACATGACGTTTACATTGTCTGAAAGGAAGAGAGAGAGCGAACGTGGCTCAAAGTGAGCGAGAGCGCATAAAATCACGTGGTTCTAAAATATTCTAGGATAGACTAATTTGTAAAGGAAAAATTAGAATCACGAGCAGGGATTGAACCTGCATCCATCCGTCCTTCAAGCTGGGATGTGCTTTACTTAAGCTATACCATGACAAGTGGTCTGTCTGTCATGTCTGAATCCAACCCCGTAATATGGTTGTAAAAGGTGAAGGAAAAATTCGGACTTGAGACCACTTGTCACGGTAGCTTAAGTGAAGCACATTCTGGCTCGAGCGATGGATGGATGCGGGTTCAAGTCCTGTTCGCGACCCTAATTTTTCCCCTACAAATTAATCTGTAGATTACGTCAAGCGATATTTCTATAAAAATCATAAATATTCTAGAATGTTCTTGACATAGGAATTACTGCACAAATGAGAAACAGTATCGAATAAGTACCTAAATTTTTTGTATTTCACTTCAATTTAATTATCTTTATTTGGTTGAAAATTTTGATGATTAATTCAGTATTAGAAACGGGGCATTAATTGTTGCCAGCATATTGGGTATGCGTACTTATGATACCTAGGTAGACGTACCGGTGTATTTTGGGCTGGCATTTTGACTGTCAGTGTCTATAGCTCAAAAACTCGGGCAGTATACAGGGCAACGGCCTTAGTAATAAACGTCAAATAGCTTTGGACTAGTTAAACCACCTTTTGTCTTTTTCGATCAAGTTCGATATTCGAATTACAAAGAGAAGACATAAGTTGGAGTAACTAATCCAAGGCTACTCCACGCTTATTAATAAGGCCACCAATGTTTTGTGTAGCAGTATTTAGATGTACTAGTCGGTATGTAGTTATAATGATAATAAAAAACTCATCATTTTGTAATTTCTACCAATAATATAATTATTCTACCTAGATGGCAACACATTACCACTCAGCGTTCGCTTATCCCGATCAAAGCTGTCGATTGGAAAAAAGCCGGTCAATTTCCATTTTGGCCGCGCTCCAACCGTTCGGACCACTGTGCGCTATTAACATATTAATGTCGTAAGTTATTAGTACAACCGATTGGGTTTGTGTCACTGTGTCCTGAAGAACGTTTGGAATTGAGTTATACGATGTATTTATTTTATTTGAAAATCTTTGAGGTGCTTATTAAGAGAATTTTTGTTTATGTACCAAGAGCTTATCCAGACATAAAAATAATAGGCTAAAAAGCGCAAATACTTGTTCTGTGTCTGGGTGTTGTGGGGCCATGGTCCTCGTAGTTCCTGGGTCCCTAGATACAGGGAATCCTAGTTAGGGTTCAGGATCTATGTATCAGAATATGTATGTGATCGTTGGGCGTTATTTATTTGATTTATTTATTTATTTATTTTAAAAAAGTAAACATATTGATAATTATGTGAGTAGAACGACTTGTGTGGTTACGATTCTAATTCTAATTCTAATTTGGAATGGGGGCGGTAAGGCCTGCACTGACGTCCCGCTTGGGGTGTATTGTGCATTTCCCCCTCCAGCATCTACCCAAGCCAGCCCAGCTCCTTGAAGTAACGGAGTGCGGCTTTGGGGTGCTGGCACAACTGCTCCAGTGTTGGCGTCGCAGATGGTGGCGATGATGAGTGGTTACAAGGTTTATATGCTTGCTCACGCATTCCGGTTTTAATTCTTATATCTTCCGTAGCCTCGCAGTGAAACATCACATGCTCTACGGTCTCGTCCTCCTGCAGGCAGCCCCTACAAAGCGGACTGTCTGTTGCTCCAGTTTTATTCAAATGATAATTTAAGTTGCAATGACCCGTAATAAGGCCTGTGATTAGGCGGAGGTCATGCCGCTTAAGCCGTAGTAAGTTATTCGTCACTTTTCGATTGAGAGTAGGAAAAGCTGACCTAGCATGTCTGCAATCAGTTCTCCTATCCCATAGCTTTTGCTGTTCTTTTTCCGTGTGACGATTCAAAAGATCTCGCACCTCCATCGCTGATGGTTTACATAGCCCCAATGGGTCGTCAACCATCGCTTTTTTGGCTCCTTCTTTGGCAAGAGTGTCAGCCGTGATATTTCCCTGACACGAGCCATGGCTCTTCGTCCATTTTACTATTGTTCTGTAGTTCTCTGCTAACTTTTGCAGGGCCCTATGACACTCTAAAATGACCCTTGATCTGGTCACAGGTCGTCTTAGTGCGTAGATGATAGCCGCACTGTCTGTGGTAAAAACTATGGTTCCCCCCTCCTTTTGTATCCGCTGCACTTGCGCCACATCGGAAGATGCGATTGCTCCTGCAGCTAGCAGGAGGCCCATAGCTTCTGCTTGTAACACTGTTGCAGTTTTGTTAAGCGCTATGGACTCAGCTAGGCCCAGTTCCGATGAATAGAAACCACAGCCTGCACCTGTCTTGGTTTTTGAACCATCTGTATAGACGTTGCAAGATGCCGAGAGGTCCTCCAGATCCTGAGCTTCAGTGACCAACTTATACCTTTTACCATCAAGGTGAGTGTTGCCCACCTTGTCAGTGCCCTTAGAAGCCTCTGGGATCACTCTTATCGCTCTGTCGAGTATTCTGCAATGGTTTGTGATGGGGCCATTTCCCTTCCATTGGTTTACGGATCTAATCCTTAGAGCAGACGTCATCGCTTCCTGCTGTATATGCAGGTGCAGCGGCGTCAGGCCTAAAATAATGTCTAAGGCTGCTGATGGTGTCGTCTTAGAACATCCACTAATCAGGGAGCAAGCCAGTCTTTGTGTTTGCTGTAGTTTGTTTATTGCAGTCACCAAATTTGTACGTGTCCACCACACTACACAGCCATAGGTAAGGACCGGTCGTACAATTACTGTATATAGCCAGCGGCATAGTTGTGGCTTGAGGCCCCAGTCTTTTCCAACCGCTCTGGTGACCTGCCACAGAATATTTGTTGCTTTTGTTGTGATGTGATCCAAATGTTTCCCCCACAAAAGCTTACTGTCTAGCCAAACTCCTAGGTATTTGACTTCTTTATTTAAAATTAATTTTGTGCCAAACAGTGTTGGCAGCTTAAGTGTTGTTAATTTGGTTTTCCTAGTGAATAACACCATCTCCGTCTTTTGTGGATTCACGGATAAACTGTGTTTTTGGCACCATGTCTCAACGATTCTCAGTGCTTTTTGCATTTTGTCGCAAAGAGTCGCTTCAAAAAGTCCAGAGACCATGATAGCCATGTCATCTGCGTAGCCAACCGTCACTACGCCGTTTGCATTTAGAAGCTCTATGAGTTCGTTAGCCACTACCACCCACAGTAGCGGAGACAGCACTCCACCTTGCGGACAGCCTCGCGTGACGAGGCACCGGGTTGAACTCAAAGTCTCTATGTTGGCTGTTCTGTTAGACAGCATAGTTGTGATCCATTTGTTCACTCTACTATCTACGCCTCGTTTACTCAGCCCCTCTTCGATGCTGTCAAACGTCGTTTTATCAAATGCCCCCTCAATGTCAATGAAAGTGGCAAGACAAGACTGCTTATTCTCCAGTGCTGATTCAATCTTGTGAACCACCTGGTGCAGAGCAGTCTCTGTGGATTTGCCAGTCTGATAGGCATGTTGGTTTTTGTTCACTGGGCTATCTGTCAGTGGGCCACTTCTTATGTATTTGTCACATAGTCTTTCCAAGGTTTTCAAGAGAAAAGAACTCAAGCTTATTGGCCTGAAAGACTTGGGACTTGTATAGTCGGATTTTCCTGGTTTGGGTAGGAAAACTACTTTGACTTCTCTCCATATCTTAGGTATATATTTCCATGCTAGGCATGCCCTAAAGACTGCCATTAGGCGGGTCTTGATCTTATTTTGGCTCCAGTGAAGAAGTGCCGGAAATATTCCGTCCGTCCCCGCGGCCTTGTATGGTTGAAAAGTGCTGATCGCCCAGGAAAGCGCCTCCTCCGTAACAATTGAGTCCGCAAACGCCCAGTCCTCCCTGACGGGCTCATGCGGAGTTTCTGTATCCCATCCCCCATCGTGGTCTATGCGACAGTCTGGAAAGTGGGTTTGAAGGAGTAGTTCAAACTGCTCCTGGTCAGAGACCGTGTAAGTTCCATCAGCCTTCTTTAGTGTGCCTAGTTTTACCTGCGCATTTTTGCTCAAGATTTTCCTTAATCTAGCAGTCTCACTCTCCGATTGGATAGAGGAGCTATATTTCATCCAGGAATTTTCACGACTTTTTATGATCGCTACTTTAAGACAGTGCCGCCTTTTCCTGTATTCTTGCCAGTCTACCTCCTGATCGGTGTTCATGGCTCTATTGAAATGATGCCTGACCTTTTTTCTCAGTTTGCCGAGTTCTTTGGTCCACCACATGTCTTTCTTGTGCTGTATCTTGTTTTTCTCCGTTTTAAGAGGGCAAGCCTTTTCATAGCTTACCTTTAAAGAGCCTGTTATAGATTTAACTATCTCCTCTATTTCTTGTGGAGTCAGCTTTGTGGCCGCTTCCATTTTCGGTGTTCCTGCCAGTTCCTTCTCCAGTGTTTCACCAAAGAGTAACTTGTCAGTCTTTTTCGGATTTCTATAGGTACGCGGTTCATGTTTGCCTACCTTTAAGCTATATCTGATCCTTCTATGGTCCGAACAGGATGTTTCGTCTGTTGCCACGCGCCAGTCAGTGATTATATCTGCAACTCCACTGGTAGCTATGGTTATGTCGATTATCGTCTTGGCCCAGGATGTTACAAACGTTGCTTCCGAACCTCTATTTAACAGGTCGAGATCGTGTCTTAGAATAAAATCAAGAATGTCCTTACCTCGATCATTTGTGTCTGGGCACCCCCAGACCGTGCAGTGGGCGTTTACGTCGCCGCCCACTACGAATTCTAGATTATTTCTGGTGCAAAATTGCACTAGGTCCTCTAGGGCTGGAGGTGGTGCCCCGGTTCTGATGTCCATATACACAGAAGCCAGGACAACTGTACCAAGCTTCCCCGGCAAGCCTGTCTCCAGTTTTATTACAGTCAAGTCATCATTACACAAATGTGTCATAAGGGATGCTTTATATGGATTGGGTACATAAATAAAAGTTCTAATTTTATTTTGCATGACAGGGGCAAAAACATTACCCCGCAGTGCGTCGAAACCACTCACCTTTCCACGACTTAGGTAGGGTTCCTGGACCAGTGCTATTGTGTTCGGTTGCTCTTCCAGGGTTCTTCGCAGGGCGGCGAAACCTGTGACGCTGTGTTGGATGTTGGCTTGAATGATATCGATTTTATTTATTTTATTTATTTATTTCATCATAGGAAAACTTACAGCCAAATAAACAATAGAACGTAACATAGTTATAGAAAATAAACTAGGCCAATTACAAGTTTCCACCTATAGAAAAATCATATAAAAGAAATCCGTAGTAGATAGCTAGAGAAGTCAACATGAAGCAGATAAATAAACCTACCGATAGTGTAATTAAATGAAACAGTACATCTAAGCTTGACATCTAAGTTTGAGAACCGAAGAAATCAGCTGCCAGTTTTTGCCTTATAGAACGCACCCCATCAAAGAAAACGTCAATATCACTATTAGTCTTTAAATAGTCATTAAGAAATGAAGATGTTCTCCAGAAGAAAGTATTTTGCATGTAATTTGTCCTGGCTAACGGAACAGAAAGAAGTGGCGTATGGCGTGAATTAAATGTTGGAGTACGAAGGGAAATTTTGTTAAGTAACTCAGAACTATCAACTTTATTATTTAAGATATTCAAATAGTATGTCACATCTGCTATAGTCCGCCTTGTCTTAAGTGGCAGAAAATGATGCCGTCTGCAGCGCTGCTCATAACTGATGTCAAATGTTTTTGAGCGAAATTGCAAAAATTTTAGAAACTTCCGCTGTACTCTTTCTATACGCAAAATATGGCACTCATAGTGTGGGTTCCACACCTGAGAGCAGTACTCTAGGATACTGCGGACGTACGCACAGTACAGAATCTTTAACGTTTTGATACTATTGAATGGTGTAGATACTCTCATGATAAACCCAAGGGCTTGCAAAGATCTTGTGACGATGTTATCTATATGCTGAATATACATTAGCTTAGAATCCTGCAGCACACCCAAATCTCTCATGATTTCTACTCGGCTTAATATTCTACCTTTTAAGTAATAATTTGTATGAATAGTGTTCCTTTTCCTAGAGAAGGTAAGCGTATAACATTTATCAACATTGAGGTCTAGTTTATTTGTTAGGCAATAATCACTAAATCTAACGAGATCTTCCTGAAGTTTAATCGTATCAACAAGACTACTGATTGGTTTAAGAATTTTCATATCATCTGCAAACAAATAGAATTTTGAGTGCAAAAAACAGGAGTTAACATCATTAATAAAAATAACAAAGAGCAGTGGTCCCAGTAACGACCCCTGGGGGACTCCAGATGTTATATCAGTCCAAGATGACCTAAACCCATTGAGAACCACCGCTTGAGATCGACATTCTATGTAGGAGGAGTACCATCTAAAAAGATCACCGTGTATACCTGCCGACTGTAATTTAATTAAGAGTAACGAGTGATCTAACTTGTCGAACGCCTTACTATAATCTGTAAATATGCCATCTACCTGGAGCCCCGACGCCATTTGGTCCACTATAAATTCATTTGCGAGAAGTAGATTGGAGGTTGTGGAACGCCCTTTAAGAAATCCATGCTGGTCCTCTATAAATATTGGTTTTAAAGCTGCGTAAGTTTGTGCATAGACTATCCTCTCAAGCAATTTGGCAAAAATACATAGTTTCGATATAGGGCGGTAGTTCTCGACTTGTGATTTAGACCCTTTCTTATGTATAGGCGACACTAAAGCAGATTTCCACACGCGCGGAACAACGCCCTCTCGAATTGACCTGGTGTAAATCATACCAAGCGGAAGAACAAGACTTCGCGAGCATTTAACAATAAAAATGGGTGGAAGGTCGTCCGACCCTGCTGACTTATTGGTGTCAACTGACTTTAACAGTTTCTCCAAAACTTCCAATGAGATTTCAATGGAACCAATGCTCACTGGATTATCCGTACGATGAGCCACGCGGCAAGTGGAAGTTGAAGGCCTATTACCAGTCGAGTGCAGGAAGGTTGATTTGAAAAACCTAGAAAACAATTCACAAAGACCCTCACCAGTGTTTGCAGTGTCATTGCCATACGTCATAGTAGAAGGAAAAGTTGAGTTGGAAGTCTTAGTTTTAACAAAAGACCAGAATGCTTTGGGTGAGTGAGAAATTGAGGTTTCAATCCTAGTGATGTACGAGTTATAACACTCTTTCTCATACACTCTCGCACGGTCCCGCAGTGTGCAGAAAGAAACGTAATCAGACCTATTCCCGTATTGTCTATACTTGCGGATATGCTTATATTTCTCGCTAAGTATTTTCTTAAGACCTGCGGTGAACCAGGGAGGTTGCCTGCTACTTACAGACACTGTCTTATGAGGAACATAAATATCACGCAATTTATATAAGATCTTATAAAAGAAATCAAGAGCTCCGTCAATCGAATTTATATTTAAATTGTGTTGCCAGTCGATTTTATCAAGATCTTTACATAAGTTAGAGTAGTCACCGGATTCATAATAATATTTCAGCCTTGGTTTATTAGTGCAACATTTCTGAACGGAGAGATCCAGCTCGATTAGTAATGAAGGATGGTGCACGTCCTCGGGGACAAGTGGGTCAACACAGCTGTTTATATTTAATGCCAAGTTAGATAAAACTAAGTCAAGAATTCGATTATTCTGATTCTCAATAAAATTTAATTGCGACAAATTGCATAAAATTAAAGTATCAATAAATGTTCTAAGTATATCACCCGATACGGCTGATGCTGCGAGTCCAGATTGGCCAGCTTGCTGCTGAGACCATTTAATAGAAGGGAGATTAAAATCACCCACTATAAGGAACGAGTCTGATGAGTGCTGTGTATAAATGTCCTGCAATTTATCGGCAAAAAATCCCAACTGCGATGTCGCACTGAAGCCCTGAGCTTGATTGCAAAGATAAATACAACAAATATGTAATTGTTTTGATATAACACGACTCCCAGGCAAAGTAACAGTCAGCCAAATATCCTCAGCGGACGAGCACCAATCCGAGTTAGCAACAGCGGCAAGATCCCGCTTTATCGCAATAATAACCCCACCCCCGAGCGTCTGTGCGGTACGTTCATAATTGCGGTCCCTTCTAAAAACAACATAAGAATCATCAAAAAGCTCCTCGCTTTTTATACTCGGCAAAAGCCATGTTTCTGTAAGACATATGATGTCATAATTATTAAGCTGCAGATTTCTATAGAATATATCCGTTTTAGTACGTAATCCCCGTACGTTTTGATAAAATACCTTCAAGTTATCCATTGTGAATAATTGGTTTTAATATGCAATAAACACGGGAACCATAGAATAAATTGGGGACGACTACTATTAATACAGAAGATATTACTATACTTAGGATTTACTACTACGCTGAGACCGTACTCATCGAAAGATAAAATAAAATAGGAAAATATATTACTACTATACGTATACAGGTCAGACGGTAGAATAAAGTAACACGCTATTAACACGATCATCGATGTCACGCCATTAAAACCATTAACAGGATACAACCAATAAAAATGTCTATAGTATTTCGAATCCTTACAATACAAATAACAACACCATAGGCACGTATGCGAAAAAGTGAGTATGTACTCACTTATTATTCGTAATCGTGTTAAGTTAATACCCTTTTCTACATTGTAAAAACATCGCAAAAATAGCCCACGTAGCATTAACATAGTGGAAATAAAAAAGTTATCATATTTTGTAAAAAACGTAAGCAACTTAATAAAAGCCGGACTATAACTGGTGTAACGCAGTAGGTAAACAAATAATCCAAGACTAAAGCCAATTTTAAATAGGGTACAATGAGCGGTTGTTATTGTGTTCCAATAACCTTTAATGTGTGAGTTCGTGGCCGAAAAACGTAAAAATTGCATAGAAATAATTAATATAACATTATTACATAATTTAGGAAAATTGATTACTGCATAATTATTAAATAATATATGAAATAATGACAGAAGTTTAGCACGTAAACAACTTCTTATGCAGGAGATAATGACACATAAAGACACCGTAGTACGGGTCAGAATAGAATGCGGGGCTGGGGATAAACACTGGTCCGTAGCAGCAAACAAACACTGCAAATACCTTACTTCGGAGCGGTGCGGCATGCACGCGTTCGCTTGACAGGCAGATAACAGAGCTATGATTCTCAAACTTTTACACGACGTAACAGCAAAAAAATATAAAAACACGAATTTAAAAATGCTCAACATATCTTCTTTAGATCCTCTTCGTTCCTCACCGTCAGAAACGGAGAAGTTACACTTTTCCGTAGCATAATTTTGCACTGCTTCACCCAAATAAATTGGTAGTGGTTCTCCTTTGCCGCAGCTTTGGCTTTGGACAGAAGCTGCTTGTTGGCTGCCGTGAGATGATCGTTCACGAAAATCTTTGAGTTTTCCTGAAATCCAAGTTCGGCAGCCAAAAGCCCCTTTAGGCTGCGCACAGCAGACACAAAATTTTCTTTTATGTATCTGTTATTGAAGCAAGCTATAATAGGCTTGGGGGCATCTTTCACGCGAGTTGGGACTCTGGATATAAAATTTAAGTCTTCATTCCTGAACGGTACACCCGCTTTTTTGGCGATCAGGCTCAGCACTCCGAATAGATTTTCATCTCTTTTCAGCGGCACCCCCTTTATCTCAATGTTACTCAACCGAGACCACTGCTCTTTCTCATTAAGACTTAGCTCCATTTTCTTGATGGATGATTGGAGTGAAGATACCTCATCTGTGACTTCTTCAACCGCGGTGAGTCTTCCATCAAATGCCTTCATCGTATCACCCAAGTCCTTCATCCATGAATGCGCCAGGTCTACCGACGTCTTTAGGTCGCCTAGGTCAGATTTGACCTCGCCCATATCCGCGACCAATCGGTCAATCGGCTTCAGTTTATCTGACAGCTGTTGGATGGCAACCAGGATCGTCTCCATGTCAGGCGTGGATTGACTCTTTGGCAAAGCTGCGGAGGCTACAACGGCAGGCACAACTCTGCAGGCGGAACATTTCCACAATGACTTCCTTTCCGCACCCAACTTACGGAAGCCAACTTCAGAAATTCCAGCACACTGGAAGTCAAAATGCTGGGAGCACGATGAACAAAAAGGCCCCTCGGACATTTTCGAATGGCATTTCCCGCAAGTAAACATCGCGAAAAAAGTTTGGTAGTCGCTGGATGTTGTGCCGGGGCGCGGTAAGCGACTGCTTGCTACTACGATTGGCGAGCTAATGATGTTTACTACTGATGTCTAGCCTGTGTGTGTTGTCGACCCTTGAAGTGGTCGTATTGTTAGAATTTGTGTGGTTATTCTTGTCGTGTGGATCCATTTTTAAAAATAGTTGTGGAGTGCCTTAAAATTGTATGTGGGGTTAGTGTAGGTGGTGCGGCATAAACCATCTACCTATAATTTTTGGGGGTGGTCGGACGAAGGCACGGTCGGCTCCGCGTCCATGGACGACGCTGGCGAAAAGATATTGAGGGCCATAATGTCCCCAGCAATATCACCCTCACCATCGTCACCCACCCGCAGCAGCCGATCCACTTCCTCCGCCGTCCAACCCGTTCCCTCGGTGAGAGCAGCGTCGTCGTCATCCTCGGGGGTCGCCAGCACGGCTGCACTACAGGGTGCAGTGCCCGCACCTACCACCCCCGGAGCCGGCGCCACCACTCCACCAGGTTTGTATCCTCTTACCTTGACAAAGACCCTCGCCGTGGTGTAATGTAGGCGAAAGTCTTCGCGCCGTAAGAGTTCCAGGTCTTCTGGTGGAATGCCCATCACCAGAATGTGATTAAAAGTACTTCCCATTGGCCGTACCTCGTGAGTGAACAGCTGCCACCTTTCCACTCCCACTCCCGGGTTTAAGGCCACCAGGAAGTTTCTTAGTATGTCCGGACGTTTAGCCACGATACGAGTGTGGTTACGATAATGATATTTCCTTTATGAGCCATTTAAAGTATTTAGGGTGAACTTTTTGCATTCTAATATATTTTGCTCGAACTCTAATAGATCCCACTTGCTTACTTTTATGGATTTTTGGCGTTAAACTAAGTATATGTTTATTATTCGATGATCATAGTAAAACGAAGCTAATCAAACTTAATTAATCCTAAATTGTGTTACATTACTAGAAACTTCGGTAATTATACTTATATTTATCACTTACCTTTCAACATGAATGAATAAACCCGCTACTACCTACTACACCCATCTCAAACAATTTCTTACCTGTAAACAAAAAAAAAACAGCAATGAGCTAAATAAGTTAGGTAGGTTCATGCTTAAAATATTAAATTTGAACAAATAATATTATATTTATGACATTTATGTAGATTTTATAGGCAGTAAAAAATAGAGTAAGACATTCAACATAATACTAATAATGTTGTATCCAGCGGGTCTGCCAGCTATGATGGTATCATTTCCAATAGGCATAATGACTACTATTAAAAATGAACAAGTAAATATTACTTTCAAAAAGAAGATTAAAAATGAATGCAATAATTGAAAAATAAGCAAAATCGGTACATAAATCACGGAGTAATAATCTTTTAAAGTTTCTACAGGAGGCATTCTCCTCTCCTTTTCTCGCGAAACAGGGCGCCCCCAGTTACCATGAACGACCTTCCTCTGACGTCACTGGCCGTTTGAGCTATCTCTTTCTATTCCGATTTTTAAAATGCTTGTAACTTTGTCATTTTTTGAGTTATTTAATATTTGTTTTCACAAATGTTTATATTTTGAGGAAAATATTTAATTTATCAAAAAAAAATTTAGCCAGCATGCCTATTATTAATAAATATATCCGATTGTATATTAGATAAAATATTATTAATCATTATTACTAACGAATGTACAAAAGATAATGATAATGCCTAATTACAAGAATTCCCAATATGTCTACTTTAAATAAACTGAACGATGCAAGAGCGTCCTAAACATTCCAGCTTTTATTAGTGCAGATATTGCATTTATCTCAATTTCAGCATCCCTCGCGGAATTCTCGGCGCCAGGGTCATAAATATCTGTCAATGTGTGCGCCGGCGCAACACAACTGGTCTAATTGAGGACCTGCTGATAAACATCTGTTCGTTGGGGAAAGAGAGCAATTAATACACTTTATTGTAATACTACACTGATTTTGAAGGTTATTTATTTGTGAGTTTGTATTTTTTATATTAGTACATTATTTATTTATTTAATACTTTATGCACATAACATGTATAACATGTACAGCGGAGGAGTTAATGCTAAAAGCCAAACAACCAAGGCGTGTTAAACCAAATTAAAATTCAACCAAATGTTAGGATAAGGGTGACAATAACTGCAGTAAGATTTTCATAAAAAATATTAAGTTAGCGTAGAGGAATAGAATAGTGTTGGGAACAATTTGACAGTAGGTACTTAGACTTATCGATATTGATTCTATTGAAATTATCGCGTTGGCAGAAAACAAGTAACTTACAATAATTCATAAAAATGCAATTTAGTTGTTATGAGTTCAAAAAACTTTAACTAATACCCAATACTATACTTATAATATCTCGATATTGTCGATACCTATTTATGAAATGTTTAGTAGCATGACATGACGTCGACGTGTAGTGTAAGAACAAGCTCTACCATGCACCATCTATATCACCTGAAAATATCGATTAGGTTTTTTTCTAATGATTGTGCAATAGAATGGTTGCACCAAGGAAATAACAAGTTTCCCCACCAATATATAAAGCGCATAATGGTCTTGGAAGCGTGTCTCGTGTAGCGAAGTAAACACGGAATGTAATGGCTCTTGTCAACTTTTTCACAAAACATCTTCAATCTAGGTTTCCTATATATACCCTGTCGGCACCTAACCAAAGGTATTTACCGCCAATATAACATAATAGCCGTCCCGTTATACGATATTTATAGCCGCAATTCACCTAACAACCACAATAGGTACTGATTTATGGTTTAATGTTCCTAACTGTTTATTAAGTGTTGGATCTTAGTGTTTAGCTCGTAAATGCTAGATGCCGGTGCCCTAGGTGAGATATTAGGTACTAATAGAGAAAGTTCCTGGGTAGACATCAAAGGTTTCATTGAAATAAGTTATAGCCACCGACAAAATAGGATGTCCACTAAAAATAAATGTTTAGGGTACTTACATAAATTTTAAAATAAATACTAATAATTTATACTTGTCAGTTTAGTTTGGCAAACCAATTTTGAAAGAATACACCCCGGTTTTTCGTAATCGGAGGTTAGGAACCAAAACATTATATAAAAAGTAGGACCGGAATGTTGGGCTAGATTTGGAAAGCGAATGGGACATTTTGTTGGCTACTAAGTTTACAAATTCGATACTATCGAGATCACAAAGCTATGAAACAAATGACTCTAGAGAGGAAGCGTTTTTGTTGCTCTGTGATCGAGATAAAGAATATATCTACAACCTTATACCCCTAAACTATGATAAATCTATACATCCTATAGGCACCACCATCGGCCATATTAAGCTCAAATTCAAGTCTTCCATCTATAGAGGACACTCTGGCCTAAGCAAAGAACTTCCGTACGGACAGCAGAGCCTGCAAACTCTAAGCAAACACTGTAGAATGTACTAGTTAATGTATGCGTGAGCATGCGTCCATCAGACGATGCGTATAAACCTGACGCTGCATTTTTAATGCTTACGGGCGTATATTATTTGTATTCGGTTCAACGTGGCCAATTCGCCTGTCTGTTTGACTTTGAACAAGCTAAATAATATGAAGAAAAAAACATCCGAATTTTGAAAGATTTGGCGATTTTTTTGGCCAACGTTCGTAGATAGATAGAAAAAGAAATATCGGATCACAAATAACAATGATAACATAATGAGGCAAGTGTGAAAATCTATTAGGTAACTTTTTTCTCAATGAAACTACCCGATTTTTGCTGCGTAAAATCTGGGGTTTTCAGTGATATCTGAGCACTGCAAAATAAAACCCTAGCATAAAAACAAAGAGTTTTGTCAAAAAGCATTGCTTTGAAACACTGTAAAAGCGGACTCAATATCAACGTCCGGTGCAAAGGGAAAAAATCGGGATAACTCGCAACCACTCGTCAATTTACTCAAATAAAACGCAGTTTCACAACAGAGGATTGAAATACAAAATATTTACAGCTGTTATAATGGCCCCAAAACTACCAGTTTGTGGGACATTTCAGGTCGCCTGTGTTTGGGAATATCACTCTTTGCTGGACAGACTTGAATCCAGCTTATAAATTAAAAGAACAATGATTCTGTTTTGATCATGGATTCAACAGGGTCAGGAAATAATATAAGGCAAAATGATATCGATGTAAAACAAATACCAAATGATACAGGCTTCACACGAAGTACCTCTATGGTTTCAAACAAATCCATAGGTCTAAAACTATATTATTTTATGAAAAACTGACCACTGAAAACATCAAAGGTATACAAGAGAGCTTACCTAATAAAAACAATAAGTCGCAAGTTGCGGCATCAAACAAATTAAAAAAGCGTAAAACGTAATACAAAACTGGGATTCAAAATCTGCGGGAAAAGAAGGATGTATAATTTGCGGTAAAGTGGAACGTTCCAAACGATATCTGCACTAACGAGAACGGGATCCTAACCACTGAATCTTTATCAAAGTGAGGGGATTCGGTTGGGGGATTTGTCGATATCAGTGGAATCCGGTCGATAAAAGGAATAATGTAGATCGTTGAGTATCGATTGTAATGAAAAAAATGAAAGAAAATACATTTATTCGTGACAGTGACACAAAAAATTACACTTACATGATATTACAAAACAATATACACACAAACAGATTACAAGCAGTGCTGCGTGGTATCCCGAAAGGGCCCCGACTCAGCGAGTCACCACGCGCGTATGCTGATACAATGCAGTGACGTGCGACTGGTTTTATGAATTTACCGAACTAAATAAGTTAACGGTTTGTATTTGGACATATAACTCATACTTACTAACTTTACCGTTGCAACTTTAACCCGACAGACCGGAAAACGTATTTTCATTCACTATTTCCCAGCTCAGCTTAGAATTAATTTAATTCTCGCTATGTAAACTTTTAATTGACACTTTTACTCGGCCTCAGGCTGGACATAGTCGAGTGATTGCGCATGTTGTTAGAGTAACAAGCGAAAGTGGTCATTTGGTATTTCTAGAAACTGTACAACGGATTGTGACTAATGAAACACAAATTTTCTCTAACAACCTTTGACTGGGAATTATTTTAATAATGAACAATTAATAATGCAGGCAGACATGTACAGCGAAAATTTTTCGAGTACTATTTTGTACCAATACTATAATAGGTGTTTCTTCCAAACCATACTCAGTAACAAATAGACAAAAAAAAATATTTACATGTATATTATTATACTTTAATTTAATCCACAGTTAAACAAAACTACATTGAAGTTTATCTCATAGTATAAAATATAGACTCCAATAAATTATTGGATTCTATATTTTTAATCTTGTAAAAAGTATGCATTTCAATTACTTAACAAGCTAATTTTACAACAGTGGGTTTGTACTATCAACAATAAAAAATATATCGATAAATTTTTCTCGTTTCCCATCCCTACGCACTCATCGCGAGTGGTCGCATAACGAGCCGATAACGAAGCTCGGAGCATTGTTATCGACATGCAAAGCAACTGAGGTTTCAGCTTCACCAGCACTTCAGCTGCTACTATACCCCGAAATACAACACGAAATAAATTTTAGACCTACAGTTACTGTAGATAGGTAATATTTACCGTAGTCTCTTAGGGTATTCATGAATGGAAAATTAAAAATGGAACCTTGTGTGGATGAAACAGTTCTATTTCACAATCTGCATACTAAGTAGCTTGCATTTTAGTCGTTCTGCAGTTTAGACTTTACGTGTACCTAGGCGGTAAAAGTTTCGCTCTGTACCCGGCAAATACCGCGCGGGATGTACCGCTACGGCGGGCGGTAGGGGTACATCCATCGTGAGAATACCGCGCCTATTTGAATAGGCCTTTACATAATTATAGTAAAAGTGAAAGGTTTAGCAAAACTCGCAACGGAAAGAATTTACAAACTATCAAACAAAGTGTTAGCTGTTGAATCGCAAGCGAGTTCGACTCGCACCACCCTGATATATCACAGAAGTATTTCAATTATACACAACTCCGGGCTGCGGTCAACTGGGTAGCTATTATAGGTATTGGAATTCGGGACAGGACTTGACAAGAACACTTCTATAGCTGTCTCATTATCACTGTACTTAGATATAATGGTGAAAAAGGGATAAAACTATTTTCTTGCTTTACTTAGAATCATTTTTTAAATGAGGGTTTATATTCATATTCATTTATTTGCATTCATGTAAAAAATATAATGTTAGGTCTTAAAGCTAGCTTATAGGTAGATAGTACATGAACCCTGTAAGGGCGCTTGCAAGCGAGTGCGTACAGAAATAAATTTATTGATCAAGCATTAATTATACAAAAGAGTTATATTTGAATTTTTAAGTACCGAGCATTTTTAAAGTCGCATAATAATCATAATCATAATTTTAGGAAGATACATTTAATAAAATATTATAGAAGCAATTCATCAAATCAATCAATTTATTTCAGTCTTTGTCCTTCAAATATTACATAGTCAAAATAAAATAAAATGTCATTTAAATTTTAATAATGTAGGTAGTCAGATATTGAAGTCTTGTTTAACATTATACTACTACTACCTACTATTTTGTAAACAAGCACCGACCTATCCACTTATCACTTGAAATTACAAAAGGTAGTTTTATACTTTGAATACTCCTATTTATAATTATTAGAGAGCGAGTGTGGCTCGCTACTCAGCGGTAGCAGGTGCGACATTCAAAGCGACGCACACTAGATCGAATCCCACTGGTCCCCGCATGATGTTTTCAAATTGAGCCGTTTACAGCCACAAAGAAAACCATAGTGTCAAATAATCATAAAATTCAATTAGTGTCATTAACAACCCCAAGTGCGAGTCCAGTATGATGGATTATGGACTGCACTTCGATGGATGCAGGAGGCGGGCAGCCGCTCAAAGTGGCGGTCAGTGGCGGCCATGTTCAGCTGTGGACGCCTTCAGGCTGTTGATGATAATGATGATGATGTTGATCTAATCTACCGCTCAGCCATAACTCCACAAATTTAATCTGAGTGCTAAATATTATTTTCGATAAGCCAGTGTCAGAGTGTCGTAGAGCAGCTAAAGAACAATACATTCTGCAGCTTTTGTGCTGACGCAACGACTGTGACTTTACTGACTCTACGTAGAGCTGTTGTAGAAGTGTAAAGCAATGTAGAGACGGAAGTAGATGCTGCAATTTTATTTGCCGCAAATAGCTCTATAACTAAAGTAATACCTATTTTATCTCAAATATCCTTATTAAAAACCCGGTGAAAACCGCGGGGAGCCAATGGACGCAGGAGGCGAGCAGCTGCTCAAAGTGAGGCTCTCTGATGGAGGCCTATGTTTAGCAGTGGACGTCTTCAGGGTGTAGTTATTGATGATGTTGATGGCGATGATGATGATGATGATGATGATGATGATGATGATGATGATGATCCCTACTAATAAAAAAGCTAACGAGTCAATATAATTAATAAATAAATTAATAAAAAGGGAAATACAATTTTTTTTCAGGATATCAGGAGTAAAATGACATGTAAGAGGTTTCCAAATTGTTTTTTTTTTTTACTACACTTAGATATATTTTTTAATTAGATATTCGATGCTAGCTCATTATTCCTGGTATAAGATAAAATAATACACCTACCTAACTAAAACAATATTAATAACAAGTATTACCTAATAACTATAAATCTTTCTATTGTAAAAATGACAAAGGGTATTATAATTAATATGAAACGCCTTGAAGAATAAGAATAGATAGAAGAGACTTATTATATAGATGGGCGTAGATTTGTTGAAATATTGAGCGTGGTTAACATGACTGCCGCCGCGTCGTGCCTCGAAGGCATTCCCAGAACGTCACGTGCGTCTATCGTTCAGGTACCCATCATCATCATCATCATCATCATCATCATCATCATCATCATCATCATCATCATTATCATCATTAGCCTGAAGACGTCGACTGCTGAACATAGGCCTCCCCCAAGGAGCACCACTTTGAGCGGCTGTAAGGCACACTATTTGGAGTAGGTAAACTCTGAATCCGATGTAGCCCTTAAAGTTAGCAAGTTGAAATGGCAATGGGCATGGGCAGGCCACATCGCTCGCAGAACTGACAACGGATGGGGAAGAAAGGTTCTCGAGTGGCGACCACGAACCGGAAGGCGCAGCGTAGGCAGACCCCCCGCTAGGTGGACCGACGACCTGATGGTCTAGAATGCGCACCGCGAGAAAACTTGTCGTCACTGTTAGAGTGAGACGCACTCAGGCGCTACCATAGCCTTGTCACGGTCACTCACGAGAAAAAGTGTCGAGATAATTTTGTCGCGGTGCGCATGCTAGCCCGGCTGGTGTAAACCGCGGGGAGCGGATGGAAGCAGACCGCTCAAAGTGGCGCTCTCTGGGGGAGCCCTATGTTCAGCAGTAGACGTCTACGGGATGTTGATGATGAAAATCTGAATCGGGTAGCGTGCACGTGTATAGAAGCTTTAAATTGCCACATCTAGCAACATCAATATAGATATAGTCATCTTCAATCAGCGGTATTTAGTCCGCGGCGCGTGATGTGTGTCCAAATGCAGGGATTAGTGGAGCGTGTCGCTTCCTGCATATTGTACTATTGACAGCTTTGACGGTTCCATCGCGTTCCCCGGACCGGCGGATAAAAGGTTTTTGATTCATGTTTTCGTGCTCAATAGTTTATTAAACCATTGCATGTCTAGCAGACACATTGTGAATGAATACAATGAGTACCTAAAGTTGTAAGGAAGACTGAGACGAATTTTGGATCTTGAGCGACTTCAACAAAAGAAAATGGTTTGAAATCGGCTTTACGTTGAAGCATGCTCAAAAGAAACATGGAAGAAAGGCTTATGTTAAATAGCGGACGTCTTCAGACTGTCGATGATGATGATGATGATGATGATGATGATACTCGTATACTTAATAATAAAAAGGCTACCGAATAAAAAAATGGAAAGTCCTCAAAGAACAAAAAATCCATCGCAACTCATCGTTTTTTACTCGTTGGTAAAAAAAAGTTCATACCGTTTTGGGACCTAATATTAGGTCAATAACTTTGACCTGACCAATGCATGAACTTTGAAGATTCAGTGTCATAAATAATACATTAAGTACTTATAATAAAATATTTTTCCACTGTTGACTGTAAATTGAGGTAGATACAAAATTAAATAATTTATTGTCCTTTGAAAACCCAAGGAGATCATAAAATTGTTTCAGAATGAATGCTTGTAAAAGCTCAGTCGACATCGACGTAAATACCAGTAACGCCATCTATGTAGTGTTGCGTGAGCTAATTCGATAACTTCATGAGTTTCTCGATCGAGCTTTGAAAGTTTCATAGAATACTGATAGATGGCGCTGTTTTCAAATTGATTTTATGCCTCGTTTACATCACGACATTACTTTACCTTACTTTAAAACTTATATAAGTAAGCTAATAATCATACGCAATCGGTACTTTTTCGCATTTTCAAATAGATGTTTCTTTGTAAGTAAAGTTTATTGAACCTGAAATTAACTTTACGTAGATATACCATTCTTTGGCTTAGATAGAACAACCTCCTCATCATTTAACTAATTAACTATTAATAATAGCACTGTACACGGTGTACTAAATGTTGATTACCCAAATTTTATACTTAGTGCGTTTCTTCCCGTTTGTACACAAGTGTGTCAAACTTTCCCACGATTACAACTTTTCAGTAATTTCCTGATAAATTAAATTAAGTCCTACCTGTACGGCATCGTCCAGACACTGTCCCCACGCGTCGCTGCGGTCCACCAGTGAGTTCCACTTGTCAGCTAGCTTGGCCACCTCACGCCGGATGGAGCGCGCCAGCTCCCGCGCTTGCTCCTCCGCTGACCGGTAGCCGCGGGAGTCACCTTCACTGTCCCGGGAGGCTGTGGGAAATTACAGCTAGTGTGAGAGATGATTGGGTATATTTTTGGGCCGAGGCAATTATTATGGCTGTTGACAGAAGCATTACAAGAATAGGTACATCGGTTGCCGATTGGTAATTGGCATTTATATCTACAGTTACAATAAAAGTAAGAAGGATTCTAGTACAACCCTCTGTACTAGTATAGTGATCCTGTAGTAGTAGTTCTTTTTACGTCAACATCGCAGGAATTCCACATTTTGTCACAAAAAGTTTTTGCAACGCCACTACCTAAAAAAATACTCTCTACACTCACAAACCCACCTATCTGTCAAAATACTTCAGCCGTCACTAAAAAAAAACCGCCCATCAAACAGCTCGCCCCGTCCCGTCCACTTAATATCTGGAGCGTGATGGTAGGCGGGCGGGGCGGAAACTGGGAATTTAATAATTACGTCGTTACTTCCGCCCTGCGAGCATGCAGTCTCCGTCGGCTGCACCCGGGTTGCTTCGCGATTGCCCTCACATTCAAAGATTAATAGATTATTGTTTAGTTTTATTTACTTACAGTTGATATTTAGTTAAAAACATGTAAATCATGTATAAATCATGTAGTTCGGTTTGGTAGTCTACATAAAAATGAAACTTTACTTATATTAAAAATTTTAATTAAAATGAAATGATATAAAATTCCATATTTCACTGAACTTCGCAACGCCACTTAAATTGCGAAATGGAATGCCGAACTACATGGTTTAAATAAAGAATAATAATTATAGGTTATTTTATTGTACCTATATTTTTTTAATAACGCATAAAAAATATCATGTGGTCTCTTTCTACTGGACGGCACCACTGGAACGATAGCAATGGGGCATGTTATGAAGTCTATTCTGATATTTTATACATTTTGCATAATTTTCGTTTTTTCTTGAGCACAACTCAGTAAATTACACTGCAGCTATTTAAAATTTTTGTATGAATATTTTGACACGCGACTCAATATAGGCTCTCTTTTGAATCGCGCTTAGAGCTCACAGTACGGCCCCTGATAAAGATAAAAATTTCAGTTTCGTGTTGTATCCGTTGCGCCGAGTTCTACTTTTCTACTTTAAGACTAACCTTTGAAAACTAGGTTCAACTATAGATTGTTTGGCATAGAGAGGCGTTGTGGGTACAACAAAATACCTATTCTATCGTTAAATTTTGGAGTTCATTACAAAGTTTATTTAATTTCCCGTTGCAATAAGACACCGTCGCAACCCGAGCTTCCCTAACTCGTTACTTGAGACTCGCTCTGGCTGGAATCTCCGCAGATTTAGAATTAAACTTATTTTCCGCCAGAAATATTTCATTAGAGTTACAAGGAGTTGAAACCCATTGAGTAAATGCGATAAAAGATAAAAAAATGCTTTTTTAAAATATATGACGTCACGAACTAGTTGTTCACCTGGTGTTAAGCGTCACAGCCACCCATAACAGATTGCAGTGGCACTCGAAATTTTGCGACACTCATACTTGTTTTGTGACCCTACGCACTGGTGCACGTCATTCTGAGACATCACACAGCCTAATAAATATTTCTGTGACTGGAACTTCAGTAAATGTAACTGTGAGATCAGATCATAAGTGTCATTTGCCCAGTAATTTCGCTAGCTACAATGCCCTTCAAACCGGAACATAATAGTGCTAGCCACTGCTTGACGGCAAAGCGGTACCTAGACGAACTTTGCAGAAAAGTTCTAGCACCTTGTAAATAAGTTCTATCATCTAATGTATTATTCATTATAATACATTAGGTGATAGATAAGCATCAATATGGTCACTTGCTTTTAATAATCACGATTGAGATACGGCTGCGGTGATGATATGACTATGTGACGCTGACGATTCGGCAACCGGGCGCATTTCTTAAACCAAAGACCAACCACCAAAAGATATAGTTTTGTATATTATTACAAAATTATGACAGTAAGCCGTTGTCCCATACAATAAATTTGAATGAATAGCCCGGTGAGTTACAACCGCCATTCATCTTTGAAAGCAGTTAAGAGATTGTTCAGTTCTTGAGAATCTGAATTTCAGTAGCTTCATAAACATACTTTAATTAAAGACTGGGATTCTGAAGCTATTCATTTCGTTTTTTAATCTAGTGTGGGATTTTGGAGCTATGAAAGATCTAATTAATTCTGATGAATGGTAAAGTCCGTATGTTAAGGTTCGTATGGGAATCGTAGAGGGTCAAAGGCGGAGTTCGCATTCATGTTATTTTTGGAAATGTAATCAATTGGGAACGTTGTGCTTACAGGAATGGGTATGTCAAAAGATTCTAAAGGTTTTTTGTTACGATTGGTCTGAATGCCTGAGCTTTGAGCTTTCAGAGTTAAAGAACTTGAAAGTTTTACCTAGCACATATTTTCTATGAATATATTACAAAAAACAGCCAAGTGCGAGTCGGACCATTACCTATAAAAACAAAAAATAGCCCGAACTTGAAAAAATTTAGTAATCGTGTTTAGAGAGTTACTAGTTAGTGTCCAGTGTATTCATTTGGCCCAATACTTCGCCAACACGCAATAAATGTCGCTTGATGATCTTGCGTTATGCAGAAATAAAATAATTAGTAAAACAGCCCGCGTTATTCCGTTGTATGGGATGACACATCTGTACTGTAGGTATTATATTATCTGGGGTTACTTTTTCTTTTGGTACGGAAGCCTGAAAATGGGGAAGCCTAAATCTTCAGCAGCGGATGTCTCCACTGTTCAGACTGTTGATTATGATAAACATACACACAAACAAACAAATACACCGAATATAAATGACATCATTTATCGATGAAACGCATCCTTCCATCCGGGTATCCTTTCCAACGAAAATGTAGGGAGGTCCGAGCGCGATCATCGACATCGATAAACAACCGTAAACAAATCGGATCCACTTGAATAATGTCTATCATCACTCGGGTGCGAGGAGAGGAGATATACTATTTACACTAACTACTATTTACAACGGCAACATTTCTCTAGTTTAGATAATTTAATTCAAGATGCTTATATTTTTCACCAACTATCAGGACGCTAACGAGTGTATAATCTATTTTATTTAATGGTTAAGTTACCCTGTGAAACTGCATAATTACCATCGAGTTTTCCTGTTATCTATGATGAAAAACAGAGCAAATGATGGCAGAGTTTCTTATGTTATTTAAATAATAAACAACGAAGTAAGTACATGGATGAGAATTCAAAATATTTTTCTTCTAGGCAAGAATGCTCCATCGTCGACCGCGTCGTCAGTTACCATCAGGTGAGACCGTGGTCAAATGTTAGCCAATCATTGATGAAAAAAAATCGTCATGTTCATGGTGTGCATGACTAAATCGAATCGTCTCGATGAATAATATCGATCATAACACGAGTTCAAGCTGAAGTTACGATAAAACATCACCGAGTGCGGCCATTGGTCTGCGCTCTCCGTTCCATTTTCAAATTTACGACTTGGCCAATGGACGGAACGGACGCATTTACGCGCTCGGGTTCGAGTAAAGTCGTCTTTCAACGATAAACGCCGATTTGTGACTGCCATTTTATTATTAACGTTTTTATTGAGTTTTTACGCTGTTAACTTCTTTAAACGATTTGTGTGGAAGTAATACAAAATAGCTCAAGGGTTTTTGGGTGTTCAAATACTACGAACAACGGGCTCTTGTAAGTATCGATATAATTCTCAGATAATTGGAAGCCCTATTATTAGCCATCCATTAATGAACAACATTTACTTAGTATTAGTGGACTTAGATTGAGTGAGGTTGTTCCTGATAGCTGCTCAAAAATATTGCGGGTGACAATGTATAGTTTTAAGATTTCTTCTTACCCTGTTTATAAAAATATGGTAAATACCTAAATAAAAGTGTAAGTGTGTCTTTACTGATGTAAAGATTTTAAATATATCTATTAAGATCCTCGCACCAGAAATGCTAAGATCTATAAATTCAAATTGATCTTTTAAGGAACATACACAGAAACTTGTTTCACTGGTAGGCTATGCATCTCGCTGCTTAGTCCCTGTCACAGCTTCCGTGGTCCTGCATAATGATATTTCATTTACTATGTGAATATTATGTCCTCGATGGTTGACTGTATGTCATCTGTAGGCTCTACGTGTGTAACATAGTTTTTAATAGTGATCGATCTCAGTAGTTAGTATCAAATTGTCATTGAAAAATAGTGAAGATGTGTCTATTAGGTATTATTTCGATGTCAATCGATTCATGAAACTGTAGTGTATGAACACGTTACACGCCTGCCCGACCTACGCAATATAGATTAATTTGTATAGGAAAAATTAGATTCATGAGCGGGAATTGAACCCGCCTTCATACATCCTTCAAGCCGGGACATGCTTTACTTTAACTACAGTGACAAGTGGTCTCATGTCCGAATTTTTCCTTCACCTTTTACAACCAACTTACGGGGTTGGGAGTACGTAATAATAGCTGACGTAGCATACGTTAGTATTAAGTAAGATGAGTAGTCATCATGTACAAACTATACAATACACTTGTGCACGCAACACCATCTTTCATTGCCAACATGACCCACGAAATCTTACCACAAAACCCCCCAAAACTACTGTCGACTTTATTACATAACTGCATGTTTGTTTTAGGTGTATTATTCAAAAGACTTAACGTTTTCCTGTTTTAGTTTCCCAAATTTATCTTATCTACACATAATATCTTGTTTATTATATTTTATTAATGAACATAGTTTAATAGACGGGCCCGATAGCTCAGTTGGTAGTATCTCTGCCTTCTGAACTGAGGGCTGTGGGTTCGATTCCTACCCAGGGCAAACATTTGTGTGTGTGAGATGTTTGTTCTGCGTCTGGGTGTTATATTGTATTTTATGTATGTATTTACAATCAAAAACGTATCTAAGTATTGTATCAGTTATCTGGTTCCCATAGTACAAGCTATGCTTAGTTTGGGGCTAGATGGCGCTGTGTGGAATGTCTACAAATATTTAAAAAAAGAAAAAAAATCTAGGTAAATATGTACCCATTCTTAAGTAGTAAATCCATTTTCCATCTGCTCTTTACCAACAGTTTCATTCCTCAACAATCGAAGCTATCAAACGTGGGGCCACAAAAACATAATCGCCGAGCAATCAATCGGTCCCTGAATGATTGGAAGGCGCCTTGAACATTGCTTACAGGGCCAGAGCAAGGAAACAACCAGGGGCTGCAATAATTGGGGCGTTAAAAGGTACAAACTTTACGGTTCATAATACGCGAGCAATCAATGGCTTTTAGTTTGGAAATCGGCTAGAGTTTGTATAAAAGAGCATAGTAAGGCGTTGATGAGTTAAAATGTAAATTCAAGTACTTAAATAAATCTTGTAAAACTTTAATAAAATGCCCACTTTATATTCATTATATTTAGGTTTTGCCACGTTTTATTTAAAGTTTAGTGTAATAATAACTAAACTTTGTATGTAGGTAGTATTCAAAACAGAAGCTTGCTTGCCGGGTCATGCTCGGGTTGTATTTTTTTCGATTCTTATTTCTTTCTAGTGAACTAGGCAAGTGGTGTTGTCAGAATCGTTTAGTTCGCCTGGCGGCGTCTCACTCTTATTAACGACGGTTATCTCATGACAACAATCAGGACGACGACGGGTTAACATGCTCTTCAATGTACGATAGTGTTTAGTTGTACCTAAATACTAGTTTATAGCGGTCATCCATCGCACTGCAGCAAACGCGTAGCTTGACGTTACCAGTCGGAATTGGTTACTTGGTTAGGTATTTTCCAGATGGCATTACCTAATACCTATGCAGAAAAAATCAGTGATGTTGCCCCCAAAAACTTAGTCCTAAGTTAGTCCCCGCTTCAGATTGATTGAACACTGGCCGTCTATCGCCACACGGAATTTGCAATTAGCGCACTCGGCTCGCTTCTAATTGCGTTCACTCGCTCCGTTCATTCATTCCTTCATTCACTTCTTTGTGTTAACTGTGGATATTGACTTTTAATAGCTAGAAGCTGTTATGCCGTATCTTTGCCCTAATTGTTAGGCTTGTTGGTTTATGCTGATTGTTTTTGTTAACGAATGACGTGACGAGCTAGTTTTTCACCTGATGACAAGCGACAGAGCTGCTCGTAACAATGAGGTTCATGAGAACAGTATACAGTGCCTCTCAATTCTAAATGTGTATCTTGATATGGCACTCACACACATGACCCACCATCGAACGTTAAAATAAGGAAAGTGACAGTAATAAGACTTTAGTAAGATCACCATACATTTTGTAAAGTTAAGTGTTTCGTGTAGTTTACAATTTAATGACTTTGAGGCTATAGAAACTCACATTGTGACAGATAAGGCTGCCATAATCACCCGCCCATGTACTACACAGAATACCAACGTTAGAATAGCGGATAAAAACAAAAGGCACCTTTACCATAATGTTTTGATTTTGTAAAGTACATAAAATATAGGAGTTCAATTGACAACGAACTACATACATACCAATTACACAATAGCCAAACCCATTCAAAACACAAATAATCAATACCTACTTCATCTATAATCACCTGAAAAAACTGTAATCAATATCAATATTCCGTAAACGAGACCTCACGCGAAATCCAAATCGATCAATTTCTGGAACATTGGTGCATGTAGCATGTAGCTTGAATTGACAGCGGTACGGATTAGGTAACATTGCACCGGCGCTTCTGTGATTAGTTGATTTACTGAATTAGGTGTTAGGTGTCGCATATAATCTACTGTGTATTCAAGCGTAATGATGGCAGTCAGTACAAAATTCACTATGACGTTGTTTGCCTAGAAGATACCTATTTACTCGCTAATTGAAGAGCTTCAGATTGTACTTATCGCGGAAGCTTTGAATATTATTGTGATCAAAAAATTCTGTCATGCACAAACAGGTGGAATAGAAACAACCATTTGATGAGATGTAGTGGTTAATAGATACTTACGTTCAGTGTCACTGGTGTCTGACAAAGGCGGTTCATTGGCGATGTACTGCCGACCGCTTAGGAGGTTGCTTTCCACCACTGGACGCTTGTCTTCCAGTTGCCTTCTGAACGCGCGGTGGTCATCCTGGAAGATGAATATAAAGGATTTAGCATATTTTTATGATAAATTAACACTACACGATTTGTTGAAAAGGGGAGGCGATGGATACAGAAGGCTAGCAGCCACTCAAGGTGGCAGTCTTTGGGGGAGGCCTCTATTCAGCAGTGCATGTCTGCAGGCTATTAATGATGATGATGAGGAACACGACATAATTATACTATCCGTAGTAAAATATTGTAAGTTAGCTAGAGATTATTTACGTTGCTTGGTATTAAAAAAGTTTATGAACTTACTCCAATCAAAGTATTCAAATTACCACATAAGCACCTGTTTAAAAATAATTATATTAAAAAGTTACGCATTACACGAGTAACATTAAATTACTGAAACCATTAAACGATCGCCATTTTGCGGTGAACGTGGCGTCTGGCTTCGGTAGCGTTAGCACATCGCCTATGTAGTAGATGACTGCGCGAATTAGCCACGCGGTCAAATTATTTATCGCCAGACGTAACATTTGGCAACGTTTGCAATGAAGTAACTTACTCATTTTTTGGGTGGACTTTAGGGAATAATATTTAAATGAATTTGTTGCAATTCCGATAACGAATAAATAATCACGTCATAATCACAATTCACATTTCTACATGCTTTTATGATATTGGTGTCAATAAAGAGTTATTGTATTGTATTGTATTGTATTGTATTGTATTGTATTGTATTGTATTGTATTGTAATCACGAAATAAAATTGTTCCTTAGAAATTTATGGCTAAGGCTTTTGATACTGTATCTATCACATAATTACAAAAAAATAACTGTAAAAGAAATTAAAATATCAAGCTTAGGGAATATTTGTTTTCATGCTTAGGTTTCCTCATAATTAGGCTAGAAAAACCCTGAGCTTTGGTAGAAAAACAATTTGATAGTTGCAGCGTACCCAAAGGGAGCGTATTTGGTTCCATTCTTATTCCTATACCTGCATGGTTATAATCCGACGATAAGCGACCGATGTGTTGTTACCAATTGTACTACAACAAACAGATAGCAATTGGTCAATATTTACCTGTTGTTTTAGCAGAGCATTAAGGTCTCCTCTAGGGGGTGCTAGTGCGTTCAACTCGGTTTCTTTCCTGATCACCCACTCGGTGAGCTCTCGTAGTGATAGGAGGAGTGCCGACCAGTGCTCCGCGTTACTTTCTAGTCGATTTCTGTAAAGGAAAATACATGTTAAGTTAAAATGATGTATGTTGATGTGCGTTGCGCTCGATAAAACAGAGGTTATGGGTCTCATTAAATTAGTTTTGTTTATTCATCATCGTTATTTCAAAAAAAAAAAACGGGTGAGCAGCATAAGGTGTAAACACATTACATTCACAGTACATTGAATTCTATTGTATCTTAGAACCTGCAGTTAAATAGGTTAATAGCAAGGCCAGCTTAATAGACTGATCGTTGGTCACACATGAAGCACAGAAAATGTAATAATAGAAGATTTTCGGCATTTTCTAAACCAAGCTGATACTAAATTACGCTTTTGAACGTTCAATATAAGATCTAAATTTATAAAGGTTTAAATCTATCCTCTATTTTGTCTACAATGGGCGCAAAAAGATTTAAATAATGAAAACTAAGAATATGGAATTAGGTCTGACACAGAAGCAAATCTCTACATAACCCTAGATTACCAAGATTCCGCAGAAGAACGTAATCAGAAACTTGGCTCAGTTTACAAAGAATCGTATGAAAACCGTAATTTGGCATCAGTTGCATCAAATATATTTGAGCCGGGATTTCGCTTGGGATTAGAAAAGAAAATTGTCTGAAATACTCTATGAAGTTTTGAAAGTAAAGCTTCAAGTTTGAAAAATTGAAGGAAGATTAGTTGAAGATTATACGTATTGATATGTATTCAAAAGAAATTTTCATAATTTTTATGGAGATGACTTTATCTGTCTTATTTATCTTAAATGAATCTTTACCTACAGAATTTTAAAATTGTTTGTAAAATCAATTCAAGTTCAAAACATTTAAAAAAGTCTATGTGTGCAGCAGTGTTTTTATTGCATGAACGACTATCTTATGTTTCCTAATTAATTGATATTTACTGATTAATATATAATGATTTTTCTTAATTTAATGACATAAAAATAATAATTGAATTGTATAGTTTATTGCAAGTGTATAATAATGTATTATAGTAAAATTATTTAAGTTTATTTGGAAGTTGTTACAGCATGCACTGACCTAAAGTTAATAGTACCTAGTTTTCACATGCTGTGAATATGGGCTAAATGGAAGAAGTACCTACTAAAACCCTAAGAAATTCATGTACTCCATTTATGTGAATAAAATTTCATTTCATTTCACTTTTGAAACATAGATAACTATACTAGTCTAACATTACAAGTCAAAATCAGATTCATAAAGATAAGACACAAATTAATGTCAAAACTAGACAAGTCTAGAATAAATGAGTTTGAATACATAGGAGCTCTCTTTCCTACTTCTGGTGCAAGAAATCCGCACAACAAAAAAATATTCACAAAAATATTCACCTTCAATATAATTAAGGGAATTATATCCTTGCTCATTACGCCAACGTAATAAAATCAAAGATAGTTTAACAACAGAAACACAAGGTATAATATACCTAACAAAATAACTAACAGGAAAACATGAATTTACCTACAAACTAAATTACTCATTTGCATCTCTGTACGAAATTAATGTCTTATCTGAGAACATATTTAACATCAAAATTTTCCCGCATATTATTACCACTATTTTCATCCGCCAAAAACTACCCCTTCAGGACGGTAACCCACCTGGGGGTTGGCCACAACCGCAGCCAACTTACACACAAAACTGAACATTTTGAGCCTGTGCTTGTTTTCAAACCGCAACTAGGTATGTGGGCGTGGTTCCAGTAATAGCGACAATTTACAGTAGAGATTAGAAAAAAATATTAAATTATAATTTTTTGTAGGTGAATTGGACACTAAAATAATTATGTAAATAAATAAATAGCTATTTGGTTAAAATATCAGAAGCCCTAGAATTCCTGTCATTAACAAGCAAGCAAGCAAGAGCATGATCTTCAAACGGCTGCACATTAAAATTGTCTTGAATCATTTTAAGAACAGGCTAATGTTTTTGATGTAGTTTTCTTTTTCCTTTTTTATTATATATAGTAAATAAAACAATACTAGTTAAGTGTAATAAGAACAGGCTCGCTCAAGTCACCTTTTAGTGGTCAGTTGTAAAAATTAAGGACTTCAGACTACAAATTATATACCTAAGAATCTTAACAGTGAGCATAAAATTGCATACAATTTTTCCTGCGACTAATCAACACGTTACTACATAACTATAAGATAATCACTTAACGGTGTTATGACGTACTGAAAAAAATATAGATTCGAATTTAGAAGAAGATCGCGTTTATAGGTTATCAACTACACCACACAAATCATAATCACGCTTTAAAGAATTCCATTATAACCCTCATCACCCCACTCAACCCAATGAAAAAACCAGCAAACCATTGAAAATTAAAACCCCAATCTAAATAAATCTAAATGCAAATACGGCGGACAGTTTATCGGCCAATGGAATAGCCAATTACATGGAGTGTCTACAGGCAGAAGCGCCGGCGTTTTATTAGTTTTATCCCTCTGCAAACGTAAAACAGCACAATAAACTGATTTTAAAACCGCCATCTTGTTTTATGTCGCGATCAAATCGCTAAACAGTGGCTTTTTACTGCGTCACGCATGCTGATGGCGGTTTATTGTGGGGCGGGGTGCTAGTTGTAGCGGGAAGCGATGGCGGGAGCGTTTTGTAGGTGTGCTAAACAAAATAAGGATTAGCTTCGAAGGGCACGATAAGCCTAATTTATTGTCGTAGAACATCAGCCGTTAAGGAAAGCCAGATGCCTTTGAGATACCTAAAAACTTTGACACTAGGGCTACGAGGGCAGGAAGACAGGGAACAAAGGTAATAAGGAAGGATAACAGACAAAAGACCAGCTCTGGATAAGTTTAGTGTCATCGCTTCAGGCAGTAGTGACCACCCATTTCCTCAATCTCAGATAGACTAAACCATCACCATCATCATCAGCCGGGTGACGCGGTGCTGAACAAAGACCTCGACTATAGAGCCACACTTTGGACGGCTTAAGTAGCTCTTGCATCCAACGGTTCTCCATGCCATACACGTTTCACCAAATCTAATATAAAAAACTTAGGACTCATAAACCGACAAGTAGGTAGTGAAAGTAACTGAAGTGTGTACCTTTTGAATCCTTTCACATCCCTACAAGCGAAATAATTAAACGCCTATTCCACATCGCAGCTTTTCGACCTATTTCGGCAGGTTTAGCCAAGATTATGCAATATGGAGGCAGGCTCGCATTGCCGCCTTTGAGTGCATAGCTCGGATGCCGAACTTTGGAACATCGCAAATTGTGCCCCTTTTACAACGCGAATTCGGAAAATGCTTTTGCTATGAAAATTTTGTAAATTAACAATGTTGCCAGAAATCGTAACACGGAAAATTGAATTTTTAACGTAAATAAAACGTTTTGGGGTATTTTCTTATTCTGTATGTTTTTTGTTTTACGGCAACGGATTTGGATGAAATTTCAAATTTGAATAAGTGCTGTTTAAATTCCGAAAGTAAAAAAGGATCCTTTCAATCACATTCTTGTAGAAAAACAACAGGTACAAGATTGCGCGCTCTACTATTGAATAAATCTAAAGTCACTCCTACACTTGAATATTTACACCTTGGAAGATATCTAAGCTTACTATTGTTGCCATATCATTTATTATGATGTATTGCCAGCCGATCGGATCTGCATGACAATGGTGTCAACCTGTCAGCCTAGTTATGGGAACAAGATAAATAAGGGCAGAATCAGACGGTGCGATTGGTTGAGTAACTCGATACTTAGCTGTACGAGGTAATAAATGACTGAATATTATGTAAATGTTATGGGCGGCCATGACGCTTAACATCAGGCGTACGACTAGCTCGTCACGTCATTTATTCTGATAAAAAAGTAGGGTCAATATCTGGCAATTGAAAAAAAAAGGTTCCGATTACAGGCGCCGTAGAAAATGATTTATCACTAAAATTAATTACAAAGAAATATCATGAAACATTGAAAATGCCGTCATATCCCAAAAAATTGCTATCGTAGTTTATTCCCGAATATACAAAATCCTATAGTGTAGATAAGGTGAATAAACGATTTGTTTAGTTCGCAAAATATCACAGTTACACTAAATTCGCGCGCTTTTTCCGCCTCCATTTTGCAATCTGTCATTCATGCGCGATTTTTTCCGTGTGACATTTATAAATGCCTGTCTGCTTCGGACGCGATGCAGTGTTTCGAACGAGATGTACTAATTGTTACATTCAGTGTTTTGTAGATTTAAAAACATTGCTTTTCAGTGCGGTTGAAGTCGAAAAGGACACATTATGTAGTACGTAAACTGTATCTAGATAAAAGAATTAAATGAAAATGGTCGGACCGGTAATTTATCATACCTACACTACTACCTACATCATAATATGTGTACCATATCTTTTACGAAAATATGTTATATTCAACATAAATTCTACTAAGTATCAATGAATTTGTACGAATCAACCCAAATTATAATTTAAAATTAGATTCTAACCTCATCTCGCCACATCTCGTCCCAGCATCAAATTCCGGGCAACCCTAATAACTCAATGACCGCAGATTCGCCCTCACCGCCCGCGGCGATCGCGTTACGTCGCTAAACCTATTACCGTCTGCCACTCGCTACGCGTGTCTACGCCTAATAGCTATTAATCCGAGAAATTGACAACCCTAACTTGGTTACGTGTACACACGTACACAAGGTAGGATGGGTTTGATTAGATTCCTCGTTATCGGTTTAATAGATTAGCTACCGATTTAAACTAAGTACAAGATGGAAAACGAAAGGACATACCTGATGCTACGGCCACATTAGCGGGTTAATGTGGCGCAGACATCGTCATAAAAAATCGCGTATAGGCCGTCACCTACGCGATTTTTTAGCAACGATGTTTTTGCCTTCTAATTGACCACGAATATTCGCCCAATAATGTAGGCAAAAAGAGAAACCATGAAAAAGAGAAGTATTGATTGCGGATAACTAACTAGACTTTTCTCTTTGTAGTGTTTATAGCGATGCACTAATTGACCATTCCTAAATCAACGGTAAAGTTAAGCAACTATCTCTGCAGTCACTTTTTAGTCTACATTAGAATTTTCGGAAAGAAAAATTAGATAAGTTCCTGTTTAAAATTTCAAATCCAGGAAAACTGGACGTCTCTCTTTACGTCCAAACGCCCCTAATCCCGAACTTGCAATATAATTACTTATTAATGAATACTGACCTGATAGCCATACTCTTGGACTTGAGATGGTGCCACCGCTGGTTCATCTCATCCAGCCGCCGCTGCAGCATGACAGCGTCTTCCTGTGAGGAGAGGCTGCCCAGCAAGCGGCGGCCCGTCCCCGTGAGCGACGCGTACACATCGCGGTGGGTCTCGATCTCCGATTGCAGGTCCTGGGGGCAATAGAGAAGTCATATTAGCTTAATCATCATTAACAGCCTGAAAACGTCTACTACTGAACATCTCCCACTTTGAGCAGTTGCTTGCCTCCTGCGTCTTCCGTTTCGTGGTAAGTACTCGAGAACTTTTCTTCCCCATCGGTTGTCAGTTCTATGAGCGTTGTGGCCTGCCTATTGCCATTCAACTTGCTAAGTCTAAGAGTTATATCAGTCACTTTTTATAGCTTTATAACCATGACTGATTCACGATTGTCTTCTGATTCTCCTGACGAAATATAAAAATCTACACATCTCTTCTCCTGAGAAATCATTTGACCAACGAAAACGCTAAAGTTTATGACGTGAACCCACTGATCGTTTATTGTTCAAACGCTTTCTAGAGAGAAGAGATAGTTCGATTTCTATAGCACATGCTACCCTTGCTGCTGATGCTAAACGATGGTCTGGCTTAGGCGTCTATGGAAATAACAGAATGATTTTTCATTGCTCAGCAATTTCGTTTTGAATGAAATCAGCATATCACCCTCTATGCTCTTACCATACCTATTACACCATAATATTATGGTGTAATAGGTATGGTATAATAATCCCCGTAAAAGCTCTACACATAAACATACCCATCTATTCCTGGACATCATAATACTAGCGTATATATCAGAAGTGGGATACAATAGTAGTACTCGGAGTCCTGTTTGGGCGACGTAAAAGAACAATTTGTAAGAGTGGTTCAAGAATTGCCGGGATCATGTGACAAATGCTGTCCTCATTTGGAGACGGCTAGGGTTGCCAGTAAATGGAACGACGGAAAGTACCGGAAAAGTCTGAAATATGATACCGTGTTCCGAACGAAATGTGATACTTTGCTCCTTTACTTACGACCAAATATCTCAAGTCAGTAAATGATATAAGTGAAGCTGTTAGGTTAAAAAGCATTATCATTAACTCGGATCGCGCACTAAAGGTCCATACCATTTTTTATAAAACAAGCAAAAAAAAAACAGATTTGTTGTGTGGGAGCCCCCTTTAGTACTTATTTTATTCTGTTTTCTATTAATTTGTTATTATAGCGGCAACAGAAATACATCATCTGTGAAAATTTCAACTGTCTGTCTGTGACAGTCGGACAGACAGACAGACGGACTCCGCTGCCTTAGTAATATGGTTCGTTTTAGCCTTTAGGTACGAAACCCTAAAAGACACTTGTGCTACATAAGTAGACAACCCTATGCAGACGATAGGGCACGCGCAGACGTCGCGATGTTTTCCGCCGCGACATACGACTTTACTTCAACATAGTTGGAGTTTCGGCGATTTGTTACGCTTACTGTGGAAAGATTAGGTTTGTAACTGAATATTGTACAACTAAGCGATTGTAGTTTGTAAACAACAGTTGTAAATTAGATAAAGGCCTAAAATATTGCTTATTATTCTTGACACAAAGTTAACTGGCTCGTTCTCATTTTTACGATTCTCATCGTCAGTTTCATGTACAATTTTATATTGTGCTTATTTCAAATATTTTTGTACAGTAAATTATAGCGCTTTATAAGACGAGTAAATTAATATATAAGTTAATCAAATAGAAAGTCTTGTTTGGGTGATAAATGGTTTTGAAGTTTTAGAGGCCACGAAAGCGACGCATCGGATCACGAAAATGACTCAGTAACTTTACAGCTATCATTTTCTCACGTTTTGCTACTGTTTATAAGACTAAATGTTCATAAAATAACAACGTAATCTTGTTTTCATAATTAAACTGGCAAACAAATGGTATTAATAACCAAAACTATGTATATTATTATTATCAGTTCGGTCCTGAGTTTGTTCATCCTACGAAATACGAATACTAATCCACTTAACTACATATTATAGGTAATAAGCCTCTGCTGACAAAAAACAGATAGTTATCGTATTAATAGCTTTATTAATTAAGAAGCATCATGAGTATTTAAAAAGTGTATTTATTTATGAGTTGCGTTATTTTTTCAATAGAACAACAACCTTCACTACAATAGAAATAATCTATACTTATATTATAACGATTTATATATAAAAACGAACCTCACTACAAAAGACTGGCACATCTTTAGGTACTCTTTTGGATTAGAAACTCCTGATTTCGTGATTTTTCCATAAACTTTTAAATATGAGCTTTACGTGTTCGGAGTCGGGCCTACGAGTAAAATAATTAAAGTATGATTGAAATGTTGGCAGGGGGGGACCAAAATGTACCTAGTAGGTACCTACCTCCCTATATACGTACCTATATACGTACTTACGTCAAGAATAGGTAGTATTGTGATATGACGTGACGTTATTAATAATTTCAGAACCTTTTGGTGATAGTTCCTAATACCTACATACTTTAGGTACATAATATCCGACGGTAAACGTGTGTGGAGAAAAGTGTTCATAGAATGTGAACTTGGGCTATAGGTACCTTTTACCTAGCTACCTACCGGAATCTTCGCAATAGGCTGCTTCTCCCGGAAACCAGAAAAATGGTATGTAACCATAATCTTTTAATCTACTACCTACCAAACGTAGGTACTGTTACTAGCTCTTCCCCTTCATGTACCTATTATTAAACATAATACAATGCTAGTTTCGAAGGAAGGTTCTCCCAACTTGAGAGTTACTAGGCTATCACGGTCCAGATCACCCTTTTCGCGATAACATGACATACCTACCAATTCGAACTCATCCATTTTTAGGCTATGATTATTAATCACAATGAATGATGAGTGAGTTCGAATTGACCCATCTTTTCTCGATAAAAACACGTTTACATAATTATTCAAAACACTATCTTACATCTGTCATACTACAATAACTAGAATTGTTTCAATAAACTCACACCAGTCTCTACATTTCTAAATAAAAGAATGCATAAAATCAGTTTCATAGACCAAAATCAGTTTCATGACTAAAATGCCACGAAGTTTATGACACGAAACTGACGAAATTATCCCTTTTTTGTAAAATTGCTGCAAAGTTAAGTGTATCGATTTAAATCAAATACTACATAAGTATCTCGCACATTTTAGGGTTTCGATGAGCTAACTTTGATTTCAATTGCTGAAATACAATGCCCAAAAAATGTAGTGCACGTGTGATCGGTAAACCTGTGAACAAATACAAGCTTACCGATATTATTTTTTTCCGGCACGTTGAGCCACACGTCTTACGTCTGCGATGCCAGTACACGACTGACGTTCGACCGGACCACACTCAGTGTTTGATTGCTGATGTTTTGTTTAACAGGCAGCCGTTATATCACGCGAATTTAAAGAACCCATATCCGCGTGACCGACGCGTATGTTGTTTTAAATTAAAAATAATGATGAAAAGATTTATTTTAGACTATTTAGTGTAAAGTTTATTTAATTACGATAATTTTAGTATATGTTACATACAAATACAGTGAAATTTGGTGAAGTGGTAAGCAAATGTTTTACTGCATCGGAGAGTGTGACATGATGAGAACACGAAAAATTACCCCGTTTTTGACCATTTCGTGTTAATTTAAGGTACTATTTTTGCTTTTATTATGACAAGCTTTATTTCTGTTGTAGACTAATAGATGTTTCATCATTTAATTCACAAATTCTGTTTGTATCTTAAGCCGTTTAGGAAATATAACCTCGTGACCATCAAATTTGAGCATCGATGAGAACTACCCAGGTATTGGATGATAATAATCGTTTGAATTTGAATAATTAGTAGTGAAAGGTTTGAAATTCAGACTTTCATATCCGGAAAGTTTTAGGCTTACTGAAACTGCTGAATCTGTCTTACTTTCTAAGAGAAACCCTTTCCATCGAACTAGTTGAATAGCTAAATAAATATTAATTAAGTAGTATGATTAACTTTCTTTAAATTCAATTTGTGTCGCGATCATTTCACCTGGTCACTATTATTTTTAAAAACGCTATTTTTTGTTTGAAAAGACCAAAAAGATCAAACAACACTGATTGCAAGTAAAACGTTGCGTTGATTTTTAATGGTGTCGATGGCGTCGCTGCAAAAATGCAATAATTCATTCCTTAATTTTTATTTCTATTACGATTATAATTAGTGTTGGTTTCATTTGTGAAATCCGAAATAGTTCAATTCAATTTAGGGTCGTTACATACCCACATGCTCCAGTTAGGGGTGACCGCACAATTATTAGTTTAAGGGTATACACAGTTCAGGCAACTAATCCACAACTTTGATCCGGTAACCCAAGTTACAAACAATATAAATACTTGTGATTACAATGAAATACCGTTCGATGTAGTAGGTATTTAGGTAAGTATCTAGACTCATCACTAACAGCCTGAAGACGTCCACTGCTGAACATAGGCCTCCCCCAGGGAGCGCCACTTAGAGCGGCTACTCGCCTCCTGCATCCATGGGCTCCCCGTGGTCACCAGATCGTCGGTCCACCGAGTGGGGGGCCGGCCTACGCTGCGTCTTCCGCGGAACCGCGGTTCGTGGTCGCCACTCGAGTGTCTAGACTAAATAGAATTAACTATGTAAAAAAAGTGGTTTTATCGTTTTTCTTGGGGTTTTGTTGGGTTTTTTTGATAACGAAAAAAATTATGTCTTAGAGAGAGAGAGAGAGGGAGAGAGTACAGTCATATTTAGACTAGTAACAAATTAGTTTCCATAAATCAGTTCAATGCGCCTGACGCTATGCAATTTCAATTCAATAAAACAAAAACAATGCACAATGCATTATTTGCTTTTTTACAAATGTAAACAATCTTTCATCTTCATAAAGAACATGGATAAATAAATAATAGCAACAGTTCTTCGGTATAGTTTATAACATTATTTGTCACCACCAACTTTCACAGCGTTACGAGAAGAATTTTTTCATACAGTGATATATTGAGATGAGATTTTTCTCTTCGTGCTGTTGCTACCTATCTAGCAGTGGTCCAAGTGTACGCAGCTTCCTTTATTTTCTCTCCACCCCGACCACGTAATTCCATAAACTCCTGGACTAAATAAACAGCCAGTAATGAGAGCTAGGGTTGTGCACACAGACGCCGGGATATCGGCCAGCGTACGCTTACTTAGGGTAGGGATGGGACAACTGGCAGAACGACTATATCGATAAAACAGCCTAAACATAATTATTTGAAAAACTTAAAGCGTCAGACATGTATCACCTTTATTTAGCAATCTCATTATTTAAATTAGTTATCATAGGTTATTTATTATACTAAAGAAGAACAAATCAAATGGCGCAATTTAAAGAGTCACACATCCCCACGTATGTTATACGTATTCATTACAAGTACAAACCAGTATTTATGATTCCCAAAGTACAATCTTTGGGCTTTACATAGCGCCATCTAGTCTTATTTTAAGGCTAAATGGCGGTATGAAAAGCCTATAGGTACGTAATTATTTTTTATGTATACCACAGATTATAGATGAACGAGGAAAGCTTTCTCTCTTATTAAAGACGGTAAGGAGGTGTAAAAGACATAATTTTCGAAAGCTGTGTCCATGCCCGATCAAAATAATTACACTACTACTGCTACCTATAAAATTACCGACAACTGCCCATGCCTTCTCCCATCCCTACGCAAGCCGACAGGGCGTCCACAAGGCAATATTGATGTTGTTTACCTAGCCTATCGACGCCACGCGCGCGAAACCTTCCTAATATAAGGGTTTATTATAATAAAGACACAGTAAACACCAGAAGGGAATGTTCATGAATGATTAGTTTGTTATATACGCACACTAACACATAAGCACGTTTTTACAATGACGAGCGTTTCCCCAACTTTGTGAATAGGTTATGTAGGTATGACATCGCGTGGCTCTATTTTATTTTCATGAGAAGATCAAAAGCTTATACAGTTATAGTTTACTAAGTTACTTGAGCAAAACGAGGCCTATTAAATAACTTGACCTGATTACTTGCTCGTCTTCTAACAAATGAGTATGCGTGTACCTCACATTTTAGTTTTTAGTACGAATAAGGGAAGTGTTGTGTAGTTTGTGAGTGGGGTTGCGCCAAAGTTGCGCACACTATAATAATTATATATTATTTTAAATCAAATCAAATAAAATCAAATACATATATTACGTTTTGAAATTCTACTGGACCCCTCGGACAATCGACAGTGGAATCAGTATCTCAGTGAGAGCCTATTGGTTTTGAGAAATTAAAAGTATTTTCAAGCGAAGTGTTCGTTTTGGCGTAGACTGTAAACTGTAAATTTATATTCATACTCAAATTCAATTTTTTTTTTGCATTCCATAATGTTACAATTCTACAACCTTCAAGTTAACAGTAAAAAATTTAATAGAAAAATTATCGTTTGAAAATCCAACCTGGGAAATAAAACAAGGTAGCATTATCAGTGTTCTTCAAAACCCGATTAACTTGCCTAACTGCATCTTACCCACTGTGACCCCACTAAAAGGCCCTCCAATATGGGCAAAACGATTCTTTTTGTTATTATAATAAAGGGAACAGCCTATCTTATCGCGGGCCGCGTAAAATAGCCGCTTTCTGTGGGGATTTCCTTAAGGAGCTTCTACCTATTGAAGTAGTATTCCCACTGTTGTTGATATGGTTGAATGTGTTGAAAGTACCCGTGTTGAAAGGGTAAAGATAATTCTAAGGTCATAGATGGTAGAGTGAAGGTTTTACTGTTATTTGTTCTGTAAAGGGAATTTATGACGCCAGTGGGTTTTTATTTGAATTAAATAAACGAATCTTTGTAATACTTACTTAGGTATACATTTTTTTACTTTGTAGAGCTTAAGTCAATGCGGGTCACATAGTACGTACATAAAAGTGTAATGGCCTGATAGCTCAGTTGGTAGTACTTAGGTACTTCTGCTGGGCAAGCATCACATGGACGGTAGACAAAGTTGTCTTGCCCCGTTTCTTCATACAATTTACTTGTCAAGTGGAGTAAAACAGGGGAAAGACAATTTTGTCTACCGCCCGTACTAACCCTGCTGTGCGGGTTCGATTCCCCCCCAGGATAAACACTAATTATGTGTTTGTTCTGTGTCTAGGTGTTATATTGTATTCTATGTACATGTACCTATGTATTTACAAACAAAATACAAGTATCTAAATATTATATCAGTTATCTGGTTCCCCTTGTACAACCTACGCTTAGTTTGGAGCTAGATAGATGGCGCTGTGTGAAACGCCCGTACGTATTTATTTAATTTACTATTATTTATTATTTAAGCAAATAAGACAATAACTCTTGATAAGAATCAATTAAGTGCAATAAATTACTAGTCACCTATCTTTCTAACGCATATCTCACAAGAGATTATCTCTTTTGATACGTTACATAAGCACCAACCAATGTAGGCCTGCCTGGCCCGCCAGTCAAGGTACTACTGGGTCACAGTAAAAATCCCGTAAATACTATTAAACATTTAAATAAGGAATTATATGTAAATTACTGGAATCCTTTATAATTCATTTAAATCATCAGACTAAAACATAACATTCGCAATGAGAAATTCAATTCAACAGATTCACGTTTCAACAGAACTGAACAATCAATCCGTGCCGGTATACCGATTCGGAACAAAAACCGATAAAATTCAATTGTACATTAATTAAAAACTCGTTACGCGTCCAAAATGTTTGATTGTCCATCCGTTGATCACAGTAGGTTGTAGGGCGACCTTGCATCTTATTTTAAAATTTGACTTTACGTATGATTTAAAAAAAACTATGGAGTGGTTTATTGGCAAAGTTTCAGTTTGGTAGAACTCCGGCTTTAGGTCACAAAATAAAATTAGCCCTAAAATGTTGATTAATGAGTAATGATTCTATATAATTAACAAGCTATTAAAATACTTGGTTCAATTATAACTAAGTATCACCACTATAATAAAAACTATAGTAATCCTCTTTTTAGTACAACAGAAGGGTCACCCTATTAGATAGCATTAAAATTGGTTTAAATTTTAAAATTGGAATCCAAGAATTCTGCATTTAACTTTTATCGTTATGCGTTACTTATTTAATTTCAGAATTCCTTGGCTATACTTACCTATAGCTTTTATAACGCAATTTACCATTGTTCAATTTTTATTTTATTTTATTTTATTTTATTTTATTTTATTTTATTTTATTTTATTTTATTTTATTTTATTTTATTTTATTTTATTTTATTTTATTTTATTTTATTTTATTTTATTTTATTTTATTTTATTTTATTTTATTTTATTTTATTTTATTTTATTTTATTTTATTTTATTTTATTTTATTTTATTTTATTTTATTTTATTTTATTTTATTTTATTTTATTTTATTTTATTTTATTTTATTTTATTTTATTTTATTTTATTTTATTTTATTTTATTTTATTTTATTTTATTTTATTTTATTTTATTTTATTTTATTTTATTTTATTTTATTTTATTTTATTTTATTTTATTTTATTTTATTTTATTTTATTTTATTTTGGTTTATTTTATATCAAATGCTTGTTATGTCAAGTTTCATTTGGTTGCTTTAAATGTCGGTAGAGTAAAAAAAAACACTTGGCTTACAAGCGAAAAAGAAACAATAATAAAATTGTAAATTTTATTAACCTACTCTATTTAATCATGTTCGTGTTTCTGATTATATTTCCTTTACATTCAAAATATTAACATAATATTGTAACACAAAATTACGCGCAGACATTGTTTCTTACTCCAAAAATAATAAAATTAATTCAAAAAAAACACTACAACGGTAAAACAATTACATTGCCCTTTTCCTGATCTCAGAAATAAAATTAGAAACTTCTTAATTTTAAACAAAAATAATATTTTTAAATTAACACGAAACAATTTCGTCGTTATTAAAACGACGTGATATTAACGTTTTAATTATGTTACAACAATATTTCATTATGATGTAACTGATGGGATGAAGGGGGGGCAACCCCAATCAAATCAGTGGGGGGAGAGGGACCCATCTCCCTTGTCTTGAGGTAGCCTCTTGAACAGATTTATTATGACGCAGCTTCAGTTGAGTATCTATACTTTTATTCATTTTATGGCAAAGATTAAGATACCTGTTTATTATCAAGCATCAAAATTTTAATTAATATACCTAAGAAGTTAAAGACTTTAAGAGTCAGTAGTTTATCTCATTATTTTCTAAGGTTCAGAGTTGATATTCAATCGTAAGTTATTAGACACGAGTCATCAAAATGATTATATTATTATTGATAATAAATAACGGGTAAATATTATAAATACTAATAACTATTAATAATTACTAGTAGTAAAAAAAGCTATACATGATCTAAAAGAAACTATTTTTAATAAGAACGCAGCTACTTTTTGTTATTAATTAAATTTCGTTCATTTGAATAATTAACTCAAAATTATAATATTTAAAACTTAATTGAAAGCTGTATTTGGAAAATGTCGAGTGCCATAGATCACAGCTATTGATTTGGAAAATTCTCTCGTCGCGGACCCCGGGAACGTTGCGTTGCGTTTATTGCGCGCGATACATTTGCGGTTCCCGCATATCACTCATTACATTTCCAGTTGAGTGTTTATCATTATTTAAAACAAAAGCTCGTGAAATACGTGTCATATTTTCAACTTATTCTGCAAATATCTGACGGCGAAAAATAAAATAAGGTTTAATGTAATATTTTATTAATGGGTTAAGTATTTTAATTTGAAAGGTTTAAGTTGTTTTTGTTTTATTTACTTTAATACTTTAAGTTTAGTTTAGTAGATAAGTATTTATGTTATCAAACTAAATTAAATTATTATTTCAAATAAGGTATTTTGCGAGATATAAAAACGAATTAGTAAATTAATTTGATTCGATAAAAATGTATTTTAATTGATTTTATTATTTTGTTTTTATGGTGTAGGTAGTCTTATAGCTAGATAAGTATCTATTGCGTTGGGTAAGGTACCTATTACCTTATTCATTTAATTATTAACTATGCAAGTAATCATACAAGTGCGGTAATCACACTTGTGTATTATTTGACATTTTACATCACACGATGACCTGAAAGGATTTATAATAATTGCTTTACTATATTAATTAACCACTAAGGCGTTTTTTTCTGTGACATAAAAATTAGGTATTATTTTTTCGAATATCTGTCACAACTATTTGTCGCATCTAGCTCGTTGCTCTATGGCCGGGTCACAGGTGCGCGCTAACCAGTGAGGGAAGCGGGTCGTTAAACTGATACTCTTAAGTCCGTGGCTTCCCAGGTAGCTTGCCAACTTTGCAACTGCCAACTGTATTATGCTGTTTATCTTCTATAATGAGCTAGCAACTGTTGCAATTGCGTTCGGTCACAGAATCAATAGTAGTTTAATAGTATAGATGTCGCCAGAGCTGCTTAGTCAGTACAAAAACATAGTTCAAGGTTTTCGCAGCCATTGGGGCATGTAACCATAGCTCAGATGGCAGAGGATCTAGTCCGGTGAGTTAAAAGGAGCGGAAAGCTGATTGTTATACATTTTGGGAACTACAATATTTTTGTAAATAATAGATACGTACTACGTACAGTATAGAAAACTTTCAGGTATTTTGTAGCAAATATGAAACGTTTCATGGTGAGTTGCACCATCTTCAGTCAAATCTGGAACTAAAGCTAAATTCTGATGAAACATTACGTAAAATTGGCAGTCAACATTACGCCAATTTATTGGGAGTTCCATTAAGCCAATTTATGACGGGCCCGATAGCTCAGTTGGTAGTAACCCTGCCTTCTGAACTGAGGGCTGTGGGTTCGATTCCTGCCCAGGACAAACATTTGTGTGATGAACATCGATGTTTGTTCTGTGTCTGGGTGTTATATTGTATTCTATGTATGTATTTACAAACAAAAAGTATCTATGTATTATATCAGTTATCTGGTTCCCATAGTACAAGCTATGCTTAGTTTGGGGCTAGATGGCGCTGTGTGGAATGTGCACATATATTTATTTATTTATTTATTGCTAGTTAAAATTACGCCAATTTATTGGTAGTTAACATTACATCAATTTATTGGTAGTTAACATTATGCTCATTTATTGGTAGTTAACAGTACGTAAATTTATTGGTAGTTAACATAAGCTACGACGAATTAATTGGTTTTAAGTTAAGCTTATGGTTAAACAGTTGTCTGTATTAACCACAACCAAACAATATTTAACCGTAAGATGTAACGACGAATATTACAGCTTAACAAAATGATGGTTAAACTTATTGGTTAAGATATTGTTAATATCAACTTTAATAGTAACTCTAATTGGGAATGTGGTGCATCGATGCTTAGATACTTACTTAAGTAAAAAATATAAAAAACTATTTAAGATAGCAAATGCACAAAATGAATTAAAAAGCTTTATAGATAAAGAGAAATAACTAAAGGCCTTTAGAACTAGTGATAACACTTCTATAGCACGGAGTTAGAATAGTATTTATTGAAACTACATAAAAACTAAAATCGTAAATCGAAAATGGCACTGAAATGTTTTACTCCCAAGAATAAAAAAGTTTTTGACATGTTGAACTCACATAAAATAATGGTTAAATAAACCTTACGAACGAAACACTTTTTTAATATTTTTAATGGCTTGTCTGTAAGTTCGTTTTATTTAACTTTTTTTGTTGTAAAAGGTTGTTTTAACCGCCAGATAGCATTCATGAATAATTACTTTTTGATATGCTTATTGCTTATTTTAGTTATTCCTAAACCCTGGTTTTTTCTTTCAGTAGAGACTAGTCGTAACATTTATTTTTATTTGGCGGCTTAGGTTTATTGTTACTGTTAGCATAGAACAGATATAATAGTACTAAGTACTTGTATACAGACAATTTGGTTAAATAAGTTTATTCAGATTCTAACTTTTCGGCAACCGTATCCGTGAACAATTGAAGGATGCATTTAAACTAAGGCCTTCTGTCTTCTACAATAAACATTAAATAATTTTTTCTATATTACCATAAACAATTAATCTCTCTCTCTCTCTCTCTCTCAGAACGATTATTGTGTTTACGATTATTAGTGTCATTTTTTACTCACCCTAAAATCTCCTAATATTGCCTTCATACAACATTCCTACCACGTATCTGCAATCAGACACGTCATAACTCCCGGGACAGTATGCTAATTTAATATAACCCTTTCAAATCGGTTGATACGTCAAGATGTCGAAAATTAACCTGAGAATTATCCGGGTACCGTCATTCGGGTAAACCCACAGGATCCGGTGTTAGTCGCTTCAATAAATTGTATTGGAAAGTCTGATGTTGGTTTTCATATAACAAACGAAACGAAACTTGCACAGGTTCTATAATTTCATATATTTTTTTCGCTCATTAATTATGGTTGGATTATAATAGTATTTTGTCTCCAATCAAAAATGTTTTTATCTTTTATTTTTTGTTATGTCTGTCTGTGTCCGTGTGTGTGTCCCTGGTGAAAACCACGGGGAGCCGATGGATGCAGGAGGCGAGCAGCCGCCCTTAATGGCGCTCCCTGGGGGAGGCCTATGTTCAGCAGTGGACGTCTTCAGGCTGTTAATGATGATGAAACGACTAAAGCTATTGCAAAGCAGTTGAAAATGATATTTAACTCTAAACGGTAACAGAAGTCGGAAGCAAATTGGTCGGACGCAGTGGGTACATAGACCTTTAACCGGGTAAGAATTATCCAGTCAGAATTAACCGGCTATGGTTGAGAAGGATCGCGCGTGGTTGGAATGGCTAATGTACCGGATTAAAACCTTAACCGGACATCGGCGGACAAAATGGCGCGGGTTTCACGTGGTTTTTGCATAATTTAACAGGTGGAATAAACGCGTTTGTCATTCTCCGGACAGTTTTATTTTCGGAATTAATTTCTATGCATAATTTGTAAAAAATTTTCGCGTGAAAGTGTATTTTGTGTCTGAAAACTTGAAAAGCTAATAAATAGCCAAATGATAATATTTGAAAACGAGATGCGTTGAAAGTTTTGAAAAGATTTCTCATCATAGTGTGGTTTTAATATTTAATTTAATATTTTTATATTCATATAGGCAAAGAATTTGAACACTATAAAAGTTTACAAACAATATTTGAATGGGATTATAATGCACGTTTAAGAGCGGCTTATAAGTCAAAATTTATTATTCTGGACAAGTAAAAAATTAGTACCACGTTGTATTTAAATTATACTTTGAACAGTGTTATTGTAGCCAAAACAACCATACAATCACCTAAGCTGAATGCCCGTGGATCTCATATGACTTCCATATAATAAATACACAGGTAGCAATGGTGTGCCTTTTCAGGCATCTATGGTTAAATCAGGTAATATGTAAGTCTCAAACATGTGGAAACCACAGACTGCCCAACTAATTCAACTTTTACAATACAGGAAACTAGATTTTAGTACCCACAAAGCAGTAACGAAGTAACATATCTCTAGGGAGCGCTCGTTATCACAGGTGCCCGGGCCAGGCATATCTGAGTAAATCCGGTTACAAGCGGTTACCGTGCCCGGGATTACGCGCGAGATCCGGTTCTGCAGTCGTTTGCGACTTGATTTATATGAGTATAGACGGGTTCTCGGCTTTTTACGAATGTTATGTTGCTTCGACGGGATTATTATATTGATTTATGTTTTGAAATCAGTAACGTGGTTTTGGGGAAATTGAAATCCGTTATTTATAAAAGATTAAACGCTTACAGTTTAGTTTTAGTTATCTGGTTCCCATAGTACAAGCTTTGCTTAGTTTGGGGCTAGATGGCGCTGTGTGAAATGTCCACACATATTTATTTATTTATTTACATTGTTTTGCTTTTCTCGTTAACGACAAACAGCCACGTTCACCTTAACTAAAGTCTATTATTTAATGGAAAGAAGTGAGCAAATCATTAGCTCTCTGTTACCCTATAATATTAAAAAAAAATATAGTTTCAAGACTACTTACGCCGCAGTTTGAGGTTTCAAGATTTTTTCATTTGATATATTATTTATGCTTTAATCTTCCACACAACAATAGAATACAAATATTTGTTTACAATACTTATAAAATATCTTTAATCTGTACAGCAAACAAAGCTCAACGAGATAAAATCGTGAGACTAAGTATTATTTCAGAACTAAGATCTTGTTTCGCAGAACACTTCCAGACAAGCAAACTTGTAAATCCCCTATCCTGGGGCGGAATCTGTGTCCTTTTGCCAAGGGGCATGCTGCCAACTCGAGCCAAGTTTATAAAATATTTCAATTGTTTCAACAAGCCTTTCTTAACCTTATTCTATATACGCTGATTCATTTTTCAATTTGCACTTGCGTTTCTGATTTAGGGCTTACTTGGAAAAAAATCTTTAACACTGTAATATCTGCTAACTGAAATGATGAGTTATAAAATATGATGGATAGTTTAGTTCATTATTCTTTCTCTTTTAGTTCCCAAATGTCGTTTTCTGTTTAGAGACAAAATAAATGAAGGCGTTGCTTTACGGTAATAAGTACTAGGTGAGTGATCCTAAAAGTTGAGATTAGTAAGAATTTTCGGAATATAATTTTTGGATGAGAATGTTCTTGGCTTCCGTGAAGGGAAAAATGTTTTACCACGAGTTAGTTATTCAGTTGTAATAGGATTGAGGATACCAATTAAGTTTTAAAAAACTGACCTTTACAACTAACAACGAAAAAAATCGTAAATATGAAAATATACTGGGAACAAAAATAAAATTTTTGTTGCTAAGAAATATCGGCATTATTAAATACAGTGTAAACGCCATATAGACGTGCTCGTCTCATAAGTTTCATTCTAACATATTACCACAGACATGTTCCGAATACGACGCATTCAAACGTGCTCGCTTAGAGAAACACGCTTCCCAAAATTAATACAATACGTATTAGTAACAATTCCACACACTCTGTATGCTAAAGACGGGTACTAGCGGAGCACAGAGAGCATGCATCGTTGAAATGGCACGTCCGACCGGCGCGGCGGCGGACGTGGCGCCATCTTATCCGGTTTTAGCCGGGTAAGAGGAGAGTCACTAGTACTAAAACAGTTTAGAGGTAGGGTTTTTTAAAATTAGTTATTGCAATAGTATTGGTATACGATACGGTATAATAATTGGAAAAGGGTGGGGTAATCAATGGTCAAAAGTTCCAACTTTTGAGGGTTACCTTAACTATGGATTAATAAACCCACGCTCGGTCATAATAAAAAATATGCATTACATAAATACACAACATACTATAATATTAAATAAATAAATAAATACTCTCTCAAACTGACCTATTTCAATCGTTTTTTTAAAATGGAATATTGGTCTTGAGTTACGCTATAATCGCTACAAAGCTGTTCAATAAAATCGTTTTAAAATGCAAAACAAAAACGAACTTTGATCCCTAAGTTTAGATGCATACTTCGTACGTTATAAAATTTGATAAGAAGTTTCATACCTACTTACAAAGTGCTTATAACGAATTTTACCAAATTCCTTCTGACATAAATAGTATGGGACTCTAGCAGTTCTCTACCGAAATGTAAACCAAAAGCAATTTAAATGATTCTCCACAAAATTCCATATAACACAATCACTGATCGAACGTTCTGTATAAAGCGCAGCGCGCACTGTCCGTAATCGATCTCGGTAAGTGAATTACAGCAATCGAGTCGAGTCAGTCTGCGACGACCCTTAGGGCAATTTGCGGTGTCGAGTGTGAGAAGTAATGTGATTGCAAGTGATCGCCTATTACTATTCTAAAAAGTCTTTGGCACATGGCGCCTACATAAGGCGCCCTGTGAGGCCTATGTTCAGCAGTGCACGTCTTCAGGCTATTGATGATGACATTAAATTACAAACAAAAACCCCGATAGGTAAATAACCTGATCAATTACATGAATGATTATTATAACAAAAATTAAGGTTCAACTGATTAAAAACTTTGCAATTACGTCAGCACCTTATACTACTATCAAACATTCAAATAATAAACGTACGTAAACGTAAACGACGTAGCGAACGTGTATCACATATTTAAAGAGTAATCAAACAAGGTGGTAATAAAGTAAAAATATTATCCATTCCCTGAAAATAAAATCACTGCACCCATACACCACAAAGAAACAAGAAAACACTTACCTTCTCAAAACACCGGACCTCCGCCAACAGCACAAAATTGATATGTAAAAATCTAGCGTCCTCGCACGATCGCGCTTTCACTCTGAACCCAGGTCTTTTATAAAAGTACTTATAACCCGTGTACTCCGAACTGTCCAAGTCCACTTTAAGACCTCCTGAGAAGGCCCAGTCACCGCCACATCCACAGCATATACCTTTGGTCATGAATCTCTCCCACGTTTTGGAGTTTGGAGCTTGAATGTTCGCGTTCGAAAACCCCAACTTCGTGTTTCGGTTGTGCAAGCCAGCCGCCCCCGCAAGGCTGCGTGGGCGGCCCGGCCATGTACCCGAGTTGGGAGGACCCTTTGACCCCCTGGGTTTCCTTTGCAGCTTCCACTCTTCGGAGTTCAGATCAGCTGGCGGCCGCCATTTCCATTTGGCTATCACTCGTGATTTTTATTTGGATATTTTCAGTCAGTTCTTTGGCACATTTGATTGGGGATTTTCACTTTTGTTTGGGGATTGTGGAGACTCATTTGACTTCCGGTTTGTGTGGTATAAGACTATTGAAGTTTCGATGCAGAGAATTGTGTCAATGGATTGCCGTATTATTTCTATAATTAGGTCTTCTGGTCATTATTATTGTGCTAGGATATAGATGTATATTGTGTCAACGCAGATTAAATAGGTACCTAATAGTAAATGCAAAATTTTGGGTATTAAGTACATTTCATTTCGATATAGTAAGTACGTACCATAACAAGTTATTTATTTTGTTGTAACCTTTTTAATAATTATATATAAGTTAGGACATTTCTAATAATTAAAATAGTTAAAGACAACATTCCCTCCGAGAAAAATTCATCCAAGAGAAAATCCACCGCGGCGTACAAACAAAAACCCGTAACAAAACCCGAGAAGAAATCTCGACAGTTCCAACTCAAGTTACTTACTAATTAAAGTGAAAACCTACCCTGAAAGCGGCTGAAATCACTGAATCATCCCCCACCCCTTACCACCCTCTTTGGAGACCCATTAATCAAATAACTCTCTAGTGATTAATTAGAAAATCAGCAATTAGTACAATCGCTGAAATTAAGGAGGGCGACGTGAAGCTTCGATATTAGGGTGTTTAGCAGGTGGGGATGGCAATATTGCCCTGTTTTGAATTCTTAACATTTTTATAAATAATACTGCTATTTTTAAGCGAACAATGAAAATAAAACGATAAAATTAAAACAAAATCTGTGAAATGGTTTTTACTTTTAACAGTTGCTTTAGTAAAGTACTAAGTTTGACTATTTCTTGCTTTAAATCATTTCAATTTAAAAATAAATATAAAATAAAATATGTGTGGACATTTCACACAGCGCCATCTAGCCCCAAACTAAGCATAGCTTGTACTATGGGTACCAGATAACTGAAACGATACTTATATACATTTTTTTTTGTTTGGAGATGATCTTTAAGTTGTTTTACCTAACTAATTTTCATGTAATTGCGTTGAGTGATTAAGCTATAATTAGCAAACCAAGAAGGAAATTTGAATTTGGCGCGCTGAGCGTGACGTACCACCTTAAAATAAGGAAATAAGGTACGGAAGTAAAAATTACGAAGATAGTCAAATTCAGAACCATATCCATTTCTTCTGTCGTCCAAGACTTGTAATTCACTTTATAAGAAAATAAATTTGATACCGTAATCCTAGCGGGGATTAATATCGTATTATGGGGAATTGAGGGGATTCTGCGGGGTAATGACCGGAACGAATTGTTATACGCGGTTTTGTTCTCGCGGTTATTTGGTATGAGTTTTTATTTTATCTCCTTATATTTTCTTCTTTATACGCGAATAAACACGCCCATTTTTTAATATTGTTAGGAATTAATCATAGAGTTAGGGGCGATTCGTTTGTTTATCCGGATAATAAATTATAAAAAGATTCTATTAAGGAACATTATTTTATTCAGTATCAGGTTTACGTAATCCGCGTTGTTCTTGCACAGTGTGTGTATACCTCCATGGTGTGTGGTATTTGATTATCTGTAACTGTATTTTACTTAATCCAATGAATAACTTTTTAACTCATTATCAAGCTGACCTGATAGCCTTGGCCCGGTCCATAGAAAAATCCTATAGTAAAAGAAACAATTTTCCCCAATTTTTTAAATTTTATGGCGGTTTTTTTAATTTGTAATTTTTCACATTAACCTTTTTTTGAGGGAGAAATGCTCGCACTTCCCTGCCACCGCGGGGGTGATGGCAAGGGGGAACCTAGTATGGTCTAATACAAACAATTTAAAACAAAAGAAACTGCCAAATCCATATATAGCTATTCTAATTTGTGATGCGCTTATCAAAGAAAAGCATTTGATTGGTTTTTATAGATTGAAAAGTATTCTATAAGCTGAGCTATTTATTTTAGTATACGGCCAGCTTGAAGGGAAGCAGTTACCGTAGTCTATATAAAACTATACAGCCACTACTAATGTGTTGCCAATTAATAAACAATAAAAGTCCCCAAAGCCACCATTTGGGTACTTTTACTGCCTTTGCATTTAACTGCATTTCTCGTTAGTATTTATAAAGGCCAATAATAAAATGGTTCGTTTCCTGTAAGAACAAGACCTGGCTCGCTTCCAGACATATAATTACCCTAATTACGTCCTGAATTATAGAAATACTTCCGGTACTACTTAAGACGTGCCCCAATATTTCGTGTACGAACTGCTTTGTCTTGAGATACTTAATCTTTTTTCTTCATTTATTTCAATAATAAAAATAAAATAAATATGGAGGAAGTATGAATCCTTAGGCGATGGATACATATTTGCTCCGTTTGGGGTTGAAACAAGGGGTCCCTGGGGCCCACAGGCGCGGCTTCTTGTTAAGGAGCTGTCCAGACTGCTGGTCGACCTAACACGTGACCGAAGGACTGGCGCATACCTCGGCCAACGAATCAGCTTGGCAATACTACGAGGGAATGTCGCCAGCTTTTTAGGCACGCTCCCCGCAGAAAGCAATCTAAATTCTGTGTTTTATTTATAGTATTTTTTTTTGATAGGGTTTTCGTTTTAGTTAGGTGTATATATTTATTAAGATAGGTTTAAAGTATATTTAAGTGGTTTAGTTTAGTGTATATATATATTGTTATTTAAGTTTTTGTACTAATAAATTGATAATTAAATAAATATGTGTGGACATTTCAGATAGCGCCATCTAGCCCCTAACTAAGCATAGCTTGTACTACGGGAACTAGATAACTGATACAATACTTCTATACTTTTTTGTTTCTAAATACATACATAGAATACTATATAACACCCAGATGCAGAACAAACATCTATGTTCATCACACAAATGTTTGTCCCCGGTAGGAATCGAACCCACAGCCCTCAGTTCAGAAGGCAGGGACTACCAACTGAGCTATCGGGCCCGTCTTAACCCGTATTTAAGTGGGTATGGTATTTAGTCATTACAAAGTATGTCACCCACATAGAAGCACTCTTGACATTTATCAACGCTCAAGCGCTTTGCTGAGTCATTCATAGTCCGAACGGCCAAGGAATGGAATTGCTTTTCCAGCAACTGTATTTCCTCCTGTAACCTGGGTCTTTTCTAAGTCAAGAACGATTGGGCATCTTATGGGCCAACGTGCTTCCTCCTTAGGCAACTTCGTCACTTACCATCAGTTGAGTTGTTGTCAAAGGTATGCCCATTATAGCATAAAAAACTCAACTTAAATAATCGGCTGCTTTTAAGGTCATAGCTCACTAGAGCCACCCGGCACCCACCCAGCACCGCCTCGTCGCATGGATTCCACTCGTTATTGACAGTGATCCACGGGCGGACGCCGCGTTATCACCAATAAACGTCACGCGGTCCACCAGTGGACGTCGTTGATATAGTGAGCGCATACCCGTACAAGTCCATAATAAAGAATACTAGCCGGAGGAGGCGATGTGGTGCGGAGTGGGTGCCGGGTGACTCTAATGAGCTGTGGCCTTAAGCGTAGGAAAAATTTCGTGGTAATTTAAGGTTTTAAAACATTTCTTATTATCGTACTATTCATTTTATTGCTTCTTTAGAGTGTTTTCAAGAGGAGTTGGTTTCTTATAATCGAGCGTCCACCACGTCTTATAAAATCAGGAGAAATGTAATCTAACGTAGGCCTACCTAGTATTAAAAAAGTCTGGCTGTTAAAGCATGTCCTTGGCATTAAGGACGGTGGATGTGGGTTCGAATTCCGTTCGTTATCCCAGATTTTCCTTTACAAATTAATATGACAGCCTATAAAAAAATGCAGGATTGTGATTTTATCCCAAGTAGGTACTTGCTATAGAGATCACGGTGTATACCTAGGCTGGGAACTAAGTAATTATTTTTGACGTTTATAATTAAGCTTTAACTTAGCTCTGAAGAACTTTTCAATGATTAACTGCGTAATTATCGAATACATTTCAAACCACGAAATTTCCCCAAAATACCACAACGTAATACGATTTTTCCCCCAAAAAACGTTGAGGGAATATAAAACCCCAAGGCATTTATGGTAAGACGCGGCCGAGATATCAGGGCGGGATTCCATTAATGCCGTCTCGTGGACCGGATCCCTTCATTTCCTAAACGCCTCGTGGGGTTTCCCCATAGTCTTATTTGCGCGGGTAGTTTGGAAAAAAACGGAGAACGAAAAATATAGTTGGCAATTTTATTGTGTTTGTGGATTATATTTTTTTAAACGGCATTTATTGTTTAAAGTGGCCACTACAATTACACTAATTACTATTAAATGCTACTAGCTAGTTGCACTAATTTTTTTTTATGGGAATGAATGGCGTGATTGGCTTACACTGAAATTCATAGTCGAGGCGGGGGCTCCTCCAGAGCATGAATCAGGCGCTGTGCGGCAAATTCTAGCTTTATGCATATCATAAACAAAAGCAGCCCCCAATCTGGCATGATGGGTGACTTTTGATAGTTCAAAAGTCGCGTCAAAATGACACGACAGAATTTTCAAATACAACTTGATTGAAATCGTAGAGTATTTAATTAATATTCTTTTCAGTTAGGGGTTTCTCCAGCGATTGTTTATGAAAGTGGAAGAAGAATGATTTAGCATTTCACCTCTAGGTAAAAGTGGAATGATAGATTTTGGAGGGATTTTCAACCTTTGTTTATGAATACCACTGTTAGTCACGTCATTCATTAACATCATTCATTCGTCATTCGTTTAATTCTTTTTTTTGTCATTGATTGATTTAGTATCTACTATAATACTGGCCACACTGTCCTATAGACAGTCTGAATGTTTGTTAATGCTGTTGGTCTCTGTCGATCTTTACAGCGTCACTAGGCGGGAGAGTCCGAATGCCCTAGCCCTCTACCAATACAGTCAGTTGCATGTATTTACGTTACGTAAATGTAAGGAACAGATGACCTTTAGTGATATTGAATGATTCACTTTTGTGTTTACACGGATCAATTTGGTTGCTTCATCCAAATTGAAAGCCAAAAGTGAGCCGTGTATTTTCGCCTTTAGATCGTTAACTGACACTTAGACATGTAAAAAAATCAGGTCTGCCAATTCCGGTCCTGCCGGGTCATGGAAATATCAATTAGCAGTTCTTCACAACTGAATGGAGTCGATAATTAACTTTCTTAAACTGTGCAGGATTTTTGTAGTCTGAACAATATTGGAATATATAATGATTTCTGGAAGAGACGTGGGGTCAGGGTCACGCCTAAACAAGGTGATGAATAACAAGAAATATAAAAATAGGTTAATTGAATAAACGCCCCATGACTTGGTGCTCTCATTCTTTCTCTCTCTCTCTTTCATTGAGAGGTCGAGTCTCAGCAGTGGGAAAGTAATACGTTCAAAGAGATGTTTGATAATTGAAAAATAGCTCTTCTAGCCCCATTTAAATCTTTGTGATCCAACTTAAATACTCTTAAGTTTGGAGTAAGTGCGACTGATGGCCCACAAAATGGGTTCAAAACAATCTTCCAATGAGTTTCAACTTGAACTTAGGTTTAAGTTGCACTTAAGTTGAACTAAAGTTGAATCAGCAAATAGAAGTTAAAGTTCGCTACTCCCGGTCCACTAATTTTACTGCGACAGTAAGAGTTCGGTGATCGAGTAACTTTAGTTTATGTAACTGCAGATATTTCCAAACGCATTCAATTTAACTTTATTTATAAAGATATATTCATTATCATCAGAAGTCCGCTGAGAAGTTCAGAGTCGCGCAGAGAGGAATGGAGAGAGCCATGCTTGGTATTACTCTGCGTGACCGAAAATGGAATGAGTGGATAAGGGAAAAGACCAAAGTGAGGGACGTAATGCTCACGATTGCAAAGAAAAAGTGGGCAGGGGCAGGCCATATGGTGAGAATTGACATAAGCCGTTGGACGAGAAGAGTCCTCGAATGGTGACCCAGGGCCGATACAAGAGGACGAGGCCGACCACCACAGCGATGGGTAGACACCAGACGACACGGAGGTCATGACTGGATACACCGGGCCCAAGACCGCCGGGAAGGGAAAAAGAGGGAAGAGGCCTACATCCAAAATTGGATCACGAATAGGCCTCCATGGTGATGATAATGATGATGCATCATCATCATCTTTAGCCCGTAGATGTCCACTGCTGAACATAGAGAGAGAGCGCCCCCAGAGAGCGCCACTTTGAGCGGCTGCTCGCCTCCTGCATCCATCGGCTCCCCCGGTTTTCACCAGGTCGTCGGTCTACCTAGTGGGGTGTCTGCCTACGCTGCACCTTCCGGTTCGTGGTCGCCACTCAAGAACCTTTCTTCCCCATCGGTTGTCAGTTCTGCGAGCGATGTGGCCTGCCCATTGCCATTTCAACTTGCTCACTTTAAGGGCTATATCGGTCACTTAGTCCTTCTGCGGAAAGATATATTATAGTCCTTAAAATATTAGCAACCAAGATTCGGACCCGCGCCCTCTAACTCATCGGATTGAATGCTCTATGAGCTATGGTAACATGACCGCTAGTAATCAATTCCATGACAATTTAAGGTTTGATTGTATGATTTCAGTAGTGTCACCGGTCTGGTCTCCAAATTCCATTCATCGGATTTCGACGATTTGAAGGATGGACAAAGGATGGGAATGGGTATTTTCCTCGGTACAGTAACTCTTCTGCGATCACCAAGCCGCCCGCCTATCGCAGTGATTATAGACAATCCCCATAAGATAACCGTCTAAAGTGACAGTTTATGGAAGAGACCTGTTGTTCTGCAGTGGACTTCTTCTGATATTATGATGATGATAAATAAAAGGTAGCGAACTCGATGCTACCTTCAGTGACCTAACTTTAACTTCTACTCTTAAGCCGTTACCAACTTAACTTTAAGTCACAATCAAATATTACACAGTTAATATAACAATAACTTAACAACCAAAGATATCAAACTTAGCTGATCAACTATCCAACTTCCGGCGCAGATCTACCGTAGTACCACTTCCGGTAGCTTCCAAGAACTAAGTAACTTCGAACGTTATCTGTCCGTATGTCTGTTACGCCTACTGAAGTAATCTCTGTAGTTTGTTATTAGAGATCTCTATGGTTATACAGTCTGTGGTTTGTAAGGGGTGCATTGAGTTTGTATCTTGCTACGAGATATCTTTGAAAAGGGTGCTTTTTGTGTGACAGATACTTGTGGTATGGTTATGATATTGATGTAATGTTACGCCTGGTGTATACAGGGTTACAGGAAAAATCGTGCTAGATCCGTTAAGGGCGTGGAGTACCCATCATTTCTGACTTATTTCACTATGAAACACCCTAGCCTAAACTTAACCCTTTTCGAAATATTCGACTTTTAATTTTTTTTTTTTAATATTTTGTGTGTCTTATTATTATTATTATTGCATTTTTACATGTGTAATAAGATGCTTTCGGACGTCAATCAATAAAATAGTACATAATATAATATTTAATAGACTATAGTAGACAAGTGAAAGTTAAGAAATAAAAAAATATTTGAATCTGTATTTTTTTCTAACGGATATCTAAAAATAATATTATAAGTTTAGGCTAGGGTGTTTCATAGTGAAATAAATTAGAAATGGTGGGAACTCCACGCCCTTAGCGGATCTAGCACAATTTTTCCTGTAACCCTGTATAAGAAAATAAAAAAACTTAAATTATCAGATAGGATAAAATTGTATGTTTTTATATAATTTCTTTTTGTTGTCATGTTACGTTAGTATAATCCCAGATAATATAATACCTACAGTACAGATGCCTCATCCCATACAACGGAACAACGCGGGCTATTTTACGAATTATTTTATTTCTGCATAACGCAAGATTATCAAGCGACATTTATTGCGTGTTGGCGAAGTATTGGGCCAAGTGAATACACTGGACACTAACTAGTAACGCTCACGACACGATCACTACGTTTTTTTCACGTTCGAGATATTTTTTATTTGTATCTGATGGGATCCCGTGGTATAATATTCTGATATGATATATCCTAAAATATGAATTTTTTCCCAGGATCAAAGAATGATGTCTCTAATCGGCTTGTAAATAAAATAAAAAAATTTAACCGCATGATTTGTTATTCCGACCGAGTTAGTCAGATCATAAGCCAGGAGACGCCACTGCTGAACACCAGTCTCCCACATAACACACCACTTTGGGCGTTTATCATAGGATTTGCCATTATCACTACGCTTGGCAGGTGGCATGGTTACAGCAGAACCTTTTAATGTACCGAGGAGAATGCTTCTATCCATTCCCTGGATATTCCCATAGCCGGCTGTTACGGAACCCACTGGAATAGATGGGGTGGTCCTATTTGCAAACCATAACCACACGGCAAATCCTGCATTATTTTTATTTACTCTATCTATTATTTTAATGCAGTTCCTTTAACTTCCTTAACTTTGGACTTGATCAAAATTTTACCCAAACTCACAATCAAATTACCCCCATTTCCTCAAGCACATTACCTTAAGAGCGTTATTAAGTTATACACTCTCGAGTAAATCAATAAAACTTCACGAGTGTTGCTAAAAGGGGTGCGATGTAGCACGTGGTATTTATGGCGAAAACACCTTGAGGGTGTATGTTGCTTAAGGTGCATTTTACCCCGGGTGAGGTAAATATGAAGTGTACCTACCTTTATGAATTTTAGTTAGGTACTTGAATAAGGCTAGGGGAAATTGGACTTTAAGCATAAAATATAATAAAAGTAAGACATAAAAGTTACCTTTATGAATCTTAGTTAGGTACTAGAATACGGCTGGGGGCAAATTGGACTTTAAGCAGAAAATAGAATAAAAGTAAGAAATCGACGATTTCTCGCACTAATTCTATTTATTCTATGCTCGGAACATAGACTGTAATCGGGCAAATTCTGTGGCTCGGAATTGTTTTAACGAAGAGATTCGCAGAAGAACTAAAGTTACTATAGCAAGTTAAAATAGCAATGGGCCGGCTACATCGTTTGCAAAACCAACAGCCGACAGAAAAGAACACAGGACATTAAAAAAATTGCGTATATTTTTTTCGCGCTCTGTTGGAATGAATAACGTTCTCGAGCACTTCTCGAGTGGCGAACGCGGACCGTAAATTACCCAAAATATAGCTTAGTCCAGCCTCCTATAGGTACTGTTAGTTAGGTGGACTGATAACCACCAAGGAGTCATGGCTTGGATACATGAGCCTATTAAAATACCGTAGGCCTAGCACGAACATTTACGCGGGAGTAAGTTTAACGTTAATAACGTAAGTTAGTTGTATGGGGCGCTGATCAAATGCCATAGAACTGGCTTACGTTAACGTTACACTTACTCCCGCGTAAATGTTCATGCTAGGCCCTCCGTTCTTGATCAAGTAAATTTTGAGTACCATACCCATGAGAGAATAATGTCCTAGTTGTTAAGTATCGGATTGAAGTACCTGTAACAAAATAAAATCAATTATTAGCAACACAAAAACCAATTACATTATAGGTAACCCACTTATTAGTAAAAAAATGTAGATACTAAAACATAAAACGTTGATAGGTTAAGATGAACCAATTTTATTATCTGTATCAAGATGTTTACCTTACAGTAAAAAAAATAAGATCCAGAAATATCTATTACCCTGACATACAAATACATGAAACAGACATCCGCAAATTCAGCAAAACATAATAAAATCCGAAACACGTGTCAAACCACAGGTATAAACAATATACGGTTATAAGGACTGATTACTAAAAAACCGGTACAATACAAGACTGATATTATCTTTTATACCAATTGCTGACATATTATATATCATTAATTTCGACAACTATTTGCAGGCAAAAATTGGAAGCATCCTAACACTAATTTCTATAGCACCAAAGAAAATGTTACTATAATATTAAATTATCGGCAGTCTTTTGGGGGTGATTACACATGCCATAATACTGTTATTATGCATAACTTTTCTCTAAAACTCTGAAAGAGATAAATAAAATAATTGTTTAGTGTTCAACGACCATACATTCAATGTGATCCCTGGTCAAATGCTGCACTTATTTTGCAAAACGAATCAGCATTGCAATTCAAACGGGGATGCTGCCAGCAATGTGGATAGGTAAGGTACCTAATTAGTGGTGGGCTAGAGCATTTGGACTAGGTAAGCGTGCCAGTACACATAGTGTATTCAGTTCTACTACCATCACGTAGTTAGTTGCTTGCCCGTTTAAAAAATACCAACAGTCGTGGACTCAAACTATAAAAAAAAAGAACCTCGAGTTTTTTCTTGTTTCAATCCTTGCACTAGACATGCCACTTCAAGACCACGCTCGTAAAATAAAATCAGTGATCACTCAGATCACCTAAAGTTTTTACTGCCGTGTCTATAACGAGGCGTATAAATAATTCACGAAGCTCGCTGGGAGGAGGTACAACTCCAAGATTTACGCGGTCTGGAAGCGATACCTGACGGTCGTAAAGTGGAGTAGTGTAGTAGCAAATAGCGGTATTTAGTAGATATTATGGAGTTGTAAAAAGTTTGACAAGGAGAGATAGAAACGCAACGGATACCATATTTATGGTCGTTAAGTGTAATCGAAGCCTGCTCTATATACTAATATCATGTACATACAGATATAATAGCGATTAGGGCAACTATAATGTATAAGCATGGCGTTGTATAAATTAGGATTCGCTGAAGCAGCATTCGATATCGATATAAGTGCAAAATCTAAACTAATCGTTATAAGTGAGCACTGAGTATTATTACCTACCTATTATTAAATATCACTTGTGGTTGAAAAATTAGGGTTGAAATTTGAAAACGACTATTTCATCAGGGATCATGCGTCAGGACTCGGGAGTATGTTGTATGACATTTTACGCCGTTACGCTTTTTTATACTCATCTAAGTACATTTTATTTTCACCATACCCACACTGTTCCTGTAAATCCCCGCTAGGTGGACCGACGATCTGGCAAAAACCGCGGGGAAAAGACAGCTGCAGGGGCCACGCTCAAAGTGGCGCTGTCTGGGAGAGGCCTATTCAGCAGTGGAAGTCTTCAGGCTGTTGATGATGTCAATCGAAGACCAAACATTTCAAAAATAGATTATAAACATACGCCCTATCATTATTTGCTTCAATTCCTCTTTCCTTTAACACCTCAGATATTTTCAAGCCCTCAGCCTCTCAGCCCCTCAGTGAGCAGAGTGCTAGTGGAATCGTTACAGCCCCCGCCGCGTCAGCAGACGAGGATTGTGAATAAAACAAATCTGTCTTCGCGGCGTTTAGCTCTTATTTCCATCCGCTACTCAGCTATTTCCTGCTGCAGCGCGGACGAAGTCATAAGAGATGGAGACTAGACTTGTACTTTTATGTTGTTGCATGACGTAACGAGCTAGTCGTTCAACTGATGTTACGTTTTTATGTATATCTATAGCCAGTACTCGGACTGAAACGCTTAGTTATACCACCTTCCACAGAAAGATAAATGGTGACAGTAAATAACGAAGAACAAATTCAGATTTCCATAGCTCCAGTGTCTCAAGCGGTTTGATTCAACCATTAAAATTCCAATAGCTAAGGAGTGGAACTTTTTAGCAGCATCTGTGTTTCTTACAGCTTTAATGAGGATGTTCTCGTGAGGACAATGAGGTCATTCTCGGTACATCCTCGACCTTATAGATAATATCAGGTAAAAAGTGTTACCCAAAGGCTTCTAAGCCAAGTCAGAAGACTTTGGGTGACCTAATAATTCCATCAGCAACGCTGACTACTTGCCTACATAAGAAAAAGTCACAATAAAAATGTTTTTTTTTTATTTGCATGCGCAGTGCAGGTTCACGCGAAAATTTATTATTTTAAAGTTCAGAGTGACATTGCGACTGTTACGGACGGCTGTGTCGCTTAATGTCAGCTGAACGACTAGCACATCACGTTATTCATTCTAATAAAAAAAACCTAACCACCCCGCTAAGCCTAACAGTTTCACTTGCGCCACACGCACGCCATTTCCCCCGCCGGTGTCATCCCGTAGACACGCCATTCCCGGCAACTATTCCCCCTTCCCCCTCACGGCATTCTTCCCCCGTGTACAGGCATGTGACCCGGATTCTGTTGATACGATGTAGCCTTTCGGGGTATACGGGACAATCGGGGTGAGATGAGTAATAATGGGTTTATTGTGTTTATTAAGATAAGAGCTGTGGAATAAATAAATAAAGAAAATAAATAAATAAAATGATTAGGTGATTATGTCGGCGTTTAAATGTGGAGTCTTTACATCATCATCAGTTATTGGAAGACGTCCACTGTTTAACAAACACCACCTCTGTCGCTAAAATTAAGAGGTTTTTTTAGGCTAACGTGCTTCATCGTCGCACGCCACAAAGACGGCTTGGTCAACACTAGACGAAATGTTGAAAATTCTGCTTTTTTACCAGAACTGACTGTAAGTTCTGTACCAATACTCCCAATACTATTGAGCTTCGGGGGAAGGTTTTTGACAGAACGGTCGAACAGTAGCTATTTCTCTGTGATCGGCAGAGATATCAAGACATATTATCACCCACAACTGCTAGTTGACAGTGGGTTAAAGAAACAAGAATTATAGAATAACGAAAAAGTGTTCTATATATTGTAGTTTTTATCACATCTTGATAAAATATTTCAAGTAACAATCCAGTCTTCCGAATAGCATAATAATTACCATTACGGTTTATGTGGAGCTTCCGAACCAGCCTGCAAGTTATACTCCGTAATGGTTCCTCTAAGGGTCGCTAACGAAAGTCTGTTAAGCAAATCGGGCGAGTCCCACCCCACTTACGCCTTTCCAAGCTATTTCACACGTTTTGCTCGGTGAACGCGACGCTTGTGACACACAGGTCACAGAGCCAGCGAGTTCGATTTTTACTTGCAATTTTGGTTTTGACATACCATTGACTAGGCTAGTGTTTTTCCAAAATCTCAGCTGATGGGAAGCGAAGATACAGTCGAAGGTGAAGCACGCATACTAGTATCTAGTAAATTTTTACTTGTTTACAATGAACACAACCCATTTTTTTTTTGTTGTAATAGGTTTACGTTTTTTAACCAATGAGCTAAATAGTAAGCGACGCGGACGGTGTGGCCGAAGATATGGCATCTAGAAGGTACCTATTCACTCTGGCTTTTGAAGACGCTAAAGTTATTGTTGTCAGGGAACACCGAAAGGGCAATGAGTTCCGATCCTTACCATTTTTGATTTAACTTTAACAAACATTCTTCATCATATATTGTAGTTACTGAAACTATAATGATTTTTTATGGTAGTCTTTCTTGGGGATAAGTAGTAGCGAATACTTAGAATAACAGTAACACCAAGTTTAGTAATTATACCTAGTTTTCCTTATCAGAATCAGGAATTCAAGTCTAATCAGGTACCTACTGTACAAATATTTAACAAACTGTTTGCCCCTGTGTGTGACAAAATAAAGGCAAATCTAAGAAAACATTGAGTCTGAACGCGCGACGAAGCGTGAATTATATTCATATGATACCAACTCCCCAGCGATCCCAAAATGGATCCGATTCGATATTTTATCGCAGCGATTTGGTTGTATCGATTTGGTGAACATATTTAGTAAAAGAGATTGGTGATATGAAAAAGTGAAACAAGTAGGAGGCCCACCTGATGGTAAGCGGTCACTGCTGCGTTTGGATGAAATTTTGCACACAGATTGCTATTATTACCAAAATCAATATAGTACACTTTTTATCTTGGAAAACTAAGGGATCTCGCGGGAAAGCAAGTTAAGCTGCTAAAATCGCAACGCAAGGCCGGTTTAGCACTATTCAATAAAACTACCAAATAAAACATAAACAAGCTATAAAAAGTAGAGTAAGTACCTATACAAAAATAAAATCCGGTTTTTATATTTGTATAAAAACTGTTTAAACGACACACTCGTATGGAAAAATTTGTTACGCAACAGAAAGCAAGTTGCAGCAGCTTTACTCGACTCCGGACTAATTTTGCATTCAGAAGGAACAGCGCCAGTTTTTAATATCAACCTCTCAAAATAGTACATTACGCCACGAACTGCACAGTTCTTGTTTATAATAATATTTGCTTACATGCACGGGAATAAAATTTAAAATAACTGTTCGTTTTAGAGAGCTTTAGTTCTGAATTTTGTTTTCTAAAAAGGCTGTGGATATACGACGGGCCCGATAGCTCAGTTGGTAGTAGCCCTGCCTTCTGAACTGAGGGCTGTGGGTTAGATTCCCACCCAGGACACACATTTGTGTGATGAACATAGATGTTTGTTCTGTGTCTGGGTGTTATAATGTATTCTATGTATGTATTTACAAACAAAAAGTATCTAACTATTATATCAGTTATCTGGTTCCCATAGTACAAGCTATGCTTAGTTTGGGGCTAGATGGCGCTGTGTGAAATGTCCACACATATTTATTTATTATTATTATTTATTATATATTATTATTTTTTATTTATTTATTTATTTATTTATTTATTTATATAAGTACCACAAGATTTGTTAAGACTATAAAAATACGAATTACTAAAAAGAGAAGGGAAGAAAGGTTCTCGAGTGGTGACCACGAACCGGAATCAGCGTAGGCCTCACTAGGTAGAATGACGATCTGGTGAAAACCGCGGGGAACCGATGGATGCAGGAGGCCAGCAGCCACTCAGAGTGGCGCTATCTGGGGAGGCCTATGTTCAGACGTCGACGTCTTTAGACTGTTGATGTGATGATAAATTACTAAAAGAGGCGATCTTTCAATTGCAGGATAAAATTATGTTAACGATATTTGATTATTGTCTTATTAATAATTTTTTTTAAACCTGATTAAAAATGACCACGCAGTCAACTATGATGCATGCTTACCTAGAAGATACCTGTTTAAACTTGGAGTGCCCATGGTATTATTAATTACGTGACCATCAAAATACTAGAAATTACAAAAATTCGCTGTTTTTACAATACTACAATCGAACTAAAATCTCACCCCTAACATTCAGGCGATTTGTTCCACCCCCCGAATGAAACAGTCGTTCGTTAGATCGTTTTTTTCCACCCCCTCGTTCATCCCCTGCTGAGTGACAGCTAACGGTGCGGTCATCGACAACAAATCGCCAAATTCTTGGTTATCTTGGGGCTTTCTTTGTATTTCTGGGTCTTTATCGTTTTGTCGATAAAATGAGATTATTTTGACCTCGGTTCATTAAAGATTTTCTAGGCGATTTTGTGCCATGTATGCGCCTGGTATTTTATTTACAGCAATGTTAATGTTGGTTGTTGCTCGCGTTATTATTTCAGGAGTCTACTTGTAATAGACTATTTCCATTATTATCGGTCTCTTAATCGTTGTGTATTTATTTAGAAGACTTATTTGAGTATTTTTGACAACCGATCAACCGACAACCGACGGGAAAGAAAGGTTCTCGAGTGCGACCACTCGAGAACGGAATTATTATTATGGAAAATATTATTACACGTGTTGTAATAATATTTTCCATAATAAGTAAGTAGGTTATACATACCTACTACCTGCCAAAAGTAGGCCGAAAAAATGAAATGTACTTCCATCCTATACAAGGTGACCTTGAATTGGTATGTTATCTCGAAAGGGGGTAAATCTAAACCCCAAGGTAGACCATGTTTCTTCTACGACTTTACTAAATTAATAGTTTTTCATTGAAGAAATGCCATGTAAAGTTTACGTTCGAAAATAGTCTTAGCGCAGCTGGGTGGTTCAACTTCATCCTTGACCGAGTGCACATAAATGAGTTTAACGACCTGTGTTCAGAAATGAATTTATAGTATCTTGTTAACTGACGTAGCGATCGCACCTGCAATTTTGCGAGTGGATTTATTTTTTACCATGGAGGTTTGGAAACACCCAGTTTCAAGAAAGGCTCTCACAACTTGTAGGGTATCATGGTCCCAGTCCCCCCATTTTAGGATAACATATAAATTCAAGGTCATCTTGTATTTTGCGTGGAAAAATGGGAGCACTGTAGTAATGATAATAATAATAGGTATGCTCTATAATATTGCAACCTTAGTTGCAAAACAAGAAAACTGAAAATAAAAAAATATAAAAGCCCCTGACATACAAAAATACTTCACCTTTAATAATATACAACACAAATCACAATCGATACGCAGATACACACGTTAAGCTTACCTACACGGCTCTGTTCGAAGTCGAGGATTAAAAAATAATCCACAGATTTCAGAAAACGCATCACAATTTTATTAAAAATCCGATACAAAAAACATTGCCACTAAAAATAGCAATAGGCAGAAGATAAAGCAATCATCACCAACAGATTTTTTCTTGTTTCTGTAAAAACAGCGGATAAGTGCGTAGGTACGTTATTATTGCGTATTATCCAAAGACGCAAAAACAACCGAAATCTGAAAAGTTATGTGATTCGTTTCCCTTCATGCTCGGGGAACCAAGACGAGGGTCTCCACATCAATCACCCCTCCCTCCCCCACACCCCGTTTCTGTGATTTGTCAGTATATGTGCACAATATAACTATTTACAGATCTAGAATAAAAAAATTGGTCAGGTAGTAGCAGGATAGGTAGAAGAAAAGTTAGAATATAAATATTGTACATTTTCTTTACAACAACCTTCCTCTTTGGCGGGTAGCCGATGGATGCAGAAGGCAAGCAGCCGCTCAACGTGGCACTCTATGAGAGAGGCGTATGTGACGAACAAGTATAGATGAACATCTTCTTGCACCTACCAAATTAAAACCCGGAGCATGTTTATTTTTACAGCTTCACTGAAAGTACTGAAACCAGAGACTACAAAGACCAATTCGTTTTCCGTCGAGCTTTTCTAACTCTGCCGGCGGAATATTACCTCTTCTGTAAAAGAACAGTTCTCTATCTCAAAATTACAAAAAAACATCAACCATAATTACTTTTTATAATAAACGCGTCACCTTTGATACTGTCCGCTTACTTATACCATAGCATGAGTTCGTTTGATGGTTTCTTCGGGTACTATGTAATTGGGTGCAGGTTAAGAGGAAAGAAATGACAGATGAATGCGTTTTGTTGCTTTTACCACTTCTATAAGCTAGAGTTACTTCAAGAATACTTTTCCATTACTCGTTAAAACATTACTATTTACCCATTTAAGGTAACTATTGTGCACTCTAGATATATGCCTATCGATTTATCTAGTACCTACCTATAGTAAAAAAAATAATAGCATGAGATATTAGTTACGTATAGTTACTGCTAGAGGCGCTGTGATGGGACTATATGGATATCGAAAAATTTTAAAAGTATTTTACGACACTCGATATTTATATCGAATAAAGTTCATTCGAATAAAGTAACTAATCATACTAAAGGGTACCTACACAATTGAATCAAACATCCAGAAAACGTACACCTAGCGAAATAAACTCCAAGGTTTATCAAAGGACCCCTAAATGTGTCGTAAACGTGGTAAATCGCGTTTCTTGGTTCATTCATCACTGTGTTTATCCAATTTCCGGCGACGCGACATCTCGCGCGAGCCGCCTCTAGAATCGACTCGTACTACGGCTTTATTGTGTTCGATGGAATTAAAGACATATTCGAATGGAAGATGATTGGTTTCTTTATTTACTTTCTTTTGTGAAATACTTAAGTGTTTTTGCAGGTAAATTAATTTGACTTAATACTCCAAAAAGTTTGTTGTATTTAGCGCGTGCTTACGAACCTACGTTTGAATGCTCAAAACACGATTACTACTTGATAGTGGTCAAGTGCAAGCCTTTCAAATACAAAAAAAAAACCACTAAAAACTATCCACCGTTTTTCGTACGACATTAGTACGCTGTTTTATTGTTCATCTATTATTATGGAAATTAATGACAACCGTCAGGCCACCAAATGGCAACAAGTAAACCGTAAATGAATCGATGCGCGGGTTCGATTCCCGCGACAGGACAAGTATTTGTGCACAGGAAAAAAAAGCGCCAATACTTGTTCTATGTCTGGGTATTGTGGGACCATGGTCCTCGTAGTTCCTGGGTCCCTAGATACAGAGAATCCCAGTTGGGGTTCAGGATCTATGTAGTATGTGATCGTTGGGCGTTATTTATTTTATTTTAAATCATCATCGATAATCGAAAATATTTATGTTAATCTACAGATTAACTTGTAAAGGAAAAATTAGAATCACGAGCGGTAATTGAACTTGCATCCATCTCTGAAGTCAGGAGCTACATGTGATGTGACAAGTGGTCTCACGTCCGAATTTTTCCTTCACCTTTTACAACCAACTTACGGGGTAAAAATTTATGTTAACATCCGATAATTTATAATTACTCAATTTTCTTATCTATCGGAACAATAATCTCGAACCATTTGTTCGTTCATCCATTGTAACAAACGTCACCGGAACTCAATCGATCTATTTCCGAATAGATGTCGAACGCGCGTTGCACACTGCCGGCCCGCTAACTTATGTGCCCAATATCTTCCGTACTAAATCAACGATGGAACTCAAACGGATCGGCATATCTGGTATGGTATAATCATGAAGTATCGAATACAAAGAAATCAATAATAATGCAGGATTATGCCATTGTCTGCAAAGTGGTTAGCCCTTTAGACATCTGTACCTACAACTAGATGTGCCAGGCATTGCTTACCTGGTAATACTAATTCAGAATGGGCGAAGCCTTGGCTCTGGAAAATCAGTATTCTCATTATGTTGAGAGTCTATGGACATAATATTACCGTTAATGCGTTACATATTACATGACAAACAAGTATGGAGCGTACTTAACCTGCTAAACAAGTGTTGGGAGTACCTACCAGATACTTGTTTAACAAGTATTGAGTACATTGAAAATCGCAACCAGTATCGATACCTAGTAATAGCGCCTCTTAAATCATCGACAGATTTCAAGCTGTATGCCGACGGAAATTCGTTTAATCAAGATAAATTGCTGTTGATAGCTTGGTACTGAGTAAATTAGATCGATCATCTTGACAATATCACAAATAAACATTGACAATACCTTCATCGATACTTTCAAAATTATTGAAAATAGAGTGACTGTTACTTGAATATTAAAAAAAAACATGTTCATAACTATCGTCCTCAACGAACAGTAAGTACAAATAGTTACATTATTGATATACCTACAACTATTTTAGAAATGTATGTACATTATAAGCAGTAAGTCAAGTTAAACCAAAATACATCAAGCATAACCCACTTTCACAAACTGGCAAATAAGCGATTTTAACTAGTAGGAACATAAAATAAAAAATTGCATTATTGAAGCAAAATACCACGTTACTAATGTCCTTAAAGACATATGTATGTCACGCAGAATCACAAACAGAAAAACTATCTTATAGTTAAAAACTTTGAAAGGTAAAACCATGGAGCTAATAAAAAAAAGGAGGGAATCCCGTCTGATCCAAAACTGAAGCACCCTTAGGAAGCCGGAACGCTTCGTACGTACGAGCGGGGCACGCACACATTCACATGATATGCAGCCGGTCGCCATACTTTCATCTGACACGCATATGTAATATGTCCGCCTTTTTGGGCTTCAGTTCGATGTCAATCAAAACTCAATCCTTCTTTTTTTATTTCATCCATGGGTAAAACTTTTAAATACCCAAATGTGTATTATTTCTGAGAGTGGTGTCATTGATTATTGTCCGAACTTGATTTACTGTTACTAATTTATGTTACCATGCAAACTATTTTAGTTGAAATGCCGGAGTTGAACAATGGTTCAAACTGGCAGGGTAATAGTTTCTCAAATTGAATGCTTGTGAAATGATCCTTACAGTTATAGGTTGTAGGTAACAATAATATTCACGATTTTCGTGTTTGTATTCATTTACAAGTATTGGAATACAAGTAATTTTTTTATATTTTAGCTCCACACAAAGTGTAATTAGCCAGTGTCATGTATTATAATTTTCATCGCGTTATAAAATATTTCACGCAAAGTCATGTCCTAGTCATAGTCATAGTCCAGTCTAAGTCAGGTATTCATAGTCCAGTCTAAGTCATGCTCCAGCAAAGTGGTGGCAACTTTACTAGAAGCTTCTATGGAGTTTTGGAAGCAACACGTAAATTCACGTTACACCACATAATATCACTTGGCTCGCTCATGCTCGTAATTCAGCGCTTAATGCGTAGAACGCCACCAATTTTAAACATTAGCACTGGAAAAAGCAAAAGTTTAGAAAAATAATACGATGCAACGACGTGAACTTGTCCGCGTTCCCGCCAAAACTCCAAAAGTATTCATATTATTCATGTGTATTTAACAATTTTGTACCCTCTTTTTAGAACACAACAACCTGGTAGACCAATGAGGATACTGGCCACAACACGAAGCTGGAAGAAGATATCTTAATGCCAGTAGAGATGTAATTGTGTAAAGATTGTCAATATCGATAAGTGCGTTTTAATCTGTAAAATCGTTTTGAAAAATTACTTTTTATCGAGTAAGCTCTACGGTGAAATTATTTATGGTAAGCACCACCAGTAAGTGTTAACATAAGCATCGTTTGTTAAAACAATTCCATTACACAATGTTATGATAGGTTTAATAAATGATTAATTATTATCAACAACGTTCAAAATAAGGTTGCAAGGCTGGCAATTAGATTTTTAACATTTCAGTTTGTTTAGAGTTATTATTTATTGTTATTAAACTCGGGTCTGTTTTCATCGATAGCGTTTCATCCCTAAAACCACAGGTGCACCAACAGTGGCGATCAATTAGTCGATAAGCGGTTCATGCACATCCGTATCCGTACACAACACGTAAACCTGGCATACACAGCTTATCCCTATGGTTCTTAGTCAGGGATTGGTTGTTTGGGTCTCCATTATTATCATTAGATGTTCTGAACTGATGGCAAGCCGGTTGGTCTTGGTAGGTATTAATCGACTAAGAACTTATCTTCTGACTCAGATAATTCCTAAGCTGATAGAGCTGGGACACGGAAGCTGTTCTTCTAAATAATAAGATATTTAATTTCTACGTGGTTTCATCTACGTTAGTGTACTAAATATCTTTTGTATAAAATCTAAAATCGATTAGGTACTAAATTGTACGTTTTTTTTGTACACTACCTACATAGTGCATTAAACTAACCGGGCGGAGGGCATTGGTACACCATTCTACAGGTCAATCCTAGTTTGGGTACCAAGATGTAACTAATCTTGGACCAGCAATCACTGTTTGTAACATATATGTACTTTAAGGAGATGTTTGTTAATTTCTAAATAAATCATTCATTCATTCATTCAAATCATTCATTCATTCATTCAAATCATAATATTTATTCGTTGGTAATATTTAAAAAAAACTACTAACTTTACATTATTATTAAGTTCAGTTAGATACCTATATTATTAGTATTTTGTTGTTAATATTGCTAGACGGTTGTTCATGAAGTATTCCCAAAGAACAACGGTTTTTAGAGTGAATGATAAAAACAGCACCTTCATTATGTAAGTATTATTTTGAAATTGCTACAACGTAAACTAAACTTAGTCATTGTTTTATAATTGAGAACGTATTAAAAATCATTAACTTGGTACGTAACAGCCGAGCGTCACATAAAAAGTTCGAGGGCACGAGAATAACAGTCGATATTTTTATCGCTGAAAATTGTCGATAAATGAAACTCTAGTTCCGTATGCAGATTTTGACTCTTGAATGCGTCTATAACACCTAAGCCCTAGACAACGCTAACGGTTGTTGTCTTCAACTTGTCGTTTTGGGGTAAATCTGGTGGAAACTGAGATGTTTTGGAAAGCACATTGCATTTCAATGGGGGAGAGGAAGGGGTCAATGTTGTTGTAAGCTTGTATTTACTAGGTGGTAGGACTTTTCTGCAAAGTTCGTCTAGGTAGGTACCACCGCTTTGCCAGTTATTCTGCCGCCAAGCAGTACTGTGCAAGCACTACTGTGTTCCGGTTTGAAGAGCATTGTAGCTAGTGAAATTACAGGGCAAATGAGACTTTATGACCTGATTACACAGTCTAGCAATCTGATTACTAGACTGTGTGATGTCTCAGGATGACGTGCGCAGTGCAGTGTAACGCGAAACTTTATTATTTTAAAGTTCCGAGTGATACTGCAACTGTTATGGGCGGCCGTGTCGCTTAACATCAGTCATTCATTGTCATAAAAAAACGCTGGTAACGGAATACTGTTACTACAAACTAAGTATTTATTTATTTTTAGTACTACTAACAAGATGAACCTTTTTTTATGAAAAATTCAATAGGAAGCGGAGCTTCGATTCTACCGGAAATAACACATATAGCGGTCAGGGTCCAGGGTTGTCACAAACATTAGAGAAATAGTTTGTTACATTTTATATTTATCTCCTAGTAAATGGAAGGTTGGAACTTGCGAGAACTTTTTCAGTAACATTGAAAGGTTTTCAGGTATTTTTTTTCGTAGTATCCATAAAACAGTGATAAAAAAAAGCTTTTTTGTTTGACAATACTGCTTTATGATCTTTAGCGTTTTTGTTTTGGTTTTGTGACGATTACTCTATCCTATCGTCTTGTAAGAGTTTCACAAGGTGGAGTTATTAGGTAACATTAAAATTTGGTAATTGACAGATTATAATTATAATGATTTGACGACCATGACATGGTAGTAATGCCATCGTTGCTAAAACAAACGAAGAAGATGCACTTCTCGATTATAATTTATGTGGCTCACACACACTGTGCCTGCCCCTTCTCATAGTAGAAAATAATATCCATTCTGATTTATTGGGTTTAAGATTTGAGGGAGTCACAAGTCAGCTATTGAATCTCACTTGCCGATACACAGGAACACTGTCAATTAAAAAAAAATATCCATAGTTTTATTTGTCGATTTCAACCGGGCGCTGTGCGACCCTATTAATAGTAGTAGCTATAGATACAGGGTATTTAATACGATATTTAAGTTGCATAATAAATATATAATTGATTGAATCAGGCGTGACCTCGCGGAAGTTCATCTTAAATACAAAATTAAACAAGAATACCTAGCGTAATTCCACTAAAATAATACTATAAGATTATCTATATTGGGAAAGCTGTAAGGGATTGGTGCTGGTAAATTTATGTATGTGACAAAGAATAAGAGAAACAACAACAATCCCTTACAGCTTTTCCAATATAGATAATCTTATAGTTTTATATTAGCGGAATTAAACTAGATATTCTTGTTTCATTTTGTATTTAAGAATTATCTAAAAACAATAATTTTTCTGTAATAATATGGGCTTGTCAATAAAGAGTTTATCTATCTATCCATTTTTCTCCTTTTCGTTTTTCTCTTCACCCCCGTTACAGAGTATGTCACAAGGTATGGTGAAATCTTTGTTCAATAGTGGTTAGTTCTGGCATTTCACATTGTGCACTTTGTGATTTTATCAGCTTAGAAATAATAATAATTTAATTTAATTTGACTAGTAAAAGTGCTATAAATAGCCTATTTGCAATATAACATTTGCATGCTACCGAAAGACGACTGGACTCAGCTTAATTAATATAAACACCATGTCCTCAACTAAAACGCTTTTAGAGTTTTATTTGCCTCAATTTGCTCCACGTTACGTGGCGTTACATACCTCTGGTTTTTTCGGTTCTGCGAGCGATGCAGACGGCCGTACTCTGTATGCTAAGCCGAGCGGTAACTCGGTAAGCCATTAGAGTCGTCCGCACCACGGTAAGCTTTTACGCTTATACGCATTACATAATTATAATAAGCATTTTAATAATTTGGTATTTGTTATAAAGATGTTTTTGCAACGTTACCTTTGTATTGTAAGTGGCGCCTATGTTCAGCAGTGGACCTCTTCCTGCAGGGTTAGCACGGACGGTAGACAAAATTGTTTTCCCCCTGTTTTACTCCACTTGACAAGTAAATTGTATGAAGAAAGTGATATTAAACGAGGAAAGACAACTTTTTCTACCGCCCGTGCTAGCCCCACAGCTGATGTTAAAGACTAACATAATAATATTTTTCTATTTTGACAGCCTCTGTGGTGTAGTGTAGTTGAGCAATCGGCACATAACCCGGAGGCGACGGGTCCATTCCCGTAACAGGACAAGTATTTGTACACAGGAAAGCAGTATGGCATTATTATGTTGTAGGTACTTATACTAAGCTAATCCATGTACTGGAGTTTTCATAGGAATTATTTGATCGAACAAAGGCCTAAGCTTTTTAATACTCCTAATAGGTGGTACAACGAATTCTGTGCCTACCCTCCTTGGCAGAGACTCGACACGGCATAGGCGGGTCACAGACTAACTAAACTGCTGAATCGAATTTACGGCTTACCCAGACGTACAAGACAGTAGTTTGAATGTAGATTAGCATGTGGCAGCCAAGGTTGGGGCTAGGTGTCGATGACTTTATATCGATATTCGATATAACTAAGGAGTCGAAGTCTTTAACAGCCTCTGTGTTTCGAAATAGCTATTGCAACAGGGAAGTCAACGTGTTTCTTTTACAGCTAGGCGATGATATAATTTGATTGCAACCGATAGAAACACAAAAGTATGGATTTACAGTTTTGCGCAATTAATGTGAGTAGTTACAATACTAATAGAAATTTTCTTTGGAATGAGTTTTTTTCTTCTTCATTGCAATTAAAGTTATATGATCACCCCGTTGATATCGATCGAATTCTTTTTTGTTTTGTGGTATCAAACAAGCATAGACGTAAAAGTTTATACTGTTTAAAGTTTTTTTGTGTAAGTAGTTAAAAAATAAATTAAATTAATTATAGGCTCTCCTGATCCTGCCTGATTATCGTACTTCATAGACATCTATAGCATTAGGTACCAATAATGGGTTTCTTACCCTGATACAACAAGCTTTTGACCCGCGCAGATTAGGTTGTTATTATATTATTTTTTTTGATGAGTAATATTATAAGTAATTTAGCTTTATGGAATTATAATCTATTTTTTTTACAGATACTAAAGGCAACAAATACTACAAATAAAGTAAAAACCTCAGAAGCGCGAGTCGCCTCTGATGACAAAGTTTGTGCAGCTTTGAACCGCAGGCTGGGGTATAGTCCAAGTGAAAAGCGATAGGAATTGGTTCCATTTAAAAATATATATATACCTACAAAATATTACAAACTGATTTGAAATTGTTTGAGATTATTGAAGTAAATAAAAGAGAGGAGATAGAGTAATAAAATCTTTCGAAAATAGTCGACGTTTTTTAATTATTTTTGTATCTGAGACCATCTTATGCACCTTTATTTTGATTTGTGAAGGTCAATTTTCTCACCGTTGCAAATTTTTATTATAAAAGAGCTACAACAACAAATAAAATCAGAACCTTATAGAATACCGACACAATCCAAATATAGACAGATTAAAAAAAATTTTTTTACTTAGAATGAAATCCCCGCTTTCGCTTACTCCTTAACCCATATTTAACCAAAAGATTAAGGAGTCAGCGGGTGAACGCTTCCTTACACAGTCGAGTTGCGTTTCCGCAGGGCTGCCACCGGACACTCAGCGGCTTCAATAAATGATGCGGAGGCGCTAATGCTGCATCAAACATTTAGTTTTGATCCCTAGTGATTAGCTTGTATGCTCTATGCTGTGATGCTGGTGATACACCCACAATTCATTACTTAAATTTCTAATTATACAATAGAGAGCGATCTTGTAACGCAAAGTAACAGTTACCTTGGGTTACTGTAATAAGGAAATGAGGAGATCCGCAGGAGAACTAAAGTGACCGATGTAGCTCTTAGGATTGGCAAGTTGAAATGGCAATGGGCAGGCCACATCGCTCGTAGAACTGACAACCGATGGGGAAGAAAGGTTCTCGAGTGGCGACCACGAACTGGAAGACGCAGCGTAGGCCGGCCCCCCACTAGGTGGACCGACGACCTGGTGAAAGCCGCGGGGAGCCGATGGATGCAGGAGGCGAGCAGCCGCTCTAAGTGGCGCTCCCTGGGGGAGGCCTATGTTCAGCAGTGGACGTCTTCAGGCTGTTAATGATGATGATGATGATGACTGTAATAAATCTTTTATAACTAACATTATAAGTGAAACAGTATAAATCGTTGACTTCATTACAATTGAAAAAGAAATTTCAAGTATTAATTTAGAAGACGTAGTTTCGTTAGAAAAATACACCAGCATATTGTGTGATTTGTTCACATGGCTGACAGAAGATTTAGGTGAAGCGCCAGAAAAGGATAGAGAAATAATATCTAGCGTTCCTGCTACACAAATCAAATTTACATGCGTGTCAACCCTAATCCACGCACACAGGCACAGACAGCGACCGCCGATCAATCACAGCGTCCCATGACACACACACATACACAAACGCTAATATAACATTAGTGTTCGCAATAAAGAGGGCGGCATTCTTCTAATATATGAAAGGAGGTTTTCTTGTGGATTTAGTGGTTTTTCTCGGGTTGTTATTATGGCCGCTATGATTTTATCAGGGGACTAGCCTTTGTAAAGTAGGAGAGTGTGCCCTTTATTGGAGTTTTATTATTGCCCACAGACACAGAAGCTTTATATTATTTTTATTAGTAATAGTTCTAGTTTATTAGAAATTTGAAAAAGGAAAAATTATAATAGGCATGATGACTACTATTAAACATGAACAAGTAAATTTTCCTTTCAAAAAGAAGATTAAAAATGAATGCAATAATTGAAAAAATAAGCAAAATCAAAAAAGCAAAAAGTAATAAGCTTTTAAATTTCTACAGAAGGCATCTCCTGTCCCTTTCTCGCGAAACAGACCGTGGGGGCCCACAGTTACTATGAAATCTACTCGTGACGTAACATGCCAAAGAGATTGTATGAAAAGCTATCATAGCTTAGTAATGAGGTACTATAACGACCTTCCTCTGACGTCACTGGCCGTTTGGGCTATCTCTTTCTTTTCCGGTTTTTAAAACGCTTGTAAATTGGTCATTTTTTGAGATATTTAATTTTAGTTTTCACAAATGTTTATCTTTTGAGGAATATAATTCATTAATCAAAAAAATAATTTTAGTCATCATGTTTATTCAGAGTTGGTTATGTTTGGGGTTCACTTGTGTGATAACATTTGAAAAGAGAGGAGGTCTGCAAGAGTTAAAGTCACCGACATAGTTCTCAAAACTAGCTACTTGAAATAGGCACTGGGCAGACCGCAGAACCGACAACAGATGAGGAAAAAAGGTTGTTGAGTGGTGACCGCGAACCGACCAAATGATAGTGTAGGCACACTATGTGAACCTATAACAGGCATAACTCCGGGAGCTCAGTGATTGCCGTGTGACATGAACTTTAGGTATTATTTGATGAATCCTAATTAATTCCGTATCAGTATGAAACGTACGTGTGTAAAGTGCGAGTGTAATTCAATTAACTACATCAAGATTTCATTACAAGATAAGCAATGATAATTATAACCACAGGATCATAGCGCTATATGATGCCCTGTACATTTACCTAAGCTAATACCAAAAGGTAGTCTTGATAAGCCACGCAGCCTGTCTCGTGTAGGTGTATTAAACTAACATTATTGTAAAGGGGTTGGGTTGGGTTTGTATGGGGCTATGGGCTTCTCCTAATGATCTACGCTTGCACAGGTGTTGCATGGGTTAAGAGTCACCTGTAGAGTGGTGAGATGGATAAATAACTGTAAAAGGACCGTGTGCTGTAGGTTTGAACTGTATAAGTAAAAAAAAAACCGTCTGTATCGTTGGTATTTTTTAATTTAATAATTTTGTGTGCTATAGGTTTTTTTAGAGCTTTGAAAAATATGACGCTTCCGCACCGAAGCTTTTTTTTGCTCTATAACTTATAAGTTTGTGATAGAATTATAGCATGGAATTCAGAACAATATAGATTAGAACGTTATCATAGACAATTTGGCATTGAGGTGTATCAGCGTGATGATGATGTGATGATGATGATGATGATGATGATAGTATTACAATAACAGTTTAGCCCAATTCAATAAATAGCCATTTAAACTTATCTCTCCTAAACCAGCGTACTATTCAAAGCTAGGTTATTTGATAACAATTATTTGACAGCTTGATTTATAGGTTAGAACGTAAATGAACTGACAAATACTGCCAGTCTACCCTTCTCAATGGTAGTCATAAATAACTAGAATCGTATTAGCTTCGGATAAGATTCAGAAATTGTTTTTTCAAAGCACTTGGTTACTGTTTTAGTATAATTATTAGAGAACTAAAGTGACCGATATAGCTCTTAGAATTAGCAAGTTGAAATGACAATGTGCAAGCCACATCGCTCGGAGTACTGACAACCTATGCGGAAGAAAGGTTCTCGAGTAGCGAACACGAACCAGAAGATACAGCGTGTTAGGCCCCCCACTAGGTGGATTGACCATCTGGAAAAAGCAGCGGGGAGCCGATGGATGCAGGAAGCACGCAGCCGCTCAATGCGGCGTTCTCTGGTGGAGGTCCTTATTCATCAATGGACGTCTTCAAGCTGTTACTGGTCATAACTCCTTATGACGCAATAAATAGGCAAAGACTCAAGAAAGAGAGAATGAAACAAAAAATGTGTCAAGCACGTCATACATAGAGCTGGAATGGAAAGTGCTCTATTCTCTTGTGCTCTTTTATTCAAAAAGTGTACAAACTGAATAAATTCCCACCCCAGTAATCTGCCAACCCACTATTCTGAAATTTTGAATAAATATCTTGTATTAAGTTACATGAAAACCGCATTTCTTTCATACCCTCAGATTGGGAGTTTTGTCACGCGCGCCGCTTTCAATTGAGATACGTGGCGGGACAGAGAGCGGGGTCTAGTGCGTGTCATAAGATTATGGAGGGTTTAGATATGTATTGTCGTATTATGGAGGCATTTTAATGATCTACGTAAACGACAAGAAAGGTCAGTTTATTTAGAACGGATGGGAAACATTACAACTCTCTGTTTATGTGGCTGAATTTCCATACAATTGGCAGAAACATTAGGACAGATTTCTGCCAAATATATCATTTTAGTGACTCCGATGCACTATTATATTGCCCCAGTACTTTCATTATTAAAGCACTCAAGGCACTTCCGACTTTTCAACTGCATATTCCCAATTTTTTGTATTCATTTTGCGGAATATCAAAGTCAACCAAAATTATGGCAAATAAGCAATTTTTTGATGTTTTTAAAAGTTAGCATTGGAATACTAGAAGGCTTTTCCAAGAAGGGAAACTTTGAGAATAATCAAGAGTTGCAAGACTTGAGGAAATTGTGTCATCCACAAACCTGCACTTGGCCAGCACTCTCTCCCTGTGAGAAAAAGCCCACTCTGAAGTGGGAACATACTGGGCTGATGAAGATTATCAAATGCTCGTAAAACCATAGTAGCAACTATAAACCCAATTTTTCAACAAAATCTCTGATTGCGCAGTTTTTTCACGCACCCCAGTTTCAATTGAGGGAGGTGAACGGGTAAGGGTCTCCTGTGATATGACGTAGGAGCTTGAGCGTGTCATAACTGCACGCGTGACTACTTTATAGTTATGGTTTTTCATCTTTTTATCGACTATAAAACAAAAGAACCGTGGGGAGCCGATGGATGCAATAGGCCTAGCACGAACATTTACGCGCGCGTAAGTGTAAACAGTTGTATGGCATTTGATCAGCGCCTCATACAACTGTCTTACGTTAACGTTACACTTACGCGCGCGTAAATATTCGTGCTAGGCCTACAGGAGGCGGGCGGCCGCTCAAGATGGCGCTCTTTGGGAAGGCCTATGTTCAGCAGTGGACGTCTTTAGGCTGATGATGATGATGATGATGATGATGAAAACAGAAGATTCTTAACTTAAAGGGTATAATAGATAGGGTAACATCATCATCGTCTTCCATACCACACAAATGGATAGCAGTGCAGATTTTAATTACTAATCCATTTTTTTTTCAAAACGGCAACATTCGATTGTAAAATCTCTAAGAAGTTCTAACCAATAGTCAATATTTGTTATAGTTTTTAACCATGGATTACCATAAATACGGTTTACAAAACCCATCCCAAGCTTGGCTTTTCTTCTATCTGGAGCACCTAAAACCACATAAAATATAGTGCGCTATATACAACAGGTCTCCTTATTGCGTCCTCGACGTTTATTACGGGCCGGGGTCATTTCCCGATGGAAATAATTGATAACCACCCTTGTTTCAGGGATGATAAATAAAACAAGAGGTTTGTACGTAGCTTCGTGTTTACAGAGAGAGTTTTAGTTTGTTGGTAACAAGCGCAGTCATTTTAATTTTTATTCAGCCGCACCCTGCTATAAGACCTCAACACCGCCATTTTTTTGCTAAAATGGGCACACCTTACCTGATAGTAAGTGACGAAGCTGTCTAAAATGGAGCACGTTTTGCCCATGAGATGCCCAAATGATAATGATGATGATGATGTTTGATGATGTTGTCTTTTCGCAAACATCAAAAAAAGTTGTTCAAAAAAAGTGTGTTCGAGCTGTATGTGATCTCGGATCATTAGAATCCTGCAAACCTATTTTAAAAAAATTAAACTTGCTATCTCTACCTAGTCTATATATTTATCAGATTGGATGTTTTGTGAGGGAACATCCAACATTTTTTGAACTGCTCAAAGAAAAGGTCAATTCTAGATTAAGATGTACTGACCCAACAAAGCTTTTGTTGCCCTTGCGTAAATCTGCCTTGTGTCATAGGCATTGTTTTATGATGTGTATCAAAGTTTTTAATAAATTACCAAGAGAGATAAGGGAACTACCTACTCGGCCATTTAAGACAAAACTGTTCAAGTGGCTGGTAGATAAATGTTTTTATGACCTCAAAGAGCTCTTTTTGTGACTGTTTTTTAATAAGTAATTATTTGACATTATGATCATTATGCGCCTTATTAAAATTATTCTAATTATAATACTAATGTTTAATGTAGACTCAAATAATATATTGCATGTCCGTCATGGACAAACTGTTGACCCTATTGTGCTAATATTAGTTATTTTTAAGACCTAAATGTACACAGTTTCTGCAATAATAAATCATTCATTCATTCATTCATTCATCAGCTAAGTTGACTACGCGTACTACTTTTATTAGTCACAATGATTTCTGCTAACAATAGGCATGATGACTACTATTGAAAATGAACAAATAAATAATACTGTCTTAAAGAAGATTAAAAATGAATGCAATAATTGAAAAATAAGTAAAATCGGTGAATAAAACACAGAGTAATAAGCTTTTAAAATTTCTGTAGGGGGCCTCTCCTGTCCCTTTTTCGCGAAACAGAGTGCCTCCACAGTTACTATGAAAAATCCACCTGTGACGTCACATGCCAAAGATATTGTATGTAAAGTTACCACAGCTTAGTAATGAGGTACTATGACGACATTGCTCTGACGTAACTGGCCGTTTAAGCTCTTTCTATTCCGGTTTTTAAAATGCTTGTAACTTTGTCGTTTTTTGAGATATTTTATTTTTGTTTTCACAAATGTTTATCTTTTGAGAAACATATTAGATTTATGCAAAAAAAAAGTCATCATGCCTATTCTGAAAGAAGAAACAAATCACCAATTCAGAGTAACTACAGCATCTATAATACCAATCCCTTGAGAGCAAAGTTTGGGAACATCTGGCCCCATGTAATCGAAGTTCGCAACTGCAACGGCGCGGGGCAAGCTGCAAATGAGGCGATTAGAAGTTACCAGCCGCTTTGACAACCTGTGGATTGGTGACTTTGATGGTAATACTCTTTTCACACAAAAGTGATAACTCAAAACTCAAATGGACATGACTTTTACGCAAACTTGTATTTTTAAATAGAACTCCCTATACGGTGACCACGTTTGGCTGACCCTCTTCTAAACGCCCTTTATAATAAAGTCCTGTCTCCCTTTTATTTAATCAGCGTCACCGTTTACTCGATACGAAAAAAAATAACATGTCAAATAAATATATTATTATTATCCTCTCTCTCGATAAAATACGCTCTTTGGGGGAGGCCTAGGTTCAGCAGTGGACGTGTTCAAGCTGATGATGATGATCACGATGATGATGACTCGATAGTGAGCACAGTAATGCTTCGAATAAACTCACAATAGAGTCACTGCTATATTGTGGTCAAAAAATACGAAGTTAAAATAACAAAAACAAACTGGTTTTAAATGTAAACTAATAATCGGTACATTTGTAACCGGGATGCGGGATGAATTCCGGATAATCCCGTGTGGACAGGTTAATCCGGGACAACCACGCGTTTGGTTCAATTCTGGGACACCGTGTTGTGTACCGGTTAAAATGTAACAATTATTAAAACTTGATAACTTTGATGTGATTTAATTAACTTTTGTATACTGACAAAAAAACTAGGTTATAAATTAAAAATTAAAAAAAACACATTTTATCATTGTCGATTAAAAAAGAGCTGGCGATCTTTAAACGTATGTACAAGATTTCTTACCATAGCTCAGTATTTTTAAACCTGCCCTTCATGTCATTCAGTAACAAAAAAACTAACAGATATTTTACGAATGTTTGTTTTACGTATCTAACAAAGAAGGTCTTTATAGCAACAATAATCACTAACTAATTATAAAAGAAACAACATTATGCCGTATTGGCAGACACGTCGGAGGCACAAAAGCCGTATAAACGATGCGTATCAATACGCCGATCATGGCAACTGTAAAGCAATTGGCGTGTATTAATCGACGCCCGCATAACATGGCAAACGGTATTGTTTTTGTGAATTTAACGATCGATACTGTGACGGATTTTAAAATAATTCTGTTGGTGTTTCATCATTTTACTGAATTATTTATGTATCTTTCAGTTTAATTTCAGCTTTGTTTGAATAACTTTCTCTACATACATGAAGCTGATCACGAATTAGCCGCTCGCTAATTAAAGCTTTTACGGCATGAACTTAGTTTTCGTAAAACCAGATGTTTTCTCGCATATTTTTCTAACTATAATTTATTCAAAGTAGGTACTATGAGTAAGTTTCAATTTCTGGATTAAAACTGTGTAAATTGAGATATAATATCATTTTATGATGAAAAAAACCTAACTTTTATTCTAAAACTAGCTACTGCCCGCGGCGTTGCCACGCGTGGACTACGTTACTTTTCAGGTTTCGGTTTGGGTAATGGCTTTATTTTTAAAAACTGACTTTCTATCAGCCACACTGAGTTTTCTGCTCGTATAATCACTTCCACGAAGTAAAAATGACATGTCTTAATCATGGATGAAATAATTAATTATAATATTTCCCAAAACAGCGCAGGTACGCTAATTATTATCCTTGATATTCCTGGACCAGTTTTGATGAAATCTCCACTCATGGCTACTTAACTATAGAAAAATTTTCGATGATATTTCGATAAGTATCATCGAACTCATGATTAATTAAAACCTATATTATATTAAAATCTAGGCTTTCAAAACATACAATAGGGCAAAGTCTGGGGGTCTAGCAAAGATACCAACCGCTAACGCTAACGCCAAACGCTAACTCCAAAATGTACTGAAATGACGTTTCGGAAATCGCTAACTTTTCCGGTGCGAATGTCATTTCGATACATTTTTGGAGATAACGTGAGGCGTTAGCGTTAGTGATTGTGATCTTTGCTAGAACCCCAGGGCATTTAACATAACATGTTTCGTACACAGATTAGAGAAAAAAATCTACTTCGTATCATTCCAAAGAGTAATATTATACTTCTGTATCATTCAAAGAGTATATAATTTATACGTAACGTAAGAGTATCATTGGCCCACTGCATTAGCCTATGGTGGTAATAGTATGCATTGGCCCTCAGGCCTGTGGGCCAAACATAAACGTCATGTAATGCCAAAAATAGGCGTAGCAAGGGTCAAGATTATACTCCCAAGGGTAAAGCTCTAACTATCACGGTTCATGAGATACAACCTGGTGACAGACGGACAGACAGCCTGACAGACGTCGTCAGTCCGTTTTGGTTACGGAACCCTATTACTAAGGCTTCGCTGTCCGTCTGTCCGTCTGTCACCATCAGGCTGTATCTCATGAACCGTGATAGTTAGACAGCTGAAATCTTCACAGATGATATATTTTTGTTTCCGCTATTACAAAAAATACAGAATAAAATAAGTATTTAACCCCTTAAATACTTATTTGATTCTGTATTTTAGTATTTTTTTCTCTCTCATACATCAAACGTTTTTTTGCTAGTTTTTATAGATAATGATACGGAACCCTTCGTGCGCGAGCCCAACTCGCACTTGGCCGGTTATTTCTGTAATCTGCAGGCACTAAGTATAATTAACATGTTTGTATCTTGAATGCAATCGATTCATACTACTTACATATTATTTGATGGTATATCTATTTTACTCCAAAAACCCCAAACAACCTGCAAGGGCTTAAATAGAAAAACTAATAATGGTTAATCAAATCTAATAAATTGTAAAATTTCATTCCACTGTTTAATGCATATTTACTACCGAAATTAACTCCTATTACTCTTTGTTCATGGCCTTGCACACGTTTTTTTTCTTTAATCTGTGCCTCCAGATGGACTTTACGTGAAACATGTGAAATATTCAATAACAACACGACGAAAAATTACTATACTTAAAACTGGCTAAATACACTATCTGTGTAGCCATAATGCAACATAAAAAAATTACTGTGACACAAACTAACCGTCAGTAGCAAAAAAAAATTCACCATGAAGCGGCCATGTTGTATAAAATTCCGTCCGGTTTCGTAATGATATTTAATAATTTTGACCAATTTTTTTTAATGATATTTGTATTTTAATATATCCTATGTTGTGCGCTGGTTATTTCTAAGCATATTAGTGCAACTCGCATGAAAATCAGTTCAGTATCTAGGGATTTGTTCAATAACAAACAAACAAACAAACAAACAAACAAACAAACAGCTACAAATTATTGTCCCTAGATGGCGTTAGATACGATAAATTAGAAAATGTATGGAGAAGGGCAAAAAGCCTTGTAGTCCTGCATCGCGGTTACGATATTTTTTGAACAATAGAACCTATGGGACAAATTAGATTTGACATCATTATGTGTGTGTTCCGTAGCGCATCAGAATTACACATTTATTTATTGTATTTTGTATTTAGTTATTAAATTTGTAGTTAGTTATTATATTAATAAAAAACCTTTATATGTAGGGATACCCATTGTAAAACTGATGAAATTGATTCCCAAACTTCTTTGCCCTGAAAAGTACATTCACAAAACAAATCCCATATTCACAAACTGCATCGAGTTGACACTCTGTCCGCAACAGTACATACCGCTGGCAGTGCTTAACGAGCTTCTGTTCCTGGCTGTACTTTTGACAGTTCACGTGCGGGAAACTGTGCAGTTGTGCAGCTGTGTAGTTTAGAGCAATTCAATGTTTGTTGTTCGGAGATTTGATTTGAGTTTATTTAATTTCGCCTGGTAAATTTGCGTTTGGACTATGTAGATTTAAACGGCGGATTTGTGTAGCTGTTTGCGTTGCAGTAATCATGAATATTTAATATTTTATTTTGGTTATGAAAATAAATCATAAAGTAAAACAAAATAAATAAGTACGATATGTTCTGTGTAAGGCACAAACATAAAATATTTTTGCAGTTATGTCTGTGGCCATTGGAGTGATGAAATGGACAAGAATCTGCGAGAGTTCCGGGCCGAACACTGGCAGGAGCTAACTCAGGATAGATCGAAGTGGCAGCTCTTATTATCAGAAGCCAAGACTCGTTTTGGGTCACTGCGCCATGCTAGTTAGTTTAGTTAGTCTGCAGCATTAAGTTTAAAATAAATAGCTATTTTTAAATCTTCTACAACCCTAATGTTATTTAAAATAATTATTCACTATTGAATAATTATAAATTTTTCTGATTTATCAACACGAAAAAAATGCTTTTCTAAAACTGACTGCAAGTTTCGAAAGATTTAACGGTATGGGTACCTTTTTATGATTTTTTTACGACACTTACCTATATGTATCATATTTTTTTTTTTTTTTTTTATATAACATGGACAGACAAACAAGCAGACGGCCCGCCTGATGGAAAGCAGTTACCGTTGCCTATAGACACCTGCATCACCGGGGGCGTTGCCGATGCGTTGCCTACCTTTAAAGCAAATAGCAAATGTTCTGTATTACTGTAACTCTACAGTAGCTACATGTATGAGTACCAAAAGCAGACCTCCCTTGCAACCGCAACCGACCACTGAATTCAACTGTGCAGCAAACGAGCTGCCAAGCGACGCAGCAACGAACTGTTTAACTGCGTGTTAAACTACACCGTTTAGCTGGTAATGGTAATGATGATTGCTTGCGAAGAATGTATGTTACGTTGAAAGTAATATATCAAACCAATGAAAGTTGAGAAATGTATCATCAAATGGAACTATTTTGCATTAAACCACTTATTAAAAAATTACGCTAGCATTATTGTCCTTGTCTCTCTCCCAAAAATATTCTATTCTATGTATGTATTTAAAAAACAAAAAGTATCTATGAATTATATCAAATATCTGGTTCCCATAGTACAAGCTATGCTTAGTTTGGGTCGAGATGGCGCTGTGTGAAATATAAAATAATAATAATGTTTGTGTCGAGCGTTATTGGCGCCGAGTGCTTATGTTGGTCACTAATGACAGAACAAATAATACATTTATATTTTGTGTTTGTTTGTTTGTTGTTGTTGCATAGTGTAATATGTCATAATAGGTAATTATGCGCAGGTAAACCACGAACATTTTGAGCAACGAGTGTCTAGAAGGCAACAGCGTAACTTTTATCCTGCGCTAGCCGAATTATGAATACAAGACAATTCATTTTGACTAATTATTCACGTAAATAATTTGGAATCGTCCCAACTACAATTAAACAACGGAAAACAACCATACAAAATAAACAAGACACAAAATAGTTGACAACCCACTGTCCCGGATTAACCTGTCCCAGTAGGATTATCCGGGATCGCGTCCCGGTAAAGCATCCCGTTTATTAGCTTACTGTCAAAAACACAAGGTTAGATCATTATCAGTTATGTTTATAATCAGTGAACATGATAAATATATTAAAATATTTTTATTAGAAATTTGTGAAATTATATTAATTAGAATAAATAAATTAGGAAAATGAAAAAATTCGTAAGCATTTTTAATTGTTCTGATTATTTTTGTGAAATCGTAACCTGAAGCTGATTTACCTAATGAACGAGAGGTGGCTGAAACCTAGCCCTTTATCAACGACATATAAAATACTGATCAATAAGTAAAAAGTAAGTTTAGTAAGTTTTATTAAAAATAAATAATCGATTAAAAAAAATTCCGGTTTCATTTTAACTCGTGTCATTTCGCATCAGTGAAAAATTAGAGCGGAAAACGGAGGTGAGAGACGTGGTTCATGTGATTGCGGGACGAAAGTGGAGTTGGGCTGGCCACATAGCACGTATGGACCAAAGCCGCTGGACGCGACGGGTCTTGGAATGGAGGCCGTGGGCGAACACCAGACCACGAGGCCGCCCACCGAAGCGATGGGTGGGCGATATAAGAGGACACGTAGGTCATGACTGGATGGCCAAGGTACAAGACCGAAAAGGATGGCAGAAGATGGGAGAGGCCTATGTCCAGAAATGGACCAAAAACGGCATATGAAGAAGAAGAAGAAAAATTACAGGACATTTTATGCAATGATTAAATGTAACTAACGATTATTAAAAAGGGAAGGGAAAAGGCCCCCGTGGACGAAGTCCATTGCGCTGGTCTGACCAAATCCGCACCACACTCGACATCAAAGTACATGAAGCCATGTACGCCGCGCGCCGCTGAGAACAGACCACGATGGCGTACAACCGTCAGAGGCAAAGTGATCTACGGAGGGGGTCACGACCCTCAGCACTAAGGAAAACGCAGCAAGGAGGGGGAACGATTATTAGATTTATTAGTAAATGTCTGTATCATTTAAACAAGTTATAATTTTTTGTGTTCGAGAACTTCACATCATCCTGATTGTGATCACACTAATTCAGATTCATTTGCATTCACACTTGCATAAATGCGATTGTTTATATGTGTGATAATATAAAGCTGCGAGGCTCAACTACTTACCAAACGTGAATAAATAAACTAAATAAAACAAACAATTATATAATTATATATGTCCGTACGAGCGCGGACAAATATTTGCGCGTAAAGTTAATAAGCGAGCTTAAACCATTGTAAACACATATTATTTATAACGGACGGGGTTAGTTTAAGGTACTGCGTGGGATAAGTCATGAGCGAAGAGAGATTAACACTTAATAAATAGAGCCAGACTAACTTTTTGCGTGTTATAATTTTCAAAATTCACATAAACAAGAATTTTTCAGATAACTTTACATTACTTTTTTAACTTTTTTTACTTTACATTTATCTTTTTTTTTACTTTTTAAATTATAAGACATTTTCTATCTCTGGTTTCTTTGAACTTCTTTTCATCTCACAGAGAAAACATTATAACAACATGGAGAAGCAGACTGAGTATCATCGTTACATTTTTTGTGCAATCCTTAGAAAAAATAAGACTTTTAAAACTGTTACTTAGCAACTTTATTTTTTAATAAGCGGCAGCGAATCGCTGCCGCTCCCCACGCGTCCCCCCAACGACGCACCTCAGCCTCATTGTTGTAAGCGTTTCCGTTAATTAATTTAATTAAATCCACCAGCTCACCGTTCCGTACGTTAACTGTGGTCGAAGTCGTGTTTATGGTAGCTAAACGTATACGTTGTCTATTGCAAAGACTATTAGGTGAAGGGACTGATATTAATATTTTCAAACTATTCACAAAATAGCTTTAGTATTATAATTATGTTAAAATAGAGGCACATAATTGTCCATTTACGGCGAACATTTTAATTTACGGGATTAATCAGTATTCTTTGCTATTTCCTGTAATTAGTGTAAGCCAAATAACGTTAGAAATCTAAAATTAAAAAGAAGACAAAGAACTAGATAAACTTTAAACTTACTTTAAAAACTTTGTTCATTTATCATAAAAATAAGATACTCAGTAACTACAGATATATCAAACAAATTAATCTACACTCTTAACATGTAAGTATATTTGCCCGGCTGAATATTTAAGAAAATGCACTTTGAAAATATAGTAGTTCAACTTACACAACTCCCAAATCGTAAACATATTACGTTGCGGGCTTACCTGTAACAATAAAAGAAAATATTAGTTTAACACGTGATTGTAAACAGAGAAATAAAATCCGAATTGAGATCCACAGGAGACCTAGTGGTCGAACCATTTAGATTAGCAAGTTGAAATGGCAATGGGCAGGCCACATCGCTCGTTGACAACCGATGGGGAAGAAAGGTCCTCGAGTGGCGACCACTAGTGATGGATTAATTAGCATTCACATTCATTTTTAGCATGTGAAAACTCAATTAGCATTTCGCAAATTGAATGTAGTTGTGGAATTCTGTGAAATATGAAATTTCATTTCAATTCATATAGAATTTAATTTATGATATAAAGTATCATTTCATTTTTATTTCATGTCTTATTTAATTTTTCATTTCTTCTTCATTTTATTTAATTCATATAATTTTTCATTTTTTTTTCTTTTTGCCATTTCATTTCATTTTAGCAAATAGCATAGCAATAGCAATTAGCATGCTAAGACTCGTGAATTAACATGTTTATTTACGCAAAATCGCTTTAATTGCCATCGCTAGCGACCACGAACCGGAAGACGCGCGACGTAGCGTAGAGCGATGGACCGACGATCTAGTGAAAACCGTGGGAGCCGATGACTGCAGTAGTAGGCAAGTAGCCGCTCAAAGCAGCACTATATGGTGGCGACCTATATTCAGCAACTATGTTAGACTGTTGTTGATGATGATGATCACACTTTCAAAATAAAAACATTAAAACCATCGTTTAATAGTAGTCAATAGTCATAGTCCTAATAATAAGTTAATTCATCGCGTTTTCCCAAGTTTATCAGAGCGCCTGGTCGATGCGACGCGTGACCAAAATGCTGGCACTTATTTGGCTCAACGCATCAACATTGCAATTCAACTCAGCAATGCTGCCAGCATGTTGGGTACGCTACCTACCGGTATTATAGTGGACTGGAGCATTTGGACTGTCTATAGGCCATCCTGGCTACTTTACAGTTCATATGTTATTTGTAGTGGTTAGTTTGAGTAATAAAGGCACATTGTAAAAAAAAAAAAGTTCAGTCATATAAAAGTAGAGGCAGTTTGGTTCTCTAATGGCTGAGTACCTAAAGTGCTATGTTTGAAGACATCACAAAAATAGCACAAACACAAATACCCTCTCTTATCCCAACCCTTTCTAAGCTACCTATATGTTATCTAGGCTAGCTTTCGGTTCGAAACAGGCGCCCGTCTGTCCGCTGTCGTATTATGAACCCGGGCAAGCCGGGTGTTTATAACGTAAATACCACAGACTATAAAAAGAAAATAGATGAACTGAAAACTGAACCTAAAATGCTTAAGTATGAAATTGGAAAATCATAATTACTTCACGTTCGTAAGCGTACTTACCCAATCCTACCCTATATTGGAGATTACAGGACAATTTGAACATAGATGTTTGTTCTGCGTCTGGATGTTATATTGTGCAAACAAAAAAGTATATAAGTATTGTATCAGTTATCTGGTTCCCATAGTACAAGCTATGCTTAGTTTGGGACTAGATGGCGTTGTGTGAAATGTCCACACATATTTATTATTTATTATTATTATTAATTCAATATATGATATTTTTGAGAATCAGTTTGATAATAATATATTCAATTGACTCCAGGTGCAGTGATTGCGCCGAAGTTTATTTTTAGGGTTCCATACCCAAAGTGTAAAGCGAACCCTATTACTAAGGCTCCTGTCCGTCTGTGTCTGTCCGTCCGTCTGTCACCAGGCTGTATTTGGCCGGTTTTAATATAAAAATATTAAAAGTTATGTTTTACTTAGGTATAAATCATAGATTACTGAAATCAAAGACGCATAACCCGAATTCATTGCAAGGCTGCAAAATTAATGGAACATCTGCGCGCGGGCGGAGGCCAGATTTTACTTTACTATTAATATTTTGAGCAGTGGGTCGCTGTTTAATTAAACGGGATAACTTTTTCGGGTTTCGCGCCGGGTTTTTAATTTATGTTTGTACACTGAAGTGAACTTTTGGACGTGAGGTGCTTGGTGAATCCCACTCTTTCTATGTGAATGAAGCAGCAGTGGGCAGTGAAAAGGGAATACGGCTGCTGACATGATGATATGGCGAGAATTGATATAGCGCTCAAAGCGAAGCACGACTAGCCGCTGCTAACCGATCCGAAAAGTTAAGCAACGTTCGCTGCGGTCACTACTATGATGGGTGACCGCAACAGCATAAAGTGGTATTTACAATTAGCGCTACCGTGCTTCGGCATGTACGTTAAGCCGTCTAGCCTGGCTGTTGTCGAACGGTCGTTAAACCAAGTCAGAAGCCTTTGGGTGGCCTAAATATTTTGACACCAGGGCTGGCCACTTGCCTACACGAGAAGAAGAAGGCGAGTGACATGGATCCTTACTGTCCAGTTGGCATTCACAAGCAACCAACCATTGCACTGGCAACGATGTGTTTAGATAGTTTGTTAAGGTGATTAGCTTTTAGGTGAGTTAAAAATAACCCTTTAAATTCAAACATTGACGGTTTTTTATTAACTTTCAGAGAAAGTATACTTGGTACAACAAGATGGGTAAGTAATTTCTTGCGGATATAAAAAAGAGTACAAGTAAATGCGACCATATTTATGTGGCCCGCAGCGGGACAGAGTACGGAAGTATAAAGTTGGGGCCAACTTTCAAAATTATAGCCGCGGCTCAAGTTGTCTTTGGCTGAAAATTGCGCATATTTCTAGAAGTTCAAATGGTTAACGAGAAAATTGTATTTAAAGCAAAACGGAAGGAGTACGGGATTTAAGCTTTAAATTAAGACAAAATAGGAGAAGAGATGATACAAGAAGAACCGAACCAATGCTCCACGTAGTAAAAAGTACCCTAAATTATGAAGTTAGCAACTAAAAGGAAACCTTTTTTAAATTAGGAATAGTAAAACGCCACATTACAAATCATAACAAATGAAATCATACATAAACATAGTCGGTACCTAGTAACACCGTACAGGCGTAAACATGGCGTAAACTATTCACATATCAACAATTGAAAAAAAAGAAACAAAAGCCGCTTAGTAAAATAAACAGTTTTGTAAATTATGAATGAATAGATTATTCTGTAAAGGACAAACCGCAAGGAAATCCGCAGAAGGACTAAAGTGACCGATATAGCTCTTAGTATGATCAAGTTGAAATGGCAATGGGCAGGCCGCATCGCTCGTAGAACTGACAACCGATGGGGAAGAAAGGTTCTCGAGTGGCGATCATGAACTGGAAGACGTAGCGTAGGTCGGCCTCCCACTAGGTGGGCCGCCGATCTGGTGAAAATCGCGGGCCGCCGATGGATGCAGGAGACGAGCAGCCGCTCAAGGTGGCCCTCGATGGGAGAGGCCTATGTTCAGCAGTAGACGTCTTCGGGCTGTTAATGATGATGATGATGATGTAAAGGACAAATTTGAATCACGGAGGGGATAGTATGATTTATTACAACATTGCCCAAGTCAGCAGTAATAAATTAATAATTCTTTTTCATTTGTAAATATAACTCGGCAAACAGGAATCTACGAGCCAACAATTTATCATTCAGCAAATCAACGATAAATCACAGCATTTCACCTGAAATAGATACAAACAAGAACTATCCCATCTTTCCGGGCTCATCCGTCCCGTGATTAACAACCCGGGACGGGTCCCGGGCGTACCAGTCCCGGACTTACCGGATCATTTGCGAGATTGCGTGGAGGAAGCGTTAATTTTTGTAATTGTCCCGGGAGAAGTTGCCGCCAATTTGGTGTGCTGTGATTGGCTTGATTTGAGTGGAATCAATGCAACTTCTTTTTTGTATATTGGGTGGGCAAAAGTTTCGTATTTTGTTCGAAATATGCATTTTTGCACTTCCAGACGAAATACTTAAATCAACGTTGTGCTAGCCTCACTTACATTACAGATGGTGCGTAAACAGAACACATTATTTTGGTGTCACATTATCGTCGGTCCACCTAGTGGGGGGCCGGCCTACGTTGCGTCTTCCGGTTCGTGGTCGCCACTCGAGAACCTTTCTTCCCCATCGGTTGTCAGTTCTACGAGCGATGTGGCCTGCCCATTGCCATTTCAACTTGCTAATCCTAAGAGCTATATCGGTGACTTTAGTTCTCCTGCGGATCCCCTCATTTCGGATCTTATCTCGCAGGGAAACACCGAGCATTGCTATTTCCATAGCTCGTTGCGAAACTTTGACCTTAGTAATGAGACCAACAGTAATGGACCACGTCTCAGTTCCATAAATCATCACTGGCAACACATACTAATTGAAAACTTTTGTTTTCAGGCATTGCGGTAATAGGTAAGTAAATATTACAACTGCAGTAGGAAAGCAAACACTTAGCAATCGATATTTATGATTTTTACCCCCGTAAGTTGGTTATAAAGGTGAAGGAGAAATTCGGACATGAGACCACTTGTCACGGTAGCTTAAGTAAAGCATATCCCGGCTTGAGGGATGGATGGATGCGGGTTCAATCCTCGCTCGTGATTCTAATTTTTCCTTTACAAATTAACTTAGCAATCGGTTGCTTATACATAAGCAAATCCTTATATATACTGGGGTTGAAGACAGATGATGATCAACAGGCAATCAATGAGCGTTCAATATTTTTAAGTTGACATAAGTTTTACTTTAACTAACGTACGAAAAGCCCATGTGTATTATATTTAGTCTGTAACGGAATCCACACGGCATACTCTATTAATCATCCCCGTCAAATAACTAACTATATTCATAAGCAGATTCCGAGCCCGTCGGTCTTGTCATTCACCCTGACATGATGAATAGATACCGGGGTAGGTGGTAAAGGGTGGGGGTGGGTTAACCTTGAGCCTGTAGTGTACGTTTCAAATGCTCCTTTGATATGACAACTCTGTGAAGGGTTGTAATGGGATCTACAACATTTTGAGGAGCTGTTTGACATGTTATGGGGTGTGCGACTGCGTTAAATGATACAATCGATGCCTTTTAATTTTCCAATAATTCCTGCTTTCCACTAAACAAAACCAGTCATAATAAGTAACGCCAAAGGATCACATACATAGGTTTTGGACCCTAACTAGGATTCCTTGCATCAAGAAAACTACGTACTACAACATCAGACAAAGAAACATTTTATACTACTTTTTGTTATGTTGCGGGAACCAAACTCCCCACCTTCGGGTTATGAGGCTATCTGTTCAACCACTATACCACAGAGGTTGTTAGTAAACTAGAAACCGTACTATATCTTGTCGTCTCCCTACTGGCAATCGGGAAATCACTACTGTTTAGAATTTTCACAAAAGAATTCACGTCACGATCTCTTGATTTTTATCTACGAATCGAATGAAAGTGTACTACGTTTAAATCTATTAAAACTTCAATCAGACGATGGTTTATGGTTTAAAAATGCCACATTAAAGAAAACTCGCATAAAAAATTAAATTTCAACAAAAGGCGCCCAAAAATCGTTTCCGGATTCCCCATTTACGCGCCCAAAGCTCCATAACTCGAAATAATAACAAAACAAAAACGTAGAGCCATCAGGAACGCAATAAATTCTCGTATCGGAGATTGAATATGAAATCTGCATAAAATTTCATTGAAAATCACAAAAGCACAGTCTGAAATCTACTTTAAACATATAAGTATAGAGTTTACTATTGCATGGTTGAGTTTGGTAGAGTCACATTTTTTCAGTGTCGCCTTTATTGATTCTCTACGTTTTTTGTAGAGTTTGCGGAGAGGAAATTAGGTTGGATTTTGTTTAGACTAGTACTTGTAGAATATCAAATGCTATTCTGGTCTAAATCATTGACAAAGAAATCAGTACCAGTAGTACCTTCAATGTTACTAGTGGGACAATTCGGTTCCAATAGGCATGATGACTACTATTAAAAATGAACAAGTAAATATTACTTTCATAAAGAACATTAAAAATGAATGCAATAATTGAAAAAATAAGCAAAATCGGTAAATAAATCACGGAGTGATAAGCTTTTAAAGTTTCTGTCCCTTTCTCACGAAACAGAGCGCACCTACAGTTACTATGAAAACTCTACTCGTGACGTCACATGTCAAAGAGATTGTATGAAAAGCTACCACAACTTAGTAATGAGGTACTATAACGACCTTCCTCTGACGTCACTGGCCGTTTGAGCTATCTCTTTCTATTCCGGTTTTAAAATGCTTGTAACTTGGCAATTTTTTGAGATATTTAATTTTTGTTTTCACAAATGTTTATCTTTTGAGGAATATAATTAATTAATCCAAAACATCTTAATCTAATTCTTGTCATTGGTACCTAGAGAATATAAAATATTTTTTCATACAGTCATATAAAAGCCATTGGCTATTTATTTGTGTATTTTTATTGAATAGGTAATAAGAAATTGGTTTGTTTACTTATCTATTTTCACGAGGTCAGACCACCCGCGTATCTACGGATACATTTGTTTATCTACCATAAAATTCAGAATACAAGAAATACATTAAATAAATTTATTTAACTAAACTTATGAACAGGTTCTAGGAATTCTAGGAATCCGTACCTAGCCGAACATGTTGCTTGTCACGGAATGTCTTTAGGAAAGGATGGATGCGCGTTCAAATCTCGTTCGTGTTTTTACCTTTACATCAAACATTAATTTGGTTATTACATAACAGACGATACCGCTATAATCATAGATTATAATGTTATATTATATTATGAATTTCGTAATTAATATTTTATTAAACTTTGGGGGTCCAGTTCGCTAGTTTCACTAATTCGACACGTTTCTTGATTAGACACTTTCCTCGATTCGACACTTTCCTTACTGGACACTTTTAAATCTGTTTTAGGATTCCTCATCCTTACTAACGTCATCAGTCGTAATCAATATACCACAGAGTGAAATCTCTCCGCAAATAGACATGGCTGGCGATAGTAACCTGAGGCGAGGTATCGCGTGACGGGAATCGAACCTACACTCAGTGGTCAGTCACTCGTTTCCGGGACTCTGGTATGTAGAACGAGAATGCTTTAACCAACTTCTAAATAGAAAAGCGTTATTAATTATTAATTAAACCTAGAATATTTTGTATAAGCCGATGGATGCAGGAAGCGAGCAGCCGTTGAAAGTGGGCTCTCTGGGAGGTGCCTATTTTCAGCCTTCAGGCTTATTGATGATGATGATGATATTCAAACGTTCGATCACACTGCCAAGATAGAAATCAAGTGGTAGGTAAGTAGTAGGTAAGTGAAAGTAGTACTTTATATTGATATTTATACTGGCAGCTACACGACAATGCTCTCTCTGTAAACTAGTTTAGATGCTGAATCGACAAGTGATTGGAAAATTAATTACAACGTATACGTAAGCAATATTATAAATTATTAATAGATTCAAATGGTTTCTAATATTACTGTGCAATTTTCAAAATTCTTGAATTTTTTTTTTATAATTTATAGGCATAGCATTTGACCACTGTCTCACCTGATGGTAAGCGATGACGCGGTCTACGGTGGTGCATGCTGTCGAGATACCTGATAATATTAAATCATTAGGGTCGCTGTTTGACCAATGTTAGCTAGCACAATTTGATTAAAAAAATTCGGATTAGGGTGACCATTATTTATGGACACATTTGCGTAACGCACAGGGGTGTCAACACAAACACTGTGAGTAGGGTTGTCCGTTTACTTTAACTTAGTTTGTTGGTTTACGAAGATTACATTTCAACATTATTATATTTTGTGGTCTTACATGCTGGAAATAAATAATTTATTTTGGATTGTATTGTATTAAATTTTTTTTTGCATACAACGAAGTGCTAATCTGAAATACGTTCTAAAATAAGCAGGAAACAATAGTAGGTATGCTTTTAAAATAACTATTTTAAGTACCAAATAAGATTACAATAAGATTTACAGCGCCAGATCTGTGCTATTTTCCCTAAATGATTATGTATATAAGGTATAGGGCCTACGCTGAAGGAAGACTAAACTAACAAAAAAAGGATTTTCGATACTAGATAGGGTTCCGTGATATGTAGCCATTGTAAAACTTCTTCAATTGTTGCTTAGAAGTAAAAAATAAATCAAAATTTCATAAAACAAACATACGATTTTAAATAAATATTTTGTAAAAATCTTAATCCCATTACAATAAATAATTTTGCCATTTCACTTCCAAAGACACTATACGAATTTACTTTAACGTATTTTCGTAGTGTCTATTGGCAAGACCAAAAGCATTTGAAATATTTTACCGGTCAAAGCGACCAAGCCAGGGGTCCATTAAGAAAGCATTATATGCAAATGTAAGTGTTCTTTGTGAGCTTAAATTAGATTTTGTTCGTGAGAGGGCAGTCACTTGGAAAATGGATGTTGGGTTATTTTAATATTTTTTGAGGATACCGGGGTATTTATTATGTATCACCTTTTGTTTTGCTTTTTGATGGCAGGTTAAGGTTCAATCCAATGCTGTTGTAAAATTTATTCAAACGGGACAAAAAAATGTAAACGGATGACGAGCGAGACCGACGAGGATAATGAAAGTGGCAGTAGAAGTTTAAAAGCTGTTATGATTGTAACATCCATGTATTTATTAGTAAAACACAAACTTACAGGATATTACCCGTAATTACTATTAATAATCGACCAAGTCCTAGTTTTTTAGTAGTTATTGTTATAGTTATAGCAGCAACAGAAACACATAATCTGTGAAAATTTCAACTTCCTAACTATCATGGTTCATAAGATACACCCTGCTGACAGAGAGCCGGACAGACGGACAGCGGAACCTCGGTAATAGGATTCGTTTTACTCTTTGGGTACGGAACCCTAAAATATAAATAGTCATAAATGTAGTGATCGACCGTAAAGTTTAAAGCAGTGATTTCTTACCATATATCTATTTTCATCGTAGTGTTTTAGTGAACATACTTGTAACCAAATAAAATAAAATAAATCTTTTACTAATAACACTGCAAGCTTAAATAAATTTGATTAAACAAACAAATCACAATTATAACAAGCCATTTGCATTCATATCATTTACAAAGGGTATATAATATTCGTAACGAACGGGCAATAAAATTGATTTTATTGCCGCGACTACTATCCTATTTTGTTACGCATATTATAAATAATAGATAATTAACTCAGTATGGCGGGTGGCGGTGGATGCCAGAGGCGAGGAGCCGTTTAAAGTAGCGCCAAAGGAATAACTATGTTCATCGGTAGATTGATGATGATGACGGTGATGATGATTAGGGTTATCAAGTCGACTGTTAATTTTTTTTTACTTATTAATGCAGGCAAAAAGAAATTCTTGGTAATTTATTTAAATCACTAAATTCAGTACTTTTTCTTACTAGCAAGTAATGTTATTGATCTTGACCTTGATGTCGCTAACCATTTGAGTAAACAGTGACGTAATAACCGTGAACATTAAAAAATATCTGAAACTGAATCTACGCTGTGGTAGTATTAACATTAAATGTATCATTTGTTTGCAAAAAAAAACACTAGTTAAGAGTTTCTTGAAATGTGTAAATGGTACAAAATAATTTCATAAATAACCATACTTTATCGTATCCAAGCATTAAAAACTTTTAAAGTTATTTGAGTAACCAAAATCAAACAATCTAAAATTGAGTATTGGTGTCAAATAAAGTTAAATAAAATGTAGATATTTTACATCAGACTAACTACATCAGGTGAGATCGTGATCATTTGGCCACGCTCTCATCTAAGGTGAAAGGTGTAGCATGCTAGCAGCAATGTAGGTACCTATTCACTCATTCATAGATTATTTTATTTGAAGAGTAGAGGTGTCATACTGGTATTAATTTATACTTCTATAGACTACTGACACTACAGCGGACACATCAGTTTTACGAGTGTCCAGTGTCCACTAATATATCGTTCTCATATTTTATGAAACGCGAAACGTATGACAACCCTGTATTGTGGTCGGAATTGTCCCATTCAGTTTTACGACATGGTCACTTCAATTTTGATGGGCGTTCGCGTTGTTTAAACTAGACACCAAGAGTTTTGGTGGGAACGCGGAAAAGTTCACGTCTTCGCATCGCTTTTTCCAGTGTTAAAGTTTACAATTGGTGGCGTTTTACGCACTAAATGCTGAATTACGAGCATGAGTGTGGGCAAGTGATATAATGTGGTGAAACGTGATTTTTTCGTGTTGCTTCCAAAACTCCATAGAAGCTTCTAGTAAAGTTGCCACCACTTTGCTGGAGCATGACTTAGACTGGACTATGACTACCTGACTTAGACTGGACTATGACTAATGACTAGGACATGACTTTGTGTGAAATATTTTATAACACGATGAAAATATAATACCTCTACCATTATCTATAAAAATGACTTTTACAATTTGTTTTTGTTTTTCAGTACTTATTTGTTGTTTATACTGGCAACAGTTCATCATCTATGAAAATTTCAACTGTCTAACCAACACGTTTCATGAGACAGCCTGGTGACAGACGGACGGACGGACAGCGGGGCCAAAGTAAAAGGGTCCGTTTTACGAAACCCTAATAAGAAAAGGTATAAACGTATCTGATCACTGTCAGTCAATCTTTGGTTACTAAAACCTAAAAAGAGTACTTCAAAGTTTTATCAAAACGTTTTTTGAAATCGTAGATACCTACAGTAAGTTTTTATCTTAATTTTAATTACATACCCAAAAGCCTCCTCCAAAAATGGAAGCAGTTTTTGTCCCTTCCATTCCCGTCTTAGAATATGGACATGAATACAAAATCATTAGCTAATACGTTTTTCATCTTGGTCTCTCCTTAAAAGGTGAATTGGGGCGCACGTGTGGTCGCCCTTCCGGCTTTCTTTGGCCCTAAGCCCTTACGGTTTAAATTATTTACGGGATGGAATTTGAACCTTATTTCTCAGTACATACGGTTCCCACTTAGTTTTCTGGAAGTACGCTTTATAGATGTCAAATCTTTTAATAAACATAATGTACTACATGCTGGTTTAGGGTTTCGCCATGCAAGTAGATGACTTATGTTACCTTAGTAATGTGTGGTCTACTCAAATATTTACCCCGAGTTGTGATAATTTCGATGAAAGATGGCGAGTCGAAATTACATATCGCTCGTAGAACTGATGGGGAAGAAAGGTTTTCGAGTGGCGACCACGAACCGGAAGTCGCTGCGTAGGCCCCCACTAGGTGAATTGACGATCTGGTCATAACCGCCAGGAGCCGATGGAAGTAGGAGGAAAGCAGCCGCTCTGGTCGAAGCCTCAGCTCAGCAGTGGACGTCTCCAGGCTGTTGTTGGTGATGATGATGATCTATTCATCATCATCATAATCATCATCATTATCAGCCTGAAGACGTCTACTGCTGGACATAGGCCTCCCCCCGGGAGCGCCACTTAGAGCGGCTGCTCGCCTCCTGCATCCATCCACAAGACAGTATCCATTTCGGCAAAATCGTTTTGATTCGGGCAAGCCTTTTGGTGTAAGAACGTCTTACCTATAGTACAAAATACAATAGGGTTGAACAAAAAGGTCTGCGAATATGTAACAAAATATCTCTTTAATCCTCTATAATGACCAGAAAAAAAGTCTTCTAAGTAAAGAAATTGAAAGAATTGTATAAACAGATAGTAAATAACGGGAAACGTTAGAAAGAAGTCATAAAATCTCAGTATAGTGAACTTACGACGATGTCGTAACCCGTTCTAGGTGATAAGTTGGAAGCGTAGATATGGGTGAAATAAGTACCTAGTTACTAAAAATTGTAACCAAATAACTATCATTGGGTTGGAGCATTTGGACTGTCTATAGGCCATCGCGGTCTATTATACAGTCCATATGTTCTTTGTAGTAGGTATAGTGTAGCTAGTTAGTGTGTAGTGTAGTTAGAGTAATAAAGGAATATTGCCCGTAAAAAAAACTATCAATATTAGCAGAGTGGAAATAACTTTTAGCAATAAGTGCACCCGTATTAAGAAGAGCATATACCCACCTCTTGTCCATACAAAAAGCACCAACGTTCAAACGCAAAACACAATTCTTAATTAGTCGCTTAAACCCGCAAATGAGAGAACGCGCATTAACGAGGATAAGGTATCCTGGTGCACCGTATTTATGTTATTTTAAAGTTCCGAGTGGCACTGCAACTGTTATAGGCGGTCGGCATGCCTCAGCGAGAGTATGACGAGACTTCACACCGACGCAATAAAGGTTCAAATCTCGCTCAGACCTACACAAATGACTCTTAAAATGATGTACTTACAAACGGTTAAATATCACAAATATAAGTCGCGTGCAGCTTCACAGCCGCCATTAGATTTGATTCACACTGTATTAATTGTTGTCCTTATCAAGGCAGCCACTATCATTATCATTATCACTCAAAGTTACAAGACGTCATTGTTTACAGTGAACCGGCTGGCGACCTGGTTACGATGCGATGCGCACGCGCATCGATTGTTTTCACGATAGAGATCTATTGTCAACAACGTGTAGGACGCACAAGGTAGTAGGTACATAGCTACGCATGAAAGTACAATGCGTAACTTTACTTGTTGCGCATTGTATGCGTTTAGTTTCATCATACGAATAATATCTAACATTCGCAAAATGTCCTTTTGAATCAAAGTCCACCAAATTGCGGGTATTATATTCGCACAACGCCATCTTAAAAGACACTAAACTAAAGATTGGTTGACTAAGAAATTATTTTTTAATCATTCTTTTTATTCTCCCGACCCTATAGGTCAGTAGTAACACAGATAACATAAGAGTACAGGTAGTAAAAAGCAGTATTATTATGATGTTCTATTAATTAAAAAAAAATAGATTCTGTTGAATCTCATAAATCTAAATCCTGAAGTCGTCCACTGCTGAACTAAATATAGGCCTCCCTATAGGCCATTACTTCGTCTCCTGCATCCATCGGCTAGAGAAAGAACTAATACTGCATTAGCACACCCCCTAAGACTTATTTTTAATAAGTCTTTGATGAGTGGCACTTTCCCTTCTGTTTGGAAAGAAGCATTGGTTGTCCCTTTGCATAAGAATGGTAAAAAAGACCTCATTCAGAATTATCGACCAATATCTATCCTCCCTGTTTTCTCAAAGGTTTTTGAGCAACTAGTACATCCAATTATGTCATGGCACTTTAAACAGTTAATAAGCCCTCATCAGCATGGATTCATGAAAGCTAGGTCCACTGCAACCAACTTAGTCTCCTTCACGAATGCAGTCTCTATGAAGTTGGATAAGCGCTCAACTGTTGACGCTGTCTATACTGATTTCAGCAAGGCTTTTGACCGAGTTAACCACAAAATTCTTCTCCGCAAACTTTCTGCAAATGGCATTGCCCAAGTCTTGCTGCATTGGTGTGGGTCATATTTATCTGACAGAAAGTCTTCTGTTGTTGTGAATGGCTACTCCTCAGACTCATTTTCAGTGAACTCAGGAGTCCCACAAGGTTCGCATTTGGGCCCATTGTTTTTTAACGTTTTCATCAACGATATCGGCAGTTGTTTCCATCACTGTGACTACTTCTTGTTCGCAGATGATATGAAAATTTTCCGAGTGGTGGACAGCCCGCCTGATGCTGTGATTTTGCAGGATGACCTCAACCGGCTCACCAAGTGGTGCCAGTCTAATGCTATGGATCTTAATCCATCCAAATGTTATACTTTACGGTTTTCCAAGAAAAAAAGTAACATTAGGAGCACTTACAAAATAAATAACGACACACTTCAAGAGGTAGACCATATACGGGACTTGGGTGTGGTTCTGGATAGTAAGTTGAGACTCAACTTACACATAGATAGCATATGCACTAAAGCGTTCAAGTGTCTCGGTTTTGTTCTTAGAAACTGCAAGGACTTCAAAAATCCTAAGACAAAAATCTCTATTTACAATGCGTTGGTTCGCAGTGGTCTTGAGTACTGTAGTGTGACCTGGAATCCTTTCTACGATATCTACATTAAAAGACTTGAAAGCGTTCAAAAGCGTTTTCTCTGGCATCTAACCTATTCATGTCATTTAGCTAAATCTATTCGCAGTTACCCAGACAGACTAAAACATTTCAAGATGAGTTCCCTCTCGGATCGAAGACTTCTGCTCGATCTCTCGTTTCTTCACAAGCTTGCTAATGGTTCTATTGACGATGCAAGTCTTCTATCGCTGCTCAGTTTTTCTGCGCCTTCAAGATTGCCCAGAGCATCTAGATTTAACTTATTAAAAGATAGCTTCAGCATAACCAATCTTGGTCAGAACGCGCCTATTAACAGGATAGTTCAAGAGTACAACAGAATCTCGAAAAATTATGCAGTAGACTTGTTTGAAGGAAGCATAAGCAAGTTTAAGTCCACTATTAAAGCTCTTTAAATTCATCATCATCATTTTATAGTTTGAGAATTTCTATATTGTTTATTGTATACTGTTTCTATACACTTTCGGCAATTTTTGGCATTTTTATTTTTAATTTAAATATTCAATTCATATATAATTTTTATCCTTATATTTTAACTATGTATAATTTACAAAATTCTACAAAATTAATTTACAATTATTTACTTACACATTTGTTTACTTGCTTAATCTACTTGCATGCAGTCTTCGCCAATAATTGTAATGACACTTAGCCCTTATAAAATAATGTTTTTATATATTGTAACAGTGTACATTATGCTGGTGTTCAATAAATAAATAAATAAATAAATAATAAATAAATAGAATCTCAATGAATTTCGTCGTTCTTCATTGAATCTCATACTTGAAACTTGAAAATAAAACTATAAAAATCATTTATTTTGTAAACAGCTCTAAGAAAATAAAAATACGCATCACAGTCGTAAAAACAACTGCATTATCCATGTTTACGCGATATTTACGTTTCGTTTACGTATCGTTTACGACACAGGATAGTATACTGTTACGTTCCGTTAACGCGCTAACGATACGCGATAGTGTAATCGTTAAACCGGAAGTTGTCAAATAGAGTTAAAGTTCAACAGTAGGGAAACCTTATTTAGTCGATAGGTTAGTAAGCGCTCATAGCGACGCTCGACAAACCGTTCTAAACCGATCAGTAAAGTTAAGCAACGTTCGCTGCGGTCTTAACATGGATGGGTTACCAATACAAAATATGTTATTTATGCATGCAGTTAAATAACACAATATTATTAAGTTCTGTGAACATTAGACCTCGCGAGCAACTTAGACACAACTTTGCGAAATTTATCTAAACCCGCCACAAAAATCCTGCCATTTCGGGAAATTAACACGTGCAAACAAAAGTCTCCAATGACAGTGAAAAATTTAAAAATGGTAGACGATTATGACCTTTAATGTACAAGAGTACCATACATCATACACCTTCGCTTGCTTCGCTCGATCAGTAATAAATACGAAAGTTTGTATGTTTGTTCAATGAAATTCGGAATGGCGACAGATTATTAACCATTCTTAAGATTCACATAAGTATAACATTTTAATTTGCGGATGAAACGGTGGGACGTTGCTAGTTAATAATCATGGATAGAAAGAAAGGAAATTAAGAAACAAAACACGTATGAAAAAATGCCATGCCATAAATTTACGCTCAGATTATAAATTGATTTCATAAATCAACCACCTCAATGCATGCAAATTTCCATCTTATTCCGTGGTTGCACCTACGTATTTACCATATTTCAATTATCAACTCAGTTAATCACAATGATCAGTTGAATACCAACAGTAGTAAATATCGACGTAGGTATAATACACGTAGCTCAATGTGTTAACACGTTCGCTGACGTGCGTCGATTACATTGTTAAACCATATCCGCTGATTGAATCAACCTTGGACCAATTAGTTAAAGATTATTGGCAATATACTGAACCATAATGAGACTTTTTATTTCGTTTCGGTTTACTAAAATCCTCTTGCGGGACTCTAAAGGTTTTGATCGGACCCATTGGATGCCCAAACATACCTATGCCAGGGTTATTAGATTTTATGTAAATGGAGTAACGGATCATTGCCACGAAAATTAAAAGAAATTAGGTGCTAAGGCACTCCAATTATTTTATTGTTTTTTGTATGATAATTTTTTTTTATGAGAATAAATGACGTGACGAGGTCGTTCACCTGATGTTTAGCAATACGGCCGCCCAAACAGTTGCAGTGTCACTTGGAACCTTAATATAATAAAGTTTCGCGTGACACTTCACTGCGCACGTCATCCTGAGACATCACACAGTCTAGTAATCAGATTAGTACGCTGTGTAATCAGGTCATAAAGTCTCATTTGCCCAGTAATTTCACTAACTACAATGCCCTTCAAACCGAAACACAGTAATGCTGCTTGGCGGCAGAATAACTGGCAAAGCGGTGGTACCTACCTAGACGAACTTTGCAGAAAAGTCCTACCACCTAGTGAACAAAATATTCTAGATTTTTAACATGCAAAAAAGTTGTTTTCTATCGTAATACAAAGTTGCCATTCGCCAAAACACTTCATAAACTCAACAGCTATTTAATTAAATCTCGTGCTTATCATTCTGTTCTTGAGTTTCTCAGCAGTCAAAATACGTGTTAGTACAGAAATAAATAGACATAGAAATAACGTTTAGCTTGTAAGTACATAGATACCTATAGGTACTTGTAGGAGATAATAACTTACAGTATATTTTTCAAACCGATTTCCCATAACCCGCTCAAAGTCCAATTTCCCATAAATTGCCATTGCGACACAATCGTTAACTTTCCCATAAACCGTCCCATAGATCACGGCGTGTTTATGGTTACCGTAATGATTTCGGCACTCTTTCATGTTTTTATGTAATTTTTATGAGTGCGGCCTGTTTGTAGTGGTCATTTTGTTATGTAGTATAAGCACTTGTAATTTAATTCATTATACTTGGAGGTTTTTGACGAGAAAACAAAATTGTTAATAATTAATTTTCTATTGTTTTCCACCTACGGTCTAATAGTGATATGAAGTCATGGCATATTTTGTGACCGAATGACGCGAGCTAGTCGTTCAGCGTCCTAGCCTGTGTTAGGATCTGTGTACATCTTTCCGGCACAGTTCCGTCTCAGTCATTGAATAACTGAAGTGACGTCAGCACTCGCAGCACACGCAGTGATTTATGACGTCACTTCAGTCATTCAATGACTGGGACGGAACTGTGCCGGAAAAACTTGTCCAGGCCTTTAAGCGTCTCAGCTGCCCTCAGTTGTAACGTTGTTCAGAACTCTATCATGAACTAGCGTATGAGCTATCTCATTAAAATCCGTGGACATGAAAAGGGAACAAACACACACACATTCACACTTACATAGCACTGCACTGCCCACATCATCCTGACATCAGCACTGTCTAAGAACCTAAATGATCACTTATAGTGAGAATAATATGGCCGAAGTTGGTGCCATGTTACACCTGGTTGAAATTTACTCAAGTGAGATCAGCCAGAACCAGCACCCCTATCGCGTAACTGGACGTGACTTATCTTGCCATCCCGCACACGCTAAATCAAAACTCCGTGAGTGCAAGCAAGATAGCACAGGATCACCATTACAATCAGACTCCCGTATTAAGGCCCCTGGTATAGGTCTGTGGTCAGATAACACGGTTACGTGCTTAGCAACAGAGCTTTGATGCTGATCTACAAATGACTCTGTTATGAATCATTCAAAACCCATTAACGGATTCTACCTCTACATACAATTCAAACCAATGTGTCACTGATCCAACATTTCTGAGAAAGCAAAACAGCGTATTAATCTAAATAGATACGTATCATCTTTATGGGAACATGGGTATCTATTTCCCAAGAATTATCCTAAAGAGCTTCTTCATAAGAACTTATTAGGAATTCGTTGATTCACTCCAAGCCTGAAGAAATATTATTATAGATCCAGCCTGCGATATCAACCGCGTTTCTTCATACAATCTTTATAATAGTTTTGTTAATACTCCCTTAGTATGAAGTAAAGAAGATACTCTCCAAATATTAAGTAGTCTACATCCAGTGGCCGTGAGAACCCAATGCAAGAATCATCATCAGCCTACTCTCGTCCACAGCTGGGCATATAGGCCTCTCCAATAGCATGCTACTGAGCTTCGTCTTCAGCTCTCTGCATCCGGCTGCAGGGCGCCCTACACTACGTTTGCCTAAACGTGGTCTCCAAACAAGAACCCGTCTACCCCAGCGGTTAACAGTTCTTCGAGAAATGTGGCCAGCCCACTGCCACTTCAGCTTACTAATCCTCTGCGCTATGTCGACTACTTTGGTTCTCCGTCGGATCACTTCGTTTCGTATCTTGTCTTTCTCTGAAAGCCGAGCATAGTTGTTTCTATAGCTCGCTGCGCGTAAGAATCATCATCATCATCATTAACAGCCTGAAGACGTCCACAGCTGAACATAGGCCTCCCCAAGGGAGCGCCACTTAGAGCGGCTGCTCGCCTCCATCGGCTCCCCGCGGCTTTCACCAGGTCGTCGGTCTACCTAGTGGGGGGCCGGCCTACGCTGCGTCTTCCAGTTCGTGGTCGCCACTCGAGAACCTTTCTTCCCCATCGGTTGTCAGTTCTACAAGAATAGGAACACACTATCTCTTCCCGTGGGTGCCGTAAGAGCCGGCTAAGGGAATATCCAGGGAATGGACAGCATCAGCATTCCTCTCTATCACCAAGCCGCATGCCAAACGTAGTGATTATGGTAAACACCCCAGAAGCGCCCAAAGTGCCATTTTACAGAAAAAAAATGCCGCATTAAACAATGAGAGTTAGTCTCAAGGTTATATGTGTTTCAAAAAGGTTTACAATAATTTTCTTTAACTAGTACTCCATCAACCTATTTTTTAATATGAAAACTCTATTTAAGGAATTTAAGTTTAGTTCACAAGCACTGAACAACAATGTCAGTTTAAGCTCCCATTTGAGGTGATTTTACGATGAGGAACAATGTATGCTGTAATCTGGAACTGCACTTAGATAAAGTGAAGCTATAAAACGCCGTGGGGAAGTTTAACAATGCTTTTTTTTATTGCAGTAAAGATAGAGAAAATGAACATTAAAACGACCAAACCTATACAAGGTGACCATGAATTGATACGTTATCCCGAAATGGGGAACTGGTACCATGATACCCTACAAGATGTGAGAGCCTTACTTGAAACTGGGTGTTTCCAAACCTCCGTGGTAAAAAAATTAATCCACTCGCAAAATTGCACGTGCGATCACTACGAGAGCTAACAAGATACTATAAATTTATTTCTGAACACAAGTCGTTAAACTCATTTATGTGCACTCGGTCAAGGACGAAGTTCAACCACCCAGCTGCGCTAAGGCTGTTTACAAACATAAACTTTACATGGCATTTCTTCAATGAAAAGCTATTTGTTTAGTAAAGTCGTAGAAGAAACATTGTCTTCCCTGGGGTGCAGATCTACCCCCTTTCAGGATAACATACCAATTCAAGGTCATCTTGTATATGACTTACTTACTAAAAAGATGTCTTGTTGTTTACCATTACCAAAGCAGCTTTCTCATTACCTAAAAAGCCACTAAATTGTATTTTCTAAGCTATATTTGCTTTTGCGGGGACTAATGGATGCAAGGTAAGAAGCCGCTCAAATTGTTGATCTGTGGGGGACCTACGTTCAGCAGTGGGCGTATTCAGGCTGGTGTTGATGATGATGATTATTTTTTTACTGAATACTACTCACCTAATGGTAAAAGTGACAATGTTGTCTAAGGTGAAGCACTTTTGCCCATGTGATGCCCGTTCACTCTTGATTTGAAAAGATGCCCAGGTTATAACACCCCGGAGGAATTTCTGTTCCTGGAAGAGCATTCCATTCCTTGGCAGTTCGGACTATGAATGACTCAGCAAAACGCTTAGTGCGGACTGGTGGTAAACGATTAGGAGTGAAGAATCAGCGGATTCAATGAGAAAAACTGCGTAACCTTAGATAACACACCAAGATTTTTTGCAGCTGTTTTGGCTTAAGACACAATAATAAAGCGACCATAATTTAAGGTAAATGAATCTTCCACATCAAGGAGCTGAAATTGAATAGTATTTGACTGGAAAAGGGATATAAACATATAACAAGCTGTCATTGTAATATTGCTGCCGCTATTTCACTATAGCCTTACCCCAGGTGCGACCCAGTTCGCTACCTGCTCATCATCAGTTGTAGCGTGCTATTAAGCTGTTAGGTAGATAGCTTGAGTCAATATTTGATCTAGCATAGTTGTTACTAACATTTACATAAGCTGGACAAGTGTTTGTCTGCGATTTCGTCAGGATTTTAAAATTTGGCATCTCTCACCATTTGTACGTCTACTGGGGCAAAACATGTAGAACTTTTTTGTTTTGTAAGATCTGCATGCATTGTGTATGTAACTAACACATGTTTATACAAATAAAGAATCTTTATCTTATCTTTATCTTTATCTTTATCTTTGATATAATAAAAACTGTAGATTAACATAGTATAGAGTAATTGTACTTTTCCATGATCAACATTCCTTTATTAATCTTCAACTTCACAGCATAAGCACGTATTGATGTCATAGTCATCATCAATAAGCTAAGTCAGAAGTCTTCGTACAAATTCTGACATGATAGAGACAGTACTTGTTTAAACATCAGAACAGACACAACAGGACAGGACAGGACGGGACAGGACAGGACGTAAATTATAATTATACTCTTTTTTTGAGGTAAATCTTTTAGGAGTAGTAGGTATGTCTGTGTGTTTGTACGAGGTAATCCATAAAAGTACTAATCTAAATCTAGAAATTCTTTCATTAATAGAAAACTGCATTATCCCCGAGTGACATCAGTGATGGTTTATTTTGAAAACTCACATGACATTGATCGCACTTTAAAATATCAATCACAAAATTAGCTCTATTAAAAAAACGTAAACTTGACAATAAATTACACGGCAACATTTTCAATCTGTATTCTTTACCAGTCAACTTTGTGGTAATAAAATACTGAATTAAGCATAAACGCAGCTGTGTAAAAGGCTGATTACTACATTACTACATTATCGTATCAGCGGAAGCTGGAAGAAAATTACCATTAGTTTACTGGTTACATTAGATTAAGCAATTAGTAGATACAATGTATTTTAGATATAACCGAGTCCTACTCGAGTCTACTTTTAGATCATAAATTAAAAATTACTGTAAATTTAAAATACCAATAAAGTGAAATCCATGTATTCATTCATTCATTCTGGATGTTTTTAAGGCTAGAGTGAACCGGTATCTTCTAGGCAAGCATGCTCCATCGTCGGCCGCGTCGCCACTTACCATCAGGAGACCATGCTCAAATGTTAGCCTATCGTTGATATAAAACAATATGTAGCGTACGATGAGGCTGGCATACCAGAAAAGGTAAAATATATTAAAATTATTCAAAGTTATTTTCCCACAGAAACAAATAACTATCAAAATCTCACACCAATAACAGCACACTCGACTCTAACTACCGAATTACTCCAATCTGTCTGTCTGTCAACAGTATAATGTCAACATCCTGTACGTGCACAATTTGAGGCATCCTTTAGATTGGGAGTGTCACAGTATACTTTATTTATGGGTTTAGGGCGTTTGCTAGATACATTTCCGCCTGGTTTTATGTACATTTGTCAACAGGCTGTAAACGTCCACTGCTGAACATAGGCCTCTCCTATAGAAGGCCACTTTGAGCAGTTGTTTGCCTCCTGCATCTATCAGCTCCCCACGGTTGAGACCAAGTTGTCGGTCTACCTAGAGGGGCGCTGCGTCTTCCGGTTCGTAGTCGCCACTCGAGAACCTTTCTTCCCCATTGGTTTGGTATTAGGTAGTTTTGAAAGATGAAACCTAATCTGGGGCATCGTCATCGTAGACCGCATCGTTACTTTCCATCAGGTGAGATTGCGGTCAATTGGGGGGTTCTTCAGTTCAGTAAAACCAAATCTGGGGCGGTTAACGGTAACCTTAAAAATTGGTTTTCAATATCAAAAGATGAATTTCTTTCATCCGCTTTAAAACATTTTGGATGATGGAAAACAAGCAAATTTTTACGAGTCTACTGAATTTTTTACAACTTTTATACGACTTTTGGTATCTGAAGTTCCCAGAACCGATTTACATAGTTATTTGAAAAATGTTATCATAATTTTTTAAGCCACCTTTTAAAACACAGTTTACGGAATATGTAAAGCGTTTTAGTGAAATTGATTATTAAAAGTTTTTTAATGGTTATTAGATTACTTTAGCATAACTTTAATTCGCCGTTTCAAAATAATAAAAAAGTCATAATTTTTCTTTCAAGAACTCATTAATTTTTACCAGTATGGTTACAGGAAAAATAAGCAAAACGTAGGCCGTAAAACTGTTGCGGACTTTCTTTAGAAATTTACCTTAGATTATACCTAAAAATCTCTGGTTAGGAGAATATCGCTTTAAGCGATAACACCGCCCATTTTGACACTTAGTTATAAGATTTCCTACTACCTTTTGCTGTCAAACGGTGTGTGTTCACACAAATAATAAGCAATTTAAAAATTTACGCTTCAAAAAATAAGACAATCAATAATAGTTTAAAATCGCTGCGTTGCATCGCGTGCCTTTGACATTTACTGTTCTATAACTCCAACCAAAATTAACTGAAAAATTCAGTCGAATATCAACTTTATCACTATTGAAACACAGTCGCAATTTGAACAAGCCTGCAGGGTAGCAGCTTTTACGGAAATGCCGGAAGTGCCCTGTGAAAGTAAGATAATAGAATTTTGGAAATAAATTTTGTCGGAAATTCGAGTTCATTGTTAGAAAATATATGAAATCCAGTATCACCAGAATCATGTGATTAGCTTTATGGTAATGGTGGTTTAATAATGATTTAATGGAGGTTTAAACTTAAAACTAAATGGGCGTAAAATACTGGTTCTATGGTTAATATGAGAATGTCGTGCTACGCAAATGATTTTAATTATTGTTTGTCATTGCGGCGTACAATAACATCATTAAACTGAGCTTAATTTTTTGCCTTTTTCTCAATTCAAAGTATTCACAGTGTCTGTTTTTGAATTAGGTAAGTATAGGTATTAAAGGGACCTGAGAGGCTAATTTAAGTTTCCGAAATAAGATGTACGTATTCATCATCATCATCATCATCATCATTAACAGCCTGAAGACGTCCACTGCTGAACATAGGCCTCCCCCAAGGAGCGCCACTTAAAGCGGCTGCTCGCCTCCTGAATCCATCGGCTCCCCGCGGCTTTCACCAGGTCGTCGGTCCACCTAGTGGGGGGCCGGCCTACGCTGCGTCTTCCGGTTCCTGGTCGCCAGTCGAGAACCTTTCTTCCCCATCGGTTGTCAGTTCTACGAGGGATGTGGCCTGCCCATTTGCTAATCCTAAGAGCTACATCGGTCACTTTAGTTCTCCTGCGGATCTCCTCATTTCGGATCTTATCTCGCAGGGACACCCACACAGATGTACGTATTAATTAACGTATAATATTGGAGAAACCTGTAGGCGTGTCATAGGATATTTTGTTAATGCAATTAAACCCAGTTTACACAATCCGGGATTTAAAAATACATATTCATAAAAATAATTATTCTTTCAAAACCGCTGCTACATGATAATTAGTTTAAATTAAAAATAGAACGTATTAATATGTTCCTCGCATTTTCTTCGTGTTCAGCTTGCGCAAACGCATTGTAATTGAGAATTAACGAAATGCAGTTAATTGATACTTTACGATTTCGCACTCCATCCTTGTTGTAGTGAGGAGCTATAGTGGCGTTAAAGAAAGCACTGCTGTTTTTTTTGCAATCTTCTGATAAAAATGTGGTACATGGTTACACCTAGCGACATTTTGAGAACAAAAAAGGCGGGGATTTTACATACCATGAAGAAAACAGCTCTAATTGGTCAGCTGACTGCTGTGATTGGTAATTTCGACAGTTGCAAGTGTCTTTAAACATGTTACTGTAATTGGTGCATCAAAGTGGATACCTACCAACTTTCAATACAACTTTGTTTATGTATTAAAACACGAATTACTGAGATTAACATTTTTATGTTTTAATTATACTAAACGACGTTGAAAAAATTCACAGAAATTAGGCTAGATGCAATGTTATTAATTTTCAAATTAAGAAGTATGTATCAGTTTTTGTAAACATTATTTTTAAAGTAAGTACTGGAAAGTATAAATAGGATATCTTTGAAATTCATAAAAGTTTGTTATCTTATTCCATGTTTAAAAGTGCAGCCGGCTAGCTCCTTACCTATGTTAAACGTCAGAATATATTATTTAACGAATCGGATGCAAGTGTGTTGGAAATCGATTATAACTTGTAAATGTAATGGAATTGTAATTGTAATTTATTGTTTACTAACAATAACTTGTTAATATTACAATACAACTTAATTGTCAATTTGTAACCGGGTTTAATTAGGGAAAGGGTTTAACCAAGTAATTGAATTTACTAGCTGTGGGTTGCACCCGTAGATAAAAGTGTCCTGTGTGTTAAGCATGCGTATATGTACGTAGTATGAAGCTTAGTTCTTCTTTTTCTTCACAAGCCCTCTTTGAAAGTCTCTCCCATTTCCTGTCATCCTTTTCGGTTTTGTACCTTGGCCATCCAGCTATGACCTACATTCCATAATATCATCCATCCACCGTATCGGTGGGCGCCCTCGTGGTTTGGTGTTCGCCCATGGTCTCCACTTCATGCCTGTCACATCCAACGTGAAACTCTAAAACTCTAAAAACTAAAATTTGACTCATTGTGCACTGATACTTGATAGCAAAATTATATTTTTTGATCACAAAAACCTGTATCTCCTATTCAAAAGCAAACATGAAACTGATTTTGTCCGTAAAATTAGATAAAGGTAGCAATTCCGTTTTTGTGAACTGCAGGATGCATACACTTGGCCAATCACAACGGCACGTAAAATAGGAAACATGGAAAAAGAAAACGAAAATAAGCACAATAATGAGCCATTGAGGATGATAATGAACTTTTTGTTTACCTAGCAGCCATCAACTTAACAACGACGATTGTCACCAAGAAGGTAAAATTCTAAAATCTTGAAATTATTGTTTGTTATCACAAACCATTAAAAAATTACGCTACACAAGCGTCCTTTTCTCGTGTTCTGTGATACTTACATAAGAAATCTGCAAAAGTCCATTCTCTATGAAACGAAAACAAAACCGCGCGAAATGAATTTGGAATTGGCGCGATTTCAACTATCAAAAATCATATGTTTTACCGAGACGCGTTCCAAAACATCATCAGATCAAAAGATATGACCACATATGTCACTATATTTTATTCAAAATAGAGTTATTTTTAATTTAAACTGAAGGTATATCTAACGCTGTGACACGATTTGAACAAGACACGAAAACGACGTGGTTTCAAATCGTGTGGAATCTGTGTTTCCATGGAGAATAACCGCCCTGAGATTGCTTACTAAACTAAAAATTAAGTAGAGACTACAGACTTTTTCTTTAGCTTAAAATAAAAGACAAAGTAGCCTGGTCTGGCCGTAAAATTTGACAAAACAATCGAGACAACTTTTTCACCGAGACGGGACCACTGTGCAGACGGATGTAATTTTTTAAGTAATGTTTTTTATCTGAATTAACCACGGTATTATTAAAGTCGAATTTGTCGTCTGTCGGTGAGTTTGTCGCGGTTCGTTGACCCCGATTGTTCCAAGTTTTTGCTGCGGAACGGGATTGCCACCCGCGGGAAACCGGGCTAGGGTTGTCAGCCAATAGTCACCACAATAACTAACTAATTGGTTTACGTTCTCGTAAAAAATAATTCTTTATAAGAAATGTATTAATTGATCATATTATTCATGACATTCAAGTTAGTATAAAACTAATATAACAAAAATGTAGACCCCCATAGTTTTAAAATATTTTCTCGATAACTTTTATGTGCTAGATAAAATTTGTATCCTGGAAGATATTTTTAATGTCTTGTTAAGAATCAGTCTTTCCACGAATAGATTATTTCTAAAATAAGACATTGCTAACAGGTCCTTTTACAACTATAGGGTAACATATTCAGTTATCTGTGGTCATCTTACAAAATGGTCCAATGGTCACTAAGTCATATTTTTGCTCTTTTTTTTTTGTTCATTAATTTCTAAGATGACAGAGACCAAAACCTCTACGATTAATTCACACAAACAAACTTTAAGACAGTGAGAAAACGTCATGGAAAACAATTTAATCACACAAGTAACATCTGTCGGAATCATAAACGAGACGTGCCATGAACGACAACCAGACGTAAGGCTGTGAAGGATTCTTACTAAGGCGATATTACATGCAAATATATTGGAATGTGAGGGTTACGTGAGATTAATATTTATTTTAATGGTCATATTTTATGAATAATGGCTGTGGGTGGATTTGATTTCCGTAACTAGTGAAATGTTGAACAACATGCGCCAGTAATAGGCCGTGTCACGGCAAGAGAGAAAGAGATAGAGACCACGAGCGAATAAGATAAAAACATAATAAGACTTTTTACTACATCATAGTTGGAAAAGCAAAAAAGGTAAGGCAACATTTATTTTTATATAACTCGATTACGTAATAATAATTTAGACTAACTCCCGTTAAAATAATAGAAAAAACGTGTTCTAATTACAAATAAAAACACAAAACTGTTACAAAGTAGGCCGTGTCAACACGTCTTAAAAAATGTTTGACATGACACGCCCCTCGATTTAACAACTACAAAAAAAATACAAAAGGCTATCTTTAATCGTGGGTAAAAAAAATTATAGCTTTTACGCCTCGAGCTTCAAGATCGGAGATAAACTCGCATGTAGTTAGTTTAGATGTTTTATAAAGTTTTTTTTATTTAAAGCTTTCCCACTTGTACTTTTTTTTAGTAATACCTTTACCATTTTTATAAATGTGAAAGTAAATATTATGAGTGTAACTGAGTGAGATTGAAGATGGAATATAATGGAAAACTTAACACAGCAATTTTATAGTGAATGATAAGTTAAATAAATTATATTTTTTGTTCATTTTAAAATATTTTACTGTTTAATAACAAAGTACCAACCCTAATACAAGAGGTAGGCGCAATACTTATACATCCCGGTACCGCGTTCCTCGCTTTCGTCGCTCACTTGAACTTGAGAATTTTAATCACCCACTCAGTGCAAACACAGCTTAACTGCTTGACATACATGTCATATTCTTCTACGGTGAAGCGTTTCTTTCCCATATGAGATGGAATTCCATAAGCGCCATGAGTTATGACGTCAGCTTTTAGGCGAAAGATCTTGCCTGACATTATTTTTGTGAGGATTTTTTTATACATGAAATTTTTGTGCTCTGTGTATACGATTTCTGTTATAGTGATGGTTCGGCGGAATTATCTATACTATTTGTAACGAATGCGACTTTTGATAGAGCTTAATATCTTTTTGGTGGTAAGCAAATAAGAACTTATACATGAAATATAATTTAAATTTAACAAAGCTATACTGCAGATATCTCACAGCTATCTCAAATTAATTATGAACAAAACAACTTGCCCGCAGCCATTAAAAGTGGCATTCTATGGAGGCCTCCGTCACAGAATGACTAATATCTAGTGCCTATAGTCAGTAGACATCTTCCGGCAGATGACGAGGATGATACATCAAACAAAAAATACAAAATTAAATATATTTTGTGTTCAATTTTTTTTTAATATATTGTAAAAAAAGATAAAGCTTGTTACTGCAGCACTTGAAAAATTGGCAAGTTTTCTAATAGCAAGAGATGACCCTGAAAGATCTAATCAGATACGTATGAAAGTAGTAAACCTATTTCTATTTAACAGGAAATGTATATCGAAATGACATCGTAACTGAGGTAGAACAATGTTCCTAAAAAAAAAATCTCCAACAAAAAAGTAGTAGGCTTAAACGCGGTTTGTTTGTGACTCAATTCCTATAATTCAAGGAATTGATTCGATACGCTCGTGGCAGTCATGGTTGTACCGACTACTAAACCCTTTATTGATATGACTATACAAGAACTATAAATGATTTCTTGCCTCTGTTTTGGTAAGTAGATTTATTTTTCTTTAACCACTTAAAGGGGCCTACGCTGCGTCTTCCGGTTCGTGGTCGCCTCTCGAGAACCTTTCTTTCCCATCAGCCAGTTTTGCAAGCGATATGGCTTGCCATTGCCGTTCTAACTTGCTTCTATTTTCTCTTAATAACTTTACCGTATTACCAAAGTTCGTGGTTTTAAACATAATAATAAAACCCCTAAGAAAAATATAACTCATTGAGAAACCTTTGATGCTTTACGGTAGTTGTTTTAAAAATACCTATTCGCTATAATATAATGCAAATAATGATCTCATCTCAAAAAATAATTATCGCAATGTAAAATAGGTTATATTTCATATCGGGGTATGTTTATGACCATGATAAAGCCGCGGTGAACCAGTTTAACTAAACGACAAAAACATTTGTTATTATAAAACAAACGCAAACACGAAGAATTTACCATCCTACATACATCACCCAATCTTAACACTAAACAATCAAATTCCACATGAAAGATGACATAATAGATACATGATAAAAATCACACTAGATCACGCTTCCGCGAGCGGAGTAACCGTGAGCCCTGAATACCGGAGCTTGGGCGTGTAGTTTGAAGATAATCTTGATACTAAGATGGTTTGATGTATCCGCTTGGGTTAGCTAAACGTAACTATGTATCTGGGAACTAGTTTATATCTTCTCCAGAAAAAGAGCTGTCTGATAGGAGCTGTTTTTAGCAATAATACCACATTCATATGTATCACTGTTCCATATAATTGATTAGTTAACCTTTGTGTGATTGTGTTTAGAATTTGAATGAAAGAAAGAAAGAAAACATATTTATTTGGGACGGAAAAAATATTTACTTATGGCACAAAAGTAGGAAACTTAATTAATCTGCTACCCCACCTTAGCATGGTACTAGTCCTTTCAAACCGGCGCTGGTCTTTGGAATTTGATTTGTTTAAGTTCTTTTTAGATATCTTAAAAGTAAAAAGTACTTTAAGTTCCGTATTCCACTCAGTCGTTAATCGAACAAACTTCATTCACAAAATGCTCATTGTTATTAATGAAATCTTTACTTGTGCACCTGTTGGGGACTGAACCTCGTTCTGTAATAATTATGGGACTAAGCCAATTAAGAAGAACCTTAAGAGTAAAAAGTAAGTACTGTTTTACATTAACAATTAATTATTAAAAAGAAAGTTACATCTCTAATAATAATAATAATTACCCAGAATACTCAATATCACTCAAAAATTGGGCGTTAAAATATGACTAAGCTTTTGGCAACCCTACCCGTGCATAGAGACGCGAATTCCGCGCGAACAGGCCACGTAATTCATTCACGCGCCAGATTTGAAATTTTAATAATTCCGCTAACCTTGAACTACCGAACATAACTTAGCATTAACTGCTCGTGAGATACAAACTTGTGAAATGTATCTGTAAGTATTAAATTAAGCTCTAATATGTTCTTAATAAAAGCTACGATAACAATAAAATATTATACTTAGTTTTGTACTTTTGGCGTATCATTTTAAGCAAAACGTCAATCAAGTTGTTTCCGAATTTTGGCTATTGTTCTATGTAAGATAAGTTATACGCTTGATTCTTTAGGCTGCCCATTACTTAATTATCGAGGTTCGTCTAGTCTGTTTAAAAATCAAAATCAAATAAGAGTACTTATTCGTGTCTTCTAAGCAAGCATAATCTATTGCCAATCGCGATAAATATTACCCGATGTACGATAATAGTACATTAAGATATAAATGATCAATGCACATGCATGTCATACAAAGTTTTTCATCACACTGGCGAGGAAATAAACAGACTCGTATTGTCTTTAACTTTTAATTATTAAAACAATCATTAAAAGTACAATTCTCAAAATGATATTGAACAGTTTTTGATGGCTTACACGCTTCATTTCATCCATTACAATTTTTGATCGAGTTTCAACTAAAATTTTTAGCCTATTTTTAGGTTTATTTTCGCACAAATAATTATGGAAGCTACCAAATAACAAAGCTTTCAATTTTAGCTCCCTTTCTTCCATTCTAAACAAAATTCTCGCGTATTTTGAAAACTGTTTGCCGCATTTTCTTCGCTCCCGGCCCACTGTGCCCAAAACTTTCAACTGTTTGTTACGGTTGTTTTAAAAACAAAAAGTACAAATTGGAGGGCTAGTTACACTCGTAAATAGTCATTGTTCAACAACAGCCTATTGTTCTGGGATCTGAAGAACCGCTACAAAACAACCATTGCAGATCATTGCAGATGTTTGTGGAAAAATAACTGTTTTTGGTGGCATTCCATAACAACTATTTACCATAGGCTGCTCTTCTTTAAAATAATGTATTTTATTGTCTCTAGCTGCTGTCAAAGTAAAGTTAGAGTTAAGAACTTCATGAAAAGTAAACATTGTATTTACTTAACAAAATTTTTTTCTGTAGTTTGATAATAGATCATCGTTTAGTGTTTCGATACCAATATTATTGCTTCAATTAATTAGACTGCTCTCTTTGCCTTTTTAGTGAAAAAAGGACATTAAATAAAGTACTATAAAGTACCTACCTAATTTAACATGATACAAAACAAAGATAAGATAACACATTGCTTTTAATTCATTAGAAACCCTGATATTATTCCATTAAGTTAACGACCACATTCTCATTTCCCTCGCAGAATAATCATGCATCTCATAACCCGCCCACGTGACAGCCCTAATAACTTTCTAACAAAGACTAATAACCTACATGACTATTCATACATTCCCTTCACCAAAAACACGCTTTTTGTAGTGTAACTGTTCGCCAATCATAACTCTGAAATTCGAATTTTACATTTGATATAATCAAGTTTGACCAATCATAGCTGTGAGTCGAATAATCAAAGCAGTGAGCCTTCTACTAACCATTTACGGCTTCTAGTAACCACTCCATTGGTTCTTCTTCGTCATGTCTTTAACCCTGATGTTCTGTGCGTGTCTGGGCTTAATTGACCCAGAGGTCAATTCCGAAATAGAGGGTTAACTCTGGGTTAGACAGTTTCACGCATGTTTTAGGTTAAAATGTTAGGTGTGGACAAAAGTGTTGGGTGCATTTTGAAAATACTTTAAAAATTTTTTTTTAATAAATACTAAAACCTATTTTCTAGAAAGATAAGCATTTTACTACTTTAAAATATATTTTCTGTCAATAACAAACTTAGAAGATTTTTAGAACGTTGCCCAATAAAATTGAAGGAGTTATTTGCTACTTTTTGTACTCGTTAGGTACATGAAAAGATTTTTGTAATTTTAGTTTACCAGATACTTTTTTAATTACACAATTACTAGGAGTTAAGTATACATTGATTTTGTATTGTGCTACAAAACGGGATTATGTTAATGAGCTTTTATTGCCGGAGAGACAATTTAAATAATAGTCTCCTATTTCGACGGTAACAGAATTACTTTTTTTTTTTTTTTTTATAACATGGACAGACAAACAAGCAGACGGCCCGCCTGATGGAAAGCAGTTACCGTCGCCTATAGACACCTGCAACACCGGGGGCGTTGCCGATGCGTTGCCTACCAAGTGTTAAATTGGTCACTATTTTTGGTATCATAAAACCTTATGACAGGTTTTTTTATTTTTGTAAAGAGTATAAACCTTATATATTAGTCAAAGTTATGGGTACACAAGGTATATTATTGAATTTTTAAATTTGACCTATTTCTTAAAGCGGTTAGTATTTCATTAAGCATTGTTAATTTTATTGAAAGTAGTAAGTAGGCTTCAAACATATTTCCCAAGTAACAAATCTTGAAATGTATCAATTCATAGATACATCATTCTACTTAGACAGTAGGGGTAAGTACATACCAAATTCCATATGAAAATTGAAAGGTATAATTTCTTTCTTCAGTCCACTAGTAACTTTATTACACACCTTCTGTATAGCAATGACCTTAGTTTTGTATTCATTTATTGAACAATGTGACATTGAAATATTTAGTTACGCACGCATAGTATTCTGTATAAGTTCATTACAGGTAAGCCTCCACCCACGGCTTTGCCCGCATTCATTATAGGTACTCCTATTGTATCATAGGTGATTCATTTCAGTTTTAAAGCTGGACATATCACTCCAAAACTTTTCTAATCTTTGTATGCATCTACATAATCATAATTAATTAACAGATAAACAATAATAGAGGTAAAAAGAAAACGGTAGCTTTACATTTTTCACAAGTTTAATTGTTTTTTCTCTCAGTCACGATCCTTTTTCCACTACAAGGATACTCAATTCTATTTCTAATTATAATAAGTATTGATTTTACGTCTTTAATAGTAGGTACGTGTATAATCTAATCTAATATTCCAAGAACTTAGATGGCTCTCAAAGATTCCCAAGTATGGAATGAACAAGGTCAAAAATCTAAAGAAGATCTCCAAATAGATAAGAAAAAAATATTAACTAAACGCACTATGCTATGTAAGCGTCAAATATAAATACCTACATGACGTGATCTATTAACAGTGAGATGTTAAACTTCCTACAATAGTCACAGTAGCAGATAATAAATAAAAGTTTATTGTATTTACCCAACCAATCAGCTGATTCGTCGTGCCGGCTTTGAATAAAAAAAAACAACTCACCTAACAAAACGCACGGATGAATGGGCATGCCGCACGCATGCGCTTACGCCGTACGTAAATCCATTGACACAATCTCTACATGAATGACGGGATAAAACCTTTTCGTAACTAAACCTTTTTATCACCTTTTGTTTACCACTGGCACAATAACAACACACACTTTCACTGAAAAAAAAAAAAAACACTAGCTTTTTAACGCAACGAAAAAAGCGCGGGATTTGCTGATTTTTGACAAATAGTACACTCACGGTCACAGGTGTTACGTATTTTTTCTTTTTTTTTTATAGTGTTGGTTGACACACGGTGTTCGCTCATGCGGCCAGCTATACTAACTAACGGCTCGGTGCTCGTGCGGTTGTCCGTCGGTACGTCCCAAGCCTTGCGTAACGTTAACGGGGCATAGAGTAAGTGATTTTTGTGTACAGAACGGTTGTCGTGCGAGGAATAGATGGTAAACATTTGATCTGTTAGCTGATAGTATGAGAGCGTGTGTGAGATGAGTAAATATAGCTTCTTAACTTGTTTATTTTTATAATCTATCCAGTGTTAAGTTTTATTTAGTACTTTTTTTTTTTCAATGTTTCAAATAAGGATGATTTGTTAAATCTATCAAAAATACCGTAAGTTTTTGATATAGTTCAAAGGTTTAGGCGCGTCAAATTTTAATCTAAAAAGTGGTAGATTTTTATTTTATTTGTTTAATAATAATAATAATAATAATAATAATAATAATAAATATTTATTCAAAATTACATAAATGATGGAAATACAATAAATAAATCTTAGGAACTAAACATATTATGTCTTACAAAGTGAGGTGCCTGTACTAGGAATAAACCTGTGTCACAGGCGGCATAGTGCTTGTCTATTACGAAGATACTAGAGATACACGAAATTATTAACAATAGATGTTTAACATTGAAAACTGAAAATACATGCTTATAGGGAATAATTAGTAACTTATAATTATATTTTATGCATACAAAAGTAAAACATAAAATTATATTTAAGCTAATTTACTATTAATTACTTAAACAGTGAACATATTTTAAATTTTAACAAAAATCGTAATTACATCATAAACTTATTTATCAATATGCAGCAGTAACTCGGTCTGATCGTACGTCAGACCTTGTAAATACTTATACATTATTAATTTAGTGCTAAAATAGTTGAGGTCATAGATAGCTAATGTCTTATTTAGTTTATTGTACAAAAAAGGGCCTAGGAAAAAGAAGAACCGGTTTGTGAAAACAAACTTTGACACAGAAAGTGACGTACAAACAATATCTTTCCGTCTCTTAGAGTTAGTAAGCAGTGCATTATGAGTCTGAGTAGTGTGCTGTTTTAGGACAGTGTACATAATGAAAAGTTGACGGACAGTTAAAACATTGCAACATTCATATAGAGCGCGAGTAGGAAAGAGGAACGGCCTGGAAGTGGCTACTTTCAGGATAGCTCTTTGGGCACGTTCAATCGGTAACATTGTAGTCTTTGGTGCACCACCCCAAGACGTAATGCAATATTGAATAATAGATTGGCACAGAGCTTGGTATACTTGTATAATTAATTTTTTGTCCGAAATATAGCGCAGCTTTTTGAAAACAAATATTAACTTACGTATTCTGTTAGCCAGAGTGGAAATGTGTTTTTTGAAAGAAAGAGTGTCATCAATAATAATGCCAAGATATTTAATGGAATCAGTTTTATCAATAGGTGGACAAGCGCATACGTCAAGCGCAGTGCTATCACAGGAATGTGCGCATAATTGATTATTGTTAGAAATGGTCTGGATTTTCCGCATGCAAAAATTTATAAATTTCGTCTTTTCAGCATTAAGCGTTAGTAGGTTACGTCTAAGCCAGTTGTTTACAACATTAAAACCACGTTGTGCATAATTATGTACATCTGTGCTCGACTCAGCGGAGAAAATTAGTGCGGTGTCATCAGCATACGAAATTATTTTGCCATGCTCTAGATCTAAATTGCAGAGGTCATTTATATATACCAGGAAAAGGGTAGGGCCAAGGATGCTTCCCTGAGGGATTCCAAAGGGAGGAATTTCCAAGTCGGTGCTGGTGATGTTACCTATTTTGACACATTGAAACCGATCCTGAAGATAATCACCAAAGAGTTTCAATTGAGTGCCTCGAATTCCTAGTGCTTCTAGTTTGCTAAGAAGGATAGGAACGGGAATCGTGTCAAAAGCTTTGGCTAGATCGAGGAAAATACCAGTTACCCTTTTACCTTTACCAAGTTCCTCGGTGACATAGTTAGTCAAGTGATGTACCGCGTCTGCTGTGGATAACTTAGATCTAAAACCAAACTGCCAGGGGGAGAAAAGGGAATTATTTTCTAAAAACGTTACTAATCTGTTATTAATTATTTTTTCCAGAACTTTAGATAGTGATGGTAATAACGAGATAGGTCTGTAGTTTGTAACGAGGTCCTTTCTTCCAGATTTATGAATCGGAATAACTACAGCTTTTTTAAGCAATTTCGGAAAAATGCCATCACTAAGACATATTTGAAAAATGTGCGTTAAAGGGGGGACAAGAATATGTTTAAACCTTTTCAGAAAAACATTGCTAATGTTATCCCACCCGGCAGCATGGCTATTTTTCAAACTAGAAATTACCCCATTCACTTCCATTTCATCCAGATCTAGCATGGCAAACGACTTTCCACTTCGTAGCTTGGTCCATGCTAGTGGCGAGTAATCATTGAGATGGCTGTCATTTCTATTTCGAATCTGTTCAGATAGAGTTTTACCGACATTAACAAAAAATGAATTTGCATTATCAGCGGAAGTAAGCGGGGACGTGTGTGTATGCAGTAGACTCGAATCTGATTTTTGCTGATTTGACGTAAAAGTAACATCCTTTATGATTTTCCAGAGTTGTTTGGTATTATTACCTGCTTGATGAAGCTGTTGTTTATCATACTCAATTTTTAATTTTTTCAACAATTTATTGCAGAAATTTCTGTACCTTTTATAAGATAATTCTAAAACAAAATTAACAGGGCGTTGCTTTGCTCTCTTATGTAATTTATCCCTGTGCCGTATACATCTGATAAGACCCGGGGTAATCCAAGGTTTGATAGGATATTTTGTCCTATTAACTTCAATCAACGCAGTGTTACGTAAAATGGCTTCTTGCAGTTTTTGAATTACATATGATAGAGCAATATTAGCATCAGCAGTATTGTAAACTGGATTAAAGTCAAGGTTGCATAAATCACGTTCGAGGCTACGCATGTTTATTTTTGATTTTTGCTGAAGGCGATTATTGTGCTTAGAAAGCGACAAATCTAGGGTTAGTAGGACAGCGTGGTGATCTGTTATTGTTGAGTTAGCTACTAGTGTTAGACACGGAAGTCTAGCCTTGAGCATGACGTGGTCCAAACAAGAACCGCTTTGATGTGTTGATAACGTGTGAGAGGGGAAAAGACCATGGTAGGCGCACAGATTGAGGTAATCCTGGGCACTTAGATTTACATCGCTATTCTCCGAGTTTATATTTATATTAATATCGCCTGTTAATACGATATTTCTAAACGAGGAAAGAGTTTGCAATATTTCATTAAGACTATTGTGAAAAATATCTAATTGTCTAAACGAGGGAGATCTATATATAGCAATAATTGCGACGTCGGCACCAATTTTAATAACTAAACAGTTGCATTCTCGAACATTAGGCTCTTCAACTGTGAGAAGCAGAGATTTTTTGGTATATACTACCACCCCGTCGTTCTGGTTGAACGATGCAGTGCTGTAGAAACTATTGTACCCTGGCAAACTAGGAAGAGCCCCCTCACGATTTGACAGCCAACATTCAGTAAGAACCATTACGTCACACTCAAAGTTAAGTCTATGTAGGAAAACATTAAGGCTATCTATATTCTTATAAATACTACGGATGTTTTGGGTTAGTACTGTTAAAGGGCTGTTATACTTTGATAGATATTGCTTGCAGTTTTCAGTGTCACATACTTTTGACTCGTAAATACAAGTATTATCTAGGTCATTCATTAATTCATCGGCCATAAGTTAAGATAATAAACGCAAGTAACGGCAAAAACAACCACAAATAAACGGCGCTCTAGGCGCCCTCATAATTTATAGAGTTTATGTACCTTTTTTCAGCCATTAGTTTTGCGGGGCACTCGATGGACCCGGTGCTATGATTGCTCGGTTTTTTGAAGTGCAAGCAAGTAGCACATTTTGCTTCCTCTGTCTTCTTTGGACACTCTTTTATCGAGTGTCCTTGCTCACCACAGTGGCTGCACGTGGAAGTAGTCTGCCGACATGACTTGGCCGCATGACCATACTGCTGACACTTAAAACATCTAGTGACCAAAGTGAAATCTCTGACGGGGCAAGATGACCAATTAACAAAAACTCTTTCTTTTGTGATTAGTGCTTTACGTACAACTGCAGATACTTCTATTACGTAGTTACAAGTTTCCGCATCTCTTCTGCCTGACTTGTGGCTTAATTTAGTTGAGGTCAAAAATGTCTCAAGGGTAGAATCCTGAAGTTTGTCGGCAAGATTTTGATGGTACAAACAGGTGAAAACTTCCTTTTCCTGCATTGATGTCGGTACTCCAATAATCACCACTCTAGGATTCCGTTTGAGAGGTTCATCAACTGTCAGTCCTGAGTTCGTAAGCTGCTCTGATTGTTTTAACTTCACGATGTCTTCTTTCGTGTCAGTGCTGATGATGACACCACCGTTCCTGGTCTTGCGCAAGCCTCTCACGTGGAGCTTCATCTGTTCTGGGCAAATAATCTTTTGTACGAGTGTTTTGGTTTCGTCGCTTGTCTGCAATTTATCATTGGGATAAATGGCTACAGAATTTAGATTTGCAGGTTGAATGAAATTGTGGGTACCTTTTTTTACCATATCAGCAAAAGAGGCACCTGCGGCAGGTTTAGCGGTATCTTCGATGGCCAGTTTCAGATCCTGTAGGCGCTGGGAAAAGTCTTGTTGGTCTTTGAGGGTTTGAATGGAAGAATGGGCTTGAACGGCTTTGAGTTTTAAGGACTGATACTGTACTGCCATCTGCGAAGTACCGTGGCCTACTTTCCGGCATAATGAATTAATGCGGAGTTTCTGCTCTGAGTTCAGCTTACCCTCCGAAGCTATGTTGCATACCTCATTAAGGCATTGTTCTATTGAGGTCATCCAGCTTTGTATTTCCGAAGTAGAGACCACTTCAGGAGCAACATCTCTTTGGCTCGACGATGACGACGGTTGAGGGCGAGGAGCAGACGGCGACGCTGGGTGTGAGGGCGGCGGCGGGGAGCGGGGAGTCTTGTCGCTCCGGCTGAAGGGGCTGCCTTCCATTTTTAAATTAAAATTAGTTGTTTCTCGTCAAACACCGAACATTTCCACGAAAAAAGTTAACACAAACTATGCATAAAGGTATGACATAGTCACTACCGGCGCGGCGGTTGGTAAAAACCAGGTCACGATTCAGCTTAATATTATTTGTTTATTGTAATAATTCAACACGTCTGTTCACAACGATGCTGAAATAATAATTTGGTTCTCTTAAAATACAGTTCTAAAAACTCTTCCCTAGAAGTTTTACGAAATTCTGAAATTTTTGTGTCGACCTTTTGAATATAAATAGCTGCTCTTTGCTTTCGAATTATGTTAGCGCCCACACTAAACGTTCGACATGTCACATTCTACAACAATAGTCTTATATATCACTTGGTTTACTGTCTATAAACGTTTCTATAGCAAGGAGTTGGATTTAGTCTGTGCCGCCGCCGAGTAGGGCTTTAGATGCGCATACTTAACTGAATAATTACGGTGTATGGATCTTTTTTGATTGTTTTTATTATGAGTTTAATTATTACTGTGTGCATCGATGCATCTTGAGTTTCTTGAATGTTATATCAGAATTATGTTTTAGTATTTACAGCAAATAGCAATTTTATAACTTTAACGTAACAATCGCGGTAACAAATTAATTCTGTATTATTAAAAAAGCATTCGTATTTTTTTTATTATAGAACCAAATTTGTATTTTGTCTCAATTGGAATTCATAAGGTGTCTCTATTTTATGGACCCCATTCCGTTTTTTATGTTGATATAAAAGTGTGCCGACCATCTAATATTTGAAAAGGCCTAGTTTTTATTGCAACAAGTATAAAATATTATATTCCTATATCCGAGTTTCAGTTTAACATTCTTATTGCGATAAAGGTGTTTGTGTGGATAGTCGATTTTGAAGTCACTTTTGTATTATGAAAAAAAAACAATAACTTTAAAAATAAGGATCATAAAATCAGCTAACACAATTAAGAACAATAATAAATAATATAATAATTATTATTATAAAATATAATTTAATTTATTTTTATTATTAATTAAAATTATATTTGCACTATTAGTTAGTGTATCACAGCCTATTATTATTGGCAGGCCAAAATATAATGTACAATTTAATTTAATTCTTAAAAAAAGCTATTTTGTTGAAATTAAAGCGACCTTCTTTAAAACTTTCATTAATATCAATTCATTAAACCTAATTTGTATACTGATGCTCAAAACTATTAGCTACATAATAAATTAGCATAACATGATTTAAGATCTCAGATAGGTACATAATATACGTTGTACAGACCTTGGTTGTAAAGGTCACGTTTTTGGCTAATGAGAAGTGTAATTCGACCTCGGCTGTAGGCCTAATGTACCTTTAGATACTTGTAATGGTACTAAATTACGGCCTTATTAGTGTTTGAAGATGGCTATTATCTTTTGAGTAGAAGATCGCCGTCAACTCGTATGCGTTTCAGTCTTGTGGTTGTTACTTCTTTGTCAACGTTTTAAATAATTTTATGTACCTACTTAATATCAATTTCTGGTTGCCATAATGGATAATTGATTGAACGTGCCTGAAATTCTGTACAAGTACAATAATATCATTTTATTTGATTGGAAAATGAAAGAATGTAGTATGTAGTCACTATGTTTTTATTTTAAAGATTCAAAAATCTAGTTTATATTGTAACAAATGTTAGTAACAACTTTTTATGTGCTTGTACTTCAATTACCTGTAGGTAAGTAGGTAATTATACTGAGAAAAGTAATAAAAAAGCACTGGTTTAACTTGAATCTGATCTCCTAACAAAACTATTTAATATTATCCACAAATAAAGTTTAATATTCAACAGAAAAGCCCTAACTCGAGGGGAAACGCACTATATTTAATTTATTACTCGTTCAAAGACCTATTCCGTATGTTATTGTAAGCTCAAACGAATGTGTGTCGTTTGGTTTCCGTGTTTCTTATTTCTAGCATGCGGAGCTTGTTTACTTACGATATCGGATCAAACGGGAACTTACCTGGAATTAAATTAATAATATTAGAAATGTTATAGTTGTTAAAGCATAAATAATATGTCTCTCGTTACGTAAAATACATGCAGGAAGCCAGAAGCCGCTCAAAGTGGCGCTCATTGAGAGAGGGCTATGTTCACCAGTGGACGTCTTCAGCTTGTTGTTGTTGATGATGATGATGATGATGATGATGATAATGATGACGTAAATCAAATCAAATTTTCCATATTTAATTTAACAGTTCCATATTGCCACCAAATCAATTAATTTCAGTAACTAAAATGCCTTTCAGACCGGAACACAGTATAGTGCTTTCACACCTGCTTGACGGCAGAACAACTGGCAAAGCAGTGGTTCACCTAGACGAACTTTGCGGAAAAGTCCTGACACCTTATAAAGAAAGCCTTTTACCTTTTAAAAATAAAGTTTATTTTCCTTTGTCACAGCATTGTGACATACTACACTGTAAAGTCCTACATTATGCACAAGTGCCGAAGTACAAGTGAAGCCACCGTCCCACGGTGTCAATCGATCGCTCTTGACACTATTGCCGAGAAAGCATCCGCACCTATCGACCTGCACTCTGGTAGACCTGAGAGGAGCAATGACGTAACACATTTTTTATCTGTAGAATATAGTACTTTATAGTGGAATATCAGACGTGTAGAAACATTTGATGCAATAACGCGAAAGTCAAAGTGAATGGGAAAAGATGAGATATATAGAAAAAAATCTTTATTGTGTACTTTTAAAATTAAAAGTTTTCACAAAGAATACTTGCAACGATTTATTATCGCTAGAGTGATCTTTTGATATGTGAAAGTGCTAAAAACAGCCCAATTTTAATGGAGACATAGGAGGGCTTCACTATGAAACCGAAAAAAAGATTGCCATACCAAATTAACTTTCATTATGAAATAAATATTTCTTTTCGATACTCCTTTGGAATATTTTAATTGTTCTTTTTAATACATATACAAACAAAAAAAATGATCTCACAAAAAAGACGATTAATTCATAGATTCACAGATCTATTCACCTTATAACATCGCGTTACACTGGCACGTAAACATACAATAACATACATCAGCAACCATAATACTAAAATTTAAAACGTGACCTAATAGTAAAGTTTTCATTATTAATGTATTTGGTCAGTTACAAATGACGATTCTGCTAGAGGCAATCTCATTATATTCGTTTTACGAGTAAAAGGGGTGAGCTTTAAAGAACTTTTTTAATTTAATTTAATTCTTAATATCAATAATTAATTATTCTTATTCTATTCTTATGGCAAGTTGCTTATACTCAGTGGCAGTTTGTTAAATATGCATATTATGTTATACATCCCTTGATTTTGTACTTTGGTTAATCTATTTAGAGGCCTTCTTAGTGCCTCTTGGCTTCGGGTATTATATACTTTCTTATTTTGTAGTGTTATTTTTTCATTATAAATTTCTAGTAAAGAAATATAGATGTATTTATTATCTTATCATTTTGTTTATCCACATTTACTCTTATACGTCTATTATACCACCCCATGTCTCAATAAACAACCCCCGGCAGAGAGTCAATCGATCGCACTTGACACTGTTGCCGTGAAAGCAGTATCGACCGACTGTTTGTTTGTTGGTATATCGGAAAGCTTTTGACGAGTGGGGACGGGCACGGGAGGGTTAGTATTTGGCTGTAAGGGGCTGAGAATGGGGTGCGCAAAGGACATGTTGGGGGTTTAGTGTGAAGATTGGATTATTTTAAGTTTTAGTTCAGATAGAACCAATAATGTTTTAGATATTGAGAAAACCCATAGCTATACCACAGATAACTGAATATGTTACAGCGTAACCTATACATATATAATGATTATCATAATATTCATCGTAGAGTTAGAAAAGTAATGGCGCAGATATCAGGTTACACGAAAAAATAAAACTTTATTTTTGAGCCAATTCGCGGCCTTATGTCTAGTTTTATAAATGACGTTGTATCGTATAACATACTTTAATAAAATTATAGTACTTGCGACGTTTTATCTTTTCCTAAGGGCCTTCTTAGAGCATATCAAATATACAAACGTAAATAAATATTTAAACTAAACGAAGTATTATTCATAATCTACGAAGTACCTATCCTAAAATAACGAACAAAAACCCAAATTAATATAAACAAACAAAATTTTCACCAAATCGTAAGAATTCAGCAGAAAGCGTATTTTTCTCAAATCCCTCAAAGAAATCGTCAGGAACAATTCCACAGATAAAACTCCGCGGTGGGAGTCGATTGATTGATAGCCACTTGTGGACGCGATTGTACTTGACAGTGACAGGATGACAGGTTTGTGTTTTCCCGCTTTAGACGGGTTTCCAGGATTTAATAGCTTTATTTTCTATTTTTAGCAGTTTACCGCAAGCTCTAAAAGCTCGAGATTACCTACTAAAACATTTATCCTTACAAAATATCACTGGCCAATAGAAAAACAAGGAAGAAGTCTCAAAGGAAAAATTTGAAATGGATGCTACCACGGCGCCATCAGTGCCCCAAAAATACGCTCACATACATACGTACACATTCACAGCTTAAAATGCTTAAAATAGTACAAACAGAAACACCATTTTTATGGGCTATGATATAGATCAAAACGTATAATGCCATATCTGGATACTTTTTTATATTATTAACTTTGGTGTGTTAATATCATTTAGATAGACACACCAAGATTGGACAGCGTTTATTCCGCAAGCACATCCAGCCTGAGTTCTCGAGGGGCAACCACGAACCGGAAGGCGCAGCGTAGGCAGACCCCCCACTAGGTGAAAGCCGCGGGGAGCCGATGGATGCAGGCGGCGAGCAGCCGCTCAAATTGGCGCTCTCTGGGGGAGGCCTATGTTCAGCAGTGGGCGTCTATGGGCTGTTGATAATGATGCTGATGATTACATCCAGCCCAACATAAGTATGGCACGGGCTCTAGGTCTAGGCACTTTTTAATGAGAAGAAAGGACATTATGCTCATCGACCCATTTTCCCCACTGTTGGGACACCGACCTCACGGAGACAGTATAGGCCATAAATCCCTGGGCAAGTGCAGGTTGGTGGATTTAACCATTCCTCAACATATTTTCGAAGATTACTGCATCAATCCTCAAAGATAGCCATCGTTCGTTCACTCATTACGGTAAACAAAAGTGGCCGTTACAATAAGATCCAAATTAGAGCAATAAATCCGAATCTACCGTGACCGTGCCAGTTAGAAAGCGTGCGAAACCACTGCGGTCATTGTCTTAAACTTTGAATTATGAAAAATCATAACAATTGTTGAATAATAGTTTTGTAACAGTTAAGACAGAAAATGTGGACATATTTTACTTAGGTGGTACGACTTTTCTGCGTCTCGCTTTGCCAGTTTGTTTAGCTATAAGTATGATTAAAGTGCATTTTAATATGGACTGCAAAATACTCTACACGCGAACACTCACGTTCCGCGGAAAGGCGCGACTACTCTAAGGTTAATGAATGATGTGACGAGCTGGTTGTGCACCTAAGGTAAAGCGTCATGGCTGCCCATGATAGTTGCAGTGCCAACAAGATTTGATAATCTCTCATTTGCACAGTTATCTCATTATTTTATGAAATGAGTAAAAAGGAAAAAACTCACTGCACTGGCCCCATTAAAATGGGATAAGGGTAGGTGGATGATCTGACCAGCTAGGTAGATAGTTATTATACTGTAGCTAAGTTATTAATCAGTACTTAGTTAAGTCCAAACTTGGCCAACCGCCACGTGGGACGAGCAATTAAAGAAGCATCATTAGTAAGCCGCGTACCATGGAGTAGCTAACTGATAGACTACTGAAGAAACGGGTCGGGAGGTAAAGGAAAATGTATTAAACATTTTTACAGTTGTTTTCCGTAGATTTTACATAAAATCCCCCAAAATAGACGGTTGTAGAAGACTGCAGTTTGTTGATTAATGGCTTAACTTACAGAAAAAAATTTACTAAGTCGAAATTCTCTTAAGTTGCGAATAAGCTGGATGTCCTGTGTTTGATTGTTATTTTGTTTGTGGCTTTGTTTTTGTTTGCCTGACAGGTTATGCTACTGACTAAAAATTATTATAAAGACTTTACTTGTGCGCCTTCATTATTAGATAGATAGATAGATTAACTCTTTATTGTACACCAAATAAACTAACATACAAAAAGAAACAAAACTTAATTTACTTATAATGCTAGTACAATGGGCGGTCTTATCGCGTAAAGCGATAATATTACTATTTCCCATGTAGCTAAGTATAGTTTGGCGGAGTATTCCGTGTAAAAAAACAGTTAAATGATGAAACTAGTACATGGATTAATAAAAGTGTCATTAAACAATAACCAATTTTTTTAGCTTTCAATTATTAAAACTGTTAATATGAACCTGTTTGGATAACAAATCACACAGGTAGCTTATACAAGGTTGCCTATACCAGATCGCTTATCATAGGTAGGTATCCCTGGAAACTCTTAATACCCGCAGAAAAGAGACTAGTCAAATGTTTAGCTCTATAGCATGCCAAGAATAGCGTCTTTTTGGTGATTGACTGGAGACGGTATTCCAAGTCGTGAAGGTTACCAGTCCTTGGTTGTGCTGAAGGGCCTAAGGCCTAGTATAGTAGCCGGTACGTGGGCTGGGGTCCATTGAGAAACGGGCAGGTTTGTTGTAACGGTTGTAGATCGCCCACACTATAAGGTGTTATGTTGTAGTTGTAATCACAGTGCGGGTTATTGGATTATCTTGGAGAAAGAGTTACGCTGAGATTCGTATTTGCCGAAACTTGGTTTCTTAGTGTAGGAATTAGAAAAGCTTTGTAAGGCGTATGTAAAATACGCGTAAGTAAGGATTTAGATAGGTATTTCAAAGGTACATACAAGTAAATTCATATTTACTTGGATATTTTATTTATTATTTTATTTTATTTATTACCTATTCACGTATTTTAGCTTATACCTGTGGTTTTAGCAAGTTATTAATTCATCACACCTCAAGAGAGGACCAAGACTTGTCACCGCATTTTATAGTGTAAAGTTTTGAATTGTTAACTTGTATGGGTTTTAGAGCTCTTCATTAAAATAATGAGCAGGACATCGTGCGTGAACGTCATAATTATCTTCACCATAAAACGTTATTATAACAAACACTTCTATCTGGCATTTGTTTATATAAATGTGTTAACATAGTACCCATACTGTTTCTTCTTAATATAGTTCCTCAACTTGTTTTCAAAGATACACGATGGCACTATCTCTGTTTACAGAACATTTTTATACAAAACTGAGCCTTATCCCCAAGTTCAATAAAGTTTAGATTCAGGTACCAGTAGATTGTTTAGACTTTGGAGTTGATAGTAAACAAAATGTGTGAAAGTGGTGAATTTTTATGAGCAGAAAAGAGAATAAAGCCATACAATATTATTCATTCTTTTAAAGTTTTATATGTATGTTAGACCGTACCTACGTTTATGCGTTTGTGAAAAACTGCAAGATATAAGTTTGAAAATACTCGAGTGGATATTTCTAGAAGTCATTGTGTTTTTAGTTCTGTGTACTGTGTAAACCTTTTACTCGTGGCATCTAGCTCAGAAATTGATAAATGATTTATCATACATTTTACAGAAAAGCGGCGCAGAGTGACTTTTTTCATCATTAACAGCTTGAAGACGTCCTCTGCTGGTCATAGGCCTCCCCCAACGAGCGCCACTTTGGGTGACTTTACTGGAAAGCCAAATGAGATTGTTTTACTACTAATAGAAAACACATTTTCTCGCATTGTTCAACAACGAAGACACGTTACTCTATTTGTGATTTTTGTTTGAAACTCTTCATTTCCACATTTTTTTAGGACTGCCAACACATTGCTGCACAAATGGTAGCAAATTCAAATCTTGCGTTAATTTTGGGTCAACCCATTTGAAAATTTACATAAAATATCAAATGTTAAGGTCAAGGGCTGTCACTATTCTAAAATAAAAACACCATTAAAATTAACGGTGAAATAAATGAAAACAGACCTTAACGGTATCGCCCACGTGCATTCTATTCATGAATGAAATAACGTGGGGTTACTACTGGTACATTAACATTATATTTATATTTTTTTGTTGACTTTCCAAATTTTTTGAGATACTATCGTATAATTATTCAAATTAAAACCTCCCAAATAGTACTGGAATTTAATCCGTGGAAAATACCCCACCCTCCAATGAGCACTTCTTCACCATTTGTTCAAAAGGCTGATGATTTGATAATAATTATAATATATTACGGTTACGATATTACAGGCCAACACTAACACAAGTTTGTATTTATGCTTATTTACCAGTTCGGACGGAAACAATGGTAGCCCCAAATCATCTTATCAACCGATATATCGGTCATTTGGACACAGTTTCATAATGTTACAAGCATACTGATATACACGTGGGTGTTAATATATTTATGTTTATGTTGAACCAAACATAATTAAGTAATAATGTACGATGTCGCAACAAAATAGCACGAAAACTTATCATAAGAAAAAAAGATAAACTTTGTAACGAGTACGACCCAGTTCTGTAATTTAATAATTAAGAAAAGTTTTTCTTTGTCATAGTAAAATAGCTCGAATATCATCATCATTATCAGCGTGAAACGTCCAAAGATCTCCTCCAACGAGCGCCACTTTGAGCGGCTCGCCTCCAGCATCCATCGGCTCCTCGCGGTTTTCACTATATCGTCGGTCCACGTAGTGGGGGGCCTACGCTGCGCCTTCCGGTTCGTGGTCGCGACTCGAGAACCTTTCTTCCCCATAGGTTGTCAGTTCTACGAGCGATGTCATCTTCTTTCAGTGGTTTACATAGATAACTCGTAAAACGAAAAAAAAAAACTCTTATTGCGGCAAGGTTCTACATAGTATATTTTTAATTTATTGGTAGTTTAATTATGGCGAGTTAAATGTGATTTATTTATGATTACTAAGCGCTTCGTTCTCTATATTCGAGTAAAGTTCCGAGTTGGCTAGCCACCACGTAATGTCACTTGTAACTGCAGTAACGAATTTCAGAATGTCCCAGTAGCGCTAGCCGACCCGTAAACCAGGCTGCTACTTACAGGACACATCAGCTGCCGATTAGTACGGTTAATCGACGGCTATAGCAAAACTTGTTGCAATCTCGCATGTGTTTGTAATTTATTATTATAGTTTGCATGCCAAAAATACTGAGATCTACGGAACTGAAAACTACCAACCCTGTTGATTACGCTACTGCTATTAAAACATCGACTATTCCTGTTTCTATTTCGAGATCACATAGTTATAAATATAGAAATCATTGTATTTAATTAGTAAAACAGTCCGCTCAGAACCGTGGAAAGCCGATGGATACTGGAGGCTGGCAGCCGCTCAAAGTGGTGCTCTTTAGAGGAGGCCTATGTTCAGCAGTGGACGTCTTCAGGCTGATGATTATGATGATGATGACTACTAAAAAGTTTTTGTTCAATTATAATATGTTAAATACTTATATAATATTATGATATTTTTGTTTTGTGTTGTTTTAATTATTATTATTGCGTCAAGATAAAACCATATTTCAGGTACCTATAGGTATTACTTATTACATTTCCCGTTGAACTAAACAATGTAATCTAAATTCGTATTACATTCCTCATTACATTAATTTAATTAGTTGATACCCCTTTTTGTAAAGGTAAATCCTTACCTACTTACTGTTTTTAGGTAGGGAATAAATACTCTTTGAAGGGCACCTACCGCACCGCAGCATATAGCTGGCACATAAAAATGTAAAAAAAAATAACAAACGAACCAAAAATGGCGTCACTGACAGCAGTTGGAGTGACTATTGAATGAACATAATGAACAATTGACGTTGCTACAGATCATCCTAAATTTTTACTCACTGAGTAGCTGATCGAAACTCTGTTTTCGTTCGTGAAACTGAAAAGAACTACTCGCCGCCTTTACGTCCCGATCAGTATTACTCACTGGCTGAGGTAATCGTAACTTTAATCGCATATAGAGAACGAAGCCCTTAGTGTGCTAAGTGGCGCTCCCGGGGGGAGGCCTATGTTCAGCAGTGAACGTCTTCAGGCTGTTAATGATGATGATGATGATGATGATGATGACATTGAAATGAAATGAAATGTTTTATTATGTTTAGCAAACTTCTGCACAGTTATTTATAGTAGTAAAACTAGATAGTTGTTATAAATCCTTGAAGGGTTGTTGGCACCCAAACTAGGATTAAACCTGTGGCATGGCATACCAATGCCCTCCTCCCAAGACAGGTAACATTAGATTTTAGAAGCCCGTTACTAATTAGCTTTATGAATGGAAAAATAGACAGTTGCGTGAATGGAAAATATGGAAAATAAGACAATTTTCCGGAAAAATTCTAGATAACTTAATACAGGCTAGGAACAAAACTACAATAATTTACAAAACCTAAAACAGGCATCCCTAAGCAAAAGTTTTCCAAGATTTATAATAATATGTCGACGTGAAAAAATGACAAATAATAATATGTGATAACAAAAGTCAATACAGTACAACATAATTATTCGTTTTTCTGCGCTCTAGGTACAAATCTGGAAATACGATAGCGCCTGTAGAAAACGATCCGCACACATACAAGCCATATTGCGTTACACTAAAGGTAGGAGCAAAGCTAAATATAAAAAAAAATCACACTGGCTTTTATCAATTTCAACATCTGCCGCCACCAACATTATTCCATTCTAGGAGCTTGCCTTTTTTTATTTTTTTAGCCATGTAAGACTGTCCTAATAATAATAAACTAAGCGTTGAAATTTTATAAGGTGACATTGTGATCAAACAAATTTAATTTAATACTATTATATCATGCAAAAAAGAACGAAGCCAATATTATATTATATTATCTAAGATCGATATGATACATTTAGCAACAAGCCCCGCTCCGTCCAATACATTTCTGGGCGATATTCAATAGCCATTCACGATACAATGCCTCCAAGATATGATATCTGCCGTCGAGACCTCTTGACAGGGGGGTATTGTTTGTGAAAATAATATTTTTTTCCACTTCCCTAGCGTTGGACACAGTGTTGGAGTAGCAGTAGGGAATCTTTTCAAATCGTTAGTGGAAGGCCATCAATACTACAACACTGACTTCATCCTTATAGCTCAGTTGATAAGTAGAGCTCTTTCTTTTCAACTGTAAAATGTGGGTTTGATTCATAGGGACAAACATTTGTGTATGATAAACATCGATGATTCTTTTGTGTTATAATAAGTGTTATAATACTTCCAACGATCACATACATAGATCCTGGACCCTAACTAGGATTCCCTATATCTAGGAACCATGAACTACGAGGACCATGCTCACAGCACTGATAAATTATTTGCGCTTTTTTCCTGTGCACAAAAAACTTGTCCAGTCACAGGGCGAACCCGTCGCCTGCAGGTTATGAGCCGACTTGCTCAACCACCACACCACAGAGACTGTTAATATTTATTCTATTTTTAAACCTTCTACTACTAGCTGTAAGTACACTGTGGAACCTTCTCCCTCTATATTTTGGCCGCCGATTATATTCGTCGACGGGCCGAAGGAAATGTCACCGCGTCACAAATCTTGGGTATTTCAGCGAACCCTACCCGGAAGGTATTCCAGCTTCCTACCTTTTCATACCGATATTTTTTATGGAAACAATTTCAAAAGCTTTTGTATTGAAAAATCATATTTTTTCGATGCCATAATTTATTTTTGTCTATTTTTGTATTGTTTGATGCCTTCGTTATTACTAACCTTTGATAATAATTCTCATTTACTTTCAAAATTAGTTCGAATTTAAATTAATCTGGAAATCTTCAAGTCTAGAGTGAACAGGTATCTTCTAGGCAGGCATGCACCATCGTAGACCGCGTCATCGCTTTCCATCAGGTGAGACAGTGGTCAAATGCTTTGCCTATGCAGAATAAAAAAAAATATCTACATACGGGTAAAAGAACAACAATAACTGAAAAATATAAGAAGCAAAGCCAACAATTAACACTGATAGTCTAATTGTACGCTCTATAAGGTATGGATCCATCGCGTAGGTACAGGTAATGGTACGTACCTATGTCCTCAAAATAGATCGAGAATAGGCATGATGGCTATAATTTTTGTTTTTGGATAAATTAATTATATACCTCAAAAGATAAACATTTGTGAAAACAAAAATTAAATATCTATGTAAAGTTACAAGCATTTTAAAAACCGGAATAGAAAGAGATAGCTCAAACGGCCAGTGACGTCAGAGGAAGGTCGTTATAGTACCTCATTACTAAGCTGTGGTAGCTTTTCATACAATCTCTTTGGCATGTGACGTCACGAGTAGAGTTTTTATAGTAACTGTGGGGGCGCTCTGTTTCGCGAGAAAGGGACAGGAGATGCCTCCTGTAGAAACTTTAAAAGCTTATTACTCCGTGATTTATTTACCGATTTTGCTTATTTTTTCAATTATTATGAAGGGCCCGATAGCTCAGTTGGTAGTATCCCTGCCTTCTGAACTGAGGGCTGTGGGTTCGATTCCTACCCAGGACAAACATTTGTGTGATGAACATAGATGTTTGTTCTGCGTCTGGGTGTTATATTGTATTCTATGTATGTATTTACAAACAAAAAAGTATATGAGTACTGTATCAGTTATCTGGTTCCCATAGTACAAGCTATGCTTAGTTTGGGGCTAGATGGCGCTGTGTGAAATGTCCACACATATTTATTATTATTTATTTATTATTGCATTCATTTTTAATCTTCTGTATGAAAGTAATATTTACTTGTTCATTTTTAATAGGAGTCATCATGCCTATTATTAGGAAGTCAATCGGATTCGGATGATAATATTGACCCGCTGAAAGGTTCTTAATGAAGTATTTCGTTGATTTTCAGCAAAACAAAAATATACAGAAGCTAAAAACAGCTATTAAAAAACAACGCATGTAAAATCCACACCACAGAGCAAACTCAACAGTTCGTTAACCACGGCCAAACAGAATTTAATCCGCACTAAAAATTCGAAACCAAGTTCAGTTTATTGCATCTATAAAAGTAATTTTTAACCAGTAAAACGTCGGTGCGTTGCATAAAAATGAATTTATTCAAAACCATCTCGAATGAAATTAACCGTGCTTTCTCAAACTCTTATTTAAAGTACCACTTACCTGATTGCCACCCCTCTGCTGATAAATACTTTTAGTCTTCCCCTATTTGGTTATTTATCGGCTTAAAGACCCTTAAACATGGTTTGAGCATGTTTTATTGCGGTTTTATCCGGTATTAACATATAACCGGTTATATAGGAACCGAGTTTATGTTGTGACCGGTATTTTACCGAAAGTAGGAGGGAGCGAATGGTATTTATTTGAGGGTTCCGTACTATTACCTATACATAATATGTGAACATTTCAACTTTCTAACAATCACGGTTCATGATATACAGCCTGGTGACAGACGGACGGACAGACGAACAGCAGATCCTTGGGTACAGAACCCTAAAAGCCGACCCTTAGTCAAAAAAGTTTATCATAATTTTACATTAACTCTACAATTAATAAATTAAATCCCCTTTCTCTTTCAAACAAACTGAGAGATAAACTCCAAACTAACAGCTGGTAGAGTCTTGTCTCCGCAGGTGCGACTGTATTCTCTACCGGTTCAGAAACTCTACGGTTGCTACGAATTGTTTAATGTAGAGTAGGAGGGTTGTAGAGACTTTAATGTAGATTAGAAGAGTGTTAGAAGCTTTAATGTAGAGTAGCAGAGTGTTAGAGACTTTAATATAAACTAGGAGGGTGTTAGAGACTTTAATGTCGAGTAAGAAGATTGTAGAAGCTTTAACGTAGACTAGCAAAGTATTAGAGACTTTAAGGTAGAATAGGAGAGTGAGAGACTTTAACGTCGAGTAAGAAGATTGTAGAGGCTTTAATGTAGAGTATGAGAGTTTTAGAGTCTTTAATATAAACTAGGGGAGTGTTAGAGACTTTAATGTAGACCAGGAGACTGTTAGAGGCTTTATTGTAGATAGGAGGGTTGAGGTGGTTTTAATGTAGATTAGGAGAGAGATGCTCAGAATAATCATATGCGTTTATACTGAAATTAATATGAAATACTGTTAAAAAATTTACATGTTACATTTTCATCTTGATTTGAATTGATTTCATAATTAAAGAGAATTGCAAACAACTTTTTTCCCATTTTTTTTATGTGAATGAATGACGTGACGAGCTAGTCATACAATGCCCTTCAAACCGGAACACAGTAGTGTATGCACACTACTGCATGGCGGCAAAATAACTGGCAGAGCGGTGGTACCTACCTAGACGAACTTTGCAGAAAAGTACTACCACCTTGAATTTAAAAAACACAAACCTAAACAAGAAACAAACAAACCCAACTTTTATTTGCAGCTTATAAATTCCAACCTTTAATAAAAATAATAATTATATTTGTGAGAAGTTTATCTTTTCTTCCTGCGACCTAGAAACTTCCAGAAAGTTCTAGAAGAGGCGTCAAGGTGCCGCCTTATTACAACTTGCAGAACTTGCCAGGACTTGCCGGAACTTTTACTAATTGTTGCGGATTCGTCTGGTTTATCAACGGCTCGCAATTAATAGTTTTATGTTAGTTTTTCTCGGAAAGGTAACGAAAAGATATTTCTGCTACAAATGAGTTTGCGAGGTTATATTAGTTAGAAGATTTAGTAAGTTGGTGCAGAAGTTGGTTAAGTGCAGTCATGAATAGAGATCATAAATCATATTTCTATGAGAATGAATACCTATCACTCTATTTATGCAAGTACTGAGATAAAAACAAAGATTATTAAAAAAATCAGCTGTTGAACTAATATTAAATTATTCGCAATGAGTTATTGGTACTTACTGATAATTTAATAAAATACTGTAATACCCGCAAATCAAATTATTTCACATAAGTTTTTATTGTTATATCGGAATAAATATTTCTCCAATTTTCAAATAACATTCGTCCAAACGCAAACTTCCTATCTTCACACCCAAACCTTCTAATCCAAAACTCAGAAAACTCCGTCCCCTTCCTGTCCGTTTTTGCAAATGAATGGACGAAAGCCCTTCCGTGCCGGATGCCAGCCTAACGAGGGCCCTATCTTATCTTGTGGGGATCGATTGAAAAAATTACGGGGAGATGGTGATAAGATGGCAAGATAAGCGAGGTACCTAGTTGACACGATTCGTTGATACAGCTAACTTAAAATAGAAAGACAAACCATACAGAGATAAGAAAAAAAATAAAATTAATATTGAAAAAAGAAAAAAAAGATTAGATAAAAACTGGATTAGTATTTTTTTATGTTTTTATTCATGAAAAATTTAAGGTTAGTTAAATCGATTCTATTCTGTTCATAGATCGCAACACAGCGTCATTACCAACATGAGTTATCGCCGCAATATTTATTAATTGCGTCAAACACTTAGGCAAGTACTTATTCTAAGATTGCCAATAAATAATAAATTCATTAAAAAAAGGTGGTTTCAATCACATAGTTAGGATTTCTTCCATGGGCGGGTTAATAGAGTTAAGATATTATCGCTGTTAGCTTCAATCGCCTTTTTGTAATGAGAACTTGGATGATATTAAAATGCATTAAGTATGTGTCAGTTAATTTGATTTAAAATCTATACTATTTAAAAATAACATTTTTGCGATTCAAATAAAAAAGATATACACATACAACCAAATGAAACCCTTTTCTTTAGTCAATCTAAAAACATATCACGTAGGAAACCCATGATTCTTCCAAAAAGTAGATTTTCTCAATGAATGGATGCAGAGGACTTTAAAAGGACCCTTCGGTCCGGATGTTTGCCTAATGAAGGGATACCCTTATCGCACCTATCCGATTCTACCTTTGATGTTGCCATCGATTGGCAATACCTGGGAAAACGTGGGGAGGCATATTTAAAACAGCTGATTGGAGAAATTTTGGGGTATAGGCTGGCAACCCAGGTTTCATCATAACTGTTGGAGAGATTAACTTGTTCATATAATTTATCTGTGTGATAGTGAACTATGTATAAAGCTATGTTTCTCTTGGTGACACTGTAAAGGTCGGTAGAGACCAACAGACCAACAGCCCGTTAAAAAAACTATAAAGCTATATTTTCTGTAGTTTTCTCTCTTCTATTCTATATACGGATTAGGGGCTTACATTTCATAGGACCAGAGTTTTTGGAGTTTTTGTGCTTGTCTCGTCATATGCGCTACAATAGCTCATTAGTACCACCTAACACCTAACTCTAGACTTATTCTTTCAATAAAATGAAGTGTGCACGTTAATTTTGATAGTTTTTAACGTCTCATTAAAACGTTTCTATAACTAGTACTTTGAAAATTAAATTTATAAAAACTTTGTAAAAAATTCAATATCAAATGGAAATAATTAAAAAGCTAAAGCTGTATCTTAACATTTTTCTTCGCCGCACTTTAAACATCAATGCGCAATCAAAGTTTAATGCAACATACATGTAAACTTTCAAACTACCCGCAACTAAAAACTTGAAAACCACGAACTTGCGGCATTAAATCCCCACAAAAATCACAAGCTTGCAATCTTAAATCAACTTTGCACAAAAATCTACAAAATCCAAGATGGCGTCGTACGTACATCATACATCGCGCGAAAAAGTATCTAATGATACGTAAAAAGGTACTCTAAAATATAGACGCCTTTTAGAGGAAGTTATATGAACCCGCGTATTATGAAATTTCCACCGACAGTGCTGTTGCAATTTCAACTTAACTTTTAACGGGTTTGATGCACTTTTCGGCGAAATTCTGTACATTTATTCATATTGTGCAGATTTCAGGAAGTTCATCTTGCAGTTCTATGAGTTTTAGAATTGTGTGCAGTTTAAGCTTTACTTACTTTATTGGGCTCTATATTTGGATTTATATTCAGACAGGAAAATACTAATTTTCCCTCCAGCACAGTCATATAATAGGTACCTAATTATCACCAGACATTTCATTGACACAGATCCATCTACCTATTTAATTTTACAAACGTTAAGGTTCTACGAAATAAGTAGCGGCCGGGGTGTTATATTGTATTCTATGTATGTATTTACAAACAAAGTATATAAGTATTGTATCAGTTATCTGGTTCCCATAGTACATGCTATGCTTAGTTTGGGGCTAGATGGCGCTGTGTGAAACGTCCACAGATATTTATTATATTTATTATTGATTAAAAAAAGAAAATCACAAACGATGCCAGAATTTGTACGCTGCAAGTTTCTCAATACTTAGGTAGGTGAATCTTTGCTGAAATTTTAAAGGACATCATCATCATCACCACCATCTCTGTAAATCCTTCCTAAGGTGTTATTCTTGAGAAGTATAAGGTTCAAAAACGCATAACGTCAAAATCAAAAGTTGCAGTAAGTTCCTACCACACACCGTTCTATCAAACGTACTGTACCTACAGTCGGTAAACTTGTGGCAATTCTACATTCCCTTCCACAGAATTACACACCAACTATCAACACTTCAGAAGCGGGACTCCAGGGGTCACCAGGTGTCCGATCAAATCTACATGCGCAATTTAAACTTCGCCACACGGTCGCAACTTCCTCTATTTGGACGTAATTTGTGTTTGTTTATTTACATGAGGGTGTTTGGTAGGATGGGGTTGGAAGGGTTCCGGGTTTTTAGGGGTTCGTGATTATGGTTATAGTAATTAGTTTGGTTTAATGGAAACATTTAAACTGGAATGATAAAATTGTGTTCTTTTTGAGGTAAAAATGTATGGTTGAATTCCGTATGAATCGGCAATCTGCGAGACCTCCGAATATGGAAGACATTGTACAAGAACAAAAATACAAACATTTTAGTGCCAGTAGCAGACCCTATACTTTTTTGGGACACGGCAGCTTTTGATGTTCGCATGCACTAAAGTTAGATCCTAGGTTCACACTCATCTTTCTATAACGTACCTATTTGGGTAACGTTCAAGAGAGATAAGTGCAACCCAAAAAGCTGTCAAAGCTTCAGTGCAGACGGGAATATTTAAACTTTATTTAGGTCGCCTGAAATTGTTAATGCTTTAACATAGCGCAGTTTCCAAACATCCTAAACTCCTAAAGTCACAAAAGCATAACAATAACTATAGAATAAAACATTACCAAATAGAATAAAGCACTGTATGTAGAATTTCATTATTTCTTTATTCCGATTCTTTCTATTTCTCAAAAGTTGAAGTTCTGGTAACTATAGCGTTGGCTTGCATTCGTAAAATGGGATCAAGTCGAAGTTAAATTGCACTACGAGATCGGATCAGAGCTCGCGACACCTGCTCGCGTCTCTCGAACTTTCAAAAGCAGATACAGCATTTCCGTAACCACACACGTAAATAGGTACTGTGCAACTTTACTATCCTCTGGAGAATGGATATACCTACTTATGTACAAAAGTATCTATCAATCGTCAACTTTGTTTGTAACGATGATCGCATCTTAAAGAACTATCACTTCTGTCATTCGTTTAAAACGATGATAATAATAGGCCTGATGACTACTATTAAAAATGAACAAGTAAATATTGCTTTCATAAAGAAGATTAAAAATGAATGCAATAATTGAAAAAATAAGGAAAATCGGTAAATAAATCAAGGAGTAATAAGCTTTTAAAGCTTCTAGAGAAGGCATCTCCTGTCCCTTTCTCGCGAAACAGGGCGCCCCCGCAGTTACTATGAAAAATCTACTCGTGACGTCACATGCCAAAGAGATAGTACCTCATTACTAAGCTATCACAGCTTAGTAATGAGGTACTATCAAGGAACTTATACGTATACATATAAGTTCCTTGGGTACTATAACGACCTTCCTCTGACGTATCTGGCCGTTTGAGCTATCTCTTTCTATTCCGGTTTTTAAAATGCTTGTAACTTGGTTATTTTTTGAGATGTTTAATTTTTGTTTCACAAATGTTTATCTTTTGAGGGATATAATTAATTTATCTAAAAAAAAAACTTTAGTCATCATGCCTATTATACATAGAATAACTCAAAAATAAAAAAAAAAATTGCTGAACTAATGTAACGCTTAAACGATAGCCCAAGACCCGTTTAAGCACACCCTGAAAGGATACGGTTTACGAACCAATCAGCCTGTATAATTACAATCAACTTGCAGATGAAATAATGGTGAAAAATATGGGTAAAGTAAGCCATCAATTTCCCAGCTCACATTTTTCTTCGAAAAATAAATATGCAGGTCTATTGAAGAAAAATAATATTTAGGATTACAGAAGGTAAGCTATTATGTTTTTTAATTACTTACGCACTCAGTCATAAAATATGAAGCCTGGTATCGTGTTGTTGGTTAATTACCTGAAACAATAAATAAGAAATAATTAGCAACTAAGCGTAACACATTCATTAAAAACACTACTTAAATTAACGGTCTTTGGTATTTCTGCTTTTTATGACGCTAAAATACGCTTGTAACTCGTGGTCCTACTAGTTTGTCCTACCAGTAGGACCACGACGATGTATATGTCCTTATGGTCCTACTCACTTTTGTGGACACCCTGCGAGGATAATAAAATAAACTATTAGAAAAAAACACCCTTTACATCTCTTAATCTATGAAAAAATATAATGAGCTTGAAGGAATTAGACAGAACTGCGTATTTAATTATAAAAAAATAAAGTAATAGAGGTCATCAACGTGATCGTGTCAGTGTTTTAGGTTCATAATAATATCCCTTAAATAATTATTACAGCATTTATTTTTAGAAAAGTGACTATTACAATTTTTAATAGAATTTTATTGACCCATAGAAAAAACCAAAATCACTCAGTAGTGCCGTAATATGGCCCCTTCCCTAAAACTTTTTAGGTGTTATAAAGTACTTTACCCCAAATAAACCAGTCACTAGAAAAAAAAAAAGCATCGGCAGCAGTGTTGGCTCAACGGGCATAAAACAATGCGAGTAGGGGCAGCACGAAGACATATTTATGTTTTGCAAACAAGGCTTCCTGTCCCATTCAGAAACGGAGTTATTGAGACTAAAAACGAAATGAACACTAAAATAAAAGTAATGCTTTATTTTGTCTTTAACTTATTCAAAAGGTTTTAGTTGACTTTATTACAAGTAATAAATAATTATGCATATTTTACACAGCATCATCAAGACTGAACGTCCACTGCTAAACATAGGCCTCCCCCACAGAGCGCCACTTTGACCGGCTGCTCGCCTCCTGCATCCATCAGCTCCCCGCGGCTTTCATCGTCGATCCACCTAGCTGTGGGGCCTACGCTGCGTCTTCCGGTTTGTGGACGCCACTCGAGAACCTTTCTTCTACATCGGTTGTCAACTCTACAAGCAATGTGGTCTGCCCACTGCCATTTCAACTTGCTAATTCTAAGAGCTATATCGGTCACTTTAGTTCTCCTCCGGATCTTCTCATGCTGGATCTTATTTCGCAGGGAAACACCAAGCATAGCTCTCTTCCCTAATCTTTGTAGCTCAATATTAGGTAAAGGTGTTAGGTTCGGTTTGGGTGTCAATAGCGGGTTGATAATCAAGTTTTTAATACATTCACCAATACTCTAAGCCCAATAAACAGTCATATTAATTGCAATCATTTATGGAATACTGGAATATTTTAAAGCACAGTGTAAAAACATTAAAAGAATTAAAGAGAAATGTTTTCATTCTTTCCATTCGAACGCTCTGAGGGGTTACAGTAACTTTCACTCAATCCAAGATGACCCAAGATGGCAGTCTCCCCAACTATTTCAAGTACAGAGGCATAGAAGCGCATTATCTTTCCAACGCAGGCCCGCTTTAATGTCTTATGTTTTAGACCTTACATCTGAAGGTTATTGTAATGGCGTCACTAGAATCTTAACCTACGTCAGTTAACCCTGCCTAATAGGAAACATTATGAAGATATGGTAATAATCTTCATACTATTTCCGTTTACTAGAATTGGCATTTTATTCAGTCCAACCGCCTTCAGAATTAAAGGTTAACATGTTGTCACCAGTTAGAATCCTTTTCTTTCTTCCCTTGATTCTTTTTTACTATGATCATCTGTATCTCTATATTCCATCTCTCTTCGTAGGTGCCGTAAGAGCCAGCTTAGGCAATATCCAGGGAATGGGAAGCAGAATTTTCCTCAGTCTGCATTATGATCTACTGCGATCACGAAAGACGCCTGCCAAGTGTAATGGCAATGTGGGTAGACCGTGGACTTCTTCCGGGTGATAATGACATCTCGATATTTGCAATAAGTTATTTATTTGAACTGGACTTTGACTTGACTAAACTCTGGCTCTGGTCTTGGCTTTGGTCTGGCTCTTTTTTGCCTTGTTTGGCTTTTTATTGGCTGGCCTGATAGCTCAGTTGGTATTTGGTAGCTCTGTCGTCTGAACCGTTTGTTATGGGTACAATTCTTATCAAGACAAACATTTGTGTCATGAACATACGACGTGTTTCTTCTGTGTCTGAATGTGATATTGTATTCTATAATGTATTTGCAAAGAAAAAGTACATTATGGTATTATATCCAGTTATCTGGTTCCCATAACAGTACAAGCTTTACTTAGTTTAGGGCTAGATGGCGTTTAATGTTCACACTTTTTTTATATTATGAAGGCCTCCTCAGTCAAGTGGTTTTCATTTTTCAACAGTGCATAAAACTGGGTTTTTTTAATAATGTCAGCTCCCCGTGAAATGTCATTGTCGATGTTCAGTAAGATTGATGAGTTTAATTTCTATCGACCCCCGTTATAGGGGATGAAGGGTGAAGTACACGGTTTCGATTTCAGCACTCCATAATATAGGGGTGAAACGTTGAAATGACAACCACAAATTGACCTACTTTTTGGAAATTAGCTTCTTAGATTAAGTTTTTTTACTGCAATGTTTTTAGTTCTGTTAATTATGAAGCTTGTTCATATAATAATTAATACTTATAGGTTTCTTATTAATTCAATATTTTTTAAAATGGTATCTTATACCTTTAATAGGTATCTACCGACCGAAGACCTGGTGAAAACCACAGAGAGCCGATGGATGCAGGAGGCGAGCAGCCGCTCGAACTGGCGCTCTCTGTGGGAGGCATATGTTCAGCAGTGGACGTCTTCAGGCTGTTGATGATGATGGTGATGATACGTTTAAGGAACTGTTAGCGCAGGTAATTAGATTTGATAGTCAATTAGATACTAGAATGTCCATAATTAGATAGTAATGAAGTCGTTTTAAAGCAAAACCACCATAAAAAATCAATCCCGCAAAATCTTTTCATCCCCAACACGTGATATTGAAAAGAATGGAATCCAAACGAAATTCGAAACATTCACGTAGGTGGCGCCACCGAACGTCATTAGTGGGTAGCACTTCCGGTTCCAGCAGGTGCCCACACTTCCGGGGAGAAGGGAGGGGGAGTAATCCCTGATTCCGTTGCCATGATATATAGATAGATAGATAGATAGATAGATAGATAGATAGATAAACTCTTTATTGACACCAAAATAACAAGAATAAAATAAACAGGAAATCTTACAAGTAGGTTACAATGGGTGGTCTTATCGTTAAAAAGCGATCTCTTCCAGACAACCTTTGGATGGACAGAGATATATTAATGAGCATGGACGGTGGTGATATAAGTTCTATTACATATACATAAGTTATTGTGAACTGATTTTTATTATAGTACTATAGCATATACTATTGTGATGATGGATAACATGTACCAATCTCATATAAATAAAATGGTACGGTTAAGGGTGGTTCAGCGATAGCACTTTCAAACTGACGACAAGCCCTGGTTTGAATACAATTGGGCTCTGCACCACTGGCTTTTCAATCTATCTTCGAACTCATCTCTGTAGCCCTCAGCTGTACATTTGTCAAACTCGCGTCAGGTCAACACCAAACATTTTACGCTCACTGATTGAAGATACCTGATGATCAACCGGCAACCAATGAGCATTCAGTGATAAATGTGCCAAGTTGATATAAATTTAAAAAAACGTCCAAGTGACAAATGTTCTTAGATAAGTTGTAATTTAATAGACTTTGGTGCAGACTGGCATAAATGTACCTAAATCTGAATATATGGCAATTTGTAGTTTAAAAACCTATTCTGATGTTACTTTACAACGTGATTGAGACATTTTCTCTTTGTTATAAACATCATTGTATTTATCAAAATGTAATCATCTCCACGGCTCGTTTAAAACATATAAAAATACTTTATTAAATATATTATTTAGTTTAATATATTAATCCATTGGTAACGCCTGTTAGCACGTTTGGTATAAAGAGGGTGGGTGACGGGATGGAAGGCATCTTCCGTGAGAGGCAGCCTCTTGGTGACAAGAGCTGGCAAGATGAAGATCCTTTGGGTTTTTGGGTTGTTGGTGGTAGGAGCTTGGGCCAGACCTGAGGGTAAGTTATTTTATTTTGTACCTACTATTTAATTATCCAAAATTTAAAATTAAAATTTAAAAACCTCATAATCTTCATCAATAAAAGACTAAAAACGACCGCTCTTGAACGCAAGCCTCCATCACAGAGCGCCACTTTGAGCGGCTATTTGCATCCTGCATCCATCGGTTCCCCGCGGTTTTAATTAGACCGTCGGTGCAACTAATAGGGGCCTACCACAGAGCAAAAAAAAAACGCTTCCAGATGAAGTGTCATTTGTTTCATAGCTCTGTGGGGCCTACGCTGCCTCTTTCGGTACGCAGGCACAGTACAGAAAAACCTAAGTCAAAATTGCATCGACCGTTTGAGACCTTGAATGCCACGTTTGCGATTGGATTTTTAACCAAGTATTTGAAAGTAGAAAGATTAAAAAAAAATTAACGTGTAATTCTTTTTCAGCTGATTTTTTAGGTGAGCCTGAAGACGAAGAATCCCGCTCGTACATCCCAAATGATTGGTTTAACATTGACGGTATAGGTATGTCCACTTTTAACATTTCAGGCACATTTACTCTTTGGTATAAGTTAAATTTTTAATAATTATGTCTCGAATACGTACACATCTGTTCATATGAGGTGGATTAAGTCAATCAGAGATTTAACTTTAATGTAAATGTATAACTGTAGGTATAGATAGATAGATAGATAGATAGAAAATGCTTTATTGCACAAGAGTAAATCAAGTACATAGGCGAACTTAATGCTAAGTAGCATTTTCTTCCAGTTAACCTTTGTGTAGTGTGGAACGAGTTGTAGTGCTGGTTGAAAAGGAATAAGAAAAAGAATTACCCAAATAAGAAAAAGAATTACCCAAAGGTATCAGGCAACCAGCACTGCGATTCATTTTCAAAACAGTCACCTGTCTTTTCATTTTATCCAAATATCTTATTTTTGAAATTGGAGTGCATCTTTTTTTGAATCGCGTTTGACTGATGTGAAGTTAGGCTATGGCTAAAGGTTGACGCCAATCAGGCAGATGGACAGCGGCTTGGAAGCGACACGTCATACTGTTCAGGAATCTGACTGGTTAATTTTCGTTCCAGGAGTGTCACGATGCCGTCAAGTAGGCGACATGTACCTTGCCCGGTCATGGGGCGACTGCTACATCTGCAGTTGCTTCCCCTCCATGTACTCTGGTGGCATTTACGCCAAATGTGCACCATGCCGCGGTTGCTCCAGTAAGTTACATTTCTACTACATCTTCCACTCTTTATCCAAATACTTCTGTCGATTCAAACTCTAAACCTTGGTCACGAAATGACTTCGTTCTTGCATTGTTATATTATTTCAATGCATCACTGATTTTGTACATTTATAAAACTGAAAAACATGCAATACAAATTTTAATTTTATCAAAGTTTGTACTTCTTATAATGTACTAAATGAATTTTCTGTTTGGTTTCAGCACCTTATCCGGTACCGGAGCCGATAGTACCTCAGCCAATGCCATTTCCGGTACCACGGCCTTGGCCGCAGCCTTGGATAGAGCCCCAACCAGTACCAATACCTGGTCCCATAATACCAGATTGTAAGTATAACCAACTTGATCAACCACATCCTTCTCGTACTTCGTACGTTTTCATCCTTCTGTTGCTGACCGTTTGCATCCAACAATCGTTACAATAATATGATACTAATATCAATTGTGGCACTTGTTTCATTTTATGCCAAAGATGCTTTTTACGAAGTCTATGCAATATTTTATACGTATCTATATACTATTCTTTTTTGTTTCATGACTCCATACTGACGTTGTTTTAGGTCCACCGCCCGTAGTAATACCGGGACCTCCACGCCCCTATCCGGTTCCAGTGCCAGTACCTGGTCGCAAGATCTTAGTACCCGTCCCGGTCCCTGTCCCAAGCACACCGGAGAAAATATACGTTCCAGGCCCATCTGTGCCCGTGCCGGTTCCAGTGGAGCATCGAGTTCCTTTCCCGATACCTGTGAACAGGCCTTATCCGATCCCGTCTCCACCTAGAATAGTTCCGGTTCCTGTACCCGAGCCTGTTCCTGGACCTGAAGTGAGGGTACCTGTACCAGTTCCTGTGCCGTCACCACCTATAAGGGTCCCGTACCCCATCAACCGATATATTCCGATCCCTGGTCGTGAAAAATACGTGCCTGTACCAGTACCAGTTCCGGTTAACAGTAAGTATTTCTTATAATTTTACTTTAGACTTTAACATTTTCCAATAGCCACGAGAGAGCCCGAAATAGAAGGATATGAATATGTTCATATTTTCGTGTTTGTTGTTTTGTGCTGTGTGTGTTTGAGATTATGATTTTGTTTTCCAGATCCTAGATACTACCCCGTACCGGTCATCTACTACATTTGTAAGTATTTTAATTAATAAGTTCTAGAGCGGAGAACTTAGTGACAGACATGTAGTTTGCCTTGCGGTCAGATTGAGCGTGACATACGCACGGTAGCTGGAAGAATAGAGCTGAAGGTCTGGCTGAGTGACGTGCCTTGGGAGAGGCTTATCTCCAGCGGTGGATTAGTACAAACTGATGATGGTGTTGATGACTTAAAAAAATATCACAACGTTTGGGTAGTAATGACTTTTTATGACCAGGTCACCGCATTTTCACAATAATCTTAATTTATCACATCAACCACATTACTTTCAAAATGCCTTTTTGGCGAGTGGAAAGGTTGTCTTTTACCACCCTGATCAGAAAAACCCCTTCCCCCTTCTAGACATGAGTAATGAGTAAAAACTTTATTCCCCGTTCAGGAGCTATGTAAAAGCTACTTAGCAACAGTTGTTTTCTGCATATTACAATTTTTGGTAATACCGTTGAATTCCACAGCACCGATATGCAGAAATCAAGTTCCGATGAGGCCGTTCAGTCTCCCTGGAGACCCGTGCCATTCCTACATCTGCAAAGTCAAATACCACTACGTATACGTTGAGACAATCACCCTCCCCTACTGTAAGTATACAATTATTTGGCTCCCAACTCTTCAAATCAAATCGTCTTTAAACGTTGAAATGTAACTATTTTTTTCTCTCTTTCAGGCAATGATCTACCTATGAATCCTTGTAAGTATAAATAGAAAACCATGGCATCTATAAATTTTTCTATTTTAATATAAGATTATACTTATAACAAAGCCACTATCACTACCTACATACTTAGATAATTACTTTTAATGAAGAATTTGTTTAGTAATATAAATTTAATCTTTTTGGAAACAGAGCTGAGAATAATCTTTTTATAAATAACTAATAATAACTATGCTATTTCAATATTGTTTTCTAATATTTTAATTATTGTAATAAAGCGGCAACAAGCATACTGGTAGGCCGGCTCCCCACTTGGTGGACCGACGATCTGGTAAAAGCCACGGGAAGCCGATGGATGCAAGAGACGAGCAACCGCTCAAAATGGCGCTCCCTGGGGGAGGCTTATATTTAGCAATGGATGTCTTCATGGTTGTTAATGATGATGATGGTGATGATGAAGCATACTGATAAGCGTTCACCTTCGCATAACGACATTTAAAGTACTGGATCCATTGTTCGCTATCCTAGAATATGTAAGCTTGTTTGAAATAATACTCAGTGTTCTTATAAGTACACAAGAATAAAACCTCATTAAAATTAGACTATCATTGCAAAATTAATTATTCTGGTGCTGTCTTCTAGATGTTGGAATTTTATAAATTATTTTCGTTTGCAGGGGGCTTCCAAGGTAGTGAAGCAAATGCCCTAGCTAACTCAATGAGCTATGGTGGAGGAAACGCACACTCCAGTGCTGAAGCTAATGCCATCTCTGGTGGATACGGTGGATATGGTGGAGCTGAAGCAAATGCTCTTGCTAATTCTGTGAGCCTCGGAGGAAACGCATATTCAAATGCCGAAGCCAACGCTCTCTCTAGTGGATATGGTGGATTAGGTGGTATGGGCGGCTTCGGTGGATTTAGCGGAGCTGAAGCAAATGCCCTTGCTAACTCAGTAAGCCTTGGTGGAGGAAATGCATATTCAAATGCTGAAGCTAACGCCCTCTCTGGTGGATACGGTGGATTGGGTGGATTCGGTGGATTGGGTGGACTAGGCAGATTTGATGGTTATGGTGGAGCTGAAGCAAATGCTCTTGCTAACTCAATAAGCCTTGGTGGAGGAAATGCATATTCAAATGCTGAAGCTAACGCCCTCTCTGGTGGATACGGTGGATTGGGTGGATTCGGTGGATTGGGTGGACTAGGCAGATTTGATGGTTATGGTGGAGCTGAAGCAAATGCTCTTGCTAACTCAGTAAGCTTTGATGGAGGAAATGCATACTCGAATGCCGATGCCTTTTCTGGTGGATACGGCGGATTAAATGGATTTGGTGGATACGGCGGAGATGAAGCAAATGCTCTTGCTAACTCAATGAGTCTTGGTGGAGGAAACGCATACTCAAATGCCGAAGCTAACGCCCTTTCTGGTGGATACGGCGGATTTGGTGGATACGGTGGAGCTGAAGCAAATGCTCTTGCTAACTCAGTGAGCCTTGGAGGAGGAAATGCATACTCAAATGCTGAAGCCAATGCCCTATCTGCTGGATACGGTGGATTGGGTGGATTAGGCGGCATGGGTGGATTTGGTGGATTTGGTGGTTATCGTGGAGCTGAAGCAAATGCTCTTGCTAACTCAATGAGCCTTGGTGGAGGAAATGCATATTCAAATGCTGAAGCAAATGCCCTCTCTGATGGGTACAGTGGATTCGGTGGATATGGTGGATCAGAAGCAAATGCTCTAGCTAACTCCGTAAGCCTTGGTGGAGGAAACGCCTATTCAAATGCTGAAGCAAATGCCTTCTCTGGTGGGTACGGCGGATTTGGTGGGTATGGTGGAGCTGAAGCAAATGCTCTAGCTAACTCTATGAGCCTTGGTGGGGGTAACGCATATTCAAGTGCCGATGCAAACGCGTTTTCAGGTGGTTACGGCGCACAAGGTGGATATGGTGGAGCTGAAGCAAATGCTCTTGCCAATTCTATGAGCTTTGGTGGAGGAAATGCATACTCAAATGCTGCAGCAAACGCCCTCTCTGGTGGGTATGGCGGATTAGGTGGATACGGTGGCTACGGAGGAGCTGACGCTAATGCTTTAGCTAACTCAGTAAGCCTTGGTGGAGGAAATGCATACTCAAATGCCGAAGCAAATGCTATTTCTGGTGGATTCGGAGGATCTGTTCCCTGGTATGGTGGCCTTCGGGATGGAGAGGACAGATCATCACCTCGTTCAGGTGCGAATAATAGTTTAAGTATAAAAGTTTATCAAAAATAATAACAGATTACAGGTCACAAACATGCAACACTGCTGGTATTTTAAGTAAAAAAGAAGTTGGTCGTATAAAAAAGAAATAAAATTTGTAGTTAGTATGAAGAGAAAACCTTAAGTCTATTCGAATGATTGTGGTTTAGTAAGCGCTCAAAATCTTGGCAACAGTGCATTCGGTAGAGACAAAGCACTGCAGTACAATCACTTGCTAGTAACTTAAAACAAAGTGCAATTTCAGATGCTACGGTAAATGAAAACGCCAGGGGTGGTTACTTGGGCGGAAATGGAGCAAGTGTTGCTAAAGCAGAGGCACTCGCTAACAGTTTCAGGCAAAGTGGATTTGTAAACGCTATTAACGGCAATCGTATTGGTTTAGGCAGTGAAGCAACTGGTGCTGACGCTAGTGTACAAGCAATTGTAGAAAGCTTAAGACAAGCTGATGTTCTATCAAATATTGACGCCAACCAACTTGGGGTTGGCGTAGATATAACAAGTGCAAATGCTCAAGCACAAGCATTTGCTGAGAGCATGAGACAAGCTGACATTGCAAACGCAAAAATTCTAGAAAGTATTAATTCCAACCGTTTTGGTTTTGGTCGAGATGCAATAAGTGATCGAGATGCAGACTCTGCAGATAAATCACAACCTAGTATTACAAGAAGAGTCAGAGACAGCACAAACGCTCAGTTAGAAGCAGATGTCAGTCGTTGGGATTTTACAAAAAGTGGAAGAAACTCTCCAATACAAAAACTAGCAAACGGTTCGAAACAAGCTGCGATTCTACGACGAAATGACGTTATGAACAACCAAGGAAGTCGCTGGGGTCTAAGACAAGCTACGCTTGAAAATGTAGATCCCATTGCATTCGCTAACTCAAACCTTTGGGAACTAGGTAGAGAAGCAAATACTGACGCTAGAGCAGATGCAATCGCAGATAGCATGAGACAAACGGAACGTAACGTGAACCAAGATGCTAGAAATTCCAAAGATCATACACGTACAATTGGCGAATCCTTGCGACAATCTGAACTCGCAAATGCCGACGCTCAATCTAGGGCATTTTTCGGTGATTTGAGACGAGTTGGGCTTACAAACACTGATAATAATGCTTCTACTAATCGTTGGGGTTACAGACAAGCTGTACTAGCAAGCGCCGATGCGGCTGCAAACGTTCAAGCTAAAAATTGGCGTTATGGAAGAAGTACAGATACACTTTCAAATGCCAATTCAAAACTTTGGGGCATCGGAAGGGACGTAACGACAGTTGATGCTAGAGCACAAGCTATTGCAGAAAGTTTAAGACAAGCCGGATTTGTAAGCGCTGATGCACTTACAGACGTTGACGCATATCGTAGCGGTGTTGGAAGACAATCTACAATTGCTGATGCACAAGCACAGGCCATGGAGGAAAGTTTAAGGCAGGCAGGACTTATAAGCGTTGATCCCTTTGCAAACACTAACGCTTATCGTTGGGGATTTGGAAGAGACGCTACTAATACAGATGCAAGAAATCAAGCAATTGTCGAAAGCTTACGACAAGCTGAAATTGTAAGTGCAAATGATGCCGCAAACACAAATCGTTTTGGTTTTAGTAGAAAAGCAACAGGTAATGACGCCGAAGTTATGACAACTGCTGCAAACCTAAGGCAAGCTGAGAACAAAAAAACAGATTCAGTTTTAAACGCTGATACAAGACGTTGGCGTTTAAAAAGGAGCACAACGAGTACAGATACTCAATCACAAGCTGTCGCCGAAAGCTTGAGGCAAGCTGGACTGATGAGTACAGATGCTCTTGTAAATACTAACGCTAATCGTTGGGGATTTGGAAGAGAATCAACAATTGCCGATGCTAGAGCACAAACAATATCTGAAAGCTTAAGACAAGGAGGACTTATGTTTGCAGATTCTCCAGCCAATGCTAACGGTAATCGTTGGGGAATGGGGAGACAAACAACAACTGCTGATGCCAAAGCACAATCAGTACCTGAAATGTTAAGACAAGGAATGTCTGCAGATGCTCTAGCCAATGCAAACCTCAATCGTTGGAGAATGGGGAGACAAGCAACTACTGCTGATGCTAGAGCACACTCAATATCTGAAATGTTAAGGCAAGGAGGATTTATGTCTGCAGATTCTGCAGCAAATGCCGACTTCAATCGTTGGGGAATGGGAAGACAAGCAACAACTGCTGATGCCAAAGCACGGTCAATATATGAAATGATGAGACAAGGAGGACTTATGTCTGCCGATGCTTCAGCCAATGCCAACGTCAATCGTTGGGGCATGGAGAGACAAGCAACTACTGCTGACGCTAGAGCACATTCAGTATCTGAAATGTTAAGACAAGGAGGACTTATGTCTGCAGATTCTCCAGCAAATGCCGACTTCAATCGTTGGGGAATGGGAAGACAAGCAACAACTGCTAATGCCAGAGCACGGTCAATATATGAAATGATGAGACAAGGAGGACTTATGTCTGCCGATGCTTCAGCCAATGCCAACGTCAATCGTTGGGGCATGGGGAGACAAGCAACTACTGCTGATGCCAGAGCACAATCAGTATCTGAAATGTTAAGACAAGGAATTTCTGCAGATGCTCTAGCCAATGCTAACGTCAATCGTTGGGGAATGGGAAAACAAGCAACCACTGCTGATGCCAAAGCACAATTGATATCTGAAATGTTAAGACAAGGAGGATTTATGTCTGCAGATGCTCTAGCAAATGACAAGGTCAATCGTTGGGAAATGGGAAGACAAGCAACCTCTGCTGATGCCAGAGCACAGTCAATATATGAAAATATGTTAAGACTAAGAGGACTGATGTCTGCCAATACTCTAGCTAATGCCAACGTCAATCCTTGGGGAATGGGGAGACAAGCAACTACTGCTGATGCTCGAGCACAATCAATATCTGAAATGTTGAGACAAGGAGGATTTATGTCTGCAGATGCTCTAGCTAATGCCAACGTCAATCGTTGGGGAATGGGAAGCCAAGCAACCGCTGCTGATGCCAGAATACAATCAATATCTGAAATGTTAAGACAAGGAGGACTTATGTCTGCAGATGCTCTAGCTAATGCCAACGTCAATCGTTGGGGAATGGGAAGACAAGCAGCCGCTGCTGATGCCAGAGCACAATCAGTATCTGAAATGATAGGACAAGGAGGACTTATGTCTGCAGATGCTCTAGCCAATACCAACGTCAATCTTTGGCGAATGGCAAGACAAGCAACCACTACAGATGCTGGAGCACAAGCAATATCTGAAATGTTAAGACAAGAAATGTCTGCAGATGCTCTAGCAAATGCCAACGTAAATCGTTGGGGAATGGGTAGACAAGCAACCTCTGCTGATGCCAAAGCACAATCAATATCTGAAATGTTAAGACAAGAAATGTCTGCAGATGCCCTAGCTAACGCTAACGTCGATCGGTGGGGAATGGGGAGACAAGCAACCACTGCTGATATCAGAGCACAATCAGTATCTGAAATGTTAAGACAAGGAATGTCTGCAGATGCTCCAGCTAACGCTAACGTAAATTGGTGGGGATTGGGGAGACAAGCAACCACTGCTGATGCCAGAGCACAATTAGTATCTGAAATGTTAAGACAAGAAATGTCTGCAGATGCTCTAGCTAACGCTAACGTAAATCGGTGGGGAATGGGACGACAAGCAACCACTGCTGATGCCAGAGCACAATCAGTATCTGAAATGTTAAGACAAGGAATGTCTGCAGATGCTCTAGCTAATGCTCACGTCAATCGTTGGGGAATGGGGAGACAAGCAACCACTCCTGATGTCAGAGCAAAATTAATATCTGAAATTTTAACACGAGGAGGACTTATGTCTTCAGATGCTCTAGCAAATGAAAACGTCAATCGTTGGGGAATGGGAAGACAAGCAACCTCTGCTGATGCCAGCGCACAGTCAATATATGAAAATATGTTTAGACAAGGAGGACTGATGTCTGCCAATGCTCTAGCTAATGCCAACGTCAATCGTTTGGGAATGGAGAGACAAGCAACTTCTGCTGATGCCCGAGCACAATCAATATCTGAAATGTTGAGACAAGGAGGACTTATGTCTGCAGATGCTCTAGCCAAAGCCAACGACAATCGTTGGGGAATGAATAGACAAGCAACAACTGGTGATGCGAGAGCACAATCAATATCTGAAATGTTGAGACAAGGAGGGCTTATGTCTGCAGATGCTTTAGTCAATTCCAACGTTAATCGTTGGGGAATGGGGAGACAAGCAACAACTGCTGATGACCGAGCACAAACAATATCTGAAATATTAAGACAATCCGGTTTTGCAAGTGCAGATGCTATTTCTAGCGCTAACCTAAATCGTTTTGGCTTTGGTCGTGATATGTTTAGTGCAGATGCTCAAACACGAGCTGATGTTGAAAGTTTAAGACAGGCTGAAATTGCAAAACTAGATTCTCTTGCAAACACTAACGCATTTAGTTGGGGTTATGGAAGAGATACTACAACCACAAATGCAAGAAATCAAGCAATCATCGAAAGCTTACGACAAGCTGAACTTGTAAGTGCAAATGCTGCCGCAAACACAAATCGTTTTGGTTTTAGCAGAAAAGCAACAAGTGATGACGCCGAAGTTAGGACAACTGCTGCAAACTCAAGGCATGCTGAGAATAAAAAAGCAGATTCAGTTTTAAACGAAAGTACAAGACGTTGGCGTTTGAAAAGAAGCACTGTGAGTACAGGTACTCAATCACGAGCTATGGCTGAAAGTATAAGACAAGCTGAGCTGACGAGTGCAGATGCTCTTGTAAATGCCAACGCTAATCGTTGGGGATTTGAAAGAGAATCAACAGTTGCTGATGCTAGAGCACAGGCAGTAGCTGAAAGCTTAAGACAATCAGGACTTAGTGCAGATGCATCTGCTAACGCTTATTCTGATGGCTTGAGAAACGATCTTCCACGTGATTTAGCCAATGAAATAAACTCTAGATATTGGGGTGGGTATAGTAACGCCGTAGCTCAGGCTAATGCAGCAGCTTATGGTGGATTAGGAACTAGTGGGTGGAACTATCCTGCCCACTTGGCAAATCCAGCTGGTGGTTTTGCACCTTGGAATTGGTATGGTGGAAGACAATGGCTTAATGCAAGGAGGAACAAAAGACGAAGTGAAAACCTTGCTCAAAAAGTCTCGTTCCAAACACAAAACAGCGAAGACAAAACTGTCTAAAAACTGTAAGTATGAATATTATGTTCCTACTGGCGAACTAACCTGGGAGATCTCTGACTTCACTTCTACCTCTGTAACGGTAATGCATACTTTATTTTATCTATAAATACCTTTTATGTATCGGTAACCTCTTTTACAACTTAATTAATTTTAATATTTCAATAATTTGTGTAAAAATACATCTCATTGTTTATGTTTGGAACTTTGGATCACTTGCCTGCTTAAAATCTAAACTATTACTGTGTGAAATGTCCACACATATTTATTATTATTTATTATTAATATTACTATATCGTTGATTTTATATTATTTTATTGTATCTCTTGGGCTCTATACGGCTTACACGGATGTAAAGTGCCTGGAATGTAGTACTGAACGTAGCTGTAATGGAACTAGTGTACAAGCACGTCGTTTGATTGACAACTGGAGAAACAAATCAGTTGGCTGGTCTGGTATGTAGGTTTTCTCTAGACATTAGCTTTGAGGCTTATGCACCTTGGTGCATATTGTTTGAAAACAACATTCTCATGATTTGTTAGTGAAGGTATGATTTTCAGAGTACGCTGAAAAAACTTGAAGAGATGTACTTGAAGATTAGTAGGATCATAACAGAACAACAGAATGTTCTGTAATTGTTGCGGTCGTGTCACGTGTGGACGGCATAATGAGAGGAGGAGAAAGATGAATACCAAAACTGCTAGAAGTTTAATGTAAAAATGTTCGTAAATGATAAAACAGATTGAGACTATGTGAATGATTATTTTTGTACAAAAACAGTTTTTGCTATGTTTACTGACCTATTAGAATAACGAAAACGACATGTAGCACCGACTTCCCTTAGTGGAGTGGGGTAGGAGTCGGCAAATGATCATTATGATGATGTTCTATGTGCTCTAGGAAAAGCTGTTACATACGTGTGATAATTCTGATGTTATACATTTTTACTGTACTTTATCTTTGTATTCCGGAAAAAAAAATATTAACCTTTCTGAACCTTTAACTTCTTATAATCTCCGCGTGATGAGCTATTGATCTTTTATTTCAACTTTCAATGGGAAAATTCTGGTGGCACCTTTCTTTCCTATTACTTTTAAACCTATAACACTATTATGTTTACGTGTAATAATAATATTCATAAGACTAATATGATCAATTTTGGTTTCAGACTAACTGGCTATACTTTTGTGATCTCTCGACGACGATGGCAAGAACCTGGATATGACGACATTAATTTTAAGTTTGAGCATTAGAAAATGACAGAACACACTCTTCACTTGTATATATTTATGTAATAAAAGCATTTAGCGGGAACCTAATATTGTTTTTTGATAACCCATAAACAGTTAAACACCTTTTTTAATCTTAGCTGTTAAGTTCAGCATTAATGTAACATTATTTTTCATAAGTAGGTCATACAACGCAAATAAAATATACAGTTGTAAATAAATACGTCTTATCAACGTTTTCAATTCTAATTGATAGCTGTTACAAATTTGGATAGGTTTACCAAATTAAAAAGTTACGCTGTAACTTTAATACATCAAGTCATGCAATCATTGTCAACTTTGCTTTATGGTTATTATGAGTCTTGTATATAAGGCATTTAGGTTAGTATTTTGTGTTAATCAAGTGTGTGATCCGGAAATCGACATTAAGTGAAGGATCCTAAAAGTGAGAGCTAAGGTCAATATGCAAGGGCCCTTGCCCTGGAGGGTTAGCCTCTTTGCTGTTCTGCTTTTCGTAGGCCGAGCCGATTTTTCAAATGATCTCAAAGGTAAATATATTTTTTCACAAGATTCAGACATTTTATCCATTACATTATTAGGCGCAATACGCTAGATTTTGCCTGGATATGAGGGGCTTTGTCAATATGTTGGATACTCATTTTTCTGTTGATGATTAAAATAATAGTGGAGTTGATGCTATACCGGATGTAATTTAATTCACTAGCATAAATTGAGCCCATGGTAGTACATCATTTATAGATGATTATTTAAGGGTAAAGAGTGTAAATGAAAATATTTTTATTGAAAACTATGAAGATTGTCGCGAAGCCTAACGCAGTTGGCACGGATGATTTTGATACATTTATACGTTTTTATACCTTGTATTGTATGTACTAATTAAAAACTTCATTATTTTAATTAAATTTTGTATTGTAGCATTTGATAAAGTAAGTTATTCCATTTTTGGAGTTATTATTATTACCAAACAAATGTGCTAGAATTCAAAAATTTTGGTCCATACGTGACCGGTATCAGGAGTAGGTACCTAGTTTCAAAGGATGCTATTGAATTCAATTACTCCCAGTATAATACAATAAAATATTCAGTTTCCTTATTCATTTATCTATTTGGTATCTATAGTATAATTTCCACCCAATAGTATTAATTATTGCAGGTTAATAAACGTTTAACTAATTCAAATTTTGATATATTTTACTGTGGATAAAAGTTTAACTTTCTCAGCAAATGACTTTTAAAATAATAAAATACTAAACCGTTTCGTAACTTAGGTGACCATTCCGAAGACTCAAGGACAGGTTATTACAGCGGTAGCGATAGTGATAGCAACGGTAAGATTTTAATAAAATTACACGCATTATATCTGTTAGGACACCAATAATTATTTTTATAATTATTAGAATTTTTATAATTATTAGAATTACGGTCGCGTAAAATATGTTTTAGAGTCTGAATCCGATGCAGAAGCACGAGCTTTTGCAGAAGCCTTAGCAGAAGCAGCATATGTGAACGCAGAAACATTAGTTGACAATGCTCGTACAGATCATCTAAATAATGTTCAGTCCAAACCCGACCTTTCACTTTATCATAGCATTCAAGAACAAGAGAATATGGGGCCTGGTTTTGGCCCAGGACCTTTTCCAATCATGAAAGAATATCGTTCTCTAAAAACTAATGACATCAAATCAACGCAAGACGGTACGTTTAATGGTTACTTACATATATATTTTTTATCATACATTATTTAAATACAAACAAACATTAAAAAAAATTGACTGTTTGGAGTCATTTTTTAATTTTAAGCAATTTGTTATGTAGCTGTCTAATTGTATTTTATGTATGTTTGGTCTAATAAATATCAATTTATTTTTGCCATTTCATTCTCTTTCTGCAATCGGCTGGGCCATGAGCAAAAATTATTGTGTGCGTTGGCCTTGTGAGGGTTAAGGTCAAAACTCCAGTGACCGCATATCCCTGCTGCTTCATCCTTGCTTCTCTGCAGTTCTGCGATACTACATCTCTTTAGTTTTGTATGATAAATCACCTGAAAGATTTCATAATTATTTAACGTATCATTTAGAATTATGTAAATTGTTTTTTTAATAAAACCCCTTGCAAGGTTTATAAAGTAGTTTAAGTTAAGTTTGGTGAAGTAATTAAATTTTAATAAACAGCTGCAAAACCTGGACAAGGAAATCAATATTATGATGCATCTGAAATCCCAGGTGGCCCATTTTTCCGTGATGATTTACCAATGGATCCAAATGATGAAGTAAGAGATAACGAAAACCAGTATCCGTTAAGTCTAGAAAAAGATGGGCACAAGCAATCAATGCACTTAACAAAACAAAGTAAGATTTTTTGTTTAAGAATTCGAAATCACATTATGATTTATGACTAAGAAACTTTACCAATATAATATGCCTGTATTGTGTGTTGTGGTAATGTTATCTATTATCATGGAAATTATATTTCAATATATTTTCAGATATGATTTCAAGACTAATGCCGTTAGAAGAGCACATCCCGTTGCACAAAATACCAGGTAAAACTTTAAAAATCCTCAATTTTATTAAATTATTACATAATGTATGAACATTTGCTCAGTTTGGGGCTAGATGAAGCTGTATAAAACGTATACACATATTTGTTTATTTTATTATTATTTCGAAAATCATCGAAGATTGTTTTTTATTTGGTAGAAAGAAAATGTACTGTCACAAATATCCAAATTATTTAATCTTACAGGGGCCTTAAATGCAATACACTGTTCCAAAGAAGGGGAGTTCCACAATTTCTGGGCTCCAAGTTTCCAATGCATGGTATGCGTCTGTCTCAGCGCATACGGCAGACTCCAACCGGTTTGTGTGAGCTGCTCATCGTGTAATGGGCCTCCTGAACCACCACCTATGCCTTACACTACTCCTCAACCTACAAGGCCTCCAGTGCCAAATACTACTCCAGGTCCTGAAGAAAAATGTATGGTTTCGTTTCAATAAAAATATTTATTAGTTAAGTAGGTACCTATGTGTAAGCTAAAGTACAACAATTGATTTAGTTGCATACTAGCGGCACTAGGTAAACCCATGATATGATGAAAACTGCGGGGAGTCGATGGATGCAGAAGGCGAGCAGCCGTTCAAAGTGGCGGCTCTTTGGGGGAGGCCTATATTCAACAGTGGACATCTTCAGGCAATACTTATAACTATTACTTGACGGGCCCGATAGCTCATTTGGAAGCAACCCTGCCTTCTGAACTGAGGGCTGTGGGTTCGATTCCTACCCAGGACAAAAATTTGTGTGATGAACATAGATGTTTGTTCTGTATCTGGGTGTTATATTGTATTCTATGTATGTATTTACAAAAAAAATAAAAAGTATCTAAATATTATATCCATTATCTACTTCCCAATTCCCATAGTACAAGCTATGCTTAGTTTGGGGCTAGATGGCGCTGTGTGAAATGTCCACACATATTTATTTATTAATATTGTTTCTAGTGGCATGCAAGCCCTTGCCTGTCAATGTGCCATTCCAAAGTCCTTTGGATCCGTGCAAGATTTGCGTCTGTACCGAAAACTTAAACTCGTCTGGGAAGGTTGACGTGGAAATCAACTGCCGCCATAATCCTCAATGCGGTAAATATCGTCTTTCCTTTTTTAGTTACTATTTATTAACAAACGCCATTCACTAAATTCCCCATTGATAAATGTGTTTGGTCAGATGGTCAAATAACATGTCACTATTGTTAAGGTACCTAATGCCAAAATTACCGAAAAAGGCACCCCTAAAAGTAATAAAAGGTACTAAAGGTATACTCTATAAAAGCCAGTCTTAAGGTATATGGGTTAAGGATACATGATCGATGTGAGCAAAGTAAACTAAAAAAAACCACCCACATACTTTTCATCCATTTTAATTTATCCCAATAATCCGAGTACTTAATTATTACCTACGGACTGTTGTTGATGATGATGATGATGATTATTACTGCTGATCAAGTTTATTCATGGGTTATTATGTATTGTTTCTATTTATTTACAGTTTTGCCGACCACTTCACGTAAGTTTCTTTTAAAGTTCCTTTAAAATATAAGAAACCTTGAACAGATTATCATGAACAATCTTTTGTACCTACATTTCAGCACGGACAACTGTTTCGACTCCGATACCTCGTAAGTTATTTTCGAATTTACTGATTTTTGTTATCTCTAATATCATTCAAGTACTTTCGGGAATTTATTATTTATTTATTTTTCGACCTTCAACAGTACTACGTTTTAGAAATTAAATAATAATCATAGCTTACATAATGCTTACATTACGCTAAATTGCATAATGATTGTCTTCACCATTATTTGTACTTCTTCTATATTTTCTTTTACACTACTTTTATCATTGAATAATAAAGTAATTCATCAACAGATAATACTTTTGCGTTAAAATAAGTTTAATGTTTAGATTGATCAATTTTCTTTGCAGTGCCTGTTTGCGATAGATTCCCACACAACGTGCCGTTCCCCCATCCACACGATCATTGCAAAATATGCAAGTGCACCGTCATACAGAACACTCGCGGTGTACCTGAGCATCAGATTTCCTGTATTTTCAACCCTGAATGTGGTAAGTTATTTCTCATAAACACTAATGATTCAGATTGTTAAACCTCTGACAAAACAGCTGTTTTTCTAATAAGTACTGTTAAAATAAATTCTACGCTGAATAATTTTCTTTATAGAAATAATACAAAACAATGTAGACAAATCAGATAGTAAATAGCTAAACATTTGTTAGAATTACAATGATCCAACGCTATTGCTATGAGAATATTAACATTTTCAGAACCAGAGACAGAAACACCAGAACCACAAACAGAGTCACCAATAACGATATTACCACCAGCACCAGGTGAGATAACTTATTTATTAGTCAAATGAGTGAGCCTTTCTTTGCTTATTACATCTTTGTAATATAAATCATCATTTACTCTTTCAGTAGCAGCTAGTTCTTAGTCGATGGTAATTATAAAATTTCTGTCTGCATTCCCTTCCTTTTTTCAGAGATTTGCGACCGTTATCCTACAGATGTAGTTTTTCCACATCCAAAAGACCCCTGCCAAGTCTGCAAATGCACCCAGCCAATGAAACTGTTCCACGATAGGATGAAGATTACCTGCTACGTGAAACCAAACTGCTGTAAGTACAGGTTTAATGATTTTGTAAAATGATGTCAATTAGTGTAAATAGAGAGTAAGCGTATTTTTTCTGTTTGAACTAGAAGCAATACGTTCTGCTTTTTGACCATTTTTAGAGGACTTGAGATTAAACTGTATTGTAATTGTAAGTGAAGCAAAGAGAGAATTTTGGTTTTTTGTCGCTAGCTGATAATCATTTGAGGTTGCTGTATTATGATTGTAGTTTTCACTTTCAGTGCCAACTCCAACTCCACCGCTGCCCTCTACGACTGTAATTCCTTTGACTACTCAACAGCCTGAGCCCACTCCTGGACCTCCACCAGAAAATGGTATGGAATCAAAATCAATTTCATTTTATTGTATTCTACATTGTATTACCTACTTTCCCTAACCTTACTCCATCATCAACATAATCGTTAACTGAAAGATCTCCACTGAAGATAAACCAGGGCACCACTTTCAACAGTTTTTGCATCTAACAGTTCCAGATTTTGACCAGCATCAGCAGTCACCAGTCTGTCCTCCTAAAAGACTTTATCAGTTGTCGGGTCTGCGCGCGAGTAGCGTGCTTATCGTAATTTTTATGTTAATATTATTTAAGCTGTTGCAACTCTTTCTTAACGAATAACGTGATGAGCGTTAGTTACATCTACTCAAAGTTTATTCTTATAACAACGAGTATTATCTTTTTTGGTTACAGCAAAATGTTCCCCGCTACCTGTCGGAACGTTTTTCGAAAACCCTCTCAACCCATGCCAGGTCTGCATCTGCACAGAGCGTTTGAACCCATTCGGTCAACTCGAGGTGCAAATTGAATGCCGAGAGAATCCTCAATGCGGTAATATTATAAAATATACATATCATAAATCTTATTGTTAGGTTTTTGTATTTGGGTAACTTTTAAGTCGCACTGCATGAAAATAATAACCTTTGGGATGTAGGTATACTTGTATGGCTGCTCTAAAGGTTTTCTCTTCTGATAGTAGTGTTCTTTTACAGTTATACCGATTGATGTCACCACATTAGGTAAGTGCCTAATGTAAGCCTAATTCCAATCTAACTCATCCAAATATTTTGAAATTTGAAATTGGACATGGAAAATTAGTATTTATTTTAAACAACTTAATTATATAATTTTATCCTGTCTTTTTTTACAGTACCTGACATAGTAACTCCAATACCACGTACGTATATATATTCTTATATACTAATATATTCTTAAGCAAAACTAATTTATAAGTATATTTAAAAGTAATATAAAATCTCTTTACAAACAATCATAATGTCCATTACCACCATAGGCCTGAAGACGTCCAATGTTGAACATAGGCCTCCCCCATAATAGCGCGCTACTTTGAGCGGTTACTTTGCCTCATGCAACCATTGGGTCCTCGCGGTTTTGACTAGGTCGTCGGTTCACTAGTGGAGGCGCTACGTCTGCCGATTTCTGGTGATTCTTAATTTCTTATAGAATCTTTCTTCCTTATTTGTCATAGCCATATTAATTGTGTTTATGTTTAGTAACTTTATTTTGTTTATTTTCAGTGCCAGCTTGCAACAAGTTCCCCGAAAACGTGTTGTTCCCTCATCCCCACGACGCCTGCAAGATATGCAAGTGCTCAGTACTGGTGACACCTAGCGGTATCCCAGAGCAACACATCAACTGCTACACGAAACCAGAGTGCTGTAAGTAGATCATAACAAGTTCATCTTAGCTCGTGACAAAAGTATTATTATTTAACATACCTACTCACTAATTTGTTTGTTTGTTTGTATGGTCACCACGCCAAAGCGACTGGACTGATTTAGGTTTTTGCATACTGATTGTTTATACTAACAAGATTAAGATGGATTTTTTTTCCGGTTAGTTAAAAAATAGTTTACATGAAAAAATTAGTAATTATCGAGTGAATCCACCGGAATCTCAAGATTTAAATATTTTTTCCACAGTCTATGTTAACTATTCTCCTAATTTGATTGAGTAATTGAAATTTATTTATTTATTTATTTATTTATTTCATCATAGGAAAACTTACAGCCAAATAAACAATAGAACGTAACATAGTTATAGAAAATAAACTAGGCCAATGTATTATTTACCACCATGTTTTTTTATTCCTTGCAGTACCTAAGCCAACAACTCTAAGTCCAATCACAACTCCGAAACCAGAACAGAGTGAGTTACCAATTACTTAGCAAGCTAAAAAAAAACTTTACGGGTGGAGCTACTGATGATGATGGTGATGATGATGGCATTTAAACGGTTGTCAAAATTAATTTTACTGTAAAGAAAACAGTTAACCACGAGCGGGAAATAACATGTTGTTACATTATGTTGACCAACAATAACTCTCTTTGGAGAAGATGAGCAAAGTTATATTATGACCTGAAAAATTGTTAATTATTATTAATAATTTTTTTATTTATTCACAGACGAACTATGTGAGGCATACCCAATAAACACTCCATTCGACAATCCCTTGGACCCGTGTCAAAAGTGCGTGTGTACTTACGGCGCTACATCTCCCTCTTTGTCTCCGCTATCGCCACATATTCGGCCTCAGATGCAGATCAAATGTTACAAGAAACCCGAATGCAGTAAGTACATTTTCTGTACAGGTTTTTGTTTTATAAGTGTCATTTGTGATGTATTACTTTGTGATAATTACTTTTAGTGCCAACTCCAGAACCGGAACCAATAACCGATCAACCAGGGCCAAGTAAGTTTATTAATTTTTGAAAAAAAAAAAAAAAAAATACAATATTTAATTTTAATGTATAATGAAACACATAATGAGATGGAGCAAAAGAGACAGACAATGCATAACGCCACATTTAATGAAATATTCTAATTAATCCAATATTTTGTCTACAGTTGATTTATGTAACACAATTGCAATAAATACTCCATTCGACGATCCCCTGGACCCTTGCCGAGAGTGCATGTGTACATACAGCACCACATCACCCTCACTCGCGCCAAATCTCCCGCTATCACCCCATATTCGGCCTCAGAAGCTTATCAAATGTTACGAGAAACCCGAATGCAGTAAGTATGTTGGTTGTAACTTTTCTTAGAATAGAGTAAAAGCAGTAAGTGCTTAAATGATTTTTAATTACATCAATGTGTTAAAAAATATAAAATGAAACTGTCAAAACTATTTTTAGAGCCAACACCAGAGCCAATAACGGAACAACCAAAGCCAAGTAAGTATTAACTCGATTCCAAAGATGGAAACAAATAAAATCAAGTTTCTAGTGTAAAAATGCGTTTATGCAAGTAATCAATGCAGAAAAGACTACATTAGCAAAGTAAGACAATTAATTAATGTGGCTGACTGAATCAAATAAACCAAACTACCATGCAAATAAAATTCTGAAAAGTACATAAATATTACCTACAGAGATTGACCTTCAGATTATAAACTTTTTCAGGTGATTTATGTGAGAAATTCCCAACAAACACACCATTTGAGGATCCACTCGACTCGTGCCGAATGTGCGTGTGTACATACAGCTCCACGTCACAATCTATCTCGTCAAATCTCCCGATAGCACCGCGTATCCGGCCTCAGAAGCTTATCCAATGTTACGAAAAACCTGAATGCAGTAAGTACCTTCACTGTTTGACTAGTCTAACTTGATTGATAAATACAACGTAATCACCTATAACTGGTAGAAATTGATTTTTAAACGAATGACGTGACATTTTAGTCGTTCATTGTTGAGCACTACTGTTGTCCATAATAGCTGCAGTGCCACTCAGAATTTTATGTATAGTCTTGCATGACACCGCCACTGCTCAGTCTAAAGTAAAACTGTACTTTCAGTGCCTACCCCGGAACCGATCACGGAACAACCAAACCCAAGTAAGTTATTCCATGGATTCCAATTTATTAATATTATCAAGAAAATATAAGAACAAAGTGAATGCAACAGCACGTGCAGAGTATATACAATCGGATAAAATCGTTCTACTGTACGATATTGGACACTTAGAATCTAGTAATCCATGTATCGAAGGATCCAAGAACTACGAAGATCACACCTGTGGTTGTTGTGGCACCACAACGTTCATGAGAAAATATTTGCACTTTTTTGTGTGCGCAAATGCTTATCCTGTACCAGTTTAGCACTGTGTGAAATATCCGGAACTAATTATTCATTTGTTATTAATTAATATATTTGTCTACAGTTGAAATTTGTGGGAGTTACCCAGTGAACACTAAATTTGACAATCCGTACAACCCGTGCCAAGTATGCACGTGTTCATACTACTCGCAAACAATACCATCTCAATCTCCCCAAGTGTCGATATCACCGCAAGTGCCTCAGATGCAGATTCAATGTCAGCTGAAACCTCATTGCTGTAAGTATTTGTGTCACTATAGTAGTTAGTTTCACCGTAACTGTGGAAGTGATGATAGCTCAGTTAGAAGTGAGGTGGATTTCGAAACCGTGAGTCGTATGTTCAAATCCTGACACGCTTTGCGCTTTTTGTGAAGAATATAATCATAGCATGATCTCGTCATCCATTACCACGAACTCGAAATGCATGCAGCGGTATTGATTATGGCCTACAAAGAAGGAAGGAAGACCCGTGTCCTAGCAGTAGTAGGAAAGTTAATGGGATGTTGACTATAATGTAATCAAATACCTTGTCTGACATACCTAATAAATAACCATAACTATGCATATAATATAACCACCCAGTAGCAGGAATGATGCCCGCAAGAATTTTTCTCATACCAATAAAGTAGGTAGTCTACAACGTAATTTTAGAAAGATGCAAGGAATAAAATAGTTATGTGTTTTTAGATCCCCCATCCCCAGAACCTTACACAGAGGCACCTAAACCCACTCCTGCGCCTGAAGCGGGTAAGCAATACTCTACTAATTTTTAATTCACTACACGCCTTCCCTATTTCATTATTTTTCAATTTTACTAAAACATTAATGGATGTTTCATTTTTAAAAGCAACAATTACTGCATGATTACTAGCCGTCTATGGAAAACCTATTAGCATGTACTTATGATATAAAAGTAAACACTCCGAAAATAGTGTCACATTATAAAAATTCTGACATTTACCAACTCATGCTGGTAAGTCCATAGTTTACTTAATAGTTAACTCTGGATACAAGCACAGCTTAGGTTATTCACAAATATTCTGTAGTCTACAAACTAACTAGAACTAACTGTTCCAGTGTCATGTAAGCCTCTGCCCACGGGAACACCGTTCCAGAACCCTATGAATCCGTGCCAGGTGTGCGTTTGTACGGAGTCCACCGACTTGTCCGGGCGACCTGACGTCAACATCAAGTGCCAGGAAAACCCACAGTGCGGTAAATATTGCTAAAAAATAGAGACAAATAAATAGAGTTCATTGTCCTTTTCTTTCTGTCTTCTGTTGACGTTTTAAATAATTTAAATCTTGCGTTCAATGCCAGTTTAAGTATTACGTTCGTTAAATTATTAGTAGTGGAACACTTCAAAGTAAAAGATTGTAAAAAAAATTCGAAAATTTTATTGATATTAATTTGTCAACATTATTGCAGAGCAAAAATTGAGAGCGCACGTCTTTATACTAAAAGAAGACGTTGAGTCTCGACCTATGTAGTTTTTCGTAAAAATACTATGTATTTTTGCAAAACATGTATATAAATGTAATGGCACTTGTGGGAGTGCTATTCGATATGAATCTATGTAAGAGAGGGACTTTGCGATTTGGTATTCCTTTTTCGTATAGTTTTTTAAATCTGTGTGCAGTCTATATTATTTTGATCTAAGGTCTAACATAACTAATTAATAACATGGACAATTGGTCAACCCATGATTCAATTTTAGCTGCGTATACAATTTCACTCCTGTTAATTAATTATTCTACTGGTTACATTAAATTACGTGGATGTTATAATAAATTGAAGCCCTCCATCAGTGAACTAAAATTAATTTGATAAATAAGCCTCCCTTTTAAGACACATATTTTTTTACTTTTTAATTTTTCTAATTTCAGTTCTTCCCCTTGACGTGACTACTGTCCGTAAGTTCTTATATAAAACATACATCAACATCATAATCATCATCATCATCACCATCAGCCTGAAGACGTCCACTGTTGAACATAGACGTCTTCCGAAGAGCGCCATTTCGAGCGGCTGCTTACCTCTTGCATCCATCCCCCATAAAACATACAAACAATAAATTATTGTTTAAACTCAGCAATTTCGGGTAATTTCGCGCGTTTCCTTTTGACCCAATTAAAAGATTAGTTTTTAAAACCCTTTCTTAGCACATTGGGTGTTATATTGTATTCTATGTATGTATTTACAAACAAAAAAGTATATAAGTATTGTATCAGTCATCTGGTTCCCATAGTACAAGCTATGCTTAGTTTGGGGCTAGATGGCGCTGTGTGAAATGTATTTATTTATTTATTTTATTCCTACGTCATAAAAGAAACATACCCATCAAGCGTCAAAGTCTATACGTTGTCTGTCAGTCAGTCACTGCAAAATAGATTGTAGAGATATCATTTATAGAACCCACAGAGCTAGAATTCAAGGTAAATTCATTATAATCGTTATAATTGGATTTCGCGAAGGAACTGAATATTAAAGGCCAATTTCCAACATATTTACTTATAGTTCAAATACCCATCACTAAAAAAGAGTTTAATTTCAGCACCAACACCGGATACAAGCCCGATACCTCGTAAGTACCCATACCTCTACCTGAAACACGACATCCACGAACACAACACGACACGAAGGAAGAATACCCACCGTAATTATATAATTACGGTGGGTATTCCTCCAATCACAAAGCGTTTCGTTTCAACATTTATTGCGCGGACGACAAACGAACAGAACAACAGTTATCTAGCGATTCCTGAAAAACATAATCTCATAATCGGGGAGTTTTCAAGGCAAATTTCGACCATTATCTTCTAAGCAAGCATGTTTCCTTATTGACCGCGTCATCACTTACTATCAGGCAGGACAGTAGCCAAATAAAAAAAAAGCCAACGATAAATTACATAACTCATTTTATATTGAACTATTCATACAAACCCGAGTCAATAAATATTTTTTATTGCAATAAATTACTGTCAAAGTACGAAAAATGTTACCTATAAAAATTGTTTTCAGTGCCAGCGTGTGCGCAGTTCCCTACAAACGTAGAGTTCCCTCACCCGCAAGACACATGCCTTCTGTGCAAGTGTACAGTGGAAGCAAACCCTTGGGGCACGCTAGAGCAACTCATCACTTGCCATAAGAGACCTGAGTGTGGTGAGTTTTTATGATACAATAATACAAATTTGTAGCGCATCGTGTTCCATAATCGTGTTTACAGCTCATTCCATCATCCCCTTTCAATAGAATTATAAGGCTTGCTGATTCTTCACATTCTTACGTCGTTAGTGTGCCACGAGTCCGCACTAAGCGTTTTGCGAGTCATTCATAATCCGAACGCCCAATGAATGGGATGCTCTTTCAGCAGCAGTGTTTCTTCCTGGGTGTAACCTGGGTCTGTTTAAGTCTTGAATGAATGAGCGTCTCATGGGCAAACGTGCTCCATCTTAGACAGCTTCATCACTACTTAGTTGTTGTCAAAAGTATGCCCATTTAAGCATAAAAAAATCAACCGCACACTACATTTCTAGTGCTGGGATACGGGCCTGCTCTCAGAGAGACATAATAAGACTCAAATATTTATTTATTCACTACAAAGACCGAGTATTTAGGTAGGTAATGTACCTATGTATTGGTGGATTATACTACGTCCTCGAATTTTCTGATTCTTGAGATTTTTTTTCAAATATTATTGTTGGTTTGAAATACTCAGGCTACTTTTATGTTTGGTTTCCAGAACAAGTTTCCACAACTGTTTGTGAGTAAAAAAAATAACTTTTATTATTTGCGTTGCTTTGATCACGTTTCAATATCTTACTTTTGTTGGTTCACCACACCACGCCTTGGTTTGTGATTTCAGCAATCAATCCACTCATGAATGAGTATTGATGCTTACCTGTAACAAAATAAAAATAACTTTTAGATATCATTGTAAGTAGGTATAAACCAAAAGAAACATCCAAAAAAAAAAACACAACCTTACTTATAAATATCTGTTTGTCAACTTTTCACTAATGTGAATTGTCATAAGCGAAAACAGGACCGGGCATTTAAAGCATTGATCAAATTTAACTAAAGCTTATAAATCTCTGAATATTTTGTAACTCTAGAGTAAATGCTTGTTCATAAAATTATTTTACACAAAACAGGTCAAAAATGAAGACAATACTCAAATCATAAATAAAATTTCTTTTACACCTAATCCAGCTCTTCCAGAAAGTATGACACGACACGACTAAATTAAATGTTAACTTCAAACTAGCTCCAGTCAAAGTAAATAATTGTCACAGTCCAGTTATTAATGTATTATCGTTTCGGCTTCCAGCGCCGTGGCCACCTGCGCCCCCTGGCCCTCTTCCTGGACCCTACCCGCGTGAGTTGACAGCTTTACTTTTAATTATAGAATAGGTACCAGAAATGTAACTAAGACATTTAAAGATAACCCGATTTAATGCTGCACCATTGAACACTTAAAAAGGAGAATCATATGTTTTCACAGAGTAAGGCACGACTATGTCTGATTAAGATTTCAGTGTGAATGGAAGTGTATCTTGAGCACCGATCGACGACTGAGCGTGGTGGTGTAGTGGTGTAATACGGGATATTAGTCAGTGAACTTGAGTGGAGACCACCACTTAGGAAACGTAGTATAAGTAACAATTCCTCAAACCAGGGGAAGTAACGACTTGCGCCTAACTGTTCTGGCATCGTTGGGTGAGAAAAGCCGAAAATCAGGATTCAATTATGTATCTTGGGAGAGGTCTATGACTAGCAATGGACTAATATGGGCTGATGATGATGATGTAGAAGGTTAGTCGATAAAAAGTGTATCAAAATGAAGAAGATAGGACTCTGGCTGTTGTTGTGTGAATGTTTAATAACTGAGCCTGTATTCATTTAAAATTAAAACACTTATTGAGATTTAAAACATTTTATGGTCACATTTGGGGTAGGAATAAAACAAGGACACATCCGGCGATGTAGTGTGGGCATATAGACTCAATGGCCCACTTTAATGTGATTAGAATAATATAAGTTCATAGCCAGTAGTGGCCACATCGCTCGCAGAACTGACAACCGATGGGGAAGAAAGGTTCTCGAGTAGCGACCATGAACCGGAAGGCGCAGCGTAGGCAGACCCTCCACTAGGTGGACCGACGACCTGGTGAAAACCGCGGGGAGCCGATGGATGCAGGAGGCGAGCAGCCGCTCAAAGTGGCGCTCTCTGGGAGAGGCCTATGTTCAGCAGTGGACGTCTACGTCTGATGATGATGATGATGATAGCCAGTTAGAGATAATAAGTAGGGAAAATAAGAACACCAGCAATCTAAGGATTCTGATGATGCCGCAAGCTGATGACTATACAGCTTATATAAACTCATTTCTGTCTTCATGGTTTTTTACAGATGAATCCTGCGACCCATACAAACCAAACAAACCATTCCAGCATCCTTGGGATGAGTGCCAAGTGTGTGTCTGCAGAGAAGCCATCTCTTTGGAGCGCATCACAATCGAAATCAACTGTTACACAAAGACGTCCTGCTGTAAGCTGCCAATATGCTTTAGAAACTGGAAATATTACATTGGGAAATGTACCAAGCTATATATGAAAGATACTATTTTGATTTTCAGGTATTGAACCTCCATTTGACGTGCCAGGAATTGGACCAGGTCAGTCTACATTTGTGTCTCTTACTTTGCTTGATACAAGATTTCATGGATACCACAAACAACGCAGTTGACCTGCCAAGTTCTGGGCCGCAACTATATAACAACTTTTGCCATCGATACGCTAAGAAGAAGTCAAACTACCATTGTCACAATGTGTCTACAAAAAAGTACCAACTTCTGATATATTTTTAGTATTGAATTCTGAGATCTAACCTTTCATAGCCTCTCGTACAAAACCAGCACCTGCGATCCCCAAGGCTCAAGGTGATCATCCCATCTGCAAACGATCACCTAAACCTGAATGTCTGCAATAAACACCTGCCACTGGCACCCTACGACGCCTCCGAGCGGTATAAAACCTCGCGTTAAAAACAACAAAACGAATAAAGTAAAAATTTACGAGCGAGCGACACAACCGTCAAAATTGACAAATGTGAAACACCCAGGTGCTGTAATCCAAGTGCCTCTAGCAAATCCAATATCTCGCGCAATAAGGGTCGGCAATCAATCGGGCATGAGCATTCGGACCATTCAACGGGAAACTAACAGCCAATGATTGGAGAACCTTACGAATACTGCGTTACGTGTAACAATTATTGTTATTACCCGTTTTCATATAAACTCTTACGTAGTCTGTGTTATTTTCATACAATTTCAGCTAGTTCCAAAATACCTGCGAGCATAATAAAAATTGTTGGACTCAAGTTTCGAATTGTGCCGTAATTCTTTATGCACCACCTTTAACTCTACCCGGGTATTGTACGGTAATTCGCAGGGTATCAGTTCAGGTGTTCAAACTTTATGTTGCCATGAATTCGGTTGGTGTTTTATTTGTTGACCAATGAACTGGTTTATGTCAGATGCGGTGAAGTTAATTTATTTTCATTTGTTTATAGCAATTGATGTTTTTCCCGTAGGAGTAGATTTTTTTTTGTTTCGGCTAGTAGGACTGATGATGGGGGTGAAGCGTATTTTTTTGCCTTGTGACTTTGTTTTTCTATGAAATTAACATCCAGTTTGCCAATAACAATGAATACTAGAATCTTATGCTTTAATAAAAAAAAAAACATTTCAACAAAATTTAATTTTAAATGAATTTCGGTAATATAAGTAATATAATTATTTTTACGTAAATCATCACTGAATCAGCACAGAAAGGTAAGTTGACTGACAACAACATTTTTATTTGCAGGAGGCAACAATGCAGGTTTAATCAGCCCTTCAGGAGAAAATTGGACTGGACCGGCTGGTAACAAGTTGATCGGTTCGATAGGTGGAAATATGATCAATCCGCCAGGTGAAAGCTGGAGTGACCCAACTGGTGGCAATTTGATAATGCCTTCAGACGAAAACTGGGTTGGATCAAATCGTGGAAACATAGTAAACCCATCGATTCAAAACTGGATTAGACAAAATGGCGGGAACTTGAAAATCCCATCAAGTGAAAGCTGGATTGAACCAAATAGTGGTAATTTGATAAACCCATCGGGGGAAAAATGGATTGGACCAAACATTGGAAACTTGATGAGCCCATCAAGTGAATACTGGATTAGACAAAATGATGCCAATTTGGTAAGCCCATCACGTGAAAACTGGGTTGGGTCAAATGGTGAAAACTTAGTAAGCCCATCAATTCAAAAACGTATTAGACCAAATGGTGGGAACTTGAAAATCTTGTCTGGTGAAAACTGGATTGAACCAAATGGTGGTAATTTGATAAACCCATCAGATGAAAACTGGATTAGATCAAATGCTGGAAAATTAATGAACCCAGCAAGTGAAAACTGGATTGGACCAAATCGTGCAAATTTGATGAACCCATCAGTTGAAAATTGGATTCGACAAAATGATGGCAATTTGATAAGCATGTCAGGCGAAAACTGGGTTGGACCAACTGATGGCAATTATAAAAATCCGTCAGGAGAAACTATGATAATCCCTTCGGGTGAAAGTTGGATTGGCCCAACTGCTGGCAATTTAATTGAAGCTGATGAAGCTAACATCAATGCGAATCTGTTTAGACCTACAGGTGAAAAGTGGTTTGGACCTCCAGGCCAAAAGGTATATTACAGACCATCGGGTGAAAACTGGATTCCCGGAGGAATTGAAGGGGCCCAAAACTCAATAAGACCTTCGAGTGAACATTTTATGAGACTCACGGGTACAAATATGTTTGACTCATCAGATGATAGCATGATAAGTCAGTTGTCAATCAATGGACAAGCTGGTATAAATGGAAATCTGAACTTAGCAAGTTTGCATTTGCCAAAACTATCGCACAATTTTGGCAGCCACTTATACTTACCAAATCGCGGAAATCTGATGCAGTATAGAAAACCATTAGCAGGCCTGGTTGAAAATGGCCAGCGGAGGGAAGTTTTAAATACAAGACCTGGTCATTTACCTATACATATTAGGCATCAACAAGCAGCGGAAGCTTTAGTTGAGAACTCAAGTAAGCGAGCGTATGAATTTTTGTGTGGCTTTACTGCTTTTAAGTTGTAAAACATGAACACGAAGCGACCAAAGATGAGATCAAAACTTTCTCACGGTTTATTTTTCGTGGTTATCGAACTATTGTAACTATTGCAGATGGAATGGATTTGAATGCTGGAGCATCAGCATCAGCTTCAGCAGCTGTTCACCGTCATCACCGTTATAGCACAAAAATGCGAACTAAATCCGGTAAGACATTTCCTTAAACATCAAAATTTACTTGTTTAAATTGTAAGCCCAAGAGTATTTAATAAAATCTTTAGTATGTTTTTAAGAACGACAAAAACGTGCTCTATCGCTCAAGCAAAAAAATGGTACCAGCATGGCAAACCTACTTGAATTAGATCTATAAACCACTTCAGCAAGTTTTGCGTGACTTTGGAAGCCATTTCATTATCATCATCATCAATTTCATTACCATTATCACTATCATTAACATATTTAGTCTACTGCGAGACGTAGATTTGTATAGCTACAGCTCTTATTTTCATGATGTCAGCTTTGTGATTAACCATCTTAAAAACTTAAAATGTATGAAAGGTACCAAACCGCAACGGTACTTTTCGTTTACGTTTCGCAAAGGTACGCTTCGCGTATCAATACTACATAAAAATTTTCAGCGTCAACCAACCAACTTGCAGCGTGTGCAATATCAACACTGGTTAATTTACAGAAACGTAATTTAGCGATAAATCATAGAAAAAGCTTTGGGCAGTGTTCCGCAACTCCAACCAGCAAATCCGAGAAGCCTCGACAAGTTTAAGGATATAAATTAAAAATAAATTACGGAACCATCTGTGCTCGGCTCATGCAAATCCATTTTAATCAAACTTCAGTAGATCCAAGGCTTACTTAAAACTTATTGGATTTTTTCCTTATAACTTAGTTCGAAACCTTAGGCTAGTTCGGACTAGTTTACTTTGACATTTGCACGGTATCTAAACTTTTTTCGGGAGTAGGTACGGAAATTAATTCTGGCAATGTTTTGACGTTGGACCCTAATTAATTGAATTCGATGAATTTATTTATGTTTCTTTTGGTTACAGGAAATCCAAATGACAATGACTCAAGTTTAGAAGATGAAAATTAGGAGGGTACCAGTTTTAATTTAAACAGTTAGTAGCTAGATAAGTGTATTTTATACAGATTTTAACGAATAAAGTAATACTGTAACACGATTATTCTAGAATTATTGTGAAGTAAGCACTTATAATATTATTCTACCATAAATGTTATTGTTTCCGAGTATACCAAAACGCCCATTGTGGTATGTGTCTGACGTAAATTTTTATTTGGGTAAAAATAATGTAAAGTAATTTACGTAATGTAATATTGATATTTTTATTTCCAGTTGACGATTCAGACCCGATGACAAGGCTACGATGAACTTTTCATAATGAATTTGTAATGTGTGACTTCAAAGCAAGAGGCGCTTCCGAGTGCATCAATAAATGATGAAGTGCCGTGCTCTGTTGTTTTATTTTTAAACCTTTTAAATATTAATTTAATAAATGAATGATTCATGATTGCGAATGTTGGATGGACGGCAGATACTTTTAAGTTTTCTGAGATTCTTTGTAGCTAGTTGAACCAAATCAGATTGAACCAATGATGCATTCATAAGAAATCCGACTGCAAATATACCTTCAATAAGATTGCGACATGGCGACATTTGGTGCGTTCACGAGAACTCCTAGTGCAGAGATCTAGCAAATAGATTGTGACATTTTGTAAAAGAAAATGTGAAAATGATAAAGATGAAGTGCTTTTAAAGAAATAATCCTAACTTTTATGGTACAGAAAAGGAAGCTTTAGATAATTTCACTTTTATTCATAAACAATGTATATCTGTTAATTTCTTTAGCGGGAAATGTCACGCGTAAAAGCGAGACAACATTACAATATATATAACTCGAGAATGGAAACTAAGAATTACCCATGTAAAATTTAAATTAAGTCCTATACTTAGGTACATTTGATTATAGTTCTACAATAACGTAACTACAAGGGAGAAGTGCGCTATAAAAATAAAATCAGTCAACACTATAACATTTTACGACCAGTGAAATATAATGGTGATTTTTAACAATGATCATTTTTTGGATTGTTCTTTTTCTAACAGGTAAGAATATGTTATTTTTTTAGAATGTATGTACCCATAATACTTATGTACTTATCTGTTAAAATAATTATTTTTAAGCTCTAGGCACATGAAATCTGTCGCAGGTATAAACGATTTTCCATAGCAAAGTTCCATTGTATATTGAAACTGAGCATATTCATATCATTCTCGTATAATTTTATGCGCATAATCTGAATTATGTATGAATTTAATGAATTTCGTATTAATTTATATGCGATGAATGAATATGCAATTAAAGGGGCTAGACAACTGGTGACGTTAAGTAAATTCGGTGGCATAAAGAATCTAATAATGATACTTAGCTGTTAAATCATCTTAGTAGAGGGATAAAGTGTTTGAATTTAAATTTCCCTCTTCTGAATCTCCCTTTCCGTTCATCTTAATATTCACGTGTTTTCATCTCGGTATTTATAGCATAGGTACCACTTTAATAACATTCCTGACATTAAAAAGTAAGGTTATCACATTATGACATTTCCAAACGCAATTAATTGAATGTAAGTAAACTGAATCGCAGTCCACAGTTATATCCAAAACTAAGTGGGGGAACCATGGTGGGTATAAATTCCGCCAGCAACATACTAATCCAACCAAGTCAGCGTAATCACGTCATGTGAATATTTAACGTTAGGTTTGGTAATTGTGACTGTATGTACATAATTATAAATAATTATAGGCCCGAGAGGATTCTGGTCAGCTTGTAATATTAGACGTGGGACATGGGAGTTTTGGATAAAAGAATTGTGCTTATTACATTATAACATATATATACATATTATAGCATTGTAAGGTTTGAGAAAGCAGTTCAATATTTAAGAATCCGTTTAAAATTTCAATCAAAAACTCCAGTATCTAAATCCCAAGCTATACATTCAGTGGCTGAAACACAGCGTCGTGGTGTGACGCCTCATTTGATGGGTGTCGATGAAATGAAAAACGTCGCAGCGTTTGGCGATGCTCAGCACAGAGGCCCTGGGTGGTACGACTACAGCTCCGACTCTGAGAGTGACAGCAAATTGTCTAGCTCTGGCAGCTCAAGAAGGTAATTAACGCAAGCATTATAATAATTTATAGCATTATAATAACAGCAAACGACGCAGCAAAGCATATTGAGCATGAACAGAAGTTCCACAGCATTGCAAAAGCATAAATTTTACGTTGCTAAAATTATATGGCTGCCAAACTAAATTGGGAGTGAGAAGAACATGTAAGCTAGATGCACCCTGATTGCTGGGCAAACATCGTCATGACATAAAAAAAAAGTACGGGGAATATTTTCCCATCTGATAAATGTTTCATGTTTTTACTTGTGAAACTTTTGGATGAATTCAGAATGGGCCATGCAATGTTTACCCAAATGGTCCCATCATCTAAGGCACATCCCAATACACTATCTAAGAAATAGTTTTATTTCAGTTCATCATTGTCATCCGATTCATCATCATCATCCGACATGTCTGCCTCCGCGTCCTCAAAGGAAACCAGCGACAGCGACAAGGAGTAAGTTCATTCATTAATATCTAATTAAGAAACAAACAGAGAGAATGTGAGTGCTCAATTACACAGCTCACGAGGGTAAAAGTTCTTGGATAAGCTTCATTAAGAGTGTTATGTGCTGAATAACGAATTTGTATTACTTTTGCAGTATACGTAGCTTTTTGCGAATATACTATTATTTCGTTAGGGCTTTCAAGTTGATGTCAAGCACAAAAGTTTGCTCATTTCGATGTTTTTATCTTAGGCGACAAAGTAATTTAATTTTTTACCCATACCTATACTAATAATACTACCATTATTCATTCTCTGTAATTTATGCAGCAGTTTGTAACGTCTTCTAAATAAGTCTATCAATAAAACCAAACTTAATTATCTGTATAGACAATATAGCTAAAGTTCTAAATATTAAACTTGTATAGTAATTATATTTTGCTGTAAAGGGACCGGGTGTATCGCAAATGCACTCCGTGTCCCAAGGACATGTTAAAGAAGCACGAGAACATCGGCATCAAGTGGATCTGCGCAGGATACCAACGCGCCAGGAGAAGCTTTAAGAGTAAATGTATGATGCGGTACAGAAACTGCGAGGATGGGACCAGTAAGAACAACTTTTTGTACCTACTGTAAAAGTTCAGGCATTATACGCAAAAGCATCTATTTTATTTGATTTAGTTATCCGAGGATTCATCATCAACCATTAGACTGTGACATGTTGTGTTTCCAAGATTGAGGCTTAAGAAGATCTAAGTCCTTGCTAAGGAAGTCCTGCTGCTCCATTTCAGTTTGAACTTTGGAAAATATGTGATTTAATTTTTAGTGTATTTTTACTTGTTTGTTTAGCATGACAAAACCCCTCATAAAAGTCAATCCCAAACTTATCAAAACTTGACACAAATCAATACAAACTATACGGAGGTCTTCAAAACAATCCAGTCCATTACCCCCACCCACCCTATTTGTTCCCATAAGCTGTATAAAAGTTCCTTCTATCTCGGAACACATCAAACTTGGATGAAGAACAACATAAGTTTTATATCTCATTAAATGGATACAAATCCCTATGAGAGCAAGTTTTTTATGTTGGAAATGTTATAAGGAGTGGGTGTTTGACTGATGGTAAACAATATAGAGAGTATACTAGCCACATATTTCTAAAAAATTTTTATATGTCATGTTTGAAACCTTTAATTTTTTCCAGTGTTTGTGAAACTGTACAGCAAACGATGCAGTAACGATACGTACCACGGACGACATTGGTTTTACATCTATAAAGTGTAATAACGACAATTAAAATAAATTATTAATCAGTATCTAAGATATTCTTTGTATTATCATTATTTCAACACTAAACCTCACACTAAATGTATCTTATAAATCATGCTTAACTTGTACGTTATGCTTTGTTTCAATACGTTTGTAGCAATTGCTTGTCTCAATCACTGTAATAATCTTAGTAAACATTTTCAAATGTTGATCTTTGAGTATTAATTACTAAATATTATGGATTACTGTGAAATTCCCGGTATAATTCTAGAATTTACTAAAGAGTTGGCAAGTTGACATGGAATCGCTAAAGTCGCGCATACATTCTGCATGCGTTCCGTAAAATATTGAACAGGAGAGAAATACTAATCAAACTGAAGTCCAGCGGGGAATAGATAATTATATAAAATTTAAAAGGTAATAAAATAACCTAGTAATAAAATAAGATCATAGTTTAGAGAAGGAACAACATACGACGTGGAGCTAGAATAAGTAGGCAAGTGGTCAGGGTCCTCTAAAATGTAATTTTTTTCAAACGAAGATGTTTTCTACAATAGTGCCCTGCGAATACTACAATACAGCCTCGAATGGCTACTAAACTGCTGTTAGAAAACCTAAAAAGAATAAAACGAGACCCAACTGTACCTATAAATGAAGTGTTTCACAAAATACATCCAGAAACAATAAACTGCCGGCTGAAATGTGTGATGTCGTAAAAAAGCGAATGGTAGCGCCATAAATCTTATATCTGAACTTGATGTATTATTCCGTAGGCTAGTAGGCATGTACCTTACACGGCTTTTAAATGAAACAAAAGTTATCGGCTCCGTGTGACTGATAAAATTTGTAATGGTGCGGTTTGAGATATATTATATTGTTTTTGTAATAGTACTTGGTAAGTCATGTAGCCACAATTTACACGATTTATAAGTTTGGCAACATATATTTCTTCAATATTAAAAGTTGTACGAAATACATAATATGTAACATGATTATTAAGTAGTTTAAATTGGTTTCTCAGCCATTTTTTAAAATGTTTAGTAAGTGTTGTTCTTTTTATTCTGATTGTAGTAGATGTAATTGGCTCCCGAGCTCAAAGTGGAGCACCAGGTAATGAAGCACCAGGCACTGGAGCCCCAGCATATAAAGCAAAAGACAATCCAGAAACATCTTCTTCGGAAAGAGTCCACGATAAGAAAAAAAAGAGAAGTTCAGAACGATCCACATCGTCGTCATCTGGAGCTCGAGGTTTATTTTTGTCTATTCTTCATCCCTCAGCGTCTTTATTTCTCTCCCTATTTCTCTCTTTTATGATATTTTCATCTAATATGCAATAACTTGTTACTTTTTATTTTAATTAGAAATTAATCAGATTATTTTTATTATTTTGATTAATTACGCTGTAGAACCTTCCCTTGGCCACAAAATACAAATGCTTCTTGTGTTCTTTTGCCTTGGCAGAGAATTTTCTACAATTTTACTACAATTATGCCAAAACCAGACTCTTTAGAAAGTCCAATATTAAAAGTTAAACGAATACGTCGGATTTATGGCTCAAGGAAATCTTTTAAAGCAAGGAAATTAGAGAAAAGGTCATCTTGAGGTATATATTTTGCGAAAACCATTGACAGAGTCAAGTCATCATCATCATTATTAAGTATAAGTATAAGTCGTCATCAACAGCCTGAAGACACTGCTGAACGATTGAACATAGGCCATCCCCACGGAGTGCCACCTTGCGCGGCTGCATCCATCGGCTCCCCGCGGGTAAAGACGCAGCGAGATGTTACGTCATACTGGCACATGTTTGAATTTAAAACAATTTCTTTTTAATGACTGATTGAAAGAAGGACGTCGCCTTAAATAATTATAGCATTTCTGAGTATTCAAAAAAGTTTTTATACATACGCAACCCTCCGTGCGTGGGTCCGACTCGCATTTGGCCGGTAATATAGTTATTGATAAATATCTAAATTAATGTCACCAGACAGCCGTAGTGATGGCGGAGATTCCCTCTCCATGTCTTCATCCAGCGGAACCTCAACAGATTCAAACGAAGCAGACAAAAGTTACATACCTAAGTCCAGCGTGGAAAGACCAGGATGGTAATTTGTACTTTCAGTTCAATGTATTTTATTACATTTTAGTTATTTTTGTTTGTTAATGATAGGGCCTTTGATTTTCAAATTGATTTCGCTTCTTCGTTTATAATAGCTATAAGTGTTTTCGTTTCCTAGAACGCCGATCTCCATTTATCATCATCCATGTCGCTAACAAGTGATTTCAACTTTACTATCTCCTAAATCCTACTTATCGAAAAATGTGTTCAAGCACCTCTTTTCTTTTTCTACTATTGTAGTTTATGTTTCATGTTAAGGCAAAAACTTGATTTTTATTTTTCTATAATTAGAGTGAACCGTAATTATAAAGATTTGTAGTGATAATCGACTAGGTTTTTCTTAGCAACTTCACATTTTTCTTTGTATAATTTACTATTCTTTAGGAGAAAATGGCATCGAAAATGCCCCAAATGTGGCGATGAAGTGAAGAAGAAATGGAATGACCCCAGTATAAAGTGGATCTGCGGAGCGTATCAGCGTGCAAGGAGGAGCTTCAAGAGTAGGTGCATGATGGAGTACAGGAACTGCCAAGATGGAACTAGTACGTGACATTTTACAAAAATATTCTCAAAAGTCAGCGGATTCACTTTTAAAGTAAAGGTGAATCTTGAACGGGATTTGGAGGTGCTTGAATTTGTACGAATGTAGTTATTTATGCCAAGCATGAATCTTCTCAAAAGTCTTTACTCCTCTACAATAGTATTAGTTAAAGAAGTTTTAGAATTTCAAAATCATCATAGAGCAAGAATATGAGCACCACTTTCCAGATTCTCTACATAGAGTTAATTTAATTCAAAATCTAATGACTAATTATATTCCTTGACATCACTATAAAAATATTGCGACCCTCACAGTTCCTGGGTCCCTAGATACAGGGAATCCTAGTTAGGGTTCAAGATCTATATGTGTAATCATTGGTTGTTATTTTTTTTATATCATTTTCAGTGTTTGTGAAACTCCACGATCACCGTTGTGCTAACCAAACTAGTGGTGAAGAAGATTTTCACGGAGACCACTTCTTTTACGAGTACAAGGTGACGCTGTCTGATGAATCATCATCGTCATCTGACAGTTCCAAAGACTCCTCTAGCAGTACAGAAGAGGAAGAAAATGAAAGCACTAGTTATTATTAATTTGATTGATTAATTAAAGTTTGTTAAGAATATTATGATCATTGTCTTTTCTTCTTCTTTTTTCGTGTAGGCAAGTGGTCAGAACCGTGGGGAGCCGATGGATGTAAGAGACATGCAGCCGCTCTAAGTGGCACTCTTTGGGGGAGGCCTATGTTCAGCAGTGAACGTCTTCAGGCTGATTATGATGATTATGACGATGATGTAGTGGTCAGCCCTGGTGTCAGGATTTTTAGGCCGCCCAAAGGCTTCGGACTTGGCTTAACGACTATTGTCTTACTGCAACAACTTACAAGCAAAAGTAACTATGTATATGCAAGTAGCCTTGGATAAAAGAATTCCAAAATCGTGAAAACTTTCTAAGATCCGATGACTCTAAACCGACTGTGAATTAAAATGATTTTTAAAGCTCTACGATTAATAATAATTGTTGTGGTAATTGTAACCCTCACTTTTAGATAAGAATACCACCTTTACTTGGTAATTAAAGAAATCATTATTGCAATGTGACCAATAAAATAACAAAATAGATACTCTGGTAAATAATCAGAGAAAAGTAGAGCGTGTACATAAACTCAATCCTAAATCTGATAACAATAACGTTAACAAACAACGTGTTCGACCTCCAGCAATACATGCGGATCACTGCAGGAACATACATCAAGGGCTATTATCTTCCAGAATCATAAATCCACATAATGTCACGCGTCCATTAATCGTTTTGCTACGTAATTTGTCATACAGACAGACAAGAGCACGGGGGATGGAAACGTTAGTTGGGAAGCTCAGACAGTACCGAAGTTTGCACGTAGTGTCGACCGCGATACCAATAGAGTCACCACTAGTTTTTATGATGTGGTAGCTAATGAATATCTTATTTGTCGAGATTTAAATAACTGGAACGAAGAACAAAATTTTAGATAACATTCATAATTATGTTCGCAGTTTTGTGTTCGCAAAGGTTTTTAGTAAGTTGACTTACTATTTTACATCGTGCCGTGAGCTATCAAAGCGAAGTGCACGTCTGGTACTGTCATAAAACTATTTTCCACTCTATTAACTTGGCAACAATGTTCATTTTTCAACTTCAGTATTATCACAGTCTTCATATTTATAACACGCTGCACTGCATATAACATCAATTTGAACTTAATTTTCTGCAGACATAGGTAGAATTTCAAGTGTGTTGGGAAATGGCAGAAAAGGTGCAAATGCGTTTGTAATGGAATGGCGGGAAGTGTCAGAAAGAATTAAGCTGAAGTTGTGTCTGTTTTAACTTCAGATGGATCTATTATACCTAATGGTTGCAGTTTTGCCGTTATTGTAAGTTCTAGGCTAGAGTGTTGGAAAGTTAAATAATTTTTTTATAGCAGGTAAACTTTCATCGGAAAAAATATTCTTTAACACCTTCTGCATACACATGAAGATTTTTCATTTTCGTGAGTATTATAGCAAAATTACTAGCTACGTTTTCGGTAACATTTTGGAAAATATGTATTTTTAAATCGTGGAGATTGAACTAACGCTATTTTTGTAATAAAATAGGCAGGTCGTCTTAACGCAAAGATAATGCTAATAAAATAAGCCATACCTTTCTCAATATCCAATTTTTGGAAATACCTACTGACCGATCTTACTAACATTTCAGAGCATGAAAGAGAAATCAAGAAAAATGTAATAGCCCGAGGAAACCCCAAAATAACTTAAAACCTTAAGACATTCATGTCCCAAAGGATTTTTATATCTAATAGCCAAGGTTTTACTGGGATTTAAGGATCTGCAAATCTATTTCCGTGGACGTTTTACACAGAGACGTCATCAAACGGATTATGTTTGGGACTTTAGCAAAATTAGCTCCGGGTTTCTTGACTTCATGAGTTTAAAAAACCGTTAATAATGCTTATAAAGCGTAGTTGTATATCTACAAGTCATCATCATCATCATTAACAGCCTGAAGACGTTCACTGCTAAACATAGGCCTCCCCCAGGGAGCGACACTTTAAGCAACTGCTCGTCTCCTGCATCCATCGGCTCCCCGCGGCCTTCACCATATCGTCGGTCCACCGAGTGGGGGGCGGCCTACGCTACGGTTCCGGTATCTAACAAGTCTACGTAAAAAAGTAACCTGAGGGACAAACCACGAAAGTGGGAAAAAAATTAATAAAGACTATAGGATGTCAAAGAGGAGGCAAAGATCTACAATTTGTATAGATGGCACAAATAAAGGACAAAATTAGAAAGGGGCAAACGGCGAACAGATCGATGACAATATATTCTGATTTTCTGATTTTAAATAGCCCATCGTGCATTCTATTAACATGATTTTCGGTTATTTCAATCATAGACAGCAAACGAGCAAACAGCGTAAATATCCTAAACGTGAGCACCGATAGAACTTTGCGAAAGCATTTTTGCATTTTACACAAACGCTCCCGTTTATATCAAGCTGGAAACAACCATTACCTGTCCGCTATCAAAAGTTGTATCTATAATGGTCGAGCATACGCCGTAATGTGGCGATTTGCATAATTCTACCCAAAGTCATTTGGAGTTTTTGAACATGGATGTAGAAAAACACCAGATGCGAGCTAAAAATCACTACCGAAAGCTTACTTAGTAAACAGCAAAATAATGTCTGTTGATGAAGAGTAAGTTTTTTAATCCGTATAGGAAAGGTAAGGTAGTGAAGAGGCAGAAGAAGAAAAAGACAACACTGACTTTCTATTTTAATGACAACGGGTATTTAGTTTACGCAAGATTCAGATTAGTTCATACACTTTCAACATGCAAATCTTTTTTAATTATCCAAATCTACCAATCCCCGATTTCACCCCAGCCTTTCCGAGCCTGTTTCACATAATAACCTTCCCTTGTCCCATTACCTTCGTGAAAAATATGTTTTACTTTTTCGCGGACTAGGTATTTATTCTTTGCTCTTATCAGACGTGACAGGTCTCATTTTGCGGGTACTTTGAGAAAGGTTTACTCAAAATTCTATTTCAGACTCAATTTTGTTGGTATAAAATAGAATTTTGCATGACTCTTAGTTTTGTTTCGTCACGACTTTAAAACTTGTGAAAAAAATGGTAATATTATTGAAGTGACCTTATTTTCTTTCATTATTTCATTGTAATGCGTCTTCATTCAAGAAAACTTGATAATGTACATTTCAACGCGGCGTTGAGAAACTGTTAGTCCAGTTTTTTTTCTACTGCAAGTGTGTATATATAATAAAGAGCTTCAACGGTTTATGTGAAATAACGATACAACCGACGTTTTAGAAAAACGAGAAAATAAACTCCGATGTTTAAAAATTTGGTTTAGTTGCTGTGAGCTCAATATAATATTAAAACCAAAGAAAGGTGCAGTTGATTTTGTCTTATAATCGCTTAATGAAATAAACACTTTAACCTTAGCAGGTTAGTTTAACGCAGCAGTAATCAACTCTAGCGCTCCCACTGGGATCTCCAGTACCACGGTATGTACCACCGATCCCATACGACCCGGGGGTTCCTCAGACCCCGTAACGCCGACCAATCAGCGGAGAGTCCCATGGGGGTACACCGTCCAATTACCGACCGTCAAAGTGAACAAACACTCAAACAATATGGGCCTTGTATTACGTAAAAGGTAAATCAATTTTGGTGGTTAATTCATCAAGGGATTTTGTTAGTTATATGAAATTAAAATCGTAAAAGCAAATACAGTTCTACAAATACAGTGCTCTACAGTTTTGGAGTTGGTATGAAAATTCTTATTTTTTATTAATGTTTAGCATATTATGTATGTTAATATCCGACCTTTCTATTCTTCATTTTTCTGGGCAAGTCTTATTATAAGTATTTTTTAACTGCAAAATTTACCAATATAGCTCTCAAATTTAATCAAGATCAAGATGAATTGAAATGGCAATGGGCAAGAAAGGTGCTCAAGTGGTAACTACAAACCGGAAGAAACAGTTTAGGTCAGTCCCCCACTTAGTGGACCGACAACTTGGTCGAAACCACGCATGTAAGAGACAAGCAGTCACTCAAAGTGGTGCTATGTGAAAGGCTTATGTTCAGCAGTAATAGAAATTTAAAAACTGGCTTTAACACTTAAATAAATAAACTTACAGCAAGTAAGCAACCTACAATATTGTATAATTATAGAATAACCTATAACTATAGACAATAGCCATGGACAGGCCACATCGCTCGTAGAACTGACAACCGATGGGGAAGAAATGTTCTCGAGTAGCGACCACGAACCAGAATACGCAGCTGGCCCCCCACTGGGTGGACCGACAATCTGGTATTGATTGTCTGGTATAGATGGATGAAAAAGAAGAGCAGCTACTCGAAATGGCGCTCTCTGGGGGAGGCTTATGTTCAGCAGTGGACGTCTTCAGGCTGTTGGTGGTGATGATATGATAGAACAACGATGATTGATAGAGCTATACAAAGTGTAGCTAGATAGTGAGATGATGTTTTCCCACGACAGAACATGTCCTCATGCGTCCGACGACTGAATAAACACGTTGTCAGCCATATTGGACCAGTTATTGGACGTTGATTGATAATATCGAAACAGCCACAATATATTTCATATTCTGTGACGATGCAGTGGCAATTTATAACACGATTTATTAGTTCTTACTTTGTTGCTGTGAATTATTAGGAACTTTTTGCACAACTCAAACTTACCTGAAAAGGAACAACCATTTCGGTAATTACATTTGCTAACTACTACAATAATAAAATCTAAACTAAACTAACTACACACTAATTAGCTACACTATACCTACTACAAAGAACATATGGTCTGTATAATAGACCGCGATGGCCTATAGACAGTGCAAATACTCCAGCCCACTGCCGGTAGGTAGCGTACCCAACATGCTGGCAGCATTGCCTCGTTGAATTGCAATGCTGATGCGTTGAGCCAAATAAGTGCCAGCATTTTGGTCACGCGTCGCATCGACCAGGCGCTCTGATAGACAAAAAAAAATTACATTTACCTTAGAATTAGCATTATGAAACCTAATTAGGTAAATTAAGTGAAAAAAATCAATTTGGTTTGGTAGGTGTACAAAGTCTATTTTTGTGCAAATCACACGTATTGTCTGTGAAAATGGTAAAAGTGTTGTATATTTAAACCCAGCGTCATCACAACCATGTTGTCCCTCAAAAGTGTTATTTTTATCGGGTTTGCGCAGGCCGGTACGGGCCATAACCTTAGTGGACATACGAGCACGTAAAATACAATGTTTGCACTCGACTGCAACTCACACCGACACTGCTTTTCACGGCACTTGACATGTACCGTGCTTTTAAGCTGATACCACTTTTTTGAAAGCCATTCATAAATATTTTTTTAGAGTTGATTTGTATTCAGCTATCTAAACGACCGAATATTACTTTTTGATGTTATGAGTGACAAACAAGTAAACAACAGTTGGTTACCAAAACATAAGTTATTAAAACAAGTGTAAATGATTTAGGTGAATTAAAAATAGTCCTGATAAGGGTCGGCTCTAACAAACTGTAAGCAAACTAAATACAGAATAAGACAAACATTTGTAATGGCCTTTTGCCGGCATAATAAGACTGAACCAAGCCTGAAATTAGATTCTACTAGGCGAATTATTAAAATGATACCATCGGGGAATAGCGCAATAACAGAGTCGGGTACATAGAAGGAAAAATATTAAGCTAGAACAAATACATTTTTGTCATTATAAGGATACTTATTTTCGTAATAGATTTGTCTGGAGACAAGAAGAAGGTCACGGTCGTTAATATTTGAAAAGATATAATTAAATATTAAGTTCAGTGTCACTCGTGTAGACACGTTTCGTTGGAAAAGTTAGGGAAGACCTGACGCTTAGCTTACGCAGTAACATAATAGAAGTCTGTTCTGATGTCCAAATACTATTAAATCAAAACATTCTAGCAAAGTGTACAACATAGCTCAGGAGGTAAGTAATAAGCAAAAATATTCAAACACACATGTCACAGCCTATAAAATGTATACTAATTCACGCTGGAATGACGAACGAAATGGGTACATAGGGTGAAACAATAATTTCAGTCGTCGGCGCATTCAGAATAATAAATTAGAGGCTGACGGGACAATATAAATGTGGGTAACTCCACTGACAAAGTTTAGGACATTTTGTTACAATTTGGTGACGTGAGGGTGAAGGATTGTGCCCCTGACTTGTCGTGTTTGGGAGTTAGAGCTTAATCAAATTTATCCCCTGGTGATGACAAATTTAGATTTCAACTACTTACAATCAGAATTTTTACTATGACTACAACAATCTTGGATTCGTAAAAGTTACTTTTAAACCGAATTGCAAAATGGAACGTTTTAGACGAATCAAATCAGTTAGTAAATGAATTGATTTTGATTTGATTTTAAAACAAATAATTTATGGATTGTATGGAAGTATGGTAGAGTCTATTAGTAAGAGTCAAAGTCACCAACATGATTAGCCTCCAACCCTGCCTAAACTCTTATCCACCAGGGGGCCAACCACAACCTCTTATACATTATTACTTCAATCATACATTGACATTTGACATAAAAGTAAGAATACTATAATGTTGCAGAAGCAGAGCAGTTTTGATGACGTCACGTTGAATCTTTCACTCAAACACGTCATGTAGACACCGACGTAAAATATAAAAATGTAGACATCTCTTTCTTGCGCAGGAATACTTTATAAGTTCATGGTACGATTTCGAACAATATTATTGTAACCCTGAAGCATTACTATCACGAACCATGATGGTTTTGTATTAGTTTGTGTAATTTTCATTTCCTGGTAGTGATATCTATTCGGTGTGAGCGTCGTCCGCGGACCCATTACCCTAATGGTACCGGTACGGCCGTGTCTTGTCGAGCTGACCTTTGCTTTGTTAATTTTTTGCGCCCCTGTTTTTAACACTTAGCGTTGAACATGCTGCTGTTAATTAATTTTTGGTGCAGTGTATTATCCTGTGGGTAATAGGATATTAGTAAGATTGACTGCAAAAAATTGGTTTTAAAATGTTCGTTTAACAAATGACTTTATAGCCAGCATAGTCAACGATTCAAATTCTCTAATAATAACAAAAGAAGCATAAGATATTTATATAGTTAAAGTTAGAGAGAAGAAGCTCTAATTTTCTTCTAACAAGTTAAAAAGCATTGCGGCCAGAACATCAAAAATGAACATCATGATCAAACTATCACAAATAAAAAAAACCTAATAATAAAGTCTACTGAACATCCTAATCACAATACACACACAAAATCAAACTACCCGCAGCTAATTCTCCAAAGAATCGGGAATGAAGTAGAAGGTAAACAATAGTTACCAATCTCGGAACCAGCCGCGCCCGTGAGTCCGGAAGGACCGTGTCCGGATCCGGAACGGGACGGAGTTGTGTCCGGACACATTTGTGGACGAAGTTGGGTGGTGCGAGTTTTGGGAAAGTTAGTAGGAGAGTTTTTAATAACTGAAGCTGCTATAACTAGTACAAAGTCGTCAAGTATAATGAATTCGAGAGTTCTAAAACTATTGCAATCCTTATCTTTTCAGCTATACGAGAAACAAACAGAAACAATGTATCCAGAACCGTTATATATATATATTCATGAGGTACACTCGGTTAAATAATATTTAAAAATAACCGTTTCAGATTTCGTTTTTTAGCTTTATATATCTGTAAAGATTCATGAGGTACACTCGGTTAAATAATATTTAAAAATAACCGTTTCAGATTTCGCCAAATATTCTGTAGAATCTACAAAGGTATTTGGCGATGATGCCATGGTCAAATGTTATTAGTCTATCGTTGATAAAAGATAGGCACGTAATACATACAGTTTTTACAAGAACTTCTAATCTGAAAATGAATGTCTCTTTGAGTCCTCCAATTTTTCTAGATTAATTATTTTAGGTTTGTTAATTTTGTGAAAAGAACCATTAAATAGACGTTAGGTTAATTATACATTATTTCTAATTTTATCGTTTTGAGCAAGAAGACGTTTTGTCGCGTAATTTCCTACGTTTCAGACCATATCTAGCGCAACTCGGATAGGATATCTAATAAATATTTTATGCGAACCACGATCGAACCTGGACGGTTTTTGCCGTTCAAAGATAACCGAGACAGACCGACACCTTTTTACTATTTTGATATAGGATTTTTATGTTAGAATTATACAGGTGTGATGTATAAGAGTTCATTTTCCCCAATGGACTGGCTGCATGGACTCGAGCTTATAGTTTATCGATTCCATTTAAGTGCACTATAATGGATCCACTAATAAATATCGTTAGAAATAAGCTGTTCAAATGAAAACAATGCATTAAGTCTTCTCTGGGAATTTCATAGTTACGAGGAGAGCAGTGCTGAGAATGGCATGTAAGCTGCAACTGTGAGTCTTCTGCAAAAGAAATCAATGTTTGTACTCAAACCATATCGAGCAGTTAATTGATAAAGTAATTTACAAATTACATACACATTACATACGTGCGTATATAATTACAGCCATCCACTGATTGCAATTACAAATACTTTTGAATGTAACTTGAAAAACTTACAAAGAATTTACAAACTTACTACCTGCATTGTGTTAAAAATGATTAAGCTACGAATATTTAAAATGTCAGAAAGTTTCCTTAATACACTTCACCTCGAGGTTTAAAAACCAAGTCAGTGGTTACCACACGACGCGGATGTCTCCATAACCTATTTAGGAGGAAGTGGGGCGGTCTAGACATTTAATATTTATGAGATGGTGCCAGAGCCTGCTCAGTGCTAGGGTCTAGCAAATTTTGCAGGTTACCTAGCGGTCGGTAAACCGAAGTGGCTGCAGGTTTGGATACTTCGGTGTCATCTGATTTATGTTTTGCTGAAGTGCAAGCTTTTAACGTCATAGTTTCCTGGATGAATTTTGAAGTAAATCTTGCAAAATCTTATTTTTGATTCAGTTTGACCACAAAAGTCTTTCAATAGTAGAAGAAGCAGTAATTGACGAAAAAGTAAAAAAAAATACAAGATATCCTTACAACATGTTAGAACATTTAGAAAAAGAACTTTGAAAACAATCGTTAAAAAAAGCAACCCATAAACATAAGAAAACAGTAGCCAAATTCTTAGTCATAAAGCTGAGAAGCAAAGCCGTCGGTCGAAAATATGATGTCTCTATGATTTGATTTCTAATTAAATACGTGGCGCCGCGTAAATGTTCTTTTAGTTGAATATCTAACAAGCTCGCGGCTTATTTGGCAGTTTTGTTGAAAACATTGGTTTTACTCTACTGTAAACGTTATCATTTATCAAAAAACTATCAACCCCTGAAGAGGATGATATAAAAATATTTACGATGTAGATACAATCGTCCGCGTAAACAATGTACTTTATATTTTATGAAGGCGACGTTTTATGAAGGTGTTAACGTTTAACTGTTTTGAAGGATATGGTTGAAATAGGAGTAAAACTTATTAAAACAATGTGACTAGACCACTTGCTGGATTATGGATTAAAATCTATAATTATGTCCAATAGAAATTGAAATTTGATTTCATCGTCTTTGTTACTTAAAATATACAACCTGAATCTCTTTAGGGCAAAAATGAACAGATACCACATAAATTCGGAAGCTGAGATATCAGATTAGGTAAGGTAAAATACGGGCTAATTCTGGGTACCATACACTAACCAATGCATCAGCTCTAACATGCGATTATACGAAAATACTAACCATTGTCACCAAACTAGACTGGTGTGCTATAGATTGTTTAGATTCTATAGCACAGCGCACCAGTCTCGTTTCTAAATTTTAGTAAGTGCCAAGCTCTAATCACTTCCATACTTTAAATGGTGCTGGCGTTGCTTTATTTGCCAACTGCATCACAAAATGCAAACAATTATTAAGACACTTTTCGGTTTTCACCAGATCATCGGTACACCTAGTGGGGGCCGGCCCACGCTGCGTCTTCCGGTTCATGGTCGCCACTCGAAAATCTGTTCTACGAGCAGTTCAACTTGCAAATTCTAAGAGCTACACCGGTCACTTTAGTTCTGCGGATCTCCTCATTTCGAAGCATAACTCGCAAGAAAACACCGAGCACTGCCTTCTCCATAGGTCGTTGCGCGACTTTGAGCTTACTAATGAGGCCAACAGTAAGAGATCACCTTTCAGTTCCATAAGTAAGCTAAGCTACTAAAATATCAAAAATTAAACCATACATCACTTTTTTCGATATATTTTACTTTCTAATCCACACTTCCAGTGACGTTCATCAAATGCTAATATTATTATACTCCCTTTCGATAATCTCTTTGAAACATGCCATCTCCCATGCCTCAACATTCACCTCCGTAAATTTACGAAGGTATAATATATACTTACTTACGTAAATATACCTTCGTAAATAAAGTGCTGCGGAATCCATTTTACTCCCTTATTAGATTCCCCTCACCCATCTATCTGTGAATAAGGCGATAGTGAGAAATTACGTTCTGGTTTTCTGATTTCCACACGTAGAGTTTGAAATCGTATTATAAAGCACGGCGGGAAGTAAGCTAAGTAACTTAAGGTTTTAGAAGTATTTCGAAAAGGTCTAGAAATAGATTTGTACGGATATGGTATGGATGAAAAACAAATAAGAATAAAAATCAGCTTTCAAGATAGGTTAAAAAAAGCTCACAATGGACGATCCCACATGTCAAAGACATGAAAAGCAATCAAAGAGGCAATCAGGCCAAACGTAAAGTAAAACAAAACAAAATAAAGAACACTGGCAACAAAATATAATGATAAAGAACGTCTCAAAAAGTGTATAAAATAAACGATCTTTTTAATTCCATTGATTTTAAAAATATTTACTTGAAGAGCACTTTAATGCGCGCTCTTGCCCAGAACACGCGTGTATTTTCACCCACTTCCTTTTCAGTATGGGAGGCTTATGAAAAAATGAAAAGTATTTTAATACAGAGTGGTTTGGATATCAAAAATTCCGTATAAAAGCTCCGTAACTCGCGAAATCTCTTTGATGGCCACGTTAACGCATAGCCCGGAGGTTTTGGCTTCGACAACGGTTTAAGTGATAAGCTTTGACAACTATAAGTAAGTATGTACTGTTATATTATTAGTGATATCAAAAGTAATTACTTCATCAGAAATGGTCAAACGCTGGCTTAGTCAAATTTTAAAAAAAATGTATATAAAATCGATGATTTTTTTATTCATCATTTTAGAGTATCAATACCTACTTCATCGCTAGCTCATGCTTTTATCGAATTAGCATTATAGGTAGCTCTTGATTTTTTTCTTTTCTTTCTTTTATTTTTATCATCATCAGCCTGAAGACGTCCACTGTAATATTTTTATTATTGATCGTTATTATTTGGCAAGTTTCAATATTTTGGGCCGGATATCACTAAATCTAGAAGGAAGATAAGGCGCTATCATTTCAAAAGTGGTACGCTACAATTAGAAACGCTCACACACCTTGCTGTGAAAAAAAATCGCAGCAAGAGCGCATCAGAGGGCCAGCTTTAAGTTTGAACTTTGTGCTCAGTTTCTTCCGGCATGCACTTGATGTAATAACTTAACTGTTGTATCGCCCCGCTGAACGCTTTGGCTTCCAGTTTGCGCCAACAAACGCTCTCAGCTGCGGTTTAAACGCTTTTACATCACAGTTATTTTTTAATAAATTCTTCCCGGCGCGAAGTCTGCGCTAATAATTGTCGATATTAAACATTAGCCTTGTGCCTGCTGCGTGGGGAATATTACCCGTCTTTTGATGAAAGCTTTACCTACCACATTTGGGAACGTCGGCGGCTGAATGAGAATGGCGGCAGCTGCTTTTGTTTCATAATTTATCAAAGTTTTAATCAAAATATGGTAAGATCCGTTATAAGCACGTATGTACAACAGTACAAAAAAGTATCTAACTACTTTTTACGTCTCCAGATTGTTTAGTAAGAAAGAGACATCTATCTTCCATGTCGATCAAGCTATTTCAGCTTCCTTGTCGATCAAGACTAAATTTCTCCACATTAAAAACCTAAAGTGTAAAACCTAAAACCTTTACTCCACCTTTCCAGACTATAGCAATTCTCATCTATTCCACACACACCTTGGGGTAAAACACCTCCAGGTATAAACTAGATAGGCACACCCCTCCAGGACAAACGTTATTGAAAATAAATTGGCCCGAACACTACCTAAAGAATGTTACTATGTTATTGGGAAAGAATGAGATCGCCTCTAGCGAGTAGGGTTGCTACACGACCTTAGGAAAAAAATATTATTGGAAAAAATATTGTTATTCATATATTATATCTTATACACAAAAACCAGTTATGTTTTAGTAAATATCAGAAACGTTTTTGACTAAAAATTAAGTATTGGTTTGTAATATAAATAAATAAATAATTTATTTCATCTCAAGAATACAACATGCTCGGTACATTCTAGGTGCTAACATGTGAAACAATTTAGTTTTAAATTGATATAGATATAACCGTACTCTTGGGAACCCTGCAAACCCGCACTAGGTCTGATGAGCCGGTACAGCTTGCTTCCAGTGAATCACCTCAGTCACGTCAATGTGCAGGTTAGTAGTTTTATATACAAGTACTTTATAGGTATTAGCGTGTTACAAAATATTATGTAATATTAGAACAAGGTAATTGCAAACATTTTCTTTTTGTTCTTGGATGAAGATTTTATGTTATTATTACTACTAATACAAACTATTAATTACTAATATAGGCATTTAGACAAATATAGTGAGTGGTAAGTCGTATTTAGTGGTTTTAAAACGACTACTTACTTTATAGCAGTCTCGATTTATTTGAATTATGTATCAAATAAATCGAGACTGCTATAAACATGTTTTTAATAGTACTTACGGGATCATTCCCGTGATTAGAATCATTTCAATCATCATGGAATAATTTTTTTAAATCTTTTTTTTAAATTAAAATCATAATGTGCATAATAAAGATTGTTCAGTTCCCAATAATATAAAAAGGTTTTCCCTGGAGTATAGCGTACAACCCTAATCATGGCTGATAGGTAATCCTCGGATATTCCCGCCGATCCTCGGGCATCTCCGGGAACTCCCTATGATAGGTGAGAATCTATGCTTCGCTGGTGTGAAAATTTCTATTATTTTTCGATATGTGATAAATGATTGAGCGTTGTTTTGGTATTTTTACGGAACGCAGTAAAGTGCTTTATAAATGGATTTGATCGCATTTTGGAAAATATTTTGAACGAAAATGTATCGTTTGTTTATATTTGGACTCAGGAAAACTGCCAAAACTCGAGTGTTTAGTTGTCTACGTACTACAAGCGTCAACATTTTAGAAATTAGATCATTTTTGTTGTCTGTCTGAATCAGATAACTGATATAATATTTAGATACTTTTTTGTTTGTAAATACATACATAGAATACAATATAACACCCAGACACAGGACAAACATCTACGTTCATCACACAAAACAATGTTGGTCCTGGGTAGGAATCGAAGCCCTTAGTTCAGAAGGTACTCTACCAACTGAGCTATCAGGCCCGTATTGTAAGTAGGTATAAGGAATATACATATTAGATTGGATAATATCAGTGTAATTAACAGTGCTAATCCTAACGAGTTAATTGTTAACATTATGGGCAAACTAATCAATAACCCAATCACTGTAAGTCGTTGCTGATTAGATCACTTTGCTTCTAGTAGCAGACACACAGAGCATTGAAACAAATGACGCATCGCAAAGCGTTTTTTTTGCTCTGTGAGTAGACAGATGGAAATAGAGAAACCAATAACTGAAGGTTTTACTAAAAAAAAAAAAAAAAACACGGAAATTTATAACCTTGGAGGTGGAATCGGTAAACATAGCTAAAAATACTTACAGTCGAACATGCAACCCCCTTTTTCCTAGAAGTCAGTTAATGAACAAAATAAAAGCGTGAAATTAACGGGGGAAAACTATAAAGATTTTTTTATTTAGGGTCCAATTGGTTCACATGTTGCCGAAAATGCAATGCCAAACTTAAGATGAATTCTATGCATTCTTATATTTAACGCAGAAATATTAAAAATGGCCATCCTACCTGAAATGAAGAGCCAAGAAAATCAAACATTTAACATTTAATTTTACCCCTATTCAATAGAAGAAAGGAAAAACAAGCACCAAAGTTCCAATTCAACATAAATTAATTTGCGAAAACAAATTCAATCATTCGCTAAAACAGAAACATCCCAACTCGGAACTGTCACTCAAGTTAAATATCAATTTACAATGAAATTCAAAGGGAATCTGTACAAAGTTGCTGTCAAAGATACGGCGACAAAAGCTGCATGTCGTTGTCGCAAAATGTCGCGACGCGAAATTGTCGTGTCGTGCTTGTCTTTGTTTAAAACACTTTGCGAGAATATTTGTCGATGCCAGTTAAAGATGTTGGCGCGATTTCGAAGAGCGATGGCATTTTTCATGTTAAAAAAATAATTCATTTTTTAAATGGGTCATACTTTTCCGTGACAGCTTCCTTATATTTATTTCTACTGTTATCCTTTTAAACCAAAATATAATAAAACTTTCATAAGTCTGTGATATGTTACTATCGAATTGTCAACCAAGAATCACAAATAGTTTAAAAAACTTATTTGAAGCCAAGTTTTGTTTCCTGTGTCATCTTATTTTTTACTTCACAGGTTAACAAGGTCGCGTAGTGTAGAAAAAAAAATTATTCACAGTTCGAATTCTTATTAAAAAAAATAAAAAGTATCACAAGTTTTACTTTTAGAAACAAAGAAAAGTATGTAAGTTATAATGTTGTAAAACAAGGAGAAAAGCAAGGAGCATTGGCACCTGTTTTATAATATAAATTATATTCAGTGACTTTCATAAGCCTGGTGGATTGTGGCCAACACTATTTCCTTATAAAAAGATCGTGTCCCAGAAGTGGGAAAATATTGGACTGATGCTACATCACCAAATAATATTACTTGCAAGGAGTACTAAATGCATGCGACTGGCTAAAAAAATAATTTACAAATGAATTTGAGAGATAATTTTACGTAGGCGTTGGCACGACAAAGGCCACAGTAATCAATGTCCTATACACAACTTATAACTGATCCCAGGTGCCTTTACCTTCCTATCAAACACTCAAAATTATTCCCAAACCCACACAAGTCTAACACGTGTACCTCAAACGAAATTGGCGACCCAAAGATGATGACAATAATAGTAGATGCGCGGTGTTGCCCTCTTACCCCGACCCAAAAAGAAATTAACCTGAGAATAAGCAGACTCAGCATAAAAACTTTTTGATACGTTTTATTTACTCTCGACCTCGTCTTAGGCCCGCATGAGGGTCAAGGGTATTCCCCATTTAAGAAGACCAAACCTTTGTATGAAGTGCCATTCAAAAGAACCACCTTTTAAATACCGCTTTTATTGCCAACACCAAACGACTTACAACCTTATTTGCTAGAAAATAAAGTGCAGTTGGTATATCCAGAGTTTTGGATTGATGTAGTATTTTATATAGAAGTGACTTTTATGAAACAGAGGTTCTGATGTTGGAGTTCAAAGGTTGGAAAAGTATTGTTTTATTGCAGATGCTAGTGACATTTTTAACGAAAAAATACCTGTTTTCGGTACAATAACTCAATAACAATTATATGTACTACCAACATAGTATAAGCTCTCTTGTCCAATTTTGAACCGAACGAGTAGAGGTAGTGTCCGACGTCCCAGTACCAAACTGTCTCGTTATTGTAGTTTTATTCATAAATGCAAATATGGAGTCTCATCCCTTGAGAACCGGGACATCGATATCGATACTAACTACGCTGCTTTCGATTGAGAATCGGGACATTTCATATTATGAACTATGTTTTATGAAATGAGGTTTTCTACTCGTTGTGTCGGCCCGCTAGCAAATTAAAAGTAGGTATAATTCAGTTTTTCTTTTTCTACAATTTTATTCATGTTTGTTTTTAAACAAAAATACGTATAAGGCAAAACCAACAAAGGATAAATGTCATTAAAAATTTAAAGGTACATTTTCGTATGACACCACCCATACAAGCGCCTATTACTTATCCCTTCCAAAAAACAAGCAAAAATGCAAACTGAGATAAATTCAAAGGGTCAAAAAACTTCGCAAAGGGTGAAATCCAACTTGGGCCATTACAAAGGGCGGATTAAATGTGTTCCTTTAAATTGCTGTAGTCTGTCCGTGTTTAACATGTCGGATTAGCGGACCCCAAATAAATATACGGAGCAGGCAGTTTCAATTTAACGCAAAACTTCGAATTTTAGAAATGATTTCTAAAAGGGGTTTGGATTTCTGATTCAATATGAACGCTTGCGTCGAGGTTTGATGGTCGACGGCTTTGTTTGGTTTTTGACTCAACCATTTTTCTGTATTTCCTTTTGTGGAGTATTAATTTGTCATAGGAATTTTCAAAAGTTTTGTGTTTAGATGCGATTTTTATGTGGGATCAAAATGGATCGTGTTTATTATTAACAAAGGTAAGTACTTCGTTATAATTTTTATGTGAATGGCGTGATAAGCTAATCGTCCACCTGATGTTAAGCGACACGGCCACCCATATAAGTTATTGTTGTTAATTTTAATACTTATGTTAATTTTTATATTTTAATTCGCTAAAATTGTCTGGTTGCTTGTTTGTAAAATATCACAAACGATGATCATTATTATAACAGTAAACCGACCGTCCTTGTACAGAATTTTATAGTTCATATTATTGCTAATAGGTTAAACAAACAACAACATCCATTCGTACCTCGTTATTACTTAATTAAGTGAACGGAATCGCCTCTTAAAATAATTGTTATGGCCTACATAATGATAATGTTATAGGGACCTACTTTCATTCATATTTATTTTCTTATAAATGGCTCTCTGTGGCATATTTCTCATAGATTCTTCTAATTTTAAGAATAAAGGAATTTTATTCTTGACAGTATGTTGATAATAAGGTCAGTTATTTTGCAATTAGTAATACAACCGTTTGTTTTTGTTGCGTTTAGCTAAAAATACTTTTAAAATAGTTTATTGGATCACTTTTAAATAATAATAAGCAATAACGTTCAAGAGCTTTATAATAAAATTATTATGGACTGCATAAGTTTTCCACGGATGCACATTGCACATGTGGATTCGAATTAATATGGATCCAATGGGAGCATAAAGATTTACTTTCATGAAAATTACGCCTTCTAAAACCTTTACAGCAAAATTCGCACTACTCAACCATTGCTATTAAAAAATAGACAGGCGCTTGCGTTCCATTCCCTGTAACTTCCATTTGCACACAAACCCGAAGTTGAGCTTCCATCGAGTGTGGCAAGAGTAATCCTGCGGTACAGTCAGTAAGAGAAACCGCAAATCTGTACAGTAATGCGATTTATGCGTTTCTTTGATCGCTTCAAAGGAGCCTTGGATGGAATTAAAACGCGGAGCGGCTTTAGCGTGGCTTAACTGTAGAGTTTTAGCGTAAAGTCGTTTAAAGTTTCGAGTTTGAGACATGAAGATGCAACAAGGAATATTATTAAAGCACAAAACAATAAACCATAGTAAGAACGTTCGGTAGGTATGTAGTACCTACGTAGTACTTAGCACAGTTAACAATCTTATTTTTTTGTAATATCAAGTAGATAGTGTGTGTGTGTGTCACTATCGCGAATAAATGTATTTTCTTGCTTTCTTTCTTTCTTTCTTTCTTTCTTTCTTTAATCTATGACGAAAGGTTAAACAGCTAAACGATTAAATTTATTTTTCGACGCATATTGAGTACTTAGAGTTGTTTAAGATGATTTATGACATTTCTTTACATACCAGCGACATCTAAGCTCTTATACAAAAATTTTACACACAACCGCAATTTATTAAAAATATATACTTAAGACTAGATTTTCATAATCTAGGCAAACCTCAGGCACAATGGCGGCGCTAATGCCAACTGTGTGTAGGCATTTTAATGAACCTCGATACGGACGCCAACGCCACACATGAGGTCTAGTGATGGGAACGTTGGGCCGTACATAATAAAATAAATAATAATGACCGTACATGACCGTAATTACGGACTATTGGCTACCCCACATAAAAAATATCAAAAATTTACTACTAAAAAATTAAATAAGTACAACTATAAAGAATTTGTTCATTATAAAAACCGTGTTTGGTGAGACATCGTAAATGTTAATAAAAATCGAGGATTTAACCTTCATGATGTTAGATAACGAAGTGGAAAAAGCACAGAGCAGTGAAAAATAAATCACGGGCACCCTGATAGAGGCGAAAGTAATAACAATTTTTGTTTAGAAAAAATGGCGCCAAGCTTAAACACTAATCACACGCCTTGATAGTGAATAAATTAGCGACAGTCTCGGTGGTGTGGTGGTTGATCAGGTCGGCTCATAACACGGAGAAGGCGAGTTTGATTCCCGCAACAGGACAAGTATTTGTGCACGGAAAAAAGCGCAAATACTTGTTCTGTGTCTGGGTGTTGTGGGACCATGGTCCTCGTAGTTCCTGGGTCCCTAGATACAGGTGATCCTATTTAGGGTTCAGGATCTACGTATGTAATTTGGGCGTTACAAAAAAATGTCAAAATGCAGAGGTAAGACTGTGGTGTGTAGGGCGTAGGTAGGTATTTATACTTGTAAAATATGTAACGTTTGAATTGTTGAAAAGTGTCAATTTAAGTATTCAACGCAAGAGAAGCGGAAAATAGAGTTTTATTTTTCTTCCCCGCATTTTGAAACGAATACTTTAGACATAGCAAACATTCGTCCCAAATTCAATTCCGTAAAATGAAGTACGGAGTTACGGATAGCATCTCGCCCCTCCCTAGCTTCACAGAGCGCTGCGGGGATGTAATGAGTACGGAAGAATTTGCGGTTAGCGCTGCTCTGTGATTCCCTCCATATAGGGGAGACAATACCTACTGCTGCGGTTAGTTCATGTTGGGTTGAAAGTGGAACGTTTAAGGGTTAAGTCGAGGTGGGATTCAGGGATTTAAGTAAGGATTTTTTTAGAAAATGTGAGAGTAACTCGATAGTAGAAAAAGCTGTAACGTTAGAGTTATCAAAGTGTGTGGCGGCTTCTGCCGATCTACTCAAAACTTATATATATATAAAGTACCTACGTAAGTACCATGGGTAATTTTAACATTTTACTAAAGGGGTTTTACCATTTTTCCCGTTTTCCCGCGAGTTGGTTTTCCGAAATAGGTAAGTAGCTTGCATTCATTTCACTAGCTACTACTTTGTGTGCAAAATAAATAATGTGTGGACATTTTACACAGCGCCATCTAGACCTCTAAGCACAAGCTTGTACTATGGGAACCAGGGGGTCACCACAAGGTCTTATAGCATTATTACTTCAATCATACTTTGAAAAATGACATAAAAGTAAGAATATTGTAATGTTGTTGACGTAGAGCAGTTTTGATGACGTCACGTTAAATCTTTCACTCAAATACAAATGTCATGTCATACCGTTAGTCATGTTGACAGCGACGTGCGACAGTGATAACGCTATATAAAAATGTAGACGTCTCGTTCTCGCGCAAGAATACTTTATAAGTTCATGGTACGAATTTGAACAATATTATTGTAACCTTGAAGCATTACTGTCACGAACCATGAAAGTTTTGTATTACCTTGTGGTTGGGCTGCAGATAACTGATGGAATACTTAGATACTTTTGAGCATATGGTGCTAAGCTGCTGAGAAAGCTTTTTACGACCTAGCGCTTAACCTGAACCCTCCTCGGAAATTACCGTCAGTACAATAACTAGAATCAGCTGAATTCAACACTTATTCGTTTAATCCCATAGTTCTACAAACAGACATAGGCATACATAGATAAGTTCGGAAACACCCAGTCCTACCCAAATACTCCTAGTCAATATCAACACAACTAACAATTAAAATAAACAGTAGAACACATTCGATGTGTCAGCGCGCCACTTTGCGACAATTTTGTTTGGTTAGCTTAATTGAAGGCAAACGACTTTAAGCCCAGCGTTAAGGCTTTAGAGTAGAGAATCGACTAGCACGTGTTAAACTCTCGAGATAACTCGAAAACCTACTAAACTTGTCGAACTAATACGCTCTTCTTACCTCAAAATGGCTAAAGTTTTTCCCAACACCAAAGGGAATAAGCGCCTTACTTTTATCAGAGAATATCCAACCTAAACACGTTGCAGTAGAGCGCAGTTTGTTTATCAAAAAAGGTTATACAGGTTGATACTAAATAATGGAGTAAGTTTAAAAGTAGGTGTTTTTGAAGCATCCTGGGACCTGTTGAAAGGTTTGCCGAATTAATTTTTTTATGTTGAAACGTAAAGAGTTTGTTGAAAGTTTCAAAGTTGGTGAATTTTATTCGTTTCCGCTTATTAAGCCGATGAGCCGTAGGAGATATAAAAAAGTTATTTCGATTATATTCCTGTTTATTACGGTTTACTTTTTATTCACTGTGTCAATAACTTTTGTCAGAGTTTTGGTAAAATCTGCCAACACTGAGTATACACATGGAGAGAAAATGTATAGTAACATTAGTAAACACCACTATTGTAGTCGTTTAGGGTTGAAAATGCGGTGAGAGAAGTGCGAAGACATTTTTTTCTCCCCCACAAAAACATGCATTAAAAGCTTTATCCCGTTCAAAGAAACTTTTTTAAATGTTTGTTTTATTAGTCATTCCTTTTTTGTTATAAGAACAATCTGTTACGGTGACCTTGAATTGGCATGTTATCCCGAAATGGGGGGACTGGAACCAAGATACCCTACAAGTTGTGAGAGCCTTACTTGTAAACTGGGTGTTTCCAAACATCTATGGTAAATAATAAATCCACTCGCAAAATTGCACGTGCGATCGTTACGAGAGTTAACAAGATACTATAAATTAATTCCAAAACACAGGTCATTAAACTCATTTATTTGCACTCGGTCAAGGACGAAGTTCAATCACCCAGCTGCGCTAAGGCTATTTTCGAACATAAACTTTACATGGCATTTCTTCAATGACAAACTATTAATTTAGTAAAGTCATAGAAGAAACATTGTCTACCTTGGGGTGTAGATTTACCCCCTTTTGGGATAACATACCAATTCAAGAACACCTTGTATAAATATATATCTGACAACAGTTATCAGGTATAAGTAGCCGTACTTTATGGTAGCCGTACATCAGAATAAAAACAAAAAACTGGTGGTAAAACACAAAATCTAAGAATGTATTAAAAAAGTCCAATCTCAAAATTGCCATCTAAAATCTATGCATTGGGATAAAATAATTCAAGACGCCACCTTTTAAAACTTTCTTCAGTGACACCTCGTTAGGGGAGACTGGGGAGATAAGGGACGTCTATAAAATTACGAACACCTTTCAAGGAAAAAGAAATCTTTTCGATATTTCATTTGGAAGAATTTTCGAAGATCGATTAGTGTTATTTAAGTGAATGAACAGTTCGTTTAGAAGTTATGGAGATTTGCATTTAGATTTTATGACGAATTTACTCTTTGAAGGTACAAGAATGTCAAGAAAGGTTTTTATGTCAGACGTCATCTATTCTGACGACCCCACTAGGTAAGGCGGCGTGGCTGGTGGATGCAAGAGGCAAGCAGCCGGTAAAATGGCACTCTATGTCTTAGTCTGTTCGTGACCACTGTGCCTTTAATTGTTTATCCATAAATGCAAATAAGTGATATTGGATGCTCGGGGAAAATTGCCCATGTTCCGCAGTGGACGTGTTCCTGCTGATGATCAAATATTTATGTACAACAATTTTGAGTATTATGTGCGGCTGTATGCATCTATACCTAATTATCTTGTTAGCTCTTTTCCTTCTATCCGCACTAAATTCGTTATCATAGATTATCGATACCGAACATAATGGCGGATTTGCCTCATCGTCCCCAATATAAATATTTGTGTGTATTTTGCCCCCTCTGCTATAAAACACCCTTAACAAGGTGACCGTTACACAGCGTTTCGCAAACGATTAAGTTCCCAACTGTCAGGTAGAAGTAAATAAGAACGCTTACAGCATGACAAGGACTGAATAATCTAAAAAAGGGAAAAAAGGTTTTTGTATGGTTTTAACGGTACAGCCATGTGATCATATCGGACTTTGATGACATTATCATGGGAATAATACACTTCTGGGCAACTTCTAAGACAGATTATAACATTTCCTTCTAGTAATTACAGAAGATGAAAATAAACGTTACCAAAAGATAACAACTACAGTACCGTAAAAAAAAAACCGGTACTTTATATACCGAATTTGTATAGTTCCATCCTTTCCGTTAAGGGATGATTCGCAAAAACAGCCAAATTAGTGACCCATCCCATCCCTGGAAGGGACAGGGCAGAAAAATGTGCTAAATAAGTGGGTTCGCCGTGAGATGTGTTGCTTGCAATTTGCGAGGTTTTTTGTATTGTCAGCATTGTATTGTAAGAGTAGTCATTAAATGTATGTGCTTCTGGGCATTTTTAGGCTATGAAAATACTTCCACGTGAATCTCAGATTCTCTTTTAACAAGTTTTTAAATAATAACTACAACAAAAGCCACAGTAGGTACAAGTTTGTTCCCCTTTTAAAGCTTTCAGTAACTCTAGTACGGATAAAGCAGCACCGTTTCTAAACTTACAAATGGGGAACGATGCAGCACTGAAGCGCATTTCTAGAGTTACTTCTGAAATCTCATTTATTTCTATTATTCTCATTGAAATCATAAATACTTATTTTGAAATAGTTTACTAGGTGGTAGGACTTTTCTGCAAAGTTCGTCTATAGGTACCACCGCTCTGCCAGTTATTCTGCCGCCAAGCAGTACTGTGCAAGCACTACTGTGTTCCGGTTTGAAGAGCATTGTAGCTAGTGAAATTACTGGGCAAATGAGACTTTATGACCTGATTACACAGTGTAGTAATCTGATTACTAGACTGTGTGATGTCTCAGGATGACGTGCGCAGTGCAGCGTCACGCGAAACTTTATTATTTTAAAGTTCCGAGTGACACTGCAACTGTTATGGGCAGCAGTGTTGCTTAACATCAGGTGAACGACTAGCTCGTCAGGTCATTCATTCACATAAAAAAAATAATAAATAAAAAGTTTATACTAATAACAATAAAATTAAATAATTTATAAATACTAGTCTCTTGTTTTGAGTATCTTACTATTAAATCTTAAACTAATTCAACGGCGCAAAGTCGATGTCGACCGTATCATAAGTGACTTATTGTTTCTAGAAACCTGCCGCTTTACCTACATGATAAATTGAACTAACCTAGGATACCTTTAATCTAATGTAGATAAATGTCAACAGTTAAATAGAAAAAGAACTTTTTTTTCTTCATTTTTATGTACCTATATGTATGTTTTTTATGTAAAAAGATGACGTACCGAGCTAGCCGTTCGCCTGGTATTAAGCTGAGTATGTGCAACGAAGCACAAGACAAATAAATGCTTTAATATATAGTGCAGCACTCATTCTCCCCATCTCATGTCACAAAAGCTCGCAACATAATTTCCAAGGTGTTTCCAGGAAGTATTCCAGGAGTAAAGTTTCACAGGAACTAAGTGTTTGCTAGACAATGCCGTGCTGCTCTCTTAATGAATTTATACCTTGAGTTTTGCAAGTGCTTTATTTTGGTTATTTCATTGTTTAACTAAGCTGACGTCTAATTAAAAGGAATTTGTTTTGGTTAATTTTAACAAGTTAAGACATTTTTCAAATACCTTGGACACCACCAGAATCATGCATCTGTAAGACGCATCTGACTAACAGCGTGACATTGAGAGTAAAATTTGGTAAATGACAGCGCATATTGAGTTCGTTTTCAGAATTGCCATATTTATAAATATTTCCAGCTATGCATCGGGGGTGACTAAGGTCTCATTTGGCCTGTAACCCTGATAACTTGAACTACGCTAGTGCATACGTTGGTGCAAAGCATTTCGCTGTGACTGTTAAAGTTAGCATTACTGGTATTGTTCCTTTACTTTAACCACTACTATGATGCAACCCAGCCTAAGTTAATGACGACTTGTATTAAAATAAAATTAGAAGACGAAATTTAAAAAGTTTTTCCCTCATTGGGCCTCAAAAAATATAAAAACAAATAACCCAGCATCTCTTAACAATAATCGTCCCTCCGCAATCCTACACGGATTGTTCTGAAAGACACAAAGAACCAAGCAATCACATATTTCTCGAGCCAAGCGCCATTTAATTCATTACATTTATTGTAGACATAATTTAGGGGCCACAAAAAGGGCCCCAAACAGCTGAGCATTAGGGAGGGGCCCATTGTCCTGGACTCATTGTCGGCTAATGCAAGGACAATGTGCTTGAGGGACAATGATTTGGGGTATACGATGTCACTTTTGTTGTACCTACAGGTTTTGTTTGCTATGTATCTACGTATATTGCGCTAACCTAGCGTGTTGTGTTGGATCTTATATAAAATAATAAAATAAAATATGTAACTGAGGGCACTTAAAGCTACCATGTTGTGATGGAAATTCACAAAATATTATACGTAAAAATACAAGGTAGTAGTGCCTAGTAATAGGTAAGTAAGTGCCTATTTATATAATTAACGTCTATACCATTTGCCCCAGTGCTGCATTAAAGTATTATTATATTTGACAAGTTAAAAACTAAAGAAGCTAACCATTCATTTTGAATTACTCTCAATACTTCAAGAAAGAATAAATTGAAAATTCCAAATAGCTATTAATTTAACAAAGGTGAGGTATCGCCAACCTTTTGTAGTTCTAAATGAATATAACAGAGTATCAGCTATCTTTCTGAAATTTGTAGACTAAATTGCTTTACATTTTTGCTGTGTTACCTACAAAACAGAGAAAAGGAATAAGCTAAAATGAAAGCAAGGTGTCGAAATATTGGTTGAACTTCATTTCCGTTGCCTATTTTCGATACAGGATCCGAATCATAACAATTTATGCCAAGCGTCTGCAATGCTACAACCCCATAATAGTTGCGTCAAAACAGTCTGAACGAAAAAATCTGACCCGGTTCCAACTTCCACATCTAATATCTGCCACAATATTTTCAAGAAAACGTTTTAAATTCATGAGCGGCGCTCTGGCACGTGTCATTACTTGAAATTGTACGTTTTTATTGAACCATAACAGTTCGCCGCGACGGCAACAGGTACCATGTGGTTGTAAAATCTTACACCCCTTTCTGACCTAAACAACAAAGTAGAATAAACTTTAATGACTGGAGATAGGGTTAGAAATAGCGTGTGCGGTGCAAGTTTATTATAAGGGAAAATTAAATCTGTTGTTCGTAATTTTGTGGGCTATTGAAGCGCTCGGGTACAAGTGTTATCTTCGGAATGAGAGGTTCTTAATGCTGAACTTCCATTATGGTTAATGGTGTAAGCTGTTTTTCGTAGATAGAAAGCTTTGGGTTTCGGGCTTTTCATTAAACTTCGTCGCTGTCTTAAACTCATGTACGCGTGTAACTACAATAAAACTGTAATGAAGACACTATTCATTAAATAAAACCCTATAACTCATCAATAACTTAGACTTGGCTAATTCAATAATTCAACTAATTCAAAGATATTTTGTAATAAGACCATGACCAATTTATTTTACTATTTTTATTTGTTTTAAGTTAGTTAATGATTGGTAAGCTCAAAGTCGCGCAACGAGCTATGGAGAGAGCTATGCTCGGTGTTTCCCTGCGAGATAAGATCCGTAACGAGAAAATCAGCAGAAGGACTAAAGTGACCGATATAGCCCTTAAAGTGAGCAAGTTGAAATGGCAATGGGCAGGCTACATCGCTCGCAGAACTGACAACCGATGGGGAAGCAAGGTTCTCGAGTGGCGACCACGAACCGGAAGGCGCAGCGTAGGCAGACTCCCCACTAGGTGGACCGACGACCTGGTGAAAACCGCGGGGAGCCGATGGATGCAGGAGGCGAGCCGCTCAAAATGGCGCTCTCTGGGGGAGGCCTATGTTCAGCAGTGGACGTCTACGGGCTGATGATGATGAAGTTAGTTAATGACAAACAGTGACAAGCTCTACGATGACACACTACTGCGCGTACATCAAACGTCAGTAGGTGAAAAAGCACGGGTCACATCACCGCGTTCGCGCCATAAACTTGACTCTTGTGACATAGTTCCATCCAGCCGCAATTACAACATGGCGGCCTCTCTCCATTACCGGGGAGGCCCACTCCTGTATAATCTTTTAAAAAATTCACACGCGTTTCGGTTCGCTCGCTCTACGAGAAACGTTGAGCACCCCTGTTTATTTTTCGTGCAAAATAATATGAACCTTAATCCTTTTGGCGACGGCTGGTTTGGGGTTGCGAACACATTTTTTAATTTTAAGTTAAATGTTGTGCGAACCGCGATGAAAGTGGTATTGCTAATTAAAAATGTTTGGGTTTTTAATTTAATTTGTGGTTATGTAGGCGGTAAGATGTCGGCTGGAATAATTATTTAAACAAGGTTAAAAGGTCAATAATTTTTCAAAGCTTTTTGACTTAAATGGTGGAAAATACTGTTAATATTTATAACAGCAACAAATTATTAAAAATTAAAAAGTATTTACAAATACTATAAATATTTTTTTTTTTACTAGGTGGTAGGACTTTTCTGCAAAGTTCGTCTAGGTAGGTACCACCTCTTTGCCAGTTACTCTGCCGCCAAGCAGTAGTGTGCAAGCACTACTGTCTTCCGGTTTGAAGGGCATTGTAGCTAGTGAAATTCACGCAAAACTTTTTTTTTAAAGTTCCGAGTGACACAGCAACTGTTATGGGCAGCCGTATCGCTTAACGCCAGGTGAACGACAAGCTCGTCACGTAATTCATTCTAATAAAATAAATAAATAATAATTATTATGCAACAATAATCCTTTAAATACATTATTTTTTTAAAACATCTGATCTATCAGATTTCATTTTACACTAAAAGTGGTAACCCCGTTAAAATTGTTTTTATTCATATTATTTTACACCTCTCCTAAAACAGCTGTTCTACTAGAAGTACTACTACTTCATCTCTTTCTCGCACCAATAACACACACGTTCCTTAGAAAGCAAATAGTCATGCTATCCGGATAAAACCAGTATATTTATTACCCATCTGAATAAAAATTGTACATTTTCTTTTGCTTAAATAAACCACTTGCACGATAATTGAAAAGTTTATCCGGATGTCTTTGCTTTGACCGGTTACCGGTTTAACCAGTTTCAATCAGAATGTACAGTACGTTCGACGATACGGTAGTGTACATTCAGAGTTTTCAAATTACTGTGTTTTAAGTATACAAGGTGACCTTTAATTGGTATGTTATCCCGAAAGGGGGTAAATCTACAGCCCAAGGTAGACAATGTTTCTTCTACGACTTTTCTAAATTAATAGTTTTTCATTAAAGAAATGCCATATAAAGTATACTTCGAAAATAGCCTTAGCGCAGCTGGGTGGTTGAACTTTGTCCTTGATCGAGTGCACATAAATGAGTTTAACGACCTGTGTTGAGGGATGAATTTATAGTATCTTGTTAACTCTCGTTATTTTTAATATGGAAGTTTGAAAACACCCAGTTTCATGTAAGGCTCTCACAACTTGTGGGGTATCATGGTCCCAGCCCCCCCATTTCAGGATGACATGCCAATTTAAGGTCACCTTGTATATTTTATAACGTTGCATATAATTATTTCTTTATTATTTATAGGCATAGTAATCATACTATTATAACTAGCTATGGTCCGCAGAGGTATCTCACTGCTGTGATTGCCTTTATCACATATTACTGAATATGTTACTACGTAAATAAAGGTATTATCAACGACATTTCTGGCGCTATATAAAGCAAAAATTATCTATAACTTTACTAGGAATAAATTCATTTTCGATGGTTAGTACTTGTTGACCTCAATTTGTGTAAATTATGTATTTTGTGCCGATGGATGCAGGAGGTGAGCAGCCGCTCAAAGTGGCGCTCTTTGGGTGGGGCCTATGTTCAGCAATGAATGTAAACGAGCTGTTGATGACGATGATGATGATGATGATGATGATGTGTTTTGTGTAGGCGTAAATTAAACAAAGTCTTATAAATAGGTTACGTCAATAGCTAATAGCTTCCGATTTGTTCTGTTAACAAATACAATTTTAAACAAAATCTAAAAATAGCTTACCAATGTAAAGTGTCAACATTTCTATGCCGTAGTTTGTGAACTTACCTGAAAACAAACAAAAAGAAATATAATCTCTATGATAGTCATATATTGATATAAATATTTCAATATAAATAGGTGTATTTATAACTAAAGCTAATTTCCATTAATAGCCTAAAATATTTCCTCTTGACTATGAAAGTACACAAATATTATCTCAAATGTGAACCATCCGGGGTTTGTGCGCGGTTTGACCGGATTTCCATAATCCTTTATCGGGGTAAATGCTGCTATGTAGTGTAGAAAAAGACAATAAATTATTCAAGAATTTAATCGTATTAGGAAATGGACTCAAAAAGGAAGGGTATTTATTGTAACGCTAAATGAATCACTATAATCCACGTCTCTAATAAAAGTGAAGTTCTGTTCGAGTGGCTTTAACGTCACCATAACTAATCCTATAACGATGACATTTCGCAGATTTCATATACTTACTAGGAAAATGAACATAGTATACTTTTCTCGGAATGTTGCGTGTGAAGTCAGTTTTTTTAGCAAAAACTTTATAAAATGTAGTTCAGTAAAATTATAATTACAATCTGGATAATAAATTAGGTAATTTGATATTTTTGATACCCTGGATTATGTACCATCCTTAACGCGCAACCCGGTTTATTTCGGGTAAACCGGTTTTGGTAATCAACTGCTGTGTTTATAACGCCACCGACAAAATGAGACAGTAGAAGTGAGAGACAGTTTTCATTCCTATTTTTATATTTCACGACTACATTTAATATACACTTTTCCGTTTAGTTTTATTCGACCAACTTTCTTTATTTGTGTTTTAGTTACAAATAGTTACGAACCATTTGAAATTATGACAACGACATGGTACTAATAAAATTAAAGCTTTTATGAAATAGAGCAATCAAGAGCAATTCAAAGTATTTGATACCTTGATTATAGACTGCAGAAGCGGACGCCTAAAAATATTACGAAGTAATACCGGTGCAAAACATAACCGAACCGGTTCAATTAAACCGGTATCACAAATTCGGTTACGCAGTCCTTACTAAGAGAGATAGCAGCAACTATGACTAGTGATCGCAGCCGGTGCGACGCGGGCCGTGTTGGCAGCAGTCCGGTTATAATTTTAGTTCAGTATCGATCTGTCTGCTGTCTCGGTTCTTATTAACACGTCTATCTGTTGCCGCAGTTTCCAGTTGCAGTGTAGTTTCAGTTTTGAGACACTGTTCAGAGTTTTGCTGTATTTGTAATGGTACTTATCGTACTTAACTCAGTTCATTTGAGGTTATTGATATAATGAGGATAGATGAGATACGTCCAACTTTACATCACATTTCAGACCACAGCAGAAACATGCTCTTTGCTGAACATAGTTCTTGCCAGAAAACGCCACCTAATAAGCTATCACTGCTGGCTGCTTGGTGCAGTGATCGCAGAGATTTTAATGCGTGTGTTCATTCCCTGGATGTTAGCCAGCTCTTATATGGCACCTGCGGGAAGAGATGAGTAGTCTTATTACACACGGAAATATTAGTAAGTTTTGCCTAATTTACCGGGACCACTTTCGAGACGCTAGTGCCTTATCTTAAGATCTAGGATATAAACTTTTTATGTAAAACAATTTCATATGTACAACTTTTACATGACATGTTACATAACCGGTTAGAACACAGAGCAAAACAAAAAACGCTTCCCATTTGTTTCATAGCTTCTGTGGGTTAGAATTTCATCAAGATTACAATGTAATCTTTAAGTCTCGGTGGAAATCATAAAGACTAATAAAACCTTACTACATAAAAAAAAAAAAAAAAAAAAAAAAACTTAGTAAAAATAAAGTTTTGAGTTACGTTACGTCCCCAAACGACGAGCAAAATAATTTAGTGTCCCGTAAGTTTATTTACTGCTCTAGAATACTGCGTACGGAATGATGCAGATATTATTCTTTGACAATGCACTAACTTTTTGAAGTGGCTATAGCTTACATTATATAGGTACAACGCACACAATTTGTTGTGCGTAGATGTAGCAACTTACAAGTCTTGAGTGGCAAGTTTATCACGACACTGGGGTTCTATACCTAATGAAATCGGAGACCCCATATTTATTTCTATCACTAGATTTAAATCCCTACTAATGAACCGAGGCCAGTAAAAGCCAGTATCAAATAAAACTACCGCCAGCCGCTCTTTGACAGTGACCACTGACCGTCCGCTAACAAACGAAATCCCTCTAATAAGCGGCCTTCCAGTAAGACTGTTTTTGTAAAGCTGTATCTGAAACAGTGGAAATAGAGCAGTAAGGGTTCTCACAATAAAATTGGCATGAATATGTTGACTACGCGGAGACTATGAATAATATTAGTGGCATAGTTTGTTTGCTGGAACCACAATGTGCTGAAATCAAATAGATATTTTTTACGCTGGCAATAAAAATTATTCTTATTCTTCTTATTCTTATTCTTATTATACCTAGTCATTACCGGAAAGCGGCGGTTGAGACTCATACAAAAGCAGAACAAGTGACGTGAAGGCGGAGATGCTTATACCAAAGACAATTAGGTATCTTAGCCAACAGTAAATTATTTGTCATCATCAGTAGGAAGACCGACCAGTCCGCTACTGAACACAGACCTCCATAGACTAAATAATAATGATAATGATGATGATGGTGATGATGATAATGAGGATGATGATGACTACTATTCCCATCCGCAATTTAGATAGCTGTTAGCATCACAGAATGTTGTCACTTGAAAATAAGAAAAATATTATAGGCAACACAATCAAATAGTGCAGTAAATAAAGAGTTACCTTACTGTTTTCGTTACACTGTGTCGAGAGGGTCCGTTTTTGCGAGGTTTGTTTATCTGACCGCTAGAGCGTTTAGTGAAACGCGAAACTATTTTAGTAACAGTTAACCCTTGCCTTTTGGAGTTGCATTGTGTACTTATGTATGACTGTATGTATAGTACACTGATGTAAAGGGTGTAAGTGTAATAATATGCGAATGTACCGAGATTGCTAGGTAAAGTTTTACATGTTACAGCAAGCTTCCACCACCGGTCTTTCCCCAGAGCTACAACATGCAGCAATTTAAAAGGAGGGTCAAAAGAGTATTATCACAGGGTAAGCAACGCATCAGTGGCACGTCTAGTGTTACAGATGTCCATAGGCTACGGTGACCTCTTCCCATCAGGAGGGCCGTATGCTTGTTTGCTACCTATAGAAAAAAAAAAGTTTAGTTAAAATTTATTTTAATAACAAAAAAAATTCATCATACAGTTTTCATAGCTTAATGAAAAAGTAAAATTTTTTTAAGCATGCTTTTTCAATGAAATTTTTTAGATAATTAAGTGTTAATCAATAAACGTCCTCTTTTCTTTACTGAATTAGGATATTTTTTTCTAATTGCCTAACTAATTTTAAATCGCATTTTCGGTAACAATTACCTAAATTGAAGAAAAAGAGTTCAACTGTAAAAAAAAACTTTGTCAGCTATGATAAAAAATATAAAAGCCAAAAAGGCTCAATGGCAGGATAAAAAATTAATAATTTAAAATAAAACTACTAAATAATTACAAAAGTTATGTTTTAGTATTCTCTTTACCAAAACAATTTTTTGTTTTTAATATATTTTCATTCTTCTGTTAGTCTTGCATTTGACCATGATCACACCTGATGGTAAGTGACGACGCGGTTAGCTAAGGAACATGCTTGTCTAGAAGATACCAGTTTACTAATACACAACTTAGTTATTAGATTCCCCTGGCTTAGATACATTGTCTTTTATTACCCTGGATCTAACCCCTCACCCGGTCCGTCAGTCCCCGGTATACCCCAGTAATTAACCGCCAATTGCTCCATTACACCGCGACCCTTTTTAGGGTCCGTTATTATGTGTCGCCTGTCGATTACCATTGTAGTGATAATACAGGGTGTAACCCACCCCCTTGCGTTTATTGAAACGGGCGTGGGTTAAAGTAGGTGTCTTATTTTTATGACTGGGGAATTGTATTTGTAATTATTTGGACGGCGTTTTTGTTAACTAAAAATGACTCGGTTTGGTTTTAGAGAAAATTGTAAAAATATATAGGGGCGTAAAATGATAGCACAATATTAATGAAAAATGTATAGCAAGGCAATGACACGGTGAGCTCATTAAATGCTTCTGGTCTTTCTCACAATTTTCACCTTTATCTTGGTTTTTTCACCTATAACTTAATTATTTTACTTTTAACCTAATTACTTACCCTAATTACTTCAAGTTTACCTTAATTATTTGCACCCCTCAATTATAATTACAATAGAAACCAGCGTAAACACATATTAGGGCCAATTTTAAAGGCTGTTGACAGATCTAAAACTTCTAATAGACGGCAATGTAAGAAACGAATATATTTTAAGTATTTTAAGTACTGTCATCTAAAGCCTTAAAAATCAGGCCTCGAATTGGCAGAAAAACACCAAACAGCGTTTTAAAGCCAAAAAAATAAGAAGACTCATATTAAAACAGAAGGCCGTGCTATTTAACATCCACGCAATTAATTCTGACCGAAATCACAGAAATTAAATCACATTTGTAACGTAAATTGAATTTAACTCTCCGCAATTACTGAACTTGACCGCAACTTTCAACGTTCAAAAACAAATTACGGATTCAAAACCCAAAACAAAAACCATTGGCATGATTTTAACTGAAAGATAATAATTAAAAATGTCCACCACATAAAGAGGTGCGGATACAGAATTAAAATTAATTTGAATGGACTGGGGGGTCACCACAAGGTCTTATAGCATTATTACTTCAATATTATTTCAATCATACATTGACAAATGACATAAAAGTAAGAATACTTTAATGTTGCAGAGCCAGAGCAGTTTTGATGAAGTTACGTTAAATCGTTCACTCAAATACGACTGTAATGTCATACCTTTACATCAAGTTGACAGCGACGTGTGACAGTGATAACGCTATATAAAAATGTAGTCGTCTTGTTCTCGCGCAAGAGTACTTTTTAAGTTCATGGTACGAATTCAAACAATATTATTGTAACCTTGAAGCATTACTGTCACGAACCATGATGGTTTGTGTATACTTTGTGATGAATAAAATCGGGGTGGCTGTTATGCAGGCACTTTGTATGCGAGACGTGCTTAGGGGTGCTCCTGCACTGAATTGGACAATTTTATTAATAAATAACCGCTGAATATTACTCAATAATAATTATTCGGAATGGATCTGTAATTATAAAAAAAAATGTTTTGACACACCCACAACTAAGCCATTTTCCTACAAAAAGACTTAACATTCCGGGGTAAGAAAATCCTGTTGATTTCGATAATGTATAAGCATTCTGCATCAAAATCAGTTTGGGCGTTCCAGTGTGAGCACCGCACATACAAACATACAAGCAGACAACGTTTCTTTATATCATTATCAATTATTTCCCGCGGCTTCGCACGCATTAGCTGTATTTTATCACGGTAAAAACTTGATTATAATTTAAAGGATTTTTAATCAAGAACGCGATGTGAGCGCGCATCCATCCGTTCTTAAAACTGGCACATAAAAGTTGCGGTATCACTCGGAACTTTAAAATAATAAAGTTTCACGTAACACTGCACTGTGCATGTCATCCTGATACAACAGACAGTCAGTAATCAGATTACTAGACTGTGAGATCAGGTCATAAAATCTCATTTGCCCAGTAATTTCACTAGCTACAATGCCCTTCAAACCGGAACACAGTAGTCCTTGCACACTGCTGCTGCTATTGCCGAGAACCGTCCTAAACAGCATGGTCAAGTTACATAAACACAAAAGGTATTAAGATAATTATAACTCCTCCCATATCTAAATACTTAAAAGATCTAGATTTAAATTGTATTATTAGACCAAATAAACCGCACGCCGTCCAACGTCAATAAATTAGTAGTCAGTACCCAAATTACAAATTCAACTTACCTCATTAATTAAAAGTATCTTATAATTACAATAACAATTAAAAGTTTCCGAAGATCACATTTAAATTAGCCTAAACACCCAATTTTCAACCACAGTAGAATTAAACAAGGAATGAATAAAACTGGAATAAAATCAGTTGGGACGGTGAAGAATGGAGTCCTTTGTTTGTGGTTAATTAGGAACGTTGTCTATAGGTACTGGATTTTTTAGAGAAACGAATAATCTCTGCGAGTTCAATTTACGTAAACATTAACATTCATGAACGTAATAGTATAGTGGCGACCACGAACTGGAAGACGCAACGTAGGGAGACCGATGATCTGGTAAAAAAACGCGGGAGTCGGTGGACGCAAGAGGCCGCTCAAAGTGGATGGCGCTCTGTGGGGAAGCCTATATTTAGCAGTGGAGGGAGATGATGATGATGAATAGTTTAATCATAATCCTTTTTTATCCGACTTCAAAAAAGGTTATCAACTCGGTCGTAAGTTTTAAATTTTTTGTTGTATATGACCCAAAAAACCATCTTTAAAAAAATTTTAGATTGGGCCCTTAGATTTTTTTTCAAAATCATATTTTTTCCTGAACTGGTTTTACGACACGTCAGTTTTCTTTTTAAAGCATAATAACTGGATAATATTAAGAGGATGATATAATATCATTTAGATCATTTAGATAATATTCATTTAATCTAAAGTCTTACAAATATATATAACTCATTAGGTGATATCGTATATTAAACCTTCCTTGTTAATTGTTGTACAAATTGGAAATATTTGTATTTCTTTTAAAATTTAACCATTTTATTTAACCTTATGTGCATTATAAAATATTTATGAAGTAGTTGCACATTTTTCAAATGTATTATTATTGAAGAATTGGGGAAACACCCTAATGTATTATATTGATAGACATAACATAAGTGCATCAAGTATGCCAGTTGGTGCGCTTATGACTAGTCATCATGGGCCACAGTTATTGGAGGCTGCTAGCGATAGTTGCTTTTTTCAAATAATATAGTAAAGTATGCTGTGTATGTATGTCTGTTTGTACTTATTATATTTTTGACACTTTTATCTTTGTTTTGGTACCACTTCCATGTTGATATCTCAAGTAGTTCCGGAGATACAACAAAAATAAAAATAAAAACTTTAAACGCGTTTTTCTCGAAAAATGCCAAAACCTAATTAATGCGGTTATCGTAAGCACGGCAGAGGTGCTCCATCACTTTAATTTGTTCACCTATTTTTATGCCAAGTAAATTTCTAATTCATTTAAAAAAATAAAGCGATTGATGTAAGTCCTTTATAAAAGGAAATACCTATCAATTTCCTTCCTACTACTAATCGCTCCTTCATTTATAAATAAATACGAAATAAACTAGAAACCGTCAGTAAATGCAAGTGAGCGAGGCTCGCGGCCTGAGTGACGTCACCGCCGAGCGCTGCGGTCTCGCGGTCGCTGGCAGGGTAGGTTCGGGAGATTAGTGCACTAAATCTAGATCTGTCAACGTGTGCTCCGTCTAATTCGGGATACGGTTCTATAGGTTCATTTAGGGCCTGTTATAAAAATAATTAAAATATGTGTGTGTATATACAATAATGAACATAGGCCTCCCCCAGAGAGAGCACCACTTTGAGCAGCTGCTCGCCTCCTGCATCCATCGGCTCCCCGCGGCTTTTACCAGATAGTGCTATGCAGCTTGTTCTATGGGAACCAGATAACTGAGATACTTAGATACTATTTGTTTGTAAATACACAGGTACATAGAATACAATAAATATAACATCCAGACACAAAACAAACACCAATTATATTTATCACACAGATGATTGTCCTTGGTGGGAATCGAACCCACAACCAGTGTAGTTCTTACTTACTACGACTTAGACTAAAATGTGACGATGAAACGTTTCAGCAGGCTTTCTTCTACAACTCGCAGGTGCGCAGTAAAAGGTTTTCGAGGACGGACCGCGAGATGTTGATAAAAATATCAAACTGAAAATAGCATTCATTTTTTAATCAAGAATGCTATCAAAAAAGACAATCTTAGGAAAGAAAAGAAACAAAAATCTTACAAATTAAAGTCAACGTTATGAAAAATCAAAGGCCAAATGAGATTGTAATTATTGCCGACCAACCGGCCTTCCCCGCTACTTTTAGAGACAAAACGAGAAAAAAAATCGGAAATATCGTCGAGCGGATGCGGACGAGCTGCTTGACGATTGATGATTAAAATTAGAGTTTAGTTCAGTTTCAGCGCGAGCGCATCGTAAAGTTTTCCTTAATATTCGGATTGTTTCTTCAGTTATTTGAATGGAATATAATTTTGGAACTTTTGATTTTTCTAGCTGTTTTAATTCTTTATTAGGGTGCCTCATTCCAGGATGATTTGAAAAAATGTGTTACGCTACTATACGGCTTAAAAACGACAGAACCTTCTTCTAATAACTTATTTTACGTAATAACAAGCTGACTAGTACACTCGACTATATTCTGTGACAGCAATAAATGAATGAATTATGAATTACAAAGCAATAAAACTTTTCCATTAAAGATGAAATAGCATAGGCACCTACGTTTTATAAAATTTAAGAAAAGCTTGCATAAATGTAGCGACTCTGCAAGTCCTTTGACTTTTGCAATCGACGCGACAGATGAGCAACTTCCTTTGGCCCCTATCCAAAACTGTTCAATAGAGTTCAATCGACAAGTCGGAACTACAATTATTCATACTTCATACTAGAAAGCACCTTGTCTGTCTGTAGGTATGTTGCCATTTGTATTATAATAACAAAATAAACAATATACATTTACACCATCTAGCCTTTACTAGGTGGTAGGACTTTTCTGCAAAGTTCGTCTAGGTAGGTACCACCGCTTTGCCAGCTATTCTGCCGCCAAGCCGTAGTGTGCAAGCACTACTGTGTTCCGGTTTGAAAAGAATTGTAGCTAGTGAAATTAAATGAGACTTTATGACCTGATTACACAGTGTAGTAATCTGATTACTAGACTTTGTGATGTCTCAGGATGACGTGCGCAGTGCAGTGTCACGCGAAACTTTATTATTTTAAGGTTCCGAGTGACACTACAACTGTTATGGGCGGCCGTATTGCTTAACATCAGGTGAACGACCAGCTCGTCACGTCATTCATTCTCATAAAAAAAGCCTATTTTATTTTTGTTTTACTATCTACGTATTTATGAAAAAACAGTTTTTACTTTGTGTACTATAGTACGCTTCCAATCCAAAACGATTAAGGGTGGGTAGCTGTACCTACCTACAATGTTTCTCATCTGAGGTCGAGTAAATAATGGAACTTTTGATTTTTCTAGCTGTTTTAATTCTTTATTAGGGTGCCTCATTCCAGGATGATTTGAAAAAATGTGTTACGCTACTATACGGCTTAAAAACGACAGAACCTTCTTCTAATAACTTATTTTACGTAATAACAAGCTGACTAGTACACTCGACTATATTCTGTGACAGCAATAAATGAATGAATTATGAATTACAAAGCAATAAAACTTTTCCATTAAAGATGAAATAGCATAGGCACCTACGTTTTATAAAATTTAAGAAAAGCTTGCATAAATGTAGCGACTCTGCAAGTCCTTTGACTTTTGCAATCGACGCGACAGATGAGCAACTTCCTTTGGCCCCTATCCAAAACTGTTCAATAGAGTTCAATCGACAAGTCGGAACTACAATTATTCATACTTCATACTAGAAAGCACCTTGTCTGTCTGTAGGTATGTTGCCATTTGTATTATAATAACAAAATAAACAATATACATTTACACCATCTAGCCTTTACTAGGTGGTAGGACTTTTCTGCAAAGTTCGTCTAGGTAGGTACCACCGCTTTGCCAGCTATTCTGCCGCCAAGCCGTAGTGTGCAAGCACTACTGTGTTCCGGTTTGAAAAGAATTGTAGCTAGTGAAATTAAATGAGACTTTATGACCTGATTACACAGTGTAGTAATCTGATTACTAGACTTTGTGATGTCTCAGGATGACGTGCGCAGTGCAGTGTCACGCGAAACTTTATTATTTTAAGGTTCCGAGTGACACTACAACTGTTATGGGCGGCCGTATTGCTTAACATCAGGTGAACGACCAGCTCGTCACGTCATTCATTCTCATAAAAAAAGCCTATTTTATTTTTGTTTTACTATCTACGTATTTATGAAAAAACAGTTTTTACTTTGTGATTTTAATCATATTTTTAGGTCAGTTAGGGTTAGAACTGGAATTTTCGACTTTCTACATAATAGTTTTAAAACCGAATAAAAAATTAAAAAAAAAAATGAACATTACGGAAACACCTTTTGAATTTTGTGTTTTTTTTATATTATTAACTATTACGCCCTTAACGCTTGGTTGGCGTTGCTTCATTAACAACATATTAAGGGTTTTAGTAATGAAAATACCATCCAAGATCCATGTAATAAGAGCGTTTTGGTAAATATTTGTCCGATTTAAATATGTTTTTAGTATGTGTATACTACTGAATACATATTGACGTACGTCTCCATACTGTACATCTGGGAAATGAGAAACAGGAGCGAGTTGTGTTCAATATTTAGTCGGCAGACTAATAACTCCAACAGATTTTGAGTAAATAGTTGAATATGTTTTGAAACTATGCAGACTCCGAAATTCTCATGAAACTTACGTTTATTATAATTATAAAACAGTACAGTGGAAGATTTATAAAACTATATATTATAATCACATTGTATTATATTTCGTCGTAATACAAAGCTCTAGGCGGATCACCCGTGTCGTAGAGTACTTTACTGCTTTTTAATTTACTGAATTTTCATCCATCATCATCATCATCATCATCGTCATCATCATCATAACAACAACAACCTGAAGACATTAACACTGCTCAACATAGGCCTCCCGCATAAAGCACTAGTTTAAGCGCATCCATCGGTTTTGACCAGATCATCAGTCCACCTAGTCAGGACCGGCTTGCGTCTTCACGATCGCTACTCGATAATTACTAATGAGGAAAAATTCTCCATTAGTTGTTGGTTCTGCAACCGATGTGGCTTTTGCCTATTGTCATTCCAACTGCTAAATTAACATTGTTTGAATAGTCTTAATGAATTTTAACGAGAAAGTTTATATCACAATACGATACTTTAAAAAAGACATTTATAAAAAATAAAGATTTTAATCCCAGCGAAATTAAAGAAGTAACAATACACAACATAACTTACAACCCAAGTAAAACCCGTCAATTTGTGAAGTCACTCAAAAACATTCAAATTGCCCTAGAAACCTCCAGAGTTATCAATCCAGCCCCGACACGACACGGCTGGATTGATAACTCCATAACAACATTACCAAGTCCTGGTTCACTGGGCCCCAGTTAACTGCAGGTTGGCGAACTCTGTAACTGAGTTGTCGCCAGCTAGCTTGTTTATCATCCACTGCAGCTGTGTGTAGTTAGCGTTAGCTTGATTTAGTTGGTTGTATTGATTTTTTCGTGTATTTAAAAAACTAAAGAACTATAGCTGCTAATGTATATAGCTCAGGCCGTCAGCCAGGCGTGGTGCTTATCTTATGTGAATGAGTATAAGCTACCTTCATCCCGACTATCATACAAATTGGTTCAACCAATGCAGTGGGGATGAAGAAGGAAAAACACACAAATAGTGCGAGATCCGACAGCACAAATTCATACAAATACCTACGTCATCGAGTACCTCAATAGGCTATCATTAGATTATTAGCTGACACTTAAACATGTAAAAAAAAATAAGGTCTGCCAATTCCGTTCCTGCCGGGTCATGGAAATCCAACTTCTAATGCTTTGAACACTAAGTACCGGTAAGCTTAGACCTGGCTGACCTTTTAATCTATTATCAGGGACACCTTGGCTATTTAATGGGCATAGGTTTCATCGGGGTACTCGTTGAGGTAGGTAAACGGTGTAAAGGGCACTTCGTAAGGGTCTGCCAGGTACTTCCGGCAGGATGTGCGATGGCAGATCGATTTATTTACGTAATTAATCAATGGTTAACTGTTGCCAGCATTTTCATTCGGGTACCTTATGACGTAATTTTTAAAATAAAAAACACTAAAAATTTTGTTGAATTTCTATGACCCGGCAGGATCGAAATTGGCAGACCTGATTTTTTCACATGCTTATGTGTCGGTTAACGATCTACAGATAGCCTATTGAGGTACTCGATGACGTAGGTATTCCTACTGTGGGATCTCGCACTAAAACTTTAGCATTTTTATATGAGCCAGATTGTAATTTGTACTTTTGCTCACTTTTGTTTTGGCTTTAGACGTACTTGGTAGAGTATACATTGCCAATATCGTAAAGTTAAAAGGATGTATTCATATAGTATGATTATTATGCCAATAATACACATACATTATATAATTCTATCTACTAAGTACTAAGTACTGTTATTTGCCTTTTGCTTTTTTGTTACGATTTGTTACCGATAGATGCTGGAGACATCATCCGCTCAAAATGGCACTCTTTGGGGTTGTCTATGATGTTGTTGTTGATGATGATGTGTATTTTTTGCTTTGACTATTTTAATTTACTACGACACACTACACACTACACACTACTTTTAAAAACGATACATTTTCGCATTTACAGGTAAAACCGAGTGTCCATAGTACGCTTCCAATCCAAAACGATTAAGGGTGGGTAGCTGTACCTACCTACAATGTTTCTCATCTGAGGTCGAGTAAATAATTGCCTGGTTTCGTAGTGTATTGACGCGTCAACATGACGAATGTGCGGCCTTTAATAGAGGTCTTGGATTTTATGAGTTCCCTCCAGGTGCAAGTCTTTTGGGATGATTTCAATGGATATTATGTTGGGAAGATTTATTGATGGTTTTGACAAGTATTATTAGATAGTAGGTAATAACTTTGAACATAAAATCGAGATAATTAAGTACGCTATTCTAAAGTACAGGAAGTAAGAGTGAATTTTGTTTTTAACGTGAAGTTAGCGAGTTTTCTAGGGGGGATTCCACCGGGATTAAAAGAACCGTATACTTTAGTGATCTATATACTATATTATATATATAATGCTATTTATCTATTTTGATTAATTCAGCCACTTTATAAAAGGTTACTAATTTAAAAAATTAGCTAAAAGCCTACAAATTTTGATAGGCATCAATTAATGAATTTTATATAAATATTTTCATTTTTTGCAATCAAAACATAAAGAGCACTGATTCACTGACAGACAATAATTAAAGCAGAAGCCTAAACCTACCTTTGAGGTTATGTTGCTAGACTTTTTCATCCCCCGAAGGAGTAAAATGTGATGCTAAAGATTGTATTAGTAGAAACTTGACTAAAACCGCGAGGCACAGCTAGTAATAGATAAAAACAATTTAGGTACTATACAGTAGACCAGACTGCAGTCCCATGGCGGACGCAAAGCGCCTATTTTTAATTTCCTGTGTTCTCCGTTAAAGGAAGCACTGGCACATCTGTATGTTTATCGTTATTTGCCAATTGCTTCGGTGTTCGATTGCATGTGCAGTTAGTTGAATTTTAAAGTTCTCCTTAGGCTGCATTTTTCATGGTATAAGCTTTGCTTAATTTAGAACTAGATGGCGTTGTGTGAAACTTCCACAAATATTCGTCAGTTGATTTCATTCCATCCAGGACCTTTCCCAGAGACCACATGGTGATTATTAAACTAAACCAAACGTGAAAACGACGAAAATTAATCTCTTTAGATTTTTTTATGTTTTATCACTATGTCACCTGATGGGGAGTGACGGTCTAGGATTATTGTATATATCTAAATATAGAGTAAACTATGGAACATCCTTGATCTAAATATATAGTGGGTTTATCTTCTGTACAAATATATAAAAGTAAAACATTGCCTGTTTGTTTGTTTGTTTGTGTGACTTTTAGACTGAAACGGCTGAATCAGCTTGCCTGAAACTTTGCACACAAATGGCTTATACTTCTCAAAACAACATAGAATACTTTTGATTTCGGAAATTATAGAGTTACCGCGAGAAACTGCTACTAAAACCACGGGATGCGTCCAGTTTATCATAAAATCATCCAAAACTGCTTCAAACTGCTCCAACTTTAATATCTACAAAATGTAGAGAATAAAGCTTTATAATTCTAAATGTAGAGCAAAGCTCTAGAATAATTTTATAGAGTTTAAAACCGTTGTAGAGTCGCAGGTGTGGACTAAAAACGCGACAATTCGTCAACGTCGTCTCTGCTAAGGATGAAGATCTCTTGTTGGAGTTTACTAATAAGGGGAAGGTAAATTTAGAACACACACTTTTTATTTAGATTAATTAAGTTAAAAATCCCTTGTATTTTTAGTGCGACATGGAGATCGCTTTGAAAGATAAGACCGCTTATCATTAACACTTCCGTTTTTGTACACTGTATTAATAATAGATGTGTTTCAATAAAGAGTTTATTTATCTAACTATTTTGTTTGTATGGGAACTAAAATATTCCACAAAATGTTAATATAAGTCTAGTCTGACCCCCGTATTCCAAAACATTTCACCAAAAATCCTTCACTTTACTTCTACTTAACTTTGAGGGAAACTTAAAATACATCGCGACGTACCTTGAGTTGACAGTTGCTTCGCTTCTCTCGTTTGAGAAAAATTGACGCAGAAATGTCAAGTTGATTATTTATTGTCAACTAAAATTACCAAAATACAAAAATGAGGTTAATTCGAGATTGAGTCGAGTGGATTAATTCCGAGGTAACGTCTTAGAATATGAGGGACACCCTGTCGTATCGCATTCTATTATTTAAATAAATAATAACACTAAATACAATTAAACTATTTTATAAAACTAAAATACAACCATACAATTAACAATATCTATAATACAAAACTAATCTAACACTACATCGCATTTTATATGTCGTTATAATTGAAATTACGGTGCATTTTGTATATTAAAAAATTATTCTATATTTATTAATTTCCATAACGATTGACAAGTTAAGCAATTACTAAAAAGATCCATCTCCCAGGATCACTAACAAACTTGTTTACAACCACACGCAATTTGTAACCGTCGACTACCATCTCTTGACCTCTACACCACCACCAATTTCCTTCATTTCCTACCAATTTATCTTATGTAGAGGGGTGGGGACGCTCAAGTTATGCTGGTGAGAATGAGTTAACAAAATTGTAGAATGGATCATTACGCACTGTGTTCGTTCGATCGTTTTTTCGCTAAATTTAGCGGAAAATTCACTTTGACGAGATGATTTTTGAGGTTGTTTTTGAAGGTTTTTTGGTAATTGATGAGGGTTTTTTTATTCGTGATTTATCGTTTTTAAGTAAGCCATGTCTAATAATATCTAGACTTTAGTCTATTTTAATTATACCTAATACCTTTGATTATATGAAATGTACCTATTTCATGTCGAGTTGGGATTTTACCGAGTTATAACGAAACCGTAATTAAACACAATTGTTTTCGAGCTATCAAATTATACCGACATTGATTTAGTTGGTATTTATTCGTACACAACGGGACGAGCTTGTCATTCACGTGATGTTTAGCGCCCACACCAGTTGCAACAACTATTATTTTAACTTCACGACTATTGCTGTCCGTTTCATATAAATCAAAATAACAAGGACCACAATAGTTTTAGTAATATCAAAATAAAATATTGTTTTATTATAGCCTGACCAAATCTGCAAAAAATATGCAAAAAGCAAGATACTTTAAACTAAGAAACTTTATTCCTCAAAAGAGTCATTTACATTTTATCTCAAACGAATATTAACGAATAATACAAAAAGCACCTACCGCCATGAATAAATAACCATTATCCGAATAAATACGGAAAAACGGCCGCCCGCATAAGGCTTTCAATTCTGTAACCAAAATATACGTATATTTATCTTAATCCCAAGTGTCAAAGGAATTAAAACAGATACGGAAAATGACAGTAATTGGGAATCATTTCCTCTTGCCATCTTTACCAACATCCAACTACCCTCAATTCAAAACCAAACGTTTGTATCCCTCAGACCGTAAAGTCTAGTTTGGGGTGAAAGAAAAGATCGTTCCTTTTCCCGAGTGAAGATTTAATTTGGTGGAGCGTATGAAATTTTGTCTTTGAAGTAAAAGTCTTTGTACAATCGCAACTCAGACTAAAAGACTATACCCATAGATACAAGAGTAACTAAAAATTGATACCAAAATAGGAATACCAAATTGATTAATTCGTTATTGATAAATAGCACTTTTTGGGCAATGATTGCGAGAGTAGGTCTTATGCTTTTTGGGGCTGCCATTAAAATAAATATTTTACTTTACAGCCGTATTACCCAATAATTAATTTTTGTGTGATTGTTTCGTACATTAGACAACAAGCTAACCAGAAAATCACTTTAAAAACAAAATTAGATGCGGATTGGGAAATCGCCTCTGTTCTATGCTCCAAGTTCATTATCATCACCATTGTCATTGCGGTTTCGTATTCCTTTTTGTTTTTAATATAAATATTGAGTGTCACACGCACATCGTTATTATAGATTGTTAGTCAAATGATAGCGTATTCCTTCTTCTCTTCTTTGCATTCCGTGCTATCTTTTAGTTATTCCAGTCTAAGAAACGCAAATTCGTTTGAAAAACACATTGTTTGATCGCGGAGTTTTATGTCGGTATAAATAGACGTTCAACATTGAATGCTGTATTATGATCGTTACTCTTGTATTTACAACGCTTGCGTTATGTATCCTCTATTCTGGGTTTAATTGTTGGATTTTTGTAACTACGTTGTAAAATTCGCGTACATCGGTCTACTTTTTATTTGTCTTGGTCGCTCGCACAGGTTTTTTTGCCTACTGTAGAGTTTTTATTTTGCAAAATACTTTGTGTTTTTGGCATTAGATATTCGTTTATCTAGTGTTAAGCATCAGGATTGCAAAGGACTGCCCGTAATAGTGGCAATCCCGCTCATAACTCACTCATTTTATTAATTCAAGATAGAAGTCCACAAACCTACGCTGTCAACCAGCCTGCACTTGGCCAGCGTAGTGGGTTATGGCTTACATATTCTTTCTTTGAAAGAAGACTTGTTCCTAGTAGTGGGAAAGTAAGGGCTGTTTTTATAGTGTAGAATTTTAGCAAAAATTTAATAAAATCTTTAAATATTTAAGAAATACGATTCTCATAATGTAATCGGGAATAACCTCTTTTCTTTGTTGTCGGCTAAAAGCTCTGCACCGTAATACCTACATTTACACTTACAATAAAATCTTATTATAATACGTTTAGTAATATCGTTTGGTTACAATACTAAGGTGTCAAGCGTGTGCCCAATTATTTGGGGAAATGGTTCAGTAGGTATTTCCATGTTTGCTGTGCCGCCGAAACATAAATGAAATAAACAACTATTTAAAAGTTGTAAATAATAATTCTTAAGTATAAAGTCATCATCATCATTATCATCAGCCCATAGATGTCCACTGCTGAACTATGTTCCCCAGAGAGCGCCACTTTGAGCGGCTGCTCGCCTTCTGCATCCATCGGCTCCCCACGGTTTTCACCAGGTCGTCGGTCCACCTAGTGGGGGGGTCTGCCTACGCTGCGCCGTTCCTTTCTTCCGCATCGGTTGTCAGATCTGCAAGCGATGTGGCCTGCCCATTGCCATTCCAACTTACTATCTTTAAGGGCTATATCGGTCACTTTAGTCCTTCTGCGGATTTTCTCGTTTCGGATCTTATCTCGTAGGGATACACCAAGCATAGATTCGCAGTAAGAGACCACGTTTCAGTTCCATATGTCATCACTGGCAACACACACTAAAGTCATAATCTAATCATATTTAGATTCAGATGATTTTTGTTTGCTTCTATAGTGTATAGAGATGTTATAGGTAATTAAGTAGGTTTGGGCCCCATCAGGTGCAGACTTTGACTTTGATTTATTTTATTTCCTTGGGAAAAGTGACAGTTAAAGATTCACACGAATAAAACGTCCAATCATGAAATCGTCCAACTAGAAAAATCACTGTGAAACTAAAAACGTGAAAAATATTATCAAATAAATATTTTGCCCACGGAACCCTAGCAGAGTCCCAATAACACTGTATACAAAAAACACGTAGAAAAGTTATACATTTTTACGACATTATATACATTACTATTATATTTATACCTCCTCGGGGAGATATTTAGATAACACGATATCGCCGTCCGGGTATTTTATAACAATAATACTGTAAAATGGTTTTACTGTTGTAGATAAAATACATAATAGCTTGAAGAACATTTCTTGTTTTTGTGGAAGACTTAAACGGATATCAAATGAAATTAGTAATTTGAACTTATTAGGTTTCCGTAGCCGTAACCAAAGGGTAAAACGGACCGTATTACTAAGGCTCCGCTGTCCGTCTGTCTATCTGTCTGTCTATCTGTCTGTCTGTCCATTCTCAGGAACCATGATAGTTAGATAGTTGAAATTTTGAAAATGTATTTCTGTTACCGCCATAACAAAAAAATACTAAAAACCCGAATCAAATATATATTTAAGGGGCCATACACCAAACGTGATTTTTTGCTCGTTTTTATAGATGATGGTACGGAATCCTTCGTGAGCGAGTCCGACTAGCACTTGGCCAGTTATTTGTATTTTGTGTGACAAAGCAGTTGACGGCACTAGCTTTTTTGTAAGTTATTTAGCAAGAATAAGAAGACATTTGCTCAATCATCATCATCATCAACAGCCTTGCCCAGAAAGCGTCACTTCGAGCAATTGATCGTCTACTACTCGCGACATCCATCGGCTACTCGCGGCTATTGCCAGATCGTCGGTCCATCTAGTGGGGGGCCTACGCAGCGTCTTCCGGTTCGTGAAAAAGGAAAGAAATGATCTCGAGTGGCGACCACGAACTGGAAGACGCAACGTAAGCCAGCCCCTCACTAGGGTGACCGACGAACTGGTGAAAGCCGATGGATGCAAAATGGCACTCGGTGGGGGAGGCCTATATTTAGTAGTAAACGTCTTCAGGCTGATGTAGCGAACAGTGGATAAGCTACTTACAATACAATACAATACAATAACTCTTTATTGTATACAACCACAAAAAAGTTAATGATGCATAACAACCTATAGTAGCTATTACAATTGGCGGCTTATCACTAAAAGCGATCTCTTCCAGGCTTATGTCAACTACTGTTCCATCTGTTTTCACGGGCCCGATAGTACAGTTGGTAGTGACCATGCCTTCTGAACCGAGGGCTGTGGGTTCGATTCCTACCCAGGACAAACATTTGTGTGATGAACATCGATGTTTGTTCTATGTCTGGGTGTTATATTGTATTCTATTGTATGTATGTATTTACAAACAAAAAAGTATTTAAGTATTGTATCAGTTATCTGGTTCCCATAGTACAAGCTATGCTTAGTTTGGGGCTAGATGGCGCTGTGTGAAATGTCCACACATATTTATTTACTTATTATTTATCTTATTACATCTTTATAAAACTTTGTTTAATAAATACTCTGAAACTACGTGCAGTGAGAAATGTAATACCATTAGTGCATTTTCCAAAAAGAATTGCGTTAACTTGCTTTTGTTTGGGAAGAAAAACAAGATTTTATTTTATTGTAACAAGATACTAAAATGCTCTTTCAAGATGAAACTTCGCAAATGTTGCTACAAAAGATATTCCAAAGTTGCAGTTGAAACAAATAACTTAGTACATGGAAGGCAAGCAATGTGGAGTTGTAAGCTCAAGATATTTATAGTTGTTTGAAGTCAAATATTGAAGTTTGGAACAATGCACTTTTGATTTACTTAGAACTACGTAAAAAGTTCTAAGAAAATCAAAAGTGGATGCAGGAGTCGAGCAGCCGCTCAAAGTGAAGTTATCTGGAGTAGGCTTATGTTCAGCAGTGGACGTCTTCAGGCCATTGATGATGATGATGATGATGATGATGCTAATGATGAACCCGCACTTGGCCAGGACTGTGAACAATGGCCTACGTTCCATCAGTGGGAACGTATTGTGCTGATAACTGTGGGATAGGTTTTTTATGAAAATGACGTGATGAGCTAGTTGTTCACCTGTTAAGCGACACGGCCACTCTCAACAGTTGCAATATCACTAGCTAGCTTCCAGAGCTACTAACAAACTTTCAAAACAATTTAGTTAAACTCTACATAAAATTAATTACGCATAATTTGTATCATAATTAGCAGCTAGCTTAATAACAGTTTTCGCAGTTATTAGCTCTAATTAGCTCTCCTTGACACAGTAGAGCATCTAACGAGCATAAAATGAGCACAAACGAGCACTAAAGCAGTAAACGAAGGCTCTACATCATCTCTACAATTTATTACTTGACTGGTAGAAATATTATTGCACTTTTCTTTTTTTCCTTACTCTACGTAGAGTATGTAGAGTCCCAGAGAGTACTTTCAGTTATTACTAGTGCACTTCGGTGGAGAAAATTGTGGACTTTGGCGTTTAATTAATAAGTCATTTAATTTGAAATCGTTTGATTTATTCTATTTGACTGTTGAAATATTCTTGTGTTTCAATTGACGGGCCTGATAGCTCAGTTGGTAGTAACCTTACCTTCTGAACTGAGGGCTGTGGTTTCGATTCCTACCCAGGATAAACATTTGTGTGATGAACATAGATGTTTGATCTGTGTCTGGGTGTCATATTGTATTGTATGTATGTATTTACAAGCAAAAAGTATCTAAGTATTATATTAGTTATCTGGTTCCCATAGTACAAGCTATGCTTAGTTTGGGGCTAGATGGCGCTGTGCAAAATGTCCTACACATATTTAAATATTTAAAGATTTAAAATTTATAGTTGTTTAACTTTTTCATAGTTTCTTGTATGGTTTTTTAGAGAGACAACCGAATTTTTTCACTTTAATAAGTGGTGGTGGTTATTAGGTACTGACCCGCCACTGTGTAATCCCGGCGTAAGAACGACCACTCCATCTCTTCCCGTTAATAAACAGTACATTAAAATCTGCGATCGCCAAGCCGCCTGTGGCTGAAAGCTAACCTGCCTGAAATATGCTATGAACTCCATTGAAAGATCGTAACGTGCGATATCTATTGGCAGCACTACATCACTTATAAACGACTGAAGAAAAAAGTTTTAACGTAAATTATGTAAAATAAATCCAATTTTTATATAGGGTTTTCGTTTTTAGGTAGGTGTACATATTTATTAATTTAGTTTTAAACTTATTTAAGAGTAATTAGATTAGTATTTATATATGTTATTTAAGTCTTTGAAATAAACATTTATGACTCCAAGTAGGACGCATTTTTTTTCATCGTTTGTCATAATTATCTCCACGTTAAATCACGGGGAGGAAAACAACCCTTGTGGGGTGGTTTTTTACTTTTTGTCATATTATGTTGTGTAAAAGTCTATGTATTACGTTCATGGTTCAAAGCGGAAAACGTGAATATAATTATTTTACAGGTTTAAATTTTGATTTAGTTTAGCGTTCTTTTATTTGTTTTAAAGTCCTTACATTAGAAAATAAAATAAATTTATTATATTGACATTTCACACAGCGCCATCTAGCCCCAAACTAAGCAAAGCTTATTAATCTTATTTTAAGGGACCTTTTAAACTTAAGCTATAAGCATCCGGTAGTATACGAATATTTTAGACTCCGACACTTCTGACGGTTTTGAAATCCCCGAAGTGGGTCCAATGATGAGCTTTTACTCTACAAAAATTAATGTTTTTCAAATATAACACAACAACAACATTGTATTGCATTGTAGTTACCTATAACTTCTCCATTCCAAAAAAACTTAAGGAGGCAGTTTAATATTTATGATCATCAACAGCCTGAAGACGTCAACTGCTGAAAATAGGCCTCTACCAGAGAGCACCAACTCGAGCGGCTGCTTTCCACCTACATCCATCGGCTTCCCACGGTTTTGCCTAGATCGTAGGTCCTAGTCGGGAGCCAGTCTACGCTGCGTCTTCCAGTTCATGGTCACCACTCAAGAACTATTAATATTATTCATTAAAAATCAGTTATTTGGTCGTAAAAGGTGAAGTATAATATACTGCGCAGTGCAGCGTCACGCGAAACTTTATTATTTTAAAGTTCCGAGTGACACTGCAACTGTTATGGGCAGCCGTGTTGCTTAACATCAGGTGAACGACTAGCTCGTCACGTCATTCATTCACATAAAAAAAAAAAAAAAAAACTATTACCGTACTATTGGCTAGACTGCAGATAAACCATTGTATAACCTTACACAATTAACGTCTACACTCCATCACAAAAACAATCTTATTTTTAAAACAAAAGAGTCTTAATTAACTCGGCTAGACCACTACTATTATCGGTATAAAGATATTCTGTGGAAAACCACGTATTTTCAGACGTTCACTAATTTTAAGACTACTGCGATACTACGGTTTGCTTTTAGCGTAAAGGGTTTAGATCTGACGATAGCGGCACGATACGAAAACGATACGGCTAATTGTATTGTTTTTAAAATGATGCTAACAATGCAGTTTTTGGTTATAAATTTTTTTTTTTTCTGTTTAGGTTATTTAGCTATTTGGCTTAATTTTTATAGGAGTTGAGGTTGAAATTGGTAGTTAAATTTTGTACAGGTTTTTATCTAAAACGAAATTGTTATAATAAACGATTAGCTTTTATGTCGCTCTTACTTTTAATTGGATACTAATTTCTCTATCGCACTTTATCGCGCTAGTTTTCGGAATGCTTTGTACATTGTATCTACAAGCTTTTTAATAAATATGCATATGCATGGCCGATGGAGCTTTCTGGCAAAAACAAAATCATAAATGCCCACCTTTATTGAAGAATTTTGAAATGTACCAAAATGATGCAGTGTGGTAATATCATGTCGTATTATATAGGTGCTCTACTTGGTGGTGACGTTCGTGGGGCCACAAATGGGGTCCGACTGAAAATCAGTAATTAAGGTCTTTAGGACCTTAATTGTATGCTGAGTCGGGGCCCATTCGTGGCACCATGCAGCATTGCACTGCTTGGCACTGCTTCTGTTTGTGTGTGTGTTGATATTGTTTTGTAATGTCATTTATGTAGTGTAATGTTGTGTGTGTTACTGTCACGAATAATAAATGTATTTTCTTTCTTTCTTTTTTTCTATTTTTGAGCCAAAATTAATAAGTTGGGAGTAGTAAACTTTTTATACATTTCCTCATCATAAGCGAACGGGAGAGTTAAAGTGAATTTGTAGATATATTCCAAATACCATTGATGGAAAAGTTAGTTTACAAAACGCCATACACTACACAAACAATAACCTTTTACTATTATTATATTAGTAGGGATTTGATTCAAAACGTATCATAAAGTAAACCGTATGGCTTTTTTTTATATAAAAAAAATCTAAACCTAACACGGTCTATCCATTCGCTGTTTCCCGAGTCTGCACTGTCTGATAGCGAAACAGTAAACAAAGGCCATTTAAACGCCACCAGCGGCGAGCGTTAAATCAATACGTTGAAAAGTATGCTCTAAAAGTACGTGAAAAATCCGGTAAAAGTCGGTAAGATCCGGTTAAATCCAGTAAAAGCCAGTTCTATCTGTGTTTCGTCAGTTGTAAAGAAGTAAGTTCTTAATTGGGCTGGACTGTAGACAGTGGAGTGAGGCTGGAACGTGGTGCTGTTTTATCCTTTCTATTTTGATGCCAATAAAAAGATGGCCTATGTGGTGTGGTGGTTGAGCAGGTCGGCTTCTAACCCGGAGGCGGCGGGTGCGATTTCCGCGACAGGACAAGTATTTGTGCACAGGAAAAAAAGCGCATGTACTGGTTCTGTATCTGGGTGTTGTGGGATCATGGTTTTTCGTAGTTCCTGGGTCCTCGATACAAGCAATCCTAGTTAGGGTCTTTCAAGTGGTCTTATGTGATATTTAGGTGTTAAAGAAAATACCTTCATGATAATCAGCATTTATGATCAACAAGAGTTTTAAAAAAGTTGGTAAGGACTGCATGCTGTAAGATCATTACAAATCTATCACATAAGAAAATATTCTCACTACCACTCTGTTTTCACCACGATGCCACCAAAACCTTAAGCACATCGCAGGATTCAAACCCGCAACTCACAGACTACAAATCAACGTCATTACCTCTTCATTATCATTGAGATTCGTAGAACAGCTTTCAAAAACACCCCAGTCTCAGACTAAAGATCAATTTTTGCTGGTCAGAGATCCTATATTTTAACTTTTATAGAACGCACATCTAGTTTATACCGGTCCTAACCAGTTAATTGCAGTGGACTGGACACTAGCGCTTAGCCAGTTTTCACTGGCGGCGGCGGCAATGCCGGGCGCAGAATAAATTGAATTTCTTAGGAAACTGCTCACGAAATGTTTGTTTTTGTTAGTTAATGTAAGGTTTTTTTGTTGTGAGTGGTAATTAAATTCTACAAACCGCTAGAATCTTTTTGATACTTACAGAAATAAGCGCAAATAACTTATTCAGTCCTTGTCACGTAACTTTTAGAGACAATATACCACTAGTGTGGCAGAATTGCTAAAAAATCTTAACTACAAGTGCGGTGGTTTACTGGTAGAAAATGCTGTTAGCATTAAGTCTTCCTTTGTACACGTTAAGTAAAAAATAAATAAATAAATGCTGGCTCTTATTTTGCACAAATACTTATCAAGGCTATTTAAAGTGATAATACTGACGGCATTCTAGGCACTTTTCCCTGCACGAAGGGCTATTTTGTGTTTTTTATTTTTTAAGTTATTGAAGTTTTACCTTTATCTTTAATTTTTACGCAAAATTACAATTCAGTTTAATTCAATTCAATTGTTTATTTGCATTCCACAATGTTGTTTACAGATTTTCGTTTCGATATTCACCCTGTCAGGCACGCAAAAATTAGAAGAGTGGTTTTGTTAAGTGTTTAAGGTTTAAAACCATACCACACATCCCCACACACACAGCCCTCACCTGCTACATAATTATATTCAAAATAACACACATCGGATCCACGTTTAAGAGCGTGCAGGTCATTGACCGGATGTTATTTATAGGTGGCATAATGGATGAATCCGTTACAAAGCTGCTCTTAAATAAATTAGATCGTGAAGGGTGGATTTCACACATTATGAATAATTAATACAACTACTAGAGCAACGATAAATTGCGGAATAATGTTGCTAGTGTAACACGGGGCTCTAACAGAATAGTTTCCCAACAGAATAAAATTGTTAGTGATTATTACCGATGCTATAAAGACAACTCTACAGCTATAAAGAGAACAAATATGTAGGTACTACTATTTTGAAAAAATATCCAATAACAAACCACAGATAAAATAACCCTAATCAGACCGCAATGTTCTGATAACAAACCCACCAGCAACACAATTTCCAAAATTTGACATCCCAATAATAGAACCGGAGAGTAAAAAGGACTTCTTCGATATGAGAATCTTTGCCACCTGTACAGAATTGAGTCGAAAATCGTAGTTTGCCTTTTCCATTTACGTGACAGGCTTTCCAATATTCATATAAGTTTGACAATATCTTAATAAAGCACCTGAGCTATGGCGACATACAAATATTGAAGCATCTTGCGCTTACACTCGCAAAGAACTCATTTCCTGCAGAAACACTTAAGTCTTCCGGGATAAAGAATATCCCATTATGGCCTAGTAAGCATTAGCAAACTACACGCAAAATTTCACCAAAATCGATTCAGCCATTTTTAAGTTAAATCCACACAAACGTGGTCACAAAAGTCAAAGTACACAAATATGAATCATAAAGTCAATGGTGTATGTGATGCTACGAAACTGTCTACGAGAATCCGAAATACATTGACGCCGGCTTATAGCCTATTCGTAGCACATGCTACAAGTCTACGCCGCTACGGAGCTACGGAGCAACGAATATGAAGGCAGGTTTATTATAACGCTCTATGTCGTTTTATTATAGTGAATGGGTTATGAATTAGAGAAAGTGGATATATATTCCGAGAAATTAATAAATTTTCAAATAGGAGTTATTGTATGTATATCAATAAGGTAGGCAGTAGATAAAACGCCAGACCTCCTAACCTTAAATAGTAATAAGTAATTTTGAAAGTACGCAAAGCAAAACAAATAATAAAGAAAATATTTAAGGTACTTATGAGATTGCGAACCCTGCGAATTCCCGCCAAGGTCAAGACCTCGAAGTATTTCCCAAGCAAAGCAGTAATTCTCTTAAGGCCTCCATTTTACATTTTCAGTGTTTCAGTAATTTTTCATATCGAAACAAAAGCCTCCTTCGAAAGCGGGTCAAGTGAGGAGCGCCATGAATTTTAACCCTACAATGGCTAGGGGTGGGTTCTTTCAACCCCGAGTGTTTCAGCGGAATCATACTTTTTAATTGAATTCTGTATCCGTGTCGAATGAACGTTATTTTAGTATTTCAGACCTTGTCAAAACGAAAATGGAACTGATAATTAATATTTAACTGAATTCATTCTAATTGGTCTGTTCGTCAAGTTAATTTAAACGTTTTGAGCTCGGTTTTGTATTCGTTATTGATTCACATCCGGTTTGTTACCATTCGTTTAACGGACAGAACCTAACCTAGGTACCTAACAAATTATGGACTATTTGAGTATTTACACAATAGACGTTAGTTAAGTAAAATACAAACTGCATTGAACAAAGTTTGTTTTGGCTTGTAACGTTGACATTGTAATGACAATGTTCGTATTTTCAAGCGAGTGGAAACTTCCGGACGCATAGTAATACGATTAGAATATGAATAGAATACGTCACGAGTGCACCGCCGAGGATGATAACTTGAGAAACGTTCCAATCTATAACTCCGCTTAAAAATACACGAAATATTACTCCGAAGTTCGAGCTCCTCGCGCGTGGAACTTGTGAGTGCTCGCTCTGCGTCGGCTCCAGCCACTCCGCCTCTTACAAATAGATTATTCAATAAACTCATGTAAACATTATAAATTCGCGACGAAGCGGCATAATTGAGACAAGAACGAAGTTCTTAAGACACTTCTAACTTCGTCCAATCTCCACATGCCGGAAATTTACATGATCCTTTACAAGCAACCGAATTTATAAGTATCGAACAACGAGTTGGTAACTTATTTAGAACGAGACTCATAATCGACGCGGGGCGCCTTTTATTAGAATTAAATTAGTTTGCGTACACAAATCCGGTTTTTGTTTACGAAGTTTGTTTGTTTCCGCACCGAGGGGTGCAATAATTCTACGCATTACATCCAATTTCCGTTTACTTCCGACTGGCTCGGGAAACTTTACGACTATGATATTGCACGCATTCCTTACTATAGCCAACATAAAACTTTCGGGATTCCAATAACAACAGCCCACCTGTGAAAACCTCTCCTGCGCGTCCAATATCTCGATGAACAGCGACAGCTTGTGGTCCATGATGGGGAACCCGTTCCGAGGCTGCATGAGGAGATGTCGGACCGCTTCTCGGACGGCAGCGGGCGTGCTCGGCGTGCCAGGGGTTCCCAGAGTCGGGGGACCCCCCATGAGAGCCGACAACCCATGAAAGGTGGCCGATGTCTTCGGAGGGTTCTGCACTCCTCCTGGCAACGATAGCCGGCGCGAGGTCGAAGGCGGCACTGCACCATAACCATTTGTCATAATCGCCGGTCTTTGCAACTGATAATCACTTCTGGAGGACGGCAGAGTGAACCCCGAGCGGGGTAGAGTGGAGAGGGAGTTGGGGACGGGACGCGGTCGTCGCGGCACCGGTGCCAGCAGCGGCACCGGTGGCCAGTCATCGTCCACGGAGCCGATGGAGTGTGGCCGCCTCGCCAGCTGGTGGCAGGGCCGCGGCGCGACCACGCTGTGTGGCCGACGCCGCTCCGGAGCGGCATACGGGCTGAACGCGTTGAAATCGTCTCTAAGTGTTTGTTTGGGTTTCGTCGGATTTGGTTCGGGAGCGGGCGGTGGAGGGTCTTCCCAGGCGCGCGCTGGGTACGCGAGAGTCAGCGAGTCCGGCTTGCGTGGCGGCGGAGGCCTGGGCCTGGCCGCCGCCTCCGTCATTGCGGGCGACGAGCGTCACATGCCGGGCGACTGACGCGCGCGGCGGCCGCCGGTCGACTGGCGCGAGGCGTCGCGACGCCTGCATCTCGGCTCTGCACCGACGCACCGCGGACGGCTTTTTCGGCGGTTTTCGCGTATGTTTAACTTTCAGGAGCACCGATACGGATAGGAAAGTTTATTGGAGCTTTGTTTTGTTTGCATCGGCTTGCATATTGTCGTTGCATTGAGTTTGATTTTAGTTCCAAACTAATCTGACTGATTTAACGGTATTTATAAAGGTGTGTGCTCGATGTAGCTTTTAAAAATAGTTTTACTACAAAGGAACTCCCTTTATTTCTCTTTTTTAACAAGAAAATACATTTTCTTGACAATACATTCCATAGATCGTAGAGTCCTATTCTAAAATATCACCGTTCTGCACGGTATACTTTCGTATGGAGCGATCGTAAATCAACGATTTAGTGCCGGACCGCGTGCGATCGCCGCCCTCCGTGTGCGTCGCTGAAATATATGTACTTGATGAAATAGGTAAAAATCAGTGGGTTATTATAGCTAAAACGTAGGCAGGCTTTGTTCTCGGTTTATTCAAAACATCGTTTTTAATTTTAACCTTATTCCTTCACGTTTTATAAGAAATACTTCAGCGAGTTTGTAACTTACAAAATGTACCGAAGTCGTGGCATAAATAGAACGAAATTAATTAATTTTTAATCTATTTTTACGTTGCTTTTATATCTTTAAGTTTATTTAGTCACGAACTTACATGAAATTCAAAATTCAATTTCCTAACCTACTACTCCAGATAATAATACCTACCTACTTTTCGAATCGACTAGTGGCTCTAACCACCAAAACAAACGAAGATCGAGCTGAGATCATATCAACAGCGAGCCAGCCCTAACAAACACGGAATAATTCATTTACAAATCGATTCTGTTCCGATTTAAAAGCTCATCCGAGCTGATATTGTAGATAAGAGTGATTGATTGCGAGCTGCGTCTCTGAATAACTCCGAGTGCATGCAACGAACCTTAAAAATTAGTGTTGCGTTTAGTGATACTTGTTATTGATACGCGGGTGAGTAATAATATCAAGTATTTAATTAGATTATCATCATCATCATCATCAGCCCAAAATACATCAACTGTTGAACATAGGACTCCCGTATAAAAACCACTTTGGGCCCTTATCATATGCATTATTTACCATAATAATCACGTTGATGATAGCAAAAGATTTTAGTGTACCGAGAAAAATGCTGCAGCCCATTTCCGGAATATTCCCTTAGTCAGCTCTTACGGTACCCACGGGAAGAGATGGGGTGGTCCTATACGCAAACCGAGACCATGTGGCCAATTTTAATGGATAAACTAAGTACTTTTGACACACAAAAGCAGGGAAAATCATAACAATCGTATTTGACTTTACTAAAGACTAGAATAATCTTTTATGTATCTTGATATCGCAACGATACTGCAATACCAAGTATTATTATGGTATTAGGTTCCAAACGATACTATAGAGGAGACGGTACAATAATGCATCTCAAGTGGTATTATTTCGGTATTTCGTTTGTTTCAGTAGTCGGTACTTTAGGTTACCGCGCTGCACACGCGAGCTATTTATGTCTTTATTTAAGCGCTCTGAAAATAACGTTCGAGATTTAAAAGGGTAGATTATGTCGAGTGATCGTATAGGTCTTAGAATAGGGGCTATTTTTAGAGCTTTATACTATGAATGGTTCTTGATTTAGCAGAGTTTTGGTCTAATTTTATGTAGAGCTCATAGCAAAGCTCCACTTGGTGTTCCTATAAGCGATCGGTAAAGTTAAGCAACGTTCGCTGCGGGTACTACTTTGACGGACGACCGCTACAAAAAGTGTATTTATCAATGACTAGACTAGGGTTTGACTACCGTCTCACCTGATTGGAAGCGACGATTGTATTTGCAGCTGAACGCTACCGTGCTTCGGAGGGCTCGCAAAGCCGTAGCTCCCGGCTGTTATCATTACTTTGCCTTTAGAAGACTCGGAGAAATCAGTGATAAGAAAATATGTACGTCGATCATAGAGCCTCCTTATTTTTGGAAATCGGTAAGAACAAGAAAACGTAAAGTAACGAGTAAAACGCAAGAAAGCCTTACCCACCAATATATTAAACACTAGTATTTTGCTCCGTGCGCGGGCCGCGTGCGGCCCGCGAGGACGTTTTCGTAGCTGTTGTATTTATAAAAATGTTATACTTGGTGCTAAACTTTAAATTTTGCAAGAATTAGTACAAAACAGCGGTATTTTTCAAAGAAAATGATAATGCGCTTGACTTTGCATGGCGGCCATCTTGAAAAATGCTGTCAGTCAAGTAAAAGGTCAAAATTTGAAATCAGCATCCTTTAAAACCCCCAAATATAAAATATCAGCCGAATCCGAGTTACTATAAAATCGGGCGTCATTTTGAATCCACCATCTTTGAATTATTTTAAGACTGTAAGAAAGCCTCCGTTGTTCTCTGTAACATGAGTCCAAACACGCTATGCTTGCCTCTATTAGTTTCGATAGTGTGCGCCTTTTAATTTTGCATGGCGGCCATTTTGTTATGTTTCTTCAAAGAGTGTCTATTTTATTCAAGGTTCCCGAAAATATTCAGTTGTTAGGTAAAAAAAGGTTAGTGGTGTTGAAGTTAGGTTAGATTAGCTTAAGCCAATTAAAAAACGTCGCATTAGTAAAACATTGTAAACGTAGCAATGGGTAGTTTGATCGTCGTCGCAATAGGTAGTTTGTAGCTCCTCCTCGCTTCGCTCGTCGGCGCGATGGGTAGTTTGAAGCTCCTCCTCGCTACGCTCGTCGTCGCGGTAGGTAGTTTGAAGCTCCTCCTCGCTTCGCTCGTCGTCGCGGTAGGTAATTTGAAGCTCCTCCTCGCTTCGCTCGTCGTCGCGGTAGGTAGTTTGAAGCTCCTCCTCGCTTCGCTCGTCGTCGCGGTAGGTAGTTTGAAGCTCCTCCTCGCTTCGCTCGTCGTCGCGGTAGGTAGTTTGAAGCTCCTCCTCGCTTCGCTCGTCGTCGCATTGGTGGTTTTGAAAATATGTATGGCAGCCATTTTGAAAAACGGTGGATGTCTAAAAGAAGCTAAAGCATGTTAATCAGTATCCTTGGGGACACTCAGATATCAATTTTCATATGGATTGGAGATCCATAAAATAGTTCGGTAAAATGAATGAAATTTTTCAAAATAGCGGAATCAAAATTTTTTCCCCATATTCTTGCTAAGTATCTAGGGGGAGTCTTAGATATCGATTTTCATCCGGATCGGATAACTTTTTCTATAAGTCGATACGTCTCCATCCGCCATCTTGAAAAAATCAATTTCATTTGTGTTCTGTTTTGTTCCTTTATACATCTTACTCGATCCCCAGAAACAACTTTTCTATTACATTCATATTGGAGGCGTAAAAAAGGAAAGTTCATATTTCGTTAAAATCACCTTTGTATGGCAACCCTATTGAAAAATGGCGCATGTCAAAATTTGATTTTAGAATGTTGATCAGCATCCTTGGGGACCATCAGATATCGATTTTGATCCGGATCGGAGAATTTTTTTTTTCCGCCACGACCAAAATTTCCGCCATTTTGAAAAAAAAAATTTGGTGTTCTTTTCCCTTTTGGCCTCCAAACATAATTAGTTTGAGCTCTTTATACTAAAGTATTATGGTTTCGACGTCATTTCCGGTTTAAATTTGTATGGAAGATTTTTTTTTCCGCCATTTTGAATTTTTTTTATTTTCTCTAAAATCGTCCCAGGGTTTGCTATGACATTCCTGAGAACGCATATGACCCATCTCACATCGTTTAGCCAGGCCGTTGATGGTCACGATGATGGAAGGTCGGAAGACCAGGTCATGAAATGTTTTGAATTTCGATTGTCCATTTGCATACAAATTTTAAAAAAAAAGTTCAAAATTTCCCATAGGTATCGAGAAACAATGAGCCAAAAATGAAAAAAAAAATTTGTATGGCAGCCATCTTTAAAAATGGCGGGATCCAGAATATTTTTTCAAATATCGAATCAGGGACCCCGAAAACCCCCCGATGCAAAAAATCAGCCCGATCGGACCAACTTTCAAAATGGCCGCCATCTTGGATCCGCCATCTTGGATTTTCATGACGACCATCCGAAAGCGCCCATCCTCCTCTATGACATTTGGTCGAACACACCCCACCTACCTCTTACCGTTTCCGATTTATAAGCGTTTCAATTTTGTATGGAATTTTTATTTTTTTGTATGGCAACCCCTATTTTTTTTTATTTCTCTCCAAGCGTCCCAGGGTTTACTACAACTTTAGTTAGAACAGGTCACCCATCCGACTTGTAGTTTCCGAGAGCCGTTGACCGGTTCCATCAAGGAGACGATTTTTTGCTGATGTCAGATTTTTCTGGTTGTCACGTGACCGATCTCTATACAACCTCATACTCGGTTTTTCTCCACCACTTCCAGGAGCTCGGGAACAAAAATGTCAGTCAGTGAGTGAGTGAGTGGGTAACGAACTTTATATATTATAACTAGTATTTTCCTCCGTGCGCGGGCCGCGTGCGGCCCGCGAGGACGTTTTCGTGGCTGTTGTATTTATAAAAATGTTATACTTTGTGCTAAACTTTAAATTTTGCAAGTAAAAGTACAAAACGACGGTATTTTTCAAAGAAAATGATAATGCGCTTGACTTTGCATGGCGGCCGTCTTGAAAAATGCTGTCAGTCAAGTAAAAGGTCGAAATTTGAAATCAGCATCCTTTAAAACCCCCAAATATAAAATATCAGCCGAATCCGAGTTACTATAAAATCGGGCGCCATTTTGAATCCGCCATCTTTGAATTATTTTAAGACTGTAAGAAAGCCTCCGTTGTTCTCTGTAACATGAGTCCAAACACGCTATGCTTGCCTCTATTAGTTTCGATAGTGTGCGCCTTTTAATTTTGCATGGCGGCCATTTTGTTATGTTTCTTCAAAGAGTGTCTATTTTATTCAAGGTTCCCGAAAATATTCAGTTGTTAAGTAAAAAAAGGTTAGTGGTGTTGAAGTTAGGTTAGATTAGCTAAAGCCAATTAAAAAACGTCGCATTAGTAAAACATTGTAAACGTAGCAATGGGTAGTTTGATCGTCGTCGCGATAGGTAGATTGAAGCTCCTCCTCGCTTCACTCGTCATCGCAATAGGTAGTTTGTAGCTCCTCCTCGCTTCGCTCGTCGTCGCGATAGGTAGTTTGAAGCTCCTCCTCGCTACGCTCGTCGTCGCGGTAGGTAGTTTGAAGCTCCTCCTCGCTTCGCTCGTCGTCGCGGTAGGTAGTTTGTAGCTCCTCCTCGCTTCGCTCGTCGTCGCGATAGGTAGTTTGAAGCTCCTCCTCGCTTCGCTCGTCGTCGCGATAGGTAGTTTGAAGCTCCTCCTCGCTACGCTCGTCGTCGCGGTAGGTAGTTTGAAGCTCCTCCTCGCTTCGCTCGTCGTCGCGATAGGTAGTTTGAAGCTCCTCCTCGCTTCGCTCGTCGTCGCGATAGGTAGTTTGAAGCTCCTCCTCGCTACGCTCGTCGTCGCGGTAGGTAGTTTAAAGCTCCTCCTCGCTTCGCTCGTCGTCGCGGTAGGTAGTTTGAAGCTCCTCCTCGCTTCGCTCGTCGTCGCGGTAGGTAGTTTGAAGCTCCTCCTCGCTTCGCTCGTCGTCGCGATAGGTAGTTTGAAGCTCCTCCTCGCTTCGCTCGTCGTCGCATTGGTGGTTTTGAAAATATGTATGGCAGCCATTTTGAAAAACGGTGGATGTCTAAAAGAAGCTAAAGCATGTTAATCAGTATCCTTAGGGACACTCAGATATCAATTTTCATACGGATTGGAGATCCATAAAAAAGTTCGGTAAAATGAATGAAATTTTTCAATATGGCGGAATCAAAATTTTTTCGCCATATTCTTGCTAAGTATCTAGGGGGAGTCTTAGATATCGATTTTCATCCGGATCGGATATTTTTTTCTATAAGTCGATACGTCTCCATGCGCCATCTTGAAAAAATCAATTTCATTTGTATTTTGTTTTGTTCCTTTATACATCTTTACTTGATCCTCAGAAACAACTTTTCTATTACATTCATATTGGAGGCGTAAAAAAGGAAAGTTCATATTTCGTTAAAATCACCTTTGTATGGCAACCCTATTGAAAAATGGCGCATGTCAAAATTTGATTTTAGAATGTTGATCAGCATTCTTGGGGACCGTCAGATATCGATTTTGATCCGGATCGGAGAATTTTTTTTTTCCGCCATGACCAAAATTTCCGCCATTTTGAAAAAAAAAAATTGGTGTTCTTTTCTCTTTTGGCCTCCAAACAATATTAGTTCGAGCTTTTTATACTAAAGTATCATGGTTTCGACGTCATTTCCGGTTTAAATTTGTATGGAAGTTTTTTTTTTCCGCCATTTTGGATTTTTTTTATTTTCTCTAAAATCGTCCCAGGGTTTTCTATGACATTCCTGAGAACGCATATGACCCATCTCACATCGTTTAGCCAGGCCGTTGATGGTCACTATGATGGAAGGTCGGAAGACCAGGTCATCAAATGTTTTGAATTAAGAACGTCTATTTTTATACGAATCAATAAAAAAAGGATCAAAATTTCCCATAGGTATCGAGAAACAATGAGCCAAAAATGAAAAAAAAAATTTGTATGGCAGCCATCTTTAAAAATGGCGGGATCCAAAATATTTTTTCAAATATCAAATCAGGGACCCCAAAAACCCCCCGACGCAAAAAATCAGCCCGATCGGACCAACTTTCAAAATGGCCGCCATCTTGGATCCGCCATCTTGGATTTTCATGACGACCATCCGAAAGCGCCCATCCTCCTCTATGACATTTGGTCGAACACACCCCATCTACCTCTTACCGTTTCCGATTTATAAGCGTTTCAATTTTGTATGGAATTTTTATTTTTTTGTATGGCAACCCCTATTTTTTTTTATTTCTCTCCAAGCGTCCCAGGGTTTACTACAACTTTAGTTAGAACAGGTCACCCATCCGACTTGTAGTTTCCGAGAGCCGTTGACCGGTTCCATCAAGGAGACGACTTTTTGCTGATGTCAGATTTTTCTGGTTGTCACGTGACCGATCTCTATACAACCTCATACTCGGTTTTTTTCCACCACTTCCAGGAGCTCGGGAACAAAAATGTCAGTCAGTGAGTGAGTGAGTGGGTAACGAACTTTATATATTATAACTAGTATTTTGCTCCGTGCGCGGGCCGCGTGCGGCCCGCGAGGACGTTTTCGTGGCTGTTGTATTTATAAAAATGTTATACTTTAGTTTAAACTTGTAATTTTGCAAGAATTAGTACAAAACAGCGGTATTTTTCAAAGAAAATGATAATTGATCTGACTTTTGCATGGCGGCCATCTGGAAAAATGCTGTCAGTCATGTAAAAGGTCAAAATTTGAAATCAGCCTCTTTTAAAATCCCCAAATATAAAATATCAGGATCTGAGTTACTATAAAATCGGACGCCATTTTGAATCTGCCATCTTGGAATTATTTTAAGTCTATGAGAAAGCCTCCGTTGTGCCTTTGTTATGAGTCCAAACACGCCTTGTCGGCTTCTATAAGTTGCGATTGTGTGCGTGTTTTAATTTTGTATGGCGGTCATTTTGTTTTGTTTATCAATTATATGTCAATTTGAATCAAGGATCCTGAAAATATTTAGATTTTAGGTAAGACAGGTTAGTTAGATAAGCTAAAATCAATTAAAAAGGTCGCATTAGTAAAACATTGTAAATGTAGCGATGGGTAGTTTGAAGCTCCTCCTCGCTTCGCTCGTCGTCGCGATGGGTAGTTTGAAGCTCCTCCTCGCTTCGCTCGTCGTGGCGGTAGATAGTTTGAAGCTCCTCCTCGCTTCGCTCGTCGTCGCGGTAGGTAGTTTGAAGCTCCTCCTCGCTTCGCTCGTCGTCGCGATGGGTAGTTTGAAGCTCCTCCTCGCTTCGCTCGTCGTCGCGGTAGGTAGTTTGAAGCTCCTCCTCGCTTCGCTCGTCGTCGCGATAGGTAGTTTGAAGCTCCTCCTCGCTTCGCTCGTCGTCGCGGTAGGTGGTTTGAAGCTCCTCCTCGCTTCGCTCGTCGTCGCGTTTGTGGTTTTGTCAGTATGTATGGCAGCCATTTTGAAAAACGGTGGATGTCTAAAAGAAGCTAAAGCATATTAATCAGTATCCTTAGGGACACTCAGATATCAATTTTCATACGGATTGGAGATCCATAAAAAAGTTCAGTAAAATGTATGAAATTTTTCAAAATGGCGGAATCAAAATTTTTTCCCATATTCTTACTGAGTATCTAAGGGGAGTCTTAGATATCGATTTTCATCCGGATCGGATAACTTTTTCTGTAAGTCAATACGTCTCCATCCGCCATCTTCAAAAAAAAACAATTTCATTAGTATACTGTTTTGTTCCTTTGTACATCGTTACTCTATCCCTAGAAACAACTTTTTTATGACATTCATATTGGAGGCGTAAAAAAGGAAAGTTCATATTTCGATAAAATCACCTTTGTATGGCAACCCTATTGAAAAATGGCGCATGTCAAAATTTGATTTTAGAATGTTGTTCAACATTCTTGGGGACCCTCAGATATCGATTTTCATCCGGATCGGAGAAACTTTTTTTTCCGCCATGACCGAAATTTCCGCCATTTTGAAAAAAACATTTTTTCTATATCTTCCCTTCTGGCATCCAAACAATATTAGTTCGAGCTCTTTATACTAAAGTATCATGGTTTCGGCGTCATTTCCGGTTTAAATTTGTATGGCGGATTTTTTTTTCCGCCATTTTGGATTTTTTTTATTTTCTCTAAAATCATCCCAGGGTTTGCTATGACATTCCTGAGAACGCATATGACCCATCTCACATCGTTTAGCCAGGCAGTTGATGGTCACGATGATAGAAGGTCGGAAGACCAGTTCATGAAATATTTTGAATTTCGATTGTCCACTTTCATACAAATTTAAAAAAAAAAGTTCAAAATTTCCCATAGGTATCGAGAAACAATGAGCCAAAAATGAAAAAAAAAATTTGTATGGCAGCCATCTTTAAAAATGGCGGGATCCAAAATATTTTTTCAAATATCGAATCAGGGACCCCAAAAACCCCCCGATGCAAAAAATCAGCCGGATCGGACCAACTTTCAAAATGGCCGCCATCTTGGATCCGCCATCTTGGATTTTCATGACGACCATCCAAAAGCGCCCATCCTCCTCTATGACATTTGGTCGAACACACCCCACCTACCTCTTACCGTTTCCGATTTATAAGCGTTTCAATTTTGTATGGAATTTTTATTTTTTGTATGGCAACCCCTATTTTTTTTTATTTCTCTCCAAGCGTCCCAGGGTTTACTACAACTTTAGTTAAAACAGGTCACCCATCCGACTTTTAGTTTCCGAGAGCCGTTGACCAGTTCCATCAAGGAGACGACTTTTTGCTGATGTCAGCTTTTTCTGGTGGTCACGTGACCAATCTCTATGCAACCTCATACTCGGTTTTTCTCCACCACTTCCAGGAGCTGAGATCAAAAATGTCAGTCAGTGAGTGAGTGGGTGAGGAACTTTATATATTATGATAAAAATAATAATAATAATATAATAATAATAACTAGAATTTTGCTCTGTGCGCGGGCCGCGAGCGGCCCGCGTGGGTGTTTTCGTGGCTGTTGTATTTATAAAACCCTTATACTTTGTGCTAAACTTTAAATTTTGCAAGAATTAGTACAAAACAGCGGTATTTTTCAAAGAAAATGATAATTGATCTGACTTTTGCATGGCGGCCATCTTGAAAAATGCTGTCAGTCAAGTAAAAGGTCAAAATTTGAAATCAGCATCCTTTAAAACCCTCAAATATAAAATATCAGCCGAATCTGAGTTACTATAAAATCGAGCGCCATTTTGAATCCGCCATCTTTGAATTATTTTAGGACTGTAAGAAAGCCTCCGTTGTTCTCTTTAACATGAGTCCAAATACGCTATTCTTGCCTCTATTGGTTCCGATAGTATGCGCGTTTTAATTTTGCATGGTGGCAATTTTGTTTTATTTCTTCAGAGGTAGTTGGAAGCTCCTCCTCGCTTCGCTCGTCGTCGCGGTAGGTAGTTTGAAGCTCCTCCTCGCTTCGCTCGTCGTCGCGATAGGTAGTTTGAAGCTCCTCCTCGCTTCGCTCGTCGTCGCGTTAGGTAGTTTGAAGCTCCTCCTCGCTTCGCTCGTCGTCGCGTTAGGTAGTTTAAAGCTCCTCCTCGCTTCGCTCGTCGTCGCGTTAGGTAATTTGAAGCTCCTCCTCGCTTCGCTCGTCGTCGCGATAGGTAGTTTGAAGCTCCTCCTCGCTTCGCTCGTCGTCGCGATGGGTAGTTTGAAGCTCCTCCTCGCTTCGCTCGTCGTCGCGGTAGGTAGTTTGAAGCTCCTCCTCGCTTCGCTCGTCGTCGGGATGGGTAGTTTGAAGCTCCTCCTCGCTTCGCTCTTCGTCGCGGTAGGTAGTTTGAAACTCCTCCTCGCTTCGCTCGTCGTCGCGATGGGTAGTTTGAAGCTCCTCCTCGCTTCGCTCGTCGTTACGGTAGGTAGTTTGAAGCTCCTCCTCACTTCGCTCGTCGTCGCGATAGGTAGTTTGAAGCTCCTACACGCTTCGCTCGTCGTCGCGGTAGGTAGTTTGAAGCTCCTCCTCGCTTTGCTCGTCGTCGCGTTGGTGGCTTTGCCAGTATGTATGACAGCCATTTTGAAAAACGGTGGATGTCTAAAAGAAGCTATAGCATGTTAATCAGTATCCTTGGGGACACTCAGATATCAATTTTCATACGGATTGGAGATCCATAAAAAAGTTCAGTTGTATATATGAATCATTTCAAAATTGCGGAATAAAAATTTTTTTCCTATATTATTACTGAGTATCTAGGGGGATTCCCATATATAAATTTTCATCCGGATCGAATCACTTTTTCTCTATGTCGATATGCCTATATCTGCCATCTTGAAAAAATCGATTTCATTAATATTTCCGTTTGTCCCTTACTACATCTCTACTCGATCCCCAGAAACAGTTTTTCTATAACATTCGTATTAGGGGCGTAATAAAGGAAAGATTATATTTTGATAAAAGTACCTTTGTATGGCAACCCTATTGAAAAATCGCGCATGTCAAAATTTGATTTTAGAATGTTGATCAACATTTTTGGGGACCCCCAGATATCAATTTTCATTCGGATCGGAGAATTTTTTTTCCGCAATGACCGTATTCCGCCATTTTGAAAAAAAAAAATTTGTGATGTCTTCCCTTCCGTTCTCCAAACAATATTAGTTCGTTATTTTTGCCGCTTTACCCATTGGGTACGGAACCCTAAAATGTACCTAACTTGATACCTTCTGGCTAAGTAGCGTTTAGTCGATGAGTCGAACTTAAAAAAAATACATTTGTACAGTTATGTCATATCAAAATAATTTGTGGGTTTTGGCGGGAACGTGAAAAAGGTCACGTCGTTGCATTGTATTATTTTTCAAAACTTATGCTTTTTCCAGTGTTAATGTTTAAAATTGGTGGCTTTTTATGCATTAAGTGCTGGATTACGAGCATGAGTGTAGGCAAGTGATATAATGTGGTGAAACGTGATTTTTAGTGATACTTCCAAAATTCCATAGAAGCTTCTAATAAAGTTGCCACCACTTTACTGGAGCATGACTAAGACTGGACTATGACTAAGACTTGACTTTACGTGAAATATTCTATTAATTAACATGATGAAAAATTACAATACTTGACACTGGCTAAATACACTATTTGTGGAGCCAAAATATAAGAAAAAAAATTGTCAGGTAGCAAATGACTTTGACAGCACAATATGCCGTTATCAGCTGTCATTTTCTCCGCTCGACATTGGCATTGACACTTGCAGAAAATGCTAAACAGCGTCAAAAACGAAAAGACTCCACTCCACCTTTTTCTAAAACGAACTGATACTCTTTGCCTTTAACTAAGAGTTGAAGTTAGTAAATTATATACTCTTACCTGAAATATTCTATTAACATGATGAAAAATTACAATACTTGACACTGGCTAAATACACTATGTGTAGAGCCAAAATATAAGAAAAAAAAAGTCAGTGTATTACAATGACGTTTGTCTATGTCTAGTTTGTACTTGGGCCGTATTTCGATTCACGCTAAAATCGATAATATCAATGTTATCGCGCTAAGAACGTGTACCGAATGGCCGTGACTGTGACAATGAAATCTTTTGTAAACGTCATGACCGACGTCATCTTGCAATATCGCCGTCCGCGATTGGTTGTTAGTCATGGACAGAGCTCAAAGCCGTGAGCGCATTATCTGAATTGGAACACTGAATAATTAACGTGAGCGTTGCGAGCGATTATAGCATTAATCAGAATACGGGGTTGGTAGCAAAGAGTATAATAACGTTATGCTTGGTAGTTTCCACAGAGAACTTAGCTATTTAGTTTCATTCAAAGAGTTTATAATACCTATTCTAGGATTCATTTCCTTTATATTTATTATTTTTCTCTATGTTTTCTCTGTTAGGTTTTGTTTTGAAGAACATTGATGTGTGACTTGTTTCTGCCAACAATGAAGTGTTTGAAGCCGAAGGCTCCGGGGCTCCGGTCCACCACAGAGTACATTGGTATATATAGAAACGGTCCACCCTGATTGCAGTACATAATAGAGCTGAGGTCAGTAAAAGTGCAACCAAACATATTTGAAACAATACTATTCCATTTCATCACCATTACGTATAAAGATCATCAAACGACAGACAGGATTTGATCGGCTTACTGTATAATTTTCTTTCTTTCCCTTTTTATTTACGCTTCCGTAAAGGCTACGAACCGAAAAGCGCAGCATAGGCCACTTGCTAGCTGTATTGAGCAATAAATGTTTCAGAGTTAGATCTTCTAATTTATTATCCAACTAATAATTTATTATCCAACTCGTACAAAAACATCATATACAGGTACTACATAGGTAATTACGAATAGAAAGATAAATAGCTTTTTCATTTTCAGCTCGCAGACCGAATCTGCTGACTGCCAACAACCTCGGCGATACTGGACAATGGAAAGAGCTTATCTATAGAGAAGTCACTATGGTCATTTTGATTGATGTTATTTGTGGGGAAGATTTATCAATCTATATAACAAAGTTCCTCAAAACAAAACCTAACAGAGAAAACATAGAGAAAAATAATAAATAATAGACATCGGTACCACTGTTTGTATCTGACACTTATTCATCTAAAAGATATTTTGACCCTGTAAGTATAATTAGGCCGCATAGACATCACACTAAGCTGATGATGATGATACCATACAACATGGATAGACCATTCACAGATTATATCTGATTTCCATATCCCATGAGAATTTATTATGATTTGTTTTCAGATGGAATGGTTACAATAAGCGGAGGCAGACAAACTTCTACACAAATTGCTTAAATATCATTCTAGGACAGATTAATTTTATTGGTACGGAAATATTTTGAATCATGATGCAATTTTAACCTGCATCTATCCATCCTGAAAGCCTAAGCTGGGACATCCTTTTCTTAACCGCCTGACTGGAGTCTGAGCCGAGGGTTTAAGCTAGCACCTAGCTCAATATGCACATACTAAATTTATTATACAATCGTTTTATTTAACATGATTATTATGGATGTTTTCCGGTTGATGATGAATTTTCTTTCATTGTAATTTTTTTATACAATTACCCATTTGTATAGATTATACCTTCTTTTATATTAACTGTGTTGTTTCTTATGTTTCAGGTGAAAAATTGTTTGAAAGTACTTAGAAAAACTGTATGTAGCTGCAATAGTACAGTATAACTGTATAACACACATGAGGGCATGGATATCTTTTAAGTAAGGAGTTGTATATTGCCAACCAGCTATATGTAACAGAAGAATGCTATGGATAAAATACAAAAAGGATTTATTATTGTGATCATTATATTTAAACATTTAAGTACCTATGCACATTTAAATATAAGTAGCTAATGAATTTTGCTAAATTGGAGGCCCATGTTCAGTAGTGGGCGTGTTAGGGCTATTAATGTTTATTTAAAAAGTCAACTGTTCAAAATTGAATTATGATAGATATTCGTTAATAAAATATTCAAAATTCAGTTACAATTGTAAGCTTTTTTTAACAAAAATAGTTGTATAATTGAATTGAATTTGCGGCAACATGAATATACCGTTTGTATTGGCAGATTTCTGGTAAAAATGTTGAATTTAGAAACAAGGGTGTAAATATTGTATTAAATTTATTATTGTCTTCATGGTACAAGCTTTGCTTAGTTTAAGGCTAGATTGTGGTGCCGGTGTGTGAATGTCCAGATATTTATTTATTATTTATAGTGCAAAACATATATAAATTATGTACACATGGAGAAAGTAGTAGTAGTATTATTCATTTTAGGACCTACCAATAAGTTATGAATAGGCATGTCACCAGTCAGATGTCCACAGCTGAACATAGGCGTTCCCATTAGAAAGGAGGATTTGATTATAATAAAAACACAGAAGAAAAGGAAGAGGAAAATAAATAAATGTGCGGACATTACACACAGCACCATCTAACCCATAATTAAGCATAGCTTGTACTATGGGAACCAGATAACTGATATTTATTAATATACTTTTTATATAGTGTTATTAATTCAGAAATAGAAAAGGTTATATTGTATAGGTTGTTTGACAGACAGCCATAGAATTTACCTCCCATTTTTTTTTATAGTATAACTTGCCATGTCTATGCAGGCAGACAGCGCACAGCTGCCCGTGGGACACATAATGAATTTAATGATTTCAGTTGCAACAGGATGAACAATTAATTATAGAATCCATTTATTCACAGATGTTCCAAATACAACCTTAGCAAAGTTAATGGTATTTTATTTAGTTTTTCAATGTATGTAGGTAGTTTCAAGTGAAGGGAAATAATATTAGTAAATTGCCTGTTAGCTAAAAATACATCATAGATTGTACTTACCTACTGGTCTCATGCAAGGCATATCTAAATTTATGTTTAAACCTGGTTACCTAATAGTAATTATTGATCTGGTCAGTACCTACTGCGAGGAGCTGATGGTTCATCATAGTTCATCATCATCCACTGCTGAACATAGGCCTCCCCCAGAGAGTGCCACTTTGAGCGGCTGCTCACCTTCTGCATCCATCGGCTTGCCACAGTTTTCACCAGGTCATCGGTCCACTTAGTGGGTGGTCTGCCTACGCTGTGAATCTTAGATAAATAAATAAATAAAATTGGTTTGTGTCTGATTGATTACCTTTAATTTAATAATGCAATCCAAGTCCAAATTATAATAAAATATTGATACTCTTACATTTGAAATTATTTATCGTCATTCTATGATCTTAATGAAATTAGGTAGGTATATTGTGATAGTACTTTCATGGACTCTTGAACATAGCAAATCGGTGTTATAAAAAAAATCAAGGGACCAAAGAAACTTGGAGACACCATTTTCTAATTATTATTCTACCACATTAATTCACAAACACTGTTTCAGTCCTTCAGGATATTACATTTAGATTCTTCTTATCTTACATTTTTAATAGTTCTTACAGGATCTTTACCACTATTGGAATCATTTCCTAAGTTCCAGCAGCACAGTTACATGCTTTATTTTCATAGGTAGACTGAAGGAGCAGATAGGGTGATAAAATAAACGTTTTAGGTAGTTTTTTAATCTCTTGTTTCTCACAATATGTTAGTAACTTAAGTAGTTAACCTATGTCTTAGTACCTAGTTAGTGATTTTCAAATAGTAGGTCATTTTTTTATTTAATTGTCAGTCATTGTTCATTTGCATAGGTACTGTTCTTTTCTGTTGATAGGTTAGGAATGATGTATTTACCTAGCCATGGCAATCTCATTTAAAACATTTATTTATATATCACCTTATAGTTATCTCAACAATTCGTGAAATATATAGTCTTCTATATATATAAAACTTACCTACTTCAGAAGATTTACTTTAATCTAACCCAGAATTAAGCATAGCTTGTACTATGGGAACCAGATAACTGATATACTCAGATAAACTAACAGTATATAATACCCAGACAGAGGACAAATACCTATTTTCATCACACAAATGTTGGTACCAGGTGGGAATCCAACCCACAGTTTCCTAACTATTCCACTGCTACTCTAGATCCAAAGTAGCATTATTTAAAAAACATTACCAACTTGCAACCCATATTATTCCCAAATACCACCTCAGGGCAATGTACGGGCAACTGGGAATATACCGGTTACATACATAAAGTGTGATTCAAACTCAATGTCAGCTTTGAAGTCGGTGAGAAATATGAGTGCAGCATGTGGATGGCTTGCAGTGCACTTCATAGCCGCCATTGAGTTTGTACCACACTACCAAGAGATAGAAATATATGTATCTGTTACCTGGACTTAACACAATTACCTTACCTATACCACAGAATAAATATATAGTACTTCTATACCAAGACCCAAAAAAAACACTTAGATACATTGATAAGATAGTTTATATAACAATGACATAAGCAGCACCTCATTATATATATAATTTTATACACCTACATACATAACTATTATTATATTGTTTCATTTTGATTTTGCATGCTTTCTTTGAATAAAAACCAATTTGTATCATCATCAACAACATGAAGACAACCAGAACTCCCCCAAAGAATGCCACTTTAAGAGACTGCTTGCTTTCTGCATCCATCGGCTCCCCATGGTTATGGTCACCAGGTTGTCGGCCCACCTTTCTTCCCTTTTGTTGTCAGTTCTACGAGTGATGTGGCTTGCCCATTGCCACTTCAACTTGCTGATTCTAAATAAGATAACATAAATTACACCATTATACATACTACATATACATATAAATATATACATACTTACTTCATAAAATTGCTTTGTTTTTGGTATTATCGACTTCATAGAATGCAAAGAGCAAAAATAGAAATATGCAATCAACATTTTAACTTCACTGTCTTTATGATCATAGCTTAACTTTTTAACTCCCAGCGACCCAATTTCAAAAACATGCATGCTGTCATCTCAGTGGTAGTATTCCAGTGGGTAACAACCATGAAAGTTTTGTTTTAGGACCTGCCCGTTGCTATTTCAAAACAACTAAATTGGTCATTTTAGTTCTGCTTGCTGGGCTACTTTGAGCTTACTTGAGCTTGAGGGTGGGTTTACACCAATAGTTAAGGTGACCAACAGCTCTAACAAATTTTGACCATTTCCATTGGTTACCTCAACTATTGGTGAAAATACCCACCCTAAATCTATATTAAGCTATTATTCACAGTTTCCCCATAAGCTTAGAAGAGGTGACCTAATTATTTACCTGATGCTAAACCAAACTCCTGTTTTTCCTCTGTCATAATTAACATCCATCACTGAGCGCTTGTTTTTTGGATCTTTTATAGGTTGGAACTCTGAAAATGAGACAAGGTAGCATTGAGTTAATAAAAAACAAGGTGGATATTAATACTTTAGGTACTAATAAACAAGCATAGAATTTTAGTGTGTTCTGGATGAAGAGCATAATTTGTTCCTGGTATTGTTATTATTTTATGCTAATGCTTAGAATAAGTACCTAGTCTATGCATTTCTGCAGTATATTTTGAGTCTGCTTTTACTTCGTTTATCATAAGACTTACTTGTTGCTATACGTGTCAGAACGTTCAAATGATACCCACGGGAACAAATAGGCTGGTTCTATTCTCACATCACAGAATTCCCCTTATTACTTGTCTCACATACATAAATAATGTTGTTTTTCTTATTACAAACAAAAATTAAACCGCCGCCATCTCTGTGGCCGCCATATCTATCTAGTCAAATGCACAGAGAACTTTGCTATATACGTCAAATGTCAAAACATGAAACTGAAGTTAGCCGTATGCGGCCATCTTATTTCATACGATTAACGACCTTATTTGAGAGGGGATAAAGTTTCTTACTGGATGACAGGACAGGAATATATGACTTTCTGAGTAAGTATTTTTCGGTTTTTGTATGAAAAATATGTTTTTTTGTATGAAAGGTACCTTTTTTTATTGTTTATTTAGAATCGTCCCAAGGTTTACTACATTTTTGTTCTATTAGTTTATTTTTATCTCTTATCGTTTCCGAGATCCCATCTGGAACTTCTTCCTGGTACCACTTTCTGATGCTGACATATTTAATTCTTTGCCTCGGGATTTTTCCGTACATATCTCTAGTACATTTCCAAATCATCCTATGGGCCAGTTTTCGGGAACATTCATGTCAGTGATCTATCTGTTTATCTTTATAGGTAATAGACTAGTATTTTGCTCCGTGCGCGGGCCGCGTGCGGCCCGCGAGGACGTTTTCGTGGCTGTTGTATTTATAAAAATGTTATACTTTAGTTTAAACTTGTAATTTTGCAAGTATTAGTACAAAACAGCGGTATTTTTCAAAGAAAATGATAATGCGCTTGACTTTGCATGGCGGCCATCTTGAAAAATGCTGTCAGTCAAGTAAAAGGTCAAAATTTGAAATCAGCATCCTTTAAAACCCCCAAATATAAAATATCAGCCGAATCCGAGTTACTATAAAATCGGGCGCCATTTTGAATCCGCCATCTTTGAATTATTTTAAGACTGTAAGAAAGCCTTCGTTGTTCTCTGTAACATGAGTCCAAACACGCTATGCTTGCCTCTATTAGTTTCGATAGTGTGCGCCTTTTAATTTTGCATGGCGGCCATTTTGTTATGTTTCTTCAAAGAGTGTCTATTTTATTCAAGGTTCCCGAAAATATTCAGTTGTTAGGTAAAAAAAGGTTAGTGGTGTTGAAGTTAGGTTAGATTAGCTAAAGCCAATTAAAAAACGTCGCATTAGTAAAACATTGTAAACGTAGCAATGGGTAGTTTGATCGTCGTCGCGATAGGTAGTTTGAAGCTCCTCCTCGCTTCACTCGTCATCGCAATAGGTAGTTTGTAGCTCCTCCTCGCTTCGCTCGTCGTCGTGATAGGTAGTTTGAAGCTCCTCCTCGCTACGCTCGTCGTCGCGGTAGGTAGTTTGAAGCTCCTCCTCGCTTCGCTCGTCGTCGCGGTAGGTAGTTTGAAGCTCCTCCTCGCTTCGCTCGTCGTCGCGGTAGGTAGTTTGAAGCTCCTCCTCGCTTCGCTCGTCGTCGCGGTAGGTAGTTTGAAGCTCCTCCTCGCTTCGCTCGTCGTCGCGGTAGGTAGTTTGAAGCTCCTCCTCGCTTCGCTCGTCGTCGCAATAGGTAGTTCGAAGCTCCTCCTCGCTTCGCTCGTCGTCGCATTGGTGGTTTTGAAAATATGTATGGCAGCCATTTTGAAAAACGGTGGATGTCTAAAAGAAGCTAAAGCATGTTAATCAGTATCCTTGGGGACACTCAGATATCAATTTTCATACGGATTGGAGATCCATAAAAAAGTTCGGTAAAATGAATGAAATTTTTCAAAATGGCGGAATCAAAATTTTTTCCCCATATTCTTGCTAAGTATCTAGGGGGAGTCTTAGATATCGATTTTCATCCGGATCGGATAACTTTTTCTATAAGTCGATACGTCTCCATCCGCCATCTTGAAAAAATCAATTTCATTTGTGTTCTGTTTTGTTCCTTTATACATCTTTACTCGATCCCCAGAAACAACTTTTCTATTACATTCATATTGGAGGCGTAAAAAAGGAAAGTTCATATTTCGTTAAAATCACCTTTGTATGGCAACCCTATTGAAAAATGGCGCATGTCAAAATTTGATTTTAGAATGTTGATCAGCATCCTTGGGGACCGTCAGATATCGATTTTGATCCGGATCGGAGAATTTTTTTTTTCCGCCATGACCAAAATTTCCGCCATATTGAAAAAAAAAAATTTTGTGTTCTTTTCCCTTTTGGCCTCCAAACAATATTAGTTCGAGCTCTTTATACTAAAGTATCATGGTTTCGACGTCATTTCCGGTTTAAATTTGTATGGAAGATTTTTTTTTCCGCCATTTTGGATTTTTTTTATTTTCTCTAAAATCGTCCCAGGGTTTGCTATGACATTCCTGAGAACGCATATGACCCATCTCACACCGTTTAGCCAGGCAGTTGATGGTCACGATGATGGAAGGTCGGAAGACCAGTTCATGAAATATTTTGAATTTCGATTGTCCACTTTCATACAAATTTAAAAAAAAAAGTTCAAAATTTCCCATAGGTTTCGAGAAACAATGAGCCAAAAATGAAAAAAAAATTTGTATGGCAGCCATCTTTAAAAATGGCGGGATCCAAAATATTTTTTCAAATATCGAATTAGGGTCCCCAAAAACCCCCCGATGCATAAAATCAGCCGGATCGGACCAACTTTCAAAATGGCCGCTATCTTGGATTTTCATGACGACCATCTAAAATCCATCGAAAGCCCCCATGCCATGGTGCTCTATAACATTTTAGTCGAGCACCCCCCACCTACCTTTTACCGTTTACGATTTATAAGCGTTTAAATTTTTCATGCTTATTATTTTTGTTCATTTCTCTACCACTGTAGTTCGGGTATAAAACGCTTGCGTGTTTTAGAGTCGTACAACGCCATCTAGTTTCTTTTCTTATAAGCTTCAGTTAAAAAATGATAGGTGCATTACAACTTTATATAAAAACCACGTTTTTGTATGAAAGGTACTAATTTTTATGACTGGTTTAGAATACATTTTTTCGTTCCATTAGTTTATTTTTATCTGTTACCGTTTCTGAGATCCCTTGGGGTTCTCCAACTTGGAGACGACTTAGCAATGAAGTTAATTTAATGTTTTTGTTTTTTTCCATTACGCACACCAAAAAAAGAACAATTTGAAAAACAATTATTTTTATCAAAATGAAACGATTTACGGATAATCGATTTTTTTCGTCCAATAAAATTTATTAATTTAATATTAAAAATCGGTTTGCCCTCCCTTAGGTCACATTTGGCGAATAATAGTCTGTAGGTCACATCCCTACCTCAACTCAACTTGTACCCTGTATTCCGATTCACGCTGTAATCGCTATAATCGCTCACAACGCTCACGTTGATAATTCGTTCTGATTCAGATATTACGCTCACGACTTTGTGCGCTGTCAATGACCCGAAACTACCAATCACAGTCGTTGATATCGCAAGATGGCGTCGGTCATGACGTTTGTCAAAGGATATCGTTGTCGCACTCACGGCCATTCAATACGCGTATTTAGCGTGATTATATCGATATTATTACAGCATGAAACGGAATACGGCCTTAATAAGAAGTTTGATATTATCGATTACAGCGTGAATCGGAACACGGGGCAAGAATTGTCATTAAAAGCGTTACATACCACAGAGTACATTGGTAAATACTGAAAGTTACATACTCTTTGGTCATTAAAATAAAAAAAAGTTACTTTACAAATACAAAATAAAATAAATAGAAAAATGGAGTTTTGGCGGGAAAGTGAATAAGTTCACGTCATTGCATTGTATTATTTCTCAAAACTTGTGCTTTTTCCAGTGTTGATGTTTAAAATTGGTGGCGTTTTACGCATTAAGTGCGGAATTACGTGCATGAGTGTGGTCAAGTGTTATAATGTGGTTTTTCGTGTTGCTTCCAAAATTCCATAGAAGCTTCTTGTAAAGTTGCCACCACTTTACTTGAGCATGATTTAGACTGGACTATGACTATGACTAAGATTTGACTACGTAAAATATTCTAAAACTCGATGAAAATATACAATACTTGACACTGGCTTAATACACTATGTTAGGAGCCAACATATAAAAAAAAATGATGTAATGCGTATTACCAATGTACTCTGTGATGCGTATAAATTCTTTCAATCTTTACCAATGTACTCTGTGATAAATTCCGTGCTGAATATCTGTTGTGAATCTTGTAAACAACAACACAATAAACAATATTAAGCAATAAATGTACATTTTAATAAAAGGAATCACATAAATAAACACCCAGCAGCAAGATCATGGAAAGCTGTGGTTCATGTGGTGATTTTCTTCACATTTATCTATGCACATATAGGTATAATAATTATAACATTATCTCCATAGAAGAATTCCTTTAAATCACGCCATATTTGTTACACAGGCGAATTCTGTTTATTTGCCATTGTACCTTAATTGCATAGGTCTAGATTCTAAATCTATGCTAATGTGTTAAATATCAACCTAAAACCATTTGAAGTTTGTACGTGGGTAAAGTGTAGCATGTAAAAAAACGAAAGTAATATAAATAAACAGGCAAGTGCAAGTTGAAAAAAATCATGTTTGTTGTATTTGTTGTATTGGCAGCAACAGAAATACACCATCTGTGAAAACTGTGTTTTAACTATCATGGTTCATGAAATACAGCCTGGTGACAGACAAACGAACAGCACAGTCTCAGCTATGTGTCCATTTTACTCTTTGGGAACCTAAAAAGATTTTTGCTTTATCTAAAAATGCATTAGACACTGTAATTTTTTATGATACTAATACAGTGTGGTCTTATCCGGTACAAACGAAAAACAGCCCAAACACTGTCAAAACAATAAATATGTTAGTAGTAATGACTATTAGTATAAAAATTCAGTGAATAAAAGCTATTTTGTAATGTCTGATGGTTGTTGATGCATAATAATGCTTTTATGGAATTAATAGTAAATTTACCTTAAATTATTTTCTTTTGCAGCCCTATTTTTGCTGTAATCAAGAACTTGATCAGATGTATGGATACCAGATATTACAGCAGGCTGCAATGACTGCATGAAACAAATGATTTCAGTTGCAACAGGGTGAACAATTAATTATAGAATCCATTTATTCACAGATGTTCCAAATACAACCTTAGCAAAGTTAATGGTGTTTTATTTACTTTTTTTTCAATGTATGTAGGTAGTTTCAAATGAAGGGAAATAATATTAGTAAATTGCCTGTTAGCTAAAAATACATACATAGATTGTACTTACCTACTGGTCTCATGCAAGGCATATCTTAATTTATGTTTAAACCTGGTACCTAATAGTAATTATTGATCTGGTCAGTACCTACTGCGAGGAGCTGATGGTTCATCATAGTCCATCATCATCATCAACAGTCTGTAGCCGTCCACTGCTGAACATAGGCCTCTCCCAGAAAGTGCCACTTTGAGCAGCTGCTCACCTCCTGCATCCATCGGCTCACCGCGATTTTCACCAGGTCGTCGGTCCACTTAGTGGGGGGTCTGCCTACGCTGTGAATCTTAGATCACACTATTATTATGATTGGTATATTGTGATAGTACTTTCATGGACTCTTGAACATAGTACATCGGTGTTATAAAAATAAATCAAGGGACCAAAGAAACTTTGAGACACCATTTTCTAATTATTATTTTACCACATTAATTCACAAACACTGTTTCAGTCCTTCAGGATATTACATTTACATTCTTCTTAGGATCTTTACCACTATTGGAATCATTTCCTAAGTTCCAGCAGCACAGTTACATGCTTTATGATCACAGGTAGACTGAAAGGGCAGATAGGGTGTTAAAAATCTAGGTTTTGGGCAGTTTTTTTGACTCTTTCCCTTCTTTTGTAACCTGAAAATGATAAAGATAATAATGTTACACAGTTGTATTTGTTATAGGTACTGTACATTTTTGAATTTATTAAACTGAAGGATTACTGTAGTTACTATGCTTTTTATGCTTTCCTGGATTAAATTCCTCTTGTGTAGGGAATGATTCTACAAGCCATATTGGTAACTTTAGTTCTGCACACAGGAAACACCGAGCTAAGCTCTCTCCCTTACTCATGAGGTTTGTGTTATAGTAGTAGTAGTATTATTCATTTTAGGACCTACCAATAAGTTATGAATAGGCATGTCACCAGTCAGATGTCCACAGCTGAACATAGGCATTCCCATTAGAAAGGAGGATTTGATTATAATAAAAACACAGAAGAAAAGGAAGAGGAAAATAAATAAATGTGTGGACATTACACACAGCACCATCTAACCCAGAATTAAGCATAGCTTGTACTATGGGAACCAGATAACTGATATACTCAGATAAACTAACAGTATATAATACCCAGACAGAGGACAAATACCTATTTTCATCACACAAATGTTGGTACCAGGTGGGAATTCAACCCACAGTTTCCTAACTATTCCACTGCAACTCTAGATCCAAAGTAGCATTATTTAAAAAACATTACCAACTTGCAACCCTGCATATTATTCCCAAATACCACCTCAGGGCAATGTACGGGCAACTGGGAATATACCGGTTACATACATAAAGTGTGATTCAAACTCAATGTCAGCTTTGAAGTCGGTGAGAAGTATGAGTGCAGCATGTGGATGGCTTGGAATGCACTTCATAGCCGCCATTGAGTTTGTACCACACTACCAAGAGATAGAAATATACGTATCTGTTACCTGGACTTAACACAATTACCTTACCTATACCACAGAATAAATATATAGTACTTCTATACCAAGACCCAAAAAAAAACACTTTGATGCATTGATAAGATAGTTTATATAACAATAGAAAAGAGAAACTGTCTTTATATGACATAAGTAGCACCTCATTATATAATTTTATACACCTACATAACTATTATTATTATATTGAATTGTTTCATTTTGATTTTGCATGCTTTCTTTGAATAAAAACCAATTTGTATCATCATCAACAACATGAAGACAACCAGGACTCCCCCAAAGAATGCCGCTTTAAGAGACTGCTTGCTTTCTGCATCCATCGGCTCCCCATGGTTATGGTCACCAGGTTAGCGGCCCACCTTTTTTCCCTTCTGTTGTCAGTTCTACGAGTGATGTGGCTTGCCCATTGCCACTTCAACTTGCTGATTCTAAATAAGATAACATAAATTACACCATTATACATACTACAAATAAATATATACATACTTACTTCATAAAATTGCTTTGTTTACCTCAACTATTGGTGAAAATACCCACCCTAAATCTATATTAAGCTATTATTCACAGTTTCCCCATAAGCTTAGAAGATTAAATAATAAAAACTGTATCTATAGTGTGGTAGTAGCATACCACACAGCCACAGAATTAATATATTATATAGGCTAACAAGAAGGTTTACAGTAATAGGTGACCTAATTATTTACCTGATGCTAAACCAAACTCCTGTTTTTCCTCTGTCATAATTAACATCCATCACTGAGCGCTTGTTTTTTGGATCTTTTATAGGTTGGAACTCTGAAAATGAGACAAGGTAGCATTGAGTTAATAAAAAACAAGGTGGATATTAATACTTTAGGTACTAATAAACAAGCATAGAATTTTAGTGTGTTCTGGGTGAAGAGCATAATTTGTTCCTGGTATTGTTATCATTTTATGCTAATGCTTAGAATAAGTACCTAGTCTATGCATTTCTGCAGTATATTTTGAGTCTGCTTTTACTTGCTTATCTTGTATAGTAGTAAATTTCGTTTATCATAAGACTTACTTGTTGCTATACGTGTCAGAACCCACAGCAAATGACACCCACGGGAACAAATAGGCTGGTTCTATTCTCACATCACAGAATTCCCCCTATTACTTGTCTCACATACATAAATAATGTTGTTTTTATTATTACAAACAAAAATTAAACCGCCGCCATCTCTGTGGCCGCCATATCTATCTAGTCAAATGCACAGAGAACTTTGCTATATACGTCAAATGTCAAAACATGAAACTGAAGTTAGCCGTATGCGGCCATCTTATTTCATACGATTAACGACCTTATTTGAGAGCCGATAAAGTTTCTTACTGGATGACAGGACAGGAATATATGACTTTCTGAGTAAGTATTTTTCGGTTTTTGTATGAAAAATATGATTTTTTGTATAAGAGGTACCTTTTTTTATTGTTTATTTAGAATCGTCCCAAGGTTTACTACATTTTCGTTCAATTAGTTTATCTTTATCTCTTACCGTTTCCGAGATCCCATCTGGAACTTCTTCCTGGTACCACTTTCTGATGCTGACATATTTAATTCTTTGCCTCGGGATTTTTCCGCACAAATCTCTCATAGATTGTAAGGTCGTCCGATGGCTCCTTCTTACGAAAACATTCATGTCAATAAATCATCTGTCACCGTTTTTTAGCTTTATATATCTGTTAAGACTAGTATTTTGCTCCGTGCGCGGGCCGCGTGCGGCCCGCGAGGACGTTATCGTGGCTGTTGTATTTATAAAAATGTTATACTTGTTGCTAAACTTTAAATTTTGCAAGAATTAGTACAAAACAGCGGTATTTTTCAAAGAAAATGATAATTGATCTGACTTTTGCATGGCGGCCATCTTGAAAAATGCTGTCAGTCAAGTAAAAGGTCAAAATTTGAAATCAGCATCCTTTAAAACCCCCAAATATAAAATATCAGCCGAATCCGAGTTACTATAAAATCGGGCGCCATTTTGAATCCGCCATCTTTGAATTATTTTAAGACTGTAAGAAAGCCTCCGTTGTTCTCTGTAACATGAGTCCAAACACGCTATGCTTGCCTCTATTAGTTTCGATAGTGTGCGCCTTTTAATTTTGCATGGCGGCCATTTTGTTATGTTTCTTCAAAGAGTGTCTATTTTATTCAAGGTTCCCGAAAATATTCAGTTGTTAGGTAAAAAAAGGTTAGTGGTGTTGAAGTTAGGTTAGATTAGCTAAAGCCAATTAAAAAACGTCGCATTAGTAAAACATTGTAAACGTAGCAATGGGTAGTTTGATCGTCGTCGCGATAGGTAGTTTGAAGCTCCTCCTCGCTTCGCTCGTCGTCGCGATAGGTAGTTTGAAGCTCCTCCTCGCTACGCTCGTCGTCGCGATGGGTAGTTTGAAGCTCCTCCTCGCTTCGCTCGTCGTCGCGGTAGGTAGTTTGGAGCTCCTCCTCGCTTCGCTCGTCATTGCGGTAGGTAGTTTGAAGCTCCTCCTCACTTCGCTCGTCGTCGCGATAGGTAGTTTGAAGCTCCTTCTCGCTTCGCTCGTCGTCGCGGTAGGTAGTTTGAAGCTCCTCCTCGCTTCGCTCGTCGTCGCGTTCGTGGCTTTGCCAGTATGTATGACAGCCATTTTGAAAAACGGTGGATGTCTAAAAGAAGCTATAGCATGTTAATCAGTATCCTTGGGGACACTCAGATATCAATTTTCATACGGATTGGAGATCCATAAAAAAGTTCAGTTGTATGTATGAATCTTTTCAAAATGGCGGGATCAAAATTTTTTTCCAATATTATTACTGAGTATCTAGGGGGATTCTCAGATATAAATTTTCATCCGGATCGAATCACTTTTTCTCTATGTCGATATGCTTATATCTGCCATCTTGAAATAATCGATGTCATTAATATTTCGTTTTGTCCATTACTACATCTCTACTCGATCCCCAGAAACAGCTTTTCTATAACATTCGTATTAGGGGCGTAATAAAGGAAAGATTATATTTTGATAAAAGAACCTTTGTATGGCAACCCTATTGAAAAATGGCGTATGTCAAAATTTGATTTTAGAATGTTGATCAACATTCTTGGGGACCCCCAGATATCAATTTTCATTCGGATCGGAGAATTTTTTTTTCCGCAATGACCGAATTCCGCCATTTTGAAAAAAAAATTGTGATGTCTTCCCTTCCGTTCAAACAATATTAGTCCGTTATTTTTGCCGCTTTACCCTTTGGGTACGGAACCCTAAAATGTACCTAACTTGATACCTTCTGGCTAAGTAGCGTTTAGACGATGAGTCGAACTTAAAAAAAATACATTTGTACAGTTATGTCATAGGAACACGGAAAAGTTCACGTCGTTGCATTGTATTATTTCTCAAATCTTGTGCTTTTTCCAGTGTTAATGTTTAAAATTCGTGGCGTTTTACGCATTAAGCGCTGAATTACGAGCATGAGTGTGGGCAAGTGATGAAACGTGATTTTTCGTGTTGCTTCCAAAATTCCATAGAAGCTTCTAGTAAAGTTGCCACCACTTACCTGACTTAGACTGGACTATGACTTGACTATTCAATTAACATGATGAAAAATTACAATACTTGACACTGGCTAAATACACTATGTGTGGAGTCAAAATATAAGAAAAAAAAAAAAGAGCGGAACCTAGTAGATTTTTTTTTTCTCTAATCTGTGACGGAACTTTTTTTTTTTTAAATAAAACGCCTCTGTGTTTGAAAGTAAAGACACCTATTGTCAAAAATGTCAAAATCTTCGAAGTGATTATATTATCCATGGATGAAATAAAAAAAAGAAGGATTGAGTTTTGATTGACATCGAACTGAAGCCCAAAATGGCGGACATATTACATGGCCCTATTCCGATTCACGCTAAAATCGATAATATCGACATTATCGCGCTAAAAACGCGTACCGAATTGCCGTGAGCGCGACAATGAAATCTCTTGCAAACGTCATGATCGACTCCATCTTGCGATATCGCCGTCCGTGATTGGTTGTCCCGAGTCATTAACAGCGGTCAAAGTCATTGAGCGCAATATCTTAATCGGAACGCTGAAAAATCAACGTGAGCGCTGGGAGCGTTATGAGCGATTTTAGCGTGACTCGTAATACGGGGGTGATATGGCGACCGGCTGCATATGATGTGTGTGTGCGTGCCCCGCTCGTACGTACAAAGCGTTCCGGCTTCCTATGGGTGCTTCAGTTTTGGATCAGACGGAATTCCCTCCTCTTTTTTTATTAGCTCCATGATATTATCTTTGCTTTCTTTCTTGTTTATGTTTGAGTACAATCTTATTTATCATAAGTGCAAGAGATTTAAATACCCAGCAGTGAGATAAGGAAGCTGCGGATGTTTAAGTGATTTAGTAGATAATATAAAACGCAGCATTCACAATTTACTCACCTATGTAGCTGCTATTATGTTTGAATACCTATATTCAAAGTCTTGGTTTGATGTGCTATAATTTTATGTGACAACAAAATATATAGTAAGTAGAAAGATGTAAAATAGTCCTGATTCATAGCTAGATCCCTTCAGTCTTGTCATCTGTGTCAAGTATATTAAGACCTATTTTTTTACAGATGAGGAAGACTTCATTTATGCTGTATGTTCATTTCTGTTATGGCCATGACTGTAAAAGTCTGATTGGAGTTTATAGTGGAGAATTCAGCACCAGGACAAACAATATGATGGTATACAATTTACTGACTCAGAAGAACCATGCATTAAAAAGTTGGATACATTTGAAGATTTGATAAAAGTTATATTATACAATAATAAAAGTTGGACTCATACAAGCAAACCATTATTACACAGTTATTATCCAATTCCTAAGAGGTTTACTTCAAATACCTATTCAATATTTAGTACCTACCTATAAATAAAAAATTACCCTTTCAGAAATCAGCCATGACTTAATAAAACTTATTCTCATTGAATAGGTCACTTATACACATCAAGTCAACAGATTCTTTTTAACATAGCTAATTATATCCTATATACCTACCAATATTGAAACTATGTGAAGTGTACTTATGTGACTATTTGCAGCCCTCCATTGTTTGCTGTTGCGCTGATGTGAACACAAAAGAGTTTAGCTGCAACAGGATTAACAATTAATAAAATTATTCCTACCACAGAAGAATTCACTTATTCACAGATGTTCCAAATACAACCTTAGCAAAAATGGTATTCTATTTATTAAATGTCAATATAACTCTTATATTTATTCCTCAAACTACTACAATAATAGAAACTATACTATGTACTAAAAGCTACTGGTTACACTGTTTCTGAAACAAAGTTAGCTCTTATACATTTGGTAGGGGTAAGAGGTAAGACAAGAATACCTTAAATACCTACCTATCTACTGAATTGCATACAATAACAACCATTACCTCGAGAATGAGAAGACAAGAATACTTTTTCGTTAAGTTTACCTACATAGGGTGAGTTTCCACCTGCAAGAAGAATCTAAACACAATATATCAGACTGTAGCTTGCAAATGTTAATCAATGTAAACTACCTACAGTTGAGACACTACTTGCAAAAGATTTTTGCTGATGTAAACCCCGGCCATAGAATTGAGTTAATAGGTAGATTTATTACAATAATTGACATTACTGTGTGTAACACTTTTATATATCCTTTTTTAAAGAATTGCTTGTAAAGTAGGCACCTATGATGACAAATAAATTGTTATATTTAGCAATTAGAACAAAGAATTTCTTAAAAGTGTCACTGTGGTATGGGAAGCAGATAACTGATAGAATAAATAGCTGCAGAACTGATGAATTGGGTAGGTATCATTGATGGTGGGAATAGTTATAGGTACCTACCTATCTATATAAGATATAAAAAAAATCCTCTATTTTTTTCAGTCAGGTTTAGATAATAGTATGAAAAATCCACCAAAATGAATAAAGTTCTAGGTAGCTAGATATATAAATCCTGCCCTAATGATTTTAAATTTGAATAATATAACAGTTGATGATCCACCACCATTACCTTATACTGGGACACAAAAAAAACTCATAGATACATTTCTTTATTCAGGTAAGATACAGTTTACAAAAAAGAGCAACTTATCTTTACATGACGTAGGTAGCACCTCATAATTTTACAGATAGATAAAACACTTTATTGAAACACCACACTTATAAAAAAAATAATCAATATACACACAAGCTTGAAACTGACCCCCGTATTCCAAAACATTTCACCAATAATCCTTCACTTGACTTCAACTCAACTTTGAGGGAAACTAAAGCGGTCTCTTCCAGACTACTTTTTTATACCTATATAACTAAATTGATTTTGTACGCTTTCTTCGAATAATAACTGCATTTGTCTCATCATAAGTCTGAAGACGTCCAGGCCTCCCGTGAGAGCGCCACTTTAAGAGGCTGCTTGCTTTCTGCATCCATCAGCTCAACATGTAGCACACACTACACTGAGCTTAGCCATATCTCTCTTTTTTAGGTCCTGAAAATAAATAGAAGTAAGTATTTGTTAGAATGTATGCTTTATGGATTAAATCTTGGGATTGGTTTCTCTTGTGTCATCATCATCATCAGCCTGAAGACGTCCACTGCTTAAAATAGGTCTCCCCCAAAGAGCGCCACTTTGAGCGGCTGCTTGCCTCTTGCATCCATCAGCTCCCCACGGTTCTGACCAGGTCGCCGGTCGGTCCACCTAAGTTCATCTCTTTCTTGTGTAATATAATTTGGTGACAACATTGTAATGGTCTTTGAATATTCATATATTATGTAAAATACCATGATACCATTTGCAAGTTTGATGTTTATTTCCAAACAAGTATGTAACTTGTTTATATAAAAAATAATCTTCCCCGTTAGTTTTCATTTGTACAAGCAATATGACCTGCCCGTTGCTATTTCAACCTGCCAATTCTAACCTAGGTACTAAACTGGTCATTTTAGTTCTGCTTGCTGGGCTACTTTTAGCTTACTAAGGGTGGGTTTCTACACTAATAGTTAAGGTAACCAACAGTTAATAGCTCTAACAAATTTTGACCATTTCCATTGGTTACCTCAACTATTGGTGAAAATACCCACTCTAAATCTCTATTAAGCTATTATCCACAGTTTTCCCATAGGCTTAGAAGATTAAATAATAAAAAATGTATCTATAGTAACTCCGGTTTCTCACAATATGTTAGTTAAAGTAGTACCTATATCTTAGTTGGTGATTTTCAAATAGTAGGTCATTTAAAAGACTTACGTGTTACATGCAAATGATACCCATGGGAAGAGATGGGCTGGCCTATTCTCACACAACCGGAACCACACACCCAATCTCAATGTTTGTGGTGCTCCTTTTTATTGTCAAAATTCCACATTGATAATGATAGTACTTTCATGGAATCTTGAAAATAATACATTCCATCGCTTACTAATTTACTAAGCTTTTATTCACAATGCTTCTCCGACAGGCTTAGAGGATTAAATACTAAAAACTGTATGGATAATTTAAATTAATAAAAGAAAAGCACAAATGTAACAAAACAAAACAAATCTGTATTACTATATCTAAAAACTACAGATTCTGCCCTAAACTTTTTTTTTTTTTTTTATATGTTGGCTCCACACATAGTGTATTTAGCCAGTGTCAAGTATTGTATATTTTCATCGAGTTTTAGAATATTTTACGTAGTCAAGTCTTAGTCTTAGTCATAGTCCAGTCTAAGTCGGGTCATAGTCCAGTCAAAGTAAAGTGGTGGCAACTTTACAAGAAGCTTCTATGGAATTTTGGAAGCAACACAAAAAACCACATTATATCACTTGACCACACTCATGCTCGTAATTCAGCACTTAATGCGTAAAACGCCACCAATTTTAAACATTAACACTGGAAAAAGCACAAGTTTTGAGAAATACTACAATGCAACGACGTGAACTTTTTCACGTTCCCGCAAAAACTCCTCAATCCTAACCTTAAATATAGGCCACAAATTAGCCTAAATCTGCCAAACTTTTTATGACATGAAGTTTTTCAAGAACAGGTATTTTATTACAATACAATACAATAATACTTTATTGAACACCAATAAACAAGAATGCACACAGATACAAATTTATAAAAGAATGGTAGAACGGCGGCCTTATCGCATTAAGCGATTTCTTCCAGGCTACTTTTGTATGGACAGGAATTAAAACAAAAATTACGGGTGGTGTTGCAACAGTTACAAATTACATCCAAGAACAACAATGAATTAAAAAAGTGCATGATTGCGTAAATATAAAACAAAAATTTATACTCTTACCTACTAAAAATAATACATAACTACAGTTATACATAATACTACATACTAATACCATACACATTATTAATTCAAGATTCAGGAAAAACATCATGACCTAAGATTCAATCAAGGAATTATTATTATGTAATGGTTTCAGCGTAATAACGGTTCAGTTGTATGAATAACATTTTTCAAAATGGCGGATCATCATTTTTTCCATAAAATATCTTATTAAGTATTTAGACACATTTTTTAATACGTTTACACTATTTATCATTAAAGTGTAAATTTGAAATCTGCCCAAATGGCAGAAATCTGCCCAAGTGGTCGCACTCCATCCACCATAGTCCATAGACCACATTATTATTTACCAGCACCGAACAGAAGTTAGCCGTATGCGGCCATCTTATTTCATACGATTATCGACCTTATTCGAAGAACGATAGAGTTTCTTACTGGATGACAGGACATACGAATATACGACTTTCTGAGTACGTATTTTTCAGTTTTTGTATGAAAAATATATGTTTTTGTATGAGAGGTACCTTTTTTTATTGTTTATTTAGAATCGTCCCAAGGTTTACTACATTTTTGTTCTATTAGTTTATTTTTATCTCTTACCGTTTCCGAGATCCCATCTGGAACTTCTTCCTGGTACCACTTTCTGATGCTGACATATTTAATTCTTTGCCTCGGGATTTTTCCGTACATATCTCTAGTACATTTCTAAATCATCCTATGGGCCAGTTTTCGGGAACATTCATGTCAACATGATCTGTCACCGTTTTTTAGCTTTATATATCTGTTAAGACTAGTATTTTGCTCCGTGCGCGGGCCGCGTGCGGCCCGCGAGGACGTTTTCGTGGCTGTTGTATTTATAAAAATGTTATACTTTAGTTTACACTTGTAATTTTGCAAGTATTAGTACAAAACAGCAGTATTTTTCAAAGAAAATGATAATTGATCTGACTTTTGCATGGCGGCCATCTTGAAAAATGCTGTCAGTCAAAAAAAGGTCAAAATATGAAATCAGCATCCATTAAAACCCCCAAATATAAAATATCAACCGGATCTGAGTTACTATAAAATCGGACGCCATTTTGAATCTGCCATCTTGGAATTATTTTAAGTCTATGAGAAAGCCTCCGTTGTTCCTTTGTTATTAGTCCAAACACGCCGTGTCGCCTTCTATAAGTTCCGATTGTGTGCGTGTCTTAATTTTGCATGGCGGCCATTTTGTTTTGTTTATCAGTAATATGTCAATTTCAATCAAGGATCCCGAAAATATTTAGATCTTAGGTAAGATAGGTTACTTAGATAAGCTAAAATCAATTAAAAAGGTCGCATTAGTAAAACATTGTAAATGTAGCGATGGGTAGTTTAAAGCTCCTCCTCGCTTCGCTCGTCGTTGCATGGGTAGTTTGAAGCTCCTCCTCGCTTCGCTCGTCGTCGCGATAGGTAGTTTGAAGCTCCTCCTCGCTTCGCTCGTCGTCGCGATAGGTAGTTTGAAGCTCCTCCTCGCTTCGCTCGTCGTCGCCGTAGGTAGTTTGAAGCTCCTCCTCGCTTCGCTCGTCGTCGCGATGGGTAGTTTGAAGCTCCTCCTCGCTGCGCTCGTCGTCGCGGTAGGTAATTTGAAGCTCCTCCTCGCTTCGCTCGTCGTCGCGATGGGTAGTTTGAAGCTCCTCCTCGCTTCGCTCGTCGTCGCGGTAGGTGGTTTGAAGCTCCTCCTCGCTTCGCTCGTCGTCGCGATAGGTAGTTTGAAGCTCCTCCTCGCTTCGCTCGTCGTCGCGATATGTAGTTTGAAGCTCCTCCTCGCTTCGCTCGTCGTCGCGGTAGGTAGTTTGAAGCTCCTCCTCGCTTCGCTCGTCGTCGCGATAGGTAGTTTGAAGCTCCTCCTCGCTTCGCTCGTCGTCGCGTTGGTGGTTTTGACAGTATGTATGGCAGCCATTTTAAAAAACGGAGAATGTCTAAAAAAAGCTTAAGCATGTTAATCAGTATCTTTGGGGACACTCAGATATCAATTTTCATACGGATTGGAGATCCATAAAAAAGTTCGGTAAAATGAATGAAATTTTTCAAAATGGCGGAATCAAAATTTTTTCCCTATATTCTTGCTAAGTATCTAGGGGGAGTCTTAGATATCGATTTTCATCCGGATCGGATAACTTTTTCTATAAGTCGATACGTCTCCATCCGCCATCTTGAAAAAATCAATTTCATTTGTGTTCTGTTTTGTTCCTTTATACATCTTACTCGATCCCCAGAAACAACTTTTCTATTACATTCATATTGGAGGCGTAAAAAAGGAAAGTTCATATTTCGTTAAAATCACCTTTGTATGGCAACCCTATTGAAAAATGGCGCATGTCAAAATTTGATTTTAGAATGTTGATCAGCATCCTTGGGGACCGTCAGATATCGATTTTGATCCGGATCGGAGAATTTTTTTTTTCCGCCATGACCAAAATTTCCGCCATTTTAAAAAAAAAATTTGGTGTTCTTTTCCCTTTTGGCCTCCAAACAATATTAGTTCGAGCTCTTTATACTAAAGTATCATGGTTTCGGCGTCATTTCCGGTTTAAATTTGTATGGGTGATTTTTTTTTCCGCCATTTTGATTTTTTTTTGTTTTCTCTAAAATTGTCCCAGGGTTTGCTATGACATTCCTGAGAACGCATATGACCCATCTCACATCGTTTAGCCAGGCCGTCGATGGTCACGATGATGGAAGGTCGGAAGACCAGGTCATGAAATGTTTTGAATTAAGATTGTCCACTTTCATACAAATTTAAAAAAAAAAGTTCAAAATTTCCCATAGGTATCGAGAAACAATGAGCCAAACATGAAAAAAAAAAATTGTATGGCAGCCATCTTTAAAAATGGCGGGATCCAAAATATTTTTTCAAATATCGAATCAGGGACCCCAAAAACCCCCCGATGCAAAAAATCAGCCCGATCGGACCAACTTTCAAAATGGCCGCCATCTTGGATCCGCCATCTTGGATTTTCATGACGACCATCCGAAAGCGCCCATCCTCCTCTATGACATTTGGTCGAACACACCCCACCTACCTCTTACCGTTTCCGATTTATAAGCGTTTCAATTTTGTATGGAATTTTTGTTTTTTTGTATGGCAACCCCCATTTTTTTTTATTTCTCTCCAAGCGTCCCAAGGTTTACTACAACTTTAGTTAAAACAGGTCACCCATCCGACTTGTAGTTTCCGAGAGCCGTTGACCGGTTCCATCAAGGAGACGATTTTTTGCTGATGTCAGATTTTTCTGGTGGTCACGTGACCCATCTCTATACAACCTCATACTCGGTTTTTCTCCACCACTTCCAGGAGCTCGGGAACAAAAATGTCAGTCAGTGAGTGAGTGAGTGGGTAACGAACTTTATATATTATAACTAGTATTTTGCTCCGTGCGCGGGCCGCGTGCGGCCCGCGAGGACGTTTTCGTAGCTGTTGTATTTATAAAAATGTTATACTTGGTGCTAAACTTTAAATTTTGCAAGAATTAGTACAAAACAGCGGTATTTTTCAAAGAAAATGATAATGCGCTTGACTTTGCATGGCGGCCATCTTGAAAAATGCTGTCAGTCAAGTAAAAGGTCAAAATTTGAAATCAGCATCCTTTAAAACCCCCAAATATAAAATATCAGCCGAATCCGAGTTACTATAAAATCGGGCGTCATTTTGAATCCACCATCTTTGAATTATTTTAAGACTGTAAGAAAGCCTCCGTTGTTCTCTGTAACATGAGTCCAAACACGCTATGCTTGCCTCTATTAGTTTCGATAGTGTGCGCCTTTTAATTTTGCATGGCGGCCATTTTGTTATGTTTCTTCAAAGAGTGTCTATTTTATTCAAGGTTCCCGAAAATATTCAGTTGTTAGGTAAAAAAAGGTTAGTGGTGTTGAAGTTAGGTTAGATTAGCTTAAGCCAATTAAAAAACGTCGCATTAGTAAAACATTGTAAACGTAGCAATGGGTAGTTTGATCGTCGTCGCAATAGGTAGTTTGTAGCTCCTCCTCGCTTCGCTCGTCGGCGCGATGGGTAGTTTGAAGCTCCTCCTCGCTACGCTCGTCGTCGCGGTAGGTAGTTTGAAGCTCCTCCTCGCTTCGCTCGTCGTCGCGGTAGGTAATTTGAAGCTCCTCCTCGCTTCGCTCGTCGTCGCGGTAGGTAGTTTGAAGCTCCTCCTCGCTTCGCTCGTCGTCGCGGTAGGTAGTTTGAAGCTCCTCCTCGCTTCGCTCGTCGTCGCGGTAGGTAGTTTGAAGCTCCTCCTCGCTTCGCTCGTCGTCGCATTGGTGGTTTTGAAAATATGTATGGCAGCCATTTTGAAAAACGGTGGATGTCTAAAAGAAGCTAAAGCATGTTAATCAGTATCCTTGGGGACACTCAGATATCAATTTTCATATGGATTGGAGATCCATAAAATAGTTCGGTAAAATGAATGAAATTTTTCAAAATAGCGGAATCAAAATTTTTTCCCCATATTCTTGCTAAGTATCTAGGGGGAGTCTTAGATATCGATTTTCATCCGGATCGGATAACTTTTTCTATAAGTCGATACGTCTCCATCCGCCATCTTGAAAAAATCAATTTCATTTGTGTTCTGTTTTGTTCCTTTATACATCTTACTCGATCCCCAGAAACAACTTTTCTATTACATTCATATTGGAGGCGTAAAAAAGGAAAGTTCATATTTCGTTAAAATCACCTTTGTATGGCAACCCTATTGAAAAATGGCGCATGTCAAAATTTGATTTTAGAATGTTGATCAGCATCCTTGGGGACCATCAGATATCGATTTTGATCCGGATCGGAGAATTTTTTTTTTCCGCCACGACCAAAATTTCCGCCATTTTGAAAAAAAAAATTTGGTGTTCTTTTCCCTTTTGGCCTCCAAACATAATTAGTTTGAGCTCTTTATACTAAAGTATTATGGTTTCGACGTCATTTCCGGTTTAAATTTGTATGGAAGATTTTTTTTTCCGCCATTTTGAATTTTTTTTATTTTCTCTAAAATCGTCCCAGGGTTTGCTATGACATTCCTGAGAACGCATATGACCCATCTCACATCGTTTAGCCAGGCCGTTGATGGTCACGATGATGGAAGGTCGGAAGACCAGGTCATGAAATGTTTTGAATTTCGATTGTCCATTTGCATACAAATTTTAAAAAAAAAGTTCAAAATTTCCCATAGGTATCGAGAAACAATGAGCCAAAAATGAAAAAAAAAATTTGTATGGCAGCCATCTTTAAAAATGGCGGGATCCAGAATATTTTTTCAAATATCGAATCAGGGACCCCGAAAACCCCCCGATGCAAAAAATCAGCCCGATCGGACCAACTTTCAAAATGGCCGCCATCTTGGATCCGCCATCTTGGATTTTCATGACGACCATCCGAAAGCGCCCATCCTCCTCTATGACATTTGGTCGAACACACCCCACCTACCTCTTACCGTTTCCGATTTATAAGCGTTTCAATTTTGTATGGAATTTTTATTTTTTTGTATGGCAACCCCTATTTTTTTTTATTTCTCTCCAAGCGTCCCAGGGTTTACTACAACTTTAGTTAGAACAGGTCACCCATCCGACTTGTAGTTTCCGAGAGCCGTTGACCGGTTCCATCAAGGAGACGATTTTTTGCTGATGTCAGATTTTTCTGGTTGTCACGTGACCGATCTCTATACAACCTCATACTCGGTTTTTCTCCACCACTTCCAGGAGCTCGGGAACAAAAATGTCAGTCAGTGAGTGAGTGAGTGGGTAACGAACTTTATATATTATAACTAGGGTGCTCTGTTCGCGGCCCGCATGCGGGCCGCGTGGGTGTTTTTTCGTGGCGTATCATTATTTCAAAACGCTATACTTGTGTTTAAACTTGTAATTTTGCAAGAATTAGTACAAAACAGCGGTATTTTTCAAAGAAAATGATAATTGATCTGACTTTTGCATGGCGGCCATCTTGAAAAATGCTGTCAGTCAAGTAAAAGGTCAAAATTTGAAATCAGCATCCTTTAAAACCCCCAAATATAAAATATCAGCCGAATCCGAGTTACTATAAAATTGGGCGCCATTTTGAATCCGCCATCTTTGAATTATGTTAAAACTGTAAGAAAGCTTCCGTTGTTCTCTGTAACATGAGTCCAAACACGCTATGCTTGCCTCTATTAGTTCAGATAGTGTGCGCCTTTTAATTTTGCATCGCGGCCATATTGTTTTATTTCCCCAAAGAGGTAGTTTGAAGCTCCTCCTCGCTTCGCTCGTCGTCGCGTTAGGTAGTTTGAAGCTCCTCCTCGCTTCGCTCGTCGTCGCGGTAGGTAGTTTGAAGCTCCTTCTCGCTTCGTTAATGTTCTGTTTTGTTCCTTTAAACATCTTTACTCGATCCCCAGAAACAACTTTTCTATTACATTCATATTGGAGGCGTAAAAAAGGAAAGTTCATATTTCGATAAAATCACCTTTGTATGGCAACCCTATTGAAAAACGGCGCATGTCAAAATTTGATTTTAGAATGTTGATCAGCATCCTTGGGGACTCCTAGATATCGATTTTCATCCGGATCGGAGAAACTTTTTTTTCCGCCAAGACCGAAATTTCCGCCATTTTGAAAAAAATAAAATATTGTAATATCTTCCCTTCCGGCCTCCAAACAATATTAGTTCGAGCTCTTTTTACTAAAGTGTCATGGTTTCGCCGTCATTTCCAGTCAAAATTAGTATGGCTGTTTTTTTTTTCCGCCATTTTGAATTTTTTTGTGTTCTCTAAAATCGTCCCAGGGTTTACTATGACATTCCTGAGAACGCATATGACTTATCTCATATAGCTTAGCCAGGCCTTCGATGGTCACGATGATGGAAGGTCGGAAGACCAGGTCATGAATTATTTTGAATTTCGATTGTCCTTTTTCATACAAATTTATAAAAAAAAGGATCAAAATTTCCCATAGGTATAAAGAAACAATGCGCCGGAAATGAAAAAAAAAATGCATGGCAGCCATCTTTATAAATGGCGGAATCCAAAATATTTTTTCAACTATGGAATCAAGGGCCCCAAACATTCCCCGATGCATCAAATCAGCCGAATCGGACCAACTTTTAAAATGGCCGCCATCTTGAATTTTGGTGACCATCCGAAAGCCATGGTCCTCTATAACATTTTAGTCGAGCACCCCCCAACTACCTCTTACAGTTTTCGTTAATAAGCATTTCAATAATTATTCTTGCAGTTTATTTTTGTTCATTTCTCTACCACTGTAGTTCGGGTATAAAACGCTTGCGAGTTTTAGAGTCGTACAACGCCATCTAGTTTCTTTTCTGATAAGCTTCGGTTAAAAAATGATAGGTGCATTACAACTTTGTATGAAAACCATGTTTTTTGTATGAGAGGTACCAATTTTTATGACTGATTTAAAATCGTCCCAAGCTTTACTACATTTTTTGTTCCATTAGTTTTTTTTTATCTGTTACCGTTTCTGAGATCCCTTGGGGTTAATCACTTTTGTATGGCAACCCTATGATTTTTAAATGAAATTTAGTTTCCCATATTCTTACTAAGTATCTAAGGGAATTCTCAGATAGATCTTCATCCGGATAGGATCACTTTTTCTCTAAGTCGATATGTCTATATCCGCCATCTTGAAAAAATCGATTTCATTAATATTCCGTTTTGTCCCTTATTACACTCTACTCGATTCCCAAAAACAACTTTTCTATAACATTCATATTAGAGGCGTAAAAAAGGAAAGTTCATATTTCGATAAAAGCACCTTTATATGGCAACCCTATTGAAAAATGGCGAATGCAAAACTTGATTTAAAAATTTTGTTCAGCATCCTTGGGGACCCCCAGATTTTCTTCCGGATCGGTGTAACTTTTTTTTCCGCCATGACCAAAACTTTCTGGCATTTTTAACTGTTTTCGTTCACCGTTTGGATAGCTCAAAATTGTCATCGTGAACTACCAATATTCACTCTTGGGCAAAAATATCAAAATTGGCATTATTGGTAAAATTTCCAAAACGAACGCTTGACATCATCGCTAATTTTGCAAATGCCAATAATGCCACCGGGGCTAAAACGAACACAGGGTGTGATATAGTATATACAAATCATCCATCGGCGGTTTTTCATGTTGTCGATATCATTCTGTCAGCTGTCACTTAGTTCCTAGTTTCGCTCACAGATTAGAGAAAAATCGCTGATGCATTGGATGGGTTCCAGTTGGTGTCATTTTCGGTATTTTTTATATTTTGACTATCAAAAACTCTCACAATGATGACATTAATGAGCTGTTTTATTAAAACAAAGAAATTGTAATTTAAATATGACCCAATAGATGGCGTTAAATAGGTGTGTATCACTATCTGTCACTGTCAGTGTTTCAAGCTAAGCTGACGACTATAAACCCTTTCGTTTTATATTTTGTGATACATACCTATTTTCTGAATTGTCAAGCCTATTTAAGAACACTGAAAACAATTTTTACTCTGTGAATTCACGAGTGATTTTAAAGGTCTGGTTCTGCGTAGGCGTGGAAATGATTGCTTCTTTAAAATCATAATCATTTCATCATATATGTTTTTTTTCAGTGACCGTGATTTCATCTGCTATTTTACATAGGCTGTGATTTTTAACAGACGGATTTTTCAAATGCCTAGTGAGATTATGATCCATGGCGATTGAAGGTACTTTATGAAAAGACCTTACAGGTCTTAGTTTGTTTTCTGAACCGATATTCACCGCTGATGCTACTCTCGTATTATAAAATCCGAAGCCCCGATTCTTAAGTGTGATTAATCATTCTGCGATAATTTGTAGCAGAGTATGTTCCAAAAAGGACCCGAGTGATTTATGAAATCATATGAGTTTTCACCTGCTCTTTGATCTAAAATAAAGAAGTGCAACTGGAACGCACCTATTGTCGAAAATGTAGAAATCACAGAGTACATTGGTAAAGATGTAGAAATCGTCTTTAACAAACTTATTAAAATAAATGCATTTTTTCCAGTTTTCTTATAAGACAAGAGCAGAGACTTGAATACCCAGTAGTAAGATAAGGAAGCTGTGGATGTTTACGTGATTTAGTAGGTAGGTACCTAATATAAAACGCTGCATTCATTCACTTAGAATATGTTCTTCGCACATGAAAATAATAAGTTTAGTTAGGTTAGGTACCTACCTAAACTTATTATTTTCAACTGTAGCTGCAATTATGTTTGAATACCTATATTAAAAGTCTTTGTTTGATGCATGGATGAAATAAAAAAAAGAGTTTGTTGTGCTATAATTTTGTGCGACAGCAAAATAGTGGTTATGTAAATATCTCTCCACAGCTGAACTGAACTGAATGCTATAATATAGGTAAGTATAATAAGCAGAAAGATGTAAAATAGTCCATTTAGATGTCCTGATTCTTAGCTAGATCTGTGTCAAGTATATTAAGACCTATTTTTTTTACAGATTACCTACTGATGAGGAATACTTCATTTATGCTGTATGTTCATGACTGTAAAAGTCTGAATGGTGTATGTAGTGGACAATTCAGCACCAGGACAAACAATATGATGCTATAAATTTTACTGACTCAGAAGAACCATGCATAAATAAGTTAGATACATGCGAAGATTAGATAAAAGTTATATACATTAATAAAAGTTGAACTCATGCGAACAAACCATTATTACACAGTTATTACCCAATTCCCAAGAGGTTTACTTCAAATACCTATTCAATGTTTAATACCTACCTATAAATTACTCATTCAGAAATTTAACATGGCTAATCTTATTACCCCATATACTATATACCTCCAAATATTAAAACTGTGAAGTGTACTTATGTGACTATGCAGCTGCTGAACAGCTCTCAATGTTTTATAACACAATTCTAAGTCAAGATATTTGGGCCGTTATTATCTGTTTTACTGATAAGCCTATGTTGGTCCCGTAAGAGCTGTCTAAAGGGGAAAATCCATGGATACAAATGTATTGAAATGTTTGCCATCTCCAAGCTGCCTACCAAGCAAGCCCCTCATAGAATTCACCCTGTTTACAAAGTTTATAGCCCCCTATGATAAGTGTCCAAAGTGGCATATTATAGAGGATGCCCATGTTCAGCAGTGAATCTCTGATGGTTGTTGATGTGAAGCCTAAAGCATCACAACATACGGCGGTGACGGCTTGAATACCACAATATAAGAACTTTATAGTAAATGGTGTTTTTTTTATTTTTTCATTTTATAAAGGTAACAAAGCCCTAAAAGGGCAAGGTAAGTGCCTGTTAGCTGGACAAACATGCATAACTATAATTGGTAATAATTGATCTGGTCAGACATGCAAGGAGCTGATGGATGTAGGATGCAAGTAGCCGGTCAAAGTGGCACTCTATAAAAAAAGCTTATGTTCAGAGAGATGTAGTTCTTTTTCTTTAGATTGATTAGGTATACTACGGATCAAGGGGAACGCTGCCTGACCATCAAGCACCTGTATAAATAATGTATCATCAACAGCCTGAAGACATCCACTGCTGAACCCCGCTGAACATAGGCCTCCCCCAGAGAGCGCCACCTTGAGCGGCTGCTCGCCTCCTGCATCCGTCAGCTCCCTGCGGTTTTCACCAGATCATCGGTCCACTTAGTAGGGAGCCAGTCTACGCTGCATCTTTCGGTCCGTGGTCGCCACTCAAAAACCTTTTTTCCCCATCGGTTGTACCTACCTACCTATCTATATAAGATTAAAATAAAAAATCCTCTATTTTTTCAGTCGGGTTCAGATAATAGTATGAAAAATCCACCAAAATTAATAAAGTTCTAGGTAGCTAGATATATAAATCCTGCCCTAATAATTTTAAATTTGAATAATATAACAGTTGATGATCCACCACCATTACCTTATACTGAGACACAAAAAAAACTCATAGATACATTTCTTTATTTAGGTAAGATACAGTTTACATAGAAAGAGCAACTTATCTTTACATGACGTAGGTAGCACCTCATAATTCTACAGATAGATAAAACACTTTATTGAAACACCACACTTACAAAAAAATAATGAATATACACACAAGCTTGAAACTGACCCCCATATTCCAAAACATTTCTGTAATTTTTACATTAAATTTAATTTTTACATTTAATTTGACACTGTAATTTTTTATGATACTAATACCGTGTGGTCTTATCCGGTACAAACGAAAAACAGCCCAAACACTGTCAAAACAATAAATATGTTAGTAGTAATGACTATTAGTATAAAAATTCAGTGAATAAAAGCTATTTTGTAATGTCTGATGGTTGTTGATGCATAATAATGCTTTTATGGAATTAATAGTAAATTCACCTTAAATTATTTTCTTTTGCAGCCCTATTTTTGCTGTAACCAAGAACTTGATCAGATGTATGGATACCAGATATTACAGCAGACTGCAATGACTGCATGAAACAAATGATTTCAGTTGCAACAGGGTGAACAATTAATTATAGAATCCATTTATTCACAGATGTTCCAAATACAACCTTAGCAAAGTTAATGGTGTTTTATTTACTTTTTTTTCAATGTATGTAGGCAGTTTCAAATGAAGGGAAATAATATTAGTAAATTGCCTGTTAGCTAAAAATACATACATAGATTGTACTTACCTACTGGTCTCATGCAAGGCATATCTTAATTTATGTTTAAACCTGGTACCTAAGTTGATCTGGTCAGTACCTACTGCGAGGAGCTGATGGTTCATCATAGTCCATCATCATCATCAACAGTCTGTAGCCGTCCACTGCTGAACATAGGCCTCTCCCAGAAAGTGCCACTTTGAGCAGCTGCTCACCTCCTGCATCCATCGGCTCACCGCGGTTTTCACCAGGTCGTCGGTCCACTTAGTGGGGGGTCTGCCTACGCTGTGAATCTTAGATCACACTATTATTATGATTGGTATATTGTGATAGTACTTTCATGGACTCTTGAACATAGTACATCGGTGTTATAAAAATAAATCAAGGGACCAAAGAAACTTTGAGACACCATTTTCTAATTATTATTTTACCACATTAATTCACAAACACTGTTTCAGTCCTTCAGGATATTACATTTACATTCTTCTTAGGATCTTTACCACTATTGGAATCATTTCCTAAGTTCCAGCAGCACAGTTACATGCTTTATGATCACAGGTAGACTGAAAGGGCAGATAGGGTGGTAAAAATCTAGGTTTTGGGCAGTTTTTTTGACTCTTTCCCTTCTTTTGTAACCTGAAAATGATAAAGATAATAATGTTACACAGTTGTATTTGTTATAGGTACTGTACATTTTTGAATTTATTAAACTGAAGGATTACTGTAGTTACTATGCTTTTTATGCTTTCCTGGATTAAATTCCTCTTGTGTAGGAAATGATTCTACAAGCCATATTGGTAACTTTAGTTCTGCACACAGGAAACACCGAGCTAAGCTCTCTCCCTTACTCATGAGGTTTGTGTTAAAGTAGTATTAGTATTATTCATTTTAGGACCTACCAATAAGTTATGAATAGGCATGTCACCAGTCAGATGTCCACAGCTGAACATAGGCGTTCCCATTAGAAAGGAGGATTTGATTATAATAAAAACACAGAAAAAAAGGAAGAGGAAAATAAATAAATGTGTGGACATTACACACAGCACCATCTAACCCAGAATTAAGCATAGCTTGTACTATGGGAACCAGATAACTGATATACTCAGATAAACTAACAGTATATAATACCCAGACAGAGGACAAATACCTATTTTCATCACACAAATGTTGGTACCAGGTGGGAATCCAACCCACAGTTTCCTAACTATTCCACTGCAACTCTAGATCCAAAGTAGCATTATTTAAAAAACATTACCAACTTGCAACCCTGCATATTATTCCCAAAAACCACCTCAGGGCAATGTACGGGCAACTGGGAATATACCGGTTACATACATAAAGTGTGATTCAAACTCAATGTCCGCTTTGAAGTCGGTGAGAAGTATGAGTGCAGCATGTGGATGGCTTGGAATGCACTTCATAGCCGCCATTGAGTTTGTACCACACTACCAAGAGATAGAAATATATGTATTCATTACCTGGACTTAACACAATTACCTTACCTATACCACAGAATAAATATATAGTACTTCTATACCAAGACCCAAAAAAAAAAACACTTAGATACATTGATAAGATAGTTTATATAACAATAGAAAAGAGAAACTGTCTTTACATGACATAAGTAGCACCTCATTATATAATTTTATACACCTACATAACTATTATTATTATATTGAATCTTTGAATAAAAACCAATTTGTATCATCATCAACAACATGAAGACAACCAGGCCTCCCCCAAAGAATGCCACTTTAAGAGACTGCTTGCTTTCTGCATCCATCGGCTCCCCATGGTTATGGTCACCAGGTTAGCGGCCCACCTTTTTTCCCTTCTGTTGTCAGTTCTACGAGTGATGTGGCTTGCCCATTGCCACTTCAACTTGCTGATTCTAAATAAGATAACATAAATTACACCATTATACATACTACATATAAATATATACATACTTACTTCATAAAATTGCTTTGTTTACCTCAACTATTGGTGAAAATACCCACCCTAAATCTATATTAAGCTATTATTCACAGTTTCCCCATAAGCTTAGAAGATTAAATAATAAAAAATGTATCTATAGTGTGGTAGTAGCATACCACACAGCCACAGAATTAATATATTATATAGGCTAACAAGAAGGTTTACAGTAATAGGTGACCTAATTATTTACCTGATGCTAAACCAAACTCCTGTTTTTCCTCTGTCATAATTAACATCCATCACTGAGCGCTTGTTTTTTGGATCTTTTATAGGTTGGAACTCTGAAAATGAGACAAGGTAGCATTGAGTTAATAAAAAACAAGGTGGATATTAATACTTTAGGTACTAATAAACAAGCATAGAATTTTAGTGTGTTCTGGGTGAAGAGCATAATTTGTTCCTGGTATTGTTATCATTTTATGCTAATGCTTAGAATAAGTACCTAGTCTATGCATTTCTGCAGTATATTTCGAGTCTGCTTTTACTTGCTTATATATCTTGTATAGTAGTAAATTTCGTTTATCATAAGACTTACTTGTTGCTTACTTGTTGACACCCACGGGAACAAATAGGCTGGTTCTATTCTTACATCACAGAATTCCCCTTATTACTTGTCTCACATACATAAATAATGTTGTTTTTCTTATTACAAACAAAAATTAAACCGCCGCCATCTCTGTGGCCGCCATATCTATCTAGTCAAATGCACAGAGAACTTTGCTATATACGTCAAATGTCAAAACATGAAACTGAAGTTAGCCGTATGCGGCCATCTTATTTCATACGATTAACGACCTTATTTGAGAGTCGATAAAGTTTCTTACTGGATGACAGGACAGGAATATATGACTTTCTGAGTAAGTATTTTTCGGTTTTTGTATGAAAAATATGTTTTTTTGTATGAAAGGTACCTTTTTTTATTGTTTATTTAGAATCGTCCCAAGATTTACTACATTTTTGTTCAATAAGTTTATCTTTATCTCTTACCGTTTCCGAGATCCCATCTGGAACTTCTTCCTGGTACCACTTTCTGATGCTGACATATTTAATTTTTGGCCTCGGGATTTTTCCGTACATATCTCTCATAGATTGTAAGGTCGTCCGATGGCTCCTTCTTACGAAAACATTCATGTCAATAAATCATCTGTCACCGTATTTTAGCTTTATATATCTGTTAAGACTAGTATTTTGCTCCGTGCGCGGGCCGCGTGCGGCCCGCGAGGACGTTTTCGTAGCTGTTGTATTTATAAAAATGTTATACTTGGTGCTAAACTTTAAATTTTGCAAGAATTAGTACAAAACAGCGGTATTTTTCAAAGAAAATGATAATGCGCTTGACTTTGCATGGCGGCCATCTTGAAAAATGCTGTCAGTCAAGTAAAAGGTCAAAATTTGAAATCAGCATCCTTTAAAACCCCCAAATATAAAATATCAGCCGAATCCGAGTTACTATAAAATCGGGCGTCATTTTGAATCCACCATCTTTGAATTATTTTAAGACTGTAAGAAAGCCTCCGTTGTTCTCTGTAACATGAGTCCAAACACGCTATGCTTGCCTCTATTAGTTTCGATAGTGTGCGCCTTTTAATTTTGCATGGCGGCCATTTTGTTATGTTTCTTCAAAGAGTGTCTATTTTATTCAAGGTTCCCGAAAATATTCAGTTGTTAGGTAAAAAAAGGTTAGTGGTGTTGAAGTTAGGTTAGATTAGCTTAAGCCAATTAAAAAACGTCGCATTAGTAAAACATTGTAAACGTAGCAATGGGTAGTTTGATCGTCGTCGCAATAGGTAGTTTGTAGCTCCTCCTCGCTTCGCTCGTCGGCGCGATGGGTAGTTTGAAGCTCCTCCTCGCTACGCTCGTCGTCGCGGTAGGTAGTTTGAAGCTCCTCCTCGCTTCGCTCGTCGTCGCGGTAGGTAATTTGAAGCTCCTCCTCGCTTCGCTCGTCGTCGCGGTAGGTAGTTTGAAGCTCCTCCTCGCTTCGCTCGTCGTCGCGGTAGGTAGTTTGAAGCTCCTCCTCGCTTCGCTCGTCGTCGCGGTAGGTAGTTTGAAGCTCCTCCTCGCTTCGCTCGTCGTCGCATTGGTGGTTTTGAAAATATGTATGGCAGCCATTTTGAAAAACGGTGGATGTCTAAAAGAAGCTAAAGCATGTTAATCAGTATCCTTGGGGACACTCAGATATCAATTTTCATATGGATTGGAGATCCATAAAATAGTTCGGTAAAATGAATGAAATTTTTCAAAATAGCGGAATCAAAATTTTTTCCCCATATTCTTGCTAAGTATCTAGGGGGAGTCTTAGATATCGATTTTCATCCGGATCGGATAACTTTTTCTATAAGTCGATACGTCTCCATCCGCCATCTTGAAAAAATCAATTTCATTTGTGTTCTGTTTTGTTCCTTTATACATCTTACTCGATCCCCAGAAACAACTTTTCTATTACATTCATATTGGAGGCGTAAAAAAGGAAAGTTCATATTTCGTTAAAATCACCTTTGTATGGCAACCCTATTGAAAAATGGCGCATGTCAAAATTTGATTTTAGAATGTTGATCAGCATCCTTGGGGACCATCAGATATCGATTTTGATCCGGATCGGAGAATTTTTTTTTTCCGCCACGACCAAAATTTCCGCCATTTTGAAAAAAAAAATTTGGTGTTCTTTTCCCTTTTGGCCTCCAAACATAATTAGTTTGAGCTCTTTATACTAAAGTATTATGGTTTCGACGTCATTTCCGGTTTAAATTTGTATGGAAGATTTTTTTTTCCGCCATTTTGAATTTTTTTTATTTTCTCTAAAATCGTCCCAGGGTTTGCTATGACATTCCTGAGAACGCATATGACCCATCTCACATCGTTTAGCCAGGCCGTTGATGGTCACGATGATGGAAGGTCGGAAGACCAGGTCATGAAATGTTTTGAATTTCGATTGTCCATTTGCATACAAATTTTAAAAAAAAAGTTCAAAATTTCCCATAGGTATCGAGAAACAATGAGCCAAAAATGAAAAAAAAAATTTGTATGGCAGCCATCTTTAAAAATGGCGGGATCCAGAATATTTTTTCAAATATCGAATCAGGGACCCCGAAAACCCCCCGATGCAAAAAATCAGCCCGATCGGACCAACTTTCAAAATGGCCGCCATCTTGGATCCGCCATCTTGGATTTTCATGACGACCATCCGAAAGCGCCCATCCTCCTCTATGACATTTGGTCGAACACACCCCACCTACCTCTTACCGTTTCCGATTTATAAGCGTTTCAATTTTGTATGGAATTTTTATTTTTTTGTATGGCAACCCCTATTTTTTTTTATTTCTCTCCAAGCGTCCCAGGGTTTACTACAACTTTAGTTAGAACAGGTCACCCATCCGACTTGTAGTTTCCGAGAGCCGTTGACCGGTTCCATCAAGGAGACGATTTTTTGCTGATGTCAGATTTTTCTGGTTGTCACGTGACCGATCTCTATACAACCTCATACTCGGTTTTTCTCCACCACTTCCAGGAGCTCGGGAACAAAAATGTCAGTCAGTGAGTGAGTGAGTGGGTAACGAACTTTATATATTATAACTAGTATTTTCCTCCGTGCGCGGGCCGCGTGCGGCCCGCGAGGACGTTTTCGTGGCTGTTGTATTTATAAAAATGTTATACTTTAGTTTAAACTTGTAATTTTGCAAGAAGTAGTACAAAACAGCGGTATTTTTCAAAGAAAATGATAATTGATCTGACTTTTGCATGGCGGCCATCTTGAAAAATGCTGTCAGTCATGTAAAAGGTCAAAATTTGAAATAAGCCTCTTTTAAAATCCCCAAATATAAAATATCAGCCGGATCTGAGTTACTATAAAATCGGACGCCATTTTGAATCTGCCATCTTGGAATTATTTTAAGTCTATGAGAAAGCTTCCGTTGTTCCTTTGTTATGAGACCAAACACGCCTTGTCGGCTTCTATAAGTTCCGATTGTGTCCGTGTTTTAATTTTGTATGGCGGTCATTTTGTTTTGTTTATCAATTATATGTCAATTTGAATCAAGGATCCTGAAAATATTTAGATCTTAGGTAAGACAGGTTAGTTAGATAAGCTAAAATCAATTAAAAAGGTCGCATTAGTAAAACATTGTAAATGTAGCGATGGGTAGTTTGAAGCTCCTCCTCGCTTCGCTCGTCGTCGCGGTAGATAGTTTGAAGCTCCTCCTCGCTTCGCTCGTCGTCGCGGTCGATAGTTTGAAGCTCCTCCTCGCTTCGCTCGTCGTCGCGATAGGTAGTTTGATGCTCCTCCTCGCTTCGCTCGTCGTCGCGGTAGGTAGTATGAAGCTCCTCCTCGCTTCGCTCGTCGTCGCGATGGGTAGTTTGAAGCTCCTCCTCGCTTCGCTCGTCGTCGCGGTAGGTAGTTTGAAGCTCCTCCTCGCTTCGCTCGTCGTCGTGGTAGGTAGTTTGAAGCTCCTCCTCGCTTCGCTCGTCGTCGCGATGGGTAGTTTGAAGCTCCTCCTCGCTTCGCTCGTCGTCGCGGTAGGTAGTTTGAAGCTCCTCCTCGCTTCGCTCGTCGTCGCGATAGGTAGTTTGAAGCTCCTCCTCGCTTCGCTCGTCGTCGCGGTAGGTGGTTTGAAGCTCCTCCTCGCTTCGCTCGTCGTCGCGTTGGTGGTTTTGTCAGTATGTATGGCAGCCATTTTGAAAACCGGTGGATGTCTAAAAGAAGCTAAAGCATGTTAATCAGTATCCTTAGGGACACTCAGATATCAATTTTCATACGGATTGGAGATCCATAAAAAAGTTCAGTAAAATGTATGAAATTTTTCAAAATGGCGGAATCAAAATTTTTTCCCATATTCTTACTGAGTATCTAAGGGGAGTCTTAGATATCGATTTTCATCCGGATCGGATAACTTTTTCTGTAAGTCAATACGTCTACATCCGCCATCTTCAAAAAAAACAATTTCATTAGTATACTGTTTTGTTCCTTTTTACATCGTTACTCTATCCCTAGAAACAACTTTTTTATGACATTCATATTGGAGGCGTAAAAAAGGAAAGTTCATATTTCGATAAAATCACCTTTGTATGGCAACCCTATTGAAAAATGGCGAATGTCAAAATTTGATTTTAGAATGTTGATCAGCATCCTTGGGGACCCTCAGATATCGATTTTCATCCGGATCGGAGAAACTTTTTTTTCCGCCATGACCGAAATTTCCGCCATTTTGAAAAAAAATTTTTTTTGAATTCTTTCCTCCCGGCCTCCAAACAATATTAGTTCGAGCTCTTTATACTAAAGTATCATGGTTTCGGCGTCATTTCCGGTTTAAATTTGTATGGGTGATTTTTTTTTCCGCCATTTTGAATTTTTTTTATTTTCTCTAAAATCGTCCCAGGGTTTGCTATGACATTCCTGAGAACGCATATGACCCATCTCACATCGTTTAGCCAGGCAGTTGATGGTCACGATGATGGAAGGTCGGAAGACCAGTTCATGAAATATTTTAAATTTCGATTGTCCAATTTCATACAAATTTAAAAAAAAAAGTTCAAAATTTCCCATAGGTATCGAGAAACAATGAGCCAAAAATGAAAAAAAAAAATTTGAATGGCAGCCATCTTTAAAAATGGCGGGATCCAAAATATTTTTTCAAATATCAAATCAGGGACCCCAAAAACCCCCCGATGCAAAAAATCAGCCCGATCGGACCAACTTTCAAAATGGCCGCCATCTTGGATCCGCCATCTTGGATTTTCATGACGACCATCCGAAAGCGCCTATCCTCCTCTATGACATTTGGTCGAACACACCCCACCTACCTCTTACCGTTTCCGATTTATAAGCGTTTCAATTTTGTATGGAATTTTTATTTTTTTGTATGGCAACCCCTATTTTTTTTTATTTCTCTCCAAGCGTCCCAGGGTTTACTACAACTTTAGTTAGAACAGGTCACCCATCCGACTTGTAGTTTCCGAGAGCCGTTGACCGGTTCCATCAAGGAGACGATTTTTTGCTGATGTCAGATTTTTCTGGTTGTCACGTGACCGATCTCTATACAACCTCATACTCGGTTTTTCTCCACCACTTCCAGGAGTTCGGGAACAAAAATGTCAATCATGAGTGAGTGAGTGAGTGAGTGGGTGAGGAACTTTATATATTATAATAATAATAATAATAATAATAATTCACTAAGAAAAAATATTTACAGCGGACGTCCCTTCGGACCGCTAAGTTAGGAATATCACAAAGAACGTCCTCTTTAATACGAATATAAACAAAATTAAGGGCAGAAGGGATCGCTTTCGCAGATCAAAGGAGCCGGTTGGATGTGGGAGCTATTCCTGGTTGTGATGCGCGATATGTTTCATAGCTCTGCTGGTTTTTTTTTTTTCAATCTTCGCACTGATTAGAGTACAATATGGCCCCTGTTATGTATTATTTTACCAGGTGGTAGGAATTTTCTGCAAAGTTCGTCTAGGTAGGTACCACCGCTTTGCCAGTTATTCTGCCGCCAAGCAGTAGTGTGCAAGCACTACTGTGTTCCGGTTTAAAGGGAATTTTAGCTAATGAAATTACTGGACAAATGAGTCTTTATAACCTGATTACATAGTGTAGTAATCTGATTGCTAGACTGTGTGATGTCTCAGGATGACGTGTGCAGTGCAGTGTCACGCGGAGTTTTCTTATTTTAAAGTTCCGAGTTACACTGCAACTGTTATGGGCGGTCGTGTTGCTTAACATCAGGTGAACGACCAGCTCGGCAAGTCATTTATTCCAATAAAAAAAAAATTGTCTTGATTCCATTATCTTACCAAGAACTCAAATCAAGAGTGAATGAAATCTCATGGACGAATATTAATAATAATTTAATTTAATACAAAAATTACAGTTTTAGCTTAAGGCTGATGTACACTTGTACAGTATGTGGCAGAATAAATAACGTTAAATCTTCATTTCATGAAGGCATAATGTTATGTCTCTTTTTTTCCTTTTCGCTATCTTCTCTCTCAATCTTTTCCTATTCTGTATTTCAAAATATCATGTAACTAAATTATAGTGGAAATAGTACTAAGCTGTCAATCTTAGATAAATAAATAATTATCTTTCCCCGTTGGAGCGCCTTCAGTCTTTGTTTAAAAATAATATTTTATAATTTCCCATTTGAATAAGTAAGGTAAGGAATTTACATAATTATTAAAAGCACCAGTAGAGTATTCATATTTCCTTCAGTTGAAGAGGAAAACAGCCAAGTGCGGCGCTGACGTTTGATCGATACGCAGGAGATCGAACGCTCAGTATGATGGATGACTTTATTAAATCCAGTCAATAGCTCGACGGGATTTATTGCCTGTCATCTCTACATTAACTGCACTGCTTTTTATAAAACTGTATCATTAGTCGAAAAAAGTTTTTCTTCTCAAGTGGTCAGAATTTTTAGGCCGCCAAAAGCTTCCTGAGGACTAGTCTTCTGACAAAAGCCAGGACGCGCAGTTCGAAGCACGATAGTACTCTATTTTAAATACCACTATTTGCAGCTGTCGCCCATCCAAGTGATGACTGCATCAATTGTTATTTAATTTTACTGATCGAATTTAAATTTAATGATCTAGATCTAAAATTAAAAAAGAAAAAGTAAAATATATATAAAAAAAATTAAAAATTTAATATCTTTAAATCAAATTAAAAAGCTAAATTTAGTGGCCACATATAAAAGTTAAGATAACAACAAAAGCTCCACGCCGTACCCTCTACCTACAGTGCTCATCAATCTAAAGACGCTTCCACACGAACGCACAGAAACATTTGAAACGAGGCAGCGAAGCTACTCGCACAAAGCTTTCAGCCTGCGCGTTGCTTGCGTCTTTAACTGTCTAGTGCTTTAGTAGAATGGTATTTAATAACTAACTTTGGCAAAAGATATATTAATCAAGTCTGTCATACATTTTGAGATATGGAATATATATGGAATAAGTAAATTAGGATTAACTAGTCAATTTGTTTAGATTTATATTAAGCAAATAGCTTGCGCTCCGCTTTGCAAGCTATTCTGCCGCCAAGCAGTAGTGTGCAAGCACTACTGTGTTCCGGTTTGAAAGGCATTATACCTAGTGAAATTACTGGGCAAATGAGACTATGACGTGATTACACACACACACACACACACACAGTGTAGTAATCTGATTACTAGACTTTAATTTTAAAGTTTCGAGTGACACTGCAACTTTTATGGGCATCCATGTCACTTAACATCGGATGAACGACTAGCTCGTCACGTCATTCATTTTCATTAAAAAAACATATAATTATGCCCTTCATAAAAAATTGTTTATAATGCCCCCGTCTTTTATCACTTCGTTATATTATCTCCATACAAATAAAGGTTGCCTGAAAGAGATCTTTTTAACTATAAGGTCGCCCATTTTTACACCTTTTGCAAATATTTTGTATTTGGGGTGCACAACAAAAAGTCTAGCTAAAGTTCATAAATCCCACCGATGGGGTGTTTCAGATTTAATTTCACTTAATCTGTGGTTATGCTAGTTACGATATTAGTCTATGGTTTTAGTTTATAAAAATATGTATACTCTGTGTCCATTCATTCATTCATTGTTCATTCGCTCTCTGTAAAAAAAATTGTATTAATAAAATCACCAGCGCCATGGATAATACAAAATTCAAATCGAGTTTCATTTAAATTAATATAAAATATCGTACTAATCTTTTTGGTCCAATCGACCCAAATCCTTCTAAAATACAATCTAAAACAAGTATTTCTTATATTTACATAAAGTGATAAAAGTGATAAAAGCGCGTGTCGTTCCGCCAGCGAACCACGTCAAGTCAATCTTCATAAAAAGGAAAGGCATCACTGCCGGCAACAGCCAATACATTATTTTCTTTCAGCTTATACCACCAAGTACAAGGTACTATAAAAAGTCATTAATTTTGACTATAAACTACAACATACAAACAGAACCACAACGTGGTCGTTTAACATTTTTACGAAAATCAACATGGCCACACCTACATCGGAAAACATTGAAAAACTAATTGCAAGGAGAAGCAACTTCAAAGGAAGGCTTACAAGAATTTATAACTTCATCGATAACGAAAACAATCACGACAAAATCTTCGAGATCAAAGTTCGTCAAACGGAACTGACCGAGTTATTTAATAAATATAACGCAGCACAAGAGGAAATTGAACTAACAGAAGACAAAAAAGCTGCTCATGAGCAAGAAAGAAGCTCGACCGAAGACAAATATTTCATGTACCAAGCTAAAATCAACGAGCTAATACGAGACTACGAACAAAACCAATCTTCAAATTCATTTCAGTCGTTACATGGTCAAGACAGCAGCAGCAAATCAACCTTTTTAAAGTTACCTTATTTACAGATTCCTAATTTCGAAGGCAATTTAAGCGAATGGAGCAACTTCAAGGCGCTATTCGATGGAGTGATCGACTCCTAATCACCTAAGCCTACTGCAAAAGTTCCAGTACCTGAAGAGTCTATTAAGGGGTGAACCTGCAGGACTAATCAGCTCGCTTAACGTCACTGAAGAGAACTATCAACACGCCTTAGATATCTTAAAGCAAAGGTATGAAAATAAGCTTCTTACAGTTAACTTCCACATAAACAATGTAATGTCAGTTCAAATTATCAACAAGAATAATCTTAAAAATTTCCTAGTAACGCTTCAGCAAAGCTTAGATTCTCTAAAGTCACTTAACATACCAGTCAATACTTGGGATATATTGTTAATATACATAATTGTTCAAAAATTAGACCAGTCTCTCAGATCTGCCTGGGAACTGAATAAGAAAAATGATGATTTACCTACACTTAAAGAACTCACTGATTTCTTGACTCATCGTGCCAGAGCGTTCGAGTTAATGTATGATAAGCCACAAAATGTAACTAAACCTACTCATGTTAATAGTACCAAACCAGGTACTCGTATCTCCACTCATATAGGCACTGTGACGGACAGCTGCATTCTCTGCAAAATGTCTCATGAATTGTACAAATGTCCATCATTCTTAGAATTGTCACCTATTCAGCGCAATGAAATGGTTAAGTCTAAAAAACTATGCTATAATTGTCTCAGAACCTATAAGTTTCAACATGCTTGCTCAAAGAATGTTTGTTCGATCTGCGGAAAGAAACATCATACTCTGATTCACCAACAATTTGACAGGCCTACTGCTTCTGTAACTACTGCACCTATTGCTAATGCAACGAACAAGGTAAGTTCATCAGTATTACTTTCTGATAATGTCACTGAGACTAGTGTAAATCAAGATACTACTAATTGGCCAGCATCAGTCATGCACATAAATACTAATCAATCTGAGGTTTATTTATCAACTGCTTTAATCAAAGTTCAGAAAAATGATGGTAACTGGACTACATGCAGAGCCCTTTTGGACAGCGGAAGCCAAGTTTGCTTAATGACAAGCAACTTAGCAGAAAAACTACAACTGCCACTGGCTGAACAAACAAAATATGTTATACAAGGCATAGGTACAACATCAACAAATTCATCAAAATCGGTTCAGGTTAAAATAGCATCACGCACTGATAAGTTCCAAGCAACATTATCATGTGTAGTTACTGAACAGATTTCTACTAAATTACCTCAAAGATATATACCACTGAGTAACTTCAAATTGCCAAAACATTGCAACTTAGCAGACCCACTGTTTTATATACCTAAACACATAGACTTACTAATAGGTGGTCAAATATTTTACTCATTATTGCTACAGGGCAGCATACAACTTGGTAAAAACCAACCCAATCTCATAAGCACTGTCTTTGGATGGGTAGTAACAGGTGATATAGAATTATCCATGCACACATTATATAATGATACAGTCCTCTCACAAATCACACAAATATCGAATCAGACAGAACACTGTCAGGCAGAGTCAAACTCTCACAAACAAACAGTCATATCGGCTCATGTTAGTTGTGAACAATCATGCGAGCAACTATTACAACGCTTTTGGGATCAAGAAGAAGTCAATTCTCCCCCAATTTGCACACCAGAACACACCTATTGCGAAGAGCTGTACAAAAGTACTACTACAAGAGAAGAACCAACAGGTCACTTTACAGTACACCTTCCAATTATACAAGACAAGATAGATCAGCTAGGACAATCCTACAGCATCGCACAAAAATGCTTCATGACATTAGAAAAGAGATTTCTACACAATCTTACACTTCATAAACAATATTCTGAATTTATTGATGAGTATGTAAAACTAGGACATGCCTCATTCATACCTTATTCTCCAGACACACAAGAAAAAACTAAACACTTTTTTCTCCCTCATCATGCAGTAATTAAACCACAAAGTGTATCAACTAAGCTTCGTGTTGTATTCAACGGAAGTAGTCAATCATCTTCCTCAGTGTCCCTCAACCAGGTACTATATGAAGGACCCAACATTTATACTGATATTGTTGATATTATCTTAAGACTTAGAACGTATAAGTATGTACTATCTTGTGACATAGTAAAGATGTTCAGGAACATCAAGGTGATAGAAGAACATTGTAATCTACAATGTATACTCTGGAGAAATAGTCCTGATGTACCACTTCTAGTACTTAGATTAAACACAGTTACATACGGTACTCGATGTGCACCTTATTTAGCATTCAGAACACTACTTGAACTTGCAAGACAAGATGGACACCTCTATCCACTTGCTGCAAAATGCATTACATATCAAACCTTTATGGATGACGTCCATTGTGGTGCAAACACACTCTCTGAGGCTATAGAAACATGCAATCAGCTAACGTCATTATTCCAAAGAGGTAATTTTCAATTACATAAGTGGTCAGCTAATAATCCACAAATATTACAAAGTATTATTCAAAATAAAGATAAACTTTCACCTAATAGCCTAATCATTGGTGATGAAACCAGCACTCTGGGTTTAAAATGGGATCCTGTAACTGATGTATTCAAGGTTAATATTCCTTCTCAACAACAAACATTGCAGTTCACTAAAAGAACAGTACTTTCAATTATTGCAAGGATCTATGATCCAATTGGTTACTTCGCTGTAGTTTCAGTCATTTTGAAACTTTTCATGCAAAGAATATGGAAAGAAACTACTTTTAATTGGGATTCACCACTCCCTAGTCATTTACTATCAGAGTGGTTACCAATTTACAATAGTTTGCACTTACTAAGTGATATTACTATACCTAGGCATTGTTTCTTAGATATACCTAATAAAGTTTACTTAGTAGGCTATAGTGATGCCTCTCTCGTGGCGTATGGATGCTGTATATATATAGTAGCAGAATATCCTAATCTACAACCTACATCTAACTTGCTAATGAGCAAAAGCAGAGTAGCACCTTTGAAAACAGTCTCTATTCCTAGACTAGAACTCTCTGCCGCAGTACTTCTCTCTAAATTAATGCATAAGATTAAACCTGCACTTGAAATAGCAATTAAAATTGATTCTGTGCATTATTATACTGATTCTACCATTGTACTAAACTGGCTAAGGTCTCCTTATAAAAAATGGGAAATTTATGTAGCAAATAGGATATCCCAGATATTACAAATTACTGATTCATCTTCGTGGAATCATACTAGAACTCATGACAATGCAGCAGATCTGCTGACACACGGCGTACAGCCTAAGGATTTACAGACACTCTCATTATGGTGGCATGGTCCTGCATATCTATTATCACCACCAAATGAGTGGCCCCATTGTAATGTAGACATATCAGACACAACAGATATTCAATCAGAATCTTTTCATACTGAAGAATCAAGCTCACATACAATAAATGTAGCTTCACATACAACTAATGTAGTTTCAGAATTTCATAATGATGATGACTTAGATTACTTTGTAAACCTATTTCAAAGATTTTCAAGTTTTCAAAGATTACAAAACACTATTGCACAGTGTTATAGATTCTGTATCAACCTAAAGAATCATTCTAACAAGACAACAGGTCCTCTTACACCTGAAGAGTTACAGCACAGTCTTAACTTTATCATTAAAATAGTTCAAGAATCTCACTTTAAAAAAGAATTAATTGAGTTAAAATCTAACAAAACTAGCTACACCTATTCATCTAGCCCTATCAAGAGATTATCACCTTTCATTGATAGTGATGGCATACTAAGGGTAGGAGGTAGAATAAAACATGCTAATATTCAGTACAATCATAAGTTTCCTATAATACTACCTAACAAGAATCACATTACAACACTTATAATAGAAAAGTTTCACATGGATTTATTTCACTCTGGTGTACAAAACACAGTTTCAAACTTAAGACTAGTTTATTGGCCTATACATGCAAGAGTTGAGGTCAAGAAAGTAGTGTACAGGTGTATAGTTTGTACTAGATACCGCGGACTAACTTGTAGGCAAAAAATGTCTAACTTGCCTTATCATAGAGTGAACCTAGAACGTCCATACCTACAGGTAGGTATTGATTTTGGTGGTCCTCTTTATGTGAAGTCATCTAACCTTCGCAATGCTAAATACATACGTTCATTTATCTGCATATTTACCTGTATGTCCACTCGTAGCATTCACATTGAACTATCTGAAGATACTACTACGCAATCATTCATAGCATGCTTGAAAAGGTTTAGTGCTCGTAGGGGTATTTGTAATACTATTTACTCTGATAATGCTAGCTATTTTCATTGTGCTAATAATGAATTACATGATTTATACAAAATGTTCAAGAATGAGACATCTTACAGTCAAATTATGGACTATACAAACCGCTTCAAAATAAACTGGAAATTCACAGTTCCACTCGCCAGCCATATGGGTGGAGTCTATGAGACCTGCATTAAACAAACTAAACGCTTGCTGAAAAAGAAATTAGGTAACTGTAGAATGACCTATACTCAATTGTATACCCTATTGTGTGAGATTGAGTCTATTCTGAACTCCAGACCTCTGTGTGCTATTTCAGACTTACCTGATGATTTAAACTATCTTAGCCCAGGGCATTTCATAATTGGTTCAACTCTATTAGACATTCCTGAACCAAGCCTAATCCAAATTTCAGACAATAAACTTAATGTTTTTCAGAGAATTACTTCAATTAAGCAACAGTTTTGGAAAGAATTTTATAAATCATATTTGTCTGAAATTCAGAGTAGACAAAAATGGTTTAAAGAATCTCTTAATTTACAGATAGGAGATTTAGTAATAATCAAAGATGAATGTACTCCTCCATCAGCTTGGCCTGTTGGCAGAATCATTGATGTAAATGTAACTAAAGACGACCAACTAACCCGGTCTGTCCTGGTAAAAACGGCAAAGGGACAATACATGCGCCCTATTCATAAACTTGTTCTATTACCCATTTCGTAATTCTGCTTATAATTTAACTTGCAAGGAAGGTACTTCGTAGAGTCACAATTACAATAATTTAAATTAACCTATTTGCATAGTCCTATTTAGGAGGCACCTAGTGTTAAAAAGGTACCTACCGAACCTAGTATTAGTTTACTTCTAAGATTGATTACTTAATTAGGAAATAAGAACTCTTAATAACTTCAAACTTTAGTTTTATAATCGTAAACAGTACATAATTATCTCATGTATCGCAACTTAATTTTATTATTAACATTTTCAGTCTTCAACTGCCTTTCACTCATCACATTTTTGGTCTTCATTTAAAGTCACTGCACCGTTTGTTATATAGTTATATACTGTTTTCAGCGTTTTTTCTTTCATTTGTATCTTTAATCATAAATAATTAATAAATAATACTTTACAGCATAACATAACCTAAAATTGTAATAGGGAACTACTGACAGTTGACATTGACAGAACTTGACAACTGACAGTGACATTTAGTTTTCATTTAGACACGACTTATTACATCTTCAACCTTGACTGACGAATTGTTACACCTTCAATCTTTGACTGACTGATATTACTTTACTGTAGCTTTGGGGGATAAATAAAATTTTGTATTTATATAATTATTCAGACTTCGTCAGCGCGGGGGTGTATGTTTCAGATTTAATTTCACTTAATCTGTGGTTATGCTAGTTACGATATTAGTCTATGGTTTTAGTTTATAAAAATATGTATACTCTGTGTCCATTCATTCATTCATTGTTCATTCGCTCTCTGTAAAAAAAATTGTATTAATAAAATCACCAGCGCCATGGATAATACAAAATTCAAATCGAGTTTCATTTAAATTAATATAAAATATCGTACATGGGGGTAAATCCAAGGGCTCATGAACTACATTCTCACCGACCTCTTTCTAATATGGCAATGGCAACTATCCAATCCGATAATAATAAACAAAAAATATCCGATATAACTTTGACATAGTTCTACAATATTAAACAACAGCTAGTTAAACAACAATACAAAGTGGATATACCATTAACACTTGCTCTACAATACAATAGGGGCAGTGTTGCCATGGTTAAGGTAATGCTAGAACAAAGGGCTATACAATACAATAGGGCTTTATCCGCTAATTACAAAATGTAGGGCTTGTTTTTTCAATCTAGAGCTTGTAAATGTCCAGGCTAAATATAACATTATACATTGTTTTCTTTTATTTCTCACTTAATTATGCTGTTTTATGCCAAAAAGAAAATAATTGCATCATAAATTATGATGCAATTATTTAAGTACTTTTTAAATTGACTAAATGTTTATTATTTGCTCGCATAGAGGTAATATTTAGTTGGTCATACGAGTACATTCAGTTGTGTTTCTTTATACGGAACATCTCTCACTCTCTATCTTTTTCTCCCTAACTTTCCGGGATGAAAAGTAACCTATGTTGATCATTAACAGAGAAGAATATAAGATAACAAAAATGAACACAATGTACATTAAATCACACTGGATCCCAAGATAAATTTAGTTTATCAGCAGTAGTGAGAAAGCACTACTGTGTTCCAGTTTGAAGAGCATTGCAGCTAGTGAAGTTACTGGGCAAATGAGACTTTATGACCTGATCTCACAGTCTAGAAATCTGATTACTAGACCGAGTGACGATTTTTTTATTTGTAGGAATTTAGCTACAATCGACTGTCACCCAGGCTACCAGATATTGGCAGTTTTTTTTTCTATTTATATTTATTCAGGGACTTGGAGCCATCAACTGAATATAATATTATATACAAGTTGACCTGCCCCGGCTTCGCCCGGGCGTATCAATTCCCCTCTTTCTGCTCCCTCTACCGTCTCACTTCAATCGTCCATTTCTACACATTTCCCACCTCTTCTCACCATTTTTTCTTAAGTCCAGCTTACACACAGACAAAACTCAACTTACAGTGTTGGATTTGCAATTCTACTCTGCTGAATATTTGTCTGTTTTAGTACAACATCCTCGAAATGATGAAAGTACGGTATTTGTTTAAGTTCCATTAATAATTTGAATAAGCTACGTATATTTTTGGATAATTTATTAAACGTACTATTCCAAAGGCGGGTTTGCTATTTAAATTCTCTTCTATCTATAGTTTTATTATAAGTATAGTGTATCTAAGTATTATATCAGTTTCTGGTTCCCATAGTACAAGCTTTGCTTAGTTTGGGGCCCACCTATTTATTTTAAAAAAAAGGTTGTAAATTATTATATTATGCAATACTCAAAAAATCTTAAGTGAGTACAACAAAACCTTATATTTCGCAACGTTTAATATGATATTGATTATTGAGTAAGTTCGATATACAAATCCCAGCGACCATTTTTTCTCAAAGATTGTCCTGAGATGATAAATATATAGAGATGCTCCACGTTGAGGCAAACATCAACAAAATCCAATATCTCATAACCGCTACTCTACACGCAGGTGCGTCCGTCGGTCCTTGACAAAACAAATACACATAGACAGATGAGATGATGTCAAATTTGAGATCTCAAAAAGAAGTCGTGACAATTTCACAGCAAAGCAGTTTTAATAATTTTGGTAACGTCAGGTTAGTTTTCAATTATGATGCTTTACTTTGGCTATAAATTTTAAATAACTGAATTAATGATATAGGTGTATATATTTATTAAGATAGGTTTAAAGTATATTTAAGTTGTTTAGATTTAGTGTATATATATATATATATATTGTTATTTAAGTTTTTGTACTAATAAATTACCTTTTGTTAAAAAAAAAAATATGATTATTTGAATCAGGCAATCATATAGCAATCTTAATACAAGCACATAAATCATCAATAAATAAATAAATATATACATAAATATAGGTCAAAATATAATCAATTAAAATGAATATAAACTACATAATTTTTATTATTATTTATTTTTTTTACTTGGATTTAGTCATCACCAACAGTCCATACCAAACACCAACAGCTTTAATTAAAGAAGCTATTTTAAAACCTTAATTTCATAAATAATATGTTTCATCAGAGTTGATTGAGACCCCAACAAAACATTTTAGTTAATGAAAGTTTTAATAACATAGTAACTTTATAATACAAATACTTTTCTTGTTGACATGCCTCCGTGGCAAGTGCCGTAACGTATCTTCCGTGTTCCCCGTTCAAAGGTCACGTTGATATTAACGTGCGTTGGTTCGGTCGTCCGTATGCGCATTATGTATGAATGGACCGTTTGCGGCACGTGCCGTGTGGAGGAGACTTTATAATTTGTTTTGATGTATTGTGTGGTACCGCCCTTCGAGTTCGCAACTTTTTCAATAGGTATTTTTTTACGCTCGATAGGCTTGCGTTTGACCACTACCACACCTGATGGGAAGTGACGATGCGGTCTCGGATGTAACACGGTTGCTTAGATACCTGTTTAGTCTCAATTTGAAGACCCCAAGGCTAATTTTAAGGGAATACAAAGGCAATGCTTCGCTCTTCACACATACATCATTTTTATACATCTTTATTTGCTATGTGTTTATGCCGACTCATGGAGTTCGTGATGTCATGACTAAGGGTTCCGCCTGAAAATCAGTCGCTTAAGGTCACGAGCTGACCTTAATCATATGCTGAGTCGGGACCTGGGTCATGACATCACAAAACCTTACATTTTTATCTTTAGTTTCTCTAGTGTAAATTTTAGTGTATGTTTCTTATAATGTAATGTTGTGTGATGTCCTGAATAAATGTTATTTTCTTTCTTTTTCTTTCTTTCTTTCTTTCTCTTTGGCTGTTCGTATAATAAATGTAGAAGCAAAACAATTCTATATTTTGACATTAAAAAGGCTTAAATTTTTGTACCTATGTTTACCGATTTCTCCTAGATACATTTTCTTGATTTTTTTTGTTCGGTTGGAACATTTTGAGCTTGATTCTGTTTAATTGTATAAGGAATTTCATTGACTCATGCGTGACTTCGCTGATGATTATCTTAAAAACAAAATATCTAGTATACGGAAGCGAAAGTGAAATTGCACTAGATATTTCTGTATTTGTATTTTGTAGTTTTGTGTACGGAAAAGGTTAAGAAGAGGTCCCATAACATACCTTGTTTGAGGTTATATACCTACTTAAATATTTTTTTAACATGCTGATTAGTCTTCTATAATGACGGAATACCATCTATCGCAGCTTTTTTTAAGCAAACATAACTTGTATAACTCTTTATTTCATAAATAACTACAAATAAACTACACCCAAATTCAACCTATTCCAAGCATAACAATGTCGACCTGAATCATTCCACTTCCGAAATAGCGCTTCCGTTGTAGCGCGCCCCGAAATTATAGGTCAAAATTAGAGAAGCTCCCGAAAAAATGGGAAATTATTTCCAGTCCCGGAAATGTGCCGAAATGTCCCTAAACTGGAACGAATTACAAGTTTTCCAGTCGAATGGACTGGAAGAAAGGACGCTGTGGAAAGCTACAGAAAAAAAGCCAGAGATACGAGCCCACAGCAACTATAGATGCCTAAATAGTCTAAATATTAAATAGTCTATTTTGAATTATACCTTCTATTAGATATTCAAGTCTAAGTATAATCTATGAGATTTGAAATGTGTACTGTATGGGTGCTTATTTTCAATTTCAATTGTTTTCGAATAAACTATCACTATTTTACTTTTAGAAACCGATAACCGGTTATCAAGATGCAGTAGTACAGTTAAAATCTTGAATCAGTCCTTTTATTGAACAGGACGACCTTATTACAACGAAACGGTGACTGCGTGACAATTGCCGTTGTCGCCTTTAGTGTACGAGGGCTTGTATTTAAAGGCTTTTTACGAGCTCCCAAAATAATGGGTGCTAAGAAACCTTGAAATAAGGGTCAATGGTTAAGGGCTGTTCTGATTATATTCATTGCAATTCTGCTTGTTATCATCAAACACTCGAGTAAATTTTAGAAATATAAATTCGCTGAATTATCTAGGATTATTTACTTAATGTAATGGGCAGCCACATCGCTCGTAGAATGGGAACCGATAGGGAACAAAGGTTCTTGAGTGGAGGTCACGAACTGGAAGACGTAGCGTAGGCCGGCCCCCCACTAGGTGGACCGAAGATCTGGTGAAAACCGCGGGAAGCCGATGGATGCAGGAGGCGAGCAGCCGTTCAAGGTGGCGCTCTGTGGGGGCTTATGTACAGCAGTGGACGTCTTCGAGCTGTTGATGGTGATGATTTACTTAAACCATACTATACTTTGACCTATACAGAAGTCACAACTAAAATTGCAGCCTAGTTAGTAAAATGTAGGTATTTTAACTATGATAGCAATCTGTGCACAAAGTTTCATTTTTTTCATTCAAATCAAATCGCGCAAGCTCTTGTACACTCTTCTACTAACGACAGTTTGATGTCCTAACTTAGGTTCAAGCAAGTCTAGGTTCTGTTACCTAGGTGATCACCGTAACAGGTGGGGTGATTAAGTAGAGACGTGTTGAGCTTCAATTTAGGGATGCTCAGGCAAAGTTTAGCCTTTATCTAGCTAAGTACGGCGTATTATTATAATCTGTGGTAAGGTACTTTACTCAATCGGTATATCTTATGATACTTCATTTGAAACAAAGTACGAAAAATTATTATTGCTAATATATTGTATTGTTTTAATTGATATGAAAGTGTTTGTATTAAGGGACAATAATCTTGTTAAAAATTTATAAGCATAGCATTTGATGACTGCCTCACCTGATGGTAAGTGATGACGCCGCCTACGGTGGTGCATGCTTGCCTAGAAGATACCTGTCCACTCTCGACTTGAAGACACCCGGTTATAGCTATAATAATCACGAATATTATCCAATAAAAGATGTTATTATTAGTTAACAATAAGTATGTTAATATACTCAAATTGGTAATGATTTTATTATGAGAATGAAAGACGTGACGAGCTAGTCGTTCACATAATGTTGAGCGACACGGCCGCCCATAACAGTTGGCTGCTGCAGCAGTTAAAAATTATAATATTGTGCTTCCAAAATATATCAACGAATTCAAATCAACCAATGCAAATTTTAATATAAACTTTACCCTTTTCAAAAACCACATCTAAACTGTGTAAAAACAATCGCAAAAGAAGGATAACTGGAAACCAAACACTTACAAGCCAAGTTTCCCTGCGGTCGGGGTGAAAGTTGGAGACACGTGTATTACTTGCTAGGGGGTGATCGAGACGCTGGTTTTTGTTAATTCGGCGGGAAGATTTCTCGATGTTAGCGATTTTTTACGAGATGTTTTGTCGGGTATTTGCCAAGTCGATTAGGTTAAAAGTTAGGACGTACCTTGTGTGTATGGATGAAGCCTGTAAGACTTACCTGTAAAAGAAATAACTAATTTAATATTAGGTGTAAATGGATATTATTACTTCTGATAATAATGCATTCATAAGTTACACCCAGGAATTACGCAGCTCCACAGAACCCATTTATATCAACGCACGAATATAATTTATCACTTCGTTTTTAGAAAAGTCATACTATTATAGATTTCGTTTGCTTTTTTGACTTGCATCATAGCTCAGTTGGAAATAGGTCGGTCTTCTGAACTTGGTTGTCACACTAATATTGATCCCGAGTGGGAATCGAACCCACCCGGGATAAATATAGTTACATAGTTACCCGGGAACATAGTTGTTTGTTCTGTGGCGTTTTGTTGTATTCTATGTATATAGGTATGTATAAATATACAACACAGTATATTATTAAGCATTCTATCAATAACCCGGTTCCCATAGTACCTTTACTTAGTTTGGGGCTAGATGGCATATACTTTTTATAAATTTAACTCTACTTAAATTAATAATAATGGGTATTACGTATTATAGAAGAAACATGCTTTTCAGCACCCATTCGTACAACAAAAACCCACACAAGCTTCAGCGTTTATAAAATTTAGAAAGATCACTTTGAAAGTCCACACATATAAAAAAAGGTGTTTAATTTTGTTCATCTTTTTCGCTCTTTTCGTCACATAAACTGCGAACTCATGAAGAATGAAGGCATGTGGGAACATGCCTTCATTCTTCACTGCCTTTTCCACAAAGCCCCTAATTCCTACCAAACATAACATAAAGTTTATCTTTTATTAAAACCAAGTATGTTGTAGTCAAAGGGAAAAGATCCAAGAATATACGGGCAACTTTGTCAACAAAATTCAAGACGTAGATGTAACTTTGTCGCAAATATTCGTCTGACCCCAGGCTCGCATTCAATATCTTTTCATAAACTTACAATAACTCAACAATACAAAAGCTGCTTTGCCCGGGAACCCGAACATACAGCTACTGGTAAGCAATACTGCACAGCTGACAGGGTCCGAATAACGACGGTTTGTGAGCTTTTACACAGTGAGGAATATGTATAGTTTTACGAAATTTGAAGTGTTTTACACATGGACTGAGAATTATCGATCTAATTTTCTGTAATTGGTTTATTTATGTGATGTATGTGATCGTTGGGCGTTATTTATTTATTTATTTATTTATTTATTTAAAGAAATATAAGTAAATAATATACGAGCGTCTACATGCAAAGTAAACCTACCACTACTAGTAGTAATGACCTGTTTTATAATAACTGCTGGTCTGCTGCACACTTTCTAATATTTCTCATAATTTTATCTGTCATATCTGTCTTTCGTCTTAAGAGGAAAGGTACACCCAGATGAGCAGGTCGAAATTCATTCAAAGAAAAATCGACCTTAGCGTCATAGACTTAAATATCAATTCAGCCTGAACTTCCGCGTGGCGCTTACGACAAAGACATTGCACGAAATGACTGATTTTGGAGGTTTTAAATTAATATCTATATTCGTATAGTATTTTTCAAAATTATTAATTCATCACATTGTTGGTTGGGCATACACTATAATTTTTTCTGTAAAAATATATTCGATAGAAACTGTATAAAATAGAAACAACCAATTTTTTTAAGGTATGTTTGCGATCTTTTTCTGAACTGAATTTATTTATCTCGTATTTGTGTTTATAACAAACAAGTCATTGAAACAAGTTACATGATATATTAAATTCAAAGCTAAAAATGCTCTAATTTCGTCAGGAAACTTGCCAAAAAATACCTTGTTTGCTCTACCCGTCGTCTTAAGCATGTCTCTCTTCACCGCTAACCTCTAGTCTCCAAACGAAATTTAAACTCTAAATTTTATAATGATTGCTACACACTCAGTCTAATCTTTCTCATTATTTTTATTTACTTGTCTCTGTCTTTCAAATAAAACGTGTCAATATAATATCTCACTCTATATACCGCTAACCGATAGTATCCGAGCGCAATTTAAAAGTTCGCAATAACCGGTATGTTCTTCGTCTGCCGCCAACTTTGATTACTTTAATGGGTGCTGTACATTGTTGCCAACTAATATTAAGAAGATTATTAAGACTTTGATGGAGCTTGATTGTTCTTGTATCGGTTGGGGAAAGTTTGAGATGATAAAAATTGCGAGCGCAAATTGATTAAAATGCAAGGTTTTGTTAACGTTGAAAATGTTAGACTCACACAAAGATGCGTCTTGAACCACTTTATCGTATATCATCCAAAAGAGCAGTTATTTATCAACATTATTTATCATCGTCAACCTGAAAACGTCCACTGCTGAACATAGGCCTCCCCCAAAGAGCGCCACTTTGAGCGACTGCTTGCCTCTTGCATCCATCGGCTCCCCACTGTTCTGACCGAGTCGTCGGTCCACCTATTGGGGCCGGCCTACGCTGCGTCTTCGAGTTCGTGGTCGCCACTCGAGAACCTTTTATCACCATCGGTTGTCAGTTCTACGAGCGATGTAGCTCGCCCACTGCCACTTCAAATTGCTGATTCTGAAAGCTATATCGGTTACTTTAGTTCTCTTACGGATCTCCTAATTTCAGATCATGTCTCGCAAGGAAACACCGAGCATAGCTCTCTCCATAGCACGTTGCGCGACTTTGAGCTTACTCACCAGGCCAACAGTAAGGGACCACGTCTCAGTGCCATAAGTCATCACTGGCAACACACACTGGTTGAAAACTTTCGTTTTCAGGCTTTGCGATATTTTAGATGAAAAGATAGGTCGAAGTTACTAACATTATTTACACTTAGTCTAAAATTTATGTGATCCTAGATTTTAATAATACGAACTTAAAAACTTTAAACAACGCACCGGATGTTATGCAAAACCCGTCTACGTCTGGATTCTGAGCAATCAGCGGGGCTACCACAAGCTAATACAAAACCACCATGTCTCATGGCGTTATTATTTCAAGGTTGCAATAATATTGTTCGAATTCGTACCATGAACTTATAAAGTATTACTGCGTGTGAACGGGACGTCTACATTTTTATATGACGTTATCACTGTCGCACGTCAGTGTCAACATGATGTAAAGGTACGACATGACAGTTTTATTTGAGTGAACGATTTGACGTGACGTCATCAAAACTGCTCTGGCCATGCTCTGGCTCTGCAACATTAAAGTATTCTTACTTCAATCATACATTGACAAATGAAAGTCAATGTATGATTGAAGTAATATTGAAGTAATAATGCTATAAGACCTTGTGGTGACCTCCCAGGTCGTTGAGCAAACGAACAGCCCGTGCGAATCGGAACTTCGACATACATATTGCATAAAACTGTTACGCAGGTCCATATTTATTTCAGTACCTGTACTGATTATGTGACTAAATAGCTAAACCTGAAGTATTCAAAGATATGGAATAAGAAACAGATTACTTTCTAATCTTCATCACATCTCGAATCTAGGCAGAAAATGTTAAAATATAAAACATCAATAAAGAAACAAAGCCAAACCGAAAGGGGCCGCCAAAGGAGCAATATTAAAAACAACCAGTCAAAGTAAATCGTAATCATGATATCCCGGAGATGATCTCAGCAATTTCATTAAAGAATGCTTTCGGCGTGAAGCAGTTCATCTTCGAGTCGAAATATGAGGCATGATATTTCAAGAATTAGTCTTTTGACGACGTTTATATTTCGTATTTGTGTTTTATTTGCTGGCATTTTTTTTAACTTTTTGACATTTAGATATTCATAGGTAGACTTTTTGACATTTAGGTATTCATAGGTAGATATAGATATTTATTTTAGGGCTTTTCTGCAAAATTGATAGGTACCACCCCTTTGTCAGTTATTCAGGTACCAAGCAGTAGTGTGCAAGCACTACTGTGTTCCGGTTTGAAGGGCATTGTAGCTAGTGAAATTACTGGGCAAATGAGACTTTATGACCTGATTACACAGTGTAGTAATCTGATTACTAGACTGTGTGATGTCTCAGGATGACGTGCGCAGTGCAGTGACACGCAAAACTTTATTATTTTAGAGTTCCGAGTGACACTTCAACTGTTATGGGCGGCCGTATTGCTTAACATCAGGTGAACGACCAGCTCGTCACGTCATTCATTCTCATTAAAAAAAAAGAAGAGTGTGCAAGCACTACTGTGTTCCTATTTGCAGGGCACTGTAAGTATAGGTAGTGAAATGACTGGGCAATTGAGACTTTATGATCTGATCTTGCAATCTACTGTGTGATGTCTCAGGAGCACATGCATAGTGCAGTGTCACCCGAAACTTTATAATTTAGAGTTTCGGATGATCTGTTATAGGCAGCATTGACGCTCAACATCAGGCAAACGCCGTCACGTCATTCGTTTAACCCCAGATAATATAATACCAACATGAAAAATATCCGGTAACAAATAATAGAGGTATAGGTAGGATAGCTACTAAAAAGATATTAGTTCTTAATAGCTGTGGGATTTCAAAGTGTGGTATATACTTTAAAATCATTCCCATGAGGATAGCTATTTACTAACAATGATGGCACATCAAAACCCCGCACGATAATTTAATTAATTTAATTAAGAAAACAACCGCGATTTAAAAGCAAATACTTGCTTCCCTTGTAACCGTCCAAAATGTAATTAAAGCCCACTTTCCCCGCGGATGTAAAACTCAAGTCTGGGGAAATTCCCCAAGTTCCCCGCGTTTGGGGAAGTTGTGTCGCGGGTAACCGCCCGCCCTGCGGTGGGCGGCTTGTTTTGATCTTATTGTAAAACTGTTTTATAGTACTTAGAAGTAAGTACCCATACTGAATAGGTACCCATATTATTATAGCAGACATTAACCTATACGATAATCTTAAGCATGTACCTACCTACTTCTCAACTTACAACAAAAGTGTTACCCTGGCCCTGCTTTCATTTCCACTACAGTTGCTTACCACTGCTGCTGTGGGGTAGAATGTAACGAAAAATCCAGGTCTGTGGGTAGAACACTGAATTGAAGCGACATCTTCAAAAGTTGTGCATAAAAATAATCTGAACCAACCAAATAGTAGACAAAAGCAACCACCACGCCACTTTATAGAACCAGTCATGTGTTCTGAAAGATTTATTTTGATAAGACTTGTCGTCAACTTAATGTAAGCACTATCGTATAGATGGCGTTAACCTAAACTATACAAAACAAGGGTGGTACTCTTCAATCAAATATACTATTTCATCGTTGGTGGTTGGCTTGGTGGTACTAATTCCTTTTTTCTAATATGAAAAGCCAGAAAAAAAGTATAGATGTCGCTAGTGAAAGCCTTGGAGTTTGATTAAGACGTAGTTTAACCACCGTTGTATAGATGGCACTGTAAATACAGCAAGGGTGCTTGTTAACAAAGAAATACTTAGTTGTTGCTGTAGATGGCGCTGCTCTACGTTGACAGAAGAGCTATCATGGCAAAAGTGGTTCTGAAGAGCTAAACATATCGATTCCACAGATGGCGCTGACTAACTTTATTAGACGAGCTATATCAAGAAAAACAAAAAAATCTTAGTTTGTCACCCTTACACAGACTGCGTTAACTCCTTTTATAACATCGTAGTACTGTACTTATTTCTGTTACTATAATTACTTACTTGTATATACTATATAGGTACTTTCTAACAGTTATCGTTATAAGTATAAAATAATATTAATGTTTGTTCCGATAAGTATACAGGATTTGGAATACAATTTCTTTTTGTGCCTGACTGCGAGCATATTGGACTGCATTATTCAGAGCGCAGGAGGCAAGTATTTTTTTGTTTATAAGAAGCTAACTTTGGACAGTAAACTACAGTAAGAAAGACTTTAAAACATATTGTTAATCTCGGCATTTGGAAGTCCAGCAAACCACGCGAATATAGATGCCACAAAAGTACCACCAGCACGGGTACCAGGCTTAATTGAACATTTCAAGAACTTACCTTTAACAGATGAGGATCCCGTTCGGCCGTGTCCAGCAACGATTCGGCCTCGCTGAGCCACGCCACGAAGCTCTCCAGGGAACGGTCGAAGTTCTGGAGGGATGACACCGCCGAATGTAGCGCCTTGCCGCGGGCGATGATGCTGTGAAAAACGCCATCAGGTTAACTAGGTCGTAGCGGAGGCATGTGCAAGAATAGGAAACAAATAGTTAAAAGTGGACCGTCACAAGAAGTCGGAAAAGACGTGATTGAGATATTCAATTTGTTGTGTAAAAGGCATACTGTTTGAGCTGGATTAGAAACTGTCTCTCAATGTTAGTAAAAAATAAGGTTAAGGTTAAAAACCACGTTAGTGTTCACAGTTGTAACCTAAAGCAACTCAATTGATTATGTTTTATTCAAATTATATTTCCAAGAAAATACTTAAGCGTTAAGCGTACAAAATTTGGGCACCCGAATATTAATTTTCAACCTGTCTTCCGTTTCAGCTCTTGTTTTACAAGAAAGGGTTACAACCCCATTTCTTATTTCCCTAATATAGGGGAGTCAATTTTCGTGCCCGTTTAACATAAAATTGTTTTAATTGCCCAAGGCAGGGCACGATGAATATGAATGAACTTAAACGAACATTATAATACCGTTCTGTTAGAAATAACAAAACATAAGTGATTTATTGAATAAACACGGCGTAAATTATGACAGGTACCATGAAATATCTTTGTACGCATTTCATTTTAATCAGCATAGAATTGCATTAAAACTTTAAAATACGGAACACCTGAGGTAAAATATGGTTTCGTTGCTCCATTTGGGGAACGTCAATTCAGAAGTCCAACGTAGTTGTAGGTCAAACCAAGAGATGGCGCTGGCTGTAAAGTTGTCTGCACTCTTTCACAGATGGCGCTACCAGGTTAGCAAGATAGTTTAAAAATCAAAGCTTATACAAAAATATCTGTTGAGTAGATACCTATTATTTAGCTCATTATATCGATGGTTAATGGCTTCTGTGGAGCGTTTAATTCGGGTGGTGTCATCGTTGCGATAGACCGCAATGAGACGCTGCGTCAGCTGACCGAACAGTTCGATCTGGTGCTTGTACTGGTGAACCTCAGCGTGGAACGACTAGAAGAAGAGAAAATAAAGGTTATATTCGTTTGTCTCTTAAAAACAGGGTGGGAGTTATTTTTTAAGAGGAAGCGTTGTTACGGCATAGAATAATGAACTTTAAAAACGAGTGGAAATGAAACTGAATACCCATCCCCATCATCTCGGGCTTCCCATAACGTTCATTACCTAGCGAAACTTACGTACGATAAAGTGTGATATTTTTTCGTATTTATATAAAACTCGCTTACAGCGCTGTATTTCAGAAAAAACGCAAATTAACGCAAATCGGACAAAATAATATTTTATTGTATGGAACAATCTTGAACCTACCAATACAAGGATCCCATAAAAAACACCTTTTCAGTTTTTCCAAAAATACCTACGCATACCTTACCTAATAATATTACAAACATTAAAAAAAAAACTAAATTGTCCTTAGCCAATTTTTATACCAAACAACCAAGCATTAAAACTTGATTTTTACTTCTATAGTTGATATTACTTGTCAGAGTTTGCCCAAAATGTTATCAAAATGTGTGTGTTAATATTGTTGTGCGTGTGTAAATGTTGGTGTGGTGTGATTTGTTATGTTAAGCGTTGTGTGTTAGGAAACCGAATTTTATCCACAAAAATAAAATAAAACTGTCGCGCTGGTTGAGTCTTGCGACACCTCATGCATGTGCGCAGGCCGAGTCGTCTCCAAAATTTTGTCTGCGATTGTCGATAAGCTCTCGCTATCCAAAGCATCTGTTGCAGCTAGTACAGCTCGCACCGCCTGTGGCATATGACCTTGCCACAGGATGCGCAGAGTATCGTCCGGAATCTTGTCTCTTGCAAGATCTTTCATCCGGCGCAACAGCTGGGAAGGCGTCTGGTCTCGGAGTTCCATCTCCCCTATTACTTTTTGGATGCGGCGGTTCTCCGACTCCTCGTATATCTGCATGAGCCGTGAACGTAGAGTGTCATATTTATTGGTGTCTGGCGGTTTCACCAGTATATCAGTCACCTATTGTATGACCTCCTTGGTGAGCTTTGACACCACGATGTTAATTTTGGCCTCGTCGCTCATTTTCTGCGGCGCCAAAATCGCATCCGTCCGGATGAACCACACTCGTGGCTGGTCAGTCCAGAAATCTGGGATCTTGGACGTCAAAGACACCGGTGCTAGGTCGTTATTCATGGTTGCTTTCGATGAACCAGCAACCGGCACGTATACTGGAGCAGCTGATGGAGCGGGAGCGGGGTGGACTTGCGGTTGCGTCGGATTCATGTTAACTTGAATCAGCAATAGAGTCCAAACGATGCACTCACACTGTTCACTATTAAAACTGTAAATTTGCGTTCACTTTTTAAAGTCTTGGGTCACCAATGTCGCGCTGGTTGAGACTTGCGACACCTCATGCATGTGCGCAGGCCAAGTCGTCTCCATAGTGTACTCGCTTACGCCCGTGCATGTATACAGTGGCAATTAAACCGTCTTCTCCCAAAAGTAGATCGCGCTGCCCGGGACACACGTAATATAGAGTAGGGTCCAACCAGCGCGACAAAACCATAACTAACTCTACAAATTTCCAACTTTTTAAAACTCTGCCAACATCAAGAGTCCTACAAGAATAAGTTCACACTCACCCTCGCCAGCACCACATCCGCGGCGGGACGTCCAATTAACTTAGATTTACGTGCGAGGAGCAAGTTGCGAGCTTGTAGTGTAACGTACCGCATGTTTGATACTCGGACGAGCTTGAATATGGGATGAGATCGGTGGACAGTAATGGGGTATTTCTGTTTAAGTACCTCTTTAATGGCCACTGAGGCCTTTGCTGGGGGGTGTTGTTTTGAGGTACTGAATAGATAGAGATATTTATGCTTTATAGCAATATCGTTTGCCTAACGTAATCAAAAGATTAAAAATGATGAGTTGATGTGAAGATGGTAAAAGGTGACACGTGTCAATGCTGTAGGGACAGATGGATGCGGGTTAAAATCCCGCTCGTGATTCTAATATTAAAGATAGGTACCACATTATTTTAATTGAAAGGGGTTTTAGGGGTCTCATAGGAAGTTCATCAAACCCGGTTCCGTAGCACGTTTTTTTTTTTTATTCTTTATTGAAGGGCTTTAATTAACTTAATTATGTCGCCCTGGTACATTTAACTTAACATTTAGATGATCATAATACTACTAATACATATTTGATACGTGAGTACTTAAATATAATATTATACACATGACTTTCCCCTCAGATCGGTTCATTCAGATATATTATATCTAAGTAGACCAATCCGAGGAGAAAATCAAGTTGTACAGTTTAATTAATAATTTAACATCATTTGACGTAGGATTTGACAAAATTATATTGCAATCAGCGGAGTTTTTTAAAATGTGTTTGCACGTAGCAGTTCGGAAGACCGCGTTACGGGCACATTCCATCAAGACATGCACCAGGTCCTCAGGTACACCGCAATGGTCGCAGTTCGGTGACGGAACCTTTCCCATGAGAAACGCAAACTTCTTGGATGGGATGTGCCCACAACGGACCCTCATGATAACTACTATATCTTTTCTAGGCAGTTCATGATTATCAATCCATGGAATATTGAGGGGTTGTGGCGGAACGGTTTTGTACCAAATGCCCTTTTCTTTAGAACGCAAATCGAAATATTCATTCCATAATTTGTAACATTGTTTTTTAATCAAACAAATACAATCCGCGTAATATGGACGTATAGTATATTCAACGCCATCAGTACAGGCTTGTCTCGCTAAGGAATCTACTTGTTCATTACAGTCAACACCACAGTGTGACGGAATCCACTGCAACTTAACAGATTTGGAATTAGATGTCAACACAGAAATACTATCCAGAACTGTATAGGCTGTCGGGGTGCCTCGGATACCCGAGGTACATCGAGCCAAATGCTGGAGCGCGCTTTTCGAATCTGTAAACACAACTATCCTGTCTTCTTGTATAGATGCGGCGTAAGAAAGAGCCTCCGAAATAGCGATTAGCTCCGCTTCCATTATACATATCTCAGTATCTATTTTAAATTTCATACTGAGGTTACATTGTGGATCATAAAATGCTGCCCCAATTCCATCTCTATCCTTGGATCCGTCAGTAAATAGTTTATAGTACCTCCTATATCGCTGATTAATTAAATCTAAACATATTAACTTCAAACTAAAATTTTTATAATGTCGCTTCGCACGGTTTTTAAATCACAGTAACTGGAAATTATGCATGATAATAATTATCATCCACAGGTGATCAAAGTGGAATAGACCAATATTTTTCGGTGCACGCTTGGTGGTTTTTTTTATACGTAGTAAAGTTAAAGAAACCAATGGTTAAAAATCTTAACAAATGTTGACCATTAGTTAGAATTTGTTAGAACTTTCGATCATCGGTTACCCTACGGATCGCAACCCCCACCATGGTGATTGAAGTCAATTTAACATAGACTTAGGATTTCTTCGCTAGTACATTCTAAACCTGCTAATAATGTTTACTATAATTTAAAAGGATATGATGTACGAGTCAAACTAACCTTCTGTTCCCTAAGCTGCGACTCGAGCACGTCGGCTGTATGTCCAGGCGCCGTCATGGCAGCCAGCCGGCTCTCCATGCGAGTGAGCCAGGCGTCTGCCTCTCGCCTCCTCGCCTCGTACCGCTGGGAATCGCCCAGCATCGCGTCCAGTTGCGCCTTGCGCTGGAGCACGCGAGCGTTCGCCTCATCCCAGTGCTCGCGGAGAGCTGTCACTGGAATAAAGATATTAGGAAATTACACACAAGCTTACTTTAATTAGGGTTCCGTACCCAAAGGGGCGAACCCTATTACAAAGGCTCCGCTGTCCATATGTCTGTCCGTCTGTCACCAAGCTGTATCTCATGAACGTGATAGTTAAACAGTTGAAATTTTCATAGATGTTGCCACTATCTTTATCAACAAATACTAATTAACAGAATAAAATAGATCTCATACAACAAAAGTTTTTATAGACAATTACCCTTCGTGCGCGAGTCCGAATCGCACTTGGTCGGTAATTTTTTATTATACTTCATGACGACTCTATTTTACTACTGGTTTTCTTACCGCCAAGTGTGGTGGTTATGGCAAACCCCACCTATGATAATCGGCCTATGTTAAGCAGTGCATTTTTCCGACGGTTGTTGGGATTGAGTGTTTTTTTAAGTGGCAAACAAGCAGGCTGCTAAACTGATGGTAAATTACCGCTGCCTATAGATGTCTGCAGCACAGAGAGAAAGTTGGTGGTGCGTTGCCTACTCTTAGAGAGAACTTGTTTAACAATTTTTCTTTTTTCTATTTGTTGTTCATATCTAAATTCTTTTTTCTTTGTTAGCAGGCAAGTAGATGGCTGACGAGTCGGTCTTTTTCTTCGTCTCCGAAAATAAAGAGAAAACGGTTATAGTTAGAAACCGAACTTAGGATTAGAAGCGTATTTTTTGACGCAAAATAAGCCAATTTTTCCCCACTGCTCGCTTGATAATCAATAATCAATAGATATGAACAACGTTTCGGGCGGAGCTCACAAATTCTTTGAAACGGCGTCAATTAACAGTTAACACCTAATTGAAGTACATAGCTTTAAGACTGCCTAATAGCTTTTGTGTTAGCCTAAAGAAGTCAAAGAAAATAAATGAAGAATTTCATAATAAAATTATTTGTAGACTCGCAGATCAACATAATTTCGTTGTATTCAACCAATCAGGAAAGATAAGATTTAGTATTTTTGATGTCAAGGTGTTTTAATTTTCCAAGTTCTAGTAGTTATCCTAATCTACAAGGTGACCTTGAATTGGTATGTTATCCCGAAATGGGGGGACTGGGACCATGATACTCTACAAGTTGTGAGAGCTTTACTTGAAACTGGGTGTTTCTAAACCTCCATGGTAAAAAATAAATCCACTCGCAAAATTGCACGTGCGATCGCTACGAGAGTTAACAAGATACTATAAATTCATTTTTAAACACAGTCGTTAAACTCATTGATGTGCACTCGGTCAAGGACGAAGTTCAACCACCCAACTGCGCTAAGGCTATTTTCGAATGTAAACTTTACATGGCATTTCTTCAATAAAAAACTATTAATCTAGTAAAGTCGTAGAAGAAACATTGTCTACCTTGGGGTGTAGATTTACCCCTTTTCGGGATAACATACCAATTCAAGGTCACCTTGTATAGGGCGGACTATGAATACAACTTTGATGGAAATGCGATATCGTAGAGTAACGGGTCCAGCCTTATACCTATTTATATAAAAATACTACACATATGTTTTTATTTTATGAAATTTAATTAAGCAGGATGTTTATTTAGGGTTATGTTATTATAAGAACCAGTCGGCACAAAAAAAACAACATTACCTAATTGTGTTTTTTTAACATAAGCTTAATTTCACTCATAATGTAATGTGTTTCTAAACTTTTTACGCAGTGATCGGTTAAATGGGATTTTTGGAATTAGTATTGTCATTCAGAGGGTTTGAAATGTAATGATAGTTCAGTTGGTGGTAACAACGACTCGCGATCTGTTGGTTTTGGGTTCAAATCCTGCAATGAGCTACTTACGGTGAAGGAAATCATCATTATGATGACCTAGCATGGTAGTACTGGTACCTACCCTCTTCTACACTCTACAGCTTCCTACAGGAATGTATCGAGATCTTAGCTAGTCAACGTAGATGATGAAACAAACTTTTGAATGCCATAATATAAAACAAAATTCGGTAGAAAATCTTAATAAACGAGTACGTCTTAAAGAGTGCAGTTGACAGCCAAAGTCTTACGTGTCGTGTCGAGTTGAGACGATTACGCCATATTAAAAAAAAATTGGTAGGCACCTAATAAACGAGAAGGTACTATAAGTCCCAATTCGACACAATTACGCGTGTCGAGTTAGGACTTTTAGATATTTTACCAGTTGGGATTGGGTTAATCAAGAAAAAGATACTTATGAGTTCCAGCTGGGATTTTCGCTAATTAACGTTAAATTAGTAACTGTTAGACCCTCGTCATAGTAAGTCTTCTATCTGCCTCATTTAGTAACATGTAAAACAAACCTCGATTCATATATTATGAAGAAACATCCCTCGCCCCCGGGCGAATGGCAAACTTTATTATAATACAACCCTTATTGTACTTAAACGTGAAACGTGATGCGTAGATAAAAGTGCATATTACGTACATGTATATTTTAACGGGTAGGTACATTATAATTTTGACTAAAGTCCGAGCAAAGTGAAGCTACTAGAATGAAAAATGTTTAGAAGTTCATCGCCCTACTTTGTCAGCAAAATTGCTTCAAAATTTGAGATTTAGATCAGCTTGATTTTACCAACGATAAAAAATTATTTAGTGGGTGATAATTTTGATATTAATAATAATAATAATAATAAATATCTGTGGACATATTATCTATTTAAGTGAATGGAACCACAATAAGAGTACTTAGATTACTTAAAACGGTTATATCTGGCGTACCTACTAGGAAGTAGGTACGCCAGATATAACCAACACACTGTAGTAGCAGTGGTTCGGTTGTTAGTCCAGTTAACCGAACTAGTGAAACATTTCAGTGGCAATAAATAGATTGGTTGTTAGTCCGGTTGACCGAACTAGTGCATGTACTCATTGGCAGTAGTCCGGCTGGTACAAAGCTCCGAACTATTAATACACTGTGTGGAGGCACACGTCGCAGGCAAATGCAAGGTATGCGGTTTTAGCATAGACACCCCACTCGCGACGTGCGCGCCTCAGTCACCTCGCCTCCTATACCTATGTAAAGAGTTTTCCCACGCAAATAAATTCGGTTCACGTATTCCGGATTTCATTCCAAATCCCGAGTTGACCTACTAGGAAGTAGGTACGCCAGATATAACCAACACACTGTAGTAGCAGTGGTTCGGTTATTAGTCCGGTTAGCCGAACTAGTGAAACATTTCAGTGGCCATAAATAGTTTGGTTGTTAGTCCGGTTGACCGAACTAGTGCATGTACTCAGTGGCAATAGTCCGGCTGGTACAAAGCTCCAAACTATTAATACACTGTAGTAGCAGTAGTTTCGTTGCTAGGACCATGCAAAACATGGCATAAAACGGAATAACTTAAGATAGTTTTCATCTTTCATTCACCAAGGATGTTTATTTTACAAGCATGAAAAGGCGGTTCCTGAACCCTCTATTTTTGAGAAGATGTATCGGCAGTGGCGGCAAATCAATCACAATGTTTGCCCTCACATACCACCCCTATACTCACGCAAAAAGGGTACAGGCTAAATATTTACCTTTCAAATTGTATGACTGTCTATCGGAAGTTTTGCAGGATCTTTGGTAGATCATGTTTTTATTAACCATAAGTAAACACTTTGCCATTGTTCTTTTCATCGATTCTTTTAGTTCATTTTTCATGATAAATGCAATTTTTTTCTTTAATCTGAGGAATATGAATAGGATAGTCGATCTGGTGAAATCCGCAGGGAGCCGATGAATGCAGGCAAGCCGCTCGTAGTGGCGTTCTGTAGGGGAGGTCTATGTTCAGCAGTGGACGTCTTCAGGCTGCTGATGATGATGATGATGATAATGATGGTGATGATGATGGTGATGATGATGATGATGATTATGAATGGGTTAGTTGCTGAGTCCACATACAACATTTTCTGTGGGAACTAATTTTGTGAAATCAAAATCAAATTAATGAACCTTAATTTTTAGTTAACCCACAGTTTTTTTTACTTATAAGCTTGACTTACAGAAAACTAATCATCTGGTTAAAGTTAACCAGAGATACCTATCCCGACACATAGTATCGTGAGTGTTTTCGACACGTTCTCAGCGTGCACTTCGTAGCATCGCAGTGTACGTACACTCACGTGCGATGTAAACTATGCAAATGTGGAGTGGAGAGGTGAGATGATACACCATTGCTCTAGTACCACTAGTGCTTTACTATGTTACGGGGCGTAGGACATTAACCGGGGGTTATATTCCGTGTTGGTGAAACCTGACATAATTGTTAACACGCCTAAATTGTATTATATTTTTAACCGATGTGATGAAGTTTTTCTCATTTCCTAATTTTTGAAAACATGTTAGTTTTCCTAGTTGGCAACACTGACATGCAAGTGAATGGACTAGGGCGTGAGGCAGAAATCAGCGGTGCAGGCTTCACCGTCCATACTCCTTGCAAATTCTTGAACTAGCAAGTTAAAATGGCAATGAGCAGGCCACATCACTCGTAGAACTGACAACCGATGGGGAGGAAAAGCTCTCGAGTGGTAACCACGAACCAGAAGACGCAGCGTAAGCGACCCCCACTGGGTGAACCAATGATCTGATGAAATCCGCGGGGATCCTATGGATGCAGGAGGCGAGAAGCCGTTCAAAGTGACACTCGCGGGGAGGCCTGTTCAGCAGTGGACGTGTTCAGGACTTTAGATGACGATGATGATGAGATGATGTAGGGTTACCCCTACGCCTCAGTCCTTTTGCATAGTATTTTAGGCATCTGGCTGTTGACGTCGCCTCATCCTCCATGAAGAGTACGCCGGACAACCCGTGCAGGCTCCTGGAATGATTTAAAAGCTTGTAATACTCTATTACAGACGTTAGATACGTTTTCATGTTAGGTTGTTATATTCTTCAATAAACTTTACGTTCTAAAATTGTGGTTAAAGGCTTTGATATGGGTTACTTTGGCAGTGGAGCGATAGGTACAGATCGTAGGATCACCTTTCGTGTTGTTTCTTTACGCCTTTTACTCGTTTACGAGTACGACGTTTTTAGATGAAATTACTTTTTCAACTTACCTCACGGATCTCGTCCCAAATTGCACAGTTTGTTAAGCCGATTTTATTAGGGCTTTTCACATGATTTCCATCGTTTTTCTTCCATTGGTTTCAGTGATATATCGTTTCAAAGGTTTATTTATGTTTTTGACATACGTCACAGTTTGACTTTGCAAATCGCTAAAAGAGATTCTGTCCGGGAGGATTTATATGTTTTCGTCAAGCGTGTGTAGGTTTTTATATTAAACCTCACGCTTTGACCTATTTGAATACTAGCTATCTATAAAATCAGGACAGGTTTTCAAACACTTTTCCTATCTATTTTCAGATTTTTGGAATGATGCCTTGGTGACAGGTCCAGGGTATATAAACGGAACATGGGCACTCCCATGGTCATTCTATCTTCTGGTCTCATCTAAAGTCTGTCTTCTGGTCTCATCTAAAGTTGATCCTCTGGTACCATCTAGTGTCTATCTTCTGGTATCATCTAGAGTCCTATCTTGTGCAGTCGGCAAGTTGCGTAGAACCCTACCTCTGGGTATCCGCGAGTCGCGAAAGTAAGCCCTAAGCGGCGACGCGCGTTTTCTAAAGTGCTACTCAGTGACTTCAAAGTGAAATAACGGGTGAAGTTTTTATTTACATCTATTTCTCTATAAAAGCTATCTTGGCCTCTTTGGGATGCCCCAAGAGGCCATCTCATGTCTGCCCACAGCATCTTGACCGTGCTGCTTACTCCGGACTCCGGATCTGCCTGCACTGCGTAGAACTCTCCGTGGCCGCTTCCTGGTCGGCCACTGCTTACCACTGGCCTGAAGTGGTGACTCTCTGCGCCAGCTGCCCGCTGCGCCTGACTCTTGGGCGGTAGTATCGCAGCCACCCACTGGGCACCCCGTGGCTCGCTCTTGGCTGGGTCCACCTTGGGCCTGACTCGTGGGCCGAGGCTCACAGCGGCTACCTCTTGTGCTGCCGAGCGACTACGCGCCCAGGCACCCTCTGTCTGCGTCCTGTCTGTGCCAAGCCGCGGCTAAGGTGCACTCCAGCTGCCCATCGTGCCGCAGAGCTACTGCGCACCCAGGCGCCCCTCCACTACGCCCGGTCTAGGCCCCGTCTCGGGCAAAGGTGCCCACGGTGTCATCCAGCATCGTATTCGCTGCAGCTGGTGCTCCGCTTCACTGGCCTGCCGCCTCTCCGGACATCTCGCACTACGCCGCCAGACGTCTTCGAACCTTGCCACGGATCTAGCGAAAGTTACGTCTGGTTTCTTACTATAATAAACAATTGTTTTGCGTTGTTCTTATTCAGAAATATAGGATCATGGTTTTATAATAAGCATGTCAAAATAGCTTTCATTAGACAGCTCAGCCATAGAGTACCTAGGTAGGATAGGTGATCAACAGAGTAAGTAGGTTTAGGACGATTTACCTAGGATCGTAGAGTATAGAATCCGGGACGGGCTTCAAATAAATTTGTGAACCTATAGAAGTCTTTCATTTTAATTGTAGGCAACACTACAATGAATCAAAATGAAAAGGACGAAATCGTAATGCCAAAATTATTGAAATATTCATACAGCAATATAAGTAATAACACTACCAAATTAAGCAATAATATTAACGCTTCAATAGAACCTAAACTCTCCAACAAGTAAACAAAACTCTCATTAATACTTAATTACGAATTAGCAGTCCATTGTGAAGTTTGTCCTTGGTAACGATCGAACCGTGGTACGTTAACTGAATCGTTCAGGATCATTAGAATTCACCTACAAGTGCTTGTAATATAACTTGGGTAGGTATCCTAGCTATCATTATTAAATAACGCCCAACGATCACATACATAGATCCTGCACCCTAACTAGGATTCCCTGTATCTAGGGACCCAGGAACTAAGAGGGCCGTGGTCCCACAACACCCAGACATAGAACAAGTATTTGCGCTTTTTTTTCGTGTAAGATTACTTGTCCTGTCGCGGGAATCGAACCCGCCGCCTCCGGGTTACGAGCCGACCAGCAGCCCTACCGCGTAAGCATTCTGGTAATGAACATCGCCTGCCATCCTGCTTGCGCCAATGTACAAGCCCTTGAGTGCGAGCAAGAGAGCACACGATTACGATTGCCACCGGGCTTACGCGGTAAGGCCACTGCTCAACCACCACACCACGGAGGCTGTCAAATATTATAAATACAAAGGGGGTTGAATCGCCATAGTTTCACACTGAAACATATATTATTATATGCATTGATGACATATTTTTTTCTGACTTTCTTTCAAATAAAAAAAAACTAAGGACCTTTTATAAGTCGGTTAGAAAAAGCGGTCTTGTTATCTTGTTGTCTTGTTATCTTCTATATTGTTGTCTGGTTGTTCTTGTAGTCTTGTTAATCTTGTTATTAGGTAACTAATGATGGTAAATTAAAATGACGTTAAAACAACAGTCAATTAATCTGAGTTAAAAATTTAAATATAATTGATGATGATGATAACTGTTGAAAAAACTACAACACGGTTAATTTAATAAAATTCATTTCTAAAATTAAATAAAAAAGCTTTTGTCATTGGTATTTTCTGCAAGTGTTATATAACAAATTTATTTCACTAAATAAGGTCAAAACTAATTAGAGCCATGTCTAATTAAAGCCAAATTGTATAATACAAGTTAGTGTGCATTATTTCGGCAAAAGATCGAACCTTTCAACAGGGACCTAAGGTGTAACAGCTGTGCGCTTGTGTGCGACACGGGGAACCCCGTTATATCGGCTGAAAGGAAAGAGACAGAAAGATAAGAAGATTTGTTTTAAAGAGTTAAGAAAATAAGGAGTAAAGATTAACAGTGAAAAAGTAATCAGTAGTTAAAAAGGAGCAAATTCTTTTAAAAAACAGTAATTAAACACTTTGGACGGATCAAAAATGGGTGTTTGATCTGTGGTCCGAAGACTCAGGTGATATGTTCTAACTTTTTTTTTTAAATCCTCTCTACTCTTATTAACTGTTGGTGAAAATAATGTGATATTTGCTAATGGATTTAATGTATAAAACACTCTGATAAACAGAAAAATCCACTGACAGGTGCCAAAATAAAGCTATTCAGAGAAATCCCGTTAAAAATGCGCGCCCACTCACTCTGACCATTAGCGCCGCAGGGTTAACCCCTTAAGTGACCGCAATCGATCAAAGGCTAATGTGGGTCAAATATACCCCCAATCAGGGTATCGACAGTATGCTGGTATGTGTCGATATTTCAGGATTGTGCTAAGATTTCCAGATCACTTCCCTTGAGCTTATCAGGAAAACGGCCACAACAATTATTATATAAAAAAAACTGAATAAAAATAACGCCCATGATCACATACTAGATGGTAGGACTTTTCTGCAAAGTTCGTCTAGGTAGGTACCACCGCTTTGCCAGTTATTCTGCCGCCAAGCAGTAGTGTGCAAGCACTACTGTGTTCCGGTTTGAAGGGCATTGTAGCTAGTGAAATTACTGGGCAAATGAGACTTTATTACCCGATTAGACAGTGTAGTAATCTGATTACTAGACTGTGTGATGTCTCAGGATGACGTACGCAGTGCAGTGTGACGCAAAACTTTATTATTTTAAAGTTCCAAGTGACACTGCAACTGTTATGGCCGGCCGTATTGCTTAACATCAGGTGAACGATCAGCTCGTAACGTCATTCATTCATATAAAAAAAAAATACAAAGATCTTGAACCCTAACCAGGATTTTCTGTAAATAGGGACCCGGCAACTACAAAGACTATGCTCCCATAATACCCAGACACAGAAGCATTTTTGCCTGTGCACAAAATACTTGTGCTTGTGATATCGCATGAATCGAACCCGCCGCCTCTGGGTTATGAGACAACCTAACATAAGTAACAAATACCACGAGACGCCTTAAATATATTTTCCATTCCATCTATTCGAAAAGAGTCGAAGGGTTCCTCTATAAGTGTGTCATATAGGCGCACTTAATAACAATGACAATATCGCTTTTCTCGTATAAGGGGATGATTAGCAAAGTGTGCAACAAGGTACCAAAACAACTTAACCTCGAGCGACGCACTTTAACAAAAAGTTGTAAAGTAAAATCCTAAGCGTAGCGAGTGTAGTAGAGAGAGTGCTAGACTAGTAGTAGTGATTCTACTTTATTTCGCATATAAAAGCCATTGGTGCAGGGTCAAGTGGGATTCGAAAGGGAGTCTTTTAAAGTCGCACGGGTTCCCTCTGATCCACGCTCGCTAAATTTTCGACCGATAGTTTAGGTATCTACGTCAATAGGTCAAAGCTTTCACCTTAACAATAAAACAAACCCCAAGTCTCATAAACAGAGGTCATATTGTTCCCGTGTTTCAAGCTGTTCGGGTAACGTGACCTCAACTCGGGTCGGGTCGGGGTCACCCTTCTTAACGTGCATGTTTTACTTGTATGGTTTAATTTTGATGTTTGGAGGAAGAACATGGTTAAAACTAACATAACTTGGACTGTAAAATTAAGGACTGGTTAACTTAGTGAGCCCCATTTGTGTATTTTTATGAATTCACTAGCTTTTGCCCGCGGCTTCGCACGCTTGTGTTATGTTATTTTTACGTTATAGACTAATAATAGATAATACATTTCGTACCAAACAAAAAATCCACTAAATCTTTTCGACGCTGAGCACAGTAACCTGTATGTGGAGTGGAAGCTATTTAAGCCATTACCTAAATTTAAATGTTTTGAGTCTAATATAGATTTATAACAGTTAAATAAGTTTCAAACAAAAAACTACAATTTTATAAGTACCACTTCATATTACAACAAAAAGAAATCATCATCACTTCACTCAGGTTTTTAACAGATGTTTCAGTTCAATTTTGATTAGGTAGTAGTTACCTAAGCAGTCAGGTACGGTTTAGAAAAATATGGAATAATCACACACTCCATACGAATTGAGTACCTACACTTAGCCAGTGTCCATAATAAGTTTATAAATTGCTGGAAATATGCATTTACCTGTACGATGCGTACATAATTAATTTTCTTAATACTAATTAGGAATTACTAATACTAAACCACTACTCCTTAAAGAATCGAATAATTATTATTATGTCCACTATTTTCTACGCTGTTTCATTCCCACTGCACTTTCAACGTACCTACCTAGTGATGAAAGTGAGGAAGTAGGTAAAATCATTACAAAGATAGTTACTTACCTACTATAACTATAACCTTCTTGAAGTAACTGAGTAATAAATAATTTTTTGCTCCCGTGGTGTATTTAAAAGCCCACAGATCTAAAATATTTTAACTATCAAAATTTTATTTCAACATGCAAGAAGAAGAAGAAGAACAAATAACAAAAACAGTCAAAAACGAACGTTACGCGCCATGTTGTTGTTAATTCGAGGAGACAATTGCCATAATGAATACCTACATATTATTATATCTAAGTACTTACCCATAAACATTTTTCATAAAATTTTTCGTATCATTGGCTAAATACAAATATCGCACTCCGCCATACTTTAATGCCAAAATAAAAAAGGTTTTAAAATGCGTAGCAATGGTAAGGGTCTATAACTTAAGGAGCTATAAGTACTACAGGGGGTCTAGCAAAGATACCAACCACTAACGGTAACGCCTCACGCTAACTCCAAAATGTATTGAAATGACATTTCGGAAATCGCTAACTTTTCCGCAGCAAATGTCATTTCAATACATTTTTGGAGTTAGCGTTTGGCGTTAGCGTTAGTGGTTGGTATCTTTGCTAGACCCCCAGGTACCTTAAAACTTCCTTGGGGTCGATCAAGAATATAGCAGTAGCGCAATAATAATTTTATCTACCTAATTAGAATGGTGTAGTAAGTTTATGTAAATAATAATACATTTGACCAGATCGCCAATAAAGAACATTGCTCCCGCCAAAACTTTATAAATCGAAAACTTGAATAAAAATGTTAATTAAGTAAGCTTCATAATTGGCTAAGTATGATAATCGCGTGAAGCCTTATGAATGATTATAAAAAGTCCAAGAACCTACTCTTTTAAACAGTTTTCATAAAATACTTCCTATCATTGGCTAAATACAAATTTTGTCTAACGCCAAAATAAAAAAGGTTTTACAATGCGTAGCAAAAGCTAGGGTCAATAAATGAAGAACCTATAGACACAGATTACTGAATATGTTACTACTATAGGTTAAGCTATAGGTACTATACAATACAATTTTAAATACTTATTTCGAATGGTAACGCGTAGTAGATTTTTGAAAACTAATACATAATACCCGAGCGCCAATAAAGAATTTTGCCCTCGCCAGAACCCATTAAATCGAAAACATGAATAATAATTTAAGTTATGTTTCAATATTGGCTAAATATGATATCGCGTGAAGCCTTATAACTTATAATAAAAAGTCTAAGTTTTTATTTTTCGAAATTCCTTGTTCTCTGTGTCGTGCTCATATTTAAGAAGGTTCTCATACCTATCCTCTTTTTTAGTTTGGACCACAGATTAACGAAAAAAATTATCTATATGCAATACATATGACTTCCTTGGGTATAGGTACTTACATAATGAACACATTGTTTTTCTCTAATCTGCATTGCATCGAGCGCAGACGAAGTTATCGCGCGATGTATTTCGCCGTAGCCCGAAAAGTGTGATGCACTCATAATACACTGCCGGTAATGCAGGCGCGCCAATTCTTATTTACTGTTTTTTGTTTTTTATGTTATAAATACAAACATGCATTACATTACTTCCTTATTGCTTAGTGCAGTGGGGATTGTTCAGAATGAAATAAAAATGATTGGGGTTTCGTACTCAAAGGGTAAATCCTTATTACTAAACCTCCGCTGTCCGTCTGTCTGTCTGTCTGTCCATCAGACACCAGGATGTACTCATGAATCGTCATATATTTCTGTTGCCACTATAACAACCGTGATCCGTATTCAAAGGGACAGATAAACAGACAAATAAAAAAAAATTGGTTTTACTCCATATTGATAAGGGAATAATAAATTAAAACTATTAAAATTTATTTTTGTAATCGCAAATAATATTCTCACAGTTAGTAAAACATATTTATTCGCCGACATGCAATATAACGCTACTGCTTCCTCCATTTTATTTAGCCCACGTCTGTCGCGCAGCAGGCAAACAAATTGACTGTGTGTCCGGGTTGGGGCGCTACAAAAACATCGAGGATAGTCAACAGAGATGTTTTTGCGCGCCAACTCAACAGCGAAGGTTCGGGCGTATATGAAGCCGCGCCATAATAGTAACAGAGTTTTGTTTCTTTAATCTGTGCATCCGGATAAACCCGAGATAAAATTACCGTCAGTAGCACAGAGCACATTTTTTTTCTCTCATCTATGATTAGTAGCTAAAATAAAACTTACCTTTTGACACTGGCTAAATACCTACACTATGTATGGACCAAAATATAAGAAGAAAAAAAACTTACTTTGAAGCCTTGAAGCGGCCATCTTGTTAAAATTCCGTTCCGTTTCATAATGAAATCTTACACATTTTCACCAAAAAAAAAATTAACGATATATAAAATTTCATATATCCTATGTTGTGCGCTGGGTTTTTCTAAGCTTATTAGTGAAAACCGCATAAAAATCCGTTCAGTATCTTCGGAGTTGTGCCGTAACAAACAAACAAACAAACAAACAAACAAACAAACAAACAGACAAAATGTCTAAAAAGTAGCTTAACGTGATCAGCGAAAAATTTCAAGCCAATCTGTGTCATTTTTTTTTTCGATATCTTGCATTTACAGATTTTTTTATCTCTACAGTTTTATTATATGTATAGAAGATAGAAGATTGTTGAATTGCCCTATTGTGCCACTATGTACGAAATTGTAGCTCTGTGCTCTAGTTAAATACAAAAGTATGCTGGCACATGCTAGGTTGTATTTATACACCGGAAATACAATTAAGAAGCAATCGTTTTGTTACAATTTATTGTATTGATAATTAAAAAATGTTTTTTTGATAAAAAAAAGGAAAACAATATCGAGTTAAAGTACGTACTTATTATTTGGATAAAGTACAGTTTTTGTTCTTTATTACAGCGCCATCTAGTTATTATTTGGTGAATTACCTAATAATTATGTGAAGCACAAAAAAGCTCGACATGAACCTTTCCGTAAGTGTACATACAATGATTATTCTGTAATATTAGTTCCAAAATAAAGCCTGTGAATATTTCTAATACTGCTTACACCAAACTTATACTTACTGTTAAACTCTATTTTACCGCTATTTAAATGTTAACAACACAAAATTTAAATTAACATCGCAGTAATATGAATCCCACCAAGTTTGTGTACTTGGCGCTAACTTTAATATTAGCCGCGAGTTTCAATACCGTCTAACCTAACCTAACTAAATAATAGTTTAATTATTATTTTAATAATTGATCAAAATGGAACTGGTTGCTGGTTTCTTTGTTACGGACAAATAGAAACGAAAGCGAGATTGCGAGTGAATAGGCTCCTTATAGGCCAGCGTGATATTACCATCAACTGCATCATCGCTTCACATCAGGTTTGTTCATTAATTCATAAGTAAATAAAAACCAGCTAAGTATCACTGTCTAAAACTGAGCGAAAATATTTAGAAGAATATTTATTTTATTGTTTTTTTAGTATTTGTTGTTATAGCGGCAACAGAAATACAATATCTGTGAAAATGTACAATGTGTATCTAATTATCACGGTTTATGAAAGCCTGGTGACAGACGAACAGACATACAGACAAACGGACAGCGGAGTCTTAGTAATAGGGTCCGTTTTACCCTTTGAGTACGGAACCCTTAAGAAACCTAATTTAGTATTACTGTTAAGAAAGAATAACTATAAAACAAGTTACCAATATTCTTTCATTTCATCGATTTCATCGCATCCGCATTCGATCTTCAACGATCATCTACAATAATCTGTAATATTTATAAGTATTATTAACTAATATAATTTTTATCCCAAACCAGCATCATCTAGTCCGTTATCCTAAACCGTCTTGCATTTTTATCGAATTTATATAATTTCAACCAGAATCCCGGATATTTACGGAAATAACACAGTCATCAAAAATTTGAATAGCATATTACTCCGGAGCGAAACTTCAATAACAAAACCAAACAACCACAAAGGACATCTACCGTTACAAGAAACATGCTGAAACACGATTCTACGATTATAAAGGACCAATTTTGCGTGGAGGAATGTTTTTATACTTTCAAAGTAAAAATTGTGCCTTCAAGGAAACATCAAAGGTCCATTTTGAAAGGGCTTAAGGCTGTCCCTTCGGGCACAAGCGGTTTGTAAAGTAATTTTGTTAATTAAGCAAGTATAACGGAGGCTTGGTTTATAATAATCTTCAAATATTAGGACGAGGCGGTGATTAGGTGGATGTTGATGGTCTAATTAGCTTTTTATGGCGGGAAGTCTTCAAATAATGGTACGTTTCGGTCTAAGTGTCATTTGTTCATACCTCTTGCGACTTTGCTGATATTTGCATCATTTTGAGAATTAAGTACTAAATGTTCCTGCCAGATAGGAAAAAATAACTGGTATATGGCAAAACTTCGCGTTTTGAAAGCCAAACCATTCAAAACAGAAATTCAGGACAGCAAAAAAAATCTATGAAATTGTAGAGCCTGTAGTAACTACGAAAATGGTTTATATTTAAACTAATTCCACCTATACGCAATCGCCACATACACCCGAACCACACAGCACAAAAAAAATGAATGCGCTCCGCCCCGAAGCTTCATTTCTTAATGCTCTGTGATGCAGATGTATTCAATGAATGCCAGTGGTTGCAAAGACACACCTACACTAGTTATAACAAATAGATAACCATTTTAAAATGTTGGTAGAAAACGACATAAATATCTACAAATCCACGAGGCATATTTTGAATATAAGGATTAAAGTTTACTAGGTACTTAAGTAAAGCTAGCTAAGATCCTATAGCTAATGTAACAAACCTATTTTTATTGTTCGTTGTAATCACGAAAAGTATTCCTTAACGCACCTTTTCTAAACAAGGGCTAAAAAGAGTGATTTTCATTCCCGTAATATCAGTCCCCTATAACAGTCCCCTGTAATTTAATTAAAGTGTAAAAGAAAGTGTAACGAAAGAGGGCGGCGTGAGGAACGAGTTAATTACTCTGGAGCGCCTTTTTTGTCAATAGAGGGTTGTTTTTAGGGTTACTGGCAAAATGGGTGAAATGGAACGGTTAAATATAAATTAATTAATATTTTAGTTTGCAATTAAATTCAGCAGTGGACGTTTTCAGACTGATGGTGATGATGATGAATAGAATGATACTCTTGTGTTACTTTCTGTAACAATGTCATCACAAAACATTACCTACAGTATTTATGACATACTTCTGTAAAATAGCCACGATCATGAATTGTAAAATCTCAGGAATTAAGAGAATTCAGACTGAATATTTTCGATTTTATAAAATGTTTGGACGTTTCTTACAGCGCCATCTAGCCCCAAAAGCAAACCTTGTACTTTGACAACGAGATATAACTGATAGAATACTAAACTACTTATAAAAAGAATACTTATTTTAGTGAGAAAAAAATAGTAGAAAGTTCCAATGTTATTGTGATCACATGAATCAATGTACTGAACACTCAGCGGATCAGTCATACTCGCACTTGACGGTCATTCTTATCAGCAAAGGGTCGTTTTTGTTTTAGAGGTCCTTTTGAAGGGTTGAAGGGGTATTAATGCAAGGGATTGTTACGCTATAGGAATCCTTAATTTGACGATGGGTAAAGATTTTATCTGTTTGTCGCGGTGGCAACAAATTGATTTTAATTTTGCAATTACTTTGAGAAGTTGAGACTATGGGAGAGTTGGGTGAGTAAATGTAGGTCATTGATTGAATGATTTATTTTGATGATGATAATCTTAAGTATCGAGTATACCTAATACTTACCTACATCTTTACTAGGTGGTAAGACTTTTCTGCAAAGTTCGACTGGGTAGGTACCAGCGTTTTGCCAGTTATTCTGCTGCCAAGCAGTAGTGTGCAAGCACTATTAAGGGCATTGTAGCTAGTGAAATTACTGGGCAAATGAGACTTTATTGACTTTACTGACTTCACTAAGTGATGTCTCAGGACAGCGCAGTGCAGTGTCACGCGAAACTTAACACCAGGTAAACGACTAGCTCGTCACGCTATTCATTCTCATAAAAAAATTAGTTTCGACCTTTTGCTCTACAGGCTACCATAATATAAGGTAACCGCTTACCATATACAGCGTAACAATCGGCCATAAATGGCGTTATATTTACCGCGACTGGCATTTCAATCTCGCACGTGCAAAATAAAGTATAAATAACGAGTTGCGAGGTGCGACAAGTATATTAACTGTATACATTCGGAAGTCACCATTTTTATAGCGTGCGTGCGGTAGATGGAAAATTTGCGTGTTTTGAGGAGCTTTTGAGCTGTTTCATGGTGGGTCCTTGATTATTATAGTTCTTAGAATGAGCATGTGTAACGGACAGTTGCTTTACCGCTTCCAACCGATAGATGCTGCAAGGATTGGTATAATACCAGCAAAATCATACCCATTCAGAAAACTTGCTTTTACTGTTACTACCGCGAATAAAATTGTCTACAAATAGTTTGTAGACATAGTCATTCAGATAGAAAGGCTTTATGATAAAATTGTAACTTTACTATCTCTATGGCTTGCTTTAAGCTAATTAGGCTTAGGTCAATGTTATATAGGTACATCAGGCAAACAATTAGCTCAACAGCACGTCACGAGATTCATATAAAAAAATCTCAATCTATATTGCCAACTGCATAAAAAATTCTGTGCTCAGATGAAAGCGGCAGAACCGATGCACTGAAAATTAATGTATGTACATGCATAAATATGCAAAATTGAACGCGGTTCGATTTTAAATCTGTATTTATCACGTGAGCGGAAAATTCGTTATTTAGAGTTCATTTTGTGTGAGATTATTCAGCTTAGCGTCTATGGTAAAACGATGGTCCACTACGATCGAAGTGGGAGTATCTTATACCAGGCTTAACGGGGGGGTAGTGAGAGGTCATTTTTGGAAGTTTGATAATGGTTAAATTAAATATTTATGTATAGTGAGTAGGTGTTAATGCGGCTGTATTTTGCGTTGATATTTTATTACGTAAGTAGAAAAATAATAATAATAGTATCTTGTCACAAAACTACAACGTTGCCTGGAAGAGATCGCTTTTAGCGACAAGGTCGCCCATTTTAACACGTTTCTGTAAAATATTTGTATTCCTTCTGATTTGTACCTATTATTATTTGGTGTGTACAATAAGGAGTTTATCTATCTATCTAAGAAGCTAAAGGATGCTTGTAACAGGTTTGAAAAAAAACAACTCCCTTATAAATGAAATAAGCAGTTTACTAAACTAATAAATTACTTCAAATGAAATCGTTCTGAATATCTAATAGAAAGTAAATGAATTTCTAAAATAGAATCTGTATAATATTGATAAAACCACAGATTAGAACGTTGTATGTTAATTAATCGCAAACCGACTGGTAATTAGCTGTCAGTGGTTTCAGCTTTTGCTGTAGGCTGGGCGGGAACCTAACTATAATAGTATAATTACGTTTTCAGTATAGAATAGCGGCTTTTCAGACTTTAACGGAACCACAATGACGATACCTAATTAGTGAAATCCTACGAAAATTGTGTTTTTACATTTTAATATTGTGTACTTTGTTATATCTTTAGTTACTTACTCCCTCGCGCCACCCGCCCACTATATTGACTAGCCATTTTCTAGAAATCTCTAGATTTACAAGAATTCAACTGTCTAGATAACCTTGAAGATTTTAGTGGCGTCTATAACCTTTTAGCAAGTTGAAATGGTGATGGGCAGGCCACATCGCTCGTAATACTGACAACCGAAGGGGAAGAAAGGTTCTCCAGTGGCGACCACGAACCGGAAGACGCAGTGTAGGCTGGCCCTACACTAGGTGGACCGACGACTTGGTGAAAACCATGGAAGGCCGATGGATGCAAGTGGCAAGCAGCCGCTTAAAGTGGCACTCTTTCGGGAGGCCTATGTTGAGCAGTGGACGTCTTCAGCCTGTCAATGATGATGATGATGATGATGCTGATGAGCTACCTTATTGGTGTATAGTCCACCACTCAACCATTTATCAAACCTATAATCTAAAATCATATTAAAACTTTTAAATGTTAGACCACGCAGCCTAATCATTACGAGCGACAATTAATAATATTGTCTAAAACGTGCCCAATTTTTAGAGAATAATTCTTTACCTCTAATAAGGTCCCGACTGTTTTCATTTAATTTTGATTCATTTTGTGTTTTTTTTTTTTTTTTTTTTTATATATATTAAATAATAATAAATTAAATAAATTTAAATTTATGTGTACATTCCACACAGTGCCATCTAGCCCCAAACTAAGCATAGCTTGTACTATGGGAACCAGATAACTGATATAATACATAGATACTTTTTGTTTGTAAATACATACATAGAATACAATATAACACCCAGACACAGAACAAACATCGATGTTCATCACACAAATGTTTGTCCTGGGTAGGAATCGAACCCACAGCCCTCAGTTCAGAAGGCAGGGTTACTACCAACTGAGCAATCGGGCCCGCAATTTCAAATTCATTAATTAAACCATTAATGTATATCACAATTCTGGTAATAATTAAGTGATCTCTTCGGATTAGCACCTGCGAATTTAATTAGCGACAGCGACTTGATTTGACTGATTGAAATCACCTACTTACTACATATACTTGCATTTTGCGGATTTTCTAGTGTGTTGATCTGTTATTTTTATTAATAATGTTTTAATAACTATATGTTTTTAATGCTTAGTAAATAGCAGTATTGTATAGCACACACTTCTAATGATCTAATAATAGCGTGTTTAAATTATAGTAATTAAGACCTTAATGTAATTTTAATCGTAGTAGGTAACGTAGGACGATGCACTATTTAATACGCTTTAGGAGCAGTGTATTATTTCTACAGTGTTCGCTTTACCAATCCCTTGATGATATTGACGCGATGATTGTATTCATTTACCTGCAACAACATAAAGTTACAATTAAAACGACAAATAATCTAAAAATTACACGCTATTCAATTTAGCAATACGGAGAAACAATTGAAGATCTAAACCTAACAAAAACGGTGGATTCATGATAGGCTTTATGCATCGGAATGACGTTAAACGTAAATCGGCAATAAAGCCGTCTTACGCATGCCCACAGCAAATTAAACTCATAAAAACATTATTAAAGTATCCAATCTCCGTGGCCGTCGTCTTCCCTGTCATCGGCTAACCACCGACCAAACTGTCTTGATCTTTTACCGACCGATCTTGATACTTACAGGGAGCTAAAAACAACGTGACTTTAACGGTTACTGCCGGAAACTGGTGAATTATTTTATCGCAAATTGAATTCCCCTGTCGCTTCTAGGAAGCCAGGGTTCTAATAAAATGGAAGCTTGAATGAAAGAAAATATTCGACTGTGTTTATACTTGATATTTTCACTGATATAATAGACCTTTTATTAGATTCAATTGACTATACTCTAATGGAATTGTTTTATACAGTTTATAAACACCAAACACACACATAGTCCTGAAGATTTTCGCAGCTAGCGGTCATGTGACCATAGCACAGTTGGTAGAACATCAAAGCCAGTGATTTAGAGGGCACAAATTCAAATCCCACTGGTCGATAAAATTTTAATTACTATAATATTTATTGATTATACTCTCTTGGTAGTGGCGTCGTCTTGTGATTTCTAAGTTGTGGGTTCGAATCCTGCAATAAGCTTCATTATTATCAGCCTGGAGACGTCCACTGCTGAACATAGGCCTTCGCCCATAGAGTGCCACATTGAGCAGCTGCTTGCCTCCTGCAATGAGCTTACATGAAAGATAACATGACGTGTAATAGAGACATAGTAGGGCATTTTCTAGGCTAACTACCCGGTTAAGAGTCTCTTGGCAAGCACTTAAGTGCATCCGGCAGCCACACTTAGAAACGTAAGGTGGCGTAAAGTGGCGTAAGGTATCGCCACCTTTTTTATTGTTACAAAACGATATTTCAAAGATAGGGTTTAACTTTAAAAAAAAAAATTAAAAAAGATTTAGGATACGAAAATATTTTAGGTATGATGTGGGTTTAACCAACTCCAATCGTCTTTGTTTTATACTGAGAAATCTTCATCTAGATCAATAACCTGAAGACGTGCACTGCTGAACATTATCCTGCACTGAGCGCCATTTTGATTTCAAATCCAAATGCCGAACTAATTTTGGTGAAATTTCAGTTAGATGGATTAGAAAGTAGAACGTTTTTAATAAATTATAGAGTACTACTACAAACTAATACAAAACCATCATGTTTCATGGCATTATTATTTCAAGGTTACAATAATATTGTTCGAATTCGTACCATGAACTTATAAAGTATTCCTGCGTGTGAACGAGACGTATACATTTTTATATGACGTTATCACTGTCGCACGTCAGTGTCAACATGATGTAAAGGTATGACATGACAGTTTTATTTGAGTGAACGATTTAACGTGACGTCATCAAAACTGCTCTGGCTCTGCAACATTAAAGTATTGTTACTTTTATGTCATTTGTCAATGTATGATTGAAGTAAAATTGAAGTAATAATGCTATTAATGCGTTGTGGTTACCCCCCTGGGGTGGCAAACATAAAAAAAACCGAACAAATCCTTCTAGTGTAGCTTGGTTAGAACTAATACAACTATATTAATTTTTTTTATCAATTTCTTTCTTTGATCTAAGATTGCAGAATATTTATAAGTTGTCTTTGCAGGATTGTGGGGAAACACAAGAGTCTCCAGATTTTCATATTGATTTTCCTGTTTATTTTTTGAATTGCCTCGTGAAACAAATGGGTATTGCTAATGTTCTGTTAATATTTAATGCGGTGGTTCGATAAACCCGATTGTTTAGATTGGGAACGCTTTTTTCGGGTCCAAATAATATTTCAATTGTAATCCGCTGTTTGGGAAACTCAATGAATATTTAGGTGGGAATCATTAGTGTAAGTGCTTCTTCGATAATTGGATTCATTAGTTTGAAAAGAGAAATCTCTTGATCTTGAAACTTTTAGGATTTTGTAAGATTAGTTTGGGGCAGGGCCTGGGGGATAATTATAAAACGAATAAACCTAATCTCAGATTTTTTACGCATATTATAGGGCATTACAACGCTGTGGTCTTATTATTAGTGTTGACTCCAAAAACATACTCTAGCATCATTAAAGGCTGGAACAGACCGGCACGGTAGACCTATGTAAATTACAGGTCACCGCAGGCAGCGGTCAAAGAAAAAATGTACCAGGCCTGCCGCGCGATAGGGCCGGTCTGTTTCAGCCTTTATATTTTGGGGTGCAGAAGGACGAGTCACACCGGTCAGTAACGGCGTGTAGTTCTATTTTTCGAAGTTAGGTAAAATATATTGTATGGTTGACAACACTGACTGGCGCCTGATTGGACGAGCGACGTTGACAGTTGAGCTAGAAAAACGACCGGTCTTGTCTTACGTTTACGAATGAAACCAAAATCGAGAATATTGTATATTGTTATTAAATTTTTTAAGTTTGTTCTGACGTTCGTGGGGCCACAAATGGGGTCCGACTGAAAATCAGTAATTAAGGTCTTTAGGACCTTAATTGTATGCTGAGTCGGGGCCCATTCGTGACACCACGCAGCATTGCACTGCTTCTGTTTGTGTGTATATTGTTTTGTAATGTCATTTATGTAATGTAATGTTGTGCGTGTTAGTGTCACGAATAAATGTATTTTCTTTCTTCTTTCTTTCTTTAGAATTTAAACTTCTTGAGTACCTAAACGCAAAGATGCATATTGAATAAGGAATAAACAGAACAAGATGTGCTCTTGGATTTATTTATAATAGCAACAACAACAATCAGCTCAGAAAGGTCAATCTAAAATGAAAGCTACTGCACATGTGCCCGGAAAATATAACAGCTATTACATAATTTTCAAGGTTTTAATGTTCCTTATACATCGATCGATATTTACCGCTCTTCTTTCAATATCACTTAGCTTCACGAGCTCCGTATGTAATAGTAAATCCCAGTCACGATGGGGAATCCAATTTGTCAGCTCGGGTTTATCTGTGCCAAGCGCCCGATGAGGAGTGACAGCGTCTGGGAGACGGGTCTTACCGGGAGGAGTAGGGTGGGGGTAGGTGCACCACTACTTGGGATGTTTTGGGATGGTGGTTGTTACTCTTGTTTGAGCCTAAAGTTGTAACATGGGGCCGAAATCACTGGGATACTGATCAGTTATTATGCTGAATTGACTATTCAAGTGTTTAATAATTATTTTCACCTCACTAGCTTGGAAAGATTCTCTTTGTCATTCAAAATCTGGATGCATAATACGCGAATACCTTTATTAACTACTGGTATGGTGGTTGAGGTTTGTAATTGACATAAAAATATTATGTGATATTTTATGCTTTCAAACCTAAATTAAGATTCTTGTAATTAATGCAACAGAGAATTAAAAACGGCATTTTTTGAGTTGATGTCATCTGTAAATCTCTCAGAAAGAGAAATGAGAGTTTTTGTCTATCGACAAACCGCTCAGCAGTTTGGCAGAATGTTGTATATTTAAATTAAGATATTTCCAGTAAAAGAAAAAAAAAGTAAGTATTTTAATGCCTAGCGTGGAAAGCTCCTGCCATCCCAACAGGAAAGCATCAGTAGGGACGTTGGGAATTCAATTTCCCAAATGTACCACTGATTAAAATAGGGGGAGATGTTGGTAATATACTATATGGACAGCATGAAACCCCTATAGACAGATCCCAGATCCACCGTCTACTATCTAAGCTTTATCTCTTAAAATACAGTTTTTTTTCCACAAATATCATGGTTACCCCAATCTAAAGTAAATAGAATGTATGGTGTTTAACAAGAGCGACGCATGTTCCATTTAATGTGAGTGAATCAGTCATGATGAAGAGGGCGTTCCAGGAAAATTAGCGAGTTGAACATTTTAGTCGCTCTTGTCAAGTTACTTAAATGAACTGATTATGAATTGGAAATTTGAACTCGCTAATGAAGTTATCAGACGGTGACTTTGGACTAAAGATTCCTGTTGGCTTCACTAATAAGACGACAAAGCGAATAAACATGGTTATGGTTAAGATGCATTTCCATCTAAATGACCATTTGATCATGCAGTGAACAAAATCGCAATAGCCTACTATCGTGAATTTATAAATTTGTTTTCATTTCTCGAATTCAAGTTTGGTAAGTTAATTTTTCTGGTTGGCAACACTGACAGGCGCGTGAGTCAGAGGATTAAGCGAACACTGTCAGTCTTTGTCGTTTACTTTACTAGAGAAAAGCTAAGAAGAATAAACAGAATTTGAGGTGGTCCTGATTTTACATTAGTGTGATTCTCGACGCGCATACATTGCTGTTAAACTGCGCACGTACCGGGCCATTTTCATTTCAAGCACGCAATGTATCGCATTTCAGCAACTAGTGGGTACTAGTGGGTAACGATGGTTCTCGTACAAATAAGCCTCAATGCCATTTCCATTCCTATTCCTGAAATAAGACAAAGCAATAGGGACAACGGGAGGCCGTCGTTTGAATAGAATTGAATCGCTTGCACTTGAGATTAACGGTATTTAATACAATAAGCTATACCAACCCCCAAATATTATGCGTAGCAATAACCCAGTTACGATTTCAGTAGACATGTAATCTTATATTTAAATGTTTATGACAGCGGTTTTAATTTTCAACACAAATGTTAGAATTCAGGTTCCACCCACGGTGAAGGCAACATCAACAAAAAATCTCTAGATTTTGTTTTCATTTATTCGACTGACATCCATAAGAATAAATTACGATTTTATTATTTTAATGGCTTCTTTGATCATCTTACTAATTACCAGAATGTTTTGAATATAACATTAATAGAAATAAGAAAGAATCATTTCTTTTCGACTACGTGTATTAACGTTATTACTCACAAATTAGGAAGAGATGATTAGGAAGATGTAATTTAGACATGTTTTATTACAAGGATATACTACAACACAATGTTGCAAACAATGCCTCATTATTATTGACGTATAATGAGGTTGTTTGGTAATATTATCGCACAAAGAATGATTCAACATGACAACACAACATTCCTCCCTACACGCAAAAATAAACTTTGTTTATTTGTTTGCTTTCCCACCATAACGGCAAAACCAATTTGAACGCAATTGACCACACAGATGCTTCATCATCATCATCATCATCATCATCATCATCATCATCATCATCATCATCAACAGCCTGAAGACGTTCACTGCTAAACATAGTTCTTCCCACTGAGCGCCACTCTGAGCAGCTGCTCGCCTCCTACATCTATGGGCTCTCCGCGGTTTTCACCAGATCGTCGGTCCATCTAGTGGGGGGCTACGCTGCGTCTTCTGGTTCGTGGTCGCGACAACTTTTCTTTACCATCGGTTGCTCAGATTCTCCCGAAATTAACATAGATTTTTTAACAGGAACGTAGCCGCATTCTGTACAATGCTTCGCGTACTGTTAAAGAAATGTTGATCACCGCATGAGAAATGTTGCTGGCGACACGCGCTACAATACCCTATTATGGCATGTCTAACTAGATGTATATTATGCTTTATGTATGCACATTCATTGTACGTTTCTGTATCATCAAAGCGTTATGCATATTCCTAATCCATTATAACCCCAAAAACAAATAAACGGCTCCAGGGATCTGCGACACAGCAAATTGGAATTGATGGATGGTCGTCAGATTACTCCGTATTGTTCTGATACATTATGTTCTGCGTTGGAATGTTCTGATAGATTGTGTTCTCGTTCTGTTATGTGTCAGTGATTGTTGGCGGTGCGTTAAATGTCCCTAATGTGTGATAAATTGTTAGAAGTTTGTGATGGATTAGGTGATTTCTTGTAGTTCTTATCGTTGCTAAAGACTGTATTATATACTTATATTGTTGAATATAAATAACCGGCCAAGTGCAAGTCGGACTCGCGCACGAAGGTTTCCGTACTATTATCTCTAAAAACGAGCGAAAAAATCACGTTTGTTGTATGTGAGCCCCCTTAAATATGTATTGCATTCTATTTTTTAGTGTTTGTTGTAACAGACAGACATACATACAACCAGACGGACAGCTAAGCCTTAGTAATAGGGTGTAAGATACGGAACCCTACAAATGATTCGAAATGGAATTAATTTAGTTGAAGGCTTCATCTACTGAATGACAAAGAGTTAGGAAGGAAAACCGGAACAATTGTTGTCATAGCGTAACTAAAAGAATAACTTACTTTCTTGAAGCCCTGATTCCGTGTCTTTTGTACTCTACTCCTTGTGTACAAAGAAATAAATAAAATGAAATGATTGTGCACGTCAATACAAAAAAAATACCAGTAACTCAAACATTTAAGATACAAAAATGATATTAATATGAAAAGCAATTTTAGCACAATAAGGTGAATACGCACGCTTTGCGGCACAGGTTTTCAACGAACTCCTTTCTTAGCATGGGGTCCCATCGAGTACAAAAGAAAAATAGCCTGAACATGAAAAAAATGTAGTAATCGTGTCTAGAGAGTTACTAGTTAGTGTCCAGGGTATTTATTTGACCCAATACTTCGCCAACACGCAATAAATGTCGCTTGATAATCTTGCGTTATGCAGAAATAAAATAATTCGTAAAATATCCCGCGTTATTTTGTTGTATGGGATGAGGCATCTGTACTGTAGGTATTATATTATCTGAGTTTCTTAGTTTAAAATTCTAATAATTCGTTGGTGCGTAGGAAAATTACCACCAATCTGTCCCGCAAACAGTTATTTCCGTCTCGATTATTCCAAGTGACAATTTATTAAGCGGTTACTTTCCAATAATACATAAACTTGGTTACAACTCGTTTTAAGCTTTGTGGAAAAGTCTTTAGATTCATTTTAAATCGAAATTGTTCTAGAGTTTAGGGAATATTTGCTGTTGTGCTCATATATTGAAGGTTGCACCTCATGTTAATGAGATTAAGTATTATTTAGATTGAAATATTGAATGTGATAGCTACCTATGTGTTTTGGAATTTTTAATATTTTTTATAATACATTTAAAAGAATATATATTATAGATGCCTATCTAAAAGGCAATAAATGACTTAAATGAAATAAAAAATCTGATTTAAACAATGTTAAAATTGCATTACAATATAAATGGATACCGTAGGCGTAGATCCATAAGAACAAAAGTAGGTAGCCAAAACTTTATCGCAGAAATCTACCACGCCCGGATGTGACGTCATAGCGGCTGCGGTCGCCATATAAGTCGATACCGGCTAAATGGCGCGGAAAGGCATTTTAAAAGAAATTGTGTTTTCAAAGCTTTTGTGGCTGTGTCCACACACAGCCACAAACTTAACTATCCACCTTTGTATTGAAGTATTTTTTAGTTGGGGTTTGTTCGTTTCAGAACCTACGTACATAAAAAGGGGTTTGAGAAAAATTAATCAACATTTATGTAAGTAACAAATACCTTTATGAGTACTTTCGATTATGCATTCGCGGTTCATACAATAAAAAAGCATAAAGAAAATGTAGATAAAACGAATTAAAAACACAGTTTTTCACATCAAGTTTCATACATACATACAACATACAAGGTAATTTACATCATAAAATATGGATCAGAAAACATTTTTTAAACTGCCAAAGAAAAAATGAATTCTTCTTTTCTCGTGCTATTAAGTCATCTTAATAACTGTAACTTTTGGCATAAGACTTTTTAACGTTGCATTTCTTAAAGTTGAATACGTATTACAGTTTTACTCAAAATTTATTGTTTTACCTGAACATTTATTATTTAATAAATGGTTCCACGGAAGCGTAATATTTAATGTGATAGTAAAATTTTAATGTACATCGGATTGAGTATGAACGTAATTGAATAATAAAGTGGAATTTATGGCGCGAACATTATTTATGCTGCGTCAGAAAAAACCGTATAATTCAACGTCATTGCAACGAGTGAGGAAAAAGTGCTTCAATCGACTACACCTCTAGTAGAGTTTTAGTCAATTGAAGCACTTCAATTTTGTAGCGTATTTTTACTGTCATAAAGAAAGTAGATAAATAATATAACCAAAAATACCTTCAAATACCTAAATCAAAAAACGCTTTGAAAATTTTGTATTAAAACAATATGACATTCCGGAATATTTTCCTAAAATAATGGTCGCTCTACACCGCTCCCGCATGTTGTCCCATAAACCCGTGCGGTCCCGCTTGTTGCTAAACTGGGACAAAGCGGGTTGGCTTCGATGAGTTCACTATTCTATCGATTCTATTACGACTAGCGCAGTTTCTTGAGCGAATGATCTAATTAAAAATCACTAATATTACCACAGATAAGATAATACTATGGAAACACAATAGTAAAACATTTTCAATATCCATTTTCTGGATAACTAAGGTTCTTTCTTAGGTAGATTAAACCTGAAATTCGGCTAAAAAGCATAGTGATAAAAAATGGCTTTTATTCCTTTTACAATAAATGAAAATGTAGCGGTCCGTTCGCAACAAAATCAACAGCACTTTGTGCCCCGAGAAATATAATCTCCACGAAAAACAGTTGAGGGTGAAACCGCGAGATGCTACTTAGTAATGAATAAACTGCGACTTATCCTAAATTACCTTGAGGTAATCAACCGGGACGAGGTAATACAGGCTGATAAACTGTCCCAGTTTAATAAAATGGCACGGGGTAATACAGGGTGATAACGTCCCAGTTTATTCATCCTTCTAACCTTAGGAAACGCCTTAGTAGTTATACTAGGCGTTTCCCAAGGTCCACTACTGAACCCTGTCTTCTCATCCAACATAATGTATGGGTTTTTACAAAAACATGTCCGAGAATATGACAAAACTGTACCCACGTCAAAAGAGCTTCAGTAATATTTTATTGCTACCTCCACAATAGCAGTCTTTACGGAAATCTCCATGTTATATATTTCCATAAGAATGCATGAATTATGAATGAGGACCCTAACTAGGGTGACCATCCTAATGGAAAAGCTTAATGTAATTTCGTTTTTAGCTGCCTTTCTGGAGTATGTTCGTATGGTTTGTTTAGCGGTATTGTTACTTTGATGCGATTTTTTTGTAACTTAGTAAACATAAGAAGTTAACGCAAAAACTCGATTTTAAGCAAACACTGTGACAAAGTTCAAATACAGCTGTTTTATCTCAATCGAAATTGTCATCCGACTCTAAATCGTGTAACTTGAGATTTGGTTTTTAATTGTCGTCTTTCCTTTGTGAGAGATTTTGAAAGTCGACTTGGCGTTTTTTGAACAATCGTTTTATATTGTTCATCTGACTTCTGGAGGCGGATTTATTGTGATTGAAGATTTTTATCAGCATTGAACTTTCGATTTTTCGTTTGGATATTTATAGATCTCACTCTTGTATTTACATTATTCTTGTGACGACCAAGGCTAACCCACTGTATACCGATGAAACACAATGGTAAATGTTAATCGCAGTCATGTGGCTTACATTCGTTTGCAAAATTTTATCAAAATTGGTGCAGCTGTTTTGGCGTGAATTCTAACAAACAGACAACGTTCTCTTTAAGTAGGGGATTGAAGAAAACAGAAATATATCTCTTTCTCTATAACCTACAGCCTGCTCTGAGGGAGGGCTCATTCCACATTTTTTTAGGTTCATGGTAGCAAAGAGCGAGGGAGTGAACATTTCAAGATGTGTGAAATTACATTAAAACAAATAAAGATAATAATTTGAGCCTTAAACATAAACGTGGAGTAGTTGTGGACTAGTTAAACCACTTTTTGTCTTTTTCCATAAAGTTAGATATTCGAATGACAGAAAAATATAAAAGTTGAAGTAACTAATCCAAAGACACTTCGTTTATTAATAAGGCCGACACTGTTCTATGACTTTAAACAGTTTAGGTTTAAAATTTTCCAAATCCTTTCTAAATGCTTCCTAGATTCGACTTGATAGTGTCACAACTTGCGAACGAAACGAACTCCAAGTTCAAAGTACAACAACTAAGTCAAAAGACCCATTAACTCAGAGATAAGTTAGACTTTAAAGTTACCAACTTAGCTCATGCAATGACATGTTACAGTGTAATATGCAGAAGGACGATTCGAAATAAAAGTTATTCTACTGTGTTAAAGTTTAAATTGGACTGTTAAACCCAGTTTAGAGTTTTAGTTAATGCGCTTGTTAGTTGTTTGTGAATTTGTTTCGGATTTTGGATGTATCGTCTACATTGTGGGGAATGTCTGGCAACTATGTATAAAATGACAATTCGACAAAATGTTAGACTTTTGTTGAAATGAAATGAATTTAATTGTCCAAACATGGATACAGATAAAGGTGATATAGAATGTCATTCGATTCCTCGTGTTCTACCTCAAGAAAGCATACAATTATTTAAATTACAATTACAAAAATATTGATTGAAATAAATCTTTGTTGATCGCTATCGACCCTTAGGATCTTTTCAGTGGGTTTAAAAAGTAGATGTTTTAATTTTAACTTTAAAACATCTCCTTTTACACTACAAGTAAGAAAATCTCTAATACTTACTTACAAAGAGAAATACTAAAAATTAATAATTTTTATGAAAGAATTATATATTAATATTATTTTGAAAAAACCACTAAATATGCGCCTAATTTTCTAATTATTATTAAGAAGCATATTGCTGGTTCAATTTAGATTCAGTAGTATGATGGATTTGTTATTTCAACAGAAACAAACATGGTAAAACTATCAGTAAGATACATTAGTTACAAAGATATCATTTACTTATGATTAAAAATAATTAAGTAAACTAGTTTTCCTCGAATAACGTAATTCCGGAAACAAGAATAAGAAGCACGTCCATACTCCAGGCCTACACACTTACGATTCCTTCCTCATATCAGGTTAGACAAGAAAAACAACGAAGACGGCACCGTAGTTTATAAGTGAAGCATAAAATGAAATACGGTAGCGAGAAATAATACTATAGTATCCACATTATTCTCGAGATGTGGTTAGGGGCGATATAATTTATGAAGCGATTTTTTATTAAATTATTAATTACCTAAAAGTAAGACATGGAACTCTTTACCGGCAGTCTGTTTCCGAATAGTTATAATCTGGACGGTTCCAAGAGAAAATTAACAAGTTTATTTTAGGCGAGCGTGCTATATCGATGACAACATTGTCTCTTCACATTACGAGAAATGTGATTTCCAAGAATTTTCACGAGTTCTTAGGTACCTAACCGACACAAAAAATACAACCAAAACCTAGAACCTCATCCTTTTGTTAAAGTCGATTAAGAAATTTAAGTATTACATCAGATAATATGGACAAGCTTTGCTTAGTTTGAGACTGATAGCTGATAGATAGCGCTGTGATAAATTAATGCACACATTTTTTGTAAGCTAACATATCACCACGGTCTCACTTGATGGTAAGTGATGACGCGGTCGACGATGGAACATGCTTGCCATGCTTGCCTTGCTTGCATTATTTTGCAATATAGGTCCTTGTTGGTTTCACTCTTAACGTGTCGTCTGTATTATTCTTTTAGCCTAAGTCACATCAAAATTACATAAGAGTAGAGTATCACAATAAATAGATAGTTTACCCACCGTCACGTACCCCGCGTGGTATGAATGTTAACTACGCACATCCATCTGGTTCCGGATGAAGACATCGCCTTCTGCTTAGTTATTGCACTGTTTATAACGAATCTCGGGTTATGAAGATAGACATAGCTTTTTGAAGGAAGTGTTATTTTGAAAATGGAATCACTTTTGTATAGCAATATTAACTTGATTTGATAGAAGTGCTAATTAACAGCGTTCTTTTGCTTCATGCTCGTGAAATTCCTGAATACTCTATCTCACTCGCATATTGCAACATTTTCGATGATATTAAATGATTGAATTGCAGTATGAAAAATCTGGCTAAACCAGGTCCTTACGAATAACATTACAACATTTTTTAATAAAAACATAAAACTGCGCGAGATAAAGGTTCCACGTATAAGGCCTAAGCCATGATAGGTTTGTACTCTATAAAATATTTATGATTTTTATAACAGTATCGCCTGCTCAGCGTAATCTATAGATTAATTTGTAAAGGAAAAATTAGAAGACAACCCCGTAATTTGGTTGTAAAGGTGAAGGAAAAATTCGGACATGAGACCACTTGTTACGCTAGCTTAAGTAAAGCATATCCCGGCTTGAGGGATGGATGGATGCGGGTTCAATCACGAGCGGGAGATTGTAATTTTTCCTTTGCAAATTAATCTGTACTCTTTAAAGCACGGTAGCGCTCAGTGGTACCTAAATACCTCCATATAGCAGTCACCCTTCCACGTGTTGACCACAGAAAACAACACCGATCGGTTAACAACAGATCAAGCTTCGCAATGTGCGCCTGAACTTGAATAAAGTACTACCTTCTGCGATAAACTAAATTTTAAAGTTACTACAAGTTTAGAACAACAAGCAATACACACAGTCAAGATACAAATCCCGTAAAACTCCAAAGTAACGAAAAATTGACGTTATACGTAGGTAATTAGGTAAATGTAACTGAAGAAAGCGCGCCTTCCAGTATCCATTACTCCATTACTAATTAATACCGAAGTACTTTGACGCGAGAACTTAAATATACCGACTAATTATTCTAGAGGTAGAGCTAGATGAAACCTTACTGAACCAGTCTGGTAATAGATTTAGAATAAGATTAAATTTTGGTGTAAATTACCCGATTTTAAATTCAATAACGGATAAAGTTTTAATAATCATAATAATCGCCCCCACTATAGATTGGTTGACTGGTTAGAAGCGCGGAGAGTCGATGGATGCAGGAGACTAGCATCTGCTCAAAGTAGCGCTCGCTGGGGGAGGCCTATGTTCAGCAGTCGACGTCTTCAAGCTGATATTGATGATTATGAACATTGTAATTTCCTTTAGAATAACTTCGTGTTCAAGAACCACAAAATTCGAGTGTCACCCACCAGCATGGCAGCGCTTTATCAAAAAGTTACGTAAAGTCTCATATATCTTTATTTGAGACTACGTATAGATAATAATTGATAATTAATTTGTATAAAATTTTATTACTTTTATTCGTAAACCAACGCAACATAGTCCAGCTAACAGAGTTAGGGATACCAAAAATACAAATATAATAAGACGAAATCCATCAGAAAAACCCTTGAACATTTCTGAGGGTATTTTCACAGCGGTACTGGCAATACGTGCTTGGAATCCAAGATGGCGGTCGGGGAAACTAATTTGCAGTGCAGGAACTGAATTAAGTTTTTTATAAAAGGAATAAATGTATGTCTGGAGGTTCTCGCCGATGGTCGGGGAGGATCTTAGATTACATTTAAGTTAATGTTATATCTTAGGGAATATTGCCCGTTAAGTTTTATAAGATGGGGGATTTTAAATAAGTTTTCCAGGTTTTTGGATATACGTTTGAGGCTGCATAGAGCTAGACTAATATAATTATATGAAATGTTTCACATAGATTTGTAATATTTCCAGGGACAACATAAAATACATTATTATTTAAAAAAATCGAAACACTTATGGAATATAATACAGGTAGAGTCTGCGCGAAACTAAATGGCGGCTGTGAAGTGCGCTGCAAGCCCTGCGCCCCTCCCCCTCCCCTCCCCCACACTGCGCACACCGCTTACCATTTCCCACACACATATCTAATTTTTGCTACTACGCAGTGTTTCGCGCCAACTTCACAACCGCTATTAAGTTTGACTCAGACCATAACTGTTATTTATTCTGTTATTACTACGTGTTGAATTTAAAGGTGCCATATTTTGTTCTATTTCATCATTTTTTTCTAATAACATATAAAATCACTCATCGTCCGCCCTCAATCTACGAGTAAAAGTACGACAATTGATCACGAACGTGACGTCACGCCATCAATCATACCGCCATTATCTGCCGCCATCGCGATTTGCCATCAAAATAGCGTGAAATTACCCAATTTTTGGGGGAAATTCATTATGTTCTACGTAGGCGCTGTAGGTGTGTATACTCATGACTTGACATACATAACCTACAGTCAGGTAAAAAAATAAATATTAATGTACCTATATCAAGTGAACGGTGTGTTTATCGCAACGAGCAGACATTCCCACATCTTTTTTAAAAGCCAAAACCGATGAATGCAGGAACCCTACTTGTAAATAATTTCTTTCTCTACTTCACGTTATTAATTCTTTAACTCTTTCTGAGAGGTAGGTATTCAAATCAAGAAAATAAAGTGCGAATTCCAAGACACAATACAAACGCAGTAGGTAGTAAGAAATCTCCCGCCGCTTTAGAAACCATTCAACAAAACGTCTCCCAGTCGTCAGAGTAGCACAGCACAAACAGTGCGCCCACACTATGTGCCGGCTCAAACACGCATTCTCATTACCGTGTTTATCTACTGCACATTCTGCCTTTAAAATTTCAGCAGTATGGGCGTTAAAAGTATTAGTTAGTGAGTTTAGATAAAACTAACGACGGAAAACGATTAAGGGCCAATTTCTCCGTTCGTATCATAAAGTTCAATAGAACCCCAGATAATATAATACCTACAGTACCCATACAACGGAATAACGCGGGCTATTTTACGAATTACTTTATTTCTGCATAACGCAAGATTATCAAGCGACATTTATGGCGTGTTGGCGAAATATTGGGCCAAATGAATACACTGGACACTAACTAGTAACTCTCTAGACACGATTACTACATTTTTTTCAAGTTCGGGCTTATTTTCGTTTGTACCTGATGGGACCCCATGATAGAACTAAGTTCTAAGAAAACGACCAAGCACCAAAGCTGTAATGCAAATAAACATTTAAAATTGAAACGGGTTTAAAGGTTGGCTTTGATCTAGATTTACCTACATCATTTTGTGCATTTTACCAGTGCCCAGTTTTTCTATGTAGCGGGTCATGGCCTTGGGTCGCCAACTGGCCGGTACGGAACACCCATACTGCTGATGTTGTGTACTGTGTGCTTGAATATATGCGACTGGATGTCTGGACGGCTTGTGTACTAACGCAATGTTTTCCTAGCGGGCGTGGACGTGGGCGATACACTCGTATGAACCACGTACATAATACCGGATGGTATATTGATGTATTTCTATGAGAATTTCTGTGTTAATTTAATTGAAAATGCGTAACGAGAATAATTGAGTATTGATTATCTTCCTCTCTTTGAACTGACTACAAAAAAGAAGGATGTTTCAAATTCAGTTATATGTTTTTTTATCTATCTGTGTCATTTATGATTTAAATTCAAATATTATTTTATTTAAGCAAGTATTTTGTGTTTGGTCCCATGGAAATTTTACGAATATCAGTAATTCGATTTTTTTAATTACAGAGTGTATTATAATATCATCCAAGTTTTTTCTCAGTATAAAATGAAGGGGGCTGAAGTAGGATTAGCTTAGTAGGTTTTATAGGATATTTTTCATAACACAAAACAAAAATAGGTTGTTATATTTATTTTTGTAAGAGCTCATGCGTCTAGAGCTTTCGCGGCTTTGCCATATATTCTCCTCCAAACAGTTCAAGCACCACCATGACTGTTCCAGCTTGAAAGGTACTGTAGCTAGTGAAATTACTGAGCTTACTCAAGAATGACTGCAATGAATCACAAAATTTTATTATTGACTTCCGAGAAGCATTTGTCATGATTAGGCCAAACAACTAGCTCCTAGCGCTAGCGAGCTAGTCTTTTGATTACATAAAGGACTATAAAAATTACTTACACACAGATTATAGTTGGGTCCTGTGAAATTGCCCCAAGAACTAGTTAACTTTCACAATGTGACTTTTGTCTGAACCTTCGCAGTAAATATGAGTTGGGAGTTTGGGCGGCCGTAGGGCGGGCGGCTGGCTGTAGGGCAATGTTTTGTCGCGTTGAAGGGTTGAATTAAGGGCGGTTAATATTTTAGTTTGGTGGTAAATATGGAGTAAGGCTGTAGCCAGCGAAGCGTGCCGCGTAAACCTCTAACGCGAGTGTTTTTGATTCCCAAAATATTTTGTGAAATGTTTAACCTTGTGATTAAAATTCACCCATTATAGTATCAATATAAGACTTTCGAAACTGTTTTATTGGAATATAATAAAACAATTTATCATAATTTAATTAAGCTGCCAAAATTAGGAACAATGAAATATGAATTAAGAAAATGAAAAAAAAAAAGTAAATGGAGACTTATAAACTCAAACTTGCATTTTTTTTATGAGAATGAATGACGTGACGAGCTAGTCGTTCGCCTGGTTTTAAGCGAGTGCTTGCACACTACTGCTTGTCGGCAGAATAACTGGCAAAGCGGTGGTACCTACCTAGACGAACTTTGCAGAAAAGTCGTACCACCTAGTAGCTCCGCGCAATATTTGAGTGAGTAAATTTACAATTTTTATTTATATTAATCTCTTAAGTAGAATAGAACTTGTATAAAGTATAACGTCTAGGCATATTTTATTTCATTGATATAGTCTCACCAGCAAAGGGGTTATGATCGTTGTTGTGTCTCTAATTATCGGAATCTACGCCCCGAGCGCGCCGCCGCGTCTGCCACAGATTAGTTATTTAATTAGTGAAGCCCAGAAGTGGCACAAATGTTGACAAGAAAGTTACAACATGAAAATCTGGTGCAAAAAGAATGTTCTGTGAAAAGATATTCAATAACGAATCTAAGAAGTTTTTTGATCAGGTTTTTGAGCAGGTTTTTGACATCTTTTGTTTTTATAAAAAAAAACGATACGCCGAAAACTAGTTTTGTTTTTAATTATTTTCTTACCAGATGATAAAATATTAATTAAGTATATCCTCTAGTAGTAAATAATTCAAGGGCAATTCTACATTTTACTGTCATCGCATTTAATCAAGATTTTGAGCTCGTCTTTGACGAAGAAGAATCGATACTATAATAGGTCCTCTCTTTTAATACCTCAAATTATGTTATAGCCATGTAACATGACTAGGTCGTCACGTCATTCGTTCACTGTAGGTATTATATTATCTGGGGGCCACATAAAAAAAACAAAATTAAAAAAAAATGTAGTGCGCCATATAAATGTAGGGATAGTATGGGGTATTAGAAAATACCCCAAACTATCCTTGCATTTATCATACAGCCTTATATCGAATCCCTCTAAACAATAACGCCCACGAAGCGAGTAGGTAATCCCTCAATCCACTGTCGTATCTGTCACTTAATCTCTGTCAAGCTACGCCAGGCTACGCCGTAGCTGCCTCCATCGTAGAGAGGCTATGCCGTAGCTGCCTCCATCGTAAAGAGGCTACGCCGTAGCTGCTACGGTAGCGAACGTGACGCTGCTATTTATCCGAGGAGATTACGCTCTAGAGTGTTGAGCATTGATTGCTAGTAAGAGGAGCTCTAGAATTAGTAGAGATTGCGAGGTATATAATTGCTATGAGGATTTGCTTTGCAAAATTGCTGCTAGGCATTTAGACATTCAAAATACACAACAGGGGGGTCACCCCAAGGTCTTATAGCATTATTACTTCAATATTACTTCAATAATACATTGACAAATGACATAAAAGTAAGAATACTGCAATGTTGCAGAGGCAGAGCAGTTTTGATGACGTCACGTTAAATCGTTCACTCAAATACACATATAACACATATACACAATACATTCGACAGCCTCCGTGGTGTGGTGGTTGAGCAGGTCGGCTCATAACCCGGAGGTGGCGGGTTCGATTCCCGCGACAGGACAAGTATTTGTGCCCGAAAAAAAAAAAACGCAAATACTTGTTCTGTGTCTGGGTGTTGTGGGACCATGGTCCTCGTAGTTCCTGGGTCCCTAGATACAGGGAATCCTAGTTAGGGTCCAGGATCTATGTATGTGATCGTTGGGCGTTATTTATATAAAAAAAAAAAAAAAAAATACAACTGTCATGTCATACCGTTAATCATGTTGACATCGACGTGCGACAGTGATAACGCTATATAAAAATGAAGACGTCTCGTTCTCGCGCCGGAATACTTTATAAGTTCATGGCACGAATTCGAACAAGAAGCATTACTGTCACGAACCATGATGATTTTGTATTAGTTTGTGGTAGGGCTGCAGGGTATGTTTAACATGTGCTTGTATAAAAAACTATACCTATACATAACATAACATAGCTTCTCATAGAGGACGTGTCCATATTTTTTTATGTAATAAAAAATCATCACCGAATTGACCCGAAAAGTCAAAGTCATCTACTTTCAAATTGTCTGTTCTTTTAAAATGATTTTATTATTACAAAACAGCACCGATCCTTTTTTTTCTAGTAATCTTTAAGAAACACCTTTGATGCTTTTAAAATTGGCCATTTTTCGGAAAAACCAAGTTTAAAGAATTACGTGTCAATCTGATTTTTGCAACATTTTGAAGTTAGTCTACGATATTCTCTTTCAGCTCAACATATATATAATTTATAAAATACAAATTTTATTCGCCAAAATCGTGCTCCTACTTTAAACATACCCCTTCACCTGCCGATCACCTCCCCTGACTCCTTCGCACCCTAAACATTAACAAAGTTCCTAATAGCCCTATTCAAAAAACCTCAACTCGTTTCCGCAAAGGATTAATAGCTCCGCGCCACTACAAGATACATAGCTTGTACGGTAATAGCACGAACAGTGGAAAACAGTATACTAGCTATCTACATTTTAGATCATAACATTTACTGTTCTTACCTAATCGGTGAAGTGAAACAACGTTTGCAGTTATTACTTGGACAGGTGACCGCTGCGTAAAAGTGTCTACAACTGAGCGTTTACCGTTAGTCTAGCTAGGTTGTTGTAGTAAAATAACAGTTATCAGGGCTCCTACATACACCATTCATAAAAAATACTTTGAAATAGTTTTGTGATATAATATATTCCATGGAAAAAATTCTAACCACTAGTAGTATCAACTACTGGTACTTACTTCATCCCCTTCTAAATTGCCTAGAAATTAAGCTATAGTTTGTCTAAGGGTTGGAACAAACTTACAAAAAGTATTGGCCTGTGGAACTGACACCCCTTTGTGACCACAGAACATTAAGGCAACACTGCTGAACCTTTCCCATAACATACCACTTTGGATGCTTATTATAAGTATTTGGATTTTTGCCATAAAGACCAAGCTTGACAGGCGTCTTGGTGATAGCAGAAGAGTTACTGTACCGAGAAAAAGGCCCATTCATTCCGTTAGCCAGCTCCTACAGCACGCGCAGGAAGAATCAGGACAGTATTATTCCCACACCAAGCTAGCTAGCATGTGCAGTGGGGCAAAATTTTCTCGTGAGTGACCGTAACTACTATGTACAGTTCACTCTATCAGGTACAAGTTTTCTCGCTGTGTGCATGCTAGATACACAGGACTACACGGTAAAATACCTCCAAATAAATAGCAAAAAGCCGAGTCTTTCATACTGTTGTGGCTAGTATTATAACAGCCAGTTAATAGCTAGATGCTAGTGTAAGATATGGTAATCTACGCGTTATGGCGCCGGTCACGCGATCGAACCCCCCGGTCGCAGTCTCTACCACTGAGTCGGAGTATATATCTGTCTGAAGCAAGCCTCGTACTGTACACACTAAATCATTTATACATCCAACAAAAACAGTCCTAAGCTATATAGTACACTATTACCGCTAATAACTGCTCCGCCTGTGCACAAAATATCCTGATATTCAATAATAATAAGTATACGCGTACCAGTGGACTTGCCTTGGCACTGTTTTATGTTTTTTTTTTTTTCTTATATTTTGGCTCCGCACATAGTGTACTTAGCCAGTGTCAAATATTATATTTTCATAGTGTTATAAAATGTTTCACGCAAAGTCATGTCCTAGTCACAGTCAAAGTCCAGTCTAAGTCAGATAGTCATAGTCCAGTCTAAGTCATGCTCCAGCAAAGTGGTGGCAACTTTACTAGAAGCTTCTATGGAGTTTTGGAAGCAACACGAAAAATCACGTTTCATCACATTATATCACATGCCTTCACTCGTGCTCGTAATTCAGCACTTAATGCGTAAAACGCCACCAATTTTAAACATTAACACTGGAAAAATCAAAAGTTTTGAAAAATAAAGGAGTACACACACCAAGGCGGTATTTCTCTCCCGCCCGCGGTAGCGGAACATTCCGCGCGGGATACCGCACGGTATTTGCCGGGTAGGGCGGAACTTTTACCGCCTAGGTAAGCGAAAAGTTTCGCGGTCGCGCGCGGTACGTTCGCCCGGCCGCTGGAGGGTGATTCTGTTAACAAAATACGATTGAATGGCCATAGAATGGCTTTTCTTAGGCGATCGTACCCAACAGATTATGTTGTACTCCCGCCAAAACAAACAGGGAGAGTTTAAGCTAGTCTGGCTTACCGTGCCACGACCACTATCAGTCTTGCACTCCGCGAGTGTCCAGTAATTCATCTCTGCTAATTTCATAAAAACATGCTGATAAAATGCCTTCCTGTGTCTTTAGTTAGATACTATTATATCTAAACCACTGCAAGAGACAAGAAAAAAGTTTCATTTTCACGTAAGTACGGTACTTTTTATTGAAATAATAGAAAATAGTGATTGTTTATATCTTAGGCGACTGTTGACACATGGTTGTCACTATGAAGTGGCTGTTGCATTTTGTTTTGTTGATACTCTGGTATAGTGCGCTCAGATCAAATTGATAGTTACGCCGTACTTGGGCGTCTTGGTGTGAATTTTTGGACTACGTACTAAGTTACTAACGTTATTGGTCAGCTATTTTGTAAAGATTGAAAGAATCAAGGCCATTTTGGAACCCAATGGCCTCGTACGTGACGATGGCAAAAGAGCTCAAAAGAGCTGACGAGATGACCTTGATTCCATGGAAGGTGGGGTGGCCTTTGGTTTAGAACGTAACCTGCGTGGACACCCTCGCACCGTCGCATATTCCTAGAACACAGGTTGGGGCTGGCGTGGCGGCAGAATCCGCAGAGAACATGAAAACGACTTAATTTGTGTGTGTTGTGAGTGAAATAAAATCACTAGTATAACCAAAAAGTACGCTGAAAGTTCTTCTTCTTCTTCGTTAATGGCTTTCTATCGCTTTTTAGCAATAATTCTGCCAATGTCAAGTGAGTAATGATTTGTACGGTTATGTCAAGTCAAAGTCATATTTTGTCAGGTCAAAACGCCATCAGTAAAATGGTGGATGTTTTACTGAAGGCTCTAAAAAACCGTTGAAGAGAAAACGGCAATGCATGGTCTTATAAACTTGGAACCATTTGCCAACCCTCGTGCACGTTCACGAACACTTAACGAATAATAATCCACCCTTATTACATTTAAATTCAAAAATTCACAGGTTTTGGTAAAAAAATTCAAAATATACAACCGCCATTGTCGGATTTTCTTGAAAGAAATGACGCTGAAAGTTACTTAATAGCAATGTACTCTGTGACGTTACTGACATGACGGCTGTCTGTGTTCAATGACGTCACAAGTGCACAGACATCTAATACTATTTAAATGTCTGTGCACAGGTGCTACGGGTGAAAAAGTTCCACTCGGTTAGCCTGTTCAAAAAAAAGATGAAGGTAGGTATGTATTCTGTAATTATGTTCACTCGAGAGTAAAGTTTTTTCATCTCGTGCCTTTGAATCTCTAGCTTGCTTAGGTTTCTAAGCCCTGTTCAAATACGCGCGATATTTCTCTACCGCCCGCGGTAGCAAAACATCAGCAGTATGAAAAACCCCATGAATACCTAGAAATCACCAAAAATCGTGCTAAAAACAAAAGAACGACCATTCTGATGTCTGTTGACCAAACAACAAAAAGTATGCTCCGCCAGACTAGCGCCCCTCAAACTTGACCATTCCAACTTTATCTCGTTCCTAGTCGCCTCTAGCGTCTTTCGCTATAAGTATTTCGCACGATCGTTCCTTCATCTACAGATTCTGTATATTCTATACCCTAGGACCGGTGCTAAGAAAACGCAAGAATGACGCGGACGGGACCTACATTAAATTTTTTACTTTATTCCATACACATGAATTTGGCGCCCTCTAAAGTTTCCGCCCGGGGGCGTGCCCTTGTTTTGCTCTCCCCTAGATTGGACCCGGGCGCCGGGTCCTATGGGGCGCCGAGGACCCCTAGGACCCGGTGCCCGTATGCACCTCACACCCTGCACTTAAGGTAGAGCCGCCCCTGAGAATCCTTCGCTTGCTCGGGATTCAACATCAGCAAAAATCAACTTTGCTCTCTTACAGAGCCAAGAAATAGAAAAAGTAGAAAGCAGCTTGAGTAAAAGATAGCCAAGTCGCACAGAGTTTGGAAGTCATCATCCTGTCGAAGCCTATCCATTCATTCTTTTCCCCTATTTTTTTCCCTTTCACTTGCCTCTTCTCATGAACAGGTTTACGGTGTACAACTAATAAACCCGTGCGATGGCAAGGCGGGTCAGCTTCAGCTAGTGTTAAAATAACTTCGTATCAATATTTAGGAAAGCTGTGCCAGCATCTTGGCCATGTTGCCTAGCGGCTAGGTGAATCAGGTTTTGTTTAAGTACATGAGTTTTGGTAGTAGTACCTATGATTTGTATACTATTTTAAATAATATATGTAGTATTATAATTTAAATACGTATGGGTTCTGTTTTAGATTCATGTTAAGTATCGAGTATTCTGAGAACATGGAGCTAAATAGGAATTTTTATCGCGTTCGATATTTTTTTATAGATATAGGATTTGATAATTATTATGCCATTGATATATGATGATATCGAATGTAATATCGAACACGATATTATATTTGTAAAAGTATAATATCGAGTTCGATATTAAGTCGAACTTCTCGAGAAAAAAAATTATAATGACCGGGGTATTATAATTTTTAACATAACTATTATATAAGTGGGGCCCAAGAGGAAAAAAACCCATTAGGCCCCATGGGGCTGAAAACGTGGGGTCAACAGGAATAACCCTGTAAAAGTTCCGCCCGGGTTTCGCTACCCAAGGCGTTATCCGCGTGTGTGTGAACAGGCGGAATAACGCGTACCCACTCGGATAACGCTACCGCGGGCGGTAGAGGATACCGCCTTGGTGTGTGCACTCCTTTATACAATGCAACGACCATGGATGAAATCAAAAAAAAGAAGGATTGAGTTTTGATTGACATCGAACTGAAGCCCAAAATGGCGAACATATTACGTATGTGTTTCAGATGAATGTAGGGCGACCGGCTGCCTATGATGTGAGTGTGTGCGTGCCCCGCTCGTACGTACGAAGCGTTCTGGCTTCCTAAGGGTGCTTCAGTTTCGGATCAGACGGGATTCCTTCCTTCTTTTTTTATTAGCTCCATGGCAACGACGTGAACTTTTCCGCGTTCCCGCCAAAAACTTCTGTTTTATGTTGTTTTATCTTTGCCTATTTCAAACTTGACAGAGAGAAACAAAACACTATAACTAGCGTTCGTTTTATTACAGTGGATATTGTAAAATAAATAAACATTTGTGACAAAATGGCGTTCGCACTACCACCCAGTACTTTATAATATAAGAGTTCTAGTGGCACTGCAAGTGAAGGGCAAGCGGAAAGTCTTGTTCATCATTTTGACATAAACAATGCTAAACTAATTTTAATAATATTTAGCATATACATAGCTTGAAACAGAGAGAAAGACATCGGATATTTTTAACATAGTAAACTGTATAGTTAAAATTTCTTACATAATAAAACAGACTACAACATCTAGTTTATCGCTACAGACTTTAATCGTGAAAAACTCACTAGTATCGGAAGTATCTCTGCATTATTGAACTTTATCTGTAGCACCACAAAGGTTACTATCGCGGATCACCCCATAACATAAAGCATAGCAAACGGTAAAAGCAGTATTCTTGCCGTGTGAAGTATCGCACTAGAGTTAATTGCCGCGATAGGGCAGGGCGGGCGGTTTACTGCCCGGGCAGGTTTAATCAACGGTTTGGACTGGCGGCGGCGGCTTTATAACCAATACTGGTAACTGTTAACTGGTAATAGTGGAAGAGAATAATGTGCGGAGTCGTTATTGGTTATATTGATATGTTAATGAAAGATTATTAACTCATTTTTTAAATATAATGAAGTAAAATATGATAGAGTGTGTAAATTAGCTGATTACCTTTCGAAGCATTTGGTTGGGAAAGCCATAATATAGAATTAAAAGTTATGGCAACCGATACCGAGTGCGAACTCCTCTATAAAAGCACACCCTACACAAACTCCTAAACACTTTTCACTCTCTCGGGAAACAAGAATATCGAAGAAAGTCTGTCTCTCTTCACAAAAATACTAGATATTTTTGTTTCATTTATATATAAGATGAACTTCAGGGTGGTTATATCTGAGCCATGCGTTTATTGAAAAGGGCTTTCAAAAGTCAGATATTTAAAAAATTTACAAAAAGATTTTTACGCAAATAATTTTACTTTGCACCACACCCCAAACACAACTTGAAGTGGGATCGTCCGGATTATTGTACACTTACAGTTAAGTTCTACTCTAAAAGATTTTACTACCCCTCGGTGAAACTACCCCACTAGCACTACCTATACCGCCGACTGGTTACTACCCCGCTATAGTTCCGTATTACTACGAGACACCTACCTCACGGTAGTAACCAATGACGATTAAACCAATCGACTGAACTGTTTTCACGAGTTAAAGCATGCCGCTTTACTAGTCATACTTCACAATTGTGATTTATTCCAAAACTTTTAATGACAGTTTATTAGTTCATTCTGAGCAATACCGAGCAATCACATTTTCTTAAAACCTCGACTCAGATTAGTAATGATACGTTACTACAAGAAATGGCATGGTTGACTTGTACAAAGTTATGCATAAGATACCACCGGTACTATACTATATACTATACTATATACATATAGAGAATCACGACTTTACACTGTAAAGAAAAATACACTCCTGTAGTTGGTTTACGCACTAGATCCTACTTGTAATTGGTCAACTAGATACTAAACTTCAAAATGGAGTTAAGTTTTTTAAAGCAGCACTGTCGTGGTAAATTGCGATGAATGCGAATAGAGTTCTCCATTAGTTTTTTACTCTTGGTAGTAACAGATGGTCACGTCAATGGCGAAATTAGCCACACACATCACCGCCCCTCCGCCCCCGCACCCTCAGGCTCGCGTTACCGCTGCCTCTGAAACCTGAGCTTGTATAAAGACTATACAGTAAGTCAGGTTGGTCTCTTGTAATAAAATATATTTAGTTTTTAATTTAAGTTAGGTTAGTATGTGGTCAATGTTTAATAGCAAATAGTAAAGGGAATAATAAAAAATTCAATGTTATAATGAATAAAAAAGTTTATTATTTGCCTAGTAAAACAATAGTGGCACTCATCTATTAAAACCAGGCTTATTTCTGCCTCTAACCGGTAATTCCGTTTCCACTTCATCCTTTCATCGACACTTTAATCGCTTACCTATCCCCCTTAATCTGCCCCAAATCCCTACTAGTTTATACAAATGAAACAGTGTCTGTTTCTTTGTTTGCCTTTACGTCATAATTAGGCTAAAATTTTGAATACAGATGTAACTTTGGGATATGACGTCACGTGCCAAAGAGATTTTTTTTTATGTGAATGAATGACGTGACGATCTAGTCATTCACCTGATGTTAAGCGACACGGCTACCCATTACAAGTTGATACAGTTAAGCAGATTAGCCAAGCTGTATCATTCGATCTGGGACACAATGATGTTATGACGGTACACAGAGTCGCTAAGCTCCAAAACGACTCACCTAGACCTCGCTCTATTATTGTCCGGCTGGCAACTCCTCGTATTAGGGACAGTTTCCTCGGTTCCGTGAAGATGTTTAACAGGGCTAATACACAGGATAAGCTTAACATGTCCCATCTCAAGGTTACTGGTGAGAAGCGCCCAATCTATGTAGCAGAACACTTGTCCCCGGCCAATAAACACCTAAATGTTTGTATAAGATGTGTTCAATAAAGATTTCATTTATTATTATTATTATTATTATTATTATTATTAAACATGTGTAGGGGTTGTTTTCTTCATTTTATTTATTGATATTATAGACTCAAAATCCTACTTGCCCTTACTATGATCTAACGCGGAGTCTTGGACCAACGCTTGTATAAAATACAAATATTTGTGATAAATCACTCTCGAAGTGTGATCAGCACAACTTTTTAATTATAGCTTTCTAATAAAATAATGTCTTTATTAGCAATCATTTCCATATTAGATACGGCATCAAAGCGATAATATAATTATGTCAAGTTATTTATTCGTAGCAATCCATGCAGCCACTAGGACTGCTGCGGCTGCGAAAGGTTATCAATTTGTATGGGTCAGAAGCGGCCGGGTATTCGTCCGTAAAGATATCAAGTCTAAGTCTGTTCTCGTGAAGGATATGGATTTTGTTCATTCTTTATGAGACTAGACGGGCGCAATGGTCAGATTAAGGATATCCTACCAAAATGTGAGAGGTTTACGAACTAAGACAAATGATTTATTAATGAGTGCTTTAGCAGATGATTACGATATTTTATTATTCACAGAGACTTGGTTGAATGATTCCGTGTTTGATAGGGAACTCATAGATTGTCGATATGATGTATATAGACGGGATCGTCAATTTTCAAGTTCGGGTAAAAAAGATGGTGGAGGCGTTATGATTGCAATTTTATCGAAATATAAAGCGTTACGTAAATTACAATGGGAAACACCTAGCGAAGATCTCTGGGTTACTCTTAAAATGGGATCAGGTCCATCAGCATATGATGTCAACATTTGTATCGCCTACCTACCACCACCTACTAAACTGGACTCTCTTGAAGCTTTTTTGGATAATGTTTCTAATGTCATTAATAATGAAGCCTCTCCTAATTCTCAGACAATCATAATATTTTTATCTTCCTAATATTACTTGGAGTTATGATGCGCATGTCCAACTCTATTTACCCTGCCATAGTTATGGAGCACTGGAGGTTCTATTTACTGATAACTTAGCCTTTAATGACCTTGCGCAGTACAGTGGAGTACTCAACAGTAATAGTCGTACGCTCGATCTGGTACTTGGTACTAAAAGTAGTAATAGTGTCATATCTGTGCGTGAAAATTCCAAGCCCTTAATCAAGCCTGACCCCTATCATCCTGCTTTGTATATAACTTTAGATACTAAAACAGTCAAATCTCTCAAAAAGAAGGATACTTGTTATTACAATTTTTATAAATCGAATTACAATGCTATAAACGAGAAGTTGTCGGACATTGACTGGCACAATGAATTTAGTGGTGTTGGCCAGGTTGATGAAATGGTGGACAGTTTTTATAATGTATTTATACCTATTCTTTTGGAATATAGTCCGTCACGCCTTCCAAGAAACACACACTATCCGGCTTGGTTTTCTAATCCGTTAATATAGTCTCTTAAAGAAAAGGATAAATTACATTACAAGTTTAAAAAATATAAGAATCTGCGATATCTGCGAATCTGATAAGCTTTTATTAGAATGTTTCACTAAATTTAGAGATAATAGTTCGATAACATTAAAGAAAAACCCAAAGTACATATGGCGGTACGTTAATAGTTTGAAATCGAATAATAGTTTCTTACCTGAGTCTATTTGTTTGTTTGTGTTGAGTGTATTTGGGTACTAAAACAGCAGTAGGTGAACAGGAAATTTGTAATTTGTTTTTGGAGCAATTTAATTCGGTTTACAATTTAATTTGTTCAAACACACTCAACATAACTAGTCGTGAGAGTCGCGACCATCATAGTTTCCCGCCATTATGTCAGATAGTTGTCTGTGAAAGCGATGTCCGCAAAGCACTTAGTGGACTGCCAATCAAGGGGGCTGGACCAGACACACTTCCTTCAATTGTCTTGTCTAAGTGTGCGGCTTCACTAACAACTCCACTAACTAAAATATTTCAATTATCATTGAGTACCGGCATCTTTCCTACTCGGTGGAAAGTAGCATTCATCACGCCCATTCACAAAAAAGGCGATCTCGCTTGTGTTGAAAATTATAGGCCGGTGTCTATTCTGTCAGGGCTGGGTAAGCTACTCGAGTCATTAGTTGTTAAGAAAATTCACTGGCATGTCTCACAGCTTCTTAATGTTAATTAACACGGTTTCTTACCAAATAGATCTACTTCCACTAATCTGTTATGTTATGTAACTGATATTCTGGAGGTCCTTGATAAAGGCGGTGAAGCACATGCCATTTACACCGACTTTAGTAAAGCTTTTGACTTGGTCAATCACGATATGCTACTAGACAAGCTTCAAGGTCTTGGTATTCATGGATCTCTTCTAAGGTGGTTGAGGTCATATTTACTAAATCGTTCCCAGTTAGTAGTTGCTAAAGGTTTCAGATCTATGGCGGCAGCGGTTCCTTCGGGTGTTCCCCAAGGATCTCACCTCGGCCCTCTGCTGTTCCTCACCTATATTAACGACTTACCTGGTTTAGTAAAATCTAAAGTGAAGCTATTCGCTGACGACTTGAAACTGTATAGGACCGTTTGTAGTGATAAGGATGTGGAGGAACTTCAAGCAGATATTGACGCTGTGAGTCAATGGTGCAGCCACAATCATATGAAACTAAATGCATCTAAATGTTTTTTCATTAAATTTTCACGTAAGCACGCCATTTGCAGGTAGTTATGTCATTGATGGCGTATCTTTGATGGAAGTTTCATCGATCCGTGATTTAGGAGTAGTTATTGATAATAAGTTACATTTCCGCGACCATGTGGATTGTATTGTTAAGAAATCTCTGAGAATTGGGGGGTTTGTTACCAGACAGTCTAAAGTGTTCCGTAACTCAAGCTTATCCATTCAGCTCTTTTTTAGCTTAGTTCGCAGTATTTTGAAGTATGGTAGTGTAATTTGGAATCCCGTTTATCGAGTTCATTCTGATAGATTGGAGAGGGTCCAAAAGAAGTTTTTGTATCATATAACTTACATGGATAATATGTGCAAATCATTACGGTCTTATAAGTCTAGATTAAATCACTATAAGATATCGCCTTTGGAAATTCGTCGGACGGCTTTTGACATTGTAATGTTATACAAATTAATTATGGGTTTGGTTGAGTGTCCTGATATGTTGCATAAAATATCTTTTCGAGTACCTCGTCCAGGTAACCGTCTCTTGTCCAACATGCATGTATTTGCTCTTCCCATTTGCAAAACTAATATGTTAAAGCACTCTTCACTTTACCGAATGTGTGTCTCTTATGATAGAATAAAATTTGATTTTGACATTTTTGATAATAGTTCGCTAACCTCAGTTAGGCGACGTATTACTGAGATATTGTCACGTCGTAATCTGTAACATTTGGTATTAGTTTCTCCTTTGTTATTAGGTACATTCATTTCATTACGTTTGTCATTATTTAGTTACACTTTATTTAGGAACTTTCATTACTTAGGTATTTATATTTATTTGTGTTAAAAATTAATTTTTTTGGTCGTGTTTAGCACTCTGGCACCTAGAGATAGCGTCATTTTGTTAGCTATATTAACGCATGTTAGGTTTACATCTAGAAGGGAATATGTATGTATGTGTGTTGCTATTTTTTTAAGTAGTATATAATACATATTTCCAGTTTTGTAAACTTTCAATAAAAAAAAAATAAAAAAAATTGCTTGTGACTTAATTTTTTTGTTTTCATGCCTGTTCATTTTTTGAAGAATATTATTAATTTATGCAATAAAGAAATAGCAGGATACAAGCCTATTAATATTCGTCAACGCGCGAGCTTGTGTACGTGATCGTAGGCACCGTTTGTGCAGACAATGGGTTACTGTATTCTTTGCGAGTGGTTCAATCTGTCTGGACTAAAATAGCGTACTGACAGCGCGGTTTTACATACCGCTTTTAGATTTGTGTACCGGCTAGAACCAAACATTATTACCGACTACGCCGTCAAAAATGTTGTGATTTCTCTACTGAATCCAGCTGCATTTTGCGGTTGATTCTTAAATCATGGCGAAAGTCTTCTAACTGAACTATCTGATAATGTGGCTGTGGCAGAAATGGTTATTTCTCAGTAGAAGAAGATGATGATAATCAAATCGTTGCTAAATTTGATTAAAATGTCTAGATGCTATTAAGCTATGGCTTTTGAGATTTAATAATGTTTTGAATATCCGAACAGTTAAATAGCTCTGCAATGATATTGGTCGCTTTGTCATTGCTTTGTGGGTGTCCTATAATAGATATATTCAATGAAATCAATTTACTGGTTTCAAATTTCCCACGATAAGTGACCTATAGAAGCCAAAAAAATTGATACCATTAATATTCCATTTTATGCTATAAAGGTTATCCGACTGATTCATTATAAACCAACACAATAAACATTCAAACATAAATAAACTAAAACTTTCAGTATTATCGTTTTACAGATTTTACTTTAACTTTTCAGTGTTTTATTTTATCCAATAGCTTTTGAGTATTAAATATTATATACGCTTAAAGGGAACGCCGCCAACCTGATGGGCACGTTTGGACGAGGGGGTACCGACGGTGGCGTCTAGTTTGACGCAGCAAACTATTGGGTTAGGTTAGGTTAAGTAGGTTATTAAATTGTATTTTTATTGTTTAGTATCATAATTTGACTCGAGGAATGTTATATTCTCTTTTAAAGTTTATTAATAAATTCAAGTAGTTATAATCAAAATTAAATTAAGAATACGCTTAAATAAGTCACTATTATTACCTACAGTTTACCCCATCAATTAAATACAAGTCGTAATAGGTGAAAACAATACAAAGAAGCAGAAGTTTTCCCGGAAAAACATTAGAAGTTTCTACTCACTTAGCTTCTTCTGCACTTCGCAAGGAAAACACGAATAATCAAAGCAAAGCTTCCTCCACGGCGCTTTGACAAGCGGAATGAAAGTTTCACGAACTAGGGGAGGAGGGGGTAGAAACAAAATTATTTAAAGCTCATCGCGGAGCGAGCGCATCTTGTGAAGAGTAGGGTGACCTTGAACAGTGCAGTTGGGAACTGTCAGTGTAGTTCTTAATGCAAGCGTCATTTTGGAAACCTTTACCATTTAACACCAAGGCCATGATGGTCTTTTCAACTTGTGACAGGATGATAACATGTAGACCAATTGATGATAATTGTGTAAAACAAATAACAGAGTTAGACCTAAACTAAATATTATTTACTAGGTATTGTAAATACTTAACAAAAGTAAAAAAAAACGATCGATTAAAACGATGTAAGAAATAAAAGCAGAAAATGATGAATGATATTAAAGGCAGAAAATATTACAGGAAAATAAGGAACTAGGTTCCTAAAATTAGTCCACTAGAATTATGTGTGATATTTTTGAAAGAATGATATAGCAAAATACGCGTCTTATAGAGTGAAGATACACTGCCAGTTTTTAACTAAGCGATGCAAGGAGGTACCTCATCTTCCCTTTTTAATTACATCTGTGTGTCCATATATATCCGGAATCACGGTCCGCCTACCGCTGCCCCGGGACTATAAAGACGGGCGGTGTCCCGGATTGAATTAGAGCGGGAATTCCCGGGATTGCCTGTTTTGCGCCAATTGCCCGGGAAAAAGGACCGGGGTTTTTAGGTTACCTTTGTAAGTGAATGCTTGAGATGGCGAGATACGTCCGCGTTGATATAATGGATAGTTGTAGTTCTAGTTAGGTGGAGTGGCGTGTTGGGTAAGTGGAAGGCTCTGGATAACAGAGTATAGGTTTTTTCCTGTTAGGTTCGGTGATTCCTTCCCTACTATTAATATGCAATGGTATAACGTTGTCTATTTGTTTGCTGGAGTGGATTTCCCGGCAAAAAGGCTAAACTGATTTGGATGAAATTTTGTACCCTTTTATTATCATAGTAAACAAAATAAGTCTTTTTGCTTATTACCCGGATATGTTAGGATTTCCGCGTGGGTATCTGTGGTTTAATTTTGAGTGTAACTCTATATCCGATCAGTGTATTCAAAGTTGATTTGTACTCGCCGGAAGAGTTACAAATAAGAGTGATTACTTACTACTTAAAGGGGCTCAGCTCGAAGGCCATCCTAGATTTAATGTGCCAGTAAACTTACCTGTAAAAGAGAGATACAAATTAAAGATTAAATTATAAAACACTAAAAGAACTCCCATTCTTTCGTAAATCATTAAACAGAGACGAGCCCAGTCTAACATAGAGAAAGATCAAAATGAATTAGTTTGGTTGTAAAATATAAACAATAATTTACGAAAATTGTTTGTTTCATCTTTATCATTATTTTCTTACTGACGAAGAACCTTTACTTTTATTTTCTTTGTCTTTGAACGAACTTCTCGTTAATACATATTAAGCTACACATCATAACAACATAACCTCATTTCTAATACACCATACCGGCTGTATTAGAAATGGGGTAATACGGAGTCGAACCGAGTGTAGACGAAAAACAAACATTGCAAAGAATCTGAATAGACAAACAAACACGTCTATCTAGAGATGTTTGGATTGCCCACGCGTGGTGAAGATAAAACACTGTTTTATCATTATCACTTTGTTATGTTCGACAGCTGGATGTCTTAAAACAGCTGTAAAGGAAACGAGTGATGGGATCCATTCATCAGGGTTCCTGAAAAGGTTGATTTTCATCTGACTATAAGATTTACGTAATAATCAACGAATTCGTATTACGTAATTTGATAATAATATAACATCATATTTAAAAAATGAGAGATGCCGACAACTGCTCAGCAATAAGATATAGTATCTACTCTGCTAAGGAGAGAGCTATGCTCCATGTTTCCTTGCGAGACAAAATCTGAAATGAGAAGATCCACGGGAGAACTAAAGTCACCGATATAGCTGTTACAATTAGCAAGTTGAAGTGGCAGTAGGCGGGCAGGCCACATCGCTCGTAGAACTGACAACCGATGGGGAAGAAAGGTTCTCGAGTGGCGACCACGAACCGGAAGACGCAGCGTAGCCCGGCCCCCTCAATAGGTGGACCGACAACCTGCTCAGAACCGCGGGGAGTCGATGGATGCAGTTAACAAGCAGCCATTTAAAGTGGTGCTCTTTAGGGATGGTCTATGTTCAGCAGTGGACGTCTTCAGACTGATGATGATGACGATGTAAAAACAAACACTCTGCAAAATAAAATAAAATGATAACGGGTTCAATCAACTTTGCACGCTCCCGGTAAACGTATATTACTTTTCCCACTTGGGCACGGTAAACCACTTTGTATTAGGTACTGACGAAGACATACCAACATTTTTTAATACAAAAATAAATCATTTCTTTTGAAAATTTGTTATTTTTCTAATTATTCTTTCCATAAAAACCTAATTCAGACTATTAAAATATTTAAAGTAATAATAACTAGTTCAGTCCAGTCGTCAAGTGCTGCACTTGCAATTAACAGCATTTTACCTAGTTTTAATTTCCATGCCTAGTTGGGATCGTGCTGACTCGGGTAGAGAGTTGATGTATTCAAGATTTATTATGCAAACAACAACACTCTGTTTAACCAACATCGAAATAAAACGGTTCCTAAGTTAGCACATTACTGTTTCACGTCGCTCGATTCAAAACGTAGTTCGCCGTTACTACCACCATATTCGCTACTCCAACCGCATCCCCGTCATTATTAGATTTATAGCGGAAACACGAGTATTTCCTGCCTCTCCATATTGTAGGAGTTGTGACACAACTTGTGTTATTGGCGCGTTGAGCTGTCTGATATTGCTTTCAACCCTATGAGGGTGGCAATTGTGGGACAAGAAAATGATAAATACGCATTATGTGCGGCGGGAAAAAAGAGTGTTTTTTGAAATAGGTCTGATGCAAAAATGAAAATGAAATGCCATAGTGAGTGTATGGCGAAAGGCTGGCTCGCTGTTTGGCTATTTTTATGTTCGTTATTTAAATGTTCGTAATAAACAGAATTAGATTATTATGGAAGGAAAAGTTGATTCCCAATCACTAGCATGCCTTTACAAAAAAAAAACAATACATTTTTGTTTATAGCAGTCCCAATTTACATGATTTCACATCAAAATGTTCTTATGTAAACATCTGGGCGTCGTATCGCTGGTACAGATAATAAATAAGATTCAAACAAACAGACCGTACAGATTTTCGATGACACGTAGATATTCCAACGTAATGGAATGTCAGAATATAGAACGAATGGCCATGGGCGACAAATTGACAAGACTTCATTCGAAGTCGCGATGTGAAAATATAAAGACGTGAATACCTTGCGAAGGCGTGAATTTTCAATAATCCGATATTTATTGGTTTAAATCAAAACATGGTAATAAGATCAAAATAGTGTCTGAATTTTCTAAAAAATGTTTTTGGTGTATTTCGTAAACGGAATATAGATTGAAAGAGATTTTAGTCAGATAACCAGTCATTGGAAAAACGCTACTAAGAGAAAAATAACACAGTGTATATGTTCATAAATTCAAAGAGACTGAAATTCCCTTTTAAATAAACCCAGATTGTCATACCCAGTAACCTGGTTGACGATTACGCTTGCGCCACTAACCATAAACCACCAACGCACACCCAAGCTCGTAATTAATGTAACCACGAATCCACTCAATACTAACAGGTGTTCTTTCATTATATAGTAACGATTAGATTCCATTGTTAGTTTACGTCAAAAAAAGATAGCTGACTGCCGACATCTCGTGTACATCCTTTTGAAGTTAGGCCATGCGTAGACGATTTTGGCTGGTTATCTTTTTACAGGTTGCTTTTGGATCTTGCTTGACACATTTCACAAAATTCATTTGACTCCAGCATCATTTTTCGGAAGTTCATCTTAACATCTCTAAATATATAAATTTTAATATCTATGAGATTCCGCGATAACAGTGGTATTTTTCAATGAATTAAACTTGTTACCCGTTTTCCGCTTTAAACTATTCAATCTATACGACGATATAATTATAATTGTCGACTTATCGTTTAGTACATAGTTTGCCTAAATAATTTAGGTCCTCGTCAATTATTGACGACAGCATAAAATCTCGAATCCTAAGCCGGAGGTTCTTTTCACGCTGTTCTAAAAAAAACGAACGAATACACTTCCAGTCATATTTGGTGATATTTTATTTATACAGCGAACTGGGACTGAAATTATTATTGACAAACAATATTTTCTGACTCAAACGAATATTTGAAGCTTCCATCTGCTAGCTAAAGAAATATTTGCTTCTTATCGCGGCATATCTTTATATTTTTAGCTATTTTTATCTAAATGTAGCGTCCGTAGCGAGTCCTGACTAGCCGTTTCTAAGCGATAGGTATACATATATCCTACATGTACTAAAGCATAAGTGACCACTTTACTAAAAGTGGTAATGACAACTGAGCGCTATATAGTGCTATCAAACCAGAGGACACGTATTTAAGCCAACGGTCTCGGTTTTTAAGAAAATAGTGCTTATTCAAGAGACATCGGAGGCATAATACATGTATTATGGATCTTTGCAGCTTTGAATTGTAAGCATCGCGTCCTCGTTTCTTTGGTTCATTTAGCACTTTCCTATACGCAAGGAAAGTTCTATTATCTATATTCCTATTTTTAGGATCCAGAAATAATAGTTATTAAGGCAGACAGACATGCGAACTTAGGATTCCTTGTAGTACTATAGAACCCTAAAGAACCTGAAATTCCATGAACGCTTCCACATTATATTGCGACCATGTCGCGCAGTTACGCCGTTTTTGTATGAATCTAGTTCACGCGACAATATGGCGCGGGTGTAAGGAAAAACATAATTCAGAGAACACGCTTTGATTTATTAAATACAGCAGAAGTTGTACCAGAAAATGTAGAATTCCACTGAAAAATCGTAACAATACAATGGTCACAGCAGACCCAGTATTTCGATTTGTGTTATCACTAAACATCTAACTAAACCATTGATCATTGCAGCACGTAAAGTATCCATTATCATAATACGCATTTCTACGATTTATTACGCTATGAACTTGTGACTCATTCACATAATAGGTACTAAGGAAATATGGCTAAAGATTAGGGACTCGCGTGATTATTGAATTACATTTCTGGCTAATAGGTAGTGTGGCTTAGCGATAGTCCAGAGGCCTTTCAAACTGATGCAGCCTGGGTCAAATCCCGCTCGGCTCTACACCAATGACTTTCCAAGTTATGTGTGGAGTTTACACTCGCTTTTAGAGGAGCGAAAAAAAAACGTGAGGAAACAGTATACTTCATGGGAATGACTTTACAGTGTAAACCACACTTAAGGTATATTTATAAAAAGAAAAAAGAAAGAAAGAAAAATTATTTATTTGCAACAGAGAAAAAAAAACACAAAAGGCACAAAAGAAATACACTTTAAATAATCTGTCACAAATCGGCCCCAACTCAGCATGATGCTAGTTCTTACGAACCGGCGCTGGTCTTCCGTTGGGAAGATATTATAGTCCTTAAAATTTTAGCAACCAGCGGGATTTGAACCCGCGCCTTCCAACTCACCGGATTAGACGCTTTACCAACTGAGCTATGGCTAATACCTTTATAGAAACCGAACTTTTTATGAATCATGAATAATTTGAGAAGATTCGTATAATAGACCAACACGCACTTAGCCAACGTGGTGAATTATAGCCTACAAGCTCTCCTAGTGAGAGAAGGCCCGTGTCCCAACAGTGGAAACTATGAGCGGATAACGTCACGTGAGATGTCTCTCAAACTTAAATAATATCTGAACATTAAGTTCTACATTAAAGCCAGAAACCATTGGTTTTAATTGGCAATAGTCATTACTTAGTACTTAAATTTTCTTTCCAGCCTTTCGAGTTTGAAAAGTGTAATGAAAATTGATTTGAAAAGTAGAGAAAAATAATAATTGTAAGCGATCTTTTGAACAACATTGAGCCTTATCAACGATATTCTTAGAGTAGACAATGAATAGCCACGCCGATATTGCCACCTCACAAAATAGGTACTTCTCTCTCTATAGCTGAGAATGTTGAAAGATCAGCCAATTTCACGGCCCACCGCCGCGCTGCCTGCCAGGATTGGTTTGCCAAGAAATACTCCAAAATCAAAGAGTTATCGTATTTTAACAATGAAAGGACTGAAACTAAACCAAAGAATGGTTGATCCGTACCGGTATCTATAATTAAATACCGGTAATTTTGTTGCATAGTGAACTATAAGATGTAATTTTTTCTCTAAATGAATGAGTATAATAAGAAGTAGATAAGCGTTATCTATTGGTATAGTCAAGCGGTTTGAAAAATCTTCATATACTATCAAAACGATCGTCATTGTCACCAGCCTAATATTGATGAGGGTTAGGGTACATCTTGCCCCCTCAAAATCTGACCTATGGGCCTATGGGCAAAATGACATCATTTGATCTCTTAGCACGGTTTTCTTCTTCGTTTTGCTTTGAGCCTCATTTTAATAACTTCTTATATTATTACACATGGACAAATAACCGGTTTAAACCGAAATAATAACCGGTACACCATCTATGATGAATTATTTTTTCGCTTATTTGTATTTAGTCTATTTCAAGCCTAGCCTGTCATAGTATGCGTGCAGTAATATACGAACATCGGTTGTAAATCTAATTCGGTATGCTGTTAAACGAAAAATGCAATAAAACCGGTACAGGCGCGGTTTATGATCTGCAGCTGTGTGAGTACGAGTTTATGTTTGTGTGTGTGACTGATGCGCGAATTCTATGGTTTACCTTTTGACTATAACTATCCCCTACAAGCAATAAACCATAAAATGGCTCCACGCATGTATTGAGAACTGGGTCTCAGGTAAGGCTGCTGGATCAAGTAAGTGCTAGGCGACAGAATCTTAACTAAGGGGAAATTCGGTCTATCCGTTTTTATCGTTCAGGATCGTCATTTCCTGGAGCGAGATGGATAACGGAATGCTATCTTCGCGCTGGGTCGACATTGCAATCCGGAGTGACAGAAAAGGATAGAGCATGGGGAAATGCAATTCCGTCCTGATAGATGTGGTTTAACTCTCCTACAACTCAGTAGTGAAATAACCTAAAATTTCTAACCCAATGAAACACTCAAAATGAAAAGTATGGAAAATATTGGCTTTGGTTTTGAGTTTCGCTTTGAACTAGAAATAAGAAACAAGATTAGGTACCTAATTTAAATTAACTTACTTTTTTGTAAACGCAACGAGTTTAAAATGCCTCATCGCACCGCCCAAAGTTGTACGAAATCCTACAAAAGAGAACGGGCGACGACCTCTGTATTTGTGTTAGTCTGTGTGCGCACCACAGTCTAAGCCTTTTTAATACCTACAAATACTGCTTTTTCTCGCCGTAAAGCTGCTAAACAGGGGATACTACTTACTTGTGTATTCTGCCAATAAGAAATTAGAAATATTAGTAATGCGCCAACCAATTAGATTGACCGACAACAGCCACGCCTTCCTGCCGGGCACAACATCTTTCCTACATTAAAAATCCTTCCTGGCTTAAAAATTTTGACTGACATGGCTTAACGACTATATTCCGTTGCGAAATTAGCAAAAATAGAATAAAGAAACATTCTGATAAGAAATATTTACTATTGTTTTCTTCTACGTTTACTGACGTTCTCTTGTTATTTACTAGGTATGTACAATGCATTGCCGTTGTGGGCTTCATATAATTTGTACAGTCGCGCGCACAAAGGCTTGCGGTTTAATCATTTTGGGCTCCCTCCACTTGGTGCTGGCAAATTGAAGTTTTGTCTGATTAGACGTTTAGGTAAATAGAACTTTGATAAGTTTACACTTTGAAAAAAATAAAGAATTATCACAAAATTGAATGGTTTTTTAAAACTTAGCAATTTTTTACATAGCGTTAACTAATTAGAATAGATATTATCATCTATTTAATCATAAGTTTCGGTTTGTATAGCGGCTATATTCAAGTAGTAGCTGGTGGGTTAAAAGCGATGGAAATCTTTTAAAATTATTCATTATTTTGCAGTTGTATGTTGCTCGTTTAACAGCATCTAATGAAATAACGTCATAACACAGCGAGCAACGTAACGCGTAAAACTTAATAATTCACGCCTTCGCCTTTACGACAAGTATTTGAATGCCGGGACTACGATGACATGGAATGTCGCAGTGAGGGGGCTTCCTGCGACAGTTCTGTTTAAATTGAGGTATAATTCCGGTTAGATTAGAATTTGTTGTCGTCTGGCACTAGTTTACGTAATGGAATTGAAGTATCTTATTAATTACGAACTACCTCTGATACATCTTTGGCTAGTTGCGGGTATTGACGCACTTGTATGAATGTACATTGTACAAGCCCATTACAGTCGTGCTGATGTTTTAGTAATATGATAATTTTACTTAATTTCTATTCTTAATCATGGTTTTTAATCTTATTCTTTTTTATTATGGGTTTGGCTATTTTTAAGATATTTATGTAAGTACTTGTATTTTTTGGTAACCTTATTTTCGATTTTATTTGTGCCTATGTTCGTTTTATATTGTATTTAGTGCAACATTAAAACCAATAAACAACTTTGTAAACACCTGTACACTCCAAAATAATTTGGTACAAGTCCAAATCATAAAACTACAAAGTGTCTGCATGGGTGACATAATTCTATAGTAGTGCAAAATTACAGCATTTTCGGTGTTTACATTATAAATTACAATTTAAGTGCCACGAAACTGAAATTACTTGTTGACATAGAGTTATGAGAACTGCAAACGGCGTAATATCTCTATCGTCTCCTTTATTTAATAGCTAAATTCCCGCGAAAAGGAAAGGGATCCATAAATTCAACGGCAAACGAATGAGAAAGCAATTGTGCCAAAAAGTCAAAATGAAAGTAGAGTCGAACCACAATATATTCATTTTTTTTTTGCTTTCTTAGAATGCCTCGGTAGACATTTTATTTATATTACAATCTATTCATCTACTTGACTTATGAGTAATTTGAATTTAACCTAAACTTCAGCATTAAATTTTCTAAGAATGTGTCCAATAACACGTTTCTTATTGTCTCTATTAAGGTGTAGACACATAGTTCTTGATTTTATATTCATCTGGCGAAAGTAACAACAGGTTTTTTTGTTTCATGTGTTAATATTAATCAGTAGTTCAATGGCTTTGCTTCAATGTTTAAGCTTCACAAAAATATGAGACTGTAATTTTTAGCAAATTTTTCACAGTAGATACAAAAGCATTTTTAACCATTATAGTATATCGATTCAATTGTGTTTTGACAGAATATTAATATAACAAAACCAATCAACTAGTTAATAAAATCATTAATAAAAAAAAACTCAACTCTATGAGCAAAGTCTAAGCACATCAATTTTTACCGCGCATAAGAGCAATGGCTTAAATTTCCAAAAACATCAATAACATTACAAGTATGACAAATCATGCAATTGGCTTTTAAGCCGTTCTTTGCATCCCCTTTCAGTGTACCAACACCCCGAATGTGATTATCCGAAACTCATTACAACGAACACGGCCCTATCCGACACAAAGCGGAATTGTTTGGAAAATCCGACATGAGGGCACAGTATAAGTAAGGTCAGTAGTGTAAGTAAAGTCCGCCAATTAGACAGTTCAAAAGTTTGACAATGCATGGCAAGTTGTTGAGGATAAAAAGACATCAGGTTAATTTGTATTAATTATGTATTACTAAAGACCATAATTATGATATTAGCAGCCTTACCTAGTTTATTTTAGCACAATAGAATGCCCGATAGCTCAGTTGGTAGTAGGCTTGCCTTCTGAACTGAGGGCTGTAGGTTCGATTCCTACCCAGGACAAACAATTGTGTGATGAACATAGATCTTTGTTTTGCGTGTGGGTGTTATATTGTATTCTATGTATGTATTTACAAACAAAAAAAAGTATCTAAGTATTATATCAGTTATCTGGTTTCCATAGTACAAGCCTTGCTTAGTTTGGGGGCTAGATGGCGCTGTGTGAAATGTCCACACATATTTATATTTATTATTATTTATTATTATTAGAATACTAAAAAAACATTAAAAAATAATATCTATTTAGGAAAGAAAGAAAATAACATTTATTCAGGACATCACACAACATTACATTATAACATAGGTAGTTATTATTACAAATAACTACCTATGTTTTTCTTCAACATGTCAGTCCCAGACGCATGCATGGCATCCACAATGTGTAACTAAGGTGTTCAATAGTCACTAACTGTTTTTGAATTAAATAAATAAATAAATAAAATAGGGAACATACACTAAAAATAATAATTACACTACAGAAACAGAAGATAAAAATGTAACGTTGTGTGATGTCATGACCCAGGTCCCGACTCAGCATAATGATTAAGGTCAGCACGTGACCTTAATCACCTGATTTTCAGGCGGAACCCTTAGTCATGACATCACGAACTCCAGAGTAGGCATAAATACATACAACAAACACAACACAATAAAGATATAGTAAACTAAACACAAAATAATAATAATAATCAACTACCTAATAAAAAAAAATTAGGCATGTGTTCATCTTAATTTCATGGTCAAAATGTAACCTGTAAATGTAATGAAATGAAACTTTACTGAACGCTTTTGGCAAGTCGTGGAGTCTTTCAACTGTCCTACGACACACTGTGGCGACATACTCTCGTAATTTTATGTGCATTTATTTACATCCGAGATTTATATTTTAGCTTTTTTGGCGATTGTTTGTATGGTAATGAGTGTTTAAATAATTTGCATACTTCCCGAGCGGCGCCGCGCGGGCGATTGTCAGATTAGTTGGCGCCAGTGATACCACTGATAACACTGGAGATTTTATGTTAAACCTAGTAAAAAAGAAACTGTTTGCTCTTAATTTGGGGATTTTAAATCTTACCATACGTAAGCGTTTAAGAGCAAAAGTTTGTTGGACTCAATTATAATTGATAATTTCCAAATTCCAGGGTTTTTTTCATCAGACTCTACATCTTTTCTTTTTATAGAAAAAAAAATTAAAACGTATTAGGCTATTTGGTTATATTGTGTTTCATTATCGTTACAGAAAGGCGTTCACTGTAGGTAGAGTGAAGAAGAATTATGCCCCTGTATAGTGCAGAAGTAATTATTTGATTTATTATGTATACGATGGGCATTTTCATAGTAATATTTTGTTACTTGAATACTACGAATACCAGGTCTAAGCCCAAACCTTTCATTTCATTGTATATAAAACCAGATTAGGCCAGCTGTAACCAGCCTAAGCCGGTTCTCACCGGCTGAAATCGGGCTGTAAAAGAGTAGCAATGCGCCAAAAATTCTGTCATTACACTGAATATACATGAATATTTAAGTTTGAAAATGCTTGGACCTAAATCCGTAGAACCTTTCAAATACATTTACCTAATAATACCTTTTTTATTCAGTATTTTTAGGCGCCACTTTGCTTGGGTCGGGGTTGTTTTAAACCTTAAATTGAGTTTGTTATTTTTACGCTTTTGAGGTCAAGTGTGCCTAGGTACCTTCATTTTTATTACCGGTTAGATTTTTAATTCTATAGCTCATGATCTAAGGCATTTCCAAAATCATTATATAGCATTATTTGATAAAATTACCTATTTTCACGTTATGTGGATGTATTTGATTGCTTGTGATTGGCGGCTGCAATGTTATTGTCGGTTATAATAGTTTTTATATTTCCTATACTCGCTCCCGAACTATGCTTCTACGTTTACTGTAGGAATATACTTTTTGATCTTAAACTTCGCTTCGTTTACATACAATGCTAACAGCGAATGTTAGAATTTTGATCAAAAGGGTTTTTGAAGTGCGGACTTCATATTTACCAACATCTTCATGGTTACAATAGAGGTATTCGTTCTAACAACCTAACGGCAAATCGTTCTAACGTTTCCAAACTTGAAATTCGAATTTAAACCAGAAATTCGAATTCCAACATCACGTGACAACCTGAAACTTGCAACAGCGATACGATATGGACTTGCATGGACTTGCATGCAGGATTGTAGCTGTATACAACTTGTATCCTTGCAGGTAAACTTTAGAGTTTGCAGTACTTCCTTCGTACCTATTCGTTCGTTATTTATAGGGGCTTTATTTTTGCGTTGACTGCCATTCTTATGCCATTCTACACGATTAGAAACGCGTCGTAATGCTTAGGTAACAGAGTTCATTTTGGCAGGAAGGATTCACAAAAGCGAAATGTCACTATTTAATTTGTGTATTTGGCTTTGATCCTTTAAGGAAGTAAGCCCTACAGATTGCTTGAACTATTCGGGACCTGAGACAGAGAAAACCTTTTTTTCTGTTTTTTTATCATTGATGGGTAACATTTTGACCACGGTCTCACGGTTTGACGCGATCGACGATGAAGCATGCTTGCCTAGAATATACCGGTTTATTGTAGCCTTAAAAACTCCCAGATTATATTTGTCAGGAAACAATGACGCTGGTCCAACTACTTTTACTTTTGAGGGATCCAATTAAAATGGTAAAATAATAAAGCATACCTATTTATTTTATAACATACAAGTTACTATAACAACAGATCGACTTACAAAGTCTCCTTATTGCTTACAAACACAAAGTCCAATTTCCTGTCATCAACCGCGGATCCCCGCTAACGCATGAAGTTTCCTCGTTACGCCGTTACACTTGTAACGGCCGTTAAACGCCCGATCCGCGTTATCAACGTAATCGTAATCCTATCGGCCCCGATCAGTTTTATTTTACCAAACTTTGATGGGAAGCCGATCCCTTTTCAAAAGTTGATTTGGGTTTACTGATTTGAATAATGATTAAAAAATTTGATTGAATTTATTTGATTTTCAGGTAATTGTACTAAAGGTTTATTATTAAGTGCCGTGTACACTGTACACTTGTACAGTTGTAACATATGCATTTATTATTTTAATGTTCTGAGTGACACTGCAACTGTTACGGGAGGCCGTGTTGCTTAATATCAGGTGAACGACTAGCTCGTCGTCATTCATTATCATAAAAAAATCTATATGATGTACCTAGCGCAGTTACTTACTTGCGTATATTTTCGCAGCTACTATTAATTGGATATTAGTCACTACCTACCTTAAGTTGATTTCGGTATTGTATACGCAATCTGTGTGCAAAATTTCATCCAAATAAAATCAGCCGTTTAGGACTAAAAGCCACACAAACAAACAAAAAGCACCTTCTCTTTCACGTAATAAAATATTAGCTGTGAGATGGCGAGCGGCAGAATTCTACAATGCTGTTTCATTAATCAGCAAAAAACTTAATTCAGAAAAAGCCGAAGAGACTTACAGATAAACACCAAAGCTTCTTTATTTTTCTCTTTTTACGGAACTCTAAAAAGAGGAAAGTATTAGTGAAGCCCACGCAACGTAGAATTTTTTGTTCGGAACCCCGAAAGGGGGAAAGCATTATTGAGTCCACACAGAGCAGCGAATTTGTTTATGCGTCTAGACTCGAGCTCGGTTACCGTATAGAACGCCGGCTGGAAATGAAAGAGGCTGTGTGCTGTAATGTTGTCAACATATTATTGTTATTAGCATATTTGAGGATGTTTTTATTTGTTTTAACTATTGTTAAGATAACTTTATTATTGTTACAACACTGACACGGGTTAATGAAGCTTCTTTTTTGCTAAGTATCTATAGAAATCAATTGAGCGTGATGGCGGCTCCCCAAAGTTCAACCCAACTTTAGAGTAAAGACAAAGAGACACTCAATTGCTGAGAGGCAGTTACGTTGAATTTTACATGTAAGTGTTTTTTTTAATTGGCACGTACTTGTTTGATCATAGCAGCATTTAAAAAGTGGCGAAAAAGTTCATATTGCCTTAGAACAAGGTACTTTATTAAACTAACTGCATTAAAAATATCTTTGCCCGTCTCAGGAATTAACTCGGCTGATTCAAAGTTAAAACTCATTAAAACTCCTCAAAAAAGACATAAACTTAATTGATGCACCATTAACATTGACCCAAAGAGCTCTACCCTTCGTAGAGTCGGTAGCATCGGTAGAGCTCCTAGTTAGAGTCGCATCCGGCGGGGTGAATGACCTCGCCCCCTCCCTCTATCGATCCCATTCATGCGTGAGACACCACGTGAATTGTTCAAGGTGTATTTTGGATTTATTTTTTGAGGAGTATCGGGGGTTAAAACTTTGAGTGGTAGAGCTTGAGGGTGGTGAAGTTTAGTGTGATTTACAAGGGTATTTACTGTTTCAAAAGTCAGTCACTTTGGATTGAAAAATATTTCCCTAAGACTGAAAACTGATTAGTAAAGAAGGCAGTAAAAATGAGTTCCAATTGACTCTACCGGCTTCTGGCTGTTTTTCCAAATTAATAATCTATTACATTTACGATCACGATTAACTCGCTCGCGTGACGGAACCAACAAACATAAACACGTGTACTTTGTTACTTAGAACTTGTAGAGTCGACTCTACCACCGAGGAAAACGCTAAAAATACATCGAAATGATAGAAAGATTTTTACAAACTCAAAAAAATTCAAAAGCTGAACATGAACATACCTGACTCCGGTCCTTCAAGTGAATGCAGGTCCTGCTGCGATCGTCTCCTCTGACGATACTCCGCGCGGTAGTCATGCCAACGGCCGTACTGAGCCGGATTGTTCAGATACTCCTGGGAAGAAAACCGAGACGCACGCGGGGGAGAGAACCCCATCTGAGCGTAGTAATCTTGCCTGAACACCACATCAGGATGGTTAATACCCCCTGGGACAATCTGGCTGCCGTAATGGCTGCGGTGGCCCAAATATTCCGGCTTCATAGGAACCGGGCCGTCAGTCAACTCGTGCCCGTGAATCGACGTGGACCTTTGGGGACCGTAATCTCTGAGGCGGTTTGAGAAATCCATACGATGAGGCGAGTAGTCGAGCCCACGGGGACCCATCTCGAAGTGGCCGTGAGCTGGTCTACTGCTGCGGTAGAAATGGGGCGAGAACGGGTTCTTGCTTTCTTGGTTAACGGCTTGCTGTCTTGGATTGTAAGCTTCTTTTGCTCTCTCCTCTTTGCCTTTCTCAGGCTTATCTGTTGTAGCTTGGAGGTCTTTTTTTGGGGTTTCATTGCGTTTCAAAGGCGAATCACTCACGTCTTGCGAAGCACGTCGGTTGAACTCTTGTACCTTCTCTGGCACAAACCCCTGTTGCGGCACTTGCGACATTTTCACTGTTTATAAACACATCTAAAATCTATGCAATAGTTCAATATCAAACATTTAGTATAATACAAGTTAGTATACGTTTATAAATTCAAAGTGCAGTAGGATTACGATCACAACCGAATAAACGAGCTATAGCTTTTCGTGATTACTTTCTTGTACTAGAGCAGTGAGTGGTTATTGTTTCACTTTATGATTATTTCTATGAAGGGCGCTGACCTTGGTTTGTCGCTGGGGTTGTTTGTTCAGGTCTGAAGACAAGTTTCCCTTCTGCAAGGAACTTGTTGCTCTCGCTCTGACTATACTAAAAGTTAGTAACCGATCTCAGCTAATTGAGATCAAATGGAGAACAGCTGTATGTTTACTTTGAAGACCAGCTAATAATTCACCATCGTAAACAACCCGTAGTAGACAAGGACGGCAATACAAAGGAAATATTTTACCTATGAACGCAACTTTTTAAATTATTTATAACCATTATTGCTTTACGTATTTATTTTTAATTTATGTACTACGTGGAATTTTTCAGTTAGGTAATGAAAATGCTAATAATAAAGCTAAGTTGATATGACAAACATAATAATTCTTGCGTACCTTTTACATAAACTGGTGTAACGTTTTTTGGAAATAAACATATTTATTTATTTATTATTTATTTATTATAGTATTGTAGGTACTGCTTTCTTATTAATTATGGTGCGGAGTGTAAAGATATATCACGGGGAAACACTCTTAGAAACTCCGTTAAATCATCATACTAAACAGAGTTGATGCACAAATACTCGCGTGATGATTCGTAAATATTTAGTGTTCTGATTCTAAATAACACATCTATTTCAATGCCCAATGCAATCGCGATAAAACTCACATTCACACAATAATCGCATCTGTTTGAATGCATTGCGTTTGAAATTATTTGAGTTATAAGTTATTTATGACGTGGTGGTCCCAGCATCGATATGAGCGCAAAATAAACTTCTTATATACCCCCTAAAGTAGATTTTATTTCCACAACCGGACATGCTTTTTGTAGTTTTGTTTTTAATCAATTACTAGTTAAGAATTTGACCAGTTTTTTTACTCTAATTCGTCAAATGTAGACTTATACCAATCATTATACCCTGCTCTTTCTTACTACATTAAACACCCTTTGAACCATTTTATGATATCCGAAAGACCGCTGATATTTTATAGCTTTATCATTTTGCAACGTTTAAACCGTATCCCATCAATTAAATTAACTTTAATAATAAATAAACAATAATTCAAATTATCGCATCCGTTAGAACGCGTTCAATTTCATTTATTTCAGAAGAAGCTTAATTAAATAGCTGTTCATAAACGGGATTACAGGTTTCCAAATTAATGTCGATGAACGAGAGCTCCCAATGTTTTACTGTCGATTGAATCGCTTTATCTGTTCACCGGAATGGAAAAGCATTAAAGTGTTATATTTTAGGTACTTATAGTTAGCTACCTTTTTAAATATGGGCTTAAAATCATATAAAATATACCTAAATCTACCCATATCTAATAAACTCAAACTCAATTTTTTCAGTGCAAATAGGCTATTAGCATAGCATTGCACTTTTGCAAGTCAAATGTCGTTAGGTACTTAAATTAAATTATTATAATTACTGAGCAGATAAAATTCACAAAGTGCAAAATTTAAAATATTATAACTATTTATAGCAAGCCTATTACAAAAGTGTTTGCAAAAATTAAGTTCTTTCTTCCACTACAGGTGCAAGCAATACGGCACAATGCAAAATAGACAATTTCGATCCGTAGCTTCGATTACACTTGTAAAGAGGACAAGAATAATCTTAAAATAATCTATAATCTATCTATATCTTGTATCTGGTGTAATTTTACTAAACCGCTAGTAATCCTAATATTACTTAGTTAGTAGATACTATTAGGCCTTCGTTCTCTATATCCGAGTAAAGTTCCGAGTTGGCTGGCCAGTGAGTAATACTGATCGGGACGTAAAGGCGTCGAGTAGTTCTTCCCAGTTTCACGAACGAAAACAGAGTTTCGATCAGCTACTCAGTGGGTAAAAATTTAGGGTGATCTGTAGCAACGTCAACTGTTCATTTCGTTCGTTCAATAGTCACCCTGACTGCTGTCAGTGACGCCATTTTATCCCTGTTTCTATTTCAAGATCAGATAGTTATGAATATAGAAATCATTGTATTTAATTAGTAAAACAGTCCGCTCAGAACCGTGGAAAGCCGATGGATACCGGAGGCTAGCAGCCGCTCAAAGTGGTGCTCTTTGGAGGAGGCCTATGTTCAGCAGTGGACGTCTTCAGGCTGATGATTATGATGATGATGACTACTAAAAAGTTTTTGTTCAATTATAATGAAGGTATAAGGAAGGTTACGTGACACCTCCAGCCAGCTCAGCACGCCGACTCTACGTGCCTAATGAAATTTAGTTTTAGTATAATAAAATATGTATGTTAGTCTTTAAGGTATTTATAATATGGGTCTATGTTTCTTTATAAGCTTGTTGCCTGAAATAAATGGTTATTATTTATAATATGTTAAATACTTATATAATATTATGATATTTTTGTTTTATGTTGTTTTAATTATTATTATTGCGTCAAGATAAAATCATATTTCAGGTACCTATAGGTATTACTTATTACATTTCCCGTTGAACTAAACAATGTAATCTAAATTCGTATTACATTCCTCATTACATTAATTTAATTAGTTGATACCCTTTTTTGTAAAGGTAAATCCTTACCTACTTACTGTTTTTAGGTAGGGAATAAATACTCTTTGAAGGGCATCTACCGCACCGCAGCATATAGCTGGCACATAAACATGTCAAAAAAAATAAAAAACGAACCCAAAATGGCGTCACTGACAGCAGTCAGGGTGACTATTGAACGAATGAAATGAACAGTTGACGTTGCTACAGATCACCCTAAATTTTTACCCACTGAGTAGCTGATCGAAACTCTGTTTTCGTTCGTGAAACTGGGAAGAACTACTCGACGCCTTTACGTCCCGATCAGTATTACTCACTGGCCAGCCAACTCGGAACTTTACTCGGGAAATAGAGAACGAAGGCCTAAGGGTGGGTTTTTTATCCCTAGTTAAGGTAATCAATGGTTAACAACTCTGGTCAAAAGTTAGGCTTTTAACAATAGATAATATTTAACTACGGATCAAAATACCCACCCTAACTCTAAAACCATTTGCATTTGGTCGGTTTTCATATTTGAGATTCGTAAAATCGGTACGATAGAGGATTTTCCCTCTCAACAAGAATTTTGTCTCAGTTTAGGTAATTGGGTTTCGTTATCAGCTATTATGAAGGAATTAAAAAAAAACTCTTTCATTACTGTGATTTAAGCATCAGGAACGGTACAAACATCAACTCCTAAGAAATTCAATAACAATGCTTTCTAATTCCCTTAATTCAAACGTTTCAATGAAATTCGATGTTTACCCCCCCACGTGTGTGTTTACTAAAGAAGTATAACTTTACTTCCATTATCTATTCAATGTTGATTGTTAATACGAAGTCAGTAACAGAATCTAGCAAACTCAGCAATTGTTAGAAGTTCTCAGGAAAGATTACGCGAAGCCCAAACAAAGCGTTAATCGGATTGCTTTAATGCCGGCTTTTATTCTAAGCATACCTAAAGTATGTACCTTCCACTTGTATATTATATACACTAGTTTGGTAGATCTTTTTGGCTTACATACTCCAGAACTTGTTCTAATTTAATTGAAAACTAAGGTATATATATGTCCGTCTCATCATTCAATTACTTGCTGTACACTGAAGAGTCAGATGTCCGTAGGATGTATTCCAGTCCAGCTGATTAATGATTTCTTAATATCTTAATTGTTACTTTCTTTTATTAAGCCGTATGTAAAAATATGAAGTTAAAATTTCAATAAGGGCACGTCAGCAAATAATATACCCGCAATGGAGGCACATAACATTTGAAAGTAGCTAGCCCAGTCTAACCTGACAGTCGTATCTGCAGATGTTCATTCCCAGAAATCACATTACATTTACATAAAAACATGACGGTTACAATCATAAAACCGATACGCAGTTTGCTCCAGAAGTTTGATAAGTTAAATCCGCTCGCAGCGTGGCCGAACCTATAAATTGTCGGATTATCGCTTCATCTGCGGCCGCGCCCGATCGACATTTTGGCAACTTCTCGATTGCCTAAGTTGGCAACTTCTCGGCTGCCGGCAACTTTCACGGTGATGTTTGATGATTTTGTGTTACCAGCTGTAATTGGATGTTTTCTGGAGATCTATTTTCCTTCTTTGTTATGAAAAACTTCGATAAAAACTCTCTAACTTGTGATTACTTTTTTACATGAATTGTGGCAAACAATCAATGTAACAAGATACTACAGTTGGCTTATATATCATTTGGAATAATCCGGCGAAGTAGTACGCGGCCACAAATCTAAAAAAACGCTTATACGCACCTAGAGGCGTTGCGTATTTTTTTTGCTCTGTGGACGCGGCCTATCTTTAGACGTAATAATTCGTTCCAGATAGTATTATGTCAAAGAGTACCATTTGATATTATTTGCACAGAATATTCAAATATTCATATTTGGAAAACAAAATGTATTAACTGTCTGTTACATGCCCGAACCTTCTCAGAATTCTCAATTACAAATAAGAGCTACTTTGTATTTGATGTTCAAATATTTACCCTATTTTAGTATTCATACTCGAATGTAAACGATATCTATCTGTTTGTAGAGACAAGGGAACACAGAACAATCTGTAACACTCCAAAAGTTTCGAATGCCCATTACAAACAATCCCTTGAGAGCGGTATCCATCAGGTTCGAACACCTGCTCATCTGCTTCTGAACCGTTTAAACAAGTTAAAACATTTACTACAAAATTGTCTGCTTAATTAACGTACTAACGTAAATTCTCTATTTAATGTGTATCATTCTATTCATTATGCCATTATTAATCATTCCAATTCGATTCAAGCTATAGCAATGTGGAGATCCGCAGGAGAACTAAAGTGGCCGATATAGCTCTTAGAATTAGCAAGTTAAAATGGCAATGGGTAGACCATATCGCTCGTAGAATTGACAAACGATGGGCAAGAAAGGTCGAGTGGCGACCACAAACCGAAATGCGCAGCGTAGGTCAGCCCCCCACTGACTGAAGATCTGGTGAAAAAAGGGTGGTGCTAATGGATGCAGGAGGCGAGCAGCCACTCTATTGAGGAGGTCTATGTTCAGCAGTGAACGTCTTCACGTGATGTGCCAATAAAATGTGGATGCAAAATTTAGTTTCGCAGTTCTTGTATAGTTTTCAAGATATCATGATTAATTTTAGTGAATATTATTTCTCTCTTGCTTCGTCCATAATGCACTATATGTTGGCAAGGAGCCATTCCGGCCACGACTGCAGTAGCTAGCGTCAGATGCTTAGGCCATTCAACCAAAGACTATCACCCAGATTCCCAGCCTATCGAAAACGTTTTCGAAATCAATCTCCCGTCTCCTTCATTCTGAATGTAGATGAACGAGAAGGAGAGCGTAAATTTCGACTCTATTCCGTCTAGGTTGGAAATACGAGTGCTGCTCTTATTAAAAAATTATTAAAAACAATTTGAATTCAAATTCAAATTCAAATGTTTATTGCATTCCATAATGTAACATTAGATAGTGTAATCAAGCATTGGTATCATTATGGACCCTGACGGGCACAACAATTGTTATTAGAGGAGAGGACGACAGTATAAATACCTACTTAAAACAAATTCCATAAATTATCAATAATAATCGTCATCAAAATATTCGGCATAATTTTAAACATTATTATTTGTCATTCTCATCATTAGTTATTAAATATACTTAATTTAATTTACAATTTGTCATTAAGATAATCTTGAATTGAATAATAAGTCTTACTAATTAAAAATTCTTTTATGTTTTTAACAAACTGTACGTCAGTTTTATGTTTTTTATACACGTCAGGAAGTTTATTAAATATTTTTATTGACATTACGAGAGGACTTGACGAATGTAACTTGAGTCGGGAACTCGGTAATACTAGGTGGTTATCGTATCGTATTGAGCGGTTTATATTTCTAGGTAAATCTTTTCGTTTTGTATACAAATGCGGATTTTTCCATACAAATTTGCATAGCTCCAGGATATAAATAGAAGGTAATGTCAAAATTTTAAGTTTTTTAAGTTGCGGTTTGCAACTGTCTGTCTGTTTAATATTAGTTAATATGCGTATTAGTTTTTTTTGTTGGATGAAGAGGCTCTGTGCTGTTGTGCTATTTCCCCATAAGATAACGCCATAGCTGAGCCATGCAAAAGCGTACGAACAATACGTGGTTAGTGCAGTATCTAGGTCAGTAGTCTTTTTGACTTCACGAAGGGCATACGTGAATGACGATAATTTAGATTTAATCTTATTTACGTGCGATTCCCAATTGATGTATGTGTTTATAATCAAACCAAGTAAATTGAATTCTTTAACTGTTTCCAAGAGTGAATTGTGAAAAGTGAAGTTAAAATTTACTGAGGCTTTTTGATAGGGATGGTATATCAATAATTTGGTTTTGGGAAAATTAATTTCAAGGTTGTGTGCGTTCATCCAATCTGTTGTCTTCTCAAGTACGGTGGTGAGTTTCATGTTTAAGTTCGTTGCATTCTGAGATGAAGTAAGAAGGGAAATATCATCTGCAAACAATACACACGTTTCTTCAATGGCTTTAGGAAGGTCATTGATATATATCAAAAACAGAAGGCACCCGATGACACTTCCTGCTGGTATAGATGCGTTGATCGTTTTACAATCAGAGCGGACGCGTTGTATAAAATTTGTCTGATGGTTATAATACTCAATTTCCACAAATTGCAAATTGAATGGGTTATCTGTGAGATGTCTCTGTAAATCTAAGTGTTTAACCACTGCTTTGAATAAAATAGAATTATTGTCTTCGGATTTGAGTTTTTGTAATCATGTTTGATTAAAAATAACGGTTTGCTATTTAGTTATTACATTTTAAAGGAGATTCAAATGAGGCCTCGACATGATCTTGATTCGGTGAATAATTAAACAAACTAACAAAATTATTTAAACTCAATTTAAAATCGTCCGGACCACTTCTTATATAGTCCATTTCCAAAATTGTTATTATTTTTCTTGATGCTTGTAACATGAAAACCATTATAACAAAACGGCGAATCTCTAAAAAAATTTTAACCACTGGTTATCAAATGGATTAAATGCCAACGACGCGACGTATTTGCATAAATACCTAACAAGTCATGGGTCATAATTTAAAAAAAACATTTTAGTCGCCTTCATCAATCAAATAAGAGACAGCGATCTTCAAGCGGCTGAGTAGATTTTCTTGAATCATAGCTGAGTACACCCTCGGTCAAGTAGCTTTCAAACAAAAAAGGAAAATCAAAATAGTTTCATCTTTGCTGGGGTAACGATGCCACAGATAGACACACAGATACACAGTACATACGTTAAACTTATAAAACACTTTTGTTTGGTCGGAGGTTCAAAGTCTAACGATGACTTATCTATCAATCAATACACTAACATATTCCAAAGCGCTGAACAACCAAACTGAAATACCAGTTCAGCCACTGACAAATGTAACGGTTATTTCCCTCCATTAATCAGAGGAAATCCTCAAATAACTATAACCGTTTACGCAAATTTTATAGCTTCTACAATCGCCAAGATACTGTCATTGAAGCAGTATATTTCACACGAATCCGGTAACAAAATTTAAGTTATTCCGAAAATATTTTAACTCCGCTCGAGTACGCCATAACTCTGTGTAAGCAGGAGGGTTATGTGAAATTTAGTCGTTATTACGTCATGGTAAGGTTTGTTTTGGACTGTAGAATGAGTAGAAAGGAAATTTGGTAAAATTGTGAAGGGCTTTCAACGAGTGGAGGCAAGAAAATGCACATTAGAGGAGACGCAGATGCGCGCTATAGCGGACGGTAGCGTCAGCAGCGAAGTGTATGAATAAACAACTCTGTTAAAAAAGATACTTCCTCTGTAAATAAAGATAAAAGTTGAATAAAAAGGCGAAGGTTTTATCAACAGGTACTTTTCCATTTTTGAAGCTGTTCCATTGTGATTTGTGAAACAACTTTGGAGCGACTTTTAAAAGTTCAACAGGTTTTGTCAAAAGGGTTAAGTTGGGATTGCTTTTCCCAAAATTTAGTTTGTTTCTGTCAACACTGCTTTGGCAAATATTACTCTGATGACAGACAGTGGTGCATACTAGTGATTTTAGAATATGGGTTTATTCTAACGATTACAAATCATCACAAATTATCACAGACAAAAGCATAAATAAAAAATAAAGATAAGACACTAAACTCCCGAAATGGTCCGCATAAATTAGGTACGTACAAAGCACACAACTTGCTGTGCGATAGAGACAGTAATCGTGCATTGAGCGACAAGAAGAGCATAACGAAATACCAGTTTTGGACGCAGTGATTTGAGGCCTCAACAATAAAGCATTCTCATTGGTTCCATTGATGTTTCTTAAAACGAATGACACTTTTTTTTACAGTATTTCCATAAGCATCTTCCCCTTATTTACTTACTTACCTTTTAATAATTTACTAATTTAAGATTTTATAATAGTACTTTCTAGTTAAGTACATGCTATACCACAACTCAACATAAATAATTGTAAAGTTATCTCAAGCATGCCGTTGCTGTCGGTATCAGTATCGTCACGTTTGTATTCTGCCGTCGCGCGACATTGACTCGGAAGTCTCGGAACATCGCCGTATCGGCATGTCGCTCGTTACGGCGACTCTCGCGCGACTGTGGCTTACGAATCGTGTAATGAATAATATCTAGAAAAATTATAATACATATATCACGTATTAGTTAGAAATTATGGTTTTACTAGCTTCTTTGCCCCTTGCAACATCTTATTTTCTTATGTAAGTTTAGATTTAATTCTAGATAATTTCTACATTAATAACTAGTATTCTATTTATGATCAGCTGGGCTACCACAAGCTAATACACAATGTTTCATGGCATTATAAAGAAAGAAAGAAAGAAAGAAATACTCTTTTATATGGCGTTATCGTTGTCGCACGTCAGTGTCAACATTATGTAAAGGTATGGCATGACAGTTGTATTTGAGTGAACGATTTAACGTGACGTCAACAAAACTGCTCTGGCTCTGCAACATTAAAGTATTTTTTTAATGTGAATGAATGACTTGACGAGCTGGTCGTTCACCTGATGTTAAGCAATACAGCCGCCCATAACAGTTGCAGTGTCACTCGGAACTTTAAAATAATAAAGTTTTGTGTGACACTGCACTGCGCACGTCATCCTGAGACATCACACAGTCTAGTAATCGGAATACTACACTGTGTAATCAGGTCATAAAGTCTCATTTGCCCAGTAATTTCACTAGCTACAATGCCCAAACCGGAACACAGTAGTGCTTGCACACTACTGCTTGGCGGCAGAATAACTGGCAGAGCGGTGGTACCTACCTAGATTACTTACTTACTTCTATGTCATCTTACTTTTATGTCATTTGTCAATGTATGATTGAAGTAATATTGAAGTAATAACGCTATAAGACGTTGTGGTTGCCCCCCAGTAAGCTAGTACCTAAGTATAATAACCCGGAGGTGGCGGGTTCGACTCCCGCGAAAGGACAAGTATTTGTCCCCAAAAAAAAAGCGCAAATACTTGTTCTGTGTGTAGGTGTTGTAGGACCATGGTCCTCGTAGTTCCTGGGTCCCTAGATACAGGGAATCCTAGTTAGGGTACAGGATCTATGTATGTGATCGTTGGGCGGTATTATTATTATTATAATAAAATTATAAGTAGTTTTATAGACATTTTCGATAGTTTTCTGTATGTTGTTTTGAGTTTTTCAGTTTTTTAACCTGTAAAGTTTTATCTAATTTTGATAAAGCATTCGTCAATGTACACGCAAAGTATCGGGTATAAAACATTAACCTAAAGTTAAAAAAATTAATGACTTCGCTAATAAAACATTTCAGTTTCCACTGATTTCAAAATTGGCCAAGTCAAAGCAAGATGACAACACACTGAGATGCATTGTTTATAAATTATATTTTATGAACAACCGGTGCCACTCAATCAATGTTGACCATGACGCCAGTTACTCTCTCCGTACATCCCCTCCAATGTAGATTGCAGTAATTAGCAATAATTATGCGGAATGAGCGAACAACCGCCGCATCAATTAGCAGGCGTCGGGTCAATGAATCACTGTTGCATGTAGGAACCACGACAGGACTATATTCATAATACTTACCATCAGGCGAACGACCAACTCGTCACGTCATTTATTTACATTTAAAAAATTAAATTGCCCTGGACGGCTTAAACATTCTGAGACTTGACCACTGTCACTACGCAATAAGAAGAAGAAGAACATAAAGAATATTTACAGTGGTAAAGTGCGATTAATGAATTAGTGGTGGAAAACACCTTAAAAACTGGCAACACCACAAGGGTATACCACACTCAATATAATAACGATTAATGATAGATAAATTCTGTAAAAACTGGCAACACCACAATGCCACACACGAAGTAAACATGCCACCGCGTGCCAAGTTGCGTGACAAACAGACACGCCTACATTATTACATGCTGTGTTATGATTAGGGCTACTAATATTAAATTAATAGTCTACATGGAAAGAAGGTGACACAGTTCACAATCAAAACAACTTTAGTTCGTTTGTTCTATTTTGACAACTACTACTATATTTTTTGTTTTTTCTTTAGGTAAGACGCTAATGCTCATCTGCGCTAAAGTTTGAATGCTGCTAAGTTGGCACTTATCTCTCTAGCCCACTGTATGTTTGTCAACACACCAAATACTGTACGCTCATTGGTTGAAGACAGCCGATGACAGGCTACCAACGAGCTTTCACTATTTGGTGTGCCAAGTTGACACGAACCTAACAAACGTTTGAAAACCCAGGGGAAGTGTTTCTTAACTAAGTTTTATAATTGATGAGACAAAATTGAAACATGTCATGTGAGAAATGGTTTTTAATTAAACAAATTACGTAATACTTTACTACTCTACCAATTTCAAAAGACATACGAACTGACTAATTTCCATGAACACGATATCCATCCCGAAGCCGCAGGCAAATCTAATTCTGAATAAGGAAAATCAGTTTTCGATTCATAAAACAAAACTAACCTACAACCTTTATATACCTACAAGTTGTTTTAAAAGGAGTGCATTACAGAAAAAAGAAAAAAGATCAACCTGTATAAAAGAAAAGCAGTATACAACATTTTTCTTTCACAATAAAAAGACACATAAAAAATTCAATAAAAGAAAAATCAAAGTTTATGTCGGATGGATATAGACGCGCCCTTGTCACCGGCAGACTAAGTCCCGGGGTATTATATTCTTTTTGTTAGGGATGTCAACTGGAATGACATGTCGATATCGATAATGAGTTGAGTGGACTCTAGGATGACATACTTCAGGATTGAAGGTCTCTTTAGGGTACTTGAATCTTTAAGCACAATCGTTTTTTTTTATGTTCAAATACATTCGATATTTCAACTCGATATTTCTGATCATGAATAGCTTAGTTGATAAAGCCATGAAACAAAACTGTTAAAAGCCTTTATCTTATTTTGTTATCATATAAACATTTTAATATTTCGTCAGTTTTTTTTTATATAGTTTTAACCGTAACGATTAAATATCATCATCATCACCGAAAACACAAAGTTTAATCTATAGCGTGAGCACCATTTTACCGGTATTTTCTCTCGCAGTTTTTTAGTTAACTTGCATTTCGAGGATTCAAATTGTACAAGATTAAAGGAGTCGAATCATTGTCCAAATATCTCATTACAAATACGTCACGACTTCAATCAGCTGTTATTGAATCAGCAAAGTGAAGCACGAGCGAGAACCCGACGTGGTCTTATCAACGCGTTTGGTTCGGTAGCGAATTCGTTATTCGGAGTATTAGATCAGAGTTTCGCAGAAAAGTACGAACGTGACATTGAACTTGAGGAGTCAAAGTCACCTGACTCAGCTTTGGAAGAACCAGACGTCAGTTGTAGAATCGGAACATAATATATTAAAACGAACAAAGAAGATCATAGATAAATAATCAGTAATAAGTATATTTATTAATAAGCCCATTTAACAAACTAGAAAACGCAACAAACATATTACAAAACGTGATCAACATTTCACCAAAAATTATGTGAAATAGAGAGATCATCATTACTATTAGTTTCTAGCTGTAAGAACATAATTATGGACTCAATTACATAACTTATCAACATATGTACATTTATTTCTACTGCGAGTCAGAACAATTTTATGATGCCTTTAGTTTCAATATAAGAGGAACTTTGAAGGAAAAGTTCTTTTAGTTCAACTACTTTGAATATAAGGTTTCGGAAGCATGCAATTTAGCTTCCGTAATAGCTCTTCCAGGTCCTATATAAATAAACGACCTCTTCCTTAGATTATTGCTTTTATTCCTTCTTGGAAATCTTATCTTTGACAGAAGTGTTAAGTTTGATTAGTTTGAAATGATTATAATAATATCAGCTAATCTTAAAACTAAATATTAACTAGTTAAAATGATAGAAATTGATTATTTTTCTCAAAACCGACAACTAAAACGAGAACTTATACTTTACAGGAGTAATAGTACGGTAGGTACAGTAGTTTAATAGTTCTTGCCATTTAAAAATTCAGACATGCATTTAAATACTTAAATGATAGAGCCCACATTCACTTCAGTCCACACCATTAACCTGTTTGCTACCTCACTCGATACTAATTTTAACCATCTTTATTTTAGAATGTCAGTTAATAAAATAGCTATAGCTAATTCAATATCCATTTCATATCGAAGGACCAACCGGCCTTCATACGCACATATTCGCTAAGTGAACTTACTTACCCCAGTGTCCTCTACTATAGTATAAGAGCATGTATTGAATACCAAACCTCAAGGGTCTAAAATTACCTCTTATCCAGGCTAAGGCTAATCTGACCGGGATTTTCGCGGATGGGTAATGACTGTCCGAATTCCGTCGTGTATTTGGGAAGATCTCATGTAGGGTTAATTTTCGGCAGCTTCACATGTCTTCTAAGGATTTTATTTGCGTTTGGATTTATACATTAAAGATGGAGGTCTTTAACATAAAACAGTTCATTAGCTGTTCATTTTTTGAACAGCTGTTAAAATTCACTCTTTTTGTATATTATGCATGCAGTTTTTACCTGTAACTGTGATGACACTTAGCAACGTTTCCTTGTGAATGTGTTATAAAACCATGTGCGGTGTACATTATGTTGGTATTCATAATAAATAAATAAATTAATTAATTAAAAATATAGATTTGAGCTGTTTGGTGTTGAGACTCTTGGTCCATGGGGACCGGGAGCTTATCGCGTTTTCCAAAGGTTATCAGAGCACCTGGTCGATGCGACGCGTGACCAAAACGCTTGCACTTATTTTGCTTAACGAATCAGCATTGCAATTCAACGAGGCAATGCTGTATTCTTTGATTGTGCGCGGAGACGTTTCAAAGCACCCGATACAAGACACCATAGATTCTACTAAACTAACTAACTAAACAATTTGCTCGTCAAATTGGTTGACAGTCATAGACAGTGAACTTAATATTTGTTTCAAGGAGATTTTCACGCTCCATCCATCACATCTTTATACATCCATCTGTATAAAGAATCAAACCTTCAAAGAATTCATTTATCTATTACTTCACTTTGTTCCTTTACTGGAAGGAAGTGGGTCGCATTGTTCAAGCACTGGGTAAAACGGAGTCTGTTCCGTCATTGAGTAGAATTTTTTGTTCCACTACTGGATGAAACTGGGTGTCTCCATTCCATCTTTGAATGGAATCCCAATTGACACATGCAAGCGTCGATAAACTATACCCACTTCTTGGTTACACTTTACTAAAAAAGAATCAATCATCCATAAACCCATGTCACAGGTAATATTATTACCGTTTATCGATATAATTGCCATCTCCTCAAATGGTCATCCCTATGTTATCTGTGCATTCCCTAACTTGGAAGCGGTCCAGGCGGCGCCGGGTCAATAAATATGTATGGGTCGGACATGCCGTGTTTTATAAGAGCTATTGGGTCAGCCTAGCCTGTTCGAGAAGGAGATCATGTTTTTATTATTAATCGCACCATTCTATAGCTTTGTGTTTTAATCAAACATGTTTGAAGCCCCTTCAAAGCGTTGAGTAACCATGGGACCGCCAGTAGTACCAGTAGTATATGATTCGTGCTGAATTTGCATTTTAGTCGTTCTGCGTTTTAGGCTTTCTACATTTTAGTCGTACTGCATTTTAATGTATCTGAATTTTAGTTTTACATTTTAGTCGTTTTGCATTTTAGTCTCTGTGATTTTTAGTCGTTCTGCTCTCAGTGTTTTCGCTTTGTAGGCAGTCTGATCATAGAGGTACTATGAAAGTCAAAGTATATTTAAATGAAGTCTCAGTAATCCCAGAATCGCCTCCAACAAAGCGCTTTAAAAGAAAACAATTTTTCTTTCCAATTAAAGGAAACTCGTCAGAATTACATAGTCCTTTCAGAGTTCCTTTCAAATTAATGTGAAGGCACTCTGTTCAAAAGGTTCCGTTCATTCAATTAACTGAGTCAACCTAGAACTAAAATACAAGTGAGTTGACCACTTTCTTTGATTCAATACGCCGCGAGCAGAAACTACAATAATTTGATTAAATAGCAAGTTTCTACAGCTTGTACTTAAAGAAACGAGATTAGCTTTGTCTAGAATATGATTTCGTTTTCTTTAATTTGTACAAAAACTAATTATTCTGTTGTGTGTGACTCGGAGTAAAAACAAAAGATTTCAAAATCACAACTTTTTCGGGGTTTACGAATCGCTATTTAGCGCTAGAAACCAATAGTTCGTGGAAGTTGACTTTGCGAGTAGAATGGAGGCTTTCAAGAAAAACGAAAAGACGCGTATTTAAATACTTGGAACTATTTAGTTGTGCACATACACGAACTCTTAGCGGACAATAATCCACCCTTACTGCAATACCTACACCACAGATAATAATAATACCTACAGTACCTATACAATTACATTACGAGTATTATTTTACTTCTGTTGTTGAGATAACTGGTAGTTCTTCAAATATTTTTATACGTTTTAATAAAAGTTACGGGATCTAATGATTCTAATCACGGTAACGATCCCGTAAGTACTATTAAAACGTAGTGAACACAACGTTAAACGTTTTTGTAGTAATAAATTAAATTCAAATTACAATGCGTCGTTGTATTTCAATAGATAGTAGTTAATTGAAGCGTGTGTGACGTCAGCGGTGACGACCACAGACCCGCGGTCGTGGCACGACGCGACGCGGTAATTCATTACCTGCCGACGAATAATTGCTCGCTGTTATATTACAGCTATGATCGACTGTTGTCGATTAATGTGTTTAATTGTATTTCTGGCAGTTGAAATGTGTATAAAGATAAAAGCAATCAGCGGGTTAGAACCTGCATCTTTCAACTGGATGGATTAGACGATCTGCCGACTGGGCTACGGCCGTACTCAGAAATAATTAAGTATGTTTTATATTCTTTAAGAGTTCTTTCTTTTTTCTTTTCGTATCCTTTTCTCTACTTATAAATAAAAGATGTATGTCTGTCCGGTTTGTTATACCTACCACAACATCTAAATTAGCTTCTATAATAACTGTATATTTTTAATTATACGCTTTTATTTTTTTATTAATGTCTGAATAACCCCGGGTGGTATTGTAGTGGAATCATCGACCAAAGGAAGGTATGAAGCACGTGGCATATAATATAGCCTATTCATTCATTCACCTTTCAAAACGTTTCTAAAATACAGCATTAGAGGTCATCATAAACAGCCCGTAGATGTCCACTGCTGAACATAGGCCTCCCCTAGAGAGCGCCACTTTGAGTGGCTGCTCGCCTCCTGCATCGGTTTTCGCCAGGTCGTCGGTCCACCTAGTGGGGGGGGGGGGGTCTGCCTACGCTGCGCCTTCCGGTTCATGGTCGCCACTCGAGAACCTTTGTTCGCCATCGGTTGTCAGTACTGCGAGCGACGTGGCCCATTGCCATTTCAACTTTCTAATTTTAAGTTCTATATCGGTCACTGTTTCCTTCTGCGGATTAGAGGTAAGTATTTAGCTGAACATCTATACAGCATTGTAGATTAAATAACCATCTGTTTCAATAAATCCGGCTCGCCACCGCCGCCCGCCCAAGACGGCACAATGGAACAAAAAGCAGCGCAAGATTAATGAGCCGGACACAACATGGCCACAATGGAACAGGTGTGGGGTGGAGTGTTGTGGTTGATCTGTTTAAAGATATCCTCAGATTCATATGCCCCTGGTTACATGTCACCTAATTTATTTGTTGGAAATTATTAGTCTAAAGGTAACTAAATTTAAAATTTCTATGAAAATGTATAACATATTCGTAATCTGCAACATTAATATTGATTTGGAAGCATTTATTGCAATAATTAAAAATAAAACAGCAGTTATTGTCAGGCGAGTTAATTGACTGACATCATTGACTGCAATCAAAGGTTGGCTCATAGATGAGAATAGAAGAATACTTTATTCACACTACGCAAAAACAGAAAACCATCAGTCTGCCCATGAAATAGCAAGCAGTCACAGTTACCTATGGGCCTATGGACATTTTCAACAATATAGGAACATGACTTAATTATTCTAAGAATACGACAACCTAGCTTACCTAACTTTCTTCAAAAAAGGATCCACTTCTCAACAGAGTGTACACCAGAACCGGATCACAATGATTTATGAAGACCACCATTAAGTGCCATTTCATCACAACGCTGTAATAAAGGTTAAAATAACCTAATAATAAACAATCCCTTTCAATAATCTAACTACGTTCCTGCCCGGTGAGCCGACACCGCCCAGCGTTCAACAAGATGGCACAACGGCGACCGAGCGCAAAAACTGACGCAAGATAAATGACCTGGAAGGTTATGGTTCCACACACAATATGTGTGAAGGTACACTCACACTAATAAATAATAATAAAAGGCTTTGTCTTGACTACTTAGCTGAATGACTGATAGACAATGTACTGAGAGTCTAGAGCAAACTCGGACTAACCTCTCAGACCAAACCGCTGGCTAGTTGACTTGCCCACTAGAGCATTGACTTGATATTTGGAAGGTGTCATTCTTTTATAATGCTTCTTCCTCTTATAATATCCCCTAGCCTAGACCCCCAGGGGACTACAATCATTCGCTGTTCTGTCCCCACAAAACAACCACGCATCGGAACGCATCGTCAACACTACTTGCAGGTGTCAGCGTGTCTGTTTGTGTTAAAAAAAATCACTTCTTGTATTAAAATCCCCTAGGCTAATCCCCCACGGGAGTTATTCTACTACGATACCCAAAGGATTGCAATTGAACTTTATACTTATTTTCGTTGGTAATACTACGAAGGGGTTTTTAAACATTTAAACCCGACGAGGGTGAAATCAGACCGGGGTCAAACCGGAAGCCGCAACGTAGAGCGTCCCCTCACTGTGGATCGACGATCTGGTCAAAACTGCGAAGAGCAGATTGATGCAAGAGGCAAGCCTACTATTACCAGGCTTTTGATGATGATGATGATGATGATAAAAAAGTGGTGAAATACGGTGTTAAGCATTGTACATTGTACAAAGCGACGTGGTAGAAACCGCGAGCTGCTAGTATGTCACCTATCTTGGTAATATCTTGGTTTATACTAAAATAAGATTATTTAGTAAAAAAAAACCCAGATATCAGTTTGAAGCAACAATTATCTTTGAATTCGTTTGTTGAACTGATAACAGCTCCCAACTTGCTGATACCAAGATCTCTGAAATAACGGGATAAACTTTTTAACGACTGGCAACTTTTCCCAGCTGTCTCGGTAGCTGACGATTTTTATCCCAATTTAACAACTAAACGAGAACGAATTTTCCAGTTCAATACGTAAATGGAACCTGAATTACAGACTCGCGTGTATCGCACAGGAATCTGTGTTCAGTTTTACTCAATTTTACGATTTATTTTATGGTTTCCGGCGCTCGTAATTATGCCATTCATTTGCCAATATTTATCAAAGGGTGTGTAAATACAACAGTTCTGGAATGCTATGTGAATGCTTTCAACAGTTTCTACTCGATGTTCATCGCGAATCATTGTGCGCGCGGGTGGACGACACCTTTTTAGGGTTCCGTACCCAAAGGATAAAGCGAACCTTATTACTAAAGCTCCGCTATCCGTCTGTCTACTAAAACACAGATAAAATAAATATTTAAGGGGGCTCCCATACAATAAACGTGGTTTTTTGCTCTTTTTTATAGATAATGTTACGAAACTCTTCGTGCACGAGTTCAACTCGCACATGGCCGGTCAGGAGGAGTACAATCTGCTGCCCACGGAATCGCACGCATGGAATACAGTTTATCGGGATTAAAAGGATCCTATGCCCTTTTCTACAGTCCAAACTATCTACATACCGAATTGCATCAAGATCTGTTTAGCCTTAGTCGTGAAAGAGAGAGCTTTCACTTTAGAATTTATAATATTAGTATGGAATTATTCATGTAACAATATGGAAAACTCTAAGAGCCAATATGTATTTCTTATGACTACTTTCATCAGGTTGTTATCATAGTACAAGAGCTTTGGAACTAATTTGTTTGTCTAGTATATACATAATCTTATAAATATTTTATTATGAAACTTATCTAATAAGCTACCATATTCCCGGGAATTTTCTTGGTAGTTTTATTTATGTTTAGAAATATCTTGATAGGCGTATAAGAATAATTTCTTCTCTGTATAATTCAATACTAAACTATATTAATAAGTAAATTCCTCTTGTTTTTTAATTGTAATTGTGTGGTTGCATTTAAGTCAAATTGATAATTTCTGTAGCATTTTCAATTAAATATATAAGTAAATTACATTTTAAACGAATATGTCTTATCTTTAATCGTTGCAACTATTATTTGAAATTGTAGTTTGAAGTGAAGTCAAACCAGTGATCAAGTGCCCGTAATAATAATCCTCATTATCAAGCATTAACCTAATCAATAATTCTTACAACAACAATGATAATTAGAAAGAGTGATTAATTCAAAATTAATACGGAGCGAGAGCAACAAGTATTCATTTTGCGCATAGTATCTTACCGTTACCGTTTAAATAGGAAATCGTATACACAATTGATAAATACAACAAAAAATAAAATGAACGATTCAGGTAAAAGGAAACAGGGTCCTGATCTTAAATCTTAACCAGACACAACACCAAAGAGTATATAATACGCGGCAGAGCACTCACTGTTCTAGCAAAATTCGTTGTCAGTTCACACCTTAAACACTAAACTAGGTAATGATATGTTTGGTTGTAGGCCTCGTGATGCGCCCCAGGCCGCGGCGACACGTGCGGACTGCGCCAGGGCGGGCGGCGACTGGCGAGCCCGACCCGCCGCGACGTAGGGCGGGCGGGCACGATATAGGTTAACGATCACGCTTCCTTGTAGCGATAACGCGCTGCTTGATTTGTAACAGCAAGGTTAAGGCGCGCGTTAAAAACGTGGTGTTATTAAAATTAAGGTTGGTGCTGTTTTATGTTTATGCGTAAAATGTATCTAAATCATGGTAAAACACTGTAAGCAGTGTCACGCGGAACTTTTTAAGGTAGTTCCGAGTGACACTGCGATCTCTAATGGGCAGTCGTAACGCTTAACATCAGATAATTCAATTCATTTGACACAATTTGTGTAGTTTTAGACTCGTAAATATGAGTAGGTTATGTTTCGACAAAGGTATTTCTTTTATATATTTTCATTTAAATTTTTAAATGACAAGTATACATTTCTTTTATCAAATCTGGCCTCGTACTGTGAGCTCTTAGCGCGATTCAAAACAGACCCTATATTGGATCGCTTTGTTTTATTTGTATGAATATTTTGACAAGCGATCCAATCAATATATGCTTTGTTTTGAATCGCGCTAACAGCTCACACTACGGGCTCTGATTTGTCTTTTAAAAACATAAAAACACCGCACACTATACTCTACTTTTTTATCACTACTATTCACTGCAAATATTATTCACGTAAAGAACTCTACATTGCAATTGAAAACACTATAGATAGATAGATAGATAGAAAATGCTTTATTGCACAAGAGTAAATCAAGTACATAGGCGAACTTAATGCTAAGTAGCATTTTCTTCCAGTTAACCTTTGTGTAGTGTGGAACGAGTTGTAGTGCTGGTTGAAAAAGAATAAGATAAAGAATTACCCAAATAAAATAATCATAAGAAGTAGCAATAGATAATAATATGAGTTTAGATAGATAAGGTTTTAAACAAATAATACATACTTTTTAATAACTTACATTTTTTATATTAAACTTATTGCAAATTAGAATAGAATACCTATATAATAAACAAGGACCTACTCATTTAATAACTATTTTAAGTGCTCAATTTTGTGCTCACTATACAGTTTAATGTAGAGCCACCATTTTCACACATTCAAAAATTAATAACGTTCCGCTCTATTTCATTTCACAGCTCCTCCACCCGCGCGAATCTAACAAGTGCAACATGCATTTAGAGTTCCCTGTTATGTTGATATACAGAGCTCTATTACTTTAGGTAGAGTAAAGAAATAAAGAACGAGGTGTAAGAAAATATAATGACATGTCGGATGTGAGACTGCCTCAAAATCGTTCAAAACTACTGACTTTCATTGATCTAAGACAACATACGTAATTAGACCATTAATTGTTGAGAAACATCGTATTTAATTTTTTTTATATTTAACTCTTTATTTAACGGTTCACGTAAGTCCTATTTTTTTATTGTGTGTAAAAATAGTACATTCCGTTGGTAAAGATAGAAACCTGCAGTAGTCTTAAATATTTTTTTTCATATTTGATAATAGAATTATCTTGCGGACAAACCATCATTTTATAAGAACTAGCTCTATAGTAGAGCACTAAATGTCAGTAACCTAGAGTCTTGGTAGAGTTTTATTAAATTCTTCCTTTCGCCAAGGAATTCCGAGTAAATTTCATTATTAGTAATTTGCTTTTAAAACTCATGGTAGTACCTAATATTAGGGTTTATTATGTCTTAGTTGTTTCGAAGTTCGAATTAAAATTACTTAGAGCTATTTTAATTTTTAATTAAAATTACTTAGAGTTATTTTAATTACCGAGAGTTTCGATAAAGATTCGTTACCTATTACTTATTGGATATGTAAATCAGATTCTATCAAGGTTCCAGTTTAAAAGCAGCTATTTATTTAAGCCATCGAAGGCTAAACCTTAAGTTAATATCACTGCTTTCTAAAATACCAAACTATAAGGATTTAACTTTTTTGAATAACAATATTAAAAAAACTATCATGAAATGGATTTTAAACTGCAAACCATACAAAGACAATATTAATACTCTTAGGAATTTTACTAATCAGCGGGATTTGAACCCGCGCCTTGTAACTCACAGTATTTGACGCTCACCCAACTAAACTATGGCCGCGTTCCAAAATATTTACGGCTTTACTATATTTTGTACTGACTAAGCAGCCGTGGCGACATCTGTAGAACCTGAGTTGCAGGAACTATACTTTAACGTAGATTAAAAAATGTATTAGCAATAAAAAAAAGGTAAAGTCATTTAACTTTATGGTAAAATCTATTTGAGTTGAAGTCAATCGTATAAAAGTCGTATAAAGAAATAGTATAAAAATAGTAGGTAATGGAAAATGGTAGTTTTGTCGACCGCCGACCAGCGGCAATGTTTGCTCGGGAGGGGTGCGTGGACTAGTGATGTAACATAAACGTATCGATATTATTGATCGACCATTGATGAACAGATAATTTGTGAGGTTTTGTCGTTCGCTAATATTATTCTCATCGAGCTACACAAACCTGTCTTTTTTGCTTTATTATTTCCTATGCTTGTATCGTGACTACAATAATCTTAATAGTAAATACTTGTCATTTTTCCTTAAATAATATATATATATATATATTAATAACCGACTAATTTAAATTTCAATGTTTTAAAAATTGTGTTGTTTCTAAGTTATAGTTTCACAAACGTGCAATTCGAACGTCAACAGCATGCAGCATCTTTTTCCAATTTCATATTTGAGTACATTTAAGACTATTGAAACATTATTTCAGTAAGTATTGCCGGTAGTAGATGAACTAACTGTCGATTCCTTATGCTACAGTGAAAAACATTATATTTTCGTTTTATGTTATTTTTGTAAAAATATTATTTCAAATATAGCTAAGTCTAAGAATCAACACGAAACAATCGACTAACGGCTGTTTATCGATAATAATGTCAACAGTGTATGTTAATAATGTTAAAGATTAAATAACTCGAAGGAAGTGTCGCCTTCGTCGGTGACGTTTCCGTAAAAGATAAAAAAAAAATCCAAAAATAAATAAAAATTAATAATATTTAAGTACATAAAAATTAAACCGACATTTTTTTCCTCTAATGTCAACTGAAATCTATTTCTTTTTTGGACAAAACAAAAATTGAAATAAATGAGGCCTCCGTGTCGCTCATCGCATACTGTCTTTACCAATAACTGTAATAGTGTGCATTATGCTGATGTTCAATTAATCGATAAATAAATTTATAAAAAATATATAATTATCTTATCATCGTAACAATCATCCCAACCCTACAAGCCAGCCGGCTCGTAGACGTCTACGACCCTCGCGACGATTGTCTCTACGACCCTCCGTAGCGCGTAGCCCCTCTACAAGACCCGCAGCCCTACGCTGCTACAAGGGTCTACGAGGTTCTACGACTTACGGGAGTGAATGTGTACCATAATAATGAATGATAATAATAGACTACAGTTTTACATTAAATAACATTACTTATAAAATGAATTAAATGAATTCATTTTAAAATACTATACTAACGTATTGCCATAGCTGCAAATTGGGTAGTTTAGAATTAATACGTCATGTTAAGATCGAATTCGTGCTTTATTCTTGCTTAGTTTTTTTTTAATTAAAAGTTTTCAAGGTTTATCTATTACAATAACTCATAATATATTATGATGAAGTATAATAAACATAAACATATTGTAAAGTAACTACGGTATAATTCCAACGCCACCATTAATTTTCCGAGGGATATTAAAATATTGTAGTCTTTTATTGTCCCCGGGAATTCACTCTCCCAAATCTCTACGATTGTATTTTTAAGGAAACCAACCACAGACAGCAACAAAAGTAAACAACAACATTAAGGAATAACAAAGCACGTAATCTAACGGCTGGCAACCCCTTCACCGTATTAAATTGAATATTGCCAATGTTACCATCAACATAAATAGCTCGCAGTGTTACCAGCATCAAGAATGCATCTTCTAACTATCTACATTGAGCCATCCGATTTCAAACTTAACGTCTTTTGTCTTACGATTCAATTTCCCTTTACGATCCATTGCGACAAAATTTCTATCAGTCGTTTAGGAAATTTGAGTCTTATTTTTGTATGAGGAGGGTTGAAGTTCGTTTGTTATAAAGGTAAAAGAAGTAATACTTAACAGCCCTGGCTGCTCTAAAGGGAATATGAATCAATTTAACGCAGAGAAGTTGCGAAATTATGAATGCAAGGGAATTCCGGTACCATCAATATTTTAAGTACGATGGGCGGATTTCCCTGTAGGTTGAAGGTAATGATCGTGATTCAGGATTACTGGTATATACAGCTACAAAATTTACAAATTCCTATATCCTCAAAAAGGTAATTATTTTATTAATTTCTTGAGTCTTAATTTAATATTTACTAGTTAATAAAAAATTTTTTCCGGTTCAAAAAGGTTATAATTTTTTTAGTTTTGACACTTTTATTTTTTTTGCCTTGCTTTATTTATTTGGTTAATGGAACACATAACCAGCGTCTTTGTTTCCCGATAAGTACAATCTGGAGCTCTTCAAGTCGCGAGTGAATAGGTATCATGGTAGGTTTGCTTATTCCTGTCCATTTTATGGTAGCCTGGAAGAAATCGCTTTATGCGATAAGGCCGCCCGTTGTTCTACTTTTCTTTGTGTTGTATCATGTGCAGTGTTCTTGAGTTCAATAAAGTATTTTTATATTGTATTGTATTTGTATCTTCTAGGCAAGTACCATCATAGACCGCATCGTCACTTTCCATCAGGTGAGATTGCGGTCAAATGTGGGCCTATTCAATTATAAAAATAAGCGTTTCGCAGATATTGGGGAAACCGAAATCAGATACCTACCTTCAACATTTAATTACCTATGTGTTTTCAAACCAGGCAAAAATATCTTAAATACACTAAACTTCATCCCTCCAACTATTTTAATTAATAACGAAAATTAGACACAGTAATTACGAGACTACAGGACAAAACGGGCACAATAATGTCTTCTAGCACGTACTTAACGAGAGCGTGACGTCACCAAGTTAACAAGCAGAAGGGCAGGCAAGTATTCCACGAGCTAAAGTGGCTGAGGGTAGGGGGAGGAGCGGAGGGGGTAATGAGATTAAGGGGAAGATTGTGTGCGTGTGGATAACGGATGTTCGCTTTCTAGTAGTTTTGATTAAGTGATGGTATTTTGATGGGAGACAGTGGTCAAAATGTATCGGCTAAATTGCTATAAGATTTTTTTTAAGCCCCGCGATCACATACATAGATCCTGAACCCTGGAACTAGAATTCCTTGTATATAGGGACCCAAGAATTACGAGGACCATGGTCCCACAACACCCTGACACAGGACAAGTATTTGAGATTTTTTCCTCTGTACAAATTGTGGTGTGGTCATGAGCCTGCTCACACACCACACCACGGCGGCTGTGAAGTACCGAACTCTTTTGTTATTCTTAGACAGTATTGATAATTAAAATGGCGTATGGATTATCTACTAATCCGTACGTAATTACTGCCTGTGCTTTGGATCTGTAAGGCGGTGGGTCTAGCCATAGACTAGACAATGCACTAAATCTCAGCTGTGGGAAGTAATGTACTGATAATGACACCATACGTGCTGTGTTCGAGATATTTACGCATTCACACTCTACAAGTGACATACTGGGAGAGAAAAAAACACTGATTCCACTTTGTGATACCTACTGGTAACACTTTGTAGAAAAACTGTCACCGTGTTCCAAAAACATAAATTGACCTTTAAATCGGCCGATTCCGTCGGCAGCCGATCGTATCGTCCAATCGGGTCTTTATCCCCCTCATTAATCGGGACAAATCGACTAAATTATTCTACGTTTTACATTTTCCGCGCGCTGTTGGACGCCTTTTTCTATTGTTTGAGACAGGGTTGCCATACGCCGTATTTTTCCCTGACAGGGGTTTAATTTTAAAATCAACTGTTGGGACTTCCAACGAAAATGATGTGGCACTGAACCGTAGGCAATCTTACAGTGTAAAACATATATTTTATTCATATCGTATCAATGCAAACATGGGTGATAAAATACCTATAAAGAAAGAAAAATAGATGTAGACGATACATTTCTGTAATTTGCATTCTTACCACATTATTATTTTAATCATATTTCATAATTAATGAAAATGACTAAATGAAATGTATCATCTGGCAACCCTATTTATGACGCTATTTTGTAGAGCTCTTTGAACCCGTTGAGTGGAGTCCGTTAATGAAGCTTTATTGTTGCCGAGAAAAGATTGATAATAACATTTAGTATAATTTCAACGCATTTATTAGGCTCTTAGAAAAGCCTGAAAGGAGCCTCTCATTTAGCTTGATGTTTGTCTAAATGTCTGAGGGATAATAAATCTTACGAAGAAAAACAATTTTACTAATGTGGGTGGATATAGAAAAAGTTAGGTTAAGTATCTGGGTAAGTACTGCCGTTTCTGTATAAGAAACCTAATGATCAGTGGTTAGGAGAGTTTTAAGATATCTTAGCCTACCTAGTACGTTAGAGAAAATTGTCTTTCTGTGTTATGCCACTTTCTTCTCATACATGCTTATCGCTACCGAGGAGGTTTGTCTACCGTCCGTGTTAGGGCCGCAGGAAGTTTAGCTAGTATGGAGAAGCTTTTATAACGAATCTAGAACCGCACCTCATTGCAGTCAAAGTATACAACAGACTTGAAAACAGTGACTTAGGTCGGATTTCACCGTTACAAATAAACGCGATCAATTCAAGCTAAACTCAGTTCAAACGTGTAACTGAGTTTAGATCTACAATTTGCATTTCACCAACACAAACAGAACGCAGTTAGAGCCTAAGCGAGTTCAAATTCTGAACGCCCAATTTCTGCGTTTAGCTCGCGTGAACGCATTTTGATGGTTTTCATAGTTTTAAGCGCCTCAACGCTGTCAAACATCACAACCATGACGTTATGCGCGTAACTGCGGCCCTAAACTTGGTTACCAAGAACGCGATCAAAATTTGGCTGGTGAAATCTGTATGATGTAAATCTAGATCAAATACAATATTAAAACGGTCCAGCCACTTATCTTACGACTTACCTTTGCCATGCAGCTGTTGCCTATTCTCAGTACCCTTGAGGCTCTCGGCCGTGTGCAGCAGCTCGTCCAGCTGAGGCTTCTTCTGCTCCAGCTCACGGAGCACACCCTGGAAATTAAAAATTAATTAAGTTGTGTAAACTCATTGTTAAAACCCAGAACTTAGAAACTAAGTACTGCAAATAATCCAATGTTTTAGAAAAATACTCAAATGTATTTGATATTAGAACTAGTAGAAAAACATAAACGTACTAAATAAAAAAACACACATCATAAATAAGCGATAACCCCCACCTGCAAGCGGTGATAATGGCAAAGCGTCCAAAGTGTCGTTCAATGGGGGAGGCCTATGTTAAGCAGTAGATGTCTTCCGGCTGTTGATGTGTATGGGGATGTGTGGTGTAGACATAGATTTATATATCAGGATATGCCCGAAGGAACATTTTATTTTGTCAAAATGGCGTGGGGAAAGTCAGCGCCATCTATTAGATTTCGCGTGAACTACGACAAGTTGAGAAAATTAGGTGCCTATCGCTGCCATTATGTCCGTCAATGTTTATGTTTACAATGATCCTGGAGCTATGCAAATTTGTATGGAAAAATCCGCATTTGTATACAAAACGAAAAGATTTACCTAGAAATATAAACCGCTCAATACGATACGAAAACCACCTAGTATTACCGATTTCCCGACTCAAGTTACATTCGTCAAGTCCTCTCGTAATGTCAATAAAAATATTTAATAAACTTCCTGACGTGTATAAAAAACATAAAACTGACGTACAGTTTGTTAAAAACATAAAAGAATTTTTAATTAGTAAGACTTATTATTCAATTCAAGATTATCTTAATGACAAATTGTAAATTAAATTAAGTATATTTAATAACTAATAATGAGAATGACAAATAATAATGTTTAAAATTATGCCGAATATTTTGATGACGATTATTATTGATAATTTATGGAATTTATTTTAAGTAGGTATTTATACTGTCGTCCTCTCCTCTAATAACAATTGTTGTGCCCGTCAGGGTCCATAATGATACCAATGCTTGATTACACTATCTAATGTTACATTATGGAACGCAATAAACATTTGAATTTGAATTTGAATTTGATTATTCCAAATATAAATTCGATTATTTTGTTACAAAACAGAGTGTAATATTGAAAATATTGAATTACTTGAGGTAAGAAACTTGGTCTTTCTTTTTACTGCACTTTTGAGTATAGATTGTGCAACCCTTCACAATACAACTTGGCATATTTTGTTTATGACATTCGACCGATGCCTTCTAACTTCCATCACAGACTGAGCGCTAGTGGATGCCAATCTGTGAAATTGGCTCCCACTTTGAAGCGACGTTTTAACCTGTCATTAGGCCTGTCCTTAATATATATGTCTATGGTTGTAGAGGAAATAGTGAATTAATGTATTCTTGATGTGCCCAATGTGCATATTATCTAATGGAGCGACATTTGGAAGCGTAGGTAGTAAAAGAATGGTTATGTTGCACCAATTAAGATCCCCCTATTGACGAGTACAAAAAATGTTCGATAGAATACAAAAAAAAAAAAACAAATTCAAATAATAAAAATGTGTGAAAAATCCAACCTAAAATGGATGTAATAAATGAAAAGAACGCTTATTAATACACGCCTCCATATATTTCCAAACGCGACATTTCCCGATAAATGTATAAAAGAGCGAATGATCGGGCGTCGAGGATAAAAGGCCCGCGGCCGCGCGGCCGGTGAAGGCTGGCGTGCCCTTTCCGAGTCATACAATAATCATGGCGTGGAATTATGCATGTGATTGACGTATGGGACCAGCACAAGCGGGCAGGATGGCATATTTTCGACGATGGGTACATTTAAAGTAAGTACGCTCTGCTTTGGCTTTGAATTCAAATATGCCGTACCTGCTGCGACTGTTTGGTAAAAACCATTCCTCTCATACGAAAATTAGCAGTGTATTTCAACCACTAATTCTATGAGAGGAAACGGAACACCCAATGTCTTATGTTCCATCCTGCTCTGTTCTTCGTAATTTCGTATGACTTTATCTCGTTTTGTTATTACCCCCCTGCCCGCGCGCAAGTAGGTCGTGTTAGTTGGAGAAATTATGTTTACGACCTATCAACGGGCTTTATAATCTTTGGTAATAATACACGATTAAAAACACTACTGGGTATATTTTCAATCTGCAAAGATTGATTAGGGTACTTATTACGCAATATTTCGTCCAGTTTAACCCCTGTTGAGCAATATATTCGTTTGGTTTAGTTTCCGCCCCGTGTCTCCACCTCTCACTCTGGGGACCGGTGACTAGTTCTCTCTCAGAAAATGTGAGATATTGTGATATTTTTGCTACGTGATACAATTATCTCACTACAATTCTAGAAGCCACTGCGCTTATAAGGTTTTTTACTTTTTGGATTACCACAGTACCTCTAGGCACAGATAAAAATAAAACAACATTTAAGATGCATTCTCGATCATAATTAAAAGGAATTACAAAATAAAAATATCTACATTTATTCAGCACATCACACAACATTACACTCTTAAATACTCGACTAGATATAAAAGCAGGAATGAACCAAGAATAAATTAGTACAAATGTACTTAGTAATATTGTTTAGTATTAGTGTTAGGGTACTTAATAGATACGTCTAAGGGTCTTTTTCCAACGAAAATGATTTCTAGAAGAAATACTTTTTGAGACTTTAATAAATTATTTGTCGATTTATTTATGCAACTTACAGCAAGATACATACATATGTGAATAGGAATATTTTGTAGATAAATATGTGTGGACATTTCACACAGCACCATCTAGACCCAAACTAAGCATAGCTTGTACTATGGGAACCAGATAACTGATACAATACATATATACTTTTTTGTTTGTAAATACATACATAGAATATAATATAACACCCAGACGCAGCACAAACATCTATGTTCATCACACAAATGTTTGTCCCGGGTAGAAATCGAACCCACAGCCCTCAGTTCAGAAGGCAGGGATACTACCAACTGAGCTATCGGGCTCGTCAAAAAATTGTCGCTGCCCACGCCAGCGTAAAAAGTAATACGTAAAGTAAGCCGGATTACGTGCTATTATAAAAAGTAATTGTAAAATTAATATAGCAAATATAAGTATTCCGTCACTTATTATTATAGAGTGGGAAAGAACAGAAAATCCTTAGTGATAATCTCGCCCCCTGACGCTAATGAGGGCTCCTCGACACAAAGTAAACATGTAGGCTGGCCACGTACAGGACGCGTTTTTATCAGATCATTTTCCCGCAGTCCTACCACAAAGTATACACAGATCATCATGGTTTGTGACAGTAATGCTTCAAGGTTACAATAATATTGTCCGAATTCGGACTATGAACTTATAAAGTATTCTATATAAAGTATTCTATATAAAGTATTCTAAAGAAGAGAACGAGACGTCTACATTTTTATATAATGTTATCACTGTCACACGTCGCTGTCAACATGATTAACGGTATGACATGACAGTTGTATTTAAGTGAAAGATTTAACGTGACGTCGTCAAAACTGCTCTGCGTCAACAACATTTATTTATTTATTTTATTTTTATGAGAATGAATGACGTCACGAGCAAGTCGTTCACCTGATGTTAAGCGACACGGCTGCCCATAACAGTTGCAGTTGATGTAATATTCTTATTTTTATGTCATTTTTCAAAGTATGGTTGAAGTAATAATGCTATAAGACCTTGTGGTGACCCCCTGGACGCGTTTTTATAGATCATTTTCCTGACATATTTTTCGTTATTTTTAGCTTGTTCGTATGTTGTAGAGAGGGCATAAATTTTTTTGTTATTAAAAATATTTAGGTATTGAAAGTAGATAATAAATAGGTTGAGTTTAAAACCCCACCACTAATATGGTTTTGTGACCTTTTTGACCACAAATCCCCGTCAACGGGCGTGAGCTTATGTTTAGGCTACTAATTATTTTATATTAAAATCTTGATTAATGCATTATCTACATAATCCAAAGAATTACAAACAAATATAATAAATAGCTAGTTTTAGATACTACAAAACCTGATAGTTAAGCTTTTCTTAACCATCACACGTTATAATAACTAACTATAGTTATTAAAAAAAATATACATTTTATAACAGCCTGTATCTCGGCCCTCATCTGATAATAAAGCAAAAACGTCAACAATGTCCTGGCGCGGCACAAAACGATGATTTGTTATTCTTAGATTATATATTATAAATAATATTTCGAGGTATTATAAGAAGTAGCTTATAAATTAATATTTACATTCCTTTTATGTATCGCTTCTTCTATGTCATGTTTACACATAAGTATATTCACTTATAGGCATTTTGACCTATGTTATGTAGCTTTAATCATATTTTATTCATACATTATATGTAAATAGGATAAATTCAGTTATTTTAGTATGATTTCTATAGAATATTCGAGAAAATGTCTGATACAATAAACCATGTTTCAGAGGACACAGCCACAGCCGTAGGTACCACAGTCGTTGAGCAAAGTCAAAGGCCTTCAAATACCTTAAGATTGGCTTACCATTTTCCGATATACACGAAAAGGAAGGAAAAAATATAATTTAGGTAGAGTATTTATAGGCCCAGCCCCAGCCATGTCAGCCAGGGGTTGCCGACGATGCTGAGTACGTGGATGTCGTAAATCAATCAATTTGATATACTGTCAGTATAGTTATACCTAATTACCTGTACAACTACCATGCATAATTAATTACTATAATTAGTGATGTAAGATAGTATGCTTATAATTTACTTAACCGTCACACATATGATGATGATGGTGGTGATGATGATGGTGATGATGATGATGATGATGATGATGATGATGATGATGATGTTGATGATGGATAGAATAATAAATGCAACATGCTAAAAATACAATAGCTTATCGCACTGCTTGCGAGCTTCTCTCACGCATGGAGAGTACCTACACTGTTGGCTTAGCGGGAGTTGTTTGGACACATGTGCTATAATTTGTTATTTTTAAACGAGCTACCATATTATAAGCGATTACAAATTCCACACTTGACTTGAAAAGTCATTGGTATGCACCAATGTCGAGTGGGATTGGGATTCCAACGGGTGCATAGGTTTGAAATTCACAATGGTTACCAAGATACCAAGTGTAGCTCATTCGCTCTATTAATATTTGTATACAATATACATACTTATCTAAACTTTTAAGTTTACTAAACTATATACTGTACGAAATAGGTATAATAACTACGTAGCTGTATAGATAGTAAGAGCGTGCCCGCCGGCCATTAACATAAGGAGTCATTAGCGCGAGGCGAAACATTCATTAAGATACCAAGTTAGCAGCCTCTTCGCTCCACTCCACTCCGCTCCGCTCCGCCACCTCCGCCCCACACTTGTCTACACTTTTCATGTTATTAGCGAGAAGTGGGCAGAAACTAACGTGCCAGTAAAATTAAGCAAACATATTATGAAAATATTTTTTTATACTAGAAATAATATTTAACTAGTTGCATAGATGTTAAAGATGGTACTAACATCGTAAAGTAGTTTAAGTATGTCTTGATTTTTATAATTTATTCTCACTTTTTAATATTAAGAGGTTGGTAGACTGTTTAAAAATACCATTTTGGTTGGCCACACTGGCGGAAGGAGTGTCCGCTGAACCCTCAGCCAATTACGATGTCTGCCCTGATAGTTCCGGTAAAATAATATTGAGGTTTAGGAGGGAAGTTTTGGAGGGACGACAAGGTCTAAAAGGCAAGGAATTCTGGTTCTGGCAGCCGAAGCGTCAAGACGTATTATTGCTTCTGTTCGTTTATTGTGTACTGAGTGTGTACTGAATATTTATAGAAGAAAGAATATACAAGAATTGAATTGAAAAGGTTCTCTGTGTTTTACTTCAAGTACCTTATTGTAAAAAATACCTAGACCCACATTTTTGTGAATTTAAATGCGTTTTCTATCAGGTACTTATCTTAAATTAAAAACAAATTTTTGTTATTTTACCCTTATACTCTATTGTAATTAGGTAGGTTAGGTATAAGTACTAGAAAGTTGCCTAAGTAAAATATAGAAGAAATTACGTTTACCTATAAGTCCGTCCATGTACTATTATAATCTTATTTACATACCTTGTTACTAACTATTGCGTGGCAACACTGAGAATATCTAAACATATCAGTCTCCCTTCAGTAGAACAAGTTGGTCCAACGTTTGCATCAAAAGGTTGATACGGAGTGAACTTGCCAAACTTAGCTCCACAGTGTAGGTAGCAGTGACTACCCGGGCCATGTCTACGCAGAAGCTGACAACTTGAAGTGAAAGTTATTAACATAACGTTGATCTATGTTGGGAACTTCCGCCGTGATATCTGACTACTTGTTCTGTAGATAAAACTTTATAGTTTCGAAGACGATTTATAAATATATTTGGAGTTTATTACGGATTCTCCTGTTTGACCTGTATGGTACTTAGTTTTCTAACGGAGTAGATAATGTCAAGATTAATGCAGTAGGATTGTAAAAAAAAATCCTCCAATTAAATTTTTAAGAAAAATATAATTTTTCTTGCTTTAAACGTCGTAGTGCTTTTAACGTTCCTTTTATTTCGATATTTATTTCATATTTTAGTTACTAAATAAAATATGGTCTAAATACTAGAGGTTTTCTTCCCTTGTTTAAGTTAACACAGCGCTCCAATTAAGCAAGCAAACAGAATATTCAGCGTTGCGAATTCAAACCAAATCAGTTATCATTCTCTCCGATTCAGCTTATAACCGTCCAATTAAACTTGGAAACAATTACGAAAACAACAAGAGACGTCCGCCTCCCAGCGAGCGAGGTGGCGGACTGACAATAGAGATGGGGTAGTAGGTTATCGATGGTGAGACAAACGTCGATGCTTTCTGTTTTGAACTTTTATCGTTAATGTGTGTCGTTTCACAGAAACATTTTATCAGGAATGACAAATACTATCTACATTACTTGAGCTATATTTTATTTATGCTTTAACAAATATACTATTTTTTGTGAAATTAAATCTTTGAAATGATCTCCTGTGAAGTTCACATATTGCCGTTGTGAAACTTTTGCCTTCCACTGTCAATATATAAAAATCATAGCAAAACTATAACTCAATCATAACAAAAGTTGCCTTTGCTTTGTTTTCCTAGTATGAAAAAACGCAATTGCTTAATTTTACATATTAGGTTTAATTGTTAATTTCGGCATAAACCTAATTAGCGTTGAATATCATAATAATTTACAATAAAAAAAAATTAACATCGATATCAACACTCCCCATGCCTAAGAGAAGGCATCGTGACACCCTAGCCCCTCCCTCTGTATCGATCCTTTTACCCTCACTAAACTAGCATATTTAGACCTTCTTCCCTCCCCCCTTTACTAACTTTTCAGGCCGTATAAGAAAATAATGTTCCACGAAGGCGGCTCTTAGCTGACTGGTTTATTATTTTTAAGCAGGTGTAACAACTAATATAACTTGATCTCCTCCATACGGAACTTTAGATACTTTTTAAGACCTCGTATAGTTGGAATGTTACGACTTTGCAGGTCTCGATAAACTGGTCTAGACATTTCCGTTTTTAAGGCCAACTCGAGGTTTTGTCTTAATAATTTGAGGTAATATTTACGGACGATGCTTCGTTTACGTTTTGCCTGATTGGAAAATTAGGTTTCTTTCAGAGAAGCGTTAACATTAAAGAAATCTATATTTTTATAACTTATCGCAACCGTAATAATTATAATACATTCTAGATTTACTAACCTTTTCAAAGACAGAACGGTCTTGTTGTGATATAGAGATAGCGCTACAAACTTTGAAAGGTCTTAGAATAGGTAGGTATATATTTTATTAAGATAAACCGCTCCAGGGTGTAGACCTGCGGGTCCTGGATCAGATACTGACAGGCGACCAGATAACGTACCCCAAACCGCTGGATGTAGAGACTTGAAATCCGCAGCGTTTCATCTTTTTATGGCGTAAGAATAGAAAAGGATTTCTGAAAATGCAACGAGTGAAAGAATGTGGGTAAACCCCCGGGTCGAATATGATAGAAAACAATAGCATTAAATGAATGTTTCTACTAGAACACGAAACGCGACATCACGTTTAATGTAGTTCAAATAACCGTTTTAAATTTTATAAACAGTAAAGCTGAGTTGCACCATAAACACGGTTAAAGTTACGGTCAAATTTTGACATAAGCCCGCCCTGCGAAGCATGGAACGGTTATAGTTAGCGTTAAAGTTAGAGTTAAAGTAAGCTGGTGCAACTCAGCCTAAACGTGGCAACTTTCTCAGCCCAAATAAAATGATCATTAAACATTATTAAATTATTCAGACAAATTCTATACCCTAAATTATGACGAGCTAAGTTTATACCCAAGCACTCTCTACAAACATTTACTAAGCCGAGAACTAGAAGACAGACTGACTAATTAATCTTTGAAAACTACGCGTCTATTGTTACTTATTAGGAAAGTTCTCATCTGTCTACTTGTCTAAATTAAAGCCGAATATTATAATATTTAAGAATATAATAAATGAATAAGTAATAAGTAGCGTGCTTTGAGAAACGTCTAACAGAAACGGAAAATCATAATAAAACATCGTTTATGTTTCTATTACGAGATTAAAGTGAAAAAATTGATTATAACATCTATTAAAGTTGAGCTCTTATTTCAAATATTAAATACACATCACGAGGTGTAGTAAGTACCCAGTCTACAACCGATCACCACGGCAGTTGCCGGGAGACTGATCCTGCCAGTACGCACGGTAGCTCAAGGCCACGTGGCGTACGACGGCGTACCGGCTTCCGTTGCCTAGCAACCACACACCCCTACCTAAGGGGAAGGGGAGAAGAGATGCGGCACGAGTCGATAAAGAGATATCGATAAATTTTGATATCGATAAAATTACGGTTTTTGAGATTATTTTGGGATGTAAATTTACAAGACGTACAAGTAAAATTTGCGTTAGTAAACGTTTAAGTGTATTTTCTTTCTTACAAATTTTAATAAATAGGTTTTGTTAAACTGAACTAAGCGTGTTGTGATCCTGATTTTTCTTGATACTAAATAAAGATTATTCTACGGTTATTTCGCATAGCTACAGTATAGAGAGCTTCAAGAAAAGTGTTAAAAGAGTCCTCTCTAAGGGTAGGCAACGCACCGGCAATGCCCTTGGTGTTGCAGATATCCATAGGCGGCGGTGACCACTTACCATCGTGTGGGCCGCCTGCTTGTTTGTCACTCATTACATTAAAAAAAAAAGATCAGTGACTGCTGGTAAAATTGTGGTTGTTATAAAATAATATCTCGTTTAAATGTGAATTCAATTTGTTAGTAAGAGCGTAAGAGTTAGATATTTTTAAGGTGTTTTTAACATATTAACGATATTTTGTACTATATACCAACCTACCTATAATGTTATACCGTTCTACCATCTTGGTGACACATTTTAGGTACTGACGTTAAAAAAAAACTGTTTTACAATCTGTCCGATTGATCTGATGCTACGTTGCTTACGTGTCTAAGTTTTCAATGAATGAAATGTACTTATTAATAAACCAAAAATAACTACCATGGCAAGTATCCCGTTAGTGCCTCATGTTACTTCAAATACTTAGACAATGAGCAGCGATTTTCTGAAATTATACACATTACCAAGAATCCATTGGTCAGATGCGCGCACCAACCAGCCTATGTAATATTTAATAAAATTTAAAATAAAATATCGACACTGTCTCCTCACTAAAACAGCGCATGCGCACTACAGCTCCAGCTCAGGCTATATAAGACACAGTGCGAGGGAAAATACAGCATTCCTGAATATTTTTAGCAGAATTCGGACGTAAGTAAATGAAATCTTTCTGTATTCTAATATTATGACATTGAGTAAGACTTATGATTTTCTGTCTGTAAGGAAAGTGTAGGTATTAAAACTTTGTTACTATTGGTTTTCGTCTGTTGGTATAGGCTATAAGTCAAGGTCAAGGTGAATGCTTTAACTGACATATAAATTAGAAGAGAAGCCGTTAACGGGTTTATTGGACTTGATAATGGCTCTTTGCTCGTTAGATTACATGTTTAAACTCCTGTTAAGATACGGAGAAGCTGGAACGATTAGGATGGAAGACGTTGGGAGATTAAGCAAGATAGGATTTCAACGGGTCCCATTATTCTAAAACTTCCGTTAGAAAATTCTTTGTTATGTTTAAAGCAGTTATCTAGGTTTATCATGATCATCATTATCAACAGCCTGAAGACCTCCAGTGCTGAATATAGGCCTCCCCCAGGGAGAGCCACTTTGAGCGGCTGCTCGCCTCCTGCATCCATCAGCTCCCCGCGGCTTTCACCATATCATCGTTCCACCTAGTGGGGGGCCGGGTTACGCTGAGTCTTCCGGTTCGTGGTTTCCACTCGACAACCTTTCTTTCCCATCGGTTGTCTATTATCTAGGTTATTTTATAAAATATTTCATTTCACGGTCTGTTTCCAATACGAATACAATAAAAAAAAGAATGGACTGGAATATTTCCCCAAAGTCGTCTTTTCTTTCCCCGAATTTCCCAATTTGTATCAATATAACTAATATAACTTTATTTTCCTACTGGATAAAACCCACGTGTTGCATAGTATTTTATTACCGGTACGTTACCCAGATTTTCCCTTGATTCCAATATCATCAATATCTATTAATCGAATATATCCTTATTTCGGGTGTTCATAGAATTCCTCATTGTACCCGACTCGGGTACTAATTGAAGGCATCCTTACGAGACTCGCATACTAATACATACCAAAAACAATCTAATATATACCTTATTTCAAAGTACTAAGGTCTACCTCACTTGGTCCAATATTCAACTCTTCTAAATGCAACTTTTCCCTCAAATTAGTAAGGGTCTTTTTCGGTTGACGCTGTTTTATAGTACAAGAGGCAGCGCCAAGACAATCGTAAATAAGAATGTGTCGAAATGTCCATAAAACGTGATGGGAAAATGAGAACTTCTAAATGACACTCATATTTTCTGGGCTTATTAAAAAGAGGATCGAAAAGAGAATAGCATTTTATATTGTCAATGGGTATTTTTGTAGGTTAGGTTTTATTTTTTTTTTATTAGCCTTTTTCATGTTCATTTAGATATTTAAAATAAAAATGACACGCTTATTACCTTACGGAATTATAATTCCGGATTTAAAATCAAAGCCAGATTATCAGTCGTGCTTTAAATAAGCTTTGAAAAACATAAAATCATCTTTTAGAAATAGGTACCTTACAAATAAATTATTTCATTTCATTTCAGAATTCCAATTTAGCCCTTAATTTCATCATCATCATTAACAGCCTGAAGACATCCACTGCTGAACATAGGCCTCTCCCAGGGAGCTTCACTTAGAGCGGCTGCTCGCCTCCTGCATCCATCGGCTCCCCGCGGCTTTCACCAGGTCGTCGGTCCACCTAGTGAGGGGCCGGCTTACGCTGCGTCTTTCGGTTTGTGGTCGTTACTCGAGAACCTTTCTTCCCCATCGGCCTAAATTTATTTTAAGATAATAAATATAAATAAAGGCAGCCTCCCCGCCTACAAACTATTGTTTAGTTCCAGCACGCTGCAAAGACATTCTAGTTTCGCATCCCTTACTTCAACATCTTAGTTACAGGACCAACTCGTTCCTGGACAAAACGAATACACGCGGAACATTTGATCGAAAATCTACTTTAAAACGAGATATATATAATAGAGTACTTATTAGATTACGAATAAACTAAATAAAATAAACGTCAAAGTGATTCGTGACTAAGCACAACGCGTATCCAAAAATTGACTTTAAAGCTTTACGATTAGGATAATAATTTAGCATAATTTAGTTTTGTAAATAGAATTACAATAAATTATTGTAGTTTATTGCTCTATTCAAGGGTGTTGAAGATCTTTGTTTGGGAACAATAGAGGTGTTCTCTGGTTAACTTATTACGATCGAGTGATATTGTACAATGACATTATTTGTAGTTTACAGTTTAAAGAGAGCGGGTTTTGGTTGCTGTCAGTGAGTTATAGTACTTAGTTTACGAGGTGATTATCAGTGGTGATCTGATGATGGATGAGGACTTGCGATATGTTTATCCATAAATCCTTATATTAATCCAATGATGCCGATAAATGCATGAGGCAAGCAGCCGCACAAAGTAGCGCTCTTTGGGGGAGGCCTGTTTCACTAGTGGACGTCTTCAGGTTGATGATGAAGTTGATGATGATGATGATGATGATGACGATGATGATGATGTAACAGCACCAACCTTTTGTTTATCAATCTGCACGAGGATGTCATCGGCATCGCCGACGGCAACCGTCTGCGCGCGCAGCATGTCCTGCTCCACAGACAACCAATCACGGATCTGGAACGTAACGGACACTTTACTACAACAGACTACTAAAGGCGAAAAAAAAACTCGGTACTCAAAATTATTATAATGGATGGCAAATAGCATCCTCAAATCAAATCAAGAACATTAGCAAGAGTTTTACGTGTTATCAATTTCACAGACTCCTAAGCTAGTGGCGAAACTGTATTTCAGGAGCTGTGGCTTCTTCCCTTAAAATAGGATTTCTTATTTGTATACAGGACCACCCCATCTCTTCCCGTGGCTGCTGCAAGAGCCGGCTAAAGGAATATCAAGGAAATCGGCAGCAACATTTCCCTCAGTATTAAAATCTTCTGCGACCACCAAGCTGCCTGCGAAGTGTGGTGACTATGGCAATTCCTCCCAATGCTAGGCTTCCAAAGTGGAGCGTTTTATGGAGAAGGTCTATGTTCAGCAGCGGACGTCTTTTCGTTGATGATGTTAGAAATGGGCACGGGCCTTCCCTCACGGAGATCATAATCCACCATGCTGGCCAAGTGCAGGTTGGTGGATCAATGTTCTCAAACCATGTAATTCTTGAGCAATAGTTTTCCTTTGCCATTGTAAGAATGAATACCAATTCTGCACATGACTTTAAAATTTGAAAATTTCTAGCTAGCTAGTAGTATTATAAGTATAGAGCAGAATTCAAACCTGGGTGCTTCGGTTATGAAAGTAGTACAGTATACCGCTGAGTCGTACTCGTTCCAATAATAATAGAAAATGAGGGGATTTGACATCGTGCGAATAAGTAATGCAGTTTGGCCAGCGGTGCCACGGCATTTTTCATCCAACAGAAAAACGGAAAAATAAAATTTCCTTTCCAATAAAAATCAACCCCATTTCATTTTCACCGATCACCTATCTAAATGAGCCACTAAAGGATCCGCAGGCCTCAGCTCGTCAACGGAATGTGGATATTACCGCTTCAATGCTCGCAATAAAACACACAAACGTGCCGCCGCGCCGCCATCATCGGAAACCGATCAACGCGGAGAAAACCGAACCCCGATGCGGAACAATCCCATGCTGGGACACTAGCATTTTTATCCATCTTTCTATAGAAAGACGATCCGGGTCCGGGTCATCTGTGACCGCAATTTCGGAGGGCCGTAACCCCGTACTTGGAATACAGATTTACAGGCCTCTGTAGTTCTGAAACACACGAGAGCCTGTTGCGGGCGGGCTCGCCACAAACATCTCGGTTTTAAGTTATCATAATGTTGGCACAAGAGGCGCGGAGCTCGGACACTAATGTGGTTTCTATCTCTGTTTGTAGTATACGAGGGTCCCGCGTCTGGCTTGCTGGACTCCCGCCAGAATTGCTATGTTATTAGTGTAAGTGGATTCTTATTGCTCTTCTAATGTTGTGCATTATTTAGCCGTGTAGTATAGGTACGACAGACAAAGTGGCAGTTATGTAGATAAGTTTATCTATAGATAACACGGGGATCTACTATATCGATTTTAACCTGAGACAATTTTTTGTATAATGAACGACACAATAGGCATGATGACTACTATTAAAAATGACAAAATAAATATGACTTTCATGAAGAAAATTAAAAATAACTGCAAAAATTGAAAAAATAAGTAAAATCGGTAAATAAATCACGGAGTAATAAGCTTTTAAAGTTTCTGTAGGGGGCATCCTCCTGTCCCTTTCTCGCGAAACAGAGCGCCCCCACAGTTACTATGAAAAATCCACTTGTGACGTCATATGCCAAAGAGATTGTATGTAAAACTACCACAGTTTAGTAAAGAGATACTATGAATGACCTTGCTCTGACGTCACTGGCCGTTTGAGCTATCTCTTTCTATTCCGGTTTTTAAAATGCTTGTAACTTTGTAATTTTTTGAGATATTATATTTTAATTTTCACAAATGTTTATCTTTTGAAAAATATTATTAATTTACGCAAAAAAAAGTATTTTTAGTCATCATGCCTATTCAAACGTTATTTCCTGAAAATTATTTTGTTCAAGAGTAACGTCGATCTTGTGCGTATAATATTTGAACCTATTTTCCAGAATTGTAGTTGTAAGCGAGCGTGGGCCGACGGAATCATTTCTTGAACAGAAGTCGTTTAGGAGTCCTTCACCGGATTGGAGAGAGATTAAAAGAAAGTCAACGTTGACAAATTGAGCATTTTCAGATAAACTGACAAAGGAGATAGAAAAATAGAGTATGTGATCTACTCACAGGTAAAAAATTGGTTTTTTAGTGAATGATGAGATGTGGAATGAGCTTTCACCAGCGGTAAAGACCGCCCCTGGACTGGGAAAGCCCCAGAGCTACAACATGCAGCAATTTAAAAGGAGGGTCAAAAGAGTATTATCACAGGGTAAGCAACGCATCAGTGGCACGTCTAGTGTTACAGATGTCCATAGGCTACGGTGACCTCTTCCCATCAGGAGGGCCGTATGCTTGTTTGCTACCTATAGCATAAAAAAAAAGAGTACCTAACATAAAAAGTTTCCTTTTTTTTGATCCATTATAAAAATTTCTTCCAGATGACTTTGGTAGAATCATTGGCACCACGGTTTTTCATAAAATTATTAATATTTTTATTAATATCACCATGAAAATTAAATATTTTATTGCAAAAGGCTTTTAGCAGTTTTACAATTAAAAATCAAAATATGTACATAAAATATTGTATTCCTTGCACTTCCATATGAATAGGACGAAACTAATACTAGATTTTAAACATGATGGTACCTAATTTGACCAAACGGGCCTATTGGAACAAGTTCATACATCAGTATGGAAATATGGTGAAATATGGTCAAAAGTTGCCATGTCTAACACAGAGAAAAAACCCGCTGGCAAAAATGACACCCTACGCAAGTCGTAAAACGACGTCGCCGCCATGATTTGCTGTGCTTTGAATCTGATGACTTGACAGAAATGTCACGTGCAAGTGTGTGAAGGTCCGAAAATCCGTCGTTCTAGGAATAAATTCCCCTCACACGGTCGTCAAAAGTCGGAAAGTAATTAAGTTTTTGCGACGACTAACCGCGGCCGCACGTCGGCGGTGGATTGATCGTCGCCGTGGTTTCCTCATTAGCCACATGTCGTTAAATGGAATGGAGACTTCTAAATATATACAAACCTTACGTATGACAACTAACGGATATTGATAGCATTTTATACCTACCTATGTAGGTAAACTATATGACTGTATACCCGAACAGAATATAACCACTGACGTATGCCTACTACAACTGAGAGTTAAGAGTCATGAAGATGATGATGGAAAAAAGAAACAAATTACAGATAATTCAGTTTTTTTTTTATGAGAATGAATGGCGTGACGAGCTGATCGTTCACCTGATATTAAGCAATACGGCCGCCCATAACAGTTGCAGTGTCACTCGGAACTTTAAAATAATAAAGTTTTGCGTGACACTGCACTGCGCACGTCATCCTGAGACATCACACAGTGTAGTAATCAGATTACTACACTGTGTAATCAGGTCATAAAGTCTCATTTGCCCAGTAATTTCGCTAGCTTCAATGCTCTTCAAACCGGAACACAGTAGTGCTTGCACACTACTGCTTGGCGGCAGAATAACTGGCAAAGTAGTGGTACCCACCTAGACGAACTTTGCAGAAAAGTCCTACCACCTAGTAAAAGTAGTAGTAGTAGTGTATTAGTTTCTGTTGGAAACGTGTTTAATCGAGTGAATTGGAAAGCGCGGGTTCAATCCCGCCGGCTGCTAAACATTTTAAGAACTATAATAATTATCTTCGCTGACGTGACAAATGATAAGCTGATACTCCACCTACGTCGCAACGCTACGCTGCTTCCGGACTGGCACGGATCACGATATGCACATCATCACCATTGACAGCCTGAGGACGTCCATTGCTCAACATAGGTGTCCCCCACCACCACCACCAAAAAGCACCTTGAACGGCTGTTCAAGTTTGGTTTGAGGCCCATATTGATCAATTTTTGACAATTCAAATGAAAACTGTTCATTTCTACCACAAACAAAATCATAACAATAGGCTTCTAATACCTACAAAATAGAAAATATATGAAATTGTTGATTACGGGAGTTCCGCTCCGCCATTGTAATAAAATTTCATGTTTGCAAAAGGACAGAGCAAATTGCTCGGAAGAGATAAACACTGGAAACGTTGTCGTGGTGTCTGAGAGGTGGTCTTGCCAGTGTTGCCACAATAGGAACCCTACGCAACCACACAAACGCTCGCGGGTTTGTATACACCAGCTTAATATATCATTGAAGGTGGATTTTATTTTAACGTACGTACGTAACGAATAAAATATTTTTTTACTAGTTTTTCATATTATTTACAAAATATCTTTCACTAAAATAATGATACTAATGGTAATTATGCACTAACAATTGCATTTAATTTCATTTAATGCAATAGATAAACCTACATAAACAACGTTGTTTTTATGAACAACGGTAAGAGAAGAGATGAAAAGAATACAAAAATTTAGAAAAGGGTTTAAAAGTACCGTCTGGCAACACTGGCTTAGCGTCAGTTACGGGGAGCAATGGGACCGAATGGGGAATGTTATTGGTCCGTTGATGAATTATTTGGGGTGGTCCACGTTTAATGGGAGCTTCCGGACAAAGATGATATTTTAATTAACTTTCCGGAATATTTTTTACTTTGATAATGAAATGCCATTGTCTAAAAACTGAATGAATGCATCTTTCGAAGAAGATGTAGTGTAGTTATTAGGGCATTCGCGAGTCTATCACAACTCTATCTGAACCATTTCAGTTTTAGATAACCTGATAACCAGCCAATAGTGCGGTTATAACTGGTTTAGTTTCAGGCTATAACCAGTCCGTTTTAAGTGCGAGCGGTAAACGGTAACCGCTTTGGCAGTGCGGTCCGCTGGGATGCAAACTGACTTGCAATGTCTAGTAAATTCAGGACTCAGCTCACAGAGGACTGCACCGTGTCTGCTGGTTTTGTATTTTGTTATGAAAAACCGGAGTAGCATACTTTAATATTAATATACAGATTCCCCCAACCCGCACCAAGTAGTACCTAGTGCAGAATTTTTACTCACTCTAGCAAATCCAAAAATCACAACAACAACAATATTCAACATTCGAGGATATGTTTCATCCCGCAATCAGCTATCGTGGTGGATTCTGCTCAACATCTATCTCTCCGAGAAAAGACGTGCGTCACCGCAGTGTGAAGGTATGGGGTGATGTGTGGTGATGTTTACCTGCTGGACGCTGGTGTCGAAGTTGGCCAGCAGCGCGGCCGGCGACTGCTGCGAGGAGCGCCGCCGCGCCGACAACCGCAAGCTCCAATCTATAACAACATTACATATTTAAAATACGACTGTAAATATACGGTACAATCACTGCACATGCTGTATTTAAAAAAATGGCAACATCAAACACAAAGCGTGCGTGCGATGGTTAAATGAGGGCGGGACCATCAATCCGTAGTTAAGATGTTCAAAAGTGGTCAGACAATACCATTACACTACATTGAAATTAATATTTTTTCAATATTTACAATTTTATTATCATTCACCCTAAAAATTTTTTACGACAAACATGAAAGCAAACAAAATAAAAATAAGTATGCAAAAGTCACCCGTTCGTTTGGCAAGTTTACAAATGGCTGAAAAAAGCATTTTACGTTTCACATCGAATGCACCGGCCGGCGCCAGTAACAGGAAACGAACCTGCGATTGAATGGTTGAAACCGGCGCCTTCTCGCTGCATGATCGACACCGACGCGATGGGACGGAAGAAAACGTATTTTAAAGTACAAAAGAGCATTTTTTTAAATGAAAAAATAGGTACATATTCTTCCTGCTAGAATACGAAGTATGATAACTGATTGTCAAACAAGAAAAATGTATACTGTAAAATTACCTAGTTATCTTTAAGATTTTACTTTCCTTCCAGAAATCCAATTTGATAACTGGTTATAAAACATTTTTCATATAGAGGCAACATATTTTTATAGACAAACGATTCGTATCATTGTAGACCGCATCGTCACTTTACATCAGGTGAGATTGCAGTCAAACGCGGGCCAATTCAGTTATAAAAAAAATAAAAATAAAAAAAAAACATATTTCTACAAACAAACGATTTGTTTTCCCAACTTTTCAGCGTTTTAGATATTTGAATCGCTTTATCCAAAATCAGAACGTGCAGAAAGTTGGGAGGAAAATAAAAGAGAATTGGACAAAAATAAATTGGGAACCAAAACTTTGGAACATTGAAGCGCCGGAACGATTTCATATTTCGCTTGTTTTCTGGTTATTCCCGTTGTAACTCACCGGAATTACCGGGAACTCAATCAGCTTCGATATGGAGCTCCTCTTGTTTGTTTGAGAAACTTATAATTTTGTAGAGCTTTTTACGCACTAAATAAATACGCATAAGCGCGAAGCGTTATTTTTTTAATGCTCTGTGATTTTAAAGCAGTAATCTGAACTGTTGAGACATAAGCTCAAACTAACAAAGAATTGATGAGAAAAAAGGTTAAACGCTATCCTATGACCACCGTCTGAACACAAAGATATTCCCATTTCCATCCGCAGTTGTCGAGCTTGACTCACCTACGATTGACATCGCCCCTGATCGCTGTTCGGGAGTAGCTCGGATGTATTACAATAAATAAATCATTAAATAAAAATAAATGCAGTGAATACATTAAAATCGAGTTAGACTCACATTATGTAGAGTTTATTCTCAAGCTATGAAAAAGGTCATGGGGTGGAAGACCAGTTTCACGTTTGGCTAGCGGTATATCTGGTATTGGTCGGTCTAGCCGCTAGACCGATTAATACCAGATATACCTATTTAAAAATTCCAGACTCTATTACATTCAAAACTCCGAACTTCAGTATATCTTAATTTATTGGCTCAAGAAATGAGCGCTTACAAACTTTCTAATCCGACGATCCAACTCGAGGGGTTATTTAAAAAACATGATGTCGCCAGCATACTCTGTACAAAGTCCGCTACTCTTGAAGTCCGGCGCTCGCAGACAGTTTAATGAAGTTTCCGGACTTTTGATACGGGCAACACAAAAAGGCGGGATTTAATTTTCACTGAAGGCAATCTCTTTAAATTGGTCTAAGGTCGAAACTAGGGATCGGCGAGCTCGCGTTGGATTAGATTAGTTTGTTATTTAATCAAGGTTTGTAAATTGAATAGGAGAACAACGGCTACCAACCATTGAGCAGCGCTTAGGATTATCACTCACTAAACTTTAACAAGCTATGGTTTTGTTTAACTAGAATACTTACACAATATCAGATACCATACTTACTATAGGCATCCTATTTTCTCGGAAAGGTAAGTATAGAATTTATTACAGGTTGTGTATTACATTTTATATTAACTAAGTATTACACAGGCATTCCACCTGATGGTAGGCAATAGGTATGTCGTCACCGCTGCCTACACTGGTCACTGGAGGGCATTGTCACTGCGTTACCTACTCTTTAGTTACATTGAGTGTAAATGAAATATGTACAAGCCGATCTCGTTTCTCCCAAAATGAGGACAATTAAGCACTGGAAATATAAACTCGCTTTCAACAGTCTTCCTACTTATCTACTGACGATGTCGCCAGAAGCCTTAAAACGGAATAAGTATAGCTAAGCTGATTACAGTTCATTCACCTCAACACAGTAGCTAATTCACAGAGGTAATATAACTGCAAGTAAAATAATTAAATGGTTTCTTTGAGACTTCCAATTACTTGATGCATACGTACCTATTATAGTCTATATGTAAGTACCTATACCTAGTCTATATACCTATCTGTAATATTCTCGTACAGAATCTGTCTGCCTGCGCCTTGGTTACAATATTAAAGGAACGTGATTAGACGCTTTGTCAGAAACTACTTGATATTAAAAATCTTTCATCGTCTGAAAGCTTCCTCTGAGTGTTGTATTTTGAGGTTTATTTTGTGTACTTTTTCAAGATTAAAATTGCTGCTGGAAGAGAATCAAAAAATCTTTGTCTATACTTAATTGTTGATATTATTTGGATGAATAGTCTGGTCTGGGCTGTTAGGTTGGTACCTACTGCATCTTTTAGCTACAGACTTTTCGCCATCTACACGTCGTCTACTTGAAGACCAAAGCGCAAAATTCTTCCGCAACATTACCTTGCATTTTGGATGCAAGTAAGGCCCGCATCCAAAATGACAACTCTCTATATAGGCACGTGCACCGGTAAGAAACACACTCCCCGACGACAGTCGCGGTTGCGTATATTATTATGTCAAGACCCACATAATATAAGCACAGATATTATAATAGTATTCTACTAATATAAGTCAACTTAAGTCAAGATAATAGGTATTCGATTGTAGTCAAAGATTAGTTTCCTAGTGTTGTAGATTGTGTCAAGGAACTAACGGTTTCACGAAATCTACCTAATACAATATGTACATTATTCATCTGATAAGCCAGTAAGTATGTTCTAAAGCTGAAAGGTTCAACGCATCGAAGACAAAGGCGGTAGACGACAAGTCGCTTATGATGCAAATTGGAGACGCTGTCAACACGTGGTACATCACTTCGAAAATGTAAATTTAACGTGCAGCGCCCTGTATGTCACGGGTCTCAGGAAAATTATGATGATTTTGTGCAAATAGAACTTTTTCCGATTGGGCGGAGTGCGTCTCTGTTTAGCCAATTTAACACAATTTAAAGCTGTTTTAAGTACCTAAGTTTTTTATTGTTCAATAAGATGGACCTTGCTTAGCAAAACTTCCTTTTTAATTATATATATGTAAACGAATGACGTGACGAATTAGTACATCGGCTGGTTCTAAACGTCACGGCCGCCCAGTGTCACTCGGAACCCTAAATAAAGTTTCGCGTGACACTGAAATGCGCACCATCCAAAATATACTTATCAAAGATCGATTTGAAGTTATAATTCTGTACTATCCATAGTTTAGGGATGTAATGTACCTAAAATGAACCTCGAGCAAGTGTACCGTCGAACAATGGGCTCGTGTGAAACGAACCGCTCTGCGAACCACTGCGATGGAAGACGCATTTCAACGCACACACGCACTCACCGTACGCTACCACTAGGTATAGGTAATATACATGTATGTATTATAGTATAGCTAGTGAAGGTAGAAGGGTAAAGCCTTGTGGAAGCCGTAATCCTTCACAAGCTCCCTCGGATCCGCTTTGTCTTAAGACTTATCCGATTGTGGTATTTGTATAAAAGACTTTATTTAAATCTTATAATATGAACAAGAAAGTGTCACTTCACTTTAATCTCCTTCATAAATTTTGAAATCTTAAATCATCTTTCAAGAATGATTGACGCATGATGTATCATCCTCATTTCAAAGTCCTATTCTGAGGTTGATGTCCCGAGTCGACATTTAACTTATAACAGGTAAGCGTTTAATGGATTGTCGGTTGGATTCAATCGAGACTCATCGTCTGGGTTCCCGAGAGCCTTGAGTGTCGGACATACTACTGGGATAACCAGCGTTCTTAAAAATCCAGTTGCGGTATTATCTGTTAAAGAGTACACTAAAGAGAGGTTTTATAATAAGACGCCGAAGGATAATTGGTGTGTTTTTTGTTTTAGTCTATTTAGTTTAGTATTAGTCGAATAACTTTTTATCCAATCATTCAAACATCGTCCCTAAAATAAATGATCTCTCTTATGGGAAGCGTCTTAGAATATTATTCGTGTTCTATGAAGCATTATATTTGTATGAGCCTTAAATCACTCAATACGACCCCTGACTGTAAAGAATATATTAAAAGAAACTCAAGTGAGTATTGAGGTAATCTCATCAAAACAACTTATCAGTCCATCAAACATCAATCCAAGGAAAGCTGCTTAGTGGGATCCCGGGACAACGAGCGATTAGAGGCGGTGTGGCCAGTTAGCGGGCTTGTCCCGCCCGGCCCGGCTGTGGGACAAGATCCCGGGATTTCAACCACTACCAATTAATGGGACAGAGGTATAGCGAGATTTTGTTGTCAAACGTTATTATAACCGGGATTATGAAAATTAAATCAATATGACATATTTATCTGGGTGGAATTGAGATCCCGGATAAGATAATATTTGCATTTTTTAATGAGAATGATTGACTTGACGAGCTAGTCGTTCACCTGATGTCAAGCGACACGGCCGCCCATAACAATTGCATTTTCACTCTGAACTTTGTAGGTACTCTTTTGTAAATTACTGAACAAAGAATTACAAAATAAAGTTATGCCAACGTATTAACTGAAGCTAAAAAACTATCTAGTGACAAGTTCGTTATGATAGATCCTTGTAAGTACGTTGTACTTACTACGTTGCAGCCTTATTCCGCGCTATCTCGTTAGCAGCGATTCACAGACCAATTCCATTCCATCGGGAACACAGTCCATCGAAGAGTGGGCATTGATGCCGTCCTCACGAGCTAGTGCTATGATCCCGGTAATTTAAAAGGTTTACGTCATAATGTAAGTACAATTAAATTAATTAAGAAAAATAGGACTTGTCATTGTGTTCTTCAGACTTGTAATGCACAGTGCATAGAGTATGTGTTTCAATATGCGCTACCACAGATAATATAAGCCGAGCTACAAATATAGAGCTTTGGACGCTTCAAATGAGCTAAGTTTCTGACTTCTGCTGAACAAACATTCACGTCTAATGACCCGGGTAAACATACAACCCCTACATCTAATAATATATGATATTATCAACTGCGAATCTCCTTGACCGTCATTAATCCTCTGTAATGGCTGGATTAAATCAGCGTTAAACGGTTATATTTAACCATGGGTCATCATTAAACAGCTATGTTTAACCGGGGTCAAAGTGACCGACCGTCACGTGGATAATGATATTGAATACAAACTGGCTATGGATCACGAGTTTTTTAAATTAGTAGATAATAAAGCACCAGTAAAATACAAATTGGCCAATTTTTGAATTATAAAGAACTATAGAAGCTACTCTACCCGTTTTCCACGGAAACTCCTTAATTTTCCGGGTTAATAAGTTCTCAGGTTGATGGTTATAGAACAAGCGAAGTGTGTCCAAAATCCCATCAAAACACGCCCAGCCGCATTGGTGCAAGAGACAAAAAAGGCATCGTTTCACTGGAAAGGTAACTCATTATTATAATCGCGGTGCATAGCGTAGCAGTGGATTTATGACCGACAATAACTGTGCACTCAACACGCGTAGGTTTATATAACTATTAGCTAGAGCAACGACTCGCGGCTACAGTTCGATAAGAAAAATATTAAAAGAACCAGCAAAAGAAACAGTTCAACCATCGATAGTCCGTCCCCTGTCCCGGTCCCGCACCGAGCCGCAGCGTGGCACGCATCAAGCGCTTACAATTCTTATTTCTAGTCACGTACGTACTTTTGGAACGACAAAGTAGGGGGAGGAATTAAATCACTCGAAATTACACCCTCAGCTGTACAGAATAGAATCTTTTTTGTAGCGAACATACTTGATTTAAAAATGGGAACCTAAAAGCAAAATCAGACAGAAAGAAAGGAAACAGCTCTATTTGTCGTAACCAAGGCGACGGAAGTCGATATAATTTTAATATGAATCGCACTAAACCTTTTACCGGGCCACCCCTAGGTGCCATTATTGATTGAACACCCCTTTAGGGATGGCAGCTCGGAGTAAACTGCAGTTGTCCCGGATTTTAAAAGCCGGTTAATTTCTGGGTAAACGTGACCTTTCTTATTTAAATAGAAAGGTACATTTTTAAATCTTTTTTTTAAAGGAGGTTAACAATTTTGATTATGGTGATATTGTTATTGAAATCTAAACTTATTTACACTAGATACTTGGGCTGTTAAAAATAATTATTAAGTCGCAGTCGCATCTTTCCGTTGCTAAACATAGACTGCTTGCATTCATCGGCTTCATCGTTCATCGGTCCACCTTATAGGCAAGTGAATTTGAAAAAGTTAAGATATAATTAAAATCTTAAGAAAATGGGTTAAGAGATAACCCCTAATCCCATTTCTTAACTATAATTATATACCTACACTCATTACAAATACCTTTTTTTATATATTGTAAAGGCAAGACCAACTCACTTTATTTTATGATTATTATTTTTATAGACTAATAAATAAGGATAGACAGTTATTGCATCAATACTTTTAGGTAATTTATGTATTACTTGCTTTCCCAGAAAATGAAATCTAATACCTAATAATTGCGTACACATAAAACAATTTCGGTTTAATTATGAAAACACATCGGATTACGAGCGAATGTGGTTATAATTAACTGCGAGTCATGTTCATAATTAGTATTTAGATTGGTTCACTTCCAGTGAATTAATTGGCGTGTGTTGTGTAACAAGTAATTACAATGATAAGTCTTTTTGAGCCCCTTTGACAATGGGGTTGTCTTTACATTACGTGTGTTGGGGGTAGTTATTTAAGTGAAAGGGAGTTAGAATTACCTATCTCGGCTTATCTCTATATACTCGCTCTGTCCTTTCCCTACAACTATCAATTAAAAAAATACGAATCTGTTTTCCTTTTTTGCACATGTGTGTGTTTTTAGAAGAGCTGTGTCTCTTTTGGTGAAGCCCCAAGGCTAAGGGTGGGTTTTTTCACCCATAGTTAAGGAAACCAATGGTTAAAAACTCTAACAAATTCTAACCAATGGTTAGTTAGAGTTTTTACCCTACATGAAAAGAAAAAATTGGTACGTACTGAAATAACCCATAGCTCGCTGAAGCAAAATGAAATAAACTGACCCAACTACGGATATTGACCGTAGTTGGGTCATTATCGTGATACCATGATCAACTCTACCTCATCCTCAGTACCAGTCCGACCTCAGAATAACGGCCATCAGGGGGAAGTGACGTCACAACTGATGTCATTTCCCCCTCCACCCGTCACGCTGTGGCGGCATGATAGGTGTATTACCGCTCTAATGAGGGTAGATTTAGCTTAGCTGTGCCATTATGTTTCTATTAGTTCCAGGGAAATCTGTTTACTTGTCTTTTTCATCTGCACAGTGGATCCCGCGGCTGTAGTTAGTGAGATGGTGGGTGACCCGGGGAAACCGGAACTGAGGCTCTAATGGAACCATTTTCGTACGGAATTTTGCCCTAAAATAAACGGAGTATTAGAGGCACCATTTTTATGTTATGACACGCGCCATTGGAGAAGCCACCTTTGGTGTGATGTGAGAGTGAGAAGGCACCAGAAATGTCCGCTTTTTCACATCTATTGCCGCATGGTAGGTGAATTTTAGCCTAATTTGCAAGGCAAGGCTACAGATAGACAATATTCCAAAATCATTGCTTTCGTCGTCATTTGTCGCAATGAAAAATTCTTAGGCATCATGGAATAAATGGCATGACCCAAATAATTTGCTTAAATGCCTTCGCAATGTTAAACGTAAGACTTTCAATAAGTAAGCAAATTCCACCCACTTTCGTTACACAACACAAAGTAATCATAACTTCCCTGTGTAAGTATTTTCTTTGCAAAGATCGGTTCAATGCCTCCATTAAACATACAACCTTGGTTTAACAAGCTTGACAGCTACTCTGAACAAAGCGCGGGAAAGCAAAGTTTTCGCGCCACTAGTCGAGTGACGTCACGAAATGGCGTTAGCATTTTCCCCACAAATCTAGAATATATTAGCGTTTTCTCTATTAGAATAGTATAACAGGTAGGTAGGTTCCCACTTGCGTGTAGTAAGTAGGTATTATCTGCACTGCAGGCAACCTGTACCTAAATATCATAGGTAATATTATAAACTAACATGCAACCAGTATCATAAATCTTCACAAAGTTCACAAGATACGAATAGTAAGTAGTGCCCTTACTGCTCATAATGGCGACAAGCACAATAGCTAAGAAGGTCGCGTTCGAAGGAAATGGCGAAGTTTTGATATTTGGCCGCTTTGTTACGTGCCCCGTACAGATTAGGGGAGCGTGGGGCCGTAGGGGCTAGGGAAATCTATGCCTGTCACAGTTATAGCTTGGTTAGGGCCTGACATTTATGTTGCCTACGGAGATAGTATTTAACGAATGATCTACTACAAAGGTACTATTCTCTATTATGTGTCCAGCTGAGTACACACACACACAGAATACACCCTGACGTAAAGATTACCGGCTCCGAGCCAGATCACCTGCTCTGCGGACCTCTGGCGCGCAAATTGCACGAGCATGTCGTTGGATAGCGCTGCCGCTGTGTCATGGTGTGCGAGAAGAGCGGTTACAACCTAGCCAGTAGCTACTCTTCTAAAACCAAAGAGCATCAGATGATTTGAAATGCCCCTTATTAGAAGTACAAGTTAGTGTAATTAGGTTAGTGTTGTGTAGTAAGTGATCTAGTAGTGGAGACATCTCAGCAAGTAGCAGCTGAACGCCAAGCAGGTTTGAAGTTTTAGAAAATTAAAACTAACAAAATAGATTTTTTAAAAGGCTATTATGTGCTTGGTGGGCCATGATTTGTTTGTAGAGCTATGTGTATTTGGACGGTCAGTAATACACACCTGTGTACTAGAAATTTTCATGCGTAAAAAATGTTAATGAAGTTATCCAATTCAAATTGTGTTCGGTAATCACGACCGAAATTGATCAAACGTAATACAAATATCATTAGCTCGTTTCCGCTTATAACCTGTACCGCATGTAATCCGCGCAGATAGACGGCAAAGATCGCCGGATCGCGGCCGCCGCTCAATCGTCATAAAGCCGCTAATGCGGCCCGATTCGCTCGCACCCGCGCTACTGCCACCGGCGAGGTAGGCTGTATTAATGACTGCTGGGGGAGATGAACTCTTTCATATTTACCCCCAAGGTGAGATATTGAAATTTTGAATAAGCCATAGGCATTGATTGATTTTTTTAGCTATTTTATTTCATACAACATCTCCTTACAGTGATGTCATTTATGTTTAGCTGTTATTTTTATATTATTCAGTGTATGTCGTTGCTTTTATCGATCATTATTGCGTCTCTGTCTGATTATTTTATAGGTACCTGAGTTTATACAAATATATTTAAGAAAATTTCCAAAATAAAATTAATATTGAATAACTGAACATTTATTTTAGGACACTGTATTTAAAGCTAATACCAGACAGTCGGACCCAAATCAATTAATTATTTCGATTTCTTAATTAATAATTTACGCCTTTCAGCCGTCGTATATAGAAATCTGAATAGGGTACATTATAAAGTAGAGCTTTCAATTATTACTAAAAACTCGTGGGATCTTTTTTATATCTATCTTATACTAGGTACCACTTTATATTGAGCCATTAATAGCGAAGGTCCCCCCCCCCCCCCCCCGGTGTGCGGCGCGCCTAACATTCATTAAAGTGTCGTAAGTCTGGTGCGCGCAGGTGTGCGACCGCCTTGTATTTCAGGATTTATTTAATATCACGTATCGATGGAATAGCTCCGATCTAAAAGAAGAAGAGTGGAGATCGAGATAATACGTTAAGTTAGCTCCAGGTTTACAGGTTAGAAAGAAAGAAAGACAGAAACTTGTGTCAAAAACTAATAAAAATACAACTGTAAATAAAATAACTATAAGTAATAGTGTTTGTCACAGCCCGGCTCCTACTCAGCAAAATAATAATAATAATAGCAATGAATGAACAGGATTTATATAAATATTTAGGGTACAATCAAGCTAAAACTTTAAACCACACATCTATTAAGAGTAAATTAAAAAATGAATATTTTGGCCGACTGAACACGCTTTGCAGGACGCAACTATTTAGCAAAAACTTATTCAAATCTATAAACACATACGCAATTCCGATATTAACATACTCGTTCGGCATCATCAAATGGACTAAATCTGAGCTCACACTTTTTGAGATGAAGACTCGAACCACCCTTACTAAATATAGATATCATCATCCAAAATCTGCAAAGGAACGTGTTACAGTCCCACGCATAAGCAAATACAGAAACTTCGGCACTTCTTTAACTACAAGAAAGCCTTCAGCCCTTTACACAAAGCTATAGCTGAAATAGATCAAAAGTGCACACCGTTAAATTTAAATACAGAAAATATACAATCAGTAGATGTTATTGAATATCAACAAAATAAACTCAATACATGGAATAATAAAGAACTTCACGGACGACACCCAAACGATTTAAAACAATCAGGAATTGATAAAGCAGCATCCAATAAGTGGCTTGAAAGTAGTGGTCTATTTCCTGAAACTGAGGGCTTCCTTATAGCGATACAAGACCAAGTTATTGCTACAAAAAACTATAGAAAATATATAATGAAGGTCAGGAATGTAAGAAATGATTTATGTAGAAAATGCCGCAATAAACCAGAAACAATTCAACATATAACAGGAGCATGCGTTACCCTAACACAAAATGACTATACACATAGGCATAACCAACTAGTAAATATAATCCACCAAAAACTTTGCATAAAACACAAACTTTCAAACACCGCCCCACTACCTTATTACAAAGATACACCCGCAACAGTATTAGAAAATACTACACATAAAATGTATTACGACCGCACAATTCTAACAGACCACACAATATATAACAACAGACCCGATATAGCACTTGTAGATAAAATTAATAAACACGCTTGTTTAATAGATGTTGCTGTCCCAAATACAAACAACCTACATAACACTATAGCAGAAAAAATAAGAAAGTACACAGAATTACAACAAGAAATTAAACGACTATGGAAAATGAATAGTGTAACTATTGTACCCATAGTGATTTCAACGACGGGAGTTATACCTAAACATATATTTTGGAGTCTGATTACTCTAGGATTACCTAAACTGTTATATATTCAATTGCAAAAAGCTGCTGTACTGAACACATGTCGTATAGTGCGAAAATTTTTGCAACTCGACATGGACAATGTTGACACACTAATACAACCAGAACTAGAGTAGCACTTGGTACCCACCCGTGCTACCCTATTAAAACCAGGCGTAAAAACCTGAGAAACGAAAGTTTACCCAAACATAATAATAATAATAATAATAAAAACGCAGGGGCGGCTTTGTGGCGAGCCGTCGGTGAGTGGCGACACCGCGTACCCTGATTCCAAGGGGCTAAGTGAGACCCCTAACCCCTGGCTTGCCTTAACTGGCTGTCCAGGGGTGGAAGTCGCAAGAGCTAAGAACCTAAGCTCCAGGGTGGAAGTGTTAAAGGGCATAACGCCGCGAGTAGCGTTCAGTGAAAGTGCAGCACACCTCTCGACACCCTAAGCCACCCACACCAATGTTGCTTCCTCGGCACCAATATGCGGTAGCCACTACAGGAGGCCCATTTAGTGGGTGGCAAGTCATCACCTGCCTCAAACATTTTGATATGAGACAAAATTGGCAGGTGCCGTTCTCTCATTCCATAACCCAATGTCACCATCCATCCAAAAGTTCACCATAATAGCCAAGATTTATTTTATACCTATACGAAAAATAGTCTATATTAATGCCAAACCATGCCTTGTCTGTTGTAATAATATTCAAAAGGGCCTCTTGGTGTTAGCTTCGGCCCCACCAATGCCTTCCAAATGTCCGGGCTAGACCCGAGAGTCTTAAAAACATAAAAGATATAATAATAATAATAATAATAATAATAATGGACTATTGTAGCCAATAAGCCTGATATCGTGCTGGTAGACCGGTCCCAACGCCGGGCAGTGCTCGTTGACATCACCATTCCGCATGACGAGAACCTCGTGAAGGCTGAGAAGGACAAACTCAGCAAGTACCTTGACTTGGCTCACGAGGTAACCGCCATGTGGAATGTTGACTCAACGAGCATTGTTCCGATAGTCGTTTCGGCGAACGGTCTTATAGCGAAGAGCCTCGACCAACATCTCGAGAGGCTCTCGCTGGACGGCTGGATCAAGGGTCAGATTCAGAAGGCGGTACTCCTTGACACGGCACGTATTGTCAGGAGGTTCCTCACTCTGCAGCCCTGACCACCGGTAGTTTGGGCCCTGCCCCGCTGCCGGCGGGACACTAGGTTTAGGTTTTTTATAATATTTTAGTAATTTTAATTTTATAAGAAGTATTATAAAAAACATAAATTTAAGAAATATAAATAAATGAGTGAATAATAATAATAATAATAATAATAGTGCTCTTCATAATACCGAAATATACTCATTTGTATATTTCGAGCTAAAGCAACAAACGAAAATAATAATAATAATAACATCATCAAAGCGGGCAAAAATACCATAGGAACTAATTTCCATGACTAAATAATAATTAATTCGGTCTCTATTATAATTTAACGTGAAGTTGTCTTGAAGATGAATGCTGTTTCTGGCTCGTTCTCATTTTTAAGATTCTCATCGTCAGTTTCATGTACAATTTTATATTGTTCTTATTTCAAATATTTTTGTACAATAAATTATAGCGCTTTATAAGACGAGTAAATTAATATATAAGTTAATCAAATAGAAAGTCTTGTTTGGGTGATAAATAGTTTTGAAGTTTTAGAGGCCACGAAAGCGACGCATCGGATCACGAAAATGACTCAGTAACTTTACAGCTATCATTTTCTCACGTTTTGCCACTGTTTATACGACTAAATGTTCATAAAATAACATCGTAATCTTGATTTCATAATTAAACTGGCAAACAAATGGTATTAATAACCAAAACTATGTATATTATTATTATCAGTTCGGTCCTGAGTTTGTTCATCCTACGAAATACGAATACTAATCCACTTAACTACATATTATAGGTAATAAGCCTCGCTGACAAAAAAACAGATAGTTATCGTATTAATAGCTTTATTAATTAAGAAGCATCATGAGTATTTAAAAAGTGTATTTATTTATGAGTTGTGTTACTTTTTCAATAGAACAACAACCTTCACTACAATAGAAATAATCTATACTTATATTATAACGATTTATCTATAAAAACAAATCTCACTACAAAAGACAATATCTGGCACATCTTTAGGTACTCTTTTGGATTAGAAACTCCTGATTTCGTGATTTTTCCATAAACTTTTAAATATGAGCTTTACGTGTTCGGAGTCGAGCCTACGAGCAAAATAATTAAAGTATGATTGAAATGTTGGCAGGCGGGGACCAAAATGTACCTAGTAGGTACCTACCTCCCTACCTAGTACCTATATACGTACTTACGTCAAGAATAGGTAGTATTGTGATATGACGTGACGTTATTAATAATTTCAGAACCTTTTGGTGATAGTTCCTAATACCTATTATTAAACATAATACAATGCTAGTTTCGAAGGAAGGTTCTCCCAACTTGAGAGTTACTAGGCTACCACGGTCCAGATCACCCCTTTTCGCGATAACATGACATACCTACCAATTCGAACTCATCCATTTTTAGGCTATGATTATTAATCACAATGAATGATGAGTGAATTCGAATCGACCCATCTTTTTTCGATAAAAACACGTTTACATAATTATTCAAAACACTATCTTACATCTGTCATACTACAATAACTAGAATTGTTTCAATAAACTCACACTAGTCGCTACATTTCTAAATAAAAGAATGCATAAAATCAGTTTCATGTACCAAAATCAGTTTCATGACTGAAATGCCACGAAGTTTATGAAACGAAACTGACGAAATTATCCCTTTTTTGTAAAATTGCTGCAAAGTTAAGTGTATCGATTTAAATCAAATACTACATAAATATCTCGCACATTTTAGGGTTTCGATGAGCTAACTTTGATTTCAATTGCTGAAATACAATGCCCAAAAAATGTAGTGCACGTGTTATCGGTAAATCTATGAACAAATACAAGCTTACCGATATTTTTTTTTCCGGCACGTTGAGCCACACGTCTTACGTCTGCGATGCCAGTACACGACTGACGTTCGACCGGACCACACTCAGTGTTTGATTGCTGATGTTTTGTTTAACAGGCAGCCGTTATATCACGCGAATTTAAAGAACCCATATCCGCGTGACCGACGCGTATGTTGTTTTAAATTGAAAATAATGATGAAAAGATTTGTTTTAAACTATTTAGTGTAAAGTTTATTTAATTACGATAATTTTAGTATATGTTACATACAAATACAGTGAAATTTGGTGAAGTGGTAAGCAAATGTTTTACTGCATCGGAGAGTGTGACACGATGAGAACACGAAAAATTACCCCGATTTTGACCATTTCGTGTTAATTTAAGGTATTATTTTTGCTTTTATTTTGACAAGCTTTATTTCTGTTGTAGCCTAATAGATGTTTCATCATTTAATTCACAAATTCTGTTTGTATCTTAAGCCATTTAGGAAATATAACCTCGTGACCATCAAATTTGAGCATCGATGAGAACTACCCTACTATCTATTTATGTACTCTACAATATTATAGCGATGCGATACTTTCAAGCTACCAAGTCCTTTTCTTTTTAATCAAAACAGCCTCAAGACGTCCGCTGCTGGTATTGGGGACCTCCTGTATTCAGAGATCCACCACTGTTTGTTATGTTGTTATTTATGTTATGAAGCTACGTTATAGTTAATGTTATGTTATGGAAGAGTGAAACGATGTTGTTGTAGCGACGGTTTATTGTCAACTGAAAAACTTATAAAATAATACATGTTATATGGATGCGCTCGGGCGCCCGATACCGCCTATCCAGCTAAAGGTTATATGTACGTAGCCCGTACATGCTCCCGACTTAAGAAAAGAAAACAAGAAACTAAAATTAAGCGCTACGGGCCGGTATTGGTGAGCTAGCCGTGTCCACCGTGTTGCGGTACGAGCAGAGTTCGACGCTGTCGGTGTCCGCTGCCGCCGTGTTGTCCGTGTTCGCTGTTCGTTTCTTCATCTCCTTGGACTCCGACTTCACCCGGCTCCTGTTCCCAAGACCTCGTTTGATTTTGATAACGCCAAAGGCTCCAATAACACCACCAACCAGTATGAGAAGTCCATACATGGTGTAGTGGTGACCATCATGACTGTTGGCTCGCATGTTCAAGGTCTCTTGTTCTGTTTTTACTCGATTTATGTGTTGTTTGATGATCTTCAACTGTTTCATGTGATCTACAGGTTCGAAGTTAAAATCGCTGCCAGTGCCTTTAATGATGCTGTTAATCCCTGACTCCAGTATGTATTCGTCATCTGGATTAATTTTCAGGGTGCTCCGGAACCTCTTCGTACTCTGTGAATGGAGAACTACGTTTTCTCCCTTTAGTACACAGCCTTCTGCTAATGTGATTATCCCGGTGTGACGTAGTACTTGAGGCGCTATCCCAGCTGGGCAAAATATGCGCACCGAGCATTCCTCGCAACACGAGAATAGCCACGCGCCGCGGTGTAACATGATCCACTCGCTCGTGCAATCAGTAGCGGCTGCCGTCTTGCAACTGGATATGTTACCATTGTTTATAATTTGCGCCTCGCAAATCGACGATGTCTTTATGTTGTGTACCGGAAGGTTGAGACTGCATGATAGTTGATGTTCCTTGAAATGTTGGCATGATGTTATATCGTTATCGGTTAGCGATAGTAATAAATCCTTTCTTAGGTTCACCGCCACATATTTAGATGATGGGACGATTCTTATTGTTTCACGTTCTTGTAGGTATTGGTATCACATGATTTAATTCGTATTGTTCATTGGATATCAGCGGAAGTTTGACTTCAAATATAAGAAAATCTTCGATAGGCCTGACGTGAACACGTGCTCGTTTGTACATTTGTTGTATGCAGTCATCATTGTTTATGCACGGTAATGAGAGATCGTTAGGTATCTGTCTGGATATGATATTCAATTGTTGTTGGAATTCATCAGGCTTCAATAGGTGCGTGTCCAAATGTCCATTGCGTACATCTGTTACTAGGTCCATCATAGCTTGTTGTACTCGATGCAGGTTTGAAATTATCAGGCTGGCGGCTAGTGCTGTTGACGTGATGTAGATAGCGTTCTCGCGATCTAGCTTCACCTTTTGTTCCTGTTCCTTGAGATGTTGATCGATTATGGAAAATTGTTTGTTCATCACTTCTTCGTTGCGTTTGAGCATATTGTACTCGCCTTCAATAATAGATGTGTGTTGTTTGTAGATATTTTGCAAGTGTTTTTCGTTTTCATGGATCAGCTCTATGTCCTTGTGGTACTCAGTAGCGAATCTTTCGTCCAGAACACCAAACAAGGAGTTAGCTATGTATCCAACCCCGTCGATTAGTCCTCGTTTTGATCGTTTGCCATGCTCCGAACGCAGTATGTAGTTGTTAATTTTGAGCTCATTTACTTCGTGTTGAAACTGAATAGCGATGGAGAGATACGCTGGTTCTTCTTTACACATGTTGGTCAAGTGGTTCACGTACTGTTCTATGTTTTCAAGGCTTCGCCAGTATGTTGACATGTTGTAGTACACCACCATCTTCCATTGATCTTGGATTATGTGCATGTCTGCGACCTTGTCGAAGTAAACCAGTTTCGATGCATCTAATTCCGTGACGTTGCAGAATTGTGGAATGTGCGACGCGGTACATGTAGTAATTAGGGCGAACCACATGCACAGGTATGTCAGGAACGACGGCCTTTTTCTTGTTCGTTTTCGTGTAGGGTTGTCAGCAGATGCTTGTTGTGTTTGTTGGTTGGAAGTTTCTTCGTCTGCGTTCTTGTTGTTCTCTGTTGGTAGAAGCGATAGCTTGGTCACAGGACGCTTCAATTTGTTGTTTTTTGTTTTTAATGTAACAACGCGGACTCTTCCATCTGGTCCCGGGTGAGTTTCTGTCACTCGCCCCATCAACCAGCGTGCTGGTGGCAAGTTGTCCTCCTTCACCAAGACAACGTCATCCACCTCAATGGTCTTCGTGGCGTGATGCCATTTTCCACGCGTTTGGAGTGTTTGAAGATATTCTGAAGACCATCTTTTCCAGAAATCTTTGTTCATCTTCTTTGTTAGCTGCCATCTTTTGTTCAGGCTAATATTGTCGTCATCTGAAGTCAGTGGAGGGGCTAGGAGTGGGCCACCGATTAAAAAATGACCCGGGGTGAGGCAGTCAATGTCTTCTACGTTTTCTGTTAAGGCGACTAGAGGCTTAGAGTTTAGACAAGCTTCAATTTGAGTTAGCAATGTCAAAAACTCTTCATATGTCAGCTTTTGCTCCCCGAGGACCCTTTTCAAGTGATGTTTCATGCTTTTTACTGCAGCTTCCCAAAGGCCACCCGCAGAAGGCCACGATGGAGCATTAAAGTGCCAAGTTATGCCCAGTTCTGATATGTTGTTGATGACCTCGGTGTTTATATAATGTTGTAGAGCTTCTCTGCGCTCTTTGAGTAAAATCTTGGCCGATTTTGTAAAGTTTGTGCCATTATCACTGTACATGTGGAGTGGTGTTCCTCTTCTGGCACAAAAGCGTCTCAAAGCCGCGAGGAATGTGGTTGCGCTTAGATCAGAAACCAACTCTAAGTGGATTGCCTTTGTGGAGAGGCAAACGAAGATGGCAATATATCCAGCTGTTGTTTTGATTCCCCTTCCTTTGTTGGCCTTTACTTCGACTTGACCTGTGAAGTCGACCCCCGTGTGAGTGAACGGGCGTGACGCAGTAACTCGAGGTCGTGGCAGGTCTGCCATTTGTTGGTTGTTCTTGGTTGATTTGTAGCGATGGCATCTGAAACACTGTAATAGCTGTTTCTTGACTGTTCTCAACCCTCCAATGATCCAATATTTGTTTCGAAGGTGCGCGAGTGTAAGGCGAGCACCCCCATGTAACGTTTGTTGATGAGCTTGGCTTATTAGTAGTTCTGTTAATCGATTATTGTTTGGCAATATAATCGGGTGTTTCTGGCTACTATTCAGGTCCGATTGAGTCAATCTTCCCCCTACCCTTAGGATGTTGTGTTCATCCAAGAAAGGATTCAGTGCCAGGATGTTACTTGTTGAGCGTAGCTTCTTGTTGTTTCGTAATCGGCTGTTGTCATCCCAAAACTTGTTGTTTTGTACGGCTCTGATTATGATGTTGTGAGTGGTGTCCAATTCAGCGGATGACAAATGCGAGGTATGCAGTGCATTGTTCTGATTAAGTGCATTGTTAATGAAGCGCATAATCCAAGTTATTATTCGGATTACACGTGCCATAGAGCTATGTTTCTCTAGAAGTTCCTCGATGAGTGGAGCTTGTTTTTGCATGGCACATACTTTCTTCTGTTTTTTCTCTTCTTCTTCGGTCATGAAATTGTTTGGTTCTGTTGTAATGATCTTGTTCTTCAGCCATGTTGGGCCATCCCACCACAATGAGTGTGTGAGTAGTTGCGTGACCGATAATCCTCTGCTTGCACAATCAGCTGCGTTGTCCTCGGATTTGACATGGTTCCAGCATGAAGATGGAATGTTCTCCTGTATCGACCGTACTCGATTGGCGACGAATGACTTCCAGCGGGAGGCATCTCCATTAAGCCATCCAAGTACCACCATCGAGTCAGTCCATGCGCGTACTGTGACTGTCTGTACGTTTATTGACTCTGTGACTTTTTTCATAAGTCTCGATAATAGAAGTGCTGCACAGAGCTCGAGTCTAGGTAGCGACATAGGCTTCTTCAACGGGACCAGCTTTGTTTTTCCCGCCAAAAGCTTCACAACTTGTTGATTGTTGATATCGATAGACTTGCAATAAATCACACACCCGTATTCCTTTTCTGAGGCATCGCTAAAACCGTGGAGTTCAATGGCCGTATGTGTGTAGCCTATCCCTCTCGGTATTGTTATGTTTTGGATGCATTGCAAATCTCGACGAAATTGTTTCCATTCTTTAGCGATGTTCTCTGGTAAAGGTTCATCCCAGTCGCTTCCTGTCGCCCACGCTTGTTGAAATATGATCTTCGCTTTGATAGTGGTCGGAGAGATCCAGCCTAAGGGATCATATGTCTTAGATAAATCCGACAATAGTGACCGCTTCGTGATGACGTCATTTTCATTGACGGTGTTAAGTACTTGTTTGAATGTAAACATATCGGTACACGGATTCCAGGTAATCCCGAGTGTTTTGTTCGTTTCCGCGTTCCTGAAGTCCAACATGTTTTGACTGATTATGTTTGGAGGTAGGGTTTCAAGTAGTCTCGCATCATTGCTAGCCCATTTTCGTAGGTTGAATCCTCCTCCTTGAAGAATTTTAATCAGTTCTTGTTGTGCTGACTGAGCTTCGAGGAGATTGTTGCTGCCTCCAAGAAGATCATCGACGTACAGCTGGTTACTCAGAATGTTGGCAGCAAGGGGGAAGCGCTGACCATCATCTTCCACCAGTTGTTTAACGGTACGCATGGCGAGGAAAGATGCGGGCTTTGTCCCGTACGTGATGGTACAGAGTTGGTACTCTTGAAGATCTTTGTTGCTGTTGTCACGCCACACGATCTTTTGCAAATGTTGGTGGTCTTCGTGCACCCGGATTTGTCTGTAGAATTTCTCAATATCCGCCGTGTAAACATATTGGTACATTCTCCATCGTAAGATTACGAGCTGTAGATCTTGTTGTAGTTTTGGTCCGCATTCTAGTAGGTCATTTAGACTGCGGCCTGATTTTGTTGTTGCTGACGCGTTGAATACTACACGTAGCTTTGTTGTTGTGGAGTCTAATTTCATAACTCCATGGTGAGGCAAGAAGCAGCTTGGTTGACGTGGTTGAGCACATCGCTTCATGTGGCCGAGCTCCAAATATTCATCCATGAAGCTAGTGTAGGCTTGCCTCAATGTTGCGTTTTTAGCTAGGCGTTTCTCCAATTGACAGAACTGTGCAACTGCCTGTGGCTTGGATGCGCCTAGGTCTTGTTCGTAATGTTTCTTCAGGGGAAGGTGAACTTCATGTCTGCCATCTGCTAATCTTCTTGTTGTTGATTGGAACAGAGTTTCACAGTACTCTTCTTCCACGGTCATGTTGTTTGAGCTCTCGGTGACCTCTTCCGATTCCCAGAATTGAGCGACTTCGTCTAAGTTGTTAAGTACGGCGTGGCAGTTAAATGTTGTAACGTTGCCAAGTAGCACCCAGCCCAACGTAGTTTGCTGAGCTATAGGAGCCTGTGCAGGACCCCGAAGAATGCCATCTAGTACTATCTCAGCGTAGACGCTGGCGTCCAGAAGAATGTCAACTGGTCGAGAGATGTTGTAGTCTGGATCGGCTAAGTTGATGTTATGTAGATGAGACCATTGTTGTTTATCGAACGAATAGTTAGGCAGATTGTTAAGCATCTTCTTCATGACCAAAGCTTCTGTTGAGAAGTTGTAGTCGCCGTTGAGTGACTCACACTCTAAATGTACCATTCCGTTGCTTTGTTTGGCAGTTATTCCAACCCCGGAGACTGTCGCGTGTTGCTTTCGCCTCTGTAATCCTAGTAGTTGGGCAGCTGATTCGGTTATCAAATTGATTTGAGATCCTTGGTCTAGCAGGCATCTCATCTCTATGAATGTTCCGTCTCTAGCTCTAACTTTTAGTATTACTGTAGCCAGTAACACTTCATTCAAATTGCCAGCGGCGTGATTGACTCTTCGCTGAGTCGTTATTTCCCCGGCATTCTTGTTACGCGGCTTCTTGTTACTTTGTGCCGGAATGTTATTTGATAGCCTTGGTTCATCCACACCGACCAGCTCATGTAATGTGGTATGATGTTGGTCGTTGCAGATTTTGCAGGTTTTATTTGATATGCATGCTTTTCCATTGTGGGAAAACATGCAATTCTGGCATATGCGCAATTGTTTCAGCGTATTCATTTTTGTATCCGGTGGCATGTTGAGAAATGTTTTGCAGTGAATTAGAATATGTCCCAATTTGCATAAGGGACAATTCCTCTCCGATTGCGCAAAGTATGTTTTCGGTGTTGATCTGTATCTCCAGTTTTCGATAGGTTTAGGATACGGCTCATTTGTTGGTGCAGTTGGTCGTCTGGGGATACTCGTCGTCTTGTTTTTCTTGTTGACAGGCTCCAATGCAGTAAACTTGCTATCCAGGAACCCGATGAGCTCGTCGAATGACGGTAATTCTCGAGGAGCCTTCCGCACATCCATGTATGCGGCATATGTTTCCGAATCCAACTTTCCTGTTAGGATGTGGACTAAGATGGGATCCCAGCTTGATGTATCGATGCCAAGGTTGTGGATGGCATGAATTGTTTCCAGACTGGTATCATGCAGCCGCTTCACTTCAAAAGCTGTTTGTTGTTGTATAGCTGGTTGGCCCATAAATACTTGAATTTGTTTCGTGAAGAGTAGTTGGATGTTGTTATATCTATGAGTCAGTATCTCCCAGCAGGTGTCATAGTTTTCAGCCGAAATGGTTAAATGCTGGACGAGCCGTTCAGCTTCGCCCCGCAGTTTTCCCTTGAGATGTTGCATTTTCTGTGTTTTTGTCAACAGGGCATTGTTGTGGATCGCTTCTGAATACAAATCCATGAATGTTGGCCACTGTGTATAGCTTCCAGAAAATGTAGGTATTTCTATTTGAGGAACTGCCTGGTACCGGTGCGTGGTAGAACCCAATTTGGAGTTGAGCTCCCGTTTCATGGTTTCGAAAATAGACTCGTGGTTCGAGTACTCATCTTCATAGGCCAAGTTGGTGCCGATGAGTAAATTGTCGATTTGCCAATGTAAATCATCGATGGCTCTCCAGCGTGACTGCAACGCTTGAAGCTTGTCTTCGATTTCCCACTTCTCCTTGACATCGGCAATCTTGATGTTTCTGACAATTCTCATGAAGGCTCTGAAGTTGGTACCTTGATGGCTGATGAGTTCATCAGTTTTGGATGTTGATCCTCGCTCTACGGTGCTCGTAGTAGCACAGCTATGAAGCAGCTCCCGTGTTGTCTCTACTTCTTTTTTGACATGGTCGTAGGCTTCAGTAGTAAAATAATCGTTTGTTTGGTTTTCAGATGCTGACAGAATAATGTTGTTGTGGTCGAATTCCGCCCAAAGATCTTCAAGCGCTTCCAACCGCTTAGCAACGTAGTCACTAGTCTTGCGACTTGCAGCATCCTTCTTGAAGTTGGTTAAAATCTTCCGAATGGCCTCGGAGATTAATTGTTGTCTTTTCAGCATTGCTTCCATGGTGAGTATTGATTGTCACTTAGCACTCACGCTGTTCTGTTAGTTCTGTGCGTCGGTGATCGTAGCTAGCAACTTTGGTATATGCGCCTTCTCAATTGTACTGGTGAGACCCGCTTGTGGGAAGCCAGACAACCGATTCGCTACCTCCGTCACGTACCACGAAACACAACACACGGAAAATGTTTTCTTCAAATTGTTCTGGTGTGGACTGTAAATCTGTTGTTGTCCTTCTTGATCCTTAAGGCACAAGTTCGATGCTCGAAGGAATGTATTGGGGACCTCCTGTATTCAGAGATCCACCACTGTTTGTTATGTTGTTATTTATGTTATGAAGCTACGTTATAGTTAATGTTATGTTATGGAAGAGTGAAACGATGTTGTTGTAGCGACGGTTTATTGTCAACTGAAAAACTTATAAAATAATACATGTTATATGGATGCGCTCGGGCGCCCGATACCGCCTATCCAGCTAAAGGTTATATGTACGTAGCCCGTACACTTTTCATTTTAGGGTTGTTAAAATATAGTAGTAGTAGGTTTGCATTGCTACACTTGTTGTATTCTTACAACATTAAGCTTTCTACAAACAATCGTGGTCTTCTGACCACGATTGTTTGTAGAAAGCTTAATTACTGCATTTTATATACAAGTAGAGCTTCGTATTGCATTGAAGAATAATATTTTTGAGCACGTGTTGTGGAAGTTTATGATTGGAGAGAGGATAGCTCGGGGATCGCTAATGTGAATGAGTTTCTAGAGGAGGCTTCGACAACTGTGGAACAATTTGAAGAACGGGAGACAAGAATTAAACGTATAATAAAGTTCATAAAGCATAGAGGATAGTAACTGAATTAATAATGCTTTTAAAATATTAAGGAACGCGGAAGTGACACAACTGGGCCAAGCACTTAAAAACGTAACTTTCCTTCATTATCTATCAGCTGTGTACTGTAGCTATAGGTATACTGGAGGTAATCTCTCGGTCCCGGGTCGGCCACTTGTAATTCCTCTCATATTCCGTCTTGCGTTTCAAGGGCAGCTACACCCCCACCCGTGGGGGTGAGATATATAGCGGCTTAACTGTTTTGATACTGGGTATTTATTTGAGACTAATCTGTGGTAAGCTTCTAACACCTGGGTGAGCACGATTTGTCTGCGACTATAAATTCAATATGTCACAGTTTTAGTAATATCGTCTATTTATTACAAAGTACATTGGTAGAATGCTAATGACTACTTTAATGTAGTAATATTCCATCCACAGTGTAGTAATTTTTTTGCTGAAAGTAAATATTTTCCTTCTGGTACTGATCTATTATATTTGTTAGTCGTACAAGAATGATTATATTTTCCAGAATTCGTAATTTATAAGAAACTATTTCCTCTATGGCTCGTAATAAAACTATCAGTAGTGTTATGTAATACCAACACATCCTCGACGGCGACCGAACCCGCACCCTCTGCCGGCTATTACCCCGTGCCGAGGGGACGATCATTGTTTGCTTGCTTTTGTCGGCGTGTTTGTGGAAACGAGTACCAGATGACGTTGCATAATAAAAGAAGTAATTATAATGGAGTATTGTTCTAAATGGACTGCTTTTGGTGTCTACCAACCTTTATAAAAACCAGTCCTACTGTTTTACATTACGTGATCATTATTAAGCTGAATATTCGGACATCCGCTTGTACGTAATTTCTTGGATTTAGACAATAATTTTTACGGTTTAAAAATGCTGTCACCATGAACTGACCTAAAAAGAAAGGAAGCAATAATAATATCGTGGACGCTATAAACCATAAAGTAATCTAAAAGGCTCCACAAATTAGCTACAACCTTTGGGTCAGGTTTGTTAATTAAATTTTATTTTGCTTTATATTTTTAATACTCATACTCATAGGCTCCTTTCGTAGTACATAACTTTCGAATAAACGTGTCTCTGTAAAGATTGTGGGCTACTCTAAACTCGTAAATAAATAGATCATAAAAAATCTGTTAGGTACAAGCCTACAAGGTGAGGCCCCTCGTCCTCGTAAAACCATCAAACCCTCCTTGCGATGTTTTATCACCTTTTATTTGGTGCCTTCAAACATTACCTGTCTATTCTATTTTATTGCTAGAACTTCATGAGTTTTATGGTTGGCAGGTATCCTTTTTCAGCCATAAAACTTACGAAGTCCTATCTATAAACGAATCTTAACTATAGTAAGGTTGAGCTTAGTTTTGACCCGATGCCTACATAAGACGGCACAAACGTAGATCTCCAGAGAAATATGGGTTGGATTGCCCCTGCATTCGGAAACCGGACGATATGTGTAGATAAGTATATTAGTCAAGTCAAAGTCCAGAATACCTTAAAATTTACCCTATTAATCAATGTTTTCTATACCTACAGTATGGTTTCGAGAAATGAAGGCTCCAAAGAGTATGAGCGGCACAGAGAACCATGCATAATAGAGCATGATATGCTCAACTTCAAACTATGTCTCTTATCATCTGTGAGCTCTATCTATAATTTAGCAATCTCCAATGTCCCTGTGACAATTCAAATTAGGAATATCAAGCAGTTGCGTCTCACTGACGTACCTTTGACTTCAAATTACAAGAAACTAAACTTGGCGGAGTATCGGATAGTTTCCGCGAAGTTAGGTCTCGCGGGGACGATCCGTTACCGCAGGCAGGTGGGGAGGCGTGTGGGTATATGTTGGGGACATGTTGGAGACATGTTGGGGACAGCGGGACGTATCACCGCACTGGCTGGGGACCACTCCGAGCCTCGTCCGGGGACACATCATAGTTTTAGACATGTGCTTTAAGTGTCAAGCTGAATTAAGTTTAAATTATTGAGAGGATGTTACATAACGGAATTGTAAGTGGTATAGCAGACTTTTAGCTGTTGCGTTCGACGACAAACGTGAACGAAGTAGGCGTTGTATCTCCATTACTAGAATTTCAAACTTTAAGCGGGTACAGTAACTAGCTTGCAGTGTGGTAGTTTGAGAGAGTTAATACCATTGATTGGAATCATGAATAGAATAGAAAAACTCTTGCACATACCAGCATAAAAGAAATTCACCACCTCGATAAAGGATCGATATTGTATTTTTTTTTTATGAGAATGACTGACGTGACTAGCGAGGCGTTCACCTGATGTTGGGCGATACAGCTTCCCAACACAGTTGCAGTGTCACTCGGAGCTTTAAAATAATAAAGTTTGGCGTGACACCGCACTGCGCACGTCATCCTGAGACATCACACAGTCTAGTTATCAGATTATTACACTGTTTAATCAGATCAGTCTTATTTGCCCAGTAATTTCACTAGCTACAATGCCCTTCAAACCGGAACACAGTAGTGCTTGCACACTACTGCTTGGCGGCAGAATAACTGGCAAAGCAGTGGTACCTACCTAAACGAACTTTGCAGAAAAGTCCTACCACCTAATAAAGCAATGTAAGCATACTTGTATACTTTAAAATGTTTCGTTAATTAGTAGAAAAATAATTCAAATCTAAATATGTTTGTAGCAACTCAAAAACAATTTACAATCCTGCTCCTCTTCCAACAGCAATGTAAATAAAAACAACGCGGATTCGATCAATTTGCGTAATGCCCGGTTAATGTAAACAATCCCCCTAGCAACCCCTTCGACCCCCCCTCGCGGCATTTACACATTTCCCTGATAACGCGCACAATTCTTGCCTTGTTTATACAATACCTTTGATGTCTGCTCTCGAAAAATGAAACTTGTGAAAGTTATGAAAGAATATACAACGTATTGTACTTAAGAGGATAAATCCCTTAAGTCCCGAGAACTTTTCGCGGGAAAAGGTTTTCTAAACAAAAATATGTATTGAAGTGCGGTACTAGAATATAGAGTAACTTCGGCATAGGAAAATTCTGATAAAAGATTTTTATAAAACATTTTACTTTTTAAGAGATTGTAATAACTCATATTGCTACATAATACTTTGAGATTAAGCACATGATTAAGCATTTCGTTATATGACATCGCCTGCTCAGCGTAATCTACCGATTAATTTGTAAAGGAAAAATTAAAATCACGAGCGGCACCCGCATCCATCCATCCCTCAAGCCGGGATATGCTTTACTTAAGCTCCCGTGACAAGTGATCTCATGTCCGAATTTTTCCTTCACCTTTTACAACCGGGTCCAATCCCCGCGCGTGATTCTAATTTTTCCTTTACAAATTAACCTTGTACGGTTGCCTATAATTTAATATTTTTAAATACCCTATTAAATGACTTGTAAAGTACTAAATTCGTTTTGCAATAAATTATTTGACTTTGACTTTGACCTAAAATATTATATAAATTTCCGTCAAGCTCTAAATAACTAAAACTCTCATCAAAATTAATTTCGTAAGGTCGATAGGTGAACTCACGCCCTAGGCAGTGTCCAGGTAAAGCAATAAAGTAAGTACTAGAATGTAAACGAAGCAGTTTATAGCGCGCGGGGAGCTATTAATCCTTCGTCGTAGTTTAATTAAATCTCTCAAAACCCTGCCTCTATTCGACTTAGTATAATTCGGGCACATTTAATGGTCGATTGTCACAAACTGGTAATAGATAATCCAATCACAAGTTAGTACTCTGTCCGGCGCACTCCGGTCATTGTGCAAGAACATAAATATTCATAAATCCTCAAGAGAGAAACCATTCGTTTAAGCGGCCTCGGAATGCCGATGTTTAGGCGGAATTCAGAATATTGTTTTTTGCAAGCGTTTGAAGACAAGATTACATTTGATTTCGCGGCGGAATTAGAAATACAAAGCTCTTCGGGTGGGATTGGTTGAATAAAACATCTGCGGATGGTAAATATCGCAACGTGTGCGGGTTCGATCCCCGACCGGCGTGGTTAGGCTATAAATATTTTTGGGAATTCCCGAACGCGTGGAATTGAGGCCGCTTAGACACCTTCCTCTTTCATTATTTATAGTCTGTGCTTAACATGTGTCTTTTTCTTCAACATTTATTCTTCCTGCCTTTTGAGGTAAGAATAATTGCTTTTTCTTTCTTTCATCTACCCGAAAGACTGCGACACTCATTTTATGAAGTTTGATAACCGAGTGTCTTGTGTACCTTTTTAGAAAACCTCAATTTATATCTGTGGATATTTCACACAGCCCGTACACTAAACTAGGGGATAATCAACTTTTTCTTGGCAGGCAAAAACGGCCGGAACGGTATTTATACAAAGAAAATAGAATATTATAAGTGAATTGAATATTAATTGCCAATGCTATGCAACACTAGTCAATACCCTCGATAACGACACACGCAGACACACGTCATAAGGTCAAGCTGAATAGAAACTATATTTAGACCCAAACTGTTCCCATGTCTATAAACTAGAGACCCTACCCTCTACCTGACAGCGGTTCACCCACACGCCACAGAATTACTAGCAGTGTATTGTGACGTCACGGACCCGTTACCAACTATCAGCTCATAAATTAGTTTTACGGGTAGTGGGTTCGGTGCCGGGATGGATATCACTATACTGAGTACTCGCAGTTAATCTGATTTATAAAAACGCTGGATCGGCAAGGCAAGCATTTTTCAAAAAAGTCGTATTTCCAATAAATGTAAAAGTAATAAATACAGCTTCATGTTTTACGTACCTACCTTTTTTCAACGCTACTTGTCAAAACATACGCGATATTAGCCAGTCTAATTCTTTATCCAAAAGTGCGTAAGTTGAGTTATTGAGTATCCAATGTACCTACCTACGAGCCACGCGCGGCCAACGTAGATAACGCCAACGTCTTTAGGTATCTGTTCGCGAGTTAAGGCATGAAAGTCTTTCCGGTTTACTGTAGGGTATCCTCAACCCAAGCTACTACGCAGAGAACAAGCTGGCTTCCGCGCAAACCGCTCCTGCACAGACCAAATCAACACTCTCCGCATAATAGTTGAGCAGGCATCAGAATGGCAAAGGGAACTCTATCTGACCTTTGTGGATTTCGAAAAAGCCTTCGACACTGTGCGGTGGGACAGCATATGGGCACGCTTAATAGAGATCAGGGTGCCTGGCAAGATTATTAACTTGATTAAAGCAATGTACGCAAATTACACCTGCCAGGTCAGTCATGATGGGCTCATCTCAGATGGCATTGCGGTACATGCTGGTGTGCGCCAGGGATGTCTTCTCTCACCTCTGCTGTTTCTGATTGTTCTGGATGGCATCATGAACCGAGTGAACCACAACAGGCGCCGTGGCATAGAATGGGGTTTGTCGGAACTATTAGAGATTTAGACTATGCCGACGACCTTTGTCTTTTTAGTCACAAGTATGTAGACATGCAAGCCAAAGTGGATGACCTAGAGCAAGAAGCAATAGCGGTAGGCCTCAAGATAAACACCAACAAGACGAAAGAAATGAGAACAGGAGTAAAGAGCCTAACACCCCTGCACATTGGCCAGGCGCAGGTGGAGCGCGTCCACCAATTCACCTACCTTGGCAGTATCGTGTCAGAAACTGGAGGAACAGAAGAGGATATCACTTCAAGGATCGCCAAAGCCAGGGCCGCTTTTGCGCAACTCCGCCCCGTATGGCAGTCACGGAAACTGACCAGAAGGATAAAGTTGAAAATCTTCCGATCCAACGTCAAGTCTGTACTGCTATATGGGTGCGAGACGTGGAAAGTAACGAAAGATCTCATGCAAAGGCTTCAAGTGTGTATTAACCGATGTCTCCGCCAAATATTAGGAATTTTCTGGCCTGAAAAAACCTCGAATAAAGACCTCCTTCAGCGATGCCATGAAAGTCCAATAAACCAACAGATAAAGCGCTGTAAATGGAATTGGATAGGCCACACGCTGCGAAGGGATCCAGGCCATATCCCCAAACAGGCCTTGGACTGGAACCCACAAGGCAGGAGAAAGCAGGGCCGTCCGAAACAAACCTGGCGTCGCTCCGTATTGGCGGAAGTGAAGAGCATTGGCAAAACATGGTTTGAAGTCAAGCATGAAGCCCAAGATAGGACGAGTTGGAAAATCACTGTGGATGCCCTTTGCCCCACCCAGGGGACCTAGGAAATAATCATCAATCATCATCCTCAACCCAAGACGGTTCGGGCCAGTACGGACGCAATTAACCATTTTATTTTTACCATCACCTTCGGTCGGAAAAGTAACAACTACAAGAAAATAAACATTCAAAAGCTAATTTCAAAGTAAAGGGGTCAATTAAGCAGTATGTTTAACCGTAGCTTGTTATAACTTTATTATAAAAGGTAGAGATGCTAATTTCGTTCGCCCAAAGGTCAATTCCATTATCTTATTTACTTTACCCTGTTTTGTGTACATACCTATCCAAATTAATAAGGGAAAAGTAGACAGACCATATAAAACATTATTTTAATTTAGATGGCAAACGACAATTACCTTTGACCGTTGTGTACATTAATAATTTTTATTGTCACAATGCCATGAGTTTGATACCAACGTTTACCTACCTTTTCTCTTTCAATTGACACAAAAACAAACTCATGATCCCAAAGGGTGGTTGTATTATTCCCGTAATGAAGATATGCCCGTCCCATAGCACGGGGGAGCGGAAGTGGGCATATTTAGGCGTCTACATAGTGTGTGTCGTGCTTGTTTCATTTGAGGACCTTAGTGCTGAGCAACTAAAGCCTCAAATAGAATCTAGTTCACGGGTATAATTATTATATAGACAGGAAATAATCTCAAATTGGCAATTCAGCGTACTAGGTATGTGTTAACTCCACTAGCAATTCTGTAAGCTCAAAGAGTATAGTAACTACTACTAGGGGATGTAAGTCCACTATGAAACTAGTCGTTGAAGTCACGTGTAACTACTGCGCGATTGTAATAGTTCATGGTATAAGTGATAGATACTCAAGCTCAAGAGTTATGTTAATGAGTGTTTGCACGTCAGAGTTGGATGTATATTGATAACTATTTAAAGCTTAAGTGATTTTAGTTCGCCATTGCTTTGAAAGAATGTCGAATCCATTGAAGTTTTGGGCGGGCGATTTTTTTCTCTAATCTGTTGGGCGGCCTTACAACAGCCATAACAGTCTACTCTAATGCATGAAGTTAAAATGCTGTCATATTTTTATTATTTCAGGCACGAGAAAGATAGTATAAAAATTTAATAACATAAAAATTTTATATTGGGCTCGTAGCTTAAAAAGTCCTTAAAAAGTCATATAAATGCCATTTCATGATGATGAAGCCCAGAGCAAATTAACCAGCGACTATATACTATACGACCAGCAGTGCCTACACCTCCGTACATAATTAAGCACGTGCGCTTATTTAACTTTCACTCGATCTGACAGGCCTTACTGCCGCCGCACATTTGCTGCTTCTGTATCGACGACTCCATGAGGACAAGTCGACTGGCACCTAAGGTGAAGGGAAAGAATCTTAAAAAGAAAGTATAGACGACACGATAACATTTCTACTATTATTGACACCCATTTTCTAATCGTTAATTAAGTAGTTATTTGATTTTTATGAAGAACATAGTTCTATAAGACAGAAAAATATTGAAATGCGACGGTAAATATTGATACCAATGTCAACCTTATTGATGCGAAAAGCCTATCCTAAAGTAGCGAGTGTGCGCAGACCGTTTCAACGTGATGGAACGAAAGTATCATTTCGAGATGGTCCCAGTTTTATTTCGGTTTTTATGATCCTAATTCAGGAGAGGTGGAGTAGAGGCGCATCTCGCGAGAAACAAGATATATTCGGGAAGAGCTTAACCTTGACTCGAGCTGATGAGGGCTTCAGCCTCTCGTTTTACTGACTTTTTATTACAGATATTTGGAAAAAAAATTCATAAAACAACTCGTACCGAGGCGTTGCGTGTGTAACGTGTGTCAAATGTCTTGCTTCATATTGAATTTTTCCCCGTATCGAACATAATTTTCTGTTGTACTTATTAAAACTCTTTTCAATTTCAAAATATGAAGAGTAAAAATGACTACTACTTACTCTACAATAAACAGAGCTGAGAAATAACGTTATAATAAAGTCAAAGTTGAAAAATAATCTAATTAAGAGTCTTACCCCCGTATACCAAAACATTTCACCAAAAATCCTTCACTTGACTTCCACTTAACTTTGAGGGAAACTCAAGGTACATCGCGACATACCTTGAGTTGACAGTTGCTTCGCTTCCCTCGTTTGAGAAAAATTGACGCAGAAATGTAAAGTTGATTATATGTTGTCAATTAAAAATACCATAACACAAAAATGAGGTTAATTCGAGGTTGAGTGAGTGGAGTAATCTCGTGGTAATGACTTAGAATATGGGGGTTAGTCATCTACTTGTATTATGTAGGTATTAGGTACCCTTTTGTCGATCTAATAGCTACTACACCCCCAGCAGAAAAAAACGTATCCTTTTACTTTCCTGTAAAAACATCCCCTACTTGTGCTTCCCCTAAACGAACTACAAAAAGGGGTAGTCCATTATGAAGTTGACGCTAGTAGTTATGTATTCGTAAACTCCGTGAAATAACCGACTCATGGCAAATGGAAGTGTCATCGGATTCCGCGTTCCCTTTCCATTCGACATGACAATATCATTTATAACAATCTTCACGAACGCGACGCTACGGTACAAGTTACTGAGTGAAATGAAACATTTTACTTTGGGTTAAATATTATATTTTGGAATGCGGCTTATCTTGTGCTGCATAATGACAGCAACAATTGTAATGGCGGCGAAAAATATAACTTTGTGGCGTGAAATAAGTCGTGGTGTAGTCGTATGACAGATTAGTTTCACGCTGATATAAGACCTCTGCAATCCATGTTTTGGTGATTTAATTTCAATGACAACAGAACAAACAGGCACATTCTGTGTGTGTCAACAAGGCGGAACAACCTTGAACCGAGTCCGGAGCCGACACCCAGCACATTCATTACATCCTTCACAGCTGCGTATGAATCGCTTACTCTACCCACCTAATTGTACATGCTGTTATGTATCATAATTAGACGCTACCTGCGACATAAGTTAGTGTTCACGCACTTTTTATGTTAATTAGGATTAGGATTTCTATAGAAAAATGACAGTTTTATTGCGAAAAGGTACTGTAGTGTCGCACAGTTGTAATATAGTTGTGTCCCTCTAATTTGGCTGTCTACAGCCAACGGCCCATTCATGTTCCGGTTGAAAGGGCAGATGTAGTCACTGTAATTACAGGCTGCCCCCTTGTGCAGGGCTACGCAATTATTTAGCTGAAGCAAAGCTGACTGAAGCGCAAATACCGTTTATTGTCAGTGGTCACTACCTACCATGGGTACACCAACATGGGCAATAATTCTTTCGTGGCTTTTCCCGTATACTACCAGTTGACATCCAAAATATACTACTGCAATAGTACTGACAAAATTGAATTTGACAAAATATGGCATTCACTGGCACCATGAAGCTGGGGTCGAGCTGCCTTCACAGAGGGCGACTAGGGTGCCTGCCGCTTGCCGCCTGCCAGTTCATCACAGTAACGAGTACAACCAATAAATTAATCTTCATTTATATGTAACGAACACGGCGGAAAATTTATTTAAATTATTTTTACCGGCGGGGGCCGAAGCCCGCGGGAAACGCGATTCATCCGCATCAAACGAAACAAAATCCATTACAATTTATAACCTTATAATAAGCTTCCGTTACTTATTCTGCGAATCTAATAACAGAGGGCGAGTGGAGCCAAGAGGACGATAAATAATAAGATAATAGACGGGGGTAGGTGCAACCCTCGGGTGAGGGCGCGAGCGAGGTGTACGTGTATCGGCGGTGATCGGTGTCTATATGTTTGGTACTCGGTTAGCACGGCCGGCCGGTGGATGCAGTCGGATACTCGCCCGATAGTACGGTGGCTAATAGGTACAGGAACTCGGAGTACATTGCACAGGTATCAATTGATCTGACGTGATAAGTTCCGATGAGTTTTGCGTAATTACCTTAAAAGTTAACAACAGTTGTTACGTTTTGTAGAGATAAAAATATAATTTATAAAATGCATATAATTAATTTTTATGTTGTCTTTTTATGTTATGAAGTGGTTAAGTAAAAGCTACCTAAAAAGTTAATAATTAGTTATAACAAATCACATACAAAATACATAGGAACTTTAAACGTAAAGCCTCTATAGGTTAGAACTTGTGTTAAGGCGGTAGGTATGGGCCCATAAACTTTGTTTACGTTAGAGCCCACATGAAAGCGAGAGTGGCGTGCTCCGAACTAATCACGGACCATCGAATAAACCGCGAACCAATAAACAGTCGTCAGTGAGCGTCACAGACTGGCGGCAACTGCAGATGTTTACTGTATTATATTTACATACAAACAAATGCCGCTGTTTCTAAGGATGCCTTCTAATCCTGTGACATTCACAGCTTGTGTACCTTCGAGCGAGGAGGCAGGGAATCCCACTGATAACACACGATCACATCACAACACTGCACTATCAACCGAGCCGCAGGAGTGCGCCGACACGTGTTGGTAACGCCGCTGCGGTAACGACGCGAGGTGACGGCGTGCTAGCGCCGCGGCCGCCCAACTCGCACTGTCAACGCCGCCCGCCCAAACGAGAGCGAAAACATCCCCTATTATTTCCTATCCCTTTCTGTCGTCCTTATTTGTATATTTTTGTTTCGGAATGACTTTTCCTGTAGTGAATGTGTCGGTTTCATTGACGCCTTTCCCTAATAAAGGAAGTGAGCGGATGCTTCGTTTCACGGTGCCGGTGCCGGGCCGGTGCCGAGCCGGGTGCATGGGGGTAAGGGTTGAGATACTACGATGTACAGGGTAGCTTTAGGGTGGATAAGGTGCGCTTTAAAGGAACCGTTCGAAGGTAAAGTGCGTTTGTTCGCCGATAGGAAATGTTTGCAATATCCATACGGGACGTTGAAGTTGCCGGTTAATTAATTCGTTTGGCTCGGGGGGGATATTCGTACGAGTTTTCGTCGATCACACTGGTACAGTCCACAAGAAGAGTGCGGGTGAAAATGCGAAGGTATACCCGTACACGTTATTAATGAACTTATATAGATGGAAAACTAACAGATAAGATAATGTATCAATAAACATATTTAGGTTTTCAAAATAAAATATGTATGGTAATTATTTTATAAATCACGTATTAAAACAACTTTTCAGCAACCGTTCATATAACCCCTACAAACAATTAAAAATCTGGCGATGTGTATACCAATTAAGCGCGAACATCGCACATTCATCATCGGCGCATAAAATAAACCCGTCACAGAAACCGGTCGCCCTCGTAAATCACGCGACGCATTGTCCCGCACTTATTCACCGCGAGAACTTTCCCGTCACGGTGCCGTCCCGACCCGTACGCGGCCCACACCGGCACGCACCGGCACGCAGCCGCACCGCACGACCCACACCCTACAACACCATAAATCTCTTACCTGGGTACTTTAATACCCATAAGCGTTCAACTTGAAACGCGGATTCCCCAAGAATTGAATTTGCGCTGCAAAACGATATATTTCCTTTTTCCACGTTTTTAAACACGATCTGTGCAAAAACACAAAGGTTAAGTGGATTGACGACGATCCAATTCCGCCGGTTTGCGAGCGGCGGCTTGTTTAGTGGAATATCAAAGGAGATTGGCGCTTACACGTCGGCGAGGTTACAGGGCTCCGCGATCAGTACGCGACCCCGCGGTTTATTTCTTTGACCTCTACACGATTGCATGTTTTCGAAGACAACACGGACATCTATTTTATGCAATTTTACGACGCGGGTGCGGTTTGATAATGGTTACCACGAAGGGATACCTTTTATAGCGCGCCATAAATATCGAGAGTCCTCGTTTAGCTTCTGTTGGAACGATTAAATATTAGGCGCATTTCGTGAACCGCCAATTCCGTGATGATAAAGAAATATAAATTACCAGAAAACAGAGGGAAATAACATCTGCAGACGATGGGGTGTGAGCATGAGTAAGTGGCGGTGCCTGTGGCGGGCGGGGCCACGGGCGAGCGCTAGTCGAGGGCCCTCGACGGCTCTCAGCATTGTCTGAGGGCCGGCGGGACTTGCCGCGAGGGCTTCAAAGGAAATGCCTCTGTTTAACAATAAAATATACATGCCTAATGCCTGACGGAAGATAATTTTCTTGTGTGTGATCTTAGCAAATAGATAGCCTTTTTGCAGACTAATACAATGATATAGTGGACACCTAAAAGCGTGATGTATAATAGGTAAGCAACTATCGAGGCGACAATATTTTCATGTATTTTTTATTTTATCTACGTCGTTTGTTTACATTAAAACTAATTAACTAATTTATCCAAAACTTTTTATTTTCGGAGACACATAATACATTAAGGGATCGAAGGTATAATTTTAATTATAAATTTTAATACGTTTTACACTAAACGTACAATATACAAAATTTACGCAGCATTTAATTAAGCTCGTGGAATAACGCCATTTATCAGAGAACACACACTTGAATGTTACACGAATCCCCCACACAAGCAGCACCTGTACCTCTATACCTAGCAGTATGTACTCTGTAGAGGACCCTATATGTGTAGCATGCTCTATGTACGCGTGCGGTGCTTAATTAAGAAACATCAATTAGTATTCGAGCTACGCTACAATGCACGATCGAGATATCTACTCATTGACTTATATCATTCTTGTAACCTTTTTGCATATAAACAGCGTAACAGACTATGATATAGACAAAGACCCCAGATGATACAAAAAAATAAATATAAATATAAATATTGAGAAATATAATCCGTGTGTAAAGTGGTGCTCCGCCTTGCCTACGTATTCCTTTTCCCGCGGGAATTTTGTATTTTCCTACCATAAATTTTATTCATCCTACGTAGAGTACGTAGGGCATAATGGTTTTCATTTGTCATGTTCAAATGGCTTCCATGAAATATAAAGCTGTTTCATCGGAAAGCCAGACAAAATAAAATGCACAAAATTGAAGTGTTTTTGGTTGATAGGAAGTAGATATTACATTAGTATTTCAAAAAGCATTGAGTATATTAAGCTGGTTCCTTTTCTTTCAGCATGGTTCCTTAGCGCATTAAAGGCCCGCGCAAACTTGGCGATATTAACCGGAAGATTTATAATAAAGCAGTTAACACTCACGACGCGCTGCGTCGCTGTCTTGTACGGTATATCAGGTTAATTCATGGGGTGCTTAAGGTGTTCGCATCAAGTGCAAGGATTTGTGTACGGTGGCCTTTAATTATGTTTATTTATGAATGTTAAAGTATTTTACAGCCACAGAGTGAAGTTATAATAACTAAAGTCCCTACATAAAATAAAGAGAGAACTAAAAAGCCCGCTCGAGTTCCTAACAAATAAAAAAGTCCACGATGTTTTGCACTAGTTGCCGTGAAGCTGCGGGTAATGGTCCGTACACGTGGTCAATATTTGCGCAGCGGCGAGCGACCGGCCACTGTTTGCAGCCCGCCGACCAGTGTACACCCTGCTTTACACAACTCAAACTAAACTTGTGGATCCAGCGAGGGGTAAGACAGTTTCGATAAGTATTGATGAAAAATAAAACAATAAAACGGTGAACCTACTATTATGATTTGCGGACTTATCTCGTCCCATACTAGTTCACTTTGTACTTTGTATTTTCGATTGTTAAGTACTGCCTGAATCGGCCCGTTCGCGGCTCAATCAGTTTAATGTAGCTTTAGATATTTAAAATGTGTCTCTCTGTCGAACCCTTTTTAAGTTTTAACTCACAGGAAACCATAATATTACTTATCGTTCCTACATCATGTCTGTCTGTCTCATACTTCTGCAAAGCACAAACAAGTTTATAAAGGAGTTGCGGCCAATTTGGTTCGTTATCAGTTCGCTCCAGTTTCCGCCCGCGGGCGCAGGTGTTATCATTACCATCTCCGAGTGGTTAAACAGAAGCATTTATTACCATTTCACAGTAATTAAAAAGCCTTATAAAGATGGCGTGACTGGCCTTTGTATATTTTCATAATACTTTATTTCATGGTTTTGCATAAATTTAATTTCAGTTTGTCAACATTCAAACTGCAGATTTAGCGAATAGTTGCGAACGGCGGCATGAAGCTATAAAACACAGTTATTGAAACACAAAAGCGCAGTTACACCTACAAAATTCTTGGCATTGGATTTCGGTCTGTTAACTTTCAACTGTAATGTCTAAGTTATAGGAGTGATTTTTAACAATTTGCAAGTCTGGCTGCACACAGCCGGGCTTCGGCGAGTCCGCGGTCTGACAAAGCACCGGCCGATGACGACGCGGACGGCGGCGCGGCGGCGCGGCGGAGGTACAATAACGTGTACTGCCCTGCATACTCTGCGATACACGGCGCAGCATGAATCAAATGTTAGCCAGTTTTGTGGTTTACTGTCGAGAAGTAGCTAAGTTTCAGATGAGAGACAAATAGGCTTTATAGGAATTGATTCAAATAAGTACTCCCTGATTAAATTTCCTTTACGTAGATCATGAGTGATGAATAGCGCCTAGAAGTCTAGCAAAATTGCGATTTCGAGTTTTTTATTGATCATGTTTATGTGGAAATCGCAATAAATTTGTGCTTCATCAGCAGCCAACACAGTAAATGTGAATAGGAATAAAACCTGTCAGACAGCAAATTACCATGGCCAGTGCAACCCGCCCCGTCTGCACGACCGGAACCGGACGCGACCCGTTCAGCTCCGCAATCGCTCTCAGGACAGCGTGTGGGGTGCGGGTGCTGTGTGCCGATCATCACGAGGGTATGGTAATCATTAATCGGGACATGGCTGAAATGGTCAGCGTTAACTCGACAAGCTGTTTGGATTGGATCTACGGCTATTGATGTTATGGAAATTGAGATCACGTTGAATGATAATTTGGTAAGTATTATTCTCGTGTGCGTATAGTTCTATAAACATATCTTCTGACAGAGCCTGTAGCAATTATTTATAGTTAGATCACCAGAGTCACATATCCTACTAATAGTGTTAGTGACTGTACAATTTTATTTATGTTACGTGGTTGTGTGTAACACGCTATTGGACTAAGATCACGGTTGCTGTATATTGTAGTCTAGTCATCCCTATTCTCTTTTACGTTTTGATGAATTGACGAAAATTTTGGTGTCTGCACGGATAACAAATAGTTTCAATAAAATGTAAGCCCCAAGTGGTGCAGGCAGCATGCCCGCCGGCACTCCGCAATATATTTGAAGCCGCGTGTGAGAGCTTGCCGGAGGGTATGGGGGTACAAAAAGAAGTGATGCAGCTCGTCTTACAATTCAAATAATAATTTGTATGTATAATTATACATAAAAAATTACTTAAAATCTAAAGACAATAAATAGAATACGAAATCGGAAAGTTCGTAGATTTTTATCTACGGCTGTATGCCTATTAAACGTGTTAATGAGGTGTTACTCCTGATCGCTGGTCAAAAATAATGCGGTTGGAATGGTATCATTCAATTTTATTGCATTGTTCTATTTCTTTTTTTTTCTTTAGGTAGATGTCTATGTTGTTCTAGTCTGAGATTGTATAAGACTTATTAAGAAAACAATAATACCTACAGACCTGAAATGTAATTAATTTTTGTTCTTTTCATCTGAAGTTTTTTATTGACTGAGAAATACAAAAATTTTCCGAAATTCAAATAATCAGAATCTTATTGTAATATCCGCCGCGGCGAGAGGCCACTGGCCAGCCGGAAGGACGCACCGCCCGGTGCCGCTCGCGACTGGGGCTTTAATTAAAATACTCTACAATACACTTTTCTGTTGCTTCCTTTATTTGGTTCTTTGGAGTTTTTTTTATATATGGTTGTAATATAATCAACATCACCATAATGCAACTTGATCATTATGATGATGTTGAATATAAAACATAATTTACCCGTATTATCTTGACATAGTCAAAATGCGATAAACGCATAATTAACAGGCCGCGCCGCGACCCAATTAGGCCAATAGCACAATAGAATTCTTGAAAATCTACAGAATTCTAGCAAATGCTTCTTTCTCTACACTTCAAAAGAAACACGTTAAAAGAATCTAAATAATTTTTACCGCCGCACTGGAACCCGTTTTTTCGTGCTAGTGCCGCGCCGCGCTGTTGTAATCGAAACCCAGATCCCAAGATGTGCACAATGGCTAACGAACGCTCCACTCTCAGCGGGTAGTGATTACTGCACCACTCTACTCATCTGCCTAGTTCAGGGGCTCCGGAAACAACTAGTTACGAGTTATAGCTAATACCTACATAAATCACTTGCGATATATCCAGTCTTCACAGAAATTTCATATTCCAGCGACTAATATAAGCAGTGTTTGGTATTTTAATTTCAAATCCTTAAACCACTCTTGTTGTAAATTATTAGTTCTTATTTACATCAGTCTCATCTAGGATTTGATAACACTATCACCTGATAGGACGTGAAGATGCGATCAAAGGTGTACCATACTAGCTGAGTACCTACCTCTACCCATATCTTGACCATGCACATGCATGCTCGGGTCATATTTCATCGGATATACAGACGCTGAATGTAGTGCAGCAATTTAGATTTCTACACTACATCCATACCTACATCTGGTACCCTTGACTAGTAACAACAATGTGCGGGTGGCCCCCGCGCTAGTAACGCGCCAGGGGCCCTCTCGCCCCAGATCGCGCTTTGTGCGGCCCTGGTGACGGCACGGACGACGGTGACTGTGGCACAATGCCGCCGAGTATTGTTTGCTATTATACTTTTCGGGGTTACGTGCCGAACCGACACACTGACTGATAAAAACCACGAAATAAATAGTTAACATAATCTAGTTGTAATACATTGATATTTAGGGATGAATGAGAATACTTACAAAACTGTTATCTCACCTCGTTCACAGATGATAACCTTATACTCACACAGGTTACAGGGCTAAACTAAGGAATAATGTCCAAATTTAATTAAAAATGTATAATGATAGCAGTAGTGGTAGATAACAGAAAATTAAGATAGAAGGGAACCCTTCCTGTCGTGAATTTTATAATTTATTCTCACTTTTTAATATTAAGAGGTTGGTAGACTGTTTAAAAATACCATTTTGGTTGGCCACACTGGCGGAAGGAGCGTCCGCTGAGCCATCAGCCAATTACGATGGCTGCCTTGGTAGTTCCGGTAAAATAATATTGTGGTTTAGGAGGGAAGTTTTGGAGGGACGACAAGGTCCAAAAAGCAGTCAATTCTGATTGAGCAGCCGAAGCGTCAAGATGTATTACTGCTCCTGTTCGTTTATTGTGTACTGAATGTGTACTGAATATACACGATTTGAAGAGGTTCTCGGTGTTTTTACTTCAATTCAGAAGAGGAGATGAACCCACATGAAACAAGGTACCGTAATTTTTCTCTGAGAACCTGTGAATTTATGACCATGCCCACGATTGATTTTGATTTGTAACTGTAATTTTTACCAACGCCCGTAATTTGAGCTATACTGCAATATTGATAAAATAGTGAGATTATGTCAGCGCGGCCGGTCAGCTAGACTGAGACAATCCGGTTGTGTTAACTTAATCGAAACATAAACTTGATTTTATTTATTGAGATTGTGCAATTATGAAACACTGGATAACATATACCATCATTTGAATTTGACACTTGAAGTTTGAGAAGCATGGGCGGTCTGCATTGACGGAGACTTCCCGCCCGTGCTAATTGAACCTGATAAAGTGTACTGTGTCGTGTCAGGAGTTTCATACTCGTTTGGTCAGGGCCACACTCTGACAACGATGAGGGAACTGCTGACTGGGCACAGCTGTTAAATTGCATTGATGGTAATGATTGTGAAATGGTGCTTAGACTGTAAAATATTGTCTTTTTCCAATACGATTGGGCGTGCATTTAAGATTTTAATTTTAATGCCTACACGATTAATCTCAATTGAGGGTACCCGAAGATTATTAAAAAAATATATTTAATAGTGAGTATTAAGTAGAAATTCCTGAGAAGTAAGAATAATAGACGAATATTTTGATCATTGACTTGTTGACATGGCCTTTCTCAGCGTAGTGAGTTTTACCAGCAGGTAATTTAACGTAGACAGTTTAATGGTGATGACGACGATGATAACTGTGTTTTTCTTGTCGGCTGTTGACAACGGCGACCATTCCAATTACTTTCTACCACATGGACTAATGTAGTGTCTATAGGATTTTGATTTCAAATGTAGGTATCTATATCACACACACACAACAGGTATACTGAGTCAAAAGAATTCGTTTACGAAAGCACAAAATAGAAAAGTGACGATAGTGTCTCGGGAGTCTAATATTTTAGTGTACTTAAACCAATAATAGTTAGCATCTTTGGAGTGAATTTGGTGTAATGACGGGTGGTCAGCATTGTTTTAAATAATTTTGTGTATGGTCTACTAGCATTGTAACATGGCCCCCGTAATATCGTTCGCACACAATACACAACACACCATCCACACATACAATTATTACACAATTAAGTATTGTTATTCTCAAAAGTTATTTGAGCATTGTAGAAAGAGAGAGCGATAGATATGATTTATGGTTATTGCATTATTTTAAAATGAATTAAACCTGTTGTCCAGTGGTCTATTCGTTTGTAGATTTATAAGCCTCAGAATCACTGGGAGGAAACTTGTATGTTCGAAAAAATATTAGTGAACGAAGTTTACCTAACAGTTACCAAATTGGAGTATTTTGTTTTAAACTTTTATTTTATTTCATATGAGTAGTTATTTTATTTTACCCAGGTAGATAGGCATCAATAATTTGTTGCTATTTTTAATTAAGTTTATTAGCATTTAACATTGTTCTGTCCATTTTATTGAGAAGGTATTGATAAATATTTTTAATTTTCATATTTGTCATTTTTAAATTATACAACTAAAATGATAGAAAGTTCCCTGTTGACTTTGACTTGATTACATTATCTTGAATTACATTTTTATATTTACGGAATCCATACCGCGATTAGAATCATTTCAGTTCCCGATGTTCCAGTATTTGGTATATTATGATAATGCAATGAACAACCGTAAATGATTAAAACAACGATACTGTTTTTTTTTTAAATCTGATCATCCTAAGTCTTAGTCGCTGTTCTGTAGAAGTTATGATTGCGTTTATTTCAAGTGGCTGTAAAACAATTAACTATTCACGAAATCCTGGCTCCAACGCCATCATCAGACCAGTTAGTAGAAAGTGCTAGCGGTTAAGCGTATAAAAAGGTAGTGCTAACACCAATAAGAAGTGCGTCATGCCACTTTCCCACTACTTGTTTTGCCAGTGTAAAGTCACACTGTATGAAATGTTTTAGTGCGAGTATTATTTCGTATTTATATTCATTTATTTGTATTTATGTGTCAAAAATATGTGAAGTCTACCCGTTGACTAATTCACTACCTATTTCGAAATGGAGTAAACTCACACTAGTGCCACAATTTTAACGTGCCAGTTACCACCTACTCCAATCAGATCTAGCTTAATTATTATGTCATAGATAATATAATACTTACAAAAGGTACTTATGTTAACAGTAGATCAGGTTTGCAATCCTATGTATATTATAATAGCGCTCATGGTTTAACAGAAAAATCATATTTGATATTTACGCCACTACGTTGTTTGCCTTGTTAAACTTGTCGCAGATTTAAATTAAAGACTAGTATTTCAATATAGTACCCAGGTTTAATACAGATTATTTTATGACAATCAGAATGCGCCTACTGGTTGATTACCGAGGTGTCGGGTGCAGTTTCATTTCCAGTGATATGCAGTGTGCCGACATTCCATGGGTAGGACCGTATTAGATGAAAGGAAAAGTGAGGGGATAGGCAAGTTAATAATTTGATACTATCTTGACACAGCTCTTGACACAGCTCTTGACACAGCTTTTGACACAGCTTTTGACACAGCTCTTGACACAGCTCATGATACAGCTCTTGATACAGCTTTTAACGGATTTGAGGTTTCCAAAAGATTCTATGTATGGCTTTTGAATATGGTTTGCAATTTTTATACACCTAAGGTGCAGTTTATGATCAAGTTGTGACCGAACACCACCATATCACCACTATCACACCTACACACCATCACCACATTCGCCTACTAAATTTAAATAGTTACAAACTGAGCTGATTACCTTCACCTTGGATTATAGTTTAAAGATTTTAGTCGTGAAAGTTTTGCACACATTGAGGCTATCGTTTCAAATAATTTGTACTGCTATAGAGATATAGTATGGGCTTCAATTCGATATTATAGTTTGGACTATAGTTAGACTATACGGTTTAAGATGCAGCTGGGCTTCGAGCTGGGTTACTCTGTAAAATTCGGTTTAGAATGTGAAATTTGATCAGTTTAATATAAAGTTAATTGATATACAGCTAATTATTAAGCTATTTGAGATACAGCTATCTGGAATAAGCTGCTATTTGATATGAAGATTTTTAATGCACTGATTTATGTACGGGTATTTGAAATGTATGGTTTGATATATAGGTTTTGTTTAATGTATTGCGCTATCACCATACTTATCCGTCGTTTAGTAAGTATATATGACAACTTGGTATTTAGACTTGGATTAATTTCGATATAATTATAAAATATGAACAGCTATTTTGTAGACGGATATTTAAGGCACGTGATAGTTTAGTTTGATACAGTCGATGGTTTGATTTGGTTTCGTAGTTCCAGAGATCTATGGTATTAGTGTGATTTGGTTTTGGTACAGTATAATTTATGGTTGGATACAGTTCGTTTTGATACAGTCTAAAGTTTGATACAGCTTAAGGATTTGATACAATTTGAGATTGAAATAGTTTATGGTTTGATAGTTTTTTGTTAGATAGATTTTATGGTTTGAAACGGACCTACAACCCGTCTCCACTCGCACACAAGCATGCGCCGTGCCACGCCGATACTTTATAAGGCCGCGCTGCCCGCTGCAACGAGAGCATTTGCTCGGGGCTCCCGCGGTGAACAGACGAGTCCTCCGCTCTGCAGAGTCTCTAGCAAATCGCTCCTAACCCGTGTTCCCTACTAACACGGTGAGAGGCGGCCATCTGTCGCGCGTGGCTCTGAGCTTATGCGCACGACCATCTCTCTCCGCTACCCGCACCCTTCCCCGCTCCGAGGGCCATCTGTTGTCGCGTGGCTCTGAGCTGATGCGCACGATCCTCACTCCTGGAAACCTGTATCAGCCCCATCCGCTTTCAAGGGCTATCTGTTGTCGCGTGGCTTTTGCGCACGACCCTTGGACCCCTGCATGCACTAACCGTACTCGCCACGTCATATCGCGTCCCGTTGGCCGACACGACCCCGCCGCGTACCGTAGTTCTCGCAGGCTGCCGTTTGACTGCTCGAGAACACTCCGCGACCGTGCCGTCACTTCCGTTAGTTCAGACTCCTGTTGCGTTTCTGGTGCATAGATTATAGTGCTCATAGATAGTGCTCATAGAAAATAATTGTTATTATAAGGAACCCGTTGTAGAAACAGAAATACAGAACTATTTATTGTAACCCGTGTATATTCGTGTTTCTCTGGATCCAACCCTCATCGCGCGTTTCGTAGGCCAAGGGCTCGATCACCATTATAATGAGGTGCCCAGGTGAGCTAGCCGAAAGGGCACCCCGTTACAGGTTTAATACAGTTTGTTTTAATATAATAGTCTATGGTTTAATAAGTTGATGGAGGTAATAAAGGCTGAGTCAAATTATTTGATATAACTGAAACCGTTGATACAGTCTAAACAGTTGAAACCATCGAAACAGTTGAGACAGTCCAAACTGTTGTCAGTCGAGTAAGTCGGGATAGTCGAAGCGGTCGAGACGGTTAAGACGGGACAGTTGAGATAGTTGAAACAGTAACAACAGTTGAGACTGGCGATACAGTTGAGACAGTTGAAACAGTCTGTGATAGTTAAAACAGTTAGATGGTTGAAACAATTTGTGACAGTAGAAACAGTTTGGGATAGTTGAAGCAGTTGAGGTAGTTGAAACAGTTATAGTGGTCATGTGTACCGCCGGCTATGTATGCCGAGGAATAGTGGTTATGTGTGCCACCGGCTATGTATGCCGAGGAATAGTGGTTATGTGTGCCACCGGCTATGTGCCGAGGAATAGTGGTGTGCCACAGGGTAAATGCGCTAATGTATAGTGGTTATGTGTGCCACAGGGTAAATGTGCTAATGTATAGTGGTTATGTGTGCCACAGATTAAATGTGCTAATGTATAGTGGTTATGTGTGCCACAGTCTAAGTAGGTTGATTAGTAATGGTGGGATGCACTTATCAAGGTGTATTGACTAATTTTGCTATGAAAGTATTATAAAATATAAATGCTGGTGGCCCAGTGCGCCGTTTTAACTAATGCTGTTTTTAGTCTGCATAGCAGTTTAAATGTTGTTATCTGTTGATGTTGTTTGTATTGTATTGTCATAGTAATCTTATCTTGAAACAACTTTAAATAAATCGTATTTTATAATGTCGACTTAAGACGCGATGACTGCCAGCATCTAAACTGGCTTGTCTGATATTTAGTAACTGATATACCGAGAGCTACTCAGCTAGTGTTATGTTCACTTACGTAAATTATGATTGTGCTAATGCAAGTTTTATTTTTGCGAGGACATGAACTCTGATGAAGCTGGAAGTCGCCTCTACCAAGGACCCAAAACATTTAAAGGTGCACGAAGCGTATCCTGCATCCAGCGGCACTATGGAAAATTTACTGAAGGAATGCTACTAGAGAAAAGAATGCGTGTACATCGCGTTTCCTACAGCGACACCACGAAGAACATAATGAAGGGTTGATTGCAGACTGAGGCAAGAAACGAAGATTCATTTTGGCGATTAGCTGACAGGTTACGATCATGCGTAAATTTACAGTAACTTTGACTACGAATACTTAAGACTTTTAATTCTTGAGTATTATGTAAATATCGTAAATATCCTGCAGTAATATAAAACGCAATAGGTTAATTCCATGAAATATCTTAAAGAATTTGTAGTGTTTAAGTGTAAGTAAACCAAATGTCGTGAAGTTGAGTTACAAAAGTAAACTAGATTAGGACTGTTAAGAATAATATAAGTTAGTCATTACATTATAACTGATGAATAACAATACCTGCTATTATTCAAGGAATTGCAGATATATTTAATATTTTATATTATAAATAGCTTTGTTTAATTCATATTTTTATAGTATTGGTACAATAATACGCGGTTGACATCAAAGTTATTGACTTTATATGTAGTTAGGTATTTAATTACTATGACTTGTTTGATTTTTAGTGTTGACTTAGATTGTGCAGGCCTGTAATTATAGTTGTGCTCGAATATTGTAGTTATTTATGTTGTGATCACAGTCAATATCTACTTATATTACGCAATGGCTTTTAGTTTTGCTTTAGCTACGTGTACATGTAGTATAAAATAATGATGTATAAAATATAATGATTCTTAGCTATACTAATGAAATATGTGCTCAAATAAGAAATTGTATAGCTACAATGAGAACTGACTGCTAAGTGGACGAGCGCCAGGAGGCAGCTCTGTGTCGGATGGCCGAATGTCGTGAATTTTATAATTTATTCTCACTTTTTAATATTAAGAGGTTGGTAGACTGTTTAAAAATACCATTTTGGTTGGCCACACTGGCGGAAGGAGCGTCCGCTGAGCCATCAGCCAATTACGATGGCTGCCTTGGTAGTTCCGGTAAAATAATATTGTGGTTTAGGAGGGAAGTTTTGGAGGGACGACAAGGTCCAAAAAGCAGTCAATTCTGATTGAGCAGCCGAAGCGTCAAGATGTATTACTGCTCCTGTTCGTTTATTGTGTACTGAATGTGTACTGAATATACACGATTTGAAGAGGTTCTCGGTGTTTTTACTTCATTCCGATCCAAACTGTAGTCAGCTTTTTTCATGTTCGAGATTGTCGGGATGACAAGTAGGTCGGCCCGCTGCCTACCGCAGCCTCCTTTACTTCGTAGTCGGCGGAGACCTCAGATCTCACCGGTACTGGTAGGTATATTCACAAGGGAACTTGGAAAAATATTCTCATTTAAAACCTCTCTCGTGAACAAACGGCGCATTCCTCCGCCATCCGCGCTGCGTCCGCTCGCTAACTCGCTAATAATGGAGAATTTACAAGCTCCCTGAGAAAATCTCGCTTGGTTTAAGTTGCGAAATACCACACATATTTCGGAAAGTTCTTCAAAGGATCTTAGATCGCATAATTGATTTACAAGATTATATAACGCAAACTTAAATAAATAAAATAAAATAAATAAAAAATCACTTTATTGCCGTTTTAAAATTCGCACAAATACAAATTAATAAAAAGAACAGTTATTTCACTTAGTTTACAGCAAAAGGGGTGGCTTCAGCATTGTACCGCATGCGCGTTTTCACGTGCACGCAGAGCTGTTTTTCAAGCCATCCCTCGCTCGAACTGATGATCGCTGAGAGTTAAAAAAATTAGTACAAGCGGGTATTATCAGGAAGCACTATACAATCATATTCAATACATACTTATTGTAAAATCTAAAACAGCTTTTATATTACGCGTAACCTAATAACATTACTGATAATCTTTGTGTGGGTATATGAGGCGGGGTGTGTAAGTATATTATTTTTGTTGGAATAAGTGCATGCAGGTGATTGACCGAGGGAAATGATTAAGACTACTATATGATAATATATTACTATGATTAAGTATACTATATTATTGTGTACCTATGTTCTGTATGTGGTTGTGGATATGTGAAGGTAGAGTATATGTGGAGTGTGTGTAGAGTGTGTGTGAATGTATGATGTATTGTATGAATGTACGAAAGTTATGTTACTTCAGCGTTTTAAAGGTTGCTTCAAAGTTATTTCGCTGCCGAAGAAACAGATTTCTTTTTAGCAGAATTTTAAATGTGTGATAATTAATCTTTTTCCTTAGAGGTGGTGGCAGGTTGTTCCATATCTTCGACGTACGATATTTGAAGCAACCCTGAAAACCCGCAGTACTGTGTTTTGGGATTGCTAGCATGTTTTGCAATTTTGAGCGCGCGTGATCGTGATGAACTTAAATAAAACGTAGAGTAAATAAAAACATCATCATCATCAGCTTATAGCAGTTCACTACTGGACATAAACTTATCTAGCACGCCACTGAGCTCATAATAATATCTAAAATATTATGGTGAGTTATTTATTTATTTTATTAACACGACAATTACACACCATTTACACCATCGTCGAGTGAGTATTATTATGGTCTACGAACGTAGATCCCTACGTCGTAACTAGCTACGAGCCTCTACGTGCCGCTACGAACTCGTAGCTAAGCGAACGTCAACCGCCAATAACTACAACGGTCATTAGAGTTGTTAACAAAAGTAGGTTAACTTAAATCGTTCTACTTTTGGGAATTATATCACAGAATAGATTGTAATGCTTAATGATACCCTCTTATAAGTCTCGAATCATAAAACGACGGTGCTGAAGCCAGTTACAACACTCGTACAAAAGTCCCCCCAGTAGCGAGAGCCCGCTGCGTCTTGCCTCGTGGACCGGCCGCCGGTGAATGGAATGGACACGTGCCGGCATGCAGATGCCGCGCTATTATACCAACACCGGCTCCAAGTTTGGTTCGCTATTACGCTCATTTTATAATAACTACTAAAGCTCATTTGAAATTAAAAGTAAAATGAAAAGATTTTATTTTCAATCAATTTACAACCAGCTTTTCATGACGTAAGTTTCTTTGAAAAGTGTATGTATTCCTAATGGTTCCTTTTTATTGATCCTGTAAGCTCGCAAGGGAAAATCTCGAATATCCACGCCAAAAACGGGATCAACAGAAGTTTGCATTACAGCTCGCCGTCGCAAACGTTGCAGACACGACACGACACGACACGACACGACACGACACGACACGACGCGACAGTACGTCACGGCTGCAAATGACGGCACGACCGTGATTTGTGTAGGCGCGTTTATCGTCGCCGCGGGTGCATTTAACCGGCAACCTTTGTTTGAAACATTGAAACTCCGGTTTCAAAGGTCGCAGGAAACTTTAAATAAAATACCAGTGGATTCAGCTCTACGTATTCCAGAACTACAAATGGACGCGAATGTTTTGTCATAAATGGAAATTCAAGTTTTAGTGCTTTTATTTCGAATGTAGTTCAAGCGATTCTTTTACTATTCACCTCTTGCCTACTTATGCAGGTACTTATTTGGTTTAGTCGACGCTGGACTTGTTCTCCATGGTGACAGAGAGCTGCTCATGGTACTACTACTACTAGAATCCCGTAGGTGCCTGTGTCTTGTCACCGCTGGATAATCCTCCACAGCGTGCTGCCTCCCGGCGCACACGAAATGGGTAAGTAGAATAGAATAGAATAAACGTTATTCATTACAAAAGGCACACAAAAAACAATAACAATCGCAAAATATAAACAGTAATACAAAAAAGTACACATTGGAAGTGTTCTATTAACGTTGTCACTGTGTTTGTTAACTTTATTTTCATTCATTCATGTAACAGGAAGCAATAAAGGTAAACTTCTCAATTATTTTTGGTACAGTAAGGAGGATGTCTTATATTTTGTCAATGCACATTGCGGTTTATCTTTGCCTACATTTTTGACCACAACTTTTTTGGAAATCTACTTTGGTAAATACTTTGGTTGACACGGAATATTATGTGGACCAAAGATCTGGTGAAAGCCGCAGGTAGCCGATAAATGCAGCAGCCTCGAGCAGCCACTGGAGGCCTATGTTCAGCAGTGGATGTCTTCAGGTTGTTAACAATGATGATGATGAAACTAGACACGTTGGATGTGTAAATTAATTAAGCATGCCAGAGTGCCAATCATGACTTATTTAATATAGCCATGGTGAGTAATACGTTCAAAACTCCGAGAAAACCAGGTCCTAGTCACCGCCCCTAGTCCCCTACTCTTGATGTACGTCATTCCGTACGTTTGCAGATTACTATCGCCATCGGGAACTTCGGAGTTTAATAAAAAAACTTGCCGCGTGTCCGAGAGACGCAACAATGAAGGGACTCCAGCGTTTACATTTAATCAAGACATTTTAGAACTAGATTCACTCCGATTTTCACTGGAAAGCGGAAAGTGCTGGTAAACATCTTTTTGATGTTTTATTAGTTGGACAGGTTAATTGGGACAAAATAATAAGACCTCAGGGATAGGTGGACGTGCCTTTTCGAACAAAAACCTATCTACCTTTACTTATGTACTTAAAAAGTTTTATTCCTGGGTCTATTTTGATGAAGATTAATAAATTTTTAATAAATAGTTGACTCCGCTCTTTTTTCTTTTTTTTTTATTTATAGGTTCGCAAACTGGACGTTACAGTGTGCATGACATAAGTACAAAGTAACATACCAAAATCATAAAATATTGTGAAAAGTAAAAAAGTTTTCCCTACATCCTAAGTCATTTGATAAATGTTTGTTCACAGGTAATATTTAGATTAACCTGAGTAATATATTACTGCACCGGGCACACTGCGTGCGTGGTCACGGGTCGTGTTAGCAGGGGCTCGCTAATTCGCGACGATTAACTTGATGAAAGGTTCCCCTCCCCTCTCTACCCCTCACTCAACTACCCACTTTTTGGTTTTCAGTTGGTTGATCCTACTAATGCATTGATTCAAAAATGTACCTTCTGTACAAAGTTATTGAGATTCTCGTGGCGCCGCTTTCCGCCTTAAAACAAAAGTATACCTGTATTGTCGTACATTTTATTTTCGTTTTTAGCATCTTCACTGCCATACGAAATAGGTAATCTACGTTGAATTAATAGGAAGAGTTACTTACCGTTCTGCGAGTCCAATTTTTCGGATGAATCACTATTTGAATGCTTATTACGATGATCATTTGTTACATTAGCTATTTTGGTAGAAAATCAAAGCGATTATTCTAAGTAAAATAAAACAAAAAACCTCATTCTTCCAAACATCGCTCCCAATTCCTTCACCATGTTCAGTTAAGTGCTAATAGCAATCTCAAATCATAAAGGGGCTGGATTCGAGGGGTGACTAGCCAGCCATTAGCCATAGTAGCCAGTAGCCATTGTTGCCAGTTCCTACCGGTTAATGTTAGTGGTTACGGTTAATTGCGTAGTCTATGTACAAACAGTGCGTTAGCGTTACAACTACCCTCAACCACGTGCTTGTAGGGCCGCTGGAATGACGTCACACACAAGACAATACAGTCATTACAACGGACACCGCAATTTAAAGATATTTTCTCTCGAGTAGAAGGACGACACAACAACATCAGCCATTGACTTTAATGTTAAAAACATTTTATGTAAGTACTTATACTTAAAAAAAAACCCGTAATTTCAATGTTATTTTCTATGAAGTTGTGTTGTCCCTCTACACTCGATGAGATGCCTCCCGTGAAGATTAGTGAATGAAACGAGCTGTTAGTATTCCAAACGTTTATTACCAAACCAGTGTTATTCTATGTACAGGACGTCACAAGCCTTCACAAGCTGATACATAACGATACGATATCGGCTATTTATTTATGGAAATTAGTGTTACTAATAAAAAGCTAGAATAGTCAAAGTTTCTAGATAAGTTATGTATCCGCTTGTATTTTACAATTACTGTTAAGTTTGGAGATAATGTCAGGATTGCTAGTTTGATCAATCAACGATTTCGCTTTCGCTTCGTCCAACTGATCGTTACTTTCACAATTAGATTTTAGTAAATCCTGTTATTGTCTCTTATCCAACCCCAGTATCAGCATTCAAGTGATCCCGTCACCGTAACCCATCCAGATGTAAGGTGTAGACTCACCGCTGGCCTGGCTGTCGGTGGAACTGCGGCGGTCGTCCGCTCGCACGTCACTGCGGCCCGAGTCACGTGACACGCTCTCGCGGGTGACGTCACCACGGGGGACATCACTACCGAGGCCACTCTCGCGGGTTACGTCACTACGGGGGACGTCACTACGGATGAGAATCTCTCGGGTTGCATCACTACGGGGGACATCACTACGGGTGACACTTTCGCTGGTAACATCACTACGGTGGATGTCACTACGGGTGACACTTTCGCGGGGGACGTCGCTACGGGTGACACTTTCGCGGGTGACGTCACTATGGGGGATGTCACTACGGGTGACACTTTCGCGGGGGACGTCACTACGGGTGACACTTTCGCGGGGGACGTCACTACGGGTGACACTTTCGCGCGAGACGTCACTATGGGGGATGTCACTACTGGTGACACTTTCGCGGGTGACGTCACTACGGGGGACGTCACTACGGGTGACACTTTCGCGGGTGACGTCACTACGGGGGACGTCACTACGGGTGACACTTTCACGGGTGACGTCACTACGCGGTACACTCTCGCGGGAGTGTTCGCTCGCGGCGGCGGGCGTGACGTCGCCGATGTCGTGACGTAGCGCGGTGCACCCGCGGCGCAGGGAGTCCCCCCCGCGCCGGGGGGCGCACTCGCGCTCCATGTTCGTCAAGTTGGTCACCATCTCCGCCGCGTGCTCCGACACGCTCGCCTGGAATGGTAAGGGAATATGCAGAACACAGAACGATTGTGATTTAAAAAATTTAAACAAGTCCTAAATAAAGAGTAATTTATGGACCAGATAGTAATCCTCAATTGCATTATTTTTTTTTTAATTTAACCTAAACTTACAATGTACAAGTTGAATTTATCAAGCGAAAATAGTAGGCCAAATTCGAAACTATGAGGAATAAACAGCTAAAATTAGTCAAAGTATTCTCGGGTCCGATTTAAAAATGCATACTGGATTTTTAAAAAAACGTATTACCGGCCAGCAATAGAACCTCTTGATTAAAAATCACATCTTATATTATTAAAATCAAAACAGAGTGCAGTTAGACGAGCATATTATACTACATCCAAGACTAGATGGATCTCGTCCCACCACGGAGTAAAACCGCTTAGTGTTTAGTGGGTACGAGTTCCACTCCCACGGTGTCAGGTAGCCCGTCCCCCCACCTGCAGCCCCCCCCCCCCCCCGGGCCCGCCCCCCGCCCCCCGCGCCGACAGCTCGTCGCCGCCTGTGGGGGTTGCACATGGTACACGGCAAACATATAAAAAAAGATACAACTGGTACACGATCACGTTAAATCATTTTCGGTTACATGTAACATGATTATTTAATTGATTTCAAAATTACAAAATGGAAAATGTAAGTAAATTGTAAAAATTAAAAACGGTCCTACGTGTACACTGTAATAGGCACTGCTATTTAGGAGGAATTTACTGATAGGTCTACCTTTGAGGGAACGGATCATGATTCCATCCGGGAACTGCCATCCTCTCCCCTCATGTACTATTGTTGTAACGAACGAGCAATCTGTGAATATCATCAAAATCTATCTACTAGAAACGTAGGCTTCCGCTAGAGCGCCACCTTGCACGACTGCTTACCTCTTGCATCCAGCCGCTCCTCATAATATTAACCATCGGAGAGACTCAAATCTATTTTTTTTTATTATTTCTTTGGTTCACAATTTGGGCGTAACACTATGAACAAATTTTTTACAAAAATAAACACCATAACATTCGGCGACCACATATCAACGTGCAACATAGTTCTATGAAAACATATTGAAAAAACGAATACAAAAACGGTGTTGTTCGATTGACTGAACTAATGATACTGTGACCATGAGGAAACAATATAGTAAGTTCTGATATCGAAAATCATATTCCAACCCTTTCTCGAGAAACCGACCCTATTTATAACCACCCGCCCGAAACAATACGCATCGCGTAAAACGTAACTAGGTTCCCGAACGCCTCCCTCAAACAGCACCCCAACTCTTCTGCAGTTTAATCAGGTCGCCAACGATTTGCCGTCAATGTTTTTGGGGAATTTTGTATACGAAATGACGTCAAGATGTGAAACAATCTTCCCGCGATGCTTCAATAATGGGCTCTTTTGAAACGGGTATCAAAAAAGCTTTACTATGAGCTGGCAGCGCTTCGACAACGCCCCTAGTCTTGCAGATGTTGATGGGCTACAGTTACCTCTTTCCATCACGCGGGCTGTATACTTGTTTGTCCTTCATAACAGTCAAAACAAAAAGAATACGGAATTTTCTAAGCGATATGACAGTCATTATTTCTTAATTGATATTTCCTTAAAATCGTGCCGCGTTGCGTCCGTGCGTGCGTGCCTGCCCCGCACGGCACGTGTGTGCGCGGTTTATGTTCCTCCAAGTGGACGTAAACTTTACGACCTGTCTGATTTGTGCGCGCAAAGGTTTCGCGTTACGTCTCGCGTCACGGCGGAGCGGTGTTACGTTTATAGTTCTCGGGAACTAGTATATAATTTAGACGCGGAAATCTAGAAAGCTAACAAAAGACTTTTGGAGCTGGTCCATCAAAATAACAGTAATCGTAAACTCAGATATGATTCTAATCATGGTAAAGATCGTAAGTACTATTAAAATGTAGTAAACAACGGCGTAAAGTTTAGTGTTTTATAACTTGCAATTCCGTCGTTATTTGGTTGGTTTAATTAGTTCCGAATAGACTCATGAAGTCCATTTTTGTAATCAGCGCCAAACTAAGGAAAATGGTTCTAAATTCTATACCCAAAGTACTATACCATAATGATCAAACAAAGCTCGTCCCGTTTTGCAATCGCTACAACCAAATCAACCCCTTCAGCCATTGACTTCAGTATAGAACATCGATCCTGCAAGCCATTCCGCTGCGGTTTTTATGTAATGCAATTAACGTAGATTAAGGATTTGCTTATTCGGAGCTGTCAAAGAAGCTATCGTAGGAAATGACTGATCGTTTGTCCTACATCGGAGTCGGCGGGAAACCTATGAGTGCCTGTAAGTCCCGCGCCGCGAGGTAGCTCGCTAATGTCCTCGTTTGTAGGCCACCCCCCCTTCACCCTCGGGCCCCATATTCCGGCCGACATTTCCCGTCTAATGCTTAATGTCAGGTGTGACACAAACTACACTGGAACGGTTCCACGCGGAACGGGACAGCTTTGGTGACCTTATTCCTTCCCTCGGCCGAACCTTCGCGGGAATTAAATGATAGTAGGTATTATAATTTTCCGGAATGTTCTGTAGATATTCAATGCAATGGCAGTTAGCATCAGTAAGAAAGAAAACTGGCGCGGGCAATCGAGAATCGCTAACCCCAAACTCAGTAATTCCAATAACACTCATCAGGTCTCCAGCGTCGTAAGTTACCGGGTTTCCATTCCGCACAATAGCCCATATCTACGGAAGCGCCAGGGGTCCCAGTTTATAGTCCCCACACTACATTAGTGGGTCCCGGTACACCGGAGAGGTTGCTCGTATATTGTGCCTAACTGCGGGCTCTCAAACTTGCCGGAGTTATTGACCATCATTATAATAATACTGAGCGAGAGTGAAGCGAAACTTGAAGCACTGGTAACGAGATTTGTTACTAGAGATTACCTTTTTGTGTACTAGTGATTTTCAGAGCTGTTACTTTTTTGACTATCTCAGATAGCTGCTGAGTAATTGAAACAGAAACTTAACATGTAAAACCCGAAGGTTAGGTATAGTCGTTCATACATTTTCTATTGAGCGATAGACCGTTCAAACTAATTTCACCGTCAGCTTAGATTATACTGTAGCGTATCAAAGAACGAGGGAAAGTGTCAAAAGAACCGCGTTCATACATTTTAATGCGATCGTCGAACACCTCCACAAAAACATGACACGCGCAGATTTTATTCAACGGGCAGATTAAACGGCGCGAGTACGATGTGGGAATCATAGGTGGGACACATTAGGGGCGTGTGAGGCGGGGGGGGGCATGTCTTGCGGTACTACCGCGTCACGAGGGTGGTACTGTGTCTACAGGATGGTATGCTTTACAATAACATTTCATTTTTTCGAACGTGCCGAAAATTATCATCTAACTAAAGAGTTACAATCAGTACGACGAGGGTTTGAATCGCACAAAATTAGTTTGAGCTTTCTAAAAAAAATATCCCGATGACTCCACAATTTCGTAGGAGGACAACTTGAAAGACATCAACAATCTTCAAGTGAAACGATTTGGAGTCAAAATGGAGCCTGTTTGTCTGTCTGTCTGTCCGTCTGTCACCAGGCTGTATCTCATGGACCGTGATAGTTATTCATTTGAAATTTTCACAGATGATGTATTTCTGTTGCCGCCATAACAACAAAAATTTAAAAACGGAATAAAATAAATATTTACTTATTCTCTCCCAATACAACAAACGTAATGTTTTTGCTCATTTTTATAGATTTATTTACGCTTGCCTTTGACCACTATATCACCTGATGGGAAGTGTCGATGCCATCTAAGATGTAGCACGCCTGCCTAGAAGATACCTGTTTACTCTCGATTTGAAGACCGCAAGGTTGAAGATAATGGTACGGAACCATTCGTGCACGAGTCCGGCTCGCAGTTGGCCGATTATTATTTTGGTTGGTTGGCCCCGTGTCCCACGGCCTCCCGCACTGACCTGCCCTACCTGGCGAGCGAGCGCGGCGGCGGGCGGCGGCAGGCCGGGGCCCGCGGGCTCCTCCTCGCGCGCCTCCTCCTCGCGGGCCTGGGGCACAACAATATAACTGAGAATACTTTCTATTCCTTCTGCCTCCTCGGATAGTGTGGACAAGAGGTTACTGGAGTAGAGTCCGCGCCAAACTTAATGACGGCTGTGAAATCGGCGCGAAACGTTGCGCAGTAGCATAAATTACATGTTTATTTATTTATTTATTTATTTATTTATGGACCTTCAACAGTTCTACATGTTTTTGAAAATAATAGTGACAGCTTACATGGATTACATGACAGGTTTTGAATTACATGTAGCCCTAATTACAGAATGGCCACATCATGCCTTAAAAAAGTGAGAATCCTTCAAGTAAAAATAAATGCATACTACTACTTACATATATACATACTATACTTAAAGATAAGGAATACAAACAATAGATACACAAAAATAGCTAGCTACTTACTTACACAACTGCAACACATATAATTCATACATGTGCGCGGGAACAGGTAAGGTGTGCGCAGCGTGCGGGGGGGGGGGGGCTTGCAGCCCACTTCACATTCCATTGAGTTTCGCGTAGACTATACATTAGATTAGCCCTAGTGATGTCGCAAGTCTTAAGCTGCTCGAAGGCTTTCGGTTACCTAAAAGATGCTGCAAGTAGCAACATCTGAACTGATGACTTAAAACTTTAACTCCCAGCGACCCGATATCGAACATGAATGCATTGTTATTCAATTGTCATCTCAGTGCTGGGACTCCACAGGTCGCTCATTTTAGTAGTGGTCACCTACCCAAATTATGACCGCAGCAAACATTGCTTTATTTTACCAATCGATGAAAACATAAATGACTTTTCTGTGTGAAATAGCCAAAAAAACCCATATCTACGTGGTTAATTTCTATTATGGAACGACATAAATCCCGTTTTACGAGCAACTCGTCCGCCTATCCACCGTCAACTTGCGGTGAAATATAATATTAAACAAGGAAGCCCAGTCGTCGATATTCGTAGAGCTCACAACCATCGTGCAGTGCTCTACATCGTCTGTGTTCATTGTCGACTCCGTTGTTGTAGACGCCAGGCCACCAACATGTTGTGACGCCAGACGACATAAATTCCTGTAGGCCTAGCACGAATATTTAAGCGCGCGTAAGTGTAACGTTAACGTAAACCCCTCCTATTACGACTGAGTCTGCCGCTCAAATGCTGTCAAAGTTCATACAATTTTGACAGCAGTTGAGCGGCAGACGCGCGTCAGTAGCGCTGCTAGCTCAATCGTAATAGGGGGGCAGATCAAATGCCATACAACTGACTTACGTTAACGTTACACTTACGCGCGCGTAAATATTCGTGCTAGGCCCACTGTTACCGTCCCCCGGCACTCCGCCCGATAGGATACCGGTGGAATATACGCCGCAAGTGGAATATATTCAATATGTAATGCGAGAGCACTCGGAGAGACTTGAGGCGAGACTCGAGATAAATGTTTACATGCTGTACCATGAGTAACAAGTCGTGTCGTGTCCACGGAAGCTGTACTGATCGGTAAAAGGATGGGTCCTGAGTGAGTGTCTGACTAACTGACTCTTTATATTTGCAGGATATCTTCCTTTTTTAGTGTTATACCATTTGGTCTCATCCGGTACAAACGCAAAATAGCCCAAACGTGAAAAAAATGTAGTGATCGTGTCGTGAGCGTTACCAGTTAGTGTCCAGTGTACATTTGGTCCAATACTTCGCTAACACAAACGTCGCGTGTATCTTGCGTTATGCAGAAAAAAAAAATTAGTGAAATTGCCCGCGTTATGCCGTTGTATGGGATGAGGCATCTGTATTGTAGGTATTATATTATCTGAGGTTACACTAAAAAAGCAAACACGAAAGGATTTTCGAAAATTCGTCTCCGAAGTCGTTCGCGACGTTTATTCCCGTTATTGCAAAGTTTGATATAGTACTTAACTAACTGGTTATCGATGGGAACGCCAAGTATAATTCTTGTTACATATGGGGATGTTACAGAACTCCCAAAATTTTCCATAAAAAAAATAAAACTAGATATTAACGTTACTCGGCTGGAGATAGATATTTTTTTTTTTATGAGAATGAATGACTTGACGAGCTGGTCGTTCACCTGATGTTAAGCAATACGGCCGCCCATAACAGTTGCAGTGTCACTCGGAACTTTAAAATAATAAAGTTCTGCGTGACATTGCACTGCGCACGTCATCCTGGGACATCACACAGTCTAGTAATCAGATTACCACACTGTGTAATCAGCTAGGCGATTATGTAACTTGATTGCAACCAATAGAAACATAAAAATGTATGGATTTGACAGTTTCAATACGCAGTTTATGTGCATAGTTACTATGAAAATTTTCATATTCAGAATGAAATTCCTCCTGTTGCATTGCTGTCAAAGTTACGTAATCACCCCACAGGTCATAAAGTCTCATTTGCCCAGTAATTTCACTAGCTACAATGCCCTTCAAACCGGAACACAGTAGTGCTTGCACACTACTGCTTGGCGGCAGAATAACTGGCAAAGCGGTGGTACCTAGTAATAGATATATCGCTTATTACAACATTTTGAAAAACCAACAGGAAATATTAATCAAAGAGTAACAGATATAGAACTTTCGTTGCGGCGGTAAACTGCTATAATGCAACACTTACGTACCTTGATATAATATAGCACTAACAAGAACGTGAGATCGAATTAAATCAGTTAATCGAAATGCAGAGGCAGGATTCAGCTCGGACCGAATGCACCATAAATTGCTGAGAACTTATATCTACAAACGGCAGCGCCTGTCTGTGAATCTACCGCAGTAAATCACACGTGCCGCTGCACCGTCGCTTAACCGCACTGCAAACGCACTGGAAACGCAATGCAACGCACGGAAAATGCGCGAAAACGCACCGCGCACCGCAGCCGACCGACACTCACAGACATGAACGCGGGGAACTAGCACACAACTACGCGAAGAGCACAATATTTCATTGCTACGCTATGATCCTAGAATATTACTTCGTTTAATACAAAATCATCCATAAGTTTGAGCGGTTAAGATTTATTTTAGAAAGCAAACTTCCGAGTTCACGGAACATTTCGGAATTGTAATACAAACAAGCAATGGGACAGAAATATTTCATAGAATCAAAAATAGACGTGAACCCGCGACGACCGCGATACGCGGCGAGATTTCCTTTGGTCATATCTCCGCGCCGCCTCATACGGGACAATATTAACACTAACTATGTAATCGTCACAACCGCGCCGTAATAACTTCTGCAAAAGTTCTTTAAAATATTGGAATACAATTATAAATACATAAAACATGATAAAACCTAGTATTGACTTAACGACATCTTGAAATATCAATAATTCTAAAAATACTAAACGCACTTTACGTCACATGTAAAGTAAATTGACAAATTCGTAATGGAAATTGCCTTCATTCCCCTTAGCTAAAGCTCTTAGATGTAACGAACTATTTGTGGAACATTTCGTATAATAATATTTCCTTTGATAGCCTGTCTGCTCGCGTTTACACTATAATTCGTGTATTTTAGTTAAAATGTACAATTGCCTAACTTTGGAGGGAATTTTGATTGTTCTATCCGAATCAAAAGTTTCACAAACAAAACGCTTAATAATTTTGTCAAGCCGATTTATTTGTCATCATTGTGAACGAGGGGTCGCAAACTGATTATCTTGCTGGCGTTTCCGACTACGTTAAGAAAGGGGTTGCCTCAGCAGTGATTCAACGCATTCAATGGTTTGTCGTGGAACGTATATTAAAACAAAAATAAATGAATTACGAATGAATATTATACAGCCTAACGAGGCCTATGTTCAGCAGTGGACGTCTTCAGGCTGTTAATGATGATTATACAGCCATACATAATGATGTACATGATGTAAATGTTTACAAACAAGCCGGTACCAATATTAACCCCAAAATTGTTTGTCTGTAGTATAATGAACGTTGCGTGCGGGCGCGCGTGTAAACACGCCGATGTATGGCCGCGCTGACAGCACCAATAATCGGCAGCACTGTGCTAGCATCCCGTCTCATCTACACACACAGCACCCACAATGCCCCTGTCTCACTCTGAAGGCGAGTGATGGCAGAGGAGCTCGTCGCTAAGTGAAGCTGAAGGTGCGAGAGGTGTTGACGAAGCGTTTACTTTAAACTGACGGAGTGAAAGGATTGTTACATTTATCCATAAAGCCCGCGTCATTAGGGAGCTTTTGAAAGGCGTTGCGTAAAATGAATTTCGACGTTAAAATGAACTGATGAATTTGTAATTAATTTTATTGTGAGAACTCTGAAAAGCTTACGGTTTCCCATAAAATTACGCTGGAATTCTTTTGTTTACTATTTTTGTGGAAGGGACGAATGCCTAATGTTATGGGATGGTGACGAATAAATGATATTGTTTACATTCCGCGAGAGCGCGTGCTATTTCGGGTCGGGTCCCGATATAGCGGCGTATTTATACCGCGGCCATCGCACCGGGACGTCGCCAGTTACCGCGCTCGGTACACTGCCGTCCGCAGATGTTGGACTCATCCAATAGATCCCAGTTTGTTGTAGCTGTACCGTGCCTCGTTTGTTTAGGCATATCAACTCAAAACATCAACTCCGGTTGGCATTGTTGGACATTGCATTCATTTCATACTAAAACAATGAATAGATTCACAATGATCATGAATCTACTATTTTTTATTTTTTAAACTGATTTATTTTGCGAGGTCGATTGATGCCAACGCGATAACATAATGTATTTAATAGAGAGTCATTCATTGACAGTGGTTCCCTAAATAAGTTATCACACTAGTAACATAGTTTTAATTGTGAACGTCCCCCATTTGTATAATGACGTAAAGTCCAGTCCGGTGCGTTTCCCGCCTCGGTGACGTCACGTATCCCGCTTGCACCGCGTCGGTCGGATAATGTAATGACAAGGGGACACAACACGTAGGGTGGCGGTAATGCGAGCCATCATTACACCCCGCTAGCTGGCGTGTAATGATCGCCACTACAATCATCGCCCGCCACTGCAACACCACGCGGAATACTAATTGAACAGTAAACTGTGACAAATACACAGGGGCGAGAGTGAGACGATTAATGTGGAGATTGTTCGCTACAAATATAGCAAATATTAAACCTAGTTAGATCGGAACGCACAGTAGAGTACAGTGCAAATAAAAGACAAACGTCGGGAGTTAATGTTTACGAACTAGATTCCAAAAACAAGACAGAAAAATGATAAATTAATATCATGGTGTTAGAAAAACATGCCAATATGCATTTTATGCTTTGCACGTATTTGATATTTTACAGCATAATCTAAGGTTACGGCGATCGGCCCTTCCCTAGTTACGATTGTAACTCTGGTCGGCAATAACCGCCGTAACTCGAGTCCCCTTGATCCCCCGGGACCCGCGGCTTGTACGACGTTACGGCGCGGCGTGACGTCACTCCGCCTAACTTACGGCTTTCTTGCGTTTTATTCGCTCGGGACGTTTGTAACTTTTCTTAAATCTGTCTTCACTGATTGAACTAATGGGCTCGGACATTATGAAAATAATCTGAGATCCTCATCGCTCAACATTACTAAATCAAACCTTTCATTCAAATACCACACCGCAATACCGAGGATTTTTTCGTCATTTTAATTACTATTTTGAAGTCTGTATCCGTCAAAAAAGAAATGATGTACATATCTCATTGTACTTTAGATACATTAGAATGCAATTATCGCGGTGATATGATTGTGGCGGTATTAGGATTTAGGATGATAATATAATTAGGGATGCCAGTGGCCGACGGTAGTGAAGTTGGCACGCGACCAAATGACACCTCGGCGCTTTAAACTGCTTCTACTATACCATATCACATGCCACCAAATATACGTGTCATTTGTATTATTATTATTATTTTTGGAAGGAGTACAACCAATCGATCATAACATTCAGGATAGAATAACTGACAGAGCGGTTTTTTGTACGACATTTTCTTGTAAGACAGTTGTAACTGAAACGGCGACGACGGCGTCGCGACGCCGTGTGTCAATATATTACACTACCGTTGTTCTTTTTTTTTTTGAGAGGAAGCGAAACTAAACTGCAATTACACCGCCTATAAGTCCACAAACCATGCCAGATTACTTGTGCACTCACAACAATCCTTATTACTATCACAATACAGACTAAATTTAAAAGTTCGATTGCTGTACAATTTTCATGAAAACGCAGTGCAGTAATGTCAAAGCGATGATGTAAATTGGACTTTATAAAGAGTAGATAGGGTGCAGATTAGCCAGCGGTGACCGTTTTGGAAGTCAGCCAGCCGCGCGGTTGTCGGAGCCGACAGCCGGCTCATGTGTGACTTATGTTTAGGGTGCGGTCTGTGGTAGGATGGAACCTTGCGCTGGATGTACAGAATGGACACTTGCATTTTTATAACGTAATGATTAGTCACGTGGAATTGATGACAAATGAACAAAAATTATGCTTTTCAATATAAGCTTTCCACTGATCGTAGATCGCTAAAATAAAGCAACGTTCGCTGAGCCGGTTCTTACTTGATGGTAAGTAACGGCACTTCAAATGTTATGCTTATAAATAACAGAAAAAAAGAAAAATATGACTTACCTTAACGAGTGTGGTCCGGGTGTCGAGTGAGCTGCCGTCGGTGGGGTTGGGCGCCGTGTGGTCGAGCAGCGCGCGCGTGGCCGCCACCGCCGCCGTGGCCGCGGGCAGCCTGCGGGAGGGGGCACGTGTAGCTAGCGTGCAGAGCGGAGGGCACGGGCCCGCGGCCGGCGGGCGCACTCACCGGGCCCGCAGCCGGCGCGCGCTCGCGAGCGCCCGCCGCCCGAGCAGCGCGGCCTGCTGCCGCACGTCGCGCGCCAGCCCCGCGTCGCACGCGCGCGCCACCGCCGCCGTGCGCGTGCGCACCGCCTCCAGCGCGCCCCCGTGGGACTGCAGCTGTGGGGGAGGACACATCGGTCATTGTGTTCGTTACCTGTGCGTATTCTAGGAATCTTGCTGACTCGTCGCTCATAATGCCACTTTGAGCAGCTACTTATTAGTTGCAACGCCCAACTAATTTTCCGATAAAAAAAGTAACCTATGTTAATTTAAAAATCAAGTTTTAATTTAATACAATATAGATTGCTCACCTGTTCCCTCAGGTCCTCCATCACCCGCTGCACGTCCTCCCCCTCTCTCCCCTCGACGTCATCGAGCGCGCGCGTCACGTGGTCGAGCCATTCTCCCTCCTGCTCTAGCGCCGTGTACAGCGCCTCCCACTCGCGCGCGCACTCGCTCCAACTGTGCGCGTGTGCCGGTAAGGCATTTGATACCAAATTAAGTGATTACACCAAAAAATTAAATAATTTTGGTAAAGATTCGCGTCATTGAGCTAAACATGAAGTTAGTGATGTTTACATTATTATTTTCAGCTTACAAAACCGCTTTTTTAATAACGTCGTTTAATAAGTTCTAAGATCCTACCGAATGCGCCATATTGATCTTTTGTACTTCATCTTTTAAGATCTATGCGCTTCGTTAAATCAACCACCACGTAAAATTATGATCGTTATAGGCAGCCATGTCACTTAACATCAGATGAACAACTAGCTCGTCACCTGAATCATTAGCATAAAAAAATAGAAGCAACAGGTCAAAATGTACAAGGTATTTTTACCAGGTGCAGGTATGTATACTAACGTGTGGCACCGCTTCTGGTACTCCTCCATGAATGCCCCCCACTCCGCCCGCAGCTTGTCCCGCACCCGCGCGCCCTGCCCCCCCTCCCCCGCCCCCGCCCCCTCCCCCGCCCCCTCCCCCGCGCGCTCCACCGCCGCGCGCGCTTCTTCCGCCGCCTCGCGGACACGCTGGAATGTTGTATAGTTAGTACACTACAGTATTGGTGGCTAGCTTTCAAACTGAAAAGCCTTTTTTCAAGGTTTTAACCCTTACATTTTTTTTTTTAAATTGAGTTTAAACAACATAAGTCCATGTGATTATCGTATCCGCATACAAACACGAGAATCGGTTAAAAAATATAAACTGAAAACGACAGCCGGATCTCTGCTTGACCAACATACCGTAACAACCGTTACTAACACTGTTCGCTTCGCTTTGTTTTGATGCGGTACGCGGGAGGTGAGGTACGGAACGCAGGCTCGATGCGACGCCCACCCGCATCTCAGTCGGACGGCAGCCATCAGCCGCATCGCTCGGGATCACATTTTATAATAGTTTTGGGGTTGGTTGGCAGCGCTGACCCGCGCCACTCGGGGTATTGGGTTTTTGCGAGTGTTTTGGTGGAAGTAGCAGTGCAAAAAATTATGTTGCGTTGCGAAAGTTTTTGTAATCGGCAACGAGCCGAGCCGCGGTGTGTTTCGACTGCGGTGTAGGAGTGTTTGTGCTTATGTGCGATTGAACTCTGCTGCGTTCGTTGCTGCATCATCCAGTGCTGTTCGCCATTGATTCCAGCTATTCTTCGGAGGTACATTAACTTCACTTTAGTATAATATTTAATGCCGCGTATCGCGGTAGTTCCAAGTAGATCTCAATCTGAGATCTATTTTCAAACAAACACAATCTAAAACGAACACTTCTTTTTCTCTCATCCAATAATGTAGGTACTCACGGCAAGCGCGTCCTCCTGCAGCGGGAAGTTCTCGTAGTCGGTCCCCCCGAGCGGGGGCGCGCGCAGCAGCGCGTGCGCGCGGGACACTCGCTCGCGCGCCAGGTTCGCGCGCCGCACGCGCTCGCACCGCGCGGGCGCCGGCGCCGGCCCCGGCGCGCCCCCCGCGCCCCCGCCCCACGCCGCCAGCACGCGCGACACGCCGCGCTCGTCGCACGACACGCGCGCCGCACGCAGCGCGCGCGACAGCTCCTGCACGCGGGACACCGAGCGTGCGCGTGCCGCCATCGCAGCCTGTAACCATCGCGCGTCAGCCACACTACTAGCTCTCGTGCCATCGCACGCCGCCTCCGGTGTATATCGACCAGAATACTCAACCAACATAATATTGTACAGCTAGGAACGTATAATGCGGAATTTGAGTACATGGCTCCCAAATAACAATATTCAGTGCGCAATACTAGTACAGCCAATAATGCACGACCCGGAATCCGTGTACTTAGTTTCGAATTCCTTAATTATTCCATACAGGTCGTACAATACAGGCTGTACAATATAGTGAGTCCACGGACCTCGTCCCGCACTGCACCCTGGCCGGTATTGTCGAGCCACGCCAGCAGGTCGGCGAGCAGCCGGTGCAGCTCGGCGACGTCGTCCTCGGCGGCGAGCGCGACGTGCCGGCTGGCCTCCACCTCCTGCGCGACGCGCGCCCACTTCCCGCGCAGCTGGTCCTGCACGCACACGGACACACGTTAGCCGCGGCCCCCGCCGGTCCCCCCGCCCCCGGGCTCCCACGTGCCTGGTGGTCCCGCTGCAGGCGCGCGGCGAGGTCGGGGTCCCGCGCATGCGCCGCGTACACGAGGGAGTCCCCGCGCGAGATGAGCGCCGCCGCATCCGCCGCCGTGGCTCCCAGCTGACTCTTCAGGATCTATTACGTAACAAATGATCGAATAAACGCTCATTGCCAATGCCCCAAATAAGGACAGTTTTTGACTCAATAACACAGGGTGTATCATATGGTGGAACGACGTACGGATTGGAGGAACTGATCAAGAGCTTCAATGTGATTATATCAAACCACGAATGATACCATATTTTCTCTTTAGTCTTCCGACCCCCCAGGTGCCAGCAGCCCCTGCAGCGAGCGTACCTCGAGCCGCTTGGCGGGGTCCCGCTCGGCGGCGACGCCCCGCACGGTGAGCAGCGCCACGTCCAACCGGCGCGCCATGCCCGCCGCCGCCGCCTCGAACTCGCGCACCTCCGCCTCCCCCGCCTGTCCCGCCGGGGGGGGCCCGGGGGGGCTCGCCTCCTGCGGGGGCAACCGGACGGGGGACGGCTGGGGGAAGGAAGTTAGATGAGAACTTGACAATGTTCCGTTATTGGCTTTTTTATAAAACCTGTACACTTTTAATGTTTGTGGTAGATTACGAACAGTCCGAGGGTCTAACAAAGATTCCAAACACTAACTTCAAATGTACTGGAATAACATTTCAAAAATCGCTTACTTGTCTACAGCTAATGTCATTTCAATACATTTTGACGTTAACGTTTACGTTTGGGATCTTTGCTCTAGCAAAGGTACTGACCAATAAACTTGGCAGCTTCGACTCGACTTTTAATTTAAACATAATTAACACTGACAAAACACGTAAGAGAGGAATCTACCAACCTGCTCATCTCCATCCTCAGCAAGTTGTTCCTTATCCTTGTCCAGTGTAGTGGTGGGCGGCGTGTGGTCACGTGGCGGCTTGTGGTCACGGGGCAGCTTGGGGGACATGCCCACCACCTGCGCCTTCTGTGGCTCCTTCAGCGGGGTCGACGACCCCAGCGGCGGATCCTACGTCACACGCCACGGACTTGTATCACCTCTCACATAATATGACTACTCCGAGCAGTTCACCACATCAGAACGGTGCCATTAGGCAAGCTCGCTAAACCCCGTTATGTACAAGTTGCTAGGTAGTTTAAGACGTTTTGTAACCCATTATTTTTTTTTTACAGAACTATACTCAGTCATGACGTACCATTTTGTGACTAAGGAGCATCGTTCTACAGGCTTAAGAGCTCATACCAAGGCGCCAGGTTATGGCGCTTGTCAATACTCGACCAACATGGTATATAAACTAATTTGGTAAACATTTCCGTGGATTCACAGTATCATCCCTAGCAGCCTGCGTATAGGACGTAATATCGTGCGGGTGCGCTCGTAACGTGTACGTAAAACTGGTATTGAAACTGGTATAGTGCATCGTAATTTTTTTAACGAATAATTATATCAACCATAAAAAAAATAGTTTATAGAGTGACTGAATGTTTAGTTTAATATGCACGGAGACCGGAACCGTACCACCTCGCGCTTCAGTTTATTTAAAATTAATTGAAAATTGTTTATCAACATTGTTTTGAAAGTACCATAATTATTATATGTATGAGAAGTTATCACAATTTACGGACGAAGCCTCAATTTTTCTTTATTAGAGAAAGTTATTTAAACTATACTCAATGGTTATATTTAATCGGCAGATAATATTTATCGTTATACATACACATCGCAAGTATTACCTGCAACAAGTCCTCGACTTCGGAGTAGATTCCCTCCTCTTGCTTAGTGACGTCAACAATATTGCCATCATCGGTTACCGTAGCTGTCGCAATATCATCGGCGACAGGAGCGGTGTCATCGGTGGGTGCGTCAGTGGCAGTGGCCTCATCGGTTGCAGTAGTGGTGACGTCATCGGTAACAATGGCTGTATCAGCGGTAAGGGAGGGTTCCGGTAGCGCGGCGCGGTCGCGCGGCGTGTCGTCCAGGATGAGGTACTCGTGCAGGGGGTCCCCGCGCAGGGGTCCCCGGGGCCCCTCCTGCGGCGAGGGGGGCGGCGTGGCAGGGTCCCCGGCGACCGTGAGCACCCCGAGCGTGGGCCGCATGCGGTGGTCCAGCGTCTTCACCTCCACGACGAAGGTGCGCGGCTCGGGGCCCAGGTCCAGGGGGCCCACTCCACCGCCTGCGCCCGCGCACTCGGTGGACTCCACCACTTCCACGGGCACCGCCCGCCGCGGGACAAACTCCACCGCCTCCATTGTCTCCGTATTCTCTGCCGACTCCACGCTCACCGACGACTTCACTATCTCGCTCTCCTTCACGCTCACCACGCGGGTCGAGGAGGCGGGGACAGACGGAGAAGTCGGCTCCAGCGCGTTGTTGGATATCTGCGTGAAGAGGTCGCTGTCCTGCAGCAGGTTGAAGGTGCTGCTGTCCTTGTCCCGGGCGGGGGGTGCCGGGCTGGCGGGGGGCGGCGAGGGGCGGGGGGCGTGGCGTATGGGGGCGGGGCTGCGCAGTGCGAGCGGGATGCGGGACCGCTTGTGGTCCGCTCGCGTGGGGCTCGGGGGCGCCTCCAGCCGCCGCTTGATGGTGTCCGTCACGTTCTCGTACGTCTCCAAGCGCTGCAACACACCGCGCCACACTGCACGCTCACCGCACACACTAACACACCACACACGCGCACACACCGGTTAGTCCAGGCCGCTTACATTGAACACCGCCCGGCGGAAGCCTGCGATGAAGGTTAGGTCCCGCGTGGGATCGTATGTACACGGTGATACCAAGCGCACCAGGACGTGATGAGAGCCGCGAGGTGATCGGAGGGTCGGTGATGTGCGGGACGGGGGTTCCGCGAGGTTTACGTGAAGCGGTGATGAAATTAACGAATGTACAGTAACCGTGAAACGCCACGAGTGCGAGCGCCCGCATGAATAATGAAGCCACCTTTAATGACCAAATTAAAGATCGATGTTTAAAAAAGTTTAGCATGAAGGTTTATGTTGTATGTACAATGAAACATCACACCAAAATATGTACACGGCACAACAAAAAATAACACCACTAGTGCATAATATCCCTGGCACAACAAAAAAAACACTACTTCACACTAGTGCATAATATCCCTTGACTCTTAAAAGGATTGATCACGCAATCATGTTATAAACCATGTGCAATGTTAATTACTATGGATTCCACGCTAAAAACTATTTTGATATTAACATTACAAAACAGAAGTTTTTTAAATGATAGAATGACCTCGATATGGCCTCCAATAACAATAGAAGTGTCACTCACAACTCTAAAATTATAAAATTCTGCGTGACACCGGATTGCGTACGTCATGCTGAGCCATCACCACGGTCCAGTAGACTGAGAGATGAGGCCAGCATACAGTGTCCAACCCCCACCAACCTCCAAGGTCCCGTCCGCAGCGATGGGGTCGGGTAGTTGCGCCTGCCTCCGCAGCAGGTCCCAGGCTTGCTGGGCCCGGCGCAGGCGCGCGGCGAGCGGCGGCGGCGCGGGCCCGGGCCCGGCGGCGGCGAGCGCGGCCAGGTGGGCGGGCAGCGCGGCGCGCACGGCGTCCAGGCGGGACATCTCCAGCTGCAGGCGCGCGCGCGGCAGGCGCGGCAGCCGCTCCAGCCCCGCCTCCAGCGCCGCCAGCCCCGCCTGCAGCTCGCGCGCGCCCGACAGCGCCGCCTCCAGCCGACCCTGTGCGCCGGAACCAACCAAACGATTCACCGATGAACACGCACCAAATTACTTACAACGTCATCCGCGTATCGGTCATTAGTTAAACGGTTTCTGGAAAGAAAACACATCAATTCTGCAAGTAGAATGTTCAAGTAGAATACTGTTCATTCAATATACGTCCACCTAAGACGAAGAGTATAGCAAAGTAAGCTGGTCAAAATCTAGCTCAAAGAAATAGTGATGTTGACGTCATAGACTTAAACATTAATTCAGCACTTACGACTAAGACATTTTAACTTTAAAAACACTGAAACTACAATATTAGGATGTATTTCTAAGTTTACATACATTTTCTTGTAAAATTATCATCAGTAGGAAAAATAAATAACATTAGCCAATTTTTTTAAGTCAATATTTTGCTGTGGTTTCAGATTTATTCATCCTGCATCGTCAAACTTCTAGATATGAATTACAAGTGACATTAAATCAAAGCTCCTATTTTCCCCAAGAAAGAGCGCCCAAAACCCTTTACTCAATGAACAAGTAAAGTAACACCCCCGGCTCACCTTCTGGTCGGTGACTTTAGCCCCGAGCCGGTTGTATAGGTCCTTGAGCGCGTCGACCCGCGCCGACAGGTCCCCCCCGGCGCCCCCCGCGCCCCCCGCGCCCCCCGCGCCTCCCGCCGCACGCCGCCCGCACCGGATCACGCTCTCCACCTCCCCCTTCATCTCGCTCAGCGCGCGGTACTGCTTCTGCGGTCACACGACAGGATTCACTATGTCGCTTCAATACCGACTCTGCTGCAACGCAATAAGGTGTACTTCACCTCGCGAAGCGCTACGAGCCTGCCCTAAACGGTTGCCTCTCGTTCTACCGCTATAGCGCTGCTCTTCTGTCGCAGCACGCATAACGATCTTGTACCAACATCACAAGAATAACATACGTCCGAATTACTTTTAAAGATAACCCGACAGTGTAAGCTCACGCCTTCCACCATGTAGACGCCTCCAGTACCACCGAAACCAACTTTCAGTCATCACCACCAGAATCTGGATCACCTTCAGAGCTGGCTCCTCCCACTCAGTTCACCAGACATACATAGATACCACCAGCGCTATCATATCATCACATGAAAGACAGTCCGATATTCTTCTCCCATTACATGGCAACCCAGCCAGAGGACTCTCCCATAACATTGTAGCGTCGTACCAAAAGCGTGAAGTGGCCAGTCCTGACCACAGTACTGGCTCGCAAGAAATCAAGGACCTAATTAATGACAAGAGCAATAATAAGGCTGACATTCACAGACGAGTTCGAGTTCGAACTCAAACTCCGTTATGTCAAAATTGGAGTCTAGACTCGTACTTCGATCGAATTGGCATTCACAGTCGAGTTAAGCATAATGGAGTACGAGTATATGCTCATCTGAGCATGAGACGGGCTGAGCCACGAAATCGGTGACTCGAGCCGTGCTCAGGCACCGCCATCTTTATTATCACGCATGTTTTTAAAAACAATGCTGCTTAAAATCAATTTTTAATGTGGTTTTTGTGAAGAAATGTATTTAGTATTGAATAAAACGAATAAATTACGAAATAAAATTAGTTACTTCATAGATTTATTTATAATGAAAATAACAATAAAAAAAATCTAATAGTAATTTACTGGCAGATCCTGTGTGTTCTTTTCTTTGTTGTACTTATTATAGATTTTGCTTCCCCGGCTTGTGTCTTCACATTCACATTATTCCATGCCTTTTTAAGTTGTTTGTGAGTAGGTACCTAACCTATAATATAGAATAAATCTTAAATTAATGGTAGGTCTAGGTTTATTAAATAAAAATCAATTCATATGGTACCTTTTAGGAATTACCATGCACATATGAAGAAATCATCAATGCTTTGCAAGTTGGCTCCATAGTTCTTCTATTCTATTATTAAAATGAAGCATTTATTTTTATTTAGTTTCTAGAATTTATATGTATGGAGCTATTAGCTCCCTCAGATTTTGTGAACAAGTACTGTGAACACTATAGAGACGGTTTATTTTCCATTGCTATTTTCATTTCCATTGTAAGTTTTAATTTCATTCGTTTTTTTATTATTTAGGTAAATAACAACATTCACAATAATCATAATAAATAATAATTGAAAAAACAAATAAAGAGAAATGGCGCGCTTTTTAAAGTTTCCTTCAAAGAGTATATAATTATCACCAGTTTTTTTCTCTAATCTGTTATCACCAGTAAATTTGATCTCCTGTTTCAGTTATTCATACAGTATTTGCTATTTTTTCTCCCTTTTTAGCATAATACTGCCAAATAAAAAAGACAACGTGTAAGTCACTAATGTCAAACTACACTTGTCTATGGCCGGAGTTTACTCGGCGGAGTGAGGGCGGAGTTTACGTTGGAACTCGACTGTGAATATAAAAACGCGGAGTATACTCGCCGTGTCCGGAGTTTGAACTCACGTGAGTTCGATCGGAGTAAACTCGATGCATTGTCTCTGAATGTCAGCCTAAGTGTCCGAGACAATCGACACCTGTGCGAGTGGACTCGATTTTTACGTTCGATACTAGTCCTTTTCAATTACCTTAATTTTAAAAACAACACAGGCAAAAATTTATTAATCTACGAAAATCGGATCCAAAAACACTTTTCAACATCACGTGAAAAAAATGGTGTTATGTAACACCATCAACGTTACAACAAATCGATACTAAACCATAAAATGTCTCCCACCCAATGTTGAGGCCCATATAACTTACGATCCACCTGCAGCAGGCGAGGACACTAGCGAGCAGTAAGTAGAGACAGTCCCAGCACATGGCGCGATACCGTGCCCGGCGTGGGAGGGAATGGATGGACGCGCGATATGGTGGCCGAGTCGGAACTAAGCCTACTGTGCGGACAGTAAGCTACGAACCAGTGGAGGAGCCCTTTATTTTAATGCCATATAAATTATTTCGAGTTCTAATGGAAAACTGCGCTAAACTACGTTTAAGCAGTCGATCATCGGCAACTACTCTACGCATTAGAAAAGGCGATAAGCTATACAAAGGGAATATAATAAAATGCCTCCTCCATAGTTAACGGCTCGGCGGCGAATTAAACCCAATCACAGAATCCTTTCAACGGCGCCGCCGTCTCACGCAATAGCGCGGTTCTGTCGGATCGTAACCGTTGTGACGCCACATTCATCAAACTAACTTTTATTTATGTATTTTAAGCGCATCATCTTTGGTTAACATCAAAAATAAACAATTTTTGACAAAAAGTGTATAATTGTGAATAAAATATAGTGAAACTTTTAGAATAGATAACCCAATGAATGATTGTGGATGTGATTGCGTAACAATGACAATCAGATAGGATCCAGTCGGTGCTTGAATACAACCATGGAAGCCACTCACGGTCAGCGAATCCGTTACACGCGAGCGCGCGATTACAGCGATAATCTGACAGTTTGGAGTTAGTTCCGGTTCCGGTTCCGGCGCGCGCGCACTGTGCCCGCCGAGTGCGCTGGCGCACGCGCGCTGTACCGTCGCGGTCGCACTTTACACGCAGCGGTGGGGGAAAACATTCATCTTTCGCCAGAAACTACCTCTGGAACGTTAGATCGTTCACGCGTGTCGGAACCTTTCACACTGAAGTTGATCCAGTTGGTAGAGCTTAGGATTTTATTACTGGATCGTATCGGTGTCAGATATTATGTTGCAAGGAAATTGTTTGGTAAGCCATTAGATTTTACGTTATTTGGAAAACGAAATGCCTAAAAAACATGTTTTTTATTGAAAATTAATAGAATTCTAGATGTAAAGCTAACAAAATGATGCTAGCTGCTAGAATATAATATTTATCATGAACACACAAGTTCACCAGGTTTGCACTGGTGGTTAAAATTGGTAGTTTACTTTCTGAAAAACTAAATTCTTTTTTCAAATAAACTAAAAAAATCAGCATGTCTTATAAGTTGGTTGTATTTATGAATAATGTAAATTATTTGATATGGATAATGTATCAAGATTAGAACGGAATGAATGTAGATTTAGTAATGATGCAACAGTTCTCAAATGGCACCACTAATGGAGCGAGGCGGGCAACATTTCGTGTAATGGTTAGTTACATAATGTAAGGTTGCGCGTGCGCAGGTCGGTAAGGTGGGCATGTGTACATACGAGACAGGCGCGCAGCTGGTCACGCAGCGCGTCCGCGTCGTGGGGCGGCGCGGCGGGCGCGTCGGCCGCGCGCTGCACGCGGGCCAGCGCGCCGAGCGCCGCGTGCAGGCGCGCGTGCAGCGCGGCGGGCGGCAGCTGCGCGCGCACGTCCGCGACCCGCGCGCGCAGCACGCGCAGCTGCTCGCGCAGGCGCGCCGCCGCCTCCTGCCGGCCCTCGCGCGCGCAGCTCGCCGCCGACACCTCCACCTCCTCCACCAGCGCGCTCTGCGCCTCCAGCTCCGCCCCCAGCGCCTGCAGACACGCGCACGCGGGGTCACACGCTCGCTCGCTCGCTCGCTCGCACCGCGCCCGCGCCGCCGCCTCGCTCACCTCCAGGTCCTCCGGGCGCGGCGGCGGGTCCTGGTGCAGCGCGGCGGCGGCCGCGTCCAGCCACTGCTGCAGCTTGTCCACCGAGACCTCCGCGCGCGCCGCCTCGCGCGCCGCGCCCTCCAGCTCCGCGCTGCGGCTCGCGGCCTGCGGACACACGCGCGCGTCACACGCCGGCCCGCACGCACCGCGCGCGGTGGCTCCCACACGCACCTCCTCCCGCAGCGAGTCCCACCGGCGCGCGAGCGCGTCCACCTCGCTGCGCACCCAGGGCGCCATGATGTGCGCGTCGGCGAGCTGGCGGCCCACGTCCTGGATGCGCTGCAGGCGCTCGTGCGGCCGGCGCTGCACGTACGAGTCGAGCGCGCTGTGCGCGTGCGCCGCCTCCTCCGCGTCGGCGGCGGCGCGCGGCGACACGCGCAGCACGCGCTCCAGCCCGTCCAGCCAGGCCGCCTCCTGCGTCAGCCACGCGCGCAGCTCGCCCGCCTCGTGCCACGCCTCCGCCAGCACCCTGCGTGTCACACGTCGCGTCACGTGACGCCGGCCCGCGCGCCCGCCCCGCGCCCGCACTCACTTGTACCGCTCGTACACGCCGTGCATGACGGCGGTCCACCGCGCGTTCACGTGCGTCACGCGCCGCACCAGCTCCGCCGGCTGCCGGCCCTCCGCCTCCAGCAGGATGTCGTTGACTGCAAGCGATCGCATCATGTTAGCTCGACTCGCACGCGGACCTCACCACAATACATTGATGAAATACAAAACAGAAATCCAAACCACACTTCCAAAAAAAATAAAAATTAATTTTAAAGCTATTTTCAGTGTGTCAGATAATATGTACCTATATGTCGTCCCCTCCACGGCAAACTTGCGAATATGCTATTTTTACTAAAATGAGATTTTTTGCCCAAACATCTTAAAATGTGGTAATGCACGCTGTGGCAAAGATTCGCATTTCTAGCTCTTATAGTTTAGAAGATTTGTTTATTTTATTTTATTAGGACAACCAACAGCTTTCTTATTAAATAATTTAAGAACAGGAGAACGAATACATATAAGCCAAATACAGGTTATCACTCTTAGAATTAATAAATTTACCATCTACTGCACCAAAACAATTAGGAAAATTCAACGGCAAAAGCCCTAGACAATTTTTTTACAATCATATCACGATCTTTGTTTACAAATGAACTAAACGAACGACTCAACAGTCCAACTAAATATACTAACTTTCTTCGTTGAGGTTCCGGAAGTCATCAGTTTTGTCGTCGCACTGTTCCTTGAGCGTCTGGAAGCGCGCCTTCATCTGGTACAAGTCGGCGGAGTCCGCGATGTGGCACTGGTCGGCCGGCGGGATCTGCGCCTCCACCGAGTCCAGCCAGCCGGCGGTGTCGGCGAGCCGGCGCAGGACCCCGGCGGCCCGCTCGGCGGCGCGGCGCGCGCGCTCGCCGTGCGCGCGCAGCGTGCCCGCGGCCGCGCGCGCGCGCCGGCCCAGCGCGCCGCCCGCCGCGTGCAGCGACTTGCCGAGCGCGCCGCCGCACCACGGGAGCAGCGCCTCCGTCGCGGCCTCCACGTGCGCCACCTTGTCCAGGTACGTTCGCGTCTCTTCTTCCAATTTCTGGAAAGTACGTTTTCGTTGATGATCATTTTTTGTTGTCGGTTTAATAAATTTTAGTTAATTTTTGTTGTTATGTGGATTGTTGAATTTGGAAAGCTAATAGGCGGAATTAAATAGTGAAGTATTTCGATTAATCGCTTGGTTTCTTAAAGTTTTAAATAATACTTTGATTTAAAAGCATTGGGTTCTCTCTGTGTAAGTACTGTAAGTGAAGGCACGGTGGCGGTGTATACTGACATTGGTGTCGTCGAGCAGCCGGTCGAGCAGGTCCGCGTCCCCGTGCGGCAGCGCGGCGTGCTGTTGGAGGAACGCGTCCACCTTCGTCACCCACCCGGACACCTCGGCCGTCTCCGCCTCCAGCTGTTGCAGCTGCGACACGCCTGCACGAAATTCACACCATCACTACATCGTTTATTCTATTCGCAACAGGTTTGCCATCATCGTCCAACGCTTTACCTTTCTCCAGTTTGTCGATCTTGGTGTCGAGTATGGTGTTGGTGTCGTCGAACTTGGTGGTGAGGTCCTCGAGGCTGTCCCGGTAGGTGAGGTCGGGCGCGCTGGCCTGCAGGCGCGCGGGGTCCCGGTGCGCCGCGAGGTCCCGGTGCTCGGCGCGCAGCGCGGCCAGGTCGGCGCGCAGCGCGTGCAGCGCGGCCAGGTCGCGGCGCGCGGCCTCCGCGCCCGCCAGCAGCGCGTGCTCGGCCAGCACGCGCGCCTCCAGCTCGCGCACGCGGCGCCCCACGCGCGCCCGCGCCTCCTCCCCCTGCTCCCCGTCCTCCTCCGCGCGCCCCCGCTTGAGCTCGGCCTCGCGCTCGGTGTACAGCCGCAGCACGTCCTCGTACTCGGCGTGGAGGCGGTCCCTGGCGGCCTCGAGGCGCTCGCGGCGCGCGGGCGGCGGGCGCGCGTCCAGCAGCGCGCGCAGGTCGGGGCGCGGCAGCCGGCGCAGCGCGCGCAGCTGGTTGCGCGTGTGCACGAGCGTGCGGTGCGCGGCGGCCCAGGCGCGCGCGGCGGCCAGCTCCCGCAGCGCGCCGCGCGCGCGCCCGCACGCCGCGCCCTCCGCGCGCACGCACGTCGCGCCCGCGCGCGCCGAGCCCGCGCCGCGCTCGATGCCCTCCCACCGCCGCTTCAGCCCGGCGATGCTCTCCGCGTGACGTGCGGCATCCTCTGTGACGCCCGACACCCGACATCTTACTTTTTGAACGATGAAAAGCAAGGGATCGAGGATGGACCCTTGGGGAACTCCCGAATAAAGTAGACGAAGAAATTGTAAAAAATCTATTTTAAGCTTACGATTTGGCATCGATTGACGATATCGAAGCAACCCTTGCAAAACATCCTAAATTCCCACTGAATGTAATTTGGCAAGAAGAACGAGTCTTCGATCAGAGCGATCGAAAGCCTTACTAAAATCTATCGATGCAAGTTGAATCAAAAACTATGCTAAAACACATTATACTAAAGTATTGATAACAGTAGCAATCTAGTTAATTTTAATTCGAGAAAAAATGATGTAAGCATGTACCCTCCAAGCCAGCCTCTGCAGCAAGGCGTCGTTGTATTTCCTCTACGTTGGCAAAGTCTGCGCGTTGCGTTGCCAGTTCGTTCTCGATGCGCGCCGCTGTCTCTTCCACTGTCGTTGCCACCTTTTCTTCTTCATTCTCTTCGGGCTGTTCTAGAGATCGAAAACACTGAAATAGACACGTAAGTGCGATTAGTGATTAACTTTAAAAGCTAAAAACCTTTTAAGAAACGTGTTACTCACCTCCTGCAGCGTTTTCTCCGCGTTATCAGCCCAGTCCTCGAATGCCTTGTACCCGAGCTGGAAGTCCGCGCTGGTGTCCTGCAGGCGCGGCTTCTTGGCCTGCGCTCCGGTGGTGGTGGCCACGGTGGTGATAGTGGTGGCGCCGTCCGGAGCGGTGGTAGTGGTCGTGGTCACGGTCTCGGTCTCCTCCTCCGGACTCTCGTTCGCGTTGATGTCGAACTCGAACCCGAGCTCCTTGATCTGGATAATTATGGCACCTTTGATTTTATTTTTTTGTAGCTAATGGTGATAGGTAAATAAATAAATAAATATAAATGTACCGACCCGTTCGACCTGCACGTCCAGTATCATCTGCAGCGCCTCCAGCTTGTCCTGCAGCGCCTCCGCCCGCTCCACCTCGTCCGTCTCGCTCTCTCCCTCCTGGTCCCCCTCCCCCTCGGCGGCGAGCCGCGCGGCGGTGTCGGCGTGCGCGGCGAGCGCGCGGGCCTGCGCGCGCAGGTGGGCGCGCACGCGGCGCAGCGCGGCCATGCGCGCCAGCACCGCGCCCACCTCGCTCACGGGGGTCGCCTCCATCTGCGGGCAGCACGCGCGCGTTAGTTGCTGCCCTCACTTTATACCCGCGCGCGAGGGTGCCGCCGGCGACGTACCTCCTTGAGTTCCGCCTCGAGCCGGTCGTGGTCCCGACGCAGTCGGTCGTGCCGCAGGCGCAGGTCGGCCGCGCGCTGGTGCAGGTCGGCGAGGCGGTGCAGCTGGTGCGTGGTCCACCGGCAGGTGTGCGCCCAGCGCTCGCTGAGCGCGCGCAGCTGGTCCTCGATGTCGGCGAGCGCGGCGCCGGCGGGCTCCTCCTCCACCACCACCACGCAGTCGGCGAGCGCGTCCACCAGCGGCTGCTGCGCCTGCAGCTCGCGATGCAGCTCGCGCGCGAGGCGCAGCGCGGCGGGCGCGCGCGGCGGCAGCGCGGCCAGGCGCGCCATGCGCTCCTCGGTGCGCGTGAGCCAGCGCCGGAAGTCGTCCAGCTGCTGCAGCTGGCGGCGCATGAGCGCGGCATGCACGGCGGCCTGCGTGTCGAGCGCGGCCTGCCGCAGCGCCTCCCAGCGCTGGCTGAGCAGGCGCACCTGCAGGCGCACCTCGGCCTGCTCGTCGCGCGACAGTCCCGCGTCGAGCAGCAGGCGGGCGCCGTCCTCGAGCAAGGCGCCGACGCGCGCCTGCTGCGCGGCCAGGTCGAGCAGCAGGCGCTCGTGCGCGTGGAAGCGGTCCTTGAGCGCGGGCAGGTCGGGCTCGGCGGGCTGGCCGGCCGCCGCGGCCGCCAGCCGCTCCTCCGCCTCGAGCAGCCAGGCGAGCACCTCCTCGAACGCCGCGTAGTACCCGCCCAGCTCCGCGGAGCCGGTGGTCGCGGTCGACAGCGGCCGGGACGCCGCCCCCGCGCCCGCGCCCGCGCCCGCCACGTCCTCGCTCGAGTGCGGCAGGGATTGGAACAGGCACATCACGTACATCATGATCGACTTCTTGTCCGGGTTCGGAGTGTTCACGTCTGCAACGATCGAACCGACCGACGTAACGACCGACGGTCCTGCATCGCGCGGTATATGAGCCATTTTCAAAAAATATGTACATTTTATTAATAAAGGACATTGACAGTCTTAGTATGGGTTTTGGACCAAATACTGCCCAGAAAAAGGAGTACCGGTTTTAGACTCTCTACATGTATAAATACTTGCTCACAAAATATTTTCAAAATCGCACCACGAAAATAAAAAAAAAATGAGTTTATACAGGCTGGGTTTTTAAGACGGGACAGCAAGGGCAGGTACCTTAACGGTTCTATTTACAGGAAAACGTTCTGAGGAGACCATCCTTAACTTTTTGTGATATTCTGAACTGTATTCACAGATTTTGGTTAAAATGTACAGTTAGCAAAAAAAAAATGCAAAAACGCGCAAAAAATGTTTTTTGGCTAAACCATCCTATTTCATGAAGGAATCAAAATACTCTATGGGACTACATAAAATCGATTGGCAAAACATTTTTTGCTTAAAATCATGTTTTGCTGACTATACTTTTTTTTTCATAATCTGTGAATGCAGTTAGGAATACAACAAAAAGTTATGTCTCCTTGAGACGTTTTCCTTATTTTGACATTATTGCTTTTCTTATTCGAGTAAAACGAGCAAGACGAGCAAAACGAGAAAAACGAGTCTAACCAGTCAGACGAGTCAAATGAGTCAAACAAGGCAAATGAGCAAAACGAGTCAAAAGTCTAACAAGTCAAACGTGTCAACGAGTCATATCAGCAAGAGCAAAACGAACCAAACGTACCAAACAAGTCTAACGAGTCAAACGAGTCAACGAGTCAAATGAGCAAAACGTGCCGAACAAGCCAAACGTGCCAAACGAGTCAACAAGTCAAATGAGCAAAACGACCAAAACGAGCCAAACGAGTCTAATGAGTCGAACGAGTCAACGAGTCAAATGATTAAAAGAGAAAAACGAGCCACACGAGTCTTACGAGTGTATCGAGTCAAACGAGTCAACGAGTCAAATGAGCAAAAAGTGCCGAAAGAGTCTTAACGAGTCAAACGACCCAATGAGTCAAATGAGCAAAAAGAGCCAAACGAGCCAAACGAGTCTAACGAGTGTATCAAGTCAAACACACCGCCGTTTGACAGCCTCCGTGGTGCGGTGGTTGAGCAAGTCGGCTCATAACCCGGAGGTGGCGGGTTCGATTCCCGCGACAGGACAAGTATTTGTGCCCGGAAAAAAAAGTGCTAATACTTGTTCTGTGTTTGGGTGTTGTGGGGCCATGGTCCTCGTAGTTTCTGGGTCCCTAGATACAGGGAATCCTAGTTAGGGTCCAGGATCTACGTATGTGATCGTTGGGCGTTATTTATTTATTTATTTATAAACAAGTCAACGAGTCAAATGAGCAAAACATGCCGAACGAGTCTAACGAGTCAAACGCGTCAAACGAGTCAAATGAGCAAAAAGAGCAAAACAATTCAAACTAGTCTAACGAGTCAAACGAGTCAAATAAGCAAACCGAGTCAAACAAGTCTAACGAGTCCAACGAGTCAACGAGTCAAATGAGCAAAAAAGCAAAATGAGCTAAACGTGCCAAATGAGTCTAACGAGTCCATCGAGTCAAACGAATCAACGAGTCAAATGAGCAAAAAGTGCCGAAAGAGTCTAACGAGTCAAACGTCTCAATGAGTCAAATGAGCAAAAAGAGCAAAACGAGTCAAACAAGTCAAACGAGTCAACGAGTCAAATAATTAAAAGAGCAAAACGAGCCAAAGAGTCTAACGAGTGTATCGAGTCAAACAAGTCATCGAGTCATATGAGCAAAACGTGCCGAACGAGTCTAACCAGTCAAACGCGTCAAACGAGTCAAATGAGCAAAAAGAGTAAAACGAGTCAAACGAGTAAACGACTCAAACGAGTCAAATGAGTCAAATGAGTCAAATGAGTCCAATGAGTCAAATGAGTCAAATGAGTCAAATGAGTCAAATGAGTCAAATGAGTCAAATGAGTCAAATGGGCAAAACGAGTAAAACGAGTCAACGAGCCAGCCGCCTCCAGGTTATGAGCCGACTTGGTCAACCACCACACCACGGAGGCTGGAATGCAATGGTATGGAACTGAATCGAACCAGATCGAACCGGATCGAACTGAATCGAACCGAATGGAACCGCATCGAAGCAAATCGAACCGAACCAAATCGCACCAAATCGAACCGGGTCGTACCGAGTCGAATCGAATCGGAGCGAATCGACCCGCACCAAACCAAATCGAACGAAATCGGCCAGAACATACTAGCTGGTCATCCCCCATTAGGTGTACCGACGTCCCTGGTCAAAACCGCGGGGAGCCGATGAATGCTGAACGCAAGCAGCTGCTCAAAGTGGCTTCTATGGAAGAGGCCTATGTTCAGCAGGACACGTCTTCAGGCTGATGATGATGACGATGATGATGATGATGACAGTGACGAGATTAAATATTATTCCCATGCTTGTGTCGGGTAAGGTCCCATAGAAGGTAGTTACCAATATCAATATTAAAAAATGAATTTAAAAAAAACCCTGGGTCAGATTTTGAAAATATTTGGCGTGTAGTCATAAGTGGATATAAGGAACGTAATGCAGGTACTCCCATCACTGGGCAATTTTGGACCTGATCCTGTCAATGTCCTTTGTCCGACTTGAGTTAAAAATAATTATGGGCTCAGTGGTGCATTTTTATTAATTTGAGACGCTTTTCCTATTAATATGAGCCTTCTTCTTGAAGACTCGCATCGAAATTATGGCATTTGTAAAATAATTCTATTTTATAAAAATGATTTTTGTTTTGCCGACTTTTACGTTCCATACAAACAGATTATGTCCTTTTTGTACCATAACAGGTTTGAAGCATCATAAAGCTCTAATGTGCTCTATATTGAAACTTTCAACTATTCAAATATTGAAACTAATATATTTCCGATTATATGTTCTAAAGAATATTATTCTAATGCGGTGCTTTAACAATAAAAAAAAAATATAGATATTTGTCCGAGGTAATACACCTGTGGGTCACTCCTAGTATATCACGGTCGATTTCGTAGCTTTTCGTACGTATCCTACCACTTGAGGATCATTTTTCATAACTTGCAACACTTGGCTCCATGCTATTCCCGCCAAATCTCGGCTATTTTGATGTAGTGCCAGTTTATTCATTGTCACGAAACGCCGGTGCAATATCCACAAAAACAGTTATTGTGCATCACAGTATTTTCTCAAACAAGGTCCTCTTTACTAATCCGACTATAATTGTTTCTAATTTTTTATTGTGGTCTTATATTTACAAAAACGGTAATGAGTGCAGCCGAACGTCAACGTAAGTGCAGAGAAAAGCTTAAAACCCAGGAACCTGAGATATACTGAGAAAAAAGAAAACATGATGAATATACTTATGGAAAATAAAAGAAAACCTATAGATAGATCGGTTATCGGCAACGATATAAAAAAAGGAGAGAGCAGTGGTGAAAAAAAAAGGAAAAAAGTGGGAATGGGATATCTGAAGAAGATACAGCACCGCCGAAAACAGGTTTAAAGGATATATTGGACAGTGGTATAAAAAATAGCACAGATGAAAGAATATATCGAAATATTAAGAATAGTATGTTAAAATAAAAAAGGAAGAAAAACAAATTGAAACACCTAAGAAAGTCAAGGGAAAAGGAATAGGAAAGAAGTCAGTAGCAAACGTAAACCAGAATACAAGTGTGAATGAAGTAATCCAAAAAGTAAGAGTCTTCAAATCAAGAGTAAGTATGTTATTTCTGGGTAAGCGTGCTCCACCTTCGACCTCATCTTCTCTTACCATAAGGTGAAATGTAGTAAACACAAACCCACTGAAAGTAAAAAAAACCCTAATAATTCCATTGGCTATGAAATTAAAAGATGTAACGAAGGTGAAGACATTTGTCAAAAATCTAAAAAATATCTGAAAAAAAAGAACAAGCGTAAAAGTTTCGTATTAATTTCCCCCAGTAACAAAACCATAAAGCCGAAGATAAGAATAAAATGTTATTCATCAAGTAGTGAAGACATAGAAATGAGTGGACATAGTGATAGTGATTTAGTAGATATAATTAGCAGTGAGACAGACTGCGAGGATTGTTCAGACAGGTTATCCACAGTCGCAAAAATAGAGGAAGGAATTTGACTTGAAACCTTAAGATCAATCAAAATCAAGAAACATCAAATGCAAAATGAAGAGGATGAAAAAGTAAAGAAAAGCAAAGAGTTGGTATCAAAAAAGACTTATAATACCTAAATCTAATAAAGAATAATTTATTAATGTTTATTTTATTTATACCTACTTATTTCATAAACCTAAATATTTGCTCATGTAAACTCACATTACAATAAAATGTGACTCACATTAGTATAACGGTTCAGGTATGTCACAGAAAAGTTTAGTCACAATTTTGAGCATGTTAGTCACATGTGCATATTTTTTGAAAACGGCTCACATGACAATGGATGCAAGGGTACGGTACCTTCCGGGTCGAGCAGGCGGTCGATGTTGAGATGCGCGTGCGCGAGCGAGAAGGCGTGGTCGAGCCGCTCGGGCGGCGGGCGGCGCGCCACGGCGGCCCAGTCGAACAGGTGCGGCCGCCAGCGGTGCAGCAGCGCGTTGAAGGCGAGCCCGTCCGCCCAGGAGGACGTGAAGTTGGCCACCTCCACGCCCGGGTAGCTCTGCGGGACAAGCGCGCGCGTCACCGACGGCCCCGTGCCCCTCCCCCGCCCCCGCCCGCTCGCACCCACCTGCGTGTTGGTGCGGCACCACGCCAGCAGCGTCTTCTCCAGGTTGGTCTGGTGCAGCTCCGCCATCAGGTCCTGCAGGTGGTAGTGCACCTGCCAGTGCAGGATGATGCTCCACACGAGACCTGCGACACACGAGACGCCGGTCACGCGGTGCGGACGGGACGCACGCCCGCAGCGCGCGCGGGATGTATACGCACCGAGGATGAGCTTGGGGTTGCCGTCGACGACATCGTTGGCGCTGATGTTGACGAGCCGCACGCCGCTGTCGCGCAGCACGCGGAGCGCCGTGTTCACGTTGTTGATGTGGTGCACGCGCATGCGCCCGCGCTCGCGCTTCTACACACCACACGCACACAACCAACGGGTTACGCACACACCGCTACATGACGCACGTGGTTTCATGTACAGCACAGAAGATTAGACATCTATCCAAAAGCTCGTGAAGAAAATGAGAGTGAAAGTATCTATTAAAAATTTCATGTGAATTGTGATATTAACATTATATTTCTATGTTATGAAAAAAGCAATTAGGTTTGTAAACAAATAGCTTATCGCAGAAGTAAATACAGAGTGCATGCGGCGATGGATGCGCACACGCATCCGGCCGTGTGAGCTTACATATGTGTGCGCGGTGAGGATCTCGAGCAGCGAGAGCAGCGGCTCCCCATCCCGCAGGTCTAGGAACAGCTCTTCCACCAGCGGCTTGTCGTTCTACAACACGACACGGTCATATACTACTACTACTACTACTACTACTACTAGTAGACATCGGCACACTCGTACGATACTTGAGTAGGTAACCACTTGTTATAATCATTTACATTTTCTGAATAAAATATGTAAAAATTATACCTAATAACTACCCAGCGCTAACCGCAAATACCTAATGATAAAGATATCATAAAATGTGAAGCGGGGCCAAAAGATCATGAAGACGTTCGCAGCGGTAACAACAGCTGTGGGTATGCCATCGTCCGAAACCATGACATAGGCTTGTGTTCCTAACCGCATAAAGTGCAATTCGCAAGTGTAAAAGTCACTAGCCACTAGCGATCGTTGCCCCCGATTCGTTGATAATCGTTTACAATCTGCACCTTAATGGGGTGGGGCATGTAAATTGTTCCATCAATATGCAGGGCGCACATCGCGCGCCGGATGATTCAACGTTACGGTCGCCGCTAATTGTCGACCGGCACACGCCACCCGCCGAACCCTGCCCCCGCTTATTGTTACCTCACATTCTGCTCAATCAAGACAAGACCATCAAACTAAATTACTATAAACCTTACCTTTACCAGCTGCGAGTTTATCCATTTCGTAAAAGTTTTCTTTTGGACATCCTCCCGCTCATCTGGAACAACAAAATACACAAGTGTGAGTTTTCACTTTATAAAACAAGTAGCGTAGCGTGCTGTGTTTACTACGACCAACCGCTTCCCATAAAAAGGCTAACGATATATTTATGTTAACACAATGTAAATATATTGCCGCAGTATGAATAGCTATGGAGTTATTACGGCGACTAGAAAGGAATTCCGATTGAGATACGCTAACGTAAAAGGAAGTGCGCGAAACGATGCGAGATATTCACGGATGGCACGCTCACAATGTTCGCTTTCTCCATGGACGGGAGCAAACAACGCTTCCCAAGCTTTCAGTAAGGTTATCATATGAGCGCGGGCGCAGGTCGCAGCGAGCCCGCGGCACTGATCCCGCGTCCCGCCAGGTGCGCGGCGCGGCATGCGGCCACATCCGCGGGCTCGCATCGGTAAACATTCGGCATTGTCTTGTTGTACATCTTGCATCACCTCAGACGTGCCCACTCGCTTGGCGACCTTCGTTCGACTATACGCAGGCTTGTGCCGTAATCTACCTACGTCATGTTATAATGTTTTTACGTGTTTAAAGCAATATTCATTGTCCATAAAAACCCAACAAAAACGAAATTCAAATAAGGCCTCATCCCAAAATATTGTATGTGACGGCAACCAGCAACTTCACATGGTGCTGTGATGCACGGTGTCCGGTGTGTGTATTGCATTTGATAGATTTCAAGATAATACATTATCCAACTCCAATAATATTGGAGTCATGGTCGATGCACTGAGCAGGAGCAATAAACGGTGGAGGTACAGCGGGCGGCTGCCGGTGTACTGTACAGCGTAATATTATGTGTGACGCCAGTCAATGAGCTCATTGTCATGTTGACACGCACCTTATCTTAATTACCTACTTTAAATATAGCCAAGAATGTGCAAGTCAGGCTTACACTCGCTATATACTCTAGGGTCCGTAACCAAAAACTCAAAAAGATAAACACGATCAAAACAAACGAGCGTGCTTGACCCATACCATTATATTGTTCAGAGGAACGAACAATATTGAGATGATTCAAAAGGTACAATCTTATCATTGTCGTAATATTATGGTGGTGCTAGGCGATCAGCGCGCAGTAGCTCGCAGGCTCGTCTCGAAGGCATCCGTCCGTCATTCTGGCGATACAGCTGAACAAGGTCAAGTTTTTGCACAATACCTAAGCGCCGCAACGCCGGCGACGCGACAGCTCATACGTATCGTGTCTTCTACGGTTATAAACTTGTAGATCATTCTTAATTCGACACATTATTTCATCTATGATTACGTGTTTCTTTTTTATTCAGCTCTATATTTCATTTTTACGTTTCTGCTTTTATTGATCCAATAAGAGTATGAGTAGTTTGCATTTTCTAGTCGACCCTAGTAGGTTGATCTCTCTACATATTTATTTCTGCGGTTCATTATGATAGGTAAAATAAAGTATCGATCTTATAGAGCCCTGTAGGGTAGAGTAGGTAGGTAGGAAGCAGAACAGATCACTATCCACTAAAACTACATCAATAACTGTAAGCGTTTGATTTTTTGTTCAAAAGTAATTTAGATAAAGATCTCAATTTGGTGTAGTCGCTGGCTCTGGTCGAGCGACCGGAGCCGGTGCTGCCTCTGACCGGCGCGACACGCGATGATTCAGTTTGTCTGTTTACTCCGTCCCGTCCCGTCCCGTCCCGTCTAGCTTCCCGCGCCACGGCACGCGCGCGGCTGGCTGCCTGGACTTCAGGAGATCAATGATAACGCTGCCGCTCGGTAACCTTACGTAACTGTTTATTTATGAGGGGCAACGTGTTGAATGGATAATAAACCCCAACTATATAAAAGGTATAGGCGTAATACTGCTGTTGAATGAAGCGTATGGAACTGGGAAAATGGAGCGCAAACGATGACAAAATGTGATACCTATGCCAACGATGTGACAAGTTTAGTGAAGAATGAGAGGAGCCATCTCGGCGGTCCGCACTTCCGCAGTCCATCCTGATGCAAATGTTTAACACATACACATTAGTTCGATGATAAGCAAATGTTGCCGTAAGTATAAGTAACTAATCTATAAATAAAGATATTACAGTCCTTAAGTGCGGTACACTTTAAAAATCATTCCCATAAATACTATCTCTTGTGTCCATTCATTCCGCTAGCCGCCGCAGTGCCGTCGATCATGCGCAGCGCAGGCGCAACATTCCACCGCGATGTAATTACTCCAAGCCACTAATTTCTCTTCATTAATCATTTGCTTAGCGGCTACTACTAACACAAATGCGATACAACAGCGCTTCGCCGATAGGAAGAGCTATATAATAGTTGGAATACTGTACTGACTACTGACCGCCTTATGTTACGGTTTTGATAGCAATAATATCATGTCAACACGCAGGTACCTAACCTACAGTCACCTATGCCTGTATATTTTTTGTGTTCTGAAAGTCAAACGGAAGACGATTTATAGGTATTACTTGGAGAGAAAGTCTCACCGACCGCCGAGCCTGCGGGCCGGCTGGGCTCCCGGTAAGGAAACCAAACCGCCGGCCGCCGCGCGACACTCGTGTGAAAGATCAAAACATGCTAGAATAGAATAGATACTGGGAAAGTGGGAACCGTAGACCGAGTCCAGGATAAGTGTTCCCTAGTCGATTAAGCTGCGGTCACGAGCCGCGAGACAGTTATCCGGACGAATATGGGCGGCCGATGGACTTGTCCACTATCATATGAATAGTAATAGGAAGCCGCGAGCCGGTGCGCGTGCGACGCTCGCCAGATGATTAGAAAATATAATCATATAATCAATGCAATAATGTTGGCCAGCGGCACGCTGTGTTTTGGGGAACATTAAGACACGATATTGATCTCATGAATTACGAGCAAAAATACTGGTCCACGTGAGACAATACAAGTGGCAACTGGCAATAAATCTGGTTTAGTGTACTAACTAACGTAATATGAGTGAGTGAGAGGCCAGTGGCTAGAGCCAGCGAGAAACGAAAGCTATCTCATGAATGAAGTAGTGCTACTTGTGCCTACTATGATATATTCTGTGATAGAACGATGAGTGGCGATGACATCACCGCGCCGCCCGCTTGTAACATGTGTGTCAAAGTTCACGGGAACTTTATCCACTGGAGAACTTTATATCGAACAATATCTATCTGCCTCATAGTAGGTAAGTAGGTAGGAAACTACTTGCACTTATCTCTTTATTTAGACATATAATAACGTTGTTGTTGTTTTTCTTTTTATGAGAATGAATGACGTGACTAGCTAGTCGTTCACGGGATGTTAAGCGACACGGCCGCCCATAACAGATGTTGTATGATAGTGATCGGAGTATGGCATGGTGCAGGTGCTTGTGTGCTTTTGTCTCGCTCCCTCGTGATACCGCCTAGTTTCTCAATTAGCGGCGCGGGCGCGAGTCCGCAAGTGCCCAAAAAGGTGTTAATTCGGTGTGTCTCGATGGAATGGACACGCACACTACTCAATTGAACTTAATTGAATATAGTCTGCTGTTCGTAAACATGTGACAAATTGCTGACCGGACCGACTCATGCGCCTATTGCATGCTGGAATAGCTTCCTTGGTATGGCGATGGAACAGATTCTATTATTTTAGATTCATCGTAATCATCATTCTAATCTAGGATTTTATGAAATTTGAATGCCTTTGGAGTACCAACCGGGAATTATGAGTTCCCAAGAGGAACCAAGCCAAATGCGGGTTAATCCGGGCAAGTTTACAGTGATCCCATAGCCTACCGCGCGTGATATTCAACGAGGTTAGGGCTGGCTGACATCAGTGGCGCCTGCACATTCACCATCAACTGCGACTGATGCGCGGTAGAAAGGTAGCGTGTGGCGCTCGCTCGGCAAGTGTACGACAGTGATGCAACCATTACCTGTGAGGTGTGGAGGCCTGCTGCTTGCACTACACTTCACCAGACACGGTATGCGGTCCGCAAACACACAACAAACAGCTGACATGATTGATGTGTTTACCAACTTTTACTTGGCGGAGCATAGGCAAGGCGAGGGGCGCGGAGTAGGTCCTACAACCAGTACATGATAAGATAATCCTTTTCCTTTCAATAAATCATAGATATATGTAACTAGAAGGCGCCTGTGGTTGAACTCGCTGTTTTAAGTTTGTTTTGTTTGTTTTTGCACAGTAGCTTTAATTTCTCAAGATAAAATAAAAGTACCCAATAGTAAAAAGTTGACAGAAGGTTTTAAGCATTGGCCAACTTTTAGCAGTGTTTATAAGTAAGGCCCTATCTCTGCAATCTGTGTGCAAATTTTTAGCTCACTCTGTTTAGGCATTTTGGCATGGAAACCATACCACAGATTACTGCACTGACATCCCACTTGGGGTGTATTGTGATTACTGCATATGTTTAGCTATGCAAATAAACATCCAAAACATTTCAGAACGATTCAATTACAAGCAGTTCTGGCTTTGCAAGGGATATTATTAATTCAGAGAATATAGAAAAAAAAAATTATTTAAAATAGATTATATTATTAGATAAATTACTTTTATGGAACATCAGATGTTGTATTTTTGGTTGCTGGAAACTGTAAAGTATCTTCCCTACCTTTAAACAAGAGTGAAAATACTTGTTTTAATGTCGCTATTAATCAAGACTAGTTGAGAGTGGTGTGGCACTATGGATCAATTTTACAGACTCAAGAGGAAAGATTGTTACAATCACTAAGTTATATGATGTAATTTGGTGACAGTCTGAGATATTGGTGTAGACTGGCAGTGAGATAGTGTTACCGGAACTGAAACCTGTTTCATAAGAAAGAACATGATCTGCTGAGAGTGACTGGATCAAGTAACTTTTCAAACAGCTTTCTTCAACACAATTGGTGCATGACAGATACATGTGTTGCCACTTGCCACCGCTCCTGTTTGTGCTCACACAAATTATTCAATGTTATTCTGTCTTCTTCTTCTTCTCGTGTAGGCAAGTGGTCAGGCCGCCCGAAGGCTTCTGACTAGGCTTAACGACTATTGTCTACGACAACAGCCGGGACCAACGGCTTAACATGCCCCCCGAAGCACAATGTTATTCTGTTACATGCTTGTCCTTTTATATTTTGTTGTTTTATATCACAACTTGGCCTCTTGGATGAATCAGTATCGTACCAGCAATAAGAGCGAAAAATTACATTTATTTATTATTTATTTACATAAGTATACCTACCCTGCCCTGCCACCTACCCTCTATCAAAAACCTAAGTTCAAAACTGAAAACAATTATGTAGCTTGAGATTTATGATTGACTGCCAGGACAGCCCAGCTGTCCACTGTGTTTCAAATGGTTTGAGAATACCTTATATCAAAAACTGCAAGTTATGAAAGACTAACGAGATATAGTCAAATTATAATGAATTTCAAACAAAATATAATATTCTTTTAAAAAAGGGATCCAAGCATAAGCAATATCTTTCTCATTATTTCATAATGAGGAGTTCACTGGAATATCTTTAAAGTGACTAGTCTTATCAATGATAAGGTAACTATACATACTGTATACACATAGTTAGATATTATTTATTTTCATTTCTCATTTCCAGAACCCTTCGAAATTCCTTTTGTTAAAGTTGTACCTGTTACCTATGCATAAAAGGGATCGCTAGGTGGTCAGCTGTTAGGGACCTAATGGTGGTCCACTGACCTGAAGAACTTTAGAGATAAGCAGAGTACTCCTCGGCGACATACAGCTCATGTATAACAATCAGTTAACTGTCATGGAGATAAGACAATTGAAATTGTAGGATATCTACAAAACTTCTGGAACTGGTGCTTATTGAATTATTAAACTTTAATAAATGGGCAGGAATAAACTAGGATATAAGACTTTGGTGGAATGTGAGGTGCATCTTATCTGACAACAGTGGATAGTCCCGGTGAGCGCAAGAGAAGCCGCGATCTATTTTATCAGCGCGTGTACACAGCGCCGACGCCGTTGTCAGCCTGATAAGATACCGCGAGCACAGCACTGCTCCTCGAGGGCAGGCGTAGCGGTAGCATGCCCAGGCACTTACCTACGAAACTTGACTCCATTATCTTCGATCTGCTTTCACCAAATGTAAATTAAAACGACAAAAAGATTTTCCTAAACATCACAGCGCCCATGTGAATGTGAAGCCGCTCATAACTCGCTTGAAACTTTGTCCAATCCAAACATTTCAAAACAAGGTCCGAGTGGCGTTCCTTTGGCGGACGCCGCCAGCGCTTCACTTCACTCACAATAAATTTTTAAACACTTTTTCACACAGGTTCACACAAAACAGAGTTTTAGAAAGTTTAGAAAAATTCGCAGGCACCAAAAGTAAAACAAACGATGATAAAATAACTAAAATAAAATTCGAAAAATAATCGCAAACAAAACGAGCAGCAGCGAACGCACAGCCACAGAGTACACAAACGAAAAAACACGACGCGACAATGACAGTGACAGTAATATAGTGAAGTGAATATTTTTTTAATAGTGCTGCCAGGATAAAAAAGGTAGAATTCCCAAAAATATGCCTATTTTTTGTGTTATAATAACACCTTAGAGCATATTTTATAAATGGAGATGGTATAAATGGATTATAAATGGTAGCTAGGCATCCTAAATATTTTTTGATACACTGTATTTAATACGCAAAATTGAATACCTACCTGCCACAAGTTAGATTGCTTACCAACTTTTGTAATGTCTCGTCGTGATGTAGCTTAATAATGATACTTGGTCAAAGTAGAAACATTTGAAATAGGCATGATGACTACTATTGAAAATGAACAAGTAAATTATACTTTCATAAAGAAGATTAAAAATGAATACAATAATTGAAAAAATAAGTAAAATCGGTAAATAAATTACGGAGTAATAAGCTTTTAAAGTTTCTATAGGAGGCATCTCCTGTCCCTTTCTCGCGAAACAGAGCACCTCCACAGTTACTATGAAAAATCCACCTGTGACGTAACATGCCAAAGATATTGTATGTAAAGCTACCACAGATTAGTAATGAGGTACTATGAAGACATTGCTCTGACGTCACTGACCGTTTGAACTATCTCTTTCTATTCCGGTTTTTAAAATGCTTGTAACTTTGTCGTTTTTTGAGATATTTTATTTTTGTTTTCATAAATGTTTATCTTTTGAGGAATATTTTTAAAGAATTCAAAAAAAATATTTTAGTCATTATGTCTATTGCGCTTAGGTTCCTGTGGGTTAAGTAGGTAGTTTTAGTGTGTAGTCTGACTTTCATAAGTGTACATTGTGCCTATATGACAATAAATTGAATGGAAACTAGCGAAAAAATGCAAACAGCTTATTTACACATCAGTTAGTAAGATTAATAGATTTAGTGTACATTAGTGTCATAATAAGTTTTATATTACCTCAGGAAACCTACTCACTACTCTAGTGTCTTATCATTAGAGAATTGGTTCGGCTGCCTTATTATGTACAACTCGCAACAAATTTGAAACAGGCGTAAATTTCGCAATCATGACTGTCAAACATGACTTTGGCAGGGAAGTGACGTTTGACATCAATCGTTCGATGAACTAAAATGTTCATTATTTTGTTTCTATCTATTGCTGTTCTGTTGCTAGTGGCGCTAGTATCAAAGGCCAAAGTATATGCAGGCGAGCAACAAGCGGACATCTTGCGACCTATTTCTAAGTGTTCGCTGTCGCTTTGCTACGGCTGTTGTGATTTTTATGTGATACAGGGGCCGGTTTGTTAATTGGAAAAAATTACGCTACGGCTACGTCATCAATCGGAAAAAAATGAAGGATGTGATGTATCAAGAATTTGTAACATTGATTGATCGTGAGTAGTGGTCGGATAATCGAATGAAAGATTACCGTAACTTCCTTGGTTCACTGTAGCCCCCGTAGCCCGAAAACATCTCATTTTTTGGGTCAATGAACGTAGTGTTATTTCTTTGATATGATTCGATCAATGATACCCAGTTATTCTGATACACGCTCACGCACACTTTCAAATGGCAAAAGGGGTCCACCAACTCTCTTGATTGTCCTTTCAACACAATTCCCAATCCCATAAACTAATATCTTAATGTTAATATTTTCTTGCAATTATTATTTCAATCTGTCTATAATACAAGGAAAAAATATAAAAAAGTTCTAAAAATGGCAATAATAATTACGTTGGCCTACGTAAAAATCAACGTTATTTACAGATTTATCCTATTGATGAAAACTTGCCTAACCTGGTAACACAGGCTTGCGGCCTGCCCGGGTCCAAAGTAGTCTCAGATATGTAGTAGATTTTTTTTCTTTAATCTGTGGTCCTATGGTCCTACTGACATTTGACACTGATAGGGACCAACACTATGACAGTAGCAGACAGCAGACATTTTCTTTTTTCTTATATTTTGGCTCCACACATAGTGTTTTTAGCCAGTGTCAAGTATTGTATATTTTCACAGAGCTATGAAACAAATGACGCTTCGCAGAGGGGAAACTTTTTTTTTTGCTCTGTGTATATTTTCATCGAGTTTAAGGCTTACATTCATGCCGGGCTAGGATGCGCACCGCGACAAAATTTTCTCGACACTTTATGTCGTCAAAAACAGAGATATCACGTTATGTCTACCTGTGCTAACATGGCAGCGCAAGAAACTCATCTCGTGCTGTCAAATGAAGAGATAACGCGAATGTTTATCTATCTGTGGAACTTTTCTCGATTTTTGTCGACAAACGCTAACATGCACACTATCGTCTAAGCTCTATTTGACACTTCGACCCGAGTATTTTCTCGTGGTAGTTTTTGAGGACGACATACGTAGAGAAGGCAAATCTAAAGGCAAAATGGCATTTACGTAAAAAATATAAAAATTTAAAAGATTATAAATATGGCGGCTACTACCGCCCACATAATTGTGTTTCATTTTATACTTACTAATTATCTTGAATTATTGTTGAATATTTCATACTGTTACATAATTAAAATATGTATAATTTACATTAAAAAGAATCAAGCTCGAGCTAGATGCATGGGTTGAAATTTTCAGGATTTTCATTAATATATAGGTACCTACATAATATACCTACTTAAATATAATTATCTATTAAAACGCTTATTTTATTTAAATCACATTTGTTAGCGTATACTTAATTCTTATAAGTACATATTAAGATTTCCGTCTTGTGTAACGATATTATAATGTTGGTGGTATTAATATTATTGTAGGTGTTTTAGATGAACAAGTAAAGCAATATATTGTTAGGTACTGATGTGTACCGGCTCCTTGTGGCAAACAATATTCTCCTGCAGTTCTATTATATATTCTGTGCCAGCGGAAAGCTCTGGGTGTTGAGCCATAATCTTATATATATATTATTATATATTTATAAAAATATTTTCATCTGCTTCTTAATACTTCTGATTCTGAAACAATTGTGCATCTCGTTAGGTACAGAAAGGAATGTTCCGTGATTACAAAGGAACTAACTCAATCCAATATTCGAGTGCAGACACACAGACCTGCTGGTTTCAATATTAAGGCTTAATCGAACTTTACTCACGTTTATATGCTTGCATTGTATATAGGGCGAATTCTGAGCTTGCAACTTCCATTTTCAATGTAAATCCAAATTTTCGAGCAGGATTTGAAAATTTTTTCAATGTTTACATTTTTCAACAGACGGTGTTTTGACTTTCTGCTATGAGAATTATATACTCTTTGCTTTTTGACGAAAGACAAAAACAGCAATATATAACTGTTTCTGTTTTTTAAGGTCGCGTTCATGTAAAAAACTATGAAAATGAATGAACGAAACCGATGTTGCCATATTAAAATACAGTAAGAGTTATAAAAGGGCAATATTGGTTTGTCTACGCGAGATACAACGACAAACTTCTCTGTCGCGGTGTGCATGTTAGGGTAAACGAGAAACTTGTCTACATCGAGTAAATTTGTCATCTCGTGGGTGACGTATCTCACGGTGCGCATCCTAGCCCGGATGGTGTTCCATTTTTTTTAAAGCTATATTTATTTGCGTAGTAAGTGGGTCGAAAGCGGATGACTTAACAAAATCAATTTTGAAGAAAATCCGACAATGGCGGTTGTGAATTTTGAATTTATTTTAACTTAAACTAGTGTATCTTGAACTTTAATGTGTAATAAGGGTGGATTATTATTCATTAAGTGTTCGTGAACGTGCACGAGTTGGCAAATGGTTTCAAGATCATAAAACCATGCATTTTCGTTTTTGCTTCACCGGGCTTTTTTAGAGCCTTTGGTAAAATATCCTCCATTTTACAGTTGGCGTTTTGACTGACAAAATATGACTTTGCCTTACATAACCGTACAAATTTTACTCACTTGACATTGGCAGAATTATTGCAAAAAAGCGATAGAAAGCCATTAAAGAAGAAAAAGAAGACTTTTGTGAGCAAAAATGACTAAAATGGCAAAAATAACACGAACTGGAACGCACCATCTCATGCTCGTAATTCAGCACTTAACACGTAAAACACCACCAATTTTAAACCACAGAATTCCCCCTATTTTTTAAACATTAACACTGTAAAAAGTACAAGTTTTGATAAATAATACAATGCAACGACCGATGCACGTGACCTTTTTCGCGTTCCCGTCAAAACTCCAAGTTGCAAGGGTTGCAATGCAAGTTTGCGTCTTTCACACAGATTAGAGTATAAAAAACAGGTCTTTCATCAAAACAGACAGAGATATCCATAATTTAGATGACGTATCAGCGGGTCTAGCAAAGCTCCCTCACGCTAACGCTATCGCCAAACGCTAACTCCAAAATGTACAGGGGGTCTAGCAAAGATGCCAACCACTAACGCTAACGCCAAGCGCTAACTCCACAATGTACTATAAGGATGACATTTCGGAAATCGCTTACTTTTCCACAGCTAATGTCATTTCAATACCGTTTTGGAGTTAGCGTTTGGCGTTAGCGTTAGTGGTTGGGGGTCTAGCAAAGATACCAACCACTAACGCTAACGCCAAACGCTAACTCCAAAATGTACTGAAATGACGTTTCGGAAATCGCTAACTTTTCCGTAGCAAATGTCATTTCGATACATTTTTGGAGTTAGCGTGAGGCGTTAGCGTTAGTGATTGTGATCTTTGCTAGACCCCCTGAAATGACATTTCGGAAATCGCTAACTTTTCCGTAGCGAATGTCATTTCGATACATTTTTGGAGTTAGCGTGAGGCGTTAGCGTTAGTGATTGTGATCTTTGCTAGACCCCCTGAAATGACATTTCGGAAATCGCTAACTTTTCCGCAGCGAATGTCATTTCAATACATTTTGCATATTTTTTTTCTTATATGTTGGCTCCACACATAGTGTATTTAGCCAGTGTCAAGTATTGTATATTTTCATCGAGTTTTAGAATATTTTACGTAGTCAAGTCTTAGTCTTAGTCTTAGTCATAGTCATTGTCCAGTCTAAGTCGGGTCATAGTCAAGTCTAAGACATGCTCAAGTAAAGTGGTGGCAACTTTACAAGAAGCTGCTATGGAATTTTGGAAGCAACACGAGAAACCACGTTACACCACATTATTACATTAATTCAGCACTTAATGCGTATAACGCCACCAATTTTAAACATTAACACTGGAAAAAGCACAAGTTTTGAGAAATAATACAATGCAACGACGTGAACTTTTTCACGTTCCCGCCAAAAAACCCCGTTTTGCACATACCTCGTTCCTTGGTTTCGGTAGTTTACTAAAACTTGATTCGTGTACGTTTTCTCCGCGTTTTCACGTATTGGAAAACTCATACTAGGGTACAGATCTGTGGCTTCATGTTTCTGAGTATAGATGGCGTATATGGCGTCACCTTTTATAGTATGCTTCAAATCCAACACGTTATAATATTATAATTAATTTTATTTATGTAGATGGTCGAAGTATAGCTAAATGTCGAAGCCAAGTCGGCGCTTCAACCAAAATAATGAGTACAGGCAGTCCTCGACTTACGTCGTTTCGATTTACGTCGTTTCAAGTTACGTCGATCAATGTTTTGACACTATTCCTCAAACATAAGTCATTTGTTTCGATTTCCGGCATAGGAGAATTCACTTGTCGCAGTTACTAATGATGATATTGATGATTTGTTATGCTCACATTCGGAAGAACTGACTAATGAAGATCTTATTGAATCGGAGGCACAAGTACAAAAGGAAGCAATCGAGTCACAAGAAATAGATTCTTCTATTAGTAACTCTGAAAAAGAACTTACACTAAAAAACTTTCCGTAGCCTTTGCACATTTGGAGAACGCCATGAAAATTTTTGAAGAAAATGATCCTAATTTTGAGAGAAGTTTTAACGTTAATAAAAACATTTGTGTAGCCTATCAGTGTTACCAAGATCTGTATGATAGCAAGAAGAAAGAAGCGAAGCAATCTAGAATTGATAGTTTCTCTAAACCAAAAGTTTAATTTGTTATTTCTTATTACATATTTTAATTACATTTTAAAGTTTTATAACTATTATTAAAATTAATAACACACAAATAACTAGCTATTTCATAAGTGCATATGTATATAATTATTTTAAGAACTTACTTTTGATAATAAAGTATTCTTTGATATAAATGCAGTTTTTTTTATTTTGAATCCGTGTGGAATCTAACCCTTGAATTTTACATGTAAACATATGAAAAAATATGTCTCGACTTACGTCGTTTCGATTTACGTCGCGTATTTCAAGAACCTAACATGCCGTAAGTACGGGGACTGCCTGTATTGTTAAAAAAAGAAAGAAAGTGTAATTTAAGTATCACCCAAATAGATGGCGTTAACTCTAAACTCTTTCGTTTTTAGGGTTCCTTACCCTTATTACTAAGGCTTCACTGGCCGTTTGTCTGTCTATCTGTCCGTCTGTCACCAGGCAGTATCTCATGACCCGCAATCTTAGAGCAATTATAGATGTTATAAAATTTGAATGTCCAGTTAATATGTTCTGCCTTAAACTAAGGCATGCAAATATTATTAATACAGGCCTAGACTATTATAAAATCAGTAATAATAACAATCAAAAGTTACATTAAAAAGTCAAAGTATGCATAAATTAATATAAATTACAACAAGTACAATACAACGGGGTTGTAAAATTTTTGTACGGAGACTGGCATAAAAGTCGCTGCAAAAATAAAAAAAGTGTTTCGCGCGGCCACCTTTCGAACTTCTGTCAATGTGTAGAAGACATTCATACAAGCAATAAATGTTTAGGAAGTAATCTTGTAAAGGGTTGCGGTATGCTGTTTTCAGACAGAAACAAACATTAATTATTGCAAATTTGTTAAATTCTTTACCTCCTAATTCATGCAAAATAAATAATTTATGTTTACTGTAGAGCACAAAACGATGTAATGATCATTAAATCCATCATTATCATCAGTCAGGAGCCGTTCATTGCTGAATATTCATAAGGTTTGCTCTCCTATTAACCTCCACACTGAACGACATTCTACCATTTACATCCAATGGATGCCCGCAAGTCCCGCAACCCCCATATCATTGATCCGTCTACTGGGAGGCCTATCTACCTATCTACCTATATTATCTTCTAGTTAGTGGTCTCTACTAAAGTACCTTTCTTACCTTTTGATAGCGGTTCAGATTCGAGTTCAATGTGTAGTATTGCTTTATTCTTTAATTATGAGATAGACTGTGATTATTATTTACAGTGGTCTATGATATTTGGTATTTAGTATAAACTGACGTAGCGTTTTTGCACACCTAAAGGTACAATCGGCCGGTATGTTTAGCTTTTGTGGACTGTGAGAAAGAATTCAATTCAATCAAGGCTAAATTGGCTATAGGTGTATCGAAATGTGAAAGTGATTGTAGAGCATGGCCACTATAATATCAGTACGAGTACATGACTAGAGCACGGAACAAATAACGTCTCCCTACCCCTACTCCCTACCCTATCTCAAGCAAGGCCTTTGCAATGACAAAGAGGCATGTATGTTATTTCTCCAAAACTGATCACACACATTGGAGGATCTTTTCAAGGTCTTGAAGTGGAAAGAATCTGGCATCAACATAGATGTAGAGTACATCGCTGACCTTCGTTTTTCCGATGATATATATAATTATAGATTAGGGCGAAGTTGCATGAGGGCCCCAGAACAATGCTCAAAGACATCAGTAGTCTCTCAACAAGTTGGTCTTAAAAGGAAGATGAATAAAATGAAAATCATGTCTAATGCGCATGTTCCACCTACACTTGGTAACTCTTGGGAACGATACCACGGCAAGTTGTTGATGAACTCAAATCTGAACCGTTAATCGATGGGAAAGAAAGGTTCTGTAGGTCCACTAACTAGAAGACCACCGGAATTCGATCCTGAATGAGGAAATCCGCCAGAGAACTAAAGCCACCGATATAGCCTTCAGAATTAGCAAATTGAAGTGGCAGTGGGCGGGCCACATCGCTCGTAGAACTGACAACCGATGGGGAAGAAAGGTTCTCGAGTGGCGACCATGAACTGGAAGACGCAGCGTAGGCCGGCCTCCCACTAGGTGGAGTGACGACCTGGTCAGAACCGTGGCGAGCTGATGGATGCAGGAGGCGAGCATTCGCTCAAAGTGGCGCTCATTGGGGGAGGCCTGTGATCAGGAGTGGACGTCTACAGGCTAATGATGATGATGATGATGACTAACTAGAAGAAAATATATGTAGGTAGGCCTTCCAGTAGATGGATCAATGATATGAAGGTCACGGGCATCCAGTGGATGTAGATGGCAGAATGTCATTCAGTATGGAGGTTAATAGGAGAGGAAAGCCTATGTTCATTAAGCAGTTACCGTCTTCTGACTGATGATGATGATGGATTTAATGATCATTAAATCGTTTTGTGATCTACAGTAAACATAAATGATGTAATTTGCATGAATTAGGAGGTAAAGAATCAAACATTTTTGCAATCATTCATTTTTGTTTCTGTCTGAAAACAGGATCGCAACCGTTTACATGATTACTCCCTAAACATTTATTGCTTGTATGAATGTCCTCTACACATTGGCAAAGGTCAGAAAGGTGGCCGCGCATTTAAAAAATAAACAAGAATTATGCCAAAATGTTACATCCCCAAAGTCTGTCATTACAACTAAACACTATTTTGCTTATAAGTTCATGTTTATGGTAGAAATCACAAAATCCATTTCATGATCAATCCATTTATCGCTAGTGAGATAGTTTGTAGATTAAATAATAATTGTACCTACTTACTCTTAGTATAGTTGAGATGGTTCTCGTAGGGCACGCAGGTGTGCGCCGGCGCCGGTCCCACCTCCACGGTCCACATCACTCGCCCGCGCCGCCGTCGCGCCTCCGGCGGCGATGGGGCTCGGGAATGGGATGACATCGTCTAGATGTTCTTGTATACCACCACATAAACACTTTTATCACTATGCTCATTCTGCTTAGTTTTGCGTGGCATTATTCATTTTTAGGGTTCCATAGTACTACTGTAGGTATTATAATATTATCTGGGATAGTACCTACTTTCTACAAGAAACCCTTAATTATTTAAAAAGTCTGACTGGCCTAATAGCTAATTTGGTAGCTTAGTCCTGCCTTTTGAACTGTAGGTTGTGGGTTCAATTCTCATCCAGGCAGGATGAACCTTGGCCGATTCTGTTCATATTTGAAACACTTTTTTAGGATTGAGTAGTGTACCTAACGCTTCTGTCAAATGTTATGAAAATTGGATGGGAAATGACGCTGCTGCAAACTTCCCCCCTTTTTTGAGGAACTACCCACCAATCAAAGATCGCCAACGACAAAAAACAATCCCTGACCTTGTAAAGCTTGTATTGTATACCAAGTTTCTCAAGATTCGTTGAAAAAGTACGCGAGTACGTATAGCCGGACAGACGAAAGCAAATTTTGGCAAGTTGAAGCAGAGACTTTCGCTTTCCTTGGTCGCTCGGACAATAATAGTACCTTAGGTACTCACTCCTACTACGTTCGTAGGAATCGTAGCACCACATTGAAGACAGAGCGCCAAAATTCAAAACAAAGAACGATAACTTCCATGTTGATTGTCCTTAATTTACGAAGCTGATGAATGCTACCTATAGAATAAATAGGAATTTATTGGGGGTATTGGTTTGATATCTCAGCTATATTTAGGTGTCGGTTCAGTTGGTGGGATACTGGTTCACCTTGGAGCCTTGCATATTGCATGTCGGGTTCACCTTCAACTTGCACACCTAGGTACTCTATACTCTGCATATATATAGGTACAAACAAAGGCTGCAGTTTATTTTGAGTAGGTTCCGAATCCTAGCTGGTACTGATGTCTCGAGAACTAAGTTGCGGATTTCTAACCTAATTAGTATTGTTCTGTCCTAATTTCTGCCCCATATTGTGACCACGGAATTCGCCCCATTTACATATGTCTCTATCAAGTCCCTATCATAATTCTGACATAGATAAGTAAGTATTTGACATTGTTTATGAATCTAAATATTTATGATTTACTTATGTAGGTACGTATTAAAGCAGTTATACACCTATACTGTTATTGGTGTTTCTCTGCGAAATAAGATCTGCAATGAGGAGATCCGCAGGAGAACTAATCTGAGCGATATCTCTTAGGATTGGCAAGTTCAAGTGGCAATAGGCAGGGTACATAGGTATTTGGACGGGCCTGATAGCTCAGCTGGTAGTAGCCCTGCCTTCTGAACTGAGAGCTGTGAGTTCGATTCCTACGCAGGACAAACATTTGTGTGATGAACATAGATGTTTGTTATCTGTTTTGGGTGTTATATTGTATTCTATGTATGTATGTATTTACAAACAAAAAAGTATAATACTAAGCATATCAGTTATCTGGTTCCCATAGTACAAGCTTTGCTTAGTTTGGAGCTAGATGGCGCTGTGTGAAATGTCCATACCAAAGAAATTAGAGGTATACGTATATTACGGTATAAGTTCCTTGGTCCACACATAATACTTTATATTTATTATATTAATTTTATTACCTATTTCCCATATTATTAAGTTAGCTTTATCAATCATGAAGCAGCTACAATCAGTAAAGATAACGATAACACGAGCTACACCTATAATACCGGTATTGTTGTGTTGTGATGCGCAGACTCGTAGAGCACCCAATAATGATATCATATTATGGACAATAAAGCATTGCAGTGTGTCACGCACAGGACTGCTTGTGGGACGGTCGTTGACCCGCGGCGGTGCGACGGCTGCTGCATGCTGCACGCAGCACGCAGCATGTGAGCTGCCGCGCATACTGCCATCACTTTATAGGTACTATACGCACGCCTACTAGACGAACACATCTACATACTTAAAGTATGTACTTGTACATACCTAGGTACTTTACTTATCCCTAACTTAGATGCTCTCACCCGCAACCACTGACCTCTTGTATAGAGATCAGTGCCCGCAACGCCATTTAACCTTTTTCCTCCGGGATAAAGAGTACCCGGTGTTGGTTGACCCCGCGGGCCCGGTAATATCAGCAACATCGTCCCAAATAGGTAACGGTTGTATGAATGTATGACAACACACCAAAAATGCCCTTGTTATAACAGAATATGTCCCTATGTATAGGCAGCGGTAACCACTTACCATCAGGTGGGCCACCTGCTTGTTTGTCACTAACACATTTAAAGAATGTTGTGTAAGTAATAAATCTTCGCCCCTATAACTAAATCAACTCCGACAAAAAACATTTTTTGTTTTAAAATTTTTGTACCTATATCAGCTAATTATTATAACATTTATAAATACCAAGAAATAAACTAGTATCTATTGCTGTTTAATTTGGGATGCGCGCATCGGCCGAACGAAGGGAGGGCTCAGCGCTAAGTTTGTCTGACATTACAGTTTATTTTCACACTGCCGATTCTATTTACTGAGTCGGCTTTGAATCTGCTGGTATTTTATAAGTAATACTTAAACTTTGGCTGTACAATGAAGTGCCCCATCAATACTGTATCGGTACTGCCATAAAATAGTCGACTTGTGTTAGCTCGCTTAGCCTGGGCCAGTGAATAAGTTTATGTTTGTTTTTACGGTTGGATTGATGTGATTAGGACCACGGATGAAATTTTACTAAAAACGTCCGGAACTCCTGAATTTAACTAACATGGGGTCGATTTTGGCTCTCTTAAAGACAACAGTAAGAAGCCTAGAAATCTTGAACGTTAGATAATGGGTAGAGGCAGACAGGTAGAGCACCTCTATTATTATCACATCCAAGCAATATTAAATAAAATCCTGTTTTGTTTTGTGTAGTGGGAACGAGAAATTTGTTTTTAATTTATTCGTTTGACTAATATCGCCAAGGAACTTCAATAAATGGTATTCTATCACCTTCACCACAGTTGATTTCGCCGGCCGGCGCTGGCGGCAGCGGCCGGCATCGTAGAACTTCCTGCTCTATCTTTTAGTTTAGGTAGGTAGGTACTTAGGTAAGTTTATCTAATCAGAAACACTGGCTGGCCAAGATATCGAAAGCGCAACTAATAAATTTCTTTATCACTGACACGGTGCACTAAATCATGACTAGTGTTATTGTTTTACCACTGTTTAATAATAGTAATTGTTCATCGCTAAACAATTTAATTTGTAAGTAGATACGTGAATCGGAACGCATCGGGAGGCAGTCCGCAGAGAGACGTGCTCACGCACCGTCATTCTACAATCAACTGTCAAAAAAAGGCGGGAACATTTTAAGTCTGCATAATTCCTACGCCAATTAATCACACAACCTACAGCGCTTATCTTTAGGTACAAATTGCAAATTATTAACTTATTTTTGAACCGCAACAGAATTCAAAGAAGTTTTGGCATCTTTTTTATTTTTTAGAGGGAAGGGGGACGATCTGATCGTTACCTAGCAGCTCTGTCGAAGGGACATTTATACCTATATATACCCGTAGAAGACGTAATCCCTCTATGCCTATACCTAATAGCACTTCCGAACCAGTCAACAGGCCTCGGGTCGGGCGGGAGCCGGGAGCATACATTTTTACAAATAAAACATTTATTGATAAGTATAGAGGCCTGTTCCAATGTACATGTACATATAGACCTCCATCAAAACGCCACTTTGGTGCTTAATTGGGGGATACAATATACTACATAAGTACTTATCTTCTTCTTATATTTTGGCTCCACACATGGTGTATTTAGCAAGTGACATGTATTGTAATTTTTCATAGTGTTATGAATATTTCACGTTAAGTCAAGTCTTAGTCAGTCATAGTCCAGTCTAAGTCGGGTAGTCATAGTCCAGTCTAAGTCATGCTCCAGTAAAGTGGTGGCAACTTTACTAGAAGCGTCTACGGAATTTTGGAAGCAACAAGAAAAACCACGTTTCACCACATTATATTATATCACTTGCCTACACTCATGCTCGTAATTCAGCACTCATTGAGTAAAACGCCACTAATTTTAAACATTAACACTGGGAAAAGCACCAGTTTTGAGAAATAATACAATGCAACGAGGTGAACGTTTCCGCGTTCCCGCCAAAAAACCTACAAAGTACTTAAATAGATATTAGTGGACTGGACTTCACACCGCACCATCTAGTCCCAATATAGAGCAAATCTTGTCCTAATTATGGGAACCAGATTATAAACTAATGGAATACTTATAATTAGTATGTACTTTTTGTTTGTATACAGTTACACACTTAGAATACAATATATAACACCCAGACACCGAACAAACATCGATGATCATCACACAAATGTCTCTCCTGGGCGGGAATCGAACCCACAATCTACCTCTAAAGCAATGGGCTATCTACCAATGAGTAATTTATCCACTACCTAGTCTGTGCACTTAATTGGCACATACCTAGTTGGTAGATACAAATAGGCCTGCCTTCTGCTTTAAATAAATAAGCAAAACAATTTATTATAACGCTGGCCCGATAGCTCGTTTATGAGCTATCGGGCCAGCTTGCCAGAGTTTTTTTTAAGTTTTGTGCCATGCAAAGACTTCTCATATTAATACTCATACATTTTTGGTGCCATCTAGCGACAGTAGCAAGCACTATGTCTCACTTGGAGTAACAGTGTCTCTGTGTTGTCGTGCACCTTTTCCGTCCTGTCTCGAATCCATGTTCTTATATTCTGACCAACAATAATTATTATTGTCAGTGTGGGGCAGATGGCGCAATTACTAACTCGCAAAAGTCTTGTCGACGTTTATTATATACTATACTTATATACTCTTTGAAAACGACGAATAGACTATAAATAGGCAAAAGCTGTAGAAGGTTTGGGAAAGAGGGGGGAAGTACTGGTAGAGAAATGGGGGACTTCAATCAGGGTTCAGTTGCTTATACAGAATAGGCAGGTAAGCTAGATTAAACTAGTCTCTGGAGGTCAAGATCTGAGACTTGTTCCTAACCATTATAAAGAGAGAGATACCTACCGCGGGTAACGAAATCTGCCTGCGTACACGCATGTAAATGTAGAGCGCGTCCACTCACAGTGACGGAACGTCTCATTCATCTGAACAACAATATTTCAGTCAGACACGACATTTCAATATATTATCTTTCGTCTTTTTTCCTTCATAATCATCATCACCAGCTCGAAGAAGTCCGCGACTGAAAATAGGCCATCCTCATAAAGCGCCTATTTTTGAGCAGCTACTTGCCTCTTGGACATAGGCCGACATAGGGGTAATCCTATGTTTGAGCTGCGAGTTCTTTATTTCATTATTTTTATGTCATTCTACCCTATACAGTTAGTTAGGGGTACCGACCGATGTATTGGTTTATTATTCATAAATAATTTTGCAGTACCTGCTACACGCGGCGCTTGTAGATTTTACAGTTAGGTACTGTAACAACCCCCCCCCCCCCCCTATCCCCCCTCTATTCATCTAATTGTATATTTGACTTACTATCTTGAATGGCTAAATTTAAATAACCTATCAATTGCAATTGATATCCTAATAACCGCTAGCAATCTAATACCGTTGAAAAGAACCTAAAATTAACCTAAGCTTGTTGTATGTTCTAGATTTGTTATGGCCAAGTGATCGTCTCCTAATAGTGGTAGAACCCGTACGTTGTGATAATGTAGTAATCCAAATCCTTTTAAAGTAATGAGACAATTCCTAACTAACACCTAATCAAAACACAAATAATTTAGTAGATTAAAATATCTATTCTCGTACTATGCATTGTAATCGGAATTTATGACGAATGCTAATTCTATATCCACTACAAATAATAAAACGTAAATCCCCACAAAACAACTCATATTAACCTAATTTAGAAAATGTGAAGTAATTCCTATAATTGACCTTCAGAACCATACTTCAAGTGTATAATCAGAATCTCTTAACGAATACTACCTAAAAAATATAAAATTCCCGTTTGTTACACTTCCACCATTCGACCCAAAAATTCCCATTAGTTACAAAAATGTTATCATTCAATTCCTAACTAACACCGTCTCAATACGCGATCAATTTAGTAGACTGGAATTTCTTTATTTTTCTAAGCTTTGCAATCTGAATCTATGATGAGCGCGAGAGATGAAAACAACTCACATTAACCTAATTAAGGAAACTTGAAGTACTTTCTTAAAATAAAATGTATCACCAAAATAACCGTAAATAGTAATAATAACGTAAAACGCAAGAGTAAATGCAGGTAAAACGTAAGTAGAACTAAGGCTTCACGTAAATGTTGTAATAAGTCATGTTAGTATCGCCCCTGATGACGGACGTAGCTACTTACTGTACGAAACAAAATGTGCTTACGATTTCACCAGCGGCAGCGGTGCGTACCAAAGAGTACATGATTACGAAGAGGTGTATAACAAAGGTGGGCCAGCAGCGAGGCCCGCGCTGGAACTAGGTGAGCGGGCGGGATGTCGCCGGGTGCCGCGACACGCCACCGTGGGCCGGCCCGGGACCACCGCGACCCGGGCCCCGGCCAATCCGACCGGCCCATGGAGCCAGATGGGAACGGATCTCTTCTGCTAGGGACTACTCAATGGAGACGATTTAATTCAATAACCACTGGACTTCTTTCTCCAAAGGGCCCTAGGTCACTTGTATCACAGCATCTACGATGCCACTTCAGGTGAATGTCATCTGAATTTTACTGATGAGGGGCTTGCTTGTATCGATGCTCATCGCGCTGAGCATGACGGCTTGAACCTAGACGTAGAATCCTGCCCTGGTTTTTAAGTCTTCATTCAGTAAAATCCCTCAATATCGTTGGAGACAATACACCGGCGTGGGGCCCGCGTCCCGCGCCCCGCGCCCCGCGCCGTCCGCGCCAGGCACGGTCCCGGGCCGGCGCGCGCCGCGGGCCGCGAGTCGCGAGTGGAGGCACCGCCCTTACAACAACAACCAAGTATAGAGCAGCGGCAGTGGACGCGCGAGCCGACACCTCAGCCCCCGAGGGCCGCGCGGCTGGAGGCTGCGACCCGCGACCGCGACCCGCGACCCGCGCCGCCATGTGATGTGATGTGACCGCGCACGAGGACCAACATGAATGGCAGCAGATCCGATGCTTCCACTTCAACGGATGACGTGAAGGTAATGTCTCTTTCATAGTTTACTCTTCTAGGGAATCATTGACTGTTACTGAATTGATAATGGGTATCAAAAAACATCACCGAGAACCAACCCATTCCTCGATGAACAACGTACGCATACATACAAGCTTGCGATTGGCATCAGTAGGTACCTACTACTGTAGTCTTTATGCGCCTAACAAAGGAACATCTTTGTTGAATCCGTCTTCTTTAGTTACTTCAAAAACATTATTTTTTGTATAGTTGAATTACAGAATTCGCCGTATTACATAGGAAGTCTACATCGAGGATGAAGTCAATATTATGTGTTATTTATGCGATTAATAATAATAAGAAATCAACAAACAAAACCAACAAACAAATACTGCTAAACTGTCAATTAAAATAAGCAAGCTTTATAAAAAAACTAGTATTTTGCTCCGTGCGCGGGCCGCGTGCGGCCCGCGAGGACGATTTCGTGGCTGTTGTATTTATAAAAATGTTATACTTTAGTTTAAACTTGTAATTTTGCAAGAGTTAGTACAAAACAGCGGTATTTTTCAAAGAAAATGATAATTGATCTGACTTTTGCATGGCGGCCATCTTGAAAAATGCTGTCAGGTCATGTAAAAGGTCAAAATTTGAAATCAGCCTCTTTTAAAATCCCCAAATATAAAATATCAGCCGGATCTGAGTTACTATAAAATCGGACGCCATTTTGAATCTGCCATCTTGGAATTATTTTAAGTCTATGAGAAAGCCTCCGTTGTTCCTTTGTTATGAGTCCAAACATGCCTTGTCGGCTTCTATAAGTTCCGATTGTGTGCGTGTTTTAATTTTGTATGGCGGTCATTTTGTTTTGTTTATCAATTATATGTCAATTTGAATCAAGGATCCTGAAAATATTTAGATTTTAGGTAAGACAGGTTAGTTAGATAAGCTAAAATCAATTAAAAAGGTCGCATTAGTAAAACATTGTAAATGTAGCGATGGGTAGTTTGAAGCTCCTCCTCGCTTCGCTCGTCGTCGCGATGGGTAGTTTGAAGCTCCTCCTCGCTTCGCTCGTCGTGGCGGTAGATAGTTTGAAGCTCCTCCTCGCTTCGCTCGTCGTCGCGGTAGGTAGTTTGAAGCTCCTCCTCGCTTCGCTCGTCGTCGCGATGGGTAGTTTGAAGCTCCTCCTCGCTTCGCTCGTCGTCGCGGTAGGTAGTTTGAAGCTCCTCCTCGCTTCGCTCGTCGTCGCGATAGGTAGTTTGAAGCTCCTCCTCGCTTCGCTCGTCGTCGCGGTAGGTGGTTTGAAGCTCCTCCTCGCTTCGCTCGTCGTCGCGTTTGTGGTTTTGTCAGTATGTATGGCAGCCATTTTGAAAAACGGTGGATGTCTAAAAGAAGCTAAAGCATATTAATCAGTATCCTTAGGGACACTCAGATATCAATTTTCATACGGATTGGAGATCCATAAAAAAGTTCAGTAAAATGTATGAAATTTTTCAAAATGGCGGAATCAAAATTTTTTCCCATATTCTTACTGAGTATCTAAGGGGAGTCTTAGATATCGATTTTCATCCGGATCGGATAACTTTTTCTGTAAGTCAATACGTCTCCATCCGCCATCTTCAAAAAAAAACAATTTCATTAGTATACTGTTTTGTTCCTTTGTACATCGTTACTCTATCCCTAGAAACAACTTTTTTATGACATTCATATTGGAGGCGTAAAAAAGGAAAGTTCATATTTCGATAAAATCACCTTTGTATGGCAACCCTATTGAAAAATGGCGCATGTCAAAATTTGATTTTAGAATGTTGTTCAACATTCTTGGGGACCCTCAGATATCGATTTTCATCCGGATCGGAGAAACTTTTTTTTCCGCCATGACCGAAATTTCCGCCATTTTGAAAAAAACATTTTTTCTATATCTTCCCTTCTGGCATCCAAACAATATTAGTTCGAGCTCTTTATACTAAAGTATCATGGTTTCGGCGTCATTTCCGGTTTAAATTTGTATGGCGGATTTTTTTTTCCGCCATTTTGGATTTTTTTTATTTTCTCTAAAATCATCCCAGGGTTTGCTATGACATTCCTGAGAACGCATATGACCCATCTCACATCGTTTAGCCAGGCAGTTGATGGTCACGATGATAGAAGGTCGGAAGACCAGTTCATGAAATATTTTGAATTTCGATTGTCCACTTTCATACAAATTTAAAAAAAAAAGTTCAAAATTTCCCATAGGTATCGAGAAACAATGAGCCAAAAATGAAAAAAAAAATTTGTATGGCAGCCATCTTTAAAAATGGCGGGATCCAAAATATTTTTTCAAATATCGAATCAGGGACCCCAAAAACCCCCCGATGCAAAAAATCAGCCGGATCGGACCAACTTTCAAAATGGCCGCCATCTTGGATCCGCCATCTTGGATTTTCATGACGACCATCCAAAAGCGCCCATCCTCCTCTATGACATTTGGTCGAACACACCCCACCTACCTCTTACCGTTTCCGATTTATAAGCGTTTCAATTTTGTATGGAATTTTTATTTTTTGTATGGCAACCCCTATTTTTTTTTATTTCTCTCCAAGCGTCCCAGGGTTTACTACAACTTTAGTTAAAACAGGTCACCCATCCGACTTTTAGTTTCCGAGAGCCGTTGACCAGTTCCATCAAGGAGACGACTTTTTGCTGATGTCAGCTTTTTCTGGTGGTCACGTGACCAATCTCTATGCAACCTCATACTCGGTTTTTCTCCACCACTTCCAGGAGCTGAGATCAAAAATGTCAGTCAGTGAGTGAGTGGGTGAGGAACTTTATATATTATGATGATACTAGTTTAACCGCCTCGACTTCGCACGGGTTAGTCAGTTTTATGCCCTAGCCTTCGAATAATTCTAAGTCCTTAACCATGTTTATGGGTAAGAGGGAAGCGAAAGGGGAAAATCACTACTTCCCCACTGCTCAACAAAATTTAGGGGAAAGTATGAATGGGCAGGACGGTAATAGAAGAGAGGCAGGCGAAGTCTTCTATTCTTCTCTTCTCCTTAGCAGAGTTACTACCTTTAGCAGTCCTACTTGTTGCATCGTGCAACCCGCACTTGGCGTTTTTAGAAAATGAAAAGGATCCCAAATGCTTTTCTGAAAAATTTCGTATACCCACATCCAGCGAAATTTGTTTTGTGATTACAGCGTGATGCGTGTTCAAAGGAACGCGGACGGGCAGACAAAACATTAAAATAATTGTTTATATGTCTATATCGATTAAGAGAAGTGTAATGCAATCAGTCTAATCAGCCTAGACGCACCCTCTTATAGCATTCGACCACATATTTTAATAGACTCAACAGCATTTTATTTAATTTCTGATCAAAGTGCGGGGAGCCGTTCGATGCAAGAGCAACATTAGACTTCCAAAGTGGCGTTCGACGGGGAAGGCCTACGTGGAAATAGGATCTAATGTTCATTGTACAGTAGTTCCTCGATACAAATATCAGCATGAAGTGACCGCGGCCTGCGTTCCATTCCCAGGGTCGGCCGCTGTGCCTGTTCTACTTCACGCATCCGTTTGGCGTGCTGTCGCCGGATCCACCGACGCTGTCAGCGGCGCCTGCGCACATCGCACGCGCCTTCCTCAACATGGAGCCCGTGTCGCCGTTCTACTGGTCGTCGGCTACCAGCTGCGGCGGGGCGAGCTCCGGCACGGCAGAGTACCGCAGCACGAGCGAGAGCACGCCGCTCAGCTTCGAGCTGGGGCGCGCCACCGTGCACGCCCGGCCGCGGCCGCACCCGGCGGCCGTGCTGCGCGTGCGCCTCCCCTCGCTGTCCTCCTCGCTGCTGTCGGACGCGGAGGCGTGGCTCCCCGCGCGCGCGCTGCCCGCGCCGCGCACGCTGCCGCCGCTGCACCTGCCGAGCCCGCGCGACCTCACCGACATGGACGGCGACGCCAGCTCAGACGACTTCTGGCCGCGGAGACGGATGCATGCGGAGAAGTTCTCGCTGCCACCGATCGAGATGCCAGCGGTGGCAGTGCGCGAGCGGCCGCCGCGCGACGGTGCTCGTTCCCCGGAGCACCCGTGCTGCGTGCTGAGCGTGACGAGCGTGTCGAGCGTGTCGAGCGTGGCGAGCGGGCGCGCACGGCGCCGCCTCGCGCGAGGCAAGCTGCGCCGCAAGCGCCGCACCGACGTGCGCCGGGTGATCACCTGTCTCATGCGGAGAGCTGTCAGAGGTAACCACCGATCTTCCCTTTTTACCTAGATTGTGGTTTTTGGCCGGCAATCGTATCATACTTGTATCCTCTACTTAGTTTGTGATAGTATCGTAAACAGAAACGCTCTTTCAGTCGAATAAAAATGCTTTAGGCATGCTTTAGGTTTCAGAACTATTTTAATCAAACTTCTTCATCACAAAATAAGTAGAGGATACCACAGGGAACTTTGCTATATACGAGGATACCCAAGGAACTTATATGAGGATACCATCAACATAGAATCATACCTCCATGGAGGATACCATGAGGATACCATTCTACGTAGTAAATTATGTGCTCTTTGGATACCATGCACAGAGTACATTGGTAAAAACATAAAAACGACATGTGTCATCATGGAGGTATTTTATGTTGATTTGTGTCATGATGGCCAGCAAGTGATTATTTTCTCTATTTTACTAAATTAAAAGCATATTTAGGTCTGTGTAGTTTGTGAAAATATATTCATATGACAAGCGTGACATTAATGACAACTGTTATAAAATTAGTCTATGTTCTATGAAATAGGTTTGTAGGCACTGACGTACAATGAGGTTTATAACATTCGTCGCCCCATAAATAATCTATTACATCTCGTCAATGAGTCGCCGAGGTGGTCTTGCAGTTCTCTGGCTGCGGCGCAAGGGCATAGCCACAGTGGCTGGAGTACTGACCTCTGAGTTAGGAGTATTAAAAGAAGAGCCCACTGATGAATATTTTGGAGTTCCACGATCTGTGACTGTCTGAGGTGTCGTCATAGGAGACGATGATACCGAGGTTTCGGTTGCTGCAGGAGTCTGAGGGGTCAATGATGGAGTTCCACATGTTCCAGGCATCCCACTACCTCTGAGTATTACTGGTAAAGGTGATGGAATCCGCGCCCGAACATGATCTGCATGGGTTTCGTACTCGACATCGAATACTATTTAATCGAAGCCCATTTCCTCACGGCCATATCATCGAAAGCCTGCATCCTCGATAGCCCACATCCTCGAAACGTAATATCCTCGAAAAGCCATATCATCGAATCGCCATATTGTCGAAACGCCATATCCTCGAAAAGCCATATCATCGAAAAGCCATATCGTCGAAGAACCATATCATTGACACGCCATATCATCGAAATGCCATATCCTCGCCACACCATTTAATCACTGGGCCATTTCATCAATGCGCGAACTCCTATACCACTGACTGAACTTAGTACATTTACACTGTAACCTTCGATGTAGGTACCTAGTTTAGCCACATGGAGTTAATAAAAAAAGAAGGAGGGAATCCCGTCTGATCTGAAACTGAAGCACCCTTAGGAAGCCGGAACTCTTCGTACGTACGAGCAGGGCACGCACACACTCACATCATAGGCAGCCGGCCGCCATACTTTCATCTGACACACATATGTAATATGCCCGCCATTTTGGGCTTCAGTTCCATGTCAATCAAAACTCAATCCTTCTTTTTTTATTTCATCCATGTTTAGCCATTGTATTGTTTTTTTGGTCAAGTTTATTCAAAAATGCTGTAATGTGGTCATTATTTTGGCAACCTTCTTTGGGAAAAGGCACCATAATTTTGATGGTGCCTTTTGCCGTTTACAATTTTGGTATGGAATTTTAATGCTGGTGAGTTTTGCGACCAGCTATTTCGTTTGAAAATCCCTTATTGTCGAGTTTTATTTCGAGATGAAAATGAATCAAAATGGATAGAATAATTCAAATTGTATGTATGAAAGTGAACGGAAATGTACATTCATACATTTTCATTCATTTTAATTCATTTTAATTCATTTTAATTCATTTTAATTCATTTTCATACATTTTCATACATTTTCATACATTTTCATACATTTTCATACATTTTCATACATTTTCATACATTTTCATACATTTTCATACATTTTCATACATTTTCATACATTTTCATACATTTTCATTCATTTTCATACATTTTCATACATTTTCATACATTTTCATACATTTTCATACATTTTCATACATTTTCATACATTTTCATACATTTTCATACATTTTCATACATTTTCATACATTTTCATACATTTTCATACATTTTCATACATTTTCATACATTTTCATACATTTTCATACATTTTCATACATTTTCATACATTTTCATACATTTTCATACATTTTCATACATTTTCATACATTTTCATACATTTTCATACATTTTCATACATTTTCATACATTTTCATACATTTTCATACATTTTCATACATTTTCATACATTTTCATACATTTTCATACATTTTCATACATTTTCATACATTTTCATACATTTTCATACATTTCCATACATTTTCATACATTTTCATACATTTTCATACATTTTCATACATTTTCATCTCGAAATAAAACTCGACAATAATGGATTTTCAAACAAAATAGCTGGTCGCAAAACTCACCAGCATTAAAATTCCATACAATTTTGATGGCGCCTTTTCCCAAAGAAGGTTGCCCAAATAATGACCACATTACAACATTTTTGAATAAACTTGACCAAAAAAACAATACAATGGCTAAACTAGGTACCTACATCGAAGGTTGTTACAGTGTAAATGTACTAAGTTCAGTCAGTGGTATAGGAGTTCGCGCATTGATGAAATGGCCCAGTGATTAAATGGTGTGGCGAGGATATGGCATTTCGATGATATGGCGTGTCAATGATATGGTTCTTCGACGATATGGCTTTTCGATGATATGGCTTTTCGAGGATATGGCGTTTCGACAATATGGCGATTCGATGATATGGCTTTTCGAGGATATGGCGTTTCGAGGATGTGGGCTATCGAGGATGCAGGCTTTCGATGATATGGCCGTGAGGAAATGGGCTTCGATTAAATAGTATTCGATGTCGAGTACGAAACCCGATCTGCATGCCGACGGATATCTTTTCCGAACGGGTTTGTGATGACGTATGAGTATTTACCCTTTCGTGACGCCACTGCACCAGTTTGCCACGTCTTGTCCTGGTGTGTTCTAACATATACACTATCACCAGGTCTATAATTTGGCACATTTGATGATGTCCCTTCATTGATGTTTGCTTTAATTTGTTGGTATTGTAAATTTCTCCTTTTGTCTGGTCTAATGTTAGATAGCAAACAATTTAGTTGGCGTCCAAACATCATTTGTGCTGGTGATTTGCCCGTAGTGCTGTGCGGAGTGTTCCTGTACGTAAACGAGAACTCAATCAGCCTTTGTTTGGAGTGATTGCCTTCACCGGATGACATTCTTGTCTTAAAAGTTCTTACAAGTCTTTCAGCTAAACCATTAGTTCGCGGGTGGTAAGGTGAAGAGGTGACCATCCTCGTCGCCAATTTACTAAATTAAAAGCATATTTAGGTCTGTGTAGTTTGTGAAAATATATTCATATGACAAGCGTGACATTAATGACAACTGTTATAAAATTAGTCTATGTTCTATGAAATAGGTTTGTAGGCACTGACGTACAATGAGGTTTATAACATCTATGATGGCCAGTCATGGCGGATTTTATAAACCACTTTATCAATGTACTCTGTGTTATAAACATTGGTCGCAATGTACTCTGTGATTGGTCGTCTCATGATGGTCTCATGCTTTTTCAGTTTTCGTTATACCTTTGTTTTGTAGATTAGTATCCCCCTTATAATATATACTCTCTTGTCCCCCATGGTCTGTGTTGGATAATTTATTAAAGCGAAATTGGTGCGTTATAATTATTGCTCTTTAGCCTTGGTAAGAGCCGGCAACCTTAAGCTATTTCTCACATCATCTTGATTACTTATACGTATGCCGATTAAAGCGCGCTAAATAAGTTTGCGGCACAAATGCGGCCTCACGACGCACAGAACGGTGTTGTGGAGTTGTCGCACCGCAGGTAGTGAGGATGGGATACACGCTGGAGTGGTGTCCGACGGTGCACGGGTGGTGCGGGTGCGCAGGGCTGCGCGCGGGCGCGGCGCTGGCGGCGGGCGCGGGGCTGGCGTGGGCGGCGGGGTACGGGTGGCTGCACGGCGCGGCGGGCGTGCCGGGGGGCGGCGCGGCGCGCGCGGCGCACGGCGCGTGCTGCGTGCTGCTGGCGGCCGCGCACGCGCTGCTGGCGGCCGGCGTGCTGGCGGCGAGCGCGGCGCTGTGCGAGCTGTACGTGTGGGCCATGCTGCCGCTTTGGCTGCTGGTGGCCGCGGCGGCCGCGCCCGTCCTCTACGCCGCCCTCCTCGGCGGCAGCGTACACTTCGCCTGCATCTTCGTGTTCTGCGTTGTCGCCTCCTTGCTGATCAGTTTTTACTTCACGGTCGTGGTCGCTAATTACAGAATGACAATACCGTGACCGAACGGTTCGAAGAGTAAAGAGTGATTCTTTTTCCGCAACGAAGCTTAGATCTGTGGTATTTTTTCCTTGACGAAATAGGTTGGCTAGTGCTTTATCCTTTCGGTGCTTTGAACAAACATAAACATAACATAACATAATACATTTCTACGCCGTTCTTTTGGAATTTGCGAAGCAGGCTGCTCTATATTTCTCGCAGTTGTGCACGAGGCACTGCAGTTGCATAGTCCTGAATCCTGAAATCCGATACATCGGTCCGAGACCGACCAGCGAGCTACATTATTCAGGCGCCCGCAGCCGTGACGACCGGTGAAGGAGGAACCAGGTCAAGACGCGACACACGCCGAGGTCACCTCCACTTGTCTTAATATAATGTGCCTACGCTAATTTACAGCCGGGTATTAATTAGCCGGGTATACATTTTTTTTTTTTACCATAGGAATATGATTGATTCGTGCTCTTTTCATATTTCATAGCAAGGAATTAGACCGGCTCCTCGCCACGACCGGCTTAAGTAGCTGCGAACCTCCCTGGGCAACATTTCTTAATAAACAGTGTTTGACAAAATGATATTTTGCCTGGTTTCACAATGATTCATCATCTCTGTAAAAAAACCTAACCCGAAATGAAACGATGTAGCTAAACTGGGCTTGGGGTCTAGCCACAGAACTCGCCCTATTACATAGGTCTCTATGGGTCTAGCATCCCTTTCCATTAGCGTTAGCGCCTAACGATATCGATCGGGACGATATATTATTATTAATTACATTTTACTGGGTGGATACCTAATTGATAATTTGAATCGAGTCGACTATGATCACCTGGGTGGGCATATTCCCAGGTGATCATATGACAGTAAAGAGTATCCTATGGTCACCCAGGTTAGCTTGTTTTTATGGTTATCCAAGGGATGTCAAGGGATAATGAGTACCGATCGATTCCTACCGACAAGAAAATAATCGTAATATCGAAAGGTGTTATATTTCACCCGAGCAGAGATCGTTAGGAGGTTAATTTGAAAAAAGAGAATGTAATGAACCAACGATGCCATTAAAGCCAAATATTGAATCGCACTGTGATGTTCTTCATGTTACTCAAAGTGGTGATATGGGATCTGATATGAGGAACCAGAAAAGACACACAAGAGCTCCAGGGAGACCATGTCAGGACTAAAGTGGTACGGGGCGTCCCGTAGAATATCCGTCCGTAAGAATATTTACAAATCGGTTGAAGTAACATCAAAAAGAGAAGAAGAGATACAAAATCCGTGTGAGGGCGAAGGGAAGGTGCATCAAAAGACCCGGATGAGTTTACTCACTGTTAAGTATCTACAATACTACAGGAGGGTTGAAAAATCTCAGTAGGATCACGAGGATATTAATGTCCTCGTGATCCAGCTGGTAGGACAGTATAGTAGGACTACGAGGAATCAGCGGCCAAGATAGGTCCTACAGAAATAACCTTGAAACAAGCTCTTTCTAGTAATGAGAAGTACGTATGGGAACAGGCTATCTTATCCGAAGTCAAAAGTTTATTGATGAATGGAACTTCGAATATTGTTAAGAAACCAGGAAATCTTGATGTTGTTGGATGTCGCTACTTTTTGACTACGAAGTTAAATCCAGATAAAATTGAAAAGAAAAAAGCTAGATTAGCAGCGCAGGGATTTGGCCAGAGGTACGGCATTGATTATCATTTGCTCCTGTGGCGAGAACTCAGTAGGCTGTTAGTTGCTCTTTCACTGGAAATGGATATGGAAATTTATCAATCGGAAACAAATACAGCGTATTTAATGGAATTTTGGAAGAAGTTTAAAAATAATTTATGTTTTCGGTCCACTCTTTTGATACCTGCCTTGTATGTGACTTTGAATAGTTAGCTCTAGGTACAGCATTTCTCAACACCAATAATTAGATGTTATATATTCCCTCCACTTCCACACTCTGCTGCGAGGGCCGCACGCAACCCTAACAACTGAAATCTAAAATACAAAGCAAGCAGCAGTGATTCTTGTTATGTTCCAACTTTCCAATATACTTTGTTCCGTTCTGGGCCAGTTTGTGATTGGGCTAGGCTAATCTTGGTAAGTGCAGGGCAGTGTCGCGTGCGTGTGAATGAACGCGGTCCAGTGCGGTCGGCGTGTGAGGCGAGCAGGCAGCGCGGGCGCGGCGCCGGTAGCCCGCGAGGGTCGCGCCGCACCGACCGACCGGCAAGGTATCGCCCGCCGCGCCGGCCGGAGCGCCGGTAGTGTCACTCGGCCGCTCTCGCAGGCCGCACGCCGCACGCGAGACGCACGCACGCCGCACGCGAGCGCACGCCGTTAGAGCCCACATCGCGGCTGAACTGAAACGAGCGCTCGTGCTGCTGCCTCCCGACACTCGGGGGACTCGTGTTCCTGCATAATCCCTTTGGGAGACGAACGCGACCTCTTCCCGAAACCACCTGAAAGTAACTTTTATTACAAGACTGACTTGAAAGCTTCGGATAATCCCTCCAAGACTTCCAAGCCCTGACCTCGCGAGCCCATCAAGTGAGTTTTATCGATTAACTTACTCGAGATTAAGTATGTATCCAATGTGTCAGTAATGCATGTCCTGCCTGCAGTGCACGGGTTTATCCCTCGATTGAACATATCCTTATTATTTTTACGTCGGAATTATTGCACCGTCCGTCGTCGCAATTGGCCGATCAACTCAGCGGTAACATGTTCGAATCCCACCTGACTCGAGTATGAATTTTGCAATTTCTGTGCGGAATTAGCACTCGCACTTTTCAACGGTCAATATTGTCTAAAAACTACCATGTTCAGGAATCACAAATATTGTGAACATGACGTCTGTATCACCCACCAACCCGCACTTGGCCAGCGTGGTCGTTTCTCTCCGTGTGAGAGAGTCCTTTTCCCAGCAATGGGAACGTGTTGGGCGCATACTTCTAATAGGCATGATGACAAAATTTTTTTTTTGGATAAATTAATTATATTCCATAGAAGATAAACATTTGTGAAAACAAAAATTAAATATCTCAGTAAATAACCAACTTGGTCATTTTTTAAAAACCGGAATAGAAAGAGATAGCTCAAACGGCCAGTGACGTCAGAGGAAGGTCGTTATAGTACGTCATTACTAAGCTGTGGTAGCTTTTCATACAATCTCTTTGGCATGTGACGTCACAAGTAGATTTTTCATAGTAACTGTGGGCGGGGGGGGGCGCTCTGTTTCGCGAGAAAGGGACAGGAGATGCCTCCTGTAGAAACTTTTAAAAGCTTGTTACTCCGTGATTTATTTACCGATTTTGCTTATTTTTTTAATTATTGCATTTATTTTTAATCTTCTTTATGAAAGTAATGTTTACTTGTTCATCTTTAATAGTAGTCATCATGCCTATTCTAATGTCTAACTTAATTAATTATATTGTCCACTGTTATTGTAGCCGAGCTTTGTTCGCTGTTTGCCCCCTTTCTGATGTTGTCGTCTATTTCTGCCATCATCTCTCTACTTTTTATTATTGCGTGGCCTACTTGTCAAACTTTTGTAATATTGTTCTAAATTATGTCTTCTTCAAAAAAGTAGAGTTTTGCCCTATATCTGTACTGTCGGGAAGAAAAATATCTTTGAAAGCACGAAATATAGCAAGAAAATAGTATTTTATTACAGAAACAACTAAAAACAAAAATTAACATATTGGGCAATGAAACATTACTTATTTACAATCACAAATAACAAAACATTATCCACAACTCTCTCAACAATACCATAGAGAAGCTGGTATGGTATGAATATGTATCAGTCTTATGGAAGAGAAAGCGATTTAACAGAATATTGCGTGAGGGGAGGACGTTTGTCAGTATGTCCGTTATTGTTGAGTTGTGAACGTGTCTATAGCAGTTAGCAGTGCAGATTTACATCTGATAACATGGTGTCACATTTATCTAATGGATCTGTCTGACACTAAAGCATCAGATATCAACAGCTCTGATAGTATAGCCCTGATAAACGGACTTCCACAATAGCAATACTTATTTTTATGGTTATTATTTAGCAGTGGCATAAAATAAGTACCCACAGAAAGAGGTTGATACAATGATACATCTATGGAATGTATGAATGGTAGAAGGAGGTCATATGCGCAATGGATAGAAGCAAGTGTAAGTGCCGCGGAGACGGCCATGACTCAATATGAGTCACTGTGATCTCCTGTAGGTATAAAGTTACTTGGTCCAGTCACTACACAACCACAATTCAGACGCTTTAATATCAAGCTGATGGCTTTGTTTGTTTACATGTAGAATTTAGCAAGTACAATATATCAGCCTACAGGAAATATAATATGTAATACTGTAATACATAATATTGTAATGATGTAGAATAATGCAGCTTTCCATTGTTGGTTTTTAGTATCTCCATTCTACAGTAACTCTTGTATTCTTTAGATAAATGAAGTAGGCAATTGGCTTGTATAGTGGCACCGACGACGGTTGTGGTCGTGTCGCATGCCACTAACCCGTCTGCCGGGCTCGCACTCGCGGTGGATCCAAGGTTAGGTGTTGGAAGGAGTGTAGCGATTAGTTTTACGACGATGCTATCGCGCTCGGTGACGCTCACCCCGTATTCCTAGTTGGAGGTCAAGTGTGTTATTTTTGGCACAAAAAACTTCAATTTGCCCACCGAGAGTTATCACGTCTGGAGAGATACCTGCCCCGCAGTTCGTGTAACATTCACTCTTCCCTTCTGAGATGTGTGCTCTACACCATTTATATAACGTTTATGGTGGAGTAGAGTGGCGAGGTGGCCAGGTGGCGAGGTGGCGAGGTGGCGAGGGCCCGCATTGCGCCGTTGCCGGGCGCCGCGCGGCACAACACAACATCAGGTCAGCGGTCAGTGGGCTGCCCTCTGTCTGCCTCGGTTACCACTTACCTTACCACCCCACCCGCCAACTACCTTTACCTTTACACTACACGCTGGTCTACATTGCCAATGTAGACCAGCGTTCATTCAAGATACTAAAAGGAATCTTTGTGAATACCGAAATTGAAATAAAATAACGAATAATCATCGAAATAAGAATAATGTATAATTATAGCCAGTAGATGTTCAGGCTGATAGCCATGTCTTGTCATTAATCAATCAATACGTATAATAAAACTGTAACTGGGCTAAATCTATACTTACATTGAATATTTTTCGAAAATTTTGACTGCAGTAGGCTTCTTAATCAATATAGAAAAAGAAACACTTTTTTTTTAATTTTTTGTGTGTGTGTCTGTCTGTCTGTCCCTTTGAACACGCATCACGCTGCAACCACTGAACGGATTTTGCTAAAATTTGTTATGGTTATAGCTAATTATGCAGATCAACATTTAGGATACTTTTTGTTTTCTAAAACGGCAAAGTGCGGGTTGCCCAAGCAATAAGGATGTAATTTTTATTCAAGATTTTTCCTTTTCCCTTATTTTTTTACCTTTCCCTTCTCTCTTACCCACCTAACAGGGTTAGGACTTAAAACTAATTAACCCGTGCGAAGCCGGGGCAGGTCAGCTAGTACATAAATAAAAACAGAGGCTTTTCTTACACAAGTCGTTTTTGGTGAGCCATGTTCCAACATACCGTAACAGTAACCGTCCGTGTGGATGGTTACAGCAAGAGAGATCTGTACCAATCTGTATATGGTGAGATCGTGGCAGCAGCCGCGGTGGCGCGGTGGCGGCGTGTTGTCGCGTAAGGTCGCCCGGTCCAGCTCCTGACCTTTCATTTCGATATAATAATATACATATTATTAGGTACCTACTACTATAATTACGAGAATGTGTTCTGTCTGCGCACCCGGTTGCTCTTGTATGCTATACTTACAAGTGTTATAGTTACCGTGAGGTCACTTTTTGTGCTGTGAACGTATATTTTCTACTATAGCTAAGTACAATGTCATCATCACACAAAGGCCTTTTTATGGAAGACAGGGATTATAAGTCAAACGACAGACGTGCGTGTGCGTTTTGATGTCTGCGCTACTACGTAATGTATACATATGTCTATGGCGCTATGCGCCATGATATTTTGTTCAAGGAAAGGAATGCATTGTGCTAGTTGTTTGGTTTGGCTTGGATTTATTATGTGTTTTCGACCCTTCGACCGAATACAGTAGGTGAAGCTGATGTAGTCAAGATAAGAAAGTACTTGCGTGGCTTCCAACCTTCAACAAGCGATCAAGAACCAATTCAATATACCTAGGCTAAATAACACAGCCTACCAAGACGCCACTGTTGCGGCCTCGATAAAAATAATCGCCGTTGAGTGTCTCGCCCTTCTTGATTAAGCTTTATGTAACAAACTTCCTCACTAGCTTATAATATAGTGTGCTCTACTCCAGAATTCAAGAACGCCACACTATTCCAGTGTCCATATTCATACTAACTATTATTTCTGAAAATCGGTGATTAGAATAACTCGTAAGTATGGCTGAAGGCTGCAGCTGTGCATCATAATAATTATTAATAACGTTTTCCTGTAGTAGCCAAAACAGAGCAGCAGTCTATTTGCGTCACACTGCCGAAATAAAGGTTCTTACAGAAATTCAACATTTTTGGTTTCATTGAGAGGCGAAACCCTATAAGATGACTGGGCTAGAATGAGTTTGGCTAGTGCAGCGGCGCGCGGCTCGTCTGTATACGTATGAGTGGAGTGAGCGACAAGGTGCGAGCTTGCAGGTGAGTGAGCGTGGCGGGCGTGTTGCAGGCGGCGTGGAGTGCGGCGGCGCGGGGAGGGGGGGCTCGCCGGCGCTGCGGCGCGTGCTGCGCACCATCCGCGACGCGTGGGCCGAGCCCAGGAGCCTCTGGGAGCGCTGGTCGGTACTCACCGCGCCTGCACTACACCCGGCGCGGGGCGCTTCACACCCACCTGCATGCCGACACCCGCACACCTTCCACCACAACAATTGCCTCGGCAACTCACATGGCGACAGTTTCAGCGTTGTAACCGACAGTGACTCACAAATATGGATACACATCTTGCACTCTTCTCTAATCTATTTCTGGTTTTGCATTACACACGTCGAGTGGCAATACTGCATACCACGCCATATACGGACGATCCAATATAGGTACTTATAGGTCGGTATATTGTAGACCAGTTGCAGCGCTGACACAGAATGTATCAAGTATGCCTATGCGAAGCGCAAGTTGATCAGTTGTGTGTTTCCAGGCTTGGGAATTATTTATAAGCTTTATTTATTCCTGAGCACGTACCTACCCACTGAGCCACCCCTACATAGGCACGATATTTTGCTAGACAACGACGCCTACATAGATGGTTGTCGCCTGTCGAGTGTCGCTATGTCATTTAGGGTTATTTCCCAGTTTCAGACCAGAACATTGTATAAGTGACCTGCATGCAGTTATTTACGCAATGATAGATTCTCAACATCCTGTAGTTTCGAGATATCGGTTTTACAATTCTCCAACTATACTAACTGTGCTTACTAGTGCTTTTTGAACGGGCTGATGCTTACAGCAGAAATTTAAAAGAAAGAAAAAGGAAGAAACAAAGAAACTAGTTAGTCATACAATAAAGTTGAGGTATTCCCGTCCGTGGTATGCGTATTGCCGCAGCCGCACTGCACGCACGCACCAAGTATCTATATTTATATAATCCGCCCAGCAGGGAGCGGACTGCGGAGGGCGGGCGGTGTCAACGTTCTCAGTTATTATTAGGATGGCACTAAACTTGCATGACGCATCAGGAAACCCCTCAACCATAAACTTGCGATAAAGCTTTCACTGGAATACCTGAGTCAGATATTTTTCTTCTTCTTCCCGTGAAGGCCAATGCTGGCCAGGTGACCAGCCCTGACGAGCTAGTAATTTCAAAAATTCAAATTCCTTATTTAGTCTTGTATATTCATAACTTGTTATTTCAGCATCGTTGTGAACAGACGTGTTGAATTATTACAATAAACAAATAATATTAAGCTGAATCGTGACCTGGTTTTTACCAACCGCCGCGCCGGTAGTGACTATGTCATACCTTTATGCATAGTTTGTGTTAACTTTTTTCGTGGAAATGTTCGGTGTTTGACGAGAAACAACTAATTTTAATTTAAAAATGGAAGGCAGCCCCTTCAGCCGGAGCGACAGGACTCCCCGCTCCCCGCCGCCGCCCTCACACCCAGCGTCGCCGTCTGCTCCTCGCCCTCAACCGTCGTCATCGTCGAGCCAAAGAGATGTTGCTCCTGAAGTGGTCTCTACTTCGGAAATACAAAGCTGGATGACCTCAATAGAACAATGCCTTAATGAGGTATGCAACATAGCTTCGGAGGGTAAGCTGAACTCAGAGCAGAAACTCCGCATTAATTCATTATGCCGGAAAGTAGGCCACGGTACTTCGCAGATGGCAGTACAGTATCAGTCCTTAAAACTCAAAGCCGTTCAAGCCCATTCTTCCATTCAAACCCTCAAAGACCAACAAGACTTTTCCCAGCGCCTACAGGATCTGAAACTGGCCATCGAAGATACCGCTAAACCTGCCGCAGGTGCCTCTTTTGCTGATATGGTAAAAAAAGGTACCCACAATTTCATTCAACCTGCAAATCTAAATTCTGTAGCCATTTATCCCAATGATAAATTGCAGACAAGCGACGAAACCAAAACACTCGTACAAAAGATTATTTGCCCAGAACAGATGAAGCTCCACGTGAGAGGCTTGCGCAAGACCAGGAACGGTGGTGTCATCATCAGCACTGACACGAAAGAAGACATCGTGAAGTTAAAACAATCAGAGCAGCTTACGAACTCAGGACTGACAGTTGATGAACCTCTCAAACGGAATCCTAGAGTGGTGATTATTGGAGTACCGACATCAATGCAGGAAAAGGAAGTTTTCACCTGTTTGTACCATCAAAATCTTGCCGACTAACTTCAGGATTCTACCCTTGAGACATTTTTGACCTCAACTAAATTAAGCCACAAGTCAGGCAGAAGAGATGCGGAAACTTGTAACTACGTAATAAAAGTATCTGCAGTTGTACGTAAAGCACTAATCACAAAAGAAAGAGTTTTTGTTAATTGGTCATCTTGCCCCGTCAGAGATTTCACTTTGGTCACTAGATGTTTTAAGTGTCAGCAGTATGGTCATGCGGCCAAGTCATGTCGGCAGACTACTTCCACGTGCAGCCACTTTGGTGAGCAAGGACACTCGATAAAAGAGTGTCCAAAGAAGACAGAGGAAGCAAAATGTGCTACTTGCTTGCACTTCAAAAAACCGAGCAATCATAGCACCGGGTCCATCGAGTGCCCCGCAAAACTAATGGCTGAAAAAAGGTACATAAACTCTATAAATTATGAGGGCGCCTAGAGCGCCGTTTATTTGTGGTTGTTTTTGCCGTTACTTGCGTTTATTATCTTAACTTATGGCCGATGAATTAATGAATGACCTAGATAATACTTGTATTTACGAGTCAAAAGTATGTGACACTGAAAACTGCAAGCAATATCTATCAAAGTATAACAGCCCTTTAACAGTACTAACCCAAAACATCCGTAGTATTTATAAGAATATAGATAGCCTTAATGTTTTCCTACATAGACTTAACTTTGAGTGTGACGTAATGGTTCTTACTGAATGTTGGCTGTCAAATCGTGAGGGGGCTCTTCCTAGTTTGCCAGGGTACAATAGTTTCTACAGCACTGCATCGTTCAACCAGAACGACGGGGTGGTAGTATATACCAAAAAATCTCTGCTTCTCACAGTTGAAGAGCCTAATGTTCGAGAATGCAACTGTTTAGTTATTAAAATTGGTGCCGACGTCGCAATTATTGCTATATATAGATCTCCCTCGTTTAGACAATTAGATATTTTTCACAATAGTCTTAATGAAATATTGCAAACTCTTTCCTCGTTTAGAAATATCGTATTAACAGGCGATATTAATATAAATATAAACTCGGAGAATAGCGATGTAAATCTAAGTGCCCAGGATTACCTCAATCTGTGCGCCTACCATGGTCTTTTCCCCTCTCACACGTTATCAACACATCAAAGCGGTTCTTGTTTGGACCACGTCATGCTCAAGGCTAGACTTCCGTGTCTAACACTAGTAGCTAACTCAACAATAACAGATCACCACGCTGTCCTACTAACCCTAGATTTGTCGCTTTCTAAGCACAATAATCGCCTTCAGCAAAAATCAAAAATAAACATGCGTAGCCTCGAACGTGATTTATGCAACCTTGACTTTAATCCAGTTTACAATATTGCTGATGCTAATATTGCTCTATCATATGTAATTCAAAAACTGCAAGAAGCCATTTTACGTAACACTGCGTTGATTGAAGTTAATAGGACAAAATATCCTATCAAACCTTGGATTACCCCGGGTCTTATCAGATGTATACGGCACAGGGATAAATTACATAAGAGAGCAAAGCAACGCCCTGTTAATTTTGTTTTAGAATTATCTTATAAAAGGTACAGAAATTTCTGCAATAAATTGTTGAAAAAATTAAAAATTGAGTATGATAAACAACAGCTTCATCAAGCAGGTAATAATACCAAACAACTCTGGAAAATCATAAAGGATGTTACTTTTACGTCAAATCAGCAAAAATCAGATTCGAGTCTACTGCATACACACACGTCCCCGCTTACTTCCGCTGATAATGCAAATTCATTTTTTGTTAATGTCGGTAAAACTCTATCTGAACAGATTCGAAATAGAAATGACAGCCATCTCAATGATTACTCGCCACTAGCATGGACCAAGCTACGAAGTGGAAAGTCGTTTGCCATGCTAGATCTGGATGAAATGGAAGTGAATGGGGTAATTTCTAGTTTGAAAAATAGCCATGCTGCCGGGTGGGATAACATTAGCAATGTTTTTCTGAAAAGGTTTAAACATATTCTTGTCCCCCCTTTAACGCACATTTTTCAAATATGTCTTAGTGATGGCATTTTTCCGAAATTGCTTAAAAAAGCTGTAGTTATTCCGATTCATAAATCTGGAAGAAAGGACCTCGTTACAAACTACAGACCTATCTCGTTATTACCATCACTATCTAAAGTTCTGGAAAAAATAATTAATAACAGATTAGTAACGTTTTTAGAAAATAATTCCCTTTTCTCCCCCTGGCAGTTTGGTTTTAGATCTAAGTTATCCACAGCAGACGCGGCACATCACTTGACTAACTATGTCACCGAGGAACTTGGTAAAGGTAAAAGGGTAATTGGTATTTTCCTCGATCTAGCCAAAGCTTTTGACACGATTCCCGTTCCTATCCTTCTTAGCAAACTAGAAGCACTAGGAATTCGAGGCACTCAATTGAAACTCTTTGGTGATTATCTTCAGGATCGGTTTCAATGTGTCAAAATAGGTAACATCACCAGCACCGACTTGGAAATTCCTCCCTTTGGAATCCCTCAGGGAAGCATCCTTGGCCCTACCCTTTTCCTGGTATATATAAATGACCTCTGCAATTTAGATCTAGAGCATGGCAAAATAATTTCGTATGCTGATGACACCGCACTAATTTTCTCCGCTGAGTCGAGCACAGATGTACATAATTATGCACAACGTGGTTTTAATGTTGTAAACAACTGGCTTAGACGTAACCTACTAACGCTTAATGCTGAAAAGACGAAATTTATAAATTTTTGCATGCGGAAAATCCAGACCATTTCTAACAATAATCAATTATGCGCACATTCCTGTGATAGCACTGCGCTTGACGTATGCGCTTGTCCACCTATTGATAAAACTGATTCCATTAAATATCTTGGCATTATTATTGATGACACTCTTTCTTTCAAAAAACACATTTCCACTCTGGCTAACAGAATACGTAAGTTAATATTTGTTTTCAAAAAGCTGCGCTATATTTCGGACAAAAAATTAATTATACAAGTATACCAAGCTCTGTGCCAATCTATTATTCAATATTGCATTACGTCTTGGGGTGGTGCACCAAAGACTACAATGTTACCGATTGAACGTGCCCAAAGAGCTATCCTGAAAGTAGCCACTTCCAGGCCGTTCCTCTTTCCTACTCGCGCTCTATATGAATGTTGCAATGTTTTAACTGTCCGTCAACTTTTCATTATGTACACTGTCCTAAAACAGCACACTACTCAGACTCATAATGCACTGCTTACTAACTCTAAGAGACGGAAAGATATTGTTTGTACGTCACTTTCTGTGTCAAAGTTTGTTTTCACAAACCGGTTCTTCTTTTTCCTAGGCCCTTTTTTGTACAATAAACTAAATAAGACATTAGCTATCTATGACCTCAACTATTTTAGCACTAAATTAATAATGTATAAGTATTTACAAGGTCTGACGTACGATCAGACCGAGTTACTGCTGCATATTGATAAATAAGTTTATGATGTAATTACGATTTTTGTTAAAATTTAAAATATGTTCACTGTTTAAGTAATTAATAGTAAATTAGCTTAAATATAATTTTATGTTTTACTTTTGTATGCATAAAATATAATTATAAGTTACTAATTATTCCCTATAAGCATGTATTTTCAGTTTTCAATGTTAAACATCTATTGTTAATAATTTCGTGTATCTCTAGTATCTTCGTAATAGACAAGCACTATGCCGCCTGTGACACAGGTTTATTCCTAGTACAGGCACCTCACTTTGTAAGACATAATATGTTTAGTTCCTAAGATTTATTTATTGTATTTCCATCATTTATGTAATTTTGAATAAATATTTATTATTATTATTATTATTATTATTATTATTCATAAAAGTTACAGAATAATTATATATTATTTTGTTTCTTTTTTATTTTATTTATTAGGTTACCTACATAAAGTCGCATAATACTAATCTGTGGCGGATGGAGGTGTGGCTACTTCAAATCAGAGCCCTACCTAATCCCTAAATCTGTGTTTTCACAGAGAATTTTATTATTGCCCAGAGCCAATAGTACCATACAATGGAAACCATAAAGTTTAATGACACACCTTAGTGATCCCTACGATAAGCACGAAACGTTATGGTACACAAATAAGGAAATTTATGTATTTCCACATCACCGCGATAACTTCCCGCAGATTGCGATGCACCATAACGGCACGCGGCGCAAGCAGTGCGTGACATGTAGTCTGTGAATGCACCCGAGCTGTAGAAGCCAGCCAGCAGCGTGTTGTACGTCGCGCTTCAGGCCGGGCCGAGCAGCGGTGCGGGCGGCTCGACTGAAATACATGAATCACGGTCCGGTCCCGTCCCGGCGGCGGCCTGTCTCGTCCCGTTCCGCTGACACGCTGCAGTCTCGCACGCAGCCGGCGGGCGTCCGTCTCGCGTCTCTACTCTCCAACATTACACGCAATCTGATACACGAACCGAACGACTAGCGATATATTCAAAACAAGACAAAATAAACTCCAAGTTGCGGATGGATTTCGCCTCTTCTTACATCGTCAGCATTTGAGGTGCAGCAGGTGACTGTTTGCTATAGTTTACTTGTTGGGGTCCAGTAAGTTATATTATACTGCTGCGGCATCAATCGGTAAGGGCATGAATGATTTAGTGATGTGATACAGAATAGCTTAAGTTTGTAAAACTAATGAATGCAGTGGCATTCACTAAGTAGGTAACTAGGTAGGTACCTGTACACTACCTACCCAACTTATTTACATGACCTACTTGGCAACTTCTTAAGAAATCCAGATTTTTAAGAACTCTATTATTTTTATAGCTCTTTTCATAGAAATAGTAAAATACGAATATAATAATAAAATACAATGCAAAAGTACTTTATTGAACACCGTATCACCAAAAGCACACGATAGAAGACAAAGAATGGCAGAACCATAGAAAAACTGGCGGGAATGTATGTTTATCTTGGGGCTTGCATAGCCACTGTGACTCCTACCTATATACCTGATTTTGAAAATGATTAAAAGGTCCCTTTGTATGAACAGTGTACGTGGTTACGTACAGCCTGTGCTGAGATACCTGCTGTTATGAAACTAGTGCAAATAAAATATCCAAAAAGCACGCATTGGAAACCCTTCCTTATAACTCAAAAAGCATTTCTCACGTGGTAATAGGTAATAATTAGCTCGAATAATATTATTATCATGACTTTTACCATTTTTGTTATCATTTGTATTCGCGCAAATTTAATGCCAAAGTTTAATTTAGCACTTATTATTGTTGCGCGTTGCTTCTTTCAACGGACTGAACTCTCGTGTGTTGTTGAGGGAAAGGGAAAGTGCGCTGCGACAGTTTGTTCTCGTAGCAAATAACACTGTATGTACTTATATGTACCTACCTATGGCTATCCACGATTTCAATCTGCAGACAACAACAACAAAAGTAAACATGAGTGGCGGGCGACGGGGCGAGGGTGGCGGTGACGCGGGGTCAAGGACTGCGTCCGTCCTGACCCGGACCGGACCGGACCGGACCGGACCGCACCGGAGCGTAGGGTTGGGTAAATCCACCACCAAACCCCCACATATGCACGCTACAATGACGGACTTTTTGAGCAAGAGAAGAGAACAATTAAATTGTAAAATAGTGTAGGTGCGTATAATATAATGTGATATTATTGGAGTAGCCACTGAATGCTGCGACTCTCCATGACACGCATAGCTCTCGTTCCGGTTTCTCCCGCTACGGTCAATTGAATATCGATATTCATCCGCCGCGCGCCGTGCTCCAATTTACATTCTTCCGCGCGTGCCAACCTGCTAATGCAAACAGTTTATCTATGCTCTATATCATTTTCAGATTACCTACCTGTAATAACCTTGTCTGTTACCTTTGACAAACTACCCCTTGGCCTTTACACGCCTGTTGGCTGTTACACAGAGTAGGTAAACCAGTTTTGGTACGATTTAAGTGCCTAGGTCTAACTAATAATTTTTTCGGGATTCACCTGTAGCTATGTTCAATGGAACCCTATGAAATGGCTGAGCACTTGAGCAGATGCTATAATTTTTTGTTTGGCTGATTTCTCTGTGTTACACTGACCTTTTTCGAACCAAATTTGACCCAATACTACTATTTAATACTAATACAAGATTTTTCTATTTCCAGTCGAGCTCTGAGCCGGATGTACGAGCGCGCCTACTATAACCCACCTCAGCGCGCTGGAGCCATCATCGGCACCGCCGTGACCGCCGCCTCCCCCGCCACCGCCGCGCGCGCCATGCTTGCGCCCGCGCCGCCGCGCGCGGACGTCTCGCCCGGCCTGCTCTGTCGCCGCTACTCCGTGCCCGAGACCATCATGAGGAAGTGAGCGCTCTCCGTGCATCGCCGGTGCTCTCCCCTTGCGTGCCCACCGCGTACTAACTCGTTCGACCGCTGCAGGTACCGACTCGCGCAGCAGCACTCCGAGTCGGAGGCGAGCGGCGCGGCGACGCACCGCAGCGTGGCGAGCGCGGGCCCCGGCACGCCGCCCGGCTCGCCGGCCCGCTTCCTGCGCCGCGACCGCGAGCTCATGCGCAAGTCGGCGCTGCTGCGGCGCATGTGGGCCCGCCCGTGCCGCTGCTGCTGCGACTCGCGCTCGCCGGACGGCAGCCGCGCCGACCTGCGCCCGCTGTCCGCCGAGCCGCGCGCCGCGCCCGCGCCCGCGTCCGCGCCCGCGCCCGCGCCCGCGCCCTGGGCTTCGCCCAAGCGACAGCGGCTGCTGGCACCCGACCGTACCGCCACCACCACGGCCGACCTCTCCGACTCGACGTTCCGCTCTCACCGCGCCGACCGCGAGCTTTCTTCCTACATCGAAACGATGACGGACGCGTTCACCGATAGTGAGGTGTCTCGGCTCGAATACGGGAGTGAAAGCCGCGTCTCGCCGCCATCTTCGGAGCCGGTCACTGCCGAACCCGAATCCGAGGAGCCCGCCGAGTCTACATCCACCGCACCAGACGTCCATCGCTCCGGTTCCAACTCCGACTCCTTATTGGCCTCCGCATCCACCGCAAGAGAGACGGCCGGCTCTGCAAACGCGCCGTTCTCGTCGAACGGCCACATCGAGGGCCGCATCAGCGAACGGTCCCCCGGCGTTGACAACGATGACCGCAACGTGCTTCCGTACGAGCGGTCCCCCGTGTCTCTCGTACCGCCCTACGAGTTGCTCGAGATCGTAGTTTCGGAGACGGTGGACGCCACCGTGCAGCCCACCCGCACCGCTGACTTTGCACTGACGTTCAATAAGCGCAGGCGAAACTTAAACATCGACGAGTACGTTTCGAGCATCCTCGTGGAGAGCCTCAACTCGCTCTCCGACCAGCTCGAATGCATGAGCGCATCGATCGGCAACGATAGTAAAATCAGCATCGTCGAGAAGGAGATAAAAGTCAAGCTGCAAAACACCGGTGTCAACACGATAGTGCACTTGAGCCCCACCTCCAACAACCAGATCATCTTTGGCAACGAGGAGCTCTGCAGCGCACCGCCTCGTACGCGCGACGAGTGCAACAACCCGCTCTCCATCGGCGACCGATGCGAGGGCGAGCGGGAGGGGCCCGAGTGCGATGAGGACAACAACAACCTCGTCTCCGAGTTTGAGTTCGAGCCCCCGCTGCATCACGAGAACGTCAATCAGGCGGTGTTGCAGCAGATCCAGAAGCTGTTCCGCGACGAGCTGCGGAGCCTCGAAGAGGGCACGCGCACCACCGACGCGCCGGGAGTGTCCCACGTAGAGATCTCCAACGTGGACGCTTACATCGACAGCCACAGCGAGCCCGGCGCGGTGCCGCAAGCGCGGCTCGAGATCGCAACAAGCGAGGATGGCGAGCGCATCGTGGGCATCGGTGCTGGGAACTACTTCCGCGATGGTGATGACGCCGTCGCGGTGCCGCGCTTCTCCGCCTTCCCGCACACCGAGTCCATGGAGGTGAACACCTCGTCGTCCTCGGAGGGCGAGGTGGTGTACTCGGACTGCACCAGCCTCGTGGACAGCCTCGACGACCCCAACTCCCCGCGCGCGGCGCTGGCGCGGCGGCGCGGCGAGCTGGCGCGCTCCGCCGTGGACGTGCTGCAGCTGCTGCCGGAGGGCGCGCGGCCCGACCCCGAGCCGCGCGGCGCGGCCTTCTTCGTGCGCATCCAGGACGAAACGCGCGACCGCGGCCTGGACTCCGCCCGCGTCGCCGAGTGCATGCCGGAAAAGATAAAGCAGAGACTGTATCGCCGGCATCGTAAGAGAGAGCAGCGCATGGAGAGTGCACGCCGCTCGAAGGTGAAGCAACTGAAGAAGGAGCTCGAGCGGCGCCGCCTGGACGAGCTGGCGCGAGCTCGCCGCGAGCTGGAGCGCGACTGTCTGGCGATCGTCAACGCGCTCATCGATGATGTCGTTGCGAGCGTCGCGCACGACGAGTACAAGTGCATGCGCATAAAGCGGAGAGGTGGCAAGTCCACCGTAAAATCCGAGGAAAACTTTGCCAGGCGCAACCATAGAAAAAATGTCGAGGTGCGAGACGGCAAAGATATTATTAAAAATGTTAAAAGTGGACGCCCGCGACGTTCGTTCGAAAAGGAAAATAGAAAATCTGAGAGACAGATCTGCGGAAAACTGTTGGCGCGGCCTACCGTGATAACTTCTGACCGTCCACCGAGACGGATATACCAGAAATCGGAAATCCACGAGGGCGAGAAGTGCATCGAGATCCTCGAGATTTTGGAGTACGCGAACGAGTCGCAGAGTTCCCCCGAGAGCAACTCGGATGAGAGTCACAACTCTAGCTCGAGAGGCAAGAAGTCGCGCATTCCGATTCCCGTAAACGATAGGATCCTGAAGACATCGAAAAGCGACATGCAAATGAGACCGACCGGTGACGACAGCAAGTATACGTCCCCGCCGGCCACCGGCCACCTGCTCGCCGCCATGCTGCTGCAGGCGCTGTCCGAGCCGGCGCGCCGCTCCCCACCGGGCCCGGCCAGCCCGCCCGGCCCGGTCGAGCCACGCTCGCGCTCCAACTCGTTGCGTTTCAAGCGCGTCTTCGACATCATCCCCGAGGAGCGCAGCAGCCTCAGCTTGGAGTCGGCCGCCGAGGACGCGCCACCTGGTCCGACTGGCCCGCCGGCCCGGCCTGTGCTCCGCAGTGCCGGCACATCACCGATCGCGGAGGAGCGCGCGCGACGCGTGCGGTCCCAGACCACGATGACGTCACCGTGCAGCAGGTCAGCGGCCACGAGCCAGGTGCAGCCCGGCCCGCCGCGGCCCGGCTCGGGGCGGCCTGGCCCGGCGCGGCCTGGCCCGGCGCGGCCTGGCCCGGCGCGGCGAGAAGGTATCGCGCGCTCCCTTCGCCCCACGTTTCATCGCACCGCTTCTCTCGCCGTAACGCCGTAGAGCACATTCGCACTCGCCCCGCGCCGCACCGCTTACGTTGACCCGTTACGTTCGAGCGCTATCATTCGACGGCAGACTGATCATCTTTCTGTACGCGGATGCACCGTAGTTAGTGAAGTTATATCGACCGGATAGATAGATCTACCTACAAGCCGCATCGATGTCGACGCACGTTAAAATCGATTTAGTTCATGAAACGAGACCGTCGCTGTCGCTATACATTTGTTACATATGGATAAAGTAAAAATATATGATTGCGAGTTAAGAGGTAGTTTGATTGGTCCCAAGGACCGCCCCCGAGAGAGCGAGCGGCCCCGGCCCCGCGGGCGAGCGGCGGCGGCGAGTCCAGTGACAGCGGCGAGTCGGGCGGCTCGCTGCTGTGCGCGCTGGCGCCGCGCTGGCTGTCCGCGCATGCGCGCCACCGCCGCCGCGCGCGCCGGCCCCCGCCCGGCCCGCCGCCCGGCCCGCCGCCCGGCCCGCCGCCCGGCCCGCCGCCCGGCCCGCCGCCCGGCCCGCCGCCCGGCCCGCCGCCCGGCCCGCCGCGTGACCCGCTCTCAGTACCGCCACCGCTGGTTGAGCGAGGGCCAGGTGAATAGTGCAGCTTTTGGCATGCGATATACTTAATTATGAGGTGATCTACCGTGATGGTTTAGATCTCACGAAATCACTAGATTACAGATGCCTTTGGTGTTTTTGTATGGGTTTCGTATCCAGTTTTATTTGGACTATCTGTGGTGTTTCTATTGATATTTTTGGTACTTTCCCCCGTTTTTCGTTAGATTTCCCAAAAAATAATTTTATTATTCCCATAAACATACAACTACAGAAAATATGTGCTTAAAAAATACTACAACTATACTGCAATGATTATTACCTGGGTAGGTACTACCACAGATATTAAAATAGTAGTACTTACTAGTTAGTACTTTTCCAAATATCCCTTTTTACAGCAAAATGTGAAAGTAGGCAAAACAGACTATAGAAAGTTATTCGATTTTTTTATGACACTGAAATAATGAGATTATTCCTACTTATAGATTTGATAACACATTCTTATGTTTTTTTTTTTATTTTTTTTATGGCAATTGTTTAGCACATTTTTGCCAGTGTCATGTCAAAAGAGAAATAAAAACGAAATTTTGAATTTAGGGTATCTGAAACAAAACAAAAATATCCTATAACTACCAACTACACAACATTATTACAATAAATAAGCAAAATGTACAATGAACACAATAATTGAATATTGTGGCATGACTTACTAGGATAGTTGTTAAAGTGAATATAATTACATAAAATATGATTACAATTTAATGTTATTTTCAATAATAAAAGATGATAAAATAGCTATTGAAGTAGGGTCTATTTTACACAAAATATTATCTATCTGAACTGGGAATGGAAATTTATAATGGATTAGTGAGTTGAATAATGAATTATGATCAAATTTAGGACATGAGAAGAAAATGTGGTTCAAATCAGCTTCATCCATACCACATTCGCAGATAGATGAGTCTCTTATCCTCAGTTTTTTTAAATGAACACCAGAGCAGCAGTGGCCGAATCTTAATCTAGATATTATAGAACACACTCTTCTATTGTACTTAAACTTAAAAAACCATGGTTTAATTTGAATGTCAGGTTGGTACTTGGCATAATTTGAACCTGTCCGTCTGCTAGTTACCAACCATCTATTCAGCCATCTAGATTTTAAGTCACGGGTAGGTAAAAGCAGAAGGTCTTGGGGATAATTTTTAAAAGGAACTTTACCTCCACATATTACTGCTTGCTTGGCAATCTCATCGGCCTTTTCGTTGCCAGAAATATTGCTATGACTAGGGATCCAAGCTAGGTGCACAGAATAACCCAAATTAGAGCATCTCAATAGCAAGTCTTTAGATTTAAATATGATCCAGTTTTTGGCGCCTATTTTAAAAGGATTACTGTGAAAGGCTTGAAGAGCACTCAATGAATCAGAGAATACAACAGTTTTATTTAATTTGAACAACAGTATATAGTTGATAGCTTCCATAATACCCCTACATTCACCAACAAAGACTGATGTTTCCGGAGGGCACTTAATCTTTTGCACAATATTATAGTTTTGATGAAATAAACCAACACCAACACAGCCATTTTGATCTAGCTTAGATGCATCTGTAAAAATGCAATGCCAACCACGCCATAGATCATCTTTGATCCGAAGAAAGTGTTTATTGGCGAAGGAATCCCCTTTCATCAAATCCAAATTAAGATGTAAAGAGGGTTGATATAAGATAGTTTGATAATCAAATTCAAATACAGGAAGTTTAAGAGTTCTATGAGTAGAGAATCTAAGGTTGATAATTTTTGCATAGCTTGTAACTAAGCAAGGAGTTTTTTTTATTACTCCAGTAAGGCAGAGAAATATAATTGTACAAAAGCTGCAGTTTTGGGAAAAGAGGATGAGAGGAATACTGAAACAAACGAAATAAAAACATATCCGAAAGATATTGACGCCTCAGATCTAAAGGTGGGTCATCACATTCCACATGCATAGCATTCTTAGGGGTAGACTTCATTGCTCCTATAATAATACGTAAAGCTCTTGCCTGAATCAAGTCCAAAGCATTGAGCATTTTTTTACAAGCTGGCTCATATAAAAATGAAGCATAGTCTATAACACTACGAATGATAGCATTATAAAGAAGCTTTAAGTAATAAGGGTGAGCACCCCACCATACACCAGCCAAACATCTCAAAATATTGAGATTTCTTTCGCATTTAACTGTAACATAGTTAATATGTGAAGAGAAGTTTAATTTACTGTCTAGAACTAGTCCTAAAAATTTTTTTTCATTTTCAACAGGAATCTTGATTTTATTAAGCAGAATGTTAAGTCTCGGTTTCAACCGTTTTCTGGTAAAGATAACAATGGAGCTCTTTAGTGGAGCTACATCCAGACCATTATGACATAGCCAAATATTTAATGACTCAAGAGCTTGAGATAATTTGTTGGCAGCACTTAATATATCAGAATTGCCACATATAAAACCAGATCATCTGCATATTGAAGTAACCTAGAATAAGGTAAGACACACTTATTTAAGTCATAAGTATACAAATTAAAGAGAAGAGGACTTAAAACAGAGCCTTGAGGCAGACCCTTATGTACCGATCTTGAGCATTTTATCTCACCATCAACTCTGAGCTGAGCAGTACGATCCAGAAAAAGATTAAGTATGAAGTTAATAATTTTCTTTGGAAGACACAGATGTTCCATCTTATTTTTGAGGATTGACAGATTAACATTATCATAAGCAGAGCATATATCGAGGAATGCAGCAACAATAGACTCATTTCTAGAAAAAGAGAGCCTAATATCTGTAACAAAAATGGATAAGCTATCCAAAGTTCCTCTACCTTTTCGAAACCCATATTGGGATTCAGGCAAAATATTTTTAGATTCGATTAGCCATTCAAGACGATTTTTTATAAGGTGCTCCACAATCTTTGTCAGCACAGAAGACATAGCTATTGGACGATAGCTATCAGGATTTTCTGGATCTTTACCAGGCTTTAAAACAAAGAATGATGTTGAAAACCTAATCTACAAGATTTACACTAATATTTTACACAAAAAACTCTACATATAAGATATTTTTTATTAAAAGATTGCCGAAACAACCGCGCTCTTTGACAATCCACCGAAGAAAACCATTCTTATGTTAAGTGAGTCCGAAGCTGAACTAAAAAAGGTTGATGGTGATGATGAAGGATAGAGAAAATCACTCTATGGCATAGACAAATTAATAAATAATAAAAATAATGTCGCTGCTTACTTCGCAGCTCTAAATAAGCCAGTTTTTAATGAATATGTATAATTGCGTATATTTATAGGTATAATACATACTCAATATTAAGTATAATATTATTACTTATGAATAAACTACATACTTATCTGTACTTATAATAAAACTGTAACAAGTCCAATTACAAAATTACACTTGTGTACAATTTGTACATTAAAGATAATTTCAATGTTTTTTTGGAATGAAACTTTTGAAAGGACCTTGGCTCTCGATATATTTCTATGAATACCTTCGATAGACAGATGTCGAGAGCCAAGCGTGGGTTATTAAGCCCAGCGTAGTGATCGAAGGGGTTGCGGCAGGCACGCGGCCGGGGTCGGGCGGAGCGGGCGGCGCGAGCGGAGCGGACGGTGCGAGCGGAGCGGACGGCGCGAGCGGAGCGGGCGGCGCGGGCGGAGCGGGCGGGTGGTCGGTGACGGTGGCGGGGTCGTGCCGCGCCGCGCTGCCCGCCGACGTGGAGCTGCGGCTCCGGTTCCCGGCGGACCGCCGCCTCCGCCCGCCCCGCGCCGACGCGCACCAGGTCCGAGACACACTATGTATTTGCACACAGTAACACCTGGCGGAGTCCCTCAGGGTTCTTGCCGCCATACTCTACGACATCAGTAGAGTCTTCCACGGCTGGATATTTTATTTTATACTAGTTGACCCGGCTTCACACGGGTTATTTAGTTTTTTGTATTCACCCTTTTTATGGGTAAGAGAGAAGGTAAATAAATCTAGAAGTATAATAAAACTGTCCTCATCATCATCATCATCATCATCAGCCCGTAGATGTCCACTGCTAAAGGCATTTAATAACAAAATTCTCATACATTTTCATACATGTTCATACAATTTCATACAATTTTACACTTTTCATTCATTTTCATCCATCTTCATCCATTTTCATCAACTTTCATAAATTTCATCCATTTTCATACATTTTCATTCACTTTGATCCATTTTGAATTATTTTATCTCAAGAAACAAAACTAGACAGTGGATTTTCAAAGGAAATTACTGGTCGCAAAACTCACCAGCAATGAAATTCCATACAACTTTGCTGGTGCCTGTAGCACAGCAACGCCAACTTTTCTCAAACAAGGTTGTCAAAATAATGACCACATTACGAGCATTTTTGAGTAAAATCATGGTCAATATGATACTATTCTGCTGATTCGCAGGCATGCCCATGTGTGGCGTGCGCGGCGTGCGCAGCGTGCTCGGCGTGCACGGCGAGCGTGGCGAGCGTGGCGAGCGTGGCGAGCGTGGCGAGCGCGGGAGGAGGAGTGGTGGCGCTGCCCCCCGCGGCCGCGCGCCGCTCCCCCCCGCACCCCGCACTGCACTCCGCGCACCCCTCAGCGCACCACGATGGAAGGCTTACGCTTACCATGAAAAAAGAGACCCAAGGTCAGTCTACCTGCCTACTCGATGTTATTAACTAGTGGCTCTGTGAGCTGTAGGCCTTGTAAGTCTGGCGTTGCACAGCTTAAAACTGAAATACTTTTTATACCTACGTTAACAACCCCTACACTCCGCCATTTTGTGTTTGCTAGGACTAAATTAACAAAAAATTCCATTATAATCAAACTTGCTTACGAAAATTAACGAGACTCGGTTAGTAAACACTACCATGTAGAAGACAACGGCTGGACAGCTGACCGGGCACTACGAAGCTCACTTGGCCAATGCCCTAGATTATGGCTTTCAACATGACTAGTATATTTTTGAATTCCTGTTGGTTTCGTGGCCACCTACATGTTTTGCAAGCTTATCATCATGTAGAATTTCGTCTTGAGGCGGTGATTGCTTGGGAATACTTACAGTGACTGAGAATGCTTGTTTTTTCAGATTCTTCGATTCTTGCATCTAAGAGTTTGAGGAAGTCTTCAGAACAACTTCCGGAGTTAGAGATGTACCGCGCGTCTCGCACAAAACTAAAGAGCTCAGTCAAGGTAAATTGTCTCTCTTTTATCTACAAATAGAGAAGGCCAATATATTATATACTGAAAAATTAAATAAATATTGTCTGAATACAGCGCAATCCGCAGCCTTAAACTTGGTTCATTAGATACTACCGTGGATGACTTCCAGCCACGTTACTGCAATAGCATCATAAAATCAGGCTTTTAGTGCAATGGTATATTAATGAAGAAAACACGCGCAGTCGCAAACGTGGCGTATATTTACATCCAGAAGGCGGTTGTTTCAGACGCGGCGGGGGTACTCCCTACATTGCTGGCTGCCCGACGACGAGGCCGCGCCCATCAGGTATTGGCAGACTACTGCAGGAGACCGTACACTCCTGCAGGACACTGCAGGCTGCAAGGCTAGTGTAGTCTCATTCGCCGCTGGCGAGACGGCGCGTCTGCACAGAATGTACATTTATTAGACACCGTCGGTAATGACGACCATGTTTCCAGGGTCAATAATGGATTGTCGGTGTTGGGTTGCGCCATCATCCCAGAGCTGAAGCCGCGCGTGCCCACCATGAGCGAGCGTGACCTCACGCGTATCTACACGCCGCGTCATTACCTGCGCTCGTGATCTCCCGTCCCCGACCCGCCCCCGCCCTTGCCCCACTGTATCTTGTCACCCAGCTCTGCTCGCTACAGAACGAGAGGTGGACTCTCGCTCTCGTACTCGTCTATTGTCTGTTACTCTATAAATAGATAATATACGTCTAAATTAACAAGTATTATTAGATTAATATTCTTGACTCTCTGTTTTGTTAAGTTTGATGTCTAGAGATATTCTATAATATCTTCATAGCAGCGAATGAAATTTAATATGGAAGCCTAAGTTTTGTACTCTAAAATTTTGTTAATAAAAAACTTAATGTTATTATGTATGGTATTCATTCTCCCATTCCTTGATAAGATATTTAGTAAGCCGATATAATTAAGCAAAGATTTTGATGAAATTGAACTATGACCAGTACTGTAAGTAAGAAAGCATGAGCCCCAAGCAAGGCCCGTGGTGCGATTGAGGGCAAGCAGTGGAGGCACAACAGAACAACGCATTTTTCTTCTTTTTTTTTTTTTTTTTTTTTTTTATTCCTGAGGATAGTGGAGAATGCCGTGGTGTACATACTAGCGTTTGGGTTAGGTTAAGTTTGGGTTAGGTTAGGTTAGGTTAGGTTAGGTTAGGTTAGGTTAGGTTGGGGAACCCCCCACAGTGCTTACGTCCTCGTCGTGTTCCCTGGAAACGACCCAGTTCTGACCACCGTAACGGAGTGGCAGACTGGGCTCGGCTAAAGTGCACTGTGCCGTCGATGTCTACGCCGTCATCTGACCAAGTTGTGATGCCTAAACAGGCTCGAGACTCCTTCGGGAAGTTTATAAAAGGCCCTTCTCAGGGCCAACCAAAAGGCCCTTCTCAGGGCCAACCAAAAGGCCCTTCTCAGGGCCAACCAAAAGGCCCTTCTCAGGGCCAACCAAAAGGCCCTTCTCAGGGCCAACCAAAAGGCCCTTCTCAGGGCCAACCAAAAGGCCCTTCTCAGGGCCATTCCCGAGCTTCCTCTTTGGAAGGGTCGAGGGAGTCAGACGACTCCTTCTCCGAGATGGAGATGTCGGGCGGTGTAGACACCGCAGACGAAAGTGTTGGCCGGAAGCGGCCGCACTCTTCATTCTTCGTGCCTGGGTATTTAGACTCAGACACGGAGACTGAAGAGACGGCGGCTGCCAAAGTCAGCACGGCGAGGAGAGGCAGGAGGAAGGCCACCCAGGCGAGCTCCTCCAGGGAAACCTTCCTCAAGCCTGCTCCGGTTGACGGAGAGTTGGAGGTAGTCCTGCAAGGCAGGAAGTACAGGAAGTCTCCAGCCGCTCTGGTTTGCGACGTCGGGTTGAGCACAGGAACCGATTCCGATGCTCGCCCGTTGATCGACGACCTAAACGACCTGAATGCTCAGGAGCTGAGGGCGCGTGCGGGGGAGGAACTTGCCGGTGTTTTGGAGGTCGCCAGGAAGTCTGGCAACCTCAAAGGCGAGTTTGTTGGTCGCCTCAAGAAAGCCGCGTCGGTCCTAGGAGAGGTGGTCGACACCTTAACTGGGAGGACCGAAGTCGAGGAGACGCAACGGCTCAGGGCGGTGAGTAACCGCCAGCGCCTGGAAATAGCGTCGCTGAAGGCGGAGGTGAAAGCGTTACGTATTGGCTTCACCGAAGCCAAGACGGAAACCGCCGCCACCATCGCTGCTGCCGCCGCTGCCTCTGCCACCGCCTCTGCTGCGGCTGAGAGACCGGCTGCCCCCACCACCACGCTGGGGGCAGATGTGATTGAGGAGCTGAAGGGGTCCTTGACTGCCACGCTCGGGCAAATGATTAATGCCCGACTCGCGGTGATCGAGGACCGCCTCTTGCCAGCCCAGACGGTACGCCCGCCACTTAGAGCGGATGCCAAGCGGGCAGCGGCTGAGGCAAAAAGGGCTGAGCCGGCTCGCCAGCAGGCCGTGACTGCGGGTCCCTCCACCTCAAAGGGGACTCCAAGTGCCCAGGTTCCCCAAAAGGAAACCTGGGCGCAAGTGGTGGGAAAGGGCAAGGGGAAAGGGAAAGGGAAGTCCTCCGTTCCCTCCTCTGTCCCAGCCCCTGGTACCCCTGTGGCCCAAGCCCCCGCGGCTCGTGCCTCCACGGCCCGTGCCCCCACGGTTCGTGCCCCCGTGGCCCGAGCCCGTGCGGCCCAGCCCCCAGTGGCCCGTGCTCCTGCGGCTCGTGCCCCTGCAGTCGGAGCTCCAGCAGCTCGTTTGCCTGCAGCTAAACCGGCAGCCTCCCCTGCCGGTAAAGCTAAGACGGTGCTGAAGAGTCCCCCGAAGTCCGCGGTCGTGGTGCTATCGTTGCGCCCCGAAGCCGTGGAAAAGGGGGTCACCTACGGCACCGTCCTCCAGACGGCGCAGGACAAGATTGACCTGCTGGAGCTGGGGATCGAGCGGATCCGCTGCCGCTCGACTGCGACAGGAGCCAGGAAGCTGGAGATTCCTGGCTCCCAAAACGCGGAAAAGGCGGATCGCCTCGCAGAAGTGCTCCGCGGGATAGTGACGGAGGTGGCCACCGTCACCAGGCCCGTCAAAACCGCTGATCTGAGGATCACGGACCTGGACGACGCGACCACAAGAGAGAAGGTGGTGGCGGCGGTCGCTCGGGCGGGGGCATGTGACCCGCAGGTGGTCAAGGTCGGAGAGATCCGCACTGGCGTGGCTGGGACTGGCTCCACCCTCGTAACCCTCCCGGTTGCAGCAGCCAAAGTGTTGCTGCAAAAGGGTAAGTTACTGATAGGGTGGAGCTCGGTGAAGGTGGTGGCACTGGGGGAACGCCCCATGCGCTGCTACAAGTGCTTGGGGCTGGGGCACACTCGCCCCCAGTGTCCCGCTGCGGCGGACAGGGGTGACCTGTGTTTCCGATGTGGAGACGCAGGTCACCGGGCGGCCAGCTGCGGGAAGACCACCCCGCGCTGTGCAATATGCGCCGAATCGGGGAGGCCCTCCGGGCACATAATGGGGGGACGCAGCTGCGTTCCCCCTAGGACGAAGGGGAAGGCCACTCGGACCCAGGCTGCCCCGGCCGCCACAAACCGGGCCGCCCCGGAAGGAGCACGCCAAGCGGCGTGTGAGGAGGTTGTGATGTCTGATTGATGGATCAAGTCGGACATCACAACCTTCTTCAGACGAATCTGAACCACTGCGCCCGGGCCCAAGATCTGTTCATGCAGTCCCTGGCGCAGTGGCAGATAGACGTGGCGGTAGCCGCGGAGCCGTACTACGTCCCCCCCCAACATTCTTGCTGGGCTGGGGATTTGGACGACTCCGTGGCTGTTGTGGGGCGGCCCGGAAGTGCCTCCCCCCTCTCGGTTGAGGAGAGGGGCTCGGGGTACGTGGTGGCCAGGTGGGGAGAGTATGCGATTGTCGGCGCATACTTCTCCCCCAACAGAACCGCTGCAGAGCTGGAGGTCTTTGTGGACCTCCTGGCTGCGGCGGTGAGACGTCAGGCGCCACGTCAGGTCCTCCTTATGGGGGACCTGAACGCTAAGGCCCGGGATTGGGGCAACCCCTCCACTAACTCCCGTGGCGAGATCGTCAGGGAGTGGGCGGTTGCCTCAGGACTGACCCTGCTCAACAGAGGGTCGGTCCACACCTGCGTGCGACAGCGTGGGGGGTCCGTGGTGGACGTATCGTTCGCCACCCCAGCTGTCGCAGCACGTGTCCGGGCCTGGAGGGTGTTGTCGGAGGTGGAGACTCTCTCGGACCACAAATATATACGGTTTGAGATCTTCACCTCCGACAGCCAAGGGGGGCCCCAGCGGGTGGCGCGGGCGGCCTTCCCGCGCTGGGCCATTAGTCGCCTCGACGCCGAGTTGGCAAAGGAGGCGGCTATAGTGCAGGCGTGGCAGGCTGGCCCCGCGCACCCAGACGTGGACGTCGCGGCGGGTCATTTCCGCGAGGCGGTGACGGCCGTGTGCGACACGGCCATGCCGAGGGCCCGGCGACATCCTGAGCGCCGCCAGGTGTACTGGTGGAGCTCGGAGATCGCGGATCTCCGAGCCGCCTGCTCGGCGGCGCGGCGGCCCTACACCCGCTGCAGGAGGCGGCGCAGGGGCCGCACGGACGAGCAGCTGTCAGCCGAGGAGCTGGCAGCTGAGGGCCAGCTGTACAGCGCCTACCGCAATGCGCGGTGGGACCTACAGCTGGCCATAGAAAGGCGGAAGTCGGAGGCCTGGGGTGAAACCCTCGAGGGCCTCAACAGGGACCCATGGGGACGTCCATACAAGGCTGCCCGGAATAAGTTCCGGGGCCAGACGTCCCCAGTCGCGGAGTCCCTGGAGCCGGAGCTCCTAGACAGGGTGTTGGGGGGGCTTTTCCCCGACAGAAATCCCCTCCACAACCCTCCGACGATGGCGCCATCCCTCCCCGAGGCGGACTTAGCGGACTCCATCCCACCTCTTTCAGAGGCGGAGATGGAGATCGCGGTCGCACGCCTACGGGGCAAGAGGACCGCTCCGGGTCCCGACGGGATACCGGGACGGGTCCTCACAATCGCCCTGAGGGAGATGGGCGATCGGCTTCGGGAACTGTTCGACGCATGCCTTACGTCTGGACGGTTCCCGAAGCTGTGGAAGGATGGCCGATTGTGCCTGTTGCGGAAGGAGGGTCGTCCTATCGACTCTTCTTCCGCATACAGGCCCATCGTCTTGCTGGATGACACGGGGAAGCTGCTAGAGCGTGTAGTAGCTTCTCGTGTCATCCGGCACCTGGAGGGTACTGGGCCTGGGCTGTCGGAGGCCCAGTATGGGTTCAGAGCAGGGCGGTCTACTATAGACGCCCTGCTCTGGCTCAAGAGGTGGACGCAGGATGCGGTCGGTGGAGGGGAAAAGGCGTTGGCTGTGTCGCTTGACATAGCCAACGCCTTCAACAGCCTTCCGCATGGAACGATACAGGAGGCGCTCCGTTATCACGGAGTGCCCCTGTATCTGCGGAGGCTGTTGGCTGATTACCTCCAGGACCGCGAGGTCCTGGTGGAAGGGCGTGACGGTTTGAGGCACCGTCGCGTCTCCTGCGGGGTTCCACAGGGGTCGGTCTTGGGACCGCTTCTGTGGAACATTGGCTACGACTGGGTGCTGCGTGGCACGCTTCCTGCAAATATGCAGGTTGCGTGCTACGCGGACGACACCCTGGTCGTAGTCAAGGGGAGGGACCTCAGGGAGACGGTGCGGCTGGCCACGGTGGGTACAACCCTCGTGGTCGACCGCATTCGCTCCCTGGGACTGGAGGTTGCCCTCTCCAAGACTGAGGCCCTGTTGTTCCACGGGCCTCGGGGGGGACCCCCTCCAGGGACTCGGGTACTCCTGGATGGGATCCCGGTCCCGGTTGGGACCCAGATGAAATATCTGGGTCTCATCCTGGACGGGAGGTGGACTTTTGGGGCCCATTTTACCCAACTGGCCCCAAGAGTCCTGGGTGCGGCTGCCGCACTGGGGAGGCTGCTGCCCAACGTGGGTGGCCCGAACGCCACGTGCCGTCGGCTATACTCCGGAGTTATCCGGAGTATGGCCATGTACGGGGCACCGGTCTGGGTGGACGCCCTCGGTCGCAATAACAAGGCCCTGCTGCGACGTCCGCAGCGGGTCATTGCGACGAGGGCGATCCGCGGATACCGGACGGTGTCCTGGACGGCGGCGTGCGTGCTGGCCGGTGATCCCCCCTGGGAGCTCGAAGCGGAAACCCTCGCCGAAGTTTACCACTTTGTGGCGGCGAGGAGGTCCCGTGGAGAGCCCCCAGCGTGGGAGGAGGTCAGGCGCCTGCGGAGGCAGGCGCGGGCCGCCCTGTTGCGGCGGTGGACGGAGGACCTGGCTCCACCGGTGCCTGGGCAGAGGACGGTGGAGGCCATCCGCCCGGTCCTCCGGGAGTGGGTGCGGCGGCCATTCGGGTCGCTGACCTTCCGATTGGTGCAGGTGCTTTCCGGACACGGATGTTTCGGAAAGTACCTGCACCAGATCGCGAGACGGGAGGCGACCCCAGCCTGCCACGAATGTGGGGCGCCGGAAGATACGGCGCCCCACACGCTGGAGGTGTGCGCTGCTTGGGAGTCTGAGCGGCGCACACTTTCAGCGGTCGTTGGCCGGGATCTCTCGTTGCCGAGCGTGGTGAACGCCATGCTCGACAGCGAGAGAGCGTGGCAGGCTACGGTCTCCTTTTGCGAGGTGGTGATGTCGCAAAAGGAGGCTGCGGAGCGGGTCAGAGAGGACGATGCCAACTCTGACCCCCTCCGGCGCAGACGGAGAGGGGGACGGAGGAGGCGCTTCGGGCGCCTTCTTCGTCCTCCGTAGTGGGGCCGGCGGCGGAGGGTCGGGGGACTCTCCGCTGCGCTCACACGGTCCCACACGTCTGGTGGGTAACTGAGGTGAAAGGTTACCCACCCACTGGCGCAGAGGCCCGGAAGGGCCTACCGCTGGGGCGAGATAGTGAATGCCAGCGCGACCCTATCTCGTCCCGTCCCGGCGGCGGACGGATCACGGGGGGGTTTTAGTGGGTTCGAGTCCCACATACCCCCTGCCATCACCCCCGTGGTGGCAGGGAAGTGCGAGGGCATTTCCCCCCCTCAAAAAAAAAAAAAAAAAAAAAGGTTAGGTTAGGTTAGGTTAGGTTAGGTTAGGTTAGGTTGGGGTGCGGGCCAGGATACCTCCACGTTTGCCTCGAGTGTTGCAATTCCCTTATGGATGCTTGCATCCGGGGGGAAGGGCAGCACTTGGACCGGTGCACCCTGGGCAACGGCTAACAACTTTCCTTCGGGGATCTTGTTAGTCGTTGGCTAAATTCCTGGCGGGGCCTCTCTGCGATCCTTGTGTCTCGGCACAAGGCGCAGCAGAGAGGCGGGACTCGCAACGGCACCCTGGATAGCCTGGGAAGTGGCGGTGCGAGTCGAGGGCTTCTCCAAGTATCTCTCTGACTAGCAGAGTGAACAGTGGATGAGCCCTGGTGGCAACCCAGCAATGGGGAGCCACTGGAGGGAGTTTGGACGATAGAGAGATCGTCCAGAGGGCCTTCGGGCCGTGGGATGGTGAGCCTGCAAGGCTCGCGGCGCGGCAGGGAGGGTCAACTCGGCCACCCTGTCGGGCAAGAGGTGGAGTGGCATTTTTTGTTTGTCTGCGTCTTGTGTTGTCCCCTGTGTTTGTTATTGTTTTTGTTTTGTTGTGTTGTCCGTTGCCGCGTTTTTGGTGAGACTTGGTCGGCGTCTCGGCCTTATGCCGAGTAGCGGTGACGCGAGCCAGCAGGGTGATTGGCTTCATGAGAACACATGGTGCCACTCACACTGCAACCGATGAAAGCGTGCATCACGGATGCTGGTCAGTGGTGTCTGTGACTTCATTTGCTGGCGTCCAGGATGTACGTAGTAGCGAGATGGGGACCCCTGGAAAAGCTGTTTGCTTTTGCAGGGGGCGTCAACTCGCTGGGAGTACCCAATTCCCAAGGTTCGGGGCTTGCTTAGGAGGACCGGCCATTTATGGTCGGGGTCGGGGGTTCATCCGGCCGTTAGAGCCCCAACAAAAGGGGGACCGACCCCCTTTTTAAAAAAAAAAGGAAACATGAAAATGGCGAATTGTGAGAAAAAACTACCCCAGAGTGGTACCAGCAAGCCTGGACAATCCACTGGTGTCGGCAGTGATATGCCCACGAGCATAATACTGCCGACACGCCGCCCATCGTATTCTGGGGGGGCCAGCAACCGCCATGAGGGAATAGGCCCTCGGAAGAAGAAGGAGGAAGGAGGAAGGCTCGCGTCGGATTCCGACGCTAGTGAGCGATCGACGAGGTCGATGAGGTCGATGAGGTCGACGAGGTCGATAGAGACCATAGCCATGGAGGATAGCCATGGAGTAAGGAGTGCGAAGCGCAAGCGCCACGATGAGTCCTACTCGTCAAGCGACGCGGAGAGCTTGACGCGCGAGAGATTCAGGGTGCCTACCTCGGTAGTCATACTGGACCCCTCGAGCGCTGAGCGAGCGAACAGGCGCAGGGAATTCCTCGCACAAAAGCGGGAAGAATCCCAGGCGAACGCGGATAGCGAAATTGAAGAGCTTTCCAACATAGCCAGTGCGAGCCGGGCTGCATTGGAACTGGATATGACAGTCAGAGACGATGACCGTACTGCCAAGGCGCTAAACAGCCAGGTCTTGAATGATCTGGCAGTTGTCCGCAAGGTGGCCCAAAGGTCGCGAAACCTGAAGGGGACCTTCCAAAAGGCCCTCAACAAGTCAGCGACCTCCATTCAGGCCGCAGTGGAAGCATTGCATGGCAGGACGGCCTCAGAGGAGGTGAACAAACTGCGGGCGGATAACGACCGCCTGCAGAAAGAAGTGGAGGAACTCCGCAAGGCGATGGCGGAGCTCAGGAGGGAGGTTATGCAGGGGCAGAAAGTTCCTGCAAAGCCAACTTCCCGGGCATCCCGTTCACCGCCGAACCGGATGGAGACTGCGGAAGTCAGTTCCGCCCCTGGAAGGGTACAGATGGAGGTCCGCCGCCGCGAGATGGCAGCAACGCGGGATGCAAGGGTGCAGCAGGCTCCGGCCCCAACCCCAGATCTTGGGTCTGCTTCAGACCTGGAGAAGATTGTGAAGACAATCATGGTACAGGTGGGCACCATGATTGATGCCCGCTTCGCGGGGCTGGAGGAGCGGCTGCTTCCTGAGAAGCGCCTAAGGCCCCCACTAGCCGCGGATAAGCGCAGAGAGGAGAGGGCAGTGGCGGATGCCAAGCAGGTGGAGGACGTCTCACTCCCCATGCCGTCACCTCCCCTGGTGTCGGGTCCTAAGGCGAAGGCTCAAAAAGTGCCAAAAGCCGCAGCACCTAAGAAGACGAAGGTTGCAACGGCTCCGGTCGCCACCGCGCACCCGGCCAACCGTGCGGCCACCGCCCGCTCAGCCGAGTCTCCGGTGGCCCAGTTAGAGGAACCATGGTCGCTTGTGGTCAAACGTGGCTCACGGCCAAACCAGCGTGAGGCCCCAGCGAAGAAAAAGAAACCGAGGGTGGCTCCGGTGTCAGCGCGGTCTGGGCTGCCAAAGGCAACCCCGCCGAATCGACCCAAGACCGAAAAGCCGAAGGCGGTCAAACTCCGCCCCCCCCGGCGTGCAGCCGTGGTAATCACGCTGCTGCCGGGGGCGGAGGAGAAGGGCTTGACCTACGCGAAGGTGCTGGTTGAGGGCAAGAGGTGCGTAGACCTCGATGCTCTAAAGATGCCACCCCTCAAGGTACGGACTGCGGCCACAGGGGCCCGAATACTAGAGGTCCCAGGTGCCGACAAAGAGGAGAAGGCGAACTCCCTAGCTGAAAAGCTTAGGGAGGTTTTCCGCGGAGTGGAGGAGATAAGAGTCGCGAGGCCGTTTATGACCGCAGACCTGCGAGTGAGCGACCTCGATGACTCAGTCACCCCGTCGGAGCTGGCGGAGGCAATCGCCAAGACTGGCGGCTGTAACCCGACGGATGTCAAAGTCGGTGAGGTCCACAACGGAGCAGCAGGCACGGGTGTTGCCTTCGCAAGATGCCCGCTGGCGGCCGCGAAGAGAATTGTTGCCAACCGTGGTGAGATCCTCGTGGGATGGGTGGCAGCCAAGGCCCGGGTCTTAGAAGCCCGCCCACGCCGCTGCTACCGCTGTCGCGAAATGGGCCACGTTGGCGCCAAGTGCACATCGGAGGTAGATCGCAGCGATGAATGTCATCGCTGTGGTAAGAAGGGCCACAAGGCCCGCGACTGCTCCGCCCCCCCGCACTGTACCCTGTGTGCAACAGCGGGAAAGCCGGCGGATCACCTCTCCGGGGGCAAGGCATGTGCCAAGCCCTCGACCAGAACAGGGGCGAGAAGTAGTAAAGCTGCGACTGAGGCCAAGGTCAAGTCCCAGCCGGCTCGCCCGGTAACGGAGCAGACGGTTCGCATGGAGGAAAGTTAATTAGTATGGCGTTAACTTTCCTCCAGGCGAATATCAATCACTCGGCCAGAGCTCAGGACGTTCTTCTACAGAGTTTGGCAGAGCGGTTGATTCAAGTAGGCGTGGTTGCTGAGCCGTACAGGATCCCACCCAGATTTGACTGGGTGGGGGACTTGGACGGCTTAGTGGCAATTACCACGCAATCGACGGCTCAGTCTCCCTCCCTTGACGGAGTAGTGAGGAGCAGAGGCCTAGTTGCGGCTCGGATCGGTGAGGCGATGGTTGTGGCAGTATATTTCTCCCCCAACAGGGTACTCGCCGAGTTTGAGACGTTTCTCGACGAGGTGGGGACTCTGGTCAACCGAAGCCGACCCAGTCCAGTTATCGTCCTCGGAGACCTCAACGCCAAGTCTACGGCATGGGGGTCTCCGAGGACGGATGCAAGAGGAGAAGTCGTCGAGGAATGGCTGGTTCACATGGGACTATACACCCTGAACCGAGGGTCGACGAACACGTGCGTGCGGCGAGATGGTGGGTCGATTGTCGACGTCGCGTTTGCCACGCCCGAGATTGCGGCACGTGTCCATGACTGGGCGGTGTTGGTGGATGAGGAGACGCTCTCCGATCACCGTTATATTCGGTTCAGCGTCTCCGCGTCCGCGGAATACACGGGTGCACGAGTGGTGCCCACGGTTGGCCCAAGGTGGGTGCTCAGGCGTCTAGATGCGGAACTCCTGAGGGAAGCAGCTTTGGTCCAAGCGTGGAACGCCTCACCCCCTGAGCCGCTAGACCTGGAAGCGGAGGCCGGTGTACTGTGCGATGCAATGGCGCATGTGTGTGATGCCGCCATGCCTCGCGCTAGGGCCCCGCAATCAAAGCGACAGGTCTACTGGTGGTCGGAGGAGATTGCTGGACTCCGCCGTCAGTGCGTGGCGAGGCGCCGTCGATATCAGAGATATCGAAGACGAAGACGGCGGGAGACAGCCGTGTCGGATGCCCTCTATGCAACCTATAAAGAGGCATCCAAGGTTCTCCGAGTGGCCATCAGTGAGGCCAAGGCTGAAGCATGGCGGCAGCTGTTGGAATCCCTGGAACGGGATCCGTGGGGAAGGCCGTACAGGTTGGCGAGACAAAAGCTCCGCCCCTGGGCTCCTCCCACTACCAGCACGCTGCAGCCGGAAGTCCTCAGCCGGGTGGTTGAAGGACTGTTTCCCGGTCGTCCGGGAACCGACTTTGTCCCTCCCACAATGGTAGTTGCCGAAAGGACTGATGAGGAGGAAGAGGAAGACGTGCCGGATATCTCCGAGGGAGAGCTAGCCGCGGCCGTCATCAGGATGAAGGCCAAGAACACGGCACCGGGCCCTGATGGGATCCCTGGTCGCGCGTGGGCTCTTGCCCAGGAGGATTTGGAGCCCCGTATGAGGACCCTCTTCGACCGTTGCATGCGAGAGGGGAAGTTCCCCCGGCGGTGGAAGGTGGGTCGGCTCGTCCTCCTACGGAAGGAAGGACGCCCGGTTGACGAGCCCTCTGGGTATCGCCCGATCGTCTTACTTGACGAGGCCGGTAAGCTACTGGAGCGTATCGTGGCTGCCCGTCTCGTCAAGCACATGGTGGATGTCGGCCCTGATCTGGCTGACACCCAGTTCGGCTTCCGGGGAGGTCGCTCGACGCTGGACGCAATTTCCCGCGTCCGTGATCTCTCCGAAGAAGCGTGCTCCAACGGCGGGGTTCTGCTGGCGGTGTCGTTGGACATCGCGAACGCGTTCAATACCCTGCCCTGGAGCACAATTTTGGCGGGACTGAGGTACCACGGAACACCGTGGTACCTCCAACGGCTCGTTGAGGACTACCTCTCAGAGAGAGAGGTGGTATACCCAACGAAGGAGGGTGATGGGCGGAGCCCCATGTCGCGCGGCGTTCCACAGGGGTCCGTTCTGGGCCCTCTGCTGTGGAATGTCGGGTATGATTGGGTTCTGCGGGGCGTCAACCTGGGCGGCGTGAACGTCGTCTGTTACGCTGACGACACTCTCGTTACTGCCCGGGGGCAAACGTATAGGGAGGCGTCCATATTGGCCACTGCCGGAGTCGCTGCGGTCGTCAACAGGATCAGACGGCTTGGCCTGGAGGTGGCGCTCAGTAAATCAGAGGCCATTTGTTTCCATGGCCCCCGGATGGCACCGCCTCTTGGAGCTAGCATAGTGGTGAGTGGGACCTCCATTGCTATCGGCAAGACGTTGAAGTATCTCGGCGTCGTGCTCGATAGCAGATGGAGATTCGGAGCGCATCTCACGCAGCTGTCCCCGAAGCTCATGGGGACAGCCACCGCGCTGGGACGCCTACTCCCGAACCTTGGAGGAAGAGATGGGAGCTGCCGCCGCCTTTACATGGCGGTCGTGCGCTCAATGGCGTTATATGGGGCGCCCATATGGGCGGGCTCCCTCAATGGCCGAGAGGTAGCCCTGCTTCACAGGGCCCAGCGGGCCATGGCGATAAGAGTGTGCAGGGGCTACCGCACATTATCGCATGAAGTCGCATGCGTGCTAGCGGGGTCCCTCCCGTGGGACTTAGAAGCAGAGGTCTTATCCTCTGTCTTCTGGCGCAGAGCGCGGGCGCGTGTGGAAGACCTTCGCCCCGTTCCACGGGAGGTGAGACAGTGGCGCACGGATGCCAGGGAAGAGGCCCTGGAGTCGTGGAGCAGGCGGTTAGCCGTGGACGCACGGAGGGGGGCCGGAGCCCAACGTTTCCTTGAGGCGGTTCGGCCCGTACTCGAAGAGTGGGTCCATCGGAGGCATGGGTCGCTGACTTTCCGGCTCACGCAGGTCCTCTCGTCGCATGGATGCTTCGGGAGGTACCTCCATAACGTGGCTCGAAGGGAGGCAACGCCGGAGTGCCACCAGTGCGGGTGCCCAGAGGAAACTGCACAGCACGTACTTGAGGCATGCCCGGGAGCGGCGGAACCCCGATCCGCTCTAGTCGTAGTCGTGGGAGCAGACCTCTCCCTACCAACCGTCCTAGCCAAGATGGCGGACGATGAGAGGTCATGGGACGCAGTCGTCTCCTTCTGTGAGGAAGTGATGACACAGAGGGAGACAGAGGAGCGGGATAGAGAGAGAGACCCTCTCGCTCACCCGCTCCGGAGGGCGCGGACACGGAGGCGTGCAAGTCGTGCACGCTCCCCAAGTCCGCTAGGAGGGCCTGGGGTGCCTGACGCGGGGGCGTCTGGCACCTCTTCATAAGGTCCTGGAGGTGTACGGAGGGAGTAATTCCTTCCCGAGGTGGATCTGCCCCGGTGCAATGGGGCGGACGTCGGCATGAATGGGGCTGCGGAGCTAATGCGAAAGCGGACCCGTGGCCCCTTTCACAGTCGTTGCTGACGTAAGCCGTGGGTTTTTTAGTCGGTAGGGGCGCCAGTGGTGCCGAGCCCGACATACCCCGCCATGCCCCCCGAGCTGGCGGGCATGCGTAAAATGCATTTTCCCCACGTAAAAAAAAAAAAAAAAAAAAAAAAAAAAAAAAGGTTAGGTTAGGTTAGGTTAGGTTAGGTTAGGTTAGGTTAGGTTAGGTTAGGTTAGGTTTTTTTTTTTTTTTTTTTTTTTTTTTTTTTTTTCCTGTCCGGGCGCTGAGGCCCGGCCCGCGAGCTAATTCCCCTGACACTTGTCAGAGTCTTTGTTCTCTTATTGCTAATTTCTATTCTATTTGGGATTGGGATTTCGGGTTGTTTCCATTTAATCTCTACTATTCTGCTATTTTATTGCAGTTTACTCTTATTTCTACATGAAAGTGTCAGATTACACTTCCTTATTCTTAAGATCTAAGGTTTTAGTCTACATATACAATTTTTATCAATCTTACTTCTATTTCTACTAATATACATTCTTATTTCCATTACGGTCTAGAGGTTCTACACATACTACTTTATTGTTATTACATTTCTTAATCTATTACATACTTATTTCTAGTTTACATGAGTTGGTCATGCTTCTTTTACATATATGCTGTTAATATATAACTTAGTATATATATTACATATAACTTATTTATCTAGTTTTGTTTCTTGCTATTACTTTATTTCCTATTTTTACACAATATTCTATGAAACTACTCCTAAGTACATTATCAACAATTATCTCGTTTAGATGCTCTCGTTTTAACACTATTCCTAATTTCTGTTCTATTTCGTACCTTTCTCGACCGTATATTGGGCACTCAATTAGGACATGCACTGCCGTTTCGTTAACGCCGGGTTCACACGGGCATGATGGGTCATCCTTACACTTAAACCGATTTAAGTATTCAGAGAACCCACCATGCCCGGTGATCATCTGAGTGAGCACACCTGTGGGCTCTATCGCACGCACTATCTTATAGGCTTGCACAGCATCTGGGAAAAACAATTTCGTTGCCCCGGCTGTTTCACCAGACTTGTATCTCCGATTCCATTTGTCAAGCGAGTCCAGACGGATTTGACGCCTGACAAATGAGACCGGACATTCATCATAGTCTGGTTTTCTTTTAATTTTTAATGCTGCATCCTTCGCAAGCTCGTCTGCGCGCTCATTTCCTTCGAGCCCTGCATGGGCTTTTATCCAGAACAGCGTTAGTTCTTTACTTTGGGCCTTTATGGCTTTAATGTTCCGTCGGGTTTCCACCGCCAGGCGATGCACCGTTCCATTGTTGGTAATTGTCTCAAGTGCGGAACGCGAATCACTATATATGCCAAAAGTGGTTTTTGGGCTTTTAAGTATCTCCCTGGTCGCAACACATATGGCGAGTAGTTCGGCCTGATAGACCGTACAGTAGGACGGCAGTTTCAATTTCCGGTGGCTGGTCTCGGCATCATTGCTCCAAAAAGACAATGCTGCTCCGACCTTACCTTCGATTTTGCTGCCGTCCGTATAAATTCGCACTTGCTGGTTGTTGTGCGCGTGTACCTGATCTTGGTCCACCAGGCTAAAGAACTCCAGGCCGATATGCTGTGCTGGGTGAGGGGTGTTGGTGTACAGCTCCATATGTTCCACTTCCCTGTCTCCCAGCATATGCTGAGGGACTCCTCTCTTTGCCTTGTACAGTGCGGCTGCTTCCTGTACCCGGAGGTCGAGAGGAAGTATCCCAGCCAATACCAATGCTGAGTTCAGGGAAACAGTTCGGTATGCTTTACACAATTTTTGTGCAAACCCGCGCTGTACTGCATTTAACTGTTTCTGAACACACAGTTTGTTAGTCGCTGGTGCCCATACACCTGCGGCATACATAATGATTGGCTCCACCACTGCTATGTAAATTGTCCTTATAATTTCCGGGTGGAGACCCCAGCTCAACCGGGCCGTTTTGGCCAGCTGTTTATAAAAGCTTAGGGCCTTCCTACAGACGTTACCCACATGACTGTTAAAGGTGAGTTTTTCATCTATAGTAAGGCCCAAGATCTTGATCTCCTTCGCCATGCCGATGCCGATCCCGCCCATGTCCAGGTGTGGGGTATCATACTTAAGCTTTTTCGTAAGCAACATCGCGTACGTTTTGTGCGGAGCGAACTTTAGCTTATTTTTAACACCCCACTCCCGCACATAGGCGAGAGCGGCATTTGCTTGACGTTGGACCTCTGCAGCTGTGTCCCCATCGAATGCCAAAACAACGTCGTCCGCAAAAGCCTGGCAGTAGTCTCCTCTTTGGTTTAGCCCTTTGAGCAAAGGATCCAAAAGTAGATTCCAAAGGATCGGGCCTCCTATTGATCCCTGAACGCACCCTTTGTTCGTTTCCTTGCAGACTTCTTCGCCGGCATACCTTAGCCTCACTGATCTATTTTGCAGATAACTATCCAGCAACCTTCTCAAGTTCACAGGGCACTTCTCTTCGGCAAGACGAACCCTTATTGCAGGCCACCATGCACTGTCGAAGGCTCCCTCTATGTCTAGTGATACCATTGTGACTATCTTTTTCTGGTTCAGTTTTTCACGAATATGTTCTAACAGGACATAGAGGGAGTCTTCCGTGCTCCTTTGTGGCATGAATCCAAATTGCCGGGGACTCAAATTTGGGAGTATGTGCCATTTTACTCTACCTATGAGCATCTTTTCCAGAATTTTACCCATCACTGGCAAGAGTCCGATCGGTCTATAGGATTTCGGCTCTGTATATTTCTCTTTGCCTGGTTTCCTAAGAGCTACTACGGTCGCCTCCTTCCAAATGATTGGGAAATGGCTCAGCTCTAGACACTTGTTTGCCAGTGATAGGTAAACTTCCGGATCGTGGTTTATGGCTCGCTGGCAGATGTCAGCCGTTAGACCGTCTGACCCTGGGGCCTTTTTCGGGTTGAAGCTCTTCACTGCGGCTTTTAATTCCTCCAGAGTAAACAGTGGGTCATGGGCTTCATCATGTCCCAACTGGTTTACTTTTTCAGCTTCAGCCCTAATGCGTGCATGGTCTTCATTGTCGCTAGCCTTGTTGTCTTCAGGGTAAAACGTCTCGACCAATATTCTGGCTGACTCATTTGGGTCCAGCACCCTTCCATCTTTCACTAGTGGCAGATCTTCCTGTCTTCTCTCCGTTCTCCTAATTACCCGGTAAATGCCTTCCCATAGCCCTTCCTTTTCTTTTTTCCCACAAAATCCCTTCCAGCTTTCAATCTGACCTTTTACCGCTTCTAATTCATATGTTTCTTTTGCTTGCAGGTACTCTTGGATGACCTTTTCTCTTCGAACTGGCGCTGCACATCGGATTCTACGTTTTTTGGTGAGGTCGTCCTGCTGAAGTTTGACAAGCTCTTCTGTCCACCATGGAAAGGTAAGTACAGTATTGTTTTTCTTTTCAGGGATACTTTCGTTACAAGACTTTATGATTGAATTTACGTATTGTAGTGTTAACTGCTCTAACTGTTGTTTATGATTTATTTTAGATATTTCTATTTTATTTATTTGGTTTTCTTCTAGCAACTGGGCCATTTTCTCATGAAAAAGGCCCCAGTTTGCTTTTTTGCTGTTATATTTTCGTGTAGTGCGTTTAATGTTTATACCTTTTGCTCTGGTGGTATTGATTTCGAAAATTATGGTGTTGTGGTCAGAGCTCGTCATACGTTCATCAACTCTCCAACTTCCTATTAGGTTGAGAATATCCGATGTGCATGCTGTTAGGTCAACGAAGCTAGAGTACGTCTTGTTTCCTCGTACTGTGAAAAATGTCGGCGTGTTTCCATTATTGAGCACCTGCAAGCCCATATCTTCGAGCATTCCAGCCATCTCCTCTCCTCGATCGTCTACTCGAGTGCTACCCCACCATGCGCTTTTTGCATTTGCGTCTCCACCTACTATCAGTTTTCGACTGAACTTTTGCTCTATTCGCTTAAGTTGCTCCAGGTATGGCTGTATGGGTTTGGGGTCAGGTTCAAAGTAGAAGGAGACCACTACAATTTCCCAAGCAGTTGTTCTCAATTTGACCACCACGATGTTAGGCGTGGTGTATTCCGGAAATTGGATAACGTCCACGTCTTCGTCGAAGACTGCAATTGCAGCTTTCGTGGTTCCGTCATCCTGGTTGGTGCTTTGGAAAATTCTAACCCCGTTGTAGTCTCGCATTCTACCCAATCCCCCCACATACGGCTCCTGGAGCAACGCGAATGCCATTTTCTTTTCGCTGGCCGCAAGCAGTAATTCCTTTGTTGCTAGCTCTTTGCGTTGCAAATTTGCTTGGGCTGCGATGTATGGCCTCGTTCTTACTGACTGTATTGGCACGCCTGGGACGCCCTTAGCAATAGGCTATGGTGGCTCTCGCTAAAGCCTCCCATTTCCTCCTGATCGGACACTCTTGACTAAAAGCATTGTGGTCTACTTTGCTATCCAGTTTAGCACGGAAACAATTAATACAAGACGGGGGGTTGGCAGCGAGCCAATCTGCACACTGTGACTTCATATGGGGGCCTCCACAGTGACTGCACTTTTCCAGCGTTTCTTTACAGAAACGCCGGCCGTGTCCATAGCCGAGGCACATTGAGCATTGGACCAGTGGTGACTGATCCGCCACTCTGACACGCTGTAGGTCCACGTGAACCGTCTCTGCCTCGACCATACGCTGCCACAATGTGGGGGAGACCCTCATTACCACATGGCTAGTGTGGGGATTCCTCGTCTGTTTTTTATAGGCAAGGGTGATTCTATCTTCGCTCTTATCCAGATTCTTGAATATCCCTTGGTTTTGATTTCTCAGGGCTCGCAGTACCTCCTCATCACTATTGTACTGCAGCACATCCCTGAGGATCACCAGGGGATCTTTGTTCTTTATTTCCTCCACATTAAGCTCGCCTGCCCTATTGATCCTGTCCTTGACTTTTTGCCTCTCCTCTTCTGTCCTACATCCAACGATCACTTTTCTGTCTTTCGCCTTCCTTATTTTTTCTACCACCACACCTCCTTCTTTCGCATTGACAGCCTTCCTAATTTTGCTGAGAACTTCCTCGCCCGTTTCGGTCTCGTCTTTTGCCGTGACAACCACGGAGTGCAGCGCCGTGTGCTCAGGGAGTTGACTCCTGGGTTGTGCTGCCACTGCACTGGCGTAAGTCTTTCTTTCTATAGTCTCCTTCAGTTGTTCCAGCTTTTCATTGTTCTCTTTCAGCAGTTGGATGTGCTCGTCAATTTTTGTTGCCAATTCGCTGTCACTGGTTTTGTTTTTGGTAAACGTTACATTGGCCTCTATTTCTTTTTCTTTTTCTGGCTCCATTGTGGGCTTGGTGGATCGCCCCTTCACCGAGTCCGCTTCTTTCACCAACTGAAATAGGCGGTCTATTGCCTGATTTACTTCGGCTTTAATCTCCGTTTTTAGATTTTTGGAGTTGCTCAGGTGGAGTTTGGTTTGGTGACACAGGCTCTTGCTTCCGCTACCCGATCCAAACACTTTTGTTTGGATGGGTCTCCTGATACCTCCTGAAAAGCCATGCGTCCTGCAGCTGGTTTTGGCTTTGGGGGCTCTACCACTGCTGTTTTTGTGGGTGGAGTGGGCCTCGTCCGCGTGGTTGGTCGACTAGATTCCCACTCGCCAATGCTTCGTCTAACACTATTTTGGTTGAGCGTTCCTCCTTCATTGTTAGAGGGCCCTGCTTCACTTGGCTGAATTTCTTCCATCACTTTTTGAGGCTCCTGGCCAGATACTTTTTGTGGTTTAAGCGGTGTGTGAAATCCAAACATGGTTCCTTTGGGTATTGCTCGCGGTCAAATACAAATATAAAATGTAGTAAGTTTGTAAAAGTTGTAAAAATAAGTAATTAAAATCAACACTAAAACTAAAAACAGGACAGCACAGTGTAAATGTAAAGATAAAAATAAAACAACAGAAGTTATTTGTCACTGATTATTCTTTTTCTTTTGTTTCAGGTACTGATGTGCAGCTTCGTCGTCATCCAGCGAGGTAAGTGCCGATTTTTATTTCTCCCAGATACTCTGCTCTAGGTAGAGCCTCTCAATAATTAGTCCTACTAGGCTTATGCCCCGTATTTTGGTCGGAAAGGTACGAGATATAACTTATGCTATCGAAACTACACCAACAGTTTTCTACCTTGTCTACTTTAACTGGCTCTACGTAGAGTCAGTGGTTATACAATGAGTGCACTATAAGTGCACTGTCCAATTTTGAAGACTGCGTTCCGATAACGAGCTCCTTCGTGGAGGTAGGGCAGTTCAAAAAATCTTAATATACTAAAAAGGGGGGGGAAAAGGAAAGTAGGGGGGGGAGTTGCACCCTTCGACAAGGAACAAACCTTATTCCTATACTTACGGTATAGGAATAAGATTTCTGTCAAAAAGCGTCTAAAACCCACCGTTTCCAAGATATCTGCAAAAAACTATATGACTAAATTCAAAAGTTTAGAAATTTTGAAAAATTTTCTTGAATGTTTTTTGATGAATTTATATTCTGCGCGGCAAGGCAACAAAACGCGTATGGGATATTTATATCCCATACACAGGGTTTGCTCAAAAATGCCCTATCTCCTACCGTTTTCGAGATAATTGAGCACCAAGTTTTTTTGCGGTCAAATATTTGACCTACTTACAAATATCTTAAAAACTATCTGGTCAAAAAATCTATTTTTGCCACTATTAAATTCCTAAAAAATTAAGCTACAAGAAAGGCCAAAAATGCGCATATGTCACCGCTGATAATTTTAAATTTTTTTAAATTTACAAAAAGGGTCTAACTGAAAATAAATTTGTTTCTTTATAACTACTTAACTACTTATCTTTTCTAAGATCCGAAAACGGTTTTCTTGTCGCCTTCTTGTCCTTCATCCGGTGATGTGGTCAGTTCTTGTGTCACTGTTGTAGAACACCGACCACGCCTCCACGTGGTTTTCAGTTTTTTCGTGATTTTTCCGCGTAGGTCCGCGGGAAAAATCCAAAAAGGGCACCAAAAGGTGCAGCTCGTCGAGGCCGACCAGATGACCCCAAAAAAAGGGGGGGTCACCGATCTTAATCGCGCGGCGTAACACTTTTTCACTTTGAAATTTTTGCACTTTGCACTTTTTCACTTGCACCTCTGCGAAAAATGATCGCAGGTAAAAACAATTTCCAGTTCCAAATGCGCCGCGTGATTCCGCAACTTTTGATATATGGCTTGTCTAGCCCGGCCAAAATTTTCCAAATAAAAGCGAATTTATACTGCGGAGTGGCCTATTTTCGTGGCGTTCACCGTGGTAGTTGGGACGCGTCTGGTTAGGTTAGGTTAGGTCAGGTTAGGTTAGGTTAGGTTGGGGTGCGGGCCAGGATACCTCCACGTTTGCCCTGAGTGTTGCCAGTCCCTTATGGATGCTTGCATCCGGGGGGAAGGGCAGCACTTGGACCGGTGCACCCTGGGCAACGGCTAATGACTTTCCTTCGGGGATCTTGTTAGTCGTTGGCTAAATTCCTGGCGGGGCCCTTCTGCGATCCCTATGTCTCGGCATAGGGGCAGCAGATGGGGCGGGGAGGGACGATGAGATATCGTACGGAGGGCCTTTGGGCCGAGGGATGGCGAGCCTTCAAGGCACGCGGCGCGGCGGGGAGGGTCAATTCGGCCACCCCGTCGGGCACTATGGGATGGAGCAGCTTTGGCTGCAGTGGACCTTCGGGTCGGGGGATGGTGGGCCTTCAAGGCCCACGGCGCGGCAGGGAGGGTCAATCCGGCCACCCTGTCGGGCTGTCTGGCAGGAGCCAGAGTTTTGTTTTTGTGCTTTTGTGTTTCGTTTTGTGTTGTCCCTTTTGTTTGTTTTTGTTCAGTGTTATGTGTTTTGTGTCGTCCCTATAGGTCTGTCGGCTGCCTTAAAGCCGGCAACAAAAAAATGGCTGAATCAAAGAGAACAGTAAAACTACCCCAGGTTGGTACCACTGGCGACGTCAGTGGAGAATCCATCACTCCTACGGGAGGCTGCCCCGCGTATTCTGGGGGGGGCAAGGTTCACCATCAAACGAGTAGTATTAAGATTGTAGAGGTCCCTAAGAGGGACGGAAAAGGTAGATTTATGAAGGCGAAGGTGCAGCCGACTCTGGACTCGGACGATTTCGAGTCCACAGCCGGCTCCACCATGAGCCTCGAGTCGCTTGACTCGAGAGCTCTAAAACGGAGGAACCCTGACAGCGGTGGTGCTGGCTCCGATTCCGCTTCCGACGAGGAGCAGAGCAGCAGACCACCGTCAGCTAGGAGAGGACGAGGACGCCCTCCTACGACGGGCCAGTACGTCGGGCTCGCCAAGGCGAAGGCGGAGTTGAACGCACTCAAGCGTGAAGAACTTCGCCTTCAGGCCGAGGCGGACCTAACGTCGTTTGTCCGCGAGGAGAAACAGAGGAGGCACGCTCGCATCTCGGCGATGTCTGGGAGCGATCCTAGACCTAGGTCGAGCAGCGAGCTGGTGGGTGCTGTCGCAGACAGCCTCACCGTTATCACGGAGGTAGCGACGAAGTCGTCGAACCTTAAGGGGACCTTAGTCCGGAGTCTTAAGGATGCGGCGGCTTCGATCAAGGACGCGGTCTTGGAGTTGTCATCACACTCCGTGACCGAAGAAACTCAGCTTCTCCAGGCCGACAACGCTCGGCTGAAAGCGGAAGTGGGCGATCTCCGTAAGGAGGTCGCTCAGATGAAGCTTGACATGGAGGAGCTGAGAAAGGCGCAGAGGCAGAGCCTGGCTCCCACAGGCGCTCGCGAGAGCGCGGAGGTTGAGCCGACTCGCCCTGCCTCACCGCCCGGGCGTGGAAGCGGAGCGATCCGCAAAAACGCCCCACCGGCAAAGGACGGCGACGAGTTCGAGCGAGACATCATGGTCAAGGTGGGGACCATGGTGAACGCTCGTCTTGAAGCGCTGGAGCAAAGACTTCCCCCGGAGAAACGTTCCCGGCCCCCACTGGCAGCGGACAAGAGGCAGGCTCAGGCAGCGAAAGCTGCGGCCCCTGCCTCTGTGCCGGCAGTCGGCGAGGCGAAAGGGAAGAAGAAACGAGGGAAGAAGGACGGAGCTGGTCCTGCGAAACCAGCACAACAGAAGGAGCCAAGGGCGTTACCACCGGCGCCCAAGGCGATGACGGAGAGTTGGAGCAACGTGGCGAAGCGGGGCCGAACTAACGGGTCTGGTGCGGTGCAGAGAGCACCGCAGACCAGGAACCCGGCGGCGAAGCTCCGCCCGCCACGGTCGTCTGCGGTCGTCCTCACTCTGAAGCCAGGTGCTGAAGAGAAGGGGGTGACCTATTACGACATGCTCCAAAAGGCCAGGTCGTCCATACAGCTGCCAGACCTCGGCATACCGCATGTCGACTTCCGAGCTTCGGTTGCCGGCACCCGTATGCTGGAGGTCTCTTGCGCTGACAATGGACCGAAGGCCGACCTACTGGCGGAGAAACTTAGGGAGGTTCTCCCGGCGGAGTTCGTCCGGATTCACCGGCCAATGAAGTGCGCAGAAATGCGCATTTCGGGCCTCGACGACTCCGTTTTGTCGGACGAGGTAGCGGAGGCGGTTGCGCGGGTCGGCGGATGCTCGGTCGACTCCATAAGGTACAGCGAAGTGCGTACTAATCTTATCGGAGTTGGCTCGATGTGGCTGCGATGCCCGATCGCCGCCGCCAAGGAGGTAGCACTGGGGGGCAGGCTGGTCATAGGTTGGTGCTCAGCAAGAGTCCGCCTACTTGATCGGAAGCCCTTCGTGTGCTTCAAATGTATGGAGGAAGGCCACGTACGGGCGAAATGCCCGAACCAGGTTGATCGCAGCGGTCTTTGTTATCGCTGCGGTCAGCCTGGCCACCTGGCCAGTGAGTGTACTGCGGCGGTTCACTGCATGCTTTGCGCTGCAGCGGACAAAGACGCCGCCCACCGGATGGGAGGGAAGGGCTGCAATGCCCTCAAGCCTAAGCCGGCGCGATGGGTGGGAGACGGAGCGAGGGCGGACCGTATGGCCGCTTCGACTCCGGCCCGCCCTGCAAAGGCGAAGGCGAAGGCGAAGGCAACGCCGATGTCTGTCGACCAGGGGCCTAACGCCCCGGGTCCGGGACGTCGGTGATGGGATCGGCCGGTGACGAACGGGTGATTCGTCGCCTGCACACAAACGATCCCCAGGAAGTACCCGTCAGAAGACGGAAGGGATGGTGCCGCGCCCGCGGGTGGTGGCTACCGCGAACAGGGATACGGAAGCGTGTTACAACGGACCCGCGTCCCTGGGCATACCGCGGAAGTGAAGGGGCACCCCAGGGTTTTAGTGGGTATTCCGACAGAGTCGGCGAGTCCCACATATCCGCCAGCCTCTCCCCGGGGGCTGGTGTCGAATCCGTAAAAGGATTTCCCTGGGTTAAAAAAAAAAAAAAAAAAAAAAAAAAAAGGTTAGGTTAGGTTGGGGTCTGGGGCGAGATAGTGAATGCCAGCGCGACCCTATCTCGTCCCGTCCCGGCGGCGGACGGATCACGGGGGGGTTTTAGTGGGTTCGAGTCCCACATACCCCCTGCCATCACCCCCGTGGTGGCAGGGAAGTGCGAGGGCATTTCCCCCCCCCAAAAAAAAAAAAAAAAAAAAGGTTAGGTTGGGGTGCGGGCCAGGATACCTCCACGTTTGCCCTGAGTGTTGCCAGTCCTTTATGGATGCTTGCATCCGGGGGGAAGGGCAGCACTTGGACCGGTGCACCCTGGGCAACGGCTAATGACTTTCCTTTGGGGATCTTGTTAGTCGTTGGCTAAATTCCTGGCGGGGCCCTTCTGCGATCCCTATGTCTCGGCATAGGGCGCAGCAGATGGGGCGGGGGACGATGAGAGATCGTCCGGAGGGCCTTCGGGCCGAGGGATGGCGAGCCTCCAAGGCACGCGGCGCGGCGGGGAGGGTCAACTCGGCCACCCCGTCGGGCAACAAAGGATGGAGCGGCTGCGGCTGCAGAGGGCCTTCGGGCCAAGGATGGAGCGGCTTCGGCTGCAGAGGACCTTCGGGTCGTGGCGCGGGACGGTCAATGTGGCCATCCTGCGGGGCTCGCGTAGCGAGCAAGCGGCCCTCGCAGTGATACGGGGGCGGCCAGGACGGCTCCCGAGATGGGAGAATGCATGTCCCTCTAACGCTCCACCACACACGTGTTGGGGTGGGAGGGGGACCTTGCGCATAAACTGGAGGTTCCTCCCTTCCCTGCTGGGTGTATACGGGTGCTGTACCGGTACACTCAGTAGGGTTAGGTCGAGGGCAGCGTGTCCTCCTAACGCTCCACCACACACGTGTTGGGGTGGGAGGGGGACGGATACGCGATGGGTAGAAGTTCCTCCCTACCTCCTCGGTGTATACAGGCGTCGTACTGGTACACCGGGGCAGTGCTAGGTCGAGGAACAAGACGGGAGAGCGTGTCCCCCTAACGCTCCACCACACACGTGTTGGGGTGGGAGGGGGACAGTACGCAGAAATTAGGCGTTCCTCCCTTTCCTCCTGCGTGTATTCGGGTGCCGTACCGGTACACTCAGGGGGCTTAGGTCGAGGAACAACAGGGACGGAAATCCTCTCATAGACGACCCCTTCGACGTCGATTTTATCCGTCGTTGGGGAATGCTTGAGAGGAGAAGGACTGGACATGTGCCTGCTGGGCACATACGCATGCACAAACTCCCGCATCATCGCACTGTACTAGCTGAGGCTAGGGGCACCCTGCAGTGTGAGTTGTGGGGGCGGGACTAGATGGCGGTGGCGAGCCCCCAATCGCCGCCTACATTGACTCCCAATGCGAAGGAGAAGGCAACGCCGATGTCTGTTGACCAGGGGCTTAGTGCTCCGGGTCCGGGACGTCGGTGATGGGATCGGCCGGTGACGAATAGGGGTTCGTCACCTGCACGTCAACGATCCCCAGGAAGGAACCCGTCGGAAGACGGAAAGGATGGTGCCGCGCCCGCGGGTGGCGGCTACCGCGAACAGGGATACGGAAGGTGTGAAAACGGACCCGCGTCCCTGTACAAAACGCGGAAGTGAAGGGGCACCCCAGGGTTTTAGTGGGTATTCCGGCTCACTTCAGAGTCGGCGAGTCCCACATATCCACCAGCCTCCCCCCAGGAGCTGGTGTTGAATCCGTAAATGGATTTCCCTGGGTTAAAAAAAAAAAAAAAAAAAAAAAAAAAAAAAAAGGTTAGGTTAGGTTGGGGTGCGGGCCAGGATACCTCCACGTTTGCCCTGAGTGTTGCCAGTCCCTTATGGATGCTTGCATCCGGGGGGAAGGGCAGCACTTGGACCGGTGCACCCTGGGCAACGGCTAATGACTTTCCTTCGGGGATCTTGTTAGTCGTTGGCTAAATTCCTGGCGGGGCCCTTCTGCGATCCCTATGTCTCGGCATAGGGGCAGCAGATGGGGCGGGGAGGGACGATGAGATATCGTCCGGAGGGCCTTTGGGCCGAGGGATGGCGAGCCTTCAAGGCACGCGGCGCGGCGGGGAGGGTCAATTCGGCCACCCCGTCGGGCACTATGGGATGGAGCGGCTTTGGCTGCAGTGGACCTTCGGGTCGGGGGATGGTGGGCCTTCAAGGCCCACGGCGCGGCAGGGAGGGTCAATCCGGCCACCCTGTCGGGCTGTCTGGCGGGAGCCAGAGTTTTGTTTGTGTGCTTTTGTGTTTCGTTTTGTGTTGTCCCTTTTGTTTGTTTTTGTTCAGTGTTATGTGTTTTGTGTTGTCCCTATAGGTCTGTCGGCTGCCTTAAAGCCGGCAACAAAAAATGGCTGAATCAAAGAGAATAGTAAAACTACCCCAGGTTGGTACCACTGGCGACGTCAGTGGAGAATCCATCACTCCTACGGGAGGCTGCCCCGCGTATTCTGGGGGGGGGCAAGGTTCACCATCAAATGAGTAGCGTTAAGATTGTGGAGGTCCCTAAGAGGGACGGAAAAGGAAGATTCATGAAGGCGAAGGTGCAGCCGACTCTGGACTCGGACGATTTCGAGTCCACAGCCGGCTCCACCATGAGCCTCGAGTCGCTTGACTCGAGAGCTCTAAAACGGAGGAACCCTGACAGCGGTGGTGCTGGCTCCGATTCCGCTTCCGACGAGGAGCAGAGCAGCAGACCACCGTCTGCTAGAAGAGGAAGAGGACGCCCTCCTACGACGGGCCAGTACGTCGGGCTCGCCAAGGCGAAGGCGGAGTTGAACGCACTCAAGCGTGAAGAACTCCGCCTTCAGGCCGAGGCGGACCTGACGTCATACGTCCGCGAGGAGAAAGAACGGAGGCACGCTCGCATATCGGCGATGTCTGGGAGCGATCCTAGACCTAGGTCGAGGAGTGAGCTGGTGGGTGCTGTCGCAGACAGCCTCACCCTTATCACGGAAGTAGCGACGAAGTCGTCGAACCTTAAGGGGACCTTAGTCCGGAGTCTTAAGGATGCGGCGGCTTCGATCAAGGACGCGGTCGTGGAGTTGTCTTCACACTCCGTGTCCGAAGAAACTCAGCTTCTCCAGGCCGACAACGCTCGGCTGAAAGCGGAAGTGGGCGATCTTCGTAAGGAGGTCGCTCAGATGAAGCTTGACATGGAGGAGCTGAGAAAGGCGCAGAGGCAGAGCCTAGCTCCCACAGGCGCTCGCGAGAGCGCGGAGGTTGAGCCGACTCGCCCTGCCTCACCGCCCGGGCGTGGAAGCGGAGCGATCCGCAAAAACGCCCCACCGGCAAAGGACGGCGACGAGTTCGAGCGAGACATCATGGTCAAGGTGGGGACCATGGTGAACGCTCGTCTTGAGGCGCTGGAACAAAGACTTCCCCCGGAGAAACGTTCCCGGCCCCCACTGGCAACGGACAAGAGGCAGGCTCAGGCAGCGAAAGCTGCGGCCCCTGCCTCTGTGCCGGCAGTCGGCGAGGCGAAAGGGAAGAAGAAACGAGGGAAGAAGGACGGAGCTGGTCCTGCGAAACCAGCACAACAGAAGGAGCCAAGGGCGTTACCACCGGCGCCCAAGGCGATGACGGAGAGTTGGAGCAACGTGGCGAAGCGGGGCCGAACTAACGGGTCTGGTGCGGTGCAGAGAGCACCGCAGACCAGGAACCCGGCGGCATAGGGGAAGCAGATGGGGCGGGGAGGGACGATGAGATATCGTCCGGAGGGCCTTCGGGCCGAGGGATGGCGAGCCTACAAGGCACGCGGCGCGGCGGGGAGGGTCAACTCGGCCACCCCGTCGGGCACCAAGGGATGGAGCGGCTTCGGCTGCAGAGGACCTTCGGGTCGAGGCGCGGGACGGTCAATGTGGCCATCCTGCGGGGCTCGCGTAGCGAGCAAGCGGCCCTCGTAGTGATACGGGGGCGGCCAGGACGGCTCCCGAGATGGGAGAATGCGTGTCCCTCTAACGCTCCACCACACACGTGTTGGGGTGGGAGGGGGACCTTGCGCATAAACTGGAGGTTCCTCCCTTCCCTGCTGGGTGTATACGGGTGCTGTACCGGTACACTCAGTAGGGTTAGGTCGAGGGCAGCGTGTCCTCCTAACGCTCCACCACACACGTGTTGGGGCGGGAGGGGGACGGATACGCGATGGGTAGAAGTTCCTCCCTACCTCCTCGGTGTATACAGGTGTCGTACTGGTACACCGGGGCAGTGCTAGGTCGAGGAACAAGACGGGAGAGCGTGTCCCCCTAACGCTCCACCACACACGTGTTGGGGTGGGAGGGGGACAGTACGCAGACATTAGGCGTTCCTCCCTTTCCTCCTGGGTGTATTCGGGTGTCGTACCGGTACACTCAGGGGGCTTAGGTCGAGGAACAACAGGGACGGAAATCCTCTCATAGACGACCCCTTCGACGTCGATTTTATCCGTCGTTGGGGAATGCTTGAGAGGAGAAGGACTGGACAAACCCCCACATCACCGCACTGTGCTAGCTGAGGCTAGGGCACTTCCGCAGTGTGAGTTGTGGGGGTGGGACAAGATGGCGGTGGTGAACAAAGCACCACTAAATCGACTCCCAAAGGAGGAGGCAACGCCGATGTCTGTTGACCAGGGGCTTAGCGCCCGGGTCCGGGACATCGGTGATGGGATCGGCCGGTGACGAATGGGGGTTCGTCGCCTGCACGTAAACGATCCCCAGGACGGTCGGCGCACTGGGTGTCACACTGGTGTCGCCGAAACAGGATGGTGCCGCGCCCGCGGGTGGCGGCTACCGCGAACAGGGATACGGAAGGTGTGAAAACGGACCCGCGTCCCTGTACAAAACGCGGAAGTGAAGGGGCACCCCAGGGTTTTAGTGGGTATTCCGGCTCACTTCAGAGTCGGCGAGTCCCACATATCCACCAGCCTCCCCCCAGGAGCTGGTGTTGAATCCGTAAATGGATTTCCCTGGGTTAAAAAAAAAAAAAAAAAAAAAAAAAAAAAAAAAAAAAAAAAAAAGGTTAGGTTAGGTTAGGTTAGGTTAGGTTAGGTTAGGTTAGGTTAGGTTAGGTTAGGTTAGGTTAGGTTAGGTTAGGTTGGGGTGCGGGCCAGGATACCTCCACGTTTGCCCTGAGTGTTGCCAGTCCCTTATGGATGCTTGCATCCGGGGGGAAGGGCAGCACTTGGACCGGTGCACCCTGGGCAACGGCTAATGACTTTCCTTCGGGGATCTTGTTAGTCGTTGGCTAAATTCCTGGCGAGGCCGCTCCACGCGTCTCTATGACTTAGCATAGGGCGCAGTGGAGAGGTCGGGGGGGGGGATGCTTTCTTAGTCATTTTCGGATGAGTAGGGAAGCATCTGTCTTGGGGGAGAGCGCAGGTCGTGTAGATCCCCAAGGCAGGTCTGGTGTTTACTGATCATCTTGGTTTGTTCCCTTCTGGAGCAGACGTATAAGCAAGCACCAGACTTCATCTTCATCCACTATCACTCGTCTTCATTCATTCGCTCACTCATTCACTCATTCATTCATCTTATCATCCACCTTCATTCATGATGCGTTGGCGGAGCCGGCAACGGCGTTTGTGGCACTAACACTGCCACCAGGTGCGAGAGTAGCCCACACTAGCTACTCTCCCGGTAATCTTAATGCCTTCCATAACGACCCTCGTGGTTGTGTTAAGAGGGTATGTGGGGACATTAAGATCCGAAGGGGGCTTGCCTTAGCTGGCCGGCCTCAGAGTAAGGAAAACTCGAAACAAAACCCGTGAGAGCACACGTAAACACCTGCGGATACCTGGGGACCTCCGCAGTATATACCCTTATCCCCCGGAATGGGCGTCACCTGGGGGATTGACCTTTATATCGGCCCGACTCGTGGGAATCAAAATGGAGCTTTTTAATAAAAACAATTTAACCCTTAGTGGGAATGCTAAATATAGCAGTAAGGCGCTGGGCGCAAAAGAGGGAAGTAGCGGGGATTCATGCCCGCTATTTAAAAGCCTGTCGGAGTCGTCAGATTCTGACGGGAGTATGCGAACTGTGGCATCCCGGGCTTCTGGGATGTCATCAGGAAGCGGTAGCCTAAGGCGGAAACGCCAAAGGGCAACTAATGATGGAGACACCTCAGACGAGGTGTCGACACCGAAAGCGGCAGCGGCGCGTCGTAAACGCGGCCGTCCGCCAACCACAGGCCAGTACGTCGGCCTGGCGAAAGCCAAGGCCGAGCTAAACAAGGCCCGAGAGGAGGAGCTCCGACTGATGGCGGAGAAGGAGCTGGCAGACGAACTGCAGCGCAAGAAGGAGGCAAACATCGCCTTCTTCAAGAAAGCTGCCCCGTCTCCCTTGCCCGCAGATGAGGTGCGCGGCAGAGATGCCGCGCAAATACAGTGGATGGTTGCGGACTCGGCGGACACGATCAACAAGATCGCCACCAAGTCCAGCAACCTCAAGGGCACCTACGTCAAAGCCCTGAAAAAAGCGGCGGGCATACTCCGGGCCTCTTTCGAAGAGACGCAGGCTCGTAGTATGCCCGAGGAGGTCCGCCTCCTTATGGAGGCAAACAAGCAGCTCACGGCGGAGCTTAAGCAACTTCGCCGTGAGATGGAGGAGCTGCGAGCTTCCCAGCAGCGGCCGGCCCCTGCCCCAGCTCTACCGGTTCAGCCCCCAGCAGCGGTCCAAGCACCGTCTCTAGAAGAGATGATGCAGACGATCATGGTCCAAGTCGGGACCATGATCAATGCACGTTTCGAGGCAATGGAGGAGAGGCTGCTGCCGGAAAAACGCCTCCGACCGCCACTAGCCGCCGACAGGCGCAGAGAGGAAGCTGAACGCAGCCTAGCTGTGCCGAGCACCTCAGCCGCCTCGTCGGCCCCGGCAGTAGAGCCATTGCCTGGCCCATCCCAAACCGCCAAGCCCAAAAAGGGCAAGGCTGGAGGGAAAGGGAAGGCAAAAGGCAAAGGCGTACCGGCTCCTGCCGCTGCCAGCCCTATAGAGACGGTGCCGGTTCCGGCTCCGGCTCCAGCAGCCCCGGCGACATGGACCGAGGTCGTGAAACGCTCCAAGAAGCGCGCCCAAGTCGCTGGTCCAGCCAATCCCAGGCCCAGGTCTGCTGCTCCACAGCGGGCCCACACATCGGGAACAAGCGAAGTCGCGGCGAAGAGACCTCCGCCCGCCACCAACAAGGCTAAGGCGCCAAAACTCCGTCCGCCTCGCACCGCAGCTGTGGTCATTACAATACAGCCAGAGGCGGCGGAGAAGGGCATCACGTATGCCAAAGTGCTGGCTGAGGCCAAGGGTCGTGTTGACCTAGGCGCATTGGGGTTGCCCCCAATAAAGATTAGGACTGCAGCGACGGGAGCTCGCCTCCTACAGGTCCCTGGGGCCGAAAAGTCCCAACAGGCGGACTCCCTGGCTGCAAAGTTAAGGGAGGTGTTCCAGGGGGTGGATGAAATCCGGGTCTCCAGACCTGTCACTACGACCGACGTGCGGGTGACGGGCCTGGATGACTCGGTCACAACCGAAGAACTGGTGGTGGCGCTGGCCAAAGCTGGAGGGTGTTCGGCCCAGGACGTAACCGCTGGTACGATAAGAAAGGGGCCGAGGGGCATGGGGACGGCTGTGGTGCGCTGCCCCATGACAGCCGCGAAGACTATCGCTGCAGCTGGCGGACAACTCCGCATGGGGTGGTTCTCGGTGCAAGTCCAGGTTCTGGAAGCAAGACCACGCAGGTGTTTCCGCTGCCTTGCAACGGGACACGTGAGGGCCCAGTGTAAGTCTGAGGTTGACCGCAGTGAGGAGTGTCACCGATGCGGTCAGAAGGGCCATAAGGCCAACGAGTGTTCCGCCCCTCCACACTGCACCCTGTGCGCAGCTGTGGGTAAGACCGCGGACCACCTCTCCGGGGGCAAGGCATGTGCCAAGCCCCCGTCGAAGACAGAGACGCGACGAAAGTCGGCTGCGACTAAGGCCATGGCCAAGTCGCAGCTGACCGGCCCCACAACGGAGCAGGGGAACCTAATGGAAGTGACATAGGATGGCCCTTACCTTCCTACAGGCGAATATCAACCGCTCCGCCCGAGCTCAGGATCTTTTGCTCCAGGCTCTGGCGGAGCGGTTGATACAAATCGGTGTTGTTGCGGAGCCGTATACGGTCCCACACAGATCCGACTGGGTAGGCGACCTTGATGGCTTGGTGGCTATTACCACCCAGTCGCCAGCCAGATCCAAGCCCCTGAACGCAGTTGCGAGGGGTCAGGGATACGTCGCGGTGAGTGTCGGAGAGACCGTGATTGTGGGGGTGTATCACTCCCCCAATAGGCCGCTCCACGAGCTTGAAACACTCCTTGACGAGATAGGTACGGTCGTAGGCAGAAACCGACCCAGACCGGTTATCGTCCTCGGAGATCTCAACGCGAAATCAACCGCGTGGGGATCTCCGTCGACTGACGCGCGGGGCAGAGCAGTTACGGAGTGGTCGACCGTGGCAGGCTTGTGCGTCCTGAACCGGGGGTCGGAGCATACGTGCGTGCGCCGATGGGGTGGCTCAGTGGTCGACGTGACCTTTGCCACTCCTGAGCTGGCACAGCGCGTTCACGATTGGGAGGTAATTGTGGACGAGGAAACGCTCTCTGACCACCGATATATTCGGTTTAGTGTATCCTCGTCCTCAGCCGTTGTAGAGGGACCAGCTGAGTCCGGCCCGAGGTGGGTCCTTAAACGCTTGGACTTGGAGGCGCTGCAGGAGGCAGCCATAGTTCAGGCGTGGAACGCTCCACCTGTGGAGCCGATGACGGTCGATGCCGAGGCGGACGAGCTCTGCAAGGCAATGGCGGTGGTTTGCGATGCGGCCATGCCTCGTCTCAGAGCCCCACATTCCAGGCGCCAGGTATATTGGTGGTCGGAAGAAATCGCGGAACTCCGGCGTTGCTGTGTGAGGAAACGCCGCCGATACCAGCGGTACCGTAGGAGAAGACGCCAGGAGACGGTCGAGCTAGACCGCCTGTACGCCGACTATAGAGAGGCTTCGAAAGCCCTCCGTGTCGCCATCGACGAAGCCAAGGCACGAGCTTGGCGTGAGCTGCTGCAGACGCTCGAGCTGGACCCATGGGGTCGGCCGTACAGGCTGGCGAGGCAAAAACTTCGCCCCTGGGCTCCCCCGGTCACCACTACGCTTGCGCCTGCAGTATTGCAGCGGGTGGTTGAGGGACTGTTCCCGGCGGCGCCAGGAACCGAATTTGTACCTCCCACCACGGTGTTGGCAGGTCAAAGCGATGTGGAAGAGCGAGAATCGCCTGACTCTACTCCCGAAGTCTCGGAAGGGGAGCTCGGCGCAGCCATTCTGAAAATGAAAGCCAGGAACACGGCGCCGGGGCCAGACGGTATACCCGGCCGTGCGTGGGCACTCGCTCAGGATGCTTTGGGGCCTCGACTGATCGCACTGTTCAGTCGTTGCCTTGCAGAGGGAAAGTTCCCCCGGCGGTGGAAGGGGGGCAGGCTCGTTCTCCTTCGCAAGGACGGACGCCCGGCGGATGAGCCTGCGGGATATCGCCCGATTGTTTTGCTTGACGAGGCCGGCAAGCTGTTGGAGCGTGTGGTCGCTGCCCGCCTTGTCAAGCACCTGGAGAGGACTGGACCCGATCTAGCGGAGGAGCAGTACGGGTTCCGAAGGGGTCGCTCGACGCTGGATGCCATATCCCGCGTCCGCGACCTCTCCGTGGAGGCGTGCTCCAGTGGCGGCGTCATGTTGGCGGTGTCTTTAGACATTGCCAATGCTTTTAACACGTTGCCGTGGAGCACGATTTTAGAGGGACTGAAGTACCATAAGGTACCCCAGTACCTGCAGCGCCTTGTCGGGGACTACCTCTCATATAGAGAGGTAATCTTTCCGACGACGCAGGGAGAAGGACGGAGCCCCATGACTCGCGGCGTTCCACAGGGGTCTGTTTTAGGGCCACTGCTGTGGAACGTCGGCTATGATTGGGTCCTTCGGGGCGCTAACCTGCGTGGCATCGGCGTCGTTTGTTACGCTGATGACACGCTGGTTACCGCCCGGGGAGGGACATACCGCGAGGCGTCGCTTCTGGCAACGGCAGGAGTAGCGACGGTCGTGGCCAGGATTCGGCAGTTGGGCCTGGAGGTGGCGCTCCATAAATCCGAGGCCATCTGTTTTCATGGTCCTCGGAGGGCGCCACCTGCGGACTCCAAAATCGTGGTGGGAGGAACCTCTATTGCTGTCCGCTCAACGCTCAAGTATTTGGGCATTGTGCTTGACAGCAAATGGAGATTCGGAGAGCATCTGCGGCGGCTGTCCCCCAAACTCATGGGGACTGCCGCCGCATTGAGCCGACTACTCCCGAATCTGGGAGGCGGAGGAGGGATCTGCCGCCACCTATACATGGCGGTAGTGAGGTCGATGGCCCTCTACGGAGCCCCGATTTGGGCTGGCTCTCTGAGCACTCAGGAAACATCTACACTCCTGAGGGCTCAGAGAGTCATGGCAGTGAGGGTGTGCCGAGGGTATCGCACACTCTCCCACGAGGTGGCCTGTGTTATCGCAGGATCCCTTCCATGGGACCAGGAGGCTGAAGTCCTGGCGGCCGTATTCCGGCGCAGAGTCCGAGCGCGGGCTGAAGACCTGCGGCCGATGCCACAGGAGGTTGCGCACTGGCGCACGGAAGCCAGAGAACAGGCGTTGGTGCTCTGGAAGGAGCGGCTTCTGTTGGGACTCGAGCGGAGAGGGGCTGGAGCACAACGTCTCCTTGGAGCGATCCAGCCCCTTCTCGAACAGTGGGTCCAACGGCAGCATGGAGGGCTGACATTCCGCCTTACACAGGTCCTCTCGGGGCATGGCTGCTTCGGGAGGTACCTCTGTAACGTAGCCAGGCGGGAGGAGACCCCGGCGTGTCATCGGTGTGACTGCGCGGAAGACACCGCGCAACACGTACTGGAGGCATGCCCGAGCGAGGAGGAGCCGCGGCGGTCCTTAGTCGCGATAGTGGGGGCAGACCTCGCATTGCCGACCATCTTGTCAAAGATGCTCGACGATGAGAGGTCTTGGGACGCTATGGTCTCCTTCTGTGAAACTGTCATGTCACAGAGGGAGGCCGAAGAGCGGGACAGAGAGAGAGACCCTCTCGCTGCCCCGCTCCGGAGGGCGCGGACACGGAGACGGGCCAACAGGGCCCGGACGCCGTCTCCGCTAGGAGGACCGGGGGCGCTGGATGTGGGTGCATCCAGCGTCCCTCTTTAGGTCGTCAGAGAGGTATTGATGCCCCCGGGTGTTCCGGGGCATCGACTCGAGTTGAACGGAGGGGCCTTTTCCCCTCCAAAGGTGGGTCCGCCACGTTATACACGGCGGACGGCAGCGTGGGCGGGGTGGCGGGAGCAATGCGCAAGTGGACCCGAAACCCTTCTCATGGCTGGAGTAGCTGGAACACCGTGTAGGTTTTAGTCGGTATGGGTGCACGTTTTGCGCCGAGCCCGACACTACCCGCGGCCTACCCAGCCGCGGGTGTGCGTAACAGCATTTCCTACACGTTAAAAAAAAAAAAAAAAAAAAAAAAAAAAAAAAAAAAAAAAAAAAAGGTTAGGTTAGGTTGGGGTGCGGGCCAGGATACCTCCACGTTGCCTCGAGTGTTGCCAGTCCCTTATGGATGCTTGCATCCGGGGGGAAGGGCAGCACTTGGACCGGTGCACCCTGGGCAACGGCTAATGACTTTCCTTCGGGGATCTTGTTAGTCGTTGGCTAAATTCCTGGTGAGGCCGCTCCACGCGTCTCTATGACTTAGCATAGGGCGCAGTGGAGAGGTCGGGGGGGGGGGATGCTTTCTTAGTCATTTTCGGATGAGTAGGGAAGCATCTGTCTTGGGGGAGAGCGCAGGTCGTGTAGATCCCCAAGGCAGGTTTGGTGTTTGCTGATCATCTTGGTTTGTTCCCTTAAGGAGCAGACGTATAAGCAAGCACCAGACTTCATCTTCATCCACTATCACTCGTCTTCATTCATTCGCTCACTCATTCACTCATTCATTCATCTTATCATCCACCTTCATTCATGATGCGTTGGCGGAGCCGGCAACGGCGTTTGTGGCACTAACACTGTCACCAGGTGCGAGAGTAGCCCACACTAGCTACTCTCCCGGTAATCTTAATGCCCTTCACAACGACCCTCGCGGTTGTGTTAAGAGGGTATGTGGGGACATTAAGATCCGAAGGGGGCTTGCCTTAGCTGGCCGGCCTCAGAGTATGGAAAACTCGAAACAAAACCCGTGAGAGCACACGTAAAAACCTGCGGATACCTGGGGACCTCCGCAGTATATACCCTTATCCCCCGGAATGGGCGTCACCTGGGGGATTGACCTTTATATCGGCCCGACTCGTGGGAATCAAAATGGAGCTTTTTAATAAAAACAATTTTACCCTTAGTGGGAATGCTAAATATAGCAGTAAGGCGCTGGGCGCAAAAGAGGGAAGTAGCGGGGATTCATGCCCGCTATTTAAAAGCCTGTCGGAGTCGTCAGATTCTGACGGGAGTATGCGAACTGTGGCATCCCGGGCTTCTGGGATGTCATCAGGAAGCGGTAGCCTAAGGCGGAAACGCCAAAGGGCAAGTAATGATGGAGACACCTCAGACGAGGTGTCGACACCGAAAGGGGCAGCGGCGCGTCGTAAACGCGGCCGTCCGCCAACCACAGGCCAGTACGTCGGCCTGGCAAAAGCCAAGGCCGAGCTTAACAAGGCCCGAGAGGAGGAGCTCCGACTGATGGCGGAGAAGGAGCTGGCAGACGAACTGCAGCGCAAGAAGGAGGCAAACATCGCCTTCTTCAAGAAGGCTGCCCCGTCTCCCTTGCCCGCAGACGAGGTGCGCGGCAGAGATGCCGCGCAAATACAGTGGATGGCTGCGGACTCGGCGGACACGATCAACAAGATCGCCACCAAGTCCAGCAACCTCAAGGGCACCTACGTCAAAGCCCTGAAAAAAGCGGCGGGCATACTCCGGGCCTCTTTCGAAGAGACGCAGGCTCGTAGCATGCCCGAGGAGGTCCGCCTCCTTATGGAGGCAAACAAACAGCTCACGGCGGAGCTTAAGCAACTTCGCCGTGAGATGGAGGAGCTGCGGGCTTCCCAGCAGAGGCCGGCCCCTGCCCCGGCTCTACCGGCTCAGCCCCCAGCAGCGGCCCAAGCACCGTCGCTAGAGGAGATAATGCAGACGATCATGGTTCAAGTCGGAACCATGATCAATGCACGGTTTGAGGGCATGGAGGAAAGGTTGCTGCCCGAAAAACGCCTCCGACCACCTCTAGCCGCCGACAAGCGCAGAGAGGAAGCTGAACGCAGCCTAGCTGTGCCGAGCACCTCAGCCACCTCGTCGGCCCCGGCAGTAGAGCCATTGCCCGGCCCATCCCAAACCGCCAAGCTCAAAAAGGGCAAGGCTGGAGGGAAAGGGAAGGCAAAAGGCAAAGGCGAGCCAGCTCCTGCCGCTGCCAGCCCAACAGAGACGGTGCCGGTTCCAGCTCCGGCTCCAGCAGCCCCGGCGACATGGACCGAGGTTGTGAAGCGCTCCAAGAAGCGCATCCAAGCCGCTGGTCCAGCTAATCCCAGGCCCAGGTCTGCTGCTCCACAGCGGGCCCACACATCGGGAACAAGCAAAGTCGCGGCGAAGAGACCTCCGCCCGCCACCAACAAGGCTAAGGCGCCAAAACTCCGTCCACCTCGCACCGCAGCTGTGGTCATTACACTACAGCCAGAGGCGGCGGAGAAGGGCATCACATATGCCAAAGTGCTGGCTGAGGCCAAAGGTCGTGTTGACCTGGGCGCATTGGGGTTGCCCCCCATAAAGATTAGGACTGCAGCGACGGGAGCTCGCCTCCTACAGGTCCCTGGGGTCGAAAAGTCCCAACAGGCGGACTCCCTGGCTGCGAAGTTAAGGGAGGTGTTCCAGGGGGTAGATGAAATCCGGGTCTCCAGACCTTTCACCGCGACCGACGTGCGGGTGACCGGCCTGGATGACTCTGTCACCATTGAAGAACTGGTGGAGGCACTGGCCAAGGCTGGAGGGTGTTCGGCCCAGGAGGTGAAGTCTGGCACGATAAGAAAGGGGCCGAGGGGCATGGGGACGGCTGTGGTACGCTGCCCCATGACAGCCGCGAAGACCATCGCTGCAGCTGGCGGACAACTCCGCATGGGGTGGTTCTCGGTGCAAGTCCAGGTTCTGGAAGCCAGACCACGCAGGTGTTTCCGATGCCTTGCAACGGGACACGTGAGGGCCCAGTGTAAGTCTGAGGTTGACCGCAGTGAGGAGTGTCACCGATGCGGTCAGAAGGGCCATAAGGCCAACGAGTGTTCCGCCCCTCCACACTGCACCCTGTGCGCAGCTGTGGGTAAGACCGCGGACCACCTCTCCGGGGGCAAGGCATGTGCCAAGCCCCCGTCGAAGACAGAGACGCGACGAAAGTCGGCTGCGACTAAGGCCATGGCCAAGTCGCAGCTGACCGGCCCCACAACGGAGCAGGGGAACCTAATGGAAGTGACATAGGATGGCCCTTACCTTCCTACAGGCGAATATCAACCGCTCCGCCCGAGCTCAGGATCTTTTGCTCCAGGCTCTGGCGGAGCGGTTGATACAAATCGGTGTTGTTGCGGAGCCGTATACGGTCCCACACAGATCCGACTGGGTAGGCGACCTTGATGGCTTGGTGGCTATTACCACCCAGTCGCCAGCCAGATCCAAGCCCCTGAACGCAGTTGCGAGGGGTCAGGGATACGTCGCGGTGAGTGTCGGAGAGACCGTGATTGTGGGGGTGTATCACTCCCCCAATAGGCCGCTCCACGAGCTTGAAACACTCCTTGACGAGATAGGTACGGTCGTAGGCAGAAACCGACCCAGACCGGTTATCGTCCTCGGAGATCTCAACGCGAAATCAACCGCGTGGGGATCTCCGTCGACTGACGCGCGGGGCAGAGCAGTTACGGAGTGGTCGACCGTGGCAGGCTTGTGCGTCCTGAACCGGGGGTCGGAGCATACGTGCGTGCGCCGATGGGGTGGCTCAGTGGTCGACGTGACCTTTGCCACTCCTGAGCTGGCACAGCGCGTTCACGATTGGGAGGTGCTTGTGGACGAGGAAACGCTCTCTGACCACCGATATATTCGGTTTAGTGTTTCCTCGTCCTCAGCCGTTGTAGAGGGACCAGCTGAGTCCGGCCCGAGGTGGGTCCTTAAACGCTTGGACTTGGAGGCGCTGCAGGAGGCAGCCATAGTTCAGGCGTGGAACGCTCCACCTGTGGAGCCGATGACGGTCGATGCCGAGGCGGACGAGCTCTGCAAGGCAATGGCGGTGGTTTGCGATGCGGCCATGCCTCGTCTCAGAGCCCCACATTCCAGGCGCCAGGTATATTGGTGGTCGGAAGAAATCGCGGAACTCCGGCGTTGCTGTGTGAGGAAACGCCGCCGATACCAGCGGTACCGTAGGAGAAGACGCCAGGAGACGGTCGAGCTAGACCGCCTGTACGCCGACTATAGAGAGGCTTCGAAAGCCCTCCGTGTCGCCATCGACGAGGCCAAGGCACGAGCTTGGCGTGAGCTGCTGCAGACGCTCGAGCTGGACCCATGGGGTCGGCCGTACAGGCTGGCGAGGCAAAAACTTCGCCCCTGGGCTCCCCCGGTCACCACTACGCTTGCGCCTGCAGTATTGCAGCGGGTGGTTGAGGGACTGTTCCCGGCGGCGCCAGGAACCGAATTTGTACCTCCCACCACGGTGTTGGCAGGTCAAAGCGAAGAGCGAGAATCGCCTGACTCTACTCCCGAAGTCTCGGAAGGGGAGCTCGGCGCAGCCATCCTGAAAATGAAAGCCAAGAACACGGCGCCGGGGCCAGACGGTATACCCGGCCGTGCGTGGGCACTCGCTCAGGATGCTTTGGGGCCTCGACTGATCGCACTGTTCAGTCGTTGCCTTGCAGAGGGAAAGTTCCCCCGGCGGTGGAAGGGGGGCAGGCTCGTTCTCCTTCGCAAGGACGGACGCCCGGCGGATGAGCCTGCGGGATATCGCCCGATTGTTTTGCTTGACGAGGCCGGCAAGCTGTTGGAGCGTGTGGTCGCTGCCCGCCTTGTCAAGCACCTGGAGAGGACTGGACCCGATCTAGCGGAGGAGCAGTACGGGTTCCGAAGGGGTCGCTCGACGCTGGATGCCATATCCCGCGTCCGCGACCTCTCCGTGGAGGCGTGCTCCAGTGGCGGCGTCATGTTGGCGGTGTCTTTAGACATTGCCAATGCTTTTAACACGCTGCCGTGGAGCACGATTTTAGAGGGACTGAAGTACCATAAGGTACCCCAGTACCTACAGCGCCTTGTCGGGGACTACCTCTCATATAGAGAGGTAATCTTTCCGACGACGCAGGGAGAAGGACGGAGCCCCATGACTCGCGGCGTTCCACAGGGGTCTGTTTTAGGGCCACTGCTGTGGAACGTCGGCTATGATTGGGTCCTTCGGGGCGCTAACCTGCGTGGCATCGGCGTCGTTTGTTACGCTGATGACACGCTGGTTACCGCCCGGGGAGGGACATACCGCGAGGCGTCGCTTCTGGCAACGGCAGGAGTAGCGACGGTCGTGGCCAGGATTCGGCAGTTGGGCCTGGAGGTGGCGCTCCATAAATCCGAGGCCATCTGTTTTCATGGTCCGCGGAGGGCGCCACCTGCGGACTCCAACATCGTGGTGGGAGGAACCTCTATTGCTGTCCGCTCAACGCTCAAGTATTTGGGCATTGTGCTTGACAGCAAATGGAGATTCGGAGAGCATCTGCGGCGGCTGTCCCCCAAACTCATGGGGACTGCCGCCGCATTGAGCCGACTACTCCCGAATCTGGGAGGCGGAGGAGGGATCTGCCGCCACCTATACATGGCGGTAGTGAGGTCGATGGCCCTCTACGGAGCCCCGATTTGGGCTGGCTCTCTGAGCACTCAGGAAACATCTACACTCCTGAGGGCTCAGAGAGTCATGGCAGTGAGGGTGTGCCGAGGGTATCGCACACTCTCCCACGAGGTGGCCTGTGTTATCGCGGGATCCCTTCCATGGGACCAGGAGGCTGAAGTCCTGGCGGCCGTATTCCGGCGCAGAGTCCGAGCGCGGGCTGAAGACCTGCGGCCGATGCCACAGGAGGTTGCGCACTGGCGCACGGAAGCCAGAGAACAGGCGTTGGTGCTCTGGAAGGAGCGGCTTCTGTTGGGACTCGAGCGGAGAGGGGCTGGAGCACAACGTCTCCTTGGAGCGATCCAGCCCCTTCTCGAACAGTGGGTCCAACGGCAGCATGGAGGGCTGACATTCCGCCTTACACAGGTCCTCTCGGGGCATGGCTGCTTCGGGAGGTACCTCTGTAACGTAGCCAGGCGGGAGGAGACCCCGGCGTGTCATCGGTGTGACTGCGCGGAAGACACCGCGCAACACGTACTGGAGGCATGCCCGAATGAAGAGGAGCCGCGGCGATCCTTAGTCGCGGTAGTGGGGGCAGACCTCACATTGCCGACCATCTTGTCAAAGATGCTCGACGATGAGAGGTCTTGGGACGCTATGGTCTCCTTCTGTGAAACTGTCATGTCACAGAGGGAGGCCGAAGAGCGGGACAGAGAGAGAGACCCTCTCGCTGGCCCACTCCGGAGGGCGCGGACACGGAGACGGGCCAACAGGGCCCGGACGCCGTCTCCGCTAGGAGGACCGGGGGCGCTGGATGTGGGTGCATCCAGCGTCCCTCTCTAGGTCGTCAGAGAGGTATTGATGCCCCCGGGTGTTCCGGGGCATCGACTCGAGTTGAACGGAGGGGGCCTTTTCCCCTCCAGAGGTGGGTCTGCCACGTTATACACGGCGGACGGCAGCGTGGGCAGGGTGGCGGGAGCAATGCGCAAGCGGACCCGAAACCCTTCTCATTGCTGGTTCAGCTGGAACACCGTGTAGGTTTTAGTCGGTATGGGTGCACTTTTTGCACCGAGCCCGACACTACCCGCGGCCTACCCAGCCGCGGGTGTGCGTAACAGCATTTCCTACACGTAAAAAAAAAAAAAAAAAAAAAAAAAAAAAAAAAAAAAAAAAAAAAAAAAAAAGGTTAGGTTAGGTTGGGGTGCGGGCCAGGATACCTCCACGTTGCCTCGAGTGTTGCCAGTCCCTTATGGATGCTTGCATCCGTGGGGAAGGGCAGCACTTGGACCGGTGCACCCTGGGCAACGGCTAATAACTTCCCTTCGGGGCTCTTGTTAGTCGTTGGCGAAATTCCTGGCGAGGCTGCTCCACGCGTCTCTATGACTTAGCATAGGACGCAGTGGAGAGGCCGGGGGGGGGGGGATGCTTTCTTAGTCATTTTCGGATGAGTAGGGAAGCATCTGTCTTGGGGGAGAGCGCAGGTCGTGTAGATCCCCAAGGCAGGTCTGGTGTTTGCTGATCATCTTGGTTTGTTCCCTTATGGATCAGACATATAAGCAAGCACCAGACTTCATCTTCATCCACTATCACTCGTCTTCATTCATTCGCTCACTCATTCACTCATTCATTCATCTTATCATCCACCTTCATTCATGATGCGTTGGCGGAGCCGGCAACGGCGTTTGTGGCACTAACACTGCCACCAGGTGCGAGAGTAGCCCACACTAGCTACTCTCCCGGTAATCTTAATGCCCTTCACAACGACCCTCGCGGTTGTGTTAAGAGGGTATGTGGGGACATTAAGATCCGAAGGGGGCTTGCCTTGGCTGGCCGGCCTCAGAGTATGGAAAACTCGAAACAAAACCCGTGAGAGGACACGTAAAAACCTGCGGATACCTGGGGACCTCCGCAGTATATACCCTTATCCCCCGGAATGGGCGTCACCTGGGGGATTGACCTTTATATCGGCCCGACTCGTGGGAATCAAAATGGAGCTTTTTAATAAAAACAATTTAACCCTTAGTGGGAATGCTAAATATAGCAGTAAGGCGCTGGGCGCAAAAGAGGGAAGTAGCGGGGATTCGTGCCCGCTATTTAAAAGCCTGTCGGAGTCGTCAGATTCCGACGGGAGTATGCGAACTGTGGCATCCCGGGCTTCTGGGATGTCATTAGGAAGCGGTAGCCTAAGGCGAAAACGCCAAAGGGCAACTAATGATGAAGACACCTCTGACGAGGTGTCGACACCGAAAGCGGCAGCGGCGCGTCGTAAACGCGGCCGTCCGCCAACCACAGGCCAGTACGTCGGCCTGGCGAAAGCCAAGGCCGAGCTAAACAAGGCCCGAGAGGAGGAGCTCCGACTCATGGCGGAGAAGGAGCTGGCAGACGAACTGCAGCGGAAGAAGGAGGCAAACATCGCCTTCTTCAAGAAGGCTGCCCCGTCTCCCTTGCCCGCAGACGAGGTGCGCGGCAGAGATGCCGCGCAAATACAGTGGATGGTGGCGGATTCGGCGGACACGATAAACAAGATCGCCACCAAGTCCAGTAACCTGAAGGGCACCTACGTCAAAGCCCTCAAAAAAGCGGCGGGCATACTCCGGGCCTCTTTCGAAGAGACGCAGGCTCGTAGTATGCCCGAGGAGGTTCGCCTCCTTATGGAGGCAAACAAGCAGCTCACGGCGGAGCTTAAACAACTTCGCCGTGAGATGGAGGAGATGCGGGCTTCCCAGCAGCGGCCGGCCCCTGCCCCGGCTCTACCGGTTCAGCCCCCAGCGGCGGTCCAAGCACCGTCTCTAGAAGAGATGATGCAGATGATCATGGTCCAAGTCGGGACCATGATCAATGCACGTTTCGAGGGAATGGAAGAGAGGCTGTTGCCAGAAAAACGCCTCCGACCGCCACTAGCCGCCGACAGGCGCAGAGAGGAAGCTGAACGCAGCCTAGCTGTGCCGAGCACCTCAGCCGCCTCGTCGGCCCCGGCAGTAGAGCCATTGCCTGGCCCATCCCAAACCGCCAAGCCCAAAAAGGGCAAGGCTGGAGGGAAAGGGAAGACAAAAGGCAAAGGTTTACCGGCTCCTGCCGCTGCCAGCCCTATAGAGACGGTGCCGATTCCGGCTCCGGCTCCAGCAGCCCCGGCGACATGGACCGAGGTTGTGAAGCGCTCCAAGAAGCGCGCCCAAGCCTCCGGTCCAGCCAATCCCAGGCCCAGGTCTGCTGCTCCACAGCGGTCCCAGACATCGGGAACAAGCGTGGTCGCGGCGAAGAGACCTCCGCCCGCCACCTCCAAGGCTAAGACGCCAAAACTCCGTCCGCCTCGCACTGCAGCTGTGGTGATTACACTACAGCCAGAGGCGGCGGAGAAGGGCATCACATATGCCAAAGTGCTGGCTGAGGCCAAAGGTCGTGTTGACCTGGGCGCATTGGGGTTGCCCCCCATAAAGATTAGGACTGCAGCGACGGGAGCTCGCCTCCTACAGGTCCCTGGGGTCGAAAAGTCCCAACAGGCGGACTCCCTGGCTGCGAAGTTAAGGGAGGTGTTCCAGGGGGTAGATGAAATCCGGGTCTCCAGACCTGTCACCACGACCGACGTGCGGGTGACCGGCCTGGATGACTCGGTAACCACCGAAGAACTGGTGGAGGCGCTGGCCAAGGCTGGAGGGTGTTCAGCCCAGGAGGTGAAATCTGGCACGATAAGAAAGGGGCCGAGGGGCATGGGGACGGCTGTGGTGCGCTGCCCCATGACAGCCGCGAAGACTATCGCTGCAGCTGGCGGACAACTCCGCATGGGGTGGTTCTCGGTGCAAGTCCAGGTTCTGGAAGCCAGACCACGCAGGTGTTTCCGATGCCTTGCAACGGGACACGTGAGGGCCCAGTGTAAGTCTGAGGTTGACCGCAGTGAGGAGTGTCACCGATGCGGTCAGAAGGGCCATAAGGCCAACGAGTGTTCCGCCCCTCCACACTGCACCCTGTGCGCAGCTGTGGGTAAGACCGCGGACCACCTCTCCGGGGGCAAGGCATGTGCCAAGCCCCCGTCGAAGACAGAGACGCGACGAAAGTCGGCTGCGACTAAGGCCATGGCCAAGTCGCAGCTGACCGGCCCCACAACGGAGCAGGGGAACCTAATGGAAGTGACATAGGATGGCCCTTACCTTCCTACAGGCGAATATCAACCGCTCCGCCCGAGCTCAGGATCTTTTGCTCCAGGCTCTGGCGGAGCGGTTGATACAAATCGGTGTTGTTGCGGAGCCGTATACGGTCCCACACAGATCCGACTGGGTAGGCGACCTTGACGGCTTGGTGGCGATTACCACCCAGTCGCCAGCCAGATCCAAGCCCCTGAACGCAGTTGCGAGGGGTCAGGGATACGTCGCGGTGAGTGTCGGAGAGACCGTGATTGTGGGGGTGTATCACTCCCCCAATAGGCCGCTCCACGAGCTTGAAACACTCCTTGACGAGATAGGTACGGTCGTAGGCAGAAACCGACCCAGACCGGTTATCGTCCTCGGAGATCTCAACGCGAAATCAACCGCGTGGGGATCTCCGTCGACTGACGCGCGGGGCAGAGCAGTTACGGAGTGGTCGACCGTGGCAGGCTTGTGCGTCCTGAACCGGGGGTCGGAGCATACGTGCGTGCGCCGATGGGGTGGCTCAGTGGTCGACGTGACCTTTGCCACTCCTGAGCTGGCACAGCGCGTTCACGATTGGGAGGTGCTTGTGGACGAGGAAACGCTCTCTGACCACCGATATATTCGGTTTAGTGTTTCCTCGTCCTCAGCCGTTGTAGAGGGACCAGCTGAGTCCGGCCCGAGGTGGGTCCTTAAACGCTTGGACTTGGAGGCGCTGCAGGAGGCAGCCATAGTTCAGGCGTGGAACGCTCCACCTGTGGAGCCGATGACGGTCGATGCCGAGGCGGACGAGCTCTGCAAGGCAATGGCGGTGGTTTGCGATGCGGCCATGCCTCGTCTCAGAGCCCCACATTCCAGGCGCCAGGTATATTGGTGGTCGGAAGAAATCGCGGAACTCCGGCGTTGCTGTGTGAGGAAACGCCGCCGATACCAGCGGTACCGTAGGAGAAGACGCCAGGAGACGGTCGAGCTAGACCGCCTGTACGCCGACTATAGAGAGGCTTCGAAAGCCCTCCGTGTCGCCATCGACGAGGCCAAGGCACGAGCTTGGCGTGAGCTGCTGCAGACGCTCGAGCTGGACCCATGGGGTCGGCCGTACAGGCTGGCGAGGCAAAAACTTCGCCCCTGGGCTCCCCCGGTCACCACTACGCTTGCGCCTGCAGTATTGCAGCGGGTGGTTGAGGGACTGTTCCCGGCGGCGCCAGGAACCGAATTTGTACCTCCCACCACGGTGTTGGCAGGTCAAAGCGATGTGGAAGAGCGAGAATCGCCTGACTCTACTCCCGAAGTCTCGGAAGGGGAGCTCGGCGCAGCCATCCTGAAAATGAAAGCCAAGAACACGGCGCCGGGGCCAGACGGTATACCCGGCCGTGCGTGGGCACTCGCTCAGGATGCTTTGGGGCCTCGACTGATCGCACTGTTCAGTCGTTGCCTTGCAGAGGGAAAGTTCCCCCGGCGGTGGAAGGGGGGCAGGCTCGTTCTCCTTCGCAAGGACGGACGCCCGGCAGATGAGCCTGCGGGATATCGCCCGATTGTTTTGCTTGACGAGGCCGGCAAGCTGTTGGAGCGTGTGGTCGCTGCCCGCCTTGTCAAGCACCTGGAGAGGACTGGACCCGATCTAGCGGAGGAGCAGTACGGGTTCCGAAGGGGTCGCTCGACGCTGGATGCCATATCCCGCGTCCGCGACCTCTCCGTGGAGGCGTGCTCCAGTGGTGGCGTCATGTTGGCGGTGTCTTTAGACATTGCCAATGCTTTTAACACGCTGCCGTGGAGCACGATTTTAGAGGGACTGAAGTACCATAAGGTACCCCAGTACCTGCAGCGCCTTGTCGGGGACTACCTCTCATATAGAGAGGTAATCTTTCCGACGACGCAGGGAGAAGGACGGAGCCCCATGACTCGCGGCGTTCCACAGGGGTCTGTTTTAGGGCCACTGCTGTGGAACGTCGGCTATGATTGGGTCCTTCGGGGCGCTAACCTGCGTGGCATCGGCGTCGTTTGTTACGCTGATGACACGCTGGTTACCGCCCGGGGAGGGACATACCGCGAGGCGTCGCTTCTGGCAACGGCAGGAGTAGCGACGGTCGTGGCCAGGATTCGGCAGTTGGGCCTGGAGGTGGCGCTCCATAAATCCGAGGCCATCTGTTTTCATGGTCCTCGGAGGGCGCCACCTGCGGACTCCAACATCGTGGTGGGAGGAACCTCTATTGCTGTCCGCTCAACGCTCAAGTATTTGGGCATTGTGCTTGACAGCAAATGGAGATTCGGAGAGCATCTGCGGCGGCTGTCCCCCAAACTCATGGGGACTGCCGCCGCATTGAGCCGACTACTCCCGAATCTGGGAGGCGGAGGAGGGATCTGCCGCCACCTATACATGGCGGTAGTGAGGTCGATGGCCCTCTACGGAGCCCCGATTTGGGCTGGCTCTCTGAGCACTCAGGAAACATCTACACTCCTGAGGGCTCAGAGAGTCATGGCAGTGAGGGTGTGCCGAGGGTATCGCACACTCTCCCACGAGGTGGCCTGTGTTATCGCGGGATCCCTTCCATGGGACCAGGAGGCTGAAGTCCTGGCGGCCGTATTCCGGCGCAGAGTCCGAGCGCGGGCTGAAGACCTGCGGCCGATGCCACAGGAGGTTGCGCACTGGCGCACGGAAGCCAGAGAACAGGCGTTGGTGCTCTGGAAGGAGCGGCTTCTGTTGAGACTCGAGCGGAGAGGGGCTGGAGCACAACGTCTCCTTGGAGCGATCCAGCCCCTTCTCGAACAGTGGGTCCAACGGCAGCATGGAGGGCTGACATTCCGCCTTACACAGGTCCTCTCGGGGCATGGCTGCTTCGGGAGGTACCTTTGTAACGTGGCCAGGCGGGAGGAAACCCCGGCATGTCATCGGTGCGACTGTGCGGAAGACACCGCGCAACACGTGCTGGAGGCATGCCCGAATGAAGAGGAGCCGCGGCGATCCTTAGTCGCGGTAGTGGGGGCAGACCTCACATTGCCGACCATCTTGTCAAAGATGCTCGACGATGAGAGGTCTTGGGACGCTATGGTCTCCTTCTGTGAAACTGTCATGTCACAGAGGGAGGCCGAAGAGCGGGACAGAGAGAGAGACCCTCTCGCTGCCCCGCTCCGGAGGGCGCGGACACGGAGACGGGCCAACAGGGCCCGGACGCCGTCTCCGCTAGGAGGACCGGGGGCGCTGGATGTGGGTGCATCCAGCGTCCCTCTTTAGGTCATCAGAGAGATGTTGATGCCCCCGGGTGTTCCGGGGCATCGACTCGAGTTGAACGGAGGGGGCCTTTTCCCCTCCAGAGGTGGGTCCGCCACGTTATACACGGCGGACGGCAGCGTGGGCGGGGTGGCGGGAGCAATGCGCAAGCGGACCCGAAACCCTTCTCATGGCTGGTGCAGCTGGAACACCGTGTAGGTTTTAGTCGGTATGGGTGCACTTTTTGCGCCGAGCCCGACACTACCCGCGGCCTACCCAGCCGCGGGTGTGCGTAACAGCATTTCCTACACGTTAAAAAAAAAAAAAAAAAAAAAAAAAAAAAAAAAAAAAAAAAAAAAGGTTAGGTTAGGTTAGGTTAGGTTAGGTTAGGTTAGGTTAGGTTAGGTTAGGTTAGGTTAGGTTAGGTTAGGTTAGGTTAGGTTAGGTTAGGTTGGGGTGCGGGCCAGGATACCTCCACGTTTGCCTCGAGTATTGCCAGTCCCTCATGGATGCTTGCATCCGGGGGGAAGGGCAGCACTTGGACCGGTGCACCCTGGGCAACGGCTAATGACTTTCCTTCGGGGATCTTGTTAGTCGTTGGCTAAATTCCTGGCGAGGCCGCTCCACGCGTCCCTATGACTTAGCATAGGGCGCAGTGGAGAGGTCAGGGGGGGGGAGGCTTTCTTAGTCATTTTCGGATGAGTAGGGAAGCATCTGTCTTGGGGGAGAGCGCAGGTCGTGTAGATCCCCAAGGCAAGTTTGGTGTTTGCTGATCATCTTGGTTTGTTCCCTTCTGGAGCAGACGTATAAACAAGCACCAGACTTCATTTTCATCCATTATCACTCGTCTTTATTCATTCGCTCACTCATTCACTCATTCATTCATCTTATCATCCACCTTCATTCATGGTGCGTTGGCGGAGCCGGCAACGGCGTTTGTGGCACTAACACTGCCACCAGGTGCGAGAGTAGCCCACACTAGCTACTCTCCCGGTAATCTTAATGCCTTCCATAACGACCCTCGTGGTTGTGTTAAGAGGGTATGTGGGGACATTAAGATCCGAAGGGGGCTTGCCTTAGCTGGCCGGCCTCAGAGTAAGGAAAACTCGAAACAAAACCCGTGAGAGCACACGTAATAACCTGCGGATATCTGGGGACCTCCGCAGTATATACCCTTATCCCCCGGAATGGGCGTCACCTGGGGGATCGACCTTTATATCGGCCCGACTCGTGGGAATCAAAATGGAGCTTTTTAATAAAAACAATTTTACCCTTAGTGGGAATGCTAAATATAGCAGTAAGGCGCTGGGCGCAAAAGAGGGAAGTAGCGGGGATTCATGCCCGCTATTTAAAAGCCTGTCAGAGTCGTCAGATTCTGACGGGAGTATGCGAACTGTGGCATCCCGGGCTTCTGGGATGTCATCAGGAAGCGGTAGCCTAAGGCGGAAACGCCAAAGGGCAAGTAATGATGGAGACACCTCAGACGAGGTGTCGACACCGAAAGCGGCAGCGGCGCGTCGTAAACGCGGCCGTCCGCCAACCACAGGCCAGTACGTCGGCCTGGCAAAAGCCAAGGCCGAGCTTAACAAGGCCCGAGAGGAGGAGCTCCGACTGATGGCGGAGAAGGAGCTGGCAGATGAACTGCAGCGCAAGAAGGAGGCAAACATCGCCTTCTTCAAGAAGGCTGCCCCGTCTCCCTTGCCCGCAGACGAGGTGCGCGGCAGAGATGCCGCGCAAATACAGTGGATGGTTGCGGACTCGGCGGACACGATCAACAAGATCGCCACCAAGTCCAGCAACCTCAAGGGCACCTACGTCAAAGCCCTGAAAAAAGCGGCGGGCATACTCCGGGCCTCTTTCGAAGAGACGCAGGCTCGTAGCATGCCCGAGGAGGTCCGCCTCCTTATGGAGGCAAACAAACAGCTCACGGCGGAGCTTAAGCAACTTCGCCGTGAGATGGAGGAGCTGCGGGCTTCCCAGCAGAGGCCGGCCCCTGCCCCGGCTCTACCGGCTCAGCCCCCAGCAGCGGCCCAAGCACCGTCGCTAGAGGAGATAATGCAGACGATCATGGTTCAAGTCGGAACCATGATCAATGCACGGTTTGAGGGCATGGAGGAAAGGCTGCTGCCCGAAAAACGCCTCCGACCACCTCTAGCCGCCGACAAGCGCAGAGAGGAAGCTGAACGCAGCCTAGCTGTGCCGAGCACCTCAGCCACCTCGTCGGCCCCGGCAGTAGAGCCATTGCCCGGCCCATCCCAAACCGCCAAGCTCAAAAAGGGCAAGGCTGGAGGGAAAGGGAAGGCAAAAGGCAAAGGAGTGCCAGCTCCTGCCGCTGCCAGCCCAACAGAGACGGTGCCGGTTCCGGCTCCGGCTCCAGCAGCCCCGGCGACATGGACCGAGGTTGTGAAGCGCTCCAAGAAGCGCACCCAAGCCGCTGGTCCAGCTAATCCCAGGCCCAGGTCTGCTGCTCCACAGCGGGCCCACACATCGGGAACAAGCAAAGTCGCGGCGAAGAGACCTCCGCCCGCCACCAACAAGGCTAAGGCGCCAAAACTCCGTCCGCCTCGCACTGCAGCTGTGGTGATTACTCTACAGCCAGAGGCGGCGGAGAAGGGCATCACGTATGCCAAAGTGCTGGCTGAGGCCAAGGGTCGTGTTGACCTAGGCGCATTGGGGTTGCCCCCCATAAAGATTAGGACTGCAGCGACGGGAGCTCGCCTCCTACAGGTCCCTGGGGTTGAAAAGTCCCAACAGGCGGACTCCCTGGCTGCAAAGTTAAGGGAGGTGTTCCAGGGGGTAGATGAGATCCGGGTCTCCAGACCTGTCACCACGACCGACGTGCGGGTGACCGGCCTGGATGACTCAGTAACCACCGAAGAACTGGTGGAGGCGCTGGCCAAGGCTGGAGGGTGTTCAGCCCAGGAGGTGAAGTCTGGCACGATAAGAAAGGGGCCGAGGGGCATGGGGACGGCTGTGGTGCGCTGCCCCATGACAGCCGCGAAGACTATCGCTGCAGCTGGCGGACAACTCCGCATGGGGTGGTTCTCGGTGCAAGTCCAGGTTCTGGAAGCCAGACCACGCAGGTGTTTCCGATGCCTTGCAACGGGACACGTGAGGGCCCAGTGTAAGTCTGAGGTTGACCGCAGTGAGGAGTGTCACCGATGCGGTCAGAAGGGCCATAAGGCCAACGAGTGTTCCGCCCCTCCACACTGCACCCTGTGCGCAGCTGTGGGTAAGACCGCGGACCACCTCTCCGGGGGCAAGGCATGTGCCAAGCCCCCGTCGAAGACAGAGACGAGACGAAAGTCGAATGCGACTGAGGCCATGGCCAAGTCGCAGCTGACCGGCCCCACAACGGAGCAGGGGAACCTAATGGAAGTGACATAGGATGGCCCTTACCTTCCTACAGGCGAATATCAACCGCTCCGCCCGAGCTCAGGATCTTTTGCTCCAGGCTCTGGCGGAGCGGTTGATACAAATCGGTGTTGTTGCGGAGCCGTATACGGTCCCACACAGATCCGACTGGGTAGGCGACCTTGATGGCTTGGTGGCTATTACCACCCAGTCGCCAGCCAGATCCAAGCCCCTGAACGCAGTTGCGAGGGGTCAGGGATACGTCGCGGTGAGTGTCGGAGAGACCGTGATTGTGGGGGTGTATCACTCCCCCAATAGGCCGCTCCACGAGCTTGAAACACTCCTTGACGAGATAGGTACGGTCGTAGGCAGAAACCGACCCAGACCGGTTATCGTCCTCGGAGATCTCAACGCGAAATCAACCGCGTGGGGATCTCCGTCGACTGACGCGCGGGGCAGAGCAGTTACGGAGTGGTCGACCGTGGCAGGCTTGTGCGTCCTGAACCGGGGGTCGGAGCATACGTGCGTGCGCCGATGGGGTGGCTCAGTGGTCGACGTGACCTTTGCCACTCCTGAGCTGGCACAGCGCGTTCACGATTGGGAGGTGCTTGTGGACGAGGAAACGCTCTCTGACCACCGATATATTCGGTTTAGTGTTTCCTCGTCCTCAGCCGTTGTAGAGGGACCAGCTGAGTCCGGTCCGAGGTGGGTCCTTAAACGCTTGAACTTGGAGGCGCTGCAGGAGGCAGCCATGGTTCAGGCGTGGAACGCTCCACCTGCGGAGCCGATGACGGTCGATGCCGAGGCGGACGAGCTCTGCAAGGCAATGGCGGTGGTCTGCGATGCGGCCATGCCTCGTCTCAGAGCCCCACATTCCAGGCGCCAGGTATATTGGTGGTCGGAAGAGATCGCGGAACTCCGGCGTTGCTGTGTGAGGAAACGCCGCCGGTACCAGCGGTACCGTAGGAGAAGACGCCAGGAGACGGTCGAGCTAGACCGCCTGTACGCCGACTATAGAGAGGCTTCGAAAGCCCTCCGTGTCGCCATCGACGAGGCCAAGGCACGAGCCTGGCGGGAGCTGCTGCAGACGCTCGAGCTGGACCCATGGGGTCGGCCGTACAGGCTGGCGAGGCAAAAACTTCGCCCCTGGGCTCCCCCGGTCACCACTACGCTTGCGCCTGCAGTATTGCAGCGGGTGGTTGAAGGACTGTTCCCGGCAGCGCCAGGAACCGAATTTGTACCTCCCACCATGGTGTTGGCAGGTCAAAGCGATGTGGAAGAGCGAGAATCGACTGACTCTACTCCCGAAGTCTCGGAAGGGGAGCTCGGCGCAGCCATCCTGAAAATGAAAGCCAAGAACACGGCGCCGGGGCCAGACGGTATACCCGGCCGTGCGTGGGCACTCGCTCAGGATGCTTTGGGGCCTCGACTGATCGCACTGTTCAGTCGCTGCCTTGCAGAGGGAAAGTTCCCCCGGCGGTGGAAGGGGGGCAGGCTCGTCCTCCTTCGTAAGGACGGACGCCCGGCGGATGAGCCTGCGGGATATCGCCCGATTGTTTTGCTTGACGAGGCCGGCAAGCTGTTGGAGCGGGTGGTCGCTGCCCGCCTTGTCAAGCACCTGGAGAGGACCGGACCCGATCTAGCGGAGGAGCAGTACGGGTTCCGAAGGGGTCGCTCGACGCTGGATGCCATATCCCGCGTCCGCGACCTCTCTGTGGAGGCGTGCTCCAGTGGTGGCGTCATGTTGGCGGTGTCTTTAGACATTGCCAATGCTTTTAACACGCTGCCGTGGAGCACGATTTTAGAGGGACTGAAGTACCATAAGGTACCCCAGTACCTGCAGCGCCTTGTCGGGGACTACCTCTCATATAGAGAGGTAATCTTTCCGACGACGCAGGGAGAAGGACGGAGCCCCATGACTCGCGGCGTTCCACAGGGGTCTGTTTTAGGGCCACTGCTGTGGAACGTCGGCTATGATTGGGTCCTTCGGGGCGCTAACCTGCGTGGCATCGGCGTCGTTTGTTACGCTGATGACACGCTGGTTACCGCCCGGGGAGGGACATACCGCGAGGCGTCGCTTCTGGCAACGGCTGGAGTAGCGACGGTCGTGGCCAGGATTCGGCAGTTGGGCCTGGAGGTGGCGCTCCACAAATCCGAGGCCATCTGTTTTCATGGTCCTCGGAGGGCGCCACCTGCGGACTCCAACATCGTGGTGGGAGGAACCTCTATTGCTGTCCGCTCAACGCTCAAGTATTTGGGCATTGTGCTTGACAGCAAATGGAGATTCGGAGAGCATCTGCGGCGGCTGTCCCCCAAACTCATGGGGACTGCCGCCGCATTGAGCCGACTACTCCCGAATCTGGGAGGCGGAGGAGGGATCTGCCGCCACCTATACATGGCGGTAGTGAGGTCTATGGCCCTCTACGGAGCCCCGATTTGGGCTGGCTCTCTGAGCACTCAGGAAACTTCTACACTCCTGAGGGCTCAGAGAGTCATGGCAGTGAGGGTGTGCCGAGGGTATCGCACACTCTCGCACGAGGTGGCCTGTGTAATCGCGGGATCCCTTCCATGGGACCAGGAGGCTGAAGTCCTGGCGGCCGTATTCCGGCGCAGAGTCCGAGCGCGGGCTGAAGACCTGCGGCCGATGCCACAGGAGGTTGCGCACTGGCGCACGGAAGCCAGAGAACAGGCGTTGGTGCTCTGGAAGGAGCGGCTTCTGGTGGGACTCGAGCGGAGAGGGGCTGGAGCACAACGTCTCCTTGGAGCGATCCAGCCCCTTCTCGAACAGTGGGTCCAACGGCAGCATGGAGGGTTGACATTCCGCCTGACACAGGTCCTCTCGGGGCATGGCTGCTTCGGGAGGTACCTTTGTAACGTGGCCAGGCGGGAGGAAACCCCGGCATGTCATCGGTGCGACTGTGCGGAAGACACCGCGCAACACATGCTGGAGGCATGCCCGAATGAAGAGGAGCCGCGGCGATCCTTAGTCGCGGTAGTGGGGGCAGACCTCACATTGCCGACCATCTTGTCAAAGATGCTCGACGATGAGAGGTCTTGGGACGCTATGGTCTCCTTCTGTGAAACTGTCATGTCACAGAGGGAGGCCGAAGAGCGGGACAGAGAGAGAGACCCTCTCGCTGCCCCGCTCCGGAGGGCGCGGACACGGAGACGGGCCAACAGGGCCCGGACGCCGTCTCCGCTAGGAGGATCGGGGGCGCTGGATGTGGGTGCATCCAGCGTCCCTCTTTAGGTCGTCAGAGAAGTATTGATGCCCCCGGGTGCTCCGGGGCATCGACTCGAGTCGAACGGAGGGGGCATTTTTCCCCTCCAGAGGTGGGTCCGCCACGTTATACACGGCGGACGGCAGCGTGGGCGGGGTGGCGGGAGCAATGCGCAAGCGGACCCGAAACCCTTCTCATGGCTGGTGCAGCTGGAACACCGTGTAGGTTTTAGTCGGTATGGGTGCACTTTTTGCGCCGAGCCCGACACTACCTGCGGCCTACCCAGCCGCGGGTGTGCGTAACAGCATTTCCTACACGTTAAAAAAAAAAAAAAAAAAAAAAAAAAAAAAAAAAAAAGGTTAGGTTAGGTTAGGTTAGGTTAGGTTAGGTTAGGTTAGGTTAGGTTAGGTTAGGTTAGGTTAGGTTAGGTTAGGTTAGGTTAGGTTAGGTTAGGTTAGGTTAGGTTAGGTTAGGTTAGGTTAGGTTAGGTTAGGTTAGGTTAGGTTAGGTTAGGTTAGGTTAGGTTAGGTTAGGTTAGGTTAGGTTAGGTTAGGTTAGGTTAGGTTAGGTTAGGTTAGGTTAGGTTAGGTTAGGTTAGGTTAGGTTAGGTTAGGTTAGGTTAGGTTAGGTTAGGTTAGGTTAGGTTAGGTTAGGTTAGGTTAGGTTAGGTTAGGTTAGGTTAGGTTAGGTTAGGTTAGGTTAGGTTAGGTTAGGTTAGGTTAGGTTAGGTTAGGTTAGGTTAGGTTAGGTTAGGTTAGGTTAGGTTAGGTTAGGTTAGGTTAGGTTAGGTTAGGTTA